>OZ010789.1:557383502-559947228 GCA_963932465.1 Maratus speciosus
TTAGCATCAGAGAAACTGTGATAAAGGCATTTTCGCCATTTGATTTCCTAAAATTAAATTTCAGATTATTGGCATATTTTCCTAAAAAATTTCGAACACTGTCGATCCTGTTTCGATATAATAAATTGCTCAAGGTGTCCAAGACAACAATGGGGAAGACTGTTTTTGCAGTAAACACAACGATCTGAATCACAACGTTAGAAACAATACA
Source organism: Maratus speciosus (assembly GCA_963932465.1). NCBI lineage: Eukaryota > Metazoa > Arthropoda > Arachnida > Araneae > Salticidae > Maratus > Maratus speciosus. Next base: position 557,383,714 of record OZ010789.1, read on the forward strand.
CTTATAAATGTTGCGGACGAATTCTTATAGTAAGAAGTTCCAACCTTTTAGGTAGCTTTCATTACAAAAAGCTACCTATTGCAGCCGTTCGGAGGAAAACGATTCCGAAAAATTTTGATATATTTTCACCGATCATGAACCCCAGACACCGAAACCACCCTCCGTTCAAAATTTATATATATATATATATATATATATATATATATATATATATATATATCTGATCTTTGCCATACTGTAACTCTCGTATTTATGAACCAATTTGGATAAAATTTCGCATGTACATAGTACATACCAATCTCTCGACCGAGTTTGTTGGCCAGCGTCATCCGCCATCATGTTTCAAAATGGCGGCCATTGAAAAAAAAAATTAAATAAATGAAGTAAAAAAAAAATAAATAAAAATTGAAAAGGATTTTTTTCTTATGTGTTTCAGCTTGTTACAAAGATTCCGGATTATTTTTTGTTTTGACTTTATGTAAAAAAAAGCCGAGATATAGCAGTTTGAATTTCGAATATGTGTGACATTTTAAAAAATTTGATTTTTTGCCTGCAACAGCACTCGCATATATCAGCCGATTTAGATATGAGTGAGCATGTGCACAGGAATTACAAAGGTCTCGACCAAGTTCATTGGTCAGCTTTGTTGCACCCATTATGTTGTTTTAAAATGGCGGTTTATCACCGATATTTCGGGTTAATATAATTATTAATAAAATTCGGGATATCACAGAGTTTGGCGACAAATATAAATCACTTTAATAAAACCAGCTTTGATAACGCTGACTAATTTCACGAAATTCTCATTCATATTCAATATTGACAAAAATTAGTATTTAATCTTCTAAATTCGTTTTACACTAATTCGAGCTCCGTGTGTTTGAATAATATAAGCTGGCTTTTAAAAAATAAGGAATATGAAAGCTATCTCTTCCTCCCGGCACTGGCCGGAAGGACTTTTTAATTAAGTAATTTTGATTTGGTTGTCAATGGCGTTTCTGTCTAAAACACATTAACTAGTGTGCAGTTTATTTATTTTTCTATAAATGCGATCCTTAATCGTAGTAGGAACTGGTTTCAAAAGTTAAAGTGTCCTTAGAAAAAAAATGCAACAAAAATCTGAAAAGATCGTAAGCAGCCGGTTAGACATTGATTTCAGATATATTATCAAAATAAAAATAAAAATAAAATAGAACTATTAAACTGCAAAAGTTAAATTTTAAAAGAACACCGTCTTCGGTTAAATATTAGCTTGCAAGTGTTCTAGCGCTACCATTGTATAGTCTCTTAACGATTTAAGAGTAATATTTCCAGTTTTGAAGCAAACGAACGAAATTCCTATATTCATACATATCCAGATAAGTATTAAAACGCTTGCAAATCCCCAAATTACTATTTCATTTTTAAAAGTCCTTCCGGCCAAACCGGGAGGCTTTCATATTCCTTATTTTTAAAAAGCTAGCTTATGTTATTCAAACACACGAAGTTCAATTTAGTGGAAACCGATAACAGAAGATTCAATACTAATTTTTATCAGTATCAAATCATTATGAAGGAAAATTTCGCGAAATTAGTCAGCTTTATCCAAGCTGCTTTTATTTAAAGTAACTTATATTTGATTGACAAATTTGGAAATATATTGAAGTTCCTGCCATTTTAAGACATAATGGTGGATGAGGCTAACTAGTGAACTTGGTCGAGACCTTAGTAATTTCTGTGCGCATGCTCACTCACATCAGAATCGGTTGATATGCAGGAGTGCTGCCGCAGGCAAAAAATCAGGTTTTTGAAAATGTCACCCCCATACAGAGCCTGAACGGGGCAAATTCCTACCACTAAAAATAAACAGAAAATTTTGCCTCATTCATGGCAGAAATCTTACATGAATACGGCGTTTACATAAGTCAAACTTTTCTTTAAAAATTTATTGGTGTAAGTGTGCCCCGTTGGTAATCAGGCCCTGCCCACATAAAGAAATTCAAACTGCTATATCTGAGCCATTTTTTAAGATAAAGACAAAACAACAAATGTTCCGGAATCCTTATATCAAGGTCAAATACTTAAGAAAGAAATCTTTTTCAAATTCTAATTTTTTTTGCACTTCACTTTAAATATAATTTTTTTAATTTCATGGCCGCCATTTTGAAACAAGTTGGCGGATGAGGCTGGCCAGCGATCTTGGTTGAAACATTGCTGCATACTATCCACATGCCTTCTTACATCCAAATAGGCTAATAAATACGTGTGTTATAGTGTGACAAATATAAGGTCGTTTTAAAATGTCAGCCATGCTGGAAATTCAAAGTGCTATTACTCAACCATTTTTTAAGATATAGGCGAAACAAAAACTGCTCCGGAATCTTTGTATCAAGGTGAAACATATAAAAAATCTTTTTCATTTTCCAATTTTTTAATACCTCATTTTAAATTTTAAATGAAAAAAATTAAATGTTCCCTTTTGAAACAAGTTGACGAAGGAAGCTAGCCAACGAACTTGGTCGAGACATTGGTATGTACTATACACACACCAAGTTACATCCAAATCGGTTCATAAATACGCCTGTTATCGCATGACAAAAATCAGATCGTTTCAAAATCTCAGCAACAATAGAAATTCAAAACGCTATAACACAGCCATTTCTTTAGATATAGACGAAATAAAAACTGTTCCTGAATCTTTCTATTAAGGTCAAACACATAAGGAAAAAATCTTATTCATTTTCCAATTTTTTATACCTTATTTTAAAATTTAAATTTTTGAATTTTTTTAAATGGCCGCCATTTTGAAACAAGATGGCGGATGAAGCTGGCCAACGAACTCGGTCGAGACATTAGTAGGTACTATGTACACACAAAGGTACATCCATGTCGGTTCATAAATACGCTAGTTATCGCGTGACAAAAATCAGGACGTTTCAATATGTCAGTTACGCTAGAAATTCAAAGTGCTATAACTCAGCCATTTCTTAAGATATAGACAAAACAAAAACTGCTCCGGAATCTTTGTATCAATGTCAAATACATAAGAAAAAATATTTTTCCATTTTCAAATTTTTGGTACCACATTTCAAATTTTAAATTTGTAAAAAAAAAAATTAAATGACCGCCATTTTGAAACAAGAGGGCGGATGAAGCTGGCCAACGAACTCGGTCGAGACATTGGTATGTACTATGTACACACGAAGATACATTCATATCGGTTCATAAATTCATAAATTCACGCCTGTTATCGCGTGACAAAAATCAAAACGTTTCAAAATATCAGCTACGCTAGAAATTCAAAGTGCAATAACTCAGCCATTTTTTAAGATATAGGCAAAACAAAAACTGCTCCGGAATCTTTGTATCAAGGTCAAATACATAAGAAAAAAATATTTTTCCATTTTTAATTTCTTGAAACCACATTTCAAATTTAAAATTTTTAAAAATTTAATTTTTTTTTTAAATGGCCGCCATTTTGAAACAAGATGGAGGATGAAGCAGGTCAACGAACTCGGTCTAGACATTGGTATGTACTATGTAAACACCGAGTTACATCCAAATCGTTTCATAAATACGAGAATTACAGTGTGACAAAAATCATATATATGTGTATAGATATATATGTATATATACATGGTGTCCGGTCTCAACGGTGTCCAATGGCTAATTCTTAAACCGTTAGTCATAGACATATAGTTCCAATTACAAAAATGTTTTAAATCACGTAAAGAAATATTTTAAAAGCTGTTTGGGTCAATAAAAACATTTCTTAAAAAAATACGAAATTTAAATTTTTATACGGTCCCCCGGTCCTATAAGTTATATTTAGTGAAATTTTCCTTTTACACTGACAAGTAATACAAAAAAAGTCCCGTTATTCTACGATTAAAATTGAGCGAGTAATAACTGTTTAAAGTTGGAGCATATTTTTTGCTACAAATTGGGGGTCATTCACAAATTTAGTCGAAATATAATTTCGTCAAATATAAAAAATATCTGGGAGTAAAATTAACAATTCAATATAAATTTGAAATCTTTAATCATTTTGGCATATTAATGGGAAATATACATTTTGTAATAAACATTTAAGAAGAAAGTAAAAACAGAATTTTTCTTAAATAAAATTATTCTAAATTAACAGCCTCAATTCTTTACAAAATGATACGTATTTATATATACGGATATAATATTAATTAAGCTAAAAAAATTCAATATGAATTGAAATAAAAATTTAACGTCACCATATATATATAAAATAACGAATCAACCTCCATATAAAAAGTGTATTAGCAATGTAGTTATTATTTAAATGTCTCATCAATTTTTTTAAATAAATTAACCATTGCGTATTATCCAGACAACACCACCCTCCTCCGTACTCTAACATCTACCCACCCAACCGTCCTATAATAATTTTTTATTATTATTTTACAATTTTTTATTTATTTTTATAAATATTTTCTTATTTTATAAGTTTTTTTATAATTTTGTTTACGCATGTGTTCATTTGATTTTTTTTTTAAAGATCATGTAAGTACTAATTGTATGTTAAAGAATATATGAATTTCTTTGGAAAACCTTGATTCAATGCACCATAAATTAGTTTTTTAATATTATTATTAATTAGATGAGAAGAACATAAACATTTTATTCTATATAAATGGTTAAGTATTATATTTCGATATACAGAATTATGAAGACAAGATTTAAAATTTGTAAATGTATTAAATTTGAATTTAAATTCTTTACGTTTATCATATAGATCTGATATTGTTTTGTTGTCTTTTATTGTAATTTTAAGATCTAAGAAGTTGATTGTATTATTAGATAAGAGGTTTTCCTTAATTCCAAATTAGTGGGATAATCTACTGAAAATTGAGAAATTTTAGTGTGATCAGTGGCAATTAAAATTATGTCATCAATATAACGATGTAAATGTAGATTTTTATTAGTAAAAGTACGTTCATAGTGATATAAATATAAGTCTGATAATAAACTGGATGTACAGCCACCTTGTGGTTTACCGATGTGTTTTAAATATAATGTGTTGTCTTGCAAGATATAATTATTATAGATAATGATGTTAGTTAAAGATTTAAAATAAGCTATATCTATATTAGATGGTAAATCCAGTTTTTGATGATACTGTTTAAATAATGCATTTATAATATTATGTAGATCTAATAAATCTATATTATTAAAAAGATCTTTGAAGTCATATATCGTTATATTATGTACACAATTAAGATTTTTCATAGTATTGATCAGTTGATAGCTGTTTTTTATACAATGGGTATTATCATTGTTTGTAGTCAGTATATATAATTGATTAAGAATTTTTAATAGTAGTTTATTGGCTTTATTATTATATGTATTACAACCAATAGTTACAGTCCTAAATTTAATAGGAGTCTTATGAAATTTGGGAATAAGCACTAAATAAGGATAATTAAAGTTAGTAGAGAGAATTTTTAATAGTTTATAATAACTTTGAATTTTACGATTACATTTTCATTAGTTTTTTGAAAAGATTTATTAGAAGAAATAGAGTTAGTAAGAAGTTGGTGATAATAAGATTTACATATAATTGCATCATCATTAAGAGATTAGTCTACATATGTAATAACATAGTATTTTTGTAATTTATTAATTTGTTGGAAAAAATGCTTTGTGTTAATAGCAACTAAATCAGAAATATTATATTTTAAAGTCATAGTTAATATTTCAATTACTAATAATTTCCATTGATTAAAATATTCAATAGGTTTATTATAAGAGATTGAAATTTTATATATAAAAACATCTATATCATATGTAAACTGCTTGATAATAGATTTTACATTAAATTTAGATGGAAGTCTATATTTAGTACCATAATTCATTAGTTTTTTCAATTTAAAATCATTAACAATATTAAGATTTCCAGTGATTTTATGTCCATGATTATGGTTCATATATTTTTTTAGATTGGGGTCATTGCATTTACACGGAAAATTACTTGCAGCAGATGTATGTTTTGAAAATGTATTGTAGTTAAATATCTTTCTACCAATTGTATTCGGATATTTAAAGGTTTTTGATATATGGATATTATTAATAGGAAAATAACAGTTTTTATCATTAATTATAGAATTGATATTTATTTTATTAAATATTTGATTTGAAAAAGTTTTTATCATTTGGGTATTTGTGTTTTGAATTTTATGTTTTTTTTTTTTTTTTTTTTTTTTTTTTTTAAAGATTAACACTAGTCATAATGAGATCAAAATAAATGTATGAGAAATGTTTAGAGAAAGATTTACTTAGAAATACATTTAAATGTTCTGCAATCTGTTTCTTTTTAATAGCAAATATGTATTTTCGAATTAATAACCAATTATATTGCTTTAAATAGTTACTTTGAAGATTACTTATTCGTTTAGTGATATATTTTTTGAAAACTACTACTTCTGATGATCCCTTTCCACGTTTGTTTCGTGTTGTTTTACAATTTAAATTATGATTAAGCGTAGGATAAATTGGAGAAAAATCAATAGTATTATTTATAGATGTGAAGGCTTTAACAGGTCTATGAAATATTTCATTATTAAGTCCATATGGGTAAATGCTGTTATAATATTTCATATATGATGACTCCATATAGAGACGTTCTGATTTATTTTTTAGAATTTGATTGATTTCAATTGTCATATTTCTAAATTGATTTTTATGAAAATGTTGAATTTCAGCTGTAGACTGTATATTTTTTGCTTTGTTTTTATTAGAGTCTGATCGATGTTGGTTGATAAGTTTATTAATTGGACCTCATGTTTCACCGATATATTTCATATTACATATGTTGCACTTATTACAATATATAACATTAAAGGCTTTACAAAATTTTGAAAAATTAGGATCTGGGACAATTTGTGATTGAGAAGCGTATGGACATGTCTTGCAACGAGCATCAGAACACTTGCGAAAAAATAAAGGACGAGGAGGAGAGTATAAATGGTCACTGGATGACGATCCAGGAATAACCCCATTATTATTCCTGTACCGGGCACTACACTGCATAGATGCTGAGTGTATCAGTGTATCTTGCTGGGATCAAGATTTTTACTAAGAACTGCCATATATAAAAATGTTTTTTGAAAAATGCAATAATTGCAAAAAATATATATAGGTAAGATAAAATAATATAAAAATCAATAATAAAATTAAGAAAAAATAGTCATGATTAATAATTTATTTAATAATATTAAATATCTTGAGTATGATATATGAAATTATATACAATATGTACAAATCAGAGAAGCAGTACTCAAAATCCTCCTTTAATATTTCCATAACCAAAATAATGATAACCCTCAGTGCATAAACTACAAAAGCAAGAAATCATTGGATTTTTTACTACAAAAAAGTCAAATACCAGCATCAAAATTCCAGAACCAAGAATGTTAATAACCGTGCAAAGACCACCATAACGCTATCTCAATTGCCTTCTCATAACAGAGTAATATAAATAAATATATCTAAGGCAGATGATCATTAAATCTGTTATTAGAAATATTTATAGTTAACATATATTGATATATAAATAAAGCATAGCTCTACAGAACAAAATAATGAAAAGCAATAGCAAATTTTAATTTTAAACAATTAAATTTATATAGGACAATATTATATAATAACATATAGAAAATACATATAACATACATAACTAGATTGGAAAAAATCATTAAATGAATCGTTGCGATAATAAAAATGAAGAAATTAATGGAATTTCCTTATAAAGGTATCCGATAACTACAGAGTATTATTTACTAATATTTAGAAGATTGCTAAAAACATTTATATATATATATATATATCAACTTTTGAACGGAGGGTGGTTTCGGGGTCTGGGGTTCATGATCGATGAAAATGTACCAAAATTTTTTGAAATCGTTTTCCTCCGAACGGCTGCAATAGGTAGCTTTTTGTAATGAAAGCTACCTAAAAAAATTACCCCAATCTTACGAAAAGGGGTATTTAAAAAAATTATACTTGAAATAAAAATAACTTAAATAAATATATAAATAAAAAGAGTAAACCAAGAAAAGAAAAAGAACTCAATTAATACATCTAACTTTGTTACATGTACTTTAAAATTATTTGCGGAAAATTACTAATGAAAGAATCTCCTGTGGCTGTGTTCTTATTTCGCAAGCAAAATTTGTAATCATATTTGCATAATTTCATGAAGAAATATTATTTTTATTTTAAGTAAATTCAGCCGAAAATATATAATGCCAGTCTATAGAAGAAAGCAAGAACCACGTTGTCTGCATGCAGTTTCAAGAAAATTAATTTTCTTTACCGAATTATATTGAATACAATCTTCGTTTTTTCTCGAAAACAATTTTTTTAATATCCGTTCTTTTCTTGAGTCTAAGTTGATAAAAGGACTCTTCACAAACACGTGCAATTTTTTTCTTTCTTGATAAACGTGTTAAATATGTTAAAAGGTTTTTACATGTTTTGTATTGATACTGATTTAACTATTAGTAAATCTTAGGTAAAACGTTTGAATAAGAATAGTAACATATTAATTTTCATATAAGTGCACAGATTATTTATATTTAAGGAAATTGTTCCCAAACGTTTTCTGCTTTGTATTTAAAACTTAAAAAAATAAAGGCAGAAAAAATGTTAAATATACACTGCTGGCCATTAGAATTGCAACATCAGTAAGGATGATCTGACGAACGTCAAAATCGCAAGAAAGGAAAAAGAGGTTAGAATATGCCAATGATTAGCATTTCAGCGCATTTAGATAATGCAGGCAGAAGAAAAGACATCTGAAGCACAGCATAAAAGAAAAGTTGCGCAGGGGATTTCTCATTCGGAAAGCGCTTTGTAAGTTTCAGGTAAACTCAGAATATCGTGTTTTGCCTAGAATAATAATAAGAAATGCTTACCAGCAAGTGTTGAAATTCGATAGAGGTAGATTCGCTGCCTATCAAGAGTGTGAATTATCGTTCCGTGATATCGTCCGTCGCACTGGTCGAAATCCAACCACTGTCATGCGAATATGGAATCAATGGGTTGCTGAGGGTCATACTGAACGGCATGCATGATCTCAAACCCTCCCATGACTAACGCCTGAGAAGACAGACATATTGTGTCAAATTTTTAAACATTAGGAACAAAATTAATATGATGCATAATGAATACAAAGGCATTTAATTATATGTTTTGACACTGAATTCAGTCAAACATTTTCACACTTTCACATTTATAATATTATTGGAATTAAGATAGTATCATTATTGCACCAAAACTAAGTGTTTCAAAATATTCAAAATTTCATACCAGAAAATATACTTAGAAATACCAGTGTCGAATCTGAACCGAGTAGGTATTGTGAAGATGCCTGCGGCTTCCTTTGATAATGCAGCATAGAGAGAAACGGCGACTGTGGTGCGCCGAACGACAAAGCTGGATACAGGACTGGCACAATGTCGGCTTTTCAGACGCGTATACGTGTGTGGAGGCTCTGTGGAGAACGCTCGTCGGCGGCTTCCCTTGATAATGCAGCATAGAGAGAAACGGCGACTATGGTGCGCCGAACGACAAAGCTGGATACAGGACTGGCACAATGTCGGCTTTTCAGACGCGTATACGTGTGTGGAGGCTCTGTGGAGAACGCTCATCGGCTGCTTACATTCGATATCGGCATTGTGGCTCTGCACCTGGTGTGATGGTTTGGGTAGCCATTGGGTACACGACACGCACATCTCTAGCTCGGATTGACGGTAATTTGAACTCAGATCGATATATTTCAGACATCTTACGTCCTGTGGTTATGCCCTGTCTTCGAGGCCTGCCAAACACCATCTTTCAACAAGATAACGCAAGACCACATGTTGCACGCCGTGTATTAACCTTCCTCGATACACAGGGTATTCAATTGCTACCATGGCCTGCACGCTCTCCAGATCTGTCACCTACTGAAAACATCTGGTCATGGATAGCTGAGAGACTGGCCCGCCACTCCTTTCCAGCTAATACGGTTGATGAAGTGTGGCATAGACTTCAAGCAGCATGGAATGAGTTGCCCAATTCTGTCACCCAAGCCCACTTAGACTCCTCCATTCCTAACCGGGTAAGGGCCGTTTTAGTTACCAGGATGGGACAGTTGTTTCTACTAATTTCGCATCCCTGTAAACCCCCGAACTCCTTACAAATCTAGCCATTTTGTTTTCATGCCATACTCTTTATGTACAATAAATATCTTTTCCGTATTTTCTTTCTTTCATGGTGTTGCAATTTTAATGGCCAGCAGTATATATAAAAATTTAAAACACTCTACAAGCAAAAATTTGCAGATATCTTATGAAAGTACTTAGTTATATAAAGAATGATATTGAGTGGCTAAATATACTTCTTTAATTCATTTAATTGAAGTGTTTTTTTTATGTAAATAGCGTGTATTTTTAATTTATGAACTTGAGATTTTTCTTTTTAAAGTAACTTGAGAAATAATTTAAAATACATTATTATAAGAATTTTCATTTCGCAATATTTGAAGGTATTTCATACAAATAAAGATTTTGTAAACAGTAGTATTTGTGTTTATATAAACCAGTAAAATTACTCCCTAAATGTTATATTACAATGTACTATTAAAATCTATTTAATGTAATCTTTGTAATCAATACGTCATGTGATACATTTTCTCTTGTAATAAATAAATACCCTTAAAATTATCACATTATGATTTTTTAACAATCAATAATAAGTTTTAAACAGTTTTCCCATTAGTAAGTAAGGTTCATTGAATTTCAAATTTTCAAATTTTTCTTAATTACATTTAAAATTTTAAGAAGGTGTAAAAATGATATTTGTTCATGGAAGATGAATTTAATTTGTTGGCAAAATACCGCATCTCTAGTATGTAAATATACAAAGTAATAAAATGATTAACCGCATTAAAACCACTTACAAAGTTCAGTCTTAAAAGAATATTATTTTTTAAATTTTGAAGTTTCTTAACTAAACAGTTCGTATAATATTTTAGAAAAAAGATATGTGCGAATTTTGGGCTTTTTATTAAAATGTAGAACTCTCAAACTAATACAAAATTTTGGAACTTCATTTTTTTTTTTTTTTTTTTAGCTAAAGACAGAAAATACCCCGAAATAAAACATAATTCCATAAAATTTTACATAAGACGGAAAGAACAATATACTTTGTATGGTATACCAGTTGTCTTCGAAAGAAATACATAATTTTATTATTTTATTTATTATGTATTTTTTTTCAACAAAAAATTGGTGCATCTTGCAGGTAATTCATCACGTAATCTCTTGATTTTTCTTTTTTTAAGTATAGAATGAAGCAAAGTAATTTCCATTTGCAGAATTCATTAAATTATAAATTTAAAAATATCATTAAAATGTCCCCCGCAAAATAATGTAATATATTTATCTAACCGTAATGCAAATCAAGAAAAGTATTTAAGTTTATAAAAAAAATGCTCAATTACAATTCTATGTAAGATTATACTATTTTGTTAAAATGTATAATTATGCTTGACTTCGTTGAGCATAAATACCAGCATCTTCATTCAGAAACGTAAAACAAACTTCTGTTTTTTTAGAACTAGAATAGTATGAACATTTAGGCTACATTTGCATAGAGAGGAGCCATTAAATTTTTTACATAACTCTTAAAAAATAGTATATATATAATAGGTTTAAAAAGTAAAGAAAGTACATCTTAAAACTGTTGTATTTCTTTGAAGAAAATGTTATGCCTTACAGTAGAGCGCCGATTATCCGTACAAGTCGAGACCGACCCTAATTCGGATAAGCAAAAGTTTGGAAAGATGAGCAGACATTTTAAGGAATGTTCCTGACTATACTAAAACCTTCACACTTCATCCAGGCTTGGGACTGTCAGCACCAATTTTTGCTCGCTTGTTTAGAAATTGTTTTTTATATTTTTTTTGTCTTTTAGTTTTTTTTTTTTTTTTTTTTTTTTTTTTTTTTTTTGTTCTTGTTTATTTTTTTATGATTTAAAATTTTCTGTTTATTATTTTCTGAATTTCAGAGATTATAATTTAAACAAAAAAATATTTCGAGTGTTGCTTGCTTCAAAGAAGACATTCTTTTCAGTGCTACCATATCTAAAATTCTTCTTAAATACGTTAGTTGGATAGGATCAGAGTTCATCTGTCGTTCGACCTATTTCATATCTGTTTCCAAACATTCTCATCATCATCTCACATAATCTCATCATCATTTAAAATCTGATATTCAGGATCGTGTACGTCACTTTTTAACCACTCATTAATTTCATTTTCTTCATAGATTAGGATTCTTCGCATCTTCTTTATTGTGTTACATTCCTCATTTTCTGATCCATTATCAGTTTTTTCTTTATTTAAAATTTTACTCCAAGCCTTTTTTATTGTTGAGGATTTTACTAGATTCTAGGAGTCAGAAGCTATTAAAAAACAATCTTTCAAATCAATTTTTTATGGTATATTGGTAATTGGGCTCTTCTGTTTCTTCTGATAAAAATAGCATTCTTAGCATTAGCTTTCTATAAAGTCGTTTGAATGTCTCTATCACACTTTGATCCATGTGTCGGATTACAGATGTAACATTAGTTAGCAAGGACTTTACCCGAAAAAAATGATAGAAATAAGGTTTTTGGATAATTGGAAGTTCGGTTTAAAAAAATGTTTGAGAGAAATAGATTGTTCGGATAATTGGAAGTTCAGTTAATTGGAGTTCCGATAATCGGCGCTCTACTGTATTAAATGTATTTACATTTTTGTAAAAAAAAGTATTTAAAAAAATATGCAGTATAAAGTTTAAACTATTCTTCACGATTAAAAAATTCATTATTCTCTCTTGACAAATTTCCTGAAATATCTCCATTTGATGTACATCATTTCTATTTAAAGAAATTCTGGCGGGGAGAGCTTGTGATTAAAATGCACCCATACAGCTTTTAGACTACCGCTGTGAAAATCGTTCAGCAACATTATTACGGACTGAAAAAAAAAAGAAGTTTATCGATTTACAGTATTTCGTCTTTGAACTTATCACCGATTAAGTGAATTGATTAAAAGTATATGTTTAATCACAACTAAATAAATGTAACATCGAAAATCAGCAAACCGATATTTGAATGTTGAACTTGGTTGCATATATTAAATTAAGAACAAAACTAAAAAGTAGGATAAAATATTGCAGTTAAAACTTATCTATCTATCTATATTATAAAGGCCAAACGTATCTGTGCATAACGCCGACATCACTTTGCAAATGTGAACACGTCAAGATCAAATTTCGGTTTTGAAATTTTTGGTACTGCAATTTTTTAATCATCTAATCATCGTGCGTTTTGAATTTTTACACCGACCGTATAGAAAAATCTACTTTCAAATGCAATTTGTTTGAAAATTGTATCTTAATTGACTGATTTATTAGGTTTATTAAAATAATTTTCAAGTATGATATTTTATAATTTATCTCTATCATGTGCCGGCTGCATTACATAATAATAATAAATATTTTGCACATAGAGCGATAAAAAATATTCAGCATTTATTCATGACTAATGTTTCCATAACGAAATTAAAACTTACTCTATAAATAAATAAAATAATAATAATAATAAAACACAGGTTTAACATAGATGTAATCAAACAATTTAAATTTTTACACCGCCAAATGGGGGAAAAAACTTTCAAATGCAATTTGTTTGCAAACTGTATTTCAGTTTACTGATTGTCTATGGTTTTAAAATTTATTTTCAAGCATGAAATGCTTTTAAATTTTTTTGTCAATCGCTTGTAGCTCGATTACTAAAGATTAATATAATTTTTCACGTAAAATATGTAAAGAAATCAGCTGTTTGTTATGGCTAAAATTCCATAAAACAATCGAAACTTCCTCTATAAAGCAATAAATAAAATAGTATAAATAAAATACAATTTTAACATACATATAAGTGAACTACGTGCTTAAAACACTTAAACGATCAGAATAACGAACGATCAGTAAGTAGTAAAATCTTGGGTTAATAACTCTTAGCATGCAAATAAATATGCAAATAAATATGTAAATATAGCTTTTAATAAATTTCAAAACTTTATTCGATTGTATAATTCATATTTTTCATATGAAAATGTTATTTTATTTTAGAAAGGCAATCTAAAAAATATTAATAAATATTAATAAATATTAATAAAATATTAATAAATATTAATAAAATAAGAAGCCGGAACTTTTCCACTTCTTGGCACTCCGGTCCCCTGTGATTTTTGGCTATGGTGTTATGTCAAAAACACTGTTTATGGTGATAATATAAACAATTTGGTGAAATTGAAACATGCAAACACCGATATGCCCGTGACATTCCTCCTGATATGCTCAGAGCTACTGTTGAGAATGCAGTAATACGATTTCACTTGCTTTCTGAAAATGGTAGACACCACATTCAACATTCTTTGTAACACGTTTCAGAAACGATTAAACACATTTTAAACCGATATCTTCATGTCTTATTTTGTTTAACAATATTGCAAACAGCGCCATTTCCCTCCCTGGTGGTGAGCGGTTGAACATTTTTGTTTTGACTGGAAATAAATCCCTCTGACGTCCTTTAAACTATTACCACGTTTGGTAACATTTGGTCGAGTAGTTTTCCTTTTATGACCATTTCAATGTGGAAATTTAATTATAACCGCCCTGTATATTTTATAAACAAAAATATATGTATTGTTACTTTAATGAGTTAATACAATGACAGAAAAAATAAATTTCTAACAATAGCTAAAAAATAATAATCTTTAAAATCTTATATATATCCCAGAATAACAATTTCACTAATTGCACTTTAATTGCCATGTTTTATTGTAATAAATATTTGACGTAGAAATTGAATTTTCCTTGTTCAGTATTGCGTAGTAACCTTAAAGAGGTTTAACCTAGTTTGAACTGTTCAATACTAAACTTAGTGCTGAGGCAAAAAATGTAAGCTGCTGCAGAGAATTTTTTTTCAGCATTCCCACCGCCCCTTGAATTAAGTTAAAACTATTTTCGAACAATAACCTCTGCAATTTTTGTCTAATGTTAAAAAAAAATTCCGATTCGGAAAATGTCCTAACTTAAGAAAGAGGCTTTGTCCCTTTTTAAAGTGAAAAAGTTAGAATTTAGAAAAAATGATGTCTCGTCGCGTCGGTTTAAAACACTCTTGTGTGATACACACTTGAGAGTGATACACACTTGTGTGACAGCACTTGAATCTTCAAGTGCTGAGAGAAGACGCGTTTCCGACATTTATATGTAGACCTCATCGGAAGCATTTCAATTTATATGTTTCCCTGGTGCTCTTCTTGGTAAGAAAATATTAGCAACCTGTGATGAAATTGTCAAATGCCTTTTCAAAAATGTATTAATTAATTTTCGCCTTTGTCTGTTAACCACGAAAAAAACGTTCTCCTCATGCAGTTATATATACATATTCTGCTGAGGTACAGTGCTTGCAAAGTGATACCTTGTCACCAGCATTCCAACTTTTGACATGGCTGTCCAATACTGGTTATGGTGATATACATTAAACCCTGCATTCAATAACCTTACGAAATGAATCAGCTATATGTAAAATTTACATCAAAACACAAAAAGTTAATTTTACACATCCATTTTAACCATATACAAAAAAAAAAAAAAAAAAAAAAAAAAAAAAAAAGCAACCAAAAAACAAAAGAAAATTCCTTAAATGTAAGCAAAAACAAGAACAACAAATAATTTTCCCATATTCCAAACTACAAGAAATCACAATAAAATTATTGAACAATCGAATTGTTTACGCTGGAAGCACATTGTTTTGTACATAATGTCTTGAAATCGCCTACTTAACCCTTGAGGGGCGTGGGATATATTTTATCCCACCTATGATTAATGAAGATTTACATTAGAAAAATTTTATGAAATTTTCCTTTTCTAACTTTGGTGGAAAAAAGTCGTAAAATTGCTTTTCCTTATTTTGAAATGAATTTTCTCTAATTTTCCGGTGGGAATTCAGCATTACACGAACGTAATTGCTTGCCTCTCAAAGGGTTAAAAGCGTCACCAACTGAGGGTCAAATGAGCAGCATCACCAGAACCACGAAACACTCTGCGTCTAAAAGCCTGTTTTTTTTTTTTTTTTGTTGTTGTTCGAATTTACCTTTGGTACCGTTACCCTAAAAGGGAATGTTTAAACTTTGTTCTTAATTTATTTTAGATTGAACTTAATTATTATTACATAAATTAACTAAATAAATATATAAATGAAAAAAGTTTTGTTTAAATAAGAAAAAAAACAGATATATACTCTTGCATGACGTCAGTTTAGAAGTTGCTTATTGTAAGAATACATTGTGTTTAACAAAATTTTTGCTTGTTATTTAAATGAGTTCTATTACACAACCAGTGCACTGTGAAAAATAATATTCTTTATGAATTATTGTACTTTTGATCATTTTCGTTAACAGCCAAATTTAGGGATGCATTAATCTATTGTGTCTCTGAATTGTTAATTCGCAAAGTTATACTTGTTCGCTTTTGTCAGCATTTTGAAAAAAATATTTAAAACATTGTTTGTTTATTTGAGTCGTCAAAGAGCTTATTATTTTCTTTCGAATAATTCTTAACATAATCTGAGCTTTAACCATTTCTCAAAGAATGGCAGCTACAACAATGATTAATTGTAAAAATATGCGTTGGGCCAGGTTATGGTAGGTAAATGGTGGTATACTTTATAAACAATACTTCTTTTTTTTGCACTTACCCTGAGGAGTCCTCGTGTTGTTCACGTAGCTCTGTGGTACTTACTTATTCGGTGTAGAATAGTCAATAAAATAATGAAATAATAATAAATAAATCACAAACACAAAAAAAGTGAAGGCTGAACAAAAAGTTAAATGTTTAATTGGCAACTATTGGTGTTTTATGTGTAAAGTTTTAAGAATTTTTTTTTATAATAAATTGATCATTGTAGAAAATACTAAAGTTTTAAAATGTATGTATATTGCATGAATATTACAGAATAGTTTTGACACTTTTTATTTTACTTTCCCTAACAATCTAACAGAAGTCCAGTGCGTAAAGGTCAGCACGTCTGACTGCCATGCATCAGGTCCAGATTTCGACTCCGGTACATCCAGCCTTTCATTACTTCCTGGCTATGAATTATGTACCAAGATCTCTACCTGACTGGGACATATGTTGTATAGCACCTCAGTTTCCCCTGCCAAGAAAACAGCATTGGACAGTGTCAGCCCTGATCCAAAATGCATTGCAACGCCACAGGTTTTGTTGACTTCTCTAGATCCTGTCTCAGGAGTACGGTAGGTAGGCATATGTGTCTCCGTAGTAGAAATTCCTTCTATAAATGGCTCCGCATATTAAAAAGCAGGAAATAACAGCTTTATAACATCATGCTATGTTTTTCTTTCCCTTTTTATCATACAGTAATTATAATTATGTTTGAAAAAAAATTAATCAAAATTCCGTGATATACTGGGTTTTTCAAAATGAATGTCGGGGTTCTAACGCTTGGTGGTATTTATTACATAAAACTTAAAATTATAATTAATAAATAAAATGAAAGATCAACTCAAACAGTTTTACTTACAAGCTTACAAGTGTTCAATGTGAGCACCTTTCTTCACACGGTACACATCAAGTCGATAGCTCAATTCTTCCCAAACGTTGATTAGTATATTTTGGCGTCATTGTTGCAAAAGCTGCAATTGTCAGCTGATAGGAGAGGCTCATACACAGGATCCTTTACGAAAACCCGCAGGTAGAAATCACGTGGTGTCAGATTGGGTGAGCGTCTGAACAGAACTTCTTTGCTAATCGTTTGGGAAGAACGATGATTGACGACTTGATGTGAGCCGTGTGACGAAAGGTACTCACATTGAACACTTGTAAGCTTGTAGGTAAAACTGTTTGAGTTGCTCTTTCATTTTATGTATTAATTATAATTTTAAATTTTGTATAATAAATACTACCAATCGTTAAAACCCCGATTTTCATTTAAAAACACATCGCATATTATAATAATGCCACAATGATCTTAGTAAATTTATTTATTTTATTGATGAAAAAAAAACTGATTCCATAAAAATATGCATTTAATATTTCCATATGAATTTATTTTTCAATAAAGTTTTACAATTAATTTTTAGTTTTATTTTATAGAATAAAAGTATGAAAAAAAAAACTCATTGTCGCTTATACTTTCGTTTAATTTAAAATGTTAATATGTGAAAACAGCTAAATTTGAAACATACAACAAAAGTTTAATTAAGGGGACGAGGGACCTTAAAAATAAATTTTTTATTTTTTGTAAATTTCACCTTAAATATTACTCAAAGGTACATTATATGCATTATGGCATGCATTTATTACAAAAAAAAAAAAAAAAAAAAATTAAGTCATTTTTGAGAAAAAAGTGGAATTTTACGCGTTGTTTTAGAAATCTCCGAAATGCCCCATGCGCGTTCCATATCAATGAAAATCCCCAATATTTTTTATAAAAGTTTGGTTTATATATATAAAAAAATCTGTGCATCTAATTTTATATATTTGAATATAAAGGTTAAAAAATATATTTTTTGGAAAAATTTTGAAATTTTTCGAAAAAATTTCAAAATTTCAGAATTTTTCATTTTTTTTCATTTTTTTTGCAAATTTAACTTTAAATATTACAAAAGGTACATTATATGCATTACGGCATGCATTTATCACAAAAAAAATTTAAAATAAAATTTACTTTTGAGAAAAAAAGGGCATTTTACGTGTCGTCGTAGAAATCTTCGAATATAATTAACAATTTTTAACATTTACATCCATTGAGAGAAATCCGGTTTTTCTATTTTTTAGAAATACGTAATGTTTATAAATCTAATATATTTGATTTATAGTAATATATTCCATTGTAATCATGTACAGAAAGGCATTTTCACAATATAAATAACCTCTTTTTTTCATATCCTTTTATTTATTTAAAACTAAAATTTATTTTCTCAAAACATAATACTAGTAGTTTCCTAATGACATTTTTAGAATAGTTGAACTAATTTTGTAGTCACATATCAGCAGAGTTGGTATCGGAAAAACAGTTAAATTCCATTAATGCATTCCACCATTTCCACAGTAGCTTGGTAATGGGTTTTAATAACCTTTTAATTTTATAATGCGTCCCCAGGGCACCGAATGTCTTTGACAAAAATAAATTTCAAACGTTTTTATTGTTCTTTGATATGTTTTCGATTAGTTTTTGAAATGTATTTATGATGTCGGGTATTCTCATTAATTTCGGGAACATTTGAAATTTTTTAATGAAAATTTAGGTAAATTTTTTGCTTTAAATCTTATAAGGATTACAGTCTGAAATTGAAAGTTCAAAATTAGGATTTACGTCATTAAAAACGAACATTTAAGAATAATTTATTTTGTTTTATTTTTGTTTTTAATGAAACATTTTAATAGATAGAGTATATAAAGTAGCATTTAATTACATTGGCGCCTACTCTTACACTGTAAAAAAAAATCTGTAATCCTACAAAACTAGTTTTTGTAAAACTACAGAAATCTGCATGTTTACTAGAATTTTATCTGTAACCGGGTATAATATTTACCACTCGCATAGTAGAAATACATGAAATATCTTAGTCTCCCATGTCAGCCAATGAGAAAGGACTTCAATGATGACGTAATGACTATTCACGCAACCACAGAGGTGTTCAAGGTATCCATCTTGATTATGATTTCAAATTAGGATGTAAGTAAACATTTCGTCTTTATGAGTTAAATTTTGTTATATTTCCATTCTCCTTGATTCCTAATAAGTAAAAATGAACTACACTGTAAGACCGTTTGATTTCGAATTATAATGTAACATGATTTTAGCAGGTATTAATGCGTAATCATCCTATTATTTTATTGTTAAATATTTATCGTTCAGTCAAATGACTATTCTTTACATCAGTGTTTACTGCATGCGTGCAATTTCCAATGTTTTATGTAAAAAATAATATTTTATTGCAATATGGTTAGCAGATTAAATATTTTATTTTTAATTAGTGATGCAATGAATAGTAACCCCCCCACCCCCCTTTGACTGATAATGAAGGCTAAATATTCCACTATTCTTCTGCAGAATACTTAAAATGTATACCAAATTTATCTTTCTTAATATTAGAGTCGTGCCGTGTAATCGGTATTTATTGTACTAGATTCCGGCATCGGGTCGGGTTTGCCTTACTTTTTTGGTTCGGATCGGGACGGTTTGGGTTTTGAATCGTGTGTGTCGGGTTCGGGTTGACTGATTTTTCAAAAGAATGTTAAAAATATTTTTTTTCAGGTTAAAAATCTAGGTATAGGGCAGATGTGCCAGCAATGGATAAAATTCAAAGTTTTTGTTTATAAAAAAAATTTATACAATAAAAATTTTACTTTAAAAATTTTCTTCATAACACCCCCCCCCCCTCACGCTTACATGTTTTATAATCTGTGTTATTGTTGATACTCTTAATCAAACCAATTAGGAAGCAAAAAGTGATCCTTCGAAGTTCCACTATTTTTCATTTATGTTGGCGAACATGCAAAGAGCTGGTTTAACTTAATAAATTTTATATATTCTTTTATTTTCCTGCAAAATTTCCTGCAAAATTTGTTTTTGTTTTGGTAGTAATAAAAATTTTTGAATATGATCATTCTAGACATTTCATCAATCGCACACTAGATGAAGCAATGGTAGCCCAATCTCCAGTTGAAAAAAGTTGCATAAGATTTCAATTGTATAAAGTAAAAGATTATTTCAAGATCAGAAGTGATTTTGCTTCATATACTTTTTATGCTTTCTGAATATTAATGACTTGTTTATGCATAGATGTAATAGTTTCCCTATTTATGGAACATTATACTGTATATTATCCATAATATAAACTAAGCCTTCAAGCATGGATTAAACTAAGCATGGGACAAATTTTGAAACTTGCAGTTTCTTTAATTATAAAATTGTTTCTGAAAATTATGTTTCTATATTGTTCAGGGACATTAGAAAGTGTTTCATTTGGTATTCTATAAACTGAAATATTGTTTTTGTGTCAAACAAAGTTCATTTTCTTATTTTTGTAAAATGTGTCCCATTCCTCCATACTCTCTCTTATGCTTCTAACTCTGAATATTGGGCACTTTTCTATCTAAACACACGTATCATGGGTATGTGTTTTAAAACTATCAGAAATATTATACATATGTTTGCGTGTATATGAAAAATGAAATGTTGGTAAAATTTTTCTATTCCTAGAGAAGGATAAATGGTTCTTAACTGTGCCTTAAATAAAAAGAATTTATCACATTTCTTATATATATATTTTTTTCTTAACTTTTAACTCATGTTACCGGCCTCTCAGACCTCAGCTTTTTTAAAATTTTTATAGTTTTGCAATTTTTTATGTACTTGCAATTTTCAGTTTAACTACAAACACTACCGAAATTTTGTTCCGTTGTGAACTTTAGTACTATCACCAGACACTTTTGAATAGGTGAATTTTAATTATAACAGTCCTGTACAAAAAGTTCAGTACAAAAACACCATCCTATGAGTTAATCGTGCCTTTTATTCATCTTTCGATAAAGCGGTCTCATAGACAACTTCACATTAGTTGACTTCACACTAGTTGTGACAATTTCTGTGACATCAGTTAAAGGTTAAGGAGTAAATTTAATAATAGCTCATTCATATTGAAATATGTATTTATTTTATCTGAAAAATTGTTCTGCTCAAACTTTTTGTGAAAATCTTAGACTTGGAAAAAACCTAAATATAAACAACTGCATTTTAATTTTACGTGAGTTTCTGAGCAATAAAATGCCGAGTTTTTACTTTCTCATGCAAAGAGAGATATAGGGTAGGTAGGGGTAAAGATATGAGCGGGGCAAAAATACGCACCGGCTGATTTCATATGAAGCAACATTTCGGCTCTCATGACTAATAGGTGGCAGTTTTGTTTCAAGTGTACCAGTCATTTGTTTAAACCTTTGATTAAAAGTAGCAATTTGTGCTAAGAAAATGAGGTAAGTTTAAATTTTCGAATTTTGATCTAATATTTTTTAAATTTCACTTAATTTTTTAGCTGATAGTACCTGGAATTTTTACAAATCCAAAATTTTAGTGGAGATCGAAATATTTTTAGCTTCTAAATGCCGTAGTTTACCTCGATCACATTTGTTTATACTTATAGGTAGCCGGTTAAGCAAAATACTGCAGAATAGGGTAAAAGTACGCATCCTTCTTGGGACAAAGATACGAACATGTTTAAGATATGGGACTTTGCCCTATCATTTTAGCTAGATTCAAAGCTTTTCACAATTTCTAAATTTATATTATATAAAATATAATAGCTGCTTAACTAATATAAGTTAGTAAACTACATTTTCCTTTTTCTAGTTAAGTTTTTTTTTTTTTAAATATCGAACGTAGGTATCTACCTACCTACTTTTAAAAATCAATATTGTTTCATGAATCGCTTTTGTCTTAAACCTTAATCCTTAACTCCTGTTAACGGTCTCGCCGATTGCTGCAATATTCAGTTTTCACAGTTTAACTTGTAATTTTCAATTTAAGTAGTTATGTTAGTTTAATTTTGATTCGTTTGGTAAATTAGAAGTATAGCTGAAGACTTCTGGATGCGGGAAATTTTACTATAATAGCCCTTTGCATAAAGTTTAGCGCAGAAACCGCCTCTTATGAGTCAGTCAACCATTTCATTCAATCAACGATTAAGCGGTCTCTGAGACCGCTTACAGTATTTATGAAACGATTTTTGTCACAACAGTTGGAGGTTAACTGCTATTTGCGATCTCGCAGACCGCTGTTTTTTTCATGGTCTAGTTTAGAATTTTCAGTTTAAATATTATCAAAATTTACTAATGCTTTTACATTACTCATTCATTTTAGTGAAAATAGGGGCAAAATCCGGCCATAATGGGGGGAAAAATGCGCACTGCGAATATTTTGCCTCATCACTGCGTACTTTTAGCCCAACGAATAGGGCAAAGATACGCAGAGCATTTTTTTTTTTTAATTACAATTTCTCACGGAATTATAATTTGACAGAATGTCGTTTGATAGTGGTCGTTTGATAGTGGAACGTGCCTAAGGTTTTAATACACCATTTTAATCAGTCGTCACATAAGTTTAGATCAATGTGCTCGTTAAAAATCAAAATTAATGATAAGTGCGTAACTTTAGCCCCCACCTATCCTACATCACTTAGGTGTGTCATGTGATTGTGAGCCATGTTGTGGACAACTTGTCAGCAAGCGCCATTGAGATAAACCATGATGGTGAATATCGATGGCGCTTTTTAACAAGCTGTCCTCACTTCAAATACTTGTGGGCATGATACCCACATATGTTTGAATATTAAAGCATATACATTTGTCCATTTTTCCTACATAAAACATTGTTATTAGAGATGTAATTGTAGCTTACATTTTATAATATCAATAAAACCGGATTTCCTTTCCTTTTATTTCGGGTTCGTGTTGAAATAGGCCTGGGTTGAGTTGCAGGTTGCCGGAAATTATTTTGGCTGATTCTGGTCAGGTTGCGGATCGAGGAAATATTTTTGGAGGGTTCAGGTCGAGTTGCGGGTTGACTTAGTATAATATTCGGGTTTGTGTCTGGTGCAACTTGACCCGTGCAGGACTACTCTGTAGTCGGAAAATTTTCAATATATCAGGATTCGTACGGTCCTTAAAAGTACTTTCATTTTTCAAAAGGTTTTTTTTTTTTTTTGTGCTTGAAAGTGCTTATTTTCATACAAATTTTTTTAAAAGCCCTTTAAAGTGCTTTACTGTCATATTATTTCTTAATCGGGGGGTGGAACTCTTCTGCATTTCTTTTCATTTCTGATTTAAAAAATAAAGATAAAACCGCCATTGCTAACCTTTCTTCTGAAATTTCACCTCCCCTTTTTACTCCCTTCTCCACAATACCAAAGTTTAAACTGTTTAAAACATTTTTTTTATTCTTTAACTGATGTTACCGGTCTCACAGACCAGTGCTTTTTTCAATTTTCATAGTTTAACTTTCAAATTTCAGTTTATTACAAACACTACTGAAATTTTGTTTCACTTTAGTACTAACACCACAGACTTTTGAATAGGTGAATTTTAATTATAACACTCCTGTGCAAAAAGTTTTAGTACAAAAACAACATCCTATGAATTTATCGCGGATTTTATTCATCTTTCGTTGGAGCGGTCTCACAGACCGCTTCACACTAGTTATGTGACAATTTCTTTGATATCAGTTAAAGGTTAAAAAAAAATTGCACTACTGTATTTGTTACTTTAAGTGAAAAAATAATCAGTCCTAAATTTCATTAACTATTCATTCCATCATATCCATTTCATTAAAATTTTATCTGAATTTCACCTTCAAAATTTCGTTTCCCCGTTTTCTTCACATCTCACAGTAATAATACTTAAAGTTTCAAAACTCTTTAAAACTGCTTAAATTTAAAAAAAAAAAGCTGTTCTGTTCCATTTTATTGTCACAATAAATAATCAAGATTTTTCTTCCCACTCGAAATTGGCATCCCCCCCCCCCCCAAAAAAAAAAAAAAAAAAAAATTAAAAAAACTTAGAGCACATAGAATTTTAAAGTCTTTAAAACTCTTTATAGACCAGTTTTAGGGGAGGAAAAAAGGCCGCATTTGGAATTAATTAGGGGAAAACTGGAAATTGTTTTAATCATTTTACTTAAAGTCTAGAATGAATGTACTAAGTTTTCCCCCTCTTACTAGGTGAGTGGTTGAAGATATGTACAGATTTATAGTCAAAAAACACATTTTTATTAATTACAATAACAATATCTAAAAAAAACTAACTCTATCAAAAACATTGTCAATACAGATGTTGTAGAGGTTAAAATTCTGATTGAAATGTGTACTTAATATTTTTGTTGAATTTTTACAATTATAATGCAAAGTTTTGCCTAATTCGTTAATCAAGTGATTGAAGCCAGAACAGACGAGGTTATCAGTTCACCCTGTTTCTAATTTATATATATATTTTAATTTATTGAGGATTTTGTAATTATTTTAGGCTTTATTTTGGATATTTTCAGAGTTATGGCTTAAACTCTTGATTACGGAATATAGCCCAGTGGTAGGAAATGAAAAAAAAAAAGGCCGAATTCGGAATTAAATACGGGAAAGCTGGAAATTGTTTTAATCCCTTCAACATAGGTCAGAAATAAACGTACTTACTAAGTTTTCCCGCCCTACTAGGTGCGGCTTTGCCGCTACGAACAAATAGATAACTTAAAAAGTGCACTATTTCATGATTTTTAGCATATTTCAAAAATGATTTGTAAATGATGGGAAATATTGCTTATGATCTCTGATATTGTATTTGAATTATGTGTCGTATTTAATTTGACATATATAGTGAATAACAGTGCGTATGCATCACATTTAAGGAGGTCGAAAATAGTGGGGAGGAGCGAGGGAACAAATGAGTGTGCAGGATTCTTGTCGCTAGAGGAATAGGTCAACCAATAGCACAATTTTAAACTTCGATATTTTACGAAAAGGACTAAGATGGTTTTAATAAAAATTATATTCGACTAGTATACGAGCATCTTAAGTTAAATTCATAAAATTTTAAAACCTTCGGAATATTGAAAAAAACTATTATTAGTTAGCTTAAAGTTAGCTTTACGTTTTTTTAAAACTAAGGTTTAAGGCTGACTATATCAGTTGAGAAATGGCATGTAAAACGGCTGTCAATTATGTACCTCTTTCTCGATAACTACTAAATTATAATCCTCAAAATATACAAAATAAAGCATTAACATATTTACAGAAACATCTCAAGGGCCTCAACAAATTAAAGAAAATACATGTATGTAATAAACGGAGGCAGGGTGGATTGATAACTCTCTCTCCTGATTAGCGGTTAAGGCAAAATTTAGAAATAGAATTGCGACCTTAATGTTCAGCAAAAATATTAATATGGGTACTCATTTTATTCAGAATTTCAAATTCTACAACATTTGTATTGACAATGTTTTTGGAAGCATTAATTGTTCTGAGATGTTAAGATAATTTTAAAAAGTTTT
This sequence comes from Maratus speciosus, assembly GCA_963932465.1. Lineage (NCBI taxonomy): Eukaryota > Metazoa > Arthropoda > Arachnida > Araneae > Salticidae > Maratus > Maratus speciosus. The sequence continues at coordinate 557,409,874 of OZ010789.1, forward strand.
TCGACTATAAATATGTACATATTTTCTAATGTTCATCTAGTACGTGGGATAAAACTTGGTACATTCATTTTAGACCTAAACGGAAGGGATTAAAACAATGTCCAGTTTCCCACCCACATAATTGTGAGTTACATCCCCCGATCACGGGTCTTTGAAATAGAATTGTGACAATGTTCAACAAAAATATTAAATGGAGTTCTCATTTTACTCGGAATTTTAAGCTGACGACAAGCTGAACACGGAAATTGCAAAACCTAAATTTCATTCCAGATTTCAAAGTGCTGCCATTTGCAAAATGACATCAGCGTTACGCGCAGATATATTTGTTTTTTATAATATTGATAGATATAGATTTTATTTTCATATCAAAATCTTGGTGTTTTTTTTTTCTTTTCAAACTAATTTTTTTCACCCTTAAATCCATTTACATCTGAGCCAAATCAATACTCGATCATTTCAAAGCTACTGTATAACATTAAGTGTGTATTTTTAAATAATATATACGTAATGAGTCGTACAGTAAAATGCGCAGAAAAACAGAAAAGTGACTTCGGACAATGAATTTTTTTAAAAGATTAATTTTCCATTTTTTTAAATGTATTGCAGTATTTCAAAGAGAATTGAAAGTATATGCTTTTTGGTATTGTTGTTATTATTATTTGGTATTAATATTCTGCATAATTTGATTTTTGGAGTCTTATATGTAATTTTGAAATATGCCTGGAAAGGGATGTGGGGTAGGGACAAGGTTCTTCCAGTATTTTAAATTCTTAAAGTTTGTCGTTATCATCTAGACTCTTTGAAATTTTTAGATGGTAAAAACATAATGCTTTCGTATCCCGAGTGAAAAAATATTAATATTTTGTGGGGAAAAGGGCTGGTAAGATTTTTACCACGATGTAACTCAGGTTTTTGCTTATTTTGTCGAAGTTTTTGCACATTTTATTTAGTAAAAAATATTTATATTTGTCCGAATGTTAAGAAATTTTCGTAGGTAAATCTAAATCTCGCCTGTTGATTTGCTCTAAAAAGATTGTGTTAAAATACGGACGTTTAGTTAGTTTTATGGTAGAAAAAATATAGTCTTTGGGAGGCACGAAGTGACCTAGCTCACCAATGTATTTGAAAGAGTTAAAACTCATGTTTTTAAAAATCAATTGCATCATCAGTTAGAAGATTTTAACTTTTAGAGCATATATATATACATATTTGCCGATACTTCTAAAATATCATCCTAGAATAAATTGCTACAAGCTTTCGGAAAACTTTTTTGATCTTTTTTTCAGAACTTTAACTGCTAGGTGGGGAGAATATCGTAAATTTAATATCGGAATATATCAACGTGTTAATATTGGTGATATATCGCGATAACTACCGTAAAGTGTATGCGACTAGAAAAATTGCTTATTTTAAAAGATAAATGGCATGTTACCAAAAATTTTGGTAGAAACAGATGTAGAAAGGAGCTAATAAATGTTTCATGCTATTTTCTTCTACAGCATCCTTTAAATATATGTAGGGAAGGTGGGGCAAAATCGGGTACCATAAAAGTTGTTAGTCTCAAATGCTGTGAAATGGGAAAACAAACTTTGAACACTGTTTTTAATGTATAATGAATCCTTGGCTATAATAAAACGTTCTTTGCAAACAAAAAAAATATATATAATTATTTATATTAAAAAATAGCTTTTTTCAAACGTATGCAAATATCTGGTTTTACCTCGCTGGTTGGGTAAAATTGGGTATTCATTTAAAACTACTGGAAACTCATTTTGGTCAAAAAGATCTTGCTTAATATAGTAAAAAATACATTTTAATTATTTTTAACAAAACGAAATTGCACATGTGTTCTTCCATGTGTAAAAAAATAATTCGTTGGCAAATTTTCTACGTTGTATAGGCTTGCTTACTTTACACTGTACGTTTTCGAGTTCTTTTAGCTTCAAAAATCACAGATGAATTTGTCATCATATTCTTCTGCATTACTACATGCTTCGTGTGCCTAATCGTGGAATTTTAAACATCGTATTTGGATTTAGAATTTGAGTAAAGTTCATAGCAAAACATACAGGTTTCATTATCCTCTTCTTTTGAAGATGTGTCCGCAATCTTTTTTGGTTTCTTTTTTTCTTTTAAAGAAACTTCTTTTTTCGTCTTGCAGTTTGTTTGGCTTATTTCTCCTTAATATCTGCTTCGATCTGTAATTTATAGGGAGAAGAAATCAAAATAAGTTTTTCCCTTTCTTTACTCAATTCTAAAGCCTTCCTTAGAAGAGGATAACATTTTAGGCGAAATTGGAAATACAGATTGCTGGGCTACATAGTCTGAAGATGTCGAATGGATAATTTTAATAATGTATTCTGTTGATGTAACATTTTGAAAGAGTGATGACGCCTGTGATTGTGATGTTAGCTGCTGCATCTGGAAGCAGCTCGACGTGAAAGCTGCTGGATGTTGTCAACTCGTTTATGTTCGGAAGGTTGAGCTCCATTATCCTGTGATGACTTTCATGGGTTTCTCTGTCACTTCCGAAGGAGCAAAAAGATGGTCTGGAAAAACATTATTGTAGGGGAAAAATCCCTGTTTTCTCGAACCTTCTGATTGCAGTACTTACAATTGCTGCTCTCGAAAATGCAGTTTTAAATAATTTTCCAACTTGGTAAATTGTTATAGATCGCGCAGAGTTGGAAAATAACCACCTTTTCACCTCTTGTTCTTAGTATGAGCTTAGAGATGCTTGAAAGACACATCAAGGGGTTGAAATCGATGCGTTACGTAAGGAAAGAAGCATATATAAATACATTGCTTTCTCTTACTAGATTAACTGGATTCTTTTATATGAATTGAACACCTATTAAGGATTTAAAGAACGGACTTTTCAGGACAAGGATTGGAAAAAATCTGTACATTTTTTAACCAAATAAAATGAAGACCTCTTTCGTAATCCATCCACTCCTATTATATACAGCAAATGAGTCTGGGGAAAGTTTCGTTCATCAAGAGGGGTTTTTTTTGCCTGTTTAATATTTGATAAAAAAAAATTCTGCTATAGATTATATAGCCTAGTTATATAGGATTGGGATTTTTTGGATTATTTGTCAATTTGGGCAGATTATTTTTTTTAGAGAAACAAGTCACGAAATATATTTGCATTTTAAGTGGACCCATAACGCAAGTTATTACACCTCAGATTAGAAAGTTATTTATTAAAATGTAATAAGCATAATATAAAATTATGCCTTAATTAGTACCATTATTTTGTTCATTAATAATTGCAAATTATTTAATTTCATAAATGTAAGTTAAAAATTAGACCCACTTTTTAATATAAAACAAAATCAAAATTAAAGTTTTTTCATTATAACTAGATAGATTTAGAATTATATTATAACTTAACAGCATTAAGAATGCAATTTAAAATTCCATGCTAATTTATTAACGTTACTAAAAATACATTCTATGAGTGTCGGACAAAATCGGGTATACCCAGTTCTGACCCACTCTTAAGTACCCGGTATTACTTCAACATAACAGAGTTTAAACATAGCGTCACTACTCTTAATCCTATAAGCAAAAGATCAGTAAAAATTTTTAAATATTATCAGGAAAGGAAATAATTAGATATAGTACTCAGGAATATTTAATATGCTGAAAAAACGTGGTTATACACGTAAAATCTAGAATCAAATAAAACAATTTTTTAAGAGTAATTGAAACTAATTCCTTCACACTAAAAAAACCGCACACAGTAACGTTTCAATCAGCTATAAATGCCATAATGGTTACCGACAAGTTATTTCTCGTATTGGCTGATAGACAGAAGTACAACTGAAGGAGGGATCTGCGCTACCCGGTTTAACCCACCTACCCAGTTTTTTACAACTCGCCCATATGTATATATATACACACATACAAAATAAAAAATTTTTTAAACAAGAACGTAAAATAATCAAGCTTCAACGACAGATTATAATTTTCCAACACATTCAAAATTATGTAAAAAAAAAAAAAAAAAAAAAAAAAAAACGTTTAATAAAGTTAAATATGATGGCTAAGTAAGCAAATTACAAAACACGTAACACATTTGAAAATTAAAGTTCAGCAATTATTATCAGTCATCGAAAAAATATCCGAATTCCTTTGTGCAACGCTATATATGATCTATACATTTGAATATATACCAAATAGTATGCTTAACATTAGTTCATTTAAGAAACGCATTTTCACAGTTGAAAATTCCCCTTCAACATATTTCGTCAATAAACGGAAATATATACATCTTTTTTGTAGCCTGTATATGATTTACAGATTTTATACATACGAAGTAAATAAATTAGTTAAATAATAAAAAAAAAACTCTTACCACAACAAATAACGAACTTCCAGCAATTATTGTTTATTTATACAATACTATAAGCGAATCCTTTTGTTTCCCTCCATAAATAAACGATTAATGCTATGCTCATCATGTTCTATAGAAAGCATCTTTTTGTACATTTCAGTGATGTGTATCAATTTCTATATGCTTGAAATAGTGTAATATCATTCCAATATACTACAAATGATTTTTCCCTACATACCATTGAAATAGACCATAAAAAGTCATTGAATAAAATAACAAATTTTCCAAAAAAAATCAGTTGATTAAAATCATGATTTAATCGTTGATTAAAATCGTTAACACCCTATTGCAGCCAAATGGCAAGCATTAGTTTTTGTTAATCACGATTGATTGACGAATTTTTTCCCTCAACCAACTGACGCTTTTTGCAATATTTTTTTTACATTTAAGAATTTCACAATATTTTTCTTTTACCTAACAAATGGAGAATTTTGCAGCTTTTTCTTACAAACTTTCTTTGCAGTTATCCAAAATTTTTAGCCTAATAAAATATAAAATTATAACTAAAAATTAAATAAACAGCACATAAAGAAAAACTATAAAATTATTTAGATATTTTAATTCCAATATTTCAATTGACTAAGGTTTAATGCAGTTTTATTTATTTTTTAAAATAAATAAAATTGTGTGATTTGTGTTAGGTTGCCGTTTTCTCCGAGACGGAAAAATTTAAGTTTACCTATGACCTTTTAGAGAGGGGGGGGAGGTGGTTACTGTTCCTGCTGACCATTAAATTTTCAAATTAGTGGTTCAAATGAATTTTTGGTGTTCTTGGGCCTGCGGACCACCAATGATTTCGCACACTGATTGATTTTTTAAATGCTGAAGATTTCCTTGTAAAAGAGATTTGAATTGATATACTGTTTAATTTTTTTATTAATTCCCCTGTGTGAAATTTGATTATTGTTATGTTTGCACAAGAAATATTTTATGTCTTAAAATATTTACTCTTTCATTTAAAACAGGTGGAGAATTTAACCTGATGCTTGGATCTATTCCATTTTACCAGACTTGAAATCCTGATTTAGAACATACTAAGCTTCAAGAATTCTTTTTATTTGATGACCTGAATGGTCAGAGAGGGGGTGCAGCACCCTCGTAAAACTGTATGAGAGAAACTGTATGTAAAATGATATTATATTACAGTAAATATTAGTCTGACATACTATACATATAATTTAATGATTATATAATTTGTATTTTCAATAAATGGAGCGGCATACCGCAAACCAACTTAAATGTGTTGCTATTTAAGTGTCTGTAACCATTTCTTTTCCAGCTATTGCAAGGCTGCTGCTGATGAATATTTTTCTTTTGTACGAGTATAGTTAAAAAATAAATAAATCGTCGTCATAGATTATCATTTAGGAATACTGAAAAAATACTTATATGTAAGAATAATTAGTCGCTTGGTGGCGACACTGCTGTTATTAAATTAACCCTTCAAAGTAAGTATTTAATATGTTGTAGAAATACATTGTGTATTTAAAAAAAAGCTTTAAAGTTTAAAGTAAAACTTTTGTATTAGCTGATATTAGAGGTTAAATGGATTCTGCTACTTATAGCTGCCTTTTTAATTAAAACATAATAAAAACAGGGTATGTATTTAAATCTAAAGAAAATTATTATTATTATTTTTTTTCTTTGTGAATAAGTAAACACTAAATGGACTATAAGTGTAACTGAGTGCGAAGAAATATTCCAAAATGTAAAAGGACAGAATGGTAATATTTGTGGGGAAAAAATGTAATTATTTTGTTAAATTAGATCAAAATGGTTTACATTTGTTTTTTAAATATATTTCAAAGACAATAGAATCAATAATTAAAACTTAAATAATTTTCGGTTTAATGAAAATAAAAAAAAGCTTTCCTACTGCAAGGTAATCTCGCATTATCTGAAATTTTGTTTATTATTACACCATAAAATGATAAATTGAAAACCAAAGTGAGGGGGAAAAAAGAGAGCTACAATCCGGTGTAACCATTCCCCATAAAGATGAGAGAAAATCCTGAATCGTGATTCAAACTTTTAGCAAAAAATTGGAATAGAGAAAACGTTGAATTATGATTTAACCTTTCACCAGAAAATTGGATTTAAAAACAATCCTGATTCGTGGTCCTACTTTTTACCAGAAAATTCGATTAAAAAAAAAAAACTAAATTATGGTTCAAACTGTTACCAGAAAATTGGATTTAAAAAAAAACCTGATTTATAGTTAAACCTTTTATCAGAAAATTGGATTTTAAAAAAATCTTGATTTATGGTTCAACCTTTCACCAGAAAATTGGATTTATAAAAAGCCTGAATCATTGTTTAACATTTCACTAATATAATGGTATTTGAGAAAGCACCAATAAACTGGTAAAACTTATCGCCAATATCTTGTTTGCAGCTAAATTTCAGCGACTTTTCACCATTTTCTTGGTGAAACATCACACTTTATTTTTAACAGTGTATCGATAACATTTTTTAAAAATTTAGGCATATTTTATAAACTCAGTAATGATACTTTACTTTCATTATTGTTTCTATTCGCTTTTTTAATTTAACTAAAAACCATAAGATCTGCTTCTGCTTATCTGCTTATTTACTGCTGTTGTTATAATGCTCATTTAATATGGAAATGATTTTGTACCTATTTGAATATCTACAGTGAAGCTTCAGTCAGTTTTTTAATGCATAGCATACAAATATTTCTGGCAATTGCTGTGGTATTACTGAAAAACACGTCAGGCCATATTACTTATTTTGATCGAAGGATTTTGATTTTACTACAATATCTCTTGCACGGTTACAAAAAACTTTCTGGCGAGAATACAAAAACTGTTTTAGACACAATACTAAAAAATCATTGGTAATTTTTCTGACGGTACTTTAATAAAGTTACCAACAATTTTTTGCTAATGTATATGTAAAGTTTTGGGTGCAATACTAAAAAAATTCATAGTAAATGTACTATGAAATCCTTCGCAAATTTACAAAAAAAATTCTTAGTCAATGTACTAAAAATTCCTTTGTAAGTGTACTAAAAAATCATTAGAAAATTCACAAAGTATTCTTTAGGAAACTACCTAAAAAAACGTTAGTACCTTGACTAAATAATCCTAAGTAAATTTACGAAAAATTCTTTAGTAAACTCCCTAAAAAATCGTTAGTAAGTTTACTGAACAATATTTAGTAAACTTACAAGGAATTCTTTGGAAAACTCTCTAAACAATCCTTAGTACGTTTACTAAAGTATCTTTCGAAAAATTACCACAAATTCTTTAGTAAACTCTCTAAAAAATCGCTAGTAAGTTTACTAAGAAATATTTAGTAAATTTACAAAAACTAATTAGAGAAACTCTTGAAAAACCGTTAGTAAATTTACAGAACAATATTTAGTAAATTTACGAAAAAAATTTTAGAAAACACCCTACAAATGGATAGTACGTTTACAACATATTCACTGATAAATTTACTAAAACTTATTTAGTAAACTCCCTAAACAAGCATTAGTAACTTCACTAAACAATATTTAGTAAATTTACAAGAGTGTTTTGGGGAAACGCCCTAAAAAATCACTAGTACGTTTACTAAGCAATATTTAGTAACAGTTACTGAAGAAGCTTTTGTAATTTTACATGATTATCTTCCGTTGTGGTTACATAAAAAGTTCTAGGAATCCCAGTTTCCAACAAAATTCTTAGTAACCTTACAAATTTTTTTTACAGTGTACCAAACTGGATGAATGATTCTACAATGCATGGTTTAAAATTCCTTATCTTTATCTCAGCATTTTATTCACCCATAAACTTGTGGTGACAATGTCACAACGCAAGATCAATGGTTGACCCATATCGACCGCAAGACTTAATCTCATTAGAAAGAAGACAATGCTTTTTGCGTTTGGTGATATCAGAAGGGTATCATGCATCATGACCTTTACAAATAAAATGAAACAGTTAATACCATTCGCTAACGTCACCGACTGATCAATTTCACCAATGCATTAATCAAAAAGCGAAAAGATAGGTCTAAAAGACACGAAAAAGTGATTTTTAGGGGCAACCCCCTCCGCCTCATTATCACATCCAGCGATAGTAGCTACAGACACTATTTCTACACATGGCTGGGAATTCTTGTCCCAAACGCCATATTCACCACAGCCCCTTCTAACTACCACATGTTTTCATCCATGTTTCACGCACTGTGCTTGAATCACTTCAACAATTATGAAAATCTTGAAAAATGGATTGATGACTGATCACCTCAAAAGATGCACGGTTTTTCTGGAAGGGCATCCACAACTTGCCAGAAAGATGGAAAGATGTTGTAGCTAGCGATGTGACATATTTTAAATAAATCAGTTTTTACATTTCTCCCAATTTATACATACATGTTTTTTAATGAACTTGCCAGAACTTGCAGAAATATGCAAAGTTGTTGTAGCTAGCGATGTGATATATTTTAAATAAATCATTTTTTACATTTCTCCCAATTTACACATACATGTTTTTTAATGAAGAAAATAAGAATTATTAACGTCTACACCTAGTGTATATGTAATTATATATTTTTTTTTAAATAGCTTACGATTTTAGGTTATTAATTAATTAAAAACAGCTATAAAATGTTACGGTAAAATAGTTCCTGTTATTTGTTTTTTTGTCATTGTATTACCGAAAGAAACTTTCAGTATGTTTTTTTAATTTTATTACACTATTAGTATGATTAATTTCATTTATAATCGGGATAAGGATTTTTAGTTTAAAAAGATTTACCTAAATTTGGAATTTTGTAAAAAAAAAAAAAAAAAAAAAAAAAAAAAAAAAAAAAAAATCATCACCGCTTTCAGTTTTTAACAGTTAATTGATATTAAAGTTCCATGCAAGTTTCTAATTTCACTATTCTATTTATTTTTGTAATGATTTAAAGTAAAACTAAACATTTTTTTTTTTTTTTATTATCATACAATATTCTTAAAATATATAGGATGTCGGCAATTTTCATTAATTTTGGGAACATTTGGAATATTTTTTAAATGAAATTTTAGATAGCTTTTTTTTTCTTGAAATGTTATAAGGATTATAATCTAAAATTAAGAGTCCAAAATTAGGATTTACGTCAGAAAAAAAAAAAAAAAAAAAAAAACATTTAAGAGTACTTAATTTTGTTTTATTTTTGATTTTAATGAAATATTTTAATAGATTAAATAAAGTATCCTTTAATTACATTGCCGCCTCACTCTTAACAAAATAGATAAATGATTCTATGGTCGTGGTTTGAAATTCCTTACCCTTATCCCATCATTTATTTACCCAGAATAATAATAATAATAGTAATAATAATAATAATAATAATAAATATATTAATACATGGAAATTATACCGGAGAAAAAACATTCTCCTTGCATACAATATTTCAAATGAAAATAAAATTTCAAAATAATTGCTTAAGAGGCGCAAATGCCAACAAAATTAAATAGATGATCACTATTGTATGCGAGGCGAATGTTCCTCTCTGGCATAATTTTCATTTATTATCGATGCTGGATTTAATTAAGTTTCGTGTTCACCTCAGGTCGGTGGCTCCAATAAATATTCCATCTTGTGCTGCGTTTGTAGCCTTGCCAACCTATAATAGTGAGAAATTTTCCAGGCTGGGTATCGTTCCATGTGGTTTAGTCGGTAGAACGTCAGTGCGCTATACTGATGGCCTGGGTTCGAGTCCCGGCATGGAATCTATTTCTCTATGTTGGCCTTTGCCCCTCTTAAGCAATTACTTTGAAATTTGGTTTTCATTTGAAATAATAATAATAAAATCGATAATAACATGCCACGATAATTTTATCTAAAAGTATATAATTTAACCCTTAAATGCCGGGTGTTGCTTTTCGGCAACATACCCAATTTAGGCTTCTAAAATACTATTAGAATAATATTGAAGCTGCAATGCCTAATGTTGCCAATAAAATACATTCTGAAAATATTATTAATTCGATTTTTTACATGTAGATGGCAACTCTTGTGCGGTTTAAGAATAAAGATAGATTTATTTTTCCAATTGCTGCTACGTGTTCTTTTTGTTTTGTTTGGAAGCTTGCGAAATACCCTACTTTGTTCCGCAGTGAGCAAGTAATTTTTTTTCTTATTATAGTTCTTGAAATTCTTGTGTGTTTAATATTATAGAATTTTATCAAGTAGAATTATTTTTTCAATTAAAGACCAGTATTGCCGATTAGTAACAAACTGTTTTTTAGCCGTAAACCATACTTAAAACAAAATGTGATTTTTTAAAGTATTTTTTCCATGACTTATTTAAGAAATGAAAGCCGAAAAACATTATTACAATGATTTTTGAAAAATCAGTCATTTAAGAGTTAAAGTACAGGGTTCATAAGAGATGGACAAATCTTCAAGAGGTGCTACACATCGAGGTGTTACACATCGAAACAAACAACTTTCATCAAAGTATTCAGGGTCGGAATTAAAATGCAAATGTGCAAGAGGGCGCCGAAGGTGATGTTGTTATACGAGGTAAAAACACACAAAGAACGATTAAGTGACAAATGCAAGGTGGTAAACAGCTCTGCGTACAGTCGTTAAGCTTCTGAGGCATTTCCATTTGCAGTTCCGTAGATAAAATGCATATCAGCCTTTTCCGTGTTAGTGAAGGACAACATCTTCCGATACGTTCCTACTGCGAATGACACTTGCACACTGGGATCAGCTGCTTTTAAGTATTAATCGAATTTTATATACGGGTTCTTCTTCTTCCCCACGTGGAATTTCCATGTTATTAGTGCCGTTCTTCTCCCGATAACTCGCAACAGGAAGGGAGCTTTAACATTTGCATGGGTTAAGTTTCCGAAAGCGTCAGCACATTTGCGTTTTATTTCCGACCGTGCATTTTTTGATGGAAGTCATTTGTTTAGATGTGTACTATCACCTCTTAAAGTTTCGCCCATCTTTTATGAAATACTCTATATACATGAATAATTTATTATTTTCTTGTTTTATATATGTAAATTATATTTTAAAAAGCTTATGTTTTTAGATATTTTAATTAATTAAAATAACAATGATATTATGGTAAAATAGTTCATATTATTTACTTTGTGCCATTTCATTACCCAAATAAACTTTCAGCATATTTTTAAAATTTAGCATCACTATTAATACTAATGCTTTCACTTATAGTCTGGATAAAAGTCTTTAGTTAAAAAATATAACCATAATTTGGAGTTTTGTAAAATAATAATAAAAAATAAAATCATCCTCGCTTTTAGTTCTTAGCATTTAACATATATTAAAATTGCATGCAAGTTTCCAATTTTGTTTTTCTACCTCTGTATATAAGTTATGATTTCTTTGAAAAATAAAACTTTTATAGTTAATCTTTTAAAGTTTTAAAGAAAAATTATGTAAAACATTTTTTTGAACAAGGTTCTTAAACCAAATGATTATAAAAGTTTTCTTTATACCCGCATGAATATTTATTATATATTTTTCAAAAACAATATGTTAACTACTTTTTATTTTTTCACAAAATTAAAAATATTTAAAACTAACAGAAATATATAAAAATGTATTTCATTATTTTCATTATGCAAATCTGTTAAACAGTGTGTGAAAAGAAAATCCTTAGCTAAAATGTTTTAAATGAAAATCGGTGACACTGTAAAAATGTATTTTTTTTAAATTTAAAAACACATTTTCAAAGAGTTTCTGATTTTCAAATAACTTACAAAACTTTCATATATATTTTGGATATGTGAACATATTATGTTTAGAATCGAAAAATATATGTAAATTTTGTAATATATGTAGAGAATAAATTTTTACTCACAAATGTTTAGAAGCGAAAATGGTAGTTATTTTATTTTGCGAAATAAAAGTACAGTTTTCATTGGTAGTAATAAACATCAAACGATTCTTTTGTGCCTTTCATATTTTTGCTTGAAGCAGTTTACATTTTTAAAATCATTATTATTTTTTTTATTTATATACAGTTGTTAAAAAAAAATGCATAGAATATAAATAATTTCCAATAGCATGTTTGAATGTATATTTTTGAAATGATATAACATAATAGAAATAATATAAAACGCAAGCATATAAAAACCTCAAAAGAATATATTGCATTTAAAAATGAAAACTTTTTAAAAATGATTTAAAGAGATCTTTCGCTTTCAAACTACGGTTGTTAAAAGAGGGTCTTAAAGTAATATTAAAAATTCAAAAGATATTACTTAAAAAATTCTTACATGAAATTTTTTTAATTACTTGATGCCGTTCAAGAAATGCGAATATGTGTAGAAACGTTTCTAAGAAAAAATAATTTTTAGGTAGATTTCGTATGAAATACTACATATTACATTCTCCCCTCCCTATGTTGGAATTTCTGAAAAGTTTTTGTAGATCTACACCGATCATGACCCGTAGAACACAAAACCACCCTCAGTAAAAGACTATATATATATATATATATATATATATAACCATTAATTAAGCATTACCGACCATCATCAAAAACCGCAATATTGCGAATGAATTGACATTAAAAATGGATGCCATAAACCTATAACATAGAACTGTATGTGCTTAATTACAAGAATTAATATGGTAGAAAAAAAGAAGTATATGGATTTCGAAAAAATTGAAATACTTATATATTGAATTACGTTTTCAAGAGTACAGAATTCAATGATATAAGCAAATCGGTAGTTTTCTGTGAGAAAAAAAGCTAAAAGCTGAAAAAAAATTTCTCCTGTACCCAAACAACCAATATAACCAAAATAATAGTTTCAAGATGAAAACAGAACATTATCAAATGGCATGAAATGGAAAAAGCACTACAACTCATTAAATATTTAATTTATAGCAATAGAAATCTTACAAAACATACCGAATAAATTCCCAGTTGATTTTCACAATATCTTCCCGCACATGGAATCCAAAAGCATGATAAGATTAAGGTGAATAAAACAGTTAAGTTAACACAGAAATTAAAATCTATGGATTCAGTTAATTCATTTTGAAATACCGTGATAAATTCAATTAATATAATATAAATAGAAAATAATTACATTATTTAAAATACCTAAAAACAATTTTAAAATTTTTAATACCAATTTTACAATATTGCCAATATTCAGCGTTCAATACCACCTGGTGTAAAAAATTAAAATTATTACTTTAATAGAAGTTTTAAAAAGACAAAATTTTGCTGCTGCCATCTAATATTTTATTTTAAAACTATTATTATTATTCAAATGTCACAAAAAGAAGAACCTAATAAAAGCTAATGAAATTAAAATATATCAACTGCATTACTACTCAAATCCTAATATACAAATAATACCATACTATATATCATTATTAAAAAAAAATTAAATAAATTAAATGTTAATAAAACGCTTTCAATATATTCTATTACCAAACCCATTTAATCTACACTGAGAAATTAAAAAAAAATTAACATTGATAATATATAGAATATTGCTATATTCTATAAAATAAAATAAATTATATATAATAAAAATATAAAAAACCTTAATAATTACTATTACATATAAAAAATGAACAGGAAAAAAAATAATAAAATAAAAAATAGATGTTTATAGACGATTCTCAGATTCTAAAAATCCCAATAGCCTAAAGATCACAAATATAGTATGTGAATTATCTTCATATTAGCCATAAAAAAGCTAAAAAATATTATTGTGACAATCAAACACATTAAACCGATAATTAATTATGGAATACAAAGTTGAAAATAAAACAATATTAGAAAATTATAGAGGAATAATAATAAACCCAATTTTACCCAATTTACCCAATTTTAATACATACAGTATAACATTAGTTATATCAAATAAACTTATATGCATAATAATCACTAAAAAGATGGTATACTATATTAATTAATATGATATTGTCCTGAGTAGTCTAAAATTTAAAAACAAGTTAACATTGAATTTGATTAAATAAGTTAAATTTATATGAATTGAAATTTAAAAAAAAAAAAGTCATCAATTTCATATAAAACAACAAATCAACATCCATATAAAATACGTATTAGAAATGTAGTTACAAAAACCTCATAATTTTTTTTTTTTAATTAACCATTGCGTATATATATAGTCTTTTACTGAGAGTGGTTTTGGGTTCTAGGGGTCATGATCGGTGTAGACCTACAATTTTTTTTCAGAAATTCCAACATAGGGAGGGGAGAATGTAATATGTAGTATTTCATACGAAATCTACCTAAAAACTATTAAATATATATATATATATATATATATATTTCACCAATAAAAAATGCAGAAACACCATAACTTTGGAAAAATAATTTAATCTATCTATCTATCTATCTATGTATATATCACTTTCTTCTGGACACAATAACTTCCACAATTCTGCACAAATCTCTTCCAAACTCATACATAATATTAAGGGGCATAAAATCTCGGTCCAGATCGTTAATGGGAAAAATCGGACCAAGGAGATGGAAATAGGGAGGAGTTTTGTGAAAATAGAAAAAACCCCATAACTTCTTAATTTTTGTACATAAACTTTACAATATACTTATAACTACTTGAAAGGTGACATAAACATATAAAAATAGTTTTATATCGGTATGACATCTCTAAAATTTAAGGAAAGATTTAAAAAGATATCTGATTCAAGTTTTCTGATATCAAGTTTAACAAACCAAGTACAGGTTTATCCAGATTGCATCAAAAAGAAAATATTAACATAAATTCGAAAAAGCTAAAATGATTATTTCAACGTCTAACCATTACGCTTCAATAATCCGTGAATCCATTGAAATTTTATTTAGAAGTGTTAATGTTTGTAACGATGTCTTTTCTTATAATATTCCCACGATTTGGTATAATTTCTAAATATTTCAAGACCTCCTGATTATATGAACTGATCTTTTCACCCCTCTGCAAAGAAATGGACTGAATTCCGCTGGCGCATGCGTACTATTTTATTTTAGCTTTTAAAATGTATTTCTATTCAGTCAGTCATCTTTTTCCTTTGAAAATGAAAGCATGTGTGTTCGAAAGATCCCAAGGTTGCATTAAATAAGATTTTTATTTGTTTGTGTCGCCTTTTAAGTAGTTATACATATATTGTAAAGAATTATTTATTTATGTAAAACATTTACAATATCAATCTATTTTTTTCGGAGGTCTTTTTTTTATTAGTTTAATGACACTGATTATATATATTAAAAAAACTATTTTGTAACATATACATGTTTCAGATGTATTTAAAATATTACTAAAAGGATCCAGCCAAATTCCCAAAAATATCTTAGAAAATTTTGGGTAATTTAAAAGATTGTCAAATAAGAGACAAATAGTTTTTTATTAATTTTGATACAAACTATTTCGAGAAAATATTTTAAATCGTAAATAAATTATTAATTATCACTTTACAAAGGAGGATATTTATGTTTGTTTAAAAGTTTCTTCTGTAGATATTGTTTTTACTGTTTCAAAATGCTTATAGTAAATATTTTCACTTAGCATTAGAATTAGAAATAAATAAATTTAGTGAAATTGTAAATCTCCAAATTTACATATTTAATTTTGCCTAAAAAATTATCATCTCAAATTATTTTGTTTTCATTTTATTTTCGCTGTAGGCTTTTAAAAAATCAAATGCTATTCAAATAACAGTGTACTGATTAGGGGTTTCAGGACTATTAAAGTTTAAAAATTTTCGAAATTTTTATTTTTTTTTTAGATGTTGAACGCCTATCTTTTCTGAGCATTTTGATATAATTCTTTCCTTGAAATTCCCATTAAAACAGAAGTTATGACTTTTAGAATTATAGCCGCCAATAGCTGAAGCGGCGTTTACGAAACTTTGAAGTCATTTTTCTCCAAATGACATTTTTGGGCATAACGTGTATGATATCTAAAAACATATGTTTCCAAAATATATGTTTCATGTTAGTCTGTATAAACTGAACCTAAAATTTCCTTTTTATTGTTAAAACAAACATTTTTTAGGTGATGATATTGTTGAAATTTTCTAAATTTTGAATTAGCTAAATACAATTTTAACAATTATAAAGAAGGGGCTTGGTGCAATATAATAGAAGCGTAAAAAATACGTTAAAAGCACCCAAAATTTCAAATTTTAAGCATACCGGTATCGGTAGCATATAGCATACCTTCCTCAGTGCTAAGGATGGCGGAAATTTGCTCACATATATATGAGAGATGTGGATTCAAGTTAAAGGTTTATTGGCCAATAGGAAAACATAGGATTGCGGGTAACAGCCAATAGGAAAATAGATGGGAGATGGAACATGAAGTAGTGAGGGAAAAAATTAAGAGACAGAAGTTTTTATGTAATATTTCCAGCAATCTGATAATGGGGGAATAGCGAATTCACAATTAACAATATTTTTAAAATTTTTATAAATATGAAATACTTCAAGGAAGTTAAGTTCGTGTATAGAAGTAGGTTTAGAGATTATTTTAACCGAACTGAAGTGAAAAGTATGATTCATCTCCCAGCAATGTTTTGCAATAGATGATTTATTGATTCCTTGTTTTCTAATATATTGTTGATGTTCTTTGAAACGAAATTTTAAGCAGCGTTTGGTTTGTCCAATATAGGAAAGGTCATATTGGCAATTAATCCGGTAGATATCCCATGAATTGGATAATTCAATAGGGTCTTTCAGTTTGGGGAGGGTGAGTTTATTGTAACACATTGTAATTACAATTATTGTAATTACAATAAACTCACCCTCTTCAAACTGAAAGACCCTATTGAATTATCCAATTTTGTATTAAAAATATAAAAATGCTTTAAATACAAATTTATTTAGATTCAGGATATTTAATACAATCTGAAGTATAAGAAGGCACCAAATTTTTCATTCTAGAACCAAAATGTATTTTGTAATCCTACGCGTAATCTGTTATGCCGATTTTCTGCTTGTCAAATGTCTGACAGTTTGCAGCCTCCTGTAAATGCTAATTCTGCATCTTGCAACTTTTTAAATGTTTCAAATGAAAGAACATAATTATATATTTCTTTCCAATTAAAATTGTGTCTTAAAATTAAACACATTTTAAGATATTAAATGTTTAATATGATTTTGTTTTTCATTTTCTCCAATTTTAAGAGTCCTGAGACCCTTAAAAGGACGTACAATATCTATCAACGAGCCAATAGTTGTCGTGACATAGGCTCGGCGTATTTTCACTAGGAATAACTAATTGCCTAGATTGTTCCTTCCTTCATATTTTGAAACATCTGTGTTATATTGTTTCTTCGGGCGGGGGAGAGGGCGCCAAATACCCCATTGACTCGGGGACTAAAACATTAGCTACACCACTCATTGTATTTAGACGTATAAATAATAATATCAATTTACATATTTAAACAAGTGATAGCATAATATATATAATTATTTTTAAAAATGAATTATAATACAATATTTTGATTTACAAATAATGAAATAAGTACGTATTAAAAAAAAAAAAAGTACGTATAAATAAGGTTAAACAAAAATAGTTACTAATTCGGGACAAAATATTCTGAACAAAACGGCGAAAATATTAAATATGTACTACATGCCATAACATACATATACTAGTATGTTGTGGCCATCACAAAACTTTCTTCTATCTCATACTTGTCAATACTTCAAAATTCATTATCACAGTGCATCTATGCTCATCGTGAGGATTCTAAAAAGATGAAATTCCGTGAATTAGTTCTTGACATATTACTGCCCCTGAAATCGTGTAAATCCATAAAAATGCAGCATAGCAGCGCCACCTATTGGGTGATTTACACAAGAACCTAAATCATCAACTTATGTCAATGTCTAACTGAATATGAAGTTTGGGGAAAATCCGTGCATTAGTTCTTCAGATAGAGCTATTGCGCAAATCATGACAAATGCAGCATAACAGCGCCACCTGTTGAGCGATTTACACAACCCCATAATCAGTATCAACATTTATCAAGGTGTACTTGAATCTAAAGTTTGATGAAAATTCGTGCATTAGTTCTTGAGATAGAGCTATTGAGGAAATAGTGAAAATTGCAGCACAGCAGCGCCACCTATTACCACCCACCGGGCGATATTCACCAACACGCAGTCAGCATCATTTCATATCAAAGAGTAACTAAATCTGAAGTTTGATGAAAATGTGTCCATTAGTTCTTGAGAGAGAGCTATTGCAGAAATCGTGAAAAATGCTGTATAGCAGCGCCATCTGTTGAACTATTTACACCAAAATGTACAAAATGTCAATTCATATCAAGGATTAACTGATTCTGAAGTTTGCTGAAAATTGTTGCATTAGTTTTTGAGGTACAGCTATAATGGAAATTCTGAAAAGTGCAGCATAGCAGCGCCACCTGTTGAGCGATTTACACCAAAATGTACAAAACATCAATTCATGTCAAGGACTAACTGAATCTGAAGTTTGATGAAAATCCGTGCATTAGTTCTGGAAATTGAGCTATTGCGAAAATCATGAAAAAGGCTGCATAGCAGCGCCACCTGTTGAGCGATTTACACCAAAAACTAATCAGCACCAACTTATATCAGGGACTAACTGAATATAAATTTTTATTAAATTCCGTGCATTAGTTCTTGAAATAGAGCGCCCACAAAATTTGTGTCACATACATACATACAGACAGACAGACAGATTCACAGACTCACAGACAGACATTTTGTAAAAACATGTTTTTCGGGTTCTCTGACCCCTAAAACGTGTAAATCCGTCGAAAACCGAAAGTCTAAAATTTTCACGAATCCAATACTTTCTTCTTGTTAAGATAGAAGAAAGTAATAACAACGGCTCTAAAGTGTCCTTTTTCTGTGTGTATGTGTGTGTGGGGGAGAGGGGGAGGGGGGTATATTAGTATTCTTAAACCCCTTATTTAATACTATGGTAACAATTGATGAAACCATTCAGTATATGGAATTTAATAATTTGCAATACTATTAAATTTTTGATAAATAAGAATGTATTCGTTAAATTTAATATGAACTTGTACCATTAAAATTAATGTGAAAACATAAAATCTACTTTTTGAGCTTCTTCTGCAGTCGTCTTCAGGATGAAATATCATGATCAAATGTCTAAAAGTCCAGAGACGAAAGCTTCCTGAAAGAGAGACAATTTTTAGAGTTATGACCAGTGATATGACCTCAAAAATGCAGTGGTGCCATCCAGTGAGTATATCAAATTTTTTTTTAATGAAATAAATTTGCAATGAATGAAAAGTTTGACTGAAGATTAACGAGTGTTGCCATCTATGCAAGAAGGAACGAACCACATTCAAACAAGTGCTTGGTAAAAAAAAAAGGGGGGGGGGGGGTAAATGAAATATTGCAAACAGATACTGAATTAAGACTTTATGATATTATGCCAGATTTTTCACAAAGTCTTAATTTTGTCAGTGTTTACAATATTTCAGTTTCCCCCTTTTTTGCCAAGGACTTTCTCGAATGTGGTTCGTTCCATCGTGCATAGATGACGACACTTGTTCTTCAATCGAACTTTGGATTCATTTCAAAATTATTTCATTAAAAAATCTGAGGTACTCACTGGATGGCGCCACTGCAATTTTTCAAATATATCATTAAACAAAATTCGAAAAATTGTCTCTCTCACAGAAAGCCTTCATCTCTCGTCAATTCACCATTATATTTTATCTTGAAGACGACTGCAGAAGCAAATCGAAACGTAGATTTTCCTTTTTTACATTAATTTTAATTGCTCAATATCATATTAAACCTCTTTTTATGTGTACGTTGAGCAAGTTTGTGTACTTTTAACGAATACGAATATATATTTTATGGTGCAATTGTCAAGCATGTGTTAATTAGATTTTTATCGCTTTACGGAAATCTCGAAAATTATAAAATTCTTCAAAACCATCTTCGATACGTTGCCATTTATTAATTGCAAACAAACCTGCGTAATTGTTAAGAAATTGCTGAAAATTGATGCTAATTCGTATTTGTGCTCCTATTTTTATTAGAGGAAATTATAATGCTATGAATAATTCAAAAAATAAAAAATAAGCCCCATTTTCAGTAAATTTCATTCTTATATTGCATTAGGCGTACATAAGCCTTAAAGAAGGAGAAGAACTACAATTAATTCCACATAAATAATAATTCAGGATGTATTTTGAAAGTTTTCACTTTTAATTTTTTAAAGTTTCTATTTTTTTTTTTTTTTTTTTTTTTTTTTTTTTAGAAACCGTTATTAGTCTTTACATCTTAAACCATTTACGCCTAGCGTCCCACTTTTGCGACGTTTCGAATTATTATTTTTTTTTATAATTTTCTTCTTCTTTACAACACAAAAATTATATGAAGTAATTGTCTATAAATTTCTTTATCTATTACCGAGAAATGACAGCATAATAGTTGATATTTATTAGCATATATGAAGGCCTGTTTTTCTTTTTCAAGAGAGCGAAATGTAAAAAATAAGTTTATCTGTATTTTTTGTATCAAAGATCCGAATAAATAAGTCATAATCTTAGCGTGTTAACCCAATGGTCGGGGAGGGAAAAAAGGCCGAATTCGGAATTAATTAGGGGAAAGCTGGAAATTGTTTTAATCCATTTAGTTTAGGTCTAGAATGAGTATGCTAAGTTTTCCCCCTCGTAGTAAGCGAGCGTTGGGAAATATTTAAGATTTATAGTCAAAAAACCCGTTTTTTTGCATACTTTAACAATATCTCAAAACAGCTAAATCTGTCAAAAACATTGTCAATACAAATGTTGTACGCTTAAAATTCTGAGTAAAATGAGTACCTACACTTAATATTTTTGTTGAATATTAAGGTCACAATTCTACTTTAAAATTTTAGACCCGTGCTCAGGGGGTTGAACTCAGAATTAATTTGTAGAAAACTGAAAATTGTTTTAATCCCTTCAGTTTAGGTCTAAAATGAACGTGCTATGTTTTCTTCCTCGTACTTGCGTGAATGTTGGAAAATGTGTGCATATTTATTTTTGAAAAACACGTTTTTTTTAATTATCTTAACAATATCTTAAAACAGCTAACTCTGTTAAAAACATTGTCTGTGCAAATGTTGTAGAGCTTAAAATTCTGAATAAAATGAGCACTATCATTAATATTTTTGTTCAACATTAAGGTCGCAATTCTATTTCAAAATTTTTCCAATCAAGAGCTTCGAGCCAAGAGAGACCAAGTTCACTTAATAATATCTCATAACAGATAACTCCATCAATAACTTTCTCAATACAAAAGTTGTAGAGCCTGAAATTTTGAATAAAATGAGTACCTACACTTAATATATTTGTTCAATATTAAGGCCGCAAATTTGAGGTACCGGTAAATTAGTGTCGTCTCTCCTGGCTTGAAGCTCTTGATTTGAAATAGAATTGAGACCTTAATGTTGAACAAAACTATTAATAATGGTACTCATTTTATTTAAAATTTTAAGCTCTACAACATTTGCATTGAAAATGTTTTGGATAGAGTTGGCTGTTTTGGGATATTGTTATGGTATGCAAAAAAAAACGTGTTTTTGACTATTAATCTATACATATTTCCTAACGCTCACCTAATGCGAGGAGGAAAACATAGCATATTCATTCTAGACCTAAACAGAAGGGATTAAAACAATTTCCAGCCTTCCCCTAATTAATTCCGAATTCAACCCCCAAACCGCTGGGCTATGTAAATTTCTTTCAAATACGTATTTCTTAAAATTGCGAAGCTATATGTTTAAGCCTCTTTTTATGCATGTTTCTAACGCACAAAATATAGTGCGCTAGGTGCAAATGGGTATATACTTATATTTGCCTTTTACGCGACAGTTATTGATGTAAAGTCCTTTTCAAGATGATTTTGAAATAAATTGCTTTGTACCCTCAAATACGATTATTCTTAATTTATCATTAATTATACTTATAATGTTATTCGTATCTGTAAAGAAATAAATATATTTTTTAATAGTTCATGAAAATATTAATTATATAATATACAATTTAAAAGCTTAATTTATATAAATTTAGACGAAACATATAACTATGCATTTTTTCACATATGGATATTCACATATTTAGTACGTTTACATTTTATTAAAAATATACAAAAAAAAATTTAGCGTACTTTTTTTTAGTATTTTCCCGGTTCATTTTGCAACATTTTAAAGTAATTTTACCAACAAATTTGAGAAAACAAAAATTCAGGCAAAATGGGTTAAACGTAACGACCATGCTAAATTTTCAAGCTTCTAGTTATCCAAACTTCTGTAACAACTATATTGCAGAAATCGCAAATTTTAGAACGTTTTTTTTTTTTTTTTTTTTTTTTTTTTTTTTTTTTTTTTTATCTCCAGTATACATTAAAATTTCTAAAATTTTTAAAACTTTTCAGTGGGTGTAGTTACGTCTGTAAAATAACATCCAAGTCCAATTTCACGTTTCTACCAGTAATAATTTCCGATTAATCATAGTTTAGCACGTTTTTATAACATTTACCTCTCATTTCACATTTAAAATTTCGATTTTTTTCGGAAACTGTTCTTAGCGAAAAACTTAAATCTTAAAAATAACCACCATGGTAAAATTCAAGATTCTAGTCCAGAATAAATAATCAAAAATAGCAATTTCAGAACGCTTTTTGCTTATGCATAGTTTTAAATTTCGAATTTTGTAAAAACTGTTCTCTGTGAGCTTTTGCGTCTGAAAACTAATAGAAATGACAAATTTTCAATTTTTATCCCTAACCCTTCTGAACAAACCGTAATTTAGAACGTTACATCACACCTTTAAATTTCGAATTCCTAATCCACTGTGTTTAATGTACATCTTCATTCTAAAAGTAACCACTACTTCAGCTCGTTTCGACTTTGTAACCCTCTAGTGCATGATTTTTTATTTTTCCGTTAAAAAAATATATTTGATTCCTCAATGGACATACATTAAATGAAAAATACTAAAAAAATTATCACTCTTATATTTTTCCGCATTTTGGACTTTTTTAAATGGTTGCCAAATGGCAACACCATGCATTAAGCGTATTCTAAGCATATTCTACGATATTTATCTGGTCCTTTTTCTGGTAATTGTTGGGTGGTATTTTGCAGCATGAGGTTCTGTTTTTTCTTATTATGCCAAGGCACAAACTTACTTTTGATTTTAAAAGTGTCATTATGCCCACTGATGTTTAATATTTAACAAAATACATTTCATGATTTACAGGTTCAACAACTGGATGAGTTTGTCTAGCTTTGACTCAAACACTAACCTCCAAGTCATGTCCACCTGGCAGACTGGTTGTATTTTTTTTTCGCAATAAATATCAAAATTGTATGCAAATCTTGTTACTCCTGCTAAAAGTAACAATTTAAAACCGCATTTATGCGAGTTCTTTTTTTTTGGGGGGGGGGGAAGGGGGTATTTACTTCTTTGTATGGTGACTAGCCTTTGGCACAATTATTTGCTCGTAAACACAGAGAGATTTTTTGATGGGAATGGATAAGAATTTCCATTCAGGGTACCAACTATTGAATAACTTATCTTTCGCATTAGACAATGTATTATCGTTCACATGGGAAAATTGTTGTATACCGTATACTTTCAAACGTATTCATCAAGAGCATAGTGCGAGTACCTGGTGATGCACCAACGACAGAGTTTCCAAACAATCTTAATATTTTAAAGTTTGCCATGCTTCAAGACACAAATCCTTAGATACTTTTTTATATCTTTCGAGCATATATTGAGTGGCTTTTGAACATGTTTTAAAACACTATAGAGGCTCGTTTGTTGAGAGATATGCTCGAAACGTACTGGGTGGAAAAATACAAAAAATATTTATATGGTGTTTTTAATAATAAAACACTTTCAGGCAGACAGATATCTCCAATAATCTTTATCCAAGAAGGATCTGGCTGAAGGATCTGTTTGAAGCTTTCACTTTTTTCTGTTTACGTTTACCTGGCTGCTTTTGTTTTGATGTAGACGGCATATTCACTATCCCAACGTTTGCATCAAAATTCTAGTCAATTTTATTAACTGATTTATCTGCTTGTAAATGACAATAAATCTCATCATAAGTGTATGAACCGTTTTTGAACAGAAAGTTTGGATCAAAAAGTGGAACGTTATCCCTATCATTGTAAGAAATGTCACTTTCGCTAGACAATCTAATCCAAATTTCTTCTGTTAATATGTTTTCTAGTATATTTGCTTTAAAATATATGCTGAACAGGATAAGGCTCTATCAGAACAAATTTTTCGATGAAAAAATGGACAAAAAGCAAGATGAAACAATCAACAAATTCATTGAACAGAATACTAAAAATGTAAATAAAAGCGAAACTCTATTCATGGTGTTGCCAAATGGCAACAAACATATATTCGCATGCATACAATATTTGTTTAAAAAAAAAAAAAACCTTACTAAAAATTATTTAGAATCACTCTTAAAAGCATATTTTTTTTAAACACATTTTTTTACAAATGGAATTTTTCATTTTAAATATTTTTTATTTGTGTTAGAAATCCATCTAAGGCTAGGAAAATGAAAGGCATCAAAGGTTCCTTTTCATTTGTAACTGATAAACATCTATTATCACCTATAGTATTTTTAATGTCCTAAACCAAATTTTTCGATGAAAAAATGGACAAAAAGCAAGATGAAACAATCAACAAATTCATTGAACAGAATACTAAAAATGTAAATGCTGGAATGATATATACATGCTAAAATATATCCATAACTTTAATACATTGCAACACGGGTAATGAGGTTGATTAATATAAATTTAAAAAAAAGGAGATTAATTTTTATGATTCTTACTATTCGTACAGTGATAGCACCAAATGACTCTAGGTAAACGATGTAAATACCAATTCCCTTCGGGGAAATCCAAAGGAAATTTAATATATTAAATTTTAAAATTATAATTAAACAATGCGCTGTGTTATTTTTTTCGGTGATCGTTTACCTTCTAAGTCTGTAATTTCTTTTATATAATAATTTTTTTTTAGTAAATTATATAGATAAATAGATTATTTATTTTACATTCCCACATCTATAAGAGAAAAATATTAATTAAGAATTAAAATAAAGAAAAAATTACTCATATTCAAACTTGATTACATTTTATTATAGGAGAAAATTTACAATAAAAAAGATTATTTTACATATTGTGGGTTATATATTTTAATAGTAATGCTGATGCACATCATTATATCTATATTTACCTATTTCAATTAATCAATCTATTTAATTAATTTTATAACACGTGAAATATCACCATAGTCCGTTATTTTCATAGGTAATGCTTATTACTGGTAAAAAACAATGGAATAAAATCATAATGGACTACCTGATCCACTGCCCCCGGCAGCATGTAGAATTCTCGTTGCTCCGAGAATGTCCCACAGGTAGGCACAAAAGGTCTCCAAATAAATGTTGTCACAAAATATTAATCCTTAATCGGGCATCACATGTATTTTTTAAGCCAATGTTGGGGTAACTTATTTTTATATATATATATATTTTATATGTTATTCATGGTACAGCATCTGCTAAAATCCAACCGCAGCATCTTACTTTTTTTTGCTGCCATCAGCATTGGGATAAAATTTGCAAGTGAAGTCAGTCTCTTACTTACACTGAAAAAAAAAAAACAAAAAAAACGGACATTGTCCTGTCTACATTATTTATGCAAACATAAAATTATACTATATAGCTAGAAAATTTGCATACAGAGTTGCTACCCATCTATACAGGCGAATATCATTGGTCGACTCTGAATTTATGTGGCGCAACCTTATAGGTTGAGTTTTTGCTGTACCCAGTTATATTTATTTTTACTTTATTCCGTGTGTGTGGTCCTTCTGGTCAAAGGTCAGCTGTAAATTTCGTTGTTATGCCCTCATGATGTCCTACACAACTATAAATCGTAATTTCGATGACTTTTGTAGATTTATTAGTATCGTAAATTTTATTTGTACAATACTTTACCAAGACATGCACTTAACCTAGTTCAGGTTCCATTATAGACATACGAATGCTTCTTTTTATATGCTGCCTCGTATATAATAACATCATAGTTTATAGATAAAAGTTAAAGTTTGTTGGAAAGACATATTCTTTCCATCATCTCCGCCTCCA
This sequence comes from Maratus speciosus, assembly GCA_963932465.1. Classification (NCBI taxonomy): domain Eukaryota; kingdom Metazoa; phylum Arthropoda; class Arachnida; order Araneae; family Salticidae; genus Maratus; species Maratus speciosus. The sequence goes on from OZ010789.1 coordinate 557,436,440, forward strand.
ATATGGAAAAAAAAAGAAATTCAGTGCAACGTGTTTCTTTTTTTTTTGCTTGACCCTGCTCCTTCAGCTGGAATATAAAGTCTCATGACATTGCCCAGTACTTTGTGTGCATCCTGTCCTGTGTTGTATATATAGAGTCATTGACACACACTGAGTATCATAGTGGATTGGATGGCTTGAAGATGTGCATAGCAAGTCCTTTATACGCCAACAGTTCTGGTGTACGGATCATGTCGTCGAGGCATAACTGTCGTAGTAGATTGCACTGTATTTATTAATTATTCCATTGTTCGCAATTTAGCACTCAACAATTTAATGTTAAATTAGCCAATTGTATATCAAAGCAACCAATTTTGGAATAAGTAAGATAATAAAAGCCAAATTTCTACCATACGATATGTAAATATGAATAGGCAAACAGTTACACATTAAACTAACATTACACATAAAAGACAATTCATTATATTTCATATATAATAATAAAATACTCAGAGAGACAAAATTTGTATACAATTAATACATTATGAACTCGTGAACATACGATATAAATTTTTTTATATCATCCAAATCTACTGGTTCTTTAATTTAGTGTTTCGCTGATAGAATGTGTGTGTTTTTATTATTATTATTATTATTATTATTATTATTTATTTATTTATTTATTTATTTATTTATTTTATTTATTTTTTTTTTAAATAAGTGGTGTATATTTACATATACATCGCTTCTGAATCGCTAACTGCCACTAAAACAAACATGCTCGTATTTGATTATCTGACTTAACAAATGATATTTGATTCAAAAAAAGAGATGAATCAGGTTTCTCCTAAGCGCAGATCCGATTCATTTCAAGAGCAGGAAGAGACATTTCATTCCTCTCTCGGCTAGGAGAAAACTGGTTGCAAGATCCACTTATCGATAAAGAAAAAAAACTCGTTACAGTCCTAATCACTTTGTCTCCCCCATGAAAATTTATGGACTGTGCTGCAAAAGCGCGGGACCGACTGAGGGGTGAGCTGATTACATGAATTTTCCCACAGTATCAAGTCGCCACCGTAATAGCGTCGCCGGTTTGGAATCACAAAGAGAAAAAAACTGAAATCGTGCCATCTTGGACTCAACACTAGGAATCTGCGAGAATGTATATTTTCATAACTGCAACATTCATTAATAATCTTTTTTTTTTTTTTTTTTTTTTTTTTTTTTTTTTTTTTTTTTAGAAAACATCATCAGCAAGACAAGTGTCCTGCCTAAATCGCATAATCTAAAAGGCGCAGATCTGCTGGCTCCAATGGATAGAACAGAAAAAGAAGGAGTAAGTTTTACTGGTACCCCTTAAGGTATGTATAATATAGTACTAGTCGAGGTATGAAACAACAATTTGAAGGTAAGAAAGTAGCCTTGACGTGTACTTCGTAAGCACGACTAACATTATAAAAAAATTATATGTAACTCTCGCTAAATAATCCAATATCACTCAATGATTGAATGTTTTTATAATTTATGTTTTAATGTTGTTGTGGAGAATAAAATATACGTAATATTTTAGGTATGTTTTTTTTTTTTGAAAGATTGGCCAATCTATGCGCTCCTATTACTATTATTATTTATCATAAGCAATACCTAAACATCTCTTTATTTTATATGTCTTGTATATGCATTATGTATTGAGAGTCATATTGTATTAGACACAGGTACTAGTATTTTTACGAATTATGGGTTAAATGTTAATCACAAATGTATTATTTATTTATTTATTTATATGCATAATTTAACAGTGTTAAACTAAACTGTGTTATGCCTACAGGAGGTATATTACTAACCCTTATGCTTTAATTCCCATTAGCCTGTGAAAACCTACCTACGAAGTAAGTAGAGTCTGAACAAAAAATAACTCGGTGCGAACAAAAAAAAAACGAGGGGTGGGGGGGGGGGGGTAAACGGATACAACAAAAAAAAAAATATGAGGATCTAATCTACAAAATTCCTAATTATTACATTTTATTCTTTTTGCTACATCCATAACAAAATATACTTAAATGACTACCTTTGTACTTAATTTTATCTTAATTTAATTAGCGGTGGAGACAGAATGCTACGGAAAAACTGGATGCCGTGCCTATTAATAAGGAATGTCCACTCTATAACGAAGATCGGTGCACCACCCTGTTGCCAGCAACAAGGGAATCAACATTACAAGAGAAGGAACTCTCATAAACAGGTACGATTTATTTTGTACTAAATTACCAGAAACCAAGGGTATAAAATTTTAATTGAGAAATCCCATTTAATTTATGTAATTAAAGGCTAAAAATATATTTGTTTATTTTTATTTTACAGAAAAGAAACAAGAAAGGTTTAGGTAATATAGCCTAATTTATTTAAACATTGATATATTCCTCGTTAGTTACCTGATTACTTTTAAAAGCAATACATCATTTATTTATTGCCATATTTAGTATTTAATTTATTTATTGTTACGTGAAAAAACTTATTTATTATTATTTTTTTTTTTTTTTGAAAAAAGGAACTGTTTACTTAATTCGAATTAGAATAAAAGGAGTGTTGTCCAAACCCTGAATAATTTTCAGATTGGCAATCAAAACGGAATCCTCTTAAAAAATTTTTTTGTTTGTTAATTAATGAACATGAGAAAGAAAATATAATTTATTATCTACGTGTAAAATCCAGTGTAATGTAATTTAAATGACGATATTTATATAATTAATATTTTATATGACCTTACAATTCAATTAATAGACTGATTAACAGTAATACTTTTTAATTTATTTAACTTAATTTTTTTTTTATTATTATTAAATTTACTGCGTGACTTCAATTATTTGAGAGTAAAATAGTGATAAGTTCACCCTGTTAAATAAGAAAAAAGAATAATTTTTATAATATGTACACTGTTGTACTAAAGAAAAATTTTTTTTTATGTATAGCAAATTTCATAATAATAACTAACAATGCATATTCCCTGCCTCAACTGTAATTTGTGTCAGCCCTATTGGCAGAAACATGCTATAAGGACTAGCCGCTAAATCCCAAGGTATTAATAAATATTAAAATTAAACTAATTTATTTTTACTATTAATAAGAAAGTAAGAAAAAAAATATATAATATTTTATAATAAAAATGCTTGAAAATTAGGATACTCATAATATGTTATACTTTGCAGTTGACTCTCTGAGGACTGATACGACCAGGAAAAAAAAGTAAATAAATCAAGCGAAGCAGAACTTCAGGACGTCTCATTTCAGCCTGCCTCTGATTGAAGACAAGTAAGCAAAATTTCATTTATTGCATGCCATAGAATTGTACCAATGTTTTTTTTTTTTTTTTTTTTTTTACTGATCAAAACCTTATGTGCACAAAATTGTTCCTTCGAAACTGGCCATTCTAAAGCAACAAAGCAAACTCACTCTCTGGCGCGCAGGTTGGAGGGTGGGGGTGTGGGGAAACTAATCTCTCTCCTCTGTCTAAAAAGATGGACAGAGGAGAAAAATTCCGCTTTTAGCACCACGAGATGGCGCTCCTCCTCAAAACATTGACCATCATCGTAAACAAATCCCACAGCTCCCACTTTACGCTGCGCGTTGGGGGAGAAAAAAAAATTGGTTTGAAAGAACCGGCTGTTCTACCCGATGTATTTTATTTTATTTTATATATATATACAGGTATATAGCACACCTACACTTAAATTTCCCATATAATGTGTATATAATGTCCTCTCTGAGAATTTAACCATGTGTAGTATAACCCACAAATTACACTTGAAAAAAAAAATATCTATATACAACACAAATGTACATGAAACATTTCATTGATAAATTAACGAATATTCTTGAATAATAAAAAGGGTATGTATAACGATAAATGAAATAACGCATATTATTTTCATAAATACAGTAATATATGAAAAAAATATATATATGTCCAACGACTTTTATGTACGTTGATTACCTTCCTGCTCCGACCCGTTATGAATTTGGCATGCTCTAGACTCGACTTTCGTTGTTGAGAATAATAGAGAAATATGCCTTTTAATCGGCTCTTTGAGCGGGTTTTGGAGCTCTGTTAAAAGGTAATTATTATTGCGAAACCTTCTTACGACTTCGAAAGGACCTCTCCATTTAGGCTGAAATACTCCCGCTGTACCCACACATTTTAGGTAACACTCTTGCCCGATTCTTAAAAATTTTACTTTCTGCATTTCGTCGTTATTAATATACTCAGCTAACATTCGTTCTTGATTATGTAGCGCAAATTTTTTTATTTCTTCCAAATGTTGTACTCTATTTTGCACATATGTTGCTGTAATAATATCTTGTGTGGGAAGGTGGATGGAAAATGGGTTTCTAATATCTCTCCCAAAGAATAAGAGAGATGGCGGGCAACCTGTTGCGCGGTGAGGGGAAGTATTATAAAGTAATTTAAAATAGTCCAGCCTAGTATCCCACTCTAATGTAGTTTTACTCATAGCTGTTATCGAATTTTTTAATATCTTATTCGTAACTTCAGAAATTCCATTCGTTTCTGGGTGAGTAACGCTGCTAAATTTTAATTGTATATTTAAGGAATCCATATATTCTTTGAAAACTTGAGAGTGAAAATATTTGCCGTTGTCTAAAGTTACGGATTTACATAAGCCATAACGGTTAAAGTATCCGTTCAGTACGTTCAAAAGTGTCTGGGTTTCATAGTTGCGAATAGGAACAGCTTCTAAGAATCTTGACGTCGAGTCCACAATAACAAATATGTATTTATGCTTTCTCAAAGACATAGGGAGTAACCCTATTAAATCGATATGAATTGCTGAACCTACCTCTTGGTCCTTTACTATTTTTTGTGTAGGCACCTTGATTGTTGCATTTTGTTCTTACTCATCACCTTTCGGTACAGAAGTGTTTTTATATTACCACCTCCTCCATCAACTGCTTATTTTCCAAGTCAATGATTTTCTTCCGTACAAAGGGAGTTTTACCATGGATTTATGTTTAAACTTAAAGGATGGCTCATCACTCCATATTATTTCTTTCTGTAGATGCTTTTTGTCTAAGTAAAACTTTTCTTGATAAAGAAATTCGATTAAAGCAAAAGTAGTATTTTTGTCTTTACTTGTGGTAGTTAGACACATTCGATGAGTCTGATTGTTACCAATGAAATAGAATTGCAGCAGAGAGCGAAAATGCACTTGCTCTCGACCTCAGAGCACTTTGTAATTTATTCAGATATTATGAGGAAGTTTTAAAATTCTTATGTGTTTTTGTTCTTATTTATTTTAAATTTCATGTATTGGGTTCTTTTAACATTTAAATGTGTCATCATTTTAGTCATATGTCCTATCATATTCACCTCTAGTTTGAGAACTTTAGGGTATGCGATTGAGTTTTGCCATGCTTATTTTTACATTTTTTTTTTTTTTAACAAAACAAGTTATTTAAATTATGAGACATTGTAAATAGTTTTCTATCCCATCAATTGTCCCGTTATAAATAAATAACATTCATATCATTATTTAGAAATATTTTCATTTGAAATGTCACACACGTGGCGCCTCGTGCGGTACAGCATACAATATCGTTTTATTAATTTTTAAATTGATATTATTTAAACATTTATTTGGCAAATGTTTGTACATAATAAGCTTCTTTGTAAGCCGCAACCATTTTAAAATATAATTCTTGGTTTAATGAAAATATTAAAAAGCACTTTTTTTCTGTCACGAGTGGGATTTAAATTTACAGCAAATATAATTAGTAATCACAAAACTGGTATTGCCGTGAAATTCCCAAAACAATGCATAAAATGGAAAATGTAGAATAAATAAATATATAAAACAAATTTGAAATAATTAAAGCTGCAATTAATTTAATCAGGCTTTGAAGCTTCTCATACTTTGTAGGCATTGCTACTATTTTTTTCAAATTTAAATTATCGTAGTAAAATTAACATTTTTTAAAGAAATCTAAAAGGAAAATTTTAGCTGTACCAAATGCATAAAAAATAGTGGGATGTTTAACTTCTGTTATAATGCGTGTCTGAGTGCTTCGTATCCTTGAAATCCTTAAAATAATGAATATTTCAAAAACGTCGCTATATAAGAAACTCCAGCAACATAAAATTCGTTAAATATAAATTGAAACAGTTAAAGAAATGAAATGCTTATGTTTATGTAATTTAATTTTTAACCATTTGAAAAAATGGTTATTGTCCTCGTCAGGGTAGGAAATCAAAAGCATATCTGAAGGTTGTTATTGGTTTAATCATCATTTTATTCGTTTTCGGATTGTTTTATACAGTAATCTGTATTTCCCTTTACTTTCAACAGAGATGGGCAACAGAGTGTTGCCCCAATGACAAAAAAGTAATAAAAACTACGAAAAAAGTTTAAGAAGAAGTAAAAGTTTAGAAGAAGAAAGTTTAGAATTTTAAGAAATAAATTTCATTTAAAATTGGCCGTCAAGTTTCTTGGAAATCTGACGATGGAAAAGCCTTTTCCCGAACAGTCAATGAAATGCAGTCAATGAGTCGCAATGCAATCAATGAGTCACAGAAATAATCAATGAAATAATACGTAATGAGTCAATGAAATAATACATAAGTTTCAGGTGGATAATACGTACGAGTCGCAGGCGATTTTTGTCACTTGCAATTTTTACGTGTAATAACACTATTAATGTTTAATTCATGGCGTACGTAATATATGATCAACTCCGTGCTATTTTTTATGTCTTAAATTTTAGTCTTTGAAAAAATAATTTTCCAAATGGTCGTTGTAATTTGTTAAATTGCATTTTTTTTAAACTGATTTTATTTTTTTTACGTCAATTAGCTCTTAAGTTTTAATAATTTGTATTTATAGATCATTGAATAAAAAATTTCCAATGTTTGTAATTTTACATATTTTCATATTAGGAAAATAATATTGTAACAAAATTTAAAATGTTGGTTTTAATATTTAGTCAATTAAAAACAAAGTTTATTTATCTAAAAATATATATAACGTTTCTTTCTTTTTTCCGCTTATTTTTTCAATTGCATCTGAAGTAATTGTCAGCGATTTGATTTACATTTTATATATTATATGTAAATTGAAACATAAAAAGAATTGAAACTTATCAGAAGAAACAATCATTGATAATAAAATTTTTATGAATAAAGGTGTGAAATATATTATGAAATAAAATATAATGAACATAACTGAATAATTTCGAATTTTGTGAATTTTCATTTCTACGATTCAAAATAAAACTGATTTTTTCTTGGAATTTCTTGATATTTATGTTATTATAATATTCATGTTTTTCTGCTTTGACAAGAGATAAAATCAACATGTACTATATTTTCTATTTCTATTGTGTTGTTTGAATGAAAAAGTGATTTTTCTACGTTACTCTTAACAAAATAATACCTGATAGTTTTAGACCATTTGAGTAATGATTCGTGTTTCAAATATTTCTGATTACCGATTGCGAAACGATAAATTCATTGTAATTAGAGATATAATTGTTTGACAGATAAATTACACATGGAAATTTCTAATTAAGAAAGAGCTTCCAATTACGTAAATGTCGAATATATTTCTGTAATATTTACTTGCGTATAGAATTTTTTATATTTGTTTCATTTATTTGTTAAACTGAAGTGCACAATTTTACACGTGTAATCATAATTAAACAATAGACTATAGAATTATGCATAGAGTGTGACAAAAAATTTTAAACGAATTTCTAAAGTTATTATTATGTTATTAAATATTACAATCTTCTATAAATAACAGAAAAAATTATTAATAAAAATGTGCCTCATCCTATTTTTGTTGCACTTATACTTACTATTTTTGACTACTTTTGAAAAATATATGTGGGACTTTTGAGTTATAGGGAAGAGTAACCGAATTTGGACCACTTTGCTTATTTTCAGGAGTAACTCACTTAATTTTTGGAATATCTGCAAAACATCATTACACGGGGTCAATCTATTCATCTACTAACTAAATAAAACTTTAGATCAATTTAATTTTGAAAATCTTAAATGTTATTTTAATTTAAAAAAGTTGTCAAAAATGGTCCAAATTCAGAAATTGGTAGCCTAAGTTGGACTCCCAATCTCCTAAATTGGACCATAAAATATTCAGGTTGTTTTAATGAATAGGGATATAACTAATCTTATTAAAAGCAAAGTTTGCGATTAATGAAACAATAAATGAAAATAACAGCAATGAAATATAATGAAATCAAATATCTGAAAATAAGAGTGTTTTAAATCAAAATGTATTCAAAACATAAATAAAAGTTATCAGTAATTAGGAATAGAAATTATGGAACAAATTGTCAGTTACATGAATATCATGTAAGAAGTGATTCAAAGCCTAACATGAATTTCGTTTATTGATTTTTTTTTTCCAACATCACAACATGCAACCGTATTTCGCAATCTGAACACTGAATCATTTCTGCTATTTTATTTTTCTTACAAATTAGGCAAAAGCAATCATTACTGTCGACATTTTTCTTTTCAGATTCTGAATTATTACACTTATTTTTGGCAACAGAAGTTTTCTCTGCAGTAGGTTTGTAGTCCTTCCCTTCCATTATCTTCTTGTTAATTATTATTTTTTAAAACTGGATGTTCCAATTGATTTTGTATTAGCTTACTTTTTGTCATTTTTTTCCATTTCAAGTTTTCCTCTTTATGGCGAAGATGTTAACACAACTGTCTTTTCGCTCCCTCTGTGCTTTGATTTAACTGAATTTAGCAAGGGAAATAACATTTCTAATGATTTTGTAGCTTTTGGGTAGGTATTGTAGCTTCAGCCTTCTTACAGGTCAATTTCTTCACAACTTTCGCTTTCGTTTTTGTTTCCTATATCTTTAACAGATTTTCCTGTCACGGATGTTTTTCTTCCAGACAGTTTGTCTGTGTCTTTTTCAACATTTTCAATATTATATTAAAAAAAAGGGTTTAAAATTATCCTCTAATTTCTCTATTGAAAAATACGCTACGAGTAATCAAAAGCAAACATTATATATTCAAACAGTGCTGAATTGAGCGCCCATCCCCGGAACCTTGCAATAACCACTCCCCCCCGGAATGTTTGAGATTTCATGCGTTTTAATGGCAAAACGTGTAATTCAATCCTCCAGAACAGTAAAAAGTCCGCCATCTCAAATATACTCCAGGAGGAAAATGTTTGAATTCAACTTTGTAAACCAAATACGCCGTAGGAAAAAAGAATTCAAAGAAAATAAATACAAATACAAACAAGATAAAAGAAACTGGGAACAAATTTATTTCATAAGCATGCAAAAATATTTTTATGTTTATGTAGGCCGAAACTGTATAAAAAATTAATCCGATATATATTTTAAAAAATAGTGTACAAAGCGTACCGTCCTCGAAATTCATTACTTACTTTTCAAATTTATGACCGCATATCTGGTCCAATTTAAGCAATTTAAATTGGCCCAATTACGGCAACTAAGCCATTTTTTAAAACAGATAATCTCAAGCCTATGAATAAAAACGAAATCAAACAAATCCGTGTGAAAAATATGCGCAATAAACTGAGGAATTTGTATATGTATATGAAAACATAACAACTGACCTTAGTTTTAAAGTATTCACTTACTTTTAGTAGGAAAAATGTAGATCAAAACAGTTTTTAAAATTTGTCTGAAAACAGCACGTGGTCGGCGGTTGCTTCGTCTAATCATGAGTGACGTCATTCTGATGAGTAGGATTTCAGCGGTAGATGGCTTCTCTTCCTATAATTAACGGCATAATGGCAGCGGTCCTAATATGGCTACTCTCCCCTATAAGTTTTATAGCCACGCTAGGTCTACGAACAATTACACCTAATTCAATAAAACATCAGATTAAATTAAAATTTACATCTTTTAGTACAGACTGGATTATTGTGTATATCTTCCAACAGGTGTAACTTTAATAATTTGTTTTTAAAATTATCCGTGAAAGACATATTTTGGCATATATTGTATAACTAGCAGGGATGAACGAGCAAAGTTCGGTCAAAATTAGCTTTGTATTTCATTCGAAATTTTATTCCCACTTTATTATTCTTGTTGTTTAGATACAATTGGCATGATCCTGAGTCATAGTGACCCAAAATAACCCACTAACCAAATTTTTTGGAACGTCCGACCTAACCAATAATCTTCTCGAACCCGAAAACGACAGAACACAAAATTTAGTCAAAATCATTAAAGTCGTTTTATAGATAAAGTTAACTTGGCCCACGGTAACCCAAAAGTGACCCACTAATCTAAATTTATCGGACATGTGAACTATCTCATTGGTCTTCTCGTCCTGGAAAACGATGTAATAAAACATTTTGTCAAAATCATTTCAGCCGTTTTTTAGACACAGTTATCTTGACCCACAGTGACCCAAAAATGACCCACTAATCAAATTTTCTTGTACATGTGACTTAGCTCAATGGTCTTCTCATGCTCAGAAACGGTATAATACAAAATTTTGTGAAAATGTTTTGAGCCGTTTTTTTAGATACAGTTATCTTGACCCACAGTGATCCAAAAATGACCAACTAATCAAATTTTCTCGAACATGTGACTTAGCCAAATGGTTATATCATGCCCAGAAGCGGTATATTACAAAATTTTGTCAAAGTGTTTTGAGCCTTTATTAAATTCAGTTAGCTTGACACCTGACCCATTGTGACCCAAAATTCCCCACTAATCGAACTTTCTTGAGCATGGAACCTAGCCCAATGGTTTTCTCGTAATCCAAATCAGTAAATTAAGAAATTTAGTGAAAATCGTTACAGCCGTTTTTTAGATAATATTAGCTTGATCCGTAGTAACCCAAACATGACCCACTAATCGAAATTTCTCGAATATGTGACCTAGCTTAATAGTTTTCTCGTGCTCAAAAACGGTTGGATAAAAAATTTAGTCAAAATCGATTGAACCGCTTTTTAGATATAATTAGCTTGTTTTTTAGATATAATTAGTTTTAGATATAATTTTTAGATTAATAAGATTTAGCTTTTTAGATATAATTAGTTTTAACACGCAGACATGTAAAGATAAATTACAATTTATTTTTTAAATCAGCGGTAATTTTTACACGCTCCTTTATCTGTCGTTTAAATGAACGGCAAAGTATATATTAGAGGTAAATAAGATACGGAAATTTGTATTGTTATTAGGTATAGTGTTCCACTCGACCATAAATTCACACTATATATACTAGTTCCCATAAATTGTGGCACTATAAAAAATAGTTCCATGTCATCCTTATAAATTCTAGTTCCATTTTCTAGAGAGTTCTAGAGTACAGTAGTACTTTAGTAAATATACTTCTAGTTTATGAAACCATTCAAGAAATCAAGCGAAAATTTCTCGCTACTGAAACGATTCATTATCGCTTCTTTACCTAGAAAACAAGTGACTATAAAATCTAGAGCATTTCGTCTATTCAGGTTAGATGTTTACCCTATTCGCATAGCTCGGAAATCTATATTTCTAGTTTAGGGATTCATAAAATGACTACCTATTCATTCTAGATTAAGGCCGTATATTTTTTTTTCTCAGTGTTGAGTAAAATTTCCAGTAGTTGTATTGTTAAAACGTCAGCAATATAAACATTGAATTGGAATAATTTTTGACTAATAACGTTCTGTATTTTCATTCATCTTTGTTCCCCCAATTTGTGAAATAGATATGAATGGAAAAAGAAACGAAATTGTTAACTAAATGACTTGTTATGCAATTGTATATACTAATTGCAATTATTTGACAGTTTTAATAATGAAATTTGTTATGTTTATTATATCTATAAATGTATGTAGTGTGTGTAATATATGTAATTGTAAAATAAATTTATATTATTTGTTACAATGATTACTGAATATTTAATATTTGTTTAGAAACGCATCAGTCACCTAAATGTTATTTATAATTTTTTTTTTAATTGAAAAAACAATATTTGTACTTTTTGAAAAAGTTAACAATGTAGCAATAAATTGAATTATTTAAATGAATAGCTCTTTTTTAGAGAAAAGTTTATCTTCATTTAAAATTCAGACAAGAATATTTGTGCTTGATTAAAGTTTCAAATTATTTTTAAATAAGCATGAATCAGATGCTTAAAAGGAAAGATACCGTTTTGTTTAAAAAGAATTACTTTTAGAAATATGTACACTCGTTAGAAATCCATACTCATTTGTCGTACATGAAATAATTAATTATTTATCGCAACCGGAACATGAACATGTATAGATGAATTAAAATGTGGCATAAATAGATAACCAAATATACTAGCTTATTTCCTTTTCTAAATAAAAGTATTTTTCTTTAAATGTTTACCCGACAATTTCGTACTATACTTCTTACTGTACACTTTATTATTTCTTCCCATAAGGGGCAACTTCTCAAAATATTTTTATACTAAACAAGAAAGAAAAAACTACGCGTCAAGCATAGATTATGAAACACTTTCCAACACATTCAGAATAATGTAAAAAAATTGCAATGTTTAAAAAATTAAAATATTACTCTAATTCAACCATATAGAAACGCATAACACATTTCAAAACCAAATTTCAGCTGTTCCCATCTACAATCGAAAAATTGTCCGAATATTTTCAGCAGCCCTGCATAGGATTTATAGATTTGTATCTACTAACTGCATGCATAACAAAATTTAGTTCACTTAAAAAATACATATACTTCAGTTGAAAATTCCCATTCAGCAATTTCCTCTAATTAAGGAGAATGGTACGTGAATACTTTTGTGCATCCCTGTATATGAGGTATATAATTTATATATAGTAAGTAACATGCAAAAAATTAAATAATTTGAAAGCGCATACCGAATTTTAAACCGTACACACCAGCAATTATTACTAAAAGACAGTATTATAGCGGATTTCTTTTAGTATTGTAACATATGTCTTTTATGTGTCCCTGTAAATGAATAAAAAATGCTATGAATGCCCTGTTCTAACGTGATCGCAGTGAAACTTAGTGATTTATATCAGTTTCAATACATTTGAAATAGCGTAATCTCATTAATACTCTTCAAAATAATTTTCACCATATACCATAATTTAATGGAATACTTTTGAGTGCCCCTGTAAATGAACTATTAACACTGCATACTTCATATACAATACCAAACATGCTTTTGTGACCCTAAATAACATTTATCAATTGCATGAAGATCCGAGTATATTTACGGGAGAAAGACAAACAGAAGGACAGACAAAGCGAATGCATAAACACTTTTCAATTTTGTTGGAAAGTGTTAAAAAAATTGAAGAGATTCGAGATCACCGGAAATGTTCGTTATAGTTGAACTCATGCATTAGGATATTTGTAGTTATTCAGCCCTACATCAAAGAACTTCTTCATTTTGAGATAAAATTTATGTACAGTGTTGTTAGCCCAGGATTCTATTTCTTTCAGACAATAATTATAGTGTCGTCACTAAAAAAGTACGTTACAGCTAACCATAACCCACCTGTAAAACAAATCATGTGTATCATTGGACGGTCAAATACTGATAATCTACTGCATTTTTTTTAAACTTCTAAAATTCGCACAATTTAAATTTTTATACCATCGTATAGGGAAAAAATGCACTTTTGAATGCAATTTGTTGAAAACTGCAACTATTTTTTCTTGGAGATATTAATATTTTGAAGTTTTTATTGCCATTTTTTTAATGATGGCAACATAAGTACTCAATTTCTGTAGAAAGTAAAGGTAAAATAGTAGATTACCATGTATTCTTGTTTGCCATTTTCTGATAATAACTGAAAAATAAATTGTAATTAAAATACGTGCTATACCAAGAAAAACGTCAGCTATAAACATGTATTTTAAAAATATATATGTGTGACTTATTATCTCCGTGTTTACTTAATTCCTATAAAAAAAATGAAAGAATGCAATTTTATTAATCCGTGTGTAATAACATTTTCCGAATTAAAAAAAATACATAAATGAATAATTTCATATAAATGGAGCTATTATAAACTATGTTCACTTTCACTATCTGTATCAATGTTACAAATAAATGAAGGCATGTGAATCATTAGATATCCGATTTTTTTTTCTGGAGTTCCTTGAACGACGACCACGCTTTTAGTTGGGTTTGTATATTTTTCCGTGATAGTGACGCCATATGCATACCTTTCTATGGATATTGTTTAAGACTGGATCGTAAATAGGAATTCTGCAGCGGGTGTAAAGGGCGTCATTTTATATAAAATAAAACCAAGTATTTTAAGTCTTAAGACTGAAATATGTCGTGTACTACCGATATTTATGTTGTTGTTTTTTTTTCATTGAGGGACATACTAAAATCTGGAAAAGCAGAATTTCTGCTTCCTGCTTCTTTTGAAATATTTTTGTCATTATCTTCACACTACATCAAAACATTTATTATCAACATCCCAATTAACAATGTCTTTCAAGTACATTTTTCAGAGAAGGAAAAAAAAACTAAATTTCCGGTGTGAACATATCTGGCACTTGAACTGGATGAGGTAACGCTCGAAACAAAAAATCGTACAAAATATCAAATTGGAGAATTGTATATTATGATTAAGATAAACACATCTATATACTGAATTAGGCAACGTGTTTCGATGAAATTATTGTTATTCGTGACTTCTTTGTTTAAGATTATTTTTTACACTTTACTTTATATAGAACACGTCAAGAATTGTTTTTGTTAACTTATATTAATTTAATTAATTAATTTATATTATTAATTTATATTAATATTATATATATTTATTTATTTATATTAATTTAATTAATTAATTTATATTATTTTTATTAATTTAAAAATTCATATTTTTTTTAGAAATGCAACTAGAAAATTCATAAGAATTTTCCATGCCATTTAAAGTATACTTCAACAAATTAGAAAAACACATTTGTTTTAAAGAAATTCGAGAAAATTACCAAATTGGGCATATATATTTGAGACTCTATACCGGGTGTCCCAAAAATGACTGATGGATTTAAAAATTCAATAACTTGGGAACGGTAACATATATTTAAAAAATTCTTGCAGGAGTGTTATGTAAAATATAGGAGTTTTTATGCTGCGATTCTCAGTTTTAGTTACAAATATCATCGATAGACGGCATTGCAAGCAATAACTGCTAAATACGGGCTCGCTTTTTCGGCCTCTCTCTTCTTCCATGTGAAAAAAGGAGATTAAATTGTATTGAATGGATCCCGAAGTACCAAAAATCGGATCTGGATTGAGAACCTATTGCTCTCAGTCCCATCTATTGTTTGAAATTCAAACTAAAATCAAGAATCACAGCAAAAAAACTCTTGACATCATACATAACCCTCCTGCAAGAATTTTTTTATTATCTGTCACCTCAAGTTATTGAATTTTAAAATACATCAGTCATTTTTGGGATATCCGGCAGATAGATAAATCTATCATTAATATATAATTTATATATAAATAGCTTATTATATTATACGTAGATAGTATGTATTTGTCATACAACATATGTATTGAAATGTCTTTCATTTTTTTCCAGTTCAATGACATTATAGGCAGAAGACTATACTCTGTTACTTTCACTCCACCTACTTAATCAATTGATATTACCATTTATGACGCATAATATAATTTAATCATCACGAGAAGGGGGAAATTATTCTGGGTCAGTAATCTGCGCTCTTTCAGCAACATCAGAGTGTAAGTTAGGTCGGTAGACATAATATATCTGTAGCATATTGAAATTGTATAACGTCCCGTTTATTAACTAATATGTCTTAATAGTACTTTGCGGCTTATACACTTGAATAGAGCGAAACTTGGACCGACGATGGCTAACAACCTTTTAAAAATAAATCATTTTACGACCGTTTAAAAAAGTTACTCTATGTATGGAATATTCATTAAAATGTTTTTTTTTATTTTTTTAAGTTTATTTTATATATATAAATTGCGTTCCTAGAAAGTTCCATTAAAAAAAAAAAAAAAAAAAAAAAAAAAAAAAAAACAACTCGGATTTAATCATAATAATGTTGTTTAAAAAATCAGCATGCAATTTTGAAATATTCAGGGATATTTTGTAAGAAATAGTGGTTACCAAATGTATTCAAATGTTGAATTTTTTTAAAGTTTTGAAAATTCGGTTTTCTTTAATCACTTAAATTACCTAAGGATTTGCAAGGAATATGTTCTGCGCATTTTCGGTATTAAATATCCATTTTCAACAATTCTAGAATTCGCCAAAATTAGAAGTTTTGTTTTTCCGTTATGCACATTAAATTTCTGTTTTAAAATGCAAAGTAGATAAAGGAAAAATAGACTGCTTAAAGCACATCATTAGCTACATTACAGAGAAGTCAAATACACAGACTAGAACTTCAGATGCGTTATTTTATTATTATTATTATTATTATTATTATTATTATTATTATTATTATTATTATATGGTATCAGGAGATTATGTAGAGATATAATATAATATGAACAAATTTGTTTTTCTTTCAAATCCTAAATTGCGGTCTGTTTGATTAACCTTCTCCAATTTATGTTCACTTGAAAAACTATACATAGTTCATACTTCAGGGTGAAAAACAGTTTATGTCAAGTTACTGTTTTAAAAACTGCTCATGTTTCGCATATACAGAACATATTGTATCATAATTGTTAATTCAGTGCGCCGTAATCATGGGAATGCCTTTTTGATAATCATTATAACATTTATAACATTACAATATGAAAAATAAATTTATGTTTCTAAAGTGTTTGCGCATGTAACATTCATCATTTTTTTCTTATGTGGCTGTGCACATACAACGTTATCATTATAGGGGGGAGGTGGCAGAGGGGGCAGTCTGAGTCTGGCACGTGATATCGTAAGACATACGATACCACGTGCGTCTAATACGAAACATACAAAAACGAACCTCCGAAACTAATACGAAACATAGAGATTTTCAGTCCGACCTCTATTGCATCCGCCCTCCTGAGTGAATTTCAAAAAATATTAACGGAAGCGGGAAAGCCCTATCTCCGCCATGTTAAATTCACAAACTTTATGTATCTTTTTCTCAGAAATGGTGAAACACAGAAGTCTAGATTTTTTAAAGTAGTTAAAATAACATGATTTACGTATTTTAACTGACCATTTTCTTTCTAAGCTAAACTCAAAATTAATTATTAATTATTAATTATTTATAGAAAGTTATTTTTAAATTACCATTTTTGTTAAGATTTCACTGTCTAAAATAAATAATTCTCAACAAATTATGAAATCCCTGTGTTAAAGTATACAATATAATATAATATACGTATAAAATAAAAATCTGAGATTTTAAGTTTAATAGATATTGAAAAAAAAGGAACATAAATCTGAAAAATACAAGTTTTGAGAAAAATTCAATTAAAGATTTAAATGGCCATTAAGCTGTGAAGTACTCTTAGAAAGAATGAATAATTCCAACAATTCTTTTTTTAATATATAAACATGCATGACATATCGTTGGAAAGATAAAAGTTTAAACTATTTAATGATATAAAAAAGTAAAAATCGATTTTCCCCGAAATTTCGTTTACCTGGTCCCCTTAAGTGTTCGACTTATAAATATTATTCCCATTTCCGACCAGCAGTTTAGTTTCCGTTCAATGGACGGCACTCCCCATGGCATTTCCCAGCTTGATTCCATTTTCCATAACTTTCAAACCTATCATAACTCTTGCTCTGCCGCATTCATTGACCTCAGGAAAGCTTTCGACTCCATCTTTTTTCATGTAATCTATATGGCGTTGCAGCATTTTGGCGTCCCCACAATCATTTATTAATTATATTCACTTTGTATATATAGTAATTAAGGTATTTTCTTGTTTTATAATGCCATGTTTTCCAGATCTGTTTCGCCGAAGAGGTGTGTTCACCAAGGTGACTGACTACCCCTTTCGTCGACTCTATTCCTTATAGTGTTTTACTTTGTTTTTCGGGCTCTCCCTGCTCGCCTTGGTGCAGTCTTGCGGGAGTCTGTTTAAATTTGTCACATTTCTTACGCTGGTGATCTTTTACTTCTGGCTGCGGACGTCAGATGTCTTCAAGATTTGTTGAATATTCTTGTTCGTCTTTTACCCACCACAGTTCTATGTATAAACAGTGAAAAGTCTTTCACTTTTTCGTGGATTGCCTGCAACAGGCAAAAGAAAATAATTTATGATTATGACGTGAGATTTTATGTGGTGTCTTGCCAGCTGAGACAGCTCGCTTTTGATGAGTGTTTCAAATACCTCGGAATCGCCGGATGATTTTACGCCGGATGGTAGGATTTTCAAACCACCTACGGTTCACTCTGATCTCAAGAGGCTGCAGTCTGCACATTTAAAGCCGCAGCATAAAATCTAGCTTCTCCATCATATGTTCCTGCCGAGATATTATCATCAGCTTCTACTTGGTAAGCTGTATGCGGGAAACCACAAAAAGATCCACCTGAAGGTATGCAGATTTGTTTGGGAGGTTCTCCACCTTCCGCATGACGTCCCATCGAGTGCTTTACAAGCGCGCGTGAAAGATAGCGGAATGGGACTGCCGCGCATGAGGTGGATTGTTGCTGTAATGTCCCTAAGAAGTCTCTCCGCTGATCGGGATAATCCTTCGGCTCATGACTTCTCCTCATGGCAGTCGTTTAACATCCAGAGCCAAGGTTGATTCCTTCTTTATGAGGGATCTGTAAAACCTATGTGAGGGGACTGGCCTACATCAATGTGGTGCCGTCCCTGCCGCGTCGGTTTGGTTTTTATGAAGGCTCTTTCGTCAGGTCCGGTAGGGACTACATTGCTGCGATTAAGGTCTGGTACAATTTTTTATACACAAAAGCTAGGGCGGCCTGTGGACGCGATGCTTGAGTAGCTTTTCTCACGTGTCTGCCACGTATCCGAGAACCCGAGACATGTTTTCAGCAATGCTTTTCAACTCATGGTCTAAGAATACAGCGTCATGATGGTCTTTCAAATTACCTGGTATGTTCTCTTGAACGACGTGGTTACTCTGTTCACCGAAAGCCCCTGTTCCGTGCCAATGATAGCAAGTGGAAGACTGACCTTATGACCGACTGCATCGATCATTTTCTTGTAATTGATTCACAAGTAACTAATGACCAATTTTCTCTTGCTGAGACCCATTTCCAAAAAGTTCAAAAGTACGAAGTCCTAAGGCCACAACTTCAAAATCTTAGAGCAAATGGTGTCTTTTTTGGCTCTTCGGTTTTCCTTCCGGCTCAACGGACCTCTTTTGGTTTTCGAAAAGAGGTCTCATGTCCTTAGATTCGGCCAAGTTTCTCTCAGCTTTTCATCTTCTGCGTCTGATCGATATAAAGATCCCAGCTGTTTGAAACCTTTCATGGACTCAGCGACTTTTTAGCGCACACCAGAGGATGACTTTGCAGCAGCAGAAGAGGTCCTGTGTCACAAATCCACGAGTCCCATAACTTTATGTTTGTGTTGTCTGGTTGAGCACTATCTTTAAGTGTGCGTATGTCTTTTCCGATGTATGCAATGAAATCTTGTAATGTATATAGTCAATAAATATTTTTAATATCTCTAGGGGAAGTGGGGGTGTTGTCTTTTGATATCGATACCATTTTTGATCCAATCAATTTTCTTGTAACATGGTCTTTACATGAAAATAGTAGGCTAGCTTTTTTAGTCTGTTATCTCTTTTTATGAAAATATGAAGTTTTCATAAAAATCCCAAAATTATTATAAAATTATTTAATTCCAAAATATATAATACGCCCAACGTTTGACATTCTTCTCTTCTTCTTCATATGTGTATGCATATATAATCACTGTTCGAGAAACCATATGCGAAGTATATTTGAAATGAAACTTGTGTTTACTAATAAATAAAAGAGAAAGAATATTTTCCACCTCTTTTGTTGATAACAATTACTATCTGCCCCCCCCCCCCACACACACACACATCCGTGAGAGGAAAGTACAAGAAGACGTTATTACTGTTGAATGCATCATGTAACAAAAAGCTATTATAAAATACTTGAATACTTGTAAATAGTATTTCTTTTAAGTGTTATTAGGTATAAAGTTATTTCATATAAAAAGTGATATATATATTTTTTTATTCTCTTCATTCGAATCAATAAAGCATGCGAAAAATAGATGTAACCACTTTTTGTATATCACTCCAAACAAAAGAAAAGAATTTCAAAAATCAAAGACTTTTTAGACATTGATAACGATATCATTACGGGGAAGGGGGGGGGGGGTTGTCAAGGAATGATAGTCTATGATATCGAAAGAAGGGTGGGAGTTCAAAATTACCAAAAAGTTTATAACGTTATACACTCATGTCCAAATTTATCTTTACATAAACAAAAACAATTATATTTTATGAAATATGCAATCGATGTAAGCTGTTTTTGTGGGGAATGCATAAAATACAAGCCTAATTAGCATTTTCCAATCAAAAGTGATCGAACAGTTTCTGATATACATTTTACGGCATTAAGTCACGCGACGGTGAAGGAGGTGTGTTGCGAAAGTGAATATCGGAGTGAATTTCTGAAATATAGCGTTTAATTAGGACTAAAACGATTTTTTATAACTTCGCAGTATCATTTGGAAGAATCTATGAAGTGGTGAATTATCGGCTGTTCAGAAGCAGGAAAGAAAATCTCAGAAGTAGCGAGATGTGCAAATAATTCAAGGCTGACAGTCTCTACGTTATGGAAACGATTTCGGAACTCTGGCAATGTTGTCAAGATGGTTTGGAAAAGGTCGTAAACAAAAAACAACTGCTTCGGAAGACCGATATTTGGCAATAACTGCCCGTCGTAACAGGCATTCTACTGCTTGGCAGTTAAGTTCAAAACTTCCAGCAAGAACTGGAACAGTCGTATCCCGGAAAACTGTACACAGAATGGTTATTAAAAAGGTCCTTTATGCCTGAAAGTCAAGGATATGTGTGTCACTGCCTTCACTTCACAAGAGGAATCGCTTGAATTGGTGCAAAGGGGAAGTACATATATAACGTTATCAACATTTTGATAATTTTGGACCCCCTCCCCCCCTTACGATATCATACGTTATCATCAGTGGTAATGATATCGTTATCAATGTCTGATTTTTTTTCGGAATGTTTTTTCTTTTGTTTGACTTTATATACATATATGTTTACTTTTTTTTTACGCATACTTTATTGATTCAAATGAAGATAAGTCAATATACTATCACTTTATATATAAAATAATTTAAAATAAAGTAACTCTTAAAAGAAATAGTTAATGTTTAAAAGTATTTAGTAATAGCTCTTTGTTACATAATTCATTCAACAGTAATAATGTCTTCTTGCACTTGCCCCGCACGGGGCGTGGCAGAAATAACTTCTGATATATACTACAAACAGGTGAACAACATTCTTTCTCTTTTATTTACTAGTAAAAACAAGTATCATTTCAAACATATTTCGCATATGGTCTGTCGAACAGCGGATTATATATGCATACACGTATGACAGAAGAATAGGAATGCCAAAAGTTGGAGTATTCCCTATTTTGCAATTAAATACTTTTATAATCCTTTTTATGATTTTAATAATAACTTTCTCTTTTCATAAAAATAGATAAAAGACTGAAAAAAGATAACACACTCTTTTGGTGTAAAGACCAAGTTACAAATAAAAAGAGAAAATTTTGTTTGAGTAAAAAATGATAACGATGTCAAAAGACATATCCCCCTCCCCCTAGAGATATCTTACGATATCATGTGCCAGACCCCCCCTCCCCCCTAAAATGATAACGTTATATTTGCATAGCCCCAAAGAACATCAGAGCTGGAGTGAACGCCAATGGATCCATGTACTTCTTACTGATGAATCGAGATTTAGTTTAACATTTGATTCTAAATATGTTTACATCTGGAGGAAGTCATGAACACAAAATCGTCCTTCGAACATGATTGAACGTGACCGTTTCAGCAGTGCAGGTGGGATGGTACGGGGCAGAATAATGATCGATAGACGTACACCACTACACATTATCAACATTGGATCTGTGACCAGCCAGCGATATTGAGATGGAATCTTAGAAACTTATCTCCGCGTTTTCAGAGGTGCTTATGGACCTGACTTTTTATTTATGGATGATAACGCTCGTCCGGATCGAGGACACTTCAATGATGACTATCTTGAAAGTGAAGCCATTGAGATAATACCCTTTCCAGCAAAATCTACTGATCTCAACTCGATAGAGAACTTATGGGACTACCTTGGAAAAGATATTGCACGGAGACATCCTCCTCTAGAGAAGGAAATAAATTGAAGACCGCATTACTAGAAGAGCAGAACTTAATTTCTCAAACTTTAGTTACCAACGTTATTGCCAGCATGAAAACACGTTGTGTGTTCACGTTAGAGAAGATCACATTCCGTATTAAAATCATAAGACTCCATTTTTCTTGATTTATTCCTGTTTTTCTGCACTCTCCTTGTCACCTATTTTTGTCATTTTTGTTGTTTTATGCTACAGTTTTATATCATAAGCAGTGATATTATTTTTTTTCCTCTGTATTCATGTGTTATGATGTTGTCAATAATTTCACAGAAATTCATATAATTATAGTTCACCATTTCTGCGAAATCCGAGATTTTATGCACATAAAGATAATTTTGGACATGAGTGTATATACACATCCCAAATATAACTTTCTCAAAATGTATAACCAAATTAAGAAAGTCTGGTACCATAGTTAAATTAAAGTCCTTAAAATATTTAACTACAACGAAATAAAGAAAATTTTAACTAACATCACTCTTTACGGTTCCGATGAATTTATAATTACCGTAACATTCGGATTAAATAAACATAATTTAACGCATGAAATTAAACCTATTTATAACAGATGCAGTTTAGACAACTTTTCAAAAAAAAAATCTATTTAAAAATAGTGTTTTTTGTTACTTGTTGATTATACGTCAGAAATCACGGTAACTTTGTAGAAATTATGAAGAAGATCTTCCAGTGCGATGTGCGTAAATGTTATTTGAAATGATATTAATAAAAGTGCTCTAAATATAATTATTATAACAGTTTGCATAGTAACAATTCTAACTACGTGTTTGCAAAACATGTAAAAATTACTTATTGTCCTGAGGTCCTGCATCCATTAAAATGGATGTTTTTGTTTAACTTACTAATCACATTAAATATTACTTTGTAAGCAAGTCCTGATACACCAATATAATATGCACTTAATGATTACTTTTAAGTTTTTAGAATCTGCCAATGCTTCTCATTTGTTTGTAATATGTCCACGTGGGTAAGTCAATGTGGTATTCCACCAGATTCTAGTAAGTTCCAATTTTTCTTTACTTATTTTGCTTTTTAAGTGCAAAATGGATTGTAGAAGTTAATTTTAAAGATTTTTAGAACTTTAGCAGGTTTTTAACTACAATTTTGATATATTTATTGTTTTAAAACTAAATTTAAAATCATCCTTTAAAATGGATGTTGGGTTTTAACTGAGTACAGTTATAGTTCGTTTTAGCATTAGTTTTCATTTTAATCATGTGCTAGATTTCCAAGTAATGGATGTTTATTACTCTCTCTGTAATATTTTATTTACCCTTTGTAAAAACATACAGGAAATATTACATAACTTTGTTTTTGATTTCAGACAAAATGTTTACAGCATTAAAAGCGTAAGAACTAATAGCAAATGGAGGATGACTCTGATTTTTATTTTAGTGATTCTAGCGGATAAGAGTTTAATGATAATAAAATTTATGAATTTTTTGTTGGAAATCTGGACAAAGTTTTATCCCCAAAAAATGTATCATGTGGTAGGTTTGGAAGCTTTATCGTTGAAAACCGGTTTTTCTTTCTCCATTTCGGTCGTAACGGCACTCTCTTTTACTTGTAACTGTAAACATCATTTTATTTCATTTTGATGTACTGAGTAAGTATATTTAGTGTGAAAGAACTCCATCGATTGTGATGGAAGAAGGAAAAAACGACGATGAGCTTAAGCTTAATCTTCGTAGCAGTTATGTTAGTAATGTGGTAATATAACCAAGTTCCCAACAAAGGCTGGAAGTACATGTATATGCCTTTATTATTTAAGCTTATTATTAAAACTGAATTAATAAATGAAACTGTTATTTCGAATTAAACTGTTTCATCAATGTGCTATATACTTGACGTCACACCAAAGGCCTTAAACACTGCGTTCTATAACCCTGGTTTATATCTATCAATTGTTTCTGAAGTTGAAAATTAGGCTAGTAATGAATCAGCCAATAATTTTTTGGATGGTTTAGTTAGCGAAACTGACGGAAGTGAAATAGCGAAATACCAAAAATCATTTTTGATTTGAAAGAAATATTTAAAGTAAGTTTAAGTTATAAATTATTGAAAAATAATTTTTTATATCTAAATTAACGTAACTATTTCGGCTAACTTTTTCTTTTGGTTGAGACTCATAAATATAAAGAAAAAATTAAATTAATACAATTAAGAATATTTTACTTTCACCAGCATAATGAAATCTGATATCAATAATGATTCCTTTTAGGTTTGCATCAAACATTACAGATTCTCTTGATATTTCACAACAACTAGAACAAGAAGCACAAATGCTCATAAAATTTAAAGCACAAGATTATTTTATAAATCGCATTGATAATAATATGTATCAAAAAGAAAACTAAATTTAGGTTTACAAGTTGTAATATGTTTTTGTGCGGTACCAGTGAAAGAAATTGTGTCAAAGGTTTTCATTTAGAACTAATACGTGTAAAACAATTCAATGTCCTTCATTAAATTATTAATACATGTGCATATGTTTCAATTTATTGTTCATTTAGTGCTTTGCAGTATCACTTTACATGTCATAAGTTGAATTCAACTGTGCTTACATTTCATCGTATTTAAGACCACAACATCCAATAAAATGGATATGGTACTTAACAAATTAAAGAAATTAAAAAAACTGAAAATTAAAATAAATAATCTTTCTTTAACGTCTGACATACGATTAAAATATATATATATATATATATATTACAATTCATCAGACATACAAGTAAAAATTACATAAGTACATTTAATACAATTAAAAAGCAAACGTTTCGAGCTAAATTTTAGCCTCTCATGAGTGCAATAAAATTGGTGAAACTGGTCGTAGTCGGGCCATTCGCCTTGCCGAGCATATACGTGCCTACAAATATGGAAGCCTACAGTCTAAAATTGTACAGCATTCTTTAGATATCGACCATATCCCAGATTTCGCAAATATGACAATTATCAGATCCGGTTGCAATAATGTTAAAAGTTTTTCTGGAAGGCAGTCCAGTCAGTAGAGACCGTATAGGGGCTCTACCTAGGAAAATTCATGCTAGTTTTGAAAAAGGCTTACTATATGTTTTTTGGATCGCTGAATCCGAAATTTTAACTTCCCACCAAAATTTCCCCCGGCAACCCCCCAAATTTTCGTAAAATATCCCCCCAAAAAGGTTTTTATTAAAAAAAAAACAATTTTTTTATTGTTTTAGGGAAAAAAGTATGTAGAAATTCAGAAAGTAGACAAAATGTGCAACAAATTAGATATATGACATTATGACTTAGGATAAAAGGGAAGGGGGGATCTGCCTCGGAACATGCGCGCGGTTCTGCGTAAACTAAGTTGCGCAATTCCACTTAACCACTCACACGTTTACATTTGCCCTCCCATCTCCCGTCCAAACTTTCTCTATAAGGTTTACTTTAAGTTTTTTGGGTCGCTGAATCCGAATTTTGAACTCCCCCCAAAGTCCCCCCCGACCCCCCCCCCCCCCAAATACTTGTTTTTAACTTAAATTTCTTATTGTTTTAGGAGAAAAGCATTACGAAATTCAGAAACTAGACAAAATTTGCAACAAATAGGATATATGGCATTATGACGTAGGATGAAGGGGGAGGGGGAGGGCTGCCTCCAAACATGCACTGCGGCGCTACGTGCACTAAGTTATGAAGTGCAGGCAATAGGGGATTTTACCTGGAAAAATAATACTAGTTCTGCATTTCAACTCATTTTGTGTTCTTTGGGTCGCTAATTCCGAATTTGTAACTTCACACCAAAATTTCACCCGGCAAACCCCCAAAAAATTGATTTTTGGAAAAAATTTGATTTTTTGAGAAAAGCGCGCGGGGAATGTTTCGAGGCAGCCCCCTCTCTCCCCGTTTATTCTACGTCATAATGTCATGTATCCTATTTGTTGCAAATTTTGTCTAGTTTATGAATTTTGTAATGCTTTTCCCCTAAAATAATGAGAAATTTAAGTTAATAACAACTATTATGGGGTTTTCGGGGGGGGGGGGGGATTTTGGGGGTAAGTTAAAAATTTGGATTCAGCGACCCAAAAAACTTAAAGTAAACCTTATAAGGAAAGCTCGGAGGGGAGATGCGAGGGCGAATGTAAGCGTGTGAGTGGTTAAGGGGATTGGGCAACTTAGTCCACGCAGCACCGCCCGCATGTTCTGAGGCAGATCCCCCTTTCCTTTCATCCTAAGTCATAATGTCATATATCTAATTTGTTGCAAATTTTGCGTACTTTCTGAATTTCTAGATACTTTTCCCCTAAAACAATAAACAAAATGATTTTTTTAATAAAAACCTTTTTGGGGGGCTTTTTACCAAAATTGGGGGGGGGGGGTGCTGCCGGGGGAAATTTTGGTGGGAAGTTACAAATTCGGATTCAGCGACCCAAAAAACATAAAGTAAGCCGATTTAAAGAACTACCATTAATTTTGCTAGGTAAAATTCCCTATTGCCTGGACTAAGGTGTGCTCACTCGTAAGCAAACTTCGGCGATTAATGAATCATGTGCACTTCCACCTGAATACACTTCATTGTTCTGATATTTTTATACTTTTTTAATTTTAACTATTAATAATTTTTAACTGTAAACATTATATATAGTTTTCTGGTCATTATAATGTTATTTATTGCGCTGATGAGAACCTAAAATTTAGCCCGAAACGTTTTCTTTTTAATTGTATTAAATATATTTATAAATTTTTACTTGTATGTCTGATGAATTGTTTTATTTATATATATATATATATATATTAAATGGAAACCTTTAAAAATGATATCTTTTTTTATACTTTTGATGAAAATAAGTAGCATAGACAATGATAAAGTGTTTAAAAGATTCATGACTATCAGGAGGTTATAAAAGGGATATATATCAATTTAAATATGTATACACCTTTAATAAGTCAGTCTGATTAAAAGAAAATAGATGAATAATGTACGAAATCTTAAATAATATAAGCACCATAATACATAAAAGGAAATTAAGCTTACAAAGCTTACAAAAATCATAAAAAATCCTTTCCATATTTTAGCGTTTCACTCACAAGCAGCAGCTCATGTTTGCGACACGTAGTATCTGAAATGGATTCGAAAATGGAATGTTTTATCTATATTATTTTGCATTATATTATTTTATCATAAAGATTGAATGTAATGTTCTTATATGATTTTTTTTCAGAATTTTAATATTCGGACATGGAATATTTTATTCCTTCTATGAATACGTAATTCAATTCATGCTTTTGTTTTTATAAATCATAGATTGCATGATGCATCGATTTTGAATTTTCCTAGAAATGATATTGTAATTCAAAGATGTGACATATAAATAAATCCTAAAACGGAAAACTATTCTTATAAGCATCATAAAGAGATAAATTCTATCGCGTTTTATCAAATTCTTTTTTATTGGATTTTTAAGAAACCCTTTTTTTCATTGGATTTTAAAGCTTTTGTATTATATTTAATGAAAAAATGCACGCTTCGACACGCTTGTTTACGCTTCGATATAAGAATGCTCCAGGGATGTAATTTCTTATATGATTTTCTCTTTTAAAACAGATAAGAAGAATTCAGACAATGTACTGTCATTTTTTATTGACTGTGTAGAATTTTTTTTTAATTCTCGATAAATTTATGAATAAATATATTCCTACGTGATATGTATTATAAAAAAAAAATATTATTTATATTCCGTTAGTATTTATCCTTGGAAAAAAAAGTAGTAGCTGTCTTTAATAATTAATTTATTGCAATAGAAGAAAATGAGTTAGATGTTATTTAAAAATACCAAAACTTAAAAAAAGTGCACTTCATATTCCAAATTTATTTATTTATTTGAAAGTAAAATTGTTCCACAAATAAAAGATGAAATGTTAAATTATAACGTCAGTCTTCGATTATTTAAACTGAAAAATGTTTAATTTATTATTTGAAATTCCAATTTAATTTAACCGCAACTTTCCGATTTTTGCGTTTTTGTGAAACTTTCCTATCACAAATTTATACAATGAACAAACGAAATATTAAAAAAAAAATAGATACTTTTCTATATCAAACTAAGGAAAAATGTTACTGTGAATTTAACATTTATAGTGTACAATTAAGTGCTTGTTATTCATTTTCTTCCGACTTCATATTATTTTGTTAGAATTTTGAAAATATATTTTATTTATTTTCCTTATTACAGTTCAAAGTGAAATAATGCATTATATTAATAAATTATTACAAATTTATATAATCACATAAGATATCAGAGTTACGTTTTTCTGTATTCTAAAAGAAAGTAACTAACGCTCCTGCAACTGCCGCCATAAATGAATTGGTTGTAACATTTAGATTGCCTCGTCTCATAAGAAAACAATTATTACATATAAAAACATAAAAACTGGTGGTTTAAAAGAGAAATGTAGGATAAATATGCTGAAGCACACACTTTTTAAATCGAATAATTATTTTAAACACTATTTAATTTTTAAATCCACAAATCTACGATTTGGTTGAATTAATACAATTAATTAAGCCACACTTACCATTTTATAATAATTACTGGTATATAACTCAATTATTTCTCTATTTTTAATTCAGGTAAGAAGTTTTTTTAGATCAAGCAATTTTACAATCTTTTGCAGGGAAATGCTTGACAGGATTCTGTTGCGGAGTGAGCAATCGTGTTTTCTTATACTTTATTATTGATACAGTTTTTGTTACTTTTTTCTTCAAAATTACATTATCTGAACACACATTCAAAATTTCAAATAGGCCATTTTGTCTATTGTTGCCAGATTTTGAAAATGTCAAATAATGATGTATCTAAACACTTTTCAGTTTTACAGTATATTTACACGTGGATTTTTAAAAAAAAGACCTAACAACTTTAAACAGTTAAGGCATTGCTTTCTAAGCGCATTTAGCGGTGAAAATTGCATCATATTTAAAACGATATATTAATAATGTCATATTTTAAAACATTCTCTTACAGCATTTACAAACACTGTATTTTTAATAGGAACAGATATTTACACGTAGGCATAAAAAATATATATAACCTACAACTAATTAAAATGTTATGTATGGAAACTACTTGATTGTGAAAATTACGTTATATTTAAGAGTACATAGTGTTAAGGCGTTATACTTTAAAAGATTTTTTGGTAGTACCTAAAATAATAATTTATTGTAAACGTTATAAAAGACTTGGAAGCAGCAACAATGTTTACTTAAGCACTTTATACAAACTAGTTTTCAATTGTGCATTCACTCTTTTTTATTCATTTATGAAAATAACCATCAGTGTCATGGCAACGGTGGATTCGGCCTCGAAAAAAAAGAATTTTTTTCAGTCAATTTGAAGTGAATTACAACATGATTACAGTACGTCGCCACTGGCCGCGATAATGTCATTTAACCTCTCAAATCTGATAGTAATAATAAAACAGTCAACATTATGGTCCTAATAGACATATCATTCAATTATTTTTTGTATCGGCGTCTTTTTTTTATGGTCACGTGGTGATTTTCGGTTTTAATAGCGTTAGAACGAAACGGCCGGACATTCAGCAGGAGGAAAAACTTTCTTTTAACTCAATGTAATCTTTATCTTCTTTCCATTGTTGAATCTCTCCATCCTTTTGTGAATAAACCACACACGATTGGAGAATAGGTGTTAGTATATTTTCCTGGAAAAAGTGTTAAAGAATGCAAAACAAACGTCAAAACGCAGCCTTACTCTATTTTTATTGCATGCTTTGTATGGACGAATGTTCGCAACGATGGAACACAAACGCATGCTGTTAAATGAATTGGAGCACCTCAGTCATTTTAGGTTGCGATCTCAACAGTTATTAAAAAAAGCTTTTCGCACTGAATATTTAGTGAAGAGGACAATCCTAATGGAATTCGCAAACCTTCCAGGTTGCCGTCCATGCATTGACTATGAAATCATTCATATTATCTCCGAATTTCTTCTAGCAAATAAACATTATGTTGCAACGATGGAATGCAAGCTCGCCTACTAATTAATAATGGTGAATCAATTATGTCACATACATATCATTAAATTATAAATTATCGTATTGTAATACCTCTTTCTATTCTTCTACAAAACACACACACATATATATAATATTAAACATTTCATATTTTACTTCTTCAGTTCTTGATGTAGTTTACGATCTACGTACTCTTTTACTGCATGTATCAAATATTGTTTCTTTTTTTAAATATTACATTTTAGATATCTTGTGTCTATATGCATATTTCTCAACCTACTGCAAGTGAAATGTCACAAAATGCCACACACAAGTGCCTTGATTGGGTTTTAGAATTATTGCATGAATGTTAGAGTTTTGTAATTTCAACTGCATTTTATTTTTAAAAAATGTGTATTTAAGGTTTAAATGTAATGAGGAAAATATATGTGGTAACACCTGATAAAACTTTATTTTAAAACAAAACATTATTTTATTTCATATAATATACAAAAAATGAATACATTAATTGTGAACATATATAAATGGAAACAACTTTATTTTCCTAAACAGATTAAAAGGGAAACAAAAATCGAAACGGATATGTGCTGCGGAACAATACAATTTATTATTTGCATAAACATCATACCGGAATCGCAAATTGATATTGAATTTTATGAGAGTTCTAAATATATAATTGTATTTATTTTACCTACATAAGTAAGGGTGTGATATTGTTTGAAGATTATAAATTATATGTCAAGGATATCCGCCTATGCTCTACATTATTGCTCTTTTCTACCTTGATATGATTTGATCATAATTTCTTTTCTTGCTTCAGATGAGAATAAAGTGATCTAAAGAATTTTTTTTTTTATTGAAACGTATTTGGCACTAAAGATGTTTATGTTTAAGCGAACTCTATAAAAAATCTGATTTAACTGAGTTTAATATTTTATTTTAATACATTAAAGCTACCACAAGGAACATTTCCAAACAGCTAACAACTCTATTTAGTGAATACATTTTAAATTCCAGACACAAAAGTTATTTTCATGTTTTAACTTCTGTACGCAACTTTTAATAGCTGATAAATTTCGGGGTTCTCATTATTTAGAGGTTGTACTGATAATTCAAATCCTTGTGAATGTTTGATTTGCATAAGTATATACTCATAGCTTGCACCCTAAAACAATATTGTGTACCCATTTTTATGATATGTTTGTAAATAATCGGCTTTTCATTTTATTTATAATCCAAAACCTAATCTTTATAATATTATAAATAGTAAATAGTTTGATGATATATGGCATAAAGTCAGCGTCAAAACAAACTATTTAATAACTTTGTATCTTTGCATATGGATGGATTATAACACATAAATCAACATAGGATATGTTGTGTTTACTTTACTCAAATAACATTCTTGATGTTTGAAAATTTTGTTATTTTCATAGAGAATAAGAAGAAGAATATTTTTTTTTTCCAGATACAATTTAACCATTTTACTTTATCGTTGACAAAAACTTATAATCTTGGCTAATACTTTTTTCACAGCTATTAATTTTAAACTGACAGATTTCAACGTGAAAATTAAAATAAAATACGAAAAAATCAACAGTAATTAATTTTCAAATGAAAATTCTCTTGTGAAAAGTGGAAATGAACTATTAATTTTTAAAAATGAAAAAGAATATGAGTATGATGTCCAATTGGAATTGAAACAGACATTTATAAATATATGTTAATAATGCAAGACGGTTGAATTATTAGTAATTACAGAAAGCAAGTTAATATGACGTCATATATTGGAAATAGAACGGATATGTTTTGTTGTTAAAATAAGATAATGTTCGTTGATGGTAATAATTATCGTGTAAATATGTATAAATCTACCCCTAATTATGATGGCTGCAGTAATATTTTTCTCCCAAACGCAAAAAAATGAAAAAAATCTCTCCATTTTATAATAAACCAATAAAACATTGAAAAAAAAAATCTTCATACATTTACGACGCGTAATCATTTTTCTTAATCATACTTGAAGAAAAATTTTATCAGAGTCTCTGTGAACTATGAAACAGACTATAGAAAAATGCAAAGTATTGCTAGCAAGGGAACGATCCATTGCAGAAGTTATGCAACTTCTGTACAGATTTATAGATTGAATTTTTTTTGTAGAGGTCTGTTTGGAATTTCAGAAATCCACCTCATTAAAAAAGCACTTGATACTTCTGAATTAAATAACTTAACTCTCACTCTTCTGTACAATGGAAACACGATCAATCGTATCCCAAACCGGCTTTTTTTTCCCAAATGACAAGACAGTAAAAGAGGCCCATGTCACTTATTGCAAATCACTGAGATACTGGGTCCAATTCAAAAAGTATCGTGGCCGAAAGGGACTGGTACAGTGTCACAACTGTCAGGAGTATTCGGATTGAGCAGCAGTCTGTCACCTGGAACAAAGAGAAGTTAATTTTACAGAGAAGAAAACAGCTGACTATCCTAAATCCTACGAAGACCCCTGGAGGTGCAGTTTCGGACGCCGATTCCTGAAAAAAACATTTAACATTTATAAAATAAGATAAATAATAAACAGGTTGTACTACTTGTATTCAAAAAAGTCTCCTTGCCCTCTGTACGGCCCCTACGTAAATTAACACACTGGCGTAATCGCCAAGACTGCCAAAGCTGTACATACTTTAAAACAAAATTTTAAAGTAAAATTACTGTAATTTTAGCATACTCACTTGTAAAGCTAGAAATTTCTGCAACTTTACAAAAACTAGTTTTGTAGATTTACATCTTTTCTTGTACAGTTTACAAATACAATTTTAATAAGCATGTAACATTACATCTGCAGAATAACATATTTATATACATATACAGTGTATTTCAGAATTTGACTATGGAAAATTTTTCATAACGAAATTAAAGCTTCATCAATCTATTCTATTAAGAAATTTCTGTCCGTTTGTATGTCACAGCTACTACTCCTAGAATATGGGACGTTGGGTGATAAAATTAACGCCAGTTGTCGGCATGGATACGATGATAATAAAAGTGGTCTTAGAATTTAAAATCTTGCATTGGTTTTAAAGAAATTACTTTTTTCGTAATTTTTAATGACATTTCCATAATAATGGCAACTAAATTGCTCTATTTTTGAGGGTAAAAGGGGAAAAAGGGAAATCAATAAAAGGTATTAGATTTCTTTGAGTTGTATCATTTTCAAATTGAAATTAACTTTTATTTGAATAGATGGTGAAAATAATATTGTGATTGAGTTTTATTTTTCCAGAAAATTTCAAGAAGTAAAAAGTTATTTTCACATATTCAAGCTCCAGTAATCAGTTTATTTTAGAAAGAAAAAAAAAATTCTGTTGGCTGTACATTGAAATAAATTTCATTGGCGTCAAAAGGAAAAAAAAATCCAGCGCAGCTTTTTTATTTTAATTTAAAGTATAACAACAGATTCTCAACTATTTCATTATGATGGTGAGTAAAACTTTTCACAAGGTTGTTAAAAACAAAATTTTGCGAGAAAAATTATATTTATTGAAGCATTTATTTTAATTTATAAATAGAAAATGCTTTCTGAAAAATTCGCCAAAACAAAGTCAGTTTTGTATAAGTTTACACAAATTACATCATTTATACCTGCCCTTAAATTAGAAGCCATATCTTGGAAGAACGAAAAACTTTTGGTAAATAAAGTTATAGAATATGTGCATTTTAATTGGAAAAGCTTTTGATATATATTGTAAATATATATATATTTAGAAATATTTTATTTATTATAATTAATACGTTACATTAATTTTAGGTTTCATTTCCCCCAAAATAATCGAATGATCTCATACAATTGAAAAGCAACACATCGGGTTGAAATGCAACTAGCTCTATTTAAGGACAAAAGCTTGGACTCTATCATGGGTACTTTTTGATGTGCCAGGGAAAGTTTGCGCACAAATCAGATCGATAGCATTACAAGTATTGAGATACCGGATGTTCATAATAATAAGCAGTTATTCGATACTATCATTAAGAACATGAATCATTGACCTAGTGGTCCGTAAAAATCTTAACTCTATCTATGAAAGACGTACAATGCAAAATAACGTATTCTCGAGTACTTATTAAAGAAAGACATCATAACAACGAGGACTACTCTCTGTATCAATTTTTAAAAAAGTGGCACTGTATTATAGGAAAAATTATCTTTAAAAGGAGGAGTGTGGAGCAAAAATCAGTACTTGCCTCAAGTGCAAAATTCCCTAATGGGCGGTCATGTTTAACATACTAATAGTTACTTTAGTTTCTTCAATTTAAGAAATATTTTAAAACAGATCACGTCAGCACAACACAACCACTTTAATATTTATAGTTATAATTTTTTAATTGAATATATTTAATTCATTAATGTAATTATGTTGAAATGAAGAAATATAATATTATTACAACAATATTATTTTAATTCGCAAAGAAATATGTTATTCAAAATTACAAACTTTAAAAAAGAAACTAAGAAATCTGAATGAATTGAAATAAGTCTTTTGCAATATTTCAGATAGTTTTAGTTTAATAGGAATAAAAACAATTAATACTATGTTTAAATTAATTAACTAAATTTGATTTGTTTAAATAAATTTAATCCTCTTAATTTTCATTATAAAAATACAGTTTTTTTTATGTTTGGTAAAACTTGGTTAGTAATTTTTGTTTTTGAATTACAAAAACTCTTTCTGTAAAATTGAATTAATTCCCAATGGAAAAGAACACCTTACTGAGAAGTGATTTCATGTCACTGTCATTAACGTTTAATTAAACTTTTACTAAATATAAAGAAATAGAGAATTATATTCTCATTATTTTGCAACGTCTTTGAATTTAATATTTTACAAAATTTTAAAACTTTTATTAAACTAGAAGGCAATGTTTTTAAATTTTGTATACCATACTCCACAAGTTAATTAACGTAAGAAATAAGTAAATATAAAGCTTAATTCTAAAGCATACGGGATGATGCTGAAAAGTTCCTGGATTTGAAAGGAGATAGCTTGAGTTAAGAATTTAAATATTTATTCGACATATTATCACATTATACGAATGTTCTTGTCACATAGTTCTGCAGATTTTCTAGTCCTGTAAAATGAAAGTCCTTTAATCGGTCCAGAAACCAGCTCAAGCAGACTCTTTGACAACTACAATGTCCTCAAATTGATTACTCTTAAGGTACTTCTTCATGTTCGAAAACAGATAACAGTCTGAGGAAGCGAGCAGGGAGGATGGTTGACAAATTTTAAGACTATGGTCCTTAATTTGGCAGCCATACCTTTAGACGTGTGTGCAGATACAGAGCCATGCAGCGAAAATATCCCTTTGGTCAACTCCCCTCAGCGTTTATTCTTCAGTTACTCCTTCAAGTGGTTCAACAAGATAGCTATTGCAAAAGATCTGAATATTTATGAAATTAGTTATAACACGAACGCACCTCATTTGCCACGTTTGGCGTACAATTTCCGACTTGTTTTAGTTGTGACGAAACCTACTGGGCTGTTTTCTTGATTTAGAGGCATGACATAAATTTTAACAGAAATATGATATTTTATTGAATGTGGCAAGAAGATATTTGGCAGTGGAGAAGGTAGATTTAATATACGGACGATGAAAAATAAACTAAAATCCGTAAAGACTGAGGAGGAATCCTTTTATAAAAAAAGTTATTAAATTCAAAACTTTTTTATCAAATCAAATTGACCTCGTTTTTCGTTCTGCAAGAGCATAAGTTACTTTAACTCACTATAAAATATTACTTAAAACATAGTCCTATCACTCTGAAATGAAGTCCTGTAGATTCCAATAACCCTTTATTCGTAATGAGCTCAAATCTTTAAAGGCGGAGAACGCAGACCCTTTCCCAATTCTTTTAATAAATTTAAAGGTCTTAGCTCAAATAAAAATAGTCTTGCAGCTTGTTCTGTAGGGTCTTGGAAAAAGTAAATTTAATTTACTATAAAATGTCCCTGTAAATAATGTAATATCACACAAAATACGACTCCTTTGGTTTTAATAATTCTTTATTTTTAATGTAAAGCTTAATTTTTTACCACGCTTGCGAAACTGACAGTCGAATATTTAATCCTCTTAGACTCGACACATTGATAACTCGACGTTCACAATCCAGAATAAAAGTACTACCTTAAAGTTATTGAAAAATATATACCTTAAAGCGAGATATGTTCCTATTCCATCGAATCTAACTCCTATAGCACTATGTGTAGAGCAACTATATAACCACATATACATAAATAATATATCATAGCGAAATCTAACCATGACAATCAGATTCCCGTAGATTCAGACATACTTTCCAAAATTAAAACAAATGATACATGATGTGGCTCATTCATGCACAAATACAATTCATGACGCTACGATCGCAGGCAAATCGCAAACTAACTCGACAACGTAGAACGTTATTGAAAGAGTAGCTAATGAAATATGCTAAAATGAAATATGCTAATTAGTTGAACATTAAAATATATTAAAGACTTTTGACCCGTTTTTATAGTATCCACTTATTCTATGTACTGTTATTCTATGAACTGTTCTCATTACCTGCAGTTTTGGATGAAAAAAAAATACCAGTTCAAATATTTTCTGACATGCATGCTAAAATATTAAAACTCTTGCTAGTACAAACATTCGTAATCATGAAATGAATTATAAATATATCTAAGAAAATTACCGTCAAAGACTTATATTTCAAGTTGAGACAGTATTTCTAAATTTTTCCAAAAGATTTGGAAATTGTTTATGAATTCACTTTGGCTGCATGTAGTGTTTCCGTCAGTTCGTGTTCTTTCTAGCGTAACAGTACTTCGATTGGCATGTAATTTTCCTATGTTATTGGGGATCACTATAAAATGTTCCTTACTGAAGATGAGTGAGTGTCATTTATCGTCCGATTACATGGACACCACATAAGAATTCCGTTACATTACGTTGAGTAAAGAAATCGCGTTTGTAGTGTATTTGATGTTA
Organism: Maratus speciosus; assembly: GCA_963932465.1. NCBI lineage: Eukaryota > Metazoa > Arthropoda > Arachnida > Araneae > Salticidae > Maratus > Maratus speciosus. The sequence continues at coordinate 557,473,838 of OZ010789.1, forward strand.
CGGAATTAAAAATATAGTGAAATTGGGATGCGTCACTAAGACGGATTATCATATTTTCTGCATATTATTGAATAACTAGCATTTATAGATAAATTATAAGGACGAAAAAAGGAATTCCATTACATTACGATGAGTGAGAAAAATTAGTTTGGGGTGCATTTTAATGTTTTTATGGTACTTCAGACATAATGAAAATAAAAAGCATATGCATGGCATACTTTATGCTTATTTTTTGCATAAGACATAATAAACGAATCCATTCAAAAATATGTCTGTCGCTTTATATTAAGTAATATTCCTTTTTAGTAAAAAAATATGTAATCCGTTTATTACAGTGTTCATTAGCTCAATCCGTAAACATATCTCAATATGTAAACAATTGTGCAGTTTGAATTTTTGTATTTTGAACATAAAGTGTATTCTCTATTTACTAATTGAAAAATGGGAAAAAGTTTTAAAAACTTTATTTAACTATAAACAAGGATTGTTAGTACCCATGCTATCTTTATCCAAATACTATAATATGGTTCCTTACAATACAATCCTTTATATGCTCTATATATTTCAGATGTATATTATTATTATATTATATCTGTTCTAAGATGTAAGACATTTAACAGCTTCGAATAATTCATGCTGTATTAACTGTCATAGTGTAATCATAATAATACCTGTTTCTACTACTATACATTAAATCTGTTATTTGTTGCTTTTGCACAGTATAATCTTGAATTTAGATCCGAACGAGTGCTAATAAATTGTCAAAATTTTTGTAAAAAAATCACATTTTTTGAAGGAAAAACTCAAATGGGGATTTTCGCAAGTATTCTAGGTATTTCATTCTTTAACAATGATTGCATTCACAAATTACATGTAAAAAGTTTTCGTATGATTTTCGATAAAATACTGGAAACAAACGTATTAAATAAATCCTCAATTTGTTACCTTCATATATACATTTATACTTTTTTTAAATGACTTTATAAAAAATGTCTATATGGAGAGAGATATTTAATTTCATTAAAAGAAAAAATATGGCATGATTTTTTTTTTTTTTTTTTTTTTTTTTTTTTTTTTTTTGTAATTTACAAAAAATTATTTCGCGTTTTGTAATGCGCACATTTCGACTTTTGATCACGTCTGTATTAAAGACATAGGTGTTTTTTTTTTTTTTTTTTTAATGATTAGGGCCTAATAAAAGTATGGAAGATCACCACAACGTAAAATATACTTAGAAATATTTTGCTTTAGAAATTAAATTTGAATTTTTTAAAAATCAAAATTCTATTGTGTGCTTTAACTAATATTTAAATTTTTTTATTGAAAGCAGCAACCCTTTCAACATGTTCACTGCCATGAGTATGATCGGTGGGTCTCAAAATGTTTTCATTCTGTGCCGCAGGCATCACACGTGGTCACAGGTAGCTTTCTATATAATGTTAAATTACAAGTAGGAAACTATTATTCTAACGTAACCAAAACATAATCATGTAATCACGTAATTTAACGTAATCAAAACATAAACAAGTCGGAAATTTTACGTCAAACGTGGCAAATGAGGTGCATTCGTACTATAACTAGTTTTATAAATATTCAGATCTTATAATAATTGTTAAACACTTATGCAAAAATGTATGAATACAAAATTTATTACGAATATATATATTAAATTCAGTAACACGGAAATAATATGGCTCCATTTTAAATAGGACGTAATCACAATATTAGACTAGAATTATTCACTATCGTGGGATATCATTAAATTAATTATGTACGATAGGATTTAATTGAATAAAGAAAATTTTTGTTAATATCTTTTTAAGTTTTGATTCGAATTTCACAAAATTTGAGACGACTCGATAAAATTCTGCAACGATTATATATATTAAAGTTCAAACCATTTGGTTGGTTAGTTTTTGCGTTGTTATATGCCAACAGTCATTATATTTTATGAAATTAATCTGAATTATGCATACTGTACTTATTTTACAACAAATAAACCCTTTACAAACACTTTAATAACACTTTTCAAGTTTGGCCCTTGGTGATGACTTTAAATTCATATGGGGGCTGTGAACGTGTTAAGCATCGTTGCATATAATGTTTTTTTTGCTCGAACAACGCTGTAAACAAGTACTTCATAACTACTGTTTCGTAAAACACCTGCGCATAAGGTGATAGGATATCAAGAAAAATATTATCGCGATTACGCACCTCAAATGTCAACAGTTTAACAAAATCTATCATTTTGTCATTTGTAAGACAGTAAACAAATATCCTTTTCCAGGGAAAATGTGACTAAAAGTTGAATCCAATGATATTTATCAAAATAAGCAACTTAAAATCTTCATTATCTTCCTCGAAAACTTACATTTCTTAACAAAGATATGTGAAAGACAAGACAGAAGACCGTTTTTGTTGCTGTCTTGAATTCATAACAGCTTCTTCTGATTGTGCTTCATACGATCGTTTCCATGAAAATTAGAATTGTCACAAATCATTACACTATGAGATTCTAAAAACAGAGTACCCAATTTTCTCTAATAATACCAGTAATATAGAAGATAGTTAAAGGCATTTATGTAAAATGCATAGTTATTTGTGCAGAAAAGTGTTATCGGCGAGTTAGTATGTACCATGCGGTTTCTTGTCAATTTTCAACCATGAATATAAGACTATAACGTGATGGTACTTTTTCAATATCTCCCTTCTTACAGAAATATGAATTGCAACACAACTAAACATCCTGTGTGCTAAGCAATGCTTTATCTATACTAATAAAGCACAGTTTTGCTCTGTCTGTGTGTTTGTGTGTGTGTGTCTGACTGTGTGCGAAGGCTAGCAAAATCTACCGAATGTAGAAGTCTGAAAATTTACGTGAGGATAGTCCAAGACAGGTCCTGATGCACACGAGGCTCAGATTTTTAATTTTTTAAAGGCCGGTCCCCTGGGGCCCCTTGAAGTTTTTATAGACTAAACTGTTAATAACTTGCCCTCTTTTTATCCAATCTTCTTCGTTTTTTTTTTTTTTTTTTTTTTTTTGGGGGGGGGGGGGGGGCTTTCTCCATTTAGTATTCTCGCATTTATACTCTCCATATACGATCCTGGCCCCTTTGGCCGATACAGGACCCCTTGAAGTTTATGTGAAAATAAAAGGCTAATAAATTGCTTCCTTTTAATACGATTTTTATTTTTGATATCCTTTTTTCCATTTAGTTAGTCTCACGTTTTTACATTCCAATTTAGATCCTGAGACACCTAGGGTGCCGTAGGGCCCCGTCCAATGCCCCTTGAACTTTTTGTGCGTCAAGAACTTTTTACCCCCTGATTGTCTCACCTTCTCAGTACATAATTTTAAAGTTGAGTCTTGGACTGTTCTTCCTGGATCAACACTCATATTTTTTATTGGTGCCCTAGGGCACTTTTCTAAACATTTAACCATTTTTTTGTGCGTTTCTTTAAGATATTATTCTTACGAATAATTCATACCCTATGCTTAATTTTGACTACTTGGAGATCTAACGCGCTAAGAACTAAGACCATTTTAACATGTATTTATGTAAATGCCCTGTTTTTAACTTTTAGTGTGCCCCTTTGGGGTCGCTGTTATAACTCTCTTAAAAATGGTCCGATTCACTGGCTTTTTTTCTGACTACGTCTTAGGCCTTTCAGCTACTACATGAACGACGAAAAAATCCCTCACACTTCATCTACCACTAATTTTGAATATTAATCGCCTTCTTGGGGTCCTTGGTGCAGCTTCTTTAAAAATTACCGAATTGCTTGCAATTTTCGTTAACATAGTTCTAGCGTCCTCCGATTAATTTAATTTTGATTACTTGAAAATCTAAAACACTAAGTACTAAAATATTTTAACATGTTATCACATTAGGGCCCTGCTCTCCATCAGAAAACCATCAGTTGGACCATTTTGGGGCCCCTGTTATAGTTCTCTTGAAAATAATATGATTCACTAGCTTTTTTTCCTAATAACCTCTTAGGTTCTCCAGCAACTACATGAAATATAAAATAAATAAAATAAAATAAATCAGACTTCAGCTACCACCAATTTTGAATATTAATCGCCTTCAAGGGGGCCCTTGGTGCAGCTTATTTAAAAATGATCAGAATTGCTTGCAATTTTCTTTAACATATTTCTAGCATCCTCTGAAAACTTTAAAAACTACTAAAATATCTCTGTATGCGCAACTGCATGCCACTTAAGTCCATGGCACCTCGGTACAGGGCCCTTTAATTTTTGTGTACTATAAATTGTTAATAAATTGCCTTCTCTTAATCCAATCTTAATTTTTGGAACCCTTTTTCCGTTTAGTTATTCTCACGTTTCTTTTTTCCAGTTAAAATCCTAAAACACCCTAGGGTTCCATAGGGCCCGGTCCGGGGCCCCTTGCACTGTTTGTGCGACATGTATTTTTCACCATCGAATTTCCCCTTATTCTCAATGCAAAATTTTAAAGTTGAGTCTTGCACTCTTCTCCCCGGACCAACACCCTCTTATTTTTACTGGATCCTGAGGCCTTGTTTTAAGCATTTCCTCCCATTTTTTGCGCATGTCCTTAAAATTTTATTCTAATGATTAATTCATACCTTATGCTTGATTTTGACTAATTGAAGATATAAAGTGCTAAGAACTTAGACCTTTTAACAAGTTTTAATGTTAGGGCCCTTTACTTTACTATCAGTTTGCCCTATTTGGGCCCTTTGTTAGTCCCTTAAAAACGGTCCGATTCACTAGATTTTTTAAACAACTTCTTAAGTCCTCCTGTTACTATATGAAGGACAAAAAAAAAATTTCCAGACTTCAACGACCATTAGTTTTGAATATTAATCTCCTTCATGGGTCCTTTGTTTCAGATTCTTTAAAAACTATCCCATTCTATTGCAATTTTCTTTAACATAGTTTCAGCGTCCTCAGGCTACGTCAAAACTACTAAAAAAATTTCTTATACCCAACTACATTCCAGTTAAGACCCTGGCCCTCAGGGCCCGGTCTTTCTTTATACCTCAGCTACCACTATTTTCAAATAATAATCTCCTTTTTCAGCATGAACTTACGTTTACAAACTACACACGTAAATTAGAAATCGCGTTACTTTAAAGGCCACTTTAGATAAGAGATTTCATCCGTTTATTAAATATCGTGTTAATGTTAAAAGTAATTCGTGAAATTTACAAGGGGAGGGGGCATTTTCCACCGCTTGGGGCGCATTCTTTCCTCGGATTCTAAGGACCCAATTTCAACGGGATTTGTTTCATTCAGTTTAGATTACAATTCGGCTACTTTTTGTATTATGAAATTTTACCTTAGACTTCGGTTACCAACATTGTCTAACATTGATGATGCATTCTTTTCTTGGATTCTTTGAGCTTGATTACTACGAGGTTTGGCTCACCCAAATTGGTTTCCCATTGTTTCCGGAACATGTGGAGCACTTCCGGTACACGTTGCCTTAGGTAACGGCGACCGAGGTTATAGGTTGGTTCGGAAAGATGTTTGTTGGGAACTCTCTGGACGCTGCGGAAGGCAATCGGGGCCTCCGAAATTAGGTTCATGTAAAAGAATGTCAAAAGATATAAAATCATACAAACTGGAGTTTTGTTTAAGGTTATTATTTACGAATGCCGAGCAACGCCGGGCTGGTCTATTAGTCTATTAATAAAATTACTCGCACATACCGACATTACATTCTTCAATATGTAGATTTATGAACAACCTATTTTTAAAAGGATTTAGATTTTAAGCTTCATGTTACTATTTAAATACGTTTATGTCGTTTGATCTTAAAAATTCCACGATATTTACTTCTAGTTATTACGCGATGTTGTTTGTCTGTTTAATTAACTTTGCAGAACGGATATTTCCCATACTCCAAAACCACAAATAGGATACTTTGTTAAAATTATTTATCATGTTAAAAATATCTACAGCGTTTTTGTAATTATTTAGCACTGAAAAAACACATATTGCATAATTGATTCAAACTTTGATAGCAAAGCGTTAGCAACTATTACATTACCAAATAAAAATTTAAATTATTTTCTTCTGTATTTAACTTTCTTTCCAAAACTAGACACATTATTATACTACATTATACATTTACAAATTACTTATGTCCTAATTGTGAAGAAATCATTTCAGATACTACTAGTTAAATGTATGAATAGCGATGCATCTATTAATTTTTCAGAGGATCAATATTTGTTCTTAATGTTTATCTTATTAAACATATTTTGAGAATTATTTTCGTATGGAAAATCTTTTCTAAGTATTATTTTTTATGTTACAAATTCTTAGCCAGTAAATCATACAAAAATATTGGATGAATAAATTTCAGCGCTAGGTTATAAATTAAATAATGTAACATTACATAACCTTATTATAATGAGAACGAAATGATTCAACGGTGACGATAGCTTGAAGAATGTTTCAAGTAATTACCGATAGGATCTTTCGTGTTACTCTTAGAAACTCCTTTATATTGAACTCTCAAATTTGATTTAGAAACTGACATAGATTTCTTCCAATTAAATAAATTTCGACTATTTATGCAATGTGTAAACTTCATACAAACTCTGTTACAACTAATTTCAGAACAAGTCTTTATATAATATGCAATTGAATGTTACTTTATTTCTGTGAAGACTGAACTAATGTTAATAATATAAATCTGCAAATAATATATTTAATCATTTATTTTTGCATGTAAGAAGAAATGCTTAAGGTTTTCTATAGTGTTTTTGATTGGCTTTATTACTTCTTATGCCCAAATGTCATACATGTTTTACAGTGCATTCATCTCACAGAAATTGTTTCTGCCTAAATAATGTGAATAAAAATACTCTAGAAAATACATTTAAATCTACTTATTTACAGATTATTGTTAACCCATATTACCTAAATATTGTTCCCCAAACTATCGTCAGTGTCAAATAAAGGGTAAATTCTGTTAACTACAAAGATATTTTTAAGTTTGAATTAACGATTTTAGACAGTTATCGTATAAACAGGTAACTTATATTTTTACGGGAAACATAAAATTTCAAAAATTGATTCATTAACAGCGCATTATCAAATAACATATTTGTATGTCAATTTTTATCCTTTCTGGATGATTAGTAATCCCTTTCTCTGCCTAAAATGTTTCCATAAAATAATTCATTTTATACGTAGCTGATTCAGCCAGTTTTATAATATCTTACAGGCGATATTAATTTAATTGTTCATGTACTGTGCAGTGACGGTGAGTACTCTTTTTACCACATTTCTTATACAGAATTCTTCTTCTTATGTAATCGCATAAAACTGTTACAAAGTCTACTATTAAATGCGGATTTTTTTTTCTGGTGTTTAAATATTTAAAAAAAAAACTAATTACGGTACTAGACACCTTGAAATCCAATGGATGAACGCACTTTGGCTTCAGCGGAAAGACGCAGAAGCTAATTCGAATGGTTGACAATGTATAAAAAATTAGTTCTGCTATTACTTAAATATAAAATAAATAATGAATTAAGCGTCACGAATACTTACAAATGACGGGCTTCTAAAGATTTAGAAATCATGTGTAAAAGAGAAAGGAGGTAATCTTATGAAGTATTTAAAATGAAAAGTATTTCTGTGTAACTTTGTACACAAGCAACTGAATTGTTTTAAAGACCGACTACGGAATCGTTATTTAAACTTACCTGCTTTAATCCCCTAATTTTTATATTCTAATATTTTTAAGATAAAATGTAAAATTTGTAGCAATATAGAACGACTTTTAATAAGGGAATCTAGATTTTGAGCAGGTTGTCCGGCACATCGAAAAGTGTTCGTGAAAGGGACTTTATGTGTTGTTTCTCTGAATTTCACAAGTATGATTGTTCCTGCTTAAATATAGCTTTCGCCTTTGTGTTTGTATTTTTATATGCAAATAAGCTTACTGTGGTCATCTGGCGAAGTACATATACGAATATAAAAGTTTTCACGGCGAAACATCAGAATTTCAACCAATTAGTTTAGTTAGGCAGCTTTCTAGTATTACAATTGAAGTAATCGTGCCATTTTGTTTAAAAGATTAACGCGGCTTAAAATGAGAGAGTTCTTTTCGCCTCAATCCAGAAACATGCCTTTGATAAAGGCGTTAACCACGAGTTTTAATAAAGTGCATTTTGGGATCCATGGGATTTTATTTAATATGTTTAAGGCGGTATTGACTGTAGTATTTTTAGAAAATGCGGTCGTTGATATAGTGGTTAGCTTAACATACATTAGTGAGCAGACATTTTTGACCGCGTTAGGTATTTTATAAGTTTAGTACATTTGAATTGTCACTGGTTTAAATATGAACTGATTTAGATTTCTGTCCTATTAAATACAGTCATCATGAATAATACGTTTTAAATAAATGTGTTGTTTGGACTGAACTCCGTTTTTTATCGATTGTCTCGTCAACAGCTTCTATGAGACATTTTACCAAATATTTAAAACTTTATCTGCTGTTAGGAGTATTGGGGTTTTAAAATGTCAGATGACATATGAAAGTTAATCTTAATTTAGCTTTTAGAAAATTTTAGCAAAAATATTGAAGAAAAAAAATGGAAATAGTTTGATTGATTCTTGAATTAAAACCAATTATAAATTGAACTTGTAAAAGTATTTTCTATAAAAAAAATACATTTCATTGAAATACGTATCATTTCAGTGAAATACAAAAAGAATAACAATTACCACATATTTTCTTTTTCCTAATCTATCATCTACACATTGTCAAAAGTCCTTCCGGCCAGTGCCGGGAGGAAGAGGTAGCTTTCATAATCCTTATTTAAAAAAAGCCAACTTATATCATGCAAACACACGAAGCTCAATTTAGTGGAAACCGAATATAGGAGATTCAATACTAATTTTTATCAATATAATGAATGAGAATTTCGCGAAATTAGTCAGCTTTATCCAAGCTGCTTTTCTTTAAAGTAACTTATATTTGGCTGCAAAATTCGGCAATTTCTTAAAGTGCCTGTCATTTTAAGACAATATGGTGGATGAGGCTAAGCAGTGAACTTGGTCGAGACCTTAGTAATTGCTGTGCACATGCTCACTCACATCGGAATCGGTTAATATATAGGAGTGCTGTCGCATGCAAAAAATCAGATTTTTCAAAATGTCACCCACAATAGAAATTGAAACTGCTATATCTGAGCCATTTTTTAAGGTAAAGACAAACAAAAAATGCTCCTGAATCCTTATATCAAGATCAAATACTTAAGAAAGAAACCTTTTTCAATTTCTAATTTTTTTGCAAATCACTTTAAATAAATATATATTTTTTAATTTAATGGCCGCCATTTTGAAACAACATGGCTGATGAATCTGGCCAGCGAACTTGGTCGAGGTGTTGATGTATACTATCCACATGCCTTCTTACATCGAAATAGGCGAATACGTGTGTTATCGCGTGACAAATACAAGATCGTTTCAAAATGTTAGTCATGCTAGAAATTCAAAGTGCTATAAATCAACCATTTTTTAAGATATCAACAAAAGAACAAATTTTCAGAAACAAAAACTGCTCCGGAATCTTTGCATCAAAGCCAAACACATAAAAAAATCTTTTTCATTTTCCAATTTTTTAATACCTCATTTTGAATTTTAAATTTAATTTTTTTTAAATGGCAACCCTTTTGAAACAAGATGGCGAATGAAGCTGGCCAATGAACTCGGTCGAGACATTGGTATGTACTATGTACAGACCAAGTTACATCCAAATAGGTTCATAAATACGCCTGTTATCGCGTGACAAAAATCAGGTCGTTTTAAAATGTCAGCCACAAGAAAAAATTCAGAATGCTATTACTCAGCCATTTTTTTTAGATATAGATGAAAGAAAAACTGTTCCGAAATCTTTGTATTAAGGTCAAACACATACAAAAAAAATCTTTTTCATTTTCCAATTTTTTGGTATCTCATTTAAATTTTTTTATTTTTTTAATTTTTTTAAATGGTCGCCATTTTGAAACAAGATGGCGGATGAAGCTGGCCAACGAACTCGGTCGAGATATTTGTATGTACTATGTACACACCAAGGTACATCCAAGTCGGTTCATAAATACGCCTGTTATTACGTGAGAAAAATCAGGACGTTTCAAAATGTCAGCCACGCTAGAAATTCAAAATGCTATAACTCAGCCATTTCTTAAGATATAGATTAAACAAAAACTGCTCCCGAATCTTTTTATCAAGGTCAAACACATGAAGAAAATATTTTTTCAATTTTCAATTTTTGGTACCACATTTCAAATTTAAATTTTTCTTAAAAATTTAAATGGCCGCCATTTTTAAACAAGATGGCGGGTGAAGCTGGCCAACGAACCCGGTCGAGACATTGGTATGTACTATGTATAAACGAAGTTACATCCAAATCGGTTCATAAATACGCCTTTTATCGCGTGACAAAATTCAGGACGTTTCAAAATGTCAGCCACGTTATAAATTCAAAATGCTATAACTCAGCCATTTTTTAAGATATAGACGAAACAAAAACTGCTCCGAAATCTTTGTATAAAGGTCAAATACATAAGAAAATTTTTTTTTTCCATTTTCAATTTTTTGGTACCACATTTCAAATTTTAAATTTTTAAAAAAAATTTTAATGGCCGCCATTTTGAAACAAAATGACGGATGAAGCTGGCCAACGAACTCGGTCGAGAGATTGGTATGTACTATGTACACACCGAATTACATCCAAATCGGTTCATAAATACGCCTTTTATCGCGTGACAAAATTCAGGACGTTTCAAAATGTCAGCCACGCTAGAAATTCAAAATGCTATAACTCAGCCATTTTTTAAGATATAGACGAAACAAAAACTGCTCCGGAATCTTTGTATAAAGGTCAAATACATAAGAAAAAAATATTTTTCCATTATCAATTATTTGGTACCACATTTCAAGTTTTAAATTTTTTTAAAAATTTTAAATGGCCGCCATTTTGAAACAAAACGGCGGATGAAGCTGGCCAACGAACTCGGTCGAGACATTGGTATGTACTATGTACACACCGAATTATATCGAAATCGGTTCATAATTACGAGAGTTACAGTGTGACATAGGTCAGATATATATATATATATATATATATATATATATATATATATATATATATATATATATATATATATATATATATATATATCAATTTTGAACGGAGGGTGGTTTCGGGGTCTGGGGGTCATGATCGATGAAAATATACCAAAATTTTTTGAAATCGCTTTCCTCCGAACGGCTGCAATAGGTAGCTTTTTTGTAAAGAAAGCTACCTAAAAATGCATACGACTGGGAAGATATTGTACATGTTGTGAAAATTACCCATCTATAGACATGTGTCTTTTAAGCATCCTAATGAATTAACACTAATTAACTTGTAAATTTCCGTCAAATTATTCCCATTAGTATTGTTAAAACAAAACATGTTATGCAAAAGATAAATAAATAATACCTTGCTCTGTATAGAAGACCCACTCTATCCCGCAGAGATCGTTTAACGGGACTCTTCACTCACTTGAGAATACCCATTCACTAACATTAAAGCTATAGGCAGGTTGATTTTGAATTTCTCGTTTAAATTTGAAAAATGTAAGCGATTTTTTGCATAGAATAGCTGAGGTAGATCTCTAATACGGCTATTTGTTTACTTTTTCTATTTCGGTTGCAGATTTTTTTTATAAAGGTTCTTGCCCTTTCGGAACCGGTTTCGAAAGTTAAAGTAACCTTATTAAAATAATCTGAAAAAAAAAAAAAAAAACGAAATGGCCCGATTAGAGACCGACCTATCTTATTAAAAAAATCGTTTAAATATTATTCAATTTTAAACGAAAAATTCGAAAATAAACTACCCATAGTTTGCATTAGCGAATCGGTGTTTTCAGGTGAGTGAAGAGTCCCCTTAATCCTTCATTGTCTCTAAGTTGAGCACAGAGTAAAGAATAATCTTCGTGATATTCACGAAATTTCACGTTATCACAATTCGAGATATTCTTATTGGGAGAGCATAGTTGTAGAATTCACGATTCGAGTTAAATCACATTAAAGTAATCAAGCATATTTCACGACTGAAAGTGGCGCAGGTGTTGTTCAATAAATAAGCACATGATGATTAAAAACTTGAAAATTCTATTTACACTTTTAACTATATACAATATTTACAACGAAAACATTTGAATAATATTTGTTAATCCTCACTGGGAATCCAAGATAATCATATTAAATTCGGGAATATTTATTTCTCCCTTTTTGGAAGATCAAGAAATACACAGCGAGCATGCTGCGTTCAAGATTCACATTCACAACAAAACTAAACTAAAAAGGAACAAGAAAGAAAAAATGTTTTTTAAATATCAATTCTCTCGAAGATCACGCGAACCTTCGCGGCGCCCGCCGTCTGGCTAAGAGAGGCCAGCTCAAAGGATATCCGAAATATTCCACACAGAGTAGGAGAATGTTTCCGGTTTAAATCTTCATTAACGCTACAGCTGTTCCGGGTAATAATTGGAAAGTGACGAGATGGCGAAAACAAAGGAGACTGATTAAAACAGCCATACTCAACCTTTTTGTTTCTCGATGGCCACAAAAATAAATTTACGACGTCAAGCGGGCCGAGACACACTTAAGGAGGTCCGGGATACAGAAATCTTCAAATTTTCCAAAAATATTTTATTTCATTAAATATTTCTGTTTTTTTCAACTTAAAATGACATTTAAATCATGTTTCTATCCGAATTAGAACAAAAAATATTAGTTTTTCTGTTTTGGTTTGTTTTCAAAATCTAGCTATAAAGCAATGGCTGTCGTGGAAACGACTTCTTGTAAAAATGCGTTTTTCTTCATGATAGGTTTTCTCACCATTTCTCGTATTTAATTTCTTATAACTCGAGAACTGTTAAAGATAAAGGGTTCAAACTTGGAACATATATTTTTCAATTATTTTACTTCAATCTTTATTCAGCATATTTGATAAAAATATGTACTTTTGAAAATACGATTTTTTTAAAAGTTGCGCCACTTTTTTTTTTTGTTGGTTAAATATTTTAATTTTTTTTATAAATTAATATTTTTCAAATGCTGAATCAAAATTAAAACTTATATATTTCTGTTTATTTAAATGAAAAAAAAATGAAAATCTATAAATAATATTTCGAGTTGTAACGATATTAAATTACCCCACTTGTTTTAATAAATTTTAAATTTTAAATTAAAAAAAATTATGAGAAGTTTTATCATGTGATTTTGTTTACAAATGACAAGGTTAACCATCACAAAAAGTTCAGAATTTTAACTCAATAAATAAAAGTTATTTTAAAATGTGTCCCGGACCCCCTTAAAAAGAGAAAAAAATTACTAATAAAAACAGTAAGGTAACTTAAGTAGTATAACAAGTTAGTGTTATCAGTGGGGTTTAACGATTGTTGCTGTAGAAAAGTTTTAACACCACTTCTTCCGAACAATTACCTTCCTCATAGGTTTCTATTGCAAATATTGCAGATATAGTTCGCAAATTTTGTTTTTGTAAATAGTTGTGTGATTTTTTGCGCCAATTTTTTACGCGAAACATTTAACCACAAAAAGTAGTTTTAGCCCTATAATAAATGTAAAACATAATAATGTAAGAATGGTGAATTTCCAATAAATAAATAAATAAATAAATAAAATCAAGAGATTTTTTTCTAATAAATCAGACTTTTGATCAATGGAAAACTTTTTTTTTTTTTATTGTAGTATATACAGTGCAAATTAACCCCCTGACCGTCTAACAAAAGTGCAAAATTGTAATGTTGCTTTCTCTGTAATTTTTTTAAATTGCTAAAAAAAATAATTTTTTCAACATGATATAAATCATTTAATTATGTATAGGAATATAATCCTTGACAGTATTAATCATAACTTATTTTGTCAAAACTGGATAACATGTGTAGAATTCTATTACTTAAAAAAAATTATATTACTGTGAAACCTGCAGCTGAGTGAACGGATATATCAGTTCATGGCGGTGAGAAGGTTAAATTAATTTGGAACGATGCTTGATTAGTATTGAAGATAGAAAAATGTATAAACCACTGTAGCACAAATGTAACTACGTGTAAAAAAAATTTTGCCTATAAAAATGCAATTAAGATGTTTTAACGTAATTTTAAATGAATTATGAATAACGAAATAGATTTTGTCTTCCCGTGAAAATATATAAAGCAGCAGTAAACGTCTTCAATACTTTTTATTCACATCTCATTAAATTTATAATAATTATGTCTCGGGCTTCACGTAAAAGCTCGCCGGGCCACATGCGGCCCGTGCGTCGCATGTTCAGTATGGCTAGGTTAGACGATCTGAAATAAATGGTTACATGAAAAATTAATACTACTCTTAAGCTGTTTGAACGAGCCGCTCTATAAGTTCGGTCAGTAAAAATATTCAAGATGGTACTCTGTACAATTTCAGAGTAAATCACATCTGTACATATTATGTATATAAAACTTTTAACCATAATACTTATTTAATAGTATGCAAGAGTCTGTATTCTTCATCTGGTTATCGCTTTTCATACCTATATCTGTCTATCTATACCTATACATCTCTATATTTATATTGAAGCGGGAGTAAATATACTGGATATCTTTAAAAAAACATTTTAATAAAGACATTTTTAATAAATTGTGTCCTCTTAAATTTACAATGGTGATTATTATGACACATAACTTGTATTAATCTAAAAAGTAACAAACCTTTCGCATATGTAAGTATTTTACAATTATTTTGGCAATCTCGATCATTTCTTTTAATTCAAAATTAGTAATAACAGTAAAACTTATTTATACAGGGTGCAATATGTTATCTTTCGCCGACCTTAAATTTCTCAACCGTTGGCTGTAGACATATAGTTCCAATTACAAAAACTTTCAAATGAGGCAAATATTCCTGCTGTGGCATTATTTAAAGCGGAAAATCAATTTTATACGGTCCCCCAGTTCCTATAGCTATATTTATTAAAAGTTTACACATATCATAACAGATATAACACAAAAAGTTTGATATCTATACTGCAAAAATTGACACAGTTATTAAATTTCAAAGTTTGAGAATTTTGCACATGATTTTGTCTTTCATTGAGGGATCAGTTAAAATATGAATTAAAGTAATTCGAGATCAAAGTCAGCGTGCAATGTCCTTTTTATGGTGAAACCACCTTTAGCCGGAATCACCAAATCGGGGAATCAGCAAAGAGTGTTATTTCATCTAAAAATTTGAGTTAACTTTTATGGGTCGAACAACATTCAAATGTCAAAGTAGGTAGAATCGACAACCGTAAAATAAAACATACTCATTAAGGACTAGATAAATGGCAGTGGAATTGCACCCTAATTTTTATCTCGAATTACTTTAATTAATCTTTTAACTGATCCCTCAATGAAAGACAACATCATGTGCAAAAATCTCAAACCTTGAAATTTAATAACTATGTCAATTTTTGTAGTACAGATATCAAACTTTTTGTGTTATATTTGTTAAGATATGTGTAATTAAAATACTGATACCTGTTATTAAAATCACTTTTTCAAATCTCAAACACCCTGTTGATCGCCCAGATAACTGTGGTATTTACCAAATCTCTTGCCAGTGTGGCCTCTCTTATATCAGCCAGACTAAACGAGCTCTTAGTTTTCGTTTAAAAGAGCATGAAGGTTATGTTAAAAATCAGGAGCTTAAATGTTCTTCTATTGCTCAACATAACTAAATATAAATATAGGGAATGGGGGACCGTATAAAAAGTTAGATTTCGTAATTTTTATAAAATTGATTTTTTACTTTAAATAATGCCACAACAGGAATATTTACCTCATTTGAAACGTTTTTGTAATTGGAACTATATGTTTACGACCAACAGTTGAGAAATTAAAGACCGGCGATAGATAACATATTGCACCCTGTATATTAATAAAAGCCACTTTCCATAGATTTCAAATTTCACATATGCGTCGCACGCATAAATTTCCTTTGGTGAAAATGTTTTTGCTAAAATCTTATAGTAAATATTCTTGGCATAACATAGTTTTTGAGGATAATGCCTATTTATTTAATTGAATAAGTTATTTAGAAACACTGAAGGATTCTACGGTTCCAAGGCTCCAAATTCTTATTTAATACTGCAGCAATTTTTCTTTGAGTTACGTGTAATCAACCACAGCGAATCTCTTCATCATCACAATAATTATAATTTCAAATATTTTCAGACAGACATTGTAAAAGAATAAAGGAATGTAATTACAGTCTTAAATGTAGCAAGGAAAATGTCGGCATAGGATTATGTTTCAGATTGAAACAGCGTTTCCAATTTCGGAAAGATCACAGTTTGTCTGTTTCATTTTATCTCAAACAAGGACCTTTTACATTTAAGATTAATAATATATTTGATTCAGTCCTATAATTTGAACGTAATGAAATTTCTGCATGAAATATATAATTTGCTAAATAAAGAAATATATATTATCTAATTATATCTTCTTAAGAAAAACCTCAATAGGATAGCATTTAGTAAACCACATCCATATAATGAAAATTACAAACAAATCACGGGTTTACTTAAATTCTTTTAAGAGGTTTAACTTTCATTTATCCCTCGGAATGTTTCTGGTAATATTTTTGAAAGAACTTAAAAACCATTGCTGATGAACATAATGTTGAAATTATAGAATTTATTTTTATGAATTAAAGACACAAGTGTAACGTGTTACGTAATAAAAAATAATCTCACGAAAACTAATTTTTAGGCATTTTGTTTTGATTTCTTTAGTTAAAGTTTTTCTTGGAATTCTTAAATTCCGAATGAAGGTGGTATAAAATTCCCTAAAACAATATTAATAATAAATTTACAAATTTTATTTAAAGTGTACAAGCTTACAAGTCATGTAGACAGAATTATAATAAACTCGTGTTTTAAGTTAATATACTTATATTTTTCCTATACTGTAAAAAATGAGAAATTTCTCTTAATATAGAAAAATACACTCACCGCCAAAAGTTAAGCAAACAGTAGTAAAATGCAACAAAATCGACAAGTACTGCTTGGATTGACCCAAAATGCCGCAGGAAAGTGGAAAGTAGAGGAGAGTAGCCATATTTGGACCGCCGCTTTAATTGGACCCTTGCCATTCTGCCGTTGACTATAGGAAGAGATGCCATCTACCTCTGAAATCCTACTCATCAGACTAACGTCACTCATGATAGACGAAGCAACCGCCTACCATGTGCTGTTTTCAGACAATTTTTAAAAACCTAAAGTTAGCTGTTTTGATCTACATTTTTCCTACTAAACGTAAGTGAATACTTTAAAACTAAGGTCAGTTGTTATGTTTCCATATACATATACGAATTCATCTGTTTATTGCGCATATTTTTCACGCGGATTTGTTTGATTTCGTTTTTATTCTGAGGCTTCAGATTATCTGTTTTAAAAAATGGCGCAGTTGCCGTAATTTGGCCAATTTAGGTTGCTTAAATTGGACCAGATATGCGGTCATAAATTTGAAAAGTAAGTAATGAATTTCGAAGACGGTACGCTTTGTACACTATTTTTTTAAAATATATATCGGATTAATTTTTTATCCAGTTTAGGCCTACATAAACATAAAAATATTTTTGCATGTTTATGAAATAAATTTTGTTCGCAATTTCTTTTATCTTCTTTGTATTTGTATTTATTTTGTATTTATTTTGTATTTATTTGTATTATTATATGTCTTTATTCCTATTACACTTTTTTGCCATTAAAACGCATAAAATCTCAAACCTTCTGGGGGGGGGGTGGTTATTTCAAGGCTCCGGGGATGGGCCTAAATTCAGCACTGTTTGAAATATATATTATTATTAACTACAGATTATTATTACATATTTTATGTATGAATCAAGGTGAAATATTGCACTTCGTCTTATGATTTTATTATAAATTAGTTGTTATTGATGCGTTTTCTGTGCTGATTTCGAATCTAGTTTTAAATTCATTTCAGCAGGTCTTGTTTTTGAGGTATTTGCATATTTCGATTTATGTAAATTTAGTAAATTCTATAGAATTACATGCAAATTTAAGGTATAAAGAAATATCAGACTGACAATTTTGTTTTGTGTTATGATTACTGTCTAGTTTATTTAGCAAAAACGTCGTTTCTGAGTTTATACTGACATGTCACCGTGAAATATGTGGCCTAATTTTCATATTTTTCATGTTTTTCTAATAGTGTTTCTTGATGTTCAAATTTTTCTGTCACACAAGTTCGTTAACATGTTTGTAAACCAGTGTTTTGAGCTGATTTCAAATGTGCTATCGGTTATCTTTTATCCCGTCTAGTTTTTGAAAAAAGTGAATTTATATTTTTTTGTCAAAAAAGCCAAAAATCGCTTTTTATGCTACTTTTTGATCTACTTCAACTAGTTATTAGAGATTCTAATACTTTTTTTTTTTCGTTTATATAAATTGTTGTTTATATCTCTGATAAAAATATGGCACTGTTCACGCTCTTGTCAATGAGGTACACACTCTAAAAAGCAACTTATATCAATGCCGTGTAAAATTAGAAATTCATTTTACTCAAAAACAAAACGTGATAAAAAAAAAAAAAAAAAAGGTTGCAGATTTGAAATTAGTATAAAAATTTAGTCTAGAAAAACATTACGTCAATTTTGAAGCAACTAATATAAAGTTAATTGTAATGTAAACATTACACCATTGAAAAATATGCAAATTTGGCTAAATAGCTGGCAAATAAAAGTTAAGAATATGCAAATAGTGACAATTCTCTGAAGCAAATAGCCTAGTAGTCATTATCTAGAAAAGTAATTCAATATGCCATATATTGTATCTAAAATTTGCATAACATAACGCAAAAATGCTTAAATTTGCATAAATGTAAATATGCAAATTTCTCCAAAACTAGACCACCTAGGAAAAAAAAAAAAATACTGATTTAGAATCAACTAATTTCAGTTCTAGGAGAAAAACATTTATGTGCAGTGTTATTAATTAGAAAACGTTACGTAACATTGATAACTATCGTAATTTAGAACGTTTTATGCTATTTTGATTCTTTTAAATTTCGAATTTTATTAGTAACCATTTTAAAAATCTTAGATTCTTTGCATTTTAAAAGTAACCGCCATACCGAATTTCTAGTTTCTTGTCCCTTCAGTATTACAAAAATAAAAAGTTTTGAACTTTTTTTTCTCCTCAAACCTTTTCCAGTTTGATTTTTTTAAACTGTTCTGTGCAGGTATTTGCGTCCTTAAAGTAGCAGAATTGTAAAATTTTAAGTTCCCATCCTTAAAAATTAAATATAAATCCTAATTTAGAACATTTTTAAAACCCTTTTTGAGCATTTCACAATTTTAAATTTCGAATTTTCGTGAAGACATTTCTGTGCCATCATTAACCACTTAAAAGTCACAGTCATGTCAAATTTCGTGTTTCTGTTCCCAATAATTTCATAAAAACTATAATTTAGAACACCTTAAAAACTATCTTCGCTTTATATGAATCTTTTAAATTTTGAATTATTTTAAAAACCATTCCTAGCGAGCATTCATATCTTAAAATTAACCGCTATACTGAATTTTACCCTCTACACTGTGAAACAAAATCTGTAATGCTACAGATATAAAGTAACGGAAATCTGTATGCTTACAAACCTTTTACCTGTACACTGCACAAAAAATGTAAATCGACAAAACTAGATTTTGTAAAGCTACAGAAATCTGTAACTTTACAAAAAAAAAAAAAAAAAAAAAAAAAAAAAAAATTACAGTAATCTTAATAAAACTTTATCTGTAAACCGGGTAGCAATTACATTAAAAGTTCTAGGCATCGCAGTTTCTTAAAAAATTCTTAGTAACCTTGCAGATTTCTTTATTTACAGTGCAAAAGTGTATCTGTCACATGAATTTTTGTTTTTGACGTTACATAAAATGTTCTAGGAATCCGAGTTTCCTAGAAAAATATTAGTAACTTTACACACACACACATATATATATATATATATATATATATATATTACAGTTTAGTTCCTTCAGTATCTGAAAAATCATTTAGAAATTTTTCTCCTGCACCTTTTTAAATTTCGAATTTTTAAAAAACTCTTCTGTGTGTACATTTCGCATTAAAAGAAGCAGCCATGTCGAATTTCGAGTTTCCATCCTTTCTTCTATAATATAATTCTCCAGAAATTGTAATTTTTAATGATTTTCGCGAATTTCGCACGTTAAATTTTTGATCTTTTAGACAACAGTCTTAGATAGCATTTACATGTTACAAATATGTGAAATGCAAATTTTCAAGTTTCTAGATACTTCAGTACCGCAAAAAGCGCAATTTTAGAACGTTTTTCTCTCCCCCTTTGGAGGAAGTCGCCCGATATAAAATATAGCCTATGTGAGAGCAGGGACTGTCAACGTCAATTTGCCACCATTACTTTTGAAATTAGTTCGGTAGTTCCCGATATTTCCTCGTACAAACGAAAGAACTTTACTTCTTTATAACATTAGTGTAGATTATCATTTTCAGTTCTTTTACAATATTCCTATTACACAAAAACCCAAATCACAGAAGGTAAAATATATTATGTAACAAATACACACTTTTATCGAATTTTACTTTTAAAGCTAACAGTTGCTATAAATTATTATTTATAGCATAATATCAACCATAAATTCGTTTTACTTACAAAATTTTCTATGAATGCATCGATGTATCATGTATGTTTCTCTGCAGAACCTAAATCAATATTATGTAATTTAGTTTAATGATTTTATTTTTAATTTAATTTTAAATTAAATTATCTAAATTATTTAAATACATGTTGTAGTGTCAAGAGTATACAGCAAGAATCATATTATGTCTTCACTATCAGCCATATGTCATTATTATGTATTATTATCTGACTGATATTAATACACATTATGAAACCTTGATTTTAAAATATCTCTAGATAATTATAAGCAAATAAATTTTTAATGGAAAAAGATGCACGCCATTAGGATTTGGGTATGATAATGTTCGCTTTTATCAAATAAAATAAGTTATTTTTGGTTTGGTTTTCATATTTTTTAATTAGTATTTCCGAAAAGATTATTATATGTGCATGAGAAAATATACAGTATTTCACATATTAGTAATGAAACTTATTTAAAAAATATGTGTTTTTAACAATTTCTCTGCAATGGTAAAAGTAAAATAATTTAAAGACATTTTGTCTCTTGATTTTTTAATTTAATAACAGACAAAATATTAAATATATGAAAAAGGCATAAATTAAATAACACATGGCAAAGTTTTTTTAACAACGTATTACAAAATATCTATTTAAAACACAGGGCTGCTTTTTAACATTCAGCAGCTCACTGGAAAAGTGTTAATGACTTTGGTTTATCTGTCCAGTTGTACTGCTATCTCAGACATATACTTGTATTACGTTTCAATATAGCACGATAGTTAATTATAGTGTGTTGCATTTAGAGTTCGTTTACGGGGACAGTGAAAACTTTTTAGTTACATTCAATTACATAAATAGAAAAAAATCATTTCAAGCGCGTTTAAATAATGTTACACCATTTGAAATTTAATTAAACTGATATAAATTTATGGAGTGCGCTTAAAAATGCATTATGTAGAATGTTGGATGCAAAACATTCATTATTTATTTACAAGGTCACTCAGAAGAATTTCCTTATATCGGATATATATCGGATATATATCGATGTTATATAACGGATAAAACGATATGTAGCGTATTTTAATTAAATTACCTTATTTCAAATCTAATGAAATTCATATACCGGGTGTCCCGAAAAAACTGATGGATTTTAAAATTCAATAACTTGCAAAAGGTGACAGATATTAAAAACATTCTTGCAGGAGTGTTATGTATGATGTCAGGAGATTTTATACTGTGATTCCTGATTTTAGTTCAAATTTCAAACGATAGATGGCACTGGGAGCATTATGTGCTCAGTCGAGACCCGATTTTTGGTACTTCAAGATCCATTCAATACATTTTAATCTCCTTTTTTCGCATGGAAGAACAGAAAGGTCGAAAAATCGAACCTGGATTTAGCGGTTATTGCTTGCAGCGCCATCTATCGATGCTATTTGTAACTGACACTGAGAATCTCAGCATAAAAACTCCCGACATCTTACATAACAACGCTGAAAGAATTTTCTAAATATCTGTCACCGTTTGTAAGTTATTGAATTTTAAAATCCATCAGTCATTTTTGGGACACCCGGTACATTAACTATCATTAATACGTACAAGACACTTGCTATAGATTCGTTTATTTATACCAGCCATACTCAACCTTTTTTTTCTTGCGTGCCGCACACATATGTTTGCGCACTGTCCGCGTAGACGGTCCGCAACACACTTTTAAAAGGATAAAAAATGAGTGATTAAAATATTAAGATAAAATATGTAGTTCAACAAAGCAATATAACAAAGTTAATATCATCAGTATGTTTCAACGTTTGTCTTGGAATAAGTGTTGCCAGAAAATATTAACGCCACTACAATAAATTTTGTGATAGATTTCTGTTGTAGATATTGTAGAAATATGCATCGATGTTTATCGTTTGCAAATCGTGGTGTAAAAAATTTGATACCTTTTTTTCACGCGACAAAACTTCAATCCTAATAAACAGTATTAGCTATACAATAAATATATAATGTAATAATATAACATTGCAGAATTTCCAGGTTCTAAAGGAAAAGAAATTCGGGAGATTTTCAATTAAATTTTTCAATTAAATTTTCGGATTAAATCAGTCTTTCGCTCAATGAAATATTTTTACGTTCTTTTTTACATATAGAAACATAGATGCAATAAAAACATACAGTGCGTTCGTTAATCAACCCTATTAATCCGTGCGCGTATCTATGTAACCTCAAAAACTCTTAAACTACAGGGAAATGCAGATGGGCAACAGCAGATGGGCTACGAAATTTGGCACACGTGTTGCAGATAGGAGGCCTATGAACGATTGGGGCAAAAAATTCGAAATTTTAATTAAAAAAAATTTTTTGACGAATTTTTGCTATTTTTTATGTTTACCTCGTAATCGCGCGAGTTGCAGCCAGTTCTGAATGTTTAGTGCAGTGTGGGATATTCATATTACGTACACCATGCTGCAATACTAAGAAGCTGTGGCGGTTAGTACAATGAGTTTTTTTACCTCGTATGCAAATAATTAGAGAAGATTTAATTGCGCTTAATTATTAACTTTAAAAAAAAAATAAAGAAACGCATTTTATCACAAACATCAACAAAACTTTTTATTATGTTTATTCCTTTATGCCAAAGATATTGTTTTATCATCTGCTACCATAGGAACATGATAAATTAAATTTCATTAAAAAAAGGCACAGTAGTAGAAAAATATTTTCTAAATCGAATAGTTCTTGAACATGAACACCCGTGCATAGAACGGGTTAAACAACTAGTGTTCTATAATGTTTGATTAATGTTGAAGATTAAGAAATGTATACACACTACTGTAGCACAAATGCAACTACAATTAAAAAGTACTTTTGACTAAGCAAACTGGGTTTCAAAAGTCTTAACATAATTTAAAATTATGAGTAACAGAGCAGATTTTGTCTTGTTTAAAAATTATATAAAACAATACTTAAGATATTAAATACTTTTTATTCACATTTCAATTATTTTTTTTAAATATGGATTAATAATTATGTCTCGGCTCAAACAAAAAAAGAGTCTCCGGGCCACAAGAGGCCCGCGGGCCCCAGGTTCAGTATGGCTGATTTATACGGACTTAAAAAAGATTTCGGGTACAGTAGTGTATTTGAAGTACTATCTAATTTAGAATAGCCTGAAATAGTCTTTACAGTATACCAGCTAAAACAAAATATAATTATTTGCACCACTATATAATTTACGCTATTTCAAATAATTAAGGCCCCACCAGTGGCCGAGAGGTTCTGCTCTCGAAGCTGGTAGACGGAAGGTGCTGGGTTCGATCCCAATCGCGCCCGTCGGCCTAACCGTTCGGTGTTTTCGTGGTTTTCTTCGAGCCGTGGATCTTCCATGCGTTAATACGGATTAGGTTCCCTTAGAAAGACCCCCACGGAGGGCACTCCACCCGGGCCTATATCCCTAGTGTAGATAATTGGCCGTCAAAAATCAACCCAACCCAACCCAAATAATTAAATTATGTATATATACTCAATATTTATCGCACTTAAACAAAGTATTTTAAATAAATCGATGGCAAAATTCAACTTTTACACAGGTGCTACTTCAAAGAAGTTTGATGCGCATTTGCTGGTCAATATTAAATATACAAAATAATTTTCTTTATTCAGGCAATACGTATAGTAAACGCATTACAAAATTTCCATGAATCAATAGAAACAAATTAAGTTATGGATATCATAAAAAGTACGACATCATTTTTAAGAAATAACATGGGGTATTTTTGTGCCAAAACAGCATTCTCAATGGCCGGAAGATTAAAAAGTTAGCTGTGGATGCAGCTGGCACTTGGGCCTCCTTACTTAAGTTAACTTACCATTAAGCTTTGGTTAGATCCAACAAAATAATGTACTTTGTTGAGGCAAAGATTCGACTATTTTCTCTATGTTTGGTAATTGAAAGTATTCGGACTTAGAACTCTAATTGAGATATTACTTTTTGTCGCGGTGAGTTGAATGGGGTTTGCGACCAGTTATACGAAGAGAATGTTGCAATCTAATTCAGTCCATGAGAAATCAACTTTAAGTTTTGAAACTTCTTTGTCATCCAAATTTCATAGGAATTTCACAAGCTGTGATTGTTTGCATTGCGGATTTAGTCCTTTATAGTGGTAAACATAATTTTTTTTCACCTCCTTCTGAGCTAACACCATAATTTATTTTGGATAACATCTTAACAAATCTTCTAGGTACTCTCCGTTGTACTACCAGATTGTCCTGTCTATAAGTGGACAAAATCAGAACTAAGTCTCCTTCTTAAAATATTCTATCTTTCAATTTTGAAAAATATTTTTTGAAATTAATAAAATATATATATATGAATAGTAATCTACGGTATTTTTAACCAAAATTTTGTTATACAAGTTTCAAGTACGTTCTCATTCTGCCAACTTTGTACAAGTCTCATTCTGCCAACTTTGTTTTGTGTTATGAAATACCCATATTGCTATCTACTTTGCAAAATTTAAAATGACTTTATCGTTTGGAGTTTCAAATACTAGGCCTATAATTTATAAATTAAATGGTGGAATGACTTCCAATTTAGTTTCAGAAGTTAACATTTACTTAACATTGCAAATATAATGTAAAAATTATGTGTTAGCATGAAACATATTTAAGGTTGTAGCAACCCGTTAAGTCTGCTATCTAGTAACTCAGTTATATTCAGATATATGTTTTAAATCACCTTTATTTAAACTAATTGGTCAGGGAGATATAAAGTAACTTCCAAATTTAGTCTAAATTAAATGGCTTACAAACAAGGTAAATCAATCTTTGAACAACTAAGAATTATTCAAACTTCAACTTACATAAAAGGCTTCGATCCTTTACGACGATAGCAACTGTCTCAAACTAATAAGTTAGATTTAGCGGCAAAGCTAAACATTCGTTAAATCTTTAGTGCATTAACTTTAAAAACCCATGGCTGTCAAGAAACTTTTATTTACTCAAATGAGATTGCAAAAACTTTTTACCAAAGGCAAACTCTTCTAACTCGGGCTTCAGTCTTACTGCATCTGGTGGTCACACACCCACTATGATTCTTATGACGCAAGGTCTAGTTTACTTCCAGAGCTGTACTTGACTCAAATTCGAAGAAGTACACTTATTCTTCAAATTTCGTACGTTGCAGATTGAACAGTACAGCCTAATTTGCATAAAGCTAATTTACATAACTTGCATAAAGAAACAACCAACCATAGATCCCTAGAGCACAAAACACACCTCGGAAAATTAGAGTAAAATATAGTATAGAGGTTTGTCTTCAGCCACACAGGTTAAACGTTTGAAGTCACGCTCACACTCAAAACCTAGAAAATCTTTATAAGTGTGTAGCTTGTCCACTACAAGGTCGTTATAATTTCTGTATGTAGACCACCCACTAAGAAAGATTTAAGTATTTCATTAATAAGTAGACGTTATTACCGATAGATTGGTACAAGGCGCACTTTTTTACGATGATTTGGTACAAAGTTAGTTGGGGTGATCACTTTGCTTTATCTACGAAAGTACAATCTTATTCTCTATCTAGGATAATCTATATCAGAATGTAATTTGTAAGATTATTCATTGTTGATAAAGCATTTGTTGTTGAAGATAACATTTACATAAAAATATGCAATAGTATACCAACAATTTTAGTTGTCTGAAACATATTCCTTGAAAGGGATTTTTAACACAAACATTACAATGTATAGCCGTGGAAAAAAAAAAAAAACAGTAAACACCCCTTACTAACTCTGCAAAAAATTACTGTAGAAGAAAATTACTAGTACCACACGATTGGTAATAAAGTCTACTTTTAAATGATGTATATAAAATTTGCTAAGGGGTGGCATCTAAATATTAAAACGAACCATAACTTTGGTTTTTTGAATAGCAGTACACAATTCTGACAGCATTAATGAACTCTACACCCTTCAATTAGCCTAAAAACAAATTTTTATGCGCTTCAAACAATAAATAGCCAATATATTAATTATTTTAAAACGAGCGTATTATAGAGGCTCTATCCAAATTGAAGTTTGGTACTCGATTGCTGACCGAGAGAGCCCCCTTCTTGATCAAGGCTTCTTAAGCGCCACTCAAATAAGCATTGAAGACTGCTAGATTACAGGATAGCATAAAATATTTCAAAATATCCAGTCACTTTTCTCATAGACGGCCCCTTAAACCATCATTTTCCCTTTTTATAAGCATAATTCGAAAACTACTTGGAAGAAAAATGTGAAATTTTGGATTTCCATAAAGCAGGACTTAATAAATCTAAATCCATTAAAAAAATTGTGGGTTGCAATTCATAATTTTTTCGAATATTAATTTCATAATTTATAATTCATGTCATAAAATTATAAAAATTGCAAATTCAGCGTATTTATGTTTGGCTGTTTTAGTATTATTGCTGCACAAAAAATTAGCAGATTAGGAGTATAATTTCAGGAGATATTAACAAAAATATGAAAATGTAATTTAATATTAAAAGCACTAAATTACGAAATTTTATAATTCAAAAAATTATCATTCATATGACTTGAAATTTGGTGTCTAGGCATAGCTTGAACCGAAAATTTGAAATATCTTGTTAAAATTGGGTATTGACATTGAAAAAAATGAAGTTTGGGTTCGTTTTAATATGTAGATGGCCCCCTAAGCAAATTTTACATATATCATTTAAAAGTAGACTTTATTTCCAATCGTTCGGTACCAGTAACTTTCTTCTATGATAATTTGTTGGGGAGTTAGTACGGGGTGTTTAATTTTTTCCCCACCACTGTTCATTCCCTATCCTCTTATTATTTCTTAATCTAAAAGAAATTTAGTGTTTTGCCATCCACATTAATACGACAGTCTCACACGAATTCGAGTGTTTTTATTAAATTACATATATCTTTTCTTTGTTACATTTTTTATTAATATTGCATTTACGCTGATTAAAACGATTTTCAATTAAATAATTTAAGAAATTATGTGAAGTGGTTTCTTTTGTGAAAAAATAAAAGTGATCTTACAGCTTTTAATATATTTAATGTACATAGAAAATAACTTGTAAGATTACTTATTGAATATAATCTCCAGAATATTCTTTATAGATATAAAATGATGTAACAATCAGCACGTATATTTTCTAAGTCTGTAACATAATTCTCTGAGGACTTTTGCTTCCCAGACATTATTGCATGTACTTATTACTACTACTTTATTCTTTCGTAATGTGTTTCAGGGATTATTTGAAATGGTAATTTGTCTTATTGTTAAGAACTATGATGTTAAGAGATTATGTGTCATTTCCAAAGAGATGTATATGCTATATAATTATATAATGATTCCATATGGTCCAATTAAACTTTGACATTTCCGAATTTAAGATCTAAATTATCCAAGCATAAATTGAAAAATTTACGAGTTTATCGAATCTGCAAATAACCGTATATTTCCGTGTATAAGACGATCCGTATATTATTCGAGTTTACGACTTTTCAATGAAAAATCATTCAAAATCGGAAACCCGTAAATACGCCGATGTTAAATAAAGGTTATAAAAGATTCACCGACCGAAAACATGGTACTTTTTTGTGCCCTAGCTTATAGAAGATGATGCACTTTCAGAAATCATTGATCTTCTAGTTCTGTCTTGACGCGCTACCAAATCTGTTTAATATGGTTCCGCTCATCCTTTTATGCCTTGGTCGTTTATAAAAACCAAACTTCCTATTTTTGTAAATGCGAAAAACGTTCACTATTTCACGTGACTGCTAACAGTGAATTTGGCTTAAGAAAAGATGACTGGAGAAAAGTGATCGGCTTTAACCCTTTAAATACTGCATTATGATCTACTGCAATCTTTTTCATGATTTTTTTTCAGTTACTACAATGAAAATTAAAGGATAAACATAAAAAATCCCTGCCGGCCCTGCCTACAGGCGGAGGTAGATTTCGAAATTAAGTATACCAATTTCACAAACAAAACCCAAATCATGATTAGAGATAAACCCACTTTAACAATTTTACCTGGCCGCTTTTGATGAGTTTTTATTTCATTTTTATATAATAACTGGTTTTATCCGAATCATGTTAGGGCGGTATTCAAAAAATACTTTTCCATGCTCAACAACTCGAAATTTTCTGTCATAACTCCAGATTCATTTTTGATAGGAAAAATAGGAAACTTATTGACGTGATTTTTGAAGATACTTATAAACGACCTGTGTTTTTAATTTTCGTTCAATTAATTAAAACTTGATATATAAACAATTATTTTCTCAGTAAGACAATATTTTTCGTTTCTAACACAATCGCTTCGGGAAATTCCGTTCAAAAAATGCCCACTTTGACATCATTTTTTGAAATATATTCTGCCTCTGTCAAAAAATCGATCATTACGGTACATTATATAGTTTCTGAATAAGCGAATCTACCAATTGGATGCGTTTCAGAGCAAAAATGAATTTAAAAATGAGTCAGAAAATAAGCAGTTTGGATTTGAATACTCCCTTAATACGATGATTTTTCCAACACAATCCGCTTCGGGAAATTCGGTTCAAAAGGACCTCTTTGACAGCATGTTTTAAAATATATTCTACCTCTATCAAAAAATTGACCATTACGGTACATTATATAGTTTCTGAGTAAGTAAAGGTACCAATTGGAAACCTTTGAGAGCAAAAATGAATGGTAAAATGATTCAGAAAATAAGCAGTTTGGATTTCAATACACCCTTACTAAGATGATTTTTTTCTTCAACCGCAATGTATTTTTAATTTGTTTTTGTTGTAAGAATTGGTCCTATCCAAAACTTGTCTATATAGATGTTGTAGACAATATTAAGAAGATATATGATAAATTCATGGGGATTTTATATCTTTTGAATTGACGGAGTTATGGATTTTTTTCTTCTTCAAACGTCCTTTTTGTTTTCGTTTTAAATTTTGTTTTTGCGGTACGAATTGGTCCTATCAAAAACTTGTGAATATAAAAGTTGTAGATAATGTTAATGAGATTCATGATAAAATTAATTGGATTTGATATCTTAAGAATCGACGAAGTTATGAATTTTTTTCTCCCAAAAACCCTATTTTTTGCGCCCCTTGAGCCCATTTTTAACTTTATCAAAAATATGTGATACATAAATTGTTGGCCCTATTTTTAGAAGTAATAAAAAGTTTAAACTGATTTGATATGTACAAAAATTAAGAAGTTATGGGGAGGTTTCGGTTTTCACAAAACCCCTCCCTATTTCCAGCCCGTTGGTCCGATTTTGCCCATTAACAAACTTGACCGAGATTTTATGCTCCTTGATTTTATGTATCAGTTTGGAAGAGATTGGTGCAGAATTGTGGTAGTTATCGTGTCCAGAAGAAAGTGATATATATACATAGATAGATACATACATACATAAATAGATAGATAGATAGATAGATAGATAGATAAAGTTTTTTACTGAAGGTGGTTTTGGGCTCTAGGGTCATGATCGGTGTAGATCTGCAAAATACTTTCAGAAATTCCAACATAGGAACGGCGCCAGTAGGTGGTATTTCATACGAAATCTTCCTAAAAAAATACTCACCTGTGAGAAATTTAATTCCTTAGAGGTAATTAATTAAACTGGTACTTTAAATTACCGTCAGTATACTATGACTAAAATATTATCGTAACAGAAAAAGCCACAAGTTATTTCAAATGGCACCAGAATTGTGGTAAAATATTTTCGATTTTATAAGTATGTGAAATATAGCCGTTTTCTTATTTACAAATAAATATTTTTGAAAATTCTGGTACCAGTCATTTATTTCAACACTTTAGCATTCAAAATGCTTAGCCGCTGAAAGGGTAAAAAAAAAACAATTTTTTTTGTTTAGGTTTCAATCTTGTTAGCATTCTTTAGTTATACGACGTCTATATTCCAGGGACAACACGTTCTCTCGTATCTCCACATATGCAATATATCAATTTATATGTCATTTCCAGCATAGCAAAAAAGAGCCGGTGCCACAACTTTTTCGATTTCCTATGCAAAGTAATAACTAAACAGAAAAGAAACAATAGGATAATTATTACTATACTACATTTTAGTAATTACATTTTAAAACAGTTGAAAACGAAATACAAGTACACAGATGAAAAGTAGACAAAAAGTTTTTCTCCAACACCCAGTGTACTGACAGTACTTATAAGTACCACCGAGTTATTCAACTGTTAAATGAAATATAGATATCTTTCACCTAAAATAGCTAGTGAAATTGTTTTGTAAGATCATAATGAACGCATAAGAAAAACCCAACACTTATCTTATAATTCTTTTCTGTGTTTGCAGCAATAAAAAGCGTGACAGTCTGTACAGAATGTCGGCACAAAACACATCGATTGTTAAAAAGATTGTTACTTCCTCGCTAAAATAACAAACCTAGAACTATTGCTACCATGTATCCCGATAAAGTAAAGTTAAAAGAGTGTTTTTGCAAAGTATCACTAGAATATTAGTAATATTTACCATGGGTTGAAAGTTTAAAGTGAGTGGTACTTATAAGTACCGTCAGTAAATAAAGGGTTAATGCGGGTTTTAAATTTTAATTAATGAAATTTGCTGAGCAGTCGTACTCAGTTGCTGCTCGTCATTTCACGCTCAATGAAAAAAAAATGTGTGGACGGAGAAAGAAAAAAGACGACTTTTCATGTATTCCAAAAGAAAGGATAGCTGCACACGGACGCAAAGATGTCGACTTTTGAGGAAGTTGGCGGTGATGATGATAGGTTATCGACTAACGATATTCCTCCTGATGTACCAGTAAAATAAAACGATGTTAGGCGGTTGCTTGAAAATTCCGATGATAACTTCGATAGTGCATGATGGTTGGTAACTTTTGTATTGTAAAAGAGAAATTTGTAAGTATTCCTTATCATTTTTATATTTAACATATTATTTATCTTAGAATATCAATTCTGGAAATTTTCTTAAACTCGTGTATAAGCCGATCACCCCACTTTGGAGCCAAAAAATTGCCCAGAGTTTTTCGGCTTATACACGGAAAGATACGGTAATCTTTTTTTAACTTTTAGTGAAGGTTACTTTTCAATATACGTTTATATTTTACTCTACGATGTATATCTACGATTTAAAAGTTTTATACTGATGAATGTGTACCACGTTTGTTTATATTTAGCTAAATTTTTAATTTTTTAATGTTATTTTTGTATACAAAAACAACAAAGGTCATACTTTCGTAAAATGGCATTCGTTAATTAGACAAAGGCATTACAATTGATGTGACTAAAAGAATTTTTAAATGTGAGAAATATTTACAAATATGAGAAATATTTACAAAATATTATTTATGAATATCCCGATATTTGCCATATTTTAAATTTAGAAAAACTATTATCAATAATCTTTTACAGAAAAAAAAACTAGATACTATTCTTTTATTTTCGAATAAATACCAATCTATATTCATAATGTATTGCTCCTACATTTTCACATATTTAACACTTTCCAATATAGTTCAAAAGTGTTTATGAATTCGTTCTGTTTGCTTATGTTGTAACTGGCGTAAATATAGTTTGATTGCCATGAAATTTTCTTATGTTACTGGGTATCACTATGGCATGTTCGGTATTGAAAATAAAGTATGTAGCACTTACGGTTCATTTACAGGGACACTCAAGGGTATTCAGTTACATTGTGGTCAATGGAGAAAAATCGTTTGTGTTGTATTTAATGATATTATACTATTTTAAGCATATTTACATTGACATTTATGACTGAAATGTACTAAAACCTCTTATAGTAGACCGTAGTGAGCATAGAGCTTATCATCTATTTGCAGGGATATACAAAGAAATTTGGCTGCAGAACAAATTGAACATTAATTGAACATTTTAAGCATACGAACAATAAATGCTGGAAGTGCGTCTTTAGTTGTGATATGCATTTTTTACTTTAATTATTTTTTAAATGTTACTTGGTCTGTAGAAATTCTATAGATTTAATTAGAATAACATAATTTTTTATTATTATTATTCACAGGGTGCGCAAAAGTTTTCAATAACATCCGCTTATTTGGCGGAAATTGCAGAATAGAAATTTTCAACTCTTCAGTGTGTTTAACTAAACTAACTTCTAGCATACTATCTAGTATACATACATATCTATAGATCATATACAGGCTCTCCAAAAAATCGCATATTTTCTTAACTATTTATGGTAATAACATAAATTGGGTTTTGAAATGCATTATGTGCTTTACGAATTGTTCATTTAGACGTCAACTTTTACTTTAATAAAGTGTGACATTATGTTATAGTATATTGGATGTGTTGGAAAGTACGCATGATTTTTCTTTCTTGTTATTTTAATACTCTGAAATGTAAAATAACAATCTTAATTGCCATCATCGTTTTATTTTTTATTTGAAAGTGGCAAAGCAAACTTTGTACATCTAAACTTTAAAATAATTACGATTTTTCAATTTGTACAAAATACTTATTTTTTACTCATTAAAAAAGTTGAAATACATAAAGATATTATCACGAGCCGTATTTTGTTGAACTAACTATAGACATGGTCGCGGCTGCACAAAACCATCACCTCAACGAGTAAGCAGTTGAAATTACAGAATTAGTTAGAATTCGATTCGCATATTAAAATACAACTCGTCTGCCAAGTCATATCTTTCTCGAAAACACATGGAAACCCGATTTTAGTGGTTGAATGGTATGTTTGCTATTGTGATTTCTTGCTCCCAGCCCTCCGTGTTTTCACATCATTAGGTGCAGGAAAACAGAATGAAAAACCTACAGATCAACCAAAACAATCAGGTCTGCAGATGCTTTCCACCAAGACATGATGTTTCTGACCAGTTGCATATTAAAATGCTAATCAATGTTTAATCCTTGAATTTCGGCAATCAACTCAACGAGATGTTGTAATGTGCAGCCGCTTCTCTACCTATTACAGAGTTTTGCTTTAGGAGTAAAAAAAAATGTTAACATCCATTTACCACGTGATGGGCATAAGGGTTTAAAACAAGGTAAGTGTTTTAAAATGATCTAAAAAAGTTTTTTTTTTTTTTTTTTTTTTTTTTTTTTTTAGAAATGAGACATGTTAAATGAATCTTTTAAAGATTCCGGTTTACCCTGTAGTTACGAACAGGTAGAAAACTCTGTATTAATTTTCATAGGATAAAAAAATTGTTTTAGAGAGAAATTAAAATCACTCTAAAACAATTTTCTGCATCAATTTAGGCAACTTCAATAACTTTACCAATATTTTTCTCCGTAAAACTGACCCTCACTTTTACAAAGTTTTCAGATCTTGTAAACATTTTTCTGCCCGGGTAAAAAAAAAAGAATTTCTATTATTTTTCTTGTTCAGTGTTTCTATTTAACTACTTGCGACAGTCATATGTCATAAGATGTTTCTCTTCATTATAGTTTCTAAAAAGTATATTTAAAGATAAACAATGTTTAATTTAATGAAATTTGGGTACAAAATTGTGTATGAGGTAATTCGGGGGAAGGCGCAAGTTTGTTCCTTGTACTTTTATGTGGCAACAGATGGAAATAATGACAGGCTTGTGTGACAAGACTTGTCCCAGTGTGCACGTAATTTGTGAATTTAAATTATTTGTCACCTTTAATCGCCGTTATTTTTTGGCTTAACCGGGTGAGTAAAGCCCGTATAATATTGTGTTGTTCATATTTAAAGTTTATAAACGAGAGTTTTATTTTAAATGAGATATTAGCAATATAAGTGAGTTCCACATTCTGTTACACACACAAGAAAAGCAGAAGCGGTTATAATCTTGCAGCAATGCGGAGATAAGTGTGTGTGGCATCATCCCCCTATACTTGGGGGAAGACGCAACACGGTGCAGCAAAAAGCTAAAATGAAGACAAAATTTAATTAATTCTTTTCTGTCTTCTAAATCACAGTACCCAGTACTTACAGACACTTGATCACCCATTTTTCAAACCATTCAAGACATATTGGCGACAAGTCCTGAACGCCTGGATCTACAGCAAGTCACATCGTATACTGTCAAGATTTTAGTTCTGATCTCTTCTGAATACAGGTTGGAGCAAGGCAGCCACAGTAGGAAATGGCAATTCTGGGTGTTCAGTTACTGGTATTTATCCCTATTACCCACAACCAATCCCAGAACATGCGTTTGATATCTCTGAGGGTTCCATTAATGATAGATCTGTTGCTTCCACAAGCGGCGTATGTGACAATAGGCCTACACCAGATGTTGATTCCACCAACAGATAATGTGGACCTACCACAGCAGTTGCTTCCAACAGCAGATCTTGTGGCAGTGGATTGTCACCAGCAGTTGCCTCCACCAGCACAGAAAAAGGGATTTACAGTCTAGAAGAAATCAGTCCTATTCCTCAGGTCAGAAAACCTAAACCATCCGGGCGTAAGAAACAAGCAGCAGAAGACTTAACTGCTGGACTTAACTGAGAGAATAAAAACTATTTTGGAAAATATTAAAAAAAGGTAGAGGAAATTGAGAAAATGCAAAATAAATGAAAAGAAACCTCCGAAAAAACAGAAGTAAAAGAGACGTGTAAGCGCGTCTTCCTGAAGTGAAGAAATTCCTTTGGATACCGATGGTGATAGCTTTGATGAGGATAATGATGACAATTTTTATGATGTATTTAAAGAATAATTTTACGCCAAAAAAAGGTCTCAAGTGTGGTTGGATTCAGTGCATGAAATGCAAGAAATGGTTGCACGAAGATTGCAATGGTGATCATTTGCACTGACTGAAATGTTGTGCACGCTCGTACCACTATTAGTTTTAGCAAAGTAAATTTGAAAAAAAAATTATTTGAGTTTACAGATTTGCTTGTTTGGCCATAGTTATTGTTAACTCACAGGTAAAGTTCCAATATTAGTTTTATTTTTCTAAGTTTCTGTGGTGTGGCATCTTCCCCTTATATATGGAGGAACATGTACAATTACGCGATTTTATTTATCATTAAATTTTTCAATTATTTAAACACTGGGGGAATGTATTAATGAGTGTACATAACCAATTAAATATTAAAGAGCATGGAGGTATATTTTTTATTTATCTTATCATTTAAATTTTGGCTCTACTAAGCAAAACATCCTTATACGTGGCGTCTTTACCCGAATTACCTTATAAAAAAATCCATGAAAAAATTATTTTTTCCATCGCAATATTTTACAATATATTTCTTATTCCAGTAAACCACATGTTATTGTTTGGTGATTTGTTGTAAACTATGAAATATACAATTATATTTTTAGTTTATAGCCTGTTATCTTTTTGAAGATATTGCAGTTACATAAATAATAAATAACACATTATTTTTGTATTCTACGCATCATCTGGTCTCTTTTGCTGTTTGTTGAAATTGTACATGATACAAAATTAAAACGATAATATCCTGATACAATCAGCTGTAATGCTAAACGACTATTATACTGGAAAAGTTTCACAAAACAATCATCAGCATATTATTTATAATTTAGTTAGTTCATTGCTGAAAAGTAGATGATTATTTTGTTAGCCGATACTATATAAATTTTATTAGCTTATTATTTTAAATTTTAAAGAAATCTAAATTTTAGTACCCTACTTTCGAAATTATATATCATTTATAAAATGAAAGGATGTTGTTTAAACAGCAACAATGTTCTGTAAATAAAGGTATTTGGGGAATGTACGTGATATATTCATTCTTAAAATTGAAAAAGGAAAATTTAAAAATACATTTTCATGTTTTTAGAAAGTTAATTAAAAGTTTGATAGTAAACTAATGGCTTGAACAACGCTTGATTAAATTCTGTTTACTTAAGGATTAATAAGAATTATTTTTGTGTGTTTCTCTAAAGATTTTTATAAATAATTTGCGGTAGATTTTCACAAAAACTCTATCTGTGTTATTTAAACTATTCATAATTTGAGTAAATATTTATTCCTTTAAAGAAATTTGTAGTTATTATTTTTTAGTGTAATACAGAGCTCGATAAGTAATTACATTTCGATGTCTTGTATTGTAATTACACACACACACACACACACACACACACACACACACATATATATATATATATATATGAAAGTATAAAAATTAAATCTTTTTTTAAACTTAATATTTTCATCTTTGACATTGATTGATGTAACGTATACTTAAAATCATAAATTCCAAAAAATTATCATTATGAAACTTATAGGGCTCATACAATCAAGCTAGAGTTAAAATAAAAATTAAATGAATCTTAAAAAAACATAAACAGTAATTTACT
Organism: Maratus speciosus; assembly: GCA_963932465.1. Classification (NCBI taxonomy): domain Eukaryota; kingdom Metazoa; phylum Arthropoda; class Arachnida; order Araneae; family Salticidae; genus Maratus; species Maratus speciosus. The sequence continues at coordinate 557,510,916 of OZ010789.1, forward strand.
TTTCCAAGTATGGCAGTTGATTGTATGTGGGCTAAATTCTAATTACTTTTCCTCATATTTGACAGTTGTTAAATTCATGATTACATTTAAGTTATAAATTATAATCAATGATAAAAAAGATAACATTTAACCAATAAATTCTAATTAGCTTTCCTCTAGATGACATTTATTAAAACACAAATAATCCTTAATATCAAGGCTGGTAATTACATTTTAGTGGTCCAACTAAGCTGATGCAAGACATGGGTAATCTCAGAAAACATATGATTAAAAATAGTTTTAACCAATAAAATTAAATTTTCCTCTCAAATTGACACGCTCGCCTTCTACTGCAAAATATTCTAAATTCATAACAAAACTCATGTGCTGCACACAGTAGCTCAGTTTTTTAGAGATTTGATCGTGCGCAGACTCCCATCATATGATTCTAGAATAAAAATGGTGTCTCGGGACAACCTGAGGACTCGCGAATGCTTTTTACCGTCTAATGACAAAATAAAAAAAATATATATATATTAAAGAGGGTGGTACCGAGTCAAATTATCACAATACTCATGCTTCACCCACGTGGATTTCATTAATATACCTAAGTTGTGACGGGAAAGAAACTTCGGAATCGGCCTCATATTTTACACATATATAGGGGAGACCAGGGCTAGTTGACTACAGGGGTAGGTAGACGCAGTCCTCATAATTTGTCTGTTTATGGATAGATGACGCACCCAGTGACAGAGTACCATTCTTCTTGTTTTCTACAATCCCCATTGCGTTACCCATGTGCAGTGGATATTTATTACGATTTTTCTACTTTTTGCATTAATAAGTAATTTTTTGCTGCTTCATTCTTTTTCTAATTTCTAATACTTATCTTAATATTTGCGATTCAACTTTTGTAGTTTTTCATAGTGTATGATTAATTCTACCTATTCCACGTGAGATTTACTTGGCTTTTTCATGTTTAGAGGTTTATATCTCCAATTTTGGGAAGAAATTTGTTATTTGGCTAGTAGGCGCATTGAACATGGGGTAAGTTGGCTCGGTACGCCAACTAATCCCTTTACACTGTTTCGTAATATTTTCTGCTATTGTATTATCCCGTTTGATAAATTAATTACTTTTTTTTTACAAAAAGACATGCATAATTACAAAAGAAAAACTGAACAGTTTAACACATCGAAGACCATTTTAAAAATTGATGTGGAAGTCGTAACAATTAACGGACGATCTATTAGGCAAACTGTTAAAGCTTTTAATATTTCTTGGACAAATCTCTTCCAATATTTCCAAATTATGAAGAATGAAGTATAAACGAGTGATGATGTTCATAACTGAGCTATGACAGACTAGAAGCTGGACGTTCAAAAGTTTCAGTATCACCTTTTTGGATATATCTTCAGCAGTCACTGGAGCTCCTCTGATTTCATCTTCGAAACTTGAATAATTATATTCTGAGGATGTTAGACAAATTAAAAAGACAGAGTTAAGAAAGAAAATAAGAAAAATAGGCTTACAAGGAGAGGGCCAACCTTGTTAATCACAGATTTTGATTATTTTAATATATGTTGTAGGGTAGAGACCGCTTAGTCTCAGGTTCAACGGATTTTATCCAACGCTCCTTAGTTCTTGAGAAACCGGGGGTCTAATAGTAGTACACAACTTAAATACTTACTTTGTAACTAAAAGCACAGGTTGGTGGTAGCTAAGTTGGTATGGCGTTTGCGAGCTGATACGTGGGTCCGGGTTCGATACCGGTACGCGCTACATTTGTTTTTATCATTTTTTGTTTTATAAATATATTCGTAAGTATAACTTAATAATCTCATTGTCAATTAAAATTTATAATATTGTATATCAATTATAATTTTAACCTATTTATTTTTTTACTTTTAACTAAATAATTGTATAAAACATCATAAAACTGTTATTTTTTTTAATCACTTTTAAAATGTACTTCATATACTCTTTATCGATGCAATGATATTGAGCGCATTGCTTTAACAAAGGAAGTCAATGCGATAATACTATTATTCTGTTTTTAAAGTAACAAGCATAATTATATTAAAAATTAGCATCAGAATTAAATTAAAACCGATTTTTTGCATATTAAAGATTTTTAAATTTGTAATACGTATGCTTGCATTTTCAATTATTTTGCTTTTCCCTTTATCTTCTTTCTGCTTTTATTTTTATTTTTATTTTTTATATTCTTTTATTTTATCATAACTAGATGGGGCCACAACATGTTTTGTCACGATTTTGAAATTTCCATCATTCAATAATAGATCCAATTTCTTTTTAAACCTCTTTAAAGAATGAGAAATAATAGTTTAAAAATAAAAAAAATATATAAATTTAAGTTTGTTAACATTATAATTAATGTATGATATTGAAACTTTTAATTTAAATTATTAAATTATAATTAACCCGGGCCCGCAGATTAGCCAACAAACGCCGTACCAACTGAGCTACGACCAACCTAGCCTTTTTGTTACAAAGTGAGTATTTAAGATGTGTACTACTATTAGACCCCCCCCCCCGGTTTCTCAGGAACTAAGGAGCGTTGGATAAAATCCGTTAAACCTGACACTAAGGGGTCTCTACACTACAAAATAATGCTATAACGATTCGAAAAAAAATGATTTAAAAAAAGAAACTTAATCAGATTAAGCCCAAATATTTTCTGCTGCTGAAAATGGTGTCATAGAGTAATGATTTTATTCTAAAATTTAAAATCTTTGTACAATTATGACAAATAAAAAAGGATTTTGTCACGTACACATTCAGGGTAAGAATTAAGCAGTATATTTAAAGTAAGTAATACTTTAAGATAAATTGTAACATGTATCAGATTTATAATGTAACCATTTATTTTAAATTTTTACAGAAAAAGTACAGACACAATGTGGATCTTGTTCCGAATACCATACGAAAAACGTCAAGTTTGCTTAAAAATATTATAATTACTTAGGGAATAAAATAAGATAATTTAAACATAATTTCTTTTTTCTTTTTTTAACAGTGCTTACGCTGTTTTTTTTTTGTTGTTGTTGTTATTATTATATACACCGTAATAAGAGTTGACTGAGTTGTAATTTTCAAACAGTCAAAAGTATTGAAATATCTTCGGACCATGATTCGAACCACGGATCTCTTAACTGAAGCTGACAATGCTCTGCCAACTGAGCTATCTCACAGTAATCTGGGATAGCTTCGGTCTCATATGAATTATATAACAATTGGGATAATTGTGTTAGAAATTAATCAAGAGTTGACTGTTTTCCTAATCTAGGACAACATTATACAGGGTGTCCATCCATATCCATGTATAACCTGACCGACCATTATTTTCGCAACCGTTGGTCCTAGATGTATGTTGGTCCCTAAATGGTTTAAATAAGATAAAGAATTTTTTTTAAAGCGGTTTGGGGACGAGTTTTAATACCGAATTTTAAATTTTTATACGGTCCCCCGGTCCTATAAGTGATATTTAGTAAAAATTTATTGGGACACTAACAAGTAAGATAAAAAAAGAATGTCCCCTTCCTCTAACATTAAAATTGACCGAGTTGTGAAACTTTGAAATGCATGACTTAAACCACTTTTTGGCATCTAAAATTAGATGATTTCGGCCATGCTTTCAGGGATCGTATATAAAGTACTTAAACTTATTTCAAGGTATCTGCGCTTTGAAAGGAATCGTACAACTATTACGATTGAGTTAACATTTATTAGTTAAGTTTGAGATTAGTTAAAATAATTGTATTTTAACATGTGTTTTATCTTTTAAGGATTTGAGGATATGATTTCTTTTAATAAAAATTATGTTATTTTCATAAGGTTTTATTTAACTTGCAACGATCGTCTTTCCAGTTTAAAATTTGTACTCGAACTTTAACTCACTTTCAAAGGTCCGATCGAAGTTAAATTTTACATAGTGACTTAAATCCGATGACAATGTAATATTATTATGATTTTCGACTATTACTGTCTTATACAAACTTTTATTAGATGATTTACACAAACTTTTATTTGAGAACAAAAAAAAAAAAAAAAAAAAAAAAAAAAAAAATTGGGATAAATTACTGTCAATAAGTTTAAGGAAGAGTTTTAGATTAGATAACATAAACATGCGATGGTTGAGTTTTTTAAGTTTTTTAATTAATTTTTATGTGTTTTTTAACGCTGAATAAAAAAAATAACCTTCACTTTTAACTATCATGTCAGGATTTTTCGCAAATCGTAAATTTCAAGGTTAAAAAATAGCGAAAATTCTGATACTATAAAATAAATGTAAGTCTTATTTATTCAGATTAATTTTATTTAATTCAATAATTTATTCCATTTATTGGCTTATACAGAGTTTCTTACGGCAAAATAGATCAAGGGTCCGATGAGGTTGGGAGAGGATAGCGGATCACTTTTAACTTTGAGATTTGTAACTCTGAAATTTGCGATTTGATAAAAATCCTGACGTGCTGGTTTAAAATGAAGGTCATTTTCTGATTCAGTGCTAAAAAATACATAAGAATCACTTTTCAAAAGCTAAAATATATGGCACAACCCAAAATTTGAAACAGAGTGTAATCTAACAGCATTTTAAAATATGTATCATAATGTAAAGAATTGAGGCTGTAGTTTTTCATCCTTTTATTTTAAAAAAAATTGTGTTATTTTTATCCTCTTATCCTGTTCAGTACAAATTGTATATTTTGCAGTAATATGTCGGAATAATTATAAATTTTCACATTTATAATTAATTCAATGTTAATTTTGCTCTCAACTATTTTTTGGTTATAACTGACGATTATATATATTTCTACTACATTTGTGAATGACCTCTATTTCGCAGAAAAATATATACTCTAACTTTAAACAGCTATTACTCGGTCAGTTTTAATCGTACAGGAAATCTGTCGAGTATGCATGATTACATCCCTTATAAAATCTCTCAAAGCTGGGAAAATTGACGCTATTGTGTTGTGTTCCCTGGAGTTAGTTGTAAGCCAAAACGCGCTCCTATCACTTTAAGTGACCCATTTAGCAGCTATAACACGGAAAGTAGGCTTTCCTTGAGTATCGGAAAACTGAAGTTAAACTAAGATTAGTCGATTTTACTTCCCATTAACGATCTAACTATTAACTCAAAGAGAGTTCACTTGATTTAACCCAACGACCAGAATTATTTGAAGACGAAATCAAATTCTGAATTTTTACTGTCCTTATTATGTCAAAGCGGTAAACAATACTGCAGGCACACAGTACTGTCATTGCAGGATTCTATGCAAATTTCACTCACTGCATACCGATTGGTAGACAAAAAATGACGTAAGCCCTTCATTGGTGATTAAAAGTGACTTACCCCCGATGTACTTAGTCGATTTGTCAATGCTTGTAATTAAAATGTACACCGCGGAATAGTACGTAGAAATGATATTACTTTATGGCCAGTATAATCAGAATGGACGAGAAACTACAAGGCAATACGCACAATTCTAGCTGGTCAAAAGTATTTTTGGCGTCCATATAGACGTATCGCTATGAAATTGATAAATGTTATTGATATTCACTATTGAATGTTAGGTATTGCAAAATCTAGCGTACAGCAGTTATAATTTGATTACAGGGATGTTCAAAATTATTTCATTACATTACGGCCTATGGGGAAAAACGTTTGCGGGGGTTTTTAATGATATTTCATAACTTCAAACACTTTGAAATTTATGTACATATCTATGAAGTGCACTGCAAGATGATTACTATAGAATATGGTATGAATAGCATTTATCGATCATTTACAGGGACACTAAAGAGAATTATGTTACATTACGGTCTATGGAGAAAAATTGTTTGTGGTGTATTTTGTTCATGTTATACTATTTCAAAAGTATTTAAATTTATATATATATATATATATATACGCGGTTCTTTATAAGATGCTTACTATTGAATATGATGTGCCATTCATCTTTCATATACAGGGGCACACAAAATAAATCAGTTATATTTTTCTCTGTATGAACAATAATTTATGGAAGTTCCTTTTCAGTTGTGGAAAACTTTTTAAAATTATAAAAAATGCGTGCTATTTAGTACGTATAAATTCTATAAATCATATACAGGGCTGAACAAAACCTCTGAAGTACATTTTCGCTTATTGACGAAATTGCTGATGGGGAATTTTCAACTGTGATATATGTTTACTAACTATTCCAAATTTTAGCATATTGTGAATTATGTGATAAATCTATAGTTCATATACAGGGATGTACAAAAGTTTCAGCTATTTTTTCGACTTTGGATGAATTTGTGTTTTCAAACGTGTTATATGTTTTACAAATTATTACTTAGAGATCGTTTTTTGCGTTATTAAGATATGAAGTTTTATTACAGTAGTCCGATTGCATTGAAAAAATGTTTCATAATCTGCTTGACGCATGATGTAATGTTCTTCTTAATAATTTTAATGATACTTTCTTAACTCTATGGAAGTTAAAATGATAAAACTATTTTTATAATATTATAACAAATCCTAAAATTTCTTTTTCTAAAATTTAAGATACGGGGCAAACATTCCTCAGATTTAATGAAAATTGCTGTGTTGTATATTCTGGTGTAGATTGATATTTATCTCTGCACAGAGGAACTTTATGTAAAGAATGGGAATGATAAGATATCATGAGAAATTGCCTACATTATGTTTTGCATTGTATCAAATCTGAATTTGTAGAATTTGTCTGGATCAATTTTGTAACTACTCGAATTGCAGCCAAGTAATATATTTTAAATTATTTTGGCCTGAGATATCTACATACTACAGGCAATTTTTGTCCAAATTTGATCATAAATTTAAACATTTCGCTCTTGCAAAACTTCCTGTGCTCTTCATTATAATTTTCCTCTATAAACAAAATATTTTCAACCAAATTCTAATTTTCCTTAAATTTTAAAACTTGTTGCCTTTGCCTAAGGGTGCAAAAGTTTATTTATGTGACTAACTTAAATTCTACTGCCTATGATAAAAAGAAAATGGTACTTGAACAAAAATTAAAAAAAATATATATTTAGACTTTATAAGCTAAAAACAATTCTAAAAACTGGGGGGGGGGGGGGGGGAGGATCACCTAAGGGCAGATAGATTAAATTGGAACGAAAAAGTCTAAACTACTTAATCATATCAAAAATTGAACTTAATCGTGCTTTATCATATAACTTTTTCTATATTAAAACTGAAAAATGTAAAAAATATACAGAGTTCTTTTCGACATTAAATATGAAATAACAACTGATATGTGCAAACTTAATGCACATAAATCCGATAAAATAAAGTCCATATTTTATTTGGAAGCGTTCATAATCAAGCAGTATATTTTATTCCGCTTCAAGCAACAAATAAAAGAACTATACTCAAATTGATTGATTCAGTCCCAACTGAGAAGCACCAACTTTGAGCTAGTCTATGGGCCATACAATTATATTTATTAAACCAATAGCAGGGTACAACGCCCTAACTACTGAGCTATAACAGGCAAAAAATAAATTAAGCTAGGATAAACTTTTGCAAATCGACTTTTGGCCAGCTACAATCGGTAAATCACCCACCGTGGATCGGTGAGGTTATTCGTGGACAACATGTATAACCACGAATAAATATATATAATAATCTCTTTCGATTACCAAAATTCGGAAAAGTGTTCATTAGTTTTAGAAACCACAGGAACCAATTTAAATTTTGAGACTTAAAGAAGGATTTATATTAAAAAAAATAATAATTTTCCCGCGGAGTCGGCCGTGAGACACGATTAGGAGAGGTTGTGAAGTGTACGCTTATTGCATTATTTTTTCTTTGCAGAGTTGTCTATCAGACGCAGATGAAGGTTGTTACGGAATCGGCATTATTTATTTTTGGTCAAAATCACGCGATCAGTGATGAAAAATGTAAAGGAAAACAATTGACTTGAAATGACTTTTATTATTTTGTTTTTGCGCGTTCACATGTTATTGTCGCTGGTTAAAAAAGAAAAAAGGACAAGTTTTGATGTATTCTGTGGCAACTTCCTATATTTATGTAGATTCAAGTAAGAAAGAAAATAAATGCTGGTAGCTTGTTTTTTATGAGTTATTATTACTAAGTTTTGAAGTTATCTCACCGTAGGAGTTGTTCCATAAATAGTACAACTATACGAGCACAAAGGTGCTAATGTGAGTATGGTTTAAGTTTAAAATATAAAGTTTATTAAAAGTCTTTCGTTCGTAGAATTTAAAAGTAAACAAACATCTGCTTTGCGTGGTACGTTTTGTGGATTTGTTACATTAGTGGCGTCCGCGACAGGACCTGAGTTTAAGCAAGGTTATCTATCACACGTAGTTTAAAAGGTGTTAATAAAAATTAAATGAAATAAAGATTTTCCATGATGTTTAAGTTGGTTAAAGGTTTTAAAAAGGTAGATTTGATCTTCGTAGCCGAGCAATTAGGTGAAATAGCAGCACCAACGGATTCACTTGTGGCACTTAAAGATTTAATTTTGAATTGTAAGGCATATAAAGATGATCCTGAATTTGCACAGAGCGTTTTAGAAAACGCCGTTTCAGAAAGAAAGGAAATGGAAAGATTAGAGAGACAATCAAATGAAAATGCTGAAGTATTGAATATGGAATTACAAGCAAAGGAAAAAACTGAAGCATTGAATATGGAATTACAAGCAAATATTGAAAGCGAAAAGTTAAAATTAGCGCACGAGTTATAACAGGAGAGCTGTTGAACATTTTTGAGTAGATATTTGAGGCACCCTGAAAATTTGTGCAACACTTCTTTTGTAATACCTGAATACAAAATCGAATGTCTGGCTGAAGGATTGTGGCCCAAAAACTGTGCCAGACACGTGTCAAGTGCCATTTGGCACTTGACACGTGTCTGGCACAGTTTTTGTGCCGACTAAAGTGTCTGTCATTTTCAAAATATTTTTTTCTAAGCATAAATATTATTCTGCCTCAATCTCAGCGTGCCTCAAATACCTTTTTGGGGTAGACAAAAAATGGCACTTGACACGTGTCTGGCACAGTTTTTGGGCCGACTAAAGTGTCTGTCGTTTTCAAAATATTTTTTTCTAAGTATAAATATTATTCTGTCTCAATCTCAGCGTGCCTCAAATACCTTTTTTTGGGTAGTCAAAAAATGGCACTTGACACGTGTCTGGCACAGTTTTTGGGCCACATCCTCCAGCCAGACATTCGATTTTGTATTCAGCCATTACAAAAGAAGCGTTGCAAAAATTTTCAGGGTGCCTCAAATATCTTCCCTAAAATGTTTAACAGCTCTTAGACAATTAGAATTGGTGAAACTTCAATCAGCAGTAAACAGCCAAGGTGGAGCTCTTAATCCAATTATCGATAGTTATACAATGAGAAAAAATTTACGCTGCCCAAGTTAGAATTCAGAAAGTTTGGCGGTGAAATAATAGACTGGTTACCGTTTTGTTGTCAATTTAGACAAATTGATGAAGATACAGAAATAGCACCAGAAGATAAATTTCAGTATTTGGTGCAAGCAACAGTTGCCGGCTCCCGATCGAGAGAAGTGGTAGAGAGTTTCCCGCCAAGTGGCACTAATTACGCCAAGGCAATTGAGAGTTTAAAAACCCGTTTTGGTAGAGAAGATATATTGGTAGAATTCTATGTGAGAGAGCTACTCAAATTAATAATATCAGTACAAACGAAGGGAAAATTCTCGTTGACATCGTTATATGATAAATTGGAATTATATTTACGAGCCTTAGATACATTAGGTATCACAACTGACAAATGTGCATCAATTTTATATCCATTAGTTGAGTCCTGTTTTCAGCAGAATTTCTAAAAGCGTGGAATCGCACGAACATATCGTCTGAGAAAACTGAGGCGCAGGACAGATTAAATAGTCTGATGTAGTTTTTGCGAACGAAGTAGAAGGTGAAGAAAGGTTGTCACTCGCCGTAGCTGGTTTTGGATTAGCTAAAAGTGAAGACCGTAAATATGTCGCAAAAAGGAATCACAATAATTTTGAACATAAAACCGGTAAGACTTCGACAGCGGCAGGTCTGTTGACTACCTCTTCCGTAACAGAGAAAAAAGGAGTCTGCATTTTTTGCCAGGGAAGACATGCAAGTTCGGAATGCTTTTCTGCGAGAAAATTAAACTTAGCGGAAATACAAAAAAATCGCCAAGGAGAAGAGATGCTGCTTTATATGTTTAGTACCAGAACATACCGCTAAAAGATGCCGAGCGATGGTGAAATGCATTATTTGTAATAAGCGGCATGTGCCATTACTGTGCAATCAACGTAAGTCATCCGGTAAAGATACTCAAGAGGGAGCTGAGGAGAAGTGTTAAAGAGATGAAGTGAATATGACAAATATTAGTAAGAAGAGCGCCAAAGTGTTCTTGCAGACCTTGAAGGTGAAGCTAGTTTCTGAAAATAAACAGAAGATTGTTCGTTTATTGTTAGATTCAGCATCACAGAAATCGTATATATTAAAAAGTGTGGCGGAAGAAATGAATTACAAGTCTATTCGGCAAGAAAAGATAATACAATCTCTGTTTGGCGACATTACTACTCAAGAATGCCAACGAAACTGTTACAAAATAAGAGTCAGAGATTTGAGCGAAGAATTCAGGTGTAATTTCGAAGTACGAGATCAAGTTAGCATATGCGGAGATATTCAACCCGTTACACAGGGGCCATGGTTTCAAGAATTAAAGGAAAGTGCCATCATGTTAAGCGATGTGAGTCAATGTTGTGGTAGTATAGAAATTTTAATTGGAGCTGATGTTATGGGGAAAATATTAACTGGTAAAAGAAAAATACTGTCTTCTGGTTTAGTTGCAGTGGAAACATATCTTGGGTGGACATTAATGGGAAAAGCACCATGTGAAAAGCCATATTCATCCGAAAACTTGGCAATGACAGTAACATCAATGTTTGTAAAAGAAGCGGATATCTCAAACCTATGGAGGCTTGACTTAATCGGAATTACAGATCCCATAGAGAAGAAGTCAAGAGAAGAGATAGATCGCCAAACTAAGGAGCATTTCTTCGAAACAGTAAAAATAAACGATGAAAATCGGTATGAGATTTGCCTTCCTTGGGTTGATGACATAACAACACTGCCAAATCACTTTAATTTGGCGATGAAACGTTTGGAAAGCATCACCTCAAAGTTAATCGCCAAGAACATGTTTCAACAATATGAAAATGTTTTTAATGATTGGATTAACGAAGGTATTATAGAGGAAGTTCCTTCTTACGAAACGAAATCTTATGGCAATTACTTGCCGCATCATCCAGTCATAAAAGAGAGTAGTACTACAATCCCGATCCGTCCTGTATTTGATGCGTCAGCAAGATTAGCAAATTATCCATCTCTGAATCAATGCCTACAATGTGGACCCAACTTGATCGAGCTCATTCCAGATGTTCTTCTACGCTTTCGAGAAAGAAAACTTGATGTAATTGCGGATATTAAGAAAGCTTTTTTACAGATCAGCATTTGTGAGAAAGATAGAAATTTCCTACGTTTTTTGTGGTGGAAGGACTTAATGGAAAATAAATTAATGACATTCAGGCATACCCGAGTTTTATTCGGTGTGAAATGCAGTCCATTTCTTCTTTCATCTGCCATTGAATATCACATCCGAAGGGCTCCAGATTTCTCTGAAAGTTTTAAAGATAGATTGTTGCACAGCTTTTATGTGGATAATGTCCTAACCAGTGTAAATAGCGAAGAAGAATTGAATCATTTCATCGAAGATGCGAGGATGATCATGGCGAAAGGCAGTTTTGATCTAAGACAGTGGGAGTACACAGGTGATCGCCAAGAAACGCCAAACACGAATGAAACTAATGTCTTAGGACTTGTTTGGAATAAGGAATCCGACATGTTAAAGACAAACCTAAGTTGGCTACAAGATTTTGACACAGAAAAGATCACCAAACGCAGTATGTTGTCAGCTGTGCATAAAATATTTGATCCCTTTGGTTTTACGTCGCCAGTCATGATTTGTCCGAAAATAATGTTGCAAAGAGCCTGGAAATTAGGTTTTAAATGGGATGAAGAGATAACTGGTGAGCTACGTAAAGAATTTTTACTATGGTTTCAAGAACTAACAGTTTTGAAAGATATAGAGATCCCAAGATGCATGAAAATGACTCCAGGAAACATAGAAGCGTGTGCACTTCACACATTTGTAGGTGGAAGTAAAGATGCTTACGCAACAGTTATATTCCTTAGAATAGAAATTGGAAGCCAAGTCGAGTTAGTTTTTATAGCAGCCAGATCAAGAGTTGCACCTTTGAAGAACGCCACGATACCAAGAATGGAATTATTGGCGGCAACTATGGGAACTCGTTTGGCGAAAACTATTGTAGTTGCCCTCGGTTGGGAAAAGATGAAGAGATATTATTGGAGCGATTCATCTACAGTACTCGCTTGGATATCCAGAGATGTCGATTGGTCAGTATTTGTGCGAAATCGGGTTCTAGAGATCAGAAGATTAAGCAGTACTTCATCATGGATCTATGTGCCAAGTGATAAAAATCCTGCAGATTTGCTAACTCGTGGATGTAAAGCGAGACAGCTAGCTGCCAGGAGATGGTGGGAGGGGCCAGCTTGGTTGAGAGATTCAGCAGAGTTTGAAAAATTTACGAACTCTAGTGATCAAGGCTATGACGAAGATGAAATTCGGAAGGAACGAATAAAGACAGTTTCCATGATAACGAATTCTGATGTTAAACAAGATGGTTGGTATTACAGATATTTCTCGAGTTATGTAAAAATCATACGGATGGTCGCATGAATATTACGTTTTAGGCATAACTGCAGAAGTACCGAAGTGAAAAGAGGAGGAGACCTGACGTCATCTGAATTTAAAGAAGCTCAATTAAAGACTCTACTTATGATTCAGAAAGAAGCGTTTTTTCCCGAGAATGATAACAGATTGAGAACTTTACAAACATGGAAAGATGAACAAGATATAATTCGATTGGAGACAAAAATAACGTACAGGAAAGAGAATGAAGATTTTCTGAAACCTATAGTCCTGCCAGCAAAACAGGAAGTTGTAAAACGACTCATATATCATGTACATGTAAAACATTGTCACTCTAGATTACAGATACTACTTAATTTATTGAGAGAAAAATACTGGATACTTAATGGTCGTAGAAATGTAAAACAAGTGTTAGCACAGTGTGTTGTCTACAAACGCTTCAGTGGGAAGAGTTTACGGAGAGATAGTGCGCCTGTACCGGAAAATAGAATAAAGGATGCTAACGTGTTTCAGATCACAGGTGTAGACATGGCGGGTCCGTTATACTTGAAGAAAATTGAGAAATCTTGGATATTGATATTTTCCTGCGCAATATACAGAGCAGTGCATTTAGAGCTAGTGACCGCTGTTTCGACAGAGGCATTTTTGATGGGACTCAGACGATTCGTAGCACGGAGAGGAAGGTGCACTGTCATTTATTCTGACAACGGCACAAACTTCACTGGATCAGCTAATTTATTGAAAAGCCTAGATTGGTCACGAATACAAAAATACAGTTCTGTTAATGCTATTGATTGGAAATTTAATCCACCAACCGCAACGTGGTGGGGTGGTTTTTGGGAAAGGCTTATCAGAATAATGAAAGATCTTCTAAAAAGAGTATTTGGTCATGCTTACCTCACCTATGAAGAAATGAACACAATTTTGACAGATGTGGAAAGTGTAAAAAAATGCAAGACCGCTAACATACCTTTCGGAAGACGCAACTGTGAAACCTATCTCCCCATCTATGTTTCTGCAGAGTATAGAAGAATGCAATCTCCCAGATCTGGATGTTGTGGAACAAAAATCATTAAGCAAGAGATTGAAGTATCGGCAGTCATTGCAAAAAGAATTGAAGGATCGCTTCAGATCCGAATATTTAGGTGCATTAATTGAAAGAGCAAGGAACAAACACCAAGAGCAAATTATAGCTGTAGGTGATGTTGTATTGATCGGATCTGATAATAAAAAGAGAATTGATTTGCCTTTAGGTCGAATCACAGAACTTATACCTGGTAGAGACAAGAAACTTCGACTCGTAAGAGTTCAAACATCACAACATGAGCTTTTACAACCTATACAAAGAATATAGCCACTACAGATAGCTTCGTCTACTGACTGTCCGAAACCAAAGATTTCTCACAATCCAGTGAAAATACTTAAGGGGTCTTGTACCTTTTAAATGCGTCGAAAATTGACGAAAAACTACAAAGTTTGAATTAGTCTATCTTCAAAGCCTTTTTACGTATAAACATGAAATTTTGGATATCAATTAAACAGATTGTGCTTTGTAATATGCTACCATTAGACATTTATTAACCCTTTACAGAATTTGTGTATTGTTGAAATCAAAATAGCTCTTTTTTTACCCCATAAGTCATTGCGCGCATGATATCTTGAGAAAGTATGTATGGATTTGCATGAAATTCGATAAAGGTACTAATCATATATGTGTGTTTAAAATGATCTACTCTTAGGCTAAAATTATTTCATTAACTATATAAAAAATATATTTTCGTAAAAAAAAATAAAAATTTTGTATTTTTAATGAATAAAAATAGTCATAACTAAAAATATTACCATTGTAAATATTTAAAAGTAGATCATTTTAAACACACATATTTGTTTAGTATATTTACCAAATTTCATGACAATCCATACAAACTTTCTCAAGATATCATGCGCGCAATGACTTATGGGGTACAAAAAGAGCTATTTTGATTTCAACAATACACAAACTCTGTAAAGGGTTAATAAATTTCTGTTGGTAGTATATTACAAAGCACAATCTGTTTAATCAATATCCAAAATTTCACGTTTATACATAAAAAGGTTTTGAAGATAGACTAATTCAAACTTTGAAGTTTTTCGTTAATTTTCGACGCTTTTAAAAGGTACAAGACCCCTTAACAAAGCTGTGATTTTGGATGTATCCTCAAGCAAGGAATCTCCTAGACACAGCAGAGCTGGAAGGATACTGAAAATTCCTGAAAGACTGAATTTATAACAAGTGAGTTTGTCAATTTCTCTACGTTTAGAATTAGTTCTGATTATACAAGGTAATCAGAAGGTGGGAGGATGTTACGGAATCGGCATTATTTATTTTTGTTCAAAATCACGCGATCAGAGATGAAAAATGTAAAGGAAAACAATTGACTTGGAATGACTTTTATTATTTTGTTTTTGCGCGTTCACATGTTATTGTCGCTGGTTAAAAAAGAAAAAAAGCAAGTTTGGATGTATTCTGTGGCAACTTCCTATATTTATGTAGATTCAAGTAAGAAAGAAAATAAATGCTGGTAGCTTATTTTTTATGAGTTATTATTACTAAGTTTTGAAGTTATCTCAGCGTAGGAGTTGTTCCATAAATAGTACAACTATACGAGCAAAAATGTACTAATGTGAGTATGGTTTAAGTTTAAAATATAAAGTTTATTAAAAGTCTTTCATTCGTAGAATTTAAAAGTAAACAAAAATCTGCCTTGCGTGGTACGTTTTGTGGATTTGTTACAAAGGTGGTGAAAGTGTATGCCTGTCAATGTTTTCCCCAAAATGATTTCTTCTGTCGTTTCTAAATTTGCCCATATGTATTATAATTGTACATAGAGTTGTCCTATGCGTAAACATTGCATTTTTAACATCATTTATTAAAACTTTTCTACAAAATCTTAGTGTGGCGTATCTAATGAGTGTCAATTATTTAAAATTGTGGCGCCTACTATGGAAAGTAGACTGCTATTAAACTAGAAATAAATACTCGGAAACATTTTTGAAAATCAGTGGCGAAAAATGAAAAATTGTTTTCTTAAATGCTATTTTTAAATCTTGAAAATATATTGACTTTGAGGTTTCTAGAGATAAAGAACAGTCTTCAGAAAAAGGTAAACCCGGATGAGGTAATTGTAAACTTTTGTACATGGTTATATTATACACTCGCTGCCAAATTTAAACACGCAGAGGAAAATGTTAATTTATGGAAGACAATCTGAAATGTGGGAGCTAAAATTTGCTGCAGAGATATATGGAAGTATACAAATATGTTATATAATAGCCAATCATCGCTTCGTGTGGAGAAATATGCAAGAAAGCAGTCGTCTTTAGCCAGCAATGTGAAGGGTTACAGGAGTTGCATGTAAGTGCTGACAAACATTATTTAGAAATTTCGTACGTATTTTTATTCACGATACACGTGTTTCTATGGGTACCAGAAGACGAATCCAAAGTTCTGAGTGTTGGCGCGCTAGCGGGCGCTTTGAAAAGGGACAATCAAAAATAGATGTTTCTCTTTTCCTTGGCGTTCATCATTCTTAATTTCAACATTATGGAAACAATCCCTAACCAGCCAAAGAATTGTCCGAAAACCTGTGGCCTATCGTACAAGGTTTAAGACATCAAGGATGATCTATATATTGCTGTTTCAGTCAAGCGGAATCGAAGACCAACCTCCACACATGTGACATCTATAGTTGCAGCGTCCAGTGGTAACACGGTATCTTCCACAACTATTTGCCAAATGTTATACATGAGTCGACTATACCACCGTGGACCACGAGTTTGTGTTCCTCTATTCGTCCAATCCAAGGGAGCATGATTTAAGTTTTATCCGCAACATGTCATTTGGACTGCGTCTGATTGGGGCAACGTTATGTTAACGGATGAGTCGAGATTTACCCTGCAACCAAATTATATGTGTGTATGTGTCTGGAGAGAAGTAGGCACACGCAATTTGGCCCAGTACATAAGCGAGTATGACGCATTTTGAGGTGAAAGCACCATGGTTTGGGAAAGGATTTCATTTTGATATCGCACCAAACTGCACATCTATGGGTTCTATGACGACTGACCGATATCGGGATGAACTCCTAGACTCCACTGTGAAATTTTACGCTGCAGCAGTTGATCTTCCATCCGTTTTAATGGGTGATATTGCACGTGTTTGGCTTACTCATTGGGAATTAAAATCATCGAAAATCTTTGGGATGTCCTCGGCCTTCCTGTGTGTTCTCATTTTCCACTACAGCCACTCTCACACAGTTCCAAACTACTCTGCAGGAGGAATGACGATTACTTTTTCTACGTTAGTTAATCACCTCATAGAAAGCATGACCACACTCTATAAACATTGTATGCAGGTTAGGGGTACCCACGCCCTATTAATGTCGGTTTTGTTTGTTTTAGCTTTAAACATGTTTTTGTTAATGTCTCCAATACTTCATCTTATAACGTATGAATTCATATATATGATCATCAAATAACTTATGTATTCTGAATATTGTTTTCAACTTTGTATCTAAATTTTAATTTTATTTCACGAATAGACATAGGGGAGAGTAGCCGAATTTTGACCACTTTGCTTATTTTCAGGTGTAACTCACTTAATTTTGGGAATATCTTCAAAATATCATTACACGGGGTCAACTTATTCATCTACTAACTAAATAAAACTTTAGATCAATTTATTTTTGAAAATCTTAAATTTTATTTTAATTTAAAAAAATGTCAAATGTGGTCCAAATTCAGCAACTGGTCGCCTAAGTTGGACTCCCATTCTCCTAAATTGGACCAATAAATATTCAGGTTGTTTTAATGACTAGGGAATATAACTAATCTTATTAAAAGCAAAGTTTGCGATTAATGAAACAATAAAAGAAAATAACAGCAATGAAACATAATAAAATCAAATATCTGAAAATAAAAGTATTTTAAATCAAAATGTATTCAAAACATAAATCAAAGTTATCAGTAATTAGGAATAAAAATTATGGAACAAATTGTCAGGTACTTGAATATCATGTAAGAAGTGATTCAAAGCCTAACATGAATTTTGTTTATTGATTTTTTTTTTCCAGCGCACACAACATGGAACCGTATTTCGCAATTTGAACACTGAATTATTTCTGCTAAATATATATATATATATATATATATATATATATATATATATTATATATATATATATTTATATATCTTGTTCAAATTTTTAATCGTTAATAAAATACTCATTATTCATCCTATCAAGTTGAAATAATTTTTTTGAACTTGTACTGGATGACAATTGACGTTAATACAGTTTTTTCAAATATTAATTAATTAATTAATTTAATTTTAATTAATTAATTTTAGTTTTGCATGGAAAACAAAATGGCAGACATTGGTTATCGAATCATACTTGTGAAATGCATCTTCATATCTATAAGGGGGGTTACCATACGAGAGACCCTTTCTTGTCTCCAAATATCGCCAAGTTTGTCGCCAACTTAGCGATATATCGCCAAATTTGGCGGCCAAAATGAGTCGCCAAAAGGGACGCCAACTTGGCGATATCTCTAATATTTCGCCAAATTCTCATAGAGTTCCATTGTAAACCTACTTGCTTATAGAAAATCAACAAATTGAGATATTTTAATGCAACAAAAACTAATATTAACTTAAGGGATTATATTAAATTTTTCTTTGATGACCTAAGTAGGAATTGACTTTAAAAACAAAATTTTTATATTACTTGTTTAAAGTTCATATTATAACTAATTTCTGTTTTGGGATAGAGCAAAAGTTCAAATTTGTGAAAGTTCAAATTTGTGGACCAGTGTAATTTCCACATCTATTTCAAAGGGACACAAATGCCTCTTGGCATACTTCAATAATTCTGTACCTTGGAACAAAAAGGGCCAAGAGTTGAGTTTAATACATGAATGAATTCAGGATGCGATATAAAGTAATTGTTAAAATGGCCAAAGTCCTCCGAATATTAGACCATGGAAAACAAAATATTTTGTCGAGGATAATGTTACTTACTGTTAATGTAATATGTCAAACTTAAATTGGGTTTCCTGCCATTTGAGAAAAATGGACATTGGCCCTTTTTGATCCAAAGTACAGAGTTAGGCTCGCAAACGTGCGGTTTATCTAGCTAGAAATAATCTTAGATATTTTTGTGCCGCAAAATTTTATTACGAATCGCAATAAATAATCTATTTAAATCGTATGATCATATCGTATTTTAATCTCCAGAATATACAGTCATAAAACAATTAAATATGAAATAATTTAGATTATTAATTAATTTGACATTTGCATTTTTATTAACAGCATTGTTTGTATAAATTATTTTATGAAGCAGTAAAAGACATAAATATAACAAATTAATTTACTTGAAGTGTTTTTCGGAGAATACCGCTCCATCTTTTCCAAATGATACATAAATAACAAATATAAAATTCAATTCAAGCAAAATTTTATCTAAAATCAAATACATATGTAACTAAAGTATAAATATTAAAAAATATTGCGATAAATTCGTTTTATTATTCATGCATATTTCTCAGATTTTTTTTTTTTTTTTTTTTTTTTTTTTTTTTTTTTTTACAAATGCTTTATAAGAGCTGGTTTTCAAATATGTCAGAAAAGAGAAAATATCAATTTTGTTTTCTGCGAAATCTTAGGGTAATAAATTTATATTCTGGGATGATTTTCTTCTGGATATTTTTAAAATCTATAATGCGAATATTTAACCAATTTTAGGAATAGGTTTTGGTTCTTTCAATATACATATGTAAATATCTTGAAAATTTCATTTTATAAACAGTACTACTCTACTTTTGATGTATGAACAATAATTTAATTCACGAAATGGTTAAATCGTTATAGTAAATTTTAAATATATCATATGTTTAAATCTTTGCCATTTAGTTTTTCTATGTTTAATATTTTGACTTTACTTTTGAACACTATACGTAATCCGTGTTTTTTAGGAACTTTTGGAGAAAGTCCAAATATATTCAATTAATCAAATCTTTGACTTTATTAATTCAAAAATATAAATGTTGTTGTGATTTGAGGACTTACAAAAATTGACATATGTATTTAAATAACACATGGATTTTTTCGAAAACACCAATGTGAAATAACTTCAGGCACAAATTTTATCGTTTAGTAGTTGGCCAAAATTGGAAGATTTTGAAAAAAGTATAGTTCAAATGTTTGATAGTTCATAGCGACAGTTAAATTTGAAGTAATGAAATTAATTTATATATATAGGAAAGGAAAATGTAATCTTAATTATGATTAAATAATTGGTTGTAGGGTATTTCTACTAAAATTGCGATTGTTAAGAGGAACATTGTAACATATAGAGTAAAAGTTCTAAAAATGATTTCTTCGTCAGATAATTCGTAGTTGAGTAACTTTTAGCTTTTGTATAAGCCTTAAGATAACTTTACATGGAAATATCAGTTTAGTAGCCAGACTCTTTTAATATAAAATAAAGATTACGTTTTGCTGTTATTGATAAAGTTTAGTTGCAGGTTTGTATCCGGTAAAAAGTTCTTTTTTGTTGTCTCGATAGACATTCAATTCACATAAGCTCTAAATTATTCTCAGGCCATTCCAGTTTTGAGACGTGATTATTTCGGAATTATACTATACAACCAGCAGCACATGACATGATATGCATTTTGTAGAATTAGTATCACTTCATTATTTTGGAAAATGTCACGTATGAAATTCCTCTGTTATCACTTATTTCTTGCTTCAAGTATATCATTGATGTATTTTTTTACATTTTAATTCCCATTCATCTCACAAAAATTCAGCACTCACGTTTCGATATCATTCAATACAAGGTATTTCCAATAACAGGGCATTTCAGGACAAAATGAATATTAAATTAGAATTTAGAAAACTATGCTTATTTCTCTATTTGCGTATTGTATGCGAACATCATCAAACACGATTTGCTTGTCTCGTCAGTCCAAATAACACAGCATCACTATTTCTTTCTCTCGTTATGATGAATTTTACTCCAGTTTCATCATTTCAATAATCGTTTCAGCGATATTTTTTTTTTTTTTTGAGGAATTCCATAATTTAAGCCAAGCTATTACAGAATGTACTGAATTGTCCTTATCTTGAACTTTATATTGCAATGCAATAATTTATTTTCTATATATTGTGATTATTTTTACCATCTAACCCTTGGACTCTCATTCTTTAATTATCAGTTACTGTCGTGAATCTTTTCTTGCATTCACCAATCTGTCACATTTTATGCATCATTCAGTTGATTATTCATCAACTTTTCTTTATATTATTAGTTGTAATTTTCATGTAATATCCTTTTTAGGTGCGTTCGTAATTATATAAATACGTAGCACCTATAGTCGTCGTTCAGTCCGTCCGTCTGTCCGTCCGTCTGTCTGTCCGCATATAACAGAGCAAAAACTACCCAATCGAATGGTCTGAAATTTTAAGTATATGATTGCTGCACAATTTTGTTGAGCCATTTCAAATTTTATGAAAATCGGATGTATAGTTTAATTACAGGGACAGTCAAAAGTTTTTCTTTACATTACGGCCAATGGGAAAAAATATTGCAAGTGCATTTTATTGATGTTACAGCCTTCCGAATGGTCTGAAATTTTAAATATATAATTGCTGCAAAATGTTGTCGAACCATTTCAAATTTTATGAAAATCGGATGTATAGTTTAATTACAGGGAGAGTCAAAAGTCTTCCGTTACATTATGGGGAATGGGAAAAAAATTATTGGAAGTGCATTTTAATGATGTTACATACTATGCACTTTATGAAGTGCAAAAAATTATACATTCAGTACAATATGGGGTTCAAAAAATAATTATAAAACTAGTTATAGGACGAACGCACCTCATTTGCTACGTTTGACGGGCAATTTCCAACTTGTTTATAACTGTAGCTGACACAGTTTCTAAGGTAATTAATTAAATCATCAGTAATCCTTTATCAGCTCATTCATTAAAAGGAAACTTGAAATTTACCAATTTGATAGCAATCATAAAATGTACTGTTAAAATTTCTCCTATCAGTGTCAATAAATTATATATTAACAGTCTAAATATCACCATGGACTTAATTGACATCATTTTCAGATAAAAGTATATATGTCTGTTAGTCTGAATACTCATAAAATTAATGCAAGTTAAATGAGAGAAAGACATAAACATAGATAAGTTTTAATCTCTTTTCTTCTTAGATGATTCGCTTGATAAAATAAAAATAATTGAACTATTTCTTTATAAATTGTTTGTATAACTAATTAATTAATAATTATCACAAAGTAAAAGATGTTGCATAAAAAACATATTTAACATTTAATTAACAACAAAAGAAACGCAAGTTACAAGAACACAATACGCATTCTAGAACTGAACATTCTATTTATTCTGATACTTATTTATCATGAATTCGGGAGAGAAATTGCTTAGTGCTGCCATATGTACATTTTAAATGTAAATGTAAATATGACAGCTTCTAAGTAACTGCGGAGTAGAAGGAGAATTAGTTTCCAAACATTCAGCAGCAGCAACAATGGAGCAATTGGGAACAGAATTTTTTGGAAGTAATGGATCAATGTCAGTTGCTTCAGGACTTGAGAAATTAGGATCATGAAAGTCAGCGGGTGTAGTACCTGGAGCATTAGGATCATGTGAGTCAACTAGTTGTAGATCTGTGATAGGCTGTATTGGTGGAGAATCCCCTTGTTTGACCATTACGTTTTAACTTCTGAAATGTCAGTATAACTTACTTCAGAATTTGGATAATTAACTAAAGAAATCTCTGAAACTACATTAGTTATTTGATCAACATGCCTTTTCCAGTTATTCAAACTAACTTGAACTCCATAATTTAATTTTCCTTCTCTTGCTATAATTCGACCAGTTTTCCATTTAGCTTTTAGAGTATAATTCCTTACAGCTACTTTCTGGTTAATTTCAAATTCTTTTACTTTAATTTTGGAATTTTTCACATTTTGTTTATCATTAACAAAATTCGTAAACCTTGGCACTATTAATTCTATTTCTGTTCTTATATGACGTTTTAGCAGTAAAGATGCAGGAATCTTCCCTTCGTAACATGAGTCATCTTTCTATCAATATTATAAAGGACAAACATATCTGTGCGTAACGCATGCGTCATTCTACGAATGGCAACACTTTGAAATTTTAAATGAAATTTCGGTTTTGCAATTTTCACTACTGCAAATTTTTTAACTTCTAAACATCGCACAGTTTCAATTTTTACACCGTCGTATAGGGAAAAAATGTACTTTTAAATGCAATTTGTTTGAAAGCTCTATCTCAATTTATTTTTGAGATATTATTTTTTTTTATAGTTTTTAGTACCAATTTTGTAATTGTGGCAACCATTTCTATTAAAAGTAAAGGGAAAATAGTGATGGTTTTTATTTTTATTGATTATATCCTTATTGATGCCATTTTCACATTGCAAATAAAAATAACTTTTTTTCTAATTTTTGAACAGAAAATGACGTCAGACATTAGAAAAAAAAAACACGCATTCTTCTTCATAGATCAAAAGATTGAAGAAGATATTTCAATATTTTTACATTACGCTGATACTGAGTTTGAGACGCTAGGAAAAATGATTCAGTGAGTAAAAATGACATCATATTTAAAACAAAACGATCTTTTTCTTTAATAAAACTAAATATTTGATCAATACTAAATGGCTAATACTATGGCAACTAAAGGCAAATTTCTGAATGGTAAATTTTCGCCGGTACTGAGATTAGAACTTAAATTTTATGCGAATGTTCACATGAAAAGTTGTATCGGACGAACGTGACGTTAAGTTTGGGAATACATTCATTAATAATGTATTGCGCGTTAAAATACTTTTAAATTGTGTGATTGAGTGGTACGTATGTAAATTGTGAGAATGTAAAAATAACGTACAGTTTAGGTTTTATGGGGGGCAATTTTATGATGTGACAAAGCGAAATCATTTTACTGATTTTTCATCCCGTAAAATCAAACGTAAGAGCCTCAATCGATAAACTTCAACATAATTACTCATCTTGATTATACGTATTCTAATACAGTTTAATTTTTAAATAATTTAAGCAGTTGAAATTTTTGGAAATAATATTTTAGCAATTTTAGGTTTAAAACACTATTTTTTTTAAGAGTTAGACTAGATGGAACCCGTCAAAACTTGACGGCAAACAATTTGATAGCACTAAAGAAAAAAAGTTTACTTACCGCAAAGGCTGGGCGATGTCTAGAATTAAATATCATGATAAATCGGCATCTGTATATCATGATATTCCGATATATCGATTTAGGAAAGTGCCCCCTCACAGGCCTTTCCAACGATATGTCACATGAGGTATGACGGCAAAATTTAGAAAAAGGCCCTCCTGCGGGGGGAAAGCTAGTGGGGAGTGGGACACTGAAGGTGCATAACATGAATAATTCAGCAACATTTTGATGAAATTTGCATTTATTCTGCGATCCTTTGACAAAATCAGTGTTTTTCTGCGACCATTTGACAAAAATCGCACTTTTTCTGCAGTCCTTTGAATGAAATTCACGTTTACTCTGCGATCCTTTGATGAAATCACGTTTTTTTTTTTTCAATCCTATGACGAAATTTGTGTTTTATTCCATAATCTTTCTACGAAATTTGCATATTTTCCACGATATTTGACAAAATTCATATTTTACACGATGAAATCAGAAAATAAAAATGACTGTCACTGTTGCACTCAGTTCCATGTACACCCAAGAGGTCGAGTGCCCGTACTCGCTATACCCTTTTAATTTTTCAGCAGGCATGCTCGTGTAAAGTTGACGGTTTTTCAAAAAATTTCCTGCTACGAACGGTTTTAAAATTTATTTTTTACTATTGATGTTTGTGCATAGATTTAAATGACAACATTATCACAAATTATTTGAAAACAGGTTTAAAATTTTGGGTAAAAAAAAACTTTTTTCCTGGAAAAATTGAAAACAGGAATATGCTACCAAAAAATATAAAAAAATATTATAAAAATTGTAGTGTGTGTGTCATAGTTTTTACGAAAGTTTTTCTTGCTTGATTATTTTTTGTATTTATGATGTATTCCACAAAGAATATAGGAAATATAAGAACGTTTAAAGTAATACCGAGTTGCATAAAGTTAACTTAACCATCGTCACAAATTGATATTACTAAAATTTTGGGTATTTTTTCGTTAGCTCACCAGTCAAAAATGACTTTCCCATTAGTGCACCACCGACCCCCCCCCCCCCAAAAAAAAAAACAAACAAACAAACAATAAGCTGGATGTATGAAAATTCATGCATCAATCTATAAACTACACTAAATATGTAAATGTTACAGTTGCTAATGCATGTATGAGCACTGCACGCCCATGAAAACAACAAAAAAACATTACTGTATGCAGAAGACTCTAAAATGTAGGAAATTATGTGCTGTGCTAACTTAAAAGTACCGAACTTAAGGGGGTTTCTCAAACATTTCCATCCTTACTTTTTATTTTCTAAAAGATTAGATTTTATAAAAAAAACACTAATATTCAAGCATGCCTACTGAAAAGAAAAACAACAAAAAAAGGAAAAATGCTGAAAAAGGCGGTTTCCCCCATGAGATGCCAAGAAATCCAAAATTTGAATACCATTATATTTCAGAAAATTAATATTTGCCTTAATTTTACATTTAAATGTTTGAATATATAAAGAAAATGTTATTGAACTGAAATGGTGGTATTCAAAACACATAAATCCTTGGTATCTATGTACCATGAGGCATATTTCCTAAATCAGCAAAAAAATTGAAAAAAAAAATGAAAAAGAAAAAAAACACTAAAAAAACTAGTTGGATGTGCCAATCCCAAAACTTTCTTCTATCATTATACATCTTAATATTTCAAAACCTAGTTACACATGTTAATACTTCAATATTATTAGTTCAATATTATACCAACTTTGATTTTCATCTTAAATTTCTGCTCAAGTCAATTAAACGGACTAAAAACGAGTTAATCTATATCATGATATTTGTTAAAATTATTAATTTTTCCTTATTCTGTCGTTATCAGCTGTTTGCGAATAGCCAGCATAGCAGGAAGCGAGTTCCCGCCGATGCATGAGCCGCCGATGCACAATAGAACTACGAAAAATCAAGAAAAGTATAAAAAATCGCTAGCACGGAGCCCCTTTACCGCGCAATATTTCCAAATTCAAGGAGAACCTGTTGGCCAAAGCCAAAAACAAGCATAAACATTTTGATTAAAATAAATAATCATTGTTTAACGTCTGATATACGAGTTAAAAATAATAAATATATTACAAATCATCAGACATACAAGTAAAATTACATAAATACATTTAATACAATTAAAAAGCAAACGTTTCAAGCTAAATTTTAGCCCCTCATCAGTGCAACAAAACATTCAAATGACAGAAAACTATATATCATGTTTACAGTTAAAAATTATTAGCAGTTAAAATTCAATAAAGTATAATTTTTTTTTTAAAACAATGCTGAGTATTCAGGAGGAAGTGCACAAGATTCATTTATCGGCGACGTTTGCTTACGAGTGAACACACCTTCCAGAAAAACTCTACTTTTAATATTATTGCAACCGGATCTGATAACTTTCATATTCGTGAAATCTGGGATATGGTCGGTATCCAAAGAATGCTGTACAATTTTAGACTGTAGGTTTCCAGATTTGTAAGTACGTTTATGCTCGGCAAGGCGAATGGCGCAAGTGCGACCAGTTTCGCCAATATATACTGAGTCGCAACCTTTACATGGTATACTGTAAATTGAACCGGTTCTTAGTAAGGGGGGAATTTTAGGTTTAGATTTACAAAGTAAGTTTTTCAAAACATTTTGAGGCTTGAATGATGTACAGATGTTATGAGACTTCAAAAGGCTAGAGATTTTTTCAGTAAGATTTCTTACTTTGTAAATCTAAACCTAAAATTCCCCCCTTACTAAGAACCGGTTCAATTTACAGTATACCATGTAAAGGTTGCGACTCAGTATATATTGGCGAAACTGGTCGCACTTGCGCCATTCGCCTTGCCGAGCATAAACGTACTTACAAATCTGGAAACCTACAGTCTAAAATTGTACAGCATTCTTTGGATACCGACCATATCCCAGATTTCACGAATATGAAAGTTATCAGATCCGGTTGCAATAATATTAAAAGTAGAGTTTTTCTGGAAGGTGTGTTCACTCGTAAGCAAACGTCGCCGATAAATGAATCTTGTGCACTTCCTCCTGAATACTCAGCATTGTTTTAAAAAAAAATTTATACTTTATTTAATTTTAACTGCTAATAATTTTTAACTGTAAACATGATATATAGTTTTCTGTCATTTGAATGTTTTGTTGCACTGATGAGGGGCTAAAATTTAGCTTGAAACGTTTGCTTTTTAATTGTATTAAATGTATTTATGTAATTTTACTTGTATGTCTGATGATTTGTAATATATTTATTATTTATAAACATTTTGGTTCAATTGTATGCATAATTTTATACGCTGTTCGATGGTACAATAATGAAAATGGCACAGAGATCGGAATTATAGCGCCCCCTTCTTTCGGAATTTTTTCAAGTTCAGGGAGGACTTGTTTGCCATAGCCAGAAACATGCACAAAAAATTTGGTTCAGTTATATGGATAACTTCATACACTTTTCGATGGTACTATAATGAAAATGGTACAGACATCGCAATTATAGTGCCCCCTTCCGGCAGAATTTTTCCAAATTCAGGGAGGACCTTCGTGCCATGACCAAAAATAAACACATAAAATTTGATTCAGTTCTATGCATAACTTCATACACTTTTCGGCGGTACAATATTCAAAATGGCACAAAAATTGTACAAAAATCGCTATTACAGCGCCCTCTACGAGCGATTTTTTTACAAATTAAGGGAGGACCTCTTTGCCATAGCCAAGAACTTAATTTTTTTTTTTTGGTTCAATTCTATGCATAACTTCATACACTTTTCGATGGTGCAATATAAAAAATCGCACAAAAATTGCTATTACAGCGCCCCCTAACGGCGAATTTTTTGCAAATTCATGGAGGACCTGCTTGCCATATCCAAAAACTTAAAATAAAAATTTGGTTTAATTCTATGCATAACTTCATACACGTTTGGACGGTACAATATTCAAAATCGCATAAAAATCGCTATTACAGCGCTCCCTACCGGCGAATTTTTTCCAAATTCAGGGAGGACCTGCTTGCCATAGCCAAAAACTTAAAATAAAAATTTGGTTTAATTCTATGCATAACTTCATACACTTTTGGACGGTACAATATTCAAAATCGCTATTACAGCGCCCCCTACCGGCTATTTTTTTCCAAATTCAGGGAGAACCTGCTTGCCATAGCCAAAAACTTAAAATAAAAATTTGGTTCAATTCTATGCATAACTTCATAAACTTTTCGATGGTACAATATTCAAAATCGCACCAAAAACGCATTTACAGCGCCCCCTACCGGCGAATTTTTTCCAAATTCAGGGAGGACCGGCTTGTCATATCCAAAAACTTAAACTAAAAATTTGGTTCAATTCTATGCATAACTCCATACACTTTTGGATGGTACAATATTCAAAATCGCACAAAAATTGTTATATCAGCGCCCCCTACCGTCGAATTTTTTCCAAATTCCGGGAGGACCTGCTTGCCATAGCCAAAAACTTATAATAAAATTTTGGTTTAATTCTATACATAACTTCATACACTTTTTGATGGTGCAATGGCGACAGACAGACGGACAGACGGACAGACGGACAGACGGACGGACGGACAGACGGACAGACGGACACACAGACAGACAGACATTTTCTATAAACATGTTTTTTGGAATCTCTGACCCCTAAAACATGCAAATCCGTCGAAAACCGGAAGTCGAAAAAAATTTCGATTACAATACTTTCTTCTATTGAAGATAGAAGAAAGTAAAAAACACATACACAATACATATATACTCAGATATTTGTGTCCATTTCGATGTTATTAAAAAAGATTTGTTGGGAACATTAAAATTTTTGTCACACATATTTACAAACAGACCATGCAAAAAAGCAAAACATGCATGAATGAAAATGGATTACTAAAATTACCTTATTGTAGACAACATTGAATCTCTTAAAACCCTTCGACCTATTTGAACCTTTGAATTGAGTATACACAAACATGCATCAGGCCAGTGCACTAATGCATGTACTAAAATAATTTTCTTATATACTACGCAATTTTATTTTTAACCCTTCTTTAAATGAAAGTAAGTGAAATGGATCAGGCAAACTGCACTACATGCATAGAACAAACAAAAATTTATTATTGCACAACATAGGCTCCCAAATTTGTTGCACATTTCTATAATTAAAGCATAGGCAGATACACATAAGGCTAAACGCACTGGACGCATGAATGCAAATACTAAGATTATCCCCTTATAAATAACATTAAAAACTTGGTACCTAGTCACCTTATTTGTACATTTAGAGCATTTTTCCATTTTATTGACATGAACCAATGAATCATATAGGTTTTTCATTATCCAGCATATTTATTATTGTACAATATAAGCCCCAAATTTGTTGAACATTTCTATAATTAAAGCATAGGCAGACATGCGCAAGGCTAAACGCACTGGACGCATGAATGCAAATACTAAGATTATCCCCTTATAAATAACATTAAAAACTTGGTACCTTGTCACCTTATTTGTACATTTAGAGCATTTTTCCATTTTATCGACATGAACCGATGAATCATATAGGTTTTTCATTATCCAGCATATTTATTATTGTACAATATAAGCCCAGACAAACTGCACTGATGCATACTAAAATTTATTATTGCATTACTCAGTAACCCTAAAATTTGTTTACTTATTTCTACAAACTGAAATTCCGACAGACATACATCAAGCAAAACATCCTACATGCATGAATGCCAGGTTCCCTTTAGTTGTTTATTATAGGACCTCTTTATATACTACATTCAGTGTTCTATTGCCTTTTGGTAGTATTTGAACCTTTAAGTTCTCAAATGAACGCACCCAAGACATAGCTACATATAACTGACCATGGCTAAAAACAGACTGGGGTAAATAAATACCAACACAATCTAAAGTTTGTCCCTGTGCTTTGTTGATAGTCATACAAAAAGCGAGACGTATGGGAAATTGGAGTCTTTTAAAAGAGAAAGGGAGTGATGTGTCTGATGGTGATAGGTCGATTCTATTAATCAAAGCTCTTTGCCCTTTTCTTTCGCCAGTGATAATTTCTAAATCTAAACAATTGTCATACATATTCCTCACAATTAGTCTTGTCCCATTTAAAAGACCCTGGGTAGCATTTAGGTTTCTTAACAGCATTACAATTGCACCGACTTTTAATGTGAGATTATGTGGAGGCAAACCACTTAACTCTAAACTGTTTAGAAATTCTGCAGGAAATTGAAGAATTTGGCTTTCATCATCAGTTATGAGATTATTTACGCTAGCGTATGTTCTCTGTGTGCCAGGTATAAGATGTAGAACTTTAGAATTTATTTCATCACAATGCTCATTTTTGGGGGCAAGAATAGCAAATTTAGAAAAATTAACAACATGATCTGGTGAAGCAAAATGTTTGCCAAAAATTTCAGATACGATTAGATAGATACGATAGATTCAAAAACCGCTGCAACCTCTGAGCATGTTGGTTCGTTGTAACGGCGAGGATCTGATAGCGGTTCATGATAAAAGCGCATAACAAAATCAACTGGCACTCTGTTTTGTTTTAAAGCTAGCTCGTGTTCCTCAGATATTTTTTGATGCATCGTTTTATAGCACTTAACGTATGGATTACATTTAATTAAATTAAGATTTATTATATTAAGAATGTCCTCTCTAATAGAACTATTCTCAGCCTTTTCTAACCTAATTTCGTTTGCTTCAGAAAAGTCTAAAATGTACAATTGACCATAAGAAGCATGGGTCGAATTATCTGGATACAAAGGGGAAATTTTGTGGTGTACTGAACCTAGAATTTTGAAACATTAAGGACCGTAACCAGGAGGTAACTTTATATTGGCACCGAATGACACGAAGGATAAAGCATTATTATATTGCCTAATATTTTGCCTAAAGTTTTTCGACATGTCATTATTTCCAGTGAATAGATCTCTTATGTCATCAATAATTTGAAATTCGGACAGTTTGAACTTTTTGTTAGAACAACACAAATTAAATAAGGCATTTGAATTCTTTTCTGATGAAAAATACAACGCATTACAATAAGCACATGTGTTGTCTAAATTACCTAAGTTGGACGGAGATAAATTTGAAATGTTGTCGGAAACGGCACACCTATACTGAATTTTATATGGCTTTAAAACTGACTCTACCTTTTTTCTATTAGCATAATACTTTTTATTTTGCTCCTTCCGTTTCTGTTTTTTGGAAGATGATTCAACCTTTTTTTTGCTCTGCATAATACTTTTTATTTCTCTCTTGCAGTTTTCGTTTTTTGGAGGGAGATGAATTTTTTTCCTGCCGAATTTGTTATTTGCCCTTTTTGAGCAATACCGTATAGTGACCATCATGTCCATTTCCATCATACAATAAATTAACTTCTGTTTTGCCTCGAGCATTTACACCCAAATTTGTGACGTTATTGTTTTGTGCATTGATAATTGTGACAAAAATATTAAAAATTGCGGTTGCGGCATTTAATTATAAGTGTCCACCATGCGTACTGTTTCTTGACATAATATTCATGTAATCGTTTACATGAGTAATAGGAACACCGTAAGAAAGATCACCAACAATAAACGGATGATAAGCATCCCAATTACCGACTACATGTTTTACAATGACGTGGCGTACGCGCGGGTGATGATCTTCTGTATCATACAGGAACACAGACAGCGCCCTAGATAAGCAATTTCCGTCCGGCTCAATTTCGCGAAGATTGTAGGATGCTAGATCCATAACTAAACTAAATAAGCCTAGGACTCGCTATGAAAATTAAACAGCAGAGCAAAATAATAGAGATCGAAATGGACACAGCAAAATAAAATAAATAATAACAAATAAACTTACTATTTCAAAGCAGCACCTTACAGTAAATAATATTAGAGATAGCAACGTGCGTGCTACTATATTAACGACTACAGCATGGGAGAATAAATTATTCATTGCCTAAGATCCTAAGAATAAATCTGTATCTAGGCAGGAAGTCTTGTGCACACACTGAACTCCCATTGGACCACAGTGTCCGCACATGCGCTGTTTACCCTGATGACGATGATACACGGAGTAAAAGTTGCGATGATGTGATCATGTTTCTCTGTCTACGGTGAATCGTTCACTTCAGTGAAAGAGATCGGACAGCCCGGAAGAGATTTTAGACGCATGCGCAGATATTCATTTTTGATGCACTGAACTGACAAAAATAGCCTTTTCTTTTAATATATATGATAACCAATGCAAGATGAATTTTTTATTGTAATTATTTTTGTAGGTTTATTATAAATTCGATCTAACAGTTCCATTCTAAACATTTTAATTCCTCGAATTTTGACGGGTTCCAACTCGTATTTCTAAAGGAAGTTATTTAATTTCATTTGCAGAGTACCAGATTCTCAAACTAAGGCTTTTAATCCAAGTTTGAGAGTTTGCACCTATCTCTCATCCTGTTTATTTGTAGCTGGATGGTATGGAGCACAGAACCTATGTTTTACACAATGATTTAAAAAAAAAATCTCTCAAATTCTGCAGATGTAAATTGTCTAGCATTATAGGTTACTAATGATATAAAAAAACGTGTCGTGCAAAAAGTGAAAAAAGACAAGCAATTGTGTTTCATGTAGTTGTACTAGGAACAATATTAGGTTCTGTCCATCTGCTATGGTCATCAACCACTTAGAGAAGCATTTTTCCCACAACAGGACCAAAAAATTCAATAAGAATTCTTTGCGATGGGGCTGTAGGCCATCCCCAATGATGTGTATCTACCTTAGGAGAATTATTATTTACATTTACACAAGTTGTGCGATTTCGTGCAAGATATTCATATCTTAGTCTATTCCTGTCCACCATACAAAGCTACAGGCAAAATAATTCACTTTTACTATACCACAATTACCAAAGTGTAATTCTTTAATATTTCCTTTCTGTTAAATTCTGGGATAACTATTCTACATCCTTTTAAAATACAACTATGCTGAAGAGTAAATTCTTCTTGCTTACCGCCAAAAGGTATTTTTTACGAATTTCAGAATCAGAAAAGAGCTGGTGAAAAATTTGACGTGAAAGAGGATGAGATTTTGTAGCTAAAGCAATAGATTTTGAAGTTAAAAACAAAATAGAAAGTTATTATTTTGAAGAATTTTAGATTCATCAATTATATCATTTGAATTAAATTGTTGAGGTAAATCTTCTCTACGTAATGAAAGACGGGAAATAGAATCAATATTTCCGTGTTTGGTAGTTTTCTTATAAACTATATCGTTCTGAAACGTTTGTAAATAAATTGCATATCGTTACATTCTGGCAGCTGATAAAACAGGAAGACTTTTAGCAAATTAAAAAATAGACACTAATTGTTCACAGTCAGTAAATAATATAAATCTGTTACCATACAATTTCTGAAAAATTTCTTCACACCAAAAATTACAGCTAGTGCTTATTTATCAACTTGACTAAAACATTTTTCTGCCTTAGTCAATGTTCTGGACCCAAACCCAATGCGCTTTTCGGTGTTATCTGACATTACGCAGTGATACCATTAGGAGAAGCATCAGTTTCTAAAACTAAAGTTAATTTAGTATTAAAGTGAGTAATATCCTTGTAAGAAGTAATTTCTCTTTTTATACTTTTAAATGCTTGTTTACACTTAGAACACCATTTAAACTTCATAGTCTTCTTATTCAAATTATTTAAAGGATATGCAATTGTAGATAAGTTTGTTACAAAGTTAGCATAATATGTAAGTAAGCATAGAAAAGCTTTAACCTGAGATAACATTTACTGTCTTGGAGCATTTAAAATAGCCTCAATTTTAACTTGTGTTTTATGAATGCCATGTTTATCTACTTTAATCCTACAATAAGTTACAGTAAACTCTGTCCAAGGCGGAATCGATCGGGACCGAGAAAATTTTCCGTAGTAGACAATATTACGTCTTAGACAAATTTTACTCTATGTGAATTTTACTATACTGTGAATTCGTAGGCACTTGAAAAATTTTCCCTGTTAGACATATTTCCGCCTTACACAGAGTCTGCCTTGCAGAGAGTTTATCTTCCATAAAGAAAGACTTTTCTTTATTTATCCTAGAATTATTTTGCCATATTTTTTCTAACACTTGCTTTAATCGTTTTAATGAATTTCATCTGTTTCACATGTAACTCCAATGTCATCTATAAAAATTGTAACTCCCTCAATTCCACTTAAAATATGCTCAAATTTTCTTTGCCATATACAAGAACTAGTGAGACTCATTGATAATTTAAGGAATTGGAATAATCCTTTCGGTGTATTAATGGTCAACTACACTGTTAAAAGTTTTGCAGCATTCTGGCAGGTTATTCGACCGTTTTTTGAAAAAACGGTTTCATAACCATAATTTAACTATATTCTGACCATAAAATGGCCAATAATATGGTCAGAATAGTGTTAAATTACAGATTGTGTAACCGTTTTCAGAAAAAACGGTCAAATGACCTGCCAGAATGCTGCAAATTTTTAACAGTGTATTCTTGAGAGTTTTCATCAGCAGGGTACTGAATATATCCTTCAATTAAATCAATTTTTGTAAAATGTAAACCAGAGTCTAATGTAGCTAACATATCTTCAATCTTAGTTAAAGGATACTTTTCAACTTTCGGAAATTTATTTAAAGTTACTTTGAATTCAGCACGTAATCGAATTTTCCCATTAGGCTTAAACACTGGAACTATCGGAGTTGCTCGCTTGCTGTTTGTAACTGGTTTAATAATACCTTCGTCATGTAACCTTTGTAATTCTTCATTGACTGCTGCATGTAGTGTATAAGTGTCAGCCCTAGCTTTACAAAACATTTGTGTCACATATTTTTCAAGATAAAGTTCTGCCTTCAGTCCTTTTATTTCCCCAGCCTTATCAGTAAATAAATTAGAAAAATCATTTAATAATGATTTTTAGTTATGAGAATAATTTACAATTTCATTTATGTAAATAGATTTCAAATTATGTGGGAAAGTATCAAATTTAGACACCCAATCTCTACCAACAAATAATTGGAATGTACCTCCTTTTATCGGATACAACTTTACCTTTTTGGTTTTATTTTCATTAGTAACCTTCACTTCAACATAATCTACATATTTAAAAATTTCACCAGTTGCGGTTTTTAACTGAACATCTGGAGGAAAAATTTTATAATCTGGAAAAATTCTGCTAAATCTTTTTAAAGGAACTGCAGAAATTCCAGTTCCAGTATCTAACTCAATGTCAGCTCTAGCGTTGTTTTCAATTAAAACAGACAATTTAATAGGATTTGATCCTTAATATTATTTTACTGTTAAACTATTGACTGTGTTTAAAATATTACCCTGTTTTTGAAAATTTATACTTCCACACACATTGCTTAAGAGGCATTTATTTTTACACAGGTTGCAAGTAGTATTTATAAATCTACATATATTAGCTAAATGTGAGAAATTTCACATCTATAACATTTAAATTTACCTTTAGTTACGTCAGAATGTGTAGTATTTACATGATTGTTGATATTCTCTTTTTGAGAACAATTTTTCGTAATTTCATTTGATGAACTTTTTTAGTACTTGAAATTTTATTTACATTCAAATATTTATGTTTCATTTCTGTATTTTCAATACCTACATTGTATAAAGTGAAAGCTTTCTCAACAGCTTTTTCAAAAATTAAGCCATCAACTTGAGTTATGAATTTATTCTGAATTCTTTTATTTTTTAAACCGCGCAGATATTGCTCAAGTAAATTTTCATTTAAAACATCTCCTGTAAATGAACAAAAGGACGTATTCTTTTTTAATCTAGCAGCAAAATCATGAATTGATCTCATTTTCATTTTGAAATATATGACGCAAATTACAAACAAAGCTTCTGAAAACCTAACTTTTGAGAACAATTGTTCTAAACACGAGACCATACAATTATTTAAACTATTTTAAACTACTTATATTTGAAATTTTTTAAATGAAAATAAATATTTACTCAAGAGAATTCTTCCTCTCCAACCATCCTCAATATTTCATCTTATTAAATTTATTTTTGCAATTTCCAATAGTTGTGCTCGTTCTGATACAGGTGAGTTTTATACTATAATTTTATTATGATAAAATTTCCGTTGCATGGAATGTATTCTTTTATCCTAATAACAATACTGATATGCTTGCCCATTAAAAAGCAAAGACCGAATTTGGATAAAATACTAAATAAAAAACATATACAAAGGTAAAGTTCCAGTACGTAAAATCTAAATTAATAGTCCAACATTTTTATAATTTTCCCTTCAAAAAACAGTGTTGATTATAAATTTAATGCACTTAAAAGAAAGATTTCTTTTCTAAGTAAATCTGAAACCATTTTGATTTAAGAAGCATACAAACATCACAGATAAAGTTTTTTAAAGAAGGCTATCAAAACGAGAGAATACGCTCACTCATGTGCACTTGTTTAACGCTAAGCTTCGCCGTGGATTCAAGTACGAAATATTAATGAATTTGTTTTTATCTCATTTAATTTGGTTTCCCAAACATATAATTCTAGAAATCCGATGTGGATGAATTATTTTATTTTTTTCTTAAAACGATATGAATTATAGTTAAAAGGCAATTGTTGAAGTAAAAGGGGAAAACATAATTGCTTATAAATACAAAAATTAAAAAAAATGAATTTTGTTTGGACATATACTCAAAATTTGAAAAAAAATATGTACATTTAAATTAGAATGTCGAATAAGTACATTAACATAGTTTCATTCGATAGATTTATTTTCAAGCATCCATCTCGAAAACGTATCATCTATAGCTTAATCTTTAAATCAGTTATTCAAATGTGTGATTTTCCTTTCAGTTAATGATGAAATTTTTAAATGTCTAATTTTTCATAGAAACATGAAAGAAACTGCTCGATAATATTTGACAGAATGAACCAGATTAAACCAAAAACTGTATAGATAATTCCTGGTACCTAATTACTATAATTTCAAATATCAAACTAACTGGATACTTTTTCTGACAATTATCATACCGTGGTACTCCCACTCATACACCATTCAGTAAACTGACACACACCCAAATAATATTGTGTAGTGAGTATTTTACGTTACTAATATATTGCAATAGAATTTTGTGCAGAGTATGAAATTTATATGTTCTTGAGTATAGGTAGAAAAACACTTCAGCACGAAAGCACGATTCCTGCACAGTACTCACGTAGAAATTTTCGTGTGAAACGAAAATCGCCGCACAGGAGGTAAACCCTTTCCTAAGAGACCAATTAGGTAATTTTTTTTAACTCTAATACATCTAAAATGAACATTTCAAGTTTATTGAGGACACCTTCTTCTAGTGTAAATAATCGTTCGTTTATGCAAAAGTATAACGACTAAACTGAGATTACGTGGGTGCGACTTAAGTTGAAACCGTATAACGAGGAAAATAAAGTTTCAAGCTGTTACATTTGACGTAAATCATTTATTTTTAATAATAAATAGAGTATATATATCAGTACGCACAAAAACGTTTTATTGACGAATTTTACATAATAGTATCCTCAAAGATAAATCAAACACAACACATTTTTAAAGATATTTTGATTTTAATGTTTATTAGAAAAATATACTTCTCTTTAAAAATAATTGATGTCATAAAATTTTTAAATTGTATATGAAAATAACCTAAAATTATCAAAATAAGCTAATATTTGCTTAAAGTGATATAAATATGTTTATAAATCGTAAAATACATTTATTCAGATGTTTCATTGCTCAGATGGCAACTTTCACAAGATCTAAGTTGATACAAATATTTTCGCAGAAATTTTTAAATGATACTTCTTAACAATATCACAAGATCACATGCATAATGAAACTCCGTTTCTCGTGATTTTTTTTCTACTATTTTCATTAAAAAACAAAATCGAAAATATTAGTATCAACTAAGATCTTCAGGATGTTGTCTTCGGAACAATGAAACTTGTCGATCGGAATAAAGATATTTTAAAAAGAGAGAAACAACGTATTTAAAACACAAATGTAAATAATTTTAAAAAACATATAGCTATTTCGAAGCCTCTAAGGCCTCATCATCAGTGCTTATAAATAAAAGAGAAAATTAAAATAAACTGTGGCATAAAAGAGGGGGGGGGAGAGATGCAGCCAAAAAGGCGCACCACACATCCCGACCGTGGCGAAATGAAGAACAAATTTCACAAACAGCTACGGAGTCGGTCTCACGCGCACACTAGGGAGACCAAACAAAAACCGCTCAGATGCTCCGGGAGAGTTCAATGCGGAGAAAATGGGTGGGTGGGGGGGAGGACGAATTATAGGAAATTAAACCATAACTTTGAAAAATTGGGCGTGCTGGACGAATCGTTAACTAAGCTGTTTGAATTTTTCCATATGTGGTAGGCTTCCCAAAAGTCAAGATCGTAAATTGATGAGCATTTCTGCATTAATGAGGCTTCGGAAAATTTAAAATTATGATTGTTCGACCAGCAGTGATTAGCAATAGCTTTAGGTGCGCCTTTTTGGCTGTATCTCCCCCCCCCCTGTTTTATGCCACAGTTTATTTTTATTTTCTCTTTTATTTATAAGCACGGATGATGAGGCCTTAGAGGCTTCGAAATAGCTATATGTTTTTTAAAATTATTTACATTTGTGTTTTAAATACGTTGTTTCTCTCTTCTTAATACATTGACACAAAGTACAATCCTCTCCTCCCCTTTATGTAAAGATATTTTACATGTTATAAATGTATTATTATTACTTTTATCAAATATTAGTTTAGTTAGATAACTGATGTGACCAGTGGTGTGATAATTTAAATTCATTAATGTTTACATAATTTTTTAAAGAAAATAAAATTCTACAATAGTCTATTCAACTATAACATTTAGGCATGTATTTACAATGTATTTCAAATTGGTCTTTAATGTTATATAATCTTAAAATTAAAAAGAAAATATTATCAACAATTGTATGCTCATTTTTACACAAACTTTATTACAACTCACAAAACTAATTAAATTTACGTATGTTAAAATTAATTATTGTGACTTTAACGTTCTAAAGCACATTTTAAATATTTCTATTTTAACATATTTCTGTTGAAGAAATGTATCGGTTAATGAAATATGTAGACTTTTATTTAATATTATGGTAATATAAAGACACATGCAGAATATGAAATACAAACATCAAAGCAATTAGCTTTAAAATTTAAATAAGTATTTTCTTAAAAGACTTTTGGCGTGTTTTAATAAACATTTATATATAACTTTAAAAAATAATCTAAAGTCAAATACTGTGAAATTTGAACCTATTTAATTTTACATTATGCATATACTTGTAAATTTTTTGCAATAATTTAATTGGCTTAAATAAAGACAAATTTAATATAGAAAAATCTGCATTTCATTTTTTCTTATTTTAAATGTTTTTTTTTTCTATTTTTGTTCAGATTTAAAGTAGTGCTAGTAGAATTTCCGTAAGTATTGTTAAGAAATATCACCAACAATTAATATTATTCCTTTGAGCAATATATCTATAAGATAAACCCATCCGAAGTTGTATATTTAGACTAAGAATTAAATTATATTACGTAGCAAATGTGTCTATAAATGATTAAATTCTTAATATTATAACAAATACAAAAGTAAAATAGAAGCTTAAATATTCCAGGAGTGGATTTACTTATCTTAAATTGCTACACATCGATTTATGTATTGCTGCAATATATTTCTTTCCTTGTTTGAACGCTAAAGCCACAAATAGTAATCAGCGACTGTAGATGCAATATTGCAGATTTCGTGAACTTGAATGATTCATACTACAATTTTACCTGGATATATTAGATCTATGGTATTAGAAGGCATGATGTTGACCAAGACGTTATGCTTTTGAATATAAATCGCGTTTAACAAATCAAACAATCAGAAAGGCCATTAGACTCACACACGACAAAATTGAAAAACCCTAATGGTTACATGATAATGGCTAAGTAGTTATGCAATAAATGGCACTATATCCGGCAAAATTTATAAGGAGAACGAGAAGGATATATCGTTAATTATATGTGATATTCGAGCTGTTTGATGACTATTGGTTTTGCATGATGTAAGATGAATTGAAATAAAGATGGAAGGAAATGGCAGAAAGGAGTACGGAGAAGAAACTGTTCTGCAATTTTTTAACGAATGAACCAGGTTAAACATCTAAACTATGCAGATAATTGCTAGTACTAAACTACAATAATTTTAAATACCAAATCAACTTTTTAGTAATTTAACAAACGATTCTTTTCTGACAGTTATCGAGGGACATAAAGACAAACCCCACAAAGTTAACT
Organism: Maratus speciosus; assembly: GCA_963932465.1. Lineage (NCBI taxonomy): Eukaryota > Metazoa > Arthropoda > Arachnida > Araneae > Salticidae > Maratus > Maratus speciosus. Next base: position 557,551,388 of record OZ010789.1, read on the forward strand.
GACAGACTCGAGAACTGAATATTTCGTGTGTACGGTGAGTATTTTATATCATAAATATATGCAAATAGAATTTTAAGCACAATATAAAATTTGTTCGTTCTTTTGTATTTGTTTAAACGCTTGCGTGCGAACGGATGTATCGACAGCACACACGTGCCAATTTTGCTACTAAACGAAAATCACCGCAATGAAGGTAAACCGTTTTCTAAAAGACTAGTTAGGCGAATTTCTTATTATACATTTTTAAAAAAAATCAAGAGAAAATGGTGTTAAAAATGTAATAAAACATCCATTTTTAATGATACATAGAGCATGCATATCAGTACGAATTAAAAAGAATTTTTGGTGAATTTCTTATAATGCATAGTTTTACCAAACATAATTAAAAGGAAATGATTTTTCAACAATTAATTTGAAATTGAATTTTCGGTTTGGTAACTTATTTTGGTGTGAATGTTTTTAAGAAAAATATATACCATTAAAAAAATAAGCATTGATGACTTCTATATTAAAATACATTAATTTCATTCCTGTTGTCACAATTTTTAAAGAAAGTAAAATTTTATAATCGTCCATAAAAATAAAACATTTATGTAAAAAATAATATATTTATTTAAAATGTATTTCAACTCGATTTTTAATGTAATACAATTTTAAAATTAAAAAGAAATTATTCTAAACGCTTGTACGTTCATGTGAGATGAAATCTCACAGTGTTTAAATTATGTTACTTTTTAATTTCTTTTGCCCTTATACATCGATGTTCTGTAAACTTAAATCCATATATATTTTTGCGCGGGCGATTTAGTTTCGACCGCATATCTGCAAGTTCTCTGATGTTCCGCAGCGCCTGGCATGGGGTGCTTCTCCTTTGAGGTCTGTACGATTGTGATGACGTCATCGGAGCAAGTCTCTCACGGCATATGCATTGAATAGATGTCGATCTTTTCGGAGGTGTGTCTAATTGCCGAGCGTGGAGCAAATAAAAATAAAGCTTTTTAAATGTGTTCTTTCGGATTTGTTTATTAAGATATTGCCTAATATTTTAAATTCTCTAATAGATTTAAATCTTTTCTTTCTCTAACTTTTGAAATCCCCGTATTCTTACTATAAATTAAAAATTCCGTTAATTTTAAATCAGAATCTGTTTTGTTGGGGATCTGTTATGACTTAGTTTTAGATCGCGGGGCCGCGGGCTTCGGCTCCGGTATGTCTGCCGATGGATGTGGAATCCGGTAAAAAGTTTCCGAAAGTGATGTCTGCGTTTTTAATAAATTTGTTTTCCTGTTCGTTTAAAAAGGCTTTAATTGAGATTTTTATCTATAGAAAATTCACCTAGTGCTGCATCTTACATTTTAAAGATTTTCTTAAAGAGGAATAAATTATTTTATCGGCAACGTATTTATCTTTAAGAATCGGTGACCAACGGGAGAAGGCCTCTTACTTCTCTTCAACAAGATGAATAAAAAGTTTGATTTGTGCTTAAAAGTGTCCTCATCATTTCTTTACAGATATACAAGTAAGAAGTTTCCTTTTTTTTTTATTTTTTTACAATTGCTGACCTCAAAGAACTGAGGGTTTTATTGCAATATTACACAACGCATGTTAATAAAAAGAACTTCCAATTTAATTTTAACTTCAAATTAACGGCCCATTATATTGGATTATAATATTACAATTTATTTACATCACAGTTCATTTTTACATAAGCGTTATTATAACTCCCAACACTAATTAACTATACGTTTTTTAAAAATAATTACTATGACTATAAAATTCTAAAGCACATCTTAAATATTTGCATTTTAACATATTTGTGTTGAAGAAATATTTCGGTTTATGAAATATGTAAAATTTTATTTAATTGTGTGGTAACGTAAAGATATATGCCAGAATATGAAATGTAAAGATCAAAGCAATTAGCCTTAAAATTTGATTAAGAATTTTCATAAAAGAATTTTAGCGAACGTTAATCAACTTAAAAAAATAATAAGTGAAAGAAAATACTGTGAAATTTGAAAGTGTTTAATTTTACATTATTCTCATATTTGTATATTTTGTGCAATAATTTAACTGGTTTAATTAACGTTAAATTTAATATAGCAAAATCTGTATTTCATTTTTTCTTATTTACAACTTTTCTATTTCTGTGCATAGTTATATGTACAAAGTGCGTCAAAAATTCGTGCAAACTTAAAAAAAAAAAAAAAAAAAAAAAAAAAAAAAAAAAAAAAAAATCTGTAATAAAAGTGGCAAAGCTCGGTAAAAAAAATCGGTCTGCGCGAACAAGAACAGAGGGGGGTTGTTTTTTTTTTTTATGTATAAAAAAATGATTTCAAAAGTAACCGAAAAAGGATACTCACAAGTCATACCAAGACGTTTTATGCGAATCAGGTAATTAGGCAAATGAGGCGCGTGCATACACCTATTACAGCTGAGAGTGTGTGAAATTGCAGCATGTGGTTACACCGAGCCGACAACGGTCCGTCGAACGGGATCTTTCAGTTCCACCAAAGTGGCTGGGGATCCCCGGTGCATAGTACGAGACTTTATATATCCACATAACCAATAATCTGCGGTGTCAAATCTGGAGATATTGAAGGCTACTGAAATTTACTAACTCGACTTATCACTCGGTCTTCAGTGAAAACTTTCAACCGGAACGTTTTGCTTTAATGTGCAAAGTGGGGCGGGGCACCATCATGCATGAAGGTGGCGAAAGGTAACGCATGTCTTTCCTGCAATGCAGACACAAAGTGTTCACGCAAAAATGCCTGACTTGCCTAATACCTGGTGATGGTGGTCATGTTGAGCATTTTTTTACTTTAAAATAAATGCCCACAGTCGTGTTATTGTGATTTGTTCCATTGTCTGCTTGTGTTTGCATGATTTACATAAAACGTCTCAGTATCACGTGTAAGCGCCGTCTTTCGGTTACTTTTGGAATTATTTTTTTAGATGGAAAAAAATCCAATTTCCTTTTGATCATATCCGCGCAAACCGAATTTTTTCCATGCATTACTTTATATATATATATATATATATATTAAGTTTGCACGAACTTATGACGCACCCTGTATCTGAAACAGTGCTAGTGGCATTTTGATAAGCATTGTTAAGAACTACCACCAGCAATTTAATGTTAATAATATTTTCTCTACATTATATTTACGGATTATATAAATGGCTCTGTGTTATTCATTATATCTACATTATTAGCAATAGATTTTTTTTTAGTTTTTATAAATTAAGATACATATCGCTCACCCACAAGGAAAGTTCTCTTGTGGTGACACATCTCGCAAAATTTCATTTTGAGCATTAATCAACTAATAGGTCTGTCATAGGTGCGTCTTGCTACACAAGAAATTTCATAAGATGAGTTATACGGAAAATCGAGTTATATGCTATATGTCCATTTGTGACTAGAGAGGAAGGGTGGATTGTGTGGGGAGGTAAAATTACCCAACCCTACAAACCTCACCCTATGTCTTGATTAATAAGTGTTTTATGCTTTTACGCATATTTTTATTCCTGCATGCATAGCTAAGTGCTACAATTTCATGTTACAGTAAAATCAGGCAAATTTTCTTTGTCTCTCTTCTGAAATTCACTTTTGTCGAGATGTGTCACTTTTCTTGCGGATGAGCGATATATACACTGACAAAAACAATCAAAATATATTGTCTTACATAAAATATCGGTATTAGCGATTTTTTTTCTTTGTCAGAAAATGGAAGAAGAAAGTCACAAATGCAAACTTTCATCATTTTTTCAGAGTATGATGATTTTGAGTTTGACGTCAAAAATGACGCTTTAGAGGCAACGAATGAAATTTGACTTTCAACTTATTGAAAGACAAAGTGAAAAATAAGGACCAATTTCTGTAAGTGATTTCTTTCGTTGAATGCGATGTCTCAACGAAGTCATGTAACCAAACGAGAAACTTAGTGGGTTGTTGGTCGGTTAGAGGTGTGTGTGTGTGGGGGGGGAGCACATGCTGAAGTACAAGAAGACAAAGGACTTTCAGAAAATATGATCTCCAGTATCTGGAAGCGTTTTTGTTTTAAAAAAAACTGGAAATGCAGGCTTGGTAAATTCGCAGACGTGCAACAAAGCCCAAGGAAGATGGATATTTAACGCTAACAGCTCGGAGACACCGAAATATGAATGTCACTCTTCTTCAACAACATCTTCACTCGGCTACGTGCACCACAATTTTGTTTCAAACTGTCCTAATCCAGCTCCACGGTGTAGGTGTGTATGCTCGCAGAAAAATGGTAAGTGTTACATTAACAGCAAGGCACCGTGGTGCCCTCAGGGAGTGAGCAACAGAACATGTGAACTGCAGGAGAAATGAATATACCGCAATATTCATTTCTGTGACGAATCCCGTTTTTCTTTTCATCTTGATAATAGGCGTATTTTCATCTGGCGAGAAGGTGGCACTAGAAACAATCCTGCGTCCGTGCAAAGAAGTGTCGGAAGATTTGGCGGGGGCGGGGGAAGGGGTGATGGCCTATGCTGGAACCTCCATTGATAGGCGACCCCCCACTTCAAATCATTCAAAATGGGCCTCTGACCGGTCAGCGATGCGATCAGACATATTACAGCCCCTTACCTGAAGCAATATGGGATGACTTCATGTTAAAGGACGACAATTGCAGGCCATATAGTGTTCACTTAGTGGATAATTTCCTTTTCGAAGTAGAAATTATGCAAATGGAATGACCATCGTCTTCTACAAACAGGATCCCAATGTACATGTTTGGGACATTCTAGGCTGACGAGTTGCTGACCGCCTACCACCACCACCACAAATGGTCCAAGAACTGGAAAGAGCTCTTCTGGAGAAGAAGGACAGAATACCCCAGCTCCTCCTAAATAGCCTCATTGACTCTATGTCTCAAATGTTTTCAACATTGCTGGCCATCCGAGGAAATCATATCCCCTACAAAAAACAATTTTCTTTGAAGGAAACACCCTTTTTTACCCGACTGAAAAGAAGGGTTATGTGTTTCACGCGTATCTGTGTATGCGAATTTCTTTATACCCTCGACACATCCCAAAGACTGGATGGATTTTAATGAATGAGGTTTCTATCAATTTGTCTTAACGGCCCGATGGTTATAGGCTAGGTTTTGTTTTTATAAATTCAAAATGTCGGCCGTAAAATATAAAATTGCGGTAGAGACGAAAAAAAATGTACGCACCTTATTGAGTGTCATATCATTGGATAGGTCTTTCAAAAGGAAGACGATGTTTCATTGACTATTTTACAGTCAGAAATTGCGTTAAAATATTATACAACCTGGAATTTGTGTATGTATTGTGGATCTCTAGCTTTACTGCAACTCTAACCATCATAAACATCTATAGACCTCATCAAAACAGTGTTTATACACAGGAACTAACAATTAAACACAACTTAAATGTCATCAATACAAGAAAAAAATAGGTAAGTAATATAAACAAGTAATATAAAAAGTATTTTTTAAGTCAATTCCTATTTGGGTTAAGAAGAGAATTTTTTTCTCCCATTCTTCTTTCACATTGAGTGGCGCTTAAAAGGCCTTAATCAAGAAGAGGGCTCTCTCGGCCTTAAAATACCTTGATCGAGAAGAGCTCTCTCGATTATTGAGAATTAATTAATTTAATTTAATTAATGAATTAATATTTGAAAAAAAAAACTGTATTAACACAAGTGTCATCCACTACAATTAAAAAAATATATTTGAACTTGATTCGATGAATAATAAGTATTTTATTAACGATTGAAAATTTGAACAAGATATATATAGCGAGAGTGTGAGCTAATAGTAGGAATTGAAAAAAAAAAGATAGATTTACATTGATGAGAAATAATCAATTAGTTCGCTTTTTACGCAGTCGGGGTTTTTGATTTTGTAAATTTAATTGTTTATTTATTCGTTTCTTCTCATATGCACAAATTGCGGGTTTTTTTCCTTTAGTGCCCAAATGCTCTATACAAGGCATTTTCTTCTGCCAAATATGTGCATTTTTTTTCTCATATAGCCTTCCACGTCTGACGATCGTGTATCAATAATTCCACAGCCACACGATCCATCCACAACCTAAATATCCTTTAATTGTATTGAGTAATGTATATAAACATATGTATATAAGTAGAGAGAGAATGATTAAATGCTTAATATAATACCAAATGGAAAATAAAAATGCAATAATTTTACTTATCTTAAAATAGCTTCAATTCGATTTACGTATTGTTGATTTATATATATTTTTTTCTTTAATGCTTAAAGACATAGAAATAATAGTCAGTGAATGTAAATGCAAAGCAACAGATTTCGTGAACTCGAAATTCTAAGCTTCATGCTACAAAAAATATCTGGACGTATTAGAAGAAATGATGTGAATGACGGCGGTGTGCTACTGAATTTAAGCAGAGTCTACCCAAACAATCAGAAAGGCTTAACACCGGACCAAATGCAAGAACTTTAATGGTTACATAACAATGTCTAACATTTTATACGATAAGTGAAACTGTATCCAGCAAAATTTATAAGGGGAACGAGAATGGCACGTCGTAAATTATTTGTTATAGTCGATCTACTTGCTGATTTTTGTTTTTCCATGTTGTAAGATAAGATGAATAAAGATTTAACCAAATGGAAAAAGGAATAATTGCTTTTGGCGATGAAAAGGGCGTAATGTAGAAGTGGCTGAAATTTTTGTTGTATCACACAGTCCAATGAAACGTGTTTTAGGCAGTGAAAAGAAAAACAGTCAGCATCGAATCAGCAGTGAGAACTGCGGTTTGCTTCTAAATATTCAAATGAACCAAGTAGAAAATTAAGGTTTTGCGTTAGTAATTGAGGGGCTAATAAAACTCTCTGGATCTATCAAAACTTTATAAAACATAAAATAAACTATTCCGAGTCGTTCATGAATCAAAAAAAGCTTTTTTTTATCTTCAGAAATCTCAGAAACTAAAAGATACCCCATATTAAAAACATCATTTCTGAAACAGTGCATTGTTTTGTTGCACGTTTGAAAACAAGAAAGAATTGTTCCCGAGAAGTTTTTTAAGAGCCTTAATCAATTTTCATAATACGAAGTATCTTTTTTTTGCCCGTCATCAATTCTCAAGTTAACATTTACATATTCAACTTACATATATTCTAAACTATCATCATTGCCATTAATATTTCAAGTAACCTTATTCTTATTTGGAATGAAAATATTTACATAAGAATTCTCAGTATCTAATAACACGATATTATTTGTCGACATAACTGTTTAATATCCTGTAAAAAATACTCGGAAACATTTCCAATAAATACGGGTGACATAAGAAACTTTTTCTAAGAAAATGCATGGATGTGAAAAATTCCATGTATAAATTATCTTATTCATCAGAAAATGTTTATTAAAGAAATGGCAGAATGCGTTCAGAATATTAATTAATGCACTGCAAAAACTCAGGATCTAAATGTGTATTCTGATTATTTAGTATGTTTGTCAGCTGATACTCATGTTGCAATGAAAATGTTTACTTGAACATCCAATAAACTGAAGTTCCGGGTTAACAAAACAAGTTATTACCCTTTAAAATATACTAGGAAATGTTTTCTGAAATAATTCAGCAAAAGAAACTTTTTTCAGAATTAATTCTGTTATGAAACAGAAAATGTTTATTCGATAATTAACAGCAATAACTGACATTTTGTGTTGGAAAAACTCATTAATACACCGTAAAAATATTTCGGAATCAATTCGATGTATTTTTACTCCAAGGACATTTTTATTTCGGAAACTGATCGAAAATTAAAAAAAAAAAAAAAATTCATTAACACAAAACCGTAACCAACATTTAAAAAGTACAAAGTACAAAAGTACAACGTCAGACATCGACCCCAGATATCTTATGCCAAAAAGAAAAAAAAATGCAAAACAGAAATTTGAAAAGAACGCTGTTATTGGTTTACAAATAGCTTGAGAATTTATCTGCGTCACAGCCACCTTAGATACTTAATGCAGTTTATTATGCGTATTTAACAGCTGAACATGTTTGTTGAAATGAAAATACTTACTTGAGAGATCATATTGTGATGAATTGTTCTAACATCCACCAGATGTCAGTGAAAGTTTAAAAACTTATTTGGTTTGTGGCAGCAGTATTGTGAAAAACCTTTTAGAGGAACACTGGTGGCAACAACTAGTGGTTGTTGTCGCAGACTTTCCCGGCTTAGCCTGCTGTGTCTTGATCTCTCATGATGACTCACTTCGCCTTTTTTAACATGTAACTTACAACTCAGCTCATCTTTTTAATTATATATATTTTATGTAACGTTTCTGTACTTTTTCCAGGTAAATATTAAAATAATTATGTAGAAAGTTATGTGAGATTTGAGCAACAACAGAAACATAACACTGGTGACCTCGTGCTGAACGCACATCAATAATGGATCGCAGAGTTAGTGTTTGATCGAGATCGAACGAAGAGACTCTTTGCATCGATTGCCATTTCAAGCTGAAGCTTGTAGTTTTTCTACGACATGTATTTTTATTGACCTGGATATGCAAAACGATGAATATTTTTACTTGAAGTGGTGGGAATATAAGCTGACACAGCTTGTATCTGAGCTTTAAGCTTTTCTTTTCAAATTATTTGTATTTTTTAGTAAACGATATTTTTCTCGCGATTTTTTTGACATTCTGCTAATATTTATTTCTGTTGCACCCATGTTTCTATGACCACAAAATATTTTCGGAAAATGTCCTGAAATTTTGAATATCAATTATCTAACGTACTCAATCAATTTGTAATTTTAACTTGTATATATATATTTAATTTGTAATTTTTTAGGATTTCATCCTTATTTTATTTGTGCATAAATTTTTTAAATTGCATTATCATGCAGGACCCACCTGACGGAGTTACTATGAATAAACAAATAGCCCATGTAGCGGTAAAACCCCCATCATTTTGGAAATCCAACCCAACTTTATGGTTTGTTAGGTTAGAAGAGAATTTTACTTTGGCTAACATAACATCGGAAATAACCAAATTTAACCATGTTGTAGCGAAGATTGATGCCGATGTTTTGACTTCTGTCAGCGACATAATAGTCAACCCACCACAGAATGAACCATATACAGAGCTGAAAAAGTGTTTAATTGATTCTCATTCAGAGAGCGAATCATCCAGAATCAGCACTTTACTTCAAGGTCTTGAACTTGGCGATCAACGACCTTCTCAATTGCTTACTCGCATGCGCGCCTCGGCAGGCACATCTGTTGGCGAGCCACTACTGAAGTCTTTATGGCTAGAAAGACTTCCAAATAATACTCAGTCCATTCTTGTCGCTCTTAATGAAGACCTTACTCAGTTAGCAACAATGGCTGATAAAATTCATGAGTTTACTTTCACTCCGGCAATAAATACTACAAGTTCACTCAAGCCGGAATACCTCAAACAATTTAGAACTACAAATTGCACAACTATCTAAACAAGTAAGTGACTTGACAAATATTGTAAACAAACGTGATGCCACGCATGACAGAGCGCGAAACAATCATTTTTGAATCATTTCGACATTTTCGAAGAGTATTTCCCGCAATCGTTTTAAAAAATATAAGGAACCAAGTGATGGCAATTATTTTTATCATGCGAATTTTAGTAAGAACGCTCGAAAATGTTCCCCACCTTGTTTTTTTTCGACCAACGGAAAACTAAATTGGCGATCACCGGAAAGCCAGGATCGTGATCGCCACCTTCAACGTATTCTCCTGGCCAGTACTAAAACAAACATGAAATTTTTGATTGATACTGGCGCAGATATTTCAGTTCTTTCAAAGAATTCTGCCTCTCAGCCTAAAATATCAAACGATTTGGTACTTTATGCTGTAAATGGTACAACGCTGAAAGCATATGGCACTAAACGTCTCACGCTCGACCTCAATTTACGCCATAGTTTCACATGGCCATTTATTATTGCAGATGTACGTCAACCAATCATCGGAATTGATTTTTTAAAGCATTTTAACCTGTTAGTTGATGCCAGAAACAACAAATTAATTGATGCTACTACTCAATTGTTTTCTGCTGCCACTTCCGCTACTTTAAACTCTGAAATTTCTAATTTATTTTTTGCTTTTTGCGACTCTTCATTTCAAAAAATACTTAAAAAATATCCAACAATTAAAAACGCTACGCCATCCAAATCGTCTTTCCATTTGACAACGTTTCATCATATTGAAACGACGGCTCCGCCTGTATTTTCTGAGCCAAGATGTTTATCTCCTGAGATGCAGCGCGGCAGGTATTTGAGTACCTTACGTCTGAGGGAATAATTCGACCCTCAAAAAGCCCGTGGGCTAGTCCGCTCTACATGGTACAAAAGCCAAATGGGGAATGGCGTCCCTGTGGTGATTATCGCCACCTCAACTCTGTTACTGTTCCCGACAGGTATCCCGTACCGCATATCCATGATTGCACACAACTCTTATTTGGCAAAACTATTTTTTCTACCATAGACTTGACCAAAGCATATCACCAAATATCGGTAGACCCACCGGATATACAAGAAACCCCTATCACAACACTATTTGTTTTATTTGAGTTTGTTTACATGTCTTTTGGCCTACGCAATGCTGGACAAACATTCCAAAGGTATATAATGAAGTAGTATCTGACTTAGAGTTTTGTATACCTTATTAGGACGATATTTTGATTGCTTCTCTAAATGAAGCAGAGCATATTAGACATCTTGAACAAGTCTGTAGCCGTTTAGCGTTACATGGCTTAAAACTCAATCCCACCAAATGTGTTCTAGGGCAATCCTCGGTAAAATTCCTTGGCTATCTTGTGACACCGGAAGGAGTTGAACCCCTCCCTGAAAAAGTGCCCAGCATAAATGGTTTTCCAAAAGCGGAGACACTTTCTCAATTAAAGCGTTTTGTTGCGATGTTGAACTTTTTTCGACGATTTCTAACAAATGCCGCTAAAAAACACGCACCTCTTAACAATTTACTTCGTGACTGAAAGAAAAATGATAAACGTCCTATCCCTTGGACAGACGAGGCTCTTCTTGCTTTCAATCAATGTAAATATGACTTAGCCAATGCAGTAACCCTTGCCTATCCGGCACCAGACCATGAACTCCACTTAATAGTTGACGCTTCCGACATTGCTGTTGCGGCAGCATTAAATTGTTTAACTAAAAGTGGTACAAAGACATTAGCATTTTTCTCCCGTAAACTGAGTGCAACAGAAATTAAATATAGCTCGCTATCTATTGTGTCAGGCACTTTCGGCATTACTTGGAAGGCTCAGAAAACTTGATTTTATTTCCCAGTTTTGCACAGACATTAGACACATCCCTGGCTCTGACAATGTAGTAGCAGATACCTTGTCAATAATAAGTTCTGTCAATGTTCAGTCTATTGATTTGGCTACAATTACAGAAGCTCAACAACATGTAATCGAGTTACAACAGCTACTAAATAACGACAAAATTTCCCTCTGTTTAAAACCTGTTTCAGTGACTCCAACATTAAGTATATATTGTGACAGTAGCTGTGATTCAATTCAACCCTATGTACCCAAAGATTACCGCAAAAGCAGTTTTGCAGCCTTGCATAACATATCGCACCCAGGTATTAGAGCATCCAAAAAACTCATGCAGTCTCGATTTGTTTGGTCATCTATGTCCAACGATATCAACAATTGCACTCGATGTTGTTTAAAGTGTCAATGGTCAAAAGTGTTTAGGCACACATTTAGCCTACTCCAAAGTTTCCAGCTACCTCAATGCAGATTTGACCATGTGCACATTGACATCGTGGGACCTCTAGCACCGTTAGATGGTTTCCAGTACTTGATGACCCACATAGATCGCTTCACACGCTGGCTTGAAGCAATTCCTATTGCTGACATATGTGCCGAAATGATTGCAAAAGCCTTTGTTGCAAATTGGTTTTCACGGTTTGGAATCCCCACTCTCATAACATCAGACCAAGGCCGCTAGTTTGAAAGCAGTCTATTCCTCATCCTTAAGGGGTCTCAGGACTCTTAAATTGGAAAAAAATGAAAAAAAGGACCATTTTCAACATTTAATATCTTAAAATGTATTTGATATTAAGACACAATTTTAAATGGGAATGAAAGATACAAGTATGTTCTTTCATTTCAAATATTTGAATAATTGCAAGATGCAGAATCAGCATTTACAGGGGGCTCTAAACTGTCAGACATTTGAGGAGCAGTAAATTGGCATAACAGCTTATGCGCACGATTACAAAATAAATTTCGCAACTAAAATGAAAATTTTGGTGCCTACTTATACCTCAGATTATAATAATTACACTGAACCTAAATAAATTTGTATTTAAATAATTTTTATATTTTTAATACAAAGTTGTATTTAGCAAATGCAAATTTTAGAAAATTTTAACAATATAAACCCCTAAAAAAATATTTTCTTTTTACAATAAAAAGGAAATTTTAAGTTCAGTTTATACAGAATAACATGAAACATATGTTTTGATAATTTCATGAAAAAATATTCAGAAGTTTTTGAGATATTGTGCGCGTTATGCCCAAAAACGTCATTTGGAGAAAAATGACTTCAAAGTTTTGGAAACACCGCTTCAGCTATTCAGCGAGTATAATTCTAAATGCCATAACTTCTGTTCAAATGGGAATTTCAAGATAACAATTATATCAAAATGTTCAGAAAACATAGAAGTTCAACATATAAAAAAATTAAAATTTCGAAAATTTTAGAGCTTTAAGAGTCCTGAGACCCCTTAACAAAATGTTGGGCATCCAGAAGACCCGCACAACACCATACCACCCACAGAGCAATAGCTTTGTCGAGCGATTTATTCGTTCCGTAAAGCAAGCACTTCGATGCCACGAATCAAAATGGACAGAATCACTCCCTATTGTCTTGCTTGCACTTAGATCTTCATCTAAAGCAGACCTCAACTGCACTAGTGCTGAGCTTGTTTATGGTGCACCACTGAGACTCCCATGTGAACTGATCGACCATCCAAAAATCGATATTCAACCTCATGACTTCCTGCAAACATTACAGGACACCATCAATTCCCTCAAACAAACCCCAACTTCTGCACATGCCAAACCAGCTGTTTTTGTTCACCCATCCCTGACAACATGCACTCATGTGTTGAGAGGCATGATGCCGTAAGGAAATCTCTTCAAACTCCTTATGATAGTCAGTTCAGTGTAGTGCAAAGAGGCGAAAAGAATTTCACCATCGACATAAATGGCAGACAGACTGCTGGTGACAGACTAAATGACAGACTAAAACCTGGCTATTGACAGACTAAAACCTTCTTGGAAGCCTCTGATCTCCTAACTACACCTACCGAGCAACTGTCCGCGCCACAACAAATATCACAGACAACTGCCTAGACCTCCTGTAGTGATCCTATGCCAGAAACTATTGTGACGACTCGTTCCGGTCGACATGTTCGTTTTAATACACGGTACCTCTGACCTCAGTGCCTTAGGCACTTGGGGGGGGGGGGTGTACTGTGGTGTTTCTTCTAACATCCACCAGATATCAGTGAAAGTTTAAAAACTTATTTGGTTTTGGCAGCAGTATTGTGAAAAACCTTTTAGAGGAACATTGGTGGCAACAGCTAGTGGTTGTTGTCGCAGACCTTCCCTACTTTGCCCGTTGTGTCTTGATCTCACATGATCACACACTTCGCCTTTTTTAACATGTAACTTACAACTCAGATAATCTTTTTAATCATATATATTTTCTGTAACGTTTCTGTACTTTTTCCAGGTAAATATTAAAATAAGTTTGTAGACAGTTATGTGAGATTTGAGCAACAACAGAAACATAACAATATCATTCACTAAACCGATATTCCGGATTTAAAAAAAGACAATTAATACACTATAAACAATACTTGGAGATGTTTCCAATAATTATGGGCAATAAATGAAACTTTTTAATTATAAATATTTCTTCAGATTTTGAAAATCTATCAATTTCTGAGATTTCTAAAGAGTAAGATACGCATTTTAAATTCCGTGATAACGTCTAAGAGGTTAAATAATACTTTCAAAACCTTTGTGCGGGAGAAAGAAACATTTCCGTTTTTAATACACTTCGACATAATTGAAAACACTTTATTACTTCGGTTTGTCTGTCCGTCTGGTCGAGCTCTAAATCTCGTAAGTTTACTCGAATCACCCTGAATGTTTTGCAAGTTATTGAAGTCTACTATAGTAGTTTCACTATTAGGTAGATTTCGTAAGAAATACTACTTAATACATTCTTCCCTAGGTTGAAATTTCTGAAAATTTTTGCAGATGATCTACGCCAATCATGACCCCTAGAAAACTACTGCCAGTTCAAAACGTTATCTATCTATCTATCTATCTTTCCATACATATATATAACATATATATATATATACAGGGTGTTTCATAAAAGATGAACAAAACTTTAAGGGGTGATAGTACGCATCCAAACAAATAACTTTGATTAAATAATGCATGGTCAGACATAAAACGCAAATGTGTTGGCGCATTTGGATTTTTGGTTCATGCAAACGTTAAAGTTACGTTCCTTTTGCGAGTTATCCAGAGACGAATGACACTAATAGCATGAAAATGTGATATGGGGAAAAAGAAGAACACGTATGCAAAATTGCGCCTTGATTAATACATAAAAGCCGCTGATACGAGTGCGCAACTGTTAATCGCGATGGGAACGTATCGGTAGATGTTTCCCTTCCCTTACAGCGAAAAGGATAATATGCATTTATCTACAAAACTGCAAATATAAATGGAGCAGAGATTCAACGATTGTACGGAGAGCAGTTTTTTACCTTGCTTTTTTCGCTTAATCGTTCTTTGAGTGTTTTTGCATCGTGTAACAACATCACTTTCGGCTCCCTGTAGAACCTTTGTGTTTTCATTTTGACCATGCATTCTTTGAAGAAAGTTGCATGTTTCGATGTATACTATAACTTCTTAAATTATTGCAAATATTTTATGAAACACACTGTATATATCACTATATATATATATATATATATATAGAGAGAGAGAGAGAGAGAGAGAGATTTATGGACACGATATCTTTCACAATTTTCTTCAAATCTCTTCCAAACTAATAGATAAAATCAAGGGGTAGAAAATTTCGGACAAGTTGGTTAATCGGCAAAACCTGACCAAAGTAGTGGAAATAGGAAATATTTTGTGAAAATAGGAAAAGTTTGTGCAGATTTCTGGTCATAGTTTTGTTTACATTTTTAAAACAGTCATTTGGATATAGCCAAAATTAAGCCAAAATTATAATGAGTGATTACAATAAAGTAATATAATAAAACAAGGGGACTCTGCCCCCTGCTTACTAACGCTCGCCAATCCCCGTAAACTGCGACACAATTCACATTGGGAAAGCTACGCATCCCCAGCTTGCTTCGCATGCTCGAAACTATTTAGAAACTAGCTAACCATAATGAGTACTATCATAAATCCTTTTAACTTGTGATTTTAAAAAAAAAATAAGGTAAAAAAACAGTAATTGAAAACTTCGTTGAAATCACAGTTAAAAATGCATTTAGTTGGTGCTATCAATAGGCATATATCATTTTAACATTATGAAATTGACCAATTTTTGAAATGTAAAATAATTAACTGAAAAAAAAATTACCTACCTTGGAATGCAATTAATTTAAAACCCATTGCGCATAATATTGTACAGAACATCTTAAATGTATTTCGAAACACTCTTGGAAAAATACTACGTGATATCAAGATAGTTCAATATAAATCAGTAAACATTCGTCCGACGCGAAAAATATCCCTCAGACACTTGGCAACTTAGCAAAACGTAACAACACGTTTTCTCATGTCTAGGAGAAACTTTTGACCTAAAAACTGAGTTTCTTAATGCATCCCGTGACCGTTAAACGAACCAACGGCCATTGCTATTCTTACACATGCCAAAAGATCATACTGTGCTTAAAAAGAGCTCCTGCTCCTAATTTTAATTTGCTGAATTCCATGTAAAGGCCAGTTCATATGACAAAATTGTACAAATTGTACAAATTGTCATATTGACAAAATTGTACTAAAATATTTCAGTTTTATATGGACTCTAGCTCATGACGGATGACGTCATTGGAAGTTCTTAACAAACCGTTCCTGTGCGTTTCCTAGATTTTTCGGGGCTGTTTTCCAAGAGGTAACTCTTTCACACTATGGAAATTTTTCCAAGAAATAGGTTGTTTGTTTGAAACAGTTTTACCGTTTGCCATAATACTTTTGAAGCCCATATAATAATGAATATTTCCATCAAATATGACATCATTTTCACTATCAGAACTACTCATCCTTTCCGAGATTAAAGCGTCATTTAAGCAATTGTTTTAAAATTCCTGAGTTTCATTAAATGTTCATTTTAATTAATTGGAAATTATGTAGGGGAAGTTAGCCTAAAATGATCCTAGCGGGCAAAACGATCCACATATGTTTTCAGCTAGACAGGTCGCGTTATCTACCGAGTAACACATAAACTAGATCTGCTAACTCAAGGAGAAGCAATGGCGATATTCAAGAGATCGCATTATCACGCTCCTGAAGAAAAATCTTTGAAAAAGTGGTTTTCCTAACATCTGTTATATGGTAAGCATTAACTTTTATATTTATTTATATATATAATCTTTCATGTACAGAAATAGGAATTGGTTTACTTAATGGAATATGTTGTTAGCAGTGAATTACACTTTATAAATTTGTTATGTTTCTCGGCGTCATCCAGTAATATCACCAAAAATGGGCGGCCATGTTTCCGGGCAAAATGATCCATTATGTGGATCGTTTTACTCGCAGAGGATCATTTTGCTCTTATTAAATGTTTAAATGATTTCCCAAATTCTTTAATAAGTAGTGTTTTCCAAATTGTTTTGTATTGTAATTTCCAAATGTAATTTCCAAAATATTTTGTATTCTTCATCCTTTTTCGTACGAAAAAGAAGCAGCAGGAAATGATTGGTTGATTGGATTTCGTAAAAGGCATCCTGAACTTAGTTTACGCACTCCTGAGTCAACGTCCCTTGCCCGAGCCTCAGCATTTAATAAACCAGTGGTAGATAAATTATTTTCCCTACTGCAGGAAATAATGGACAAGACTTTATTGCCGCCTCATAGAGTATTTAACGTGGATGAAACTTCCATCAGCACAGTTCCTGGTCGAAACTGTAAGATTCTCCCTAAAAAATGGAAGCGACAAGTTGGTCAAGTCGTATCCGCAGACCGAGGAAAATCAACTACAGCTGTTATCTGTGCATCAGCATCCGGCTATTTTGTACCGCCTATGTTAATTTTTGCACGCAAAAGAATGAAACCGGAGCTAATGACTGGAGCACCACCGGGTTGTAACTATTTTTGAAATGATTCAGGTTGGATGAAGTTGGAAGCCTTTGAAAAATGGTTTGAATACTTTTTACTTCATGCCAAGCCAACTAATGATGATTCAGTATTGCTGATTCTGGATGGACACCTGTCACATACTAAAAACATTGCAGTAATTGAAAAAGCTAGAGTGAACTTTGTCACTATATTCTGTTTACCTCCCCACTGTACTCACAAACTCCAACCCTTGGATGTGGGAGTTATGTTTGCACTAAACACCTGGCACGATAAATCGCTAAAAAAATGGCTGACCAACAGTAACAAAAAAGGGGGAGTTGGAATAAATAAAATCGCAAAAATTTTTGGTGAAGCTTACTTGCATGCTTGTGTACCATTAAACGCCATCAATGGTTTTAAGGAAACCGGAATTGTACCTTTTAACCCGGATGTATTCTCTGAAATCGATTTTGTAACTGCAGAAGTTACAAATAAGCCACATCCAGTCACACCAGGTTACTGTCTAGAACGAGAGAGAAATGTTGAACAGGGAGGCATTTCTCAAGAACTGCAGCTAGCTGCTACTACATCATCTGAAGAAAATACGGTACCGGGCCCTAGCCATCATAGGAGCCCTTCAACCGCTCTCAAAATGTGTGACTTTCCCAAATCTTTCTCTTTAAGTCCACGTGATATCATACCCTTTCCAAGGAAAACGGAATCAAGCACTTCGAGAAAAAGAAAATGGATGGGAAGTGCCATCTTAACAAGCAGTCCTTATAAGAATAAACCGAGCTTGCAAACGAAAAACAGAGAACAGAAAGAGATTACAAAACAGGCTGCAGCTAAGAAAATTCAATTAAAAAATGCTAGAGCTGAAAACAAAATAGCCAGAACAAGCAAAGAAAAAAGCATGAAGTAAAAGCAAAGACGTATTTCCATAAAGAAGAAAAAGGTGCCTAAAATCCAATATATGGAATATAGTGAAACATATTCAGAAGATGAATACAAGTGTAGTTATTGCGATGAACTATTTTCCTCCTCTGCAGCAGGTGAAGGTTGGATCCAGTGTCACAAGTGCCGTAAGTGGGCGCATGATGCATGCGCAGGAATAAATGAAAATGACGATGATGTGTATCTTTGCGATATGTGTTCAAATATACGGAGTTTTCTGATGGGGAGGAAATAGGTATTATTTAACTTATTTCTGCGTTCATTGTTGACAATTATTTTTGGATCATAATTTTGAAATATTCCATTTTATTCTTTATTCAAAATTATTTGACACTTTTTATTTTAAAATTTGCATAAAATAAATTATGTATGCTACTTGATTGTAAAACTTATTTTATTTATTTATGTATTCTCATAATTAATTTTACATCCTTTATTTTGCCTATAAAAAACGATTTACAATTATTTTTAAATGAAGGATCATTTTGCCCTTGGGTGCGGGTAAAATGATCCTTCTGACACTTTTCTAAAATCTATTTTTTTCACTACTCAATTTGGGTTTAAAATATTATTAAAGTATGTTTCTAATGCAAAATATAGTGTAAAACATACTAAAAAAGGTCAAAAGTTTTTTTTTAAAACAGTTATGTTATTTTACACAAGTTTTTCCCTTAAGGGGATCATTTTAGGCCAACTTCCCCTAATTTTTAGAAATATATTATTTTATGTATACCAAGGATCTTTAAATAAATAGCAAGAGTCCAGTCTGTGTAGGAATAAGGATCAGGAATATGGCGTCATCATTGACACAGTTATAATAAAATATTTTAATTCATGGATGAAAATTCATTTTTTGTTTTCCGAATGACGTCATTATCTTGATTGGAAACATTTTTTTTTCATATTGCTTACTATGGAAGGTTATTCACTGTCATTTTAGTTACACAGATTACTTAATATTATTTCTCAATAAATAATCTGTGCTCTGCTCTTACGCGATTAGTGCAGAATTAATTGAACCGTTTTAATATGTTTACATTTTATGAAAACAATTGAAAATTTTCCTTTAAATATGACGCGAGTACAAATGGTGAAATCACTCTTCTGATTAGTGTAATGTAATAAGGAAAATTAATTGTGTTACTGCTGATGCTGCTAAACGGCAAGGTACAAATTTAGCCCTATTTTTGCGCCACGCAAGAGAAATATATCTATAGATTTTGTGCAAATAGAAAAATACCCCATAACTTCTTAATTATAATACACATCGAATCATTTATGAGTTATTATTACTTCTAGAAAAAGGGCCAAACATTTATGTGTAAACGATTTTGGATATCTTTAAAAATGAGCTCAATGGGCGAAAAACATATGGTTTTAAGCAGAAAAAAATTCATAACATCGTCAATTCACAAAATATCAAATCCACTTAAATTTATTGTAAATACTCTTCAAATTATCTACAACTTTTATATTGACAAATTTCTGATAGTACTATCTCTTGCAGAAAAAAAATCCCTGCCAGCTCGGGCCTACAGGCGGAGGTAGATTTCGATGTTAAGTACTACATTCACCAACAAAACTTAAATCAAGATTAGAGATAAACCCAGTTCCTTCACTAAGAATGTGCTCTAAGGGAGCTAAACATTTTGTGAAAATTCTAATATACACGAATACACACACCCATGTATATGGAATAGGTTTAAAAATGGCTAAAGGAAATTCAGAGAACCACAAAGTGTTAAAATATGTTAATATTTCCATAGTCGGGTTTTTATCATGTTTTAATAAGTTTCTTCAAACTCACATGACGTTACCTATTCACCTGCTGAGGTCCATTATATTTCTAATATGACGCGATATATTTTTTTTTAATTCGTCAAACTATTTATTTCATTTTGAGTTTTCATGCGGAAATCTTGCTTTAGAAAACTTATGACGTAATATTCAATTTGTTTTCAATTCATCAAACTGTCTATTTAATTTAATTTTTCACGTGAAATCTTGCAATAGAAAAGCAATTGTTGTGGTGAGAGTTTTATTGCTTTTTTTCTTAATTGTTGGCAACTGGTATAACAAAAAATATTTATTTTTTCCTGTCATTGTTGTGTAAGAGCTGTTTTTATAAGAATCATGTTAAGACGGTATTCAAAATTTTGAGCCCTCCCCATTTCCATTCCCTTGGGCCGATTTTGCCCTTTTTCAATCCCCGCCGAGATATTAACCATCTCAAAGTTGTTGGCGAGTTTGAAGACGATCCGTGCATTATTGCGACTTTTATCGTGCGGGCAAACTTTAGTACATACATACATACATATATATATATATATATATATATATATATATATAAACTTTTTAGGTGGGGGGTGGTTATGGGTTCCTGGAGTCATATAATGGAAAGTTATGAAGGAATTTTTCAAAAGTCGCACCATGGTAACGACTGCAATAGGTAGTATTTCTTACGAAATCTACCTAAAAGAGGAAATGCGGTTAAAAAAATAGAAGTTCATAACTTCGACAATTCACACAATATCAAACCCGCTTAAATTTATTATGTATCTTCTTACTATTATCTACAACTTTTATATTGATAAGTTTTTGATGGGACCAACTATTACAAGAAAAGAAATGATAAAATAAATACGCTTCGAAGAAAAAATCACATTAACAGGATTTTGATAAAACCAATTGTTAGCGGAAAATAAAATTAAAAACTCTTCAAAAGTGTCCAGATACAATTTTTAAACCGGGTTTATCTCTAGTCTTGATTTAGTTTTTGCTGCTGAAATTAGTACAGTATGGCTTCAAAAATCCGGCATTCAGAAATCCGGCAACTTCAAAAATCCGACATCAAAACCATCTTTTCCCTTCACTTTTCTTTTACACTTTCAACGTATGGGATAAGGAAAATAGCAATTTTTTATGAATTAAAAACTTCAAGATCGAAGATAAAAATGCAAAAAAAGAATATTTAACTTTTTCATTTGTCAGAAACGATTATTTTCTGAATAATTTTTCTGGGGGCTGCACTGTTGTTTAGCAAAGGGAACAACTTTTGGGACAACTTTGGCGAATTCATGGTACAGTATATGGCCGGAACGAATTTTCAGTCTTTCACATTTCCCGTGAAAAGGTTGCAATTGAGCTGATTGAACACGCAAAATCTGAAAATTCAGTAAATTTCGAAATAAGGGTTATAGATGATTGGCTAAGCGTTGGTGAAAATTCATCAAAAAACGAACAATTTAATGGGCAGCGAGATCACTGATGCTGTGCTTAATAGAACCGCCGATAATGCTAATAGCAGCTCCAGATGATGAGGATGGACAACCGGCACAAGAAAAGGTGTCACTAAAAAAATGCATAAATTTGACTGGAGAATTAATATATGCTTTAGAGACACAAGATTGTATTTCAGAAATAGACATTCTTCAGTTGTATAAAATACAAAAGATAAATAAATAAATAAATAAATGAAATGAAATGAAACCTTGTTAAAAAACGCCTAAAAAAATTGAAGCAAACAAAGTTGATATCAATGTTCCCTAAATTACAAGAGGAAAAATAATTTCACTCTTTATTAGATTTTTTTTCTGTAACATAGAAAATATCAATTAAAGTAAGTTATTTTTTAATATATATATTTCATTTTATCTTTTCCTTACATAATTATGACTTAATAATGAATTAAACTATGGCTAAAAGCACCGTTATCAATATAGTACAACTTTTGATATTCCTTCAAAAATCCGGAATTTTAAAAAATCCGCCATAGTTTCAGTGCCGATGATGCAGGATTTTTGAAGTTGTACTGTACTTAACTTCGAAATCTACCTGTGTTGTAGGCCGAGCGGGTAGTGATTTTTTGTAGATGAAGTGTGCAGCATTTACAGTTCTTTTACAGGGGCGATCAAAAGTATATTGTTACATTACGTCAACGGGAAAAAATCGTTTCAAGTTCATTTTAAAGATGCTAGGTCATTTCTAACGTAATGAAATTGTTACTTAATTTATTAAGTGCACTAAAACGTGCATTCTGTAGTATATGGAGTGCAAAGTATTTATTATTCGATTACAAGACGACACAAAACAATTCCGAACCCTGAAAAGAATGGGCTTCGGTAAAAAACTGTTTGCAGCGCATTTATTTTTGATTCGCTATATCATATACAACGAAATCGATATACATTACTGAAGCTTACTACAAGGTATAGTCGTGGAAAAAAGTAAACACCCCCTACTAACTGTGCAACAAATCATTGTAGAAGAAATTTATTGGTACCAAATGATTGGAAATAAAATCTTCTTTTAAATTATGTATATAAAATTTGCTTAGGGGAACATCTACATATAACAAGGAACCCAAACTCTGTTTTTTTCAATAGCAATACCAAAATTTTACACCATAAATAAATTTTACACCCTTTAATTAGCTTAAAAACAAATTTGCATGAAATCCGTACGATTAGTTTCAGAAAAATTAATTATTTCAAATTGAGCATATTTCAGAGGCTGTAGCCAAATTGAATTTGGTACTTGATTGCCAAAACGCTACAAGATGATTATGTTGCTTCTGTTAATGTATTATTTCTTGCCTTATACGACCAATTCAGTCGCTTAATATGTTTCGACTTGTGTCAGCCCAAATGCTTCAATGCAATTAGTGAAGTATATTATTTTTTTAAATATGCTCTTCTGTACATCATAGACCCTTAAACCATCAATTTGACTTTTTTAATCACAATTTTAAAACTACTTGGAATACAAATTTGAAATTGATAATTCGCATAAAGCAAGACGTAATAAATATAAATCTATCAAAAAACTATAGGCTGCAATTCACATATTTTATATATATATATTAATTTCATAATTCGTAATTCATATTATAAAATTTTTTAAACTGCAAATTCACTCAATTGTGTGAATTATGTCAACCAGGAATCGTTCGGATAGCTTAACAGGCAAAGCATTGTCACGGCAAGCCAAAGTATCCAGGTTCGATTCCTGGTCTGGACATTTTTCGCTCTGATGAAGAAATCTCAACTGTGCTACACCAGCCATTGAATATGATTATCCAGTTGAAAAAAAACTTCGTTCTCTTCATTATGACCTTATTACGTGGTATACAGGAGTTTCCATGTTGTAACATACTTTCATCGTGTATATGCTATAGTTATAGCTCGGATGAAAGAAACTATCGCTGCAGGTCGCAGCCATGTCCAAATATAAGTGAATTATGTCAGCCAAGTATCGTCCGGATAGTTTAAGAGGTAAAGCATTGGCACGGCAAGCCATGGTATCCAGGTTCGATTCCGGGTCTGGACATTTTTCGCTCTGTTGGAGAAATCTCAACTGTGCTACTCCAGCCAATGAATATGAACCAAATGATATTTTATGCAATTTCAATGCTTATGCAATCTCATCACGTAATTAAAGATATTACTGTAAGATATTGAACACTTGGGAATTCATGCGTGCAAGAAGTGGATAATATTCACAGCCAAATAGAAAGGGAAATGGATTTAGCAGAATAATTTTCACCACTTTCGTTCATGCGTCTGTTATTGAGAGTGAATCAGAAGAACCAATTTACAATCTTAAGAATGAAACCAGAACAGTTTAAGGAGTTCCATTCCTACAGCAAAATGTATGCCTACAATTTCATTCAGTACACGAAAGTGACACAGTTAAGTTTCACTCAACTTCTTTACCATGTTCAGTTTATGACAAGTAATTGTAGTGACCAAAACTTCACAGAGGTGCAATTACCAAGAAACAATATCAGCCAACGAGGAGCATTAACATCATCTCACCAAAGCACTTTACTGAATTCTAAAGCTGCTCAGAGAAAGAGGAACTGCTCTGACAAAGCCAAAATAAAAGAGCTGCAGAGTATGCTAAAGTGGTTTCCGAGATTTCACAGGCTGTATTTCAAAATATGTTTAAGAGAAATTAGCGTAACTGTAAAGAAAAATAATGCATGATTTGTTAAACATTTCAAAATTAGGGCTAAAAAGTAGTATAAAAGTTATTTTGCTGTTTTAGAAAGTTTTTTTTTTTCTTATGGAGATTAGGTCTTTTATTCTGAGCCATAGTACACCAGAATGTAATACCAAAAACTTTATTCCAACAGAGCGAAAAATGTCCAGACCAGGAATCGAACCTGTATACTTGGCGTGCCGTGCCAATGCCTTACCTATTAGGCTATCCGGACGATAACTGACTGACATAATAAATGTCAACTGTGCTACTCCATCCTCGAATATGATTTAATCCAGTTGGAAAAAATACTTGTTCCCTTCATTATGACCTAATACATGGTATACAGGAGTTTCCGTGTTAAAACACACTTTCATCATGTAAATGCTATAGTTATAGCTCGGATGATGGAAACTAGCGCTGCAGTTCGCAGCCAAGCCCAACAAATAAGAGTGAATTATGTCAGCCAGTTATCGTCCGGATAGCCTAACAGGTAAGGCATTGGCATGCCACGCCGAGTATCCAGGTCCGATTCCTGGTCTGGACATTTTTCGCTCTGTTGGAATAAATGTCAACTGTGCTACTCCATCCTCGAATATAATTTTAAATGGGTTTTTTTTTTCATTGCATAGCTGAGGTCGACTATATAAAGACTGTTTTTAGGGAGTCGTACTTAAAAAGCGAAAACGGAACCATTATACAGGGTGTCCGGTCTCAACGGTGTCCAATGGCTAATTTCTAAACCGTTAGTCATAGACATATAGTTCCAATTACAAAAATGTTTTATATCAGGTAAAGAAATATTTTAAAAGCGATTTAAGTCAATAAAAACATTTCTTAAAAAATTACGAAATTTAAATTTTTATACGGTCCCCCGTTCCTATAAGTTATATTTAGTAAAATTTTCCTTTTACACTGACAAGTAATACAACAAAAGTCCCGTTATTCTACGATCAAAATTGACCGAGTAATAGCTTAAAGTAATAATTTAAAGTTGGAGCATATTTTTTGCTGCAAATTGGGGGTCATTCACAAATTTAATCGAAATATAATTTCGTCAGATATAAAAAATTGTTGATGAGTAAAATTAACATTTCAATATAAATTTGAAGTCTTTAATCATTCTGACACATTAATGCAAAATATACAATTTGTAATAAACATTTAAGAAGAAAGAAAAATAGAATTTTGTTAAATAGAATGATGCTAAATTAACAGCCTCAATTCTTTACAAAATGATACGTATTTTAAAATATTATTAGATTGCACTAGCCTGCAGAAGTTGGGTTATGTCATTTTTCTAGCTTTTGATAATTGATTTTTATATATTTTGTACCGCTGAATCCTAAACTGAAATTCATTTTTAACTATCACATCAGGATTTTTCGCAAATTGCAAATTCCAAAGTTAAAAAGTTCAAAGTTAAAATTAAATCTCCTCCCCCATCTCATCGGACGACTCAGCTGTTTAGCTGTAAGAATCACAGGATAAGCAAAAATATCGAACAAATTATTGAATAAAATAAAATAAAATAAAATAAAATAAAAAATGTTTTACATATATTTTATAGTATGAGATTGTCGCTATATTTTAACTTACACATTTGCGATTTGCAAAAAAAATCTAACGTGATGGTTAAAAATGAAGGTCATTTTCAGATTCAGTTCTAAAAACTACGTAAAAATCAATTATCAAAAGTTAAAAAACACAACCATCTCCTCTACGTTATAGGATTTGAGTTTTGTTATTCTTTAAATTAGAGGATTTATGATTTGCGAAATATCCTGACATGATGGTTAAAAATTAAGGTAATTTTCGGATTCAGTGCTAAAAAATACATAAAAGTTAAAAAACCCAACAATCGCAGTCTTGTATTATCTAATCTAAAACTTTTATTTAAACTTCTTGGCGGTAATCTATCCGAAATTTTTTGTGTTATCCTGTAAAATGAGTGTAAATGGTAACCATCGAAAATCATAATAATATTAGATTGTTATTAGATTTGCGCCAGTATGTAAAATGCAATCTCGATCGGATAGTTAAAAGTGGGTTAAAGTTCGAGTACAAATTTGGAACTGGAAATACATACATGCGATAGTTGACGTAACATAAAAACTTATAAAAATAACATAATTTTTGTTAAAAGAAGTCATAAAAGAAACAGTCTCAAATCCTAACAAAATAAAACATATGTTATTTAAGCCAATTTGAGACTTAATTGTAATACTTGTAAGATTTTTTTCAAAGCGCAGATACACATGAAATAAGATCTTCGAATACTTTAAGCACTTGGTATATGAACCCTCAAAGCCAAGCCAAACTCATTTGTTTTCAGAGCAGAAAAGTGGCATAAGTCATGCATTTTTAAAGTTTTATAACTTGCTCAAATTTAGCGTTATTTAATGGGACTTTTTTTGTATTACTTGTCAGTGTAAAAGGAAAATTTTACTAAATATAACTTGTAGGACCGGGGGACCGTATAAAAATTTAAATTTCATAATTTTTTAGCTCACAGGCTATCAAAGCCTAAGAGCTAATGTGCCCGCCCGCTCTGTATGTATGTATGTATGTATGTATGTATGTATGTACGTACGTACGTATGTACGTAACGCGATAACTCTTGATAGAAACATCTGATTTGCTTCAAATTTTTTCCTAGGTTCATTGTGATAAGGCGCTTCCCTGATTAGTTTTGGGAGTTCATTGGTTAAGGATAAAGGGGGAAAAACGGGGTTAGTCCAACCCCTTAATTCAGATAAATGGGTTTTTCATGCAGAATGATTCGATTTTCTCCGAATTTGGTATACCGGTTTATTATGCTAAGGAACTTCCCTGATTAGTTTTGGTGGTTCATTGGTTAAGGATAAAGGGGGAAGAGGGGGGTTAGTCCACCCCTTTAATTCAGATAATTGGGTTTTTCACGCAGAATCATTCGATTTGCTCCGTATTTGGTATACCGGTTTATTATGTTAAGGAACTTCCCTGATTAGTTTTGGGGGTTCATTGGTTAAGGATAAAGGGGGAAAAGGGTGGTTAGTCCACCCCTTTTTATTCAGATAAATGGGTTTTTCATGCAGAATGATTCGATTTGCTGCGAATTTGGTATACCAGTTTATTAGGTTAAGGCGCTTCCCTGATTAGTTTTGGGAGTTCATTGGTTAAGGATAAAGGGGGGAAAAGGGGGTTAGTCCACCCCTTAATTCAGATAATTGGGTTTTTCATGCAGAATCATTCGATTTGCCCCGAATTTGGTATGCCGGTTTATTATGTTAAGGAACTTCCCTAATTAGTTTTGGGAGTTCATTGGTTAAGGATAAAGGGGGAAAACGGGGTTAGTCCATCCCCCTTAATTCAGATAAATGGGTTTTTCATGCAGAATCATTCGATTTGCTCCGTATTTGGTATACCGGTTTATTATGTTAAGGAACTTCCCTGATTAGTTTTGGGGGTTCATTGATTAAGGGTAAAGGGGGAAAATGGGGTTAGTCCACCCCTTTTTGTTCAGATAAATGGGTTTTTCATGCAGAATGATTCAATTGTTTCCGAATTTGGTATACCGGTTAATTAGGTTAAGGAACTTCCCTGATTAGTTTTGGGGTTTCATTGGTTAAGAATAAAGGGGGAAAAGGAAGGGCTAGTCCACCCCCTTAATTCAGATAAATGGGTTTTTCATGCAGAATGATTCGATTTGCTCCGAATTTGGTATACTGGTTTATTAGGTTAAGGAACTTCCCTGATTAGTTTTGGGGGTTCATTGGTTAAGGATAAAGGGGAAAAAAGGGAGGTTAGCCCGCCCCTCTTAAATTAGATAAATGGGTTTTTCATGCAGACTGATTCGATTTGCTCCGAAGTTTGTATACCGGTTTATTATGTTAAGGAACTTCCCTGATTTGTTTTGTGGGTTCATTGGTTAAGGATAAAGGGGAAGGGTGGCTAGTTCCCCCCCCCCTCTTAATTTATATAAACGGTTTTTTCATGCAGAATTATTAGCTTTGCTCCAAATATGGTATACCTGTTTATTATGTTAAGGAGTTTCCCTGATTCGTTTTGGGGATTCAATGGTTAAGGATAAAGGGGGGGGGGGGGCTAGTCCACCCTCTTAATTTAGATAAATGGTTTTTTTGCAGGATTATTCGATTTGCTCCAAATTTGGTATACCGGTTTATTATGATAAGGAGCATCCCTGATTAGATTTGGAGGTTCACTGGTTAAGTATAAAGGGCTAATTCCCCTTCACTTATTTTTTTGAGGGGCATTATTCTTTAAAATAAGAGTATGATATACAATTAGTGTGAATAGCCTGTGAGCTCAATGCCATCAGTTTAGCTGGGCATTTTTCTTTTTTATTAAGAAATGTTTTTATTGACCCAAATCGCTTTTTAAAACATTTCTTTAGCTGATTTAAAACATTTTTGTAATTGAAACTATATGTCTATGACTAACGGTTTAGGAATTAGCCATTGGACACCGTTGAGACCGGACACCCTGTATAATGGTTCCTTAATTATATAAGGTTGATCTTACATAAGATCACTCTTGTGTCTGTCTGTCTGTCTGTCACAGCCATTTTGCTCGTAAACTATGGAACCTGGAAAGTTCAAATTGGGGGAAGTAACAAAGACTATTGACCCACATATTTACAGATTATTAAACATTCACAAATATATTTAGGGAAAATGTAGGGGGGGGGGTAATTAAGTTACTTGAAAAAAAATATTTTTCTTTTATATCATGTTGGGTATCGTATGAAACCGTTCGTAACGCTGAACTCAAAATTTATTTTCTTTTAATTTTAGGTAACATATTTTCAAAGGTCGTCGAAAATGAAGTGCAAAAATATGCCCACGATCCCCCTTCTTTTTCCGAATCTACCGAAACTAAAATTATGAAAAAATTAGAGGTAGTCGACATTAATTTAAACCTTGCATAAAAATTATAGCGATTACCGTAGGTCACATGGCTTTTGAGAAAAGCGCATTTTTCAGTTCACTGATACAGATAAAAAAGGTAAGAAGCTTACCTGACTGTTTGAAAATTATATAGTTATTAAAAACATATATAAGATTTATTTAAGATATATTTTTTAGAACAAATTTATTTTTTAAAGAGTTCTTTTTCCTATTATTTTCATAACTTAAATAAAATTAATACTTTGATTAATGATTTAAAATCTAAAAAAAAAAAAAAAAATCCTTTTTGTTGCTTTTTGGTAATATTAAATCATGTAAGTTATACCCCTCACCGCCACACAGACGTACCTTCCCCTCCTCCAAAATACACATTAGGAAGTGGGAGGGGGGGGGCCGGAACGAACTCAACCTATTTTTACCCTCGTTTTTTCTTTGTTTGACGTCACTCGCATAACCTGCTTTGCATCCAGGAACAAAGCACTTATACCTCATCTTTATTTATGTTATGTAATCTCAATAATGAAAAATAAACGAATAAAATAAAATATTTTTGTTTTATTCTAACATACGCGTCTTATGCATACAATCCAATGATATTCTGCTAAAAGAACATCCAACCATGCATTCCAGCGCCCTCGGTATTTACCAAAATATCGTTTGCGTTTTCGGCGAGTCATGCGTATTAAATTTCCCCTCCATAGTTCTTACTCCATGATTAATTGTTTAATTCTAAATTCATTATTATCTTAAATAAAAAAATCCGAGGAAATTCTTAGTTATTTGGCTGAATTTAATTTCTAAAATTAAAATGCACCAAAACATAAAACACCGTTTTTGCTTAATAAAAATGCAAAAATAACATAAAAAAAATATTGTTACTTTCAAATATTTATCTTATTAAATAATGCTTCGCAAATCCAAACAAAGCATGGCTTTTGCTAGTTAATATTAATAAGTGGAAGCAGCAAATTTCTCTTATTGTGTTAAAATATAATTAGTAATACATATTTTACTATTCAATGACGTTTATTCGAATTAATTAACCAATTTTAACTTTATTAAGCTAAAAATGTTACCCAAATTAAGAATAACATGGTTCTTTCATAGTAGAACGATGTTATTCTACGCACGGCATGAAATTTTAGAATAATATGGCTCTATCATGTTTTTTAAATGTAAAAAAATCCATGAAAGTATTATCTAGTAACTTTGATAATGGAGAATTGCTACCTTTACTTAAAACTATAAACTTATTAATGCAAAAAGTTTTTTTCACACTTTAACGGCTGCACGTACAGAACATGTTTATTTTCAAAGTGTTCTCTTGGAAAAATGATTTTTGGCCAGATAGAACCATCTTATTCTCAGGTACCGTGTAATTACAAAAATAAAATTTATTTTTTCACAAATTACGAACCCAAACATTAAAAAGTGTTTCATAAAAACGATCACCGAAGAATTGCTTTTTTTTTTTTTTTTTTTTTTTTTTCAATAGCCCATTTCTATTCTCAGGCGGTTAAGTTTCGAAAATAGATGAAATATATTTTGAACGATTTTTAGTAGATTTCGTGTGCTATATAAAGAGCTGATGCGATATTGGAAAATCTATATATTTTTTACTTGTTTAGAAATTTAATTTTTAGAAATTTAATTGTGTCTTGTTTCAAAATAGATATTTATCCGTTCATCTTCCCCCATTTTTCTATATTTTTGACTAACACTGAGATTATAGCACCTACTTCTAAGAATATTTTCATTTCAGAATTTCTAAATGCATTTTTCCTAATCGAAATGTTCGATTGGTAATTCTAAGAAATATCTCTGTTGATGGGATACATCTAGTACGAAAGAAGTATTTACATTATCAGATTCCATAAATTGCTTTTGTCAATTGCTGACTCATAGATATAGCACCTGAATCCATAAATTCTGATATCTTTATATCCATTGAAATTTCCAGACATATTCTACAACGTTCGGTTATTCCAAAACGATTTACGTAATATATTTAACTCGTGCAAAATTTTCGCACAAAATTTTAGTGACTTCGTGAAGTTATGCGGATAATATTTATGTAAAGGAGAAATCCCATTTCATATTAATTCTTCAGAAATAATATAATTTACTGAAGTTATGTTTGCAATTATTTTCCAAAAGTTGATAAGTAAAGGAAATTTCGAGTCCATCTCAGATTGTATAACACTGTGAAGTGTACTTGAGAATTCGATTACTTATGCAACAGTGTTAAAACGATAACCGATTTGGTAATGCTTGTTTTGTTTATTTACTTTACGAGTGCCGAAAACATCGAATTTTTGGCATTAGATTAACCCCTTAACTGCCTGAGTGTATATATATGGCTGTAGAAAATGCATGCATCTAGGCGAATTCCAATTATAGCAAGGTAATTTTCACCACCTGGGCCCTAATATATAACAGTATAACATGTGCATTTTCTTACTGTTATTTAAGAAAACTAATATACACCTTCTTTAACTGCAGAAATGTGCGCTTTAAGTAAGGCGCTGGAGACCGCGTAAAATTTTGCTGGTAGTTAAGGGGTTAATATGAAAATTAATTAATGTTATTCTAATATAAATACACATGCAGCGTCTACTGTATTTCCAAAAGTAACCTTCAATTTATGCTGTTGATCTGATTCAGATATCAGACCAGATACTGTGATCTTCAAAGATTAGTTGGGTGAATTAGTCCTCAAGGTTCGTCCGGGATGGCTCAGTTGGTAGAGCATTGGCGGCTTCAGCTAGGACGTACCTGGTTCGAATCCTGGCTCTAACTTTTATCACGTACTTCAAAATTTACTTTTGTTATCAAGTTTATAACCATTACTTTTTCTTTCAAACTGAACATAAGCGATTTGTTTTACAATTTCAAGTTCTAACTTCGATTTTAAAGTGCTTATTCTATAAACGATATTCTCAAAAATATTTATTTTATATAATAAGGAAAAAATCTTTAAAAAAATGTTCCCCTAATAATTAGTATTTTATATATTGCTTTTAATATTTTTTTATTTACATAAAATAGTCTTAATATATGTATATAGCATACATCTGAGTACTATTTTCTCTATAAAACTGTTGTTTACATGGTTTTGAAAGAAATCTCTACAATGTTGAAAAATGTTATAACTATGCATTTTAAAATTTTGAATTCCAGCATTTTAAGAAACACGTGGAGGATGTTTCAAAATAATATATCTAGTAAAAAGGTTGACGTACTTCTTAATGCATATTTAAATTAGTTGCATTTGAAAATTCTATGTTTTAACTTTCTAAGGAATAACGATAAATGAGATAAATTTATGAGTATTAAAGAATAATCATTCTTCGAGTTAATGTGTTTTTTTATTTTCATATACAAAGGTTCATTCTACAAAGTTAATTATAGAAAATTGTAACTTATACGTTTTTGCACTTAATTGGAAAATAGACAGATTGAATTGAGATTGAATCGAAATTTCGTTGTAGAATATAACTATTCGGATGTGCTAATCCCGAAACTTTCTTCTATCGCAGACATGTTAATACTTCAAAAAGCTGAATTTTTTTTTTTATTATACATTCTAGAAACAAATAAACAGTCAAGTGCGAGTATTACTCGCGCTCAGAGGGTTCCGTACAATAAATATATGAATTATTAACTGTATTATATAAAAAAATCGTTGTTAAAGAATAATAAGACTGTAAAAATCTACACAACGTAGGATTGGGTACAGCCGCATATACTAGAAAAGTATGAATGTGTATACCATAAAAGTTCAAAGAGATATGAAGCCCAAATAATATCAAATATTGCTATCTTATAATATATAAAAATGAAAAATTTTCTGTCTGCAATGCTATACAAATTCACAGTTTGGAAACCAGAATTGTGAAATGTAACGTACATGAGCATTAAAACACGGTCGAGGAAACTAAAGTAATCCGGAATCGGAATAATTTATAGTAAATTTTTAATTTATAAAAAACTACAAATTTAACAGTAATTTCCAATAAAATATAAACAGTTTTCATTATAGCTGTTACCAACAATTAAAAGTCCACAATAAAATTCTTACTACAACAATTACTTTTCTATTGCAAGATTCCCATGTCAAAAAAAGAAATAAATGGTTTGGCGAATTTGAAAAAAGAGAATATTACATCATAACTTTTCTACTGCAAGATTTCCACATGAAAAATGAAAATAAAATATATAGTTTGACGATTTAAAAACAAAAGTGAATGTTACGTCATAATTTTTTTGTTTTATGATTTCCATGTGAAAAGTATAATTATTTAAATAATTTGACGAATAAAAAAATGGAATATTACGTCATATTGGAAATATAAAGGACGAGGTGAATATATAACGTCATATAAGTGTGAAAAAATGCATTGAAGCACGATAAAAACTCGATTATGGAAATATTGGCATATTTTAACATTATTGCCCCAATGATGAATGGAAATAAGTTCATTTATAGCTGTATTATTTTGCGTCTGTTATATAAATTTATACATTTTTATATTAGGTTTATAATGTGATTCGTGTATACAACACTTCGACTGTTTTTTTTTCTATATTGTATGTTAAATTTTGAAATTGTTTTTTCCAAACAAACATTCTTAAAATTCCGGGCAACGCCGGGCACTTCAGCTGGTTCTGTATAACTCTTATTTAAATCTAATCCTAATCTGTTTATGATGAACTTAATTCGGCACTGACAATAAAAGTAGTGCATATTTAAACTTTAATTGCCATTTCATAAATCTTAATTGAGTGTCGTATATAATCTTTTCTTTTTACAGTGTAGTTAAAAACAAAAGCCTTGTTCAAAGTTTAAACTTGGCATTTTGCTAAGCACGGTTCGAAAGGAAGACGCAGAGTAGCAACTACGCTTTGGTCCGTGCGCGTTTTTCCAAATAGGTTTTTAATTAACTTTTAAAAACAAGGGAGGCGTATTGAGAGATCTTCTCAATGCAAACTAGTCGCGAATCAAAGAGTATTTATGTGATTAATTCTAATTAAATTAGTCATTTTTTAACAATTTGACGTTTATTGATTTTATACTGCTACTGGACATTGCATTACACAAACTTATTATTAAAATTTGTTATCTATGCTTTAAAAGCCGTTGGTACATAGAGTACGCCGCCCCTGTCATTATGTATATCAAAACCGTCCGTGTCTTTAAGAGTTAATGACGCGGATAGTTACCGACGATTTTCTTTCAAAAATCATTATCAACAATGCTTTTATTCTTCTGTTACGATAGGTACCTCCAGCAATACTCAACACTTTTGCTGAATGCCCGTAAATCGGAATTTGGGTGTAACAGAAAAATGCGATTTACTCAAAAACTACATGACCTATGGTAATCGCTATAATTGTCCTACAATATTTAAACTAGGACTTCCCTCAGAGGGATTAGTCTGAGCGGTATTGCTGAGAACATAGATTTAATAATAACATGTGGAAGCAAAGAAAATGAGATGTTATCTTTAACTGTCCATATACTGCGATAAATTGAAATGATGAAAATAAACGAATCGTAGAATTACAAAATATTATATATAAATTCGTATACACTGTTTAAAAAAAATGGGAAATCAAACCATTCAAGACAGCCATGCATGGATATAAAATTGAAAGTACGCAATATATTAAAAGTAAAATAGAAAATAAAACACTAAATTACTTATATCGGAATTTTAACTGTATAAAATGATGCCAAGAGCATAATCAGACGCTCCGCACCAATTTGAGTAACTTTACATGACAAATATGTGATGTTTAAAAAGAATGGACTATACTTTATATGGTGTGTGCTCCCCCGGAATAGTTAATATTGTACAATATCTGTTTTCCACGGATGCAATGAGGTTGTCGATAACATTTTAGGGATTCTCTCTTCAAAATCTGATATAGTATCAAAGTACCGAATACATCAACAGTGGCATGCAATGCTTTGTTAGAGTGTGTTTCAGATATGCTCGATCGGATTTAAATGATGAGTGTATGCTGGCCACTACATACGCTGTATTGTTTTGTTTTCAAACATATTCTGCACAAGTTGAGCTGTATTTAGCATGTATTAAATAAAAGAAATCGGCAATGATTACAACATAAAGTATGACACAAGATCTGAATATATCGTCTGCATAACTTTTGAGCTGACAAAGTGTCATTTGAAGTAATTTACAAATCCATACATATTTATTCATCAAATCATGCAAGGTAACATACGCCAATATGAACCCGACTATGAAATTTCACCAGAATAAGTTAATATATAGAAAATTTACTAATTATAATTGAGAATATGACCTTATGATAAAATGTCTAGAAACATGAATCAGAAAAAAAAATCCTGTCACATTTAAAACGGCACTTCCTTCTGTTAGTGGCCTTGGCGAGAGAGAGTAAAGCCTAGAGAAGGAACACTTTAACAAGTACTTTCAGGCAACCTACTCACTGTTTCATACAGGTCTTTATTCAATATTCACACAATTTAATTAATGCTAGATGGGTATCTATCAGTTTTGTTGCATTTAAATTGCATGTTTTGCGGAGGAAATGCAGCATTATGAAATATTTAAAGTTACTGTACCTAATAATTCCAAATTAATGGTAATTGAGATCGCTTTCCGTTAATTTCATCTTTTTAAATTTTAAATTTTTTAGAAACCATTCATAGAGACAATTGTACATTTTAAAACTAACCGAAGCAAAATTTCAAGATTTTGGGCTCAGCAGTAACACAGAAATAGGGAATTTTCGAAAGTTTTTTGTTTCTGCACTGTTTTATATAGCGACATTTTTAGAAATTGTTCTATTGCGAGAATTTACATCATGATAAATACAGCCATGTCAATTTTCATGTTTATATTCCTAACAATTCCATGTACTTCGTTACTTA
Source organism: Maratus speciosus (assembly GCA_963932465.1). NCBI lineage: Eukaryota > Metazoa > Arthropoda > Arachnida > Araneae > Salticidae > Maratus > Maratus speciosus. The sequence continues at coordinate 557,587,551 of OZ010789.1, forward strand.
TATCATCTTTAGATCTTTTTCCGCTTTGTTTACTCTTTCGATTTTTTAGAATTCGTTCTACAACGAGCATTTAGATCTTATAAATTACTACCATGCCAAAGTTCTAGTTTCTAACCCCAACAGTATCCCAAAAATGTCAGTATTCCAAATAAATCATAGTTTATAACATTTCTAGAAATTTTTACGTTTATCCGTCAAATTGAACTTTTTAGAGAGCGTTCATTACGAGTATTTACATCTTAAAAGTAACTACCGCACCAAATTTAAAGTTTCTAACCCAATAAATATCGCAGAAATCGCAATTTTATAACTTTTTTGCTCCTGCAGCGATGTAGGTTCTTGCACTGACGTAAAATACACTCTTTTTTTCGGAGCAGAGATGGCCACCAACATTTGTTTAAGTTGGCTATGCAGTTTCAGAGATAACACCTCACAAAAGTACAAGTATTAATAATATTATACACTTTATAACATTACAACGCTTTATAAAATTAGCATTAGATGTACAGATACAAAAGCCATTTATCTGTTACAAACTAAAGTGCCCGGCGTTGCCCAGAATTTGAAGGATGTTTGTTCTGAAAAATCAATTTCAAAATTTAACATACAACACAAAACAAACCTTAAAAAAAGCAGTCGAAATGTTGTACGAATTAATCATATAAAAACGCTATATAAAAATGTATAAATGTATATAACAGACGCAAAAGAATACAGCTATAAATGAATTTATTTCAATTTATAATTGGAGCAATAATGTTAAAATACGCCGATATTTCCCTAATCGGGTTTTTATCATGCTTCAATACATTTTTCACATTCATATGACGTTATACTACATGCACCATGCTCTTTATATTTCCAATATGATGTAATATTTTCCTCTTTCACGTGGAAACCTTGAAATAGAAAAGTTATGAAGTTATATTCACTTTCATTCAAAATTCGTCAAACTATTTATTTCATTTTCATATATCACGTGAATATCTTGCAATAGAAAAGTTATGACGTAATATTCACCTTTTTTTTTTTAATTCGGCAAACTATTTATTTCATTCTAATTTTTCACGTGGAAATCTTGCAGTAGAAAATTAATTGTTGTAGTAATAGTTTTATTGTGTTTTTTAATTTTTGGCAACTGCTATAACGAAAAATGTTTAAATTTGATAAGAAATTGCTGTTAAATTACAATGATTTTTTATTAATTAAAAATTAACTTTAAATTATTTCGATTCCGGATTACTTTAGTTGCCTCGGACATTTATTAATACACATGTACGTATCTTTTCACAATTTTGGCTTCCAAATTGTGGATTTTTATAGAATTACAAACAGACAGGTAGACAAGTTTTCCTTTTTATATATCTCTCTATTCTAAACAAAGTAACTAACGCTGTCACCGCCACCGCCGCCGCCGGTTTTGAATTTTTTGTGACCGGAGATCTTTCTTCGTTAATATTAAGAAAACTATTGCATACAAAAATATGAAAATCGGTGGTATTATAGTGAAATGTTTGATCAACACGTTGATGCATACAGTTTTCAAATCGAAGAATTATTTTAAGAGATATTTAATGCTAAAGTTGGACAAAATCGTTCCATTAAAAAAGTTTTATAGGAGAAAAACTATGCATGGGAATTTAATCATTTTTAGATCATTTTATTCGATAGAAGATCCCAGTGTGCAGATTCTATTAAATTTTTTTAATTTGACTCATTTTTGAGGTTTTATATCTATTTTAAATTCAAATATTCAGCATTTTGACCGATATTTTTTACATATTTTAGAAAATGGTATTAATTTAAACTGTTGCCAACTGTATAAACAGCGCAAACAATAATGTTTGCTTCAAATAAAAAAAAATATTTACACATTACTATTATAAACAGAAAAAACCCTTCAAATTAGAATTAAATAATTAGGTATAAAAAGCAGGCACTTATTGGAAATTACGCCATAAAAACTATATTTACATGTGAATTTTAAAAGAGAAAGGATATTATAAAATAAATTCATTAACATGCGTTAGAAGTCTGAAATAGAAGAAATTACGTCACATTACACTTATTATGCAAAATGAACAAAAAATAGTATTGCAAAACAGTTTAAATTTAAAAATTGCGCGAGACAAAATATTAGAAGTTAAATATTAGATTTTTTCAAAATTTTATTATTTGTCGTTTAATGTGAGGTGTTCAGCTATAAGTATGCAAAATTTCACGTCTCCAACTTAATTAAGGGCTGAGTTAGAAAAATTGTTTAAGATACACAAGTTAGAGCCCAGAGGGTAAATATTAGACCTTTTTCAAAATTTTATTATTTGTCTTTTGATGTGATGTGTTCAGCTATAAGTATGCGAAAATTCATGTCTCCAACTTAATTAGGGGCTGAGTTAGAAAAATTGCTTAAAATACAGAAGTTAGAGACTGGAGGGTTAAATATGACTTTTTCAAAATTTTATGATTTATCGTGTTATCGCAAGTGTCCAGCTATAAGTATGCAAACTTTCATGTCTCCAACTTAATTAGGTGCTGAGTTAGAAAAATTGCTTAAAATACACAAGTTAGACCCCAGAGGGTTAAATATTAGACTTTTTCAAAATTTTAATATTTGTCGTTTGATGTGAGGTGTTCAGCTATAAGTATGCAAAATTTCATGTCTCCAAATTAATTAGGGCCTGAGTTAGAAAAATTGCTTAAAATACAGAAGTTACAGACCGGGGGGTTAAATATGACTTTTTCAAAATTTTATGATTTATCGTGTTATCGCAAGTGTTCAGCTATAAGTATGCAAACTTTCATGTCTCCAACTTAATTAGGGGCTGAGTTAGAAAAATTGCTTAAAATACAGAAGTTAGAGACTGGAGGGTTAAATATGACTTTTTCAAAATTTTATGATTTATCGTGTTATCGCAAGTGTCCAGCTATAAGTATGCAAATTTTCAGGTCTCCAACTTAATTAGGGGCTGAGTTAGAAAAATTGCTTAAAATACACAAGTTAGACCCCCGAGGGATAAAAATTAGACTTTTTCAAAATTTTATTATTTGTCGTTTGATGTGAGGTGTTCAGCTATAAGTATGCAAAATTTCATGTCTCCAACTTAATTAGGGACTGAGTTAGAAAAATTGTTTAAAATACACAAGTTAGAGCCCAGAGGGTTAAATATTAGACCTTTTTCAAAATTTTATTATTTGTCGTTTGATGTGAGGTGTTCAGCTATAAGTATGCAAAATTTCATGTCTCCAACTTAATTAGGGCTGAGTTAGAAAAATTACTTAAAATACAGAAGTTAGAGACTGGAGGGTTAAATATGACTTTTTAAATTTTTATGATTTATCGTGTTATCGCAAGTGTTCAGTTATAAGTATGTAAACTTTCATGTCTCCAACTTAGTTAGGGGATGAGTTAGAAAAATTGCTTAAAATACATAAGTTAGAGCCCAGGGGGTTAAATATTAGACCTTTTTCAAAATTTTATTATTTGTCGTTTGATGTGAGGTGTTCAGCTATAAGTATGCAAAATTTCATGTCTCCAACTTAATTAGGGACTGAGTTAGAAAAATTGTTTAAAATACACAAGTTAGAGACCAGAGGATTAAACATTAGACCTTATTCAAAATTTTATTATTTGTCGTTTGATGTGAGGTCTTCAGCTATAAGTATGCAAAATTTTATGTCTCCAAATTAATTAGGGCCTGAGTTAGAAAAATTGTTTAAAAATACACAAGTTAGGGCCTTGAGGGTTAAATATTAGACTTTTTCAAAATTTTATTCTTTGCCGTTTGATGTGTGGTGTTCAGCTATAAGTATGCAAATTTTCAAGTCTACGACATATATAGTTTTTGAGAACGGGCTCTGTGACAGACGGACAGACAGACAAAGGGGTGAGACAGGTAGGGTTTCGTTAGATGAACGAAACTCTAAAAGCATGCTGCGGATGACTGTAACAACATCCTAAATTTACATTACCATCAGCGATCTACCAATCCCGAATTTAGTTTATATTCGTTTCATATATTCTTATTCTTTTGTGCGCCCCTGTAAAATAACTATCAATAATATATACATCAAAACCTCTGAATAGCGGACACCTCGAGAATGCAGAATTTGTTCTCTATTTGGAGGTATCCGCTACTGAGAGTAAAACATGTACAGTTATTTAAGTGTTGGTAATCGAAAAAATGTCCGCTAAATAGAGGTATCCGCTAATCGGGTGTGTCCGTTATGGAGGTTTTACCAGTAAAACCTCTGAATAGCGAACACCTAGGGAGTGCCGAATTTGTCCTCTATTTGGAGGTGTCCGCTACTGAGAGTAAAAAATGTACAGTTATTTAAGGGTTGGTAATCGAAAAAATGCCCGCTAAATAGAGGTGTCCGCTAATCGGGTGTGTCCATTATGGAGGTTTTACTGCATAATAATATCATCCTTTACAAGAAAATTGCATGCTGTATAATAGACAGACAGACATCCAGAGAAAGATAACCTCTTGGAGCAATAAACACTCATGTCTTTTGTTTTAATCATCCACAATAGTATGTCATACAACAGGCCAGATTTTATACAACAGGCTAAAAACGGTCAACGTGGTACGGAGTACTTTATTATTTTTTTTTGCCCACCAAAACTGGTTGCCACGGGTTGTTGCCACGGGTTGTGATCACGTGGTTGAAACTGATCTATTCAATATTACTGCGTGCGTATTTTTTGTATTTGCTCCATGTGTTCAAACCAGTTGTCTACGAAAACATCCACCGGTGAAAATGACGCACACCAAATTTCTGTGACGTATGCAAATAAACTGTGCTTTTTTATCAGTTTTTTAATATAATTTTTAAACGGTTTTGAACTTATTTTTCATAATAGGTGCATTCAGTAGGTGGCCCTCATAGGTACCTTCTGGTGCAATCAGAAACGAAATCCGACAAATATTTTTTGAGTTATGCTTGACGAAAGGTTTTTATTAGGCTTTTTTTTAGTAGGACAAGGCGTTAATATCCATCGTAGCTGTAATGTGTCCGGACAGTAATATTTCGCTGAGTATTAGCCTTCGCTTCGCTCAGACAATTAACGTCTACTATCTTTAATTTTTTCATAATTTTAGTTTCAGTTGATTCGGAAGTAGATGGCAAGGAACATATTTTTGCACTACATTTTCGGCGATATCTCTCAAAATGTAATGCCTAAAATTAAAAGAAATGCATTTTTGAGTTCAGCGTTGCGAAAGCTTTTACACGATACCCCACACACTATACAAAGGAAATATTTTTTTTTTACAACTAACTTAATTAGCTGCTCTACATTTTACCTAAAAATATTTGTAAATGTTTAGAAATCTGTTAATATGTGGGTCAATAGTCCTTATTAGTTCCCTCAATTAGAACTTTCCATGTTCCATAGTTTACGAGTAAAATGGCTGAGACAGACAGACACAGGAGTGATCATATAATGATTCCGTTTTTACTTTTTAAGTGCGGAACCCTAAAAATGAATAATTAACAAATCTGTTATTGATTTCTTTTAGTACGTTTCTGATGTGTAGTAAATTATTTAAAAATATACATTCTAGAATCAAAAAATGAATAATTAACAAATCTTTTATTGATTTCTTTTACTATGTTTCTTGTTTGTAGTAACTTAATATTTCACAACCATGGAGGTGGAGGAAACACTATCACAATGAAGTCCCAATCAACGGACGAAAGCCATGAGCAAAGAACGAAAGGACGTGAAAATAAATCGTATCAAAATAAAAATATAGTATAGATAAAAAAAAAAAAATACATATACCAAAATATGTGAAAAATTTTGCTTATTACAAATATTCAAATTAATCTTATATTGGACAATTGGATGATTCAGTATGCTTTTTTTCAGTAGCGGCAGCTCCCGTCTCAAAAATCAACAAATATTCGCCAGTATAAATATAGTATAGGTGAAACTAGTATGTTGTGGCCATCACAAAACTTTCTTCTATATAAATCTCTTAAACAGCACTAATTGATATCAAGGTATACCTGAATCTAAAAGTTTTAAGAAAATTCGTGCATTAGTTCCTGAGATAGACGTCGTGCATTAGTTCTTGAGATAGAGGTATAGCGTAAATTCTGAAAAATGCAGCATAGCAGCGCCAGCTGTTGAGCGATATGCACCAAACCATAAACAGCACAAATTCATTTCAAGGTATACCTGAATCTGAAATTTGTTGTAAATCTAATCATTAGTTTCTGAGATAGAACTATTGCGAAAATCGCAAAGAATGGAGCATAGAAGCACCACCTCTTAAGCAATTTACACCAATATGTATAAAACCTCAATTCATGTCAAGAAATAACTGAATCTTAAGTTTGATGAAAATCCGTGAATTAGTTCTGGAGATTGAGCTATTGCGGAAATCGCGAAAAAGCAGCAAAGCAGCGCCACCTGTTGAGCGATTTACACAAAAAAACTAATCAGCAGAAAATTATATCAGGAACTAACTGAATATAAATTTTTATTAAATTGCATGCATTAGTTCTTGAGTTCTTTTTGTGTCACATACAGACAGACTCACAGTCAGACATTTTGTAAAAACATGTTTTCAGGAATCTCTGACCCCGAAAACGTGTAAATACGACGAAAACCGAAAGTCAAAAATTTTCACGAATCCAGTACTTTCTTCTTGTAAAGATAGAAGAAAGTAAAAAATTATATACAGTCGAACCCCGTTAATACGCGCTCTGCTTAATACGCGAATTTTCTTTGGTCCCTTGAAAAACGCCTATCTTATGCATTAAAAAGACCCCTCTTAATATGCGAACGGTTAATATGCGAACCCGCTTAAGACGCGAATTTTTATCAGTCCCGTGGCAAGAAAAACCAACGTTTAATACGCGAATGAACCTTTTTTTTTTTTTTTTAATAGGCGTTTTAGAGGAAATAATGCCCCACATACGACATTTCTGGAAATTAGGATTTTTTTTTGTCCAAATCTAATGGAATTATGAATAGCTTTATTAAAAATATCAGTTTGAACCTCTGTTACAGGCCAGGAAGAGAGAAGAGAAAATTTTACAGCTAACGAGAGCACACTAAAAAAGCAAGCATGTTGTTTTCCCCTGATCAAAATGAGCCAGTTGAAGTCTTATCCGATAAGGAAACGAAAGGAGAACTTTGCCCCTACGATGGAGAAACGATTTAACCCCTATCCTAACGTAGAGCATTGCCGATTCGCTACCTGATCAGGGCTGTGATAGTTAAGTCAGCCCACACAGTGAAACGATTCATGCAATATGTTGCTTCACATCGGCGGAAAAACAGGTTTAAAACAATTTTGAAACAGCTTTCTTCCTTGTTTCGACCTGTTTCTCCTTCTGAGTAGCACTTCATGTTACTCCTGTCGCCTCAGTATGCATCCTGCCTTATGAGGGAAGAAGTCGCTTGCGCACCCGATATAATCTGATCTACAATGTCCACATGTTCTTTTAAAAGTTTAATCTGGTCTTTATCATGGCAAAGGGAGCAAAACATGCTAAAAGAAAGGCTCTCTCTATCACTGAGAAGTTACAAATTATAAATCAATACAATACCCATGCTATCCCGAATAAGTCAGCTTTCTTCAAAGGAAAAGGCATACAGAACAAACTTTGAGGACATTGTTGAAGATTAGGGATGTAATCGTAAACCAAACTGTTGGTGGTGGAGCAAGGAACAAGAAAATAAAAATCGCCAAGTTTAAGGACATGGAGAGGGCCCTCCACGAGAGATTTGTTTAGGAACGCTCCTCGAATATCCCAATAAGAGGCATGATAATCCAAGAAAAATCTTCTGAAGTCGTAGCAAAAAGGGTATTGTTAGATTTCAATACCTCAAATGAATGGATGTATCGATTTAAAGCTCGCCCCGGAATAAAATTCCAGAAAGTGTGATGTAAATCAGCTGCTGTCAGCAATGAAGACGTCACTTGTTGGAAAACAAATCTGCTTCCGCAGCTTGTAAAATACTACTTAAGTCGTGATCGTGATATTTGCAACGTGGACGAATTTGGACTTTTTTACCAAATGACATCCAACAAAACAATGGCTATAAAAGGAGAAACATATCAGGAGGGTAAACTAAGGAAAGACCATCTTACTTTTCTATTCGAAACCAAATCTGTTGGATCAGAAAAGTTAAAGCTACCGGTCATAGGGAAATCATGCAATCCGCGGTCCTTTACAAGTGTCAAAAATATTCCCTTCCTGTGTGAAAGTCAGCGCGGAACATGGATGACGAGCAACCTTTTTACTTTCTTTTATTTACAATAGAAGAAAGTATTGCAATCGAAATTTTTTTCTATTTCCGGTTTTCGACGGATATAGACGTTTTAGAGTCAAAGATACCAAAAACATGTTTATACAAAATGTCTGTCTGTCTGTGTGTGTGTGTGTTACCATTGTACCATCAAAAAGTGTACGAAGTTATACAAAGAATTGAACCAAATTTTTGGGTATGTTTTTGGCTGTGTCAAGCAGGTCCTCTTGCAATTCAGAAATATTCCGCCGGAAGGGGGCGCTGTAATAGCAATGTATGTGCCATTTTCGTTATTGTACCATCGAAAAGTGTATTATGTTGTGCATAGAAGTAAAACAATTTTTTTTTATGTTTTTGGCTATGCCCAACAAGTCCTCCTTGAATTTGGAAATATTGCTCCGGAACGGGGCGCAGTGATAGCGACTTTTGTATAATTTTCTTGACTTTTCTTAATTATATTGTCCATCGGTGGCTCATGCAGCGACGGGAACACGCGTCCTGCTTAGTCGGCTATTCACTAAAGCTGATTTACGACAGAATAACGAAAAACTATTGATTTTAACAAATATCATGATCGAGATTAACTCTTTATTACTCCGATTAATTGACAGAAGCAGAAATTTAAAATGAAAAATCAAAGTTGGTACAGTATGGAGGTAATAATGTTGAAGTATTAAATATCTGTTACTACTTTTTGAAATATTCAGATGTATGAGATAGAAGAAAGTTTTGGGATTGGCTCATCCAACTAGTTCCAACATGGGTTCGTGGTATTAACCGGCATATGGGAAAAATCATGCCATGTGTTATTGCTTGGGGACAATTGCCTTGCCTATCCGAAAGATAACGAAGGCCTGAGGAAGTCCAAATTGAATTTTTACATCCAAATTCGACTACAGTCATTCAGCCAATAGAGTAACATACTCTGATGTTGAAGAACTGGCTTGGTGAACAAGAAACTGTAGGGGAAGATTTTGTCTATTTAGACACGTTCATTAATACCGACAAAGATCTAGTAGTCTCCTAGCTCAGAATCCTGGATGACATCAACAGCACCTGATAAACCGAATGAGGAGGATGAATCTGTACCTCCGGCCCCATCTCCATTCTCCAAACTTACGGAGGCGTTCAGTTTTCTTAGATAGTATTCACTGGTCGAAGGACCTTCGACGACCGAGTCTTACCATCACCTGAATAGGGCTGAAAACACCATGTTAATGGTACGGCCGCATGCCAAACAGGACAACATTGATAGCTACTTTGCTGCCAAAAAGTCTTTTTTCTGTAATTATTTGCTTTAACTTTAAACTTTTTATATCGACTTTTGAGTATTATCGACACTGTTCTCTATTTGTTCTGTATAGTAAACAAGGATTTTAATTTTGTTAATATTAGTTTTAGTTTAGATGGGTAGCACAAATTTTTGTGTTCGTTTTGTTCAATATTATATGACGTACCTAATAAATCTAATTTTGAAAAGACATACGATTTTTACTTAAGACAATAAATTTTATTTGAATTTCCCGATTACAAACGTTCCTGCTTAATAAACAGAAAATCACAAAAACAAATATAATACCATTTTATGTCTTAAAAGCGCAAACAATTGTCATAAAGACGTGTTTTATCCGTATAGGTCGTTATAATATGGACCATTGGGCGAAAATTCACGAACTTCGGTTAATACGCGAACCCGTTTAGTACGCGAATTTTGATCTGTCCCTTGATCCGCGTATTAACGGGGTTCGACTGTATATAAAAAAAGACATGAAAAATTTTTCTTGTTACAAATATGCAAATTAATCCGAGAATGGACAAATAAATAAATCAGTATGGTTTTTTTTTTTTTTTTTTTTTTTTTTTTTTTTTAGCAGCTACAGTTTCCATCAAAATCAAACACAATTCATCATCATAGTGCCACATTCAGGGCGATTTTCTCCTAAATGTTATACAAACCTTGGCCTATTACAATACATCTAAATATAAAATTTAGACGGAAAATATTCATAAATTCTAAACTTAGGATGAAAAAATGTCGAGAATATCGATCAAAAATCGCTATTACAGCGGCCCCTTCTGGGGAAATATCACCAATTTCATCTCTGACATGAAGTACAGTCATGGGAAAAAAAGTAAACACCCCTTACAAACTCTGCAAACACTTGACGTAGAAGAAAGTTAATGGTACCACACAATTGGTAGTAAAGTCTTCTTTTAAATGATTTATATAATTTTTGCTTAGGGAGCCATCTACATATTACAACGAACCATAACTTTGTTTTTTATCCATAGCAGTACACATTTCAGACAGCATAAATGAACTCTACACCATTCAATTAGCCTAAAAACAAATTTTTATGCAATTCATACGATAAGTTTTCAAGATCTTAATTATTTTAAAACGAGTGTGTTTTAGGGGCTGTATCCAAATTGAAATTCGGTACTCGATTGTTGACCGAGAGACCATCCTTCTTGATCATGGTATCTTAGCGCCACTCACGCAGTCATTGAAGACGGCTCGATTACAGGATAGCATAAGAAATTTCAAAATTTCTAGTCACTTCTATCATAGACGGCCCCTTAAACCATCAATTTGCCGTTTTTTAAGAATAATTTGAAAACTACTTGGAAGAAAAATGTGAAATTCTGGATTTCCATAAAGCAAGCCTTAATAAATAGAAATCCATGAAAAAAATGTAGGTTGAAATTCATAATTTTTACGAATATTAATTTCATAATTCATAATTCATGTAAAAAAATATAAAAATTTCACATTCAACGTATTTATGTTCGGGAGTTTTAGTATTATTGCTACACAAAAGATTAGCTCATTAGGAGTATAATTTCAGGAGATATTAATAAAAATATGAAAATGTAATTTAATATTAGAAGCACTAAATTTTTAATGTTGATAATTCAAAATCTTATCACTCAAATGACTTGAAATTATGTGTCTATTCATAGTTTGAACCGAAGATTTGAAATAACTTGTTAAAACTGGGTATTACCATTGAAAAAAAAAAGAAGTTTGGGTTTGTTTTAATATGTAGATGGCTCCCTAAGGAATTTTATATACATTATTTAAAAGTAGTCTTTATTTCCAATCATTCGGTACCAGTAACTTTCTTCTACGATAATTGGTTGAGGAATTAGTAGTGGGTGTTTACTTTTTTTCCACGACTGTACATACTCAAAAAAGTTTATATGAAATTTTATATTCAAATTTTATATTCAAAGCGAATATATATTTTCCGAAGGTGCAACAAGGAAAATGACTAAAAAATCGTTCTCACATCGCTGCTTTCCACGGGAATAGCCACAACTTGATCCAACTAGCCATAGCGAAAAATGTATCTATGAAATATCATTCAATTCTAAGCATACCTTCACCCACTTTTCGAAATAGACACACAGACACCAACAGGAATTTTGAAAAAATTGTTTTTGCGGATCTCTGACACTCAAAATTTGTATATCCATCGAAAGCGATAAGTAAAAAAGAATTACAAAGTTTTCTTCTATTATAGATAGAATAATATAATATTGTTAATATAATAAATAACAGATAAATGTACAAGAAACGATTTTACTAACATTTCAATGTCAAACACAAAACTAAACATAGTTCCAAATAATTAACCGAATACTACGAAAAATTCAAAACAAGCTAATTACTTGTCAGTCAATTACTTCAGCAGGATATCAACCGGCAGAATTAGCAGCATATGAAATTGGCTTTCTCAAATTGTTATTACATGAATATTTAATATAACTTAAGCAAAAGGAGACAACAAAATGTTTCAAATTTGATACTGTAGTATTTTCTTTTTCTTCAAAAGCAACAAAAGCAACGGATTGTGAATTCAAAATTCAACATGCAAACTAACTTTTATTTCAAATATAGAATATTTTTCAAGAGAAACACGCATGTAGATCCCCATTGATATTTTAAAGAGAAAATTATATTAAATAAACTCATTAACGATATTCGAATATAATATTCGAATATTTATATAATTGTTCAAATTATTAATTTATTGCAATTAATACACTTATTAAAAATGAGAAATTATATGTCTTGCTATTCCTTTGTTCCAAATACGAAAAAGGATTATTTATGGAAATAACACAAACAGTGCAAAGAAGTAAGAAATTAATACTTTATATAATATACAGAATAAAAAATATTTTGCAATCTTAATTACTGAAAAAGGTTGTTTTTTCGAACTTTTGTTTCAACAGAAAATCATATTTGTCTCTTAGAAAAATGACATTTGCAAATAATAAGAAAGAATCTACTTAATACTTTATCCAATATTAATATATTTATTTTTATTATTTTATTTTATCCGTGATAGATAATGAAAAAAAAAATTAAATAGGAAATATATGTTTAATCACAAAGAAATATCTCGTTAAAGTGAATTTTCATATATTTTTGATAAAATATTGTTTGTAGTAAGTGCACATATTATGCATTTTTAACTACACGATGCAGATAATAAAAACACTTCAAATTTAAAACCGTTTTACGAACATCACACAGATGTTTATAAAATATGTGTAAGTGAAATTCATTTTGATTTTTTTCTTATTGTATGTTTCAATTTGCCATTGTATCTAAATTTAAATTAAGCTATTTAAAAAACCTTTACATTTTCTCTTCGTATTATTATTCTTTGTATAATATATTCAAATAATTTCATTTATTTTAATTACTTTAGTGCATTATTGTATTTTATTTTTCACTTATAGTAAGTAGCATCCATTATATTTTCAATCAGGTTCATATTTGAGGATTTTTCTCCCTTCCAACATTTAAAGCTACACGTAATTGTATATACATGTACTGAATTTATGACTTTATGAGTTTAATTATCAGTCAGAAAAATTTTAAAACTACTTATTAAAACATATGTTACTAATATCTTAGAAGAAGACTAGGATGATTACCCAGAACAAGAAAATAAAGTATAACACTGCAAAATTAACCTAGATCCAGATATGTAAAAAATGCGCAAAAAAGTTCAGGAATGCATTTGTGGAAACTGAAAGTTTAAATAAACTTCATTTTTGATGTGCCTGATTGAATGTTTAATCGCAAAGAAAGTAGTTTTAATGGAAATTAACTTTTTTCTGTATTCGATTTAGGATTGCTTCATTTTAAATTTGGTTGCTCAATTTTTCTCTTGCTCTACCTTTTTGGAAATATATTATTATGAAACACCGGTAATTAAAAATAAAATAAAATGTTAATGTCTTTGATGGGAATTCTATATTCGATTTCGAGTTGCTTCAATTTGCATTTTCTATTTTCTTTGCTCTTCCTTTATGAAAATATATTATTATAAAACACCGGTAATTAAAAACAAAAATAAAATCGTTTTGCCTTTGACGGGAAATTTGTTTTCAATTATTGCTATCTTTTTCAATATTATTAGATATAACGAAAAGTCCATTTGAAAAATTAACATCATCAGTAAACAGTGTAAATTGTCAGAAATTTGACACCTTTATCCTTTACACTGACGTAATTCCTGCCAAGAATGTTTTACAATTGTGTTTATCAAATACATTATTTTTTTTCCAAATAATTAAAGACAGCAGAAATGGAGACTTTCTTTGTAAGCGGTACATTAAATTTTAAATGTCATGTGAAAATCCTAACTGCGTAAATATTTGCAGTAAAAACTTTTCTTATTCGTAAATATTAAGTCGTATTTTTATTATTATTATTATTTTACTACCATTTTTAAGTTATCTATTCAGCCATGTTCATAAATTTTAACCTTTTTTCCTGACATCTCTCGATTGGTAAAAAGAAAGCAAAATGTATTGAAAATATTTTTATATAAGTATATAAAGATTTCTTATTTTAATTGTCATGGGTATGTTTAAAATACTGCATCAAATAAATGCTTGTTAATATTCGGAATTTTAGATATAATCATAGTACAATCGTATAAACACACACAAATTTATATGCATATATATAGATGATAAATTATTAAGTGTCATTAAGCGATTAAATCTTACTAAATTCTAAATAAAACAATTAACAAAAGTAAGTATTTGCTACTTCTTTGTAAACAATTAATGCATCTCAGATTCTGATCATTAGAGTAATTACTATTTCAAATAATTACTAAAATACAGTGTGAAATAACAAAAGTTTTGTAATTACAGATTGAAAGCTTTTTAGGACGTTCCTAGTGAAGTATTGTGTTTCCCATTAGGTGAATGTTTCAATTTTTGATAGGTTACTAGTTGTTTGATGTATAATCTGTAACAAGAGGTAAATGTTTGATGTATAAATCTGTAACAAGAACACCTTTTACCTCTTATTTCCTATTAGCAATTTGTATAATTTATTTTAAAATTATTATACTTATTTTCAATTTATTATACTTAAGTTATTTCAATAAGTCAAATTTGATATCCCTTACTATATTACAATTATCACCAAAATTGTGAAATAAAAACGGTAACATGAATTTTTTTAAATCCAATTTAAAATAAAAGAACGAAAATTCATGCACGAACGTAAAATAAAAAACACTTTCTTACACTAAGAGAATATTATTAAGATAATAAAATTTTTCGTAGAATCAAATGAGTTTTAAATAGAATTCTACGCATAATCATATCAAAATAAGCAAATACAGTCAATTCAGTGAAACACGTTTTTACAAATAGATTTCATACCCGGTAATGTGCGCGAATTCTTTCGTGTAAACCTGCATGCAATCAACAGAATTTATGCACATCAGTACATTTATGCATACAGTACAAATGAATGAGATAAAACGGGTCCCACAGCGGAATTATCGATTTCGCTATGTTGATATCGATATGTCGATATCGATATGTCGACAAAATGAATACTAAAATAATAACGAAAAATCATGCACTCGGAATAAATTATAAAACACTTTCTTACGCCAAGAGAATTTTATTAATAAAATTCATGTTTTCGTAGAATCAAATGAATACTATAGACAAGGAACTTTAAAAAACAGTAAATTCAGTGAAAACCATTTTTTTCAAATTGATTTCCATAACTTAATGTGTGAGAATTCTTTTGAGTAGCATTTGCCATTAGTAGTAGTAGTTTCATTAATTGTAGGGACATTTCGTCGTTATGAAACAATAGTTCGAGTTCTAACACTCATAGAATAATAGAGGATAAAAATTATTACATATTATACATATTTTAATTAAGACAATTTTATTGTTAGATGTAATTTATGAATATTATATTTTAAATTAAATTCGAGGAGAAATGTTTCTTTTTTTTAATAAAATCGGATTTTTTTAACTTGGCACTACTATATATTTTTTAAATGTGTTCGTTTAGAATATTTTTTAATACTCTAAAAACTGTATTTTTAATAAGTTTAAAAGAATAAGAATATTGCTACTTTATTAAATTCGAAAGCATTATTTTGGTTTGTTTGTTAAATTAGAGATTTTAATTTATTTATTGAACTTTCGCTTTTTCATTTAAACAGTAAATTCAAACTTTTGTATAAATACAGCGTGGAAGGAATAAAATTATTTTTCTGCTCTTTTCGAGACTTCCGGGAAAAATTATCGGAAAAAAAAACATATTTTCTAGGAGTATGGAAGCTGACTTGCAGTCCGAACAAATAATTTATTATTGCCCTATTACATTTCTACATTCTACGGTCAAAGAATGACAAGTATGACACGTTTTTCTGCTCTTTCACTTCTTAACTGGCACTGACCGTGTCATATATTGCTAATTTCTGTGTGCTACAAGCGCAGTCCGTCGTGCCTGATTTAAATTTTGACCCATCTGTACAATGAATATATCTTTAACACTGCAACCTATCCTAGGTTTTTTTCTCAAAATGTTAATATTTTTTAGATAATCGTGTGGCGGGGGACTGCGCCGTGAACATTTACTGTTCTGTAGAATGATGCACTGTGTTTGTGACTTTCCTATATGTTCAGACTATTTCCTGTGCGAAAACCGTCTAGCAGCTCACCAATTTTGCTTCAATCTATTTATTCAAGTTGTCTCCCCAAATTGTGGCCCTGCTGGGTTTTTTTCGTTTTACAACTCTCCTATATCACCCATTTTTGTAGCATTCGGATTGAGTTTTCAACTTTTGGGATTTGAAGTAATCAATATCTGAGTCAGTTTAAGTGTTTATGTGTGATGATAAATATTTTTTCTGTTCTTTCGCCTCTTACTTCTTGGCGTGAAATTCTATTCCTTCTATTTGATAAGAATTTTCTATTTGTTGATTTTTTATGCGACATCAGTTTACTTAGAGTAGCTCAGATTTTTGTCGATTTAACATTAAAATATTCTATGTTATTAATTCCTTAAATTCCTTAATTATTTTGTTTGCAAGTTAAAATTACAAGTTTTTTTTCTTCTTTAGGAAAGGGTGACGATAAAGTCGTCGTCCACAAATACCGGTATCCTCACATTATTTCCACATTGATTTTCAGCCTACTATAACAGTCTACTATAAAATTTTGTCTAGTATAATGATCTACATTAATGGTCCCAGACAAGGTCTTGGTGACAGCCATTGCAGGTCAGTTTGTATTAACTTTGTCCCGTGTTCTTGAATTTCCAAAAATCTATTTTCTTTAAATATTATGATCCAATTAATTAAAAATGTCGGACTTTTAGGACTGTTCAAAGACTGTTTAGGCGCATCTGATATTTTCGAATGTTCGCTTAATGCCCATTGATATTAGTAACGTTCGTAGTTAGTTTCTTTCTGTTTTCTCGTTCTCGTATCTGTTGATATACCCTGTTTAAACCCGTAATGTTCATTGCTCAGAAAGCTACTAGTAGTAAAATGATGATTAATTGTGCTTTTTATTAATCTCTCTCGCGATTTACTTAGTTCCAGTAATTTTCTTATGGGTCTGTATTTTTTTGGTCTCTGGGATCTTTGACTGCCTAATCGTAACCATAGGAACCATAACCGTAACCATAGTAACTAAACCCAAAGTAAACGTAATATTAACCATAGTAACCATAGTAATCGTAACCATAATAACTATCGCGCCCATTTCGAATCATTTTGGTAGTAACTGAAATTGAGACATGTACTTAGTAATGTCATTAGCAGTTGTGAGGCAACGTTGAATATTCTTTTGATGAGGTTATAGCCAATGTCATTTACGCACTGGCACAGAAGAAAGGCATCCCCTATTTAAAATTTGTGTTTGTCTACACTGTATAAAAAAAGATGTAAGTCTACAAAACTAGGTTTGTAAAGCTACAGAAATCTGTATGCTTACTAAACTTTTATCCGTAAGCAGGGATAATTACATGCTTTTTTTTTTCAGTTACAGAAAAAGTTCAAGGCATCCCAATTTCCTAAAAAATTCTTAATAACCTTACAGATTTTTGTTTACAGTGCAAACGTGAATCTGTTAGATGAATTTATTTTGTTGGAAATATGTAAAATGTTCCAGGCATCCAAGTTTTCTCGAAAATTCTTCTTTTTACAGCGCAAGGTCTTTTTAACACAGTAAACAAAAAAAAATTGAAAGCATCTGTGAAAATTGGAATTTTTTTTAAAGACATTTATATATTGACATATTTTTAATGCAATTCATGCTATACAACTCTCAAAAATTATGATATGTAAGAAATAAATTGAGGTATTTTAAGGAATCCTATTTTTAATTCGAAGAAAAATAAATAACAGAATCACACTAACGGAAAAACTAAAATTTTGAAATATCATGAAAGTACAATTTTATATGTAGTCAAAAACACATGTAAATAAAAATATTGAAAATTTCAAAGAGATTATGATGCTTGCATTCTATTTTTCCTGCACATTAAATAAAATGTATTCATGATGATTGATAAAAGCTGCTTTTGAAATCATATGACAAATTTTATTCATGTTTCCTTTTGCATAGAATTCTAGATATTGAATTTAAAATTTTGGAAATTTAGTTACCGGGAAATCCCTAAACGATATAATGTTAAATTTCTCGGTATATTTCTTTATAGAAATGTAAATTATGCATTTTTTTACAATGTTTTATACGAATTCAAGGAATGCGATGTAAGGTTTCTGAATATTTTTCAATTTTTTGAGTTTTTGCACATGCTTTTCAAAGCTTTCGTATACATACATGAAATTGTATTTAATTTATTTCATTTCAAAGGCCTCTGGACATCGAAATTTATGAAAAACAGTAATAGATGCACGCACAATAATGTACAAACAATTAGAGAAGAACTAAATTACCGAAATACTGCTAATTGAAATAAAAGATCTATACAATGTGTTCTACCACCTTTTGCCAGAAGCCTCATCGTTAATAAATCAGTCCCTGAACACTAATATTTAAAACTGAAGGGTTATACACGGTTCGTACGGGTACCGTTATTTTCATTGCCAGATATCAGTATGTTTTATAGAAAAATAAATCTAGTTTAAACGCACGGAATTTCCCTTTATTTAAGATTTTCCATAATAAAACACTGGTGCCGAAGAATTTCTTAGTCTAGATATTCAAGGATCCGTACAAACCCTGAGTTATAGTAATGAGATGGTACTTAAAATGCAATATGCAGAGCTGCCACTTGCGACTATTTTTTTTAATTCTATATCGCACCACTTTTAAAATACAAAAAAAGTCCAAATACACTTTGAGAAATATACTACAAAATGTATCTGTTTAATATAGTGGTGCGAATAGAATAAAAAAATAATTCCCTGTGGCTCCCCTGAAATGTAAGAATTATAGTCATGCACTATATTGTATATATCTATATATAAGCCGTTCTGTGCACAAATTGATTAATTCCACTTTTGAAAAATCTTAAATTCTAAGTGTCAAAGCGCTTGGTATGGTCATAACTTTTTCTATTTGTAATTACTTTTCTGTTTTCCTGTATAATAAAGATTAATACCATTAAATGACAAATTTATTTTGGCCATTGAATAATAAATTATTTATTTCAGAGGCCATTTTGATTAATTCCATACTCTAATGTAAATCGTTGCAATAAAGCAACTCTAATGCACTAGCAAGTGTTGAATGATAACGGTAAATTTCTTAGTGTCGACTTATTAGAATTAAAGTAAAATAAATTGGCTTAAAATACACTGGATAAAGTTAGAAAGGTCCAAACCCTACCGGCAAATATGGTTTTCCCCAATTCAAACATGACTATAATGAAGATTAGGAATTTAATTCCATTAATATAAGGAATCTGTAGGAGGTAGACCACAAATTTTGAAGAATGTAGATCAGCCTTTATTATAACCAAAAAGTAGAACGGTGACAAGGGAAAAAGGAGAAACATTTTGGACCTGCTAAAACTCATTCCTTTTGTTAAACATGATTACTATAAAAATTTGACAACAAATCGAAATGACGAGTCCTCACATACACATGATAAAGAAGACATTATTTATATTGCAGATGAATTAATCCCAAGTAATATATTATAAGAGAACTGCCAACATTCATTTTTATGGAAAATCTGTAATAAAAATATATAATAACTAACTTTTTCTATAATTAAAAACTTAAAAATTTAAAGTCAGTTTTTCAGTTGCCAAATCGAGTAACTAACTCCACACATCACATAAACATTGTAACATTACTGACGATTATTTTTTGGCTATTCTTTCTTATTAATTTTATATGCAGTTAGATGAAATCTATATTTGTATTTATGCATCCTACAATATATTTTTTAATTTAAGGTAGCTGAACCCAATATGGACACCCTAAAGAAAATTGATTTTTTTCGCCCCCTTGTACACGTCATAGAACTCCAAAAATATATGACCACTATCCCTGGACTGTTGACTATCATTATTAAAATTAGCGACCTTGTAATTATTCTGGTTTAATTTTAATGATAAAAACAAAAAATGTTTTCAGGTGTCCATATAAGGAACCATCTGTCCCTATTATGGACATGCATACACAAAGTGTATGGAAGAGCCATTCTTCCAAGGGATTTTAGAGGAGAGGGGATACAAGAAATATATCTTAAAGTATTGCGGGGAGGGGGGGGGGGTGCAGTAAATATCTTCAGAGCATGCACTTTAGAAAGCGTGGGGGGGGGATCATTTTCGGTTGTGGCTCTTCGAAGACCCATGCAAAGCACATCAGTTGCTACAAATTATTATGAAATAACATAGTTGGTTTTGCTTAGCTTTATTGCATCTGTCTGTACGATTTACATCTGTATTTCCAATGTGGACAAAAGATGTCCATATTGGGAATCGGGCATAGTTTTACTAAATCTTGTAATAAATAAACAAAGATAACATTTTAAAACAATATCTGCAACATAAATCGAAAATATGTTTTATCAGCTTTCTAAAACACTCCACTTTTCAATATTTAAAGTAATTTTACCATATCTAATAAGGATTTAAACTTACCTGTAATTACGATCAGCACACCACGAAACAACAAGTTTCCTTCCAAATGGCGAACAGCGCGCTTTTTTGCACTTTCCAGGCTTAATTATCTTTTCAACTGCTTTTCTTCACGGACATGTACTGCGATCTCTCGATCAAAATTGTTAATTTTAAAGATATTAGGGGTATCCATATTGAGAGCACTGTCCATATTGGGTACAAGTACCTTATATTATAAAGGGAACTAAAAAAACAATGCACATTATTTCATGGCATTTCTCAACTTTTTGTTTTTGGGAGTTAATCGATTGTTGCACTGAACGACTAATGTACATATATATGCTAATCAATTAAATGAAAAATTGAGAAAGATACGGATAGAAAAGTGTAAGATACTTAAATTTTACTATAACAGGCTGGAATTTGCACTTCAAACGTGGCAAATGAGGTGCGTTTGTGCTATAACTACTTTTATAAATATTTTTTTTTGCACGGAATATTGTACTGAACGTATATTTTAGTGCACTTCATAAGTGCATATCAGTTCATTCTGTTCGAAAGGGTGTAACATCATTAAACTGTGCTTTTTTTTCTCATTGGCCGTAATGTAACGGAAAACTCTTGGCTGTCCCTGTAATTAAACTATACATCCGATTTTCATAAAATTTGAAATGAATCGGCGAAATTTGCAACAATTATATATTTAAAATTTCATGTCATTCGGTTGGGTAGTTTTTGCTCTGTTATATGCGGACGGACCGAACAACGACTATAGTTGCTACGTATTTATACAATTACGAAAAGACCTAAACACGGTAGTTAAAATCTACTCGTTAAATATACCGTAACCTAAATTGAGATTGATCCCGGATTTCGTTCATTTTTTATTCATCTCAAAAACAGTTAAGATAAAGATATTCTAAATAATTTTAGAATAAACTTACCATGCTAAGTCAAAAAATAATGGCTTACTAGCAAATACTGAAGATGGTATTTTTGAGAACATTTCGCAAAATATATTCATTATGCTTTATAAAATCTACTTTTAAAATCATATTAGGAATCAAATGTTTTTTTCTATTTCTTTTTTCATGGTATGAATTTAATTATTAAAAGAATTGATTACCGGGATTTCTTAAACGCCGAAATAATATATTCTCCGGTATATTTCCTAACATAAATGTAAGATGTATACTGTTTTTATTTTTCTTCCCTGTACAAAATACACTGAATTTGAAGCTGCCAATTTTGAAATGTGCCTAAAAATTGGTTCGGTTCTCCAACTGCATTAAATATGAGTTTCGAGGGCATTTTGCAAATCGCCATCAGCTAGTGAGTGTGGTTTAAGATTGTCAGTTTGTCAGGTACTCAGTATCATGTGAATTGCGATCATGTGAAATATAAAGGAGTAATTGGAAAGCGTAAAAGCATATACAATTTAGGCACGACTACAGGAGTCATTTATAACTAAATAGCGTTTTCTTCCAGGAAAATAAATTGGTTTATAAGCGAATTATAAGTAATTGTTTTCTTTGAAAAATATGGAATCTTAAAATTTTGTTGTATATTCTAAATATGGTATCATTTTTAAAGGAGACTTCCTTTTATCTAAAAAATTAAAAACACCATTCTGTTTCGTAATTTTTTAATATGAGCGCTTGCATTTAAGAGTAAAACTGACTTCATGAATGTTTATGGAAAGTGTAATTTTATAGACGTGTCAACTGAGTGAAAATACATAAGAACAACAAATTGCAACAAATTTTATGTAAACTGTTTTAGTCATTATTAGGTATGCTAGAGAAACAGTCTACCAAAAGCTAACAAGTGAGAAATTAATGAATTTACTTTAAATTTTATTATTTTTGTAAGTTTTCGAAAAGCATTTTATGATTGTATAACATAGATTAAGCAAATGTGAATGAATAAAAATCATCTTCAATTTAACATTATTTAGATATTTCATTTCAAAAACACAATAAATCAAAATAGTTACATCATAATATAAATTTTGATTATGACTATTATCTGCCGCATCATTCAATTTTGGAACTATCCAGTAAAACTACCAAATTGCGCATTGTATTTGATGCAAGTGCCAAAACAAGAACAGGAAGTTCCTTAACTATTTTGTAACACCTTTCAACATGCCGTATATTTCTGCGTATAAGCCGAGAAATTTCGGGCACATTTTTGGCTCCAAATATGGGATTGGGGGGGGGGGGGGATTGGCTTATACACGAGTCGAAGAAAATTTTCGAAATTGATACTCGAAAATAAAAAAGATGGAAAATATTAAATACTAAAAAATACTTATACATTTCTAAAAATACAATCATAAAACGAAACGTTATATTTCACCTTGATTCAAACATAAAACATACAAAATGAACTTTAAAAGGCTCCCTGTTTTACTTAAAATGCGACAAAAATAATAAAAGAGATGTCACAATTTAAAAATATATGCATTTTATTTAAAACTTCTTAGTAGTTTCGGCCTGTATTTCCAGTTTTAAAAGCATTATTATCTGTAATGAGGTTTAAATCTGATTTTATGGTGTTTTTATATGTAAATCTGATATTGGTCCTATATCAAGAGAGTTTTCCATGAATTCTTAGGCTTGCAGTGCATCCATATAAAGGATGATTAAAAAACAAGTGGGTAAGTTTGATCACAGATCGCACATAGGGTTTCGTTTAATATTCCTTACAAAAAACTTTATCCTTTTGCGAAATCTGTTAGTTCCACATTTCGCAACCTGGGGGCGCACTCTATTTTACACAAACCTTTATCCGATCTAACCTCCGATTTGCAACCTATCCGTAGATATATTATTCGAAGGGATCGAGCCCATAGCACCCGAGATAGGCAGGCGCCCACTGGTGGTAAAAAGTGGAACTGAAATATGTAAGTCTATGTGCGTAATATGAAAGAGGGTCAAAGTGCTTTCGGCGAAAGTTAGAAAAGTACCCACCGGGTACAATGGGGGGAGGTTAGAAAAACTGCTTCAAATACACAAGTTAGAGCCCGAAGAAGTAAATAATATAAGTCTTTTTGAAAATTTTACGATTTTTCGTGTGATCGCAAGTGTTCTGCTATAAGATTGCAAAATTTCAAGTCTTCAACTTAAATAGGGGCTCAGTTAGAAAAAAAAGCTTAAAATGCACAATTTAGAGTCCAGAGGATTAAATATAACACTTTTTCAAAATTTTATGATTTGTCGTTTTATGTGAGGTGTTCAACTATAAGTAATCAAAATTTGAAGACTTCAATTTAATTAGGGGCTCAGTTAAAACAAAAAGTTCAAAATACACAAGTTAGAGCCCAGAGGATTAAATATGACTTTTTCAAAATTTTATGATTTGTCGTTTTATGTGAGGTGTTCAACTATAAGTAATCAAAATTTGAAGTCTTCAACTTAATTAGGGGCTCAGTTAAAACAAAAAGTTCAAAATACACAAGTTAGAGCCCAGAGTATTAAATATGACTTTTTCAAAATTTTATGATTTGTCGTTTGATGTGAGGTGTTCAGCTATAAGTATGCAAAATTTGAAGTCCTCAACTTAATTAAAGACTCAGTTAGAACAAAAAGCTTAAAATACACAAGCAAGAGCCCAGAAGGTTAAATATAAGATTTTTTTATAATTTTATGATTTGACGTTTTATGTGAGGTGTTCAGCTATAAGTATGCAGAATTTAATGTCTTCAACTTAATTAGGGGCTCAGTTAGAACAAAAAGCTTAAATTACACGAGTTAGATCCCAGAGGGTTAAATGTCAGACTTTTTCAAAATTTTATGATTTGTCATTCGATGTGAGGTGTTCAGCTATAAGTATGCAGAATTTAATGTCTTCAACTTAATTAGGGGCTCAGTTAGAACAAAAAGCTTAAATTACACGAGTTAGATCCCAGAGGGTTAAATGTCAGACTTTTTCAAAATTTTATGATTTGTCATTTGATGTGAGGTGTTCAGCTATAAGTATGCAACATTTCAAGTCTCGAACATAAATAGTTTCTGAGAACAGGCTCTGTGACGGGCAGACAGACAGAGGAGCGAGACGAATAGGGTTTCGTCAGATGAACGAAACCCTAAAAACTTTTACAAAATTACATGGAAAATCAGGCATGCAACAAAGATGAAAAATCACTTAGGAACGTAGGGTTGCAACCCATTTATTTCGTCACAAATACAGGGTGTTTCATCCTAACTGTGTTGGAGGTAATAACTTTCAGAAAAATGAAGTACATTATAATAAAACATTTAACAACACTGATTGGTATCGATTCAGTAATAATAAAAAAAATTATTTCATAGAAGTTGGAATTTTTGGAAGTTGGGAATCATACCAAGCAAAAGTGGTAGAAATTTCATTATACGCGCCAGTAGTATGCAATTGACGCCCCACTTGTTGGACTGTGATTATCAATTGATACGGTATCATCGATTGCTTGAGCAACAGGTTTATTCAGATCTTTTCGTGATGTTATCATATTTCACACAAAACAAGGTATATATATTTCCATTTGCATTACAATGTTTTTATTTTTCTAGAAATTATTACAGTCAACTCGGGTTCAGTTAGGATGAAGCACCCTGTATTTGCGACTAAATAAGTGGTTTGCGACCCTATGTTCCCATGTGATTTTTTATCCTTGCTGTATGCCCGATTTCCCATGTGATGTTATAAACTTTTTTGAATCCCCCTGTAAATTCAAAATATGTCTAGCACGAATGAAATTACCAGTGTATCATTATTTTACTATCTTGTTAAAGTCATAGTGCTTTAAGTTTTGCTTGAAATTTACTATAGCGGTTTATTCTAATAAGGCGCTTCCGTGATGAGATTTGAAGGATCATTGGCTAAGTATAAAGATGGAAAACAGAGGTGTGGTGGCTTTAATTTATTACTTTCCTCTATATTACAAGAAGAAAGGATTGGATTCATGAAAATTTTCGAATTCCAGTTTTCGACGGATTTACACGTTTTAGGGGTCAGGGAACCCGAAAAACATGTTTTTACGAAATGTCTGTCTGTGTGACACAAATTTTGTGGGCGCTCTATCTCAAGAACTAATGAACGGAATTTAATAAACATTTATATTGAGTTAGTCCCTGATATAAATTGGCGCTGATTATTTTTCGGCGTAAATCGCTCAGCAGGTGTCGCTGCTAAGCAGCATTTTTCATGATTTCCACAATAGCTCGATCTCCAGAACTAATGCACGGATTTTGATCAAACATCAGATTCAGTTAGTCCTTGACAGGAATTGAAGTTTTATACATTTTGGTGTAAATCTCTCAACAGGTGGCGCTGCAATGCGGCATTTTTTGCGATTTTTGTAATAGCTTTATCACAAGAACTAATGCTTGGATTTTCAACAAACTTCAGATTCATGTATACCTTGATATGAGTTACTGTTGTTTATGTTTTGGTGCAAATCGCTCAATAGGTGGCGCTGCTATGTTGCATTTTTCAGAATTTCCACTAAAGCTCTATCTCAATAACTAATTCACTAATTTTCATCAACTTTCAAATTCAGATATACTTTGATATGAGTTGGTGCTAAATTGAGGTAATTTTTTGTATTATTTAAATGATTTAATTGACGTGATTTATATAGAAGAAAGTTTTGTGATGGCCACAACATACTAGTTTTTCGAGGGCATTGTTCTTTGAAATAAGAGTATAATATATAATTAGAGTGAAAAGCCTGTGAGTACAATGCCATCAGTTTAGCTGGGCACATTTCTTTTTATTTATTAACTAATTGGCTATCAAAGCCTAAGAGCTAATGCGCCCGCAGTTTCTTCTTGTACGTGTGTATGTACGTACCCGATAACACTTGAGAGAAATATCCGATTTGATTCAAATTTTGAATATAGGTCCATTCTGATAAGGCGTTTCCCTGTTTAGTTTTGGGGGTTCATTGGTCAAGTATAAAGGGCGGGCTGGGCGATAATTCTCCCTTAATTTTAATAAATGGGTTTTTCATGTAGAATTATCCGATTTGCTTCAAAATTGGTATATCGGTTTATTTTGATAAAGAGCATCCCTGAATACATTTGGAGGTTCGTTGGTTAAATATAAAGGTGGGGGACGAGGGCTAATCCCTCCCCTTTTAATTAGATTTTAAAAAATTTCGATTTCTTTACTTTTCGAGTGGCATTATTCTTTGAAATAAGAGTATAATATGCAATTAATGTTAATAGTCTGTGAGCTCAATGCCATCAGTTTAACTGTCCTCTTTTGTTTTTATTTCAATAACAATTTATACAATAGATAAAATGTGTGCTCCATTTATTTTATTTATTTATGTTTTTATTTTCATTTTCCATTTTTTTGCACTATAAAGTGTAGGATAAAAACATTTCATACTTATATTTTTTTGATAAATTTCGGATGTTATAATTTTTAAATACTGAATTACATTTAAAAATTATATACATTAAAATAACGAATATAGTAAAAATCAAATTAATCTCTAATTAATATGAAAATGTTAACATTATACTGCTTCGTGCTTTTCAGATTTCTCGAAATTCAGGGTATCCATACATTATTGTTTGATTTTTCTTCCCTGATAACTTTTGATTAAAAAAATTTTATCTTAATTATTAGATATTCAGAACTAAAATTAATACATATTATTGCATAATATTATTACATAAAAATATTACTATTGCATATACTTCATGTATAATTAAAATTTGTATTTTACTAACAGATACAGGGTTACACATGCGTTAAGTTGCAAGTCAAAACGTTATTTATCAAATAATGATTATAATAAGTAATAATTTTCATTAAAATGTCATCAAATTTATTAAAAAGTTATTAATGTATTATGTATATCCCTCTATCAAACTTCGTGTTTATAATTAATTCATTAATGATGTGTTGGCAAATTTGATGAAATTTCATTTAATTTCAATTGTTTTTGTATTATAATAATATTTCTATTAGTAACATATTGAGTGTCAAATTTACAAATGCCTAACTTTATTTGTATTATAGCAAAAAACTTTTTGAACTGTACTTTAGGAATTCTTAATATTATTTTTCGTCATGTTTTTAAATCAGAAGTTATGATGTAAGCAACCTTCTTAGAATTATATACAAAGCCTCGAGCCACATAAAAAATATAATTGCCGAAACGTCAGTGAAGGCTTACTGTGGACTCACGAAATGTTTTGGTTTCCGTTAGTCTGTTTGTTAGTCTGTCTGTTAGTTTGTCTGTACCCAGATTTAGCTGTATAGTTTTTTTTTGTTATATTTGGTTCATTTGTTCGGAAAATATAGAATATTTTATTTTGCGCAATAATGCTTTTCTATAGCAATTCAGACGATTTTTCCATTTTTATTTGTTGAAAGGAAATGACTAATATGATTGAAGGATTTGAATGGTAAATTATGGATGATGAAATTTCCTAATTAGAACCATGCATTTTTTTACCATACATTAGTTTGAAATTTTGTGTATACATTTGTCAGAGTTTTTATTCGGTGTATAACAAATGAAGGAGTTTATATGTGTGTTCGAATAATGTAAAATATTCTCTTTTACAAATTTAATTAAAATAAATGCCCATATTTCATTGTTTTAATTTTCTTTGAATTGTTACCTAGCAACAGAACTACGCCTAAAAATATCGTAAATGTGAGAGTATGTGTAATTGTTTGAAATCAAATCAACGTCAAAAGGAATGAATTAATGCCTTTGTGTCTTTACATATAGATGGAATTTACCCCAGAAATAAAGAAAGGTTGTGTTCTATTTATTTTGTCCAAATGTTTTTCTTTTAAATTAAAAAACTCATTATTTTCATAAGGAATAAATTGACATTTTGCTATAAAATTTAACAATCGTTTTTTTTTCTTTTTTTTTTTTTACCTTTGCCAAGAAAATCGGATCCTGGAATAATAATTTATCCTAAATAGTTAATTTTGATTTGAAAGATTTTCATGTGCAAGAGGAAAATTAAATAAAAAATAAACATGAATACGTCTTCATATTGGAAATAAAACGAAAATACGAAAATAAGGTGATTTTGACCTCATATATCAAAATAAAACGAATACTCTATGAGGTTGAAATAAAAAGGCCTTGTGTTATATTAATTCTTATTATTAAAATAATTGCCAATATCTCACGGTTTATCGTCTGCACACGGCTAACAGAAATGTTTAATTTTTAATCGAAAATTTCAATGAGAAAAAAGAAACTTTTGAAAAGCAAATAAATAGTAAATGTCAAAATTATGCAACGCAAAATTATCTCTGTCGAAAATGACGTCATTGTATCGGGAATTAAATATTTTCAAAAAACCAAACATTAACTAAAATTTCTGTAAAAACACAGAAAAAAAGCGAGACTCTCTGTACATTTACACTAGTTTTTTGTTAAATGCATTCGATTGAGTTTCTCGATCACCATTTTACAGACATTTCCCTCATCTTATATCTAATTCCCTATAGGGATTTCAATGTCTTTATTTAAAGGTATTTTTATCGTTGTTAAAACTTATAATTCCAAATACAAACTTTTAAAATTCTTTTCCAATGTTATTAGACATTTTAAAGAAGCAAATTTAGTTTAAGAATTGTTTTCTTTAACTTAGAATAATTTAGAAAGGGGAAAATCTTCTCCTCGGCTTGGGGATTTTTATCGACAATCACTTTGCAGTTGTTCCCTTTACCATGTATCAGAAACTTGGCAATATTAAATGTAGAATGCGTAGTATTATTTCAAAGCTGTTATTATCATTACAATGCTATTATTATTATTATTTCATTGGTAAATGCGTCATAAAAAAGGGTTCATAAAAAATATATTAATCTTTTAGAAACATATTACACAAAATGAATAAAATAATGAAAATGTAAAAAATCACTTTAAAATTATATTTATTCTGTTTATTTTCCTCTTATTTCTAACTAAAAAACTCTTCAAAAAATATTAGCAAATTAAAAAATAAATAGTATGCGACAATTTCGAAAAATTCTCTAAAACATTATTGTTGTAAAAAATGAATTAGATTCTTTTTTTTTTTTTGTATTACTTAAACTAGTTAAAAAATGACAATTAATTAAAAACAATAATAGTTATTATGTATCGGTCTAAAATAAATTAAAATAAACCGTTTACGAATATATTAACGAATATATTTGAAGCGAAATCTTTGAAAAGCACAATAGATTTTTCCCCGCGGAATCATAAAAGACATACTTTGTACTCCATGATAACAGCACCTATAGTCCAGTTAGTAAGGTGTTCCTCTGCCATCTGGATGGCCCTGATTCAAATCCTAGAACGGCTAGAATCATGTTGTGTCAATATTAAATGACGCAGCAGTTCAAATTTACGCGAAAAATTCAACATCTTTGAAGCGCACTAAAAACTGAGTGATTCACGAATTTTGAAAACCAAATTAAATTATTTTCATTAAAAATAAATTTCAGAATCTCGTGTATCTCTCGTGTAAGAAATCTAAGATTTACAATAACCATTAGCGCAATCTATTTTATTATCTAAACAAAATACCAGAATTATTGGCTCATGAAAATTTCAAAATATTCTTACATAACAACGTTTTTAATTTAACGCTTTTAATGTCTGAAAACTTCGTATATTTTAATTCTTATAAATAATTACGTAATTTTAAAACTTTAGATTGCGGTTTGAAGGAAATTGAATATTACCGAAATGTGTTTAAAAACAATGACTTGCAGAGCTGACATTGAGGCTCCTGATTTGCAGATTTACTAGTAATATTGCCATTGCACACAGAATACAATCTTTGCGTGGAAAAGACCACCATTCTAAAGAAATACTCAAGCAAATTTCTAAAGTTATTGTTATTCAGAGTTTATTTTACTTTGTATTCTGAGACAAATACAGTACTTTGTATCAACCAAATTTAACCTCTTAATCGTCGCGTAATTTTTCAGAAAAATAGTTCCAAATCGTGGATTCACACACGTTTCAATTCCTACAAATTCTTAAAATTAAGCATGTCTATCTTAAAATCAAATTTTACAATTCAGTGCTGCCATTTATTGAGCGCGGAAGCTATTAAAATAATCCCGTAACTGACAAAATCAAAGAAGAAGCTGTAATATATTATCTAAAGTGATGAAAAGTTCAGTCCATAAGGGTCACGGCGCGACAAAATTTGTTGAGAAATGTCTGATGAAAAGATTAAGAGGTTAATTTAGTTTTCTAAACTGTATGTATTTTAAAAATTAATTGTACACACTAGTCTGTTAATCTTGATCTAACAAAGGGATAGTTGTTTAACTTCCAGAATTTCCTCCAAGTAAGAAATTTTCTCCAAGTATTATTTTAAAATCTGGCAATTTATCTTTCCGATTTTTGGCCAGATTTCTCTGAGTTTCTTTATACTTTCAGCTATAGCACCTCTTTTCGCAAATTCCAACAGTTTCTACATGCCCAACATAAAATTTCTGTTTTCCATTGAACATAATGAAATTGTAAATATATATATATATATATATTTAATCTGTCTTGTTCGTCTTGCGTTAATCATATTTATTCATGCTGATCGAGAACTTTAACATACTCTTTTTTTTTATATAAATTCTGGGATGTATGTGAGCATGTCAAATAAATTTGTCAATATCAATAAAAAATAAAGAGCTTAAATCGAAAATTCATATATCCAAGTGAAGAGCCTAGTTGACTTATTCGTGGGTTTTGTATAAAGCACGAAAGCGATTGTTCCATTTCTAAAACGTCTCATTTTGCAGCTACTTAATTTTAAAATTTGGTTTATTTAAGTATAAATGATCTTTATTAGTTCAGAATTACTTTTATATTTCTTAATATTTAATAAATGCTGCATATTATTTTGTAATGTGATGTTAAATGTAAGAGGGTAGTAAAATAAAATATTAATATCGATATAAAATACAAACTAAATAAAAACTAAAAGACTAAAAATTTTACGAATCCTTGAGTTTTCAGACTAATGATAACCACAACCTACGTTCCGATTTCTTCAAGCTGAAACTTAGTATAGAGTCAGATTTGACTATAGGGCAGACTAGGAAGGGTTGACCATGGCTGAGGATTGGCCCTTCTATCAGTTTTCATATTTAAAAGAATTTCAGAGCTTTATCAATAGGTGTTAACCAAAGCTACTGGAATGCTCAAACAATAGTCTTTATTTCCCACAGATAATCGAAATGGGTACGGAAAAATCAATTGTTAGGCGTTTTCAATCTAAAAGTTTTGTTTTTAAGAAATATTTTGTAAGCTTTTTTCAGACCAAATATATCATAGAAATTTAAGTAAGTAGATTTTAAGTAATGTAAAAATACCGAGCTTTCATCCCAGGCATAAAGTTTGCACAGTAAGATAGGCTTAACATAACAATGTGCTATTCTTTAGAAAAGGGCAATGTAGGGAGGCTTGACCCAGTCAATGCGAGGCAAATTTGACCAGATGACCAAGGCTCCCTTAATTAAGTGGTTTTGGAAATCTTTTTAATACACTGTGCATAATGAAAGGATAATGGCTATATATAAAAAAGAATGTAAATTTAATATGTAAAGCTACAATGAAATTGGGTGATGGAGAAATTTTTTTTTAAACTGATTAAAGAAAGATGTAAAAATTTTCTATCGTATCCACAGCAAGAAAAAAAAATGGAATGCAAATTCGAAAGTTGATAGGAACCGTTTAAATATTCCGTTTAAATATTACTTACAATAAGTAAATAGAAACAGTGGAAAAGATTAAAAAGGACCAGAATGTATGAAAGCAGCAGACTTAATCATTTCAGGGGCAGTGGTATATTTATGAAATCAATTAATTTTAATTTCAAAACGCCACAATGGCACCAGAATTTTTCTACAACATTTTCCGTTTAATATGTATATGAAATATAGACATTTTCTTATCTTCAAATAAATTTGTTCGTAAATTCCTGTGCCAGTCATTTATTTTAGCACTTTAGAACCCAAAGTACTTTGCCCCTGAA
The DNA here is from genome assembly GCA_963932465.1 of Maratus speciosus. Classification (NCBI taxonomy): domain Eukaryota; kingdom Metazoa; phylum Arthropoda; class Arachnida; order Araneae; family Salticidae; genus Maratus; species Maratus speciosus. The sequence goes on from OZ010789.1 coordinate 557,620,223, forward strand.
AGGCTTAAAATATGTTAATGATAAGTTAAGTGCTCATGCGGCTGCAAAAGAACATAGCATTGATGGAAAAACTTTAGGAATGTATGTAGACAAATTTCACTAGCTTGAATGCAGTGTGATGGAGTCATACAATGTGACAACTGTAGTTGTCAGATCGAGTGTCACAAAAAAGGACAAGGAGACAAAAAAAATGCGAGATAGTGGCTGCCAATTCCGGGCATAATAATACATGATAACCAATGAAAATGGAACCTGTCTCTAACGGAATACTGTCTTAAATGTTAAAATTTCATTTTCCATGCTGTACAAATATACATGCTCGGACAAAATCATTTTTAAAACAAAATATTTCTCTTCTGACATGGGATTGTGTCTAAACAGGTTTGTTTAAGCACCATATTTTCAAAAATATTTTTTATAATAATTAAACATGTAGCATAAAGTTATTTTTTCACATTTTAACTGATTTTATTTCGCTTCACAAATATTTCAATATAAAACAAAGTGGGTCAAGCCTCCCATATAGTGGGTCAACCCTCGCATATGCGGGAGCCTTGACCCATTATTTTCTCCACATTAAAATAAATCATTTTTCAAATATCATTTTTTCTTATATATTACATTTATGTAGCAATTTTAATTTCATAACTGGTTGTATAACGAATAAAAGGGTAATAAAACTTTATTCTGCGTTCAATGTTTAAAAAATTAAAAATAATTTTGTAAAAATCGGGTTAACCCTCCTAGTCTCCCCCCTCTCTCTCTCTATATATATATATTTATATATATTTTTTTTTCTGGAAAAGCAAAAATTTTCTTTTATTTTAGAATTTTACCACATTGCCTTCTTTAAAGAGGGAATAAATAGGACGAATATTACTATTTGAAAATACTGGTAGGATTCTGAAAAAAATGCCGCCTAACTGGCTATACTGAAAAAAATATATATATTTCTAATGCTCGCCATCTCTAAGAGTGGGGTTGTTAAAGTATGTTCGCGCAAAATGTATAATTTCAGCATGTGTGTTCCAACAACTTAACTGAACAAAGATCAATGTCTTTTCGGATCACAGGTGACTTATTAGGACTCACAGGTGACAGTTCTTGCCCACGGGACACATGTGTAACATGCCTGCTGTAATATGAAGGTGTTTGCTTTTTCACTGTCTTAATTTAACATTATCTTCTTAATTTTTTCTTATGGATTCATAAGTTACTTAGAATTTTTGACAGCATTTTGATTTATCGTCTGACACTAATCTGGATACTTAAAAAATATTGTGAATATTAGATAGAACAAAGGTAAGTACAGTGATCTTTCAAATTTTCAAAAAGCAAAATTTATGCTAGGAATTATGAATGCATAATTTTTTAATGAAGATCGTATTAGATAACATAGATTTAGTGTATTACATTATATTCATGAGAAATATTCTTTCCGACGAAATAGAAGCTTTAGACGTTAGTTCGAAATATTAGGGAAACAAAACGTCCTATTTGCAGGTTGAAAATAAAAATCTAAAATAAAAAATAAACTTAAAATTAAAATTAAAAGTAAATAGATTCAAAAAACCTATTTTACTTTCGATCCATGAAAAAAATATTCGTAACACAAGATGATACCAAATCTAACGAAAATCCATGAACACATCGCAAAGAATGGGACTATAAATTTTAAACAAAAAACGAAGATTGGTAAAGAACTTTTTTCTGACGAAAACTTAATTTGGATGAACTTAGTGTATTCTAATATTACTTGCATGATTAGCGGAAAGAAAAAAAGTACTTTCTTAACATAATTTTAGAAGAGGATCTGCGATAATTTTGAGAAGCAGTAACCCACTTGTAACTACCGGATCAGGATTAATTTCCATTGCTATAGACTCAATAATTCAAAGAACGGTTGAAATATATTTAAGACACCATTTAAAAATATTTACTGAGAGAGATATGATTATTTTAGTAGGGCACCGTCCAAAGTTTGCCCCCGCCGACAGAATGTAAATATTTTTACTGTAAAAAGTCCTGATTTAAGTACGATTGAGAATGTCTAGAGATCAGTGGTGCGCAATTTTTATTCCTCCGGCAAGCAATATGATACATGTGGCTATCTGAAAAATGTCATCTCTAACGCTTGGATTAATTTAGACATTTGTTTTTTCGGCGAAAGACAAATTGTCCAAGCTCATTTCTAATAAAGGTTACCCTATAAACTATTAAATGATAATAACACTAACATGTCGGAAATTGTACGTCAGATACCGCATATGAGGTGCGTTCGTACAATGACTTTTTTATAAATATTCAGATCGTGTTGCAATAGTTGTTGCACTCTCATGAAAAAAAGTGCACGAATACAAAATTTATTACGATTATGTATATTAAAATCATTAATAAGGAAATAATATGACACAACTTCAAATAGGATGTAATCACCTTGGCATCCTAGAATAAATACCTATCATGGGATATAATTGAATTAATTACTTATGATAGGCTTTTATAGAATGAAGAAAACTTTTATTAATATCTTTTTAAGTTTTGATTACATTTTCATAAAATTTGAAATGTCTTGAAAAAATTCTGTAATGATTATTTATATTAAATTTCAATCCATTCGGTTGGGTAGTTTTGTGCTGTTATATGCGGGCAGATTGACAGACAGACACACCGACTGACCAGACGAGGACTGTAAGTTCTACATAATTATATATTTACGAACGCACGAAAAAAACAAACACCATCATGTTATTTTTTGTCTCAGTTTAACCTGGCGTAAGGTGTAATTAGATTTCTGAACTTATTTTTAATATTACTTATCACAATTTGTATATTATTTATAATTAAAGAAAAATCTTCAATTTAGTATAGATTTATTATATTCTGTTCTCACATTATTTCAGAATAATATGACTTTCATGATATGTGTCCAACTTTTAATTAACACTTATAAGCAGACACATAATATTTCTGAAAAATTGAGAAAATGTAACTTTTAAGGACAGTCACTTCATCCCAACTTTACGCGTAGATGTTCTTGTATTTATTGTTTGCTCTAATTTTTTCTAAGATAAGAGAATCACCTTCTACCCCGTAGACCCTCGATACTCCAATAATATTGCATTTGCATTTTCCTATGGTTTCAGTGTTTGAGTACTTCTATAAGTGCATCTTATTTTAGAATTTTATTACTGTAAGCGTCACTTTAGACAGGCGATTTGACCTTATATTAATAATATATGCTTTCTGTTCAACCACAAATTTTCTGAATCTCTTGCATCATGAAACAAAGATATTATTACAAATATAAACTTCTATTACGAGACATAGATAATATAAAAATCCAATAGTTTTATATTTTTTTTGTTTTTTGGAGGAAACAATGCATAATTCATTTACGGACTTAATGGTAAAAAGAAAACAGCATTCGTTTTCTCGATGCATATACTATGTTTTCTTATTCGTTTCATATCTTTATGAGTTTGGATTTCAATATTTACGACTTTTTGACCTGTAAACATGAAAGCAAAACTATGTCTTTTTTATGATTAGATAGATAAAGGCGTGGTCAAAGTTATTATATGCTAAGAGTTTTTTCCATATTTTTGTTTCAGCAATAGCTTTATCTTGTCATAAATATTTATAATTTGAATGTTTGATAGATCATACAATTTTAGCATGGTTCTTAACATGAGACAATCTAATTTCTAAATATCTAATAATTCATTGAAAAAAAATTAGGAAGAATCTCATAACCGTTAAACTAACACTGTAAAAAAATACTTTTAATGTCAGTTGTAATATTTAGATACTAATAAAATATACCTATAGCAAAACAAAAGTTAATATTATTAAAAATATCAGTAACACATTTCCTAATTAAAAATAGAAATATTTGTTTTATTTCTATTTCTAGTATTATATGTTAAAGGAAAAGTAAATAGCACACTAATAATGTATTATTAATAAATCATGATGAAATTATAAATGAATGGATTATTAATGAACTAGCAAAACCAGCGGATTTTTTCACGTAATAGTTAAATAATGCCAGGTGTTATTCGTGTGATTATCGTTATTAGAAAAATTACACTGTAAGGAATAGTTAAAAAATTGCTAATTAATCCACAATTTCACTAAATTTCATTATTACTGCATTAGGTGAACACGAGAGTTCAATTAACAGGAAGAATTTAAAATAATTCTAAATAACTGATAATTTAGAATATATTTTGAAACTTCTACGCTCATTTATATTTTCATTTGAGGTTTTGAATTTTTTAGAAAACATTCTTCGCTATCATTTACATATTAAAAGTAAACATCGTACCATATTCCAACCTTCTAGTCTAACGGTGTGCTATCCCTATATTGGTAGTGTCACCAACATAAAATATGGAATATGTTGGAACAGGGACTGACACATCGATTTTAGAGAAATCTCAATTGAGAAAGTTTTTAAAAGACTTTTCGCTCATTTTAATGTTTTTAATTTCGCATATTTTAGAAACTGTTCTTAGAAAGCATTTGCGTTTTATAAGTATCTATCATGCGGAATTTTAAGTTTCTATCTTTAACAATTCATAATAGAAATCATAATTTAGAACACTTTTTGAACGCGTTTCGCTTATTTCCACACTTTAAATTTCCCTTCTTTTTAACTGTTTTTAGTGAGCATTTACATCTATAAGTAAGTACGATACGAAATTTCAAGTTTCTAACTGTAATAATTCCAAAAAATCAAAATTTAGAAAGATTTTAGAGCACTCTTCGCCCATTTCACCTTTTTAAATTTGGAAATTTTTACAGGCAGTTTTTAAAGAGCAATTACATCTCATAAGCGACTACCCTGCTAAACTTAATGTTTTTAGAACCTTCAATTTCACAAAAATTGCAATTTCAAAATGTTTTTCACTCCTGCACCCCTCTTTTGATAATGGCACCGAGAAAAGATATAGCTGTGTTGGAGCAGAGTCTGTCATAGACAATCTGCCACAGTCAATTTTTTTAATCGGTTTTGTATTTCTTGAGATGTCAAGTTTCTATATTTAAAATATGCAAATAAATCGCAATTTAAAACATATTGAAAAGTCCTTTCGACGGTTTTCATAGAGCAATTATATCTTATAAGTAACTTCCATGTCAAATTTTATTTTTGTAGCCCCTCCGTACCTGAAAAATCTCAGTTTAGAAATTGGTTTGCTCCTGCAACCCCTGGTGTTTGAGGCACCGACATAAAATGTAGCCTATATTGGATCAGGGTCAGTCACCATCAATTTGCAACCATTACTTTTGAAAATGCTTTTGATATTTTATGACACATCATAAAAATCGCAGTTTAGAACATTTTTAGAACAATTTTGCTCATTTCATACTTTTAAATTTGGAAATTTTTACACACTGTTCTAGTGAGCATTTATATTTTGTAAGTATCTACCACGCCAAATTTCATCTTTTTATCTTTGAGAATTACATAAAAACCGTAATTTAAAATGTTTTTGGAACGCTCTTCGCCCATATTCGTCCCTTTTAAATTTCGAATTTAAAAAAAAAAATGTACTTACAGACCATTTACATCTTATAAGTCATCATCCTGCCAAATTCCAACTTGCTAGCTCCTTCAGTATCACAAAAATCAAAATAATTTAGAACTTTGTTTACTCCTGCAACACCCAGGTGGTAATGGCATCGCCATAAAATATTGCTTTTATTGGAACAAGGGTCAACACAAACAATTTTCAAACAATACTTTTGAAATCGTTTTGGTATTTCTTGAGATTACATAGGAATCGTAAGTTAGAACAATTTTAGAACTTTTTTGCGTATTTCTAAAAAGTTTGAAAATTAAAAGAGCCGGAAACTGTTCTCAGAGAGAATTTATATCTTTTAGAGGTAACTATCACTCCCAATTTTAAGTTTCTAGCTTCTTCAGTATCACAAAATCGAAATTTAGAACGTTTTTCGCTCCTGCAACTTTCAGGTGGTAGTGGCACCGACATAAAAAATAGCCTATGTTGGAGTAGGGAATGCTACCATTAATTTATAACCATTGCTTTTAAGAACGGTTTGTCATTTCCTGACATTGCTCAGAGATTGTAATTGAGTACATTTTTAGAACGCTTTCGCGCATTTTCACATTTTTTCCATTAAAAAAAAAACTGTTCTTAGAGTGTGTTTATATCATATAAGTAACTATCATGCAAAAATTCAAGTTTCTAGGCCCTTGAGTAACACAAAAATCGCATATTTAGAACGTGTTTTGCATCTGCATCCCCTTAGGGGTAGTGAAATCGACATAATATAGCCTATGTTGGAACAGGGAGTGTCGTCATATTTCTGCTACTAGTATTACCTTTGAAATCGGTTCGGTAGTTCCAGAGATTACACCCTAAAAATAAACAAACACACAAATGCACAAACATTACCTCTTTATAATATTAGCACAGATTACAAATTTAGATAATTCAAAATATTCTGTATGTACCGGGGTTGAATGTATTAGAAAAATTAAATTCTCAGTTAACATTATAAGTTTTAAGTTAAAGAAAAAAGCGTTTACAGAAGTAATAACTATGAGATAATATTTGCATATAATATTTCTTCTAAATTTTCAGGAAATTTTTCCTTTTTTTTTTTAAATTATCATTTTTTCTGTAAAAAGTGTTTCTTTAATGAATAAATTTATTCAAAAAGACTTTTAAATAAATTATATTTTTATGTGTGACATACGACTTTAATGACAACTTATTATTACATATCTATAAAAATTAAAATTATGCTACATATAAATAACCAAAATTCTTTAAAACTTTGAATATAAAACTTAGAAATTAAAATTTTAAAAATAAAAATATACGATTCTTTGTCGGCCTTATCTGTTTATTTAACTCCCAGTTTTATCAATCTTTCTTGGATTGCTTCTTTTTGATGTACTAGGGGGCTCTGCCCCCAACGAGCTACGCTCGCCAACCTCCGTTCGTAACCCCAAATTCTAAGAGCAGGCTAATGTCATCCGCATTAAAAATATTGAATTATAACTTTTAAAACTAAATACTTACTAAATACTTAATAAACTAAAAATCATTTAGTTGATACATAAAAACGTAATAAAACCAAAATTCACCGGGTTTTATAACAAATGATATTCTTGACATACCACGTATTTTAATTTTTTTTTCAGTTTTTATGAAAAATGGCAACAAAAAGGTACAGTAATCGATTATTTTCCCTTTACTTTCAATAGAAATGGAGTACTTTAGTTTCCACGATCAGAAAAAAGTATTAAAATCAACAAAAAAATTAATATATAAAAAATAAATTGAGATACAGCTTTCAAACCAATTGCATTTAAAAGTACATTTTTTCCCTATACGGCTCGGTGGTATAAAAATTGAACATGTGCGATGATTAGAAGTTTAAAAATTTGCAGTTGCAAAAATTATACAACTGAAATTTCAATTTAAACTTGAAAGTTTTGCCACTCGCAAAATGACGTATGCGTTACGCACAGATATGTTTGTCTTTTATAATATAGATAGATAGAAGGACTTCTTGTTTCCATCGATCATTGGCATTTTGCAGCTCGCGCCATCGTTGCGATGTCAGGACAACAGCCATTCTATCGGATCTCCTATTACATTTCTCTACGGGACTCTGCAGCCATTCAAGAATATCGCTTAAGGAATGAGAGCGATTTTCAGATGTGAAGGGGGAAGTGTATGAATATTCGTCAGCAATTTTCAGCAAGTACCGAACAATTTTCAGATTCACAAGAATATTTTCAAAGTTGCAGTTACTTTAGCTCGCACTTAATTTGAATGTCATGATGCCATGCCCACTGGTGATGGATCATATTCTGCTCTGAGTTTGTCGTTGTTTTCGTAAGCCTGATTTGAATGTTTTCTCCAGATGCTTACAAAAACGGCGTCAAGCTTCTCATTCCCCAATTGTTGGTTCTTGAGTATTTCCGAGAATTTTTACCACCATTCTTACGGACGACTTGATGGAAGTCTTTAATCAAAAGATTTTGCAGATTATGCGGCATTCAAAAACTTATTACAACTAGTAGCAGCTGAAACATTGTTAAAGATGTGATCCTCGAATACATCCTTTTGCATCGAATAGATAAATTTCTGTTACCTTGAAACAATTTTATTGCCATCTTTATATCGTTTCTAGCGTGATTTTCAGAATTGAGCGATGCACACTTTGGTCCATTTTATGTGGATGTCTTTTTGCGCCAGCGAAAAAGGGTCTTGTACCAATTATATTTAGCTGCCGAAAATCAGGTCCTCAAAAGTTCGAAGAATGGGGATAGCTTTTGGGTATAAAACGGTCAAAATTATCTGTAGAGTTTTGTAAAGTTCTCTTGTTTCGAGAATAAAATGATAAATATACAATTCACAAATAAAATTGTTCTTCGCTAGAAAAGAAAAAGCGAGGACATTTCCTATCGTTTATCTTTTCTGAGTCTTCCAAATATCGCTACCGTTACCAAGACCAGTGCCCAAATATCGGGAAGCGCTGTGAATCGCTTGTGTAAGAATTCGTTCAAAATTTTATATGATAACTAAGGGGCTCTTTCCCTGCAAGCTACGTTCGCCAACCTCCGTTCAGACACTGCAGAATCAAAAAGCACGCTAATCTGATCGGTTTTAAAAAGATTAGAGAAAAGATTGGATTATACTAAAAAAACCTGTAGCGATCTCCCTGTAAACGGGTTTCCATTCAATTCCCTTTGATTGCAAAAATTTAAGGCAGAATCAGTTACTGTTAAGGGGCACAGGACCTTTGATTTGTCGAAACAATCAAAAACATCGCCTTCTTCAAAGTACCAAAACACAAACAATATGCAATTAAGATCTTTTTCCCCCCTTCCTGCCTAAAGTATATATCCTTAACTACATTATCCAGAAAAATAAATCATGTATGTACAAAATTAATATTTAAATTTTAAATTTAAACTTTCATCTCACTAATGCGTGATTAAGTGCTACTCGCATGATAAAACACTAAATTATGCATAGAGAAAACAATTTTTGAGCAAACTAGAATCATAACACACCTACTTCTAACTTAAAACCAAAATATACGCAAAATGTTTTGTTTAAAATTTAATTTTAGCATACAATATAAAAAAGTTCAAAAGTTTCAAAATTTTGCTCAAGTTTTTCAAATGCAAAAAAAAAAAAAAAAAAAGCAAAATATGTTAATATTTCGGTTTTAGCATGCAGATTATAAAGAAATGCATATTTGGTTAATTTTTTTTTAAATCGCAGCTAACATAGTTTAAAGGTAACAGTGCGCACAAACTCCAAATTTACTAATCTGAGAAAACTCTTTTAAAGCTTCAATATCTACGAATCTTCCATTATACTCACCGTCATAAATGATTATAACTCAGGAAATAATGCAGGTTTTTGAATGGTTTTTTTTTTTTTTTTTTTTTTAATATCGTTAAGAAATTTTTAAACATTCAGAATAAACCAAAAACCGAAAAATAATTTTTTGAAAGTTTAAAGGTCCTATGCCCCTTTAAGACATCCAATGGTTGTTTTCGTGTTTGGTTAAAGAAGATCAGTTAAACATTTGAAAAGAAACTAAAATAAAATGAATTAAGTAAACAGAGTTTTTGCCTCCCGGTACTTTTTAACAGCATTACAAAATGATTGACATAATGCAATTTACTACAATTACTAAAATTTACTGCTTTAACCCTTCAAGGGCTGTGGTTCATTTTTGGACCACTTAATTTTAATTCTTAAATGCCACATTGGTACCAGAATATTGGGATGAATATTTTCCTTTTATTAAGTAAGTGAACAAAGTATAGTGTTAATGTTACTAATGGAGTTGCCATAGTTACGGTTGAATTGGTTGCAGTATTATTAGTTTGATTGTTAAATTATTTTTGTATATATTGGTTACCTTGGTGATTTTGATTATTAGTAGTAGTATTATTTGTCTAACTGTGGCGTCCTTTGGTGGTAGGCTGGTTACTGTCTGATTGTGTCACATGAGTAGGGAGTTTTATGTATTTGTATTATTGTGTGATTCTTTGGCAGATTTCTAGTGGATATTCGTTGGTGATTGGATTGGGCTCTCTGCTTTGTCATTTGGTTGAATCAATAGGTTTGTATCAGACCATTGGTCTGTACTACATAAGGTTATTCTGACTGTTAACAGCCCTTGGTGGATCGTCAGAAGTTTTGTTTTCATAGGGTTGAGGGTCATTTGGCGTGTTTTTTGTTGGTTTTTCTTATGTTTTAGAGTACTTTTGGCTCCTTTAGGAGTAATTTTGGGCTAATGAGGATGTAGATAAATGGATCAAATTGGTTAAGTGAAAGAATTTTATAACATTGGTAATAGATATGTATGCTAAGATTATGGATCAATTGGAATATAAAAGATCAAAGGATCACAAAATTACGATGCCTATAGTGACGAATGTAAGGAAGACCAGGGATTTTCTACTTACACAATGTGCTGAAATGAGTGAGGAGAGTAAAGTGATGAAAACAAGATGGGAGGACAGAGATGAATATATCAAGATGTTGAGCGATCTGGCGCAGAAAATAACAAGACCAGCTACTGGCTCGGTTGATGAGATACCGGTCAAGGAAAAGGAGATACAGCAGAAGAGGAGGGAGGAATTCTCTATAATAATAACGCCTAATATTGAGTATCAGGATATGGATGTGGTTAAAGATAAAGTTAAGGAAATTTGTAAAGGCAGAAGTGACCTCCCGACCCCTAATGAGGTAATTGTTACAAAATCTAATCAAGTTATTCTGAAATATCGTCATAGAAAAGAAGTTGAGATAATGAAAAATTCACTAACGGAGGTAGAAGAGATCAAGGATTTGGCGAATGTAACTGTACCGGTTAGGCGAAGGGACAGAGTATTGATCCTAAGTGTGGACAAAAAGTTAGATGAGGAGGAGGTTGGGAGAGAGGTTGAGAGGCTTTTGCGGGAATGGATACATATATATCTAGTGGAAGTTTTAAAGAAAGACTGTTGACTACTCAACTTGAAAATGCTACACGTTCTCTTATTGAAGGATTCTTATATAAGTCGGATGCTGAAGTAAGAGTAATAAGAAAAATACAAACGAAACAAGGAAAGAATAACTGGTTGTTAGATGCAGATGCTGACAGCAAACAGGCCTTCCTTAGACTTCACCGCATCTGCATTGATTTTGAAAAATGCCGCGTGGTTGAGTTTATCTCAATTACGAGTTTTGTTTCATGTGTCAATAATTTGGATATAGGGCAAATAAATGTAGTGAAGCAACCCATTGTGTAAAATGTGCCGGAGAAAATGTGTTGAAAGACTGTAAATCGGAAACGTTATGTTGCGGCAATTGCTATTTCAACGATGCTGGTGAAGAATGTAGTCACAGGGCAGATGGTAGTGGTTGTCCAGTCTTCCTGAGTTATAGGAATGGTCTATTGCCGAACCGTAGTTAATGGCACGCTTGGTGCCCCCCCTGTTGGTAATTTGAATGTGTTGCAAATTAATATTCACCACTGTAATGATTCAAATGAAGCTTTATTTAACTATGCTGTTAATAATAACACTGATATAATGTTATGCCAGTATCCTTATATTCTTGATGGTACTGCCCCTGGCATTCCACCATAATGGATTATCTTTTATTCTAACTCATTTAATACTGCTGTCATTTTTACCAATAGGGAATGTACCACGATCAGTAATTTGGGTAAATAATGATAAAATTTTTATTGGTTCGCAATACTCTATTCAGTATTCAGAAGAGTTAAGGATCGAAAGAAACAGAGTTGCTGCCATGTATAGAAGAAGTGTTAAAAATCCGGAAGATATAGATATGAGATAAACCTATAAGAAATGTAAAAGAGAATACAATAGAAATGTGAAGAATGCTAAAAGAGAATCGTAGAAAAATTTTTGTCAGAAGACAAATCAATCGTTTGAAAATTTACACAAGTATATTTCTAGAAAGACGAAGAAATATACAGACCTCATATTTACCAGATTAGAAGAATCACAACTCTTTGATACACATGATGATGTAGCAAAGACATTGATGGCAGAACACTTTGGTATTGACGAAGTTCCGGAGAATATTTATGAGTTTATTTTGGATAAGATTTAAGACTATGGATATATGGAGGTAACAACAAGAGAATTGAAATACATAATGAGCAAACAAGATAATATTTAGGCACCAGGCTATAACGAATTAGATGCTTTGATAGTCAAAAACATTTGTAGAACCAATAAGAATTATGTCAAGAAATTTTTCGAAAATGTCTGAAACATGGTCATTTCCCACACGCATGGAAATCTGCTATGGTGATTTTCTTTTGTAAAAGGAACAAAGATAGTAGGTCTGCCAGGTCATACCTACCGATAACTTTGTTATGTATTTTTGGTAAGCTCCTTGAAAGGTTAATTAAAATTAGGATTATGCCGAAGCTGGAAAAAGAAGAATTTTGGGAAAATTTGCCAGCATGGATTCAGAGAGAGAAGGAGAGCTATCACAGCTTTGGAAGATCTAAGAGAAAAAATTCGAAGAAATCTGAATAATTATAAATATTTTGCAATGGCGTTGGTTGATATACAGGCAGCATTTGATGCGGTGGATTGGCAGATACTAGCTATGTTGATAGATAGGATACCAATAGCTCAATACTTATAGAATATTCTGAAAAATTATATATCACGCAGAAGAATAGGATTTAGTTTCACATATGGAATTCTCTGATATATATTATTTAAAGGCTGTCCCCAGGGAAGTTGCCTTCGTCAACTTCTCTGAGAAGTCTTGGTCAACAGAGAAGTTGACCAAGGCAACTTCTCTGGTTGATCGTTGCAGACTACCCATTGAAGAGATATAGATTAAGACATGGCAATATATTATCCTACGCTGACGATTTCGTAGTTTTTGCAGGTGCAGACACAAGAAAAGAATTAGAAGAAAAAAGGAACAGACGTATATCATAGTTTGCAGAGAATTGCGGGTATTTACATTTAACAATAAGCAAGGAAAAAGGCGAAAGTATTTTATTTGGCAAGTATTTGTTAGAAAATATGCATCCTATTTTCAAGATTGGAACATCATCGATACCCGTAAAAGACTCATTTGAATAGCTGGGCGTAACTATCGACAGTAAATTAAATTGGATTAGACACCTTGAGAAAGTAAGAGAGGAGGTGAGAAATTTTACTTCAAACATTAAGAAAACAGTGCAGAGAGATAGGTGATTACAAGAATCATATAGAAAGATTTGGTATAATTCTGTGGTAGAAAAACAGATAACATATGGAGCGAAAATTTGGTTTCCAGATTTGAAAGTGAATACGCTTGAAAAAATAAGTTCATGCATGAGGCTTGGTTTATTATCAATTATCACATCATATAAAACAGTCTGTACGGACGCTTTGTGTATTGCCTGGTGTTGCTCCATTACACATTTCCCTTAAACATTCTGTGGTGAAATATAGAACTATTCATGGAAATGCCAGTATCGTAGAGAATGGAACAGAGATTAAGAAGTATAATATTATGATCAACTTGGTGACAATGGACTATCCAGATTATGGAGATCTCAATAATATGCATATCAGAGATAAGGAAGATCGTGAATATGAAGGAAATAACAAGCTATTAATATATACTGATAGGTCAAAAATGGCCAGTGGAGCCGCATACACAATTTTTGTAAATGGTGAATGTATCTTGGATTATAAGGTCTCTTTAAATATTTTAAATAGTATATATCAAGCAGAACTGACGGCATTAAAGTATGCAGTAAATTGGGTAATAAATTCGAATTATAACAGTGCTGTCATTTTTACTGACAATAGAGCATCAACTTTGGTTATACAGAGAAACATTCCTGCAAACGCCATTATTAAAGAAATCTATGATAATATGAAAAGTCATCCGGAAACAAATAGTCACTATTGGATGGACCAGAGCACGTTGGTAACGTCGGGAATGAAAGAGCGAGATCGCTCGGTGAAAGAGGCTACAGATTCATCAATGGCTGACATAACTGCTGATGTATTATTTCCAATTTCTTTAGTTAAGAGATTATGTAGTGAGAATACCATTAGACAATGGCAGGAAGAATGGTCATCTAGTGACAAGGGTAGAGACACCTATAAGGTTATCAGAAAAGTAAATACTGACTATGTGTGTATGAGTCAAGTTTTGCAATATTTCATAACAGCACATGGTAGTTTCCCTGAGTTCCTTTTTAAGATTAGAAAGAGAGGAAACGCACTCTGTAACTGTGGCACAGTGGGTAATTTACTGCATTATTTGTATGGACGCTGTCCTTTTGTCGTACATTTCTTTAACTTTGACAATTCATTAAGCATCATGCAAAATCTCAGAATAGTAATCTTTGACGAATACAATTATATGAAACTCTGCAATATATACAATTCTTTAAATGAATTATATTCGTTTGTTAGGTATACATGCTGAGGCTGGAATTAGCTAGATTTGCCGTAGAAGTTGAGTACGTTGTCTTTTGATTCAGTGTAGCATGTGAGCAATTCTGAACACTGAGTTTAATTTTCAAGAACTTTGATATAAATATATATCTTGTTGAGGAACTCTTTGGAAAAGTCAATATGTTTAGTGTCTGAGAAGTACCAGCATTTCAAGTGACTTTAAATTTCATTGTATCCCCCTCTCTGTTCAGTGGTGCTCTGGACATTTCTTATACTTAATCCCGTTGTGCTATATGTTCCTTGAACTTTGATATTTGCCTTACAGTATGTTGACATTTCAATGAACTTCTTTGTGTTCTTCTTTTTATGCAGTTCTCCGTAAGTTGAAGGTTACCTATAAAAATTTCAGGCCGTGTTGGCATTCCTGTTTTAATGTTATTTAGTTTATATTTTAGTTGGTGAGTTACCTATAAACCATCATATTTGTTATTTAGTTGCATGGCTACCTTAAACATGCGTATTTTGTATTTTTTGTAACGTAGCGAGTTGCTATGTATTAGCATATTTGAATATGTCATTGCTTCACTTTAGTAAGTTCTAATGATGCCGTTGATCAGGTCCATTTTCAGGCTGTGGTAGAGCTGGATAGTGGTGGGTTCTTTTTTCCCGCCAGGACATTAGTTCCATTAACCTCGCGGTTGGCGTCCTGGTTGGGTGTCCCAAGTAAGTGAACAAAAGCATTTTTGTATTTCGAAATTTGTAAATTCTGGTGCCATTCACTAATTTCAAGATTTGACGAATAGAAGTACCTTGCACCTGAAAGTGTAAAACACATATTAATGTATTTAGTATTTTAAAGTTTCCTATCTCTTTTAAGATCCACGTGCAAATTCAATTTTAAAGACAAAATTTTCAATATTTTCCTGCTTTTAACACACGTACTCAATTAATAGTAATTTTAAAGATTTTTTTCTGTTTTTAATAGTCACGTGTAAATAAATTTTTAATCGTTAGGATATGTTATTCTTTTCACTGTTTTTAGAATTGAAAACAATCTCTATAATGATAGCCTAAGTCATGTAACTATCATCTTTCCCAAGCGTTCTGTGGATATCAAATAAACGGTCAAGTGCGAGCATTACTCGCGCACAGAGGGTTCTGTAAGATAAATATATGAATTTGAAATTTTATTAGTAAAAAAACTCTTGCTAAAAGAATACTAAGACTTTGTAGAAAACTATGTAACATAGGGTTGGGTATAACTGTATATACAACAAAAGTGCAAATGGATATACCCTGAAAGTTCAAAGAAGTATGGAATCTAAAAAATATCAAATATAGCTATTCTGTATAACTTATTATTTAATATTATCCTAATCCCATGATGAATTTAATTGGGTACTGCCAATAAAAGCAATGCATATATAAACTTCATTTGTCATTTCATAAAACTAAATTCAGCGTACTAATAACCTTCATTTCTACAGTGTAGCTAAAACAAAGCCTTTGTTCAAAGTTTAAATTTGGCAATGTGCTAAGCACGCTTCGAAAGGAGGTTACAAAGTTTAAACTTGGTATTGTACTAAGATCGCAATGTTGCCACGACGCCGAGATCCGTTCAGCGTTTTTCCAGATAGATTTTTAATTAACTTTTAAAGTCATTTGGGGCGATTGAGAGATGCACTCAATACAAACTAGCCGCGAATACCACAGTATTTATGTGATTCATTCTAATTAAATCTTTCGAGGCCGGTGTCCTTAAACACATAATTTTAATTCCAAAACTGAGAAATGGCACAAAGAATATATAATTAAAATTTTCCTTTTATAATGTACGTGAAAATAAGCAAGTTAATATTTTCTAATAAATTCGTTTATAAATTCTGGTGTCAGTCCATTATTTCATCAGTTTATAAACAGAACTATCCGCGTCGGAAAGGGTTAAGTGGTCGCAGGACTCTTAAAGCTTCCAAATTGTACAAATTTTATTTTTTTTATGTGTTAAACTCCTATCTTTTCTAAACATTTTGATATAATTGTTTCCTTTAAATTCCCATTAGAACATAAGTTATGGCTTTTGGAATTATACTTGCTCAATAGCTGTAGCGGCGTTTCCGAAACTTTTAAGACGTTTTTCTCCAAATGAATTGTTTGGGCACAACGCGCAGGATACCTAAAAACAATATGAATATTTTGTCATGAAATTTTCAAAGCATATATTTCATGATATCCTGTATAAACGGAACCTAAAATTTCCTTTGTTCTTTGTTTTTTTGTTCAAAAAGATATTTTTTTAGGTGATTATACAGTTGAAATTTTAAAATTTTGTATTAGCCAAATGCAACATTGCATTAAAAAAAATGCTTTAAATACAAATTTATATAAGTTCAGGTTAATTATTACAATCTGAAGTATAGTAAGCACCAAAATTTTCATTATAGTTGCAATATTTATTTTGCAATGTTTAACAGTTTCGAATCCCTATAAATACTAATTCTGCATATTACAATTTTTTAAATACATTAAATGAAAGAACATACTTATATATTTCATCGCAATTAAAATTGTGTTTTAAAATCATATACATTTTAAGACATTAAAGGTTAAAAATGGTCTTTTTTTTCATTTTTTTCCAATTTTACGAATCCGGAGACCCCTTAAATTAGTAGTGTTTTTAACAATTTGACATTTATTGCTTTTATACTGCTAATGGACATTACAGTACACATATATGGGGCATTCTTACAAACTTTTGACTTTTGGGGGAAAAATCTGACAAAATTAAACTTGCTAAAATAACATTTTAATCTGATAGACGAATGCCTGAAGGATTCAAAATAAAGAAAAAATGGTCAGCAGCGAAAATTTTTTTATTTAAGTGAGGTTTAAGTTAAACTTACGAGTTTAATTTTCCTTACCATTTTACCCCTATAACTTTTATATTTTCTTCTAAATATTTACTTATAATGAATTTGCATAGTACCCACAGGACATTCAAATAAGAAATAATAACAATGTAGTACTTTTAATATAGAATTTTTGTATAACATTGTCTTAAAGGAATGTTAAAGAAGGGACGGTAAGGTAAAAAAAAAGAGGATGGAAAAAAGGGCCGAAGTGGCATAACAATGGGACGGTAAGGATGGAACGGTAAGGAAAATTACCACCTATTTTTAGGAAAATCGTGTTAAGACTAAGTGATAGCCACAATGTTCATTGATTTTTAGAAACGGTTGTTAACATTGGATTATTTTTTTTTTTTTATTTACCTCAAAAGGTGCAGGAATAAATCGTAGGGACGGTGAGAAGACCAATAAAGGCACGATCCTTGAAATTGATATTTAAATGCTGATTTAAATTCTACAGTAAATTTCCTGCCAAAGAATTTTAGACATTATTTCTCTAGCATACTTCTGCATGAGAAAAAACTTTAAAAAAATTGTGGCTGCATCTGAAATGATTTTGTGTATAATTTTAGAAGAGAGATGGTAAGGAATCTAAATCCCAGGGACAGAGCTTAAAATTTAATAACAACCCTAAAATGTGTGCATGTTAATTTTTAGCTACATATTTATATAAAATTATAGTTCCAGTTTCAGAAAAAAATTACATTGAATTATTTTTATTAAAACAATTTTATCCAGGCAGCTCTAAACTTAAAAATCAGCATTAGGGACACGGGACAGTATAGGAGTTTTCCAGGTGATTGGACCCCCAACATCGTCCAAAGCTTATTTATCTCGTTAATAATGTTGTGCAATCATGCAATAGCATATTCCCCTATATATGAAATTAAAAAAACACAAAAAAGGGTATTAAAATAAAAAATATTATTCAGGGACTTGAAAGTCAAAAGATTGTGAGAATGCCCCATATATCATTAAAAGTTGTTAACTAGGCATAGATTTTACCGCCCTTGTCATTATGTATGTCGAAACTGTCTGTATCTTTAAGGGTTAATATCTCGGCTTATTACTGACATTTTTTAAAAAATCATTATCAACAATGCTTTTAAACTTCTGCTACGATAAGCGCTTCTCAACACTTTTGATGAATGCCCGTAAATCGAAATTTATGTGTAACAGAAAAATGCGATTTTTCCAAAAACTATATGACCTACGGTCTTCGCTACAACTTTTCTGCAAGGTTTAAATTAACGTCTACTACCTGTAATTTTTTCATAAATTTTGTTTCAGTAGATTCGGAATTAGATTGGGGGGGGGGCGGGCATATTTTTACGCGACATTTTCGACAACAACTTGCAAAATATAATACCTAAAATTAAAAGGAATGTATTTTTGAGTTCAGCGTTACAAAAGCTTTCACATGATACCGCACACGATACACAAAGAAAATATATATATTTTTTTCAAATAATTTAATTAGCCCCTCTACATTTTTACTAAATATATTTATGAATATTTGTTAATCTGAAAATATGTGGGACAATAGACATTATTACTTCCCCGAATTTGACCTTTCCACGTTTTATAGTTTACGAGTAAAATAGCTATGGCATACCGACAGATAGACAGACACAGGAGTGATCTTATAATGGTTCCGTTTTAACTTTTTAAGTACGGAACCCTTAAAAAAACAGAAGTCTCATTAAAAGAAATTTTTGGAGATGAACATGTTAACGAGATTCTCTGGTGGCTTCTGTCTCTTAGATATCCTACGAAAGTCATAAAATATGAAGGGAAGAGCTTGAACGCATAAAAAGTTCCTTCATGAAGAAAAATAGTCTTTTTGGACAGAAGGGTCGCCTGTTCTAAATATTGTAATACAAACAAAAAAACCTTTTAAGGTTAACTCAACAAACTCGCTATGCCTGTTTGAGAATTGATAATGTAAATAAACGATATTATTTGATGCGTGTCAGCTCTCAATGTAAAAAAATGCATAAATCAATCTACATATATTTTTTTTGTTTACCTACTGGAATTTGATTCCACTCAATGCGAAAAAAAGGTTTTTTTGGTCTAAAAAACTAGCCAGATAGGGCATTTGCTTAGAAAAGAACGTCGCAAGTACAGAATATACGACGTAACCTGAATATTGACAACAGTAAATGGCTGTGCAAAAGAAATAGCTGTACCCGAAAACATTACTTCAATTAATGCCAACACATAGCAATGAATTATAAAAAATGACTGTGGGCCATCGCTGCTGCGATCATAAAAAACCGGCACAGTAATGGCCCACTCCAGTAACTAGTTTAGTAAGGTTATTTTGATAATAACAATACTTTACATGTTTCTTGCACTTTTAAGATGTCATTACAATTCACCTTTCTTCGTTAGTTTTTTGTGAATTTTTTGTAAACAGCACGAAGCACAACTTTGCTTCCTAAAAGTTTTGCTAGCAAATCACTTCTGAAAAAGATAAAAAGACAAGCTTCTATGGAAGGAGCTCTCGGACACGTGACTAGCAATGATTTGTCGAAACAAAGTCATAATCTAACAGTAAAAGGGAAATTAGATCACTCACTTATATTCGTTCAATTTGAATTCTGTGTGTATTGCTCTAGCGCGATTGAAATATTAAATGGGCCATCACTGTCATATGGGCCATGAGAGATGGTTATACCCTATTTAGTTTGTCCTTCTGCATAGACTTTAGTAATTTAAAACTTAACCCATTTGTATATAAAGTATGGATTTCTTTAATTAATTTTAATTCAGAAAATTCGATTTGATGACAAAAATTATGAAACGTAATTTTTAATTTAATGACAATTGTTTCTTGAATACACAAAGTAAAAATCTATTTTTTTGCAGAATTGCCATTTGGATTTGGAGATTCTGAATAAAACAGAAAGGCCTTACATGAAAGTTTGTATGCATTAGTGATGCAAATGAGTTAACAATTGTACCACTATTGAAAAAAATGACTAATTTTATAAATAAAAACACAAGTTGGAAATTAGTTTGTAAAATTATCATAACTTAATTAACATAAGATATGCTTTTAATAAGGGATTTTTAGTTTTTTTAGTATTCTTCGTAATACTTGGATATGATTACGTATGTTTAGAAAGATCAAATATAGGTTATGTAATTTTTTATTCGATAATGCAATTTGTTCTTTTATTTAAAATGTTTATTTTCAGTTATACCAATGAAAAAATTTCTTTCTACATTAAAAAAGTTTTCTGTTCGAAACTACTTAATTTCATTGTGGTGAACAAAGATTTTTTAAATTAAAAAATCCGTACAAACGTCGATGGAAAGATGTGGGTGATTTGAAAAGATTATACTCTATTTTATTTCCAATATTGTGATTTTATTGCTCTTAATCCTAATATAGTTAGTACCTGTAAAAATGAAATACATCAATCTAGAAACTGCTAATGGATCTTACAAATACATTTTAAATTGATCAAAGCTTTGGATATTTCTTCTCTTGGCTGATTCGGAATACTGTGACAGGATATCAAAATTATATAGGGTGATCGGAAACAATCTAGGAAAATTTTAAACGGGGGAAGAACTGAAAAAAAGCATATTGTCATTGAATGCGTACCCGGAAATGACGCATATAAGTCCCATCTATTGGCACTTATGCGCTGTTTTTAATTGCATCTTAACACTTAACTGGAAACGTACCGTCTGTGATATGGTTGCGCTTACATATCTACCATTTACACAAAAATGAATGCTTCCTTAATCTTATCTCGCAGTCTAATCTTTACGATATTGTTCCTCTGTCTCCACACCCATTTGCAACACCTGCGCATTTTTAGTTCTTGAAAGAAAAATTATTTTATTTTCAATGCAGCCTGTTAGACGGCTTGTGTCCGTTAATGTAATTTTTTGCTCTGGGATATTGAAATGGCGAGGTCGTAAAGGCGGGTACGGTATGGTGATAAAAACTTTGATGAAACTATTTTGCGATGTTTTGATGAAGTAGGAAGTGACATAAGCGATGTTAAAAGTATTCCAGATGATGAATTTATAAATTCTGAACACGAAACTGACTCAACATTGTCAGAAAATGCATAAAAATGCAGATATTTAGAACATACTGCAATATTTAAGATTAAATGTTTTGTTAATTCTGCTGCTTAATATTTTTTCTAATTCATATGGTACCGAAATAAACAAAAATATTTGCATTTATTTAATTATTATGTCGAAAACGTAATATTTTGAACAATAACATGTAATTTTAACATATTTTTTGCCTCCGACATTCAGAACTTATTTTTATGCTGTTATATTAAAAAACTCATCCTACTAATGCATTACTATTATAGATTAAATGTATAAGTTCACTATTTGTTAAAATAGTAAGAGTTATTTTCTTTTATAAATTCTGTAACAGTTTTTAAAATATTGCAGTCTCTCAGACAGTTTCTGTTTGTGCACGGGATTTTGGCGCTTTTGGTTAAGGGTTAAATATTTTTCTCCGTCACAACGCTAAACGCGACATTGACGGAAAGACATCCCACCGCGCAAAATGCGTCTGTAGGTTTCCTCTACTACCTTTTAAATGTTAACTAGTTATCATCCAATCAACCTGTACACAATTTATTGCGGTTGTATGTATAAAATATTATCTTTTGTATATTCCAATGAAAAAAATAGCATTTAATCATTGAAACCACGGACGGCATACTGAGTGCGATACTCAGACAAAAAAAGCTGTGAATTTCAAAATAATTACAGTATTAAAAACTGTGCCTCATTTACCCAATTCTTAAACTCCTTTTAATATTCAGGTAATGTTTAAAGTCCATGTTCGTATTTTTTTCTACGACCTTTTATTATTTTAATTGGTAAGTGACAACTGGCCAGCTTAATACGCTTAGTTATGTAATTTATTCCATTTTCTTCCGCAAATAAATTATGATTTATAATGAAGAGAAGGGTTTTTTTTTTCAACTATATAAATCATCTTCATGCTGAAGTAGCGTAGTTATATTTTTCCAAAAGAGAAAAAATGTCCAGGCTGGGACTCGAATGTGGGAACCTTGACTTCCAGTGCTAATGTTCTTCCTGCTGAGATACACGGACAATACCTGTTCGACATAATTCACTCTTTTTTGTCGAATAAATAATGTCGGCCAGTTACCGTCCGGGTAACACAGTAGGAGGAGAATTAGAACCGCAAGGTACCCTTGTTTAAGGTCTGCCCTACACATTTTTCGCTCCATTGGAAAAACCTCAACTATGTTTCTGAAGCATTTAAGATGAATTATGTTTTCTTTTAAATAAATTCCATGTTTATTACGTTTACACTATTTGTAGTATATGTCATCAAACGTTGATAAATATCTTTAAAAGCCGTTGGAGTATTTGTGGCAGCTTTCTCTGCACATATCGGTTTCCGGTCCCCCCTTTACTCATAATCTACTTTGAACATAACTCTTTTACTTTTAAAACGTTGCGCTTTCTCCCCCCCCCCCCACTTCTTTATTCAACTGCAATCATTGAATTAATTCATCTTCTTAAAAGAATACGTAGTTCTATCAACATATTTTTTTTCTCTCTCCATTTCGCAACGAACTTAATTCAACACTTTCAAATACAAAGATTTATGATTTCCATCAAAATTCCATTCTCGCATACATAATTTTTAGTTCTTAATGGTCTTTGTCAAAAAGTAATCAAATACACAAAGAGTGCAGCTGTCCTTTTTAACATTACACTTTCTTTTATCGTATTTTATCTGCGTTGTAAATAACTCATTCTTAATTGCAAATAATAATTTGACAGTTAAAAAGAAATAGCAAAAAATAAAATTATTTTATGGGAATTGCGGTTTTAAATATATTTCATTTATTGAAAAATTTCATTTAATTGAAACTGATGAAGTCCAAGAAATGGACGAAAACGTTTTTTCAGAGAAGTGCCAAAGAAGTATGGACAATGCAGTATATATTTATAAATAGCATAGTTTTAACGATATACCGGAATATATGTCCTTTTTAAGTAAAAAAAATGTGTTTTTGTTTTTAAGAAAAGTAAAGAAATGTAAATTATAATTTTGGATTTTAATATGTACAAAACGAAAGATAAAAGATTTTTTAAAATGAAAATTAAGTGTCATGAATCTTTATATATTAATGTAAAACAAATGTGGTAAAAGTGTCTATACTGGTGGCTACTATAATGCCTGAAATATAGGTATAAGAAAATTTAAGTGTAATATGGGCATTAAATGAGACAGAAATTACTGTCGAAAAACACTGGCTAAATATTTCATTTATGTTCGCACATATGCCTTTTCTCTGCATTTTCCATACATTCGTTAAGTTTGTACAATCACATTTAAGCTAATTCGTTGGTGTTAAAATAAACAATACCCAGACTTTTTGTAGCTGATTCTTAGCAAATAAAGTAGTAATGCTTAACATCCCGGTGAGTTATTGCTGGAAGGGCTGCCACATTATATTCTGCTAAACATCCCGCCAATGCTTTGTCTCTTTTCATTCCGGCGTCAAAACTTTGTAAATTTGCGATAATGTACTATGCCAAGTCATTTGAATAAGTACGCAAAAGTTGAGTTGGCTTTCTCCCTCGGTTGCTGTAAGGTCCCGATAATGGGCCGCTGGCTATTCCTTTTAATATTACGGAGCACCTCTCCACATATCTCTCATACATCTCCATGCTTGTACATATACAACTGGATATAACTCCGTTCTCCATTCTGATTGTGTTATTGCTTCCATCTAAATAAAAACATCTATGCCGGCACGCATTACTGGAGTTTTTCCTTTTTATCTGCGGCCCGGAACCACTGTTTTATGGCGAAAAAAAATCGCCACCACATGAAACTTGATGCATTGGCCGGTTTTCTCCAGTTTTAAAAAAATGCAATTAATGGAGAGGTGCTTCCTGCTTACTCCTTCATATACATATTATTGAAATTACTCTTGCCAAGTTGCCTCAAAAAAATGTCTTTCTGAAAAAAAAAAAAAAAAAAATCCTTTTATCCAGCTTTGGACTGCGGATGCTTCGGATGTCTCTAAAGTGAATCATCTTTGCTTTCGACTTGTGTCCCAAAGGGATACATTGCGCCTGGAGAAGTTTAAATGGCCTGGATGAAAAGATAAACATGTCTTGCTTCTTCGGCCCGCTTCTGACTCATGCAAGCCCACTGCTCGGAGCTAGGCCACTTCTTCGCTCGCAGAATTTCGTATAATTTTCCACCTGGCTGTTTGTGTTCCTCTCATTTACTGGATGCCCCCTCAAACTGAGATGCTTTGTGTGCTGAAATGAGCGGTGTATGCTGCCCCGGTCCTCTCAGTGGTGAATCAGCTCAGTGGTGAAACCGAGTTATTTGTATTTAAGAGTGGGGTATACAACCGGCAGATCTATTAAAAAGTGAATTGTAGTGAAACCTACATTTTTACGCCAAAAGAAAAAGTGTGTCGTAGCCGATGCTGTGTGCAAAAAATCGTATAACTATTTAGTAAAATATTACGTCTCTTCCAGTCTTGTTTTTTTTTTCAGGGTTTTAGGCGAACCTGTGTGAAAGATTCTGTGTCCGCTGCTTTAAAAATGTGTTAATTAGTTGTGAAACAAAATGTGCAATCTGCTAACAATTATATGTGAAAAAACAAAGAGAGACCCTTCTATGACACAACAAGTGCGAGATTTATATAGGTAGCATATATAAAAAAAAGAAAAGCTTCGTCGTAAAGCTTGTCCTACAGAATAAAGAAACAAGTGGGTAAGTGTGATCACAGATCACATAGAGGGTTTCGTTTAATAATTCATTCAAAACATTTTATACTTTTGAAAAATCTGTTAGTTCCACATTTCGCAACCAGGGGCGCACTCTATTCTAAACAAACCTCTATCCGAACGAAACTCCGTTTTACATACTATCCGTAGATATATTAGTCGAGGGGATTGGGCCCATAGCACCTGAGATAAGTAGGCGCCCCTGGTGGTAAAAAGTGGAAAGAAAATATGTAAGTCTATGGTGCATAATATGAAAGAATGGTCAAAGGGGTGTCGGCAAAAGTTGGAAAGGTGCTCCCAGGTGAAAAGGGCGGAGGTTAAAAAAATTGCTTAAAATACACAAGTTAGAGACCGGAGGAGTAAATAATATAAGACTTTTTGAAAAGTTTATAATTTGTCGTGCGGTCTGGGGTATTCAGCTATACGTATGCAAAAATTCATGTCTCCAACTTAATTAGGGACTCTCTTAGAAAGAATTGCTTAAAATACATATGTGGTAGCTCAAAGGGTTAAACGTAAGACTTTTTCAAGATTTTATGATTTCTTGCCTGGCCTCAGGTGTTCTGCTATAAGTATGCAAAATTTCAAATCTCCAATTTAATAAGGGGCTCAGTTAGAAAGAATTGCTTAAAATAAGCAGGTGGGAGCCCAAAGGGTTAAATGTACGAATTTTAAAAGTTTTATGATTTGTCGCATGATGGCGTTCAGCTATAAGTATGCAAAATTTCACGCCTACAACCTAATTAGGGACTCACATAGAAATAATTGTTTAAAATACACATGTGGAAGCCCAAAGGGTTAAATGTACGACTTTTTCAAAATTTTATAGTTTGTAATTTGAAGTGAGGTGTTCAACTATAAGTATGCAAAATTTTACGCCTCCAAACTAAATAGGGCCTCACTTAGAAAGAATTGTTTGAAATACACATGTGGGAGCCCAAAGGGTTAAATTTACGACTTTTTAAAAAATTTATTATTTGTCGTTTGATGTGAGATGTTCAGCTATAAGCATGCAAAATTTCACGCCTCCTAACCTAATTAGGGGCTCACTTTGAAAGAATTGTTTAAAATACACATGGGGGAGCCCAAAGGGTTAAATGTACGACTTTTTCAAAATTTTATGATTTGTCGTTTAATGTGAGGTGTCCAGCTATAAGTATGCAAAATTTCACGCCTCCAACCTAATTAGGGGCTCACTTAGAAAGCGTTGCTTAAAATACAAATGTGGGAGCCCAAAGGGTTAAATGTACGACTTTTTGAAAATTTTATGATTTGTCGCATGATGGTGTTCAGCAATAAGTATGCAAAATTTCATGCCTCCAACCTAATTAGGGGTTCACTTAGAAAGGATTGTTTAAAATACACATGTGAGACCCCAATGGATTAAATTTACAACTTTTTGAAAATTTTATCATTTGTCGTTTGATGTGAGGTGTTCAGCTATAAGTATGCAAAATTTCCCTCCTCCAACCTAATTAGGGGCTCACTTAGAAAGCATTGTTTAAAATACAAATGTGGGAGCCCAAAGGGTTAAATGTACGACTTTTTGAAAATTTTATAGTTTGTCGTTTGATGTGAGGTGTTCAGCTATAAGTATGCAAAATTTCACGTCTCCAACCTAAATAGGGGCTCACTTAGGAAGTATTGTTTAAAATACACATGTGGGAGCCCAAAGGGTTAAATGTACGACTTTTTGAAAATTTTATAGTTTGTCGTTTGATGTGAGGTGTTCAGCTATAAGTATGCAAAATTTCACTCCTCCAACCTAATTAGGGGCTCACTTAGAAAGCATTGTTTAAAATACAAATGTGGGAGCCCAAAGGGTTAAATGTACGACTTTTTGAAAATTTTATAGTTTGTCGTTTGATGTGAGGTGTTCAGCTATAAGTATGCAAAATTTCACGTCTCCAACCTAAATAGGGGCTCACTTAGGAAGTATTGTTTAAAATACACATGTGGGAGCACAAAGGATTAAATGTACGATTTTTTGAAAATTTTTATCATTTGTCGTTTGACGTGAGGTGTTCAGCTATAAGTATGCATAATTTCACTCCTCCAACGTAATTAGGAGCTCACTTAGAAAGCATTGTTTAAAATACAAATGTTTGAGCCCAAACGGTTAAATGTATGACTTTTTGAAAATTTTATAGTTTGTCGTTTCATGTGAGGTGTTCAGCTATAGGTATGTAAGATTTCACGCTTCCAACCTAATTAGGGGTTCACTTAGAAAGGATAGTTTAAAATACACATGCGAGACCCCAAAGGGTTAAATTTACAACTTATTCAAAATTTTATGATTTGTCGTTTGATGTGGGGTGTTCAGCTATAAGTATGCAAAAATTCACGCCTCCAACCTAATTAGAGGCTCACATAGAAAGAATTGTTTAAAATACACATGTAGGAGCCCAAAGGGTTAAATGTACAACTTTTTAAAAATTTTATGATTTGTCGTTTGATCTGAGATGTCCAGCTATAAGTATGCAAAATTTCAAGTCTCCAATATATATAGTTTCTGAGAACGGGCTCTGTGACAGACAGACAGATGGGCAGACGGACAGACAGAGGAGCGAGACGAATAGGGTTTCGTCAGATGAACGAAACCCTAAAAAAACGAATTACAGAGAAGTTGGTTTCACAAATATTATGACAACTCAATTTTTCTTTTGCTTTTCAGTCATTTACTGAAGTAATAATATGAATTTCGATGATCTATATTCTGTTCAGTCCTCATTGGCACAATAATGATATTTCATATAGTTTTTTCTTTCTTTCTTTCCATAATTTGGTAATTGAAATGCTTTATGTTATTTTGCTTTAAATTTCATATTTTCATGCATAATTATTTTTCTTTGGGTATAAAAAAGAGGATTATTTTCCTCTAGATACAATTTAAAATCCTCATTTTTAAATTTGTGATCGTCACAAATTTAGGGGATATTTTAAGTGATTATCCTTACATTCCCCCACAAAAAAAGAGTTATTTACTTATTTATCTGTTTCATTTTTCTTCTTTATTCAAGAAATTTAATTAATTTTTTTTTTCTCTTAAAGAAGTCACAATAAGACATTTTTTAAATAAGATTAAAAGAAGAACAAATTTTTCTTCTCTTTAAATATATGCTATATTGATAATTAATTACATTTTTTTTTATTTGTGCTATAATTATATTGCATTTCACAATTTTATAGGCTTTGATTTTATGCATTTTTATTATTATTATTTTATATGTGTTATGCAGAAACTCGGTAATTAAGAGGTATCGCATTACTTATATTAAGTTTTTTTTTTTTTTTTTTTTTTTTGACAATGGGTGATAAAAACATCCCAATTAGTGTTAGTGAGTTCGATGGCGACCCGAAATTATTGCATTTTTTCTTTGATCAGGTCAGGGCTGTGGCCGAAATAAATAAATATACTGTGCAAACAGCTATTACGTTCCTTATTGGTAAATTAAGAGGACCAGCTCAAAAAATTTTTGCACAAAATCCTGATTTCAAAAACATAAAAGATTTGGAAAACTTGCGTAAAGAATTTGCGGCTTTTCCCCCCACCAGATAAATGTTCAGCCACTCTCGAATTGAATAATTTATCTGTCATGCTTGCCGAGACTATAAAGAATTTAGCTCACCGTTTAAATATTTTGACAGCAAAAGAGTATGAGGATATACAGTATCCCATTGCGCGGGATTCCATAAAATACATGAAATTTCTTGAAGCGATTCCTTCACAGATTAGAATAAAAATTTGAGAAGAAGGAATCACTGATTACCTGCCACGGCTGAAAGGACATATGAGTTATATGCGATTCTGCATAATGAAAAAGTGTTGCATGCATTACTTCCTATCCCAAAATCAGAATATATTATTGAACAACGTTTTCGCGAAATTTCATAAAAAATAAATGCGTTCACATTTAAACCTAAAGAATCAAATAAGAACACAAACAAAAAATCTGATGATATACCTAATCGCAACTCAAATAGTTTTCGTTACAGGCAGAATTTCAAATATCAAAGGCATAACAGACATATTTCCCCGCTTAAATTTCATAAAAAAAGTTACAACTTGGCAGCTATGCAACAGATATGGCCATTAGGCCCAGGCTTGTTTCAAATGGAAACGCACAAATACACAGAGAAAAGAAAATTGTCAGGGAAACTAAAACAGAGGTGCATCGTTTCTGATTGGTGTTGTACAGTCGTGGAAAAAAAAAGTAAACACCCCTACTAATTCCTCAACAAATCATCATAGAAGAAAGTTACTGGTACTGAACGATTAGAAATACAGTCTACTTTTAAATGATGTATATAAAATTTTCTTAGGGGGTCATTTACATATTAAAACGAATCCTGACTTCATTTTTTTTCAATGGCAATACCCAATTTTAACGAGATATTTCAAATCTTCGGTTCAAACTATGCCTAGACACCAAATTTGAAGTCATTTGAATGATAAGTGTTTGAATTATAAACATTCAAAATTTAGTGCTTCTAATGTTAAATTATATTTTCATATTTTTATTTATATCTCCCAAAATTATGCTCCTAATGTGCTAATTTTTCTTGTGGTAATAATACTAATATACCCAAACATAAATAAGCTGAATTTGCAATTTTTATAATTTTATGATATGAATTATGAATTATGAAATTAATATTCGAAAAAATTATGAATTGCAACCTACAATTTTTTTGATGGATTTAGATTTATTAAGTCCCGCTTTATGGAAATTCAAAAATTTCACATTTTTCTTCCAAGTAGTTTTCAAATTATTATGCTTAAAAAATGGCAAAATGATGGTTTAAGGGGCCGTCTATGATGGAAGTGAGTAGACATTTTGAAATTTATTCTGCTATTCTGTAATCTAACACCCTTCATTGACTCCTTGAGTGGCGCTTAAGGTGCCTTGATCAAGGAAGAGGCTCTCTCGGTTAACAATCCAGTACGGAACTTCAATTTGGATACAGCCCTTAAAATACACTCGTTTTAAAATAATTAATTTATCGGAAACTTATGGTACGAAGTGCATAAAAATTCGTTTTTAGGCTAATTGAAGGGTGTAGAGTTCATTTATGCTGTCAGAATTGGGTACCGCTATTGAAAAAAACAAAGTTATGGTTCGTTTTAATATGTAGGTGGCCTCCTAAGCAAATTTTATATACATAATTTAAAAGTAGACTTTATTTCCAATCGTTCGGTACCAGTAACTTTCTTCTACGATAATTTGTTGAGGAGTTAGTAGGGGTCGTTTACTTTTTTTTCCACGACTGTACCTCACAATAACAGTTTTATATCAGCTAATATTTTTATTGACCTAAACTTACCCAAAATCTCTAAAGAAAGATTGGTTAACTCTTTTGGCTCTCTAAGCACAGAGCATATTACTATTGCTAGTTGCATAGCGACACAAACTGAAAATAACAACAAGACACACTTAATTTGTAATGTAAATAAAGACACCCCTTGTCTTCCACTTGTAAAAGCTACTGTGGCAACATAAACTGTCACTTTTCTAGCAGATTTTGGAAGTTCCATTTCACTTTTGTCAGAAAAGTTGCTTAATGAACTTAAAACTACACTTAAATCTAAACGACTCTCCACTGGCATATGCATCAAAACAATAAATTCAGATGTTGGTTTTTCTGCGTGCATTAGAACTACAATAAAATTACAACATAAGTCTTTTTGCCATCATTTTTATATTGTCGATATTCCTGAATCCTCGACTTTTGAAGGTATTCTGGGATACGACTTTATAAACAAATTCAATATCCTAATAGGCTCAGCTAACAAATGTGTACACATAAATAACAACTTAACTATTCCATTAGAGTGTTGAGACACAGATGCAACTCTCAGTAATTTAACACAATGTAACAATCACTCTGTTCGCACAAAAACTCAAGATGTTCTTCTAACACGTAAAGTTATATTAGAACCACATGAAGAAAAACGGGTATTTGTGTACACTAATAAAAATAACAAAAAGGAATGCATAAATTTTTTGTTTGAGTATATGCCACATAAAAAAGATACAACAGGATTTGACATCATTGTTCAAATCTATAACAAGCCAAAACGTAAAACTAAAACTGCTCAACCACTTGATTTCTTTTCTGTTTTTGTTAAAAACAATTCAAATACTGCCATACACCTGGAAAAAAAGACAAGAGTTGGTGAATTAACTGAAGTTGAAGAAATATTGGAGTACCCTCCTGAAAATCCTAAAAAGCATCATAACTCAGAACAACACTTTATTATCCTTCTACAGGCATCTAAGGAAACTTTAAAATAGAGAAAAGAAGATCTAACACCTAATGATTTTGATTTCAAACACTTAAACTCTAAAGAGGCAACGAGGTTGACTGAGTTACGACTCAATTACTCAGCAGCATTTTGAAAATCTTTAAATACTTTAGGTCACACTGACAAAATAATTCCAGACTTAAAATTTGTAAATGAATACCCTATTTAAACCCTTTCATCCCCCTCCTCTGCAAAAAAGATGCTCAAGATCAATTAAATCAACTATTGGAGGCTGGTATAATTGAGTACGATTGAGTACGGACAGTATGGGGTACGATTTATTGTCTTTATGTTATTATAAACTTGCCGTATCATATTTATCCTTATTCAATGTCTCAAGTTGATGTTTGTTAGATTTATACTACTGCTGGACACTAAATTAAACAAGTAAAAATTGAGCTTTTCCATGAGTGATCAAAAACTAAAAATGTAGATATTGATTCACGTAAAAATATCTGATTCAAATTTACTCAATTTTTTAATAAAGTATTACTCAGTGAAATTTCTGAAAGAACTAAAATCTACTAGATACTTGATTGCGAAGGTCGCAGCTATTTTAATGTTATATCCCTATATAACAACGTTTCTCATCTTTTTCTACATATACCAAATCATGATATCTCACAATAGCGTCTGTCTAACCCTTTGCAACATTCACATAGCTCTAATTGAGACGTATAGCTCTAAAACACTTTTTTTTTCTACTGCTTCGTGTATTGTAATTACAGGAGATACGTTTCTTAGTGGTTGAGTAATAATGCTGTTTACTAATAGCTACTAATTATTTTTACGTAATAAATAATTTTTAACAATGTTGCACATTTAAAATAATTTCAATTACTAATAATTTTATTAAATATAAATGTAACAATTAGAAATAATTTGCGCATAAATAATTATTTTGAAATTTAAGTATTCACATTTTTTTCGACAATTATTCGAATTTCAAACGGGTAGAAAAAATGTTTGGAAGTTTTCTAGACAATTATCAATTTACAGATTTTTTGAGTACACCGACTTCCAGAAGCTGTTAAAATTTTTCATTTGATTATTTTCACTATAGTAAATACCCTCTCATGTAAATATGTAAAGCTAAAGATGCTACATGTATTTTTAACACAAAATTGCTATTTCGAAAACTAATATACTGCAAAGTTCAAAATACCGTAACAATGTTCCAGCTTATGTTCCTCAAGTAATTATGGATACATATTGCGGTTCCATATGAAATAAATCGAGGACCATGTGCAGCGAAGTGCCTTATGACATATTTTTTTCCTTTTTAACGCAGAAATAAAAGGAATGTATAAAACATAACTTTTTTGTCCTTTTAAAGCCGATGGAGTAATAAAAGTATTTACTAAAAAAATTGAAGTTTTAATTAAATCAACATTTAAATTAGAATCCACACTTATGGAGTATATAAACTTTAAAACCCTTAATTTAAACACAGCTAACTTTCCCTGAAATATGGAGAATGGCTACGTTTTGTATCATCATTGAAAATATATATTCACGAAAACCATTGATAAATTTCATTTCTTGCTCGGCTTCTTATCTGAAATTCCTTTCTAAAGTATCTAATGTTTTGCTATTGCCGCTTTGAATTATTTAAAAGTAATAGAAATTTTGCGAAAAAGAAGTGGGAGAAAAAACCTTCTACGTTCACTTGAATAGATTTGCCAGTATTTCGCTTATGAAATATTTTAGCGATGCTAATCGCCTTAGTAGAATTTATGATGAAACGATGATTCAATTAAGGAGTCAAAAATTATTAGATATTTGCCTAGAAATACATATATGATGTATTATGTTCAGCATTTCTGAAATTAATTAACTGCAATTTACATATAGAATGTAAAAAGTGCTTTCGGCATGTGCGGGGAGGAAAAGGTAGCTTTCATATTTCTTGGTTTTAAAATTTTTCAAGTTTTACTTGAAGCTAATTTTACTCAAATTTTAAGATGCTAAAATTCGACGAACCCGATAAGAGAATATTCGTCAATACTGAATATTAATGATAATTGAGCCATATTATTAAGCTATAGACAAGTCGGCACCATTTATGGTTATTTATTTTTGGTCGCCAAGCTTCGTGAGAATTTGAAGGTAATGCATATTAATAATATTTAAGCATTACCCGGCAGTGCATTGTGCAAATGGCCGCCATTTTGAAACATGATGGCGTATGAAGATGGCCAACGAACTCGGCCGAGGCATCAGTATCTACTATGTATACGATCAATCTCAATCAAATCAGTTTGTAAATATGAGATTTACAGCATGACGAAAATCAGATTGTTTCAAAATGTCAGCCACCCTAGAAATTCAAACTGCTATATCTCATCCATTTTTTTAGATAAAGATAAACCAAAATATGCTTCGGAATACTTGTATTAAGGTCAAACTCTTAACAAAGTCATATTTTTCAGTTCTTAATTTATTTGTACCGCTTTTTATTTTTATTTTTTTTTAAGTGCCCATCATTTTGAAACATGATGGCGGATGAGGCTGGCCAACGAACTCAGTCGAATCACTGGTATGTACTATACATACAATTAATTTCATCCACATCAGTTAATAAATACAAGAGTTACCGCATGACAAAAAGAATATAGTATATATATATATATATATATATATATATAGTATATATATATATATATATGTATATATATATATATATATATATATATATATATATAGTAGACCGGAGTGAAAAACAAAAAGTTTTGAAAATCGAATCGTAATAGTGCGGAAAAGTTGCTACTCGTCAATACAAGCACAGTGAAAAAAAATTTGAAATCGGAGAATATCTTCCGTTCGCGCATCGCGTTCAAAGTTTTCGAATTTGAGCAAAAATTGTACAAATATACGCAAAAATCGTAAAAAGGTGTAAACTTTTTCCGATCGAACACATTTTTTGTACATACCATGGCCTTGAGATGTAGAATGGAGGAAAAATTACCACACACTCCTCCTTTATACCCTTCCAACAACCTCAAGGGGGTGAAAATGGCCAATTTTCGTGGAATAAACCGAAATTACAAGAGATGTAAATATTGACGAATCGACCTGATTTTTTTTTTTACATAAGGCAACCTTGAGGTTAAAGTCGAAAACAATCCCCACCCCCCCCTCGAGAGGTCCTCTATCCCCTTTGAACCCTGTCGAGGGGGTGACTTTTTGCGGCAAACATTATGTTTTGGTTTGTTTGCCGCCGGGTCACTCGACCTCTCCATCTCGTCAGACCTTTCTTCTTCTATGCACTTGCGGGAAACAAATTGACAAGTGTATTTGTCCTAATCCTATAGCTGTCGGTTGCGATTGATCTAAGGACAGGAAAATACCTACATTGGAACTGAAGTTTCTTTACGCACAAAGACACCCCAGACTACGTAAAATAGGACGACGGTGCATAAAAAGGAAACACAATAACTTACATCAAGGTTGCAAAGAAAGGCTCGTCATCTTGATGTTCTCAGCACACAAATATACAGCTTGCCTGGTTGCAGCACTGATCCTGAAAGAGAGGAGGCAAATGTTAATGTCAGTGAGGATGAGGATGATTTAGAGTTTCAGTCTACACTCTCTTTGTCTGCTCTCAAGGAGCCCAGGCTCTTCACAAATGCGCATGTCACTTCCAGCCACTGCTTTGACAAGCAATCGCTTTGGTCTGTCAGACAGAGCAACAGCTCCCATTACCTCTAGCGTGCTAAGAGATGTAGGTCTTGTTACTGATAGTAATACATCTCTGATCGTTGATAGAAGCAAAATTACACGAGAAAAAGAAAAGTGCAGGGCAATTCTTACCAATCTGGAGCAGTAGGAACATCAAATGAACGGCCCAATGTTTGTGTACTTTGATGGCAGGGCCGATGACACACTAGTGTTGGTTGACAAAGGAGGTAAACGATATCAGTCTGAACAAAAAGAAGACCACATCACAGTTGTTGAGTAACCGGGTTCTAAGTACCTTTGCCATCTAGTCCTAACCTCAAAAAGTGGAAAGGACATTGTTAACTCCATTGTAGACCATTTCGAAGAAAACGGAATAGATACGTCTAAAATTCTAGTCGTCGGCTGTGATTGTGATGGTACAGTAACAAACACTGGCTGGAAAAGTGGAGCAATCAAACATATAGAAATGCATTTAAAGAGACCAACACAGTGGGTTATCTGTCTCCCGCATTTTAATGAGCTATCTTTGAGGCATCTTGTAGAAACATTTGATGGTAAAACCACAGGGCCTCAGTCTTTTTGTGGCCCTCTTGGCAAACAGCTGGCTGGTTGCGAGTCTTTGCCTGTAGTTTCTTTTAAAAGAATTAAATGCCACATCCCACACACTGACCCAGAAATCCTGAGTAAAGATCAGAGATACCTGCACGACATTGCCGTTTCCATTGCTGCTGTCTCTTGTTCCTCAGACCTTGCAAATCGAGATCCGAGACCAATATCTCATTATCGGTGGTTAACGACAGCAAACAGGTTCCTGAGACTGTATATTTCCTTGGAAACTCCATCCGAAAATCTCATCAACATTGTCACGTACATTATGACAGTATACGTACCTCTGTGGTTCGAAATTAAGACAAGATCTTCAGTAGTTGAGGGACCTAAACATATTTTTGAATGCATCAAGGAATGTAGAAGCTTACCTGCAAAACTCCAAGAAGTGGTAACAAAGGTCATCCAAACAAATGCATTCTTTGCCCATCCAGAAAACATTCTTCTTTCAGTGGTAGTGGATGATAGGCAACACGTTCAAGAGCTGGAACTTCGGCGGGTACTGAAATCCAAAGACACTCCTACAAAGGGAAAATCCGTCAGAAATTTTCAAGTTCCGGCCATAAATTTTGACGCCAAGGATTATTATGACATTATAAATTGGTCTGAAACCAAGATTACCTGTTCTCATCTATTGGTAAACATTTCTTCAGCTGACATTGCAGACTTGATTTCCAAGGGGGGGAAAAGCCAACTCTTCCTTTGAATCTGGCAGACATACCATGTCATACGCAAGCCGTAGAGCGCAGTGTCAAGCTGGTAACACAGGCCTCCTCAAAAGTGTTTGGACATGATGGTTTTATAAGAGCCACCCTCGCTTTTCGTGCTACCATGATAAAATTTGACACTAAATCAGAATTCGCAGTACCTGAATCTGCATCTGCATAATTCTCCACGCCCACATTTTGGTTGGTTGGTTAGGGTGTGGGTGGGAATCGCAGTGCAGCCACCTTCCCGTGGTGAGTCCTGAGTCCTCCTTAGAAGGACGGGCCAAGAGCTACACAATGTCGATCTCTCGAGGGGGGAGGGGGATTGTTTTTTACTTTTAGCCTCAAGGATGCCTTATGCAAAAAAAAAAAAAAAAAAAAAAAAAAAAAAAACGACCTATTCGTCAACATTTACATCTCCTGGAATTTTGGGTTTTTCCACGAAAATTGGCCATTTTCACCCCCTTGAGGGGGTTGAAAGGGGATAAAGGAGGAGTGTGTGGTATTTTTTCCTCCATTCTACATCTCAAGGTCATGGTATGTACAAAAAAATGTGTTCGATCGGAAAAAGTTTACACGTTTTTACGATTTTTCGTATATATGTACAATTTTTGTTCAAATTCGAAAACTTTGAACGCGATGCGCGAACGGAAGATATTCTTCGATTTCAAATTTTCTTTTTCACTGTGGTTGTACTGACGAGTAGCAACTTTTCGCACTATTACGATTCGATTTCCAAAACTTTTTGTTTTTCACTCCGGTCTAATATATATATATATATATATATATATATATATATATATATATATATAGTATATATATATATATATATATATATATATATATATATATATATAGTATATATATATATAGTATATATATATATATATATATATATGTATATAGGTCACATTTGAACGGAGGGTGGTTTTGTGTTCTCGGGGTCATGATCGGTGAAAATATTCCGAAATTTACCGGAAATGATTTTCCTCCGGATGGCTGCAATAAGTATCTTTTTACTTTTTGTAATGAAAGCTATCTAATACCGCGGATCGTACTAGGTGAAATAAATACAAATAGCCTCACTTGTATCTAAACAATATGATTCTTGCTATTGTCTTTCTAGACAAACAGATAAATACTCCCGATATAATAGTGTTACACAAACGTTCACCAGTGATCAGTTCACCCCATTTGAACACAACGAATTATCGAAGCGAAACAGATTCATTTTTGTGAAAATAGTGAAACTAATAGTAACATATTAAATCTGTTTGTCCGATAATAAAAATTCTTAAATATACGGTCGTGCGAATATTAAACTTTGAGTCATGCAGGGGAGCAATGCCTGATAAAGGAAAATTTTAAACTTTTATCAAAATTTGTTCAAATTATTTCAAAAATTATTCTAATAATGTTACATAACACAACTCTTTTTCATCGGATAACGATTGAACAAGTTAAAGAATTTACATTTTTTTTTCTATTAAATACTATGGGATCGTACCTGGGCTTCCCGGGTTACAGAATATAGGTGAAAACTTTTTTTTTAAATTGAAAACTGATAGGTTTTTTTTACATGCAATATATTTTTTAGATTGCCCACTAACAGTAAAAAAGCTTTTTTCATATGAAAAATATGAATTATACAATCAAATACAGTTTTGAAATTTATAAAAAACTATATTTATATATTAGTTGCATGCTAAGAGTTATTAACCCAAGATTTTTCTACTTATGACATCCTTTTGAATGATAATAATCTCACAGCTTTAAGCGTGTTTTCAATTGCATGTCTGTTAAATTTGTGTTTTGTTTGTAATATTTTATTTATTTATTCAAAGAGGAAGTATTTTTTATGGAACATTAGCCGTAAGAAAATGGTGAATCTTTATGTTGTTTTAAAGGCAAACGGATTAATCTTTCGTAATCTAGTTCCACGCAATAGAGATAAATTTAAAAATATTTCATTCTTGAAAATTATTTTTAAAACCATCGACAATCTGTTTTTTTTTCTCTTTTGGCTGTCTAAAAATCTAAATTGTTTGATTACAAATGTGTTTTTAAAATATTATTCTTTTATTTATTTATAGAGGAAGTATTAATTTCGTTGCGGAAAATTAGTCAGAAATAAATGCTGAACAATTTTTATTGCTTTATGTGCAAAATGTTTATTAGTATTATGTAATGAAGCCCGCTCGCAATAAGATAAAATACAAAAAATCATACTTGAAAATTACTTTAAAAAACATAATAAATAAGTCAATTAAGATGCAGTTTTTAAACAAATTGCATTTGATAGTAGATTTTTTTCCCTACACGACATTAAAAAAATTGAAAATAT
The DNA here is from genome assembly GCA_963932465.1 of Maratus speciosus. Lineage (NCBI taxonomy): Eukaryota > Metazoa > Arthropoda > Arachnida > Araneae > Salticidae > Maratus > Maratus speciosus. Next base: position 557,659,011 of record OZ010789.1, read on the forward strand.
TCGATGGTCAGAAGATTAAAAAATTGCAGTTGACAAAACTTTAAAACCGAAATTTGATCGTGAAGTGTTGCCATTCGCAAAATGACGTCAGCGTTACGCACAGATACGTTTGTCCTTTATAATATAGATATAAACGTAATCAGTAAAATATAATAACCATCAGTTATTATGATGAAGTTATCAATTGAGGCAATCGTTCCTGGTATTCCAGAATGAAAAACAGCAAAATTTATTCCACTTTGACACGATCATAGAAATTTTTCCCCATGAAATCGAAACTCTACATCATTTTCTCCTTCTCAAAATTTACATACGCAGTTCTCATGTCCGTTTTCACCTTTTTTTAAATATTGTATTTTAATTTGATCCTTTTAAAATCATTTTAACTCAAAACGTGAAGTCACGATTGTCAGCAACATCTTTGCATGTGAACAGCTGCACTCGTAACTTGAAGTTCCAATCTCAGTACCGGAGGGTAAAAATTGCCTGATTTATGTTTTTTAGGCGCATTTGTGTTAAAATGTTTAGCTTTATCTGAGAAAAGCATCGTTTTCTTTTAAATATGACATAATTTTCACTTACTTAAACATTTCGCCTAGTGTTTGAAACTTAGTATCAGTGCACATTCAGAAGGAAAAAATATATGGAAACCTTATGACAAAAAATGCGTGTTTTCAAAACCACTGCGTCATTTTCCATTTTGAACCACTAAACCCTATACAACAATTTTTATTAACAATTTTTATTTTTTATCAAAAGATGGCATGAATAAGAATGAATAAACATCATTATTTCTCTCTTCTCTGCAATAATGAAAGCTATCAAATTACAACCATTTTAAAGAAATTTCATAACATACTACTAAAGATAAGTTAAAAAATGCTATAAAAAGTGATAGAAAATCTTTATTAAGATTGACGATCGTTTCGTCGCACCAACGGCGACATTTTCAAAATCATTTATGATAGAAAATACTTTCGCAAAATATTTTAAAACAATAAACCTAGTAAACTATGTCACGAGACATGATGCATAATGAAAAATATTGCAACCATAAAATTAAATTAAAATTAAATTAGCTATTTGTGAGCGTGGATTAATTTTCTTATAATTTAACAAAACAATAACATGGTAAAACAATGTCACGAGACAACATGCATAATGAAAAGCATTGCAAAATATAAAATAAAAATATTATTATCTTGGCTTTTTGCGAGCATGGATTAATTTTTACTATTGTTACTAAAATTACATAGCATCTCTTTCCAAATTTTAGGTAATTCTATGGACACTGAATCATTGCAAATATTCTTGTTGCGTAAAAATATCTCTATTGATTCTCGGATTATAGATGGTAAATAAAATCTTGATGTATAAATTAACTTGCTATTTTAAAAATCGATCTGTAAAGGCTCTTCGCTGGATAATCTGGCCAAAGCTGTGGTTCTTCTGTTGTATTTGATGTCTGCTATATGTTCTTTGATTCTAGTTTTAAGTTTTCTAGTTGTCATACCTATATAAAACTGCTTGGTTCCATCTTCTTTGGTGAAAGGTATTTCGTATACTCCTGATAGTTGGCTTGACTCAATTGGATCTATTTTCTTGCATACTATATTTCTTAATTTCATAGAAGGTTTTTCGACTAGGGAGATATTGTATTTATTGAGTTTATATTTTAGACGTTCGAAGAAACCAGGAAAATATTGTACAGTGGATAACATGGAATTTTGTGGATTGAAATTTCTTTTCTTGTTATTCTTTAAGCTCTTAATTAATTTTTCTATGGTACTTTCTTTGTATCCATTGTTTCTTGCAATATCATATATTTTATTTATTTCGTTATTTAACTGCACGGGGGTACAAACTGTGAAAGCTCTATGAATAGAATGTCTAAGTGCAGAAACTTTGTATGAAAAAGGTGCTTGAGCATTATGAGGGATAATGGATTGACTGGCTATGGGCTTTCTGTAAACAGTGCGTTCTATTCCTTGGTACGTCTTGATTAGTAATACATCTAAATAAGGTAGCGTACCATTTTGTTCTATTTCCAATGTAAATTTAATTTTTGAATCAAGGCTATTAGTCTGGTTTAAAAAGTTATTGAGCAAGGTATCTGCATGTTGCCAAATGATGAAAATATCGTCTACATATCTGATCCATGTATGGGGAGTGTAATCCAATTTGTATATATCTATTTCTAGAGGTCGTAATATGAATTCAGCTAGTAATCCTGATATAGGAGAACCCATTGGAGCTCCGTTATTTTGTTTGTATATTTTGCCGTCGATATCTGATTCATATTATCATATCATCATATCATCACTCGGATTCATAATCCGAGAATCAATAGAGATATTTTTACGCAACAAGAATATTTGCAATGATTCAGTGTCCATAGAATTACCTAAAATTTGGAAAGAGATGCTATGTAATTTTAGTAACAATAGTAAAAATTAATCCATGCTCGCAAATAGCCAAGATAATAATATTTTTATTTTATATTTTGCAATGCTTTTCATTATGCATGTTGTCTCGTGACATTGTTTTACCATGTTATTGTTTTGTTAAATTATATGAAAATTAATCCACGCTCACAAATAGCTAATTTAATTTTAATTTAATTTTATGGTTGCAATATTTTTCATTATGCATCATGTCTCGTGACATTGTTTACTAGGTTTATTGTTTTAAAATATTTTGCGAAAGTATTTTCTATCATAAATGATTTTGAAAATGTCGCCGTTGGTGCGACGAAACGATCGTCAATCTTAATAAAGATTTTCTATCACTTTTTATAGCATTTTTTAACTTTATCTGTTTATAAGTGATTATTATACATGTGTTTATATACTACTAAAATTAAAATATAAAAAATTGGGATATTAAAAAAATAGCTACTGCAGGTACATCTACAAATGAGCATCTTTCATTTAAATATTGTATATATATATATATATATATATATATATATTAGTAAAATTTGGTTCAGTAGAAAGCTCAGAGTAGATAACTAAAAAACAGCATTGTGTTTTAAATGTATATAGATTATCTGAAATTATGAAAAATTAAATTAAGCAAATCATGTTATTTTGATAAAATTGTAGTAGAATGTCTTAAAGGACAGCAATAAAATGTTATTAGTGGAAAGAATTTTGGACAAAAACTTTGGGAACTGCATTTATTTTAAAACTCGAATTATACCCAAGATCTGCTTTATTTGCTTGTCTAACTCGGCGAACCTAAGTAATCTAGGCGAGAATCTTCAAGTTTTCTAATATAATTTGCTGGTTTAGGGACAAAGACTTCTGATATGAGTATTCACACTGCATGTCACTGCTCTTCTATAAAACACTCTAAATTTTTGTAAATCATTGCATTTTATCAGTGTGTGATTTCATTATATTATTTTCAAAGGTGAAGACTTTTCACTTCAAAGAATTTCAAAGCAGCTAAGGTGAAAATGACGCATTTCTATTAAACATATTTCTGTTTTAAGAATTAAAATTTCAAATTACACGCCTTTTTATTAAATCACATCATTTGCATCTGCTAAAGCATTACACTTTTACAATCCAATCTTAAACAACATCTGTAGAGAAATATGCATATCACGTCATTATCGCGGATTAAGTACAAACCCACAAAAAAGCCATAATAGCTCCATGTTTTATCAGAAATCATTCATGTATACTTTTCAAAACTAGGAAAATCATATTATACTCCGAATAATGAAATTGTATACATTCAGATTTGTATCGAATAAAGTACAATAAAGTACAATTTATTAAATTGACAAATTAAAACGAAATAAAACCAAAATTCACCTGATTAATTAATAGACAAAATTCCTGACATAGCCCGTATTTTAATTAATTTTTTTCACTTTTTATGAGAAAATGGCAACAAAAAGATGTAGTAATCTACTATTTTCCCTTTATTTTCAATATAAATGGAGTACTTCAATTGCGACGATTACAAAATTTGTATTAAAAAATACAAAAAATTAAAGTCTCAAAAATAAATTGAGATACAGCTTTCAAATAAATTGCATTTAACAGCCCATTTTTTCCCTGTACAACGGTGAAAAATTGAAAATGTGCGAGCTTTAGAAGTTTAAAAATTCGCAGTAGCGAAAGTTGCAAAACCGAAATTTCATTTCAAATTTCAAAGTGTTACCATTCGTAAAATGACGTATACACGATGTACATATATGTTTGTCCTTTATAATACAGAAAAGTAAATTAAATTATCTTCAAACTATAATAGAAAAAAAAAAAGGAATTTATTTTTTAAGATATATGAACAATGTTTACGGATTAAAAAATGTTTCTTTATTTTTTAAATCTTTTGTTTTATTTTTCACGTATAAGCGAGAGACAGTATAATAAGGTGTAAAAAAATGAAATGGCGATTAAAAACATGCTATCTGTATCTCAGAATATTAGAAAAATTAGTTTCGCAAAGTTAATTTTGTCATACAATAATTTTTTTTTTTTAGCTAATATTTTTAATGCTATAAAAGATAAATAAAGATAATTAAAAAGAAGTAATAGACTAAATTAATTACAAGTTTTTTAATCCTCCATCAAACTTCAATTAATTTTCGTCTTTTCAAAACTTTCGGATATCCTTAAAGAGATAGAATAAGCTTATGTAATACGTGACGTAGTGGTAGAAAGAAAGAAATCCAGCCGTCAATTAGTTGCCTGATCTGTCATTTCCTAGGCCTCTGATATCACTTATGTATGATGAAGCTGTTGATCATCTTCAGAAAAATCTATGGACTACCGCAAAAAAATTTCTGATAGAATCAAATTTAGAAAATGTTTAACATTAGACAAAGAAACTGCACTTGTATTTTCTGCTAGATTTATTTTTAAATGTCCGCTCATTGAGCTTTATAGAGTTAAACATTAAATGAAAGTCTTTAGGAACTATTTCATAGAGTATTAAAAAATAAATATATTTAGCGTAATCTAATCACTAAGGTTGTTGTTTTAATTTTTCAGAAAGCTGTCTTTAACGTTGTGGCATTATAGATTGAAAAAATCTATATTTAAAAGAAAATATGAATGCCGTGAAAGTCGCATATACAAAAAATGCAAAACAAACGAAATTTCATAATAGTTCTCAAAACAGAATATCAAAAATCGTGCAAACTTTGAGATCAACAATTGGAAAAATATATATTATTAATGTGTTAATTCTTCATATTTGCGAATTCTTGTCATCATATTAATAAAATTTCTAGTGTATGTTTAAAACGCGGTCAGTTTGTGTAATTTGAAAAATTAAAAGTAATAATCCTTACAAGTAAATGAATGCGTTGCATACTAGAGTTAATATTTTATCTATTAGCCAGAATAAATGTGGAACTCCAATCAAAATTCATGAATAAGGCGAAGAATGAAATGGAATTGTCTATAGGTTCAACAATTTATTCAGTATCTATTAAACGTTTTAGCGGAGTCTTTCCAAACAATAAAATGATTTCGACCGACGCGACTTTACGACGTTTTAATTAAGACATACAACTTATGAATTTTTTAAACATACAGGATACATGCTGATGTATCTTGTTAACGTTTTAACTGAACATGAACGCTACTATTCGCAAAAGATGCTTTTCCATATGTATATTAGCAGTCCTTTCAAATGTGATGCCATGTAACCCTGAAAATCCATAGGTTTTATGTCAAGAGCATTGCTAAATTGAGAGGGAATTCCGAACCATGTAACTAACAAAGTACCTTCTTTTGTGTAAAGGGACTTTTCCTATTTTCATATAGTAAAAAATTTACTTTAATTATAGAAATGAAAACGCTTGCATCAAATTTTCTCTTACAAAGATCTTTTGTGTACGTATTACTACTAGCAGGATAAAATATATGTATTATATTTTCAAACATTCCATTGTACTTTATAAAAAAAATGTCAATACCCAAACAAATTGTTATGTTTTTCTACGTCTTGCATAACGTAAAAAGTCTTACCACCAAATCTGTACTCAAATGATGCGATTCATGAATCTCGATGTTAACTTTCAACTTTACCGCTAGCTTTCAAAACAGGTATTAAAACCTTTGTGTGGATATAATATTAAGCTGAAGTACCTTACACGAAAAGTACCTTACACATAAAATCAAATCCAACATTACATGAAATTTTTCACCTCCGGATTTTGGTTCAAATTCCTATAAATTTATTTTTTAGTTTTAAACATGAATAATTTGCCCTTCAGCATGATTGAATTTTAAAAAGATGTAGAAAATCTATTACCGAAGTAAATAAAAAACCAAAATCCAATGATTTGTATTTCCAATACTTCAATAGAAAAACCTATGTGCTAACTGACACGTCCGTGTACAGATAATACAGATATCACCAATAAACATATAATTTTGAGGTATCCAGATCCCACATATCTACATTTTACTTAACTCAACTGATCATACATCATATTTTTAAAAAAATCCTGCACGTAGACATTTGTGCAGGAGTTATTGTACCTTCAATCAGCTCATTGCATTAACATCCTCCGAAATAAAAAAAAAAAAAAAAAAAAAAAAAAAAGAAAAAAAAAGAAAAAAAAATTATACATTGACAAGCATGGAAGATTTTGCAATAACATTTTTTTAAATCTAAATTGTATCATGTTACTACAGGTATTGAAATTTTATTTATTTTGTGCTACTATAATTTCGTTTTCTTATTTTCTTTTATTCGTTTCCTTAATCGGGATGGATCTCCATTAACATAAGTTTGTTTTGTTATATAAAACTTGTGCGTCATTTTTGTGTAGTTTGTCTTCATTTACAAATTTATGATTTAATTTTTTTGTAATGAATACTTTTGCTAATTGGACTCGTGTTATGTGCAACATGTCCCACCGGGGAATATGTCAATAAAAAACAATCAATCAATCAACTAAAGCATGAACTAAAATGGTAAGCTTTTTATTTATTTGTAAATAGCACAAAAAAGGTAATTTAGAATTCTGTCTCATATATTTATAGTATGCTCAATTTGTTTTCTGTTACTCTACCTCGTTTCCCTTAGAAAATCTTCATGCATCTCTTTATGTTAGTTTTACGAATGCTGCTTTCCAAAATCTCCGTCAAGAGTTTCAATTACCTTCTTCACCATTCTAATTCCATTTGAGGTGTTCTGATTTGCCGCCATTTTAATTTTCTTTTCTGTTCCATTCTGTTTTGTTTAGTCTTTTTATTATAAACTAATAAAAAGAAGAGAAAACTAAAGGTTTATTTCGGTAACCATTTCTCAAACATTTTAATTTCTTTAAGTTTTCACTGTAACTTTGCCGTTTTGTCGATCTCTCGTACTCTGTTTATATATATATACAGGATTTCATATAGACGAGATTAAAGGAATTTACATATGATTTGCGCCCATCAATCCAATGAATGTATTTCAGTATTTTTTTCAATAAATTTCTTTTTACCCGACTGAAAAGAAGGGTTATGTGTTTCACGCGTATCTGTGTATGTGGATTTTTTTATACCCTCGAAACATCCCAACGGCTGGATGGATTTTAATGAATGAGGTCTCTATCGATTTGTCTTAACGGCCCGATTTTTGTAGGTTTTGTTTTTATAAATTCAAAATAGCGGCCGTAAAATACAAAATGGCAGTAGAGACGAAAAGAAATTTACGCACCCTATTGAGTCGCATATCATTGAATAGGTCTTTCGAAATGAAGACGAGGTTTCATTTACTATTTTACAGCCAGAAGCTCCGTTAAAATATTATACAACCTGGAAGTTGTATACGTATTGTGGATCTCTAGCTTTACTGGAACTCTAACCATCATAGACATCTATAGACCTCGTCTAAACAGCGCTTATAGATAGGAACTAACAGTTAAACACAACTTAAAAGTCATCAATACAAGTAAATAAAAAAAAATAGGTAAGTAATATAAAAAAAATATTTTAAGTCAATTCCTAAATAAGTCAATAAGAGAATTTTTTATTCTCCCATTCTTCCTTTTGAGTGGTGCTTAAAATGCCTTGATCAAGAAGAGGGCTCTCTCGGTCTTAAAATACCTTGATCAAGAAGGGTACTCTCTAGATTATTGAAAATTAAATAATTTATTTTAAATAATGAATTAATATTTAAAAAAAAACTGGATAAACACCAGGTGTCATCCACTACAAGTTAAAAAAAAATTATTTGAGCTTGATTGGATGAATAATAAGTATCTATATTATAAAGGACAAACATATCTGTGCGTAACGCATACGTCAATTTGCGAATGGCAACACTTTGAAATTTGAAATAAAATTTTGGTTTTGCATTTTCTTTACTGCAAATTTTTAAACTTCTATGCATCACACATTTTAACTTTTTACACCGTCGTATAAGGAAAAAAATTCTCTTTTAAATACTATTTGTTTGAAAGCTGTATCTCAATTTGTTTTTGAGATATTAATTTGTTTGTAGTTTTTAGTACAAATTTTGTAATTGTGGCAACTGAAGTACTCCATTTATACTGAAAGTAAAGGGAAAATATTCATGGTTTATTATTTTTATTCATTATATCCTTATTGATTGCCATTTTCACATTACAAATAAAAGTAACTTTTTTATAATTTTTGAACAGAAAATGATGCCAGACATTAAATAAAACACGCATTCTTCTTCATAAATCAGCTACATTTTAATATTTTTACATTACGCTGATAAATGAGTTTGAGGCGCTCGGCAAAATGATTCATTGAGCAAAAGTGATATATTTAAAACAAAACGATCATTTTTTTTTTTATAAAACTAAATATTTGACCAATACTACAAATGGCGAATACTATGACAACTAAAGTCAAATTTCTGAATTTTTTTTTTCGCGGATACTAAAATTAGAACTTAAGGTTCGTGCGAATCTTCGCATGAAAAGTTGTATCGGACAAACGTGACTTTAACCTTGGAAATGCATTCATTAATAATCTATTCTTTTGCGCGTTAAAATACTCTCAAATTGTGAATTTGAGTGGTGCGTATGTAAATTACGAGAATGTGAAAATAACGTACAGTTTAGATTTTATGGGGGAAAATTTTATGATGTGACAAAGCGAAATCCTTTTTACTGATTTTTCATCCCGTAAAAACAAACATAAGAGCTCCGTCGATAACTTCATCATAATTACCCATCTTGATTACGTAATCTAATACAGTTTAATTTTTCAATAATTTAAGCAGTTGAAGTTCGTAGAAATAATATTTTGGTAATTTTGGATTTAAAATATTATTTGTTTTAAGAGTTAGACAACCAATGTAAGATGATTTTTTTGTTGTAATTATTTTTGTAGGTTTATTATAATTTCGATCTGACAGTTCCTTTCAAACATTTTAGTACGTCGAATTTCGACTAGTTGCAACTCGTTTTATTAAAGATTGAAAATTTGAACAAGATACATATAGCGAGAGTGTGAGCTAATAGTAGGAATTGAAAAAAAAAATGTTTCACATTGATGACAAATAATTAGTTCGCTTTTTACGCAGTCGGGTTTTTTGATTTTTTAAATTTAATTGTTTATTTTAAAAAAGGCTATTACTCAAAACAATACACTTATTTACATCATTTTATATCTTATTCAATCATATGCTGGAAATAAGTGTAAAAAATTAGAAGATAATTATATGAGTTTTAATTGGAGATAGGAGGCAAAGACGTTCTTCTTTGAAGGACGTATAATATCTTATCTCGCCGCAGCTTTATCAAGTTTTTATCCAGTTATATTTAAGAATGTCGATACTCCTAGATTCTGAAGATCTAGCGACAATTTATTATCAAACTGAGTCGAGCTTGTATTATGTATCTTATATCATAAAATACAAATGAAATTAGGAGATAGATGACATACAGATAACTGGTATTAAGATATAATATTGAATACCAAAATTTACAGATCATATAAATATTATTAATTTCTTCTATCTTTACAAGAAAAAAGAATTGGATTCGTGAAAAATTTCGACTTCCAGTTTTCGATGTATTTATAGGTTTTAGAAGGTCCTGAACACGATTTGATGTTTTTTTTTAGAAAATGTCTGTCTGTCACTGTGTCTGTATATGACAAAAATTTTGTGGGCACTCTATCTCAAAAACTATTACACGGAATTTCTCAAAAACATTTGATTTAATTAGACCTTGATATAAACTGGTGCTGAAAACTTTTTAATCGCCCGACAGGTGGCGTGGCTATGCTGCGCTTTTTCACTATTTCTGCAATAGCTATATCTCAAGAACTACTGCACAGATTTTCATAAAACTTCAGATTCAGTTTGTTCTGTATTTAAATTAGTGCTGTTTAGTTTTTGGTGAAATTCTCCCAAAAGGTTACCTGCTATGCTGCATTTTTCACGATTTCCGCAATAGCTGTATCCCAATAACTAAAGCATGAATTTTCAACAAGCTTCAGATTCAGTTAGTCCCTGGTATAAGTTGGTCCTAATTGGTTTTTGGTGTAAATCTCCGAACAGGTGACACTTTTATGCAGATTTTTTTACTATTCCCGCAATAGCTCTATCTAAAAATTTAATGCACGGATTTTCATGAAACTTCAGATTCAGTTAGAAGTTGACATAAGTTATTGATTATTAAATTTTGGTGTAAATCACCTAAGCGGTGGCGCGGATATGCTGCATTTTTCAGGAAGTATTAACGTATGAGATAGAAAACTGTTTTGAGATTGCCACATCTAACTAGTTTTTAATGCAGTAATAATATTGGAATTCTTCACTGAAAGTAGCAAATAATCTTTACATCTCAATAAATAATGACTTAAAAGAAATAAGATTGTATAACACATTTTTGCAATGATTATTTATTTATCATTGAAGGTATTATGATGTAATATATCATATTCTAAAGCTAAAATCCTAATTTTCTGTTTGAAAATATAGAGCCATTTTTGAGTAACTAATATTTTTTCTTTATCTAACAATTAAAAAAAAAGAATAAACTTGTTAATTAAATATTAACAAGTTTATCGGAGAGAGCTTAGAACCATCAGTTAAAATTTTAAACATTTGCTCCAAGAAGAAAACAAATACAGGCAAGAAAAATAAATAAAGCGTCAAGCATATATTTTGTGACATTCTCCAGCACATTCAGAACACTGTAACAAAAGTGCACTTTTTATTAAACTGAAATATGACGTCTAAATAACTAGTTAAAACACACATAACACATTTGAAAATCCAATTACAGCACCTTACATAAATAGTCGAAAAAAATATCCGAATACTCTTGTGCGGTCCTGTATATTACCTAGTATAGGTTTGCATGTATACCAATATCATTGGCGTTGTATATTCCATAGAGTACAAGCTGTATATTGAGAGAAATAGCAATACATGCTAGAGAATTTCTTTTTATATTATTGAAATAAACTACTAGTCTTGACGCTTAAACTGCCATAACAGACAGTTTTCTACACTGGTGAAAACAATTAAAGGGACAAACGTTTTTTTTTTTAAAAAAAACAACAAAATAAGTTATCCCTATACGCAAATAAGGTATCAGATGATAGTTAAGCTTGTCGCGGACACACCTGCCACGCAAGTGGTATGTGTGGTCATAAGAAAATGGCGCTGTGATCGCGTTTGGGAAGAGGTGCCTCATTTGACCGCCGAAGCTTGTAGCGGAAGGGTGTTTTGAAGCATCGTAGCATAACCCAGTCCTTGTTTTTTAAATTTCTTTGTTTACGCATCGTTAGTATGGCTAGTCGACATCGTCTAGATGATGCCACAAGATGGCAGATTGTTGGAAGACTCGAGGCCGGCCAATTACAGGCTGCCTATTCTAAGGACCTCGGTGTTCCGTGAAATGTGGTGTCTATTCTGTGGAAGCAGTTCACAGAGACAAAAACAGTGATCCCCGGACCTAGTCAAGGCCTAAAAAGGGCAACAACGCCCGCTGAAGACCATTATTTGAGACTTTTAACCAAAAGGGATAGGTCCGCGACAGTGAAACAACTGTCTCGTCTCCTGTATAATGCTACAGGAACATCCATTTCACAGAAAACAATCACCCAGAGACTTAGTGCAGGTGGCCTGTATGCCAGGTGCCCTGTAGTCTGCATCCCTTTGGCTGTGAACCACAAAAAGTCCCTTCTAGTATGGTACCGAGAACACCTGTCTTGGACAGAGGATAGTTTGGGGCGGTTCTGTACAGTGATGAGTCGCGATTCAGTCTGGACAGTGACTCGAGACGTGCTCTCGTCTGGAGAGAACCCGAGAGTCGATATCGGCCATCTAACATTGTCGAAAATGATCCCTATGCTATAGGTGGTCTGATAGTCTGGCAGGCATCAATGCAGACGGGCGTACCGACCATAATGTGTTTGATAGAGGTACTCTGACAGGTCAGCGGTACAGGGACGAGATTCTTGCACCATCTTTGAGACTTTTCCGCGGAGCATATGGACCAAATTTCGTTTTTATGGACGATAACGCCCGTCCACATAGGGATCAGTTGGTGGACGAATACCTTGAATCGTAGGATGTTCAACGAATGGAGTGACCTGCGATGCCCCCTGACCTTAATCTCATCGAACACATATGGGACGCCCTTGGACGATTAATTGTTTTCACCAGTGTATTATTTCTGAGGTCTGCATTTGATTATGACCGTTAATTCATTTTATTTTTACGCCATTAAGAACAACTACTTCTTGTTAATAAAGCAAAAATTAAGTCAATATGGATTTCTTCAAATGGATAAGTATATTAAATTGTATATTTATAAATCACATACTTGTGCATTTTTTCAATAAACTTTTGTTTTTCTAAAATACATTGATTGCAGAAAGGTTGGTACAATATTTTTAAAGCTACTCCTTCACCCTGTTTTGTCTGAAAATATTCAAAAAGACTACTTAAATCTAATTCTTGTAGATTTTTATTTACCCGAAGAAAAACTTGAAAATAATATATGTTTAGCATAATAACACGTCAAATTTATTGTAAATAATTACTTTTTCCATGATAGTAAAAGTATTGTAACCACAAACAAACTTCTCATTTCAGTAACATTGGAAACAAATAGAAGCTAAACATGTTTTCAAAATACTTGTACTGCTGTTCATTTATTAATTTGGTAAACATGTTGAAGAAATTTCTAAATAAATTATTTATATATTTCAATATATATATATATGCGTATCTATATTATAAAGGACAAACATATCTGTGCGTAACGCATACGTCATTTTGCTAATGGCAACACTTTGAAATTTGAAATAAAATTTTAGTTTTGCAATTTTCTCTACTGTAAATTTTTAAATTTCTAAACATCGCACATTTTAAATTTTTACACTGTCGTATAAGGGAAAAATATTCTTTTAAATGAAATTTATTTGAAAATTGTATCTCAATTTAATTCCAGGATATTAATTTTTTTGTACTTTTTATTACTTTTTTGTAATCGTGGCAACTGAAGTACACCATTTCTGTTGAAAATAAAGGAAAAAAAAAGAAAATACTAGATTGCTGTATCTTTTTGTTGCCATTTGCTCATAAAAACTGAAAAAAAAAATGAAATTAAAATATGTGCTATGTCAAGAATATCGTCCTCATAAAGTTTCTATATTTTTTTCCCTCTGTATGTGTACTAAGTTTCAGACACTAGGTGAAATGCTTAAGTAAGCGAAATGACGTCATTTTAAAAGAAAACGATGATTTTCTTAGATAAAACTAAACTTTTTAACACAAATGCGTCTAAAAAACATAAATTACGGCCATTTTTTCTCTCCGTACTGAGATTAGAATTTCGAGTTAAGAGTGCGACTGTTCACAATCAAAGATTTTGCTGACAATCGTGACCTCAAGTTTTGAGATGAAATGGTTTTAAAATGACCAAATTAAAATACCAGTATTTAAAAAAGGGTGAATGCGGATATGACAGGTGCGTATGTAAACTGTGAGAAGGTGAAAATAATGTCGGATTTAGATTTTATAAGGATAACATTCTGTGATCGTGTCAAAGTGGAATTTTTTTTTTTTTTCATTCCGGAATACCAAGCATAAGAGCCTCAATTGATAACTTCATCATAATAACTGAGCTTTATTATATTTTACTGATTACTTATCTATATTATCAAGGACAAACGTATCTATGGGTAACGCTAAGGTCATTTTGCGAATGGCAACAATTCACGACCAAATTTTGGTTTTAAATTTTCGCTACTGCAATTTTTTAATCTTCCTGACCATCTATACATTTAATCTGACCATCGTACATTTGCAATTTTTAGAACATCGTATAGGGAAAAAATATACTTTCAAATGCAATTTGTTTAAAAATGTATCATAATTGACTGATTTATTATGTTTTTTAAAATAACAAGCATGATTTTTTGTAATTTATCTTATCACGTGCCGGCTTCAATATATAATAATAATAAACATTTTGCACACAAAGCAACAAAAATTGTTCCGCATTTATTACTGACTAATTTTCCATAACGAAATTAATACTTTATAAATAAACTAAAGAATAATATTAAAAAAACGCAAATTTAACATATTTGTAATCGAACAATTTAAATTTTTTGACAGCCAAATATGAAAAAAAAAAAAAAATCAAATGGAATTTGTTAGCAAAGTGCATCTCCGTTTACTGATTGTATATGTTTTTTAAAATATTTTTCAAGCATGAAATATTTTTAAATTTATCTCTATCACGAGGAACTCGATTAAGAAAGATTAATATTTGCCCTTAAAACAACGTAAAGAGTTCATCATTTTCTCACGACTAATATTCCATAAAAAAAAACCTTCCTCAATGGATAAATAAATAAAATAATATAAACAAAACACAAATTTAACAAACACGAGCTACGCGATTAAAGCTCTGAAATTATCAGAAAATAAAAGGATGCCGTAAGCAGCAAAATCTTGGGCTAACAACTCTTAGCATGCGGCTAATACGAAAAAATCGCTATTGATAAATTTGAAAACTTTATTTGATTGAATAATTCATATTTTTCATATGAAAAGTGCTTTTTTATTTTTAGTGAGCAATCTAAAAAAAATATATTGCATGTAAAAATATATTACTTTCCAATTAGGGAAAAAAAATGGTTTTCACCTATATTTTGTAACCCGGGAAGCCCAGGTACGGTCCCCTAGTATAAATAAAATCTGACTCATTCTTTTTGTGAAGAATTGTTAATTGACACATACACCATTTTACATTGCACTAAGAGAGAATAATAAAAATAACAAAGAAATTCCATTAAAGTATTTAAAAAGAGTACTGATCGGCGACAAAGATAGGATAATAATGCTTTTTAGCTCACAGGCTATCAAAGCCTGAGAGCTAATGTCCCCGCATGTTCTGTATGTACGTAATACGCAATACGTAATACGTATACGTGTATACGTTTGCAATTAATGCGATAACTCTTGATAGAAATATCCGATTTGCTTCATTTTTTTCAAGGTTCATTCTGATAAGGCGCTTCCTGATTAGTTTTGGGAGTTCATTGGTTAAGTATAAAGCGGGTACGGGGGGACAATCCTCCCTTAAATTTGATAAAGGGTTTTTCATGCAGAATTATCAGATTTGCTTCAAATTTGGTATACCGGTTAATTCTGATAAAGTGCCTCCCTCATTAGATTTGGAGTTTTATTGTTTAAGTATAAAGGGGGAAACTGGGCTAATATCCCCTTAATTTATATAAACGTGTTTTTCTATCCGATTTGCTTCAAATTTGGTATACCGGTTTATTTTGATAAGGCGCTTCCCTGACGAAATTTGGAGGCTCATTAGTTAAGTATAAAGATATGAAACAGGATAGGGCGAGGTCTAAACCCCCTTTAATTTATTTTTCGAGAGGCATTATTCTTTGAAATAAGAGTATATTATACAATTAGTGTGTATGTGAGTGATGCATAATAAGAGTATGTGCATGTGAGCTCAATGCCATCAGTTTAACTGCGCACTTTTCTTTTTATTTCTATATTAATATACTATATTAGTTTAAGTATCATTATTACACGCTAACATTTACGTAGTATTGAGTACTTATCTCTGTTGAGGGAATAAAGGATCGATTCAACATACATTTTAAAAAATACCCTAGATATTAAATTTGGTTGTATTCCATCCCATGCATTCGAGGATTTCATTATACTGGAAATCGTAAAAAACAGAGCACAACAACCTCACACGATTAACAATATACGAAAAAAACCTAAACCTGTAGCCATTTATGTGTAATTGAATACGATACTTAATGGAATTCACCTCATAGATGCCGTAATATACCTATCAAGAATTAAAAAAAAATTTAAACAGCAGCATCTTTTACGGTACACATACAGAAAATCTAATCAACATATGTATATGCGAAGGTCTAAATGAATATAGTGTTTGATAAAATCACATTTCATAAACTCATCGATATAAAGATCATAGAAATACTAAAAAAATCCATCAAAGTAGTGCAAAAAGGTAGGCGAAATACACAAAACATGTCAGCAGGATTTTAAGTCTAGTTCTCTCACAATGTAGAATTTTATGAAATTCGGTGCATTTGTTGTTGGCATTGGATGACTCGTAAATTTGTAATATATACACACAATGCAGACATACATTTTCCAAACGTAATAAAGCCACGTCCAGGACAATCACAAAACGTATAAATGCATCAAAAATCGGAAATTGAAAATTTCCAGTAGGGGAGACCGGGGCTAATTGGCTACAGGGGTAGGTAGGCGCAGTCCCCATAAATCGCCTGTTTCTGGATAGATTGTGCAACCAGTCACAGCATTTCATCTTGCGTTTTACAATCCTCATTGTAGTTTTGCAGAGTTACCTACGTGCAGTGGACATTTATTACGATTTTTCTGTTTTTTACGCTCATAAGTAATTTTTTGTTGCTTCATTCTTTTTCTAATTTCTAATACTTATTGTAATAATTGCGATTTAAGTTGTGCAATTTTTCTTAGTGTATGATTAACTGTACCTACCCCATATGTGATTTACTTGGATTATTTATGCTTAGATGGTTACGTGTCCCTTTTGTGAAGAAATTTATTATGGGGCTAGTAGGCGCATTGAACACGGGGCAAGTTGGCTCGGTGCCTGGTGTGTGCTGGTAGCTTGAAAAACAGCAAACACAAAAAAAAGTGGTTGCAATGCAAGATTTTGGACACACGGGGCTTGCCCAAATGGAGACACTCGATTTTTTATTTGTGACAACTGTAACTCTGATGATGTTATCGAGTAGGATAGAAGTTACTCAATGTTAATGTTTTATTCATTATTTTTATGTCTGTATAATTTAGAATTTACTTTGTACGGCGATAACGCCTTTGATTAAACCTACTGGTAATAAGGAAATTGATTTCTCTTAACTGCATGTCTTATTTAAATTATTATAAAGCGTGTGCCATCTTACCCGATAGGTATAGGCAACTTGCCCCGTGACGGGGTAAGTTGGCGCACAATTTTCCCTTTACTTTAGGTTTCCGCTAAACATAAACTACAAAAGCTACAAACTCAAAACTCCGGGTATTTATAGCGCAAAGCCTGTTCTTTAAAAGTACAGTTAAAGTTTCATAAAAAACTTAAACAAAAAATTAATAAAAATCAATAGCTAAAAACTGCGCCTACTAGCTCCGATCTCACCTATTCAAATATTTTCTTCTTATCTGTACAGAAGAAAGTAAAAAGGAAAATTCAAGCAAATAAAATATTATCTAATATGTGTATAGTATACACACACACACATATATATATATATATATACATATACATATACATATTCATACGCAACTAAAGCATAAATAATCAAATACGGAGGAAGATTGGAGACATGCGTTTTATTATAGAATATTTCTCAGAATTTATCGGTGAATGGTTGATAAAACAGTTTCTAAAATGAGTTTGAAAATAAAAATCTTTATCAGTTTTGTTTTCTTATGAATTCATGGGGACTCAAATTTTTATTCTTCTTTTTAATGATTTGTTTCCATGAATATTAAAATCTAAAACATGCATATGTAACCATTCTGTAGCATATGTTTTATTTCAGGTGTAAATATTTTGGTATTGCAATTTTTTTTCTCCAGGAATTGTTGCCATGGGTGACAATTTTTTATTTATATTTTAAGGGGGTCCGGGACACATTTTCAAAAAAAAAAAAAATATTTATTGAGTTAAAATTTTGATTTTTTTTTGTGATGGTTAACCATATCATTTGAAAACAAAATCAAATGATAAAACTTCTCATAGCTTTAAAAAAAAAATTATTCAAAATTTATAAAAAAGTGGTATAATTTAAAATCGTTATAACTCGAAATATTATTTGTAGAATTTAAATTGCTTTTCGTTTAAATAAACAGAAATATATATATTTTAATTTAGAGCCAGCATTTTAAAAAGTATTAATTTAAAAAAAAATTAAAAATATTTAACGAAAAAATTACAAAAAATGTGGTGCAACTTTATTTAAAAAAAATCATATTTTCAAAAGTAAATATTTTTTTAAAATATGCTGGCTCAAAAGTAAAGTAAAATAATTGAAAAATATGTGTTCCGAGTTTCAACCCTGTATCTATAACGGTTCTCGAGTTATAAGAATTTAAACATGAGAAATAGTGAAAAAACCTATCATGAAGAAATACGCAATTTCACAAGAACTCGTTTCCTTGACAACCATAGCTTGAAAGGCAGATTTTGAAAACAAACCAAAACGAAGAAATTAATATTTCCTGTTCTAATTAAAATAGAAAAATGATTTAAACATCATTTTAAGCAGAAAACGGCAGAGAAATTTTTAATCCAATAAAAAAAATTGAAAATTTGAAGATTTTTGTGTCCCGGACCCCCTTAATGGTTTCGTATCACTTGTTCAAACTTAAAAAATTGCCTTATATATCTACAACAAATGTAAGAGAAATTTACCCAAAGAATATATTTTTCAATAATGGTATGACTAAAGAATGACTAATGTATAAGAAATGGCATGACTAAATATAAAAACTAGTCACCTGTGGGATAATTCAGATTTTTATTTATTTTTTTTTTTTTTAATGGACAAGCCGATAAAAATGATAAAACATACCTCAATAATTATTATATAGGAAACCGGGATAGTCGTATATTTATCGTGTCAAAAATACAGGATTTCTAAAACTTGGATCTTTTTTGTGTAAAATGCGTTAGCATTAATAAAAGATTACAGGTGCACTATAATGCAATCCAAGAGACGGTATCTAATGTAAACTGCAGCTTAGAATAATAGAAAAATAAAGGAATTGTGAAAAAAGGTTTTTTGTGTATCGCTGATACAAAAAAGTAATATAGGATAAAACTTAACGTTGTAAGTATCTACATATTTTGTAGAATTTTTTAGCATAAAAATTAGAGGAAATGATACAAAAAATAATATAATAATTAAAATAATTATTTACACTTGGTAAAAATAAAAGTATTAGAATAACCATTTACCTGGTTCAAAATATTAGAATACTGCGAAGTAAATAATGCATGTTTTTTTTTTTTTTTTTTTTTTTTTCTTTTTTTTAAGAAAAAAGTTATTTTTAATGTTAAGCATAATTTTATACTTTTTCCACTTTTTACTACTGTATAA
The DNA here is from genome assembly GCA_963932465.1 of Maratus speciosus. Lineage (NCBI taxonomy): Eukaryota > Metazoa > Arthropoda > Arachnida > Araneae > Salticidae > Maratus > Maratus speciosus. Next base: position 557,678,636 of record OZ010789.1, read on the forward strand.
CAGCACGAATTCGATTTGCCAAGGTAGTTAGTTACAAGTGGTTCAATATGTTTTCCGAACGCACATGATCATGCCGACTTTATGCTGAAACGAAGCTCAACTTTGTTTTTGGCGCAATATCTTGCAGTCTTTCTTGATTATTCCCAAATTCTCTATTGGATTTAAATCCGGCGAATTGGCTGGCCAAGGAAGTATGTTAATTTGGTGTTGGCTAAGCTAGTTCTTGGTAGACTCTGACTTGTATGAAGGAGCTAAATCATGTTGGAAAATAAACTCGTCACCACACAGATCTTCAGACGATGGTATCATGAAATGGTCAAGGATTTCTTCAGATATTTTGGAATTAATACTTTCGTTAACGATACGGATCCTTCCAGGACCATCTGCAGTCATGCAAGCCCATATCATTATACTGGCTGCAAATTTCAACGGTCTTTTCATGCAGTCCTTGTCATACACTTAATGCTTCATTTATTATACACGACACATTGATCACCATGTGATATGCAAAACAGACTCGCATCATTAAACAATATCTTTGTCCAATCATCCAGATCACATAAAAGCCCTTTTTTGCACCACTTCACTCTCTACATTTTCTCTTTAATAGTCCTGAGGGCCATATCTTTGGCACAAGAGATTGAAATTAAGTTTATGGAAGGAACATAGACTTGTAGATTTACTCACATCGACACCGTGGTGTTTCCACTTTCGATTCAAATATCTTACACTTCTAAAATGATTTTTTTATCAATACTTTTTTTATTTCTATCATCGCTTTGAGTAGGTTTTGGCGTTCCGCCGCTATTCAAATGCTTGATCTCAGAATTAATACTTTCGTTAATGATGCATATCCTTCCAGGGCCATCTGCAGTGTTGCAATCCCCCACCATTACACTGGCTGCAAATTTTACTGATCGTTTCATGCAGTCCTTGTTATTTTATTTTTGCTTCATGCGCCATTAACGAAACCTTTAATCACCATATGTTACGTAAAATACACTCTCATCACTAAGCAATACTTTTCCAATCATCCAGACCCCTTAAAAGCCATTTTTTGCACCGCTGCACTCTCTTATTTAATGTTTAATAGTTATGAGAGGCTTTATCTTTGGTACACGAGATTGAAATCCAAGTTTATGGAGACGTTTTAGAGTTGTAGATTTACTTACATCAAGACCGTGTTCTTTCCACTTTCGATGCAAATACCTTACATTTCTAAAATGGTATTTTAGCAATACTCTTTAGCTTTATATCATCTCTCTGAGAAGTTTTTGACTTTCGATGGGTGTTCAGATGCTTGTTTTCAAAATGTCTGTCTGTAAAATACTTTTTTATTGTTCTACTAGTACTTGGTTGAGAACATTTTAAGTAACTGGCAATATATTGCTGATTACGACCTTTTTTATGCAGATCAATATTACGGTGCTTTCTAAACTACTTTAAGTCGGACGAACGACCCATGTTTCACACAAAATGAAAACAATGATGATACAAAGCTCTGTTATAACTTCAGAAGAAGTCCCACAGAAGCTAATTTTATGCTTAATTTATGCAACTTCTTAACCAGTAAGGAAAATTCATACGTATTCTAACTTTTTGAACCATATATTTTAGCATTCTAATATTTTTAATAATGAAAACCATTTTAGAAAAATACAATTTTCACTCAAAATTTAATGTTTCATAGTTTTAATGTTCTTAAATAACAGGGATATTTATTAAAACATCAACCTTTGCTTTTCTCCAGTTGTAAAACACTGATATAAAGCTAAATACAATTCTAAATACAAATGAAATAAATTATTATCATTTTTGACTTGGAGTATATTCTAAATATGGAATGTCTCGTTCAGTGCCGTTTGAGGAAGATGAGGGTCTTTCCCACCAATTCTCGTTCCATCTTCATATTTCACGCTACTGAAGTCTTGTTCGGTGAAAATTTCGTTAAAATGCCTAAATATTGATAAAGGTAAGAGAGAAATATAGGTTGTAATGGGAATAATCCATCTGAATAAATGGATTGACAACCTGATTTTCTATATACAAATTGTTAGTTATACTGTGGTCTCGACATCCTAAATTTGTACAAGAATTAGAGGAGAAGGTCCAAATACCTGCTAGGGTCCAAATACCGGCTACTAGGTGGTCGGAGAATTGAGCGCGTGAGAGCGCGTTCGGAGAACTGAGCCTAGCGGTGATAGGCAGAGTTTGTAACATTAATTGAGAGAAGAAAGTTACGAAAAGTACGTCGCTGAAGTCTGTGTCATTTACAAATGGTAAATGCAAAAATGTCGAATCTACGTAATCTGGTACATCAAAAGTTTTTCAAATATGTGTTTCTCATTTTTTTTAAAATATACTCATCGTATATTGCTTGAATTGTTGATTAAGTTATTTTCTAGACATATTTAGCTCTCAATTGCCCCGCGCACAGTATTGGTATTTTATTATATGAATGAGTAATACCGGTTTTAACTTAAACATAGCAGTGGTCCGAATACCGGCTAACTAGAGTGGTCTAAATACCGGCTAGCCGGTATTTGGACTTCTCTCGGTTGCTCTGCTTGAAGGAGAGAAAAATAAATTAATTTAAATAGTTCCATAATTAATAAAATGATTTAAATGGTTCAGAAATTGTCCCCATCCTATTTCGCAATATGAAAAAAGCAACCATGGCCGTGATTCTTCAGGACCGACACTGGTTACTGGATCACTTTCCAAAAAAGAGCTGTTGGACACTACAAAATTGCCTGTAATAAATGCGAAGATAAAGAAAAAAAATGACTTAGTAAACCAGGCGAAAGAGGCAGAAATTTGATTTTAACCCTCTCTCTGCTCAACCCGAGATTTCCTCGGGCATCGTAAAAGAAGCAAAATTTGCGTAACCGGATATTTCCTCGGGGATGCATTTTTCCGTCTGATTAACGCTCCTTCATTATTCCCACCAGCTATTTTTTATTGTAAATTATGCCTTATTTAATCGAAGCATTTCCCCGGTTAAATTAGACAAAAACATTTGTTTTGAAAAACCGGTCGCAAAAGAATAAAAATTCTTAAAAGACGCTCATCGCGAAAGATTTAAATACGCAACTGTTGAAGCTATTTTGATAAAACAATTACGCAGCGAGAGGGTTAAAAAAGTGAAAAAGGAAAATATCCAACAAAGGGAGATGATAAATTTGTGTCTTCTGCATCCAACAAAGGTGCTTTCTCTGTGGACAAGAATGGGGGAGGGGATTCTGGGTTTAATGTTAAGAATGCGATATGTGGGCTGATAGGGACTATACCGACGCAGCGAGTGATATTCTGCTTTTGCTTTTTTCAGATAAAATAATTCTCATTTCAATCAGCAAGCTTTTTTTGTTTTACACGTTAAAAAACAAAATTAGAAACATAATAGGAAGAAGACTGTGAGAGATAGTCGTAAAGAATTTTAGAAATTTGACAAAAAAACACTTATTTATTAAAAATTACGTATTTTTCTGTGCATAGGAAATGTTATTAATCAATACAATGTATTAAAATAATATTCTTATTACCTAAAAATTGTCATTAGCTCTATTTGTGTGATCTTTTGAAAAAAAAAACTTAGGTAGCCGGTATTTAGACCCCATTTAAAAACTCAAAATTTGAAGACTTTCGGAATTTTGTCTTTTATAAACAGAAAACGCCCTTTAAGCTGATTATTTTTCTCTAAACGGGTGTAAAGCATGTCAAGGTGCCCTGCTGTCACTTTTTATTTTATTAATTTTGAAAATTGTATGATCTAGATTGAAAACAAAAGTGGTAGCCGGTATTTGGACCTTTTCCTCTATTACTTGAAATAAACGTCTCCACATTCTACTATTTAGCGGCACTGGTCAAAAAATTCCACTAATAGGTGAATTTATAAATTCATGTTAATAAATCAAACATATGCAATAACATTCAATTAATTTAATGACAGGGGGATATTTTTTTTTCAAAGAGAAAAACTAAAACCTTGTAATTTACAATTGTATAATGTAAATAACTTTAATACTCATTTTTTTTAAAAATCAGTATACTATATAAATATATATCGATTTTCACAGTATTTCAGCATGATTTTTAAGTTAAAAAAAGCTTTAGAGCGAAAAGTAAAATATTCGACTTTGCTATTATATATAAAGAAGCTCGGAGGCAAAAATGATATTAATTCTCAAAATCAATAAAAATTAAGTTTCTTATACAATGACACAAAGCTTGTAAACTTTTAAAACATATTCAAAGACAAATATTCTCTTTGATAGAATCAGTATTTTTTTTTTCACACGCCGCTTCATTTAATGAAGCTTGTTTAATTTTATTAAATTCTGTGTTTACATGAACAAAAATTCTGGGAAAATAAAAAACAAGGTCAAAGAAGATTGTCTTAAAACTTAATTAAACATTTACTAAATTGAATTAATCCGTGTCATAGTAACATTTTAAATATTTGAAAAATGTAAAAATAAGAGAACGTCTTGTAAAGCAAACTTTAAATAAATATTAAATTATATTACATATGCATGTGTTTTATACCAAAATATTTCTTTTTTTTTCTTTTTTAAATAAAGAAAATTCTGCATATCAAAACTTTAATTATTTTTATGTCCTTTGAATACCTTTTAATTTTTAAGGTTTTGTTCATCTCACGAAACATAGTCTCGCTTCTCTGTCTGCCACAGCGCTCGTACTCGGAAACTGTTCAAGTTACAGGCTTTTATTTTTTTTTTTTTTTACTTAGCGCTGAATACCCACTGTCATAACCAAAATCATAAAATTTTGATAAAGTTATGTTATTTTAATTAAATAAATTAATATAATTGCACACCAGCATTTTTGCGATTTGAAAAAACAATCTTAATTTCAACCATATATTCGTTCACTCGGTAATCCTGTAGTAGAATGTGTTATTTCTAATAGAAAGGTCTTGGGCTCGAAGCATGTCGGCAGAAGTTGAAAATTTCTATTTTTTACATTTAATTGTCTGATGGATTTCATTAAATGAAATTTCGTACTTTTTAGCCATTTTACGTTTTTTGAGTTTTAATTAATGTTAACACCATTTTTGGCACCATCTATTGAGTGTTTGGAAAGTGAAAGATACTATTTGGATTTTTTCGGAGTTATTTCAGCATTTTAAGTATGATTAAAAAAAAAAAAATCTGTTTAAAAATTCATTTTTTATTCACACATCCGTTAAATTTTTGAAATTGCTGAATTAAAAAATATTCGGATTTTTTAATTTTATTTAAATAATTTTATTTGAATATTTTTAATTTGGTCTAAAAATATTTTTTATTATTTTTTTAAAATTAAACATAATGGTGCTGCCAATTATGTAACGGCTTAATATTTGTAAATTAACAATTTTGATTTATTATTTAAGGAAAAAGTATTTTAAAAGAAATATTAAACGAAATCCATGTGCGATCTGCGAATACACTTACCCACTTATTATAGGGGAGGGTTGACCATACGTGAGGCTTGACCCACCCAACAGTTTCATATTTAACCCCTTGAAGGGCGGTGATGCCGTCATGGCAGCACATAATTTTAATCCCTAATTGCCACATTGGCACCGGAATTTTATAATGAAAATTTCACCTTTCTTAAATATGCGAAAATATGCTTTTACTTGTTTACAAATAAATTCTCTTGTAAATACTGGTGTCAATAAATTATTTCCACATTTTATAAAGACAAGTACCTTGCCCCTGAAAGGGTTAAAATAATTTCAGAGTTTCATCAGTAGGTGTCAACAAAAGCTACTGGAATGCTCAAAAAACAGTTTTTGTTCCATAAAAATAATCGAAATAGGTGCGGAGAAAAATCAATTATGAGGTGTTTTCCACCTAAAAGTAGAAATATTTTGTAAGCTTTTTTCAGATAAAACATATAATAGAAATTTAAGTAAGTACGTTTTAAGTAATGCAAAACTATCGACCTTTTATTCCAGATTAAATTCGTGCATTGCGAGAAATTTACCGATATATAAACTTGGGGAACCTATCTAGAACACTAACTTACAAAAGATTTTCTGATTAGTGAGGAGCTTCTTCTATTTTAAAATTCAGATTTGATAAGAATTACTCGTCGCAATGTGTTAATTAAAGAGTTTTAGAAATATTTTTATTATAAACTGTGCATAATGAAAGATTGATGGTTATATATAAAAATGAATGTAAATTCATTCTGCAAAGATACAGTAAAATGGGATGATGGAAAAGGAAAAACTTAAAATTGATTAAAGAAAGATGTGAAAATTGCTATAGTAACCACTGCACGAAACAAATTAATAAAATACATATGTAAAGTTGATAGGAACTTTTTTTTATTTAAATATTACTTACAATAGGTGTGATGTTTGTACACGCCCTCTCACCTATAGAAGCGCCATCTGTGGCCAAAAAGATGAGAATCAGACAGAACCTGGGACAGCTTCACCTAGGAAGGTGAGCTAAGAAAAACCTGTGAACGGCCGCGGACACTCCCGGTCGTAAAGTAACGAACGAAACCCCATGAGGAATGGGACAGTTACAATTGTTATTTATATGTGTTAGTGTTGTGCATCGTGATGTCCTCCGTGTTGTAATAAACGTTTGTGATGTTTAGATCATTGGCCAATCCTTTCAGAAAGCTCACACGCGACCATCCGGTTTCCCTTTACACTGGCGTCAGAAGTATTGTGGGATTTGGATTTGGCCAATAAGAAATATTAACGTGCGGATTATCCTTTCGCTATCCCTGGATTATCTTTTCCCTATATTATCCCTATTGGATTATCTGTTAACGGAGGTAAGATTTTATTACATTACTTTAAGTATGGCAGACAAGCTCTCAAAATAAAAAAAAAAGCTCGCGGAGTCACTAAAAGTTCTATTTCGTCAATAATTAAAAAAATCGAAGATAATTTTGTGTCCGAAACGCCAAACTTAGACGATCTCGAAGAAAATTTGGCGATGTTAGAACAGAAAGCTAGCGATTTGAAGCGAGAAGATAACGAGATCTTACCATTAATTGATGATTTATCTGAAGTCGAAAAAGATGCCAAAGCGTCACTAGAGTACCAGGAAAAAATTACGCTCTGGAAGTTCAGAGTGAATAAAAAACTAAAACAAAAAGAACCCCCCCTGTATGTCCCGCAAATAGGTGCGTAGAATTTCCTAACACTGTCAAACTACCGACACTTAAAATTGAGAAATATTATGGAGATATTAAACTTTTCCAGAATTTCTGGAACTCGTTTAAAACAGCGGTACATGACAATGAACACCTCTCAAATATTGAGAAAATGAATTATTTATTCAGTTATTTAGGAGGGAGCGCGTATAATTCTATATCGATTTTTGCGTTATCTGATAAAAATTACATAGAAGCAGTCGACTTACTTAAAAGACAATTTGGTAGGAACGATTTAATTATTACCAGTTATATTAATACGCTGTTAATTTTAAAACCGGTTACAAAATCGCGGGACGTCATGTCATTACGTAAATTATATGACGCTATTCAAACGCAGATTCGTAGTCTAAGGTCATTAGAAATGGAAGCGGACAGTTTTGATGCATTATTGACTCCGATAATTTTAAAAGCATTACCGTATAATTTATCGCTTGAGTTCAATAGAGAAAGTGTCAAAAATTCTGAAGAGAATTACGGCGTGGATAAATTATTATCATTTATCCGAAATGATTTGGAGGCTAGAGAAAAACAGACACAAATTATAAATTTATCTTCTGATTATTCAAGGCCAAAGTACTTATCAGAAATATTACCGGAATGTAAACAGACTAACAAAACATCTGGCGTAGCTGAAGTGTTTGCTTTAGAGAATGTTTGTTTGTTTTGCAGGTCAGATAATTATCTAACTGAAAAATGTGACAGATATTCAATTCAGGGAAGAATTAATAAATTGAAAGCTGAGGATAGATGTTTTGCGTGCTTAAAGCGGAAACACATAATTAAATATTGTACGGAAAAAACTAAATGTTGACTGTGTTCCAAATTACACCACGTATCAATTTGTAATTCTTTAGTTGGGAAGGGTATTAAATCAGAAAAAATATGAATGAAAATGCGCTGTCAGCCCGAGTAATGCCGCGGAATGTATTTGATTTAGAAAGGATGCGAGAAAAGAGAAAGTTAATTGAACCACTCTAATTTATAGACTTAGAATTTGAGAATAAAATTTTGCGAGGGGTCATTGACACCGGTACTCAGATTTCAAATAAAGAGCGGTTGTGTACCGGAGCATTTTAAAGTACCATACGGTTCAATTATACTTAAATCAGCTTTCGGACACGAGTTAAGAGCACCGTTAATAAACATTCCATTAAGCATAGCAGCAGATAAAGTACATTGCAGGGTGTTCCCAAAAATAGTAATAACGTGCGCGATGGTTGATAATTTAATAATGATTTACTGTTATCCTTAAATGCTCATAAGGAATTAAGCACAATAAGCGAAAGTAACGAACCCGACACCACAATAAATGATTTTAGTACTATAAATTTGCCCCGTACGAGAGAAAATAACGCGGTAGATTCAGATTTAGCTTGCGCTGCTACGGAGGCGGAGTAGGTTAAAATAAGAAATGCAAACGAGAACACTGATAACGATGGCAATGAATATACCAGAAATTTCACGAACGACTCGGAAAAATTTAAATGGGAACAAAAGATTTATGCATCACTAAATCAGTGGTGGACAGATACCAAAAATGAGCGTAATAATTATTTTGTTCAGGACGATCTGTTATACCATCGTGACAATATTTTAGGGGAAACGGTATATCAATTGCTCGTGCCCGAGCCGCGTAGAAAGCAGTTGCTAGAGCTCGCTCATGCAAGCCCCTGGGGTGGACATTTAAGAAAACGAAAGACCACTGAAAGATTAAAATATTCTTTTTTTTGGCCTGGTATTAAGGCAGATGTGAGCGAGTTTTGCGACAAATGTTTGTCCTGTAAGCTTCGAGCGAAAGCAAATCAATTTTATAATGTAGCAATAACCCCAGTTACTCGTCCTGACGAGGCAATGCAGATTGTAAATATAGACATAATAGGCCCAATAGAACCGGCTAGTGGAGGATACAAGTACGTACTAACCGCGGTAAACCAGTGCACGCGTTGGCCGGAAGCGGTCTGTTTACGAAATCATTTTGCTAGATCTACATGCGATGCCCTTTTACAGATATTTTCACGGACCGGACTTCCCAAATTAATAGCTAGCGATCAGGGTAAAAACTTCACTTCGGCCCTCACGAAAGAATTTATGAAACGTTTAGGGACGTCCCCGCGTTTTTCCGTTCCGGGGTACGCATAGTCGAATGGATTAGTGGAACGATGGAATGGAGTACTTAAAGGGATGATACACCATGTTATAAGAGAAAAGGCCGGAAGTTGGCATAAACACCTAGACCGTTTAACAGAAGGAGAGGGAAAAACTAATTAATGTTGTGGGCATACAGGGAGGTGCCGAATGCTACAGGGAGGTACCAAATGCTACAACGGACGTTAGTTCAGTACAGACGTTGTATGGTAGGCGTCCAACTGGTCCCCTCTCCATATTAAAGTCATCATGTACTAATGAGACACCTTTACCATTTAATCAAGTAGGCTCGGTTACCAATTACTTAAATGACTTGAAAGTACAGTTTTGCCATTTCTGCCAAAATCATTTGCACGATAATGAAATCCTAGAGTATAAAGCTCAGACAACACACATAGGCATCATCTATGATGATTATATCGATTTCGGTGAGATCGAAAACATCCCGCAGATTAGTAAAGACGATCCAAATAACCTCCACCAAAAATTACACTTGGACCATTTAACAAAAGATGAGAGGGAGCAACAGATCAACATATTACGTAGGCACTCCAACCTTCAGTCGGGAATCCCTAAACTGCAAATGTAGGAGAACATAAAATTAAATTAAAACCTGATAACCAACCAAAACGTCAGAAGCCCTACAGAATCCCAGAGGCACTCAAAAGTGAAGTCGACAGGCAAATCGAAGAATTATTAAGTTTAGGACTAATCGAGCACTCGGAGAGTGAATATGCTCACTCGATCGTATGTGTAGCCAAAAAAGACTCCTCAGTTAGATTATGCGTGGATTACCGATACCTTAACTCCCAGACGGAAGTCGACTCATTCCCTATGCCTAACGCTACGGACTTGCTCTACAAGGTCGCCCCAGCTAAATTCATCAGCCTGTTGGACTTACTGAAAAGGTACTGGCAGATAAGATTAAGTGAAGACTCCAAACATTTAACGTCTTTCGTCACACACCGAGGACACTTCCTTCGTAGTCATGCCGTTCGGGCTACGTAACGCGGCAGCCACGTTTCAAAGGTCCATGAATCGCACTTTAGTCCAACATAAAGAATATGCCGAAACGTACATAGATGACGTTCTAGTTTTTTCTGATAACTGGACTGATCATCTCGAGCACCTAGACGCTGTTCTGACAACCCTCGAAGAAGCAAACCTGACAGTAAATTTTCAGAAATGTGTCTTTGCACGATCCCAGATAAAATTCCTAGGACATGTGGTAGGATCAGGCAGACATGCTCCTGATCCAGATAAAGTAGCAGCCATCCAAAATTTAGAAGTGCCGAAATCCAAGAAAGATGTCAGAAGTTTATTAGGCCTTCTGTCCTATTATAGGTCCTATATCCCGACATTCTCTGAAATAGCCCGACCATTGATTGAACTTACAAAAAAACGTGCTCCTAATGAAATTACCTGGACTGAGCAGTGTGAAACAGCTTTCCGTGATCTGAAGCAGGCAATCAGCCAAACGCCTATTTGTTATTCACCAAACTTTACAAAACCCTTCATCATACATGCAGATGCTTCATCGTACGCGATAGGTGCTTGCCTATCTCAAAAAGATGAAAGTGACCAAGTACATCCCATTGCTTTCATCAGCAAAAATCTATCGAAATGCCAAGAACGTTATGCCACTATAGAGAAGGAAGCCTACGCGGTTATTTTCGCTCTAAAAAAATTTGAACATTATATATAGGGCTTCGCAAGTGACTGTTGTGGGTGACCACAACCCTTTGAAATTCTTGACCGATTGTGCATCCCAAAGTGCGCGCCTTCAAAGGTGGGCTCTTGCATTGCAGCGATTTCAAGCCCACATAGCCTATCGACGTGGAAAACTCCACACTAATGCGGACTCATTAAGTAGACTATATGCCTCACATTGGACTTAAATTAAAGAAACTTTGCCTTTAAAAAAAAACTCACGATAAACTTTTTATTTATTTTGTTTGTGATTATATGTTACCTCCAAGACTTTTCTGAATATGACTTTTGTGGACATTAATTGATTGAACATTATTATTTGAACTTTAAAATATTTATTCTAGAACTTTAACGCATCAATACTAGTATCATAATCTCATATTGCATAGTATCTTAGTTATCCTTTTTAGTTATCTTTATGTTAAGTAAGTATTGTAATTTTGATTTTTATTAATAGTGTGTTTACTAAAATGTTTATAGAGATTCCATTAAATGTTGATTAGTCTTTAAATACTAAATCAAAACTTTGAATGGGGGAGGTGTGATGTTTGTACACGCCCTCTCACCTATAGAAGCGCCATCTGTGGCCAAAAAGATGAGAATCAGGCAGAACCTGGGACAGCTTCAGCTAGGAAGGTGAGCTACGAAAAACCTGTGAACGGCCGCGGGCACTCCCGGTCGTAAAGTAACGAACGAAACCCCATGAGGAATGGGACAGTTACAATTGTTATTTATATGTGTTAGTGTTGTGCATCGTGATGTCCTCCGTGTTGTAATAAACGTTTGTGATGTTTAGATCATTGGCCAATCCTTTCAGAAAGCTCAGACGCCACCATCCGATTTCGTGTATATGTAAATAGGAACAGGGGAAAAGATTAGAAAGGACTAGAAAGTACGAAAGCAGCAGTTTTAATCATTTCAGATGCCGTGGTATGTTTATGAAACCACTTAAGTTTAATCCCCAAACGCCACAATGGCACCAGAATTTTGCTAATATCTTTTCCATTTAATATGTATGTGAAATATAGCGATTTCCATATTTGAAAATAAGTTTGTTCATACATTCCGGTGCCAGTCATTTATTTCAACATTTTAGTACTAAAAATACTTTGCCCCTGAACGGGTTAAAAGATGGTAATGATAAGTTAAGTACTCATGCGGCTGCAAAAGAACATAGCACTGATCGAAAAAAATTAGTGAGGTATGTCGACAAATTTCATGATGATGAACAGTGATATGAATCCAAACTATATGACAACTACATTTGTCAAGTCTCATGTCACAAAAAGTAGGATAAGGAGGCAAAAAAAGGTGAGGGGCAATGACTACTAAATCTGGACATTATAATGCATGAAACTGCATGAAAACGGAACCTGTCTCTAGCAGAATAATGTCTTAAACGTTAAAATTTCATTTTCTTTGCTGTACAATTATACCTGCTCAGACAAAATGCTGACACCTGACATGCGATTTCTCCTAAACAGGTTTGTGTAAAGCGTCATATTTTCAAAAATATTTTTTATAATAATTAAAGCATGTAACATAAAGTTATTTTGCTTTTTTAAAACTGATATTTTTTTCTCTTCACAAATATTTCAATATAAATCAAAGTGGGTCAAGCCTCCCATATGTGGGGAGCCTTGATCAATTGTTTCCTCAGCATTAAAATCAATAATTTTTCAAATTTCTTATATATTACACTTATGTAGCAATTTTATTTTGATAACTGATTGTTTAACGAGTAAAATTATGTATAGAATTTTATTCTACGTTCTATATTTAAAAAATAAAAAATAATTTTGTAAAAAGTGGGTCAACCCTCCCTAGTCTCCCCTATATGACGATCCCTTATTTAAATAATGTAAAACACAAAATGTCTACTTTTAAATTATAAGGTACCTGTACCCAATATGGACACCCTAAGGAAAATTGACTTTTTTCATCCCCGTGTACACGTCATAGAACTCTAAAATTATATGACCACTATCTCTGGACTGTTGACTATCATTATTAAAATTAGCGACCTTGTAATTATTCTGGTTTAATTTTAATAATAAAAACAAAATATATTTACAAGTGTCCATATAAGAAACCACCTGTCCCTATTACGGACATTCATCATTCCGCATATGAATCATACCGCTGGTACCTGCGATTTCGCCAACATATAACCTACTAAGATGAGGCTTCTTCTGATTTTTTCTGTAAGGGCTTTTTGGAGGATTTTTTTCTTGGAGGTTGTTCGGATGGCATCTTGTTGAACAAGGATTTTACTACTTTGATGCCTTTTGAGTTTATCGCACGTTGTGTCTTCTTCATCTTACAGTTGGAGTCGGTAACACGCTGGGAAGAAATTTTCCATGAAAAATGATCTCGCAGAGGATGAAGGTGGATCAATAACAGGAGAAGGTATATTGTTAACAGGATCTTCAACATCTGTTGCAGTTTCCAAATTTGGTGCATTTTCTCCCCCTTCTGCTGTTGGTTCCGGAATTGAAATAATGTCACTAGGCGCGAAGGCTTCATCTGGAACTATAGTTGGATCAAAAGGAAAAATTCCAGTTGCCTGTAAACCTGAAGTTATGTTCGACAGAGTAATCGAACGATTTCAAACATTCCTAAAGATTTCCTTAAATCTAAGTCGAGTGATCTGAAATAAAATAACATTAATAAAGTAACATTGAAATACGTCGAAATAAAATAACATTAAACAGATATTTTACAAATTTGTGAATCTGAAGATTCCCTTGTTGTATTTCCAATGTGGACATAAGGTGTCCATATTGGGAATCGGGCAGAGTTTTACTAAATCTTGTAATAAATAAACAAAGAAAACATTTTAAAGCAATATATGCAACAGCAATCGAAAATATGTTTTATCAGCTTTCTAAAACACTCCACTTTTCAATATTTAAAGTAATTTTACCATATCTAATGAGAATTTAAACTTACCTGTAATTATGATCAGCACACCACGAAACAACAAGTTTTCTTCCAAATGGTGAACAGCGCGCTTTTTTGAACTTTCCAGGCTTAATTATCTTTTAAATTACTTTTCTTCACGTACATGTAGCGCCATCTCTCGATCAAAATTGTTACTTTTAAAGATATTAGGGGTGTCCATATTGAGAGCACTGCCCATATTGGATAAGTACCTTATGTAAAATAATATTTTAAATAGAGTTCCCCATTTTTTTTAAGTTACAATCAATTTTAGGGAACGCATAATTTTATAATGTGCAGAAGAAAAATAACTATTTTTTCATGCACTATTGACTATTATAATTAAGGGAATGTCTTGTATATTAAATTTTAAACAAATAAATTTTAAATTATACTACATATGCATGTGTTTTTCACCAAAGTATTTTATTCTTTTAAAGAAACAAAATTTAACATAAAAAACTTTAGGATTTCTTTTTTACATTACAGTGATCTCTCACTTATACGTGCTCTCTTTCATGCGCGTTCCCTTCGCTGTCCCGGCCAGGAATAAAGGAAATCAACGATAACTCATATTCATAAAAACATATATAATAATCACTTATAAACAGATTAAGTAAAATATTGCTATAAAAAGTGACAAAATATCTTTATTAAGATTGATGATCGTTTTGTAGCACAAAAGGCGACATTTTCAAAATCATTCACGATAGAATATATTTTCACATAATTTAAAAACAAGAAACATATTAAACAAGGTCACGAGACATGATGCATAATGAAAAACATTGCAAACATAAAATTAAATTAAAATTAAATTAACTATTCGCGAACGTGGATAAATTTTCATATAATTTAACAAAACATTAACATGGTAAACAATGTCATGAGACAACATGCATAATGAAAAACATTGCAAAACATAAAATAAAAATAAAATTATCTTGGCTATTTGCGAGCGTGGATTAATTTTTACTATTGTTACTAAAATTACATAGCATCGCTTTTCAAATTTTAGGTAAATCAAGGTACAGTTAAGGGGTACATTTAAGGGGTTTGGTACCTTTTAAACGCGCCGAAAATTAACGAAAAAATTCACAGTTTGAATTAGTCTGATCTTGAAAACTTATTTATATAAAAACATGAAATTTTGGATATTGATTAAACAGATTACGCTTTTTAATATGCTGTCATTAGAAATTTCTTAGCATTTTGCAGAATTTGTGTATTGTTGAAATCAAAAGAGCTCTTTTTTATACTCCAAAAGTCATTGCGTGCATGATATCTTGTGAAAGGTATAGATTGTCATGAAATTTGATAAAGATACTAAACAAATATGTGTGTTTAAAATGAACTACTCTTAGGCCAAAATTATTTCCTTAACTATATATATAAAAAAAAACATTTTTAATGAATAAAATTAGTCAAAAATAAAATATTACCATTGTAAATACTTAAAAGTAGTTCATTTTAAACACACATATTTGTTTAGTACTGTTACCAAATTCCATGACAATCCATACATGCTTTCTCAAGATATCATGTGCGCAATGACTTTTGCAGTAAAAAAAAGAGCTATTTTGACTTCAGCATTACACAAATTCTGTAAAATGCTAATAAATTTCTAATGGTAGTTTATTACAAAACATAATCTTTTTAATCAATATCCAAAATTCCATGTTTATACATACAAGGGCTTTGAAGATAGACTTATTCAAACATTGAAGTTTTTCGTTAACCCGTTAATAGTCGCGCGTTGGTCTTTTCCCCGCCCGAAATTCGTTATCTTCCTGTAACTCATTTCCGTTAAAGTTACAATAGCCAAATTCCGTGTAGCTGACCTTGAGTGTTCACACTCTTGTGTAGTAAAATTGCAAGTCATTCCTGCTATTTCCTAGCATTTTATTGCATACTTAAGTTTCAATCGGTCTAAATGACCGCGTTGCGACCACTTGCGTTAGTTGAATTCCCCCCCCCCCCCCCCCTCGTGTTCATCCTTTCCATTTTCCGCGAAATCTTTGGGGGAAAGTTTCTTCGAAGTACGGACTCTCTGCCTGTTGTTATTTCGTCTTTCTTTCTTTCTACCCGTTCATAGAATACTTTTTTTACTTTTAGAATGTGACTTAAAATTGTTTTATTATATTAGTTGTGAAGTCAGTTCTCACAAAAAACTGATGGATGGTCACTTACATTTAATATTTCATTGTCAAATATTGCGCGAATAAATTCTCAAATTGATAATCGTTTAAATATGGAAAAAAAGGGAAAATCATCATCATTATTTGAAAGAACTTGCTTTCCATTTATTACCGGAACATATAAATGAAAGAAAACAGACAATAACACTGCCAAACCATTAAAAAAGAGAGAAGAGAATTTTGTGGGAATCAGTAAAAAAATTGCCGTATCTCCAAAATCTGAAAAGTATCGTTTTTGTACAATAAAACAAATTCGAAAGAAAAAACAATTTTCTCAGAAATGTTGTATGTATATCTGTGAAGAACATACATATAATTTATTTGTACAATAAGAAAATTAATGAGAATTTTATAATGTAGGTTAGAAATTACGCAAATAAAAATCTCTTTTGGATAATTCAGTGAATGTTTATACTATGATTTTAAAAAATATTTTAAGTATTTTTCTAAAATTTATCTATTGTTAAATTTTTATACTGTAAGTAAAAACACATTTTTTTTAACAATGCCGCAGAAAATGTTTCTATTATTATTATTATTGAAATCCAATAGAGGCTTGGGGACGGTATCTAACAAATTTAAATTTGTTGTCTTTCATCAATTGTTAAACTATTTTTCAGAATAATGTTTTCCAGAATATGAGAGAAAATTCATTTAAGTTGAATTATTGCTGCATATTTATAATTTCGGAGAAAATTTTCTTATTGTTTTTATTATTTTACTGAATGTTATTATAAAACAATAAATTATAACATTAATACCTTATTATGAAATGTACAATTGAATATTTATTTTAATTAAATAGTTGCTGTAAAATACATCCCTATTAAGATGAACCTTTCAGTGATTCTATTAATTAAAATAATTTATCCATCTTAGGATTTAAATCTACAATTGAAAATGTATTTAAATTAAATATATAATTTCAATAACTTATTTATTATTTGCTTTATATAAGCGAAGTTCGTATCCAGAGTTTTTATTCAAGGGCGCTGCTCCCACCCTGAAATAAGTAGAAAAACTACAAATCGTGCATTTTCATTAGAAAAATGGATTTAATCACAAAATCTCGCGAACCGCCCCCTCCCCTCCGCTCCCCCGTCATACACACATAGACACCCCACAAAATAAATAAATAAATAAAACGTAGTTACAACATTTACATTTATAATTTCAAAGTTAAGCATTTTTTACCTTTTTCTTTATTATATATATATATATATGTATATATATATATAATTATACATTTTTAGTAATATTTGGTTTATGTGTTGTTTGTGATTTCATAATTATTGGTTATTTTCATTATTTTTCAGTGGTATTATTGTACAGAAAGTTTATATATATATATATATATATATATATATATATATATATATATATATATATATTGTCTTTAATTGTTTATTGCATCAAATTTGATTGTTTTTCATATGTTTTAAATGAATTAATCGTCCGCAATATGCTGGTGAATTAGTGGTATTGTATTTGATTTTCTGTTGCATGTCACAGGTTCCATTTTTACTTTGAGTTTAATTGTTCAATTTATTGTCAGTGTAATATATTGATGCTAAATTTATTAATATTCTTTTATTAAATGGATAGAGAGCGCCGGAGTATCATAAAACTTGACTCTGATTATGTCCTTCCAAAAAATAAAAATAATAAAAATACCCCTATCACGAATTTAGATTCATATTCGTAAATGGTTTCCTACTAATTATTGATTCATAGTAACATCAGAAATTCAATCAAATCATTTACTATTTTCTTTTAAGTATTTATGCAAAACGAAGAAAGAGTTATAAAAACATTTATCTAAATGCCAACTGAATATATACTTAAGCGAAATATATGATTGCTGTAAAAAGTTGTAAAATGAAAAATTGCTGTAATCTTTTAATGTTCAGTCAATATTTTCAACCTACGTTATCCGTTTTCGATCATCTGATAACACCGGCAAGTTTCCCCTTCGTTTTCGGCCTGCTGGTAACGGCGGCAAATGGACCGAACGCGACTACTAACGTTCTAAAAAATGTCGCGACTACTCTCGGGTTAATTTTCGACGCGTTTAAAAGGTACAAGACACCTTCGTTTATTCACAATTTTTTTAGTTTGGGCGTAAAGTAAGTGTAATATAAATTTTAAACGATATTTAGTTCAGAATATAAAGTTTGCAAGACGTGGGTTAAAAAATATGCATAAGCTAAGCAATTTCGGTTGTGGAGTATAATAGTAAAGCAATATTTCTTATTTTCATTTTTTCCTACAAGAGTACATATAAAAATTTTTGAGAATGTGTGAGTATTATTATTTTGCACTATGAAAATCAAAATACAATTCAAGCACTTATTTTGAGGAAAACACAAGAAAAATTAGTTTTTAAAAAATATTATCACAGACAATTACAAGAGTGAATTAGATGGAAAGATTATCTTCCAAATTTTTCGAAAATTTAAGGCATTCGGTTCGGAAATTCGGACATAAAAAATATCGCGAATTTCGACAAATTGTTGCTGAAAAAATCAATTTCGTCAAACGTTCGCAGAAAAAATCACCAATAACGCCAAAGGATCGAGAAAAAATACGAATTTCTTCCAGGAATCGCGGGAAAATGTGAATTCCGTCAAAGAATTGCGAAAAAATGTGAATTTCTGTCAAAAAATCGTGAAACACCGGCGCGGAAAAATGCAAATTTGATCAAGGAATCCCGAAAAAAAAAAAAAACTCGCAAATTTCGTGACATGATCACGAAACAAACTCCACTGATTTGATCAAAGAACCGCGAAAAATAACCTAATTTTGTCAAAGAATCGCAAAAAGAACGCGAATTTCGTTAAAAGACTGTAGAAAAATTGTCAAAGAATTGTAAAATACCTCCCAAAAATTCCGTCAAATGATCGTGAAAAAAATGAGCGTTTTTTCTGCGACTGGTTGACGAAATTCAATTGTTTAGACTGTTGATATTTGTGATTTTTACCGGGACCGAATGATAGAATTTGCTTCTACTCCTTTTTTTCCATTGACCAATTAACAAAATTCGCGTTTTTTTTTTTTTTATCTACCAAATGACGAAAATCGTGTTTTTTTTTCTAAAGACCGATTTACGAAAATGACGGTTTCTTTCCTTACAGTCGAAATTTGCAATTTATTTCATGGAATATTGGTGAAATTTATGGTTTCTTTTTTGGCTTGCGATCGACGAAATTTGCCGGATTTTTCCAAGACAGTTTTTACAAATTTCACGAACGATGAAGGAAAGTTCCGATTTCTTTTCCTGACCGATTGACAAATTGATTTTGAGGACTTCTGCTAAATAAATAAATAAATAATTCGAAGAATTTTGTTAATTCATAGAAAAAGACCATGCCGATATAGTGTCTACCTGTAAAAACATATCTGAAGAATACCAGAGCTACAAATTTAATGAGTGTGGCCCAAATGTATTCTTTTGTCGGCTCGATTTTTTCTGCATTGCATGCTAACTGTGGTATACAACTGCTGTTGAATTAATTCGCGGAGGACCTCAAACGTAATTTTCTTCCAATTCCTCGGATATAGTAGTTTATTTTAGGACAAAACAATAAATTTAAAATTTCGCCGAAATGCGGCGTCCATGTTTAATCATATTTTTTGTTAATTATGGTCAATAAGAAAAAATGAAAGCATTAAATATCGCGGGGTTGTGGAAACATAACCCCGCGTTTGATAAGAAGAAAAATCCGAAAATCATTCGGCGACAAAGGGGCATCCCTATAAGAAGCATGGCGACTTAAACTCTGAAAGTTAGTCACCATAGCAAAACATTAGTTGCGACTGGCGACCGTGAATCTGCACCTATACCTTATACACAGGTCTGTACGTGGGAGTGGTTCTTGTGATTGACGTCAGCAAAAAAGAACGCAGTAGGGAGTTTACTGCTGTAAGGTCCGCGTGGCATTGACCGCTAATGGAAGAAATATCTCACAAGTTTTAGTTGGATGGTTAACTTTTAAACTTACAAAAAGAGAGAAATTGTCACTTTCGTTTAAAATGGACGTAATTAAAAAATGGAAGAAACTCCTTGCACCTCGGAAAAATGCTTTAGTGACGTATTTTAATGTCCCACAATCTACATTGAGGGGAATTTTAAAAAATCAAAGGCCATAATAGTAGCTCATCGAGAATGTGGAATCCAGTCGAAGAAAAGAAGCAGAATTCAAGGCAGAAATTTTGAAGAATTAGAGAAAGTTTGTTGCTATGGTTTAAAGAAACTCGTGCACCGAACCTTCCTGTTAACGCTTAAATTATAATTGAGATAGCCGCAGAATTGTCAAAAAGTATTGAAATGAAAAACTTTTGTGCATCACAAGGATCGTGTCTTTTCTGGTGAAATTTCGAATGTCAATGGAGGAACCGTAGAACAATGGAAAGAAGACTTGGATACTTTAGTAAATAGATACGAACTGAAAAACATCCATGACTGGGACAAAACTGGAATTTTTTTTTAAATATTGCCTGACAAAGCCTTAACATTGAAGGGAGAATCATGCTATGGTCAGAGAAAAAGTAAAGAAAGACTAACGGTATTGTTGTGTTACAACGACGCGCCGATGGTTAGGAAATTCATGTCATTAGTCATTGGTACATCATACAAACCTGGCTGTTTTAAGCATGTGAAGAAGCTTCCTTGCGACTTTATTAGCAATAAAACGACGTGGATTACGTCGTACCTTTTCTTGGATTTCCTTCATTAATTCGACAGGGAAATGGAAAATGTAAAAGTGAAAGTTTTCCTATTCATGGATCAGTGTGCTGATGATACACAAAATCTACCAACTTTCAACATCACGAATGTTGTATTTTTTCCTGCGAGTTGCATGAGCAAAATTCAACCTTCGGAACTGATTGCCATTCGTTGTGTGAAAGTGCACTATAGGAAAATTTTAATCCATCGACTTCTGACTGCGTCAGAAAGAAAGCGTGAAACGAAAGACGAATAAAATCAAGTCACCATCGTTGATGTAAATCATAAGTTGTGCTCATCATGGAGAAACGTCAAGGACAATTGTATTAAAAGCTACTTTAGGAAAGCAGGATTTTCTTCTCCAGCTGAAAATGAATGTGAAGAGCCAGAAAATGAAAGTGACCATTGTGAAAAAGACATAAAAGAAGAAGATTGGCATTCTGTGTCCAGTGGACTCCTTACGTGTACTTTCAACACATTCGTTAATGCAAATGAAATTTAATTACTGCGCAGTTGCGAAAAATTGGAGAACTTGCAGCTGAAATAAATGGTGGCGACAAAGATGAAGAAGAGGACGGCGATGATGAAGAAAATGCTGCAAAAGTTCCGAAATCAAACGTTGAACGCATTGAACGTTGACGCAACACGTTGAACAATCAACGCATTGAAAATTCTGACTACTACTAGTTCAATTCCGGAAGGGAAGGAACTTTTTCACGTCTTGATGAACTTGGAAATACTTTTTGAAAAATCTCGACAGTAAAAACAATCCTCGATTGTAAATTATTTTGTGAGAAAGCAACAGAAGTAAAACGAAATTTGGTTATGTAAGCATTTCCTCCATTTTCTTAATGTTCTTAAAAAAATAACGGAAGTTATACACGCATTTGTATTTTGAAACTAATCATATTCACATTTTTCAATAACATATATACTATGATATAAACAAAACACTACGTCTGAATTCATTCATATTTATAAAAACTTTTCAAAATAACAGACATTACATTACATTACAAGATAAAAACACTAAAAACAATATAAAAGGACGTTTCGGATTCATTCTGAATCCCTCATCAGCTAATTCCTAACGTAAAAGTCATACTAAATTTTAAAGTTCAACAAGTAGAAAAACATTACATCAAGTTGCCAAAAAATTATAGTTAAAATTTGTCCGTCATTTAAATTCCGTTTTTGGATATTCTAATTCATAGATGCATGGACTCCACTTCGCAAACCCTTGAAACTTCGGTTTACAGAAAAACAACGTTCTCTGGACAATATCTCATTTTTAATTCCGAATCTCCTAAATCCCATAAGATGGCAGTTGTGAAAACTTTATTTACCAGAGCTATACGATATTGCAGCACAGAAGAGCTTTTAAATATAGAAATACAAAAAAATTTATATGATTTAAAGTTGAATAGTTACCCTAAAAAGTTTTGTTGTCGCATTTTTATGGAACTTCTTCGTGCACACATGGATACTCCTCCACCCTTCCAACGTATGAAAGTTAATAAATTCGCAAGCATTCCGTATTACAAAGGTATTTCAGAGAAGATTTCGCATTTTTTTAAACCACTTGGCATTCACACGTCATTCATTCCACAGAAACCACTTAAGCATCTTTTAAGCAATTTTAAGCATCGATATCCAATCTCACAGTTTAAAGATGTTATTTATGGAATTCCGTGCAAGCAGCGTAATGTAGTCTACATAGGTGAAACCAGCCGTACCCTTGAAATAAGACTTAAGGAACATAAACATGCTTTTAGAAATAAAAATTTAAATTCTAAAATTATTGACCACGCCATGAAAACTGATCATTTTCCGAGTTTTGAGAATGCTTATATAATTAGACCAGGCTGCAGCGTTTATGCAAGTCGTATGTTTTTGGAAGCTTGGTACACGAAAACTGCTGATTTAGCAATTAACGAGGCTGCATCTGTACCAATAGAATATTCAGTTTTGTTTTAACTATAATTTTTTGGCAACTTGATGTAATGTTTTTCTACTTGTTGAATTTTAAAATCTAGTATGACTTTTACGTTAGGAATTAGCCGATGAGGGATTCAGAATGAATTCGAAACGTCCTTTTATATTGTTTTTGGTGTTTTTATCTTGTAATGTAATGTAATGTCTGTTATTTTGAAAAGTTTTTATAAACATATATACTAGTATTACTTTACAACATATGTACACTGTATTAATGTTGCACTTTTAAGCTCTCCTTGTGTTTTTCATTTATGCTCGTCTTTCACTTATGCGTGGTCTTTTCGCTGTCTCCTGTGACCGCGCATAAGTGAGAGCTCACGTATTTGAATACATTTTATTTTTTCTATATAACAATATTTAAATTAAAAATGTATATAAAAAACAAAAGATCTATATTTAAATCTCTCTATTCTAAAAAAAGTAACTACCGCTGTCACCGCCGCCGCCGCCGCCGGTTTTGAATTTTTTGTGACCGGAGGTCTTTCTTTGTTAATATTAAGAAAAATATTGAATACAAAAATATGAAAATCGGTGGTGTTATAGAGAAATATTTGATAAACACGCTGATGCAGACAGTTTTCAAATCAAAGAATTATTTTAAGAAATATTGAATGCTAAAGTTGGACAAAATTGTTCCATTAAAAAAGTTTTATAGCAGCAAAAACTATACATGGCAGTGTAATCATTTTTAGATCATTTTATGCGTTAGAATTTGCCGGAGTACAGATTGCATTATTTTTTTTTTACTCATTTTTTGAGGTTTTATTTCTATTTTAAATTCAAATTTTCAGCATTTTGAGAGATATTTTTTACTTATTTCAGAAAATTGTACTAATTTAACCTGTTGCCAACTGTATAAAAAGCGCAAACAATAATGTTTGCTTCAAATTAAAAATTTATTTACACGTGACTATTGTAAACATAAAATATAAAAAAAAACAGGAACTCATTGAAAATCACGCCATAAAAATGATATTAACACATGAATTTTAAAAGAGAAAGAATATTGTAGAATAAGAAATTCATTAACATGCGTTAGAAGTCTTAAATAGGAGAAATTACGTCACATTACACTTATTACGTAAAATGAACAAAAAATAATATCGCAAAACAGTTTAAATTTAAAAAATTGCGCGAGACATTTATTTGATATTTTTCAACTATTTTTGTTAGGACAGCTTAAATATTTCATTTCATAACAAAAGTATTTTCACTTGAATATTAAAAAGAGAAAGAAAAGTTTGGTGAAAATTACTTCAGATTATAAAGGATATATTTAAAATGTCTTATTTAGAAAAAAACTTTCTTTTCGCTTTGTTAAAAAATACCAGGAGATAAAGACTCTGTTTACTTAATCCATTTTATATTTTGAAATGTTTAACTAAAATTATTTAATCAAAGACGGAAGCAGCCATTGTATCTTTTAACAGTAGCTGATTTGGCCAAATTCCCCAATCAAAGAGAAATGAATAGAAACCCGTTTATAGGGAGATCGTCACTGTTTTTTAAGTTATAATTCAATCTTTCGAAATCTTTTTAAAGCCAATCAAATTAGCGTGCTTTACCAATAAGGTTATCTGAGCGAAATATGCTGGCTGGTTGTCGGCCCACTTAGCTTAAATGGAAAAGCATTGGCCTTGTAAGCCAAGGATCTGGGTTCGATTCCCGGCCTGGGCATTTTTTCGCTCAGTTCGAAATATTCAATTCGTATGATAACTTTACCAGTCAGTTTGACTGTGTTAAAATAATAGTTCATCTACGTATCCATCGTTAATATGGAGGTCCTTAACCTGCGGTTTATTCTGTTGAGCTGTCTACATGACAGACCAGATGTTCCTACCAATAAGGTTATCTGAGCGAAATATGCTGGCTGGTTGTCGGCCCACTTAGCTTAAATGGAAAAGCATTGGCCTTGTAAGCCAAGGATCTGGGTTCGATTCCCGGCCTGGGCATTTTTTTGCTCAGTTCGAAATATTCAATTCGTATGTGCTTTTAGAGTCTGCGGTGTCTGAACGGAGGTTGGCGAACGTAGCTCGTAGGGGTCTGAGCCCCCTAGTTCTGTATAAAATAATAATTTAAATAAAGCTCATCAATTTTCATCATCGATCATCGTAATCATCAATTTTAGGGAATATCTCATTTTTTAATGTCCAATTGTCCATAATGTCCAAGAGTCCGTTAATGTCCACATACTCTTTTGGCTACAAACACAACACTGTTTGTAAAATTTAAATAATAAGCCAACTTTCCTCCAATTAAAGTACTAAGGAAACCTTGTAAAAAGTAATTAAAGAAAGTTTAACAAAATACCTATTTTAAAACTATATTTTTCGTATATTATTGCAAGATACAAAGTCAGAATTAAAGACATAACTCGTTTCACGATATCTGTAATTTACATATGAGATGACAGAAAAGGTTACGCTCGTATGTTAAATGCAAATAACTTTTTCTTTTCCATATTTATTAATTTACAAATGAACACTTACTGTTATATTAGTCGAAGCTATTTAATTATTATTTCATTTTATCGAATCATCTGTCAAATTAATCATTATTTTTTCCTTAGAAGATAACTCAATATTTGAAATTGATATTTCTTGTCATTTTAATTGAAAACCAAACGCTCTAAATTTATACAAAATGAAGGCGTAGTGTATGTTATATATCGTGTATGCTGCACTGTAAAAAAAAATCTGTGAAGTTACTAAAGTTTTTCTAGGAAACTGGGATTCCTAGAACTTTTCATGTAACGGCAACAACAAAATTTCATGTAACAGACACACTTTTGCACCGAAAATCAAAAAATCTGTAAGGTTACTAAGAATTTTTTTGGAAACTGGGATTCCGAGAACTTTTCATGTAACTGCAGCCAGGATTACAAATAAAAGTTTAGTAAGATTACTGAAATTTTAGCAGATTCATTTGTAAAGTTACAGATTTTTGTAGCTTTACAAAAACTAGTTTTGTAGATTTGCAGCTTTTTTCGTACAGTTACAGGTGAAAGTTTAGTAAGCATGTAACTTTACATCTGTAGAACTACAGATTTTTTTTACAGTGTGCAGATGAAAAAGGTTTTCAGGACCTGTGAGCGTTAAATTTTGACTGCGAGAAAAATAAAATTAATATATCCAACAACAAAACACATTATTTAATCGATTAGAGCATATCCCTTGCTTTGTTAGACCTATTCACCATTTCCGGCGAAAAAAGCAATAGTCTTAACAAGACAAAATGAGATACTTCGTCACTTGGCCTGTTGATACAGTATATACGCATGTGTTTCAAACGAAATCAGAGCATTCTTTGCTGTTACGCATTTTAGTATTTGCGATATCAATGTCGAAGGAAGTGAAAACAAATAGAAAATACAAATTAAGCTCTACCGGGATTCAGGATCGCATTTGAATGCACAAATCCATTAGGGCTGAAAGATATCCAGAAATTAGATATGTATCCTTGTTATATTAAAGTATATTAGTATAGTAAGATAAAAATGCAGTCTCTTGTTCTTTGCAAAAATATATGTAGCGACAAACTGCACCTTTTTCAAAACTATTTATTGTCTTCGCACAGATTTAAAATATTTTGTTTAAATTTGTTTTATTAAAATGCATTATTTTTTTTTTCATTTTAAAGATGCCACTTTTACTTGTTAAATATTATGAAGAAAGGCTGAAAATTAAGATCATTTTGAAAGCATATGCTCTTTTTCATATTCTTTTCTTTTAAAAGGTTCGGTTTTACATTTGAAAAGCTCAGATGATAAATGTGGTATGTGGCAAAAAAAGAGATAATCGTACGATTGAAGATAATATGTGGTCCTCTGTAATCTTTAAAATTACTATTTGAAATAACCTAATTTTAATTGATAATTAATTTTAATTGATTTTAATTGATAACGAAGACATTTAACAATAAACGCAAATAGATATTTGGAACGTTATAGCTCATTTTCTAAGAATGATGGCTGTTTCATTGACCAACTTTATCATCTGAGCTCCTGGTTTAGTATATGTTCCGCTGAAGACTTATGAGCAAAACAGAGTTTTCCTACACTGTAAAAGAAAATATCTGTGATTCTACAGATTTAAAGTTACCGAAATCTGTATACTTACTAAAATTTTATCTGTACACTGTACAAAAAAGATGGTTATTTACAAAACCTGTTTTTGTAAAGCCACAGAAATCTGTAGCTCTACAAAAGTATCTATTAAAATTACAGTAATCTTACTAAAACTTTATCTGTAATCCGGGTTGCAGTTACATAAAAATTTCTAGGCATCCCAGTTTCCTAAAAAATTTTTAGTAACCTTACAGATTTTTTTATTTACAGTGTAAAAATTTATCTGTTACACGAATGTTTCTTGTTGCCGTTATATAAAATGTTCTAGAAAACCCAGATTCCTAGAACAATTTTAGTAATTTTAAGGATTTTTTTTTTTTTTTTTTTTTTTGCAGTGTAAAAGGATAAAAACAAAAACGTGATTATAGCGGTTAGTTATCGCGATATTTTTTTCGAATATCTGTTTCGGCAGTTATATAATTATGTCTCGAATATTCTGCTTTCTAATATTTAACACCTTACTGTCAGGCAATTTAATGGGAAATTTGCTTCTTTAGCTACAGAAATTATACTCTCTTTTGAAAAATATTTAATATGTATTTTTTACATATGGGTATTTAAAGATAAGTTATTAGTAACTGCATTAAATAATTCAAAACTTACAAACATAGGATGGACTTAACCCGTCAGTAGTCGCGCGTTGGTCTTTTCCCCGCCCGAAATTCGTTATCTTCCTGTAACTCATTTCCCGTAAAAGTTACAATAGCCAAATTCCGTGTAGCTGACCTTGAGTGTTCACACGCTTGTGTAGTAAAATTTCAAGTCATTCCTGCTATTTCTTAGCATTTTATCGCATTCTTAAGTTGCAAACGGTCTAAATGACCGTGTTGCGACCACTTGCGTTAGTTGTTTTTCCCCCTCTCCTATTCATTCTTTCCCATTTCCGCGAAATCTGCGGGGAAAGTTTCTTCGAAGTGCGGATCTTCTGCCTCTTGTTATTTTTACCCGTTCATAGAGTACTTTTTTTTATTTTTAAAACGTCCTTTAAAATTGTTTTATTATATTAGTTGTGAAATCAGTTCGCACGAAAAACTGATGGATGGTCACTTACATTTTTTTTTTCATTGTCAAATATCGCAGGAATAAATTCTCAAATTAATAATTGTTTAAATATGTAAAAAAAGGGAAATTCGTCATCATTATTTGAAAGAACTTGCTTTCATTTTTTTACTGGAACATATAAATGAAGGAAAACAGACAATAACACTGCCAAACCATTAAAAAAGAGAGAAGAGAATTTTGTGAGAATCAGTAAAAAAATTGACGTATCACCAAAATCTGAAAAGTATCGTTTTTGTACAATAAAACAAATTTGAAAAATAAAACAATTTTCGCAGGAATGTAGTATGTATATCTGCGAAGAGGATACATATAATTTATTTGCATAATAAGAAAAATAATGCGAATTTTATAATGTAGATTAGAAATTACGCAAATAAAAATCTTTTTTGGATAATTCAGTGAATGTTTATACTATAATTTTAACAATTTGTTAAGTATTTTTCTAAAACTTATCTATTTTTAAATTTTCATACTGTTAGTAAAAATACATTTTTTTAACAATGCCGCAGAAATTCTTGGGAAGAAATATTAGAATTGAATATTAATAATACTTATTAATAACATGTCCGGAAATATACAACTATTTATTTAATTTACATAAATAATGATGTAATATTATCAACTTTAATTGGACCCTAGTGCCGGAGTATCATAAAAATCTACCTAACTGTGATTCTGTCCATCTCCCCCCTCCCCCCCCCCAAAAAAAAAAAAAAACCTATCACGAATTCAAATTTATATTCGTAATTTTGTTCCTATTTATTGATTCATAGTAACATCAGAAATTCAATTAAATTCTTTTACTTTTTATTTTAAATATATTATGCAAAACGAAGAAAGAGTTATTAAAAACATTTATCTAGATGCCAACTAAATATATACTTAAACGAAATAAATAATTGCTGTTAAAGGATGTCAAATAAATAATTGCTGTAATCTGTTAAAGTTCAGTAATTTTTTTCACCCCGCGTTCTCCGTTTTCGATCATCTGATAACACCGGCATGTTTCCTTTACGTTTTCGTCCTGCTGGTAACGGCGGCAAATGGACCGAACGCGACTACTAACGTTCTAAAAAAAGTCGCGACTACTCTCGGGTTCTTAATATACTGCATATTTGACATGAGAACAAGTGTGCTTTATACTCTTACTTTGGGTATAAAAATGGAAGCTTAAAAATAAAACGTAAGAATTGAGATTTCTATAATAATAAACTAGATAAATGGATATGATTATTTAATAAACGAGAGTACTATTCGAAACGCTTTGACCTTTCTTCCAGAAAAACTCGGCAATATACACTAAATTATTCCTCATTTCTTAACAAATAATTTCCGTACCATAGAAAACATGATTTATCCGTGAATGCTTCCAAAAAGTGTGAAAAAATGCGAGAAATTCCGTTCATTCCTAGAACGCATTCCTAGAACTATTAATACTAAAATCCGAATTGGTTGAAAAGGGAAAAAACAAAAATTATATAAATTAAGATTTATAATTTAATTAAAAAAGAGATAATGTTTTCGAATTTAAAAATAAATAAAAATTACATTTCTGATTCATTCAAACGTACTCACAATTTATTTTTTAAAAGTCTAATAAGGTGATAAAAGTTCTAAAAAATAATTTATAAAGTAGCTTTTAAAAAATATTCGCATTTAAAATATACTGCAAATAATCACATTTAATGTAAATATTAAATGGGAAAAAATTGATTTAACTCAAACAAAATCTTATCGAATAAAAATATAATATCCATATTTTACATTTACCAATCTATATTAAAGTGTTTATAAAATATTATAATAATACTATAATATTTTTACCCTATTTAAAAAACAGTGGTAGATTGTTTGCCAAGTCTTTGGTAATAATGATCGAATTATGCCTTTCGTCAGTATTGTTTGCTTACATAAACATTAATGTTCTCTTAACTGGTCAATAAAATATTTATTCGTCGACAAATTTTAATATTGTTTTATAAAGCAAATATGGTCTAAATGTCTCAATTATTATATATTTTTTTTCGTTAGAAAAGAAAATTAAAAGGATCGTAATGCTATGAAAAGATGTATGTGATAATAAAAGATAATTATTTTTAGGATTATATTATTCTTTTAATAATCGTTATATAAAATCATGAATTCATACTGTAGTATCAATATAAAAATGAATAGCATAATGAAGGAAACGAATATTTTTTTTCTTTTTTTTCCAACTGGATTAAATCATATTCGAGGATGGAGTATCACAGTTGAAGTTTATTCAAACAGAGGGAAAAATGTCCAGACCAGGAATCGAACCTGGATACTTGGCGTGTAGTATATATGTAGGCACGCCAAGTATCCAGGTTCGATTCCGGGTCTGGACATTTTTCGCTCTGTTGGAATAAACGTCAACTGTGATACTCCATCCTCGAATATGATTTAATCCAGTTGGAAAAAAAAATATTCGTTTCTTTCATTATGACCTAATACATGGTATACAGGAGTTTACGTGTTAAAACACACTTTCATCATGTAAATGCTATAGTTATAGCTCGGATGAATGAAACTGGCGCTACAGTTCGCAGCAAGTCCAACAAATAAGAGTGATTTATTTCAGCCAGTTATCGTCCGGATAGCCTAACAGGTAAGGCATTGGCACGGCACGCCAAGTATCCAGGTTCGATTCCTGGTCTGGACATTTTTCGCTGTGTTGGAATAAACGTCAACTGTGATACTCCGTCCTCGAATATGATTTAATCCAGTTGGAAAAAAATATTCGTTTCCTTCATTATGACCTAATACGTGGTATACAGGAGTTTCCGTGTTAAAACACACTTTCATCATGTAAATGCTATAGTTATATCTCGGATGAATGAAACTAGCGCTACAGTTCGCAGCCAAGTCCAACAAATAAGAGTGATTTATGTCAGCCAGTTATCATCCGGATAGCCTAACAGGTAAGGCATTGGCACGGCACGCCAAGTATCCAGGTTCGATTCCTGGTCTGGACATTTTTCGCTCTGTTGGAATAAACGTCAACCGTGATACTCCATCCTCGAATATGATGAATAGCCTATTTCAAAATGAAAGTAAGACTTATTTGGTTCATTGTTTTCTATAAAATATAATGAGGAGAAATAAGATTTATAATGTCACTAATGAGAAATAATTAATAATGAAATTTAAACATTCAGGATTAAAAAAAATAAAATCTTTAAATACGGATGTCGGATTCATTAGTAAAAGGATATTGATTTAAATCCAGATCGCCCTAAAACTCTGTATTAAGTTAATTGTAAATGCATTTCGATCAATTTACATTAATAACGAGCTTTTTATTAACCAAATTTGTAAATAATATTTCATAATCAATTTTAAATTCTTTGAGTTTTCTTTATAGCATTTATTAAAATTTTGAATAATTTGAAAACTCTCTTATATTTCGAGTAAAATGAAGTACATGATGTACCATCGTCATAAATGGAAAATAGAATGCTATATATATATAAGCTACATAAATAACTAAAACCAATAATTCTAAAATAAGCCTGTTTATCAATTAAAACAAGCATATATTACTATTGGTATAAGAAAAGGATAAGAAGCCAAAAATATAATTGAGCGAAATGTACCTTCGCAAACATGACGTCACATAATCACAATATTTTAAAATTATTATAAAGAAGAGGAAATTTTAAAATAATAATAGAACGATTACTTGTCATAGCCTAAAAAAAAGTGTGGCTGTAAAATAATATGCCCTTTGCTTTTTCAGTTTTCTTGAAGTTCATGGAAAGTCAAAACTTGCCATTGCATTTTTTTCCTATAGCGTAATATCCTCAATTTACATTTTGAAGTAAAAACTGGAGATTATAAAGCCAAGATTACAAAACCGCAGTTGTCCAAGTTGCTCTTTTTTTCACACTCGGTTCTGATAGAGGAATGTTTTGCTATAGATCATCTGTGAAATAATCGAGCTCCTTTTAGCTCATAGGCTATCAAAGCCTGAGAGCTAGTGTGCCCGCAGGATCTGTAGGTAGGTGTGTATGTATGTATGTACGTAACGCGATAACTCATGATGGAACACCCGATTTGCTTCAATTTTTTTTCTTTTAGGTTAACTCTGATAAAGCGCTTCCCTGATTAGTTTTGGGGTTCATTGGTTAAGTATAAAGGGGCAAAAGAATGCTACCCCCCCCACCCCCTAATTTAGATAAATGGGTTTTTCATGCAGAATTATTCGATTTACTCCAAATTTCGTTAAGGAGCTGCCTTGATTAGATTTGGAGGTTCATTATTTAGGTATAAAGGGGGGGGGGGAAGGGGGAATAGACCACACCCTTGATTTAGATAAATAGGTTTTTCATGCAGAGTTATTCGATTTGCTCCAAATTTGGTATACCAGTTTATTATGTTAAGAAGATGCCTTGATTAGATTTGGAGGTTTATCGGTTAAGTATAAAGGGGGATAGGGATTAGTTCCCCCTTTTTAGATAAATGTTTTATTCATGCAGAATTATTCGATTTGCTTAAAATTTGATATACCAGTTATTCCGATATGGTGCTTCCTTCATTAGATTTGGAGGTTCATTGATTAAGTATAAAAGGGGGAAAGGGGAGTCGATTCCCCTCCCCATAATTCAGATAAATGGGTTTTATACAGAATTATCCAATTTACTTTTTTTTTCTAGGTTCATTCTGATAAGGAGCTTTCCTGATAATATTTGAAGGTTCATTTGTTAAGCATAAAGGGGGAAATGGGGAAGCTAATACCCCTTAATTTAACGAAATAGTTTTTTCATGCTGAATTATCTGATTTGCTTCAAATTTGGTATACCAGTTTATTATGTTAAGGAGCTTCCCTGATTAGATTTGGAAATTCATTGGTTAAGTATAAAGGGGGGTAACGGAGGCTAATCGTCCTTCATTTATTTTTTGTGGGGCATTATTCTTTGAAAACTGAGTATAATATACAATTAGTGTGAATAGCCTGTGAGCTCAATGTCATCAGTTTAACGGGCCCTTTTCTTATTATTTCTGTTTTGGTTTTTCTGTATAAAACATTTGTATAGTGTTCACTTTATCATAGTTAGTAAGACAGAGTTATCAAAATCGCAAGCTTATAAGTGCTGCAGGTGTCACTTTATCGATGAACAAAAGAGAAAATCACATTCGAAGAAACGATATGACGGTATGAACACTAGCAACTTTGAACTATTCATGATTATTATCAATTGCACTTTTTACACCTAAATAAAGGATATACAATAATTTCTTTTAGAACAAATGAAGGCAGTTACTTTTTGTATATATCTCTATTTCGCCGATAATGCGATTCTTGTTAAGACAAATTTGATGTTCTCTTTAGTGTAGTTCCCATATTTTTTAGCAATTAGATGAGGACAAATCATATATTTACTAGAACACTGATGAAAAAGAAGTCAGCGACCAACCTTTTAATGTGATAAAATTCCCTCCTCCTCCCGAACAGATTTTGATTTTAGCCGTCAAAGAAGTTTTCTAGCCACGCAGAGTTTTATACTTCCTTTTGATTATGTAGAGGAAAGACAGAGACTTCATTCAATGTAGGAAAGACGAAGAGATCAATTTATAGTTTAAATACTATCAAAAGTATTAAAGAATATTGAAATAGCAACAGTAGTTCTCGAGAAAAATGTGCTTTAATAT
Source organism: Maratus speciosus (assembly GCA_963932465.1). Classification (NCBI taxonomy): domain Eukaryota; kingdom Metazoa; phylum Arthropoda; class Arachnida; order Araneae; family Salticidae; genus Maratus; species Maratus speciosus. The sequence goes on from OZ010789.1 coordinate 557,712,405, forward strand.
TAACTGTATTCTCGAGGATTGATTCTCTTTTAAGGTAAATGACATTGGCGAAAATGTAACATACTAATTTTTTATACGATTCATAAATTATTTGAATTATTTACTTTATATTAAATACTAGAAAGGTAGCCCGTCAAAAATGACGGAAATTTAGATATAAAGTTATACAACTCATGTGCAAGAATATGAGTTTTCTCGCTTGTTCCGTAGTGATAGATGAAAATAACACATTTAAAGAACGAAACACATTTATGAAAAATTGTGTACAGTAGAAGACCACTAATCTGCACAGTTTGGTTCCAAGTGTTATGCAGATTTGAGGCTTTTTGCGGTCATGTCTATTCAATCTTTGTTTAAATTTTTTTTAATTCATATATTGGACAATTTAGATTGTTAAGCCTTAAAAATAAATAAATTTTACACTTGAAGTAAGGTAAAAACTATTAAATTATCGTATACGATTTCATGAAATGGTATTATATGGTATTATGAGTGTGTGCTTCACGATCTTGGTTACGACGTTGGCGAAATTGGCTGCAACTTGTCATAATCTTAATAGTGTGGGCCGCTATAACAAAAAAGTAACCAGTTTTTAGTAAAATTTCTGATATAAAGTAGCTTTCAAAAACTTGTGTAAAATTGCAGGCCGTTCTCATGTTATGTCAGTCCTAAGAATAATATTTCTAACACTGAAGAGTTTCCATGTATATATGAAATTTAGAAAAGCTTCTCCAAAAAAAAGGTCCTGAAATGACATTGTAATTCCTCTAACTTCAAAGTTTAATCGGGCCCTGATGTTGTTTACTGAAATCTAATAAATACAGTTATTTTGAATATTACAACAGAATTAAACAGTTAAACTTATTTAACTTAAACCCGCTGTTACTTCCCGATGTTATTTTTTACTATTAAGAAAGAAAATTATTTAAATTTTTCAAATCATGCATTTATAATTTTTTTCCGTCTTTAATAACTAAATAATGAAAAAATATGCTTTTGTTCTGAGCTCATAAATATGGCAATAAAATAATGTGTTACGGGATCGGCATTATTTATTTTTGTTCAAAATCACGCGATCAGAGATGAAAAATGTAAAGAAAAAACAATTGACTTGAAATGACATTTATTATTTTGTTTTTTCGCGTTCACATGTTATTGTCGCTGGTTAAAAAAGAAAAAGGGACAAGTTTTGATGTATTCTGTGGCAACTTCTTATATTTTTGTAGATTCAAGTAAGAAAGAAAATAAATGCTGGTAGCTTGTTTTTTATGAGTTATTATTACTAAGTTTTGAAGTTATCTCACCGTAGGAGTTGTTCCATAAATAGTACAACTATACGAGCACAAAGGTGCTAATGTGAGTATGGTTTAAGTTTAAAATATAAAGTTTATTAAAAGTCTTTCATTCGTAGAATTTAAAAGTAATCAAAAATCTGCTTTGCGTGGTACGTTTTGTGGATTTTTTACATTAGTGGCGTCCGCCGCGACAGGACCTGAGTTTAAACAAGGTTATCTATCACACGTAGTTTAAAAGGTGTTAATAAAAAAAATTAAATGAAATAAAGATTTTCCATGATGTTTAAGTTGGTTAAAGGTTTTAAAAAGGAAGATTTGATCTTCGTAGCCGAGCAATTAGGTGAAACAGCAGCACCAACGGCTTCACTTGTGGCACTTAAAGATTTAATTTTGAATTGTAAGGCATATAAAGATGATCCTGAATTTGTACAGAGCGTTTTAGAAAATGCCGTTTCAGAAAGAAAGGAAAAGGAAAAATTAGAGAGACAGTCAAAGGAAAAAGATGAAGCATTGAATATGGAATTACAAGCAAAGATTAAAGGCGAAAAGTTAAAATTGGCGCACGAGTTAGAATTGGCGAAACTGCAGTCAGCAGTAAACAGCCAAGGTGGAGCTCTTAATCCAATTAACGATAATTATGCAATGTGAAGAAAGTTTACGCTGCCCAAATTAGAATTCAGAAAGTTTGGCGGTGAAATAATAGACTGGTTACCGTTTTGGTGTCAATTTAGACAAATTGATGAAGATACAGAAATAGCACCAGAAGATAAATTTCAGTACTTGGTGCAAGCAACAGTTGCCGGCTCCCGAGCAAGAGAAGTGGTAGAGAGTTTCCCGCCAAGTGGCACTAATTACGCCAAGGCAATTGAGAGTTTAAAAATCCGTTTTGGTAGAGAAGATATATTGGTAGAAGTCTACGTGAGAGAACTACTCAAATTAATAATATCAGTACAAACGAAGGGAAAATTCTCGTTGACATCGTTATATGATAAATTGGAATTATATTTACGAGCCTTAGATACATTAGGTGTCACAACTGACAAATGTGCATCAATTTTATATCCATTAGTTGAGTCCTGTTTTCCAGCAGAATTTCTAAAACCGTGGAATCGCACGAACATATCGTCTGAGAAAACTGAGGCACAGGACAGATTAAATAGTCTGATGCAGTTTTTGCGAACTGAAGTAGAAGGTGAAGAAAGGGTGTCACTCGCCGTAGCTGGTTTTGGATTAGCTAAAAGTGAAGACCGTAAATATGTCGCAAAAAGGAATCACCATAATTTTGAACATAAAACCGGTAAAACTTTGACAGCGGCAGGTCTGTTGACTACCTCTTCCGTAACAGAGACAAAAGGAGTCTGCATTTTTTGCCAGGGAAGACATGCAAGTTCGGAATGCTTTTCTGCGAGAAAATTAAACTTAGCGGAAATACAAAAAATCGCCAAGGAGAAAAGATGCTGCTTCATATGTTTAGTACCAGAACATACCGCTAAAAGATGCCGAGCGATGGTGAAATGTATTATTTGTAATAAGCGGCATGTGCCATTACTATGCGATCAACGTAAGTCATCCGGTAAAGATACTCAAGAGGGAGCTGAGGAGAAGTCTAAAAGAGATGAAGTGAATATGACAAATATTAGTAAGAAGAGCGCCAAAGTGTTCTTGCAGACCTTGAAGGTGAAGCTAGTTTCTGAAAGTAAACAGAAGATTGTTCGTTTATTGTTAGATTCAGCATCACAGAAATCGTATATATTAAAAAGTGTGGCGGAAGAAATGAATTACAAGCCTATTCGGCAAGAAAAGATAATACATTCGCTGTTTGGCGACATTACTACTCAAGAATGCCAACACAACTGTTACAAAATAAGAGTTAGAGATTTGAGCGAAGAATTCAGGTGTAATTTCGAAGTACGAGATCAAGTTAGCATATGCGGAGATATTCAACCCGTTACACAGGGGCCATGGTTACAAGAATTAAAGGAAAGTGGCATCATGTTAAGTGATGTGAGTCAATGTTGTGGTAGTATAGAAGTTTTAATTGGAGCTGATGTTATGGGGAAAATGTTAACTGGTAAAAGAAAAATATTGTCTTCTGGTTTAGTTGCAGTGGAAACATATCTCGGATGGACATTAATGGGAAAGGCACCATGTGAAAAGCCATATTCATCCGAAAACTTGGCGATGACAGTAACATCAATGTTTCTAAAAGAAGCGGATATCTCAAACCTATGGAGACTTGACTTAATCGGAATTACAGATCCCATAGAGAAGAAGTCAAGAGAAGAGATAGATCGCCAAACTAAGGAGCATTTCTTCGAAACAGTAAAAATAAACGATGAAAATCGGTATGAGATTTGTCTTCCTTGGGCTGATGACATAACAACACTGCCAAATAACTTTAAGTTGGCGATGAAACGTTTGGAAGGCATCACCTCAAAGTTAATCGCCAAGAACATGTTTCAACAATACGAGAATGTTTTTAATGATTGGATTAACGAAGGTATTATAGAGGAAGTTCCTTCTTACGAAACGAAATCTTATGGCAATTACTTGCCGCATCATCCAGTCATAAACGAGAGTAGTACTACAACCCCGATCCGTCCTGTATTTGATGCGTCAGCAAGATTAGCAAATTATCCATCTCTGAATCAATGCCTACAATGTGGACCCAACTTGATCGAGCTCATTCCAGATGTTCTTCTACGCTTTCGAGAAAGAAAACTTGGTGTAATTGCAGATATTAGGAAAGCTTTTTTACAGATCAGCATTTGTGAGAAAGATAGAAATTTCCTACGTTTTTTGTGGTGGAAGGACTTAAAGGAAAAGAAATTAATGACATTCAGGCATACCCGAGTAGTATTCGGTGTGAAATGCAGTCCATTTCTTCTTTCATCTGTCATTGAATATCACATCCGAAGGGCTCCAGATTTCTCTGAAAGTTTTAAAGATAGATTGTTGCACAGTTTTTATGTGGATAATGTCGTAACCAGTGTAAATAGCGAAGAAGAATTGAAACATTTCATCGAAGATGCGAGGATGCTCATGGCGAAAGGCAGTTTTGATCTAAGACAGTGGAAGTACACAGGTGATCGCCAAGAAACGCCAAACACGAATGAAACTAACGTCTTAGGACATGTTTGGAATAAGGAATCCGACATGTTGAAAATCAACCTAAGTTGGCTACAAGATTTTGACACAGAAAAGATCACCAAACGCAGTATGTTGTCAGCTGTGCATAAAATATTTTATCCCTTTGGTTTTACGTCGCCAGTCATGATTTGTCCGAAAATAATGTTGCAAAAAGCCTGGAAATTAGGTTTTAAATGGGATGAAGAGATAACTGGTGAGTTACGTAAAGAATTTTTACTATGGTTTCAAGAGCTAACAGTTTAAAAGGATATAGAGATCCCAAGATACATGAAAATGACTCCAGGAAACATAGAAGCGTGTGCACTTCACACATTTGTAGATGGAAGTAAAGATGCTTACGCAACAGTTATATTCCTTAGAATAGAAATTGGAAACCAAGTCGAGTTAGTTTTTATAGCAGCCAAATCAAGAGTTGCAACTTTGAAGAACGTCACAATACCAAGAATGGAATTATTGACGGCAACTATGGGAACTCGTTTGGCGTAAACTATCGTAGATGCCCTCGGTTGGGAAAAGATGAAGAGATATTATTGGAGTGATTCATCTACAGTACTCGCTTGGATATCCAGAGATGTCAATTGGTCAGTATTTGTGCGAAATCGAGTTCTAGAGATCAGAAGATTAAGCAGTCCTTCATCATGGATCTATGTGCCAAGTGATAAAAATCCTGCAGATTTGCCAACTCGTGGATGTAAAGCGAGACAGCTAGCTGCCAGGAGATGGTGGGAGGGTCCAGCTTGGTTGAGAGATTCAGCAGAGTTTGAAAAATATACGAACTCTAGTGATCAAGACTATGACGAAGATGAAATTCGGAAGGAACGAATAAAGTCAGTTTCCATGATAACGAATTCTGATGTTAAACAAGATGGTTGGTATTACAGATATTTCTCGAGTTATGTAAAAATCATACGGATGGTCGCATGGATATTACGTTTTAGGCATAACTGCAGAAGTACCGAAGTGAAAAGAGGAGGAGACCTGACGTCATCTGAATTTAAAGAAGCTGAATTAAAGACTCTACGTATGATTCAGAAAGAAGCGTTTTTTCCCGAGAATGATAACAGATTGAGAACTTTACAAACATGGAAAGATGAACAAGATATAATTCGACTGGAGACTAAAATAACGTACAGGAAAGACAATGAAGATTTTCTGAAACCTATAGTCCTGCCAGCAAAACATGAAGTTGTAAAACGACTCATATATCATGTACATGTAAAACATTGTCACGCTGGATTACAGATTCTACTTAATTTATTGAGAGAAAAATACTGGATACTTAATGGTCGTAGAAATGTAAAACAAGTGTTAGCACAGTGTGTTGTCTGCAAACGCTTCAGTGGGAAGAGTTTATGGAGAGACAGTGCGCCTCTACCGGAAAATAGAATAAAGGATGCTAACGTATTTCAGATCACAGGTGTAGACATGGCGGGTCCGTTATACTTGAAGAAAATTAAGAAATCTTGGATATTGATATTTTCCTGCGCAATATACAGAGCAGTGCATTTAGAGCTAGTGACCGCTGCTTCGACTGAGGCATTTTTGATGGGACTCAGACGATTCGTAGCACGGAGAGGAAGGTGCGCTGTCATTTATTCTGACAACGGCACAAACTTCACTGGATCAGCTAATTTATTGAAAAGCCTAGATTGGTCACGAATACAAAAATACAGTTCTGTTAATGCTATTGATTGGAAATTTAATCCACCAACCGCAGCGTGGTGGGGTGGCTTTTGGGAAAGGCTTATCAGAATAATGAAAGGTCTTCTCAAAAGAGTATTAGGTCATGCTTACCTCACTTATGAAGAAATGAACACAATTTTGACAGATGTGGAAAGTGTAATAAATGCAAGACCGCTAACATACCTTTCGGAAGACGCAACTGTGAAACCTATCTCCCCATCTATGTTTCTGCAGAGTATAGAAGAATGCAATCTTTCAGACCTGGATGTTGTGGAACAAAAATCATTAAGCAAGAGATTGAAGTATCGCCAGTCATTGCAAAAAGAATTGAAGGATCGCTTCAGGTCCGAATATTTAATTGCATTAATTGAAAGAGCAAGGAACAAACACCAAGAGCAAATTATAGCTGTAGGTGATGTTGTATTGATCGGATCTGATAATAAAAAGAGAACTGATTGGCCTTTAGGTCGAATTACAGAACTTATACCTGGTAGAGACAAGAAAGTTCGACTCGTAAGAGTTCAAACATCACAACATGAGCTTTTACGACCTATACAAAGAATATATCCACTAGAGATAGCTTCGTCTACTGACTGTCCGAAACCAAAGATTTCTCACAATCCAGTGAAAATACTTAACAAAGCTACAATTTTGGATGTATCCTCAAGCAAGGAATCTCCTAGACACAGCAGGGCTGGAAGGATACTGAAAATTCCTGAAAGACTGAATTTATAGCAAGTGACTTTGTCCATTTCTCTACGTTTAAAATTAGTTCTAATTATACAAGGTAATCAGAAGGTGGGAGGATGTTACGGGATCGGCATTATTTATTTTTGTTCAAAATCACGCGATCAGAGATGAAAAATGTAAAGAAAAAACAATTGACTTAAAATGACATTTATTATTTTGTTTTTTCGCGTTCACATGTTATTGTCGCTGGTTAAAAAAGAAAAAGGGACAAGTTTTGATGTATTCTGTGGCAACTTCTTATATTTTTGTAGATTCAAGTAAGAAAGAAAATAAATGCTGGTAGCTTGTTTTTTATGAGTTATTATTACTAAGTTTTGAAGTTATCTCACCGTAGGAGATGTTCCATAAATAGTACAACTATACGAGCACAAAGGTGCTAATGTGAGTATAGTTTAAGTTTAAAATATAAAGTTTATTAAAAGTCTTTCATTCGTAGAATTTAAAAGTAAACAAAAATCTGCTTTGCGTGGTACGTTTTGTGGATTTTTTACAAATGTAACTAAGAGACATTGCAAAATTAAATCTTTGTGATTTCAAACCATAAACAAACGATACCGCCACCATTTTACCTACTATGATGTCATTAGAATATTGTCTATTGATTGTTGGAGAACTTACTTTGTGAATGATTACCTCAATGATTTAAAATTTTTTTAAGTTTCACAATGAATGAATCACTTGTGTTTGTTTAGGTTTATGGAATGAGATATTAAGCTGTGAACCTAATTTCAACTAAAGTTATCGAAGGATATATGTATTTTTAATTGAAATTAAAAACTATGCTTTGATCTCGAAATAAAAAGTTTTAGTTTCTATAATTGGTTATTTCTGTTAATTATTTATTTAGGTACTTTTCCATTATAGCGCATTTTTAAAAAAAGCTTGGCGCAGTTCGGGCATCAGAAAGTGAGATATGTTGCCAAAATATATAAACAGCTATGAAAACAAATCTAATGAACTTTTATTTTTGTTTATATATGCACTTATATACATAAAAAAATCGTTTCTAAATATATATAATATTTTTTTATATACAAATTACGGCACAGATTTCAGATATGAACCGGAATACCTAACTGGCGCCAAAATGGTGTTGTTTTGCCTGCTATGGTAACCCGGCTATTGTTTCTTATTTATTAATAAATTCTTTATTTACTTTTATTTTCTGTTTTTAATTATATAAACTGTTGGTACAGATGTCATATTCGCCCCATATTGGCGCGATTTTTTTCTGTCGCCAATATCATATAGGCAACAGGTACTTAACTTGCCCAAAGTGTCGTTATTTTGCTTGATGTGGAAACCCGGATTATGTTGTTTATGCTGTTGATGTTTTCGCGAAATTGGCAACCGAAAAAAATCGCGCCAATATGGGGCGAATATGACATCTGTTCCGAACTGCTTTGTTCTATAGCTATTATTCAAACTTTTATTCAATTATAGTTATTTCCTTTTCAAAATGATAGCAAATAATTTAAAAATATATAAGTAACTGGTATTCGAAAGCGAGATTTCTGCTAAATTGGCGTCAGAGAAAAATCACGCCAACCCCGATGCGTATATGACATCTGTGCAAAATTACGGCACAGATGTCATATTCGCCCCATATTGGCACGATTTTTTTTCTGACGCCAATGTCATATACACACCGGGTACTTAACTCTGGCCAAAGTGTCGTTATTTTGCTTGATATGGTAACCCGGATGTTGTTGTTTATGCTGTTGATGTTTTCGCCAAATTGGCGTCGGAAAAAAATCGCGCCAATATGGGGCGAATATGACATCTGTGCCAAAATTACTTCTGTTAAAAAATGGGTAAAAAAATTGGTAAAAAAATAATTAAAAAATGGGTAAATAGATTTTTTTACATTAAATAAAGGTACTTGTTAGCTATCCCGTCGACCAAATTACTGTCGCCAAATTGTAAGATTAAATGCCAATAATGGTTGACATTAAACATGATCATGTGTTTCTTACGTCATCAAGTGATTTTTAATTCGACGTTATATTTGTATTTTTATTAATGCTTTGCTAATTTAATTGACCTTTCGTTGTTTAAAATAAAAATTATGTCAATTTGTATAATTTGGCGAGTGGTTTGGCGATTTATATAATTTGGCGAAACTGGTCGACGGGATAGCTAACAACTACCAAAATAAATTGCATACATATGGAAAAAATTGCTTGTGAGTATGAAGCAGTAAATAAGTTGTCAGAAAATACGTTGGCAAACTTGTTTCTCGCCAAGCAACTTTTCTCCGAAGTTTTGTACATAAGCAATGATTGCTAGAAAACATTTTAAATTATGATATGCGCTTTTATGTGTCACTACATTTATGCATACTATACTGTGTGTATAAATGCTACAGTTCATATGCAGGGCTACACAAAGGAATTCGTAAGGGTTACTGAGTATGAGAGTAAATTGCTTAAAGGTGGTTTTTAAAGGAGTTATGCGTTTTTACGCTGAACTACATTTAGTTTACTAAGAAATGTTTGCAGAATATAGATAAAATAAAATACAGGGTCACTCAAAGAATTGGATACATAACCGTCTATGGACGATAATATCTGGAAATGTGATTTCAATAGTTTTAAGAGTAGTTTAAATTAAATTTTGGCTAAATAGTGGCATGTAATAACGATACTATTGGCTATGGACGGTAACTGCTGAAATCAATTTTTAAAATTTTTTATGCGTCTTCTAAAATGTTTACTTAGTTATCTTATTTCCCCAAATAACGAAGTTTTGTTAAAGCATTCAGGATGTGTTGGAAAGTGTTTCATATTCTATGCTTAACGCATGATTTTTCTTTCTTCTTTAGTCTTATATTGCAATTAATTTATTCTTAATTTTTTAGTCTTATACTGCTTTATAGAAACTTTGGCACAGTTGTCATATACGCCAATTTGGCGAAAACATCAACAGCATAAACAACAACATCCGGGATACCATATCAAGCAAAATAACGACACTTTGCCGCCAGTTAAGTACCCGTTGTGTAATGACATTGGCGTTAGAAAAAAATCGCGCCAATATGGGGCGTATATGACATCTGTGCCGAAACTTTAATATTTAATTTTTAAACTCTTCGCTCCACACCCCTTACATATAGTACAAACTATAACACAGATATCGCAAAATAATAGACAGTTTGGTACTTTTCCACTGTAGGAGCTTTGGCGTTTTTTAAAAAAAAAGCTTGGTGTAATTTGGGCATCAAAAAGTGAGATTTGGGTTCGTTTCCGTTATACGGATACCTTTGTCACCAAGCGTAATAGATGGCGCAAAATGAAAATCACGTGAATTGAAGCATTTGAAAAATAAAAGAAAAAACATTGTCGATACTAAAGTGAGCATTTAAAAAATATAACATTTGAAAATTCCAGACTTTTACGAACTATTTCATTAAATCACAATTATATACTTAAAATAAGTGAACAAATAACTGTTATAAAATAAAGCAATAAAATAAAACTCATATTAAACTGCTGGCATAAAATTAAAAATATCTTTTAGCATTTTGAAATAATTGGCGCATTAGCATACATTTTGGCATGGTGTCCGTATAACGGAAAAATATCGAGATTTGTTGTCAAATCATATAAACAGCTATGAAAACAAACTTGATGAGCGTGTTTGTTTGTTTTATATGTTTATTTTATATGTATATTATTGATGTTTTTATGTACAAATCACATCTGTTTCTTTATAAAATTAGAGAAACGTCTTTTTTATATTAAATAAACCGTATAAATATCGAAAAAAAATGCGTGTGTATATAAAATGAAACAGTGGATAGGTTCCCGGAAAATATGTTGCCAAATTTCCTTTTTCGCCAAGGCACCTATACTGGAAAAGTACCTAAAGCACAGTAAAATCGCGCAGTTAGGAGCTCACACAGTACAGCGTCGTCTATTGGCGGTTATTTTATTAGTAGCATCGGGAGGAAGATGTAAAGATGTACTTTAAATTCTCACTCATAGATTTTGAAAAATATCTTAAAAGAGCGGAGTTTAAATTAAATTTCGGTGACCTCCTTTATGAAAGATTAATGGTTTTAAATGGGAATTTCGCCAAATTAGCCAGCTATCACCAAATTGGCTAACATTTGGCGCTACTGTGGTAACCCTGCATTAGCTTTTTTCAACAATTACTCATTTCAATGAGGCGGTCCTAGCGGAATCGTGAGGGACACACAGAGATTTGGATTTTATATAAACTAGGGGATCGTACCCGGGCTTCCCGGGTTACAGAATGTAGGTGAAAAAGTAATCTTTTTTTACATGCAATATATTTTTTAGATTGCCCACTGAAAATAAAAAACATTTTCCATATGAAAAATATGAATTATACGATCAATTATAATAGCTCCATGTTTTATCAGAAGTCATACATTTATATTTTTTCAAAATTCCGATAATGTAATTACACACGGATTTATAAAATTGCATTCATTCAGATTTTTGATACGAATTTAATAAATGCAGAGAAAATAAGTGACACAAATATTCTTTAAAATACATTTTTGTAAAGAGAAAGTGTTGCATCGTTTGTAAAGTTAAATTGCAATAAACTAAAAAGCATTTAATTGATAAATAAAAACGAAATAAAACCAAAACTCACCGGGTTTTATAACGCAGACGATATTATTGACATAGCACGTATTTTAATTTCTATTTTTTCAGTTTTTATGAGAAAATGGCAACAAAAAGATAGAGCAATCTACTATTTTCCTTTTTTCCCCTTTACTTTCAACAGAAATGGAGTACTTCAGTTGCCGCCACGATTGCAAAAAAAGTAACAAAAACTACAAAAAAATTAATATCTGAAAATTAAATTAAGATACAGCTTTCAAACAAATTGCATTTAAAAGAGCATTTTTTTCCTTATACGACGATGTAAAAATTTAAAATGTGCGATGTTTAGAAGTTTAAAAATTTGCAGTAGCATAAATTGTAAAACCGAAATTTTATTTCAAATTTCAAAGTGTTGCCATTCGCAAAATGACGTATGCGTTACGCACACATATGTTTGTCCTTTATAATATAGATAGATTATATTAAAGGCAAATTTCATAAATAAATTTGTATTTGTTTGTATATTTTCATTGTCTCTGTACGTTATCATTCGAAATATAGTTTTAGTTGTACAATAACGCAATTTTGGCACCAGCCTCTAAATTTGTAGATGTCGGAAAATATTTTACATGCTGATTTTTGCTGAATTTTCAGTTGCATTGATATGGATACGCTTATTAATATAACACTTCCAAAATAGGTGCTGCTGTCGGATATCTTTGCCAAAATAAGTTTTGTTGTATTATTCAAGGTCAAAGCGTTGGAAATGTTATAAGATACTATGTGTACTTGACCTGTTCTTTCATTAATAAAACAGCAGGAAGCCCTATAAATAACATCTTCATTCACTCTAAATTGCAGTCGTTAAAAACTTGGAAGAATAAATGGAAGCCCTATATTTAAAATAGATAATAATATGTTCTTCTACCCAGAAACCTCCATATTTTAAAACCTTTTACATAATATATAATTCCATTAATGCTTGCCTTAGTTAAAGGTGATTAAAGAAAATCACATACAGAATGCATTTTAAATGCATTTTTATCAATACAAATTTTCAGCTCTTGATTTTATTTTAAATCCTCAGTATCAGAAAGATATAATCTAGATTCATTTAACAAGCAATATTGGTTTATTAAAGTAATTCAATTTGTATTAAAGTATATTAAGCAGCGCGAAAAACTGGGCATGGTCTTCTCCAACAGTAATTTCTAGTATTATTTCCGATACATTTTCTAGGATGTTTTTACAAATATATAATGCGCGGAAAGCTACACAGAATTCTGTTGGAAAAGTGCAGGCCTAGATTGGCTAGTAGTAGTCGCCACCGACATTAATATGTACTTTTTTTAAAAAAATTCCGTAATGTACCAGTTTTGTCCTTTAAAAAAAACCAGATTACAAAATACCTATATATTTTAAAATGAAGTCCTTTTGCCCTTTTTGATAACTCAATTAAATTTTGAATGCCATTTCTGTGCTAAACATCATGTACAGGATCATTATATTTAAAACTCATCTATTCAGAAGTCTCTTGGATAGTACTAGGATTTCAAACAAAATAAAATTCGCTTGTATTGATAATGAAATTAAAAATTACAAGGTAAAGTTTGATAATTAAAAAAAAAACAGCTGTCTGTGAGACTGGTAACATCAGTCAAGGGCTAATAACTTGAAACATATTAAAATTTGTATTAAATTGATTTTCTTTTCAAGTATCTATTTATATCATGGTATATCTTTGGAAATTTTCTTGATAAAAGAACATAACTAATGGAAAATTATGTTTTTAATTCGACTGTTTTCTTAAATGAGTTATGTAAAATTTTTATATTTTTTCTCAGATTTACGCGCCAAATATTTATAATTTCTTCAAGTTTCGAAAAAATATATATATAATTTATGTTTATATAAAATGAATTCAATTTTCTATGTAATCATTGAGAAGTTTCGAAATCAATTCATCTCTGTCTACAAATTCATCTCTAAAAAATAAATCGTATGATAACGGCAATTTACTTACCCTCCTCCCTCCGCCCGCCTTTGTTTGTGTGACTATTTACAAACCAATTGAGATTTAAATTAGAGATACGTATATGTTGACACGATAACAGACTTGTTTCGAAGGCACTTGTTTATATTAATTCATCCATGTAGAAGTGATCGAATTTCGCATCATTCAATCGTGTTAAATTGTTGATTGTGAAATCTGTATTGCAAATTATTATGTATGCGTGAAGGCAGAATTTTAAACAAAAAGCAGCATTTTCTTTCTTGTTCCTAATTAATTTGTGAAAGCAATTATGAACGCCTACCTCGTAGGTCAATCTTTTTTATTTAAAGTTCGTATGTGAGCCTACGCTAATAACCCGAAGAATCTTGGAAGCTGATGTTAAACCAATGACAACGTTCCATTATTATTATTATTATTATTATTATTATTATTATTATTATTTGCAGTTTATAGGTATTTTTAGGATTCAGTACTTAAAAAGTAAAATCAAAACAATTATAAGATAATTCGAGTGTCTGTCTGTATGTCCGTCGTCTGTCTATCACAGCCATTTTTCTCGTAAACCATGAAACATGGCAATTTCAAATTTGGTAGAAGTAATAAAGACCTCACACATTTATAGATTATTAACAATTCAAAAATATTTTTAGAAACAACGTAGGGGGATAGTTATGTTACTTAAAATTAAAATCTCTTTTTTATGTGTCATATGGGGTATCGTCTAAAAGCACACTTAACGTCGAACTCAATTTGTTTTAATTTTAGGTATTATCTTAATAGAGATATCGTAGAAAATTTAATGCAAAAATATGACCCACCCCTCTATTTTTGAATCTATTGAAACTAAAATTATGAAAAAATTAGGAGTAGTAGAAGTGTATTTAAACCTTGCAGAAACACTATAGCGATTCCCCTAGGTCACAAACTGTTTGAGAAATTCGCATTTTTCAGTTACAGACAAATTTCACTTTGCGAGCCCTCAGTTAGGGTGTTCAGGGGAGCTCGAGGTGCCTACCGTCGTGGAAGTGTAAAATGATTGTTGATAGTGATTTTTGAAAGAAAAAACTGCCAGTAATTCGGTGAGATAATAACCTCTAAAGACACGGATGGTTTTGACATATGTAAACACACGGGTTGAGTACTCTATGCGATAGAGATTTTAAATCCTCGACTTTTAATGATATACTTGTATAATGCCCAGATCCTAATTAATATATTTATTGTATGGGACCCTCTGCGCACGAGTAATACTCACATGTTTCTTTTACTTACTTCTTCTTTTACTTACTGGATACTTCAAGTCAACCTCTAACCGGATATTTTGTTTTAAATTATTTTTAGGTTGTTTTTTACATAAAGTTTTGGAATTTATTAAAAGCGATTTTTTTGCACCAGAGTTAATATGACGTCTGCGTATTTTACTGGCATAGTTTTGATTTATAAAATAGATTCTATGCAATTCTAACATTATGTTAAAAAAAAGTGTGGACTTTAAACACTTATTTAAATTCGGTTGATGTATCACAGTTCTGTATATTAATTCTAATTACCTTTTCAAAAAAACCTTTAAACATATTCTGAATCAGCAAAAAGGCATGTAATTTCAGAATGAAAACCTGTTAAGAAATTTTTAATGGAGGATTATGTTTAATCCAAAGGAGTTATTCCATTTTCAGTAAGATTGAGCTCTCTAAGAAATGCTTATTATATCTGATATGCATTATTATATCTGATATATTTGTTACCTTATATCTGATTAGTAATAAATATAAATTATTTACCATTTATATTTACTTCCAACTCATATTTGTAGAAATTACTAAATTAAAAAGAATCGTATTTTTTAAAGTAATAATTCTTCATTTCCCAGAGAAGGTTAGAACACTCATAAATTGTTAGTACTTAGGAGAACTAAAAAACGGAGTACTAACAAACAATATTAACTGAAGACCTATTAATAAAGTTCAAACGAAGGATTATGTTCCGTGCTAAGGAAAAGTTTCATTTTTCGAAAGGTTTAATCCTCTAAGAAATGTTTCTTATATTTAATCTGTAACATAATACCATTGTTACCGTATTTTTGATTAACATGTAACATAAATTATTTCACATTTATGATGTTTACTTCCAACTCATGTTTGTAACTAAATAAAAAAAAAAAAACGTGTTTTTAAAGTAATAGTTCTTTGTTTCCCAGCGAACGTTTGAACTCTTATAAACTTTTCTTACTTAGGAGTGCTAACAAACAATACTAACTGAAAACCTATTAATATAGTTCAAACGGTGGATCATGTTCCCAGCTAAGGAAATGTTTCATTTTTCGAAAGGTTTAAGTTCTCTAAGAATTTTTTCTTATATTTTAGCTGCAGCATAATACCTTCGTTATCTTATTTTTGATTAACATTCAACATAAATTATTTTCCATTTATAATATTTACTTCCAAATCATGTTTGTAGAAATTACTAAATAAAAAAAGTCCGTATTTTTTAAAGTAATGGTTCTTCATTTCCCAGAGTCCGTTTGAACTCTCATAAATTTTTAGTACTTAGGATAACTAACAAATGGAGTACTAATAAGCAATATTAACTAGAAACCTATTAACAAAGTTCAAACAGAGGATTATGTTCCCTGCGAAGGAAATATTTCATTTTTAAAGTAATGGTTCTTCGTTTCCCAGAGTCCGTTTAAATTCTCATAAATTTTTAGTACTTAGGATAACTTACAAACGGAGTACTAATAAGCAATACTAACTAAAAACCTTTTAAGAATGTTCAAACAGAGGATTAAGTTCCCTGCTAAAAGAATGTTTTATTTTTCGGAAGGTTAAGCTCTCTAAGAAATGTTTGTTATATTTTATCTGCAATACAATATCAATATAAATTATTTCCAATTTATGATGTTTACTTCCAACAACATTGGTAGAAATTGCTAAAAAAAAAAAACCCGTAATTTTTAAAGTAATAGTTCTTCTTTTCCCAGGGAACCTTTGAATTCTAATAAATTTTTAGAACGTGGGAGAACTAACAAAAGGAATACTAACCAGAAATATTAAATAAAAAACTATTAAGAAAGTTCAAACGGAGGATTATGATCTCTGCTAAGGAAAAGTTTCATTTTTCAAAAGGTTAAGGGCAGTTGGAAATCAAATTCGTGAGAAAAATCATTTTTTTTTTTTTTTTATATTTTGATCCGTTATTTTCCACTCTTTTGAATAGTATATTACTTTTGTTTCCATGACAAGAAGAAGTTAAAAAAAAAGCTAAGTAATTCAGTTTGTTCATATCACACATAAACATTACGTAAACTTTAAACTCAATTTTCTCAAAATGCTGCTTTTTAACTTCAATGTACCTTTTCATAGAAACTATCACATATTATTTTTTGCAATCTTGCTAAAATATTTCACACATATTCCTAATCAATCTGAAGTGAACATTTGTTACAAACATTTGCACAAAATTTTTATGAAAATGTTTTTTGTTCGAAAAATGAATTCGTTTTTCGTTATTAAAATTATTTTTTTTTTGTTATTTAAAAGTGGTTTTTATTACAGATTTTAAAAAAAAAATAATTCTAGAATATCTGTTTATAAAGTTGATTTCACTTTATTAGGAATTATTCATATTATGCATATAAAAAAATCAAGTTAATACGTGTTGCAGTTTCTGAGAAAAGGTACAATGGAGTTAAAAAAGCAGAATTTTGAGAAAATATAATTTAAAGTTTGAGTATGTAATGCTTATGTATGATATAAGCAAACTGAATTACTTAATTATGGACCTCCGGTGACAAAAAAATTAAAACCGGCGGCGGCGGTGACAACGTTAGTTACATTTTTTAGGGTTTCGTTCATCTGACGATACCCTATTCGTCTCGTTCCTATGTCTGTCTGTCAGTCTGTCCGCCACAGAGCCCGTTCTCAGAAACTATATATATGTTGGAGACTTGAAAATTTGCATACTTATAGCTGAATACCTCACATCAAACGACAAATGATAAAATTTTGAAAAAGTCTTATATTTAACCCTCTCGGCTCTAACATGCGTATTTTAAGCTTTTTTTTTTCTAACTAAGCCCCTAATTAAGTTGAAGACTTAAAATTTTGCATACTTATAGCTGAACACCTCACATAAAACGGCAAATCATAAAATTTTGAAAAATTCTCACATTTAACCCTCTGGGCTCTAACTTGAGTATTTTAAGCTTTTTCTTCTAACCAAGACCCTAATTAAGTTGAATACTAGAAATTTTGCATTCATACAGCTGAACACCTCACATCAAACGACGAATCATAAAATTTCGAAAAAGTCTCACATTTAACCCTCTGGGCTCTAACTTGTGTATTTTAAGCTTTTTCTTCTAACCAAGACTCTAATTATGTTGAATACTTGAAATTTTGCATACTTATAGCTGAACGCCTCACATCAAACGACGAATCATAAAATTTTGAAAAAGTCTTATATTTAACCCTCAGGCTGAACACTTGCGATCACACGACAAATCAAGTGTTTTGAAAGGAATAGTAAAGGAAACCCTCTGTGCTATTTGTAATCACACTTACCCACTTGTTTTTTTTTTTTTTTTTTAACTTCTTGTTGTCATAGAAACAAAAGAAATATACCATTCAAAAGAGGGAAAATAAAGGATCAAAATATTAAAAAAATGATTTTTCTCACGGATTTGATTTCCAACTGCCCTTAAGATCTCTAAGAAATGTTTGTTATATTTCAGCTGCAACATAATACGTTTGTTATTTTATTTCTGATTAGCATTCAATATAAATTAATTCCCATTCATGATGTTTACTTCCAACTATACTTTTAGAACTTACTAAATAAACAAAATTGCGTATTTTTTTAAAGTAAAGGTTCTTTTTTCCCATAGAACGTTTGAACTCTCATAAACTTTTATTACTTAGGAGTACTAACAGACTTCAAATGCTTAAAATTGGTAATTTTATTAAACAAATTTAAATCTATTTTTTATATTGGAATTATGACCAAAGACTTTGATAAAACATCGTGCAGTTTATGTAAAAACAAAAAAAAAAACATAAAAAAATACATTCTATATCATTTTAAACAAGTTTAAAGACTAATAATTAGTAATTTCATTTTATCAACATTTCCAACATGTAATAAAGAAAAATTAATGTTACCTATTGCTGGTATATGCATTTAAGTAAAACTTGCTCTCACTGAAACCGTATGCGCATGCACACACACAGACACAATGCCGGACTGGCTACTGGCTATTGGCAAGTGGGACCATATTCAACATCCGACAATACGGGCCCTTAGGCTATGGTCATGAGTGAGTCATGTTCCATTGTTTTGAGACCTCGTTTCTTCTTCATACTGCTTATAACATTGTCTCTAGATGATATTTAAAACAAAACGAAATGTAAACAATTAAATAATCATATTCAGAATTCATAAAAATTCATTATTTAAGTTATAGCAACAAACCCCTAAACATCACTGCTTTCTCATAATTCAGTTATAAGATTTGCTCTTCGCAGAAACTGCCTTGTTCTTAATGTTTATGGGCCGTATGAGTTAAATTTGAGAACATGTACTATTAGTCCAACTGTGCTACAGTCTTAAATGTTAAAACATTTTTAAAAATATTATCATTTATTCCGTTCAAATGGGGAGAAGGAAACATTTCTACACTGAAAAAAAAAATTACCACTGGCATCTAGAAAATAAATTGCGCTTCAAGAAAAAATAGTTTCGCTAGAGAGTTCTAGTTATCCCTAATAAAATTCAAGGCCGTTTCCTTATTTTATCGGAGTCAAACTTAAAAAAAAAATCTCTGGAAATAAATGCAAACGTAAGATGTAAGTTTTAGTAACTATAATCCTAGTTTATAAACTAATTCAGGAATCAAGTGATAATTTCTCGCAATTCAAACGATTCATATTATAATGTATCGTTTCATCACCTAGCAAACTATCGACTAGAAATTCTCGATCATTTTGTTTATTCAGTTTATTTGTTTACCTTATTTGCGTAACTTGGAAATCTATATTACTAGTTTAGGGATTTAGAAAATTATACCTATTCGTTCTGAATAAAGGCGGTATATTTTGTCATTATACTCATACAAGAAAATGCTTTACTTTAAAAAAAAAATGTTTTGTCATTGAAAAAAAAATGATTATTGTATTTTTTCACTTTTTTAAAATTCAAAACCGTGTTAAGCGATTTTGAAACAGACTTGTGTTATTTCCTTTTCACACGATATATCTCACCTTTTCAATATTCATAGAATTTCGCTTTTCTCTTGCATACGCATTTGAACATTTTTTATCTTTAAAACAGACTTTGATGGTTTTAAAGTTCTTACTGAATATATTACCTATTGTGAGTCTTAACATCGAAAAACTATCGTTCTTGAAATTTTTGTGAGATTGGTTTTTAAACTGAATTAGAATAATCGTAATTCAAAACACGAAACCTTACACCAATCGCTTTCTAAAAGCGCTGTTTATCATCTACATACTATAATATGATATTAAATACAATAATTTATTACAATAATTCATACTTATAAAAATATAAATATTTGAAAAATAAATTTGTCTAAAGATTGTTTTGACGGCAAAACAAAATCATCTCTTAAATGAGAAAACAGACCATCTATTTATGCAATACTTAATGTAAACAAGAACGAAAAATCATGCGTACAGCTTAACTTATATAACACTTTCCAGGACATTCAGAATACAGTGACAAAACGTCTCAGTTTATTAATGGGAAATTTGATGTATAAATAAACAATTTGAAAACCTCATAACGCATTTGAAGCCCAATCTCTGCTACTACAGTCAATAGTTGGAAAAATATCCGTTTTTCAGACCTGTATATGATCTATGTATTTGTATGTGTACTGCATAGTATGCTAAAAGTTAGTTCACACATATGGCCATGTATGCCAGGATATATGGCCATGTTTAGCATGTTAGGCATATCCTCCACGTTTAAAATTAAATAAGGCTTCTGTTGATAGTTTGCATGTTAATTTTTTGGATTTAGACATTTTAATTAAAGACAACAATATATTAGTTAAGCTTTTTGATAAACGGGATTTCTTTAATTTTGATACTCAATCAATGCCACACTGTTTTTCAAATTTAAGTAAAAGGGTTTTTATCAATATTATTTTGGGAGAAGTTAATAGATTTTATAAAATTTGTAGTAATAGAGAATTTTTGAGTTCACAGATTTTTAAATTTACTGCTAAGCTTTTTGAAAATAGTTTATTTCCATACCAGTTTATTTTTCATTATGTAAATCAGCTTGAAAAAAGTTTTTTAAAGTGGCAACAGCTAAGCGGCCAAACACCGTAATGGATGCCGATGAAACTATTTGAATATATGAAAGGTGTGGATTAAAGTCTTTTTAAGAACGTCTGCATATTGATGA
Source organism: Maratus speciosus (assembly GCA_963932465.1). Classification (NCBI taxonomy): domain Eukaryota; kingdom Metazoa; phylum Arthropoda; class Arachnida; order Araneae; family Salticidae; genus Maratus; species Maratus speciosus. Next base: position 557,733,308 of record OZ010789.1, read on the forward strand.
ACTCCAAGTAGGTACTGAGGTGATATGGAAAGAAATCTATGATTATGATGATAACAGAAGGACAAGTCTGAATGACGCTGGTCTAACTTGGATTATGGCCTTGCTTACAACTCCTGCTGTTGGAGAGATGTGGAGCGTAGTGGATATTTTAAAGGTAGCAAGTTTTTTTCAAGTCTTCACGGGTCAAGGTGGGGGTATGGCCTTCTCACATGTTCAATGTTTTAAATTGCTTAATGATTTAGTTATATAAGAATTTTTTATTTACGTTTTATAAGTTAAAATTGGTTCTTTTGATTTTGAATTGGTTGGTTGTTTATGTAATTAAAGCAATTTTGTTTCGTTAATGTTTTTAAAGTAGTTTTGTTCTGTTGAGTTTTTGAAAGTTTAAGTTTATTTGCTGATTTTTATACTTTTGGAGTATGTGGGTTGGCCATATCTTGCGAAACCTGTGAGGATCCAATTTATTTTTTTGGTACCTGTGTTTTTTTTCACTCCTCCCACTTTCCGAAGAGCAAGGAGTGGTTTGTTTATTGTTTTTTAGTTATGAATTTTCATTGATTTTTTTATTGTTGTTTTGCACCCTCTTTTTCATAATTTTCATAAATCATTTACATTTGATAGAGCTATATTCACTTAGTGCATATAAGAAGTTGCGTTTCGCCTGATACACTGGGTTGTTTGTTTTACGCCTTTTAAAAGCATTATATATATATATATATATATATATATATATATATATATATATATATATATATATATATATATATATATATATATATATATATATATATATATATAATCTGGATCAATTCCTTTATACATTTTAGGACTTTATAAACATAAAAATATTTTTACATGTTTAAGCAATAAATTTTGTTTGCGATTTCTTTTATCTTGTATGTATTTCGATTAATTTTTATTGAATTCTTTATTCCTACGGCGTATTTGATTTACAGTGTTGAAATCAAACATTTCCCTCCTGGAGGATAATTTGCGATTCCGTGAGGGGGGGAGACTTTTGACATTTCTGGTGGGTAAAATTACACTTTTTTGCCACTGAAACGCATAAAATATCAAACCTTCCAGGGTCAGTGGTTATTTCATGGCTCCGGTGGTCTACCCCTATATTTATCCCTATTTGAATATAAAATGCTTTGCTTTTGATTAATCGTAGCTTATTTTTTTTTAAATATAACACATTTTTTCATCACTTGTTTAATATAATTGAAAAATATTCAAAACGCCATAGACAAACTGCCTGGAAGAAAAGCACCCGTGAGAGCAAAAGCTGTTAAAGATATAGGAAACAAAAAGGAGAGAGTAAGTTGTGAAGAAATCGAGCTGAATAAAGTCTGCAGTTACAAATCCCCCCAAAAAGACAAAGAATCATTACACATGTTATCTCCCGTGCTAAATTCAGTTAAATCAAACTACAGAGCGAGCCAAAAAACAGTTGTGTTACCTTTGCCATATAAAGTAAACTTTGAAAGGAAAAAAAACAACAAAAAGGAAGCTCTCACAGCGCAAAAGCAATTGGAACATCAAGTTATAAAAAATAGGCGTAATGCAAATGGAAAGAGAATGATGGAAGGAAAGAACTACAAACATAATATAAAGAAAACTTCTGTTGCAAAAAAAAATGTCTAATGATTCAGGATCTAAAGAGAAAAATCTAGACAGTGATGATTGGTTTTGCCTAATTTGTAAGAAAAATAAAATATCAGAAATGATTCAGTGTACAGATTGCCAAATACGTCCATGTTGTGTGCGCTGGAATAAAAAAATGAATAAACGAAATTCACGTGTAAGCATTGCATCACATGATATTCAGGTAGCTGGAAATTAGTTCCATAATTTCTATTCTTTACTGATGACTCTCATTTATATTTTCATTACATTTTGATTTGAAACAATTACTCTTATTTCCAGATATTTGATTTATTATATTTCATTGCTGTTATTTTGTTTGATTGTTTCATTAGTATGCTTGATTGTTTCATAATTCGCAAACTTTGCTTTTAATGAAATCAGTTATATTCCATAGTCATTAAAACAACCTGATATTGTTTGGTCCAATTTAGGAGACTGGTGTCCAACTTAGGCGACCAGTTGTTGAATTTCCAGCACTTTGATATTTTTTTTAATTAAAATAAAACTTAAGCTTTTCAAAAAGAAATTGATCGAAAGTTTTAGTTAGTTAGGAGATGAATGGATTGACCCCGTGTAGCGATGGTTTGCAGATATTCCAAAAATTAAGTGAGTTACACCTGAAAATAAGTAACATTAAAGTGAATTAAACATTTTAGCTAAAAAGAAAAAAGAGATTTAAACTGCTTTTGAAAATATTCGCGAAAGTATTCGGTACATAAATTATAGTGAAAGGTTATTACAATAATCCCTCATTCATTTATTTATTTATGGGGCCGACTAGTATAGTAGTGAAATAACGTACTTTAAAAAACTGAAACACTATACAATTTATTACATTTCTACCAGATTACGAATAAGTACTCTCCTATCTCTGTGATTGAATAATTATCAAATGGTATAAATTATAAAAACGTGCTAATTAATATAAGAAAATTTTAAGTTCAAAAGAAGATTTAAAATTATTAATAATGATTTTTTTAAAAACAATGTTTTGTAGGCGTTGATCATTGCTTTTATAAACGGCATTGTAACCACAAGACAAATGAAAAAAAAATCACATCTATAGTTTCTTTCAAAAAAAAAATAACTAATAACAGCACAAGAATTAATATATCTCTTGACAAACAGTGTGAAGATTCCTTTTAATAAATATATATTTCAATAATTCATAAAATATGTGCTAGTATATACACTGATAAGCATGCGATACATGATTTGTACACTGTTTCTTACACCATACGAAATATAACGCGTCACAAACATCAATTGTTTTCTTTTAGCCTGACATTTTGAATTATATTCAACAAAAGAAGGATCTGTTATTGAATATTTATGAAAAGGCCTAAAATATAAAAACTAATATAATGAAAACAAAATAACTTTAAATTTCAGTAAAAAGAGATTTAAAACCAATAATAATAATAAAACAATGGTTTCTTTTGAAGGCGTTCCTATTATCCGACAAGTACTGAACACAATTTTATCTCTTTTATTAAAAAGCATTAGAAATAAAAATTAATATCATCCTCCAACGTTTGCGAACGCCACTTTTAAATAAATAGCAGCATCTTAATCACAAGACAAATAATAATAATAAAATCGCATCCATTGTTTCTTTAGAAATATAAACAAATATTAACAGCGCAAGAATTAATATATACTTTTACAGACATTCTCAAATTTATTTTTAATAAATATAAATTTCAATAATTCATAAAATATGTGCTAGTATATACACTAATAACCATACATTATATGCACTGTTAAAAATTTTGCAGCATTCTGGCAGGTCATTCGACCGTTTTTTGAAAAAACGGTTTCATAACCATAATTTAACTATATTCTGACCTTAAAATGGCCAATAATATGGTCAAAATAGTGTTAAATTACGGTTGTGTAACCGTTTTCGGAAAAAACGGTCAAATGACCTGCCAGAATGCTGCATATTTTTAACAGTGTGATTTCTGTATTGTTTTTTAAACCATATGAAATATAATTCCTAACAACCAGCAATTTTTTTATATACCTCTTTTATTTGCTAAAACATATCAAAACAAACTATAAAAGCAGTTAAAGCTTTAAATGCATGATTTTTTATTTTGTTTCCAAAAAATTATATATGATTCTCTGAAAGGTTTATAAACACAGGAAAAATAAGGAAAAAAATCAGAGATACATTTTTAGTATAATACGTCAGCCTTTTCTTATGTTGCACATCTGCAATACAAGAAAACACGAAAATATTGCAAATTAGTAAATATTATAATAAATATGAATCTAAATACCTTATTTTATATTATTTTTTTTATTTTGTAAAACTTAACTCTTGAATGCATGAATTATTCTTTTAGAATTGTGTCTTTTTATGAAAGATTAGACACCAGAAATTTTAAGATAGATTTTTAACTTTATTTTATAATAGCATATTTTTGTAATTTTTACAGGATTGATATTTCTATATAGATATAGTGATTGCTAAGAGTTAAACAAAAAGTGATGCAGATATGCATCAATATGCATTTAAGGGTTAACTGTTCTTAAGTTTTCATTTTACACATATTAGCAAATAAAAAAAAGCATATTTATTAGAACGTGTTAATATAATACATAAAAATTAAAATGTGTCTGTCTGACTGTCTGTAATGTTATACAAATCCACAGATTGGAAGCCAGAGTTGTGAAATGTTACGTACATGTGCATTAAAACACGGCCGAGGTAACTAAAGTAATCCGGAATCGAAATAATTTATAGTAAATTTTTAATTAATAAAAAAACACCAATTTAACAGCAATTTCCTACCAAATTTAAACATTTTTCGTTATAGCAGTTGCCAACAATTAAAAATTCACAATAAAATTCTTACCACAACAATTAATTTTCTATTGCAAGATTTCCACTTGAAAAATGAAATGAAATAAATAGTTGGATAATTTTAAAAAAAAGAGAGAATATTATTAGTCCAGGCAATAGAGACCTTATAGGGGCCTAGTAAAATTCATGATAGTTCTGGAAAAAGGCTTACTATATGTTTTTTGGGTCGCTGAATCCGAATTTTTAACTTTCCACAAAAATTTCCCCCAGCAACCCCCCCTCCCCAAATTTTTGTAAAAAGCCCCCCAAAAATGGTTTTTATTGTTTTAGGGTAAAAGTATCTAGAAATTCAGAAAGTAGACAAAATTTGGAACAAATTAGATATATGACATTATGACTTAGGATGAAGGGGAAGGGGGGATCTGCCTCGGAACATGCGCGCGGTGCTGCGTGAATTAAGTTGCGCAATTCCACTTAACCACTCACACGTTTACATTCGCCCTCATATCTCCCCTCCGAACTTTTTCTATAAGGTTTAATTTAAGTTTTTTTGAGTCGCTGAATCCGAATTTTTAACTCCCACCCAAAATCCCCCCCCCCCACCCAAATAGTTGCTTTTAACTTTTGTTTTAGGGGAAAAGCATTACGAAATTCAGAAACTAGACAAAATTTGCAACAAATAGGATATATGACATTATGACATTACGACCTAGGATGAACGGGGAGGGAGAGGGCTGCCTCTGAGCATGCACTGCGGCGCTACACGCACTAAGTTATGAAGTCCAGTCAATAGGGGATTTTACCTAAAAAAATTAATACTAGTTCTGTATTTCGACTCACTTTATGTTTTTTTTGGGTCGCTGAATCCGAATTTGTAACTTCCCACTAAAATTTCACCCGGCAATCCCCCCAAAAATTGATTTTTTGAAAAAATTTGGTTTTTGAGAAAAGCGCGCGGGTAATGTTCCGAGGCAGCCCCCTCTCTCCCCGTTTATCTTACGTCATAATGTCATCTATCCAATTTGTTGCAAATGTTGTCTAGTTTATGAATTTTGCAATGCTTTTCACTTAAAACAATAAGAAATTTAAGTTAATAACAACTAATTGGAGGAGGGGAAATTTTGGGTGTAAGTTAAAAATTTGGATTCAGCGACCCAAAAAAATTAAAGTAAACCTTATAAGGAAAGTTCGGAGGGGAGATGGGAGGGCGAATGTAAACGTGTGAATGGTTAAGTGGAATTGCGCCGCTTAGACCACGCAGCACCACGCGCATGTTCCGAGGCATATCCCCCTTCCCCTTTAACCTAAATCATGATGTCATATATCTAATTTGTTGCAAATTTTGTCTACTTTCTGAATTTTTAGGTATTTTCTCCCTAAAACAATAAAAAATGATTTTTTTAACAAAAACCTTTTTTGTGGTGCTTTTTACCAAAATTTGGGGGGGGGGGGGGGGTTGCCGGGGGAAATTTTGGTGGGAAGTTACAAATTCGGATTCAGCGACCTAAAAAACATAAAGTAAGCCGATTTCCAGAACTACAATTAATTTTGCTAGGTAAAATTCCCTATTGCCTGGACTATATGTCGTAAAATTTCTATTGTACGATTTCCACGTGAAAAATAAAAATGAAATGTATAGTTTCACGAATTAAAAAAAGTGAATATTACGTCATATTGAATATATATTAGACGTCAGCAGGTTAACATAAAATGTCATATGAATTTGAAAAAATGTATTGAAACATGATAAAATTCAGATTATGGAAATATTGGCATATTTTAACATTTTTAAATTATCTGAATTTGTTTTCTCTATTTTTAAATTTATTCCCTATATGTAAGTGTTTTTATGCGTGTATATTAGAATTCCACAAAGGTTTTGGTCCCTGGAGCTCATTCTTAGCGACGAACTGAAATAAAGATTTCAGATTTTTTCCAGATAAAATTCATAGAATTTTTGTACTTGCAGTTTTTCTTAAATCATGAAAAAATTGTTTAAATGACAAAATACTCGGAAACAACTTTTCATCAAAGGTATTAATCTCGCTATTAATCCAGATCATAGATTATATTTACTAAGTAAGTAGGCAATCTGTCCTCCGGATTAAATGAAAAAAAGAGTGAAAATTATGTAAATTAATAGCAATCGTTGATTTTTTTAAGCAAACATTCTTAAAATTCCAGGCAACGCGGGTACTTTAGCTAGTTAGCTGTATATTAAAAATAGTGCTCTTTGAGTGTAACGTTTCGCGTTATATTCAATTAAATAAGCATAATGTGAAACATTCAGGGTTCGTTTGTAAATAAGAATCAAACATAATTGTAGCTTTGAAAATAATTAAATTTATTTTTCAAGGTAAATTTAAATATTTGACTGTAATTTTCTAAACATTGTAAAACAAATATTTTCTTTATTGTAATTCGACTTATGTAGATGCAGTCAGTTAATGAAGGAATGGCGAATTTAATAAACATTAGCCCTTAAATGCGCCACTTTTTATTTTGCTACGAAAAAATTATATATGATTCTCTGAAAGGTTTATTACATAGGGAAAAAAATGAAAAAAAAAATCAGAGATACATTTTTCATATAATACCTCAATCTTTTCTTCTGTGGCACATCTGCAATATACGTAAAAACTACTGTCCTGTAGCTGTTTTATGCTAAAATAATACAAATTAATAAATATTTTAATAAGCATGTCTCCAAATACCTTATTTTTGATAATTATTTATTTTATGAAACTTAATCTTTAACCAGCGAAACAGCACCGAAAACTGGCGATATGAAGCAATTAAAATAATAAAACTTTGTAAAAAATCACCATAAAATTAAAACAAAACACAGGACGCGTTTCGAGCTAAAAACATAACAGCTCGTCATTAGCTAAGCATACACGTGTCCGAAAACGAACAAGTTCCTAAACATTGTACATAGCTTACATAACTTGTAGTTGTACATAACTTGTTCGTTTTCGGACACGTGTATGCTTAGCTGATGACGAGCTGTTATGTTTTTAGCTCGAAACGCGTCCTGTGTTTTGTTTTAATTTTATGGTGATTTTTTACAAAGTTTTATTATTTTAATTAATCTTTAACCGTTTGATTCCCATGATAGAATACGTTCTAGAAATTACGTATTTCAGTGAATCTGACTTTACACCAGAAAGTTTAAATGGTTAATTTTGTTTTATTTAAAAACGGAATGTTTGTTATTAATTAAAACAAATATTGTTATTTTAATTTTCTGGTGTGAATTAGGTATATACGAATAAAAGAAATCTATTAAATTCAAAACACTGCTGTTTGCATGTATGCAAAGTTACGCACTAAACTTTTAAGGTAGCTTGAAGACTATTGCAGAAAATAAAAAACAAAACTCAAGCAGTTACATAAAAGTTTTAGTTAAATTATTAATTTAAACAAACATATTTTAAATCTTAATGTTTTACAGGAAAAGCAAATTTATGAAAGATATTCAGTGTAAAAAAAAAAAAAAAAACACTAAACATCAAAGTTTGCTTTTAAAAGGATTTCATGAGAAAAATAGCCCCACCAGTCACCGAGAGGTTTTGCTCTCGAAGCTGGTAGACGGGAGGTGCTGGGTTCAATCCCAATCACACCCATCGTCTAATCGTTCGGAGTATTCGTGGTTTTCTTCGAACGTTGGTTTTCCTAACATAAATAAGGGTTAGGTTCCCTTAGAAAGACCTCCAAAGAGGATACCCCGCCCTTTTTAGGGCCTATATCCCTCGTGCTGATAATTGGCTGTCATAAATACAATCAACCAACCAAGTATCAGAAAAATAATTACACCACTTAAAGGAATTTTGTAAAGTTATGCTATCTGTTGTAAATATCCTTTTCATTATTGAATTGTTTGCATTCTCGAGTTTTATATATGTTAGAATGTTTTGCATAAATATGCGTACAATATAAACAAGCATAAATAAAAAAAACAAGAATCTAATTCTTAGAAAAATAATTAAATTTACTTTTCGTGGAAAATTTAAACTCTGGCAATAATTTTCTAAATATCATAAAAACAAATACTTCCTTTGTTGTAATTCGATTTACAGAAATGCAACGCTTCATTTAATGAAGGAATTGCGAATTTTAAAAAACATAAGGTGGCAATTAAAGTATTCCAGAAAGTAAAAAATAAAAGTCAAAGCAGTTACATAAATATTTTAGTTAAATTATAAATTAAAACAAATATTTTTGTATCGAAATGTTTAACAAGAAATGCAAATTAATGACAGGGAATCAATGTAAATATATTTACATACACTCCATCTGTTGTTAAAATTGCTATCAATGCTACATTTGTTTTTTCTTTTTGTTCAATAAAATTGTTAGTAAATAATGTTGTTTCTTTCCCCAACGATATTCTAAATTCCATATTTGGCTCCTGCTTTTGGCATAAAAAGCTACAATCTTATGCCATTTTAAAGTTTTACATTTCTTTAAAAGTAGAAACATTGGATAAAATCAATGGCCAATTGCAACAAAACAAGATTAAAAAATAATAACTGCAAGATAGTACCTAATAGGTTGGTATTTATCCAATCAAGACATTGTTCCTTCTAACCCAGTATCTAAATTTTAAAGTTATACTTGAACATGATTTCAAGTTTCAACAAATGTTTTAAATGATATAAAGAATTAAGTTGATCCATTTCTAAAGATATTTTGGTGCATAATTTATTTGTAAATATATGAACTGCTTTAAATTGACATTTAGCAAGTGCTAATTAATTAGCATAAAAAAGCTTAACAATTAATATTTCTTTAAAAGTTAGTCAATTTAAAAAGTAGTGTGAATTAAATCAAGGGATAATTACAACAAAGTATATAATGGGTTAGTGTTTATCTTTTTTGAAATATTTTGTTTTACTTATTACAGCCTAACAATAGCAGTGTGACAACACTTGTGATAATGTTAGTTCCACGGGGAAGTTATTTTCAAATATCTTGCTTGGATTTTAATATTTGTACAGGCTTCTTTTTGCATATGATAGCTGAAGACAATCTATATGCTGGCTAGTTTTTACTTTTTTAACTTAGGTTTCATATTTTATTGTAAATACTTTAATTTTCGGAACTGATTCTAAAATTGATATCTTAATACAGTAAATGCTCGATGGGACTCATATGTGTTCATAAAGTCAAATGTTCGTAAATGGGAGTAACATTAGTTCAGCGAGATGCTGGGCGGGACCAGTACACCAGTTCGTAAAATCGTCTACTGTATTAAAAAACTAACCAAAATTGCAAAATTAAAAATAAGCGTGCATAAAGATCCTATGGCTGCCCCCCCCCAAAAAAAAATTATATGTACATATATATATATATATATATATATATATATATATATATATATATATATATATATATATATATATAAATCCAAACAATGTATTTGAAAATAACTTCTCCATAGGATTAACACCATCATTTCTGGGCGATTCCATGGAGAGTGTCACACACATAACGCAGGTTTAATTTGCATTTATTCAATTATTTATTATTTATTAAATTTTAATGTTAATTCTGATTTTAAGTGGTATGGTAAATAAGTTACCATATTTTTAAATTTAAATGTGTGGCAATAAACCTCACAGAAGTATATTATTTAATTACATTACTCAAAATGTGCTTTTTTCCTACTTCGGAAAAAAGCACATTTTGCGTAATGAAATTTAATGATATATTTCTGGGAGTTTTATTTCCACACATTTAAACAAAAAATATGGTTATAACTTATTTACCATACCACTTAAAATCAGAATTAGCATTAAAATTTGATAAATAAATGAAAATTAAAGCCCTCATTACATGTGACTCTCTGCACGGAATCGCCCTTCTATACTTTTTCAGCGACTAGTGTAGGATCTTAAGGCTGTTCTTAATGGCTCTGCTCAACAAGCACAAAACGTTTTGATACATTTACAAATTCATTTTTTAATGGAAAGATATAAAATTGGAAAGCCTGGTTATGAAAGCTATTTGGAATTGAATTTTCCATTTTTTTTTAAATCAATAAATTACCTATTGAGTTATAAACGATTTTGTTCACATGACAAACACGTTTTCGCCCGCTCTTGAGTGTTTTTTCTCCTTTCATGCAGAAATTAAGTTTAAAACATCCACTTTGACACTATTTTCTGAAAGATGTATTGCGTTTGCAAAAAAATGAAAAAAGCAGCTTGATTACATAGTTTCTGAACACCCAGCTAGTTTCATGCATTTTCGATCAAAAATAAATTAAAACTTATGTCAGAAAGTTGCCCTTTTGGATTTGAGAAGTCAGCTTTTAAAAGTTGTCATTGGGATTTTTCCTTTCCTTGGTGATTTCAAGTTTACATTTAGATATTTTTTCTTTTCTTTTTTTTTTTTTTTTTTTTTTTTTTTTTTTTTTTTTTTTACGTTAAATACTTAAGATTGGTTTAATTGTAATTTTTAGTTATAAATCATATTTTTTTTTCAATCAAAAAGTAATATAATTATATAAACCAGTATGAAGGAATATAAAATTAGTTATTTATTATTTTAATTTGAAAATGTGGCAAGAATTCTGTGTTATTTTGAATTTCATTGATAAAAATCAATCACAGGTTACTGAATTTCATTTAAAATGACATGTTTTTATTTAATCAGTTAATTAGAAATCGCTCAAGGTTTTTTTTGTAATTTTGAGCGAGTTCTTATGAATGAGTTTATTAAAAATCACTCGGGATTTTGCATTTTAAGAACATCATTTAAGAGTTCATTGCATGAACTCTTAAATGAGTTGATTTAATCCATGTATGAATTGTTACAAATTGCCCAAGAACTACTGGATTAAATCTGAAATGACCTCATTTCACTCAAGTTTGAATTGATTATAAATCACAAGTGGTACTGGATTTAGGCTTAAATTATTTCATTTCACTCAAATATGAGTTGGCAACAGATCACACAAGTGTTACTGAATTTAGTCTCAAAGGGATTCCATTTCACTCAAGTACGACCAGATTTAGTCTTAAATGACTTAATTTCACTCAAGTGTGAGTTGGTTACAAATTACTCAAGTGCTACCTGATTTATTCTTAAATAACTTCATTTCACTCAAGTATGAGTTGATTACAAATCAGTCAAGTGCGACTGAATTTAGTCTTAAATGACTCAATTTCACTCATGTATGAGTTGGTTACAAATCACTCAAGTGCTACTGGATTTTACCTTCATTGAGTTGATTTCACTCAAGTATGAGTAAAATAGAGATCACTCAATCATGAGTTGCTTAAAAACAACTCATTCACTCGAGTTGTTTCAACTCTTTATGAGAAGCTGACTTTCAAGTCATGAGATGAGTGGATTTCGGCTCAACTTGAGTTATTTTGGCTCTTTCGTTTTAAGAGTGTATTTAAAAAAAACTAAACTTCAAATTAATTGAATTTTTCTAATTGAGCGAAAAATTATCCAAGCCTGGACTTGAACCCAAATCTTCGGCTTACATTGCCAATGCTATAACATTTAAGCTACCTGGGCTGAAAACCGGTGAGCATGTTTCGCTGAGAAAACCTTATTAATAAATAAAATTTCAACACAGGTAGCTTAAACGGTAGAGCATTGGCAATGTAAACCGAGGATCTGGGTTAAAGTCCCGGGTTGGGCTTTTTTTTGCTCAGTTAGAAAAAATCTGTTTGTATGGTAACTTTGTCAATCAGTATGATTGTGTAAAAAATAATACTAGGTTGAGCAAAAAGTTCTGGGAAATTTGTGAAAGTTGCGTTGTTATGCGCAAATTAACAACAAAAACAACAAGAATAATTCTTCAAAGTAGATACCATCATAGTACACGACATTCTGCCGTCGTTCTTCCAGATTCCGGATTTGTTGGAAGTACAATGGTGGCTCCTTAGAATAGAAAAACTCTTGACATGCTTCTTCAACTTCATTCATTCAGAATCGTTAGACCTTACTCCAATAATGACGGATCAGCACACGCAAATCATGCTGTTCAATAGGAATTTTGGAGCCGAAATTCCTGAACTCCTATAGATATACCACTGGTACTCTTATGTACGATACAAATTCTCGTAACTACAGGGTGGCTACTAAATACTGTAACACTCCAAAAAATACGAATTAATTTTAATCGTTTGGTAAAACAACTTCTTTCTCTATTTTAATGTTCGTCAATCTTCTATTAGTGCAGACGAATTTTGTTATAAAGCAAATATTTTAAATTATTTTAAAAAGAAAAACCAAAAGAATGATGATTAAACAGCTCTTTGATCGCAGATTTTCGCTGGTGAAATCTTTAAGCAATTAAAATGCTTTTTTTTTAATGGAACATTTATATATAGAACTATAAATCGATTATTGGATACTAATAGCTATTTAAATATTGATCTAGGCCTGGAAGTCCACGATCAGTTCGCACAATAGAGCGCATAAAAAGAGTTCGTGAAAAGGTGTGAAGAAATCCACAACGTTCTGCAAATAAAATGGCTGCAGAAGATAACGCGAGTCGCAGAACTGTGAAAGTTATTATAAATGAAGATCTGGGTTATGTCCCTTATCGCAAAAGAAAAATTCAAGGTTTGACTGCTACACAGAGAATAAAAAGATTACAAAGAAGGAAGAAATTGATGAAGCGGCATGGTAGGAAAAGGGTGGACAGAATAATATTTTCTGATGGGAAGCTATTTTTCACTGAACAGTGTTATAATGCTAAAAATGATGTCGCATATTCAGCAACCATCGAGGATATACCCGAAACCTTTCGAACTGTTAAACGCTTTCAGAACAAGAATTCTGTTATGGTTTGGGCTGCAGTGTCAAACAATGGAAAATTGGCTTTGAAGTTCATCGATAAAGGGATAAAAAGCAATGCGAATATTACAAACAGGACATATTGACTACACATTTATTGCCACAAGCTGAAATATTGTATCCCAAAAAGAATTGGACATTTCAGTAAAATTCTACAATTTCGCACCAAGCTAAATCAACACGGTCTTGTCTCCCTGTCAATTGTCCAAACTTTATTATGCAAGAAGATTGGCCTCCTTCTTCACCGGATCTAAATCCTTCAGATTATTGCGTCTGGGGGATTTTAAAGGCTAAAGTAAATAGCAACAAACACAGAAGTTTGGACTCTCACAAAGCTTCCATATTGCGTGAATGGTACCGATTACCTCTTAAAATGATTTGTGCCGCAGTCGGACAAAGGCATAAGAGATTATCTTTGGTAATCGATAAATATTGCGGTCAATTCGAGTAATTTTTTCCCGGTAAACTTTCATCTCTGATGTTCATCATATTAGTGTAGTTATCATTTTCTATTTTATATCTGTAAAATAAAATGACTGAATATTTGTAACAGTATTTAGTAGCCACCCTGTATTAGATTAAAAATTTCCTAGAACTTTTTGCTCAACCTAATAGTATTTCTACGTTTCCATCCTTTATATGTAGTTCTTTTACCTGCGGTTAATTCTGTCGCGATGTCTACATGGCAGCCCTGATGTTATTTACCAATAAGGTTGTCTGAGCGAAATATGTTCGCCAGTTCTCATCCTAGTTAGCTTAAATGTTAGAGCATTGGCAATGTAAGCCAAGAATCTGGGTTTGAGTACCGGCTTGGGCATTATTTCGCTTAGTTGGTGTTATTTAAGACGGCCGATTATGTGTACGAAGGATATAGGACCTAGGGGAATTGTCTTCCGTGGTGGGAGGGTCTTTCTAAGTAAACTTAACCCGTATTTACGCAATGCTCAGTTGGGAAAATTCAGTTTGTATGATAACTTTACCAAACAGTGTGTTTGTGTTAAAAATAATAGTGCAACATCAAAGATTGGTTTTAAGAGGATTTCATCAGAAATATATTTACACCATTTAAATGAATTTTGTAAAGTTACGTTATTTGTTGTAAATAACCTTTTATTGTCGATGTGTTTGCATTCTTGGATTTTACGTATGTTAGAATGTTTTGTATAAATAAATATGCATACAATATAAAGAAGCATACAAGAAAAAACAAGAAAGTATCTAATTCTTAGAAAAGTAATTAAATTTACTTTTCGGGAGAAATTTAAAACTTTGGCTGTAATTTTCTAAACACAGTAAAACAAATATTTCCTTTCTTGTAATTCGGCTTACATAGATGCAACGCTTCCGTTAATTAAGGAATAGCGAATTTAATAAAACATACGGAGGTTTGAGGAGTATTCCAGAAAATAAAAAAATCAAAGTCAAAGCAGTTACATAAAACTTTTAGTTAAATTATAAATTAAAACAAGCATTTTTGAATATAAATGTTTAACAAGAAACGCAAATTTATGAAAGAAAATCAGTTTAAACATAAAAAAACTAAATTTCAAACAAATTAAATTTTTACAACTGAGTAGAGATGGAAATATAGTTACTTTTGGTTAACAGGTTACATCGCTCCACACTTGTACAGGTAACAGGTTCCAACAACCTGTTATTTTTATAACATATAACTGATCGCTGTGTATTCGGTCGACGGATGTTTTAATTAGAAGGCCTTTCAAAAAAATGTCTGAAGTAATTTTTTGACGTAATTATAAATGCTGATTTATATTCAGATGAATCAGAATCAGTTTGTGGCTAAAACCATAATTTTTGCAAGATAAAAACTTACCTAGTTATAATACTTTGAATTTCGTGCATTTATGGCGTTTTCTGACACTAAAAACACTTTTACTGACACTTTTTCTATTTATGGTGATT
Organism: Maratus speciosus; assembly: GCA_963932465.1. Lineage (NCBI taxonomy): Eukaryota > Metazoa > Arthropoda > Arachnida > Araneae > Salticidae > Maratus > Maratus speciosus. Next base: position 557,748,516 of record OZ010789.1, read on the forward strand.
AAAACATTGAAAATTTATAAAATTCCAAGTATCATAACTCAGTAAGTTAAGACCATACAAGAATACATTTTTGCTGTTTTACTTGTTAAAACATGGAAAAACTTTTTCTAAATAAAACTTATAGGATGCACGCACATGTATAAAATTTGCAATTCCTTATCTATTTAAAAAGTAATTGTTGTAATGTAAATCGATTTTTATGGGATGCAAAGCAAAATGTGAAACATTTTTGAAACTGTCTATGCCTCTAAAACTAACGGCTTAGAAATTAGTTATTGTTAAAAGATAAAAAACGCGCACGTAATAATATGAAACACAGTTTTAAAAACATGATTTCTAAAAAAAAAAATGCATACAGCATAGATTATGAAACACTTTCCAACACATTCAGAATACTATAACAAAATTCCACAATTTACAAAGGTGGAAGATGACCTCTTAATGAACAATTTGGAAAATGCAGAATTCATTTGAAAACACGATTTCTGCTATTACCATGAATACTCGTTAAAATATACGCTTTTCTTGCAGCCCTGTATATGATCTACAGATATGCATGCATATAGTAAAGTGAGGACAGATGCGGTAGTTTTACTTTTCTTCTTTTAAAATGTGCAATAAAGCAAAAAACAACAAACTAAGTACCAGAAATCATTAATCAAACTCTTTAGAATAAAATTTCTATGTTAAACAAGTTAAAGCCCTCTTAATAAAACAGGCATAATTATTTTCCCAAACGTCCTTTTTTAGCATCATTTTTTTATGTGCTGGGTAAGATGCCGCATGGGGATGGTACAGATGTCGCATGGAGAAAAAAGCTATGCTGTTTTTTTTTTCAAGTTAATCACATTTTTATTTCCTCAAACTGCTTAAAATGAAAATAAATGTAAACTTACATAAATTATATATATCACTAACTTGTGAAAAGTTTAACGAAATTGCAAAAGTGCAAGCTTAAGGCAAAAAAGAAAAAAAAAACATTTGACTAAAAACAATAGACAGCATAATTACAAAAAAAAATATCAACCACTTGTTTATATCCAGATGACCATTGTAGTTTGCTCTTAAGTACTAGTTCCATTCATTTTAGCCGGTAGTCTTTTTATTTTTGGCTTTTCTTCTCATTTTTTTTATTTCGTATTTCTATTCGCCCACAATCACCACACTTTCCGTTGCAAGAGCAAAATGAGAATGTTTCATGCAGCCACCGATTGCATGTTATGCACTGAATCAAGACCACTTTAGACTTTGTTTCTTGATATGACTCCAGACACTCGGCGCATTCAGAGTCATCAAATTCCAATCCAATACTGCCTTCAGAATCCATAAGAGGAATATTTTCGTCACTGTCGGAAGATGATTCACATTTCAGTTTCTTCCTCAAGTGAGGTATTTTCAAGTTGTTCTTTCCCTTCCTTTTTTTAAACATTTTACTTCCGCCAAGCTGTCGCTCTTTGACGCTTTCTTGCTTCTTTTGCTTTTTATTTCCTTCTTCTTTTTTCTTATCTGTGCTTGTAATATTTGCAGCCTTTTACTTTCTCTTACTTGCCTGTATAAGTCTTTTGACCACTGAAAAAGGAGAAATTTTGTTTAACAGCTTACATGGTGACAATTGTAGAAGGTCTACGTTTACCTTATTCACACATGACGAAACAACATTGTTGCTCAGAATATTTTGATAAATAGAAGAAGTTCCTTCTAATGGGTCCCATGCTTACATACGGGAGATCTTTTAATTTGGAAATATTTCTATATTTCTATTGTAAGAACATCTTTATACATTTCTTAATTCCAGAAAATACTCAGAAAAATATTTAAAATAAAAGATTTGAATGGGGTTATAAATATTGCACAAAATCTCTCTAAATTCAGATTTAATTAATCCTTCTAAATCCTTCAATCCTTCTAAAATCCTTCTAAAATTTATTAAATGATTATGTAAATCTTGTAATGTATTTTAAACAATTCACGAAAAATGCTTTAGAAAATAAAATTTTCATGAATTCTTAATTCAGTACATAAAGGGTTAAACAAATATTAGCTAAATAAAGAAATGCGCTGAATATACATTCATTTATATGTAAGTTCTACTGAAATTGTAGTGATGAATTTATTGAACCAAAAAACAAATATATACTTTGCGGCATCTGTCCTTCAACCTCAGTGCAGCATCTGTCCCACAGTGGCGGGTAAGATGCCGCACAACCATTTTGTGTAATTTGAATGACGCGAGAGAAAGGCAAGCACATGTCTGTATTCTACGAGAATCTAGTCTACAGTTACAATCGGTTTTGGAAAGATATATCTATTTATTTGGCTTAAAATGTGTAATAAAACATTATTAGAATAATTTTAGCAACTTACCACGCAGGTTTGAAGTATAAAAGCTGTCAGAAATATTTAAATACTAATAGTTAAGCAATGGAAACGCATACAACACAGCAGAGAGCACTTAGGCACACAACGAAATTCTTAATTTGGTCTAGGTAGCGCTAGTATCGCCAATACAATCTCTGCGGCATCTGTCCCACCGCGGCGTCTGTCCTCACTTTACTATACTACATAATATGCTGAATGTCAGTTCATTTAAACGCATAGCACAGTGAAAAACTTTCGCTCAGCAATTTCAGCTAATAGACGAATGTTTTTGAGAAATTTTATTCGACCTTATATATGATCTAGAATTTATACACACCAAGTAATATTTAAAAAATAGTTAAATTTCAAAATGAAAACACACTTCCAGCAATTATTGTGCGCATGCTTCAATAGTTCAATTATTGCTCATTTTCTTCTATATCGAAATACTTTTGTGTGTTCCTGTAAATAAACAATAAGTTCTATGCACGCCATATTCTGTAGTAAGAACCTTGCAGTACACGTAAGTGATGTATATCAATTTAAACGTGTTTTAAATACTGTAATATCATTAAAATACATGGCAAGCTATTTTCCCCCATATATCTTAATGTAACGGAATTCATTTGAAAGGCCCTGTACCAAAAATGCTACACACTTCCTTTTCAATACGTAACAAGCCATACCAAAGCCCAAGAATAACATATATCCATTTCATGGCAATCGGACAATATTTACATGAGTTAGGGCAAGGACGACAGACGAACAAAGAAACAGAATTCATAAACACTTTTCAACTACGGTGAAAAGTACTAAAAAAGAGAAATTTGATCTCCGACTTCATAGCAGCCGTATCTGTCAACGCATATTCAAAGCTAATTTCACAAGTACACAAAAATATTATATGCATACTTTTAATCAAATTAAATTCGTCCAAACAAATTTCGTTTGTACAAATATGTTTTTCAAATTAATTATAACTGTACAAAAATTAAGTTTTCTCACGAATCATAGGAGGCTATTTTCTTTCTTTTTTTTTCAGCGAAATAAAATCACAGAAATTAAATGTTTTCCGGCTCTCATTAAACGCAATGATAAAACAAAAATATTAAAAATACTTGGCTAAAAAGCGAAATTTATAGTGCGCGACCCCCCCCCCAAAAAAAAAAAAAACCTACGTACTCATGGAGGTACGTAGTACCTCCATGAGTACGTAGTAATAACCCTTTTAAATATTCACAGAAACTGTCCATAAATATCTCTCATTCAAAATATCAACACAGATTAAATCCTTTCCCATTACTTCCTCATAATAATTACTCGATGTGCAAAACACTCTTTCATTCATTTCACTCAGACAAAATTATCCTTTAGCGTATTTTTTAAAATCTAAAACACTTTGGTAACAAATGTCTGAAAATAAGCAAATGTTATACTGACTGCAGAAAATTTTAAGAGATAAATAATTGCAAATATGTTCTATTATCTCTGTTTATTTAGATGCTTACGAAACGATAATAGATCATTTTATACGTTAAGAACTAGATTTACTGATGGCGTAATGAAAAATTTTCCAAATGAATTGAGAATTATCTGTGGTTAGTTTTCCATTGCTGTTTTCAATTGAAATCCGTCTAAGTTCTAATGTACACGTTTTAAACGCGGTAATCAATTAAAAATTATAAATTCCTGCATTTTATTTAGATGCTGTCAAATAGTGTTTAGTAATTTTTGAAATGGACTTTCTATCCAATATCGAGAATTAAAATTTATAAGGCATAAATTTATAAATAAATGCATTTTACTTAAACGTTTCAAAAAGGTACTTTTTATAAATTTAATGATTCTAAACTCGAGTTTTGCTGTTTTTTTTTTTTTTTTGGGGGGGGGGGAGGTAAAAATCGATGCTTTTAAATTATGTAAAATTGTTCAATTTTAGTGTTTGGATTATTACACAGGGGTGTTGTTTTGCTATCTTAAAAAAAAAAACCCTGAATTTTTGCAACTCCATGTTCAAAGAAATTCATTGTAATTCCTATTCCTCATTTCTGATGTGTAACTGAGCTATATATTTGGCAATATAATTCATAGGTATATAATTTTTTTTAATTTACTCATTGAAAGTTAGAAGCAAAATAAGAAAAAAAAGCACGAAAGTGTATTTTTAGTTAGAAAAAGACTGGTTAGGTCAAAAGTTAGACATAACTTTGCTGGGTTTTAGAAACTCAAACTTAGCTTTTTGTTAAGGAAATGCTAAATGAAAACAATTAATATATATATTAATATATATATATATATATACGATTCATGCGTACAAAATATGTCAAGCATGAGCTTTTTTCTTACCAATTTTCAGACGTTTTTCTGATCTACTATTTGTTTCAGTGTTTCGTTTATGCTCTGCTTTGCACAGTCAGAATCTGAGAAAGTGATGGTGGTGACCTAGCACCAGGCACCAAGCCGGAAAAGCGTTTAATTAGTGCTGCAAGTTGTTACTATTCATGCATTGGGGATTGATGAAATGTAAAATAATTTTTTAGCAGCACACATCTATCAGAGTCACCTATAACTAGAGAGTGAAGATGCGCACGTCTCAAAAGAAACGATTGAGGACGTTTTTAGTGAATGTTGTTCTATTTTAGAGACACGAAATTGAATTCTTGAATAAGGCAAATGGATGAATACGCTGCCATTTAAAACTATATGTTATTTAATTAACAGGGACTTTTCGGTAACATATTAATGGAATATTAGGTTCCAACATAGTAACAGTGTTTTTATCCTAATACGTTAAATAATGCCCATCCCTACAACTGGGCGAAAAAAGGCCCAAGCTCGAACCCAAATCCTCGGATTACATTGACAATGCTCTAACGTTTAAGCTTCTTCGGCTAAAAACAGATGAGCATGTTTCGCTCAAAAAACCTTATTGTTAAATAACATGTCAGCCCAGGTAGCTTAAACGGTAGAGCATTTGCAATGTAAGCCAAGGATCTGGGCTCCGGCTTCAGCCCGGCTTCCGCATTTTTTTCGCTCAGTTGAAACAATTCATATGGTATCATAACTTTACCAAACAATATGATTGTGTTAAAAATAATAGTACTAAACACCAAAGTTTGCTTTTAAGAGGATTTCATCAGAAAATTATTTACACCATTTAAATGAATTTTGTAAAGTTAAGCTATCTGTTGAAAAAAACCTTTTATTATTGAAGTTTGCTTTCATGGGTTTAACATATATTGTAATGTTTCTATAAATATGCATAAAATATGCATACAATATAAACAAACATAAATAAAATAAGCAATTAATTATTAATTCTTTAATTAAAGAGCATTCGCGTATAATTACTTTCTTTGTCACCATGTAAAAACTACAGTAAAAAATACAATTTCCATAATAACATGACATTTTAAAAATGTTTTTATAAATGCATTATACTAATACGTATTATTTATTTGTATGCCACAATGTGTTTTTCCTTATCACAGATAAAGAATGGAATATTTAAATAATGTGAGAATTATTCTTTTACATAAACTAATGTAAAGAAAATATTATTGCCTTTATTTTCTCATTTCTTTTCACACTTTAAATGCAAGTAAAAAATTATTATTACCGTAAATAATAAATCAATTGAATAGATCAACATAATTTTAATATTTAAATATTCATTTCATACGATTTCTTAATAACCCTATAGAAAAATCTCCTAAACATTCCTATAAATATTTCACATGTTGAAAATAATTAAATTAATAATTAATAGTACAAAAGTTTTAAAAATCGTAGGGGTAAAGTATGGTAAAACCGTACACCTGGCTGAAAAATGATACCTCATTTTTGACTTAATTTGAATTGCTCAAAAGTCAGTAATTGTTGAAAAGCATATATATCATTAGTACCTCTATATTAGTATCTGTGTAGTTTCTGTGTTAACATCAGGGTTCGTACGGGTACCGTTATTTTTAAGGCCAAATATCAGTATTTTTTATTGAAAAATAAATCCAGTTTAAACGCGCGAAATTTCGCCTTATTTGAAGAGATATTTTCTATAAGAAAATACTGGCATCAAATAATTTCTCAGTCTGGAAATTCAAGGACCAGTGCGAACCCTGGATAAGTTTATTTTATCAGATTGTTTTGGTTTTAATAATTTCTAATATTTAAACTTCTTAAATATAAATATATTTAAAAATAATAGAACACGTTATATTATTGTGTTAATAGATTAAATGAGGAATTCTTTACTATAGGTTATGTTTTTTTAGAAATAATTATTTATAATTTATTGATTACATTTTTATCTTATAACCGGAGGAGGTATAACCGGATATCCTACGTTGGATAAAATCATATATTGAAAACAATGTTTGAAAGAAGAACAGCAATGTTTGAACAAAATCCAGTCAAAACCTCATAAATAGATTATCTTGATTTCTGCAATGATAACAAATTGTAATGGAGATAAGTATCATTTGGACTTTTCATATTAAATCATTGGACTTATGATTGAAATATTGTTGTTTGAGATTTTCATTTAAGGTTGTAAACTAGAATATCTTGTGCGTTTTGAAAAAAAGGTTTAAAAGTTTTTATTTGCTGTAGAATTAACCTATCACTGCGATCTTACTCTTTTTGCCGAGAAAAAATTAAATTATAGGACTTTTTCCGAAAATCATTAATTAATAAAAATGTTATAAAGACATGATATACTTTTTAACGATATTATTTTGTTATGATAAATGCAGAATATTTTCGTAAAGTTCAATGAAAAGGTGTTTTAAATCCTGGCATGAACATGCAATGAAGAAAAAAAAAGTCTTCGATTTTAACATACTTTTAATCTGCATAATTACATAAATATATATGTATTTTATGTTGAAAAAGAAAATTTGCATTTAGTTAATTCACCGATAGAAGTGTTTTACAATAAAAGAGAAAATAATATTTATAAAAGCATGTCTCAAATTTATGTTTTATGCATTCGTCATTAGTAGATGTCACAAAAACGATATGTCAGTTGTTTTGTTATTTTTAATAAAAGTGTCTGTACCACTCAACAAAAAATGTCTTCGGGTAAATTACAATATCTATCTATCTATATACAGGGTAATTTTTTTAAAGTTGGGAAAGTAAAATCCTATAACAAAAGAACCACTCATCCAAATGACCTGAAATTTTACCAGTATGCTCCCAAAGCAATTGGAATTTTTAAGCCGTGGTTTAAAAAAAAAAACCCTTAAAATCGCACCGACAGGTGGCGCTGTATATGGAATAAAGTCGTGAGACGACCTTGAGCACGACACACACACAGTGGCGATAAAAACGGGAAGCACGTATACCTCGTGTTCATTATTCTGATCTCAATCCCTGCGATTTCACGCTCTGGAGGTACCGGTACCTAAAGAATACTCTGTATTGTGGTGGTGTTACGAACTTTGGTGACTTGAAGGCACGCATTGTGCACCAGATCCACAGCATCCAGCCGGATATTCTTTGCTTTGTTGTGGACCATGCGATTTCACGGTTTCAACTCGTTCTGAAAACGGTTGACAACACATTGAAAATCTCTTGCGTTAATGGTGTAATTCCCTATGAATGCTTTGTCCATATTTTTATTTCGTTCTGTTTCTGCGAAAGTGTTTGCAGTGCCTTTTCCCAATTACAGCATTCTGTATGCTTTTGTTATGCGTATTAAAGTTTTCTTTTTCTCGAAGTATCGTCCATTGTTTTCCTCCCACTGAAGATATTCTTTGTTTCTGTTAATTTACAGCGCCATCTGTCGGTGCAATTTTAAGGGTTTTTTTTTTTTTTTTTTTTTTTTTAACCACGCCAAAAAAATCCCCATTGCTTGTGAAATTTCAGGTCATTTGGATCAGTAGTTCTTTTGTTATAGGGTTTTAATTTCACTGGACTATTACACCATAGGTTATTCAAATATAAATAAGTGAAATGTAAATAAACTACAAATCAATTGCTAAAATGACGTATACACATACCGTTATGACATAAAATATCAAAAAACGTATACAGCCTTATCGAGATTTTATCTCAATAATTATCATTGCTATATTGATTTTGAGAATGCTAACATTATTGTTCCAGGAAATGACTCACATAAAAATTTAATTAGAGAATCAATAGAAATTTCGTTAAGAAAAGATGAAGTATGTAATGACAATATATCATATAATATTCCAAAACTTTGGTTACATATTCTTAGAAACGTCTGATTTTGTGTTGTGCAGTTTAACAACGTTTTTCACACATTGATAGCGACAGAGTATTTATATTACCATCATATCTCAACAGATGGCGACAGAGTGTTTATATTATCATCATATCTCAACAGATGGCGATAGAGCATTTATATTATCTCAACAGATGGCGCCAGTAAATTTGTATTTCCCGTTCATTGGTTGATTCCCCCCATGTGTACGATTTTATGTCGAGCGGAGTTTTGACATATTAGCTATAGCTGACATATAGCTGACATCTTGGTTCATTTAGATTCCTTAAGAAGGCCACGGAGGTGCGCTGAAACCGTAGAATAGTTATTTTAGTGATTTTTAATGTTTTAATATATATTAAATGTGTATACGCTATTTTAGCAATTGATTTTTAGTTTATTTACATTTCACTTATTTATATTTGCTATCACTTTCATTACTTTTCTTTTTGTTCGTTTAAAATTACTACAGGATAAGATGAAGTTATTTTCAATTATTTGCATTTTTTCTGAAGTATTCTAAAGAGATGTTAAGGAAATGCAATAAAGAACAATAATCTTATAATTATTATAAAAGTTTTGAATTTTACAATTAATTAGAATTGCTAATTTTAAAACCAATTCACAGACTATATATAGCATATGACATTATTCTTTATTATTTTATCCATTCCTTCTGCTGGATATGGGGGCGAATGAAAAACTCAATGATCAAGAATCAGACCGAATTTTTATATGTACCTTTATCTTTAAAAAAATTAATAAATAAAATATTTGCAATATCAACCAAATTCTACTGTTTAATGCAGCAAAATTGTTCAAAATTGCATTGTAGAACAAATTATTTACACATAAGACAAAATTGGAGAAATTTCCAAAATGTTACCAAATGTAATATTTAAATAGGTCACTAAAACAGTCTAGTCATCATTTAATAATAAAAAGTTATTTTATTCTTTAAATTAAACATATTATGCTCGTAAATGAAAATTAATTTTTAATTTTATGTAAATCACACGCAAATGTTGATTTACGCAGCAAGTGTTTATGCAACTAGAACTTAAAAAAATCATAGATTAGCCATCGTTTCGTAATACACAAAATATTACGGATTCTTGATAAATGTCTTTGGAAATCATCAGTATTAGAGTGCATAAATTTAATACGGTGGTAATAAAGTAAAGTAAATAAATTACTATGAAACCAAGTTGCTAAATCCAAACACTTTATCCCGAATGTATTTCTCTAATTATAAGATGATGTAAGATTGCTATAACTACAATTTATTCGGAAGCATTGTTTTATTTTTCTTCAGTTATATTTTATTAGTAAGTACGATTGAAATTTTACAGATTGAAATATAGTAAGATCGAAATACAAATAAAAGATTTCTGGTAAAACATGGATCTCTTATAAACTTTATTTAATTTTAAGTATCCATATTAATGTTACAAATAAATGAAAGCATATGATTCATTAGATAGTCTATTTATTTGTAGAATTTACGATATGGCTTTTTTTCTGGGTTTTTGTATTATCCCGTGATAATGAAGTTTTACGCATACTTTCCTATAAATAACGCATTCTCACAATCATTTGACTAATAAGTCCCTGAATAATAATTTTTATTTTAGTACATATTCTTGTGTTTTTTTTTATTTCATATACTGGGGAACATCGCATTGCATGATTGCATAACAATACCAAAGAGATAAATAATTTTTGGACGATGTTGGGGGTGCAAATACCAGGTAAACTCCTATACATCTCCTGTTCCTGATACTGATTTTTAAGTTTTCAGCTGTCTGTATAAAATTGTTTCAAAAACACTAATTCGATGTAATTTTTTCCGAAACTGGTACAATTGTTTTATATAAATATGCAACAAAAAAATAACCTGTACACATTTTTAAGGTGGATATTATTCTTTTAACTCTGTCCCTGGGTTTTAGATTCCTTACCGTCCCTCTTGCTAAACTTGTACAGAAAATCACTTCACATGCAGCCACAGAATTTTTTTCAAGTTTTTTCTCAAGCTGAAGTATGCTAGAGAAAGAATATTTAAAATTCTATGACAGGAAATTTACTGCAGAATTTATATCAGCATTTAAATATAAATTTCAAGCATCGTGGCTTTATTGGTAGTCTTACCGTCCGCAAGTTTTATTCCTGCACTTTTTGAGGTAAATTATTATTATTTTTTTTTAATCCAATGTAAATAACTGTTTCTAAAAATCAATGAACATTGTGGCTATCACTTAGTATTAACATGATTTGCCTAAAAATAGTGGCAATTTTCTTTACCGTCCCATCCTTATTATTCCTTTATTTCCCATTACCGTCCCTTTTTCCCTATACCATCACATTTTTTTTTGCCTTACGTCCCTTCTTAAACACCCCTTTAAGACAATGTTAAACAAAAATGTTTTACTAAAAATTATTCCTTATTTGAATGTCCTGTGGGTACTATGCAAATTCATTATAAGTAAAAAATTAGAAGAAAATACAAAGTTATAGTGGTAAAACGGTAAGGAAAATTAAACTCGCAAGTTTAACTTAAACCTCTGTTAAATAAAACAAATTTCGCTGCTGATCATTGTTTCTTTATTTTGAATCATTAAGGCATTCATTTATCAGATTAAAATGTTATTTTAGCAAATTTAATTTCCCCAGATTTTTATTCCCGAAAGTCCAAAGACCCGAATGCCCCAAATACACAATACCACATTATTACTGAATCGTAAATGTGGAATTCTTCAGCAGGTGCAACTGACGTCATGTTATATAAAATAGGAACGTGTATTTTCTATCTTAAAACTGAAACAAGTTTTGTAGAAATTCATCATTTGTATTCCAGCGTCACTGAAATTCTTCACAAGTGGAAATGCTTCATATTTTAAAATAATGCAATTGAAATCACACACTGATAAAACGCGAAGTTTTACGAAAATTTAGAGTGTCTTTATAGAAGAGCAGTGACCTTTATCTTAAAATAAGGCTTGTGTGAGATTTGGATTAACCGATATAAGATGTATCTTTTATTGTAACTAATTTTGTAGGTTTATTATAAATGAATAAACAGTTCTTTGTTAAGCATTTCATTTCATCGATATTCGACGGGTTCTTCTTCGTAGTAATAATAATCTTTTTTTTCCTAATCTCGAAGGACACTGAAAAAGCAAAATTCATTATTGCTGCTTGTATACATATATACATATACATACATACATACACACACACACATATATATATATATATATATATATATATATATAGTATCAACTATATTCATTTTTATTATTTAGAGACAAATCAATAAAGAAATTTCATTTTTGTAAAGTTTCCAAACCCAAATGTTTGCTTAGATAAGGTATAATGAAATACTATATGCAAATATGGGTTTAAAAATTTTAATAAGGTATTTTCATGAAGACTTTTTTTTTAATTGGTTTAAAACTTTTCTAAATTATGTTTATTATTATTATTATTGTAATTTAAAAAAGGCCATTTTTCAAAATATTCTTAAATTAAGCTTATACAAATTTTCATACACACTATACGAATATTTTGCAGATTAATGTCCATAGTTATATGTTATTTAAATTTCATTAAACAATCACATTTAATATGTTAAATTCTAGACTGAATCTTTTAGTTTTATTATAGCATATTAATGCTATTTTTTTATCATATCTGTTTATATCATAATTTGAATTTATTCGTGACATTTAATTAATAAGTACTTCTAAATAAATTAATGAAAGACCGTAAATAAATTCAGTTTTACTACAAAAGGCGACGACAGGAGACTTCTTTTACAGCGGATATTAAAATATTATGGAAATTTTAAACTTTGACATTTTAGTAAAATTAATTGTAATTTCAAAATTCAGCTTTCTTTCTGAATCGCCGCTGTTGTACTATATGTATGAGGATAAAGAAAGTAGTATGTACTGGAGCATTTTACATACAGAGATATTCTCATACGTTTTACGTCTTTACATCGTTTTAATTTCGTATTGCATTTATACATATTTCATATGTGCTCAGTTGCATTTCAACATTTATGCTTTAACCAAAAGTTTCCTTCGTTTAATATTAAGTTTTTGATAAAATTTTAACGTCTTTGCAATATGTAGGATTTTAACGTAACAAAGATACATCAGGAAGCAGGAATTTTGCCTTTTCAGGATTTAGTGTCGCCTCCGATGAAAAAAAAAATATATAAAGCATAAATATAAAGTACAAAAGATATTTTAGTTTTACGACATAAAATTTTTTGCAAAATAACGTTATTTGCACCCACTGAAGAATTCCACATTTACGATCTAGTCTTAAAAAAATATCAAATAAAAAGTACACTGTAAAAAATTTCCCTTACTTTACACCAAAAAGGGTGGCAACTAAATTGCCAACCCAAGTGGTGTAATGAAATTCCATTTGTAAACTAGTGTAATGAACCACCAGCTATCAAAGGGAGTAAACAAACACCACTTTTAGTGGCAACTTAGGGCGCGTTCACGGGCCGCACCCTGGGTTCCACAGGTTTACCACGGGTAACCCGAAGCGTTCAGAGACCGACATCACGTGACTTTTTCCGAGTTCCCCGTAGCGTTCAGAGCCGGAGATTACCCAGATGTCGGGGAACCCACATTAGCTGAAAAATTTTGCTGGGTAAAGTGATCACGTGGTTGGGAAATCTGACTTGTTTACCATTTTATAGCTTAACTGTGACTTTTAATCGGAATAGCACTGTTTTGATTAGTTTTATCACACATTGTTACTGTTTTTTCATATTACAAAAATAATAATAAAAACATATCTGGTCTAAGTTTAACTTTTAGATAAGTTAGAAGATAAATGTAAATTGTGCATATGACAAATCAGTTCACGCTTGGAAGCCTAAAATGGCTACCAAAACCTGCATTGTTAAAAATATCGTGAAAGATTACCTCTGTTTTTAAAGGCTATCTATTTTCTGACCAATGAGAAAGCTACATAAACGCCTATAAAGCGCTCTCATTGGTCATAAAATAGATAGCCTTTAAAAACAGATGTAATTTTTCACGATATTTTTAACAGTGTGTGATACATATTTGTTGCGATAGTATTCCCCATAAAAATTAACTTATGGAACAGTTTCCCATCTAAAAAAAAGTGATAATTGAATCTATTTTCACTGTCGAAAGTGCAGATGCCGCCATGTTTGTAAATGTAAATAAAAAAATCTCGCAACTTTACCCGAAAGCGTTCAGAGCCGTTTTTACCCAACCTTACACCGAGAAATCAGTATGACGTCATTCCCCAATTTTCCGAGTTACCCGTGTACCGGTCTCTGAACGCGCTCATAGTTGCCACCATTTTGGTGTAAAGTCACGCTACCTCTTATCTGGTGTAAAGTCACACTACTGCTTATTTGGTTTGCACTTTAACAGTAAAATAAAAAACAATTTAAAGATTACATTTTAAATCTAATGCAACCATAATTTACAATAAATAGTTTCATGCAAAGAGGCTGCTAAACATTGTTTTAACTGCGATAATTTATTATCTCAATTAAACATTTATTTTAAACATTTTAGTTTTGGTAAACAACGAAATTTCCTCACAAATCATTCAGTCGTTTCATCTGAACTTACGTCACGGGTACTCGACTCTTTTTTTTTACTCAGCGTAGGCCTGACTGGCTTTCGAATAAATAGTCTAAGCAAATTAAAATAAACATACCATAAATACAACTAAACATTGCAAATTGTACAAAAATCAGATACAGAGAGCTAAAAACCACCAACCTTTCAAGCGCTAAAGAACAATTTTTATCACTTTTAAAATGCAAATTAAAAATACTTAACGGCACAATTAATTAATAAACACTACACCGGTAGAAAGCTTGAAGTATAAGCTTTTAAAATATACTAATAGTTAAGCAAAATGATAAGGTTTAAATAGTTAAAAAAGGTAAACAAAGTAAACAAAACGCGTAACGCTATGGGAAAGTGGTCTGAGACAAAAAAATTTATACCAAATTTCATGAATTTTTTAAACATATCTAAACTCAATCCAGGAATACACGGTGGGTGGCGGACAAATCTCGTACTTTATAGAACATAAAACAAGTATCAGTTTTTCAAAATAATTAATAAAAAGTTGAAAACAAGCTATGTTAAAATATGTCAACAACAGTAAAAATCCCATGTATTTCTATGAAGGGCTAACTGGAAAATCGAAAAATGTCAACTTTTAAAATGCTCAGCAAATACACAAAAAGTGTTTGAAACTTTTAAAACTAGATAGAATCTTAAAGCTTAAGCTTTAGATGAGCTGAATATCACATTAGGTTTTCAGAAAAAGTTAGTTTTTGTAGTTAAAAAAGCTTAAGAATATCGTTGATTACGTAATGTATTTCCTATAGGAAAACGAAAGTCGTAATCCTAAAAACGATACTTTTTTAAATGGCTCGCAAATAGTTAAAACTTATTGAAAACTTAAAATTCTTAGTTAAAAAATAATTTACGATCTTTAATTTAGTTGAATCAAACATTATTTTAAAGTTAACAAGCGGAATTCATTGTGTACTGAGCGTCTCAAAAGTGACAAAAATGCCAAAATTTGAAAATGGAACCAATACACTGTAAAAGTAGGTTGACTTCATATACTCATAAAATTATAAATATAGCAGCTATAGATGCATAGTAGGTATAGAAATGTTGGAAAATGATTTTAGTATTAACATTAAACAGGAATCTTTCAAAAATATGAAGTTAAGCATAAGTTTTAAGTTCTTACCCTATTCCGAAGAAATTAGCCAAAGAAGGCGAGCATTTTTTCAGCTATGAAGGAACCTTTCAGGTCGGGTACTGCAACATAATCTGGTTAACTGCCTTTTATTTAGTGATCATTACTGAGAAACATTTTCGAACAAAATCCGAGCCCTGGAACATGGCTACATAAACAGATTTGAAAATGGCGAACTGAATCATATATCGTTTAAAAACTTTACACCCGAACTGGTGTTCGGTTTCCACAATTTCTTTAAAAGAATAAAATTGAACCGTGTTGAGTGTATCATGACACTTTATTCGGTATTTACACCAAACTTAGAGTATATTTAAACCGTTTTGAATGTATCCTGACACTTTATTCGGTGTTTACACCAAACTTAGAGTATATTTAATCCTCATTTGGCATTTCAAAAACTCAAATTACGCGTAACTATAGTCCATTTTTTTTACAGTGTATTCATAGGACGTCACTATCTTGGAATAATACACAAATCCAGCAAAAATCGATGTCGTCATTCAAGAAACGCGACAAAAAATCGGGTATCTATTGATACATACGCCATCATTTGTTTGTAACATTAATATGGATACTAGATACTCATTTATCAGAAGTCATTCATTTATATATTTAAAAAATTCGAAAAATGTTATTATACGCGGATTTATAAAATGCATTTTTTCAGCTTCTTGATAGGAATTAAGTAAATGCGGAGAAAATAAGTCACACAAATATTCTTTAAAATACATTTTTATAGCAGACTATATCCTTGGCCATAGCACATATTTAATTACAATTTTTTAATTTTTATGAGAAAATGCTAACAAAAATATACAATAAACTACTATTTTTCCTTCAGTACATAAGTTGCCAACATTACAGTATTGGCATTGAAACTACAAAAAATTAATATAGCAAAATTAGAGATGCAGCTTCGAAACAAAAGAATTTCAACATGATACCGTACAGTGATACACATGCTTCATTTTACTATTGGCTTATGATTAGGTGTAGCATTATTTTTTAGTGACAGCACTTTATTTATTGTATAAAGGAAATAGCATATCGGGGGTAATAAATTTGTGAGTGGGAGTTATTTATCTGTTTTCTTGAGACAGCTACACATAAGAGATGAAACATTAGGTTGGAAGATACCGCTATGTATGTAGTTATGCAACGGAAAGTTTCGCTCTGCGTGTATGTCTATATGCGATGGGCATCAAAATCCACCGCATGTAGAAGTCTGAAAATTTTGGGTAAGGATAGTCCAAGACAGTTCCTGGTGCAACTGAAGCTCATAATTTTTACTTTTTAAGAACCCGGTCCCCTGGGCCTCTTTAAATTTTTATGCCACCCTAAATAATTAATAACATTGCATCTATTTTATCCGATTTTCTTCGTTTTGGGGGACCATTTTCCATTTAGTTATTCCCCCATTTCTACGTTCCAGTTACGACCTTGCCCCCTGGGGCCTGGTAAACGGCCCCTTGAGGTTTTTGCGACATTGTTAAGACATTGCCCCTTTTAAATACGATCTTTTTTTCTGGGGCCCTTTTCCCAGTCCCCCTTGAAGTTTTCGTGCGCCATGCATTTTTCACCCCTTAATTTTGCCATCCTCTTAAACCATATCTTTAAAGTTGAGTCGTGGACTCTTCTTACAAGACCAACAGCCTCATACTTTTATTTGGGCCCTAGAACCCTCTTATAAGTATTCCTCCCCATTTTTGCGCCTTTTTTAAAAATTTTATTCTGATGATTATTTCTTATCCTGTGTTTAATTTCAGCTAATTTAAGTCCTAAAGCACGAAGTACAAAGAGCTTGTAACATGTTTTCATGTTAAAGCACAGCTCTTAACTATCAGTTGTTAATTTTTTGACCCATTATAGTTCCCTTAAAAAAGACGTGATTCACTATTTTCCCCCCTACCATCTTAAATCCTCCAGCTACCAATTGAATAACCAAAAAAAAAAAAAAAAATCAGATTTTAGCTACCACCAATTTTCAATATTAATCGTCGTCTTCGGGCCTTTGGTTCAGCTTCTTTTAAAAATAAAACGATTTACTTCCAGTTTTCTTTACCATAGTTCTAACGTTCTCCGTCTACTTTAAATATTACTAAACATTTTCCTTAGAAAGCCACTTGACGTTTTCGTGCCCAATTAATGCACTTTTAATGGTTAGAAATATTTTACTAAAGTAACAATTAAGAAATAAACTAAAATAAATTAACAGTTCAATATGAATAAAAAAAGACTGTGGTATTTTCGAAAATATATGTCAAATCGTGTTTCTTTAAATTATTAAGTAAAATATGTAATTTAAAATTACATTTGCTGTCATTTACTTTACTCGCTTTTATCTTTTATGAAGGAGAGTAAACACGATCCCCCCTCAGCAATTACATCTTCAATAATGTGATTGCAATAGCAGTAATTTAGAAAATTATTAATAATAATAATTGTTAGACAAAATATAATTTCTTTTTAATAAACTAGGGTGCATTTTTAATAAGGTTACCAGATCAAATAACAGGGATGACAGGGATGACCGCACCGGGAACCCAGCTTTCGCTTTAGAGTATAAGTGCAATCCCGGGGGGAGGCTCAAATCCACTGCATATGGTAAGATACATTAACAATGACAATATTTTTAAAACAGTTAATAACATACAAAAAAATAAATTCAGTTTGCTGTTTTTGACTCTGAAACTCACAAGAAGTGTCATCAGTACATACATTGACAGCAATTGCACTATGTTGTATACATGCATAAACAGTTACAAGACATGTTTTTTTAATATTAGAGCTGAAAAACTTTAAGTGAAATGCATATGCTGATAAATATAATAAAAATACTAAATAAACAAACCAAAGGAAATAAGACAAATATTTACATTATGTATAAAACAGGGGCTCCTGTCTGAAATGGGAGCTGAAAACAATGAGTTTGCTCAGCTAGCTCAGAAAGGGACGGGATTGGTAAATATAAATTCGTTGTCTTCTAAAAATTTCATACAATTCGCTATACGTTGCAGGAGAACTGGACGGTCGAGCAGGTAAGTTAGCCAGTCAGGCAGTGTCGTCTGTTGTGGCTTTTTTACGTGATAGTGGGACGTTACTGTGCAATGTAAAATATAGTGTAATGATGTTGATAAGGATACACAAATGCAAAGAGGTGAGTCTCGTTTATTTATGGTATATAAGTGTTGTTGGAAGGGTACATGATTTGTGAGAAAGAGATACAGGTATCTGTTACTTATGAAATGTTTTTTGAGACATTAGGTATGAAGTCATGCGTGTATTGACCCACCTGCACTGTAGACCAACATTGTTGCCATCGGTGTAGCATTTGTTTTTTGAGTTCTAATTTCAATGTTGTTTGTGGGAATGGAAGAAATGTTAGTGGTAAAGTTAAATCATCGACTGCCGACCTCGCCAGCTGATCGGCCAGTTCGTTGCTCGTTATACCAGAATGTCATTTAACCCAATTAAAGAAGAACGATTTTTCTGAGGACTGAAGGAGTAAGGTTATGTCTAGAACTAAGTGATTATTGTTATCAAATTTGAAAAAGCCATTAGGCCTGATAAACTGTCTGATGAAATTAAGTACGAATGGTGACGAACTTCTATATACTGGTTGCAATTCATTACCCTTTAACTGGAGGTTTGTTGGTTGGTTGTGTTTATCACGGCCAATTATCAGCACGAGGGATATAGGCCCTAAGGGGGGAGTGCCCACCGTGGGGGTCTTTCTAAGAAAACCTAACACGTGTTTACGCTTGGAAAACCAAGGTTCGAAGAAAACAACGAAAACTCCGAACGATTAGGCCGTTGGGCGCGATTGGGATCGAACCCAGCACCTCCCATCTACCAGCTTCGAGAGCAGTACCTCTCGGCCACTGGTGGGGCCCCTTTAACTGGAGGAATTTTCGGTTCCGAAGAATGATCCCATCAGAATGAACACATCGCTGTCGTGACAGTCGACGGCTGTTTTCGGGATAGAATAAGAATGTTCTATAGAAAATTCGAAAATATAATTGTATAAAATGGTTGAGTAAAAAATGTTGCCTTCCTGACTTTTATAACTTTTCGAACAAAAATTTATTTTGCATGCTATAAAAAACTTTTTAAATATACTGATATAAATATGATGTAATATCCCCGTTTAATGCTATTCGCACGAAATAATTTTATTGTTTTCAAGTTTTCTTTCTCTTTTAAGATTCGCGTGTAAAATGTGTTTCATTTGAAGAATGTTTCGAAGTTTTATTTTTTGGACCATTACGATATCACATAGATAGCATTAATAGGTTTGCGCACATATAGTATATTAATTATATAAAAATTTTCTTTCTTTTTAGGGTCTCGTTCATCTTACGAAATTCTATTCGTCTCACTCTTCTGTCTGTTCGTCCGTCCGTCTGTTACAGAGCTCGTACTCGGAAACTATTTAAGATCCAATAAGAAAAAATTGGACTTACGCTGTCAAAATTTAATAATTAAAAACTCTTATGGTACTCATCAGCGTACATATAAATAAAAACTATATTAAAAACACATTACAAATCAATCCCAACGTTCCATGCTCTTTCCAATGAGCCATCATCAGGGGAGAGAGCTCTTGATCTCCACGAAGCAAAGTTCCAAACAGCACCGTCACTTTCACAACATCAAAACTGAAAACATTTCGGTAGCGAGATACCGAAATGTTTTCAGTGGAGGTCAAGAGCTCTCTCCCCTGATGATGGCTCATTGGAAAGAGCATGGAACGTTGGGATTGATTTGTAATGTGTTTTTAATATATTTTTTTATTTATATGTACGCTGATGAGTATCATAAGAGTTTTTAATTAGTATTTAAGTTCCAGACATGTTTTTACCCTGCCCTTGCCAAAATCATAAAATTTTGAAAAAAATCCTAATTGACACAGGATATTAATTAAAAACCACAATTAAAAGAATGGAAAATGTTCATAATTCAACAAAAGCATTTATTTTAATCAAACCGCAACGATTTCCAGTCAGAAGTGGGGAAGGTTTATCATAATTTAAAAGATGTTCCATGGAGATAATTGTATTAGGTGCATTGACAGACCCCTGTATTTTATAATCTACCGGACATAAAAACTTGAAAATAGCGCAAGCAGATGAAAACAAATTTTCTCTTTTTTTAATAATTAATTTTTTTTTCTCGAAAATTCGATCTTGAAGAGGAAAAACCCATGAAAATGGATTTATATAAACTGATTTTATATAAACTGATACTGGCATTTAATGCCGGCATATATATTTTTTTACAAATATTGAATTTATAAATTTAATTTATAAGCATCTATGGGTAATTTTTTATACTGATTCCGAATATGTAATTTTCGTTAAAATATTCCCAATAGAACTCTAATTATCAGTTATAAATCTGGTTTAACGAAAGGAATCATTTCGAATTTCATTTTCTCTCCGCGAAATCGTTAAAAAGCGAATCATTTGATAAAACCACAGACACTTTTTTGACAAGGATTGTTTTTGGTGGTATAAAATTTTTACAAATACTGCATTTATAGTTTTTAAAATTGTGTATATATGCCTATTTTTCGACGCTTATTCCGAATTTGTCATTTTCGTAAAAATTGTTTAAAAATTTTATATTTTATCCAAAAATCGCTTTTTAAAAAGAGAAATAAATGCTTTTGTGTGAAGCATTATTCAAATATCAGAGTTTCTCCGCTAATTATCATTATTTTACATGCGATTTTTTATTATAGGCTATATAAAATGAACATTATTTTATGATTCATTTATTTATGAGTGGAAGTAGTTACCACTATTTCCGAATACTAATTTCAGCAAAAAAAATAAAAAATAAAAAAAATAAATAAATAAAAGTAATCAAGTTATCGATTTTAAAAATTGAGATATATTAAAACGCTTAAATGTTTTTAGGAAGTGTGTGTGTGTGTGGGGGGGGGGGGGGGGGGGGACAGGAAATTGATTTTTTCATGTAACACATCGTTTTAAAGCTTTTTTGCTAATTCATTACTAAGCATGAACTCCCACCCTCTTAACTCATTTTTTCACCACTAGGGGTGCTTTAATGTTTTATTTTGCTCATTCTAACTCATAAATTTCCCCAAAAATTAAGAAAAAAAATCTGCATAACAAATCTCAACAATTAGCATCTTCTCACCCATTTTTGTCTTTCTGTCGCCAAGGGGCGACATAAAAAAAAAATCACAAACTTCAATTTTAATCTACGATATGTCAAGCAATATCGTGCATTCTGCACGCACCCCTGACCTCCATTCTCACCCCTCAATTTCTCCCCGGTCTATGTAAGGATTTAATAATTACAAATTAACAATTTGGGTTTATTAATTAAAGGATAATGTGTTTTGAAAAGAATTTTAACCAAAACTACCAAATATTACCGAATATTAACCATTCACTTGTTTAATATTCGCATGAAAATATATTTTTGAAAAATTATTATTTGGGGATTTAAAAAATCTGGCGACAGAAGGTATAAAGGCGGCTTATTTGAAATATGACGAAAATCTCTATTCGGATAACGCAATCCTATTAAATAATAATAATAATAATAATAATAATAATAATAAAACATAATTTTAGACGAATTTATAAAGTGAGTGGACTCTCATACTATTCACATATAAGCCTGTACAAAAAAAGGATGGTGATGAAATCGCTATAAATAGTTTTTAAACGAATAATTTTCATGCGTCTCAAATATCTTGGACGATTTTAACAAGGGAAAAAGCTTTTAAAAAACCGCCTACATCCCAATATCTATAATACATTAATCTTAAGAAATAACATTTTTCATAATTTGATATGCAATATTTTTTTTTTTTTTTTTTTTTTTTTTTTTTTTTTTTTTAAGGCCGAAAAAAGATCTCGATTAGAGCAAATTCAATTACGGCAACAGCAGCATCGTTAGTTATTTTTTGTTTTTTCTAGAATGAAGAGATTAAAACATTAATTTTTATTTTTATATTAAGGTACATCTACGTGAGTCATTATAATTTTAGTAATTTAATTTTAACTTAACGTAGGAATAATAGCTTAATCAAAACAAGAAATGTAATGATGTGAATTTTTTAACTATACAGATTTTACAGCATTTTTCATATATTCGAAATGCATCCATTAGCAAAATAAATTAGATTTCTTTCTAGATCGCAATTACTATCGTTTCAAAACATAATATTTAAAGCATCGCAACGGTTTAAATTATATGTTTTTCAAAATTTATTTTTCCATAAGTTGAGAGATTCATTAATTTTCTTCGAAATCAATTCATCTACTTTTTATTTCTATTATTTAAAAAATCTTTCCTTTAACAGGCTGAAAACATCCTTTCAGTTTATTTGTACGACATTTGCCGTTCAATATAATTTTAGCTAAATTTTCTTATTTTAGGAAACACACAACAAGTATTTTACGTATGGGGCATTTTTAAATTAAAGTATTATTTAATCATTAAAATGATTAAAAGCTCACTAAACATAACAAACTGATAAAAATGCAAAATTTTATACGTATGAATTAATTTCTTCATCAAATATATTTTTCAATATTCTTTTCAAATATCCTTTTATGTAAATTCATTTGCTTATTTACTGACAGCATATTTTTTATCTGACGTGTCTATAGAAATTCCCCAATATTATATTCACCATATAGTTTCATATATTTTTATATTTTTCATGAGAAAAATAGATCATATCAGAGCAGTGTTTGTATCTATTTATGTCAAATAACATAATTCTAAATATTTTTAACCTTTTATTTGGCAACACAATAAAGAGCGTGAGACTAACAAGTGGCATTAACTAAATGGGGTAGAATACTTTTAAATATATTGCAGCTAAGAACATTTATAGAACAGCATGAATAATAAATACAAGAACTTTTTTCAAAAATCTAATCGTTTTCTTGCTATAAGGGAAACTAGGGAGGGTTGACCCACTTTTTACAAAATGATTTTGTACTTTTTTTAAATTTTGAACGTAGAATAACGTTTTAGAAATCATTTTATTCGTTATACAATCAGTTATCAAAATAAAATTACTACATAAGTGTAGCATATAAGAAATTTGAAATATGATTGATTTTAATCATGAAAAAATAATAACCCTCAATCATTTTATATATTTGAATATAAAAATATTAAAAAATTCAAATCTTTTTAAAATTTTTTCGAATTTTTTTTTTTAACTTTTATATTCAAATATATAAAATTCGATTCACAGTTTTATTTAAATATATAAACCAAACTTTTATAAAAAATATTGGGGATTTTAATTGATATGGAACGCGCATGGGGCATTTCGAAGTTTTCTAAGATGACGCGTAAAATTAATTTTTTTCGCAAAAATAAATTTATTTTTTAATTTTTTTGTGATAAATGCATGCCATAATGTATATAATGTACCCTAGAATAATATTTAAAGTGAAGTTTACAAAAAATAAAAAATTGTTTTTAATGTTTTTAAGGACCTCGCCCCCTTAAAACATCAACCATTAATTCATAACGATGAAGTGTCCCTGTAATTTAGTTTAAATCTCAGACCTTCTGAACAAGAAATTTAACAAGCCTTACCAATCTCCCTTTTCAAAAAAACCCGTATCTTCATTTTAAATTTTCCCTCTTCCAAGGGCTCGCTGGTCGAGTGGTTAAGATGCTCTGTTCGAAATGCACCGTCACAGTTTCAAAGCCAATGGAGCGTATTTAAAAAAAAAAAATCTCCTTATTTCAAATAATGCAAATTTTTTGTCCTAGATCACCCCCCCCCCCCCAAAAAAAAAAGGAAATTTCTTCAATTCCCGGATATATGCCAGTAACAGGTGCTGCCAGGAATAATTTTGTGAATTAACGAAAGCATTATTGAGATTGTACGTGTTGATGTACAGAGAGGTCAGAGAAGATATGGTTAAAAATCACAGCCGCAAAATCTTCTTTTCATTTCTTGTCATATAGAATTTGGCGAGAGAATATGAATAATGAGATATCGTTAATTGTAACATATGGATAATTTTGAATTTATCGATACACACGATGAATTAGTATGCCTCAACATCTGTCAAATAATAAATGATAAGAACAGTCTGTAATTTGCCATTATGGTTTCGAGAGGAATGAAATATAAATGAGAATTGTAATGAAGGGCCTTTGTTATCATTTTGTCGGTGAAAATGTGGTTTAATTCATGTTCAAGCGAAAGAATTAGAATTTAATGGTGAGAGCTTTCAAGTTTAGAAAAGAATAAATTATTTCTACCATGTATGTAGGAAAGAGTTTAAATAAAATTTTAAATATTTTAATCAATGAATTATAGATGGGCTATTTAATAATGTAAAATCAGTAACGTAAAACTATATGTGATTTCACATCACAGTATTCACATCTCATCAGCTCCTAATCATTCCTCCCTCGACGCAAATCTAAAGCAAGATAAAATGACGCAGTACTTATGAAAATGGGATGGTGAGTGAACAACTTTCAGACATTAAATATATTATTTCAAATGAAAATCAAATTTCAAAGTAATTGCTTAATAGGCGCAAAGGCCAACATAGTGAAAAAGATTCCAAGTTGGGACTCGAACCCGGGCCATCAGTATTGCGCACTGACGTTCTACCGACTAAACCACTTGGAACGATACACAGCTCGGAAAATTTCTCACTATTACATGTTGGCAAGGCTACAAACGCAGCACAAGATGGAATATTTATCGTGAGCCACCGACCCGGGGCTAACACGAAACATAATTAAATCCAGCATCGATAGAAACTATATTAATATATGGAAATTATTCCACAGAGAAACATTCGCCTTGGATACAATATTTCAAATGAAAATCAAATTTCAAAGTAATTGCTTAATAGGCGCAATGGCCAACATAGTGAAAAAGATTCCAAGGCGGGACTCGAACCCGGGCCATCAGTATTGCGCACTGACGTTCTACCGACTAAACCACTTGGAACGATACACAGCTCGGAAAATTTCTCACTATTACATGTTGGCAAGGCTACAAACGCAGCACAAGATGGAATATTTAAATGGTAAATATTCCATCTTGTGCTGCGTTTGTAGCCTTGCCAACATGTAATAGTGAGAAATTTTCCGAGCTGTGTATCGTTCCAAGTGGTTTAGTCGGTAGAACGTCAGTGCGCAATACTGATGGCCCGGGTTTGAGTCCCGGCTTGGAATCTTTTTCACTATGTTGGCCTTTGCGCCTATTAAGCAATTACTTTGAAATTTGATTTTCATTTGAAATATTGTATCCAAGGCGAATGTTTCTCTCTGGAATAATTTCCATATATTAAATATATTCCCTAGATTTTATCCCCACTGTGACATTTAATCACGTGAGAGGATAGTGCCAACTATCTTACAATATATTTTATAGACACTGACTTCACGAGAATGAGGGAAACAATCCCAACTTGTTTTTTAAGTTTTTTGCCTGTTATTTGTTATTTACTCTCAAATTAATTAAGAAAAAAATTGAAAAATTATTGGTGTAATTTTTTTCTAATAGCGCGTAGACCCCATAAAATCGGGTATCATAATCATAGTAATAATTATATCTTAGCTACAAATTTCACAATCATCAGTTAAACGATTTCATTTCTTGGCATTGATAAACATTTGCGAAACGATAAATTTATATTTTCTTCCTGTTTCACCAATTGCAAAATATACAGGGTGCGCCATAAATTCGTGCAAACTTTAAAAATCCATAATTAAAGAAATAATGGTCGGAAAAATTTTTGGTTTGCGCGTGTATGATCAGACGGATTTTGGATTTTTTTTCCATGAATAATAAAAAAGGATTCCAAGAATAACCAATAGAGGGCGCTCACATGCCATATTGAGACGTTTTATGCAAATCAGGCTAGCAATAAAACACCTGGATGGAAATGGATTCGTCATTCGATCTCGGCAGCATGCTATCGTTACCAGATCGAGCGCTGCTGGTCAAACTGTTCTACAAGAATGGGGAATCCACTACTATTGCATTGAGGAAGTTTCGCACGGAGAAAGGACTAAAGCCGCAAAAAAGCCCTATTTCGTTGAATGGAATACTCAATTTAGTACGACGTTTTAAGGAAACGGGGAGTTTGGACGATCGTCCATGTAGTGGCAGACCATCCTTGAACGCGGATCGCGTCCATGCTGTAATAAGTGCCATGGAAGAAATGGCAGCCGAGACATGAACGGGAAGTAGCAGTGCTCGTGAAGCTGGTAGAATAACCGGAATTCCGGAATCGTCGATTCGACGTATTCTGCACGGAATCTTGGATCTGTATCCGTACAAGATACAGACACTTCACCAGTTATTACCGGCAGATACAGATAAAAGACTAAAGTTTGCTACATGGGCACTGGCACAAATGGATCGTGACCCACAATGGTTGCTGAATGTCATGTGGACGGATGAAGCACATTTTTCACTCCATGGCGTCGTCAATACGCAAAACAGTCGTATCTGGGCGACGTCAAACCCTCGGGAGTATCAGAACAAGCCAATGCATTCTCCTCGTGTGACTGTTTGGTGTGGTTTCACCCCGGCTTTCATTCTGGGTCCTTTCTTTTTTGGAGAGTCTTGTCCTGAATCCGGCTGGAAAACGTGTACAGTCACTGCAGAATGGTATCTTACGCTTTTGCGTAACCAAGTTGTGCCTGCGTTGCAGGAAAGACATGCGTTACCTTCCGTCACCTTCATGCAGGATGGTGCCCCGCCCCACTTTGCACGTGAAGTCAAGGCGTTCCTGTTAGACACTTTCACTGAAGACCGAGTGATAAGTCGAGGTTGTAAGTTTGAATGGCCCCCACGATCTCCAGACTTGACCCCAGCAGATTTTTGGTTGTGGGGATACTTAAAGTCTCGTGTTTATCGGTGCTCCCCAGCCACTTTGGCGGAACTGAAAGATGCCATTCGACTGACCGTCGGTGGCATCGATGCCGACATGCTACACTCAGCTGTTACAGGCGTATTGACACGCCTCACTTGCCTAATACCTTGTGGTGGTGGTCATGTTGAGCATCTTTTAGTACCATAAAAGTTAATGCACGGTGTCATGTTATTGTGATTTCTTTCAATGTCTGTTTGTGTTTGTCTGATTTGCATAAAACGTCTCAATATGGCATGTGAGTGCCCTCTATTGGTTATTCTTGGAATCATTTTTTATTATTCATGGGAAAAAAATCCAAAATCCGTCTGATCATACTCGCGCAAACCAAAACATTTTCCGACCATTATTTCTTTAATTATGGATTTTTAAAGTTTGCACGAATTTATGGCGCACCCTGTACTTAATATATTTACTTAAATACAATTATATGCACACATAAAAATTACAACACCACATTTAATTGCATATAACTCAGACTCTAGTCATTAGTCTTGTATAGAAATCCTAAGTACTGTGCACAGTTTTCAGTGTGAGAAGAAAATCATGTATGTTTTTGCACTAGAGGAAACAATAAGACGTGAATGCTTAATTCACTTATTGAAATTGCTATACGATCAAAATGCTTAATGTTATTTGAAAGAAAATGTACCGTGTAATTAAAGACAGAAAATGGTTAAATCTGTTAATGAAAATGGTATGTCTTCAACTTAGTCATCTCAAATAAAAAAAGTCCTTCCGGCCAGTGCCGGGAGGAAGAGGTAGCTTTCATTTTCCTTATTTTAAAAAAGCCAACTTATATTATTCAAACACACGAAGCTCAATTTAGTGGAAACCGAATATAGGAGATTCAATATTAATTTTTATCAATACTAAATCATTATGAATGAGAATTTCGCGAAATTAGTCAGCTTTATCCAAGCTGCTTTTATATAAACTAACTTATATTTGGCTGCCAAAATCGGCGATTTCTTAAAGTTCCTGCCATTTTAAGACAACATGGTGGATGAGGCTAATCAGTGAACTTGGTCGAGACCTTAGTAATGGCTGTGCACATGCTCACTCACATCGGAATAGGTTGATATATACGAGTGCTGTCGCAGGCAAAAAATAAGTTTTTCAAAATGTCACACACATTAGAAATTGAAACTGCTATATCTGAGCCATTTTTTAAGATAAAGACAAACAAAAAATGCTCGTGAATGCTTATATCAAGGTCAAATACTTATGAAAGAAACCTTTTTCAATTTATATATATATTTTTTTTTTTTTTTGCACCTCACTTTAAATATAATTATTTTTAATTTAATGGCCGCCATTTTGAAACAAGATGGCTGATGAAGCTGGCCAGCGAACTTGGTTGAGATATTGATGTATACTATCCACATGCCTTCTTCCATCGAAATAGGCGAATACGTGTGTTATCGCGTGACAAATACAAGATCGTTTCAAAGTGTTAGCCATGCTAGAAATTTAAAGTGCTATAATTCAATATTTTTTAAGATATAAACAAAAGAACAAATTTTCAGAAACAAAAACTGCTCCAGAATCTTTGTATCAAGGCCAAACACACAAATTTTTTTTTTTTCATTTTCCAATTTTTTAATACTTTATTTTAAATTTTAAATGACTTTTTTTTTAAATGGCAACCCTTTTGAAACAAGATGGCGAATGAAGCTGGCCAACGAACTCGGTCGAGACATTGGTATGTACTATGTACAGATCAAGTTACATCCAAATCGGTTCATAAATACGCCTGTTATCGCGTGACAAAAATCAGGTCGTTTTAAAATGTCAGCCACAATAGAAATTCAAAATGCTATAACTCAGCCATTTTTTTAGATATAGACGAAACAAAACCTGTTCCGGAATCTCTGTATTAAGGTCAAACACATACAAAGAAAATCTTTTTCATTTTCCAATTTTTTGGCATCCCATTTTAAATTTAAAATTTTTTAAATTTTTTTAAATGGCCGCCATTTTGAAACAAGATGGCGGATGAAGCTGGCCAACGAACTCGGTCGAGAAATTGGTGTGTACTATGTACACACCGAATTACATCCAAATCGGTTCATAAATACATCTGTTATCACGTGACAAAAATCAGGACACTTCAAAATGTCAGTCATGCTAGAAATTCAAAATGCTATAACTCAGCCATTTTTTAAGATATAGACGAAACAAAAACTGCTCCCGAATCTTTTTATCAAGGTCAAACACATAAGAAAAAAATATTTTTTCAATTTTCAATTTTTTTGTACCACATTTCAAATTTAAATTTGTCTTAAAAATTTAAATGGCCGCCATTTTTAAACAAGATGGCGGATGATGCTGACCAACGAACTCGGTCGAGACATTGGTATGTACTATGTATAAACGAAGTTACATCCAAATCGGTTCATAAATACGCCTTTTATCGCGTGACAAAATTCAGGACGTTTCAAAATGTCAGCCACGCTAGAAATTCAAAATGCTATAACTCAGCCATTTTTTAAGATATAGACGAAGCAAAAATTGCTCCGGAGTCTTTGTATAAAGGTCTAATACATAAGAAAAAAATATTTTTCCATTTTCAAATTTTTGGTACCACATTTCAAATTTTAAATTTAAAAAAAAAATTTAAATGGCCGCCATTTTGAAACAAAATGGCGGATGAAGCTGGCCAACGAACTCGGTCGAGACATTGGTGTGTACTATGTACACACCGAATTACATCCAAATCGGTTCATAAATACGCCTTTTATCGCGTGACAAAATTCAGGACGTTTCAAAATGTCAGCCACGCTAGAAATTCAAAATGCTATAACTCAGCCATTTTTTAAGATATACACGAAATAAAAACTGCTCCGGAATCTTTGTATAAAGGTCAAATACATAAGAAAAAAATATTTTTCCATTTTTAATTTTTTGGTACCACATTTCAAGTTTTAAATTTTTAAAAAAATTTTAAATGGCCGCCATTTTGAAACAAAACGGCGGATGAAGCTGGCCAACGAACTCGGTCGAGACAATGGTATGTACTATGTACACACCGAATTGCATCGAAATCGGTTCATAATTACGGGAGTTACAGTGTGACATAGGTCAGATATATATATATATATATATATATATATATCAATTTTGAACGGAGGGTGGTTTCGGGGTCTGGGGGTCATGATCGATGAAAATATACCAAAATTTTTTGAAATCTCTTTCCTCCGAACGGCTGCAATAGGTAGCTTTTTTGTAAAGAAAGCTACCTAAAACCTAATCTAGAGCACTCTTGACAGAAATATACAGTGGTGGAAAAAAAAGTAAACACCCCCTACTAATTCCTCAACAAATTATCGTAGACGAAAGTGACTGGTACCGAACGATTGGAAATAAAGTCTACTTTTAAATGACGTATATAAAATTTGCTTATAGGGCTGTCTACATATTTAAACGAATCCAAACGTTATTTATTTCAATGGCAATACCCAATTTTAACGAGATATTTCAAAACTTTCGTTCAAACTATGCCTAGAAACCAAATTTCAAGTCATTTCAATGATAAGTTTTTTAATTATAAACATTCAAAATTTAGTCCTTCTAATGTTAAATTACATTTTCATATTTTTATTTATAACTTCTGAAATTATGATCCTAATGTCCTAATTTTTTGTGTAGCAATAATACTAATATACCCAAACATAAATACGTTGAATTTGCAATTTTTATAATTTTCTGATATGAATTATGAAATTGATATTAAAAAAATTATGAATTGCAACATACAATTTTTTTGATGAATTCAGATTTATTAAGTCCTGCTTTATGGAAATCTAAAATTTCACATTTTTCTTCCAAGTAGTTTTCAAATTAGGCTTAAAAAACGGCAAAATGGTGGTTTAATGGGCCGTCTATGATAGAAGTGACTAAATATTTTGAAATTTCTTATGCTATCCTGTAATCTAACAGGCTTAACCCTCCATTACTCGCGTGGGGTGTTCTGATCACCCCACGAGTAAAAACATGCGCACAAGTACAGAGTTTTTCAAGCTCAAGGTCAAATATTTTTAGTAGCTGCACATTCCTAGAGGCCACGCCTACTGACGACAAATGTTCATTCTACCATTTTTTCCGAAGCAGTGAGGACGTGAAAATTTTCCAACGGTAATCAAGGAATATTTTTTGACTGAAAACACAATTAAGGTAAGCTATATTGCAGATTTATTTTATTTTTATCATAATAATAATTAAATTTATGAATAATTTTTGTTTTATTTTAATTTATTTTGAGTCTTTTACATCGATATTTTGCCATTTTTTCTAGAAAATGTCGAAATCTCCGTGGGAAATGGAGCAACAGCGTTTGCGGCATCTTTTGGCTTCTGTTTCACCAGATTCTGAAGATGATGAGGTAGCAGGTACAGATAATACTTTTTCGGATGATGATGAATACTTTGAGGAATGTTCTGATCACAACTCGGAATCAGAACAAGAACCTGATGAAATATCGGAACACGATTCAGATATCGAACTACCGTCTGACTCTCCGTATTACTTAGGAAAGGATAAAATCACGAATTGGTACAAGAAAAAAGGTAAAACTTCTATACGTACGCGTTCTTCGAACATAGTTATTCACTTGCCGGGTGCTAAAGGCGCTGCTAAGTCTTGTAAAACACCTATTGAATTTTTCAAACTGCTTATATCAGATGATATAATCGAAGCTGTGGTTAAGCACACAAATGTGTATATAAATAAAATACAATCAAATTTTTCCAGAGAAAGAGACTGCAAAGTGACAAATGAAACCGAAATAAATGCTTTCATTGGCTTATTAGTTCTTGCTGGATTATGTAAATCTAGTCACATGAAATTGAGCGATTTATGGAATATTTCCCGTCTTGGTATTAATATATTTCACAAAAGAATGACTTATAATCGTTTCTCGTTTCTATTACGTTGTATTCGTTTTGATAATGTTTTAGATCGTGATGAAAGAAAATCTTTGGATAAATTTACTCATATCAGAGACATATTTTCAAAGTTTAACGAAAATAGTGCCAAATATTATTCAGTAAGTGAATACGTGACGATTGATGAGCAGTTGCTCAAATTTAGAGGACGTTGACCATTTTTACAGTTTATGCCAAATAAACCAGGGAAATACGGTTTAACGTTATTTGCGTTATGTGATGCTAAAACATTTTATACTTTAAAATTTGAACCTTATGTTGGTACTCAACCAGATGGACCATTTAACTTCCTATACCACCCTAGATATAGTTATGAGGTTAAGTGAAAGTATATATGGTTCAGGAAGGAACATTACATATGATAATTGGTATACGAGTGTTCCATTGGCTGAGGAATTATTGAAAAAGAAGCTAACGTTGGTTGGTACACTAAGAAAAAATAAAAAGCAGTTGCCGAAACAATTTATACAGCAACAAGAGACGGGTACGTCAGTATTTGGCTTTCATAATAAGATGCCCATGACTATAGTTTCTTATTGTAAGAAAAAAAAAAGAAAAATGTAATTCTTCTGTCTACAGTGCATTACAATGATGACACATTAATCGAAACAAAGCCCGGAGTTATGAAGCCTGAAATTGTACAATTTTACAATTCTACTAAATGTGGAGTTGATACAGCTGATCAAATGTGCAACACTTATGATGTATCAAGAATTTGTAATCGTTGGGCGCTTCGATTATTTTATCATCTACTAAATAGAGCAGGAATTAATGCTTTTGTATTAAACTATTCTGTGTTTCCAAATACAGAAATACCACGTTCGAAGTTCATAGAAGAAATTGGATTCAGCCTTATACAACCTCAGATAGATGAAAGAGCACAAAATCCAAATATCAATAAAAGCCTGAAAAGAAGCTTAAATCCTGATACAAGTTTCGAAAACACCAACCCTCCAAAGAAAGGTCGTTGTGTGATGTGCCCTCGATTAAAGGACATAAAAACTAACTGCTACTGTGTTTCTTGCAAAAAAAATATGTGCTTAAAACACGTGTCTTCCATTTGCCCAAATTGTTTTAAAGAACTAGGGGGCTCGGCCCCCTACGAGCTACGCTCGCCAACCCCCGTCCAGACACCGCAGACTCCAAATGCACGCTAATTTGATCGGCTTTAAAAAGATTTCGAAAGATTGAATTATAATTTAAAAAACAGTGGCGATCTCCCTATAAACGAATTTCTATTCATTTTTTTTTAATTGGGGAATTTTAACGCCAAATCCGCTGCGGTACTACTTGATTATCCTGTCGACCAATTTCGCCAAATTATATAAATCGCCAAACCACTCGCCAAATTATACAAATTGATATAATTTTTATTTTAAATATTGAAAGAACAAATAAATTCGTACAACATTAATAAAAACACAAATAAAACGTCGAAATAAAAATAACTTGGTGACGTATACACGTGTAACAACATTTCAAAATAAGCTAATATAAAAGGAATTAAGTAAAGAGAGTCTTTGTCTCCTGGTATTTTTTAACAAAGCGAAAAGAAAGTTCTTTTAAATGAGACATTT
Source organism: Maratus speciosus (assembly GCA_963932465.1). Taxonomy (NCBI): domain Eukaryota; kingdom Metazoa; phylum Arthropoda; class Arachnida; order Araneae; family Salticidae; genus Maratus; species Maratus speciosus. The sequence continues at coordinate 557,782,345 of OZ010789.1, forward strand.
TAAATTAATTCTCAAAATATCAAATAAATGTCTAGCGCAATTTCTAAATTTAAACTTTTTTGCAATATTATTTTGTGTTCATTTTATGCAATAACTATAATGTGACATAAATATGACGTAATTTCTCCTAAGACTTCTAACGCATGTTAATGAATTTATTATTTTACAATATCCTTTCTCTTTTAAAATCCACGTGTATACTTTTTATGACGTAATTTTTAATAAGTTCCTGCTTTTTATACGTAATTATTTAATTCTAATTTGAAAGTTTTTTTCCTGTTTATAATAGTCACGTGTAAATAAATTTTTAATTTGAAGCAAACATTATTGCTTGCGCTTTTTATACAGTTGGCAACAGTTTAAATTAGTACAATTTTCTGAAATCTGTAAAAAATATCTCTAGAAAAGCTGGAAATTTGAATTTAAAATAGAAATAAAACCTGAAAAAATGAGTCAAAATAAAAAAATTAATGCAATCTGCACTCCGGCAAATTCTAACGCATAAAATGATCTAAAAATGATTACACTGCTATGTACAGTTTTTGCTGCTATAAAACTTTTTTAGTGGAACGATTTTGTTCGACATTAGCATTAAATAACTCTTACAATAATTCTTCGATTTGAAAACTGTCTGCATCAGCGTGTTTATCAAACATTTCTGTATAAAACCACCGATTTTCATATTTTTGTATGCATTATTTTTGTTAATATTAACGAAGAAAGGCCTCCGGTCACAAAAAAATCAAAACCGGCGGCGGCGGCGGCGGCGGTGACAGCGGTAGTTACTTTTTTTTAGAACTAGGGGGCTCGGCCCCCTACGAGCTACGCTCGCCAACCCCCGCCCAGACACCGCAGACTCTAAATGCACGCTAATTTGATCGGCTTTAAAAAGATTTCGAAAGATTGAATTATAATGTAAAAAGCAGTGGCGATCTCCCTATAAACGAATTTCTATTCATTTGTCTTTGATTGGGGAATTTTAACGCCAAATCGCTGCGGTACTGCTTGATTATCTCGTCGACCAATTTCGCCAAATTATATAAATCGCCAAACCACTCGCCAAATTATACAAATTGACATAATTTTTTATTTTAAATAACAATAGAACAAATAAATTCGTACAACATTAATAAAAATACAAATAAAAATAACTTGATGACGTAGATACGTGTAACAACATTTCAAAATAAGCTAATATAAAAGGAATTAAGTAAACAGAGTCTTTGTCTCCTGGTATTTTTTAACAAAGCGAAAAGAAAGTTCTTTTAAATGAGACATTTTAAATTAATCGTTTTTAATCTAACGTAATTTTTACCAAGCTATTTTTTTCTCTTTTAAATATTCACGTGAAGATACTTTTGTTAGAAATGAAATATTATTTGCGCTTTCCTAACAAAAATAGTTGAAAAGATCCTCTCAAAATATTAAATAAATGTCTAGCGCAATTTCTAAATTTAAACTTTTTTGCAATATTATTTTGTGTTCATTTTACGTAATAACTATAGTGTGACGTAAATATGACGTAATTTCTCCTACGACTTCTAACGCATGTTAATGAACTTATTATTTTACAATATCCTTTCTCTTTTAAAATTCACGTGTGTACTTTTTATGACATAATTTTTAATAAATTCCTGTTTTTTATACGTAATTATTTAATTTTAATTTGAAAGTTTTTTCCTGTTTATAATAGTCACGTGTAAATAAATTTTTAATTTGAAGCAAATATTATTGCTTGCGCTTTTTATACAGTTGGCAGCAATTTAAATTAGTACAATTTTCTGAAATCTGTAAAAAATATCTCTAGAAATGCTGAAAATTTGAAATTAAAATAGAAATAAAACCTCAAAAAATTAGCCAAATTAAAAAAAAGAAAACAGTCTGCACACCGGGAACTTCAAACGTATAAAATGATCTAAAAATGATTAAATTCCTATGTACAGTTTTTGCTCCTATAAAACTTTTTTAATGGAACGATTTTGTCCAACTTTGGCATTAAATATCTCTTAAAATAATTCTTCGATTTGAAAACTGTCTGCATCAGCATGTTTATCAAACACTTCTGTATAAAACCACCGATTTTCATATTTTTGTACGCATTATTTTTCTTAATATTAACGAAGAAAGACCTCCGGTCACAAAAAATTCAAAACCGGCGGCGGCGGCGGCGGTGACAGCGGTAGTTACTTTTTTTTAGAATAGAGAGATAATATTATTAAATCATTACGCATAAACAAATCTTAATGTATGTTATAATATAGCAAATAAATGTCATTATCCAATATTTTTTGAGTATAAGTAATATAAGTAGTAAATGTAAATATTTTTTATATAAATTTGACTGTAATGTAGTAGTATATGTAAAGTTTTTTTATCTATTTTTTATAAAATTATATTTTTCTTGTATTTCCAAATTATTTTTATTTATATTAAGTCAAAGTAAGTTATTTTAATTATGAGTAGAGGAAAAATTTATTATAATTCATTATAACTTGAAAATTGCAATAAAAAGTTTGGGGTGTTTACAACACCCCTGCGAGTGATCGTGTGACAAAAACAGGCGCAAGTGATGGAGGGTTAATTGACTGCTTAAGGTGCTTTCATCAAGAAGGGAGCTCTCTCGGTCAACAATCGAGTACCGAACTTCAATTTAGATATAGCCCTTAAAATACACTCGTTTTAAAATAATTTATTTCTCAGAAACTTATGGTTCGAATTGCATAAAAATTTGTTTTTAGACTAATTGAAGGGTCTAAAGTTCATTTATGCTGCCAGAATTGTGTACTGCTATTGAAAAAAACAAAGTTATGGTTCGTTTTAATATGTAAATTTTATATACATCATTTAAAAGTAGACTTTATTTCCAATCGTTCGGTACCAGTAACTTTCTTCTGCGATAATTTGTAGAGGAGTAAGTAGGGGGTGTTTACTTTTTTTTCCACGACTGTACGTAGATGATAACATAGATCGTAACATGCGATGTAAGCATCCACACATCATAGCATTCTATTTCAAGTCGCAGTATTTAACCACATATTTTGTGAGTTTTCCACTGCCCTTTCAGTTTATGAGGGCGTTTTTGTGTTTGAAGAATGGGTAGTTGTACATCAACAAGACGTCACCGAAAGTCTTTATTCATTTTCAGTCGAATTCATAATAAAAAACTTAATAGTTAAACGAAATATTAAACATCCTTTCTATTCCTGTGATCATTTACAGTTGTGTGACGACATTATGCATTTTTTTTAAACGCAATGAAATATAAAATCGAAAGCATCACAAATATTTTGATTATGAGTAATAGAAATACATGAAATTATATATGCGAGATCAAAGTTTAAGACATATACTTGAACTCTGGCATACAATCAAAGAACCGTATTCAATTTATGTATACTGCCTGTTTAATAAGCGCTGATGTTCTTACATGGGATCAGGTATCGTATAAGATGTAAGACTAAATCTTTCGTCATCTGATGAAAGTTCACATGGTTATTTTCGTCTTTAAACCAATTAGGCTTTTCACTACACATGTGCAAACATTTGCTACTGTACACATTTCTTTTTTAGGTGGTCCATTGTATCCACTAGTCTATGCAGAAAACTTCCCAGAGTATGTAAGCTACACGTCTGCAGTCTACTGTTCTAAAATTCATATTGACTGAAACTGTATTACCTGGCCCTTATCTTTCATTTGTCAATTTTCTTCCAGTTTCTAAATAATACTTTCGCACTTGAAGTCATCAGAACAATACCTGAAAGAAATACTCAGAATATCATCATTACATATTGTTAATTACAAGTTTAAACTTAAAGCTGTAGCTTAATCTTTATATATTTGATCTTAAATACCTTAACTCTGTTATCGGCTCTATTACGTAACTCATACTCGTGGTAGAAAAATTACATACATGCCATACTTCTTACAGTCTCATAAAATTATGCCATATCCTGCTGTTTAACAACAGTCTACAACGATTTGTCTGTCATCATAAGAAATGAGACTTATCTTTAGGCTTTCTTCACCAGTGATTTCAAAATACCAACGAGAATATGTAATTAATTATCCATAAACTTATTCTGCATCAGTAAACGTTGAATAATGTTCTTAATAAAATACTTTAAACGTACTTTTAAAGTGTTTGAAATAAGATTAATTTGTTTCTATTTTAATGCAGTCATATAATTTAATGAATCTGTTTAAAATAACTTTTTTTTTTAAATCTTAAACGTTCGCTGTAAGTTACATATAGATTCATGTCGCTTTCTGTTCAGTTACAAAGTTAAAATGTCAACCATTTGGCTTACTTTTTAGATTGTTAAAAGGAGATTTGTTGCATATCTATATTATATAGAAGTAGGATTAATGCTTGAATTATACTTTACGTTAAAATAAATTAAATCAGTTTTAACTTATAAAACTAAACGTTTTCCTGTACGATTATTTTCTAAGAGTACATACAAATAATTATAAAATTATTTTTTTTTAAAGACTACTCATTAGATTTTTATAAGATATTTAATAATTGATTAAAGAACAGCATCATTCTTTTTCGTAGTGTTCAACATGCAAATTCTTATCATGTTTACTACATTGTAAAAAAAATCAATTTTCTCAGAAAATGTTTTGAAGACAAACAAACAATTTTTACGGAAATATATTAAAAGACGGGACATTCTTTGCATTCTTCTTAACATTCCCTAGAGGTAAAATTTTTATTAGGTTTAGATAAAAATTTAATTCACAGTTTAAATTGATTAAACGTTTTTGTCGTTTATAATATTATTTTCTAGCTGAAATATAGTTTAAAGGTTTATAAAAAGCTGACAAATATATAAAATGATTTAAAGGAATCTGTATTCAGATTTACCACATAGTATAGATGTTTTCTAATTACACATTAACACAAATCCTTAAGTTTAAAAAATCCAAAAGTTTAAAAATAAATAAATTCTGTACGAAAATCTTATATTTAAAAAATTACATTTATTTTTTATAATAGTCATAAGTATGCAATTTATTTTTCAGACGAATCTCTCTATTCTAAAAAAAAGTAGCTACCGCTCTCACCGCTACCGCCGCCGCCGGTTTTGAATTTTTTGTGACCGGAGGTCTTTATCCGTTAATATTAAGAAAAATAATGCATACAAAAATTTGAAAATCGGTAGTATTATACAGATTGATAAACACGCTGATGCAAACAGTTTTCAAATCGTAGAATTATTTTAAGAGATATTTAATGGTAAAGTTGGACAAAATCGTTCCACTAAAAAAGTTTTATAGGAGCAAAAACTATACATCGGAATTTAATAATTTTTAGATCATTTTATACGTTATAATTTCCCAGTGTGCAGAATTCATTTATTTTTTTTAATTTGACTCATTTTTCGTGGTTTCATTTCTATTTTAAATTCAAATTTTCAGCATTTCGAGAGATATTTTTTACTTATTTTAGAAAATTATACTAATTTAACCTGTTGCCAACTGTATAAACAACGGAAACAATAATGTTTGCTTCAAATTAAAAATTTATTTACACGTGACTATTATAAACAGAAAAGATACTTTCAAATTAAAATTAAATAATTGCGTATAAAAAGCAGGAACTTATTATAAATTACGTCATAAAAAGTATATACGTGAATTTTAAAAGAGAAAGGATACTGTAAAATAATAAATTCATTAACATGCGTTAGAAGTCTTAAATAGGAGAAATTACGTCATATTTACGTCCCATTAGAGTTATTACATAAAATGAATACAAAATAATATTGCAAAACAGTTTAAATTTAGAAATTGCGCTAGACATTTATTTGATATTTTGAGAGGATCTTTTCAACTATTTATGTTAGCAAAGCGCAAATAATATTTCATTTCTAACAAAAGTATTTTCACGTGAATATTTAAAAGAGAAAGAATAGCTTGGTCAAAATTACGTCAGATTAAAAACGATTAATTTAAAATGTCTCATTTAAAAGAACTTTCTTTTCACTTTGTTAAAAAATACCAGCAGACAAAGACTCTGTTTACTTAATTCATTTTATATTAGCTTATTTTGAAATGTTGTTACACGTGTCTACGTCATCAAGTTATTTTTAATTCGACATTTTATTTGTATTTTTATTGATGTTGTACTAATTTATTTGTTCTTTTGTTATTTAAAATAAAAATTATGTCAATTTATATAATTTGGCGAAATGGGTCGACGGGATAATCAAATAGTACCGCAGCGGATTTGGCGTTAAAATTTCCCAATCAAACAGAAATGAATAGAAATCCGTTTATAGGGAGGTAGCCACTGTTTTTTAAATTATAATTCAATCTTTCGAAATCTTTTTAAAGCCGATCAAATTAGCGTGCATTTAGAGTCTGCGGTGTCTGGACGGGGGTTGGCGAGCGTAGCTCGTAGGGGGCCGAGCCCCCTAGTAATTAAGAGCAAAACTGCAATAAATAAACTGTATGATAAATGGTACACTGTTTGCCTTTAGTGTATAAATAAATATATTCTAAATTAAATTTGTTCTAAGAAAATGGAATAAGCACTTTATATGAACATTAAAAGTATATTTATTCTTTTAGTAAAAGACTGGCTCTTGTTCATTTTTTAAATTATAAACATAAAGATAAATATAGAGTAGAAAACGATGGTAATGTTGGTAATGATTTATATTAACCGGTAAAAACAGCTTAAGAAAAGTTACGTTAATCTAAATATAAAATTTCAGTGAAATGCTTTATATCTTATTTGTAGTAATATTTTATTAATTTAAGATTTCTCTCCATAATTTAATATTCTTCTAATTTTTTAATTTAATTAAAATAGAGTTCATTAATAGAAACCTTAATATTTCCCTCATAAGTTTCCAGTTAAACGTGCCAATTGTTAATAGTTTCAGAACTTCGAGTAAGACAGTATTTCTACTAGTAAACTCTTGATGTGACACTATCGAAGAGACTAAAATATGTTGATATAATATATTACACCGACTGTTATATGCACATAACATCATTACCACATAGATATATTTCAGATTTTCTAGAAAATATAGAATCTTCTAGAATAGGTCTCGCGCGGGGCGCAAAGAGCAGACATATTTTAGAACCCAAAGAGAAACGATCTCTCGTGTATATCAGCTATTTTTTACAGAAAAAAAATGCTTAGTTTGAGAGATTCAGAGAAACATCCCGAAATCGCATTTTTCGATGAAGAAATTTTTAGACAAGCTGTCTCTTCAGAACTGTTTTTTCTAACCAGGGATGAGAGCGCTCCGACTGTTTGCTACCACTAACATTTAATGGTATTTCTCGCGTTATTTAATGACAGAATTTCTGAGAATTAATAAAGCAAAGAATATTATTAAAATTTAGCGGTGAAAATCAACGATTTGGGTCGGAGTGCTCTCAACCCTGCTAATTGAAGTTATGGAACTTCGAAAAAGTTTCGATGACTTTTCCCAGAATCAGTGGATCCATGGCCAAAATTTCAGCCCGGATGTTACGTTTGAGGTCTTGGATTGTGCGAGGGGTATCAGCGTACACTTTACTTTTCAGAAACACCCAATGAAAATAATCCATTGGGGTTAAATCGCATGATCTTAACGGCCAATTCACATCAGATTTTTTTTTGAAATTACGCTATCTGGAAATTTCTCGTTCTATAAGTTGATGGTTTGATGAACAGTGTGTGTCGGTGCACCGTCTTGTCATAAAAATGGCATACATTTGACAGTTGATACATGCATGGAACATGAACGCTGACACAAATAGCATGTGAAATATTCTTAGTTCAAAAAACGACCACCCAGTATTTTCTACTTCTTTTGGATAAGAAATCCTCACATTCCAAAATTTTCTAACGCTGTTTTTTTTTTTTTCAAAATTAATTTTTTATGGACAACATTTTTCCGACACTGTAAGTACAGTGTACATTGTATAAACAAAATATTTTACATCAATTTACCTATTATAACACTAACTCCACAAATTTTAATATTTGAAATTATTTGAAGATTTATAAAAACGGTATTTAAGTTGTTGTATAATATATATGATACTCATAGAAATCCTCACATTTGAATGGATTCTGCCGCAGTTTTTTTCTTGTTCTTAATTTTTTTATGGACAACCTTTTACCAATACTGTATTTACAGTGTACTCTGTATAAATAAAATATTTTACATCAATTTACCTATTATAGCACCATTTCCACAAATTTTACTATTTTAAAATGTGAAGATTTTAAAAAACTGTAATTTAATTGTTGTATATGTTACTCTAAACTTTTATTACAACAGCCACTGCTAAAAATGGTACTTGGCTTTTATTAAAATAATTTCAATATTAAGAAATATTAAGCATAAAAAGACATGTATTAAATATTAAAATTTAAAAAAAAACATTCTTAAATGGGAGATAAATTTTCAGTAGCTCGTCATGTTTTGATGTTTCACTACTTCTTTTTAATCAAATTCTCTATTTCGCACTGCATCTTCGTACGACACTTTCAGTGTCATTTATAATTATGCTTCCAAAATTATTCGATGGATTTTCTGTGATCGTCAAAATCTGTGACTAACTTATTTTACACTCTTTACATAAGTTGCAGCAATTAGAAAAGTATATATTGTCCAAACGTTACTTAAAGTGTATGCCAGCAAAATGTATCTACTTTACAACAGAATTATGTCTTTGAGTTCTCAATCAAAATTTAACGCTGTTAAAGTTTGCGAAAATGAATTTAAAACGTGTGATTTTGAAAATAAGTTCTTTTAACAACATCAAAAATAGCATATATCATAAAAATAAAAGGGAGAACAAAAAAGGCTCTTAACATAACGTTGGTGAGTTTAGCTAAAGTCCACATATCCACATACTTTTGTAATTTTCTCCACCTTTGTATAAAAGCGCACTACCGAAATTGTTGGTAATATTGTTATTGAAATAAATGATGAAACTTAATAAAATGTAATTTTATAGAGGATGAATCCATTATAATATGTGATAACGGGAAAATGAAGAAGAAATTTTTTTTTTAGTCATTTACTTTAAATTTCTCTTTTTAGCTACTGCAATGTTTCCTGAATTTTTATTCTACGCTAAATTTCATATGAATTGTTTCGCCTGTGCGCCATCGAAGACGTCCGTAATGCCGTGTTAAGTAAATGTGTACACAGTATCAGTAGAGAGGATTGCAAAATAGTTCTCTTACAATATATTATGTAACATCATTCATTAATATTTAATCTAGTTCTGCAGTTACAAATCGAATACAGTCATTCGGGGTAACTTTGAACCATGGGATGTAACTTTGCACCATCTCCTAATTTTCAATATTTTTCACTCCAAAAGACTAAAGAACTCCAGAACTGTGCTTTGTTGGCAAAGTTCTAAACTGGGATTTCAACTCTTTATTTTAGAAAATAAATTAGCAACATTATACGCAATTAAATGCATCATCTATTTTTGTGAAGTACTGTTTTCAAGGTAATTTTGAATGTTGTTTTGAAGTTGTTGTAATGCAATTAAATTTTCATAGTAAGTAACAATATACTCATTTATCAGACATATTATTGTCTAAATGTAGTAAATGAGATAATATTTTGTGATTATTTATTTATTAATAGTTAATAAAATGTAAAATAAGAAGGCACTGACATTTTACAACATTTTCAGGGTAACTTTGAGCCAGCTCAAAATTATACTGATGTTTATAGTTTACTAATTATAGGTGCTACTGTTAAAAATTTCCCATATTTGCACGTATATTTTATATAAATGCCTAAAATGAACATTAGATATAACATGTAAATATTTTCACAAATATGTGTAAAATACATATAATACATTTAAAGGCGTTTTTCGGGGCGGAGCTACTCAAATTTGACATTTCATACATTCGATATTTTTTAATTCTTATTTGAACAATACTAGTACTAGTATGTATTGCTGTAACTATGGATATATAATTGTGATAAAACATTGAAAATTGCTTTTCACTGCATTTTTATGTTTTATATGAACAATAAACAGGTTTTTTTTTTATTATTTCTAAATGTTCATGGATCTCTTCTTCCACTTTTCTTATGCCTGATATTTGTTGTAATATCATAAATTATACAAATCTTGTGATGTTGGGAAACGTAAATTCGGAGTCTTTACATATTTGAAAACATTTTTTGGGGGTTCAAAGTTGTCCTAACTATAACACTTTTTTTTATAATGCATTATTTTAGATAATATTTATCAGATGGTGCAAAGTTACCCTAAATGGCTGGGTAACTTTGAACCAGGATAAAAATTCATTTTTTATAGCTTTTATCATTAGTATTCCTTAATTTTTGATAGTCATACAATAATTTAGGATCATTTCTTCTCTTTTATGTCCCTAGTTGAAGCAATATTCTTAAAATAAGAGTGTGGCATATGAAAATAGAGAAAATGCAGATGAAAGCTACCCTGAATGACTGTACTTATTAATATTAAGTGTGTAATAAAGACTAAATATTTGTGTTTAAGCCACCAGTTAATTAATAGGTTTTTCCTATTCCTGGAACATGCTTTAACCTGTCAATATCTTCAATGAACAAGGATAACATTTTGCGGTGAGCTGTCTAGAATAATTAAACAGGGATTACCTTAAAAAGAGGTACTGAATATTTAACTTACCTTTCTATTTTGTGTTAAAACAAAACTTCATTTAATTTTTGGCATGAAAAGCAAATAGAAATACATACATATACATATACACATATATACATATAACATTTAAAACAGAATTTTCATCAAAAATTCAGATGTTATGAAATATTTTCATACACATGGATTATTAAATTTGAATGGCATCCTGTACCTATTTATTTATAATCAATTACAAAACTATGTAATCTTTTATTTAACAAAGAGTGGGAAATTTGTCATAAAACAGATTTAAACTTAGTTCCTGAAAGTATTTTATAAATCCAGTCAATTTTGATTTTTTTACATAAACTCAAAGAGAGTTTTCTGATATTAATTCCATTTCTTTATAAATTAATATCACATTTAATTTTAAACTTGGCTTTCAAAAGTAATCTAGGTATTCTTCATTAATTTTCAAACAGAAAGACAATTCAACACTGACTTTTACTAACATAATAAAAATAATTTATTAAGTATACCCATAAACGTATGATTCAGTTGATTGTATCTCACAGAAACAAATATAAGAATATACAATGATTGAATCTATGATTTCTGAACTTAATTAAAGCATAAAATTTCATATTAAAAGCAAATATCGAATGTTACAAAATTAGTTTATAAATTCCAATTTGATATTTTAGAAAACAAATTCTAATAAAACATTTTAGAAATTAAATTTTTAAATAAATATGAAAACTGTAACGTGAAACTCAATGTTTAATATTTTATTCTTAGTTTAGAATTACCGAATACTAAAAATCTTCAAATTATTATGATGATGAGAGACTGTGTTCTATTAATATCTTATTTACGTCGATATTACGGCGAGAATTCGTATTGTATGTGAAACATGTAAATTTCTGTATATAGTAAAAGCTATGAAATTAGGTGGAACACAAATCTTATTTAACAATCAATAATATATACGTCAACAGTCAGAGTGAATCGAGTTTATTTTTTAAGTTTTGTTTATAGGGGGGAGTAGCCATATTTGGACCGCCGCTTTGAAGATCCGCTGCAATATGGCCATTAATTACCCAAAGCGATGACGCTATCACTGCTGAAATTCTATTCATCAGAATGATGTCATTTATTATTAGACGAAGCACCCGTCTGCCACCTGCTTTTTTAGACGAATTTAAAAACCCTAAAATTAGCTGTTTTGATCTAATATTTCCCTACTAAATGTAACCGAATACTTTTAAAACATTTTTATTTTTATTTTTATTTATTTATTTTTTTGTAAGTTGTTATGTTTTCATATACATATCTAAATTTGTTTATTGCCATATTTTTCACGTGGATTTGTTTGCTTTCGTTTTTGTTCTTACTCCTTTGATTATCTGTTTTAAAGAAATGGCACAGCTGCCCTAATTGAACCAATTTGATTTGTTAAAATTGGAAATAAGTAATGAATTTGGAGAGCTGTAGGCTTTGGACATTGTTATTTTATTTTCTAACATTTTATAATGGATTTCTTTCACCATGCAAGTGCTTAAATTTTTATATATATATATATCTGGAACAATTTCTTTGTACAGTTTAGGCCTGTATAAACATAAAAAACATCTTTTACATGTTTATGCAATAAATTTTGTTTGCAATTAATTTTATTTTGTATGTATTTGTATTTTTTGTTGTTGTTGTTGCTTTATGGCCATTCGACACATAGCAAAAAACTTTGATGCTGTAGTTTTCCACCAAGACAAAACCAGTATTGTATTGCAATTAATTACCTGGACATACAACCCACTAATTGCAATATTTGGATGTTGCCTTCTTTAAACCCTTAAATCCCTATTACGAAGAGACATAAGAATCGTGGCTTAGAGCGCATACAGGTTTCCCTCTAATAACTTTACAGGTCCCTCAACTTTTAACTATTGCTTACAACAGAGCAGCAATCATTGAAAAAGCCTTCTAAGCTTTTAAAAGAACGGCATTTGCTCTCCTAACAGGCATGTTTTTAAAAGTCATCATTTTGCAGCTTCATCTACAAAAGTTCATGACGGGGGAATAGGCACTGCCCATAGATCCTTTCATTCTCCTGCTAGTGAGATTTCGGAGTCAGAGTCAGTAATCATGAAACCTACGAAAACTAAGAGAGTTAAAAAAACGATGAAAACAACACAGACAAACAGTCCGGAGGAAAAACCCCAGTGACAGCAAAAGTTGTTAAAGGTATAGGAAACGAAAAGGAAAAAGTAAGTTATGAAGAGATTGACCCGCAAGAAGGCTACGCTTACAAAACTGCCAAAAAAGCTAAAAAATCGTTAGAAATATTATCTTCCTTGCCAAAGTCTGTTAAGCCAAAGTACAGATGGAGCCAAAATAAGCTGTGTTAACTTCTACGCCATATAGAGTAAACCTTAAAATTTAAATCTAAAAAAAAAAAAAAAAAAAAAAAAGACAAAAAGGAAGCATTTAAAGAACAAAGCAATTGGAACATCAGGTTTTGACAAAATAGGCATAATTCTGTCAGAAAGAAAATTATGCGCTGGAATAAAAAAGGGACAAAGTAAATTCATGTGACAGCCTTGCATCACTTATTACATGATATTCAAGTAACTGGCAACTAGTTCCATACTTTCTGTTCTTAATTACTTAAAACTTTGATTTGTATTTTGAAAACATTTTGATTTAAAATAATTACTCTTACTTTTAGACTTTGATTTCATTATATTTCATTGCTGGGAACCTATTAAAACATGAGTACTATCCATACTTTTGAAAACCTTTTTTCTGAAAACGTAATAGGAAAAAAAACAATCAATATCTTAGAATAATACAGATTTCCGCAATTCACGGCAGTGTTTAAGACTTAACAGCCATTATATTGCCCGTGATTCTTAGATGTTTTACATTGATGTTTATTTTATAGTATAAACTAGCCGCCAACGCCCGCTACGCTGGTCGGTTTTTCTAAAGAAATCTTGAATGAAACAAAATATATCTGTGAATTTGATCATGCGTTTTAAAGCAATATGGACATTTACCTGGTGTATCCAACTGAATTGCTGAAAGCAATATGAATGTCAATACGCTATTATATCTTTTATTGAGTCATACAAAATTTAGACTGTTAAGGACCAATTTCTTTAGTTGATCTGTTAGTGTAGGATTCGGTAAAGAACAATAGAACAATATGTAATATACTAAAAGCGTTCATGAAAAATTACCAATGCAAGTCTCATCAGAATCTGTTAATTGGACTTATTGAAAAGTCTGATCGTTCATAATAATTGGGTCCGCCTGATTCTAGAACTTTCATCTATAATTCTACAATCAAGCAACCTAACAACCAAGCAACAGTAAATGATATGTGCTTTATACTAAAACATTCACTGGAACATTAACTAACCTATCAGGGTTGCATCGAAATCCACTTAGCAGAATCTTTTAAACTGGAAAATATACCGAAACCTTCCCTAAAAATGATCTAATTAATAGTTTAAATCCCATAAAAATTCATTCAGTGGAACCTTTAAAAAAAGCAAATCTTTCAAAATTGGGTTCATCAGATTTAGAACTTTCCCCATAATTATTTAACTAAGCAACGTAGAACGTTATATTTTATACTAACATCTTTTCTGAAAAATTATCTAACTAACAATGTAAGTCCCGTTAAAATCTATTCAGCAGAACTTAATATATAAGCAGCCGGAATGAAATTTCTCTTTGCATTATATATATATTGAGATGGTTAAATATAACTTTCATAATCGCGTTAACTTGATTATAGATCTCTCTGGGAGGTAGGGGTAGGTATATACTGCACCACTTCTGAATTTTTTAAGGAACTCAGCTCAACTTCCATAACTATAGCATATATACTCTCTAGTATACCCTATCTCTGTAGCGTATATCTTCCAATTTTCTTTACTGTACCACTGAGGACTTTTTCCGCATAGCTCCGTAACTAAACAACACAGAATGATATGATAAATATTGAAAAAATCCGTGAAAATTATCTAACTTACTATGCATTTAATTAGTTGACTTGAAATCTTTCATAATCGAGTTCACCTAATTTTAGAACTCCCGTAGCAATTTAGAATGATGGTTTTTACATTAAACTATTTATAAACCAAATTTGCTATTTAACAGTGTAACTTCTACAAAATTCCGTTTAGTAGAATCTGAGTTATAGTCATATTTACAACATTTATTGCTCATTAATCCTTTTTTCTTTACATGTGAAATAAAATCAGTAACTGTTTTGGTATTTCCCTGTTATGCCACCATTGTCACCAAGCGTATTAGTTGGACCAATGATGAAATGATACATTTGAAAAAAAAATTAATTTTGTTGATAAAAAAATGAGCATTTAAAAAATATAACTTTTGAAAATTACAGACTTTGACCTACCATTTTTATATCAATAAAAATAATGGTATTACTTGGTTATCCCGTCGACCAAAATCTATTGCCAAACTATAAGATTAAATGCCAATAATGGTTGAATTAAATGTCACATTCACTTGACTTTAAGCAAGTTACACGTATTTACGTCATCAAGTGATTTTTATTTCGACGTTTTAAATGTATTTTTATTAATGTTATACTAATTTATTTGTTCTTTCGTTATTTAAAATAAAAATTATGTCAATTTGTATAATTTGGCGAGTGGTTTGGTGATTTATATTATTTGGGCGAAATTGGTCGACGGGTACGAAAATAAATACTTAAAATATAAGAATAAATAAATATTTTGCAAGTAATAAAATATAGTTAATTTAAACTGCAGTCTTGAAATTGTAAATGTCTTTTACTACTGAAGCATGGCGTATGTAATACGTATGTCTCACATTGCAGTAAACATTTCATCCTTTCAATGAAGACATTCATGGTTTTGGAGCTCTGCGGCTGAGTGGTCAAAGCACCAGTCAGCTAATCGCTTGTGCGTAAGAGTTTGTGGGTTCGATTCCCGCTGATTCCATTGCACACACGCTTTGTGTGGAACTCCCAGGGTGTATTTCTCTTGTGTTGTAATATTTCCTTGTGCTCTCTTGTCTCCGACTTATAAGCGGGCTTTATGTCAAACACACAAGTCGTATGTTTGTTATTCAGTTAAATAAATAAATAAATTCATGGTTTTTTGAACAAAATATTTTTATATGTATAATTCCTAACTTTTGAAATAATTTTATTGTAGCTTCCTCATCATCAGATAACTGCGAAATGGTAAAATGTATATCAGTATCAGTAATAAATATTTTCAATTCAAAAAATAACAAATTAAAATGTTTTGCGAGATTATGATGAAATAAAATAAATTCCTGCATAAAAATATTCATGTTCAACAATTAGCAAATGTTAATGTGTGGCACGGTTTGCAATAAAAATCGTTTGCACGATTAGGGTTGAAATAGATAGCGGGATACCATACATTTTGGCATGGTATCGCGACGAAAATTAGAACGAAAAAGAACCACAGTTTTTTTTTATTATTTAATTTTAGTTTTTGAGGCGTTTGAATTTTTTTTCTAATTGACGAAGTTGTTTTTATTTAATCAAAAGGATTGGTTAAAAAATTATTCAATTTGAATTTTTTCCCTTGCTATTATAGTAACAGAATGAAAAGAATGAGTTTTTAGAAATTATCACTTGAAAAATTGAGGTTTTGGCACCAAAGATAGTGCCAAATTAGAAAAATATGAAATATCTCTCGAACTATTGGGCTTAAAAGAATTTAGTTAGTACCATTCGATTCAGCATACAAAAATACACCAAAATATGTTATCAGTTGAAAAATAACTGTAAAATCAGATTTTTAAGGAATTTTTTTAAAGTTCGTTCTTTTTTTTACCCCCCTTAGGGGTGGAATTTTGGAAAATCTTTTCTTAGCGGCACTCTATATCATAAAAAGTATTTTTACCCCGATTTTCAAGATTTTAAGTTCAGTAGTTTTGCCTGCGCGTTGATTAATACAAAATTCAGACTTTCTTTTATATATATAGATTTAGAAAGTTATATAAACTGACTTTATAAACAATATCACATTACAGCTATCAGGTTTAAAATAGCTTAAATTTAAAGTAAAATAAAATACAGCATGATTAACAAATAAACTATAACTTAGTAAATGCGTGTGATAACTTAATATTATTAATAGCTATTTTCTTAAAAAGAAGCAGTCGAAATTATCAAACTGAAATATATTAAATCTTTAGAAAATATAAAAGGCTTTCCAGACTGAACCGGGAGGAAAAGTTACTTACGATTCATTCCTTTTAAGAATTCCGTTACTATACTTGAAAACACGATAGCTAATATGCGTCGAAATTAATTATACAAGATTCCCAGATTTCGTCAATACTGAATATGAATGAAAAGTCCAAGAGTCAAAAAGTCCAAAAGTCCAAGTCAGCTATCTTCTAGTTCGCTTCAGTTAAGACGACTTAATTTTATCGCCAAATTTAACAAGATTTTCGTAAAATGTTCTGTTTGCCATTACATTATTTACCATACGCAGTTAAATAGCGGCGTCATATTAGCAACTGTTCTGGCGTACAGTTCCGCATTGTGATTCTTCCTGTTCTTTGTATTCATAAGCACCCACCAATAAATCAGAATGTGAATCCCCCAAGAAAACTTCATTTCTGCAGGAGAAACTCTCACGTTATTTAAAATTCTGTACAGAACATCAAATATCCTGTGGTGTTAAAACACTGATACCTTACAAATCATCTGAACTTTCACGTGCCTTCGAACCTTTTGTATTACATAATTCATTTAAGAGTGAATAAATGTACTTGACCTACATGGTGATTGATCACCTACGCAGGGGAGAGCCTGCGCTGATTTAATCACTGTTATTGCCATACGACTGTCAACCTGTTTTTTCGATTATACATATTAAATAAGAATATTAGTACGATCTTTGAATTGAATATGACCACTTACATCCCAGGATGATGTACTTAAAGTCAACTGAAAACAAGAATGAAAAATCATGCTTCATAAATGAAGCATTTTCCAGCACATCCACATATACTCTTACAAAACGCCAGCGTTTATTCAGTTGAAATATCATATACTAGCAAACCCCGCGGCTTTGCTCGCGTAATATTTGAAATATGCCCAAGTGATATTTATATGTCTAATTTTTATTAAAAGGTACTAACAAATTTTTTATTTTATTAAAATGTAATATTTTATTTTATTATTATTTTATTTTATTAATATTATTACTTTTAGGAATAATATAAAAACATTACTATTTAAAACACAGTTTGAAAAAATATCATTGTTACACTGCATAAGGCAGAAATGAGACTTTAATTAATAAAACGAAATAAAACTAAATAAATAATAATTTAGAAAATATTTTGAAACTTTTATGCTCAATTAATACGCTCATTTCAGTATTCATTTGAAGTTTTGAATTTTTTAGAAACCATCTTCTTACATCTTAAAATTATTGTCAAATTCCAAGTCCTACCACCTCTCTCAACATAAAGGGCTATGTTGAAATAGGAATTGTTACCATTAATTTGCAAACATTAATTTTGAAATTGGTTTGTTATTTCCTAATATTCCACAGAAACGTAATTTAGAAAGCTTTTAAAGGCCTTTTTCAGAGCGTTTGTTGTTCCTGTGAATCCCAGGTGGTAGAATCATCGGCATAAAATATAGCCTGTGTAGGATCAGAGACTGTTACCATTGATTTGCAACTATTACTTTTATATTTGGTTTATATTTCCTGAAATTGCATAGAAATCGTAATTTAGGACTTTTTTAGAATGCTTTTCGCACCTCCCCTTCACTTCACCCCTTTTTAATTCGAATTTATTTTCGACAGTCCTTCGAAGGCATTTATATTTTATAAGCAACTACCATGTCATATTTAAAGTTTCTAGCCTTTTCAGTATCACAGAAATCGCAATTTAGAAAGTTTTTAGCTACCGAAACCCTCTGGTGGTAGTGGCACAGATATAAAATATAGCTTATGTTTGAGCAGGTTCTATCACCAACAATTTGTCATCATTATTTTTTTAATCGGTTTGGTATTTGAAAAGATTATATAAAAATTGTAATTTATAACGCTTTTCGCTCACTTCATCTTTTTAAATTTTAAATTTTCTTTCGACAGTTCATAGAAAGCAGTTGCATCTTGTAAGTAAATAACATGCCATACTTCAAAGTGTTAGACCCTTCAGTTATGCAAAAAACGAATTAGAACATGTTTTGCTTTTTCAACCCTCAGATGGTAGTGACAGCACATAAAATATAACCTATGTTATAGCAGGGACTGTCACCATTGATTTGCAACCATTACTTTTGAAATAGCTTTGGATTTTCCTGAGATTGAGTAGAAATGGCATTTTAGAACGTTTTTAGAACGCTTTTCGCGCATTTTCACCCCTTTTTAAATTTCCAGTTTTTTCGAAACTGTTCTTAAAGATCATTTATATGTAATACATATGTACCTTGCCTAATTTTAAGTTGCTAGCCCCTACCTATCACAAAAATCGAAATTTGGAACGATTTTTTGCTCCTGCAACGTCTAGGTGATAGTGATACCGACTTAAAATAGCGTCTATGTTAGAGTAGAGGCTGTCAGCATCAATTTATTAACATTACTTTTGAAATCAGTTTGATTCTTCCTGAGATATTAGTGACAAATCGGCATTTAGAACGTTTTTAGAACGCTTTTCGCTCATTTTGCTCCTGCATCTTCTCTGGGTTAGTGGAAACATATATAAAATATAGCCTATCTTCGAGCAAGATCTGTCACCATCATTTTAACACCATTATATTTGAAATCGGTTCAGTATTTCCTGAGATTGCATAGAAATTATAATTTAGAACGTTTTTTACAACGCTTTTTGCGCATTTTGACCCCCCTTTTAAATTTCGATTTTTTTAGGAAATGTCCTTAGAGATCATTGATATCTTATAATTAACTACCATTCTAAATTTCACGATTCAAGGCCCTTCCGTCACGTAAAAACCGCAATTTAGAACTTTTTTCTCCTGCAGCACCTTTGGGGTAGTGGCACCGACATAAAACATAGCCATCATTTTGACGCCAATAATTTTTAAATCGGTTTGGTATTTCCTGAGATTATGTAGAAACTACCATTTAGAACGTTTTTTAGAACGCTTTTTGTGCATTTTCCCCCCTTTTAAATTTCGAATTGTTTAAGAACTGTTCTTAGACACCATTTATATCTTATAAGTAACTAATATTCCAAATTTCATATTTCTAGGTCCTTCAGTAACTCAAAAATCGCATTTTTAGAATGTTTTTTGCTCCTGCACCCCTTTGTGGTAGTGGCACCGACAAAAAATATAGCCTATGTTCTAAGTTGGACTAACACAATCATTTTGATAACATTACTTTTGAAATCGGTTTGGTATTTCCTGAGATTATGTAGTAACTACCATTTAGAACGTTTTTTAGAACGCTTTTTGTGCATTTTCACCCCTTTTAAATTTCGAATTGTTTAAGAACTGTTCTTAGACACCATTTATATCTTATAAGTAACTAATATTCCAAATCTCATATTTCTAGGCCCTTCAGTAACGCAAAAATCGCATTTTTAGAACGTTTTTTGCTCCTGCATCCCCTTTGGGGTAGTGGCACCGGCATAAGATATATCGTATGTTCTAAGTTGGGCGAACACCATCATTTTGATACCATTACTTTTGGAATCGGTTCGGTAGTTCCTGAGCTTATCTCTGACAAATAAACAATTTTTTCCTCTTTATAATATGACTAGCAAAAGCCGCGGCTTTGCTCGCGTAATATTTGAAATATGCCAAGTGATATTTATATGTCTAATTTTTATCAAAAGGTACTAACTAAATGTTTATTTTATTAAAAGGTAATATTTTATTTTATTAAAAGGTTTTTTTTTTTTATTAAAAGGTACTTATTACTTTTAGGAATAATTCAAAAGTTATTATTAAAACACAGTTTGACTAAACATCATTATTACACTGTATTAGGCAGAAATGAGACTTAAATTAATAAAATGAAATAAAACTAAATAAATGATGATTTAGAAAATATTTTGAAACTTTTATACTCAATTAATACGCTCCTTTCAGTATTCATTTGAAGTTTTGAATTTTTTAGAAACCATCTTCTTATTTCTTAAAATCAGTGGTGTAGTCGTAAAAAAAGCAGAGGTTATTCGCTATAAGTAGAGTGTATACGGTCAAGGCAGAGCGTATACCCTAGAGTGTATATACTATAGCTTTCTTGAGAAACAGAGGGCATACGGTGTTCCTTAAAAAAATCCAGAAGGTATACGGCGTATATCCCCGTATACCCTGCACTACATCCCTGCTTAAAATTAACCATCATGTCAAATTCCAAGTCCTACCACCTCTCTCATCATAAAGGGCTATGTTGAAACAGGAACTGTTACCATTAATTTGCCAACATTAATTTTGAAATCGGTTTGTTATTTCCTAATATTCCACAGAAACGTAATTTAAAAAGCTTTTAAAGCCCTTTTTTAGAACGTTTGTTGTTCCTGTGAACCCCAGGTGGTAGAATCACCGGTATAAAATATAGCCTGTGTAGGATCAGAGACTGTTACCATTGATTCGCAACTATTACTTTTATAATCGGTTTATATTCCCTGAAATTGCATAGAAACGTAATTTAGAACTTTTTTAAAATGCTTTTCACACCTCCCCTTCGCTTCACCCCTTTTTAATTCGAATTTATTTTCGACGTTCCTTCGAGGGCATTTATATTTTATAAGTAACTACCATGTAATATTTAAAGTTTCTAGCCTTTTCAGTATCACAGGAATCGCAATTTAGAAAGTTTTTAGCTCCTGCAACCCTCTGGTGGTAGTGGAACAGACATACAATATAGCTTATGTTTGAGCAGGTTCTATCACCAAAATTTGTCATCATTATTTTTTTAATTGGTTTGGTAATTTATAAGTTTGCTTTAAAATTGCAATTTATAACGCTTTTCACTCACTTCATTTTTTTAAAATTTGGAATTTTCTTTCGACTGTTCTTAGAAAGCAGTTGCATCTTGTAAGTAAATACCATGCCATACTTCAAAGTGTTAGACCCCTCAGTTGTGCAAAAAATGCAAATTAGAACATGTTTTGCTTTTGCAACCCTCAGATGGTAGTGACAGCAACATAAAATATAACCTATGATATAGCAGGGACTGTCACCATTCATTTGCAACCATTGCTTTTGAAATTGCTTTGGTATTTCCTTAGATTGAGTAGAAATCGCAATTTAGAACGTTTTTAGGACGCTTTTCGCGCATTTTCACGCCTTTTTAAATTTCCAATTTTTTCGAAACTGTTCTTAAAGATTATTTATATCTAATAAATATGTACCTTGCCTAATTTTAAGTGGCTAGCCCCTACCGATTACAAAAATCGAAATTTAGAACGCTTTTTTACTCCTGCAACGTCTTGGTGATAGTGATAGCGACATAAAATAGCGTCAATGTTAGAGCAGAGACTGTCAGCATCAATTTCCTACCACTACGTTTGAAATCAGATCCATTCTTCCCGAGATATTGCCGACAAATCGGCATTTAGAACGTTTTTAGAACTCTTTTCGCGCATTTTGCTCCTGCATCTCCTCTGGGGTAGTGGAAACAGATATAAAATATAGCCTATCTTGGAGCAAGATCTGTCATCATCATTTTTACACTATTATATTTGAAATCGGTTCAGTACTTCCTAAGGTTGCATAGAAATCGCAATTTAGAAAGTTTTTTACAACGCTTTTTGCGCATTTTGACACCCTTTTAAATTTTGGTTTTTTTAGGAAATGTCCTTAGAGATCAATGATATCTTATAACTAACTACCATTCCAAATTTCACGATTCTAGGCCCTTCCATAACGCAAAAGCCGTAATTTAGAACGTTTTTTTGTTCCTGCACCCCCTTTGGGGTAGTGGCACCTACATAAAACATCGCCTATGTCGGAGCAAGGGTTTTCACCATCATTTTGATGCCAATATTTTTTAGATCGGTTTGGTATTTCCTGAGATTGTGTAGAAACCACCATTAGAACGATTTTAGAACGCTTTTCGTGCATTTTCACCCCTTTTAAATTTCGAATTGTTTAAGAACTGTTCTTAGAAATCCTTTATACCTAATAAGTAGCTAATATTTCAAATTTCATATTTCTAGGCCCTTCAGTAACACATAAATCGCATTTTTAGAACGTTTTTTGCTCCTGCACCCACTTTGGGGTCGTAACACCGACATAAAACATAGCCTATCTTGATGCAAGCGTTGTCACCATCATTTTGACACCAATATTTTTTAAATCGGTTTGGTATTTCTTGAGATTGTGTAGAAACTACCAATTAGAACGTTTTTAGAACGCTTTTTGTGCATTTTCACCCCTTTAAAATTTCGAATTGTTTAAGAACTGTTCTTAGACATCATTTATATCTTATAAGTAGCTAATATTCAAAATTTCATATTTCTAGGCCCTTCAGTAACGCTAAAATCGCATTTTTAGAACGTTTTTTGCTCCTACACCCCCTTTGGGGTAGTGGCACCGACATAAAACATAGCCTATCTTGGAGCATCCGTTGTCACCATCATTTTGACACCAATGTTTTTTAAATCGGTTTGGTATTTCCCAAAATTGTGTAGAAACTACCAATTAGAACGTTTTTTAAAACGCTTTTTGTGCATTTTCACCCCTTTTAAATTTCGAATTGTTTATGAACTGTTCTTAGACATCATTTATATCTTATCAGTAACTAATATTCAAAATTTCATATTTCTAGGCCCTTCAGTAACGCTAAAATCGCATTTTTAGAACTTTTTTGCTCCTACATCCCCTTTGGGGTAGTGGCACCGACATAAAACATAGCCTATCTTGGAGCAAGCGTTGTAACCATCATTTTGACACCAATATTTTTTAAATCGGTTTGGTATTTCCTGAGATTGTGCAGAAACTACCATTTAGAACGTTTTTTAGAACGCTTTTTGTGCATTTTCACCCCTTTTAAATTTCGAATTGTTTAAGAACTGTTCTTAGACATCATTTATATCTTATAAGTAGCTAATATTCAAAATTTCATATTTCTAGGCCCTTCAGTAACGCTAAAATCGCATTTTTAGAACGTTTTTTGCTCCTACACACCCTTTGGGGTAGTGGCACCGACATAAAACATAGCCTATCTTGGAGCATCCGTTGTCACCATCATTTTGACACCAATGATTTTTAAATCGGTTTGGTATTTCCTAAAATTGTGTAGAAACTACCAATTAGAACGTTTTTTAAAACGCTTTTTGTGCATTTTTACCCCTTTTAAATTTCGAATTGTTTATGAACTGTTCTTAGACATCATTTATATCTTATCAGTAACTAATATTCAAAATTTCATATTTCTAGGCCCTTCAGTAACGCTAAAATCGCATTTTTAGAACTTTTTTGCTCCTACATCCCCTTTGGGGTAGTGGCACCGACATAAAACATAGCCTATCTTGGAGCAAGCGTTGTAACCATCATTTTGACACCAATATTTTTTAAATCGGTTTGGTATTTCCTGAGATTGTGCAGAAACTACCATTTAGAACGTTTTTTAGAACGCTTTTTGTGCATTTTCACCCCTTTTAAATTTCGAATTGTTTAAGAACTGTTCTTAGACATCATTTATATCTTATAAGTAGCTAATATTCAAAATTTCATATTTCTAGGCCCTTCAGTAACGCTAAAATCGCATTTTTAGAACGTTTTTTGCTCCTACACACCCTTTGGGGTAGTGGCACCGACATAAAACATAGCCTATCTTGGAGCATCCGTTGTCACCATCATTTTGACACCAATGATTTTTAAATCGGTTTGGTATTTCCTAAAATTGTGTAGAAACTACCAATTAGAACGTTTTTTAAAACGCTTTTTGTGCATTTTTACCCCTTTTAAATTTCGAATTGTTTATGAACTGTTCTTAGACATCATTTATATCTTATAAGTAACTAATATTCAAAATTTCATATTTCTAGGCCCTTCAGTAACGCTAAAATCGCATTTTTAGAACGTTTTTTTGCCCCTACACCCCCTTTGGGTTAGTGGCACCGACACAAAACGTAGCCTATCTTGGAGCAAGCGTTGTCACCATCATTTTGACACCAATATTTTTTAAATCGGTTTGGTATTTCCTGAGATTGTGTAGAAACTACCATTTAGAACGTTTTTTAGAACGCTTTTTGTGCATTTTCACCCCTTTTAAATTTCGGATTGTTTAAGAACTGTTCTTAGACATCATTTATATCTTATAAGTAACTAATATTCAAAATTTCATGTTTCTAGGCCCTTCAGTAACACTAAAATCGCATTTTTAGAACGTTTTTTGCTCCTACACCCCCCTTGGGGTAGTAGCACCGACATAAGATATAGCCTATGTTCTAAGTTGGACTAACACCATCATTTTGATACCATTACTTTTGGAATCGGTTCGATAGTTCCAGAGCTTACCTCCTACAAATAAACAATTTTTTCCTCTTTATAATAGGAGTATAGATGAGTATAGATAAGTCAACAATTTGCATAATACATTTAAAAACCCAATGTCGGAAAATATCTGTATTCCGTAAATATATAAATTCTGTTTTGCAACACATTATATGAACTATAAATTAGTATATTGACTATATAGCATGCTAAACGTTATTGCAGCATATTTCAGTTGAAAATTCCCCATGATCAATTTTCTTCAATAAAGAGCAATGCGCTCGATATCTTTTGTGCATCCTGTATTGATTTATAGCATTTATAAAGACCAAGGAATGTGCTAAACATTAATTAAATTTAAAATCTCATACCACTATAGATAACGCTCTTCCAATAATTATTATTCACACAGTACTGAAATGCATTTTTTGTGTCCCTATAAATGCATATTGAATGCTATGCACTCCATATTCCATACTAAATGTCTCTTAGTACACCTCAGTGATGTATATCAATTTCAAAATATTTGAAATAAATTAGCATAATTAAAGTACATGGCAAACGACGTTTCTCCATAGACTATAATGTAACATAATTCCTTGGCATGCGTCTGTAAAGGAATTGTAAAGTATACACATTTCATTCTAAATACCGGACATTCCATATTAACAATCAATAACAGAAATCAGCTACATGACTTTTAGAGTATGTTTACGAAAATTAGATAACTCACAGACGACAGTCAGATAGACAGACAAACCGAATTCATAAATACTTTTCCACTTTGTTGGAAAGTGTTATAAACGTATCTTACCTTGCGTTAATTATGCTACATCGATAGTAAAATACTAGAAACAAGTACAACTTAGGCCCACACACAAACACGTACATACAGTGAGATTCATCAAGACAGAGCCTATAGCTTATTTCCTTAAAAATTGTAGCCCCACCAGTGGCCGAGAGGTTCTGCTCTCGAAGCTGGTAGACGGGAGGTGCTGGGTTCGAACCCAATCACGCCCGTCGGCCTAATCGTTTCGGAGTTTTCCTGGGTTTCTTCGAAACCTTGGATTTCCAAGCGTAAATACAGGTTAGGTTCCCTTAGAAAGGCCCCCACGTAGGGCACTCCCCCCCCCTTAGGACCTATATCCCTCGTGTTGATATCATGCTGTTGGCCGTCATAAATACAACCAACCTTAAAAATTGTACCTTAACACATACTTTCAATTGCAAAGTTTCATACAAACTGGTGCAAAACGTGATAACACAAGTTAAAACCCCCTGGGAGGGTTTATTTGTGAAAATATAGAAACGAAATTTTATACAGCATCCGTAGTGTAAAATGTCCAATTACGAAACTACTAGTCCCTTATCCGTTCTATCCTGAATGAAACAACTGCAAAAATCACAGAGATATTAAAAGCCAAACTTCGTGACTTACACAACTTAAGCATACCCTGAGCGACGTGATAGTGATGCACTTCGAATGTGAGATAGGGATCATCCACAAAATTATACGTTATAGAAAAGAGTGTATCTTTGTGAATTTTGCAGGTACCGATAAGTAACTTTTTGTATTTCATCCAAGAAGGGAAAAGGTAAATTTTCCTAAGTGAACATTTTACCGTATGGGGCCGTATAAAAAATTAAATTGAGTGATTTTTAAATAGACTTCCCCCAGAAATTGCAAGATGTGTTGTCAATTTTTTTTTTTAAACCTTTTTTATGAATTTTTGAAATTGGAAGTATGTGGCTAGGTGCAATATTTAAGGAAATAAGCTTCGGCTCCATCTATATGAATAACTCTGTATATATACATCAACATTTAAAAGAGGGTCGTTTTGGGGGATTAGGATCCATATTTAATGACAATGTTACGAAACTTTTCAGAGCTGCGACCCTCCGAATGATTGCAGTAGGTATGTTCATGCTTTTCGTAAAGGAAAATCCCAAAAAATAAATTAAACAACAAATGAAAATGAAAATAAAATAAATCTTAGCTGATATTAATTTTAAAAATGTGTTTTTTTATTTCATTTCATGCAATCGAATACCAATGGAGTTACAAATAATTTTGAATCATTATACGGAAAATGTTATAGTAACAACCAGCGGATTAAAATATTACTTCTATTACAATATAGTATTTCATGTATTGGAAAACGAACAACTCTTTCTTGTTAAAAAGCCCCACCAGTGGCTGAGAGGTTCTGCTCTCCAAGCTGGTAGACGGGAGGTGCTGGGTTCGAACTCAATCGCGCCCGTCGGCCTAATCTTTCGGAGTTTTCGTGGTTTTTATCGAGCCATAGATTTCATGCTTAAATACGGGTTAGGTTCCATTAGAAAGACCCCCCACGAAGGGCATTCCCCCCAGGGCCTATATCCCTCGTGCAGATAATTGGCCGTTAAAAATCAACCAACCAACCATCAACCTTTCTTATTAAAAGAAATTATTTTTTCTTCAAATTGCAATAACCTATCGCTCAAGCCATTAATGTTATAAACTAAGTGATACAATTTCGTTACAATAATTCTTTTGTTGTATTTAACAAAATATTATTTATCATCATTAATTAATATCTTTAATCTGCTCTATATAGCAAAATTTATACAGGAATTAAGTTATAAGCAAACGAGATTTAATTTGATAGATTTAGTGATCTCTCTCGTACGTTTCATATATATATATAGTTTGACAACTTTGTGTAATTGAAAAAATGTGCGTATTTCGTATTATTCTATGAAATTAGAAAATATTTAAATATATATATATAAAATAAACGGTCAAGTGCGAGTATTACTCGCGCATAGAGGGTCCCGTAGAATAAATATATGAATTAGTTATTGTATTATTAAAAAAAAAAAAAACGTTCCTAAAAGAATACTAAGACTTTGTAAGAAACTGCAGAAAGTAGGGATGGGTATAAAAGTATATACTAGAAAAATGTAAATGGAATACTATAAAAGTTCAAAGAGATATGGAACCTAAATAGTATTAAATAAGGCTATTCTGTTTAACTCATTTTTCCTTTATTATATCTTTACAAGAAGAAAGTATTGGATTCGTGAAAATTTTCGAATTCCTGTTTTCGGCGGATTTATACGTTTTATGGGACAGAGATAAAGAAAAACGTTTTTACGAAATGTCAGTCTTTGAGTGTATTTGTTTGTGTGTCACACAAATTTTGTGGGTGCTCTATCGTAAGAACTATTGAAAGGCATTTAATAAAACTTTAGATTCAGTTAGTCCCAGATATAAATTGGTGCTGATTACTTTTTGGTGTAAATCGCACAACAGCTGGGGCTGCTATGCTGCACTATTCATGATTTACCCAATAGCTATATCTCAAGAACTAAAGCACGGATTTTCAGAAAACTTCAGATTCAATTAGTCCTTGATATAATTCGGTGCTGATAACGTTTTGGAGTAAATTGCCCAATAGGTGGCACTGTTATGCGGCATTATTCATGATTATTGCAATAGCTCTATCTTAGGAATTAATGTACGAATATTCATCAAACTTCATATTCGGTTAGCCCCTGTATAAATTAGTGCTGTTTAGTTTTTGGTGTAAATTGCCCAACAGGTGGCGCTACTATGCTGAAACTTTCACGATTTCCGCTATAGCCATATCTCAAGAACTAATGCATGAATTTTCATCAAACTCCAAATTCAATTTGAAGTTTACGTAAGTTATCCTTGATAAGAATTTGGTGTAAATCCCCTAACATGTGACGCTGCTGTGCTGCATTTATCAGGAAGCATTAACATGTATGAGATAGAAGAAAGTTTTGGGATTGACACGTCCGTCTAGTTTAACAGTATGTTAATCTGTTTATGATGAACTTAATTCTGTACTAACAATAAAAGCAGTGCATATATAAACATCATTTGACATTTCATAAAACTAAATTTAGCGTAATAATAACCTTTCTTTCTACAGTGTAGCTAAAAAAACACATTTGTTCAAAGTTTAAATTTGGAATTGTGCTAAGCGCGCTTCGAAAGGAGGTTCACAAAATTGCAACGCCGCCTTGATCCGTGCCGCATTTTCCCAGATGTGTTTTCAATTAAAATTTAAAGTCACTCGAGGCGTATTGAGATATCCATTCAATGCAAACTTAGTCGCAAATCCCATAGTATTTATGTAATTCGATCTAATTGAGGGGTCTCAGCGATCTTAAAATTGGAAACAATGAAAAAAGATACCATTTTTAATGTCTTTAAATGTATATTATTTTAAAGCATAATTTTTATTGAGGTGAAAGATAAATGTACGTGCTTTCATTTTATGCATTTAAAAAATTGCAATATGCAGAATTAGCATTTACTGAGGGCACCAAGCAGTCAGGCATTTGACAAGCAGAAAATTGGTATAACAGCTTACGCGCACGATTAGAAAATAAATATTGAAACTAGAATAAAAATTTTGGTGCCTGCTTATACTTCAGAATGTAATAATTACAGTCATTCAGGGTAACTTTTAACGGATGTAACCATGGGATGTAACTTTGCACCACCTCCTAATTTTCAAAGTTTTCCCCTCCAAAACACTAAATAAGCTCCAGAAGTGTGCTCTGTTGGCAAAGTTCTAAACTGGGATTTCTACTCTTTATTTTAGAAAATAAATTAGCAAAATTATACGCAATTAAATGCATCATCTAACTATTTTTGTGAAGTACTGTTTTCAAGGTAATTTTGAATGCTGTTTTGAAGTTGTTGTAACCCAATTAAATTTTCATAGTAAGTAACAATATAATCATTTATCAGACATATTATTGTCTAAATGTAGTAAATGTGATAATATTTTGTGATTATTTATTTATTAATAGTTAATAAAATGTAAAATAAGAAGGCACTAACATTTTACCACATTTTCAGGGTAACTTAAACAGATGTTTATAATTTACTAATTATAGGTGCGACTGTTAAAAATTTCCTATATTTGCACGTATATTTTATATAAATGCCGAAAATGAACATTAGATATAACATGTAAATATTTTTACAAATATTTGTAAAATACTCATACTAATTCATTTAAAGGTGTTTTTCGGGGCGGAGCTACTCAAATTTGATATTTCATACATTCGATATTATTTATTCTTGTTTGAATAATACTAGTAGTAGTATGTATTGCTGTAACTACGGGTATTGAGATAAAACATTGGAAATTGTTTTCCACTGCATTTTTATGTTTTATATGAACAATAAACAGGCTTTTCTTCATTTCTAAATGTTCATGGTTATCTTCTTCCACTTTTCTTATGCCTGATATTTGTTGCAATATCATAAATTATACAAATCTTGTGATGTTGGGAAATGTAAATTCGGAGTCTTTACATATCTGAAAACATTTTTGGGGGTTCAAAGTTGTCCTAACTATAATATTTTTTTTATAATGAATTATTTTAGATAATATTTATCAGATGGTGCAAAGTTGCCCTAAATGGCTGGATAACTTTGAACCAGGATAAAAATTCATTTTTTATAGCTTTTATCATTATTATTCCTTAATTTTTGATAGTCATACAATAATTTAGGATCATTTCTTCTCTTTTATGTCTCTAGTTGCAACAATATTCTTAAAATAAGAGTGTGGTATATGAAAATAGAGAAAATGTGGATCAATGCTACCCTGAACCTAAATAAATTTGTATTTAAAACATTTTTACTTTTTTAATACAAGGTTGTATTTAGCTAATACAAAATATTGAAATTTTCAGCAACATAATCCTTTTTTTTTTTTTTTTTTTTTTTTTTTTTTTTTTTTTTTTTACAATAAAAAGGAAATTTTAGTTTCATTTTATACAGTTTAACATGAAACGTATGTTCAGAAAATTTCCTGAAAACATATTAAGACGTTTTTGAGATATTCTGCGCGTTATGCCCAAAAACGTCATTTGAAGAAAAATGACTTAAAAGTTTCGGAAACTCCACTTCCGCTATTTAGCGGGTATAATTCAAAAAGCCGTAACTTCTGCTCCGATGAGAATTTAAAGGAAACATTTATATTAAAATGTTTAGAAAAGACAGAAAATTAACATTTAAAATTTTTTATAATTTAAATTTTTTTTAAGCTTTAAGAGTCCAGAGACCCGTTAAATTAGTCTGTTTTTAACAATTTGACGTTTATTGCTTTTATACTGTTACTGGCTATTGCGCTACACATATATATCATTATAAGTTGTTAACTAGGCTTTAAAAGCCGATTGTACATAGAGTACGCCGCCCTTGTCATTATGTATGTCCAAACCATCCGTTCCTTAAATGATTAGGCAGACTAAGAGAGACTGCTGAGGGCCGTCTAGGCCTGTCCCTTAGAGCTTATAGTCTCTCCCGGTATGTTTCCCGACACGTTTGGGCTCTTTAGTGATCCAGCCCTCTCTGGCCGTATGCAGACGGACATACACAAGAGGCGCAAGGTGCGACGCTCACCCGCCAAAGGCGGCCACGCACCGCGTGGCCGACCACAGAACCCAGAATTTATTTGAAAAAACAAAGTGAGTTTACAAAAATAAGGCGAATTCCTGCCCACCAGGAAAACGCGTACTCGCAAAAGAGGGTGGGAGTATAAGAACATTTAAAGTAAAAAAAAAAATTAAATTACATCAGTGCTCCTGGGCGCCGGGGGACGAGCCCCTCTCGCGACAAGGGCGGCAGAAAGGAAAAAGAATGATTTCCGTGGCACAAGTAAGATGGCACGAGCAGATAATCAAACGTACATTGGGGAGGTAATGATTTGCGTGGCACAAGTAATATGGCACGAGCAGATACTCAAGCGTCCATTGGAGATGTATTTCTTGATGGAACGGTATGAAGCACGAGCAGAGGCTCTTGCGTTCGTAGGAGACCACACACTTGATGGATAGGAGAATTTACTGGAGCCTACAAAGCGGACTGGATTCTGGTGCTGTTTGGAGCTTGATGTGGTGGCAGTGAGA
The DNA here is from genome assembly GCA_963932465.1 of Maratus speciosus. Taxonomy (NCBI): domain Eukaryota; kingdom Metazoa; phylum Arthropoda; class Arachnida; order Araneae; family Salticidae; genus Maratus; species Maratus speciosus. Next base: position 557,814,384 of record OZ010789.1, read on the forward strand.
CTGGATAAGCAGAAACATGACTTACGTTAAGATTCTTAACAGTGGCGTGGCGTGAAAATTTTCGGTGGTCATCGCAATTATTTATGTTTGTGGTGAAAAATTATTAACTCTAAAATTCAATGGTTGAATGTTCAAAAAAGAAATTTTAAATCTTACCTTCACTTATACATGAACTCCAAATGTTCTGCTAAAACTGGATCGTAGAGTTTTAAAAGCTTATTAAGGGTTTTAAAATATTACTTGGTCATCGCCGCATCCAGCGATGACCGGACGCCACGCCACTGATTGTTAAGTAAGTAAGGAAATTGTGAATGTGTTTTAATTTGTTTAGTATGAGGGTGCGTGAAAGGACGTTTTGGAGCCAATTGACTGGCAGTATGTCTGGACGCCGCAAGTACCAGCTTTGCGTGAGAGTACAACTGTAGAACGGGTGACTTGTCGTGCTATCTTCACTGCAAACGCAAATGGCAGAGGATCTTATCTTGAAGCGGTCCAGATATGCCATGAAAGGGTCATGTCCTGTTAAGAAGGTGGTGGTGTAGGGTGTTAAGTTATATAGTGTGAGAGAAATCTTAAAGGGTTAATATCTCGGCTAATTACAGACGATGTTTTTTGAAAATAATGACCAATAATGCTTTTATACTTCTGCTACGATAGGTACCTCCGGCGCTGCTCAACACTTTTCCTGAATGCCCGTAAATCGAAATTTGTGTGTAACATAAAAATGCGATTTTCTCAAAATCTATGTGACCTAGGGTAAACGCTATAATTTTCCTGTCTACTACCTCTAATTTTTTCATAATTTTAGCTTCAGTAGATTCGGAATTAGATGGTTGGGGAAACATATTTTTGCGCTACATTTTTGACGATATCTTTTAAAATGTAATACTTAAAAAAATGTATTTTTGAATTCAGCTTTACGAAAGCTTTCACACGATACTCCACACGATATACAAAGAAAGTTTTTTTTTTTTTTTTTTTTGTCAAGTAACTTAATTTTCCCTTCAACATTTTTACTAAATATATTTATAAATGTTTACTGTTCTGAAAATATATGGGTCAATAGCCCATATTACTTCCCCCAATTTGAACTTTCCACTTTGCATAGTTTACGAGTAAAATGGCTGTGACAGAGAGACAAGCACAAGGGTGATCTTATAATGGTTCCGTTTTTACTTTTTTTATTACGGAACCCTAAAAATTCTAGTTTTCATAATGAAGTAAATATTTTTTTATCTGTAAATGCACTGGGTTTCATAATGATATGAACGCCTCGTAATTTTGTGATTTCCTCGCAAAATGTCAAAAATAATTATCAGAAAACTCCTTCCTCGAGACAAATACAGTAATTTTACATAATACATAGCCATAAAAGAAATATCAATCTTTCAATTCATTGAAAATATGAGTTATCTAAAAAAATGATGTTGCAAAATGATATGAACATTGATCGAAATTATCACTAAACGAGCATGGAAACTGTACAAAAATATTTAATGCCACTCCGAGAAGAAGAAACCAAAATATGCAGATTAGTTTAGCATATAAAGATATTTCGCAGATTAGGAAATTTCCAAACCTGATCGCAAACTGAGTTCTAGAAGTATGGCTCGTAAAAGCGCTTTAAGTGGTTTAGAGCGAGGGAAAAGTGTGGCTTTTAAGGATCAAGGACTTTCGGTCTGAGCTATCGCAAAAGAATTGAAAATATCTCCAGGTGTAATATTAAATATTATTCAGTTAAAAGAAGATTATGGAGCAAAGAAGTTTCCAGGACATCCACCAAAGCTGTCCAAAAAAGGAAAAAAGTGCCATTATAAAAAAGATGAGCAATGGGAAAACAACTTTAGGCGAACTTTCAAGAGATCCACTGATAGCAGTGTCAAAAAGTACCTTGTCCAGAGTAGTCAAGAACTCTAAGATGATGAGGTAAAAGAAAAGAAAGCCCCAACCACCTATGACTAAAATGCATCAAAAGAATAGCCTGGATTGGGCCAAAGATCACATGTCCTGAAAGTTAGAATATGAAAGAGCAAAATTTTCCATTAAATAAATCAATTTGGATGGTCCGGACAGTTTTTCTTATTATTTGCACGACCTGCGCAAGAAACCAGAAAATTTTCAAAATGACAGCAGAGTAGAGGTTCACTGATAGTTTGGGTTGCGTTTGGATTTCATGGTAAGATCAACGTTGCGTTTCCCTCTAGCAGAATGAGTGCATTAACATACCAAGATCTAGTTGAAAAAAATTTGCTGCCATTTGCTGAAGAAATTGACGTCCCTTTCTGTATGTTCCAACAAGAGAATGCATCCATCCACACGGCAAACAGCATTAAAAAATGCTTTCTTAATAATTGTGCACATGTAATTCCATGGTGATCTGTTTCTCATGATTTAAATCCAATGGAAAATAAATGGAGCCAATTTGTTAGAGCTGTTTACGCATTCGGAAAACAATATGCCAGAATTTCAGAATTACAAGCTGCTATCATATTCCACTGGAATGAAACTGATCAAAATATATCAAAAATATTGGTCCACTCCATGCCTGATCGCATTTTTACACTGGCTATTAATCCATAATTTTGACCAATGTTCATATCATTATAAAAACCTAAAAATGAAAAAAATACAGTTAATTTTATGTATAAATCGCTGTTTTAATTGTATTTTGTTATAAAATAAAACGAATTGTTCTATTTCTAACATTGATTAGACTTCAGTTTGTTTTGAAACATTTTCTTCTTTTTTATGCTTGAAAAACTGGGTGTTCTCATCATTATCAAACCCAATGTGTATCTGATAATTCTAAGAAATGCAAGAGAATGCTTTTTCCATATAATTTGAAAATGAATGATACTTGATTGATTCTCTTTGGAGAATTATATTATTATAGTTATTTATATAACATAAACATTTAAGTGCATAACTCCTCATCTAGAACTGTAATCCATAAATATTTATAAATAACTGATCATTAAAAAGAACATTTCTTTATTGATATAACTATTTGTGTTAAATATACATTTCATCTAAATAATTACTGCAATTTAGGACAGCCATATATCATGTGAAATAACTTTCTACTAAAGTGGAACATCATCTTTAATTTTATTTATGAAATAATTCTCTTTAATTGTAGCTGTCAGCTGCTTATAAATATCAAGAACATTTTGTTTTCAAGGACACTTCCTTGTTCGGACTAATCTTCAGTAGAACTGCCCAGATGTAATTTAACCTCTCTTCAGTGAACATCAATGCACCAGCTCCTTTTTCGGATGGGAAATTTAAATTTCGCACTCGGGTAGCCAAACCCCGGCTATTGTCACAAATTCAGTTTAATAATCGAGCATTCCTGTGCTCATTCACGAAATTGTAATTTTGCTAATAGAATTTTCATATTCCTGCTGAAGCTCCCTTTTTTTCCTGGTACTCACAAGCAAACATCATTCAACTTTAAACAATAGACATTAAACAAAATCTTACTAAAATTTAAATAACACTGGTAGGGAAAAATATAAAAATTTGCCTCCATTCAAAATAAATATGATAATTTATATAGATTTCCTACATAGGCATTCCGATGTCTAAATATGGCAGGCAAATTGTTCTAAGACGCAGCATGTTTTCGAGAAACAGTTTTCTAAGAATAACAAATTTTATTTTAATTTGGAATAATTGATAAAAATGAAGACGCGAAAAGGATATTTTCAATGTCTACGATAACAAAGCAATAAAATATATCATAAAGAGGCATTTTGTTGATATTTTTCTTGTGCCTTTTTAAAATCTCTCCTCTTTTATTAGTATCTACTAACATATAATTCCTTTTGCAACTGTATCTTTGCTGATGATTGTGTATATTTACTTTACTCATATTTCACCAGTATACATTTCTAGCTCATACTCATGAAATATTTGTGGTATTACTTTTTTTTTTCATAGTACATTACTATGAAACAAACGTTAATTACTTTGGCTTAATGTTTAATTTTTTTTTTTTTATTATTTATAATAAATTTTCAAAATATGCAAATTTTGAGAAACCGGAAAACAACAAATTTGTGGTCAACTACATAATTGTATTAAAAAAAAATTGACTGCAAAATATACGAAGTTTGAACTGTTTCTTACCATTTCACTTGAAAGCAGAAGTTTGAGTGCGAAAAAAGAATAGTGACATAGCCAGTAGAAAACAGCCTGTAAATTTTAAGGTAATAACATTTTTGTAAGTTTTTCAATTGTTTGTCTTTGCGTCTTTAGAAAGTTAAAATATAATTTATGAAAAAAAAATGCTGTGTTAACTATGGGCTAAATGTGATTTCTATTTTAGCATGTACGCATTTTTGTTTAAGGAAGCGTTTTCTGTCCTTTGTGTTTTAGTCAGACAAAAAATGACTTAACTTCTTAAACAAGCTACCAAACATAAAAATTGGTCCTTGATGCAGTAATTTCGTTGCCATATTTTGATTTAGCAAGAAGAATTTATAATGATCAGCTATTATTTTAGAGGGAAGATTTTGGTTGCCCACCATTTTAAACAATTATGTCATACTTTAGATATATATTATGTCCTAATATATATCTACAAAGAATTAAAAGTTTTTGTGCGCCATATATCATACGAAAATGACACAAACATTTTATTGGCATTTAAAATACTTTATTTCTTTAGAAAACGGCTGTTAAAATAATTGACAAGCATTCTATTCATTAGCGAGTTAAGAGAAATATATTGATTAGTCAATTTTTCTTTTATGTGAAACATCATTCAAATTCATTCAAACTGTTATAGTAATCACAAACCATATAATGTCTTACTTGTAAAATCGTAGAACATAATATGTTAAATCAGACAAAACCAGAATAACATTCTTGCAATTAAAGAAATTTCTACGTGCGTGAAATTAGAAAACTCGGACTCGCAAATAATACGGATTATTAATGTAAAAGGTTTTTATCTAAAGTATCTGTTTTCATTAGAAGATTGCTTCCCTTGCATTTTGGATTTATTTTACTAAATAATAGATTTGGTGACATTGAATATGTTTTGAATCTCATTGTTTCTCTGTCTGTATTGCAATGATAAATAGAACTTTTACTGATATTATTTTCTAAATATATCCATGATGAAGTACAAAATATAATACAGTCGAGTCTCTATATAACGAAATCCATTGTTCCAGTAAAAAATTCGTTATATAGAGAAAATCGTTATATAGAGAATAAGTAAAAATTCCTATTTAATGTGTAAATTTTGAATAAAAATAATTTTTGAGGTGTTTAATTGAGAATTTGTGATGTTTAACTATAAATATTAACATAATATTGTATTTCTTTATTATTTAAACAGTTTCAAAAAAGAGTACAGACATTTATTTGAAAACCTAATAAAAATCACATAAGGAAACCTTACACTAATTTTAGACGAAGAAATCTGTAATTTTCGCTGTTTTGATTTCAAAATTGTTACACTCTCGAAAAAATGTTCACACTTTAGCAAGGAATAAAAAATTGCATCAGGAGCCTTCTTTCCTGCCCGCATTTTTGTGGAGCCCATCGGGTCATGTGTCATGCCAGTGGATCTCGGGAGCTTTCTGGCAGTGAATATTACGAATATTGACTTGTTGTTTTTGATTAAAAGATAGTTTATTTTTCTAATTTAACCTTCTGAATTATCTTCAAACTCAATCACCCTAAACTTCAATTACCTCTCTGATCCCGCTCTTATATATGTGTAGCAATCCAATTGACACTGTTTTAAGAAGGACGTTGAAAGGTGTGTGGAGGGGGGGAGGATTAATTCGTTGGACATAAAGAATAAGGAGATTCAAGGTAGAAAAGTAACATAAAAACTCAGCACTGTACGATTAATCAGGAATCAGTCATGGAAAATTTATTCCATGTGATTTGGAAGCTTTTTAAAATCTGAATAAATAAAGAACATTTTATGAAAAAATTCGTTATATGGAGATAGATATTTCGCTATGTAGAGACTGTTTTTAATGAGATCATGGGAAAAGGGGGCCGTTCCTACTAAAAATTCGTTATATAGAGAAATTCGATGTATGGAGTTTCGTTATAGAGAGATACGACTGTAATTGTATTACGTGGAATTATTTTATATTATTTATGTTGATCCTCTTCGATTAGTAGACAATAATACATCATCCATGTCTGTCTAATATAATTTAATAAGCGAAATAAAAAAAATATATCAAGGAACAAAGAATATATTTATCTGCATAATATAAAAAATAATAATTAAAACGGAACGAATAAGAGATATCACCTTAAAAAATTGTTTTCGTATAACTTCACATAGAATTATTCTTTAATTATTAAATATTGGCTGAAATGAAAACTTGTAGTAAAGTAACATCTAATTTTGATTCATTCCAATCTCTTTTTAACATAAAAAATTATCCTTTTATAATTATAAAGATATGGAAATAAGAACATATCAATATATTTTGTAAATAATATTAATACCATAAGATTAAGAATCTCAGATCGTTTTATTTGATTCTTTGAATTCAGTAGAAAATTATAATCAACCTATAATTAATTGCATTTTACCGGGAAAACGCTTCACGTAAAATTTGAAGGCGTAAAACTTCATCTCGTTAGTGGTAATATAAATAGTTTTACAACCGAATCTGACGAGAGTACCAATTATATTTTGAATATACATTTCCATAATCAGAAAGCTGCAATGTTATTTTAGAAGAAACTGTGAATTTATGAAATAAATTATATGTTAATAAATTGTTTTAAAACAACTTGTTAATTAATTGTTTAGGACATTTTCGATAAAACATTTTATGGTTTTTAATAAAGTAATAAATTTTCGAATACCTATTCAACATAATGATTCTAAATTATGATTTCTAAACATATTTACCAGTCATAGTGATAGATTGTAGAGCTATTAAATGTTTGCATTTGTGAAATTTACTGTTTTTGACATTTCATATAGGAAATTATCATAGCTGTCGGAGAGAAATAAAGATTCTTACAAAATGGCTAAATGTCTTTTTGCTGGTGTTATGGCCTACATTTATACCTGATAACATATGAAATAAAATAACTTTATTACGGAGAGATTGTTTGTATTACTTTCGTTAATTCACTTTCATTAGTTCAAAAAATACGTAATTCAAAATAATGTAATCTAGGAAGCGAAATCTTAAAATATATATCAAGGAAAAAAGAATATATTTATCTGCATAATGCAAAATATAATAATTCAAAAACAACGCAGAACAGGTGTCACATTATTTTTATTTATTTATCTGTTTATTTTGGGTATAATCTCTAATACAATTAGTCTTTAATTATAGAATAATGCTCGAGTTAAATATTTTGAGTAATGTAGTATTTTAAATATTAAATGTTAATTACCCCAATGACAACTTTCTGTGGCAGAAATATTTATTTATACAAACAAGCACCGATGACAGAAAATATAGCAATAAAAAGGTATTTTTATTTATACATTTGTGGTATTTTTATTTTATTACATTATTTTTCATTTTTGCATATAAAGAATATGTTACATAACAAAAAAAATATCAGAAATATAATGTTTCTTGCATGAAGAAATTTTTTAAGTTTAAGGCAGATCACACACTGAACAGTCAAGTGTGCGACATTCGGCAAGTTGTAACGTTCAAACCGGCTTCTTCTTTGTTAAAGCTGGTTTGAACGCTTCAACTTGTCGCATGTCGCACTCTTGTCTGTTCGGTGTGTGATCAGCCTTACTGGTCTTCTGAAAGAAGAAATATCTGTACTACAAAGCAAATAACTAATATTACTAACAACAATTTTAAGATTACATATAAGAAAATTAAAAGATAATAAAATCAGATAAAATCAAATTTCTATTACAGCAAAATTAATTACAACATCCCCCGATATGAATACATATAGGAATAAAGACGTTTATAGGACTTAAAATAAGTAAAAACCGAAAGTTTTTTTTTTATTAATATCAGTATTATATTACAAATTTATATATCACCAATTTTCATCAGTTATTATTTCATTAAAAATGGGGTCTTTTACACATGTCTGCGTTATTTGACTACTGCTAAAGATAGTTATTAAAAAAATGTTTTAATTCATCATATAAAAAATTCACTATTCAGTTGCTTTTAGAAAAACTAGGGGGCCTCGCCCCCCCTTGCTCGCTACGCTCAACAACCCCCATGTAATCACTTTGCGATTCCATTCAGTATCGCGAAGCAATCCCTTATTTTCTATGCTTTTAATTTTTAGATTCTACTTTGTAAAAACGCGTTCCTCCTCAACTCCTGTCAGTTTAATTTCATTATCTCCAAGTACATAATCATTAGAGCTTACAGTTTCATAATTATAAGAATTATTAAATATAAATATATATAGGGTAACTCCGGGAGAGTTGCCGCATACCGGATAGATGCCGCAACCCTTGTATTTCTTGTAATTATCGACAGATGGTCGTCAAACGCACAGTTTAGGTGCTCAATGAGATTATTTTAACCAGTGTATAGCGTGAATCCCTTTTCGACGTTTACTTGTAGAAGTACAATCCTCAATTTGACGTAAGAGCATGATTTCACTGTCCAAACTTTTAAACGCGTTATATTTAAATTCTTTTCATACACTAATTACTAAATGTATGCATGATTTCGAAGTCAAAACTAAGTGTAATGTTTGTATATAGTACTGTGTGTAAGGTTACGCCATTCCCCTTAGCGATGGCAGGTAACTGATATGGCCGACGTCTTCATCATGCAAAATGGAATACATGCCGCACTGCTATTCTGGTATAGATGCCGCAGTTTCTTTTGTACGGGGTGATTATGTGTTATTAACTTTTCCTTTTCTTTTTGCACAGACTAACCATGTTAGGCATGTTATCAAGTTTACAAAAACCAAAGGAGAAAAAGGGGAAAATAAAAAGTAAGAAGGGCAAGAAAGATGTAAGTCAAGATGATAATAATGAAAAATTGGATTACGCGTAACGCAGACGTTCTTTGTAAACTACTCCAAAAAAGAGGAAGTGTAATTGGCTTCGTTGCATCATGTGTTTAAATATAGTTACATAAAGACTGTTATTTTTCGGCACTTTTTCTGTAGATTGTAGTCGAAAAAACAGGTCTCTTAACCAGCAAAAATGTCTCTAAATATTGAATTACCACCGGAATAATCGAGAAATTTTATTTTTAAATAAGGAAAAGCAATTTTTCATCGATTTTTCTCCAAAGTTAAAAATATAAAATTTAGTTAAAATTTTCTGGTGAGAATCTTGTTTAAATTAGGTGGGATATATTTTATCCCACCGCCCCCCCCCCAAGGGGTTAACCCATTCGGGACCATAGGTGCATATAAGCACCTTCATAAAGAGCTTACAATTTTTTTTCTGGCACCTGTAAAAAAGAAAAGTAATATTTGCTTTGTTTGATTAGAGCATTTTTATGATTATTTAAGTAAAGGTAATTTCTTTTAAAAAAGTGGTACCAAACGAATAAAATTTGTGTAAAAGCCATCGGTCACGAAAGGGTTAACAAATAAATTATGTAAACACAATTTTACTTTTTTTCTTTTCCCTTTTTAATACATTGATGTTACGCTATTGCTGAAATAACAATTAAAATTTAACTTAAAAAAATAAGTCGATAATTTTAATAGTGAAAGTAGGCAACAAATATTAATTTGAATCTACTAATGCGTTTCATTGTACTCATTTAGTTTCATTTTGTTATTACATCGTTGATTATAATCCAGATATGAATATTTTTTTAAATATTTTTATTTATAATTTGACTGTGTTCTTATTACAAGCGCGGCATAATTACCTCACAAGTGCGGCGTCTCAGCCTGAATGTACGGGTGATGCGCCGCAATGTCATGTTTTAGAAAAAAAATGTTAAAAAATCTTAATAATTTGTTTTGCATTTTTCTGTCACAGTACAAGCGTTTTATATTTAACATTAAATAGCACAGCATGATTTTTTTAATTTTATGTCTACCGTGGGACTTTATTCGTAAATAAAAAAAAAAATGAGCGGCATAAATCCCGAAATTACCCTATATATATATATATATATATATATATATATATATATATATAGTGTTACGAATATTGTAAATAGTTACCGTTTGTGCTTAAAAATAATGTAAATAGCTCAATTAAGCTCTATTCATAAGCTAATATTAGTTTTTATTGAATTGAAATATCCTAATTTGTTGATTTTCTGCAAGTAAGTAAAACCTATTGGGTTTTAATGGGAGTCTATGGAAATTTGGCGAATTATCGGAAATAGCGCCAAGTTGGCGTCACTTTTGGCGACTGATTTTGGCTGCCAAATTTGGCGATATATAACGAAGTTGGTGACAGAGCCGCCCTCCTTGGTAACCCCTCTTTTATCGTCAGAAATATCTCACCAATCAGATGCGTTTCGCGGTATCTACTCAGATTTTCATTGGTCCAATTCCAAATCGTTACTTTATATATATATATATATATATTAGGATTTCTACCACAGTATAGCTGTAAGAACAGAATTTCGTACTGGTACAATGAAATAAAAATTTTAGTACTATTTCTAAAAGCACATTCTTCTTAAAAACATTCACGTCAAAAAGTTCTTAATGGCTATTCTTGTAGAAATCTAAAGTTCATTTTAAAAAAGACTGCGTCTTTAAAAGTACAAAAAAAATCATATTCTACCTTAGCTGTCACTTTCATCAGACAGTGTTCATTTTTTGTTGTTGTTGTTTGAAAAGCGCTTTCATCATCTCCGAGGCATCTTCAGTTCAAATGAAAGAGATTCTATGTTTCTGGCCGAGAAGAGCAAAAAAGGAAAATCTCGGCCAGAATCATAGAATCTCTATCATTTGAACTAAGGATGCCTCGAAGGAGATTAAAGCGGTTTTCAAATAAAAAAGGGGAATGAATTTCATGAAAGTAAGAGATAAGGTAGAAGATGAATTTTCTTTTGGAATTTTTGTACTTATAAAGACTCAGACTTTTTTTTAAATGATCTTTAGATTTCTACAAGACTAACCATTAAGAAATTTTTTACGTGAATGTTTTTAAGAAGAATGTGTTTTTTAGAAATATCACTAAAATTTCTATTTTATTGCACAAGTACAAAATACTGTTTTTACAGATAAACTGTGGAAGAAATTTTTTGAAAAGCAACTGAATAGTGTATTTTTTATGTGATGAATTAAAACATTTTTTTAAAACTATATTTAGCAATTGTCAAACAACACATACATGTAAAAAAAAAAAAAAACATTTTTAATGAAATAACACCTGATGCAAATTGGTAATATATAAATGTAATGTTTATAGGATTTAAATATTTGTGGTAATTGTATCTTATGATATGTTTTTAGTTATTGCATATAAAGTTATCTTAAGAGAATGTGCTAAATATCCTACGAAAATAAGAAACATTATGTTTCATGTATGAAGAATTTGTGTACAGTTTAATAATCTTCAATAAAAAGAACTATCTGCACAAAAATAGCTAATATTAGTCATAAACAAACCAGATTTTAGAATTACGCATAAAACATTCAAATAAATTAATGATTAAATCTGATCTTATGGCAAACTTCTATGACAAAAATCGATTCTTACAAATTGTCTTGATAAGAATGAATATAGAAATAAGTAACATATTATGATTTAACAATAAGTTTACAGAATATAAAATACATTAAAATGTATATTTTTCGTAATGACTTTATTTCATTTTAAACATATACATGAAATTAGAGAGCAGGTGGAGAAGGTGAGTTGGGTATATACATGAATACATCGCAAGACCTTCAAATTTATATTTCTGTAAAAATAAGTTTCCGGATGATTTTAAGTTTAAAATTGGAATCCCGTCAAGTTGATATGTTCCGTAAGTCAAATGCTTTAAATATGTATACATTTTTTAGTTTATTAGGGTAGACTGGAGAACATCTGAACATGAGGCAGATGTGAACGTTTTTTCTTTTTACTAGTTAATATTTTTTTTAATTAAAAAAAAATTACCAAAGATGTGAACATCGCAATTTTTCGATAGTTATTATAAGTTTTTTTATTTGAAAAAAATTACTAAAGATGGTAGCACCTGTAGACATATGGTAAAATTTTTTGAAGATCTTAGACATTTTGTTATCCTCAGTAGCCAAGACACTGTTTATAAATCTCAAAAATAAAATCTCAGTTCCAACTTGATAAGCGAATAGCTTTATCAATTTATTAATTTGTTTGAATTTTAATGCTTTAATACATACTATGAATACTAATAAACATTTTTGATAAATCTTTTTTTTCCTCAAAAAGGGAGAAATGTTAATGATTTGCCAATTTAAGCCTAGCAGCCATGTGGGACACTTATGAACAGATTAGTTGGGGCAGATATGAACAGTTCATAAGTGCCCCAATTATCATTTTGTGATTCTGTTCCTTTCAGTGAACTTGGTGAGAAATAATGTCAGCTCGAATATCTATAATTATTTTGAAATAAAAGGCATTTCCGTCATACAATGTTGATTTTGTATTGAAAATTCTACAAACACATCTGTCAGCAAGTATATAAAGAACATCAAGCTTATTTACACTCATCTGTAATTTAAATGAATTTGATGTTTTCTAAAATGCGATAAAGTTATGTATTATTTTATTAAACTGTTTACAACAGTATTTTATATGCATTGTCAATACAAAAATTATTACGTTAAACAACATTGCAAATTCTTCTATTTCGTTCCAAACTTGCAATGATGGTTTGCTTCCATTTCTAAAACACCTATGGATATTATGCTTTGAATGTAGATAGATAATAGTAATATTTTAAGAAAGTAAAATTTTTATGCTGATAACTACCGTAAAATCCCGGTTGTAAGCTCCTCCCCTCATCCACTTTCAAAAGCAAAAGAAGTTAAAGTTGGGGCTAGAATATAATAGAGATTTTTTTTAAAATTCATTAAAAACACTTATCATTAATTTAGAAAGTAAATAAGGCAAATACAGGGGTGTGAATCTTTCGTATTTTGGCAGATATCCGATAAATATTATATAAATGCACCCTCCATAAATCCCTCTTCAAACAAAACCCCCTAAGCAAAATTTAAAAGCTTTAATTCTTTTTCAAATTTTCTTCTTTATTTTTTTACTTTCTTTATCTTTACAAGAAGAAAGTAATGGATTTGTAAAAAATTTTGAAATCCGGTTTTTGACAGATTTACACGTTTTAGGGTGTCAAAGATCCCGAAAAACCACATTTTTACAAAATATCTGTCTGTGAGTCAATCTGCCTATCTGTGTGTGACACAAATTTTGTGGGCGCCCTATCTCAAGAACTAATGAACGGAATTCAATAAAACTTTATATTCTGTTAGTACCTGATATAAATTGGTGCAGATTACTTTTTTGTGTAAATCTCCCAGCAGGTGGCGCTGCCATGCGCATTAAGCATGATTTCCACAATAGCTATATCTCAAGAACTAAAGCACGGATTTCCAGAAAACTTCAGATTCAGTTAGTCCTTGATATAATTTGGTGCTGATAACTTTTTGGTGTAAATCGCCCATTAGGTGGCACTGCTGTGCTGCATTATTCATGATTATCGCAATTCTCTATCTCAAGAACTAATTTACGTATTTACATCAAACTTCGGATTAAGTTAGTCCCTGATACAAATTAGTGTTGTTTAGTTTTTGATGTAAATTGCCCAACAGGTGGCGCTACAATGCTGTATTTTTCACGATTTCCGCAATAGCCATATCTCAAGAACTAATGCATGAATTTTCATCAAACGTTGAGATTAAGTTAGTCCCTGATATAAATTGATCCTGTTAAGTTTTTGATGTAAATTGCCCAGCAGGTGCCAGTGCTATGCAGAACTTTTCGAGATTTCCCCAAAAACTCTATCTTAAAAACTAATACGTGGATTTTCATAAAACTTCAAGTTCAATTAGAAGTTGACATAAGTTGATGCTGATTAGATTTTGGTGCAAATCACCTAACCGGTGCCACTGTTATAAAGCATTTTTCATAAAGTATTAACATGTATGAGATAGAAGAAAGTTTTGGGATTGCCACATCCGACTCGTTATATTATTGCAACTCTATTTAATGAATCATCTAAACCTCACCCCCCCCCCCCCGAAACTACTTATTTTCCCTTTATAATCTTTTGCTTAAACATATCATGCAGAAATTGGAGAAATATATATAGAATTTTTCTTTATGATGAATTTATCAAATAATATAACTAATGATTATGATGACAAATGAATAAGATATTAAAAAGCATGTCAAATGATATTTTTTTTCTTGTGTTGACATGTTCTCCACGTGTGTGTTAGGGCACATGTGAAGAATTTTTTGAATTTAAAAGACTATTAACCCGAGTTTTCTTGCGCTGGGAATGTCACACCCAGTGCTGCATATTTGCAGTTTTTCTCCCTAACCTTTCTTCAGAAAGGGGTGAGTCTTTCTGTAGCTGTCTCGAAGCTCATAATCTTAGAGCGGGAAAAGCGGTTAAATAATTCGAAGTATAGATCTATCGTAATCGCCACATATGGGTATCTCACACCCAGCACGAGCATTTCTGTAACAGCTCTGAGTACAGATAAAAGCAGGAAATTTGCAGAATAAATGTAAATAACATTTTTAATATATCTTTAAAACTATATTATCCCTTCCATTTTCGTAGTGTTTTATGTTTTATGTGGATTTTAAGGTAGGGGAGATGGGGGCACATGTGAACACGGGGCACATGTGAACATCGCAGTTTTTCGATAGTTACTGTAAGCTTTTTTATTTGAAAAAAATTACTAATGATGATAGCATCTGTAGACATATGGTAAAAATTTTTTGAAGCTCTATGATATTTTGTTTGTCCTTTGTAGCCAAAACACTGTTTTTAGATCTCAAAAGTAAAATCATTGCTCCAAGTTCATAAGCGAATAATTTTATTTATTTATTCATTTATTTGAATTTGAGTGTTTTACCATATACTATGAATACTAATAAACATTTTTGATAAAATTCTTTTTCTTCTAAAATTGAGAAATGTTAATTATTCATCAATTTAACAGAAGCAGCAATGTGGGGCACTTGTGAACAGGCTAGTTGGGGCAGATATGAACAGTTCATAAGTACCCCAATAATCATTCTGTGATTCTGTTTCTTTCAGTTAACTTAATGAGAGATAATGTCAGTTCCATTATCTACAATTTTCCTGAAATTGAAGATATTTTCCCCTCACAAAGTTGATTTTGTATTGAAACTTCCAAAAACACATCTTTCAGCAAATACATAAAGAACAACAGGCTCGTCTACGTTCAATTGTACTTTAAATAAATTTAATGTTTTCTAAAATGCAATAAGTGTTATATATTATTTTACTAAACGGTTTACAACAATATTTTTTATGCATTGTTAATACAAAAGTATTACTTTGAACAACTTTGCAAATTTTTCTTTTACATTTGTTCTAACCTTGCAATGATGGCTTACTTCCATCTCTAAAACATTTATGTATATGATGCTTTGAATGGAGATAGATACCAGTAATATTTTAAGAAAGTACAATTTTTAAACTGATAACTACCGTAAAATCCCGATTGTACCCCCCCCCCTTCTTTCAAAAACAAAAGAAGTTGGGGGGGGGGGGGGTTATAGTCGAGATTTTTTTTAATCATTAAAAAACCCTTCTTTATCTAAAATTTACAAGAAAATAAGGCAAATACAGGAGTTGAGAATCTTTCGTATTTCGGCAGATTTCCGATAAATAGTATGTAAATACCCCCTCCCTAAAATTTCCCCCAAACAAAATTTAAAAGTTTTAATTTCTTTTTTTAAATTGCTTCTTTATTTTTTTTATTTTATTGCAACAATACTTAATGAATCATCTAAGACTCTCCCCACCAAATCTACTTATTTTCATTTTATAATCTTATGCTTAAACATATCACGCAGAAACTAGAGAAATATACATATATATTTTTCTTTATGGTGAATTTAAAAGGTAATATAACTAATGATTACTATGACAAATGAATAAAGGAATAAAAAGCACATTAAAGGATATTTTTTCCTTGTGTTCATGTGCCCCACGTGTGTTCACAACTACCCCGCTGATGGGGCACATGTGAACAATTTTTTGATTTTATAAAACTATTAAAAAATGTAAGAAGAACTATACAGGTGATTTTGAAAAAAATACCAAGTGCAAAAGAAAGTTCTGTTTACTATATTAAGTAGTTTTTGTTTATCGAAATTAATCCAGTTATGAGAAAAAGCTATATTTATGCGAACTGTTCACATGTGCCCCCATCTCCCCTAAACATATTAGAAGAAACCGCAATGGGTATGACACACACAGAGCGAGTAAAACCGGCAGTTTTTCTAGCGCGTGCATTCAATATAGATAGGCGCAGCGAATGTACAATATAAATGTAAGTAACATGTTTAATATCTGTTTAAAACTCTATTATCCCTTCTTTTAGCCTATTGTTTTATGTTTTCTATAGATTTTATTATAAAAAATTGGAAGAAACCGCCATGGGTATGACAAACCCAGCGCGAGTAATCTCGTTCGTTTTTCTCGTGCGTGTAATGCCGTGTTAAAAAAGGTAAGAAGAACTATAAAGGTGATTTAAAAAATATATAATATGTAAAAAAAAGTTATATTTACTATATTGAGTAGTTTTTGCTTACAGAAACTTACGCAGTAATGAGAAAAAGCTATACTTATTTGAACTGTGCACATGTGTCCCTATCTCCCCTATATTATATTTTTTTATTTATTGGATATAAAGTTTTAGTAAGATAATTAACTATCATAAGGAAATATCAGACACTAATATTTAATGTATGAAGAAATTACGAAAAAGTTACTGTTCTTTGCACAGAAGAAATATTTCAAATGGAAATCATATATCTAACAATAATAATAAACAGTTTTTGGATTACATGTAAGAAATTTTTAACTCTTAATTGTTAAATGTGAGCTTATGGTAACCTTCTCTCACAGAAACATGATTTATACAACATGCCTAGAAACGTAAATATAAGCAAGTACTTTCTATGCAAATTTTAATTGCTAAAAGGCGTAAATTAAAATTTTAAAACTAGTAAAAATAGATTCATTTAACTGTTCACGTGTTTTACTCTACCCAAGTCATTTTTAAAAGAAATAAATTAAAATACTCTAAAATTGCACTGTCCATGAAACGCCATCATTGAATTTTTCACGTGCTCTTTCATATTATGCACGTTTTGTTTTCTTGGATATTTATTTTTGTTTCCGTAACCTTTGAGTAACTCGAACCATAAATTTGATAATTTAAATCATGCTTCATCGTTAGATCTTGAATGTTTGCGAGATACAAACTGCATTGTTTCTCTTATAATAGATTAAAAGTATAGACGGAGATATTATCTTACTTTCATTGAAATTTATTTAGATGGATTCTTATTAATATAACTTTGCTGTTTTTACTATTTTTAAAGTTTTAATGTACACCTTTTAGCAATTAAAATAACTATATTATTACAAGTTGTTAATTTGTTATACATTTAAATAAGTATTTTCTATTTAATTATTTATACTATTTCCAGCATTCACATACATTTTTTATTTTCGCATATAAAGTTTTCATAACAGAATATGTTACATATTGTACTAAATTATCAGAAGCATTACGTTTCACGCATGAAGTAATTGCGTAGTTGATAGTCTTCTTCGCGTATAACACATAGCCGTACTACAAAACAAATAAATAACATTCGTAAAAATGAGTTTTTAATATTACATATAACAAATTTCAAAGATTCATAATTAAATCTCATTTATGGCAGGATTATCTGAGAGAAATAATGATTTATATAAAAAAAATCACTCGATGATAATAAATATCAGTGTGATGACCTTATCGACTTCTGTGTATCCAAGCTACTATTTTCGAACACAACACTCCTTGTTTTTTATAACAAATAAATGTTTATTTGATATGTATATAGACAGACAGTACAAAACGAATACAGTAACGATGATCACATAACTGACGGCTCACTATATACGATTAATTATATGTTTGACATGGATGCACATCATCTTCATATTATTATTACACACATAATACTCCTTTACCACACTATTAAATTTCTTACTTTCTCGGCGCCCGTAGCACCTTATACACTTTCGTTTTATATATTAAAACTCTCGTCGGCCACACGCACGGCATAAAAACAATAGCTTCACCATTCACTCTCAAAACAGAGTTCTCTCTTTCCTCCCCACGCCCACGTATCATGTGACCAACGGCGCCAGCACAGGCTAAAGAAATGTGCCCCAGACATCACAGACAGAAAACAATTTTTTCATATTTAAATGTTTATAGTATTTTTAGCTTATTAATTGTCAAAATACTCGGCGTTGCCCGGAATTATAAGAATATTTGTTTTGAAAAATCAATTTCAAAATTAAACATATAGTATAAAATAAACAATAAACCAAAGCAGAAAGCCACCTTTACTTAAGTCCTTCACCACGAATGAGTTCTAAGAACTTAAACCTTTGTGAAGATTCTAATATGCATGCATACACAGAAGTATATATATAAAATAGATTAAAAAATTGTGAAAAAAAAAATACAGAGAACATCAAAATGTTAAAATATGCCAATATTTTCATAATCGGTTTTTATTGTGTTCCAAAACGTTTTTTCAAACTCATATGACGTTATGTATTCACCTGCTGACGGTCATTATATTTCCAATACGACTTAATATTAACTTTTCTTTTAATTCATCAAACTATTTATTTCATTTTCATTTTTCAAGTGGAAATCTTGCAACACAAAAGTATTTGCTGTGGTTAGAATTTCATTGTGGATTTTTAATTGCTGGAAATTGCTATAACGAAAAATGTTTAAAGTGTACAGGAAATTGCTGTTAAATTGATGGTTTTTTATTTATTAAAAATTATTTCGATTCAGGATTTCTTTAGTTGCCTTGGCCGTGCTTAATACACATGTATGTAACATTTCACAATTCTGACTGCCAAACTGTGGATTTGTATAGAATTACAGACAAATAAATTTTCCTTTTTATGTATTAGATTATTTTTTTTATGTATTGCATATAAAGTTATCCTAAAATCCTATTCTACATATCGTATAGAATGTATCAGATATTTCATGTATGATCTAAATGCAAACACGTAAATATTTTTCGTTAGATATTCTTCACTACAAAACAAGTAACTAGTCTTTGTAGTAAATATTTTTAAAGATCAAAGGTAAGAAGTTTTAATAGATTAATGTCTGGCACAAGCAATGGCTGTAATAAAATGATGCAGATAAATACGATAATTTACAAACAGCCAGAATACATAAAATTTCTTCTAAAAATAGCTAAAACGATAAGATTTTTTACGTGGGAAAGACTAAAAGAAAAATTGAATAAAGACTGAAAGGACATATCCGAGATTTAAAGAATTTTTACCAAACAACAGCCTTAGCAAGAACCAACATAGAAACCCCGATTAAAATTAATACAGTATCCATAGAAAAAATATCTCACTACGACTGTTTCCACAGTGCCTTAATCAGAGAAGTCTTAGAAATTACAGTATTAAAGGACGAAAATGAAGAAAAAGTGTACAATGAAATGACCCACACACTATTGACAATAGATGACGCCAAATTATAAATGAAAAATGAGGAAAAAAGATGGAAAAAGGAAAATCTCGGCCAGAATCATAGAATCTCTTTCATTTGAACTGAAAATGCCTCAGAGGAGGTGAAAGTGTTATTCAAACAAAAAAAGAGGAGTGAATACTGTCTGATAAAGGTGACAGCCAAGATAGAATATGTATTTGTTTTGTACTTATAAAGACTCAGACTTTTTTAAAATGAACTTTAGTTTTCTACAGAACTAACTATTAAGAACTTTTTGACGTAAATGTTTTTAAGAAAAAATGTGATTTTAGAGATATTGCTAAAATTTTTATTTTTATCATACCAACACTAAATACACTTTTTATACAGACAAAGAGTGGAAGAAATATTTCTGAAAAGCAACTGAAAGTGTATTTTTACATAGCTGAATTAAAACTTTTTTAATTATTATCTTTAGAAGTTGTCAAATAACATAGACATGCATAAAAGAACCCCCATTTTTAATGATATAACACTTCATGAAAATTGGTAATATATAAATGTATAGTAAGTTGTTTATGTCGTTTTACGTGACTTCGCGTTATATAGTACTGATGAAGGATCAAGTTTCGTCAGATACGTCTACTTTATTATTTTTCATATGCATTATGTGTACTTTTAAATTTAAAATGTTTGAAATTTAAATATATTTAACTTTTAAATATACATTTCTTTTATATTTTTTTCTGTGAAGTTAAATCTTTAAAATAATATAACACAGAAACGATTTTCTTACTTCTCATAACGAAATAAATATTTTTGTCTTTGTAACGTGTAAAATAACAACACATTGATTTTAGAGTGTAACTGGCAATTCAGAGCTAGATACATAAACAATCCCAGTCAAACAAAAGCATTGTTTATTAAAAGTTAAGTAATCAATAAGACTTTTGTGTTCTATCCTAAGATCTATTTGCAAAGCTTTCATAGCTTTTGGGTTTCATTAAACATAAAAGGCTTCCCACTAGGGAATTATTGCCGATAAAAATGGTCCATTTCCTCTTCAGACATCTATAGTTAAAATAATTGACAACCATTATTTTCAGCACTTAGAGAAGAATGGTATATCGATTAATCAAATGTTTTGTTAACTTAAACATAAAATAAACGCATTGGCGGAATGCTCTCGTTCTTCAGTTGAAATCAATTTATTTGTATATCGTGTTTATACTAAGTGATATTTGTATTTCAGATAGTTACTTTTCTTTTCATACATATGCATGCAATACATATAATACGCAAATCTATTGCAAGAAGTTAAATGATAAACGCATTGTTCTGAAAGAGTGACTGGCAGCGCCAAAATATGATTGATGTAGAATATTTTGATGTTTTAGAAAGACAAATAAATTTTAAAGTATGACTTTCAACTAACTAAAAGTAACAAAGAAACAACACAGAATAATATTATAAAACAAAAAGATGTCCGTGAGTAACACTAACGCCACATTGACTTTGGCAGCTACCTCAGCAGTAGATTTCGTTTCTGTCCCACTTTTTAAAAATTTCTATGCAAACAAAATTTTAACATTCACTCCGCTAAATAAAATAAAAAAAAATGTTTTTACAAATATAATTTGTTTGAAAACTATGTTTCAATTTGTTAAATTTCGTATGGTTTTAAAGTGATTTTAATAGATGAAAATATTTAAAACTGTGTGCAACCCATTTACGAAAGATTAACCTGTTTGCACTAATAACAATGCAAAAAAATCAGCATTTGCTTGTCTCCTGTTAATATTTCATAATTTCCAAACAAAGCTAAAACTTAACAAATAATAGGAAAAAAGGTAAATTAGGAATTTAACAGATATGCAATCAAACTTCCTGCTTAAACATTGAAATAATCAAAATCAAAAAGTTTGCTAAAAATATTGAAACGTTTCGCGTTTAGTGATTGACCACTGGCATGCAGCTAATAGGAATATAGAAACAATGCTTCTTAATGTAGCTTTAGCAAAACTAATAAAATATATTAATGTAAAAAATAGATTATCCTTTTAAATTCTTAGTTCTGTACTCTGAACAGTATATCGGACATATTTAAATAGGGAAGGACTGATAGTTTTAATTTAATAAAAAATATAATATATGAAAAATGTAAAAATATAAAGAGTGTTCAAAAGTCTGACACATTTTAAAATTTAACAAAAAATCATGTAATTGTCGTACGGCAATCGACAAAAATGCTTCTCAGGATGAAAAGTTTTCTGGAAGCGAATAAAAAATTAATTTCAACCATTAACCATACATGGCGCCGTACCTTAAATTATAAATTTAAAAAAAAAGCATCATCAAAAACTAAAGACAATCACTTACAGATTATTTATTATGTCACAAGCAGTTAAATAGCCCATATTTTATACCATAATTTAAGACCATTTATTTAATTAATTTATTACCATAATTTAAGACACAGCGCCATCTATGGGCAATTGTTGGAGCTATTTTTTTTATTCTCTGTAAGAAAGCTTTTCATCATCAGAAGCACTTTTGTCTAAATTGCATTTCCGTATGCCTATTACTTGATTTTATATAAAATTTTACAACGTGCCAGGGAATTCTGGAACACCCTGTATAATAATTTAAATGCAGTTTTGCAGGCTTCTTTTTTTAACTTTGTTAGTTTTCTATGTGCATGTGTTAAATTTTGCATTTTTAAAAATTTTTATATACTTCCGTAAACCCGAATTACCTGCAATTTTGTTCAAAAATTCATTGTTATTTAGAATGCAATTTTAGTGCAGTTTTAGCGGCTTATCTCATCAGAGCTACACCCCATTAACAAAAGCATGCTTTTTTTACTTTTTAGCTCACAGGCTATCAAAGCCTGAGAGCTAATGTGCCCGCCCGTTCTGTATGTATGTATGTATGTATGTATGTACGTACGTATGTACGTAACGCGATAACTCTTGATAGAAACATCCGATTTGCTTCAAAATTTTTTCCTAGGTTCATTGTGATAAGGCGCTTCCCTGATTAGTTTTGGGAGTTCATTGGTTAAGGATAAAGGGGGAAAAACGGGGTTAGTCACCCCCCTTAATTCAGAAAAATGGGTTTTTCATGCAGAATCATTCGATTTGCTCCGAATTTGGTATACCGGTTTATTATGTTAAGGAACATCCATGATTAGTTTTGGGGGTTCATTGGTTACGGATAAAGGGGGAAAAACGGGGTTAGTCCACCCCCCCCCCCTTAATTCAGAAAATTGGGTTTTTCATGCAGAATCATTCGATTTGCTCCGAATTTGGTATACCGGTTTATTATGTTAAGGAACATACCTGATTAATTTTGGGGGTTCATTGGTTAAGGATAAAGGGGGAAAAGGGGGGTTAGTCCACCCCCTTAATTCAAATAAATGGGTTTTTCATGCAGAATCATTCGATTTGCTCCGAATTTGGTATACCGGTTTATTATGTTAAGGAACATCCATGATTAGTTTTGGGGGTTCATTGGCTACGGATAAAGGGGGAAAAACGGGGTTAGTCCCCCCCCCCTTAATTCAGAAAAGTGGGTTTTTCATGCAGAATCATTAGTTTTGCTCCGAATTTGGTATACCGGTTTATTATGTTAAGGAACATACCTGATTAATTTTGAGGGTTCATTGGTTAAGGATAAAGGGGAAAAAGGGGGGTTAGTCCACCCCCTTAATTCAGATAAATGGGTTTTTCATGCAGAATCATTCGATTTGCTCCGAATTTGGTATACCGGTTTATTATGTTAAGGAAAATCCATGATTAGTTTTGGGGGTTCATTGGTTACGGATAAAGGGGGGAAAACGGGGTTAGTCCACCCCCCCCCTTAATTCAGAAAAGTGGGTTTTTCATGCAGAATCATTCGATTTGCTCCGAATTTGGTATACCGGTTTATTATGTTAAGGAACATCACTGATTAATTTTGGGGGTTCATTGGTTAAGGATAAAGGGAGAAAAGGGGGGTTAGTCCACCCCCTTAATTCAGATAAATGGGTTTTTCATGCAGAATCATTCGATTTGCTCCGAATTCGGTATACCGGTTTATTATGTTAAGGAACTTCCCTGATCAGTTGTGGGAGTTCATTGGTTAAGGATAAAGGGGGGGAAACGGGGTTAGTCCCCCCCCCCCTTAATTGAGATAAATGTGTTTTTCATGCAGAATGATTCGATTTGCTCCGAATTTGGTATACCGGTTTATTATGTTAAGGAACTTCCCTGATTAGTTTTGGGCCTTCATTGGTTAAGGGTAAAGGGGGAAAAGGGAGGTTAGCCCGCCCCTCTTAATTTAAATAAATGGGTTTTTCATGCAGAATGTTTCGATTTGCTTCGAATTTGGTATACCGGTTTATTATGTTAAGGAACTTCCCTGATTAGTTTTGGGAGTTCATTGGTTAAAGATAAAGGGGGGAAAACGGGGTTAGCCCACCCCCCTTAATTCAGATAAATGTGTTTTTTCGTGCAGAATCATTCGATTTGGTCCGAATTTGGTATACCGGTTTATTATGTTAAGGAACTTCCCTGATTAGTTTTGGAGCTTCATTGGTAAAGAGTAAAGGGGGAAAAGGGAGGTTAGCCCGCCCCTCTTAATTTAAATAAATGGGTTTTTCATGCAGAATGTTTCGATTTCCTCAGAAGTTGGTATACCGGTTTATTATGTTAAGGAGCTTCCCTGATTCGTTTTGGCGATTCATTGGTTAAGGATAAAGGAGGGCTAGTCCACCACTTAATTTAGATAAATGTTTTTTTTTTTTTTTGCAAGATTATTCGATTTGCTCCAAATTTGGTATACCGGTTTATAATGATAAGGAGCTTCCTTGTTTAGATTTGGAGGTTCACTTGTTAAGTATAAAGGGGGTAAAGAAGGGTTAGTCCACCCCCTTAATTCAGATAAACGGGTATTTCATGCAGAATTATTAGATTTGCTCCGAATTTGGTATACCGGTTTATTATGTTAAGGAACTTCCCTGATTAGTTTTGGGAGTTCATTGGTTAAGGATAAAGGGGGAAAAACGGGGTTAGTCACCCCCCTTAATTCAGAAAAATGGGTTTTTCATGCAGAATCATTCGATTTGCTGCGAATTTGGTATACCGGTTTATTATGTTAAGGAACATCCATGATTAGTTTTGGGGGTTCATTGGTTACGGAAAAAGGGGGAAAAACGGGGTTAGTCACCCCCCTTAATTCAGAAAAATGGGTTTTTCATGCAGAATCATTCGATTTGCTCCGAATTTGGTATACCGGTTTATTATGTTAAGGAACATCACTGATTAATTTTGGGGGTTCATTGGTTAAAGATAAAGGCGGAAAAGGGGGGTTAGTCCACCCCCTTAATTCAGATAAATGGGTTTTTCATGCAGAATCATTCGATTTGTTCCGAATTTCGTATACCGGTTTATTATGTTAAGGAACTTCCCTGATTAGTTTTGGGAGTTCATTGGTTAAGGATAAAGGTGTAAAAACGGGGTTAGTTCACCCCCCCCCCCCCCTAAATTCAGATAAATGGGTTTTTCATGCAGAATGATTCGATTTGCTCCGAATTTGGTATACCGGTTTATTATGTTAAGGAACATCCATGATTAGTTTTGGGAGTTCATTGGCTACGGATAAAGGGGGAAAAACGGGGTTAGTCCACCCCCCACCCTTAATTCAGAAAAGTTGGTTTTTCATGCAGAATCATTCGATTTGCTCCGAATTTGGTATACCGGTTTAATATGTTAAGGAACATACCTGATTAATTTTGGGGGTTCAATGGTTAAGGATAAAGGGGGAAAAGGGGGGTTAGTCCACCCCCTTAATTCAGAAAAATGGGTTTTTCATGCAGAATCATTCGATTTGCTCCGAATTTGGTATACCGGTTTATTATGTTAAGGGAAATCCATGATTAGTTTTGGGGGTTCTTTGGTTACGGATAAAGGGGGAAAAACGGGGTTAGTCCGACCCCCCCCCCCCCCCTTAATTCAGAAAAGTGGGTTTTTCATGCAGAATCATTCGATTTGCTCCGAATTTGGTATACCGGTTTATTATGTTAAGGAACATCACTGATTAATTTTGGGGGTTCATTGGTTAAGGATAAAGGAGGAAAAGGGGGGTTAGTCCACCCCCTTAATTCAGATAAATGGGTTTTTCATGCAGAATCATTCGATTTATTCCGAATTTCGTATACCGGTTTATTATGTTAAGGAACTTCCCTGATTAGTTTTGGGAGTTCATTGGTTAAGGTTAAAGGTGGAAAAACGGGGTTAGTTCACCCCCCCCCCTAAATTCAGATAAATGGGTTTTTCATGCAGAATGATTCGATTTGCTCCGAATTTGGTATACCGGTTTATTATGTTAAGGAACTTCCCTGATCAGTTGTGGGAGTTCATTGGTTAAGGATAAAGGGGGAAAAATGGGGTTAGTCCATCCCCCTTAATTGAGATAAATGTGTTTTTCATGCAGAATGATTCGATTTGCTCCGAATTTGGTATACCGGTTTATTATGTTAAGGAACTTACCTGATTAGTTTTGGGGCTTCATTGGTTAAGGGTAAAGGGGGAAAAGGGAGGTTAGCCCGCCCCTCTTAATTTAAATAAATGGGTTTTTCATGCAGAATGTTTCGATTTGCTCCGAATTTGGTATACCGGTTTATTATGTTAAGGAACTTCCCTGATTAGTTTTGGAGCTTCATTGGTTAAGAGTAAAGGGGGAAAAGGGAGGTTAGCCCGCCCCTCTTAATTTAAATAAATGGGTTTTTCATGCAGATTGTTTCGATTTCCTCAGAAGTTGGTATACCGGTTTATTATGTTAAGGAGCTTCCCTGATTCGTTTTGGCGATTCATTGGTTAAGGATAAAGGAGGGCTAGTCCACCCCTTAATTTAGATAAATGTTTTTTTTTTTTGCAAGATTATTCGATTTGCTCCAAATTTGGTATACCGGTTTATTATGATAAGGAGCTTCCTTGTTTAGATTTGGAGGTTCACTTGTTAAGTATAAAGGGGGTAAAGGGGGGTTAGTCCACCCCCTTAATTCAGATAAATGGGTATTTCATGCAGAATTATTAGATTTGCTCCGAATTTGGTATACCGTTTATTATGTTAAGGAACTTCCCTGATTAGTTTTGGGAGTTCATTGGTTAAGGATAAATGGGGGAAAACGGGGTTAGTCCACCCCCTTAATTCAGATAAATTTGTTTTTTCATGCAGAGTCATTCGATTTGGTCCGAATTTGGTATACCGGTTTTTTAAGTTAAGGAACTTCCCTGATTACATTTGGGGGTTCATTGGTTAAGGTTAAAGGGGGAAAAGGGGCATTAGCTCACCCCTTTTAATTCGGATAAATGGGTTTTTCATGCAGAATGGTTCGATTTGCTGCGAATTTGGTAAACCGGTTTATTATGTTAAGGAACTTCCCTGATTAGTTTTGGGAGTTCATTGGTTAAGGATAAAGGGGGAAAAACGGGGTTAGTCCACCCCCCTTAATTCAGATAAATGTGTTTTTTCATGCAGAATCATTCGATTTTGTCCGAATTTGGTATACCGGTTTATTACGTTAAGGAACTTCCCTGATTACTTTTGGGGGTTCATTGGTTAAGGATAAAGGGGGAAAAGGGGCATTATCTCACCCCTTTTAATTCGGATAAATGTGTTTTTCATGCAGAATGGTTCGATTTGCTCCGAATTTGGTATACCGGTTTATTATGTTAAGGAACTTCCCTGATTAGTTTTGGGAGTTCATTGGTTAAAGATAAAGGGGGGAAAACGGGGTTAGCCCACCCCCCTTAATTCAGATAAATGTGTTTTTTCGTGCAGAATCATTCGATTTGGTCCGAATTTGGTATACCGGTTTATTATGTTAAGGAACTTCCCTGATTAGTTTTGGAGCTTCATTGGTAAAGAGTAAAGGGGGAAAAGGGAGGTTAGCCCGCCCCTCTTAATTTAAATAAATGGGTTTTTCATGCTGAATGTTTCGATTTCCTCAGAAGTTGGTATACCGGTTTATTATGTTAAGGAGCTTCCCTGATTCGTTTTGGCGATTCATTGGTTAAGGATAAAGGAGGGCTAGTCCACCACTTAATTTAGATAAATGTTTTTTTTTTTTGCAAGATTATTCGATTTACTCCAAATTTGGTATACCGGTTTATAATGATAAGGAGCTTCCTTGTTTAGATTTGGAGGTTCACTTGTTAAGTATAAAGGGGGTAAAGAAGGGTTAGTCCACCCCCTTAATTCAGATAAACGGGTATTTCATGCAGAATTATTAGATTTGCTCCGAATTTGGTATACCGGTTTATTATGTTAAGGAACTTCCCTGATTAGTTTTGGGAGTTCATTGGTTAAGGATAAAGGGGGAAAAACGGGGTTAGTCACCCCCCTTAATTCAGAAAAATGGGTTTTTCATGCAGAATCATTCGATTTGCTGCGAATTTGGTATACCGGTTTATTATGTTAAGGAACATCCATGATTAGTTTTGGGGGTTCATTGGTTACGGAAAAAGGGGGAAAAACGGGGTTAGTCACCCCCCTTAATTCAGAAAAATGGGTTTTTCATGCAGAATCATTCGATTTGCTCCGAATTTGGTATACCGGTTTATTATGTTAAGGAACATCACTGATTAATTTTGGGGGTTCATTGGTTAAAGATAAAGGCGGAAAAGGGGGGTTAGTCCACCCCCTTAATTCAGATAAATGGGTTTTTCATGCAGAATCATTCGATTTGTTCCGAATTTCGTATACCGGTTTATTATGTTAAGGAACTTCCCTGATTAGTTTTGGGAGTTCATTGGTTAAGGATAAAGGTGTAAAAACGGGGTTAGTTCACCCCCCCCCCCCCTAAATTCAGATAAATGGGTTTTTCATGCAGAATGATTCGATTTGCTCCGAATTTGGTATACCGGTTTATTATGTTAAGGAACATCCATGATTAGTTTTGGGAGTTCTTTGGCTACGGATAAAGGGGGAAAAACGGGGTTAGTCCACCCCCCACCCTTAATTCAGAAAAGTTGGTTTTTCATGCAGAATCATTCGATTTGCTCCGAATTTGGTATACCGGTTTAATATGTTAAGGAACATACCTGATTAATTTTGGGGGTTCAATGGTTAAGGATAAAGGGGGAAAAGGGGGGTTAGTCCACCCCCTTAATTCAGAAAAATGGGTTTTTCATGCAGAATCATTCGATTTGCTCCGAATTTGGTATACCGGTTTATTATGTTAAGGGAAATCCATGATTAGTTTTGGGGGTTCTTTGGTTACGGATAAAGGGGGAAAAACGGGGTTAGTCCGACCCCCCCCCCCTTAATTCAGAAAAGTGGGTTTTTCATGCAGAATCATTCGATTTGCTCCGAATTTGGTATACCGGTTTATTATGTTAAGGAACATCACTGATTAATTTTGGGGGTTCATTGGTTAAGGATAAAGGAGGAAAAGGGGGGTTAGTCCACCCCCTTAATTCAGATAAATGGGTTTTTCATGCAGAATCATTCGATTTATTCCGAATTTCGTATACCGGTTTATTATGTTAAGGAACTTCCCTGATTAGTTTTGGGAGTTCATTGGTTAAGGTTAAAGGTGGAAAAACGGGGTTAGTTCACCCCCCCCCCCCTAAATTCAGATAAATGGGTTTTTCATTCAGAATGATTCGATTTGCTCCGAATTTGGTATACCGGTTTATTATGTTAAGGAACTTCCCTGATCAGTTGTGGGAGTTCATTGGTTAAGGATAAAGGGGGAAAAATGGGGTTAGTCCATCCCCCTTAATTGAGATAAATGTGTTTTTCATGCAGAATGATTCGATTTGCTCCGAATTTGGTATACCGGTTTATTATGTTAAGGAACTTACCTGATTAGTTTTGGGGCTTCATTGGTTAAGGGTAAAGGGGGAAAAGGGAGGTTAGCCCGCCCCTCTTAATTTAAATAAATGGGTTTTTCATGCAGAATGTTTCGATTTGCTCCGAATTTGGTATACCGGTTTATTATGTTAAGGAACTTCCCTGATTAGTTTTGGAGCTTCATTGGTTAAGAGTAAAGGGGGAAAAGGGAGGTTAGCCCGCCCCTCTTAATTTAAATAAATGGGTTTTTCATGCAGAATGTTTCGATTTCCTCAGAAGTTGGTATACCGGTTTATTATGTTAAGGAGCTTCCCTGATTCGTTTTGGCGATTCATTGGTTAAGGATAAAGGAGGGCTAGTCCACCCCTTAATTTAGATAAATGTTTTTTTTTTTTTGCAAGATTATTCGATTTGCTCCAAATTTGGTATACCGGTTTATTATGATAAGGAGCTTCCTTGTTTAGATTTGGAGGTTCACTTGTTAAGTATAAAGGGGGTAAAGGGGGGTTAGTCCACCCCCTTAATTCAGATAAATGGGTATTTCATGCAGAATTATTAGATTTGCTCCGAATTTGGTATACCGTTTATTATGTTAAGGAACTTCCCTGATTAGTTTTGGGAGTTCATTGGTTAAGGATAAAGGGGGGAAAACGGGGTTAGTCCACCCCCTTAATTCAGATAAATTTGTTTTTTCATGCAGAGTCATTCGATTTGGTCCGAATTTGGTATACCGGTTTTTTAAGTTAAGGAACTTCCCTGATTACATTTGGGGGTTCATTGGTTAAGGTTAAAGGGGGAAAAGGGGCATTAGCTCACCCCTTTTAATTCGGATAAATGGGTTTTTCATGCAGAATGGTTCGATTTGCTGCGAATTTGGTAAACCGGTTTATTATGTTAAGGAACTTCCCTGATTAGTTTTGGGAGTTCATTGGTTAAGGATAAAGGGGGAAAAACGGGGTTAGTCCACCCCCCTTAATTCAGATAAATGTGTTTTTTCATGCAGAATCATTCGATTTTGTCCGAATTTGGTATACCGGTTTATTACGTTAAGGAACTTCCCTGATTACTTTTGGGGGTTCATTGGTTAAGGATAAAGGGGGAAAAGGGGCATTATCTCACCCCTTTTAATTCGGATAAATGTGTTTTTCATGCAGAATGGTTCGATTTGCTCCGAATTTGGTATACCGGTTTATTATGTTAAGGAACTTCCCAGATTAGTTTTGGGGGTTCATTGGTTAAGAATAAAGGGGAAAAAGGGGGGACTAGTCAACCCCTTAATTCAGATAAATGGGTTTTTCATGCAGAATGATTCGATTTGCTCCGAATTTGGTATACCGGTTTATTATGTTAAGGAACTTCCCAGATTAGTTTTGGGGGTTCATTGGTTAAGAATAAAGGGGGAAAAGGGGGGACTAGTCAACCCCTTAATTCAGATAAATGGGTTTTTCATGCAGAATGATTCGATTTGCTCCGAAGTTGGTATACCGGTTTATTATGTTAAGGAGCTTCCCTGATTAGTTTTGGGGGTTCATTGGTTAAGGTAAAGAGGGGAAAGGGGGGGTTAGTACACCCCCTTAATTCAGATAAATGGGGTTTTCATGCAGAATGACTCGATTTGCCCCGAGTTTTGTATACCGGTTTATTATGTTAAGGAACTTCCCTGATCAGTTGTGGGAGTTCATTGGTTAAGGATAAAGGGGGAAAAACGGGGTTAGTCCACCCCCTGAATTGAGATAAATGTGTTTTTCATGCAGAATGATTCGATTTGCTCCGAATTTGTATACCGGTTTATTATGTTAAGGAACTTCCCTGATTAGTTTTGGGGCTTCATTGGTTAAGAATAAAGGGGAAAAAGGGGGGACAAGTCAACCCCTTAATTCAGATAAATGGGTTTTTCATGCAGAATGATTCGATTTGCTCCGAATTCGGTATACCGGTTTATTATGTTAAGGAACTTCCTGATCAGTTTTGGGAGATCATTGGATAAGGATAAAGGGGGGAAAACGGGGTTAGTCCACCCCCCCCCCCCTTAATTCAGATAAATGTGTTTTTCATGCAGAATGACTCGATTTGCCCCGAGTTTTGTATACCGGTTTATTATGTTAAGGAACTTCCCTGATCAGTTGTGGGAGTTCATTGGTTAAGGATAAAGGGGGAAAAACGGGGTTAGTCCACCCCCTGAATTGAGATAAATGTGTTTTTCATGCAGAATGATTCGATTTGCTCCGAATTTGTATACCGGTTTATTATGTTAAGGAACTTCCCTGATTAGTTTTGGGGCTTCATTGGTTAATGGTAAAGGGGGAAAAGGGAGGTTAGCCCGCCCCTCTTAATTTAAATAAATGGGTTTTTCATGCAGAATGTTTCGATTTGCTCCGAATTTGGTATACCGGTTTATTATGTTAAGGAACTTCCCTGATTAGTTTTAGGGTTCATTAGTTAAGAATAAAGGGGGGAAAGGGGGCTAGTCCACCCCTTTTAATTCAGATAAATGGGTATTTCATGCACAATTATTCGATTTTGCTCCGAATTTGGTATAGTGGTTTATTAAGTTAAGGAACTTCTCTGATTAGTTTTGGGGGTTCATTGGTTAAGAATAAAGGGGAAAAGGGGGGCTAGTCCACCTCCTTAATTCAGATAATTGGGTTTTGCATGCAGGAGGATTCGATTTGCTCCGAATTTGGTATACCGGTTTATTATGTTAAGGAACTTTCCTGATTAGTTTTGGGGGTTCATTAGTTAAGAATAAAGGGGGGAAAGGGGGCGAGTCCACCCCTTTTAATTCAGATAAATGGGTTTTTCATGCAGAATGATTCGATTTGCTCCGAAGTTGGTATACCGGTTTATTATGTTAAGGAACTTCCTTGATTAGTTTTGGGGGTCTATTGGTTAAAGATAAAGGGGGAAGGGGGGCTAGGCAACCCCCTTTAATTTATATAAACGGGTTTTTCATGCAGAATTATTCGCTTTGCTCCGAATTTGGTATACCAGTTTATTATGCTAAGGAGTTACCTGATTCGTTTTGGCGATTTATTGGTTAAAGATAAAGGGGGGCTAGTCCACCCCCTTAATTTAGATAAATGTTTTTTTTGCAGGATTATTCGATTTGCTCCAAATTTGGTATACCGGTTTATTATGATAAGGGGCTTCCCTGGTGAGATTTGGAGGTTTACTGGTTAAGTATAAAGGGGGAAACGGGGGCTAACTCCCCTTCACTTTTTTTTTGAGGGGCATTATTCTTTAAAATAAGTGTATAATATACAATTAGTGTGAATAGCCTGTGAGCTCAATGCCATCAGTTTAGCTGGGCACTTTTCTTTTTTATTCATTGTGATCGTATATCTAGCTAATCGATTCTGCTTTAATTTTTCACATACATTCATTGTCGATGATAATGCGATATCAGTGTATTTTTAGGACCGTACTTAATTATGGGTATGTTCCAGTAGGCCAATGGAGCTCACTACTTTTACTCAAAAGTATTCTCACATACTTATTTGATTTCCATTATGTTTGCAAAAACTGCTATAGTTGATACTTAACGATAGACGGTCTGAGATAAATTATTGTAAATTTCTCATTATAAAAAGGCTATCTTTTTTGTGTGTCTCGGTCCAGTGTTCTGGGGAAAAACTCTTTTACGTTTTTGACTGAAATCAAGAAACGAACAAACCGATTTTGCTGAAATTTTACATATAAGTTCATTCTTGAGGACAGTGCACATCTAAATGTCCGTACCTCATTAGCGGTTTGGTTAAGAGACAAAATTTTCTTTTACGTTTTTTATAAACATCACATATATAATGAACTGAATTTGTTCAAAATTGTATGAAATGTATTACAGAAGACATTACGAATTCAAGTATTTTGTATATCGTACATTACTAAGGTAGACAGCTGAGAAAAAATCTGTCTTTTTTTAATTGGATTTTTTATAAATTATATCAAGTTTTGAATAATTTTATTAATTTTATTTTATTTTATTATTAATTTAATTTTATAATTATTTTATATTTATTTATTAATTTAATTTTAATTAATTTGTTTAATTTTTGTGTGTTACCATATTTTTGTAAGTTGTATTTTTTGTTTATGGCCTCACAGAATTGAGAACAAAGTTTTATTAATACATTGCATGCGAGTATATTACGCGGAGAACGTATGCGTGTTATTGGCTTTTTTCCGTAAATTTTGTGGGAAAATAAGTTCCGTAAATTTTGTGTGTCATTCGGGAAAGACTTAATAAATAGGAAACTACAAATTTTTTAATGCAACTTTTTTTTCCACTTTGTTTTAAAATATCCAACTTTTTTGAATGGGTAAATATGGAATAATGAAGTAAAAATGAATGTTCTTGATCATAAGACGACTAAAAAAGTACTTTTGCGTGACCCGCGCTCATGTGAAATTCCACAAAAAACTTAAAAGTGCGTTTCCCGCATACAATGCTTTAAATTAAAATATTGTTTCATTGTATATTTAAGTAAGTAAGCATTAAATCGGAAACTGTGATTCGAGCATTCGACATTCATTTTTACATTCTAACGTTTATGCATATGTTGATACATATGCATATGGCTGTCTTTAGTGACAATTTTCCGTAATTGACGGAAATATTCGTCACATCTTTCATTGGATTAAATCCTTTAAGTAACGGAAAAGGCTATGCATAAAAAGCTCGACCCACTGTATTTTAAAAATACAGAGAAAATTGAAATATAAACATCATTTTCTGTTTTTCTACATTTATTATTAACGTTGTAAAATTTGGTATAATTTAAATCTGTCCAACGAAGTGGCAAAATATTTAGGAATTTTTTTAATTATATGATGTTTCCATATAATCTTAAAACACAAGAAATAATATCCATTTATAATATATTAATAAAAGATAATGATTATTTCGCATTTAAATTGAAATTCGCAGTTAGTTATTTTTGAATAATATATTCAAAAACATAAGAAAAGATCAACAACTATCTTTTTGTGTAGAAAAGACAGTTTGAGAAAAATAACGAATTAAACATCTTATAATTTGAAAGCTATAATTTTATGTATATTTATCTTCAGTGTCACTTCTCAATGTCAATTTAACCCGTAACTGGAGACGGGAGTCAGAATGACTCCGCGTTGTTCTTTGCCTCTGATTATTTAAGTATTGCGCGGCAGCGCAATACTTATTTATTTCCAGTGCCACTTCTCAGTGTTAATTTAACATAGAAAAGCCTATGGAGATGGTAACTTTTTCATTTTTTCTTCCCACCTTTTTGTCCCTGATGCCACTCATTTTTAATTCCTTGCTAATTCTAATAATATTATAAATTCAAAGTGTAAAAACATTTGCCAGACGTCAGAGTCAAAACGGATCATAAAATGCCTTTGCAAATAGATGGATTATAATCTAGAGTGTAACATGGGCTAATTTTTATATACATTATTCAAATATTTTCTTAATAATTCCAAATTTCGCTTTTTTCATTGAGATTCAACGGACATTTTGTAATAAAATTAAATTTTTTTTCATTGTTGTAAATAATTCAAAAGCCGTCCGTAATAATAATTTGCCTATTTTTCGTTGAATGAATTTCACGTGAAACATGAAACTGAAAGAGTTTTTCTAAGAATGAAAAAGAATATGAATATGACGTCATAGTG
The DNA here is from genome assembly GCA_963932465.1 of Maratus speciosus. NCBI lineage: Eukaryota > Metazoa > Arthropoda > Arachnida > Araneae > Salticidae > Maratus > Maratus speciosus. The sequence goes on from OZ010789.1 coordinate 557,849,544, forward strand.
GAAATAAATATGACATTTTCAAGCAGATTTTTTATGTTCAGATTGGAATTTTTCGTGCAAACTACAACAATATTCATTACTGCACTGGTGAAAATTTTTGAATCATACACAGGTAAATTACATCACAAATTGATGCGATATCGCACAAATCAAAGCCTGATTATGATACCCTTCATTAATTTTGAAATGTGTTCGTTTGAATGCAGTAGTTATTAAAAAACTTGACATATTAAACAAAAACCTAATTTGCAGATCAAATTAAAGAAACAAAATTTATTTCCTAAATTGTTTAAGACCGAGAAGAGGGAGATATTAAGATATTTCATTCAATTCGTTCTACATTTAATGTTAAATTTTTGTAACCAATAAGTTAAACCAATTGTACATTAAAAAATAAAAATGAAATTTATACAATATAATACTTAAAACACCTATATACTTAGATTCCGTTCAAATGAAATCGAAATAAATCTTAGAATTTTTCCATTTTTAAGTTGTAAATATTTGTACTGCAGATGTTGCATTATGTTTATGACGATTGTACATAATATGATAAGATACATGCAAAATACAAAACTTAAAAAAAAGTCTAAGATTTATTTCGATTTCATTTGAACGGAATCTAAGTATATAGGTGTTTTAAGTATTATATTGTATGAATTTCATTTTTATTTTTTAATGTTCAATTGGTTTAACTTATTGGTTACAAAAATTTAACATTAAATGTAGAATGAATTGAATGAAGTATCAATATCTCCCTCTTCTCGGTCTTAAACAATTTAGGAAATAAATTTTGTTTTTTTAATTTGATCTGCAAATTAGGTTTTTGTTTAATCATGTGTTTTTTTGTCCTTGTATAAAATCATTCCTCAGTACTAACAAGTAGTTCTTTTATCATTACATGATTTCCAGAATATATTGCGTTTCTAAAAAAAATTCCAGTGCTGTTTACAAAAGACAAAAAAGGAAAATAAAATTTATCGCTGAACGCGTAAGAAAATTCAGGTCTCCAGTTACGGGTTAACATAGGAGATAATTTAGGCCTATGGAGATCATAACTTTTTCATTTTTTCTTCCCACCTTTTTGTCCCTGATGCCACTCATTTTTTATTCTTTACTAATTCTAATGATATTATAAATTTAAAGTGTAAAAACGTTTGCCTGACGTCAGGGTCAAAATGAATGGTAAAATGCCTTTGAATATGGGTGAATTATAACCCAGAGAGAAGCATGGGCAATTTTTTTTTTTTTACTTTATTCAAATATTTTTCTTAGTAATTCCAAATTTCGCTTTTTTCATTGAAAATCAACGGGCATTTTTCATAGAAAATGTAACATTTTTTTCTTCATTTTTGCAAAAATTTCAAAAGCCGTAATAATAATTTATTTATTTTTAGTTGAAAGATTTCCACGTGAAATGGTAAAATGAACTAGTATTTTTTTCAAGAATTAAAAAGGTGGATGTGGCGTCATAGTAAAAATAAAAAGGATATTTTCAGAATAAATTTTGCTTTGGTCAAGTTTATGTTTTAGTAAAAAGTGTCAAATGGATAGCTATTTTTACGCAGGTAGCGAAGTTAGTGAGAGATTACATAACTTAAATTTTAAAATGCATTTTTTTCCGAGATGCGAACTATTTATACCCCAAGTTAAACGTAGGTAATAATTTCCTGATGCATTTACATCACCCCTTGTGAGAGAATAAGGTAACAAAATTTAAGTAAAACTTTTATTTTTTGCTGTATCACAGTTATAATATTGTTAAATATTAGCGGTTAGGATTCAACACAATTTATTTTTGCATTCATAGCGTTCCTGAGTGGGAAATAGGGTATATAAATTTAAGTGAAGTTATTTTTTTATGTTTTGATTATAGATTTTTTACGTTCAGATTGGATGTTTTTTGTCCAAACTACAGCAACTAGCATTACTACAGTGGTGAAATATTTTGAATTATACATTGGTAAACAGCATCATACATTGTGATGCAATACCGCACACATCAAAGCCTGATGATGATACCCTCTATTAATTTTGAAATGAGTTCGTCTGAATGCAGTAGTTATTAAAAAACTTGACATATTAAACAAAAACATAATTTGAAGAACAAATTAAAAAAACAAAATTTATTTCCTACATTGTTTAAGCCCGAGAAGGGAGAGATATTAAGATATTTCATTCAATTAGTTCTACATTTAATGTTAAATTTTTGTAACAAATTAGTTAAGCCAATTGAAGATTTAAAAATTAAATTAAAATTCATACAATATGGTACTTAAAACATTCTAAAAATTTAGATTCCGTTCAAATGAAATCGAAATAAATCTTAGGCTTTTTCCATTTTTAATTGAAAATATTTGTATTGCAGATTTTGCATTATGTTTATGACAATTTTACATAAAATTGTAAGATGCATGCAAAATACAAAACTTAAAAAAACGTCTAAGATAAAATAATTGTAACAACGTGTATAATAATCACTTATAAATAGATTAAGCTAAATAATGCTTTAAAACGTGATAAAATACCTTTATTTAGATTGACGATCGTTTCTCAATGATTCAATGATTTTGAAAATGTCGCCGTTACTGCGAATGAAACGTTTGTCGATCTAAATAAAGATATTTTATCACTTTTTATAGCATCATTTAGCTTAATACAATTATTGTTAATGCAATCTTTAAATATGTATTTCATTACTGAGTTATAAAGTAATAGAATTTATTTTACATGATATAATAAAAAATATGGCTTTCTCGTAAATGTAACCATCTATGTCCGGATTACATGTTTGTTTTTGTAATTGGAAATTAGTAAAATTACAATGCGATACAATGAAACAGGCTCTTTTTATTTACTAGGGTTATTTCAATTCCTACTATTAGCTCACACTCTCCCTATATTTATTTATTTATTTATATATATATATATATTTATATATTTATCTTGTTCAAATTTTCAATCGTTAATAAAATACTCATTATTCATCCTATCAAGTTGAAATATTTTTTTTAACTTGTACTTAATGACAACTGATGTTAATACAGTTTTTTAAAATAGTAATTAATTAATTAATTTTTAATTAATTAATTTTAGTTTTGCATGGGAAACAAAATGGCGGCCATTGGTTATTGAAGGTCAATGAAAGTATTTTCATTAAGGGATTACCATAGGGGGGACCCTGTTCTGTCTCCAAATACCGCCAAAGTTGTCGCCAACTTGGCGATATATCGCCAAATTTGGCGGCCAAAATGAGTCGCCAAAAGTGACGTGAACATGGCGATATCTCTAATATTTCGCCAAATTACCATAGAGTTCCATTGTAAACCTACTTGCTGATAGAAAATCAACAAATTGAGATATTTTAATGCCACAAAAACTAATATTAGCTTAAGGGATTATGTTAAATTTTTCTTTGATGGCCTAAGTAGGAATTGACTTTAAAAACAAAATTTTTATATTACTTGTTTTTAAAGTGAGGTCCTTTTTGTAATAAAAAAAAAAAACTTGTATTTAGAAATTTTATTTTTGACCAGATTCTTTAAACATTTTCTACTTTTATACATAGTTCTCATGTCTTTTGAAACATTTGTCGTAACACCCCAGGAGTTTTAGTAACAGTTCCTCGTAGAAGGCCACCGACTGTGAGGAAAGTTACATCTTAATTGTCGGTTCCACTTCTTCGTCAGTGTTGAATGGCTAGTCGCCGAGAAACGACATCAGAAATCGGAAGAGGTGAGATTCGCGTTGCGCAACGTTAAGGCTGAATGGATGGTGCTCAAATTGCACCCACCGAAAAGATTCGATGAGAAACAGAGTTTGAACAGCAGTGTGAGGGCACTCATTGTATTAAGGACATCCACCTCATGGATATGGTAATGAATGTCCCCTGTTACAATGTTTCTTCATGTGAAAATCCGGAGAAAATCCGGATTAAGGACCGTATTTCACAGTCGACGAGAAGATCAATCAGCTTAAAAAATTTAATCGCTCGTTCTGAAGCGAACGTACTGACACTGTAGGTGTACAGCTGGCGTCTACTGTAGCGCAAGGGATGAGCGAGAATGCACTTTGCTGCAATCGTGCGAGATTTAAATGGATATTTGGTAACAGACCTTACTTTAAGAATAACCCTCGTATTAGTTATTCACGGCTCCGCTGACATTAAATTTAATTTGTAATAGCATTTTTTATAATATTGTTTCAAAATGTGTGACGTAAAGAAATTTTTACATTATGATCAGAGTATTCAGAAATTTTTTAATACAGATTTAAGAATTTTATATAAAAGCTATTTATAAATTACGTGCTTTTTTATCTGTACCAGTGGAATGAAATGCTTTGGAGATATCGTCATTATGAACCAGACGTCGATATATATATATATATATATATATATATAATTGTATAATTTTAATAGCAAGAGCATTCTATGAAATTGAGCCGCTAGACGTTTTGGCTCATGAATGAGTACTACAATATGTTAGATTGTGCTTGAGAAACGAACTTTTAATAATACAACGAACTTCTGATGGTGACAAACGCGGTTGATTCTTAAATTTGACCAAGAATTTTTAATACGCACCAGATAAAGGGTTGATTTCCTGAATTTTTAGTAAGTCAAAGCCATCTCAACTTTATTGAGAAAATATTAGCATGTTGATATACAAGTAATGGCAAATTAGAATAACATTTTCAAACTAAAAACTCTCGATTGCAAAGGAATTTGAAATTTGAAACATTTTCAAAAAGGTTTGATTTTCCATTTAGATACTCACAATTATATTAAATGTTTGAAATAAAATAATAATTAAAAAAATGTTAACTACAATATCTATCATTATGCGTCAAATCATGTTTACTAAAATGCAAATGTTGGTTAAAAAACCTATTACGAAAATTTACCCACACATTGGATAGGCGTCAAAAATGAAAGTGAGAAACATTGTCGCAAATTAAATTAAATGATACACATTCCCTAAGTGTATTTAGTAAGAAAGTTTGGAAAATGGCATATACATAAAATGAAATAGAGGAACTTTCTCAATTTATATATAATTCAATTGCTTGATTCAAAAATCCAGTAAAAATTATATTTAATATTTAAAATAATTTTCTAAAATCAAGGACCCCTGCAAGTTTTCTTTTGAAGTGACATCGGCAAGCATGTGGTTTAAACGTAACATCTTTGAATGCAACACTGAAAAATACGACATAAAAATCCTGTAAACGTCATTTTCTCAAATTTATATCAATGCGAAATTTACTCTCGGCTACAAAAAATTGAGTTGTTTTTCAACAAAAAAAAGTACCACATAGCTGCCAACATCTTACGCTTTTTTGTACCACAAAAATTTTATAGTAAATTTTATCCTTTTAAATCGCGCAATCTACCGACTAATTAAGGCAAAAATATCTATTAAATTGTAGCTATGATACCAGTTTAAAGTACACTTCTATTTTTCTATTTCTACTTCTTCTACACTACTATTGTTCTACAGTCCTACATAAATTACCTACTTTCCATAAAATATAGCGATAATCTGTAGGATGCATGTATGTTATTACGTGTAAATGCATGCCTACAGGGTGGTTTTTCATATGAGAAGCACAAATATATACCTCTATGGAAACTGTCTCCAAAAAGCCCAATGGGACAACACCAGTCATTTCATTAAAATATGTTAGTCACACTTCTGGTAATTTATTTTTATATTGTTAGCGGCATGTTTATGTAAGAATTATTCATGTTTTATCGGTATGATTCGTAGAAGGAACAGTTTCTAATTTTATACTGCAGTTATTGCAATTAAAATGTATTTTGAGTAAAAGAATTGTTTGTTCAATCCCTTCTTCGTTTATACTAACTTATAGAAAGGGACGATAAATGAATTTGAACCCGGTTAACATAAAAATACCAAGAATTCTTTGCGATCATGGCAACTTTTATGTAGTTTTATTCGAAAAAATTACTTTGATTTTATCAAAATAGAAACCTTTCTTATGAAAGGAGAAGGGATCAGCCCGTAATTGTTTTTGGTAGCTACAGGACTTGGGCTATTATAATATAAGTGAAATGATGGGGATAGAATAATATTTTCCGACTTATCACCTGTGGCTGGCTATCATTAAAGTACCAAAATGGCCGCCTGGAATATAAACAGCGAAGGGATCCGCCCCGAACTGTTGATGATAGTCACATGACTTAGGCTATTATTATAGAGATTGTTTTCAATTCTAAAGACAGCACAAAGAATAATATTTCTTAACGATTAAAAATTTATTTACACGTGACTATTAAAAACAAAAAAAAAAACTTTAAAGTTACTATTAAATGAGTATGTGTTTTAAAGGCAGGAGAATATAGAAAAGCATTTCTTGAAAATTGTATTTACATGTGAATATTAAATGAGAAAGGAAACTTTAAAATAATAAATATATTAATTAGCGTTTAACCCTTTCAGGGGTAAGGTACTTCTATTCGTTAAATGTTGAAATCAGTGAATGGCACCAAAATTTACAAACAAATTTCGAAATACGAAAATGCTTTTGTTCACTTACTTAATAAAAGGAAAATTTTTATTCCAGTATTCTGGTGCCAATGTGGCATTTAAGAATTAAAAGTAAGTGGTCCAAAAATGAACCACCGCTCTTGAAGGGGTTAAAGCAGTAGATTGTAATAATTGTAGTAAATTATATTATGCCAATCGTTTTATAACGCTGTTAAAAAATACCGGAAGGCAAAGAATTTGTTTACTTAATTCATTTTATTTTAGCTTCTTTTCAAATGTTTAACTGATCTTCTTTAATCAAACACGAAAACAACCATTGGATGTCTAAACAGCAACTGATTCGGCCTTAAATTTTCGCAATCAAAGGGAATTGAATGGAAACCCGTTGTCAGGGAGATCGCTATATGTTTTTTCATTATAATTCAATCTTCTCTTGAATCTTTTCAAAACCGATCAAATTAGCGTGCTTTTATATTCTGCAGTGTCTGAACGGGTTTTGGCAAGCGTAGCTTGCAAGGAGCAGAACCCCCTAGTTTGATATATTTATTAACACATGCTGGACAATTGCACCATAAAATAAATTAAATAAGAATATATTCATTAAAAACACATAACCTTATTCATTTGTACATATAAACAAGAACCATTAAATAAACTTGTACAATAAATAAATTGTACAGGAAGATTTCGTCTTTAGACTTTTCATCATTTCAACATTATATTTAACCGGAAGATGACTGCAGAAGTAGTTCGAAAAGTAAATTTTATATTTTTATAATTATTTGTAACTGTACAAGTTCAAAAACTGTACAAGTTTTCAGTAATTATGTGAGTTTTTAAGTTTAACTCTTTATCTACTGCATTATGATCTGCTGCAACTTTTTTTTATGTATTTTTTTTTCAGTTACTACAATGAAAATTAAAGGATTTACATAAAAACTCACCCGTGAGAAATTTAATTCCTTAGACGTCATTAATTAAAGTGATACTTTAAAGTAACGTCAGTATACTAAGACTAAAATGTCGTAACTTAAAACCCGCATGTTATTTCAGATGTCACCAGAATTGTGGTAAAATATTTTCGATTTAATAAGTATGCGATATATAGGCTTTTTCTTATTTAAAAATCAATTTTTTGGCAAAATCAGGTGCCAATTATTTAATTCAACACCTTAGCATTGAAAATGCTTTGCCCTCAAAGGTTTAAAAAAAACTATTTTATTTGTATGTTTCGATCTTGTTATTGTTTAGTTTATTTAGTTATGCGACGTCTTATATTCCAGGGACTACATGCTCTCCACATATGTAATGTATGATTTACATATGCCATTTCTAGCATAGCAAAGAAGAGCCGGTTCCACAACCTTTTAGATTTCCAATAAAAAATAATAATGAAACAGAAAATAAATAGTAGGAAAATTATTACTACACTACATTTTAGTAATTACATTTCAAACAGATGAAAACGATGGATAACTACACAGACGAAAAGTAAACAAGAAGGTTTTCTCCAACATCCAGAGTAGAGTTTGCAAAGAATGCGACAGATGGCGCTAGCTGAAAGAGACGCATGTGGAAGACGAAAGTGTTTCCAAAATGATAGAAGAGAAATTGATAGGGAAAAATAGAAATAAAAGAAATAAACAAAATTAAAATAAAGAATAAAACAAGACAAAACCAACAGATCACTTTTTTTTAGAAAAGAAACAAGAGACGAGGGAAAATAAAAGAATTAGAAAAGTAATTTCCATTCTGGAGAGAGGAAAGAAGATTATTAGAGATCATTGACAAGATCATCAGAGTTTTTTAGAAATAAAATATGCGTCATGAAAATCCAAGTGAGTGGGAGAGGCAGATGATGAGCAGTTAATATTTTTAGCTCGAAACGCGTCCTATGTATTGTTTTTATTTTATGCTGAATTTTTACAAAGATTTATTATTTTAATTGTTTCATATCGGCAGTTTTCGGTGCTGTTTCGCTACCATTAGAATATTAGTAATATCCACTATGAGATGAAAGTTTAAAGTGAGTGTTACTTATAAGTACCGTCAGTAGATACAGGGTTAGATGATATTTCGCGTGCTAGGTGAAGAGTATAAATTCTGTAGCTCGTTTATATGGCAACAAAATAGAATTCGTAAGCATTACTAAATGAAGACCTGAGTGGAAGAAAATGTTATATAATAAAAAATTACAATTTAAGAAAATTGAACTAAATATTTTTTGTTGTTGTTGTAATTTAGTTATTTATTTAATTCCATCTCAGTAGCATGTTAACAGATGTTACTAAACTTTCTTAGAAAGGAATATTAATAATTAATTATTAAATATTAGAAATTATTTTCAAGATTTAAATTTTTCAAAATAAAAATATTAAATATTAAAAAATAATGCCTTATCTTTAATAGTGAGTAGAATTTTAGTACACTGGTTATCAAAAATTAAGGAAAAGTCACAAAATGCTAATTTTCATATACGCGAACACTCAAAAGGAAATAATATAATTCGAGTAATTACTATCTCTAACACACAGCTAGCCCATATAACTTCTCATTCATGTCACACATGGTCACAAGTGTCACAGTCACTACGGTGAAGCAAAAAAATAGAAAATTCCATACATCTCAATATGAGTCTCAAATGATCACTATATGTGACTCCACTGAGAAGTCAATGTGACTGCTGCTTTGTGACGAGTCCCCAGGTGACTTTACAATGTAGTTAAATTGTGACTCTAATGTGACTGTCATTTTTAGACTCAATTTCATAGTCATCATGAACGTTGCATTATGATAAGTCACCAAATAATATCATATTATAGTCACATGGAGACTTTTCCCAAAAGAGCACAATGGTAACATCACAGTAGTCTCTCAGTCACCTGAAAGTCATCATGTGACTTCAATGTGACATTATTTGGTAACTTATCACAATGAAGCGATCACGATGACTTTGAAATTGAGTCTACAAATGACAGTCACATGAGAGTCACAATGTAACTACATTGTAAAGACACATGGTGACTCGTCACAAAGCAGCAGTCACAGTGACGTCTCAGTGGAGTCACATATAGTGATCATTTGAGACTCATAATGAGATGTATGCAATTTCCTATTTTTTTGCTTCACCGTAGTGACTGTGACACTTGTGACCATGTGCGACATGAATGAGATGTTATATGGACTAGCTGTGTTGTAGAGATAGTAATTACTCGAATTATATTATTTCCTTTTGAGTGTTCGTGTAATTAAAAATTAGCATTTTGTGACTTTTCCTTAATTTTTGCACACCAGTGTATTTTAATTTTACCGTATGCTATAATACCTCATAACGCTTTCATCCATAAAATTAAAAAACAATTGAGAAAATGTATTATAACATGTTTTTCCACTATGTTCTTCAAATATGAACGTGAATTCCTTAAGGATGTTTTATAAGTATTAATATAATTATTAACATTAATAATCCTTCTATATATAAAAAAAAGTTTTGATTTGAAAATGGACCAATGAAAATCTGCGTAGATATTCCGGGTAGAACTCATCCAATTTAAATGCTTAAGCCAAGGCCTCCTTATCGAAATAATAGGCCTCGCAATCGCTAAGTTTCCTTTGTCCGCTGTACACGTGGTTAGAAACCACATGGTTTCCGTGACTAGCGCCATCTAACGTGAGAAACAGAAATATTTTTTAATTTGTTTTCCATTGGTCTTTTACCATTTTCTTTACGATGTGCTTTGTAATTTGCAAATGACAGTTGTTAATCTTAAAATTTTCATATGTTCTAGACATTTTATTTAAAAAATGAACTTATTTTACTGTTAAACAAAAAATGTTTACTGCTGTATTCCGTTATGTAAATAAATGATGATAATAATCTATACTCATATTATAAAGAGGAAAAAATTGTTTATTTGTCGGAGATAAGCTCAGGAACTACCGAACCGATTCCAAAAGTAATGGTATCAAAATGATGGTGTTCGCCCAACTTAGAACATAGGCTATATCTTATGTCGATGCCACTACCCCAAAGGGGGTGCAGGAGCAAAAAACGTTCTAAAATGCGCTTTTTGCGTTACTGAAGAGACTAGAAATATGAAATTTGGAATATTAGTTACTTATAAGATATAAATGGTGTCTAAGAACAGTTCTTAAACAATTCGAAATTCAAAAGGGGTGAAAATACACAAAAAGCGTTCTAAAAAACGTTCTAAATGGTAGTTTCTACATAATCTCAGGAAATACCAAACCGACTTAAAAAGTAATGGTATCAAAATGATGGTGTTAGCCCAATTTAGAACATAGGCTATATTTTATGTCGGTGCCACTACCCCAAAGGGGGTGCAGGAGCAAAAAACGTTCTAAAAATGCGCTTTTTGCGTTACTGAAGAGACTAGAAATATGAAATTTGGAATATTAGTTACTTATAAGATATAAATGGTGTCTAAGAACAGTTCTTAAACAATTTGAAATTTAAAAGGGGTGAAAATGCACAAAAAGCGTTCTAAAAAACGTTCTAAATGGTAGTTTCTACATAATCTCAGGAAATACCAAACCGACTTAAAAAGTAATGGTATCAAAATGATGGTGTTAGTCCAACTTAGAACATAGGCTATATTTTATGTCGGTGCCACTACCCCAAAGGGGTGCAGGAGCAAAAAACGTTCTAAAAATGCGATTCTTGCGTTACTGAAGGACCTAGAAATATGAAATTTGGAATATTAGTTACTTATAAGATATAAATGGTGTCTAAGTAGTTTCTACATAATCTCAGGAAATACCAAACCGATTTAAAAAATATTGGTGTCAAAATGAGAGAGATAACGTTTGCTCCAAGATAGGCTATGTTTTATGTCGGTGCCACTACCCCAAAGGGGGTGTAGGAGCAAAAAACGTTCTAAAAATGCAGTTTATGTATTACTGATGGGCCTAGAAATATGAAATTTGAAGTATCAGCTACTTATTAGATATAAAGAATTTCTAAGAACAGTTCTTAAACAATTCGAAATTTAAAAGGGGTGAAAATGCGCGAAAAGCGTTCTAAAAAACGTTCTAAATGGTAGTTTCTACACAATCTCAGGAAATACCAAACCGATTTAACAAATAATCAAAATGATGGTCAAAATGATGGTGAAAATCCTTGCTCCAACATAGGCTATGTTTTATGTCGGTGCCACTACCCCAAAGGGGCTGCATGAGAAAAACGTTGTAAATTGCTGTTTTTGCGTGACGAAAGGGCCTTGAATCGTGAAATTTAGAATGGTAGTTAGTTACAAGATATCAACGATCTCTAAGGACATTTCCTAAAAAAATCGAAATTGAAAAGGGGGGTCAAAATGCGCAAAAAGCGTTGTAAAAAACGTTCTAAATTGCAATTTCTATGCAATCTCAGGAAATACTGAACCGATTTCAAATATAATGGTGTTAAAATGATGGTGTCAGATCTTGCTCCAAGATAGGCTATATTTTATATATGTTTCCACTAACCCAGAGGAGATGCAGGAGCAAAATGAGCGAAAAGCGTTCTAAAAACGCTCTAAATGCCGATTTGTCACCAATATATCAGGAAGAATCAAACTGATTTCAAAAGTATTGTTAAGAAATTGATGCTGACAGCCTCTACTCTAACATAGACGCTATTTTAAGTCGGTATCACTATCACCTAGACGTTGCAGGAGCAGAAAAGCGTTCCAAATTTCGATTTTTGTGATCGGTAGGGGCTACCAACTTAAAATTAGGCAAGATACATATTTATTACATATAAATGATCTTTAAGAACAGTTTCGAAAAAATTGGAAATTTAAAAAGGGGTGAAAAGGCGCGAAAAGCGTTCTAAAAACGTTCTAAATTGCGATTCCTACTCAATCTCAGGAAATTCCAAAGCTATTTCAAAAGTAATGGTTGCAAATCAATGGTGACAGTCCCTGCTATAACATAGGTTATATTTTATGTGCTGTCACTACCATCTGAGGGTTGAAAAAGCAAAACATGTTCTAATTTGCGTTTTTTGCATAACGGAAGGGTCTAACACTTTGAAGTATGGCATATTATTTACTTACAAGATGCAACTGCTTTCTTTGAACTGTCGAAAGAAAATTTCAAATTTAAAAAGATGAAGTGAGCGAAAAGCGTTATAAATTACAATTTTTATGTAATCTTTTCAAATACCAAACCGATTAAAAAAATAATGATGACAAATTGTTGGTGATAGAACCTGCTCAAACATAAGCTATATTTTATGTCTGTGCCACTACCACCAGAGGGTTGCAGTAGCTAAAAACTTTCTAAATTGCGATTGCTGTGATACTGAAAAGGCTAGAAACTTTAAATATGGCATGGTAGTTACTTATAAAATATAAATGCCCTCGAAGGACTGTCGAAAATAAATTCGAATTAAAAAGGTGTGAAGTGAAGGGGAGGTGCGTAAAGCATTCTAAAAAAGTCCTAAATTACGATTTCTACGCTATTTCAGGAAATATAAACCAGATATAAAAGTAATAGTTGCGAATCAATGGTCTCTGATCCTACACAGGCTATATTTTATGCCGATAATTCTACCACCTGGGATTCACAGGAACAACAAACTCTCTAAAAAAAGCCTTTAAAAGCTTTCTAAATTACGTTTCTGTGGAATATTAGGAAATAACAAACCAATTTCAAAATTAATGTTGGCAAATTAATGGTGACAGTTCCTATTTCAACATAGCCCTTTATGTTGAGAGAGGTGGTAGGACTTGGAATTTGGATGATGATTAATTTTAAGATGTAAGAAGATGGTTTCTAAAAAATTCTAATCATCAAATGAATACTGAAATGAGCATATTAATTGAGCTTAAAAGTTTCAAAATATTTTCTAAATTATTATTTATTTAGTTTTATTTCGTTTTATTAATTTAAGTCTCATTTCTGCCTTATGCAGTGTAACAATGATATTTAATCAAACTGTGTTTTAAATAGTAATTTTTTTAAATTATTCCTAAAAGTAATAAGTACCTTTTAATAAAATAAATATTACCTTTTAATAAAATAAAAATTTAGTTAGTACCTTTTAATAAAAAATAGACATATAAATATCACTTGGCATATTTCAAATATTACGCGAGCAAAGCCGCGGGGTTTGCTAGTCATATTATAAAGAGGTAAAAATTGTTTATTTGTAGGAGGTAAGCTCTGGAACTACCGAACCGATTCCAAAAGTAATGGTATCAAAATGATGGTGTTAGTCCAACTTAGAACATAGGCTATATTTTATGTCGGTGCCACTGGCCAAAAGGTGGTGCAGCAGCAAAAAACGTTCTAAAAATGCAATTTCTGTGTTACGGAAGGGCCTAGAATCATGAAATTTGGAATGGTAGTTACTTATAAGATATAAATAATATCTAAGAACATTTTCGAAACAATTCGAATTTTAAAAGGGGTGAAAATGCACAAAAAGTGTTCTAAAAAACGTTCGAAATGGTGATTTCTACACAATGTCAGGAAATACCAAACCGATTTAAAAAATAATGGTGTCAAAATGATGGTGGCAACCCTTGCTCTAAGATAGGCTATATTGTATGTCGGTGCCACTGTGCGGGAGCAAAAAACATTCTAAATTACGGTTTTTGCATTACTGAAGGGCCTAGAAATACGAAATTTGAAACATCAGTTACTTATTAGATATACAGGATTTCTAAGAACAGTTCTTAAAAAATTCGAAATTTAAAAGGGGTGAAAATGCGCGAAAAGCGTTCTAAAAACGTTCTAACTAGGGGTTTCTACACAATCTCATGAAATACCAAACCAATTTAAAAAATAACGGTGTCAAAATGATGGTGTTGTCCAACTTAGAACATATGCTATATGTTATGTTGGTGCCACTACCCCAAAGGGGGTACAGGAGAAAAAAAAACGTTCTAAAAATGCAATTTTTGTGTTATGGAAGGGCCTAGAATCATGAAACTTGGAATGGTAGTTACTTATAAGATATAAATGATATCTAAGAACATTTTCTAAACAATTCGAAATTTAAAAGTGGTGAAAATGCACAAAAAACGTTCTAAAAAATGTTCGAAATGGTGATTTCTATACAATCGCAGGAAATACCAGACCGATTAAAAAAATAATGGTGCGAAAATGGTGGTGATAACCTTTGCTTCAAGATAGGCTATATTTTATGTCGGCGCCACTATCCCAAAGGGGGTGCCGGAGAAAAAACGTTCTAAATTACGGTTTTTGCGTTTCTGATGGGCCTAGAAATATGTAATTTGAAATATTAGTTAGTTATTAGATATAAAGGATTTCTAAGAGCAGTTCTTAAAAAAATTCGAAATTCAAAAGGTATAAAATGCGCGAAAAGCGTTCTAAATGGGGGTTTCTACACAATCTCAGGAAATACCAAACCGATTTAAAAAAATAATGGTGTCAAAATGATGGTGACAACGCTTGCTCCAAGATAGGCTATATTTCACGTCCGTGCCACTACCCCAAAGTGGGTGCAGGAGCAAAAAACGTTCTAAAAATGCAATTTTTGCGTTACTGAAGGGTCTAGAAATATGAAATTTGAAACATTAGTTAATTATTAGATATAAAGGATTTCCAAGAACTGTTCTTAAAAAATTCGAAATTTAAAAGGGGTGATAATGCGCGAAAAGCGTTGTAAAAAACATTCTAAATTGCGATTTGTATGCAACCTCAGGAAGTACTGAACCGATTTCAAATATAACGGTGTAAAGTGATGGCGACAGCTCCAAGATAGGCTATATTTTATGTCTGTTTCACTACCCCAGAGGAGATGCAGGAACTAAAAACATTCTAAAAATGCGATTTTTGAATAATGGAAGGACCTAGATTCATGAAATTTTGCATGGTATATATATATTAGATATAATAAATCTATCGTGTAAAAAGCGTTCTAAAAACTTCTAAATGCCAATTTGTGAGCAATCTCAGGAAGAATCAAACTGATTTCAAAAGTAATGGTAGGAAAATTAATGCTGAGATCCTCTGCTCTAACATAGACGCTATTTCATGTCGGTGTCACTATCACCTGGAGGTTACAGAAGCAAAAAACTTTCTAAATTTCGATTTTTGTGATCGGTAGGGGCTAGCAACTTGAAATTAGCCAAGATACATATTTATTAGATGTAAATCCTCTTTAAGAACAGGTTAGAAAAAATTGGAAAATTAAAAGGGGTGAAAATGCGCGAAAAACTTTCAAAAATCATTGTAAACGTTCTAAGTTGCGATTTCTACGCAATCTCAGTAAATACCAAACCTATTTCAAAAGTAATGATTGAAAATTGATGGTGACAGTCGCTGCTCCAACATAGGCTATATTTTATGTTACTCTCACTACCATCTGGCGGTGCAAGAGCAAAACATGTTCTATTTGCGTTTTTTGCACAACTGAGGGGTCTGACATTTTAAAATATGGCATGGTATTTACTTACAAGATGCACTGCTTTCTACGAACAGTCGAAAGAAAATTCCAAATTTAAAAGGATGAAGTGAGCGAAAAGTGTTCTAAAAACTTTCTAAACTACAATTTTTATAAAATATAAATGCCCTTGAAAGACTGTCGAAAATAAATTCGCATTAAAAAGAGATGAAGCGAAGGGGAGGTGCGAAAAGCGTTCTAAAAAAGTCCTAAATTACAATTTCTATGCAATTTCAGGAGATATAAACAGATTATAAAAGTAATAGTTGCGAATCAATGGTAACAGTCTCTGATCCTACACAGGCTATATTTTATGCGGATGATTCTACCACCTGGTGTTCACAGGAACAGCAAACGCTCTAAAAAAGGCTTTTAAAAGCTTTCTAAATTACGTTTCTGTGGAATATTAGGAAATAATAAACCGATTTCAAAATTATTGTTGGCAAATCAATGGTGTCAGTTCCTATTTCAACATAACCCTTTATGTTGAGAGAGGTGGTAAGACTTGGAATTTGACATGATGGTTAATTTTAAGACGTAAGAAGAAGGGTTCTAAAAAATTCAAAACTTCAAATGAATACTGAAATAAGCGTATTATTTGAGCATAAAAGTTTCAAAATATTTTCTAAATTATCATTTATTTAGTTTTATTTCTTTTATTAATTTAAATCTAATTTCTGCATAATGCAGTGTAATAATGAAGTTTAGTCAAACTATGTTTTAAATAGTAATTTTTCAATTATTCCCAAAAGTATAATTTCTTTTAATGAAAATTAGACATATAAATATCACTTGGCATATTTCAAATATTACGCGAGCAAAGCCGCGGGGTTTGCTAGTAATAATAATAATCAGGAAAGAAATTTATTTTACCATGAATTTCTCAATGATATTAATTATTGAAATAAATGGATAGCATCTAGATCCGGAAAATGTAAAATATTTCATTTTCTCTTTTATATTTTCAAATATGTGATTTATTTTATTTCTACGATTTCTTTTCTTTTCACAATTAATTTCACCTTACAGTATTAATTTAACATCGCTCCTTCAATTTGTTTCAATGCACAGTCTCATTTATTTATTTATTGGCCTATCATTTGTTTTATTTTTGAAGGGATCATTTCAGTTTAACATACTTTAGATGAAAGCTTCACTGTTTTTTCATATAAAGTTTGTATGTATTAATCTATGGAAAGTTTCATAATTGGCTCCACAGCCAATTGGCATATCTTGGCGGGCATAGTTTGGTGCGTAATTAATTTCCTTGTTTTAACTCACATATGTTATGTAAGTTTTACTAAAATGTATCAAAGTATTTTAGGAAAGTTAAAACACGTATAGATACGCAAAAAACAGACTGAAGTCATAAACACTTAAAAAATTGGAAAAATAAAGTTTAATAATCACTTAAATTTATACATGTCCCTCAACTTTCCGCAAATACCGTATTCTTGTCATACTACGATTTTGGTGTTTGTACATCTTAATTTGAGTATTCTTCTTTAATCAGACCTAGAGCCAATTGGCGTAAGTGTAGTTTGGCGCAAAATTAATTTTATTTTTAAACCGTATACTTGATACTACATTATTCCAGCATCGCGTTTTTGCAGTCAACTTTGACCGTGGAACAGATTACAGAACATTAGCTAATACTACATTATATAATAATAAATCGGTATTTTTCAAGTATAGGGGCCTTGGCCAGAGAAGAAAATTTGGCAACGTAATTTCTGGAAGCATATTCACTTTTTCACATAAAGAAGCAACATTTGTACAATTTATTTAATATAAAAAAGGCATTTATCTATTTTATATACAAATATAAACAAATCGTATATAAAAAACAATACTAATATCTAGAAACTAAATTTATACATGTAAATTCGGCACAGATGTCATATTGGCGTGATTTTTTTCTGGCGTAAATGTCATATACGCACCGGATACTTAACTGGCACCAAAGTGTAGTTATTTTGCTTGATATGGTTATCCGGATATAGATGATATGGTAACGAGGTTTTCGCAAAATTGGCGTCGGAAAAAAATCGCGCCGTATGACATCTGTGCATAAATTCTTATAAAACAAGCTGACAGTTCATAAGTTTTCCCAACAAACACAGAACTTACGGGCCACTGATGGGTTCGTTAGCCTTGGCCGCGAGTGTTTGATTAGGGCCCGCTATCATTGGCCGTTACGGCTCCGTCAAAAAAGTGTCACGCCGGACACAATATGGCCACAAGAGAATTGGCCGTAAATACAAGAAGTTGCCCACAAATGCACCATCAACGGCCAGCCAAAACTGATATTTAACCTCAAACTGGCCACAATTATACATTTAATGGCATTCATGAATAAAAGCTTGCCACAGTTATGCCATTAAGGGTTATTTTACGTAAAAGTTGGCCACAAGAGAAACACACTTATGCCATCAATGGGCATCATTAACGAATGCAAGCCAGAAGCTAGCCACATTCATACCATCAATGGGCATAATTAACGAATGCAAGCCAGAAGCTGGCCAGAATTTTACTTTTTAAGGCCCTCAGAACAGTTCAGTAAATGAGGCTTTTTTATTTTGGAAGAGGGGGGGGGGAGGGGCAGAGCCAAAAAATTATTCTTTAAAAAAATATTTTGATAAAATTTAGAATCTAAATAATAGATTTTGTAATTTTTATCTGAAAAAGATTTTAAATATACTACGTAAAATTTGGAACAGGCCTAGGAAATTTTAACATTTCAATTTTTTAAAGAAGTGCTCATAACACCAGCCTCACTTTTATAAATGTTTTATAATATACTTCAATTAAAAACGTTATGGTATTATAAGCACTTCTTATTAAAAGTTAAATATTAATTTAAAAAAAGTTATAGACAAAATGCATTTAGATCCTAAATGTTATCAGAACACTTAAAAAAAAAAAAAATCCAATGGAGCATAAATGAGCCTTATCTGTTCATCTCCCTTAAACAGAACAAACTTCAACTTAAGGGGACAAGGGACCTTAAAATCCTTAAAAATAATTTTTATTTTTTGTAAATTTCACCTAATTATAATTCAAGGGTACATTATATGCATTTATCACAAAAAAAAAAAAATATTTTTATGAAAAAAAAAATGAAATTTTACGCGTTGTCTTAGAAATTTTCAAAATGTCCCCTGCGTTCTCCATATCAATGAAAATCCCCAATATTTTTTATGTAAGTTTGGTTTATATATATAAATGAAATGGGGCATCGAATTTTATATATTTGAATTTAAAGGTTTAAAAAAAAAAATTAAAATTTTTTTCAAAAAAATTTCAATTTTGTTTTTTTTTT
This sequence comes from Maratus speciosus, assembly GCA_963932465.1. NCBI lineage: Eukaryota > Metazoa > Arthropoda > Arachnida > Araneae > Salticidae > Maratus > Maratus speciosus. Next base: position 557,868,796 of record OZ010789.1, read on the forward strand.
TAATTCGTAGAATTCCATTCTTTTCATAAAAATAATTTTTTTTTTGATAAATGCATGCCATAATGCACCCTTGAATATTATTTAAGGTAAAATTTACAAAAAATAAAAAAAATAGAAAAATTAAAAAAAATTTCAAAATTTTTAATTTTTTTTTTACTTTTAATATCAAATGTATAAAATTTGATGCTCGAATTTATTTATATATATAAATCAAACTTTTATAAAAAATATTGGGGTTTTTCATTGATATGGAACGTGCAGGGGGCATTTCGAAGATTTCTAAGACGATGCGTAAAATTCCATTTTTTTTCTCAAAAATAATTCTTTTTTTTTTTTGTGATAAATGCATGCCATAATGCAACCTTGAATAATATTTATGTTGAAATTTACAAAAAATAAAAAATTCGGAAATTTTTTAAACTTTTAAATTCAAATATATAAAATTCGATGCTCTATTTTATTTATATATATGAACCAAACTTCATGCAATTTCTTACCTGGATGTTTCTTCCAATTATCCAGCTGGAAAATAAAACAAAATACAAGAATACATTTTAACTTTTGTAATCTGGGAAATTGTTTTTTAACATTTATTGATCATTAGAATTTAACAATTTTTTAAGATAAATTACGTATGTAATTTGGTCATTTAAGTTTATTAAAAAAAGCTACTTTCACATCGTCATTTCTTTAATGTATAATTAATAGAAAAAAATGCAAGTATTTCTATAACGTAATGCTGCTGTTGTATTCCGTCTTCTTTCCACCACCTCCCTCTTATACACAAAAACACATCCTCGTCATACCTCATTTCATGAACTATGAAACATTTTCAACATATACTTTTTTTTTCTTCAAAATATGACTAACTGCCAGAAAGCCAACTGCCACCACTTCTTTTTTTGCCTTTTACATTCAAAAAGGCACTTTGATAATTTTCTGATATATTGATGGCAACGGGCACTAAACACACATGTTTGCCAGTCATGTATTAGACGTTCATGTTTTCTGAAATGGACTAAAACATTATTCATAATAAGAATATATTTTTACTTTTCTTACTAGAAATTTTGATTGGAATTATAACAGTCTTTATACAACAATGAATCTTTAATGCATCGTGTTCAAGCAGTGTTAATTTATAGTTAACTAGCATATTAGTATGATATATCAGTTTATTAGGCCATCAAAAATTAAAAAATATAATTTACATAAATCCACATTTTTATTGAATTATATATAATATATATAAAAAATATATTAATTTTTATTTAACCTCCCGCTTTTATTATAAAACAGAGAGACAGGTTTTCTTAGAAGGAGAAAACATATAATGCATCACTTTTTTTCTGTTATTTCACATGACTTACCTAAAAGAAAATATATTAAAAAACTCTAGAACCAAATGTCATTCTTTCACAATTTTATTTTTTATAATAAATGTAAAACAAACAAAGTTAAAAAAAAATATTTTTTATTTGTTTACAAGTCGATCAAGTTTAACACAAACATTTTACATGAAAAATTATTCCTGTTATAGTTATGCTATTTGTCCATAAAAGTTGGTAAAGAAGAAAATCCACAGCCATCTTCTTAGAGAAAATTTTTATTTCCAGATTTTTATAATTCTTCTGTAACAAAAAACAAAAAAAATTAGTTTTGCAGAAAAAACTTCAAATGTTTAAAAAATCAAATTACAGAGATACAATTAATGTTGTTTATTATCAAAACAAGCCATTAGGTTAGCATCAAAGAATATAATATCCAGGAATATACCCCCAAATGACATGCAAATGATGAATAAGACAGATGACAAAACATAGTTGTGAATCTAAACTACAGCAATCCCTAAACGTTCGTGGAAACGTCTGCGAATGTTGAGACTATATTCCTGTGCATAAAAGGGGGTTAGGTATTACGATTTTTTTAAATAGAAAAAGCAACTGAAACACAAAAATATATTTATTAAAAATTAAAAAGTATGTGCTGTAAATAAATTTGAATAATTATAAACATATTGTACAAAGTTTTGTTGCTAGTTGATGGGTGAAAATATTTTTTGATATACGATTGTTTGGAAGAACAGAGCTTTGGTTTATGAATTTCCATATAAGGAGAAGTTGCAGTCTCGATTTCTCTTTTAAATTCAACTCCTCACCAGTTAAGGATCACATTCTATTGCTTTCTCAACAAGTTGTTGCTGAAGCTTTAAAATTTCCCATAAAATTTTTGTAGAAACATTTTCACTTGCAATAAAAATATTGAATTTTAGAAAATTTCGGATTTTTTTTATTGTTAGCATCAAGTTTCTAGGAATTACTGATCTATATTTTGCTTTAATACGAGGGTTGAAATTCTCAATCAAAAACCGCAATTAGATTTCAAAAAAGGAAAAAAAAGTGAGAATTGACACGACAGTACTTTCTAATGTTGCTTCCTTCAACCAAACCGATCTGTCTTTTGATAGCCACTATTCTTTTTAAATTTGATGCTCAGATGCAAGAAATTTTGGAGGCTCTAAATTCTATTTTTTAAAAATTTAGTCTTTTTAGGGAGCCTCATATAAGTGTGAGGGAAAAGAGAACACAAAGTTCAAAATTTTAGGCCCTTTTACTATTATTCTTATTAAAAGGCTTAGAAAATGTTTTTTACCACATTAAGGACCTCTACAAGCAGGGCCTTGATGTATTGTATTTGTCATATATCCCCTTATATTCAGCTTGTTTCTTTTTTATCAGTTTCTGTTTCCATAAAACACTGATGCTAATTATATAAGTTATATTTTGTAACTATTTGCTCTATTGGCAAAACTTAGCAAATTGATCTTTCTTCAACAAATTTCAAATTGAAATAACCTGGAGTTGGAAAATCTATTGCTTTTGCAGCATAACCCATGCTATTCCCACTCCAGTCTCTAACAAAACAAACTTGAATTATGGTGATTTTTTTTTCAACCCAGATTAAAATAAAAATTTTCAGCAACATCATTCACATTGGAAATAGAAACCGATTTGATAGTCTTGCAACTTGAGTTTAATCAGGGTAGCAGCAAAATTTAACGGAGAATTCTTTTATTTCAGAAATTTTTTTTGCAAATGCTGCTGAAATTGCATAAAACTGAAAATCGCATAAAAAATTTGGAAGAATTTCACAAATTACAGGGAACAAAATTTACTATATTGGGCTAAAACCAGGATTCCTTAAAAAAAAAAAAAAAAAAAAAAAAAAAAAATAGTGCAAAACGTGGAAAATGCTAAAAATAGCATTAAAAATTAAATAAAAAAAAATTCTTAAAAGAAAATCTTGATTCAAGGTGCACAACTTCAGATAGACAGGTAACTTGCTGCCAAATCATGTAGCTTTACAGTCTCTCCAAGAAAATCCTGGAGAGAGAAACACCTGTCTTTATCATTCTAGTCTAATAAAGCCGTTTGTGCCTGACATTGCACAATTCCACAGAAAGGTAGTATCTATTTGTGGATATTCTTTGTGTTTAAATATTTACATCCCAGCAGCATGGATAACAGCTTTAAATTGTAGAAAAATCACAGAATATGAAGACTTTTTTTTTTTTAAATTAAGGCCCTACTTCAGTCAGGCGAAAAGACCCGTTCGCTAATGCTATTCCTATGGAAGAAATTTATAAAGATATCTCGGTCGCATTTCAATATTTTTAGATGATTTTTTTTGCAGTGGCTAGCTGAGGTCGATCTGTATGCAGGACATTTTCTACTTTTTCAATTTTGTTTACAAGTATTTTTAATCAGGACACTTTCATTTTCAGAACCGGTTCCTAAAATGAAAACATCCTCTTGAAAAAAATCACCGATGAAAATCGAAAAAGTAAAAAACGTACTGCATACAGATCAACCTCAGCTAGCCACTGCAAAAAAAATCATCTAAAAATATTGAAATGCGACTGAGATATCTTTATAATTTTTCCTCATAGGAATAGCATTAGCGATTGGGTCTTTTCGCCTTACTGAAGTAGGCCGTTAATATTATATTTCTGTAAATGAAAGGTACCACTGGGGACAGAAAAGAATTATGCTATAAGTGTGCATTTTTCCCCTCTATCTGTGATAAGCGGATGGATTACACACACAATAATAAAAGGTTCATTAGACTAGAGATCAGAGCGGGCATAGCCCACATAGATACTTGTTGTTGAAGGCAGTGGAGTTAAGAAAAAAAAACAGCAAAACTCAGCTGGTTTTGTTATAAAATGAAACTCATGGAAAATCCAATATAAACATTTCTTCAAAATCAGAGGGGCCATGGAAAATAAAATTCTTTACTATGTCTCTGATGAAATGAAAAAGAAAAATTGATTTGAGTGTTAAGTTTAACTCTTGTAAAAGCTTTATATATATAAAAAAAAACCACCTTGTTTATCCATGATGTTTTGAAATTCACATATATGAAATAGATTGGTATTATAGATATTCATGCAAAAAATGAGCTATTTTTCAGATATTTTAATATATAATTGATTTTATAAGCTTTACATTTACTGATTTGTTGACTGTTGTTATACTGATTTTATATTAATTAAAAATAGATAATGCATGTTCTTAATAAAGTTTTTTGTTTAAAAAATAATAACGATTGCAAAATACTTCCTCGCCTTTAATATATCTTAACCTAAAAGAATATAACATATCTTAAAAATAGAATTTTTTTTACTTAATAATGTTTAATACTTTCAATAAACAAAATAAATGCTTTTAAAAAGCAGATTTATTCAGAAATGAAAATAACAAAATAAAACTTAGAAAGAACCAGCTGATAACACTTATTATACTTAACTAGCTGACTTTTCCCACTAGTGGGCAACTCCTTTCATTGGGGCCTCTAATTTATTTGTAATCTTGTAATATAAAATCTCGAACAGATTATAGCATGAATTTTTTCCAAAAAAAAAACAATCTCAAATCGGATGAACCTTGAACCTGATCCCCCTTGCCTGTGGTCCTATATAGCAGATTTGCTGCACATGCACTGCAAAATTTTATAAAAAAATAAACAATGTAGAACCGATTGAACCACAAACGAAGTCCCCGCATAGCGAAGAGACACAGTGTGAGTACACCTTCCCATTATTCCTTTCCTTGAAGAGTGGCACATATATGATTGGTACTACTTATGTAATGGTTTCCCAGCTGGCATGTTTCCAATGTGACTTCTTTGTATGAATTTGTAGCATCACTTTTGTTGTCTACAGCAGACTGTGAAGGGGGATTCAGTCTCATGAATATAACAAAAATTGACTTGAGAAACAAACTGACAATCAAGAATTTAAGTAACTTAATAATGATTAATTTGGAAGGGGAATTTTGAAAAGAAATTCCATTACAAAAAGAATTTGCTGTGTGGTATACAGCCAAATCTCGAAGGGTCAATCTTACAGAGTGATGTATTTGTTTGCATATTGCATAACTAAAAATAATATACTCATGTATATAGAAATTTTGTATAAATAAAACTTTTTTTTTTCCTTGGCTAAAGCTATTTTTATTTGGCTAGAAGTTATTGGCTGCAACTAGCCCAAAAGCTAAAAATCCCTTTTTCCTAGATTAAACCCTATAGGTGGGATATAATATATCCCACCGCCCCTCAAGGGTTAAACAATATATTTTTCTGGTACGAAATTTTGAATATTCTGAAACACATATGAAGCCGATCGCTGTCTCATAGAAACATGGAATTTTTATTCAAACCGTTCGGGATCTAGCGTCCTATAAAGTGAACATGTCTTTTCATTGAGTATTATTTTGTCTTTAAGAAGTAGTTTTGTTATTATCTCCATGTTATAATGATAAAATCCTAATCCTATTAATATTATAAATGCAAAAGTGTGAAAAAGTTTGACTGAAGTCAACTGCAAAACTGGGGATTAAATAACTTTTGTCATATCCATTCTATTCATTTTTTTTTTTTTTCGAATGTGCAAAATTTTTACTTAATAAATTTTACATATTTTAAAAAGTGATTGTGTTTCTGAATTTTTTTCAAACTAATATTTCATCCAAATAGTAATATTTGTAATATAAATTCTGAGAATAAATAAGGCAATGATTATTATTTGGAAATAAAGATTATAAAAATACAGAAACGTAATTACTCGAAAAAACAGTATCAGCTATATTGTGCCAACATTTGTAGTGAAATGTCAATACTGCAGAAAAATTGCTATACATTGTAATTATCTTCAGGAAAATGTCAATATTGCACAAATATTTAATTTATGTTAAAAATATTAATAGAGAAACTTCAATATATTTTCTGGAAATATTGCACAAATATGTGCAAAATGCAAAATTTGACTGAAAGCGTGTTTTATGTTTATCTATAATTTTTATTTTATGTATTAGAAACATATAAAATTGTAAATTTTATTAACTTAGGTGAAAATGTTGGATATTGAAAAAAAATTAATATGGTGGATAATGAATGAAAAGGCTGATTTAATGCTGACTTCAGTCAAACATTTTCACACTTTCACATTTATAATATAATTAAGATTAGAATACTGTCATTACTAGATGTAGATGATAATAAAACTAATAAGACAAAATAATATTCAATGAAAACATATGTTCTCTTTATAGGACGATAGATCCTAAAAGAGTTAACCCTCCAGCCGTGGACGACTTTTTAATTTTCTTGGATAAAACCGTAGCATATTTTTAAGTTTTAAAATTAAGATTGCTTGATTCCCACACTTTTTTGAAGTAGAAATAGTCACTTATTTAATTACAGATTAAATAATGTGATAATAAGCTGAAGTATAAAAAAATCGTTTTTAAAAAAAGTGGTGGGAATCAAGCAATCTGAATTTTTAAAAAGTAGCCCACTAGAACACAAAAATAGCATTCCCTGTGGAATTGTATAGAATATGTGAAATGCGATATGAGCGTTGCCAGCGGCTGGATGGTTAAATAACAATTCCATTATTCTATTATATAGCGATCGGCTTCATAATTATTTCTGAATATTCAATATCTTATACCAGAAAAATAAAATGAGAAATACCTGTGGCCAATCTGAACCAAGTAGGTATTGTGAATATGCATGCTACTGCACACACACAGCAAAATCTTAAAAAAAAAAAAAAAAAATCTCTAACCAGGTCCCTACTGTCTATGGTACCATAGAACAGGCGTGCTGCACTCACACTGCAAAGTTTTACAGGGGAAAAAAAAAAATCTGGAAATTGAAAAAAAAAAAAAAATTATTTACTTATATGAATATATGTAGTAATAAAAGGTATTCAGGGCTTGAAATTCAATTTTTCATAGGAAGGGAGTCTCCCTACCAACATTTATAAATGGAGGGAGTTGAGCTATTTGGGAGGGAGAAAAAAATATGAAACCCACTGTTATTTTACGTGCTTTTTAAAGAGCATTAATTATTTTGTCATGTCTGTATTAATGCAGGCAGGACAGAATACCATTGAAGCAATTTAAATCAACAACTCAGAATAATGATGCAAACTGTTTTTTATTTTAAAAAGTAAGAAAGCAGGAGTGATTCTGAGTAAAAAAAAAAAATTCTGAAACTGACAGCAAATTTTCTGAAAGGTTACAACAGAGGGGATGAGGAGGGGGGGGGGATCACTCCCACCACTAGCTATGACTTTTTTCGTGCCCCTTTGACGAAATTTGCGATCTTTTGACGAAATTTGCTGTTATTTCGTGATCTTTTGACAAAACTTGCCGTTTTTCTGCGATCATTTGACGAAATTCGAGTTTTTTGCACGATTCTTTGACGAAATTCAATTTGCGGGGTTTTTTTCGTGATCTTTGGATGAAATTCACGATTCTTTGACGAAAAGCGTGTTTTTTTGCGATACTTTGACAAAATTCGTATTTTTTCTGCGATGCTTTGATGAAATTCGTGATTCTTTTCTCAGCGGCCGTTTGGCTAAACACTAAATTTGTGTTTATTCCGCGATCCTTTGACAAAATTAGCTTTTTTCCGCGATCCTTTGATGAAATTCTCTTTTTTCACGAGCCTTTGCCGAAACTCGCATTTTTTCCGCGTTCCTTTGCCGAAATTTATGATTTTTTTGCTATACTTTGATCTGACAAAATACACGTTTTTCCGCGATCCTTTGACAAAATTTGTTTTATTCGCAATCCTTTGCGACGAAATTGGCGATTTTTTCCTTGAACGATTGACAAAATTCATTTTTTCGGCGATCATTTGTCGAAATTGACGATATTATTCTGTTGAACTGATGACCAATTTTTCACAAGTTTTCAGAACCTAATGCCTTAAATTTTTGGAAAATTCGTAACGCGGATTTTCGTATTTCGGAAAATTAGTTTGTGTTTCGGAAATTTCGTTCACCCCTGAATTCGCCACTTGGTTGCAAAAAAAAAAATAATGAAATTTGTCTGTCGGTCGCATCAAAAATTCGTGAGTTTCAACGATCTTTCGCAGTTAAAAAAAAAAAACGCAAAATGTGTCAATTAGTCACGCGAAAATATCAGGAAATTTGCAAAGCGTTTGTGGGAGTTAATCGTAATTTCAAAATGCAAAATTTTCAGGAAAAGGGTGACATTTTTTGGACGACAGTCTCCCGCCCGCGATATTATTTTGGGCGGGATTTCAAAATTTTGGGCGCGAATCCCGCCCTGGTATTGAATAATAATGAGTAAAACAGAATAAAAAATTGAATATACCTTTAAATAAATTTTATTGCATGTGACAGTTTTAATATTCTTAAAAATATTTTTGGGTTTGGTAAATTCTAAAACAACTTCCTACACAGAGACCCAAAGTTTTTTTCAGCTTTTAACTGTGCAACGGAATTTTCTGCCACAAAATAAAATTATGAAATAAAGCCTTTAGAGAAAATAGTGTTTGTGGTTGAAAGCAGTGTAGTGTTTATTTCAAAATAAAGACAAGATGAAAATTTTTATGCCTTTAAATGTCAAATATAGCAAAATATTAACAAAGAAAACAAATGAAGAAAAAAAAAAACACATAAAAAGCATTCAAAATTCATATGCCTGCTGTATGTGTTTGTGTTAAAGAAGTTTTACTTTTTATAATTCATGGATCTAAAGCAGAACTAAATGATACACTCACGATTGATAAATTCTAATTTATAAGATGTCAACTAAACTAATTAGTTTTAAATCAGAGTTAAAAATAACTTGATTATATCTACCACCAATATAACATAACAAAAACTCATATAAAGTTCACACAGATGAAGTGACAGACTAAATCGGGATTCACAACCTTTTTTCATCATTTGACAATACTAAATAGTCCCTCTCCCTCATAATAAGTATTTATTTTTATTGCAAACGACTAAAAAGTAATTCATAGTATTAGGGGGGGGGGGGGGGAATGAAGCTTGAGAGAAACTTTGCAAAAGAGAGTTAAGAATAAGTATTCTAATTGTACAAGTGTAAAAAATGGTCTAAATGTGTAAATTTAAGTTTGTCAAACATGTTAAAGAGCACCAAAGTTCGCAAATAACGTACAATAGTACAGTTTTAGATGCAAAAAATTCAATTTACATTACAAATACAGCAAATTAACAGATATTTACCTTTGCTTGAATGCCAAAATGAACAGAGTTAAGGTGCACAACTGTCTCCTTGAATTGATGTAACATCACTACACTCCCCTGAAACTCATGAAAATAAATAATTTAAATAGTTTGTAATATTAAGTATTTATCATATTCAACTAGAATTTTTTTAAATATATAATTGAGCACTTAAATGATACCAGTGAATTGGGTTTTTTAATTCTTTTGGATTTGAGAACAGCCTTAAATATAACAGGAGTCGACGCAGGTTTTTATTCTTGGGGCCCATTTTCTGAAAAGTAAGTGATTTTTGTATAACATTTTGTACCTAAAGTTGACATCCAGTTACTCAAATTCGAAACAAGAATTTATTAACAAAAACTTCTTTAAATCCTCTTGCTAAAGTTCGTTTTTCGTGACATGGTTTTATTTACAAATTACACATTTTTAAATAGTTTTTATGAAAATGAATGTTACAAAGGGAGCCTATTTTATTAAAAGGAATTTTGTGAAGTGGCCTGTTTTATTAAGTTCATTTTTGTAATGGGGCCCGTTATAAAATTTATTTTGTGAAGGGGCCAATTTTATTAAATAGATTTATGCAAAGGGGCCTTAAATAGGACCCAAATTGTGCCAGGATCGACCCCTGATAAACCAAGAAAAATCTTACTTATAATACTATTAGTATTTACACTTAGTATTTAGAACTTAAACAACTTAACATTATAGTGTTGATTTTATGCCAAATTGGCAAGGCAAGGTGCTAGGCAGCCCTTTCTCACTACTTTATGCACCTGGCAAGCCCTTTTTAAACCACTTTATGTACTCAGTGGTCCCAGTAGCAGAAATTTCTCCAAGTGTTTGTGACAGATACTTTAGGGCCAAAAAATAATCTGCAGGTAAAATATTTTTACAATTGAAGCGTTAATTAATTAAGCATTCACTTGCCTGTAGCGTTTTTAGGCATTTTACAGCTTTTTATTAATAATAATCTTAACTTTTTGTATTAAGGAATAAAGAGCTGAACAAAAAATATGAAGCAAAATAAAATAAAAGTTCGATGAAAAAGAGTCTGCAAAAGAGAAAAAAAAGTCTGCGACGTCCGTCTCCCGTCTCAAATTTTCCAGTCACGAATATCGTCAAAAATTGCACATTTTGCCAAATGATGGTAGGAAAAAAACATGAATTTTATCAAAGATCATTGAAAAAACTTATGAAATGATCGCGGAAAGAGACGCAAATTTCGGTAATTGATTGCGAAAAAAACAAAACAAACAAACTTGAATTTCATCAAACGATTGTGGAAAAAAACTTTAATTTTGTGAAACGATCATTGAAAAATATCATGAAATAGTTGTGGAAAAAAAAACTATAAATTTTGGCAAATAATCACAAAAAAATTGAGAATTTCGCCAAATGACCTTGGAAAAATATTGCGAATTTCGGTAAACAATCGAGGAAAAATATTGCAAATTTCGTCAAAAGATCGCGGAATCACAGCGAATTTTGCCAATCTGTCGCGGAAAAATATTGCAAATTTTGGCAAGACACGGAAGAAAAAATTGCAAATTTCGTAAATTGATCGTGGTAAAAAGCATGAATTTTGTCAAAGATCGTTGAAAAAAACATGAACTTTGGCAATTGATCACGGTAAAAAAAATTTCATAAATATCAAATTATCAATGTATTTATTACTCTTTAAATATATAATTTCTTTACTAAAAGCACTTGAAAAATTGCATTTTATGAGATAGCAAATTAAATTATTAGATTTCATATTTATCTTATACTATAACTGAATATGGTATTAAAATGATCTCCAGAAAAAATAAAATGTCTCATAATCTATATTACTCTATAATTTGCACAACCTTTGGTCCCAGCTTGTGCGGATTAGTGTTGATTCTAAGTCGCTTTAGCAGGGCGCAGCGCCCGGCGGCTCTTTTAAACCCTTCTGATGCGCCCGGCTGCCCTTTTTACATTTCCGGGACTACTTGCGGATACGCCCGGAAAATTTGGCGATTTTTTACTGGCGATGATTTTCTCCCGTTGGACTTCCGCCGTTTTCAGTTTCTGGCAACCCTAGATTTTCTACGTCACTCCCGCGAACATTCTATTCTGGTCGCGCCGCTTTGATTTTGGAAGCTGGACAGTGTGGACGTGCGTTTGCTATCTTTTGCTACACGTGGTCAGGTTGTATTTTTCCATTTTGTTTTTTTGCTTATGATTATTATTTGATTAATGTTTCTGTTTGATAGAGCGTGTTATGATAAAAAAATCCATGTTGTTAATAAATTTGTGGAAATTATAAGGGAAATAAAGTGGGAGGATTGTAATATAGAAAAAAGCGATGATTGTTTTGTGCTCTCGATTGTGTTGTGTAAAGATAAAATTGAGTTTATTTTGTGTATAATCTTTAAATATTGTGTGGTTTATTGTGCTTTTTATTTAATCTAGAAATTTTTAATCTCATTTTTTCGTTTATTTAATCAAGATAAATTTACATTTGCATATCATTTTGTCCCATATTTTTTTAATCAAGAAATTTATAATCTCATTTTTTCGTATATTTAATGAAGAATATTTTACATTTGAATATCATTTTGTCCCATGTTTTTTTAATCAAGAAAAAATTATTATTTTGTGTATTATAAATTTTGATTAATCGCCTGGAAATGGTCCCCTATTTTTATTAGAAATAATGAATCAAGTGTTGTTTTCTGTTAAATTTGTATTGTTTTTTATTTAAAATTGAATATTTGGTTTAATCTACTGCTTTAAAAGGGTAATTTATAGCGATTTTAGGCTTGAAAACCTGAAAATTCAGACACTAAACACTTAAAGAAAAGCAAGAGAAAAAAAATTATGAAAATTACTGCTTTCTGTTATAAATTTCTTTCTTTTTTTTTTTTTTTTTGCTTTTCTTTAAGTGTTTAATCTCTGAATTTTTAAAAGTTTTTTAAGCCTAAAGTCGCTATAAATTGCTCTTTGGCGAAAATTGATTGGCGCGAAAACGGGTTTTTCACGCCAAAATAAAAACAAGATGGCGGACTCCGGACGTATTCGCAAGTAGTTCCACATTTCCTATGTGTCCCGTGGCAATTCAATTGATCTTGGGAAAATATCGCAAATACTAGGGCTCTAAACAAACCGGTTCAAAGTATTTTTAGTGAACAAGGTACAAGTGTGCCCTTTTTGAAAAAAATAGGCCCTTTTTTTTAGAATAGTATTCCCTTTTTGAAAAGATGTACCCTTTTTTAGAATAGTGTTCCCTTTTTGAAAAGATGTACCCTTTTTTAGAATAGTGTTCCCTTTTTTAAAAAATTCCACCCGGCGGCCCTTTTTTTCTATAGTCAACACTATGGATTAATGAACTTTGCATGTATATCAAATTTCAATGCATATATTATTCTTTAAATATATAATTTCTTTTATAAATGAGCTTTTATGGGATAATATATTACATTATTAGATTTCATATTTATATTATATTACACTAAATATGGTAACAAAATGTTCTTCAGAAAAAACAAAATTACTCATAATCCACACAATATTCTATTAATCTGGAGAACGTTTGGTCCCAACTAGTACAGATTAAAAACTTGTAAAGATATTTGCCTGTAGTACTTAAATTATAATACGACAATTTCCAAATAACTCTTGCATTACTTTAATAAATTCCAGAAATTTCATATTAAATAAAGCCAATATTACTATATGGTAAAATGATTCTCAAAGAAACAAACAAGATCTGTGTAACTACCCAAACAAGATCTGTGTAACTACCCAGACAAGATCTGTGTAACTACCTAGTGAAACACTCTGTATACTTAAAATAAAGTTAATCTTACTGACATATTGGCAAAGCAATTATTCTGTGTGCATGAAACCTGAAGACATTAATATTCAAGTAGTACAAATTATTTTGGTCTGTTTTATTGTGTTCAAATATGCATTTATTTCAAAACAAAATGAATGAACAGATTAATCAAAGTATTGCTTATCGCTGGCTACTACTTTTTGCTACCTCTGAGGCAATTTTTTAATCCCATTTCAAAAAAATAACTTCAATTCCTTCTTCTAATTCAGCAGCTTTTCTAATATTTTCCCATTTCTCAAAAGGCTTTTATTTTTCTTTTTCCTATCTATCTTGCCAGTCTTTTCATTTACTACCCTTTTTCTCCTATTTTGTGCTTATTTTCCAAATCTAATTTGTATCGTTTACAGCTACTTTGCACACAAGAAAGAAGTTTTTAGTTATATATAGTATCAACAGTTCCTGATTTTATGACAGTATAATAAACATGTCTCTGGTTAACTACAGGGTTCTTAGCAAAATATGTCTGCCAATTTGCCTGGTCAGATCTCAAAAAATTCGATGACCAAACGGGCTTACAACAAAATTAGCTATTTATTTCCGCAATCATTTGACAAAATTAGCAATTGTTTTGCAGTCATTTGACGAATGTCACACTTTTTTTTCCAAGAACACCCCGCTTTATTTTTGTCTTCCATGACTTTTTAGAAAATATTTGTAAAATCCCTGATTTTTCTTATATATTTTAAAATTTCCCCAATTACTTTCCAGGTTTTCCATGTTGCTTTGAACTTGCATTAAAAAAATTGCTACCATAGTAAAAAATGACTTAATTCGGGTTTCCAGCAATATATGTCTGGCAATTTCCATAATTTTCTTTGACCAAATCTTTTAAACTTAGGGGAAACTCGGATATAATTTCAAAATAAAATTGCAGAACTACTGTTTGAGGCCACATTACATTTTTTTTTTTTTTTGGGGGGGGGGGGGGGGATTAATAAGTAAACATTTAAGACAGAACATTTTAACATTTATTTTTAACAACTTCTGTAACTTAATTGTTTTTATTTAAATGGGGAGATATTAAACCCTATGAGCCCCTCTTTTCTCTATGCCCTAACAATATTCTCCGCTTTCTGATTTATTTTATTGATTGCCATATTATAAAATATGCAAGGCAAAGTAAAAAAAAAAAAAATTAATTTGATAAAAATAACGAAAATTTTATTAATCACACAAAATTAATTAAAAGCAGCTATTTATAAAAAAATTGGTTGGTGTTATTACATTCTGGTAAGTGCAAATTAAAAATTAAATTTCATTACTTAGGTTTTGAGTTAAGTCAAAAGATTTTTATGAACGTATGAACATTACTGAAATTGCATTTTCAGCAATGTCTGCACGGCGATGGGGTGTCCATTACTGGAAATTGACCAATTGCACACGGGTCATAAAATCTTAACAATAAATGAAATTTTCTAAATGGCCATTAGCATAGTATAAAATTCAAAGCTTTCTATTACTACCAGGGTTTGCAAAGCTGGACCCAGTCGGAAAATTCCCTGTGGGTTTTTTCAGACTGGCCCCCACTTGAAAAAGCCCACCAAAAAAACTAAAATGTGGATTTTTTCAATTTTTAGCAATATTTAAAATTTTAAACTACATATTACATTTAATGAATTTATGTCATTTCAGGTAATTTTGAAAAAAAAAAATAATACACAAAAGCCATTACATAAACAACTGAAGTAAAAAAAAAAAAATGGAATTTAGCACATTAAAATATTTGGCAGAATCCCAAAACAGGCAAGACACCCCCATTTGGCGACTTTTCTGACAAGCGCCAAACACCCCACATACGCCAACCTAAAAAGTAACGTGATTGGTCCACTTTCCTCACTGCTTCCAGACTGTTTTTTACTACGCCATCACCTGGACTCATAGGAAATACAACATTTATAAATAACGACGTACATTAGAAAACAAAGGAAAGCTGATTTTTATGAGATTCAAAATAAAACAAATGATTTAAACAAAATTTGTTGAAAAAATGTGAAATTTTTAAAGTACCTTTCCAAATCAGAGTAACGATTTAATGATTAAAATTTTCATTTCTCAACAACTTTCAGAAAAAATCATGGCATCATTTAATATTTTAAAGTACATGCCTATATCAGAGTAAACATTGAACAAATCATTTCTAATTTACGGAACTTTGAACGCTTTGCGTTCATAAAAAAATAATATCACTGAATACAGCAGTTCTCGCTCTGTAGCAATCAGATAACTCGTTAAAGTGGTAATCAGTAATCGTGTATGAACACTTACGTGTTCATTAACCAAAAAAAAAAAAAACGTCACTGGATTCAGCAGTTCTCGCTCTGTAGCAATCTCAAAATGTACAAAACTCATTAAGCGGCAATCAGTAATCGTGTATGAACGCTTACGCATTCATTAACCTGAAAAAAAAAAAAAACATCACTGGATTTAGCATTTCTCGCTGTGTAGCAATCTCAAAATTTAGCAGTTCTCGCTAGTCTGTAGCAATCTCAAAATGTACAAAACTCATACGGGCAGCATACATGAGAAATATACAATAAACGGCTAATATAAAACGTTACAACAAAAAGTGCATAAAATTATTAACATACCTTAACAGACATCTCCTTTCTTGAAAACCAACTCTAAAAAATGTTGAATTGCCATAATTTCGTAAATTTTTAGTCAAACTTCATTTAACTTCCCAGCAAAAAAAAAAAAAAAATGAACAAATACTCACAATTTCAAATTAAACTACACAGGTACTTTAACTTTCAAATTTTACAACTAAAAACAGCAAAAAAAAAAAAAAAAAAATATTAACAACAAACTTTTGACTTGCCGACATTCTATTTTTACAAATGCAGAGTTCAGTTGTCAAAACACCGCTGAGCTAACTGTGAATAATAGTTTTCATGAAGGCGTAACCATCCAATACACAACAAATGAACCAATCCCAATTCAAGATCAGACCACTGTAGGTGTGGAAAGAATTTACGAAACGAACTGGTAACAAGAAAAATCCATTTATCGCCTCGCCAAATTGAACGCTGTCAAGTGTCTAGGCTGTTTTGGGATTCAGCCAAATATTTTACTAATATAGAACATAGTACACAGGCAACATACAAGACATTACATAATTATAGGTACAACCATATAAGAATGTCTTTTTCTTTACAGCATAAAAAATTTAAATAAACTTCATGAAAGTAAAACTTCTAACTACAAAATCATTTTTTTTTTTTTAACTATCTTCATATAAAAAAAGAAAATTACAAATTTAAGACTTTACATGTAATGAGTTGTAAACTTTTACTAATTTCATTGCTTTTTGGACTCTGAGATGGATTTGAATTCTGAAGCAATCATAAGCTTAAAAATAAAAACAAAGAATAAGAGATTCTTTTTGTATTTTATTCCATTATGCTTGTTTATTTATTTATTTTTTTATGCATTTGTAAAAAACATAGGTATACTACTTAGTTATCCCGTCGACCAATTTAGCCAAATTACATAAATTGCGATAATTTTTATTTTTATATAACAAAATAACAAATAAATTATCATAACATTAACAGAAATACAAATAAAATGTCAAAATAAAAATCACTTGATGACGTAAGCTCGTGTAACTTGCTTAAAGTCAAGTGAATGTGACATTTACGATCAACCATTACTGCCATTTAATCTTACAGTTTGGCAATAGATTTTTGGTCGACGGGATACCAAGTAGTACCAAAAAATATATATACAGAAAGAATTGGTTTAAAGAGTTAGTGAGAATCCATACTACATACAATAGAGTACATTAGATAATATGTATTTTTTACTCCTTTTCTTCCTACTTATAGCTATATTTTAAATTTTAACAATCTATTCATTATTTGATTTTCAAAGCAAATTTTGTAGGTGGAGCAAATTAACAATTTATATTTTATTTTATGTTAAAAACTAATTTGTGAGAAACACTGACATTCAATCAATTTATAGAATTTATAATTTGTAAAATAGCATTACAATTAAACTGTATAAGGGAACAATATATTTTTTTTGCTGATATATATAATATGTATAACGAATATAGTATACAATAATGTAATATCATATATATATTACACTTTTGATAAAACCCATGTGGGTTGGGTTTTTCAAAAAAAAAAAAAAAAAAAAAACGAGTTTTTGCGAACTCTGATTACCAAAGCAAAATCATGCAAATTTTACACGAAAATAACGAATTATAAATATGTCAAAATGAATTAAACTCTTAGTATATTCATTAAGACTTTCACTGAAAAACAGTGGAACTTTGAAACATTATTTTTTGCTCCCCGATTAGTTTGATTAAGAGTGTCAACAATATGCCTGGTTATAAAACATGCAAGAGGGAGTTATGAAAAACAATAAAAGCTAATTTTTTATCAACCAAAAACATTCAAGGATGTCCACCTACCCTATACAAAGTTAACAACTTATTAATAGCATATTCGGGGACAGATTTAAGATCAATACGAAACTAAACTAAGGTTGCTGGTTTGTTTTTTAATGCAGAACCACATGCAGAATCACCGTATGCCGCCGGCATACGGGCTGTGGGTATGCGAATTTTCATATTTCTTTAGCTTAACCTTAAATCTGTCCCTGAGAATGATGAGAACTAATTTTAACTAATTCTAATAAACTGATTGAAATGATATATAAAAAATAATCTTACCTAATTTGTAAATCCAAGGCGATTCACGATGGCGAAAAAGAACAAGAAGAGTGCACGTTGTCGATTCAATCGTTGAATTCTGTAAACACGCCAAAAAAATCCCTAAAAGTCCTCAGAAAAGGAAAATCCTACACTTTTTTAAAAACTATCTTTTAATAGAAATATTTTTCAGTATATTTATAACTTAAAAATTTCTCATACAATATTGAAATAATTTTTAAAATGCTAGTTTTGAAATGTTGTTTATTTTAAAAGTTGAAAATATTTTAAATGCATCTACGAAAATCCCCAGTTGCAAAAATACAAAGGAAACGCGTCAGAAAAGGGAAATTTCATTTCGTCTTTCCCTAGCTGTATTTCCCTGCAAGGAGAGGCGCAAAGCCACTTTGGCAAAGCAATGAAGTGTGTTGTTTGAGTGTGTGTGTGTGTGGGGGGGGGGGGGGGGTTGAGGCTGTACATTTACTATATATTTTTATTTTAATCTAAATTTTGTTAATGTTTGAGGGTTTTGAAACATGTAAAATAACTTATTTTTTGCGACTGACAAAAAGTAGTCAAAGTCACTCTGAGAGGAAAATAACAATAATAATAATAGTAGGTGTTGATTATTCTCTGATCATACAGAAAAATTTGAAACAAGCATGCATATTTACACATAGACAACCTTAATAGCAATGTTTACTTTTTTCTTGCCCTCGCCACCCCCCCCCCCCCCACCCCCTAAAATCAATAAGGATTTCATGGAACATTTATGAAACACTAAGAATAAATTTAACAAAGTTTTGTTTTTGTTTTATGCTCTTTTTATTAGGAATTTAAGGTGTGCTGTATATATTTTTTAAGCATTTTGATTCAAAAAAAAAAATTATTTTATTTATTTATTTATTTTGTCACATTTTAGTTTATAATTTTTCTAAATTTTGTTTTGAGTATTGTACTTTAGACTAAAAATGCCTCATATGATACTGAATAGAATTTATATTGAGGCTGTACATTTGCTATATATTTTTATTTTAATCTCAATTTTGTTTATCTTTGAGGGTTTTGAAACATGTAAAAGAACTTATTTTTTGCAACCGACAAAAAGTAGTCTAAGACACTTTGAGAGCAAAATAATAATAATAGTAGGCGTTCATTATTCTCTGATCATACAGAAAAATTTAAAACAAGCATGCATATTTACACATATACAACCTTAATAGCAATGTTTACTTTTTTTCTTGGCCTTGCAACCCCCCCCCCCCCATTAAAATCCATAAGGATTTCATGGAACATTTATGAAACACTTTAACAAAAAAATTAACAAAGTTTTTGTTTTATGCTCTTTTTATTGGGAATTTAAGGTGTGCTGTATATATATTTTAAGCATTTTGATTCAAAAAACATTGTATTTTATTTATTTATTCATTTATTCACATTTTAGTTTATAATTTTTCTAAATTTTGTTTTCAGTATTGTACTTTAGACTAAAAATGTCTCATATTATACTGAATAGAATTTTAGCAACCCAAGGTTTATTTACATTTAAAAATTTATTTTGGCAAAACAAAAATTGTTTCAGATGTATATTCTATTAATTAGTTGTCTGTTTGTTTTGGCTATAAGATCAATAGAAATTGAAAAATAATACATTCATTGTTTTTAGTGTGGCCATAAAAAATGTAGCACATTTTGAGGACTTTTTTATATATAAAAATATTTTAAAACTAAATAAAAATGTGTAATTTGTTTTACTGCTTTAAATATAAATCTCGCAACGTATTTATATATTTACTATAAGCCAGATTTAAAATAATTAAGTTTACTTTTTTAAAAAATGAAGAAAAAATACATTTTCTCTCTTTAATTAAATATTCGGGTTAGTTGATATTAGCCCTCTACTTTCTAGACAATGACGGGCCATTACATTTTTTCCAGAAACCGCCCCTTAAGAGTTGCCGGGCAAAGTAAATGCAACCGTTCTCTCAACGCTGAAACATTAGCGGTCCGGCAATAGCTGCCGCAACTAGCGGCGGGTCATTTACGGTACAACACTGTTTGGTTACAAATGGCCTTAACTCCTTTTGGCCGCGATATATACGTCATTCGGCCCTAAGTCGAGTGTTTGTTGGGTTGTTTTCATAACTGTTTATATCAATCGGCAACAAATCGCTCTTTCCGAAGCCCAAATTGTGCCAAGATTTAAACAAAAATAACCCGCAAAGCCCTGTATACGGAAAATGGTACTTGTTAGTTATCCCGTCGACCAAATTACTGTCGCCAAATTGCAAGATTAAATGCCAGTAATGGTTTGCCATAAATTAATTAATTTTAAGATTAAATGCCAATAATGGGCAATAAAACCAATATTTCGACGTTTTATTTGTATTTTTATTAATGTTATACTAATTTATTTGTTTTTCGTTGTTTAAAATAAAAAAATGTGTCAATTTGTAGAACTTGGCGAGCAGTTTGGCGATTTATATAATTTTACGAAATTGGTCGACGGGATAACTAACAAGTACCCTGAAGAAATATCAATAAATCTTATATTTAAATCTTCATTTTTGATATGTTTCATTTTTTAAAGCCAGAACATAATTGTGCGAAATATTTTTTTACGCCTTTATTTTACTGGAATTCGAAAAATATTTTATACAATTTTGCCAATAACACAACATTTTCAATTTTTTACTATGCATTTGTTTATGGAGTATTACCAGGAGTATACACCAGGTGGCGTAACTTAAGGGACAAAGTCAGCTAATAAGTTGGTAATTATCGGGGACATTTTCACCCATAGACTTTCTCCGGATTATCAAGTCTGTTTTATGATAAGGGAGTCTTGGCTTAAGCATGGCCATAGCCTACTATGATATATAACGGCCCGCGCATTTCGCCGAAAAAGTGAAGTCGGATCCAACT
This sequence comes from Maratus speciosus, assembly GCA_963932465.1. Classification (NCBI taxonomy): domain Eukaryota; kingdom Metazoa; phylum Arthropoda; class Arachnida; order Araneae; family Salticidae; genus Maratus; species Maratus speciosus. Next base: position 557,889,823 of record OZ010789.1, read on the forward strand.
TCAAACCCTGAACCAAAACATCACAACGTGCTCTTTGTTTACATTTATACCCTGCCCAGATAGAAGCTTGTTTCTCATCGTCGAGATTTCAGAATCATTGATCGTATTTTCATGTAATAAATTAAATATTTATATTCTTCAATTTCCTTCGATTTAAAAGGCTATTTTACACAAATTGTAGCATTTTAGTGTTACACATACTTTTAAGATTAGCTAAATTATTTATTGTTTACCTTGATCGTTTGGTTCATTCATGAAAAATGCCGGTTCTGTTATTCTTTTTTGAATGTCCGGTATTTATATAAAAATAGCTTGGTTTCATATATACGTTTTAAAATTAAAACTTGATTTTTATCAAACTACAGTTCTCATAACTGACTTGAAGCAGCTATTTTTGATTAATTTACTGTTACCGGTAAAATATTTGTTTTTAATATCGCCCGAACCAAGAAGAAGAAGAAAAAAAGCCGATCTTCCTTAAACATTAAATATTCTTATTTTTAATCAGAGAAAGAAATGGTGATCACGGATTTAAATATCGTTGCAATATTCTATGTTATCTAAGCAATTTTGATTAAATCATGTAAGGGTATTTGTTACTTAATAAATTACATTTATTAATTATGACAAGGAATTTTATGAGTATTTTAATATATTAAAAAAATTATATCAGTTTTATTGTTTCAGCAGTGAAAATAGTAAATAAATGGTACTTAGTTATCCCGTCGACCAAAAATCTATCGCCAAACAATAAGATTAAATGCCAATAATGCTTGATCGTAAATGTCACATTCACTTGACTGTAAGCAAGTTACACGTGTTTATGTCATCAAGGGATTTTTATTTCGACGTTTTATTTGTATATTTATTAATGTTACACTAATTTATTTGTTCTTTCGTTATTTAAAATAAAAATTATGTCAATTTGTATAATTTGGCGAGTGTTTTAGCGATTTATATAATTTGGTGAAATTGGTCGACGGGATAACTAAGTGGTACCAAATAAATTTATGATATTGATGTTTTAGACTAAGCATGTGTTTTTTTATTTATATATTTTTATGTGTGTTGGTTTAACAGTTTTAAAGAGAAACACATTATATTAGTCACTTAAATAAATAGAACTTTACATTTACATTGATATGGGCATGTTATAATAACCCTTAACAGCTGTATTCGAATTAGCTGTCATTTCTAAGCTTGATTGGAATGTCAGCAGAATTGTAAACGTAACCATGGCGACATGACGTAATTTTGGTGTTTGTTTACATATCTACCCTTCCCAGGTTGTTTCAGTTACGTTCAGAGTCAAATTTCAATTTTGGGCAGGGTATCAGAGTCCTCTGGCGAGCTTCTTCATGCATTAAACGCAAATCAGTCTGCCAGTAGTAGTTTCTAAGTATGCCTTGAGCATGGCCTTTCTTCGTTAATATTAAAAAACTGTCGTGTACAAAAATATGGAAATCGGTAGTATTATAAAGAAATATTTGATAAACACGCTGGTGCAGACAGTTTTCAAATCGAAGAATTACTTTAAGAGATATTTAATGCTAAAGTTGGACAAAATCGTTCCATTAAAAAGGTTTTATTGGAGCAAGAACTATACATGAGAATTTAATCATTTTTAGATCATTTTATAGGTTATAAGTTCCCGGTGTGCCGATTGCATTTATTTTTTTTTTTTTTTTGACTATTTTTGAGGTTTTATTTCTATTTTAAATTCAAGTTTTCAGTATTTCGAGAGATATTTTTTACAAATTTAAAAAATGTTATTAATTTAAACTGTTGCCAACTGTATAAACAGCGCAAACAATAATGTTTACTTCAAATTAAAAATTTATTTACACGGGACTATTGTAAACAGAAAAAAAAATTAAAATTAGAATAAAATGATTACATGTTAAAAGCTGGAAAATTGCGTCATAAGAACCATATTTACACTGGAATTTTAAAAGAGAAACAAAATGTTAAAATAAAAAAATCATTACTATGCGTTAAAACCTGTAAATGGAGGAAATTACGTCATATTTAAAATGGCAAAAAAAAATAGGCAAAACAATTTAAATTAAAAAATACATCTGCGCGAGACATTTACTTGATATTTTGAGATAATATTTTCAAATACTATCGTGAATTCGAAGACAGCGCAAATAATATTTCCTTCTAACAACAAAAGTATTTTCACGTGAATATTAATAAGAGAAATAAAACTTTGGTGTAAATTACGTCAGATTTAAAACGATACATTTAAAATGAATTATTTAAAAGAACTATCTTATAGCGCTGTTAAAAAATACCGGGAGACAATGACACTGTTTACTTAATTCATTTTACATTAGCTTATTTTCGAATGTCTAACTAATTTTTTAATTAAATACGAAAACAGCCATTGTATCTTTTAACAGCAGCAGATATGGTCTTAAAAATCCCCAATCCAAGAAAAATGAATGGAAACCCGTTTACAGAGAGATCGCTACTGTTTTTTTTTTAATTCAATATTTTTAAAGCCGTTCAAATTAGCGTGCTTTTTGGATTTTGGTGTCTCTGAACGGGGGTTGGCGAGCGTAGCTCGTAGGGGGCAGAGCCCCCTAGTTATTTAAATTAAATTATGCATTTTGCAGCTGAATCATATTTAGTATGCTAACAGATATTTTATAATATAAATAAGTTATCATACAGGGCTAGGCAAAAACCTTGATACCTTGCCGTTTATAGATGGTTATTTCTAAAAGTACGTTTTCAGGTGTTATACATTTTATAACATTTTTACTTAAGATATCTTCTTTCACCTAACAATGAAGGTCTCTCTCCATACGGGCATATTCAGAAAAATCTGAAAAAATTGCACAGTGTTCTCATGTGGATATATATGTATATAAAAAATTTTTGGCGGAACCTCAATAGAACGTTCGTAAAAAAATAATAAATTTTAGTTTATTTGGCGATTTATCATCGGTTGGCGATGAAATGAAAATTCGGAAATTGCTTTTTATGTCGAAAACTCTTTAAGATAAAAATGTTTCATATTGAACTTGTTTAAATAAATTTATTGTAAATAACTTTAGTTTTGCAGTTTTAGTTTCATTTAACTATAGTTTTGTCATATATGTATATCTATATATATTTATTATGAAAGTTAAATATCAAATTTTAGGAATTAAAACAAAATTAAAATAAATTAAAATTATTTCAATATCTCAAAATTAAGTCCAATTGAGCTCTGTCGATTCAATTTTGTTGCTATGGAAACGATTAAGTCTTTGATATTGAAATAAATAACTGATAAATGAATCTTGCATTTATTTTGGAATACGCTTAAATATATTAAAGTATTTTTTATGTATGACATTGTTTTTAAAATAATAAAATTAAATAACAAGCAACATAAATATGTAATACGAAAAAAATGTATTTATTAAACTCTCTCATTGTTTAAAAAAATATATATATATATATATATATATATATATTAAATGCTTTTTATACGCATTCTAAAAATCAATTAACAATTTTCAGGTGCATTAAAATCGTTTGCTTTTGGCGAGGAAAAGTACTGCTCGCCAAATCGCGTGACGCTTTCGTCTTTTCGCGCCAAATACTCGAAAGTATTTTATTTTTTTACAACCTTTATACTGTAATTCCGCAGCTAAATTTGATTGATCCTTTATTACATACATAAGTAGTTTAATTGGTATTTTCTTCAAAATATTATGAGTATGCCCAATAAGGAGACCTTCCTTGTTAGTTCCGTTACAGTATTCTGAAACTGTTGAAAAGTGTTTCATAATCTACGCTTGACGGGTGTTTTTTCATTCTTTTGTCATAACAATAGAGACTGCTTAATCTTATGTAGTTAAAGTTAAACATACAGCAAGGATATCTGGATAAGTTATTTTGACCAGTAAACCGAAATATGATTGTTTTTATTTGAATTCCAATCAATAGTTACACCGTAAAGTGGATTTAGGGCGAAATTTCCAGTTAATTATTTATTTTAAAATCCCTTTTTGTAAAAGATTATCATTTTTACAATAATATTGACAAAAATAGAGATATTACCGAATATTCGATATTTTCGAAAAATGATTATCAACACTGCAAATAAAGGCGTCTTAAATTAAGATACATAAGTGACTGAAAAAAAATTTCAGACACTTAAGTGTCTGAATCTGAAAATTCAGTCACAATAGATGTCTTAATTTAAAACACCTAAGTGTCTTACTATGATTCTAGTGTACACGAACTGATAAAAGTGTCTAAAAAATCTGCAAGTGTCTAATTTTAAGACACTTTGTAACTCCGCTCCGCATTCACCAGGGGGCACTCTCAGTTGCGCATGCGTCTTCCTTTCGAACTCGATGTTCGTTTGTAATTCAAACTGAATGCTTGTTTTTATGTACGCGCATTTTAACTAATAATTTATTTTGACTTGATTGTTTTTTGCGGAATGTGAAGTTCCGGGATTTAATTTCTATCGACATAGTGGTACTCCGTATTAATATTTATCTATAAAACTAATACAATGTTCTTCATCTCGTCAAATTTGTAAAGAGAACTGTTGTCTGGCGGGCTATGTTTTCAGGATGGAAATTTTCCATCCTTTTAACAGAGCTAGCCGGATGTGCAAGGGGATTTTATTTTTTAAATATCCAAGTCTGCCTAACTAACGGATACTAACGTAGCCTCCAATCCGGACGTCCTCTGGGCGAATGTGCTTTTGGAATAATCAGACCTTTTCCCAGGTAAGTGGGGTCTTAACTATGTATTTAAAACTCTCTGTGATTGTTTTCTCTTTAAATGAAGACCTCACACGAGTCTATAGCTTTATTAGTTCCTGCGTTATGCCAAAATATGTTCAAAGCATTTTGCCTATGGTATTTCCATGTTAAAATTTTATTTTGCTAATATTTAAATTTCTACTCTTCAAATCATCTGCAATCATATTTCTGTATTATTTTCTATCCAATGTTATCTTTAAAATAAATTTTGGTGTCTCTGCATGGTGTATATTAGCGGTTACTGAATTTATTAATTTTACACCTTCCTAAGCCTTTTCTTATGTAGCCATTACTTTAAAAATCGCAGTGACATCGCCTGTTGATTGGCTCATACTTCTTAATTACCATCAAGACTACCTTAATAGTATTTTTTGGTGTAATTATTACTCTGAAGTACCCTTTTTAATTATTTATTTACGTATACAATATTTTTATAAGCATTTAATGCGGCAGCATTTGTAATGTTTACATCGATTTTTACATTTCTGATAGATTTATTATGTGTTATGTACTGGAATTCAAAAGCATTTATAGTAAACATTCCTGTTAATAGCTGCTTTTATTTATTATTTATGCTTTTCTTGTCTAATGAAGTTTTCTTCTGCCTCATAGTGTGTACATCATAAATTTAAAAAAAGAATATAGTTCGATTATCCTTCCATTCATTGATTCCCCCATATATTTAATACAGCGAATTACTTGTGTTCATTTATTTATTTTAAAATGTTTTGACTGATAAAACTCATTAAATCCGGTCATTCTAATTAAAAGATTTCCCTTTGCTATAATTTTAGTGTTTCCGAGTATTTTAGAAATATCCCATTTGCCATACTGAAAATAGTCAACATATAATCTTTTTATGATTCAAAAGTCAAAACCACAGCTTTACGATTTGATTGTTTGGACGGAAATTGACGTCACTAATGTAGACGTTGAATCAGAAAAAAATTTGTTGATGTCAACAAAGATTTAGAAAAAGGATCTCGCGTTATCTGTAGTCACTTTGTTAAATTTTAATGATTATTTTTAGATTCTTAAATTCATGTAATCATGTACCGTTAACGTAATTGTAAGAATGCGGTAAAAATATACAGATATATTTCATTTGAAATAATTATATAATATTGATTTTTTGATTACTTTTAGTTAAAAAGTAATTTGAAATTAAAAATGAATACAAAGAGGTAGATTTTTATAAAATATTTATTTGCATATACAGTCAAACCTCGTTAACATGAACACGCTTAACATGAATTACTTTTAGCATGAATTGTTCTCACAGTCCCCTATAAAAACGAATACAAAGATTTGATACTGATAACATGAATTACTGTTAACGTAAACAAAATTTTGATTCCCCTTGAGGTTCATGTTAACGAGGTTCGACTGTAGCTAGATTTTGCACTTAAAACTGACACGTACATTTATCGAATCATAATACAGGGTCGGACTTTTTCCAGAAGGAGGGCCTGATTAAAGCATGGGCAGACCCTCCCCCCCCCCCCCCCTACGATTTTACGTGCTCCAAATTCGAAATGGATTTTTTTTAAAGCTTATATTTTAAATTTGTTTCAACATTGTATTGATTATAATAAGCATTTTGAACTTTAAAAGTAGAATTAGATTAAAAACTAAATAAAAAAATAAATACAGTAAAAACTCTCAATCGCGGCCACCTCGCGAATTGAACGCGTTTTGGAACGTTGAATTTGCCTGCTATTCGATTGTGTTCGCTTTTATGAGGTAAAAAAAATGTATTTATCTTGAAAAAGGTCAGTGTTCGCTGAAGAAAATTGTCCTATGAAAGTTTTGTTGTAAAATCTCCATAACGGACACTCCTACATAGAGGACACAACTATTTAAGAAGCACATTTTTTATTAACAACATGCACATATTTTATATTTTTTACCTCAGACACTTCCGAATGGCGAACAAATTTCACGGTTCTAAGGTGCCTACTATTGAGAGGTTTTACTGTATTGTGACAAATATTTTAATTTTTAATCTTATTCTACTCTATAAATTCAAAATATTGATTATAATCAGTACAAAGTCGAAAAAGATTTCAATTATCAGCTTTATGAAAATTGCATACCATATTTTGAAGCCCCTAAAATTAGGCTGTGTGTGTGTGTGGGGGGGGGGGGTAGGGCAGAATAATGGCCATATACTTTTCCAGGATCAACGTGGTCAAACATGGCTACGTATAATGCTTTTAAAAAATGGCTGCGATTCAGACGTTTGAAGTGTCTAAAATTCAGACGCAAAAAGTGTCTGAAAAAATTCAGACATTTTAAAATGTCTGAAAATTGAACACTCCGTTTCAGACACTTAAGTGTCTGAATTTAAGACATTTCGATTTAGAGTGAAATAGTTTTTCATTCTTCCCTACGTTTATTGATTTTCTATTGTAACAGGGCACAAAACAGAGAAAAGGCACGACATACTTTAATTTAGTTAAAATCTTAATTTATGAACCACTTAACAGTTTCATTTTTTTGACACAATAAACTGAATATAGGGAAGAAATACCACTTTTCCCATACTAAAATGTCTGCGTTGAACAATCGAAAAATACCTGTCAATTAATAACAGGAAAAGTTATAGTTAAAAATTAGTGGTGTTCAAACGCTTTTATTAACGACGTAACTAAACTGTTTTTGCCCGGGCGCTGCCCGCCAAAAACTGTTAAGGGGTTATAAGAATAAAGATTTCTTAATTCTAGTTTAAAAAGAACTTCAAAGTGTAAGTAAATTTTGAAAAATTAAACCTTAAAAAATATAGTAGTTTGCAGGTTATATAGGTATGTAGGTTGCAATTTATAATTTATTCAAATATTAATTTCATAATTCATATCATAAATTTATAAAAATTGCAAATTAAACATATTTATGTTTGGGTATTTTAGTATTATTGCTATACAAAAAATTAGCACATTAGGAGTATAATTCCAAGAGATATTAATAACAATTTGAAAATTTAATTTAACATTAGAAGCACTAAATTTTGAATATTTATAATTAAAAAACTTGGTGTCTAGGCATAGTTTGAGCCGCAGATTAGAAATATCTTGTTAAAATTGGATATTGCCATTGAAATAAATTAAGTTTGGGTTCGTTTTAATATGTAGATGCCCCCAAAGCAAATTTTATATACATCATTTGAAAGTAGACTTTATTTCCAATTGTTCGGTACCAGTAACTTTCTTCTACGATAATTTGTTGAGGAGTTAATAGGGGTGTTTACTTTTTTTCCACGACTGTACATTTGGAATTAATGTTAATTATAATAGTAATTGGTAATATTTTATGGTAAAATATTTGTCTAAAAGGAAAACTGTTCTAAACTTTATAAAAATCATACAACAGGGACCATATCTAATGTAAAAAGCACATGCATTATAATAAACATGTCTATGCCGTTTTCACAGTAAATGAAATAGCATTGAAAAAGGGCAGTGAGTTAGAAGACAAACGTTTTCGGGAGAAATTACACATCAAAACTCAACAGTAAGAAATAAATAGCTGAAGCAAACTACATTTTGTTGTTAAAAAGCTAAATGAGTATTGGATGAAAACCTATCTTGAAATAGAAATATGTATTCGAAAATATTCAAAATAATTTTTTACACGTGATAATAAAATTTTAAAGAAATTAATTTAAAATAAAAATTTGGTGGAATCTCATACCATATGATAAAACATTCAATGTTCTTTACCTATGATATTAAGTGATAATTATAAAGTACAGCGGGACTTGTCGTTTGTTTTAGCGCAAAATGTTTGTAGAAAAAAGTAGACCGAAATTTAAAAAGAAAAATCATAAAGTTAAAATGGTGTTTCATTGTGAAAAACAGATACATTATAAATATATAAATGTTAGCAAACTCATTCGCGAAAAAGAAAATTCGCGTTATTTCTGAATGTTTTCCAAAGTTAGAAATAATACGTTTTAAATAAATTGCATCTGATATGAAATCTAAAGTGAAATGTCTTTTCGAAAATACTTTGTATATACATTTTAATGCGTTTGGAGATCTATATCATTGTATGATATGTTTTAAAAGCCCTAAAAACATGAGTTCTGGAAGCACATACATTTGCTTTTGTGAAATATAAAATGAAAAACAAATGTTTTAAATCAGAATATAATTTGTTTCCAGGGTTTCTTGCTAGTTCAAAGAGCGCTATTTGAATATGTATTATGCAAATAGCATTTAGGCTTTTTTATTTTTATTTTTTTTTATGACATCTCATACTGATATTCCATGGAAGAATGCAGAATTTTTTATTTTATTTATGTTTCATTGCTTTTATAGGGGAAACGTTTTGTTTTATTAAATAATGCGGTACATAGTATTTTAAAAATATTAGATAAATTTATAATTTTTATCTTTTCTAAATGTTATAAAAAAATACTATAAAAAATACAAAAACAGGACTAATTTACAGACTACAGATAATATTCTACCATGGAATTTTTTTGTAAAGAGTTTCTTTTCATAGCATTATATAAATAGCTAATAATTTTATTTTACGCAATAATACTAATTGAATATGTCATAATTAATTTATCATAAATCTTACATGACATCAAAGTAAGTTTGAAAATTATTTTTTCCGCCGTTAAAATATTTTAATTCTTCTCCACATATCCTCCTTTAGATTTAAAATTGTTCACGAGTAAAATTAAACATTTTTTTAAATTAAATAAAAATATTATGAAAAGTTTGCATTAAAACGCAATTTAGGAATTATGTTTTGAATTTAAGAAAATCTTTTTCTCCTTAAGTTTGTGGCGTTATTATATTATTTACTAATATATATTTTTTTCGAAAAGACAAGGCTATTAAGAGTATAATACTGGAACTTTAATTAAAAATATCAGAATTGCAATTATTTACGAAACATCAAGAATCGAACAGCAAGACATTAATCTAATTTTAATTAGATTTTGTGTAATGGTTAAATGCATATATTTGAAATGGGTGAAATAGAATTAATGTGAAACTTTTACAGCATTAAAGCCAATAAACGACTAAATTGAAAATGAGAATTGTATATCTAGATCAATGTCAAAAACTTAAACTTTTCGTTCTTTATTGTTGTGGTTGTTTTTTAGTGAAAAATATGTGAAAGTGTCCGATAATACAGAGGGTGTACTTAAATAAACTGAATGTATTTATATATCCAGTAACAAATAAATAGTGACAGCTGATGACGTTATTGTTGCAGTAGACTAGTTTGTGATATATGACATTCCATTCCTATATTTCTTTGCTTTAGTTACAAATTTCACCAGTTGTAATCGCTACACTCTCACAAAGTGTAATGCTGCTCAAATAATCTTGCAATTTCAAACGCACATAATAGTGCGGCGTTTCAACAATTAATCTTAGTAAATGTTAAACACAATTTGCACTTTAATCAAAGACATTAACGTGTTCAATGACGTTATTCATGCGGTAGAATAGTTTGTGACATAAGATATTTCATTCCTATATTTCTTTCTTTGTTTAGAAATTTCACCGGTTGTATTCGCTATACTCTCACAAAGTGCTGCTCAACATAATCCTGCAATTACAATACGCACACAATGTTTCTGCGTTTCAACAATTAATCCTATCAAAATTTAGACACAGAGTACACTTTAATCAATGTCATACGTTAGTTCGACCCTTCTAAATATTTAAGATCAATCCATGAGCAATCCATGGGTAACATATGGAACTAAAACAAGCAAGCAAAGTAAAGAAATTCTGAACATCACCTGCAAGAATATCTTCAATATTTGCGAACGTTTAGTAGTTATGGAATTTTAAGTAATCCTAATGTATGTTATGACAAACTGAACTTTTAATTTAACAAGAATATAAAAAAACGCATAAAAACACTAAAAACGGACTTCCAGTAGTTACCATCGATAGATGGCATTACATTTAGTTCTTTGAGTACACCTTGATATGAATTTATAAAAAAAAAATACTATACAAAATATAGTTTAAGAGATCCCAGGATACATAAAGCTTCAAACGTATCGAAATTTTATTTTTTTTAGATGTTAAAACTCCTAAATTTTTGAACATTTTGATGTAATTGTTTCCTTTAAATTATCTTTAGATCAAATGTTATGGTTTTTAGAATTATATCCGGTCAATAGCTGAAGCCGAACTTTGAAGTCATTTTTCTCCAAATGACGTTTTTGGGCATAACACACAGATATCTCAAAAACTTATGAATATTTTTTCATGAAATTTACAAAACATATGTTTCATGTTAGTCTGTATAAATTGAACTTAAAATTTCTTTTTTATTGTTCAAAAAAATTTATTTTTTAGGGGATTACAGTGTTGAAATTTTAAAAATTTTGCATTAGCTAAGTACAATTTACTATTAAAAATATAACTAGTAAATCTGCAGATCAAGAGCCTCAACGTCATCTCTGCAATTTATTGTTTTTAGCAAACTTTGCGTAATATTAATTTTTCTATAAAAACAAAATTTAAACTTTTTAAATTACACAAATATTTACAAACACCGTTGAAATTTGACGCACACCTGTGTTCAGGTCAAATTACGAGAGGTTAACTAACCTTTTATTTCCCTTAGCCAGTCATTTTGTTTCATTTTTCGTAATAGGGATTATTTTAATAATTTAATTTATTTTACACTCTACAAGCTGTTACACGGGACGTTGTTCACGTAGCATTAAAATAGAGATAAATGCATTAAATAAAACATTTCTCTCCCCACCAGACATGGCAAGTCTCAGGCTTTTTGCACAACACTATTATCTTACAGAAAAGTTCTTTTAAATCGCGCAAATGTTTCAATTAAATAAAGTAACATTTTTTTGTATTAAAATACTGGTATCCAGAACGCCGGAGGCTTGGCAGCTCTGCTCCTCTTAATAGAAACATATATAGTTAACCAACACTTTATCATATTTTATGGGAGACAATACGGAATTTCTTATTTGTATGGCCTTACATATACCTTAGTCATAAAAATGTAAAATTTTGTGCCAACTAATATACACAATTGTGAAAATGAAATCGCAACCAATGAGAAAAGGAAGGCCAAGTAAAATCGTATAAATCGAGGAATCTTTCTTCCTAGTGTTGGGAAAATACCACTACAAAAATTATTTTAGGTGGTATTTGGTGTGAAATGTTTATATGTATTCATTCCTGTCCTATTTATCTTTTTTATTATTTGTAATTTGCTTATTCCATTTTCATTTTGCACGTGAAAATCTTACAAATAAAAATTAACTCTTTGGGAGAAATTGTTATTCCTTTTTTTTTTTTTTTTTGGCAACAATAAAGTTTATAAAGTTTAATAGAATAATGTCAGTTTATTCTATATGAAAATAGCGAACTTTTTCATTTATAATCAAAATAGCTGAATACATAAAAAAAATATTATTCTATATAGTATATAAATACTATTTTCATTTCTGCGTTTAAATCAATCTATATGCAAATATCCATACAAAGGCATTCATTAACTCATTCCTTTTAACTTTGATTTGACTTAAAAAAAAACATACATACTTTCACATTTATGATATTTTTAGATGAGATATAGTTGCTACGCAACGGATAAAAGAAAATAATACAATATAAGTAAATTCATAAAATAAAATGTTTTATATTATTCGAACACATGTATAAAATTCCATCTTAAGTTATACACCTAATTTAAAAGCTCTGACAAATGTTTTGACAAAATTGCAAACTAAAATGAATAATTTAATACTCTTATTTAAAAATTTCAGCATCCAAAATTTACCATTTAAATCTATTATTCATATGAGCGATTTCTTTCAACAAATGAAAATTTGAAAATGGTCTGACTTCCCATAAAAGCATTATGTCACAACATAAAATGTTTTATATATTTCGAAGGAATGAACAAAATTTAACCCAAAACTATACAGCTAAATCCGGGGAGCTCACCAATATACATCCTTAATTTCAAGCTAATCGGATGCTTTTTACGGCAGTTATTTCGGGACAAACAGACTAACTAACTAACTAACTAACAAACAAACAAACAGATGGAAACCAAAAAATTTCGGGTCTCCACAGTAAGCCTTCACTGACGTTTCGGCAACTAGGGAACAATTTTTAATTCAATTTCTGTTGACTTTGATTTTTCAGCTGTTTTTGAGTCGAAAAAGCATGCTGATTTCAAAACTGCAATTAGTTTTCTTCTATCACGTCAAGTTTTTTCTCTACAGCTTACGTTAATGTGACTACTCTACGCTGAATCGGGTGTGAGTCATAGGAAGAAAAAAGCTTCAGAACTCTTGGTATCAAGAATGCAGGAGAAACATTTTCTTGAAAAGGGAGCTAATGTATCCTACTTCCGATCCAGAGAAAGTGAATTTCTTCAATACTTTCGAAGTAACGGTGGATTTGTTTTTTGCCATAGTGTACATGGTTTAATGCAGGAGTTGGGAATTTCATCCTATACTGCAACTGAATGACGACTGTTCATCGATATCTCGAAGAGGGGCTACAAGTGCATGCTCCTTCACAATTTAAATTTATTTGGAGCAGTCCCAATAAGCCATTCAGTTTATTTGCACGAAGAATATGAGAACATAAAGAAAGCCATTGATTTATTGTAATATCATATTCACGAATCGGTTATCTGTGTTGACCTTAAAATAGCGTTTTTCCTTCTTGGCCAGCAACGTGTATGTACAAAGTATCCCTGTTGTTTGTGTATGTGGGACATCAGAGCTATTGAGAAGCATTAGTTCCAGTCTAGGCTTCCAAGATCTGACCTCAAACCTGGTGATCCAAACATTTTGCATCAGCCACTTGCCAACTGATAAAACATAATATTTCCAACTCTGCATATAAAACTGGATCTATTGAAGTAGTTCATGAAATCTTTGTCAATTGAAGAAGACTGCTTCAAGTGTCTCGCTTCGAAATTCCCAAACCTGTCTTAAAAAAAATAAAGGCAGGTGTATTTGACGGTCCACAGTGATTCGGCAGCTCATTAGAGATGAACATTTCATCGGAACAATGACAGAACTACAAAAAAATGCTTAGTTGGCATTCAAAAACCTTGTCAAAGTCTTTCTTGGAAATATTCGAGTAGAATATTACACAGAAATTGTGCAGCAACTTTTAGAAAGCTTCAAAAGGCTTGGTTGCAACATGAGCATCAAACTTCAGTTTCTGCATAGCAATCTTGATGACTTCCCGGAAAATCTTGATGCAGTCATTGATGAGCAGGATGAACGATTCCACCAAGATTTGAAGCTCATGGAAGAACGATATCAAGGTAGATGGGATGAATATATGATGGCTGATTATTGTTTGAGCATCAATCGAGATTGTCCAGAAATGGAACATTCAAGGAAATGCTACAAGCGAAAATTTTTACCTTAATATGTACTTTTTTCGTTTTGTAAAATGGTTTTATTACGTGTATGAACACAATGTAGTGTATATTAAGTATATACAGCCGTTGTATGAATAATGTATTTCTTTTTTTTTTTCCTTTGTATCCCCATTAAGTATGATTTTTGGGGTATCCTGTAGCTTAAAAAGTTGACGTGATAGAAAAAAACTGAAGTCATTTTTGGATTTAGGTGCCAATAATTAGCCAAAACCAGGTGCCAGATCTAAGTCAACAAAATGTGTGTTCCCAAATGAATTAATATCTAAATTGTCTAAAATTGCCTAAAAATAAGCCTACCATTAGTACAAAAATAAACTTAATCGACTGCAGATCCATATATCCATTTAATAATACCAATTTAGCACACACAATATTGCACGTATTACTTTATTTGGATACAACCCCTCATCTTTTTGCTTCATTTTGGGAACAACGGATTTTAAGCTTATTCTATAAACGATTATTATCAGGCTTTTCAAACTATGTTTTTGAGACTTTTACAAAAGTTGCTCTATACATTTAGCTAACAAGTTATGCACATTATATTTTGATTGCATTCGCGCATGCACGGGGAAACATTTTTTAGTAAACCTGCTCATTTTTAATTAAATTTTTATTATTTTTTAATTCCGATTGCAGAATATTGTGCACAATATTGTTCGTCATATTTTTTGAAAAGAACTTTATTTATATTAAGAACTCTGCAAATTATAAGCAAAAAACTTTTATATAAAACTGGGGACTGTTTTCATAAAAAAAAACTTAACCATATAGTTTACCTTTGGCCATATAGTTTAGAGTGCTGACTGTGTACTGCATGATAAGGTTTGCTATAATGTTGAAAATAAACTTATTGTGACAAACAGTAGAATAGTCGACATTAGTGAACATCATTTAATAAAAGAATTTAACCATATTGTATTTTTCTAACACATGATAAAAAAAATTCAAATTGATAATCATCTCCTAAAACCTATACTGTAGATTTATTTTCTAAATTAATACAATTGTTTTTTAAATTGATAGCTTTCAAACGAATTTAATGTATCTGAATAGAATTTTTAAAATAACGACTATAGCGAATTCAATCAATAATGTATTCTCTGGTAACGCTATAACATTATGCTATAGTATCTATTTTTTTAAATAAAAATTCTTTATAAAGGAATAATAATTAAACAATGTACATTTTTAAATTTATCAAATAACATATAAATTATACTTTTAGAAAAATATTTAACATTCCCTATGATATTTAAAATGTTTCATATTTTGAATTTTAAACTTACTAATTTCTGTTATTTTTATGAAATATTTGTAGTTCGAAAGTATATTTTAGATACGCTTAAAACAGATTTACTCTATTCCCATTTCTTAACGTTTGTTTACTATAAAAAATTTTAATAAATATTTAACTCGCTCTGGAAATCTCTAAAGATTTATCTCCATACGCTAAGTATTAAATTTAGCTACAATTTAATTTTCAACGGATCATAAATAATTTATGTATTTTATGAAAATTTTATAGATGCTTGTAATATCTTTTTTTTTTTTTTTTTTGTAGGTCACGCAAACAATTTTATTAAAACCTAGTAAAATAATGATTAGTAACTTTAATCACTTGAGCATAGTGAATTATATTTTCCTAATTAGGCTGCATTCTGATGAGTTATACTTCAGAAATATTTATGACTTTAATACTTAAACTGCGATTCTAGCCGCGTAGCTCTCAGGTTTGTATTTATTCAGTCGACAATGTTACGAAGAAATGTTCTATTTCTTGAATATTTATTTTTGTCATAAAACTATCCGCAGATCCTTCACTCTAAACATTCACTCTATGTCATGTTACATTTCACTCTAAACATGAAAGTAGCTATAGATTTTTTTACTGTGAAATATAAACTAATTTTTATATGCTATCACCCTCGCGATAAATATTTACTTATTATTCTCGTTTCCAGTTTATTTCCTGTTCGACACGATGTTACTACTTTTATATTATATTAATGATACACAGTCGTGGAAAAAAAAAAGTAAACACCCCCTACTAACTCCTCAACTGCTTATCGTAGAAGAAAGTTGCTGGTACCGAACGATTGGAAATAAAGTCTATGATGTTAAATGATGCATATAATATTTGCTTACGGAGCCATCTACATATTAAAACGAACCATAACTTTTTTCTTTTTTTTTTAATAGCGGTACACAATTCTGACAGCATAAATGAAATCTACACCCTTCAATTAGCCTAAAAACAAATTTTTATGCAATTTGTACCATACGTTTCAGAGAAATTAATTATTTTAAAACGAACGTATTTTAAGGTCTGCATTCAAATTGAAGTTCGGTACTCGATTGTTAAACGAGAGAGCCGCCTTCTTGATAAATGCACCTTAAGCGTCACTCAAGCAATCAATGAAGCTTGCTAGATTACAGGACAGCATTAGAAATTTCAAAATATCTAGTCACTTTTACCATAGCCGGCCACTTAAATCATCATTTTACCGTTTTTTAAACATAATTTGAAAACTACTTGGAAGAAAAATGTGAAATTTTGGATTTCCATAAAGCAGGACTTAATAAATCTAAATCCATCAAAAAAATGTAGATTGCAATTCAGAATTTTTTCTATTGTTAATTTCATAATTCATAATTCACATCATAAAATTATAAAAATTGCAAATTCAACGTATTTATGGTTGGGTATTTTAGTATTATTCTTACACAAATTTAGCCAATTAGAAGCATAATTTCAGGAGATATAAATAAAAATATGAAAATGTAATTTAACATTAGAAGCACTAAATTTTGAATATTTATAATTCAAAATTTATCATTCAAATGACTTGAAATTTGGTGTCTAGGCATAGTTTGAACCAAAGCTTTGAAATATCTCGTTAAAATTGGGTGTTGCCATTGAAAAAAGTTAAGTTTGGATTCGTTTTAATATGTAGATGGTCCATAAGCAAATTTTATATACGTCATTCAAAAGTAGAATTTTTTTCCAATCGTTCGGTACAAGTAACTTTCGTCTACGATAATTTGTTAAGGAGTTAGTAGGGGATGTTTACTTTTTTTTCCACGACTGTACATTTTTATTTGCAAAAAAAAAAAAAAAAAATATATATATATATATATATATACATATAAAGAATTAGTTTTCATTACTTTATATAGTTAAAGTTCCCCAAAATATCTCGAACCATTTTAAATTTTTTAATATATAATATTCTCCATGTGTATACAATAAAAAAAAAATATATTCATTAAAAATGTTTGAATGTTTCAAGCTAACGCAGTGTTACTGGAATTATACATATCTTGCATTATGTAAACAAATATTGTTTAGATGTATTATTTGAGAATTACGAATTAAGAGAATTGAGGAAGACAAAGTAATTTTCGTAAAAATAAATATTTTATTGTTTTCTGATAGAAAAATACACAAAAAAGTTTAACATTAAACTATTTGCTCCAGATTTCAAAATAAACTAATATAATCATTAATTCAGATAAAGAGATTCTGCTTTATCTCCTTAAGCTTTATGAATCACTTAAAGGTAAATTAGAATTTTAAATCAGACGGAAACATATGAAATTCTATCAGTTGCCCAGGACTTCATTCACGTAACATTTAAACAAGGGTAAATGCATCAATTAAGCAAAAAAATTCGATAATTTAAAGCATATACAATTAACCCTTTATCACATTTTACAGTAGAAAAACTTTTGATGATCCCATTTTGCATATATATATATATACAGGATCATTTAAAAAATTTTCGTCAACTTAATCATTAGAACTCCTTATTGCTTTAAACCGCGGAAAAAATCAATTTATAGAAGAAGCCCTGATTACGGATAAACATCACCGTAACGATTTTTATGTTTTAATTTAGGATTATTGAAGCTTCGAAATTTGCAGGAATATTATCCAATTGGGAGGAGGGGCAAAGTTTATCTTTCAGAGATATTTTTAACTGTAGATTTAGACATTTTAAAATCGAAAGATATTTCAGAAAGGTTATCTGATTATTACCCGGATTTTTTATTATCCTTTCTTTTGTGTTTTTCGATAATTAAGGTGCCATTAAAAATTAGAGGGGGTGTGGTGAAAGACAAAATTATTGCTTAATTAATGACATATGCCCTTTACACGTAAATGATCTCGCATGTAAAGCCTAGTCTCCAATTAAAATTACTTGCTAAACATTTTTTACAAATACTTTCTTATACTATTTATTAAAATTTTATTGAAGCCGGCAAGGTGGGAGATTGTAGGGTAAAAGGATGATAAACTTTTGTATTTGTGAATGATAATTCTGTGGAAATCACGCCATTTTGTGTAACTGCTATAAAATGCTAATATTCCCTATATGAAAACCGGCTAATGATTTAAAATATGACGAAACTTTCACCAGGTTATCTTTTCCTTCGGAATATTACTTGTCGAGATGAAAAAAAAAATCTTTCACTTCATGAATAATTCAAAAATATGCATTTTAATTTATATTTCGCTTAATGAAATTGAATTATATTGTGCATTTAGAAAAACATTGAAACATCAGTTTTATAATAAATACTAAATTTCAAGTAAGACATTCTATTTAAAATGTAAGCTAAAATTGCGTTTTAAAATTATGTGACTTTTGATGCAAAACATTATTTCTGAAAAAATGTATTGTTATTTTAAGATTTCTTTCATCCTATCTCAATTCAGGTTGACGGTAAAAACGTTCATAAAACCGAAGTATATTATAATAAAACATTTAACAGACATTCTCACCTTTGTTGTAAATGTGATAACACTAAACAAAAATTTTAGAATTTTGTATTATACGCGTCAGCAGTATGCACGTGACGCCCCACATTTTGTTCTATGATTATCAATCCATACGGTATCTTCGATTGCTTGAGCAACATGTTTTTACAAATCTTTCTGTGATGTTACCACATTTAAGACACAAAACAAGGTACATATCGCTACCTTTACATTACATTGTTTTTATTTTTCCAGAAATTATTACCGTCAACCCGGAATCAGTTAGGATGAAACACGCTGTATTTGTGATTAAATAAGTGGTTTAAGACCCTATGTTCCTATGTGATTTTTTATCCTTGTTGTATGCCTGATTTGCCATTTTATTTTGTAAACGTCTTTTGAATCACCCTGTATATTTTACTTCAGAATCTGCACAGTAAAATGTGGGAAAATAATCAGTGCAACATTTTTATAGTTTATTTTTTATTGTTAAATATAAGTGAGAATCCGAAGTAAATTTTTTCTTTTGATATAATTTAGTACGTTTCTATCTTTATACTACTTTGCAAATTTTATTACTTATTGAATTTAATTATACAGAGTGTAGCCTAATTCGATTGACAAATTCAGAGGGGTCATAGTAGGAAACTAGAGGATGCAGAATTACCATACAACATGGGATCGCAAACCACTTATTTAAACAAAACAAAAGGGTGTTCTACCTTAACAGGTAATAACATTCGTTAATTATATTTCGAAAACTGAAGTACAATCATCCTCCGACTTACCTAAGTAAACCGTTCTGTAAAGTTTTATGTAACTTGA
This sequence comes from Maratus speciosus, assembly GCA_963932465.1. Taxonomy (NCBI): domain Eukaryota; kingdom Metazoa; phylum Arthropoda; class Arachnida; order Araneae; family Salticidae; genus Maratus; species Maratus speciosus. Next base: position 557,909,617 of record OZ010789.1, read on the forward strand.
ATTTTATGTAAGTCAAATTTGTAAGTTGTTTATGTAACATTTTGTAAGAAATTGAATCATGTATTATATATATATGTATAGGTAAGGGTAGTACACAGTGAGATGAAAAATATTATTACTTAACGTATGGCGACTATTTTTATTCTTTTGGAATCTGCTACATCTGGCAGCAACATAAATACGCTACACATTAATGTATAAATGGTTTTAAAAAAGGTACATATAAAAGCACAGAAATATGATAACGGAGTATCGGAAATTGTCTCAGTGTGTACCACAATGGGTGCACAGTGAGACAAAGTATATATTTTCACGAATCATACATTTTTACACTCTATCCATATTTTTTTTCAGTGTAATAATGTCACAACTACTGACTGAAATCGTGTTTATCACCTGGAGCTTAATCTGACATTTTGGGGATCGAGTAGTTTTAATAGCTCAATAGTAAAAATGCAAAGAAAATTTAAATAGTTATAGGTACAAATATTATTAACCATTCAACCACTTTTTGAGCTTAACTTAACACGTATGGTGGATTGTGGTAATTAAGCTATAGTTATCCCTATTAAATAAGGGCTTAAAAGTATGCCTAACAATAGCAGTGTGTATCTCAATGTACATTCAAATTTCCGAAGGAAATCGGAAACTGGTGGTATCCTGATAGTTGCTTTGTTATCATAAATTGTACTTCTGGCAGTAGCATTGAAGTGATTCATTAACAGACACCATATATGGAACATGATGAACGAAGCCTGCCGCTTTCACACTCTTCGAAGATAAATCACTTAAAAATCACAATCATCATCCTTACAAGTTAAGTTTTTCCTGCATAGAACAACACTATTTAGAAATCGCACAAGAACATAATCACGAGCGGCACGCTCCCGTTCTACTTCCTAAAACCTAAATGATTCACTGTCGTCAGAAGAATCGTCTAGAACAGTGGTTCCCAACGTGGGGCAATATAACTTTTCAGGGGGCCAATTTCAGATTTCTTATTAAGAAATTTTCTATCATTTTTTCTTCTAACGAAAGTAGTGTCGCAGTCTAAAAATAGAAACAAAGTAAGAAAATTTAAAAATAACTGAATAAGAATTAATTTTTGAAACCATCTCATTTAAAAGTTCAAAATACACTGAGACCAGAATAATTATGTGAATTTATTATTTAGATATTTTGGCGCCTTTTATATATTAAAAAATCTCTTTAATTTTTCTGGTTTTAATATTATTTTAGTTAAACACACCTCTATCTTTTTATTATTTTTAAAACGAAAGTAGTGTCGCAGTCTAAAAATAGAAACAAAGTAAGAAAATTTAAAAATAACTGAATAAGAATTAATTTTTGAAACCATCTCATTTAAAAGTTCAAAATACACTGAGACCAGAATAATTATGTGAATTTATTATTTAGATATTTTGGCGCCTTTTATATATTAAAAAATCTCTTTAATTTTTCTGGTTTTAATATTATTTTAGTTAAACACACCTCTATCTTTTTATTATTTTTTAAAAAAAATTGTACGTCTACTTATAGTGCAATATGCCACCAGAAGGAACTTTTACATGTGAAATTTCGTAGGGTATATCTAAAATTGGCTACTTGGACATGTTTAATCTAAAAATGTTTTGAATTATCTAAATGAGGTACTTCTTTTATGAAATTAATATAAATCCATGTGTGCATCACTGTAGGAAATGGATAGAAAGTAAACTTCTTAAAGCTAATCTGCAGGCCATATACAAAATATATAAAAATACTTCAAGACATATGCATTTTAAAATTTAAAATTGAGAAAACATGGCAACCAAATAATAATAATGCGAAAAGATGCCACCCTCTATCAAAGAAGTTATGTCATAAGGGGAAAGAAAAATAGTTACTTATAATGGATAAAAGCGCGAATCCGGAAACGTTACTTGTGCATTATGTTACTCATACAGTCTCGATGATAAACAAATATCACTCGTTCTTAGTGAAGCACTAAAATCCATTATAAAATGTATCAATTCTATCAGATGTAATACAAAATGTGACAGATTTCAAGAAATTTTACGAAGATAAAAATGTGAAATGTATCACTAAAAAATTTGAGGTAAGATCAGATGCCAAAAGAAAACAAATATGCCTAAAAACAAAACAATAACAATGCAAACACCCATGGTCTCATTGCATTCATAGAGAGAGTTATGTTAAAAACATACTTGTTATTAAAAATATATATATGATTTTGATAAATTAAAGAATGTGAAACCACTTATCAGAGTTAATGCTATTTTCGGATCCTTCCTGGAAAATAGAAGGTTTTTTTTAATGTAATAAGATTTGTATGATGTAGAAGGGAGGGGGGGAAATCATGATTTTAGAGATGCTTAAATGGGGCGCGGCCAAAAAATGGTTGAAAACCACTGGTCTAGAACCATCTGTGTTCACAGTGAGAGACGTCTCACTCTGTACCACAATTGTTCAGACAATTTTATAAAACCTAAAATTAGCAGTTTTAATCTAGTGTGTTCCTATTAAACGTAACAGTATACTAGACAAATTTGTATTTCTGAAATTGGACCAGATATGTGATCATAAATTTGAAAAGTAAGTAATGAATTTCGAGAAGGCTGCAGATACAAAATCCTCCCCCCCCCCCCCCCCACACACACAAAAAAAAGGGGCCAAAGAATCATTGGAAATGTTATTCCCTTGCCAAGATCAGTTAAGTCAAAGTACAGAGGAGGCCAAAAAAAGCAGTGTTAACATTTTCGTCACATAAAGTAAATCTTAAAATGAAAAACAAAAAATGACAAAATGAAGATCTCAAAGCACAAAAGCAACTAGAACATGAAGTTTTAAAAAAATAGACATGAGCCAATTGCAAAAAAAATGGATGAAGGAAAGGACTACAGACATAAGGTAAAGGAAACTTCTGTTGCAAAAAATTTCTAATGATTCAGAATATAAAAATAAATGTCAAGACAGTGACGATTGGTTTTGCCTTATTTGTAAGAAAAATAAAATAGCAAAAATGATTTTGTGTTCAGATTGCCAGATATGGTTCCATGTTGTGTGCGCTGGAATACAAAATGAGTAAAATAAATTTATATAAGCATTGCATCACTTCTTACACGACAGTCAAGTCACTGACAATTAGTTCAGTAATTTCTATTCTCAATTGCTTATAACTTTGATTTATATTTTGAATAAATTTTGATATAAAACAATTACTCTTGCTTTCTCACATTTGATTTCATTATATTTCATTGTTGTTGTTTTGTTTGGTTGTTTCATTAATTGCAACTTCGCATTAAATAAAATTATTTATACTTTTTACTCATTTAAACAGCCTAATATTGTCTGGTCCAGTTTAGAAGACCGGGGGTTGGAACTTAGGTGACCAGTCGCTGAATTTGGACCACTTTTGACAAATTTTTCAAATTAAAAATAAAACATAAGATTTTCAAAAATAAATTGTTCTAAAGATTTATTTAGTAAGTAGATGAATAGATTGACAACGTGCAGTGATATTTTGAAGATATTCGAAAAATGAAGTGAGTTACAGCTGAAAATAAGTGAAATGGTATAAATTCGGCAAATCTCTCTTATTAGATAAATCTCTAAAGTTGCGATTGAAAATTTTAAAATAATTGATGTGTTCGTTTTAGAAAATATAAGATAAATGCACCTACAGTGGGCAACGTACCAGTAGTGGGCCACTAATTTTTAAAGTTTAAAAACATGCCCAAAACGCATTCCTTGAAAATGATTAAAAGAAATCTCATTGACTAACATCCTTAAACGTTAACTTTCCATAAACTGTTTTGAATAATGGTTTTTTTCTGTTTGTTTTTTAGAGTGTTTTCAAAAACAGATTTTTCGACAAATTCTTAGAGATTTAATTTAGAGATAAGTTTTTATTTAATACATAGTTTCTTTAATATTATGTTTTATTTTAAATTAAACTACTGCTGCTACACGCTATTTCATTATAAATAATAATTTGTTGGATAAGCCCAAAACTTAAGGATTAATGCATCAGAAGTTTACTAGGCTCACTACTGTAGCATAAAGGAAGGTAATTTTTTTTTTCATTTTTTACAAAAAGTATATTTTGAATAATGGGTTTTTTCTGATTTTTTTTTTTTTTTTTTTTTTTTTTTTTTGAGTGTTTGAAACAGATTTTTTGACAAATTCTTATAGATTTCATTTAGAGATAAGTTTTTATTTAATACATTGTTTCTTTAATATTATGTTTTATTTTAAATTAAACTACTGCTGATACACTCTATTTCATTATAAATAATAATTTGTTAGATAAGCCGAAAACTTAAGGATTAATGCATCAGAAGTTTACTAGGCTCACTACTGGAGCATAAAGGAAGGTAATTTTTTTTTCATTCTTTACAAAAAGTATATTTTGAATAATGGTTTTATTTTTCTGTTTGTTTTTTTTAGAGTGATTTCAAAAACAGATTTTTCGACAAATTCTTAGAGATTTCATTTAGAGATAAGTTTTTATATAATACATTGTTTCTTTAATATTATGTTTTATTTTAAATTAAACTACTGCTGATACACGCTATTTCATTATAAATAATAATTTGTTGGATAAGCCAAAAACTTAAGGATTAATGCATAAGAAGTTTACTAGGCTCATTACTGGAGCATAAAGGAAGGTATTTTTTTTTTCCTTTTTTACAAAAAATATATTTTAAAACTTTGGACTAGACTAAAAAACATCTACATCTTTTGGAATTCCCTGACACTTTAATAATAATTAGATAAATATCCTTAAGTGGGCATTTACTAGTGTGTTTACCCTACGTTAATGTTTCATGCATATACGTTAAACCCAAACAATAATTTGTCGTTTGGAAATTCATATAATTTAATCACAACAGATTAGCCATTCATTTATGAGAGGTAATCATTTCAATTATGCTATCTTAAAGATTCTTTCCAGAAAATTTCTATCTTCATTTTACTTTTATCTTTTCCACCAAGGGAAATTTCACTAAAAGGAACACAAGGATAAAAAAAATACTGTGTAAATAATAGAGTGAGACAGAGATAAAAGGCTGTTTGCAACATGAGTACTAATACAAAGGTTTATTTGTTCTAATTGAAGTAAAAAAGGCATTAGAAAATAGATTCCAAGAAGTAATTTTGATGGGTTTTTTTAATTAATTGTTTGAATACTAAAATTTTAAGAGGATACAAGATTAATTCGAAACCGTTACATTTTCATAATTTAGAAGCTAAACATTTTTTTGTGATAATAGACATAACACAGAACGATATTTTTAGTGTATTTTAGGTTTATATTCTTAAAAAAATCCAAGGTTGGATCAAAAATCTAAATGTCACATCTTAATCATGTCTGTAAATCATACTTCGAGTATTTCGAATTTGAATCGAAAATAATATGTCAAAGACATTCTAATATAATTTTCTGTTTTGGAGAATAAATAAACAAGTAGAAACTGCGTATCTGTGTCAAATCAAAACTTAATGAGTCTTGGCGCCGAAATTCTTTTAACTAAAAATTTAATTGAGAATAAAACTATTTACAGTTATATTATACATATTTACATAACTTTAAAACATAATACTGGAAGTCGCTATGCTCCACTTTCATTTTTGTATGTTGACAATAAAGTCACATTTTCAATCGTAACAAATCATTCTATTCTAAAGCAACGTCTCGTTGCGTTCTGTTAAAAAAAGAAAAAAAGATGTTCTGGGAGTGTTTTAGGAGTGAAAGTGGAAGTGGAAATTACATAGCACGCAGAGCCAATCTAACTGTAATTCTTTTTTCTAAATATGTAAACTCATAAGGGCTTTTTTAGAATGTTATGATAAATTTTATCCATAATAAAATTTTTGTGCAATGACATTGGAAATAACATAAAAGTAAAATCAGCACTGGTTAAGAAACAGGTAAATATGTGTCAGAATCGAAAAATATTCAAAGAACCTATTTAGAAAAACAACATAACAACAATAAAATAACACCAATTATAAATTTTAATACAAAAAAATATTAATTTAAAATAGTTCACCATTCCTTTCAATTTTATTTGCAGAGAATCTAGTCAAAATCTTTGAAATTCGAAATTAATTCCTTAAATGTGTTTATTAGATTTGCATTTACAATTTGTGCTCAAATAAAAAAAGTATAAATGTTACTAGAAATATAATTTTTTTACAATTTACAATGAATGACAATTCTGTTAATAAAGAAGATAAAGTAATATGCCAGCATTCGTCAACGACTTTCGCACTTTTACAAAAATGAATTAATTAAAATCAAAGAAAGGCAATTTAAATCAGGTAATAGGGTCGTCCTTTTAAATTGAAAATTTTAATTAACTTTGTTATCTTTTAAAAAGAGTCGCTAATTCTGAATTGCGTTCGAAATTGGAAAAAGTTGTAATGAAATTATATCTTCAAAATTTTTATTTCGTAAAAGTAAAATATCTCACATTATTTATTACACTTCAGAATGTTATGATAGCCGACATTTCTTATATTATCACTTAATTATTGTAACAAATCATGTTTTTTTTTTTTTTTTTGGAAATGCAATTTCTAACAATATTACGACTTTTTAATCAGTGTTATGTACAAACATATTGTACATTAAAAGCTACATTATAATGTAAATGTGAAGGAAAATGGAAATTAAAAAAGAAATTATTAAACGTAGTTTTTTTAAATATTCGATATTTATCGTACCAACATACATTTTCACACAAGTTGAAAAAGTGTATTAAGAAACTTTGTTTAAAAAATCCATTTGAAATGCTGTGTGATTTATATTTTTTGATTGGAAAGTCATAATAAATTTAAATTAATTTGAAATTCATCGAATTTTTTTCGTATTTGCAGCGCTTTCCCATGGCTCAATTTTGCAGGTACCAATTATTAAAAATATATGTGTTTAAAGCTGAGACAATCTTCTTATAGATGATGCAATCGGTTTTGAAAAATACGAATTGTAACTCTTTAAAAAATTTCGTAACCATAGGTCATTCGCGGTTTTCGGAGGCGATATTTTTTTTTACATTACACTTTTAAAAATTTCTGTAAAAACACTGAAAACAAACAGAGAGTCTCCCTGAATATTTGCACTAGTTCTCGGTTAAATTCATATGATTTGAGTTTATCGGTCATCATTTTACAGACATTTCTCTTTTCTTATACCAAATGGATTTCCATGTCTTTGTTTAAAGATATTTTTATCTTTTTAGGTGCGTTCGTAATTATATAAATATTTCACATAACACCTATAGTCGTCGTTCAATACGTCCGTCTTTCCGCATATAACAGAGCAAAAACTACTTAACCTAATGGTCTGAAATTTTAAATATATAAGTGTTGAAATATTTTGTCGAGCTATTTCAAATTTTATGAAAATCAGATGTATAGTTTAATTACAGGGACAGTCAAGAATTTTCCGTTATTACGGCCAATGGGAGAAAAAAATATCTCAAGTTGGTGTTACAGCCTTTCGAACAGAATGAAATTGATATGCACTTATTGAAGTGCACTAAAAGATACATTCAGTACAATATGCGGTGTAAAAAATATTTATAAAATTAGTTATAGTACCAAAGCACATCATTTGCCACACATTTGACGTGCAATTTCCAAATTGTTTACAATCTGTAAATCAAAATATACACTGAAATGTATATATAAATATTATACAGACATAGAAACAATAAAAACAATAAACCCAACAGGAGTGAAAAATTACCCAGAGCCAGGAATAGAACCCGGGACCACAGAATACAAGACTGCTGCTCTAACCACTGAGCTACTCCGGCCGATGCCTGAGTCTGCAATTTCTCACTAATAAACCATGTTGTGGAAGTCACCAGCCATCTATACGACAGCCTTGGATGACTGGACAACGATCCAATCTCGTATACTGTGGTCCCGGGTTCGATTCCTGGCTCTGGCTAATTTTTCACTCGAGTTGGGTTTATTGTATTTATTGTTTGTATGTCTGTATAATATTTATATATACCTTTAACTGTTGAATGCAGGCGTTATTTATATGTGTATGTGTGTTTTAATATATATTGTAGTATGAATGTTTTATTATAAAAATATACACTTGTTGTTTCATTTACCATGCTTGGTAATATTAAAAGTAAATAAAAAGTATTTCTCATTATAAATCAAACATCTGTGGCATCTGCTGTAGAACCGTCAGTAAATCGTTCGTCTCCAACCCAGAGGACGCGGGATCCAATTTCGTGCCGGAGGAAAATAAATATTCTAAAAATTAAATGATACAGCAGTCCAAATTCACCGGAAATATTCTAATTCTTTGAAGTTCAACGATTCACTAATTTCGAAAAATATATTAAATTATTAAAATTAAAAAGCGATTTACTAAGTCTTGTGCATTTTTGCCCATGTACAAATACAGTAATCCCTTAACATTCGCGAATGCTATGTTCGTGGAATCCTCCGCGAATGATGAGACTATCTTCCGTGAATACAAGAAAGTTAGGCTTTATGACTTTTTAAACTGAAAAAAAACAAAAAAAAAACAATTGAAACATAAAAATATATTTATTAAACATTAAAAGTACATGTAAACTTAAATAATTATAAACATATTGTACAAAGTTTAGTTGACAGTTCATGACTGAAAAAGTTATTGATAAACGATTGTTTGGCAGAACACATGTGATATGAACAGATGTTTATGAATTTCCATCTAAGGAAAAGTTGCGGCCTCGATTTCTCTTTTAAATTTAAGACTTCTCACCAGTGAAGGATAGCATTCTATTGCTTTTTCAACAAATTGTTGTTGAAGCTTTGAAATATCCGAGAAAATTTTTTACTTGAAATAAAAAAATGTATTTAAATATATATATATATATATATATATATATATATATATTTAGCATTAAGTCATGTTTCTAGTTTCTCGGAATTACAGATCCATATTTTGCCTCAAAACAAGGGCTGAAATTCTCGAAATTTAGTACAATGCAACTGTCCAGTGTGAAATTGGTTTACGAAATTGGAAGAGCAAAGAGAGTTTAAATAAGAAAAACTTGGAATTACGCTGTCAAAATTTAATAATTAAAAACTCTTATGATACTCATCAGCGTACATATAAATAAAAACTATATTAAAAACACATTAAAACGTTGGGATTCCTTTTTAATGTGTTTTTAATATAGTTTTTATTTATATGTACGTTGATGAGTATCATAAGAGTTTTTAATTATTAAAGAGAGTTTTCTTTATAAGAAAATACTTTTACAAAACAAAATTCACGAATAACAAAGTTAAGTATTTGCGAATGTTGAAATGTTCTTTATTTTTTATTTCGCGACTAATCAAAACTCGCGTATGTTTAGGGATTACTGTAATTTATCTGTTATTTAACAGAAACTCTGTTTTTCTAATCTCTAATTTTTCAATAGACTTAAGATAACGGTTTACCAGTAGATTATCTATAATTTCTCAGAAAGTTTTCTAACAGTGTAGAAGTAACTGAACTTCCATATTTTGATACAATCTTTTAGAGCATCTTGGCAATCTTGATTTACAAAACCTACAAAAATTCTGAAACGCTCAGAGGACTAGACGTACATAAAAAATAAAATCTGATGGATTTTCGATGAAAGTGCTAAAAAACGGTTTTTGCGCGGATTCATTCGGGTTCCAATCATGTTTTAACTATTAAATATGCACAAAAAATATTTCACGAAATTTTAAAGAGGGCTTAGGTACAATTATATTTATAACCGATTAAAATTTCACAGAGTTTGTATAATGATAACTTTTCTTTCCGTTATGTTAAATGACACGACTCGAAAAATAAACAAGAACGAAAAATCATGCATACAGCATAGACTATGAAGTATTTTTCAACGCATTCACAATACTATAACAAAACGTCACACATTACTAAGATGGAAGATGATGTCTAAATAAAGAATTTGAAAAACGCACAACGCATTTTAAAATCCGATTTATGCTATTACTATGGATAGCTGTTAAAATATACGATTTTTTTGTGCAGTTCTGTACATGGTCTACAGATATGTATGGATAATACATTGTATGCTAAAATTTAGTTCCGTTAAACGCATAGTACAGTTGAAAATTTCCACTCACCAATTTCCCTCAATAAACGAATGTTGTTGAGAACTATTTTGCGACGGTGAATATGATATATAGAATTAATACAAACCAAGTAATATTTAAAAAAAATTGCTAAATTTAAAAACACATACCACAACTGAAAACGAACTTCCAGCAATAATTGTTCGTAGGCATCAATAGTTGAATTACTGCTCCATTTTTTCTATTGACAGATTCTTTTGTGTGTCCATGAAAATGAACGATAAGTTCTACGCACGCTATATTCTATAGCAAGAACCTTGTAATGCACCTTAGCGATGTATATCAATTTCAATATTTTTAAAACACTGTAATAGCGTTAAAAAAATAGCGCAAAATATTTTTTCCCATATACCTTAATGCAACGGAATTATTTTGAGTGGTCCTGTAAATGAACTGAATATGCTACATACTTCATTTTCAAATACAAACATGCCAACGTAAACTCCAATAACATATATCAATTTCATGACAATGGCACTCTATTTACGCGGGTTAGAGCACGAACAGTCATATAGACGGACAGACAAACCGAATTCATAAACACTTTACAACTATGTTAGAAAGTGTTAAAAAAAAAAGCAAGAAGAAAACATTTCTTTTACAGCTAGATATCAATATTTTCTCAAAAGATTTTCAGGGCTCGCAAAACCGTTATATTTATAACCGATATGAATTTCACCAAGTTCGGGCTACAGTAACTATTTGCTTTTTAAAATATAAAACCATCCTACATGAAAACAAGAAAATGTTTTCTTACAAGCGCTTTTACCACAAAATGTCAATATCCCCCTCCCCCGACTTCTTCATAAAAAAAATGTAAATGTATACAAATTTAGGTTAGAAATTTTAGTTTTATTCAAGGTTATTATCACGGTCCGTGCGGATCAGCTAGCTAAAACAAAAAGCAAAACTATTCCCATACACATAAGCATTATCTTTTAAGACCTGGCGTACACAATTATGTAAGTGATTCTAAAGAAAAAGAAAAAAAAATTCTCTCTTTGTGCGATTTAAAGTCGGGCCTGTACCCACAGAATTGCGTGGATCCTCACTTGGCATAACCTGAAAAATATTTAATTATTTTAAATATTTTTTTCAATTAAATATGATCCTTTTAATTAGGGAAAAACTATCAAAATTTTTCATTTCTACCTAAAATCTTCATGTCTTAAAGGAATATTTTAAAGACGATATGTTATTTATTACACTTTAATACAAAAAATGTAAATTAAAATAAATTGTTATTTTGTGAATTTGATATATTATCAATTTAGTTAATGACTATACATATACTATAAAAGATTGTTGCATGAGAAAATTTTGATAAAATTTGGAAACGCGTACCATTGTATCCAGGGTCTTTCATTATATTTATTCAAGCACTTCGATGATACAACTTCTTTTCTTTTTACACTACAGCAATACATGAGTAAGACGTGCATGCATATATTGTATGGAATTTAAATCATAGCTATTAAAAATCTCTATTTAGCCGAAACAGAAAAACAATATATTTTGAGTTAAAATGTATGTTTTGTTAGTATAAATCAGATTTGAAATCATTGCTTTAACGAAATTTTAACATAAGTTATACATAAATTAATTTAGAGAATAAATATTAAATTTAAGAGCATTTAAAAGTTTACTCTAAACATTAATAGTAAAACAATATATATGTGTAAACAGCACAACAATTTTCAACCCTTTAACTACATCAATAAAAATATTTGGCTACCACTCATAAAAGCTTTTTTGTCTACAGTAAAACCTTTCTGTAACTTAATATAAAATATTGGGAAGAGATCCAATTACGTTTTGTTGTTTCATTTTCAGTAGCTATAAACATTCATCGATTCCCCTAAACATGCTGTATTTTAATACTATGAAAAATATAAATGTGTTAAAAAGTAAAGAATTGCACTTTTTTTTTGATAGAATATATACCTCGTCTACTTTAATTTCACATTACATATTTTGTATAAACAATTTAAATCTTTGAAAAAACATACGCATATAAGTGTGGAAAAAAATATGTTTGCAAGTATAAAGCAGTTTTTTAACATTTTCCAACGTTAGTTGAAAAGTGTTTATAAACACTTTCCAACATACCTAAAAGGTGTTTATGAATTCGGTTTGTATGTCTCCCTGTTTGTCCGTCCATCCTCTAACTTGTGTAAATGTTGTCAGATTGCCATACAATTTATGCATGTTATTGGTGTTTACGGTGACGTGCTCGGTATTTAAACTAAAGTATGTATCATTAAGGGTTCATTTACATGGACAGCTAAAAGTATTTCATTACATTAAGGCCTATGGGGAAAATCGTTTGCTGTGTACATTAATGATGATATTACACCATTTTAAATATATTGAAATTTGTATATATTACTGAGGTGTACTGCAAAACACTTGCTGCAGAATATGGTGTGAATATAATATATCGTTCATTTACAGGGACACACTAAAGTATTTGTCTACAGTACTGCCCATAAAGAATTGTTGCTGGAAATGCGCTTTCATTTGTAATAAGCTTTTGAAAATTTAACAACGTTTTTGCATATTACTTGGTCTATATAAATTCTATAGATTATATACAAATCTACACAAAAGAGCATTTTCGTTTATTGCTGGAAATTACTGAATGGAAAATTTCAACTGTGCTGTACATTTAAGTAATTTAACCTTTAGTGTATTATGTAATATACATGTGAATCTGTAGATCATATAGAGGGCAGCACAAAACAATTCGAATATTTTTTATACTATTCTTGGTAATTGCAGAAATTCGATTTTAAATGCGTTATGCATTTTCTACATTGTTTATTTAGACATCTTTAACCTTAACACATTATAAAGTTCTGTTACACTATTCTGAATTTGTTGGAAAGGGTTTCATAATCTATGCTGGTCGCAATATTTTTCGATCTTGTTAATAATAGTGTATTTCATTGTCAAATACTCCGCTATTCATTTCACAAACAATTTCCTATAATGAAATTCATAAATCAATATCATTTATTATATTTCGGAATTAACTCTAAAGCACAGACTGTAATTTAGTATTTTTACGTTATGTAAAGAGAAAAACGTGGCTCATTATTTCCTAAATTAAGAACAATTTAATCCCAACCATCCACTTTCACTGTATTGCATTTTTCTGCAAAAATGCATTAAATGCAAAAAATAAAAAGCGCAACTGGCGGCAACACAACGTTTAACTATATATATTTTCTCTGAAGCAGAAATCACAAGTAATTAACTACAACTTAACACCCATGATACAGCTTATTGCTTCGCTAATTGTTCTGAGTGAAGCAAAACTCATCCATGTGAAAACTTAGAAATCTTTTTCTGAAATAAGTGAGAGTGTACAAATACCCCATGGTAATATATACCATGCATTAAATTAAGTTACTATTTATCGATGCTTAAATTTTGCATAATATGCCACATTTGTTAAATAATAAAAAGTGATAGTATATTTATTTTTTAATAATACGAATATGCAGAAAATAACAGAAATTTATAAATTTACGAGTTACTTAGTATCATATATTAGCAATAAATTTACTATCTGCATTTAAATTTTATGAGATATGATGTTTTATACAAATAGTGTATTATTATACAGGGTGTCCGGTCTCAACGGTGCCCAATGGCTAATTATAAAACCGTTAGTTGTAGACATATAGTTCCAATTACAAAAATGTTTTAAATCAGGTAAAGAAATATTTTTAAAACGATTTCTGTCAATAAAAACATTTCTTAAAAAATTAAGAAATTTAAATTTTTATACGGTCCCCCGGTCCTATAAGTTATATTTAGTAAAATTTTCCTTTTACACTGACAAGTAATACAAAATAAGTCCCGTTATTCTACGATTAAAATTGACCGAGTAATAGCTGTTTAATGTTGCAGCATGTTTTTTGCTGCAAATTGGGGGTCATTCACAAATTTAGTCGAAATTATAATTTCGCCAGATATATTAAAAAAATGGTTGAGAGTAAAATTAACATTGCAATATAAATTTGAAATTTTTAGTCATTCTGACGTATTAAGGCAAAATATACAATTTGTAATAAACATTTAAGAAGAAAGAAAAAACAGAATTTTTGTTAAATAAAATTATGCTAAATTAACAGTCTCAATTCTTTACAAAATGATACGTATTTAAAAATATTATTAGATAGAACTAGCCTGCAAAAGTTGGGTTATGTCATGTTTTTTTAGCTTTGGATAATTGATTCTTATGTATTCTGTACCGCTGAATCCGAAATTGATATTATTTTTTAACCATCGCATCAGGATTTTTCGCAAATTGCAAATTTCAAAGTTAAAAAATTCAAAGTTAAAATTGAACCTCCTCCCCCATTTCATCGGACCACTCAGCTGTTTAGCGGTAAGAATCCCAGGATAAGTAAAAACATTGAATAAATTATTGAATAAAATAAAATAAAATAAAATAAAAAAAGTTTTACAAATGTTTCATAGTATGAGATTTTCTCTATATTTTAACTTACACATTTACAATTTGCAAAAATATTCTAACGTGATGGTTAAATATGAAGGTCATTTTCAGATTCAGTGCTAAAAAGTACGTAAAAATCAATTATCAAAAGCTAAAGAACACAGCCATCACCTCTACTTTATAGTATCCGATTTTTGTTATTCTTTAACTTTGACAATTAATGATTTCCGATATATCCTGACATGATGGTTAAAAGTTAAGGTAATTTTCGGATTCAGTGCTAAAAATTGCATAAAAGTTATAAAATCCAACAATCGCAGTCTTGTATTACCTAATCTAAAACTTTTTCTTAAACTTCTTGGCGGTAATCTATCCGAAATTTTTTTGTGTTATCCTGTAAAATAAGTATAAATGGTAACCACCGAAAATCATAATAATATTAGATTGTTATCGGATTTGCACCAGTATGTAAAATGTAATCTCGATCGGATATTTAAAAGTGAGTACAAATTTTGAATTGGAAAATCATACATACTTTCATTGACGTTAAATAAAAACTTATAAAAATAACATAATTTTTGTTAAAATAAATCATATTATAAAAGAAACAGTCTCAAATCCCGACAAAATAAAATATGTTATTTTAGCCAATCTGAAACTTAATAAATGTTAAATTAATTGTAATACTCGTACGATTTTTTTCAAAGCGCAGATACATATGAAATTAGATCTTCGAATACTTTAAGCACTTGGTATGTGACCCCTCAAAGCCAAGCCGAAATCATTCGTTTTCAGAGCAGAAAAGTGGCATAAGTCATGCATTTTTAAAGTTTCATAACTCGCTCAATTTTGTGTTATATGAATGGAACTTTTTTTGTATTACTTGTCAGTGTAAAAGTCAGTGTAAATATAAGTTATAGGACCGGGGGACCGTATAAAAATTTAAATTTCGTATTTTTTTAAGAAATGTTTTTATTGACCCAAATCGCTTTTAAAATATTTCTTTACCTGATTTAAAACATTTTATTAATTGGAACTATATGTCTACGACTAACGGTTTAGGAATTAGCCATTGGACACCGTTGAGACGGGACACCCTGTATATATAGTGTATTGTTAAAACAAATACACTATGCTAAAAGGTACACACGTTAAAGCACAATTGACATCAGCATTTTATTTCGCACACCTGTCCTGCCACCTGATTTGCCAAAGACCCTGAGATGTTTGCCTCCATTTTTTAAAATTTTAGACTTGTGTGTATCATAACATCGTGAAGACGTTCGCAGATGCGAAATGCAACGTTGATGTTTATTGTATTTTAATGTGTCTACCTTATGGAATAATATATTTGTTTTTAATACATAATTTTTTATATATTTCATGGTGCAATCGTCTAACTTTTTAATTTGGTATATTGTTTTGTTTAGGGAAAATAGAAATCTAATTTTCGTATACCTTTCAAGTTTCTAGCTCTAAAAATTTTAAATAATTCGTAATTTTGATTTTTTTAGAACTTTTTCGCTCTTCTCAACTTCTTAAATTTCGGACTTTTTAGAAACCGTTTTTAGCGAGCATTTACATCATGGGTGATCACCATGTGAAGTTTCAAGTTTCTAGCGTTAACTGTATCACAGAAATCTGGAGCAAATTTTTCGCGTCCACTCAAACAACAAAATAATAAAACTTGTCTGCGCGAGTTTTTAGGTCTTAAAAGTAACAGCCTTGGCAATTGTCAAATTTCTAATCCTAAGGGTTCCAAACAAATCGTAATTTAGAAAGTTTTCCGCTTATTTCATCCTTTTAAATTTCGAACTTTACTGAAACTCTCATAACCATTATTTACATCTAACCACCACATCGAATTTCAAGTTTCTAATCACCAGCATTATGTTTAAATCGGCTCGGTAGTTACAGATATTACACATACCAGCAAACAAGCCCACAGACGTTACTTTTTTATAATTTCAGTACAGTTAATGTATTCTATTTTGTGATGAAACGAAGCATTTCGAGTAAAAAAATTAAAAATAAATATTTATTTCACACTGTATGTAAGTCGATATGTATTTCATGGTGATATATGATTTAATTTCAATATACTACCGTTAAGAAATAATACTTTAATTTAAAGTTAAAGCATTGTGTGGCCCTTATTGTAGATTTTCTCTGATTGTTAGAGTAAAATGAGTATACAAAAGGAAATTTGCCTTTGAAAAAAACTTACCGTGTGGTATTATTTTACATTATTTGTTATATATTAAATACACATTCAAAATTATTAATATACTAGTTGTTACGATTTCATACAATTGTAATACCATAATTGAAACTTTGCCCTTTACAAAACTACTCTTTTATATTATTCAAATATATTAAATACCGCTGTTACACACAATATATACAGTTACAATGTATAGTGCATTTATTTATATTTAATTTGGAATTACAGTTATCAGTGCCCTATGATGGCTACTAAACTATAAATTTCCAAATATAAATGTAATTATAAAATGTGGTACAAATTGAAATACAGCTATAAGATTCATCACAAAAAATAGAATAGCAGGCTTCTATTGGATGAACAAAGACAAAAAGGAATGAACAAAATTTTAATTGCCAAAATATCAGCAGAGGCTCTCTACGGAGACACTATAAGTTTTTGGTTTTCGTTTGCCTGTTAGTCTATTCCATGATAAATGGCGCAAAAAGCATACGGTTAGCTTACAGTTAAGTAGGCATGATGGTTAGGTACTGATATTTAGCTTTATTATTTTGGTAACATTTGTTTTATTCGTCCGAAAAACATTTTTATGTCTTTATGCTTTCCTATGGGAATTCAGACGATTTCCAAATTTTCCATTTCCAAAAGAAAATGGCGCATTTGATTTATGGATCTAAATAATAAATAATCGAGGATAAAAATTTTCCAATGGAGATCTTAAATTTATCTGAAATATTGTATATCCGAAATACTGAAATCTTCCTAATACGTTTGGCAGATTTTTTAAGTTAGGTGTATAACATTTGATGAAATTTTATGCATTGGTTTGATTGATGTAAAACATTTTGTTTTATAACTTTATTTATACGACATGATGCATATTTCGTTTTCTTATTATTCATTTTTACTTTCTTCTATGTTCAATATAAGAAAGTATTGTAATCTAAACTTTTTTCGACTTCTGGTTTTCGACGGATTTACACGTTTTAGAGGTCAGAGATCACAAAAAACATGTTTATACAAAATGTCTGTCTGTCAGTCTGTGTGTCCGTGTGTCGCTATTGTACCATCAATAATTGTATGAAGTTATGCATAGAATTGGACCAATTTTCGTTTTTAAGTTTTTGGCTATGGCAAGCAGGATGTCCATTAATTTTGAAAAAATCCGGCGGTAGGGGACGCCGTAATAGCGAGTTTTGTGTATTTTGAATATTGTACCATCGAAAAGTGTATGAAGTTATGCATAGAATTGAACCAATTTTTTTTGTATATTTGTTGCCATGGCAAGAATGTCCTCCCTGAATTTGGAAAAATTCCGCCGGTAGGGGACGCTGTAATAACGATTTTTGTGCATTTTGAATATTGTACCATCGAAACGTGTATGAAGTTATTCATGGAATTGAACC
This sequence comes from Maratus speciosus, assembly GCA_963932465.1. NCBI lineage: Eukaryota > Metazoa > Arthropoda > Arachnida > Araneae > Salticidae > Maratus > Maratus speciosus. The sequence continues at coordinate 557,927,870 of OZ010789.1, forward strand.
AATTTTTTTTGTATATTTTTGGCCATGGCAAGAAGGTCCTCCCTGAATTTGGAAAAATCCGCCTGTAGGGGGCGCTGTAATAACGATTTTTGTGCATTTTGAATATTGTACCATCGAAAAGTGTATGAAGTTATGCATAAATTAAACCAAAATTTTTGTGTATATTTTTGGCAATGGCAAGAAGGTCCTCCCTGAATTTGGAAATATTCCGCCGGAAGGGAGCGCTGTAACAGCGATTTTTGTGCAATTTTCAATATGCTATTCAATGTGCCATCGAAAAGTGTATGCAGTTATGCTTAATTCTAATAAAAATAGTAATAAAACTAATTATAATGAAATATTGACATGAGATAGAAGAAAGTTTTGGGATTGGCACATCCAACTAGTTTAATTTTTATTTTATTAGTTCCCTAGCAACCTGTATTTCATAGACTATAAACCAAATAATTCAAACAATCCCGATTTCGGAAATTTAAGAAGGAATATGACTGGGGCAATAAAACAGTAGTTAATATTTCTTAATCTGGTTTTAACATAGGTTTTCGTCAAATATGAAATATGTTAGTAAAGTTGCGACTTTAAATTGACTGTGGATACTATTAAAAGGCTATCACAAAAAGTACTTTACAACGCCATATCATGTTTGCTATTTAGTCATTTGGATGTAGACCCTATGATGAATTATCACCCACTAGGTGTAAAAGTCTCCAAATATTCCTATTTTTGCGTGATTTCAGTGTGCTGCTGCTATCGCGTAGATTAGGATGCTTTTTGATAAGATATTACTTCTAAATATTATGGAATGGCCATCAAAACAGTTTTGCGGGGGGGGGGGGGGGAATCTAAAAACATTAGATTTCCAAATTTGATATAAATTAGATTTAGTATATTCAAATTATATTTCCATAAGTTCCTTTCGAACATGATATTTAATGTAACCTATCTATCAGATGCAGGTGATTCGTAGTTGGCAGGTAAAAAAATAATACTATTTGGATAACATAAACTTCTTGTCCAAACCGTTGCTTATCCTAATAAAACAAAATCCAAGATATACTATAACCATACGCAAAATCAATAAGAAATCACTATTGTAAGTTTAGTCAGGCTGTGGGGGCTCCATGTTGGTTCTGCAGCCTTGAAGAAATGTACTTTTTAGAGTTCCGTACTTAAAAAAGTAAAAACGGAATCATTATAATTCCATTCCTGTGTCTGTCTGTCACAGCCCTTTTACTCGCAAACTATGGAACGTGGAATGTTCAAATTGGCTGAAGTCATTAAGGCTATTGACCCACGTATTTATACATTATTAACCATTTAGAAATATATTTAAGGAAAACGCAGAGGGGCTAATTAAGCTTCTTGAAAAAAATCGTTTCTTTGTTTATCGTGTGAACGTTTTTATAACGCTGAACTCATGAATGTAGTTCTTTTAATTGTAGGTATTATATTTTTAGAGATATCGTGGAAAATGCAATACAAAATATGCCACCCCCATCTATATCCATATCATTTTCATCTACTGATACTAAAATTATGAATAAATTAGAGGTAGTAAATGTTAATTTAAAATTTGCAGAAAAATTATAGCGATTACCCTAGGTCACATAGTGTTTTGATAAAATGGCTTTTTTCGTTGAACATAACCCTCGATTTGCCGGCGTTCAGCAAAGTCGTTGAGGGAAGCTGTAGGTACCTATCGTAGACGTATAAAGGGATTATATATGATAATTTTCGAAAAAAACGTCGGTAATTTGCCGAGATATTAATCTTTAAAGACACGGACAGTTTGGAGATACACAAAAATTCGAGCGGCGTATTCTATGCGCCACCGGCTTTTGAAGCCTAGATAACAACCTTTAATAATACATTTGTGTGATGCAATATCCAGTAGTATTATAAAAGTAATAAAAGTCAAACTGTTAAAAACAGACTAATTTAGCTAAAACTAATCACATAATTACTATGGTATTCTCGATAAGATTGCATTGAGTGACTCTGTCAATATGCCACTCTGTCTTTAAAGGTTAATTAAAAACCTATCTGGAAAAACCTGGCATGGACCACGGCGACATTGCAGTTTTGCGACCCCCTTTCGAACCGCGCTTAGCACAATTCCAAGTTTAAACTGTGAACAAGGGTTTTGTTTTAGGTACACTGTGAAAAGAAGATATCAGTACGCTGAATTTGGATTTATAAAATGCCAGAAGAAGTTTAAATGTGCGTTTAAATATGTATAAAATACTTTTATTGTCAGCACCAAATTAAATTCATCATAAACATATTAGGATAAGATTTTAAAAAAAGTTATACAGAATAGAAATATTTGATACTATTTAGCTTTCATATCTCTCTGAACTTTGATGGTATATCTATTTATATTTTTCTAGTATATACAGGTATATCCAACCCTACGTTCCATAGTTTTTACAAAGTCTTATTATTCTTTTAGCACCGATTTTTCCGTAATAATACAGTTACTAATTAACATATTTAGTGTACGGAACCCTCTATTGACCGTTTTTTATGTAAAAAAAGAAGAAACAGTTCATGAGAAATTCAGAATATCATTACATAAAACTTTGCTTAATTGAACGTTTCTAATTTCCGGAAACTTTCAAGAATTTCATATATTTATATAATATTATGTCAATTTATAATATTTATGAAATGTAAAAACTGCAAATTACGAATTCTAGGATGTTGAAAATTATGCAAAGACAATGACTTAAAGAGCTGTTGTTGAGGCAAATTTACTAATCTATTTTGTATTAGGAAAGGAATGAAAATTTAAAAAAAAAAAAACAACATGATTTCAAAATAAATATACATTTTGCTCATTATGTAAATAGATAGGTATTTCATAGTGATATTGTGTTTTCATTTTTATATATTACTTTAAGAAATTATAATTTATTTTAAAATTAAAGCATTATCTATCCATTATTGTTGATTTTCTATGATTGTTAAATTATAATGATGATTAAAAATGTAAATGCGCATGTGCATTTGAAATAACTTATCGTGTGTAATTATTGTTCGCTATTTATTTTATTATAAGTACTCATTCAAAATTATTATTACATTAATTGTTATGATTTTATGCGATTGTAATACGACAATTGAAATAAGTGTTATGACCATCACAAAACTACTGTTTTATTGTTCAAATATAATAAATTAAATAGCGCTGTTACACATAGGTAAGGTATTACCAAGTATTTTGCATTTCTTTATAATGAATTTGGAATTACAGTCATCAGCTAATAAAACAAATAGTTCAACAGCGACCTGTGATTGCTGTACAACTACAAAATTGCAAAAATATATATATTTTAAGCAATTTATTTAAGTTATAAAATTTGCTATCGTTCTTCCCAAACGAAATTGAGATAAACGTATAATGTTCATAAAACAACAAAACAAAACAACATAGGAGGGTTCTATTGGATGAACAAATATAAAAATGAATCAATATAATTTTCATAAATCTTTTATATCACAACTTGGTTAAATTCTGAGACATAGTTATTAGGATGCAGCTATCACAACAATCATGAAAAACACAGCACATCACAGCCCCTTTGTTGAGTGAACAAAGTTAAAATTGACTCAAAACAAATTTTAATACATTTCTGTAATATTAAATGTGGTTAAATTACGTTCCATAAATACCGTGATATACTTGTCACCGCAATCATGGAAAGCACAGCAGCGTAACTTTTTGAGCAATATACACACAAACTTGGTAAGTACCTTACTATGGCAACGTATATCTAACAAAAAAAAAAAATCAAATTCAATCTCGTAGATGACCGAGATATAGATATCGCGAAAATCGCAAATAATGATACATAGCAGCACCATCTGTTGGGATATGTGCATGAAACACTCATCAGTGGATAAATGTACCAAACTCTAGCTGAATATGAATTTTGGTGAAATTACATCCGAAAGATCCCGAGATTTAGCTATCAAGGAAATTTATGAAAAGTACCGAATAGCAGCGCGACAGGTTTAGCGCTATATACTCAAACCTAATAAGCAGCCGTGCTTGCCAATAGCTTACAAACTATGATGCTTACTAAAATTTCTTGCATTAAGCTTTGAGATATTAAGCATTTACTCATTTTATAAGTATTTTATTTTCCGAAAATCTATATAAATTTAGCCTTTTATTTTTCTTGGAAATTATATCTGAATTTAATAACTTTAGTATAATATTTTCGTAAAATAGCTGCATATAGATCATATAGATATATATATCATCATAACAATACAGGGTGACACATAAATTCTGTGACGTGATGAAAATGTCAATTTAGTTTGTTAGGTAGATTTCGTAAGAAATACTACCTATTGCAGTCGTTACCATGGTGCGACTTTTGAAAAATTTCTTCATAACTTTTCATTATAGGATCCAAGGGACCCAAAACCACCCCCACCTAAAAAGTTTATATATATATATATATATATATATATATATATATGTGTGTATGTATGTACTAAATTTTGTCCGCACGATAAAAGTCACAATTATGCACGGATCGTCTTCAAACTCGCCAACAACTTTGAAATGGCGAATATCTCGGCGGGGATTGAAAATGGGCAAAATCGGCCCAAGGGAATGGAAATGGGGAGGGTTCAAATTTTTGAATACCGTCTTAACATGATTCTGATAAAACCAGCTCTTACACAACAATGACAGGAAAAAATAAATATTTTTCTTTATAGCAGTTGCCAACAATTAAAAAAAGCAATAAAATTCTCACCACAACAATTGCTTTTCTATTGCAAGGTTTCACGTGAAAAATTAAATTTAAATAAACAGTTTGAATAATTGAAACAAATTGAATATTACGTCATAAGTTTTCCGCATGAAAACTCAAAAGGAAATAAATAGTTTGACGAATTAAAAAAAAATATTTAATCATATTGGAAATAAAACGGACCTCAGCAGGTGAATATGTAACGTCATGTGAGTTTGAAGAAACGTATTAAAACATGATGAAAACACGACAATGGAAATATATTAACTTATTTTAACACTTTGAGGTTCTCTGAATTTCCTTTAGCTATTTTTTAAACCTATTCTATATACATGCGTGTATGTATTCGTATATACTAGAATTTTCACAAAATGTTTAGCTCTCTTGAGCGCATACTTAGTGAAGGAACTGGGTTTATCTCCAATCTTGATTTACGTTTTGTTGGTGAATTTAGTACTTAACTTCGAAATCTACCTCCGCCTGTAGGCCCGAGCCGGCAGGGATTTTTTTTTCACGTTTTTGAGCTATATTATTGAATTTTTTTCATATTCCTAGTGCTTTTATTGTTGTCGAATTGCAACTTCTGCTGATTTTAATTCACTGTTTTGCAGGAAAACATGGTGTGCAAAGGCTAATTCTGCATTCCTCCAACAACTCATCCACCCCATACAAACTTCGCTGTTTGGGGTATCTTGGGGCAAAAAGCCTGTGCAATCAAGCACAAGTCCGTGGATTCCCTGAAATGCGCTCAGGCTAAAAGCCTGGGTCTAACTCCGGCCGATAATAGTCTGCTGCAGCCATCTTGAAGAATTTCCTGACGCGCCTAGACACCGGCATCGCTGCGGTTTCGAATGATCTTATTTGCTTCTGGTACATAATTTTCTTTTCTTTCGAATGGTGAATAAAACAGGTTGCTTTGTTCCTTCAGTAAAAAGTTATAGTCTCTTATTTCCGTCACAGTATTTATGTATCACCTGTATTTACTAATATCACATTCTAAAGAGTAAAAATTATTTTGAAGCAAACATAATACTTAAAAGTTTTTTTTTTTTTTTTTTTTTTTTTAATATATAAAATATAAAAATTGTGTTAACAGTAGAAGAAGCAAAACCTTATAAATGGATAACAATAGAAATAATTGTGCAAAATATTTTTAATAAAATAAAATATTATATCCTGTAATAGACGTGGAAGCAACTACAACACGTTGTAAGATACAATATTAATTAAAAATACATTATTTTCCCACATAGCATGCAAGTTCTACCATCTTTTACTTACTTATATAGTTTCTGCAAACATGAATTATATTAGAACAGCCACAAATAGAAATTATATTTGCAACTGATAAGACCCTGTATGCAGTACATATGAGGGGCTCACAACGATAGTACACCAAGTCCATTTTAAAATAAAAATGTGATAGTAAAATAAAAATGTGTAGACGGTGCAGTAAACTGTGGTTTAACTACTGCCATTGTGCACCAAGTCTATACTTTACATACTTTCTCATATATTGCATCTGTGCCAAGAGTTGGTCAAGTAATACAAGGAACCTTCAGAACCATACTGTCAAATCCATTCATCAGTGTACTACTCTGTGGTCCATTCTTGTCTAATTCTTGCTACATTGTTATCAAAAAGCATCGTAGTTTAAATAAGTAGCCATTTTAAAATTTCACACGAAAAATAAATGTTCATGAAACATCATATGATTAAACTATGAATGGAAATTAATAATGTTTTTGATGACCCCCCCCCCCCTCCTCCTCTCGGTAAACAAATGGTAAACATACTGACAACGTTTTTCTTTAAAAAAAACCTTTACAAAGAAAAAAACTCTAATCACATTGTTCGATCATTGGCCTAGAGAGGAATGTACGAAATAGAATAAGACCCCCGTGAAAGTTGAGTTGAGTTGAGTTGATTTTTGACGGCCAATTATCTACACGTGGGATATAGGCCCGGGGGGAGTGCCCTCCGTGGGGGTCTTTCTAAGGGAACCTAATCCGTATTAACGCTGGAAGATCCACGGCTCGAAGAAAACCACGAAAACTCCGAACTATTAGGCCGACGGGCGCGATTGGGATCGAACCCAGCACCTCCCGTCAACCAGCTTCGAGAGCAGAACCTCTCGGCCACTGGTGCCCCCCCCCCCCCCGTGAAAAAGAAATTCTGTTTATCAAGCTTTCGACAAAAAATGATGAAAACACTAGAAAAAACTCTTGGAACAGAATGAGAGCTCCACTTACGGAAATCTAAACCGGCTAAAGAGAAAATGAAAACTGACAGAATTAAAGCATAAGATGAAACTTACTGCTGTACATTTGACTTGTAAAAAGCAATTATCTTTCCTAAGTTTTCAACATCCATAGCTTATTATAAACAAAATCTATGTTTATAACTTTGTGGTGTATTCCTTTAATAATAATGGGGTATACAATTATACATATACGTCTGTGATGAAATAGAGGGAGGAAAGGGTTCTCAAGACCTTTCTAGCATTTTTGCAAGCCACCTAAGTGAGAAAACCTCTAAACATAAGAAAATTAGTCTATATTCTGTTGCCCGTGGTGTCAAAAATAGGAACCTCAAAATGTCTCTCACACTGCTGAAACAAGTTAATAGTACAAACATAGCAGCAGAGTCAATTGATCACAAACTCATGGTGTCCGGCGACTCTTACCTACCGAAAGACAAAGCATTTAGTCTGATTGAAGCAGCAAGAAACAACACATCTATGTTCCTGGAGACTGGAAGGAAACTATTAGGAATACAAAGAGGAAATGAACTAAATTTTATGTCATTGAAGTTAAGAATTCCGAGTTTGTTTCTGCTACAGCTTTGGAACAAAGTATCACGAACAGAAAAAAGGATATTGAGGGAGCTTCTTTTAGTTGGATGGATATTAGATGGCTGCGAGTTGTGAGAGGATTTCCCTTCATGTTACTGTTCAAAGAAACTCTTAATGAGAATCAACCTTTTCGCAAAATAAATTTTTAAAAAAATGGGCTCGTGAGTGCAAGTTACTTTATTTGTCAAATGCAGTCAAGATGCATTGTACGCGGGCAATAGAAAAATAATTTTGGTCATAAAGAAAGATATGATGGATATTCTGCCACACATTCCGAAATTCATCATGTATACTTCAAGAATCTTCCAGTAGAGGTCAATACCAGGCTCCAAGCTACTTCCTCTAAACTACATCATGATGACGATGATGATGATAATAGTATTGTGTACAGTGAATGGTTTACGATAACTGGTAATATATTTTACTCTTTGTGTTTAATTTAGAGTAAAAAAAAAAGAATAAGTAAGTATAAATTAAAATCAAGTGTTTTTGTAGTCATAAATAAACAATTCTTTATTTACACATGGAAATTTCACAACCATACTGGACCAAGTCCTCATGTTTTTAAAAACGTATAAATTTACAATGCAAATATTAATTTGTTATTTGTAAAAGTAAGACACAGTAAAAATGTTGCTTTAAATGGAATATTGACACGTATATTCGTTATAAATCTCTTGACTGGAATTAATTAATTAATAAGAACTTTAAAGTGTTATTATTAGCAATAGAGAAAAATGGACTCGATCTACTACTATGGTTGTGAGCCCCTCATATAAAGAGACAGATTACAACGTAGAAACTATGTTCTAAGAAATTTCAACTTCCAAGAAGAAACATTTTTCTATTCTGAATTAGTTGTTTGTACACAGATAATTAAAAAAACAAATTTGTATGTAAAACAAGTATGTTTACTTTTCTAAAGTGGGTTTAATTTCATACTCGTATGTGATTCGTCGCGACATACCTGAATCCTAGTCACGGCATATTGGTTGAGAAACACTGTGGTATTTTAAAATTACAAAACACCGCGCAAGGTTGGTTGATTTTTGTCGGCCGATTATCTACTCTAGGGATATAGGCTCGAGGGGGGAGTGCCCTTCGTGGGGGTCTTTCTAAGGGAACCTAACCCGTATTTACGCATGGAGATCCACGTCTCGAAGAAAACCACGAAAACTCCGAACGATTAGGCCGACGGGCGCGATTGGGTTGAACCCAGCACCTCCCGTCTACCAGTTTCGTGAGCAGAACCTCTCAGCCACGGGTGGGGCAATATCGCGCAAGACTGAGCACTACTATGAATCTTTCAAAACAGATTTGTATATTAGGCTTCTTTCACAAATAAAAATAGTGTGAAATCGCATGAGTAATGATAAATTTGGATTTGTAATTTGTTAAGCAGACAAATTTATACAGCGCGCTTGCATTTCAATTATGCATATTTTTTTTTCATGAGACTGAATATAAATGCGTTGCGCGAAATAATTATAAAATAGCAATAATTAATGCTAACAACTTTTAAAAAGTACTTTTTTTTTAAATATAAGATGTATAAGCAAAAAACAAAGCTTTTTTTAGGTGCGTTCGTAATTATATAAATACGTAGCACCTATAGTCGTCGTTCAGTCCGTCCGTCCGTCTGTCAGTCTGTCTGTCCGCATGTAACAGAGCAGAAACTACCCAACCGAATCGTCTGAAATTTTAAGTATATGATTGTTGCAACATTTTGTCGAGTCATTTCAAATTTTATGAAAATCGAATGTATAGTTTAATTACAGGGACAGTCAAATGTGTTCCGTTACATTACGGGGAATGGGAAAAAAAATATTGGAAGTGCATTTTAATGATGTTACAGACTAGGCACCTTATGAAGTTCAAAAAATTATACATTTAGTACAATATGGGGTGCAAAAAATAATTATAAAACTAGTTATAGTACGAACGCACCTCATTTGCCACGTTTGACGAGCAATTTCCAACTTGTTTTAATATAAATATCGATTGAGAAACTTTAATTTTTAATATAAATAACGATTGCAAAGAAAAAATAATGCGCTCTCTATAAGGTGTCAGGAATGTGAAACATTTCATAAAAGATATTCCTTTTTATTACTTACTAATGCGCGCAGAATGTAGAATTCTGTGTTATAAATTTTAACCTCATGTATAATATTTAGAATAGCCTAGCTTTATGCTATTAGTCCAAGAGCTGTTAAACATTTTAGGGAAGTGTATTTGAGGCACCCTGAAAATTTTTGCAACACTTCTTTTGTAATGGCTGAATACAAAATCGAATGTCCGGCTGAAGGATCGTGGCCCAAAAAACTGTGCCAGACACGTGTCAAGTGCCATTTTTTTTTTTTTTTTTTTTTTTGACTACTCAAAAAAGGTATTTGAGGCACGCTGAGATTGAGACAGAATAATATTTATGCTTAGAAAAAAATATTTTGAAAATGACAGACACTTTAGTCGGCACAAAAACTGTGCCAGACACGTGTCAAGTGCCATTTTTTGTCTGGCACAGTTTTTGGGCCACGATCCTTCAGACAGACATTCGATTTTGTATTCAGGCATTACAAAAGAAGTGTTGCACAAATTTTTTAGGGTGCCTCAAATACCTACTCAAAAATGTTCAACAGCTCTCCTACTATATACATATTGCTATTGTTTTTAATCTTCTTGTATAAAGAAATTTTACTATTTTCAACTTAAGCATGTGTTCTTTCTTTTTTATTTTGTTTTCTAACAATTACTTCAGGACAGATACAAATGTATCTTATTTCTTATTATCTGTTTTTTAAATGCGGTACGTTAATCGGAGTCGATGAATCTTTTCTGTTAGTATCTGCGTTGTTTATCTATCTCATCCCCTCATTTACGAGCATAATTTGGATCCGATACGTCTCTTTAAGTATAAGTTTTGTTTCTGGAAGAGATAAACTTAAACAAGCGACTGAAATTATGGTAGAAGAATGTATAAAAAGCAGCAGATATGTAATGATAGAAGTCGCATCATATGAACGTAGAAATTAATTTGAATTAACTTTTATTAATTTCTATTCATTATTAATTTATTTAATATTTCCAATATATATATATATATATAAATAATCAGAAATACATTTTTATATATTTATAATTAATTATTTTTCTGATTCTCTCTCTATATATGGGGCCTTCTCATAATCTTTTGACTTTTATCTCCCTGAATAATAATTTTTATTTTAGTACATATTCTTGTATTTTTTATATTCCACATACTGTGGAACATCCCATTTCATGATTGCATAACAATATTAACGAGATACATAAGTTTTGAACAAAGTTGGGCGTCCGAATACCAGAAAAACTCCTATACCACCCCGTGTCTCTGATGCTGATTTCTAAGTTTGGAGCTGTCTGTATAAAATACTTTCAATAAAAGTAATTCGATGTAATTTTTTTCCGAATCTGAGACAATTGTTTTATATAAATATGTAGCAAAAAATTAACCTGCATACATTTTTACGGTTGATATTATTTTTTGAACTCTATCCCGGGGTTTTAGATTCCTTACCATCCCTCTTGCTAAACTTATACAGAAAATCATTCCAGATGCAGCCACAGAATTTTTTTTTGAAGTTTTTTCTCATGCAGAAGTATGCTAGAGAAAGAATGTCTAAAATATTTTGATAGGAAATTTACTACAGAATTTAAATCCGAATTTAAATAATAATTTCAACCATCGTGGCTTTATTGGTAGTCTTACCATCCCCAAGGTTTATTCCTGTATTTTCGAGGTAAATTAATTTTTCTTTAATTTAATCCAATGTAAATGACTGTTTCTAAAAATCAATGAACATTGTGGCTATCACTTAGTCTTAACATAATTTGCCTAAAAGTAGTGGTAATTTTCCTTACTGTCTCATCCTTTCCATCTCTTTTTTTTCCTTTACCGTCCCTTTTCCCCTATACATCCCCTTTTTTCCCTTCCGTCCCTTCTTTAACCCACCTTTAAGATAATTTAATTTTGTACTAAAAATACTACATTATTATTATTTCTTATTTGAATGTCCTGTGAGTATTATGAAATTCATTATAAGTAAAAATTTAGAAGAAAATAGAAGGTTATATTGGTAAAATGGTAAGGAAAATTAAACTCGCAAGTTTAACTTAAACCGTAGTTAAAAAAATAAAATTCTCTGCTGATCATTTTTTCTTTATTTTGAGTCCTTAAGGCATTCGTATATCAGATTAAAATGTTATTTTGACAAGTTTAATTTCATCAGATTTTTTCCCGAAAGTCAAGATATTGTGAGAATGCCCATATATGAAACGATCTATATTTCTAACACATTTGTCTTTCTTTTTTCAGGTATAAAATAACATTTTTGGAATCATTGGTAATATTTCCACAATTAATTTTACATCTTGAGGATATATGATTCAATTATTTTATAAAATGGATAAAATATTCAAAAAAAATTTCACGATCCGTGAAAGTCCTTTCAAATTGGTAAACTGAAATAAGTTTGTAATTCACCAGCATTATATGGTTTTTTATTTCTTTTCAGCACTATCTGATACGTTTAAACAAATTACGGAAAATTAGCTTTAAAAAATCTATGTTCGTTTGGAAAATAATTTGCACTCATATACTACAGTTTAGTTTCACTTACACTTCATTAATTTAACACAATTATTGTAATTGTAAATGGTGAATAAATTACTCGCTGTAATTTTTAAACTGAGTGATAAAGTATACAAACCAGGATTTGAGCCAGGGTCCTATAGATTAATCTGAAACGTTCTATCAATTTGCTAACCCTACTGAAATCTGGTGGACACCATTAACTCAGACAATTTCTTGATAATGATATTTCGACTGTCATTTAAAACAACTCAGCAGAGTAAATCCCTAGTAATGTAACTCCATCAAAACGTTCAATGTCTAATTTCACTTCATTAATCTAACATAATTATTCCAATAGGTAAATACATTTTCCAACTGGGTGAAAAAATAGACCACGCTAGGATTCGAACCATGGACATTTGATTTAAGCTCTATCAACTGTGCTGTCCAGGAAAATTTAGCGAGCAAAATTAATTCAGATATCCTTTATTTTTTCATTTAGTTTTGAAATTATAACTTGTATGAGTTTTTTACCAGTTAGAATAATTGTGTTAAACCAATGAAATGCTATTACCTATTCAAGGTTTTTTTGGAATTCTAGTACCTGCGAATTTTTTAGTTGAGCTGTTTGGGATAACAGAGCAGATGTCGTTATCAAAAGTTTGCCTGAGTGAATTCTGTCCGCCAGATTTGTGTGGATAGCTTAGTTGGTGGAACGTTGTTGCTTAAGCTAAAGGTCCATGGTTCAAATCCTGGCACTTATTTGGAGTATTACAACTCATATTTGTTTTATTTATAATTATATACATTATTTAGAAAATGTTTATTTTTTTCCTGACGATGTAATAAAAGAAATATATGCACTACTTGAGAAAGTTTAAATTTTGATTACTTTATCATAAATTCGCACGTTGTACCATATTTGAATTTTCAAAGATGAAAGAAAAATTTTAAAGTCTTTCAACCTTTTTTAAATCATTTATTAAGATAGAAAAATCATAAACGCTAAATAAAAAATACACTGGTGCATTCTAAATTTACTACGATTAATCATTGTAACTGATTAAATTATGTGTGAAGACTTATCTATAATAATAAATTTATACATCAAATATAAATTATATTTTAACACGTTAAGCGGCATGTCAGTCACTGGTGACCGACACTCAATTTTCGCTTAGAACGCGTCATTCACCGATGAATGAAGGTCTAAATTTTGATTTAAAACTAAATAAATATATATTGTTTTAATTAATTCCTGAAAATTTATTTAAAATTTACTTACCTTTTACAGTATTATACTTTCTTAAAAATTACTTAAAACGTTGTAAATATTTCAGCTTCAGTGTCAGTCACCTTAGCACTCAACGTGTTAATATATTGCGTGAATCTGGAATTATTTACTGAATTCAAACATTCTCTATATACCGTAAGATATACAAATTTGTGTATTTCAGCCCTATGAAATATCTATGTTTATTCAATTGTATATTATAGTGTTATCCGTGTAAACTAATTATTTAAGCCTTAAAATCTCTTCCGTACTTTCTACTTATGTTCAGTATAATGGAACGTGCTTATTGCAAGCACAATGTTTAATTGTGAATTTATGCTATACATTGTATGCTTTGTAAGTACACTTCATAAAATAGTGTAACGATATACAATATTACTAGCTGAGAGCTACTATAATTCATCCAGTATACACTAGTACGCTACGTATGGTTAGCACATAACTGTAATATCAATCAATGAGTAAAGTAAAGTGCGGTTTACCAGTTGTTAATTTGAGGAAATTACTATATAGCATTCATATGTATTTTACGATAATAATGAATAATTTTAAAGGATTTAAAGGTAATTGTATTATTAGTCCAGGGAATAGGGAATTTTACCTAGCAAAATTAATGGTAGTTCTAGAAATCGGCTTAATTTATGTTTTTTGGGTCGCTGAATCTGAATTTATAACTTCCCAACAAAATTTCACCCGGCAAACTCCCCAAATTTTGGTAAATAGCCCTTCAAAAAAGGTTTTTATTAAAAAAATTAAGGGAAAAAAGTATCTAGAAATTCAGAAAGTAGGCAAAATTTGCAACAAATTAGACATATTATATTATGACCTAGGATGAAGGGGAAGGGGGGATCTGCCTTGGAACATGCGCGTGGTGCTGCGTGCACTAAGTTGCGCAATTCCACTTAACCACTCACACGTTTACATTCGCCCTCTCATCTCCCCTCCGAACTTTCCTTATAAGGTTTACTTTAAGTTTTTTGGGTTGCTGAATCCGAATTTTTAACTTACCCCCAAAATCCCCCCCCCGAACCCCCCCCCCCCCCCAAAATAGTTGTTATTAACTTAAATTTCTTATTGTTTTAGGGGAAAAGCATTACAAAATTCAGAAACTAGATAAAATTTGCAACAAATAGAATATATGACATTATGACGTAGGATAAACTGGGAGAGAAGGCTGCTTCGGAGCATTCCCCGCGCGCTTTTCTCAAAAGCCAAATTTTTATTTTTTTGGTGGTTTGCCGGGTGAAATTTTGGTGGGAAGTTACAAATTCTGATTCAGCGACCCAAAAAACATAAAGTGAGTCGAAATCCAGAACTAGTATTAATTTTTCCAGGTAAAATCTCCTATTGCCTGGATTTCATAACTTAGTGCACGTAGCGCCGCAGAGCATGTTCAGAGGCAGCCCTCCCCCTCCCGTTCATCCTACGTCATAATATCATGTATCCTATTTGTTGCAAATTTTGTCTAGTTTCTGAATTTCAGAATGTTTTTTTCCCTAAAACAATAAGAAATTTAAGTTAAAAACAACTATTTGGGAGTGCGGGATTTTGGTGGGAAGTTAAAAATTCGGATTCAGCGACCCAAAAAACTTAAAGTAAACCTTATATTTATTTATTGCCTAAGTGGGACAGAATCACCAGACCTCAAGGGTCCGATGTAGACTCTATTTGCCCCACCCGGAGTGCTCCCCGACACGCGGGGATTCGTTAACAAAAAAAAAAAAATAATAATAATAATAATAATATGTACAATACAAGCTCCTCCCGCCGGAGCACAGGCTGCTCCCTCGCGACAAGGGGCGGGTGAGCAGAATGGGTGAGCGTGGAGTGTGCTGGATCACACAAAAAGTCCAGGTAATTGTGGAGGAGTAGCCACAAGGTTGTGGGTAAGTTGCAGCACCATGCAGGTCTATGAGGTGAGGTTTGTTAGTTCCATTTGAAATTTATAAATTCTATTTAATTTGCCTATAAGAAGGGGTCTTGTTAGAATATTGGAAAGCCAATTTTTGGGAAGGATGCGGGGGCGTTTAATATGCCAGGCTTGGGTAAGTGTGCAGTGATAGTAGCTATGTTCTCTAGAGCCGACCTCGCCACACTCGCAGAAGGGGGTGGCTGCCCGATAGAAGCGTTTCAAGTATTCTTTGAATGGTCCATGGCCAGAGAGGAATGCTGTAGTTGCTGGTGAGAGAAAGTACATTTCTCTTGACACTATACGTATGAGATCGTATGTGTATCTACCTTTGGTATACGCACCCCAATAAATTTGCCACTCTGAGATGATTTTTTGATTCAACCTTCTGCGAATGTGTGAGGGGGGAAGGGGAAGGGTAAAATATATTGATGTTCTAGCCGTTGCTTCTTTAGCCAACCTGTCAGCCCGCTTATTGCCCTCAATGCCAATGTGGGCCGACACGTGACCCAGGGCGACTTTGTGTATGAGAGAGAGTAACTTAATTTTTATGTCAAGGACTAAAGGGTTCTTAGTTCTGTGCGCGAAGATTGACTGTAAGCCTGAAAGACTATCACTGTACAGCCTGGTGAAGGAAGGAGGTTGGGAAGAGATCCAATCTAGTGCCCACAGAATCGCAAAAAGTTCTGCTTGGAATACAGAGTTATCATTTCTGATTCTACAGGCCCATTCATGGACCACCACATCGTTCCGCATGACGCAGAATGCTGACGCCACGCCCGATTCCGTGCGGGATCCATCAGTGTATACGATTGGGACTCTTGAAGGTACAAATGAATGTTTAGAAGGGTTGACTTGCAGACGTGATGTTTCTTTTGCAGGATGCAGGAACCAGCTGCTGACTTTCCTTTGTATGTCTGTTTGTGGAAAATGCGCGTCTTGCGTTTGTTTGTGATCGAGGTGAAGGATTCTGTTTTTGGTGTATTCATAATTTAGTGTTATTTTTATGGGAGGGATACCCGTAAGTACTGCGAGCGGGTCTGTGGAGATTGTTTTATACCCCCTCGCCATTCGTAGTAGGAACATTCTTTGCAGCGAGGGAAGTTTGTCCTTGACTCTATTGGTGAGGTTTCCTCCCCAGACGCCCACGCCGTAGAAGATGATCCGTTCCACAATTGTGTGATACCACATTTTTAACATGTTGGGCTTAATGCCCCAAGATTTAGATGTTAATTTGCAACTATTATTGTGAAGTGTTGCTAAGCGTAATTTAAGTGCGTTGATGTGTTCCGTCCAGCTCCGATGTTTGTCTATTGTAATTCCTAATAATTTCATGTGTTTAACATGTTTGACGCTGCGCCCGTTGATTCGCATCACGGCGTTGCGTTTGAGAACTATGGGTTTGTCAAATGTAAGTGCTTGAGATTTTCCTGGTGAGAGCTGGAGGTGTAAGTCGGTCAGCAGCTGTAGGAAAACAGGGAATGCTTGACGTGCCGCAATTTCAAGATCTAGGCGCCGGCGACCAGAGAAGATAAAACTGAAATCATCGGCAAAGGAGAAGAGCAAAAAGCCTAATTTATCGAGTTCTTTTAATATTACGTTTGCTATGAGCAACCAAAGAATTGGTCCAAGGCAGGACCCTTGTGGGCAGCCTTTTTCTAGTTGGTGCACTGATGTGCCAGTTCCCCAGTTAATTAATATGCTTCGGCGAGAGAGATATGAGCCGATGGTTCCAGCTATATTTCCCGGACAGTCGATTGCAATAAGCTGGAGTAAGATGTCCCGCCACTCCACATTATCAAATGCACCTTTGATATCAAGGGAGACTAGGGAGATGTAGAGTCCAGAGTCTTGACTGAGGGCAACGGAGGACATGATGTCGAATAAAGCTTTTTCACAAGATCTGCCCTCTCTGAACCCGTATTGCCTGTGGTGCAGGATATTGTGGGATTCCAAGTAATGTACTAATCGTGTTACTAGGAGTTTTTCTAGTAATTTACCTAACGTTGGAAGAAGGCAGATTGGTCTATATGCACTGGGTTCAGAGGGATTCTTCCCTTGCTTCTGGAAGTAAACTACCTCTCCCTGTCTCAGAGTGATCGGGAAGTAATTGTACGATAGGCAAAGATTTGCCCATCTTTTGAAGATATTTGGAATAATTTTGAATGTTAACTTTAGGATGCGAAAATCAATACAGTCAGGGCCTGGAGCTTTTTTGTCATCGAACGTTTTGAATGCCTGTGATAGCTCTGCTTTTGTAAAAGGGAGGTCGTCTGGTGCATTAAATGTTAGGTTATCATTATTGTTGTTTGAGTATGCCGAAGGTCCGAAAAGTTCTTTTGTTAAGTACTCCATATTGTGCTGCTTGGACGCTCTAGACGAGGGCAGTTCAAGCTTAATTTCGTCTGGCCGAAAGAATTTACCCGTGAAGAATTTTTGTGCAGTGCCATTCGGATCGGTTTGATTGCTGCAGAATTTCCGCCATGCTTGATTCTTGGTATCAAGAACACTGCGTTTATATTTGGCTGCCAACAGTTTGTAGCGTGCTGCTAGTGCTCGGAAGTTGTCCGTGTCCTCTTGTGTTGGTCGAAGTGAATTCAACTTCCTTCTTAAGGCTGTTAGTTGGTTACGTTTTGTGCGGAGGTCTGCCGTCCAGAAGGAGAAATTAACAGACCTATGTGTGTTTTTGTATCTAAAGGATGCTTTAGCTGCCATCTGCATTGTATTTATGAGGACCTCTGTGAGGTGATTAAGTTTTGTTGTATCTGTGACATCCTTTAGGTGTTGGCTGAGGAGTGATTTGTGAGTTTTTATTATGTGTGTAAACTTGCGCAGGTTACCTCGTGTGGTATTAAACCTGCGTTGCATGGTGTAAAGTGGTGTAATTTCGAAACCAAAAGTAATGTATTTGTGGTCAGAGTCGCTATGAATATCCGAGACATGCCAATCACGAATTTTGCGATTGGCCAAAGGGTTGACCAGGGTGTGATCCGGGAAACCCCTGGCCATCACTCTGCCTGTGCTGTCTTCTTTGACAAATGTGTGTGTTGTGTTGTCGATATTTGATATGGCTAGATTGTTTTTAATCAGATATTCAATTAGGGGTTCTTCACGGGCATTGGACCGCGCATAACCCCATAGGGTTGATTGCGCATTAAAATCTCCGCCACAAATGAAGTAATGCCTTTGTGTGATAAGGTGTTCCCACTCTTCGAGGGTATCCTCAAAATCTAAGCGTGGTGCAGCATAAGTCGAGCCAACTATCAGCTGACCCTCCTTGGCTGTGATGGTTATGAAGGCGCAGTGTTGACCAGTGAAAAGATGTGTGTAATTTATGTTTGTGTTCCTGACGACCACATGAGCCGTATTTGCTTTCGATGAGAAAATTGGCCAGGACGGCGGAATGTCCGGAACTTTGCCATTGTTACAGTAAGCATCCTGCAGCAGTGCAATATCCGCTCCAGATGTGATCATAAAATTCCTCAAGGATACATTTGCTGATTTACAGTGATTTAGGTTGATTTGTACAAATTTAATATAGCCAAAAGGGGGAGATGGTGGCAAATTAATTGAGGGATCCTGTGAAGAAGTCATCTGATATAATTGCTAAATTAATAGATTGCTATATAAATAGAGTACTTGGGGAAACTCCAAATGAAGAAATAATATAAAGTGTTAGGTTTAGTTTTAAAAGGGCCTACCTCTTTGGCCTGCACGGTGATGAGTGTCGTGAGTATCTTCATGGGGCGGGAGTGGCCAGTGTCGGTAGACAGGTGTCCAGTCCCTGGCAGGCCATTGTGGGGGATGCTGAGAGTCCACTGTGTGTTGGAATTCCTGGATTGGTGGTTCGACTGGGTTGCTTTGAAGAAAGATGCTATTAAGGCGTTCTCTTTCGTTGGCATACGCTGCTTGGAAAACCGGGCAGATGGGATCTGAAGCTGCGTGCTTGGTGTTGAAGCGAGTCCCTTCAACATTATTATGCGCTAGGCAATTGACGCAGCCATGTGGCAAGTCACATGCCCTTGGTTCATGCGCATCCCCACAGTTAGAGCAGTATTCTCTGCTTCTACAACGTTTTCTGTCGTGATCAAACGCTTGGCAATTCGTGCATCTTTGCACCGATGTGTGAGGTCGCAGACGGCATGACTTAAGTCCAAGGGTTAGTCCATTTGATGCTATAATGGTCCTTCCTAAACCTCTGGGCATGACTATTATCCAGTTCTTTGTATTTTGTGACTTCCTCGATTTGAATGAAGTGAGAAACAATAGCTCATCTTCTCTTGCCTGGAAGTTGGTTTGTATATTTTCCTTTATTTGTGTGTCTGTTATTTGTTCTGGTACGTCTAGCAGGATCATCTTAAATGTGGGAATGGTTTTATGTAGAACTACTAGAGTTCTATTTAGAATCTGGTTCTTCTGTAATTCTCTTTTGATGTATGAGGCATCAGCTTCGGATTTACACTTAATTTCCATTTGGTGTTGTCTTATAAATATTTTCTCTACTTTAGCTGCAGTGTGGCCATTATGCTTAAGTATTTGTTGTTGTATTGTTTGGCCAGGCATCTTTGAGGTTCCTTTGACTCTTAGTGTTCTTTTATAGGCTCTGATGGGAGGGCGAATGTAAACATGTGAGTGGTTAAGTGGAATTGCTCAACTTAGTTCACGCAGCACCGCGCTCATGTTCTGAGGCATATCCCCCCTTCCCCTTCATCCTAAATCATAATGTCATATATCTAATCTGTTTCAAATTTTGTCTACTTTCTGAATTTCTAGATACTTTCCCCCTAAAATAATTAAAAAAAATTTGTAATAAAAACCTTTTTGGGGGGGGCGTTTTACCAAAATTTGGGGGGGGGGGGTTGCCGGAGGAAATTATGGTGAGAAGTTAAAAATTGGGATTCAGCGACCCAAAAAACATATAGTAAGCCTTTTTCCAGAACTACCATGAATTTTGCTAGGTAGAGCCCCAATACGGTCTCTATTGCCTGGACTATATACAGAGTAGGTATTTTAATGCAATAATACATCCAAAGCATTTCAAAATACGCTTATTTTGATAAATGATATACATGGCGTAGAATAATTAAAAGTGCAGAAAATAAATTCAATGAATGAAATTAATGTAATCCGTATTTTATCAGATGCAAGATTCTTATTATATAAAATAAATAGTAAAGATACAAAACAGTTCGTGACATACAAGTAGTAAACCATGGCAAATGGAATGCAAACATCTTTTACTAATTTTGACTGAAAATAATTTTAAAGTATAATCTGTTTTATTCAATGTATATTACCGAAAAAAATATTTATTATCTTTAAATTTTTCAAATGTTAAACAAATATTTTTTCGAATATAAGCATGAATTTGTGTTGCTAAATTTTCATTTATATTCGATTTTTTTTATTACTCAGATAATTAACTTTTCCGATTTCTGCAGCATTAGCCTAACAAGGTCGGGGTCCGAGGTTGGAGCCACCAAATGCGGTGAACGTTTGTGTATCGATGCAGTATAGTTAGTATATAAATGTATGAGAGCCATAAGGCGTAAGACCCAGGGGGTCTCGAGAAAACAAGGTGCAAAGTTTACGATACAGTTTATAATTGGATATATTTCCTTCATTGGCAAGCGGTTCTGTAGCATGGTCGTCAGCGTACCGCGTTTGAGATTTTTCTTGGTCAGTTCGAATCCCACTCGGACTTATTTTTCGAAACGAAAATTTCCATCAATAATTTTCGAATCGCAATTGAAAGGTTGGTTGGTTGATTTTTTACGGCCAATTATCTGCTCGAGAGATATATGCCAGGAGGGGTGCCCTTCGTGAGGGTCTTTCTAAGGGAACCCAACCCTTATTTACGCATGGAAATCCGCTCGAAGAAAAACCACGAAAACTCCTAACGATTAGGCCGACGGGCGCGATTGGGTTCGAACCCAGCACCTCCCGTCTACCAGCTTCGAGAGCAGAACCTCTCGGCCACTGGTGGGGACCACAATTGAAAGGATATTATAATAATTGAAATTTAATAAAAATATAAATTAAATGTATGTCTTGTAGCATATAAATGCATTTTAACTATGAAATTCTGAACGTTTATATATTTAATGAAAAGAGAAACTAGTCGTTGGGGGCCGCCGTAATACTTACCCATCATGATATAGATAATATAAAATATGAAAATAAAACATGTGATATTTTCTAAGCATTGTACCATGTTACTTTTATTCATAATTTAATTTATTTGGACTTCCTTAAATATAATTAATATAACCCCTTAAGCTAATACTACTTTTTGTTGCATTAAAATATCTCAATTTGTTGATTTTCTGTAAGCAAGTAAACGCTATTGGTTTACAATGGAAGTCTATGGGAATTTGGCGAAATGTAAGAGATATACCGCCAAGTTGGCGAAAAACTTGGCGGTATTTGACGACAGAACAGGGTGTCCCCTATGGTAAACCCCCTTATAGGTATGTAGAGGCATTAAATGCTTGACATTTACGATAAGCCTTTATTGGCATTTAATCTTATGTTTTGGCGATAGTTTTTTGGTCGGCGAAATAATGGAGTAGTACCGAATTGCGTAAAAGAAACATCCTTATAACTCGAAAAATGATATCCTATTAACTAACAGTTTACTGCGTCGGATTAAGCGTCTCATTTCCAATTAAAATATATCTTTGAATTTAAATTTGAATGAAATACAGGGTCATGAAAAATCGAAGAGTGTGAAAATAGAATTACAAATAGCTCGGCAACTAATTATCCGATCGAGTTCATTCATGATGCAAAAGTTATGTTTTTTATTGTCTTTTATATTCACTCCTTCAAATAAACAATTTCGAAAATTTTTGTATACCTTTTATCAGAACGAATATTCCAAGAGTCCGAAAAAAATAGTTCCGGTTAATCGAGGTTACTGATATTCAATAAGCTTCTTTCCATTATTACTCCCTAAGTACACACCGAATTTCAAGTCTCTATCTCGATTTGTTCGGGAGATAGAGCGATTACAGGCGCACAGACATACAGACGGACGGACAATTATTTTTTCTAAAAATGTGTTTTTCGGAATCTCTAGTGTCTGAAACGTGTAAATCCGTAAAATTTTTTTTCGATTTTTAAAAGGATTACAAGACTTACCATATACTACGTATGATGGGTAAGTAAAAAGGATAATTCATATGACTATAGACCAGACATTTTTTGTTATTTAAAATTATTTACAGATTATTTCAATGAATAATGTACTATTTTTCATTAAAAAAATAAATAAAAATACGTGATATTAATGCGTGGATAAATATATTATTTTTATTTTATTTCATTATGCAAATATTTCAAACATTTCATGATTTTGTAAAAATATTCTTTTGAATTTTAAAATAGATTTTTTTTTGAATTTTTGATTTTATAATTAATGCCTACTTAGTAACTATTTTCAGCAATTCAATATATTTTTAGAACTTTTTCTGAAGCACATAGACAGTTATTTTATCTATAAGTATAAGGATCCGAGATTTAAAAAATTCAAAATTTAAAAAAAAAGCTAGTTGTTAAAAAACAATACATTTATACATTATTACGATAATCGAAAATTTTCAATACAAAAAATAAAGCAGCATTTTATAATTTATTTCACCGTATTTTAATTCATTATGTGAAGAATAACAGCTTATTTATGTACATAACAATAAATAAATTTTTAATTTAGCGTTATTTTATGGCCTATAAAAATTCCGATTTAACTTTTCTTTTGTTTATTATTATTATTATAATTATTTATTTATTTTACTTTTTACTTTTCATTAAATATATAAATATGCAAAGATTCATAGTTAAAATTATATTTATATAATTAAACTGCATTATATAAACATATTACACAGGGGAAAAAATTTAATTGTTAAAACAAATTACCACTTAGACACTTATTCTAATAGAAAATGAAGAATCTCACAATATAAAAAATCATATAAAAAATATGAAACCATATTTTTAGTAAACCATGAAATATTTAAAGTATTTGCATAAGTAAACAAAATGAAACTAATATATTTGTTCACGCATTTTATTTCTCTGTTAAAAATATTAGATATTCATTAAAATAACTGTAAACAATTTTAAATAACAACAAAAAATTCTTTTTTTATGGACATATAAATATGCCTACTTTTTCTTTCTTTTTTTATTATATATTTAAACATGCAAAATTTCGCAGTTAAAAATGCACTTATATGCTACAAAACGTACATTTTATTTATATTTTTCGTAAATTTCAATTATTATACACATTTTTTTCAATTGCTGTTCGAAAATAATTGATTGAGATTTTCGTTCCGAAAAAAAAGAAAAAAAAGCTGATTGAGATTCGAGCTGACAAACAAAAATCTGAAATCTGGTATGCTGACGACCATGCTACTGAGCCCCCTCGGCAAAGTAGGAAATTTATCCGATTATAAACTTTTGCGAAATATTTGCGACTTATTTTCTCGAGACCCCCTGGGTGTTGCATTTTATGCCTGTCATATATTCATATACTAACTATACTGAATCGATACACAAACGTTCACAGTATTCGGTTACTCCAACCTCGGACCCTCTCCTTGAAAGTAAAATTACTATATTAGAGGTTCTTTAATTCTCTATTTAGCTGCTCTGTAGTTTTAAAAGTACTAAACTTTCCGGTTTTTTTTTTTTTTTTTTTTTTTTCCCGTAGGTAATTGACATTTTCTGAATAGTTATGCGTTAAAAAATCTTTAACGTCTTTACGGTTAAGTAGATCAAATGTGTTTTGCGACGAATCACATATGGAATTAAACCCATTTTGAAACGTAAACTCTGTCAAATTTTCATTTATCTTCGTTTTATTTATTATTATAATAATAAATATGATTATATTCAGATTCTGAATATATTCAGATAATTAATTATTCCTATTTCTGCAGCATTAGAGTAAGAAATATTAGTATATTAAAGTCTCTTCCATGTAGGCAAAATAAATTTTTAATATACGTGCACTGTAATTTTTTTTTTTTTTTTTTTTTTTTTTTTTGTAGGTGTGCAACATCTACTAATCTACTAAGTAGTAACGCTTTGAAAAATCTTAAATCTCTCTATAGTTAAATAAATCAAAGAATAATAATGTGTACTTGCATATCAGTTGAAATCGTCTAATAATTTTATTGACTATATTTTATGCAATTTGAAAAATACGGGTTTTAAATTTATTAAATTTATGAAATTTTAATTCTATTAAATCAAAATCATATGGTACAACACCAAAAAGTTCATGTATCAATCATTTAATCTATATTTAAAAAAAATTAAATATCAAATATTTTCAAATATGGTAATAATACGGGTAAGGTTCCATTAGAAAGACCCTCGCGGAGGGCACTTCCCCCCACCCTTAGGGCCCATGTCCCTCGTGTTGATAATTGGCCGTCATAAATACAACTAACAAAATATGTTAATTTTGAAAAATATTATATTTCCTACGTATTCTTTTTTAAGGATTTTTCTGTTTCACCAAGTGCTCCACCAATGGCCGAGAGGTTCTGCTGTGGAAACTGGTAGACAGGAGATGCTGGGTTCGAATCCAACCGCGCCCGTCGGTCTAATCTTTCGGAGTTCTCGCGGTTTTCTTCGAAGCTTGGATTTCCATGCGTAAATACAGAGTAGGTTCCCTTAGAAAGCACCCGATGGAGGATACTCCCTCTTCGAACCTATATCACTCGAGTAGATAATCCGCCGTCAAAATTCAACCTAACACTGTCCCACAAAATGATTTGTTAAATGATTTACTTGACTGAGCAAAATAAAGTATTCGGTGAAAAACAGATGTTTTGTTTTAAAATATGTCAGAATAAAATTACTGAAAGTCACTTTCTTCAGTGAAGAAATCTTATTTCTTCTTATGAAGAATTTTTCTTCTTATGAAGAAATCCCAACTTTTAACCCTTTTGGGCGCAGTGGTCCCAATTCGGGGTCACTTAATTTTAATTCCAAACTTACAACAGCACCAAGAATATTTTAATAAATTTTTGCTTTTACAATTAAAAGGTTAGAGTAACGAGTTTTTCAATTCTAAATAAGTCGTTTGTAAAATTACGGTGTCAGTCAACCATTTCATCATTTTACGATCAGAATGTATATGTGCCGAAAGGGTTAAAAGATAGTTTAATAAGAACCATGATTCATAAGGCCAATTATAGACTTTACGAAAGTTTATCAGATATCTCGAGTACAAATAGAAAAAGTCCTTCCGGCCAGTGCCGGGAAGAAGAGGTAGCTTTCATATTCCTTAGTTTAAAAAAGCCAACTTATATTATTCAAACACACGAAGCTCAATTAAGTGGAAACCGAATGTAGGAGATTCAATACTAATTTTTATCAATACTAAATCATTATGAATGAGAATTTCGCGAAATTAGTCAGCAGTATCCAAGCTGCTTTTATTTAAAGTAACTTATATTTGGCTGTCAAAGTCGGCGATTTCTTAAAGTGCCTGCCATTTTAAGACAACATGGTGGATGAGGCTAACCAGTGAACTTCGTCGAGACCGTAGTAATTGCTGTGCACATGCTCACTCACATCGGAATCGGTTGATATATACGAGTGCTGTCGCAGACAAAAAATTAGATTTTTCAAAATGTCACCCACGTTAGAAATTGAAACTGCTATATCTGAGCCATTTTTTAAGATAAAGACAAACAAAAAATCCTCCTGAATCCTTATATCAAGGTCAAATACTTAAGAAAGAAACCTTTTTCAATTTCTAATTTTTTTGCATCTCACTTTAAATATTTTTTTTTTTTATTTAATGGCCGCCATTTTGAAACAAGATGGCTGATGAAGCTGGCCAGCGGACATGGTCGAGATATTGATGTATACTATTCACATGGATTCTTCCATCGAAATATGCGAATACGTGTGGTATCGCATGGCAAATATAAGATCGTTTCAAAGTGTTAGCCATGATAGAAATTCAAAATGCTATAATTCAACCACTTTTTAAGATATAAACAAAAGAACAAATTTTCAGAAACAAAAACTGCTCCAGAATCTTTGTATCAAGGCCAAACACATAAAAAAAAATCTTTTTCATTTTCCAATTTTTTAATACCTCATTTTAAATTTTAAATTACATTTAAAAAAAAATCGCAACCCTTTTGAAAAAAGATGACGAATGAAGCTGGCCAACGAACTCGGTTGAGACATTGTTATGTACTATGTACAGACCAAGTTACATTCAAATCGGTTCATAAATACGCCTGTTATCGCGTGACAAAAATCAGGTCGTTTTAAAATGTCAGCCACATTAGAAATTCAAAATGTTATAACTCTGCCATTTTTTTAAATATAGACGAAGCAAAGCCTGTTCCGGAATCTTTGTATAAAGGTCAAACACATACAAAAAAAATCTTTTTCATTTTCCAATTTTTTAGTATCTCATTTTAAATTTAAATTTTTTTAAATGGCCGCCATTTTGAAACAAGATGGCGGCTGAAGCTGGCCAACGAATTCGGTTGAGTTATTTGTATGTACTATGTACACACCAAGGTACATCCAAATCGGTTCATAAATACGTCTGTTATCACGTGGCAAAAATCAGGACGTTTCAAAATGTCAGCCACGCTAGAAATTCAAAATGCTATAACTCAGCCATTTTTTAAGATATAGACGAAAAAAAAACTGCTCCCGAATCTTTTTATCAAGGTCAAACACATAAGAAAAAATATTTCTTCAATTTTCAATTTTTTGGTACCACATTTCAAATTAAAATTTTTCTTAAAATTTTAAAGAGCCGTCATTTTTAAACAAGATGGCGGATGAAGCTGGCCAACGAACTCGGTCGAGACATTGGTCTGTACTATGTATAAACGAAGTTACATCCAAATCGGTTCATAAATACGCCTTTTATCGCGTGACAAAATCCAGGACGTTTCAAAATGTCAGCTTCGCTAGAAATTCAAAATGCTATAACTCAGCCATTTTTTAAGATATAGACAAAACAAAAACTGCTACGGAGTCTTTGTATAAAGGTAAAATACATAAGAAAAAAAATATTTTTCCATTTTCAATTTTTTGGTACCACATTTCAAATTTAAAATTTTTAAAATTTTTTAAATGGCCGCCATTTTGAAACAAAATGGAGTATGAAGCTGGCCAACGAACTCGGTCGAGACATTGGTATGTACTATGTACACACCGAATTACATCCAAATCGGTTCATAAATACCCCTTTTATCGCGTGACAAAATTCAGGACGTTTCAAAATGTCAGCTTCGCTAGAAATTCAAAATGCTATAACTCAGCCATTTTTTAAGATATGGACAAAACAAAAACTGCTACGGAGTCTTTGTATAAAGGTAAAATACATAAGAAAAAAATATTTTTCCATTTTCAATTTTTTGGTACCACATTTCAAATTTAAAATTTTTAAAATTTTTTTAAATGGCCGCCATTTTGAAACAAAATGGCGGATGAAGCTGGCCAACGAACTCGGTCGAGACATTGGTATGTACTATGTACACACCGAATTACATCCAAATCGGTTCATAAATACAAGAGCTACAGTGTGACATAGGTCAGATATATATATATATATATATATATATATATATATATATATATATATATATATCAATTTTGAACGTAGGGTGGTTTCGGGGTCTGGGGGTCATGATCGATGAAAATATACCAAAATTTTTTTAAATCGCTTTCCTCCGAACGGCTGCAATAGGTAGCTTTTTTGTAAAGAAAGCTACCTAAAATTATTCAAATTTTATAGGAAATAACTGGAAACGATTTGATAAATTAGCAATTATTTTCTTGTTCCCTGTTATGCAGTTTATTTTATATTATTTTATTTTTTTGTAATTTTTAGGTAGGATTTCAAACAGTGTTAGATTTGAAAGATTTGTCCATGAATTACTCTTTAAGGAAACCGACAGTTATTATTTAATGTAATAAAAGGGGTTGTTTTTTTTCCTTTAACGTCCCCAAAAAATGCTGTCTATCATAAATGTCTTTACACACTGTAAGCTTGATCGCACATTAAAAATCTAAAAGGAATTTTTAGCTTTCGAAATTATTCTGCACCGAAAATTACTATCGTAATTTTGTGTTATTTTAATAAATAAAAAAAATCTGTTAATAACTTATTTTTTTTTATCATAAGAGTAATTGAATCTTAAATTTTAATGCATTGTCTAAATTAAAATCTATATAATTAGAGACGAAAACGTTAGTCAGAGAAATTTCAGGATGGGAACGTATAATTAGAGATGCAAGCGTTAGCTAGAGAAATTTTAGAAAAGTATTATCTTCTTGTTTTTTTTTAAAGAAAAATATGGAATACACATATTATTTATATATTTAAAAGACCAGGCTTTTTTTCAGTCATCAGCAATGAGATTTCTACTGAACCGATTTTGATAATTATTTTTTTAAATGAAAGTTGTTCATTTGTAGATATGCTCGTACCAGATATTTTTTAGTTGGTTTCCATTTTTATATTTTAATTTTGTTTTAACATTTTTGTGAAATTTCTTTAAAATGGTGGCAATGGGTTACTTCCATTGTTGCAGAGAAATGAGAAATAATGAGGTTTATTTATTTTTATTGATTATCCTTACTGATGCCATTTTCACATTACAAATGAAAGTAACTTTAAAAAAATAATTTAAACAGAAAATGACGCCAGCCTTTAAAAAAAAAAAAAAAAAAAAAAAAAAAAAAAATTCTTTTTCATACATTTTTTACATTTCAATATTGTTTCATTGCGCTGATACGGAGATTGAGACGCTAGGCGAAAGGATTCAGTGAGTGAAAATGATGTCATATTTAAAACACAATGGTCATTTTCTTTGATAAAACTAAATATTCTACAATAAATGCATCTAAAAGACAAATTTCTGCATGCCATCGTAGTTGTTCATCTTGATTACGTATTCTTCTAATATAGTTTATTTTTCAATAATTTGAGCAGTTGAAGTTTGTGGAAATAGTATTTTAGTAACTTTAGGTTAAAAATATCATTTGTTTTAAGAGTTAAAAAAACAATGTAAGAAGATTTTTTTATTGTAATTATTTTTGTAGGTTAGTTATAAATTCAATCTAACAGTTCCTTGACATTTTCGTTCGTCGAATTTTGACGGATTCCAACTCGTTTCTTATAAATAAGAGTACAAGAATTCTGCTGTGGACCTGGTTTTTTAAATACCGACTTACCAAAGATACTTTACAAATTAGAAAATATTTCAGTATTATAGCCAATAAAATGCTGTAAAAAAAAAATAATGCGGGACTGCAATGCATTGGAGATCGTGGCCTACATCCCCATTTCTGTTTTTATTACCATGAATGCTGCGACGCTATAAAGCATATGTCTATCAGAAATCAGCCTGAAGCGGGATCCTCTGATTTTAATTCCCAAACCGGCATAGTACTCGTTGCATCGACACCGAAGGAATGAAAAGATGAGTGAAAATTAAACAGTCTGTTGTCCGAGATCGAACTTTGGACTTGTAAGCGTGGTAGAGCAATGTGCTGACCACTTAGCTGCTGGGATTCAAATCAGAATAAAGTCAATAATTAATTTGAATTACCCAAATTTTATATGTACGAATTTGAAATTTCTTCACATGCATAAAAACTATCAGGTACGTTTGGCTATCAATACTTTTAAAAAGAAGTCATACAAAATAAATTCTCGTTTTAATGTAAGAGAACAAAATGAAATCCGAATAATCATAACTCGGTAAAATTAATTCATACACAAACTGGATTATTACTCTCCTTTTAATACTCGGGACAGCATTTTTCTAAATAGAATTTATAGAAAATTAAATTTAGTTTTTCTATATCTATTCAACCTATTGTAAAACAAATGCCATATATAAAACCTAAGCATCATTTGTGTATTTTTAGCAATTGGTAGTACGTTTCTATCGTCAGTGATAGAAAAGATAATCACAAATACACTAATTTGGATGGCAAGCTATTATGAAAGAAACTGTATCGATTTATATCACTTACATAATAAGCAGCAAACGCATTAGACTTATAAAAAATAAAAAATAATATTTTATTTATCCCACATTCAAAAAAATAAAAATTATATAAATCTATAAATATGGAATTTCATTCTGGTTTTATTCTGGTCACAACATTTTGCATAAATCGAAAAAACATGTCCATTAATAAATATTTTATTCCTTCGAAAGCAAATAGCGCATATCTTGTCTATGACAGGTATTTTGCATGCCTACCTTATGAATAGATTTCGAAGAATTTCTATTTTCGGTGATATAAAGGGAGACTTATATTTCAGTTGAAGGCAATATTGATTTTTTAATTAAATCTAATATATCATAAAAGCTTGTTTATATGTCTGTAAATTTATAAAAGCAATCTATTTTTAGAGGGCTTTTCAGACAATCTAAAGCTAGAATTTAATGCATATGTTTAGTTATTTTGTTTTAAAATAATGAAACGAAAACAAATAATATATTACAGTTATGATATAATGATATATTATAATGCGAGGAAAAATTGTGTGTGTATGTATGTGTGTGTGTGCATGTAAATTTTATCTTAAAAATATTTATCTCTAATGATTTTGACGAAATTTTCTATTTTACCATTTTCGGGCATGATAAGACCATTGGGCTAGGTCTAGTGTTCGAGAAAATTCGATTAGTGGGTCATTTTAGGTCATAATGGGTCAAGGTCAAGCTAATTATATCTTAAAAACGGCTCAATCCATTTTGACCAAATTTTATATCCAAACTTTTTCGGCACGAAAAAACTATTGGGCTAGGTCACATGTTCAAGAAATTTCGATCAGTGGGTCATTTTTTGTCCCTTCGCGTCAAGCCAATTTTATCTAAGAAACGGCTCTAACGATTTTGACTAAATTTTGTATTCTGTCGTTTTGGATTACAAGAAGACCAATAGGCTAAGTCACATATTAGAGAAAATTCGATTAGTGGGTCATTTTTGGGTCACTGTGGGTCAAGCAAAGTTTATCTAGAAAATAGCTCTAACGATTTTGACGAAATTTTGTATTGTACTATTTTCGGGCACAAGAATACCATTGGGCTAGCTCACGTGTTCGAGAAACTTCGATTAGTGGTTCATTTTTGGGTCACTATGGGTCAAGCCAATTTTATCTAAAAAACGGCACTAAGTATTTTGACTAAATTTTGTATTTTGTCGTTATCGATTACGAGAAGACCAATGGGCTAATCACATATTAGAGAAAATTCGATTAGTGGGTCATTTTTGGGTCACTGTGGGTCAAGCATAGTTTATCTAGAAAATGGCTGACGAAATTTTGGCATGACGAAAATATTTTGACGAAATTTTGTATTTTACC
The DNA here is from genome assembly GCA_963932465.1 of Maratus speciosus. Taxonomy (NCBI): domain Eukaryota; kingdom Metazoa; phylum Arthropoda; class Arachnida; order Araneae; family Salticidae; genus Maratus; species Maratus speciosus. The sequence continues at coordinate 557,959,695 of OZ010789.1, forward strand.
ATTTTCGGGGACGAGAATACCGTTGGGCTAGGTCACGTGTTCGAAAAAATTCGATTAGTGGGTCATTTCGAGTCATATTGGGTCAAGGTCAAGCTAATTATATCGAAAAAACGGCTCAATCGATTTTGACAAAATTTTACATCCAATCATTTTTCGGCACGAGAAAACTATTGGGCTAGATCACATGTTCAAGAAATTTCAATTAGTGGGTCATTTTTGGGTCACCATGGGTCAAGCCAATTTTATCTAAAAAAACAGCTCTAACGATTTTGACTAAATTTTGTATTTTGTCGTTTTCGAATACGAGAAGATCAATGGGATAAGTCACATATTAGAGAAAATTCGATTAGTGGGTCATTTTTGCGTCATTGTGGGTCAAGCAAAGTTTATCTAGAAAACGGCTCTAACGATTTTGACGAAATATTGTATTCTATCGTTTTCGTGCATGAGAATACCATTGGGCTTGATCGCATGTTCAAGAAAATTCGATTAGTGGGTCACGATGGGTCAGGGTTAAGATAATTAAATCCAAAAAAGGCCTAAAACGTTCGACAAAATTTAGTAATATACCGTTTCCGAGCATAAAATGACCATTGGAGTAAGTCTCATCTACGAGAAAAATCTATTAGTGGGTCATTTTGGGTAAAATGGGTCAAGGTCCAGCTAATTATATCTAAAAAACGGCTCATTCCATTTTGACTAAATTTTATATCCAACCGTTTTTCGGCACGAGAAAACTATTGTGCTAGGTCACACGTTCAAGAAATTTCGATTAATGGGTCATTTTTTGGTCCCTTCGGGTCAAGTCAATTTTATCTAGGAAACGGCTCTAACGATTTTGACTAAATTTTGTATTCTGTCGTTTTGAATTACGAGAAGACCAATGGGCTAAGGCACATATTAGAGAAAATTCGATTAGTGGGTCATTTTTGGGTCACTGTGGGTCTAGCAAAGTTTATCTAGAAAATAGCTCTAACGATTTTGACGAAATTTTGTATTTTACCGTTTTTGGGCACGATAATACCATTGGGCTAGCTCACGTGTTCGAGAAAATTTGATTAGTGTGTCATTTTGGGTCATAATGGGCCAAGGTCAAGTTAATTATATCTAAAAAACGGCTGAATCGATTTTGACTAAATTCTGTAATATACCGTTTTCGGGCATAAGACGGCCATTGGGCTAAGTCACAAATTCGAGAAAAATCTATTAGTGGGTCATTTTTGGGTCACTGTGGGCTATTTGTATCTAAAAATCCGACTCAAACGATTTTGTAGAAATTTTGTATTATACAGTTTCTGGGCCTGAGAAGACCACTGGGCTAAGTCACATGTTCGAGAAAATTCAATTGGTGGGTCATTTTTGGGTCACTGTAGGTCAAGCTAAGTGTATCTAAAATAACGGCTTAAAACATTATGGCAAAATTTTGTATTTTATCGTTTCTGAGCATGAGAATAGCATTGAGCCAAGTCACATGTTCTGGAAAATTCGATTAGTGGGTCATTTTGGGTCACTGTGGGTCAAGCTGAGTGTATCTTAAAAAAGGCTAGCGATTATGACAAACTTTTGTATTATACTGTTTCCGGGCACGAGAAGATCATTGGGTTAGGTCACATGTTCGAGAAAATTCGATTAATGGGTCATTTTTGGGTCACTCTGGGTCAAGTTAATTTTATCTAGAAAACAGCTTTAATGATTGTGATTAAATTTTGTTTTCTATCGTTTTCGGGTTCGTGAAGACCATTGGTCTAGGTCGCATGCTCAAGAAAATTCGATTAACCAGTCAGTTTGAGTCACTATGGTTTAAGGTTTAGCTAATCTTATCTAAAAATGGCTCAAAAGATTTTGACAAAATTTCTTATTACACCGTTTCCTACCACTAGAAGACCATTGGGATGTGGGAGATGTTTGACAAATTTACATTAGTAGGCCCTTTTTTGGTTACCATGGGTCAAGCTAATTTTATCTATAAAATGACTTTAGCGATTTTGACTAAATTTTGTATTCTATCGTTTTCGAGTTCCAGAAGAGCATTGGTTAGGTCGTGTGTTCGAAAAATTTCGGTTAGTGGGTCCCTATGGCTTAGGATCATACCAATTTTATCTAAACAGCAAGAATTATACAGTCAGAATGAAATATCGAATTGAACACAAGGCTAATTTTGACCGAGCTTAGCACGGTCATGCCCTCTAGTGAGCGATGTAATTTGCGGTCATTACTGGAAATAATAAATGAACTACTGCATTATATTTCCTAATACGTGCATTTACTAGAACGTGTATTTTAATATATTTATGAAAATGAAAAAAAAAAATCATCAGATATGACAAGCTCTTAAAGCAGTGAGATGCAGTAGAACCCAAGTAATAGGAGCTTAGTTAAACCGAAGTTTCGGATGTTTCGAACTTTTTAGAATCCCTGTAAATTAACAGCAGGTTCTACTGAAATTAGTAATGGATAAATTTTACTGCTTGGTTCAGCTCTATTATAAATGGATTCCCTTTTTTATATATGCTACAATATTGTTGATATACAGCATCCAACGTTTTACAATATCCACATTCTTACTGTATATGGGCATACCTGCTTGTGTGAGTGTTTGGGATATTTAAATGTATATAAAATGCATCAATTGAACAAAAAAATTTATCAAAACTGTCAATTATGTATGCATTTAAGGAAATTATATTCAAGTTCCGTAATTACGAAAAATCTTTAAACTCGAAAATTTTAGATAGATATTTTTTTATGTTTTCGATGAATTTTTGCCTTTTTTAATGTTCAACTCGTAATCGCGCGAGTTCTAACCAATTGTAAATGTTTACTGCATTATGAGATATACATATTACGTACGCCACACTGCAATATAAAGAAGTTTTAGCTAGTATTACGATAATTCTTTACCTCGCATGCAAATAATTAAAAATTATTTAATTGCGTTTAATTATTAATTAAAAAAATAAAGTAAAACATCTCATCGCAAACATCAACAAAACTTTTTATTCTGTTTATTCTCTTATTCTAAAGATTTCGTTTTATCGTCTGCTACCCATGAAAAAATTAATGATTAAATTTCATTTTAAAAAATGCACAGTAGTAAATTAATATTTTTCTAAATCGAATAGATATTGAACAACTCAACAGTTTTACAGGGGAATTCTTATTCTCTCCCATGAGTAGAACGGGTTAAACAGTTAGTTTATATTTATAATTTGTTCCACGATTAATTTTCTTATTTTAAATTATCTTCTTGCAAACAAGTATTAATCCTATATACTTTCAAATGAATAACATTTCAACTCCCTTTAAAATTGGTTTTTAAAGACAACTAAAACAGACATTCTGGTTTCGAAAATAGCAAGTTTCTTTACATTTTTTCAATTTGTGAATTTTTAATTTGCTAAAATTTTTACTTTGAGTCCGAGCCGAAATTCTTCAGGCTCAAGCTAGGACTGAGCCCGTCTCACTATAAAATAAATATTGCCGAATGTTAGAGAAATATCTAGACTTTTGTAATCCAGTGGCATTCCCATGCAAAAAAACTGCACCTAAGTGCAAAATAATTTGCAAAACTGCCGATTCCGTTAAATATACTGCTTAGATATACTCAAGATAATGTGACCAAAGTGAGTATCGATGTAAATTCAAGTCTTTTGTAAGGCGGATTTATAAGCTTGAAAATCGCGAGTAAAATCATTAATGTGAAATATTGGTATGTGAGGGATTGGTATGTACTTAAGAAATTAACATGAAATGTTTGATTAACTTTATCAATTTTATAACATATATCGATTTACTGAGAATACTTTTGTTTGACATAGCAGAAATTTCTGCCCAAATTCTAACACTTTGTGCTGTGTATTTCCATCCTCAATCAATTCTCTTTCTAATAAACTAGATCAGCTAATATTTTCATACATAAAATTAATCCTATATATATAACGAAATTTCGTTAATTTATTTTATTTTATTTTATTTTTTCTTACAATTTACTCGTCTTTTGATAATTTTAGAGCTTCTGATTATACGAATTCAATTGTTCTAGGAGAGCGAAAAAATGACCAAACTAGGCCTCGAACCCAGAACCTTCGAAATACATTGCCAATATTTGCGCCAATATTTGACAGCCAATTATCTGCACTTGGAATATGAGCCCAAGGTTGGGGGGATGCCCTCCGTGGGGGTCTTTCTAAGGGAACCAAACTCGTATTTGCGCAGGGAAATCCAAGGTTCGAAGAAAACGACAATATTCTAAACTATTAGGCCGACGGGCGCGATCTGGTTCGAACCCAGCACCTCCCGACTACGAGCTTCGAGAGCAGAACTTCTCAGCCACTGATGGGGCATCAATATTTTTTAATACTTTATCATTGTTTAAATTTTATAGTGTATCTTCGTACCCATTGTTCAAAAAGGAGTTCTATTGCCTGCAGCTTCTTCTGTCGAGCTCTCTACATGTCACACGACAGCATCAACAATGTATGACAAAGGTTTTGGGTTTGAATGCCGGTTTAGGAAATTTTTCGCTTAGTTGAAAAAATTGAATTCGTATGTTAACTTTACAAATCAGTATGATTGAGTTTAAAATAATAGAATTTTAGATTAGGGGGTCTTGTACCTTTTAAACGCGTCGAAAATTAACGAAAAACTTCTAAGTTTAAATTAGTCTATCTTTCAAAGCTTTTTATGTATAAACATGAAATTTTGGATATTGATTAAACAGATTGTGTTTTGCAATATGCTACCATTAGAAATTTATTAGCCTTTTACAGAATTTGTGTATTAAAATCAAAATAGCTCTTTTTTTTTTACTCCAGAAGTCATTACACGCATGATATCTTGAGAAAGTATGTATGGATTGTCCTGAAATTTGGTAAAGATACTAAACAAATATGCGTGTTTAAAATAAACTACATTTAAGTATTTACAACGGTAATATTTTTAGTTATGAGTATTTTTATTCATTAAAATATAAAAGTTTTATATTTCTTTACTAAAATATTTTTTATATAGTTAATGTGATAATTTTGGCCTAAGAGTTGTTCATTTTGAGCACACATATTTGTTTAGTATCTTTACCAAATGTCATGACAATCCATACATACTTTTTCAAGATATCATGCGCACAATGTCTTCTGAAAAAAAGAAATATTTTGATTTCAATAATACACAAATTTTGTAAAAGGCTAATAAATTTCTAATGGCCATATTACAAAGCACAATCTGTTTAATCAATATCCAAAATTTCATATTTATACATAAAAAGGTTTTGAAGATAGACTAATTCAAACTCTGAAGTTCTTCATTAATTTGCAACGCGTTTAAAAGGTGAAAGACGGAATGAAATTTCAAAGAGGAATTATTCTATTTCAAGAGTTTGATCTAAATCTATTAATTTTTAACATGTGTTAATAAGCACTGATTATAACAAAAAAGCATAGGGCAGATGTGGGATGAATTGGACATTTTCACAAAAATATTTACCGTATATACTCGCGTATAAGTCGAGGAATTTCTGACAATTTTTGGCAAGCAAATTTAGGGGGGTCGACTTATACGCGAGTCAATTAAAAAATAAATAATAAAACTTCGAATACTGCAAAGTTCTAACTCTTTATGTGTATGAATAATAAAATATTACAGAAAATATACAAATCACAATAACTTAACATTAAAAAATTTTTCAATGATTCATTTTTATTTACTTACTACTTTTTTGCATAGACAAGTGAAATATTTGGTTTGATTTTGCGCAAAATTGAAGTAAAAAGTTAGGGGGTCGACTTACACGCGAGTTTTTGATTTTTTGCAGAATTTGCATGTGAAAGTTAGGGGGTCGACTTTTACGCGAGTCGACCTATACGCGAGTATATACGGTATTTTAAATACTATTTTTAAGTTATTTTCAATATTGTGTATCACATTCCATACATTAGCTATTTGACTATATCTATGCAAAATTGTTAGTCTTGAAAGTTATTATGCAATAAAATATTTAAAAATTTAAAAAAGTTCATCTCTGTCCCAATCGTCCCCATAGCAGGGATGAATGGTACACTAATACGGATGGATGGTGCCCAAATAATAACCTCCCTGTATTCAGTGTTACATAATTAAAATTTGTAATTGTAAACTTATATGTATTTATATTACTAATATGTGACCTTATAAATGGCAATTATATTTCAGCGTTGCTAATCACTTCTTTTAGTGCAGTTTTAACTTGCAATGCAAACTTCGTTTGTCTATCTGTTCCTTTTTTCCATTTAGAAGACATTTTAGGTAAGAAATGAAGGTGAAAAATGTCTTTGAAATACGGAATAGCTAAATTTTTGATTCACAACTTATTAATTAACATTAATTAAATGTTTCTGAGATATCAGGCACAAATGAAATTATGTTAGGGGAAGTGAGAGTGGGAATTTGTTTAAGCACAAGCTCAAAATTCAATATAATTTTCCCCATCTAATCAATAAACATATCCTATACACTGCAAAAGCTCATACACAAAAATAAACACAAAAAAAACGCATTTAAGAACACAATTTGTCCTCAAATTAAGAACACTTTATAGTGTTGTCAGTTAGAACACTTTATAAACAACACTTTATTGTGTTGTGATAGTGTTCTGAAATGTGTTGCGATCCAGAAATGTGTTCTAAAAATAGTGTTGTAAATAGTGATGTGATTAAAATGTGTTCTAAAAATAGTGTTGTAAATAGTGTTGTGTTAAAATGTGTTCTTACAATAGTGTTGTACTGTACAACGCATTGTCCCCAAATTAAGAACACTTTTCAAGCATCACGCACAATTTAGAACACTATAAATAGAACACTATATTAAGCATCACACACAATTTAGAACACTATAAATAGAACACCATATTAACACATTTAACGCACTTTCTAAAATAAGATTTTTTTAAACACAGATATAATGAATTAATGTTCCAATTTGTTAATAGTGTAATACTGAAAAGACAGCGAAATTCCATTAGAATAAACTTCCTGAAATCATGAAAATAACTTCACATAAGATTTTTATAATGTATACAAACTCTTTGAAATGAAATTCTTTATAAAATTCATTACTCAGATTATATCTCAGTAATGAATTTTATAAAGAATTTCATATTATATATTCATATAGGTACAAAATTTCTATTAATTTTGTTATTCTTCTAAAACTAAAATCTTTTATTTAAACTTTTATTACAAAATGTGCAATTACTTATTTAATGGTAAAAGATGAGAAATAATGAAACACAAAATGAATACAAACCTGTGTATTTAGCATAATCACAATACATACAGCTTATTATTTTTTTCAGATTTTATTTTTTATGTTAAATCATTGTATTGTTAGCAAAAAAGCTTTCTTTGAACTAGGCCTAATCGTTCGGAGTTTTTGTAGTTTTCTTCAAACCTTGGATTTCCAAGCGTTAATACGTGTAGGTTCCCTTAGACCCCCACGAAGGGCACCCCCCCCCATTAGGGCCTATATCCCTCGTGTTGATAATCGGCCGTCATAATGATGGAATGGGAAATGGAATGAGAAATTAAATTGTGCAAAAAATTCCAGTCACATACAATTTTCTGTGATAAAATAAACTGAAAAAACTGTTTAATGCCAGTGTATGATCGACTGTCTGAATCTAAATTTCTACTGGTTAACTTTGAATTAACTATATGGGTGTTTTTGCACCCACATATTCCATATTGTTTCCATTTTTTGAAATTTATAATATTTTTTAACCATGCATGTTTATTAATATACATTCTATTTTTGAAGTATAAACACCTAGAATATATTCATATGACAACTGTACTAACAAAGAAAAAAAAGCCATTTCCTACTCCCTGCCTTCCAACTCATATCTAAATCAAGTTAAAATCTCCATTTACCATGAAAGGGGAGATGTGTCTGGCAAAAGGATGGTCATTCAATCTACAAAGCAGTGTGTACAATAACGTTTTTTACCTTTTTGATTTTGGTTACAGGTTTTTTTTTTTTTTTTTTTTATGAGGACACTTTTATTTTCAAAACAGATTCTGAAAAGAAAATATCCTCATAAAAAAAAAAAACCTGCAAACAAAATCAAAGAATTAAAATAGGGTTTTGTAGAGATCGACCTCAGTTATTCAATGCAAAAAACCATTTCAAAATATTAAAATACAAACAATATTTTTAAAAATATGTCCCATAGGATTAACATTAGCAAGTGGTTGTTTTACAATACATCAGTAATACATTAAACAAATTTATAAAAATGCAGGTCCCAAATATTCTCAATAAATTTTTTATTATTTTTTTAAATTTAAAACAAAAAAATAGGCATTAGAACGACTGCTAAGACCTAAAACTGCTTAACCACTTGAAATAAGTTTTTATTACATTAAATTACAATAATAAAAATATTAATAAAATTTTAAGAACTCCTTGTACAAGATACAAAATGGTTGCTTCCACAGTTTTATAATAAAATATTAGTTATACTCTTCATGCACACCACTTTCTGTGATATCGTTGAAAACGGTAAGATTCCTGACTACAATAAGGCCATGTTGATAATGAGAAAGGAAATTCAATAATCCTGGATCACAAGCAATTTTCAACCCTATAAAAAAGAAGAAGAAAGTATGATGTAAATGGTACAGTACAGCTGAATGTTATAAGTAACCTCAATCATTCAATAATATGAATGAAAATATTTTCTACATATACACAGAATAATAAAAAAGTTCTCAAAGAAAATAAGTTAAAACTGGTGTGAATGACTAAGAACAAACAATCTTCTTGAAACACCATCAAAAATTTGTAAATGCGCTAGGCCTTTCGAAAGATCTGAGTCTTTCTTCGTCAGGCGCAAAAAAAGACGTCCTTCTACCTGTCTTGCCTCTGCTTTCATAGTAGAAGGACGTCTTTTTTGCGCCTGACGAAGAAAGACTCAGATCTTTCGAAAGGCCTAGCGCATTTACAAATTTTTGATGGTGTTTCAAGAAGATTGTTTGTTCTTAAAAAAGTTCTCGCTATTTTGATAGTTTTTTTCCCACAATGAAGCATTCTGATGCAAATGGGAAGGGTGCAGCAAGAATCCCACGTAACCATATAATATACAGGGTGATTCTAAATTGTTCTTTCAAAATAAGAGGGGTGATAATACTCATCCAGACGAGTAATAATCACCATAGAAAATGGGGTCGCAAACCACTCACTGAGTCGCAAATACAGGGTGTTTCACCCTAACTGAAGTCGGTAATAATTTTGTGAAAAATAACAATATTGCAATAAAATGTAACAATATGTACCTTATTTTGTATGAAATGTGATAACATCACAAAAAGTTCTGGAAAAACAGGGTACTGGACAATTGATGATACCATATAAAATGATAATCACAGTCCAAATGTGGAAAATGCATACTGCTGGTGCATATAATGTAAACTTCTATCACTTTTTTTTTGTGATGTTATCACATTTCATACAAAATAAGGTACATACAGTTACATTTTTATTGCAATATTTTTATTTTTCGCAAAATTATGACCGACTGCAGTTAGGGTGAAACACCCTGTATTTGTGACTGAATAAGTGGTTTGCAACCCCATGTCCTATGGTAATTATTACTCATCTGGATGGGGACTATCCCCTTGTACTGTAATGTTTTCTCTTTCAATAATTCAGTTCCAGTGTACTCCGAGTCAATGATTAACATCTAAAACAATTTATTCACTTTCATATTTACAATGTAAAATTTACACACATTTTAAAACCACATCACTCTATATGCGACATAAACTCAATCCTCTAACATACACATTTCTATATTTACAACACAATACAACTCTTATACAATCCGCCACGCTTTTCTTGTGTGTGTGTGTGGGGGGGGGGGGATATTTTTTAATCAATTTGGAAAAAATAACAATCACTGTTGTGAATTATGAAAGCGACGGCGCACAGTGATCCCAAATCGTGATTATGTGGCCCAAAATCAGAAAATCGAAGTTTCGTATTTCAAAATAGAATAAATTCCACAGTATTTAGAAATATCGGAAGATTTATATTCTTTAATATTTTGGTTTTATAAGCTCACATGAATTCGCATTGCTTATGTGAAGTTAGGAGTTTTGAGCGTTTTCTGCTGTTGCTTGAATTTCAGGCAAATTCGCTGCATTCACACTCTAAGACCTTTTCAGATAGTTTATCGTTTTTTTCTTTGCACTTCTCTGAAACAACATTAAATTACATATGTGATTTGATTTTTCGATTGCAAAAATTAAAAAAAGAGGAATTTTTTATAAAAAATATATAGTTTTAAGGAATTTTCGTACATAAAAAGTGATATACAAAAAAAGTCCTTCCGAGTTCCTTGGACTTTTATTGTACAAAATGTAGAATGAACCTTCTAAAATCATATCCCAAGAGATTTATTGCGACTTTGAGAGAACCAGCAGTTTGAAGTTGGACATTGGATATTGCCAATATTAGTCCAAAATCAGTAATCGGGTTTAAAGTCAATCTAATTTTCGCACTGACCCAAAATTGTCAGCGTTTATACAACATTCTAATTAGCATAACACTGTCAATTTCATTTTTTTTAATTTGCGGGTGGGGGGGGGCGGGGGGTAGCAAAACAATGGTATGGTTTCATGATTTGATTCCTTCTATATGCACTTTTTCAATATGGGCTTAAAGGAATTTTCTTTTAGATGACCGAGCCAATTTTGCTCAGTTTGAAAATCGAAAACATTTTTATATATTGAAAGAAAGCATGTTTTAAAAAGATTTTGACTTTAAGCTTTTTTTTTTTAATTACTTCTCTTATTTTGTAAATGTTTAAAATTAATAATCCAATTTCAATTTTGAATTGAATGGTTATTGCCTAGACTAGAATAAGAAATTAAAATCATGCATTTTAGAGTTAACATAGTATGAAATATTTTTTTTTTTTTGTATTTACCGCCTTTGAAAAATATAACTGTAGCCTAATAAGTAATAGATGGCCTCACTGGATTGGTTATTTATAGCTTCAGAGCACATGGTTAGCTGATAATGAACTATTTTGGGCTTCTAATAAATTTTTCAGCATCATATTTGTCTTAATGTTTGCTGATTTTTTAATTAATAATTTATTTGCAATCACTTCTGTATCTTATATTGCTATTTTCAAAATATAATAATTTTTTGATAATTCTTTAGTTTTATGTTTCATAATGCTACTTGCAAATTTGTATTATTATATTATTTTGGAGGTAAAGGGGAAATAAAAAAGAATTAGCTTAATTATAAATAGATTTATATTGTATTTTAGACAATAGCTAATAGTGGACCACTGTGCCCCAGTGGGTGGACCAGTGTACTGTGCTTCCTGGGCACACTGGCCCACTTTACGGGTGTATATAATTTTTTTTTTTTTTGAAAAATGTATTTGGAACTATGTTCTTTGAAAATTATGAGGCATGTAGAAAGGTTTAAAGAACATTCAAAAATATTTTCAGGTAGATTGGTCTCTCCGTTAAAGAGAAAAAAAATGTTAACTGCAAAAGTGGTCCACTGTACCCCGGTCTTCCCTACATATACAATACACGTACATATATGTATGTATATAACACATATACGTGACGACATTGAATTAAAGGATCTATACTTATAAGAACATACACATATTATAATTATACTTTAAGTATAAAACATTGTAGAACATAAAATAACATACCTTTAATGTTATTCAAAGGTGTTTCTTCCATCGGAATTTCCAAAATCCCAAACTGGCAAAAATGTCGGTCGAAAAGCGTTCATTGAGAGCGTCTTCTTCCCTTCGTCTTGTTTACATACATCAGGATCACGTGATCACTTCCTTGTGCGCAGGTGCGTGCGGATTTGAAAGAGGATTTGATTTTCCTCTGAGGTAGTATCTTTTAACTGCGCATGTGTCAGCCTGATACCTCAGCCTAGAGATCTATCTGCACGGGCCGGCCCGAGGCCGGGCCATACTTTTTCCTGAAGACTCGGGCCGGACCGGGCCTAGTGACTGTTCTTTACGGGCCGGACCGGGTTCGGCCCTTACTTTTTTCTGGACGAATCGGGCCATGTCTAACTTATTTTTTCTGTACAGAGCCGGGACTGGTTTCATTTCTTGTCTTCACGGCCCAAAACTTTCAGTCCTAGTTTTGGGCCAGTCCGTATGAAAATCCTTGTCTGGGCGTGACCTGTCCGTTCAAAGGTCAGTAAAATGAGACTGGCCCAAAGATTTTTGCAAAATATGCTTATATTTTTGAATCGCCATAATTCTACAATTAAACATTAATATTTATTCGTTTTAAAGAATAGTAAATTTCTACACTAATTAAAATATAGCTAAATTAAAATATAGTAAAACGTGTGAAAATGAACCTGCCTATGACGGAATTCTGTTTTTAACTGAAAAACGTGTTGATCCATGCAAAATTAATATACTAATACGTAAGAAAAGAATATATAATACATTTACATTTGCTAAGAAGGGAACTTTTCTATATCGCATTTTTTTTCTTTTCTTTTCTATGTAATTGAGTCTTAGAAGATTTTAGTGTATAGCATTTTACAGATTTTTAACAATTCAATGCATGGAATATGGATTAACAATATTAATGATAACTGAAACATTTACATACAAGAAATAGCAATTCATTAAAAAAATAAATATCGGAGCCTGCGGCACTTATAAGTTTAAAAACATGAAAAAAAAGTTACGAGAAGTTCTGACCAAAAATATTTATCTTAAGAGTGAAATTTTTAAGCAAATCGACATAAGAAATCAATGTTTTGTAGCAATTCACTCGGGCAGAGATTTTAACTTTTTTCCGGGCCGGGCCGGGCTCGGGCCAAACTTTTAGCTGGTATACCGGGTCGGGCAGGGCCAATAATTTTTTTCTACGGGCCAGGCCGGGCACGGGGCGAACTTTCAACTTTTCTACCGGGCCGGGCCGGGGCAATATTTTTTTTCTACGGGCATGGTCGGGCCAAAAAATTTTTCTATGAGTCGGGCCGTGCTCGGGCCTTGAAATTTCGGCCCGTGCAGACCTCTACCTCAGTCCTTAGAACTTTTCTTTCTCGGGCTGCTGAAATCGAAAATGCTATTATGGGTAGAGTCTGTATGGGCCGGGATTGGCTCGAGGCCCATACCCGTGTTGGCAGATTAAAGACAATTTTTTAACGGGCCGGGCCGGTGTAAAACTCAGCCCGACCCAAACCGCGGGTCCGAAACGAACCCGAACACGAAACAATGAAGGCCAACCAGACCCGCAACGGGAAAATATAACGCCAACCCAACCCAACCCGACCCAAACTGCGGCTCGGTCGGGTTGACTTCAACTTTTTTGTTAACCCGACCCAACACAAAAAAGTTAAAATCAACCCGGACCCATAGCGGGAAAATATAGCGCCAACCCGACCCGACTCAAACCGTGGGTCGGTCGGGTTCGGGTAAAAGCGGTAACCCGATCCGATGCAAAACTCTCTTCTGCAATATTTTACTTTCATGCGATGAGATAGTGTTTAAAAAGTGTTTCGAAACTGTTGTGACATCAAAGGTTCAGGTGTTTTCAAAATGTTCTAAAATGCGTTTAGAATCTGAATATGTTGTTAAATTTTGATTGAAACACTATCTGAACACATTTTCTGCCCATGTAGTTTTCAACAACACTTTACAGCACACTTTATTTCTTAGTACAACACAATCGCAACACATTCGCAACACAATATAAACACTTTTGGTTAGAAGTGTTTATTATTATGTTCATTTAGTGTTGCAAAAGTGTTTCACGTATTTGCAGTGTATTTAACAATTTTACCTATTTTGATAAATTTTCAATAGCAATTTTCTATAAACTATTTAACCGTTATTACAATACAATAATTAGGATTCAATGTGATTTTTAATAATAAACAACCTATATAATAACAGTACAATTCAATACAAATAATTAACATAAATTATTAATTTATAAACCTATAATATTTTTTAGTTAATAAATAAATTTTTCAACATATCTACGGAGGAATGCGACTGTCCCATTCATCCCCATTTGAAATTGTCCCAAACAATCCTATGATACATAGATTCATTTGGCCGCCATTTTGCCACATAATTTTTTTTGTCACATTGGTTAATATTCATTCATTTTAATTACCAATATTGAACCTTTAAATAAATAACTACAACATATCTTATTTGTTTATATTGTGTGAAATATTTGACAACTTCAAATATAAAAAAAAAATTACTTTTAAGCAGAGTTTCAGAAAATGAAACTTAAAAAAATGAAAACTGCCATGTCCTTTTAATTTTGGTTCTTAAGCACACTATGCTAGTGCAATATATGAGAATAAAAAGCAACTAAAAAAGACGTTCATTGCCTGAAATATTCAGAATGTCTCATTCATCCCCCAGCTCCCCTACTTATTTTTATGCACACTAATTATAAATAAATACGTTTCATTGTATTTGTGTAATGGAACTACACTGCTCAAACAAATTAGGAGAGCAAGCAAAAAAGTGAAGAGGAGTGCAAGACATCCATGTATGGGCATAAAATGTATAGTACACGTTTATCAATGCGCAAAACAGAAAAACGGATGCCAAAAATTTTGTAAGGGAGTTTTCATTCTTTGAAAAGATGGAAATAACATAAAAAAGATGGTTTAGGGCAACAATTTGGTTACCTGTAAATGATAAAGAAAAGTATTGTTTAGAAATGATACAAGATTTTTAATATGGCGTGTGATCTCCTCGAATAGCTAAGACTGCTGCACACATGTTTTCCATGGATGTGATGAGGTTATCGATAAGGTTTTGGGGAATACTGTTGCAGTGCTCAAGAATTGCAATCTCCATGTCCCGAACAGTAAAAGGAGAACTTAGCCTCGCAGCAGTGCGTCGTCTGAGTATGTCCCAAACATCCTCGATCGGATTCAGGTCAGGAGAGCATGCTGGCTGTTCCATACTTTGTATTGTTTTAGCTTCAAGCATGTTTTTCACAAGACGAGCTGTAAGCTGCATGATGTCTGGTATTATCATGCATGGGAAAAAAGAAATAACTAATTGTTGCGACATAAAATACGACATGAGGTCTCAGTATCTCGTCTGTATAATTTCGGACAGTCAAAGTGCCATTCCGAATGTTATGCAGTCCCATATGTCCACCAATGCTGATTCCAGCCCATAGCATCAACCCACCTCGTCTCTTATGTGATCTTTCACGAACGAACACGGGATTATTTTGTGTGCCTTTTTCTCTTCATGCCAAAACATAGCAGATGTCACATCCAGACTGAATCGGGACTCGGAGGGGGGGGGGGGGTAAACAGAATTTGACTCCAACAACATTGCTTCCAATCTCGATTTATTTGCCCACCTTCTTTCGGCCGCATAGTTGTTTGAGATCAACAGAATACAGACCACTGGCTTACGTGCATAGAGACCATCCTGATGAAGCCTATTTCGGACTGTTTCGCTGGACACCATTCGTCCTGTGGCCAAGAACAACTGATTTGCAGCAGAGTAGCATTGTCCGTTCTGTCTCGACGATCTGTTAACAAGACATATCGGTCATTAGTTTCTGTCGAAACACATGGCTGACCTTGCCCTTGTCGATGCCTACTATTCCATGTATCTTGGAATCGATTCCACAGCCTTCCATTGACACTTCTTGCGACCCCAACAGCGTCCGCTACACTTCGTTGTGTTTTCCCATATTCAACTGCCCCAATAACACGCTAAGCCATGGATTCCGTTAAATCACATTGTTGTGACATTTTCAAGTCACCTTTTCTCAAAACACAAGCTGAGCAATTGAATTGTACAATTGAGACAGTGAAACAGACGCTTCTGCATAATCCCGATTTCTGCAATTATCTCCTTTTTCTAGTTTTTGCCATCATAAACTTTAATTTGCATGTGAAGTTTTTTTTTATCTCTTTTCCACTACCCTTTAAATTATGGATGTTTTATTTTACGTTACTTATCGGTGTAAATATTTGAGTAATTTTGTTAAAACCATGTGCTCCCCTATTTGTTTTGAGCAGTGTATTAATAAGTAACTTCATTGTTAATAATTATATGCATCGAGGTTATTCCATATTACATTCTTAGGTTGGAAAAAAAATCTGTTTAAACTTAAGATTTGACAAGCATATTTTGAAAGAAAAATGAAATTTTCAAGAAACATTATAGTGCATTTATTAATTATTATTTTTTTAAGCATGAATTTCCTTTGCCAAACAATGTAGGACGTCTTTTATGATTATGGCCAAAAGCAAATTTTTCGTCAACTTGAAATCATACTAAAAATTTTTAGAAGTATGTAGGTAAATTGCAAGAAGGAAAAAAAGCTAAAACTTTTACCATAAATAAAAGTAAAGGAAAACTTTAGACACTTGCAAAACATAAAAACAAATATCAGAAAATATACATTATAAATGATATTTTCGATGAACTAAAATGACAGAAATCTAGTTATACGAAATTCGAAAAAATATCTAACGGTAACATTTGCTAAGAAACATTCAGATTTAGCAGGACAGTTTAATCTTCTGACTAAAATTAAAAATTTTATACCAAATGGTAAGTTTTGGGGTAAAATAGTTAAAATTTAAAATGTACATGCTTGGGTTTCTAATATTAATATTTTTTTTACTTATTCTCATATTAAACATTTGGATAGTATTGCTCAAAATTTTGCAAAACAAATTATAAATTATTACGCGAAACGCATGATGTCGAATATAAAATTAAGAATATTTTTATTACGATCTATAGTTACAGACTTCTTATACATTCTCAAGATTTTTTAACCAATTTCTCAGAAATGTTTAATCATTAAGAATAACATTCGCATAACAAGTGATTTAAAAATAATGTAATAGCAAAGCTATGTTTAAAATAATTTTTTAAGAAAGGTTATACTTGAACTATCGGATTTTGTTTGGTAAGAATTATAAGTGGACAACAAAAAAATAAGCATGTCAACAGCTAATATATTTGATTAAATTTAACTGTCTGGTGCACGATAACCTCTGCGGATATTAAATTGAAAAACCCCTGCGAACTGTGATTTTGATATTTGTATTTCTGTATGATGTAGAAACATTATATACTGTTTAACAAATCTTTAACAAGGGTAGGATAGATATAAAAGCCATAACCTATTTGAATATTGAAGTTCGAATTACGCTTTTCAATTTTTGTTGTTGTTTTTCGGCACAAGGTAATATTATTTTTTTCTTTTCTTCCTTTTGTGTAATGAGTCCAATGTTTGAAGTTCACAGAACAGCTGTTGAAAAACTTTAAATAATAATTATGAATGATTCTAAAAATGATATTAGAGTCATTTTGCAATTTTTTAATAAATGTAAGATTTTTTCAAAAGTAATAATATTTTTCCTTAATAATTCATATTAAATTTATTGTAATTGCATAATATATTTTTCAGCTACTTGAAAATTCTTGAAGCATGATTGATATAATGCCTTGACTAAAATTAAACATGAAAAACTTTTGATTTAAAATTAATGTATTTTTTTACTTTGAAATAAATTATTTTTGCTATTTATGCAAGTAAAAGAAAACTATTAATTTACATCAATACAAAAGGAGAACGTGATTTGAATATTAATTATTACATAAATACGAAACTACATGTAGTAAGAGAATTATTTTTTTTTAACGCTTATAAAATTTTTATTGGCATTGTTTTGAAAATTTGTCAGAAAATTAAATATTACGAATCCAAAATAATTTGTTCTTAATAATCAATTTTTAATTTACTTTAATTTATTTTCTTCATTATCTTAAAAATCTGAAGTAGGAGAAGTGTTAAGAAAGATTATACTGTTAAATCTATAGTAGCTTAAGTACACTGGAGATTCAGTATTAACTAGTATAGACTTACGTATGCAAATAACGGAGTTGTGAAACCATCTAGCATAACGCGATGTAGTCGGCAGCTCCAATGTAAGACGACAGGCATCTGACAAATCTGATTCATGCTTCTACAATGGCTGATTATCATGATTTAAGTGACTTTGATCCTGACATTATAGTCGGCGCACGAGAGAGAGGACACAGTAACATCTCTGAGGTAACGATGCGATTCGGACATTCGAGTATGACCATTTCATAAGGTTATCGTGAATATCCAGTATCCGGTAAAACATCGATTCTCCGACAGCGGAGCTGCTTCAAAAAAGTACTTTCAAAGAACAGGATCATCGGCAACTGACGAGAATACTTAAACGAGACTGACGTGCAATACTCCCTCGAATTTCTGCGGATGTAGTGCTGTGACACCAACGCGTGTCAGAGTAAGAACTGTTCAAAGGACCGTCACTGATAGGGGCTTTCTGAGCCGCAGGCCCACCCAAGTACCGTTTTTAAGGCATAAAGCTTTACGCCTCGCCTGGGAACGCCAACACCTCCGCTGAATCGTTGATGACTGGGAACATGTTGCCTGGTCTGATCAGTCACGTCTACTAATATATCGAGCGGATGGACGTGTACGGGTATGGTGACAACATCATGAATCCATAGACCCATACATGTCAACAGGGGATTGCTCAAGTTGGTGGAGCCTCTGTCATGGCATATAGGCGTGTACAGATTTTGTGATATGGAAAACCAGATACGTCTACAGACGAATCTGACAGGTGGTGGTTATGAAAGAATCTATTCCGATCATCTACACTCATTCATATCTATTGCACATTAAGAAAGACTTGTACAAATTCAACAGGACAATGCGACGCCCCACACATGGAGAGTTCCTACCGAGTTGCTCCAGGACCTCCTTCGGATATCCTGAAGGAGTATTGCACGTCAATCTCGTAATCCACGTAAATTCTCAGATTTGAACATAATTGAACATATCTGGGATTCTTGCAACGTGCAGTTAAGAAGAGATAGCCACCACCTCGCACTCCTGTGTATTTTTGAGCTGTCTTAAAGGATTCATGGTGTGTATTTCCTCAAGGCACCTTAAGATATTGATCAAACCCCTGCCATGCCATATTACTGCACATCTGTGTGCCCGTGGTGGCCATACACAACATTAGGCAGGTTCACCACCATTTTTTCTTGCATTTGTTTAGATCTATTTTAATTCGAAACATTTAAAATTTAATATTTAATTTCGAAAAACAAATTTCTACATTACAAATCAAAAAAATATACTTCTTCATTTGTATTCATAAAATTTTCCATAAATATAACAGTAAATTGCGAAAAAAAAATATGGAGTAATATTTCAACCATTTTCTTTTTTAGTTATTAATCGCAGCATTTGTTTTTTCAATGTTCTCAAAAAAAAATCTGAAATTTCTAATCCTAAAATGTTTTTTCCTGTAAAATGCCCGAATTAGATTCTGAGTGTGAAAAAATTCTTTTTAAAGTATAGGTTTCGTATGATAATGCATGAATATTTTGTTTTAAGGGGTTTCAGGACTCTTAAAGCTTCAAAAATTTCAAAAATTTTATTTTCTTTAGATGCTAAACACCTCTCTTTTCTGAGCATTTTCATATAATTGTCTCCTTCAAATTCTCATTAAAACAGTAGTTATGGTTTTTAGAACTATACTCGCTCAATAACTAATGTGGCGTTTCCGAAATGTTAAGTCATTTTTCTCCAAAAGTCGTTTTTGGACGTAACGCGAATTATATCTCAAAAACGTATGAATATTTTTTCATAAAATTTTCAAAACATATGTTTCTTGTTGCTATGTATAAACTGGACCTAAAATTTCCTTTTTATTGTTGAAAAAAGTATTTTTTTAAGTGATTATATTGTTGAATTTTTCAAAAATTTGTATTAGCTAAATACAACTTTGTATTAAAAATATAAAGATGTTTTAAATACACATTTATTTAGATTCATGGTAATTATTATAATCTGAAGTATAAGTATGTACCAAAATGTTTATTCTAGTTGCAATATTTATTGTCTAAGCGTGCGCGTAATCTGTTATACCAATTTTCTTCTCATGAAATATCTAACAGTTTGGAGCCCCCTGTAAATGCTAATTCTGCATCTTGCAATTTTTTTAAATACATGAAATGAAAAAACATACGTATATATTTCATCCCAATAAAAATTGTCTACTAAAATCAAATACATTTTAAGATATTAAATGTTGAAAATGGTCCTTTTTTTCAATTTTTTCAAATTTAAGAATCCTGAGACCCCTTAATTAATTTGATTAATTATAGAAAAAAATATGATAAGGATATTTAAAGCATTTTTAAATACAGGGTGCGTCATAAGTTCGTGCAAACTAAAAAAATTCGTAATAAAAGAAATACTGTTCGGAGAACATTTCAGTTTGCGCGAATATGATCAGATTGACATTTGATGTATCACCCTTATGTATAGAAAAATGATTTCAAAAGTACCAAAAAGCTCACACATCACACTGAGATGTTTTCTGCAAATCAGGCAAACACAAACAGACAATGAAACAAATCACTAAAACATGCAACTGTGCATTTATTATAAAAACATGTATAATAAATCACTTATAAACAGTTACAATAATGAAGTTAATAATGATATGAAATATATATGAAAATTAATCCACACTCGCAATTTTAATTTTAATTTAATTTAATTTAATTAATTTAATTTTAATTTAATTTTATGTTTGCAATGTTTTTCATTATGTATCATGTCTCGTGACATTGTTTACTATGTTCATTGTTTTTAAATTATGTGAAAATATTTTCTATTGTGAATGATTTTGAAAATGTTGCCGTTTATGAGACGAAACGATCGTCAATCTTAATAAAAATATTTTATCACTTTTATATAGCATTATTTAACGTAATGTGCATTTATTTTTGAGTGAACGTTGTTCAACATGACCACCACCTCCACCACCAGATATTAGGCAACTGAGGCGCGTCAATACGCTTATTACAGCTGAGTGCAGCATGTCGGCATCGATGCCACCGATGGTCCTCTAAATGACATCTTTCATTTACAACAAAGTAACTGGAAAGCCCAGGTACATACGAGACTTTAAGTATCCTCACTACCGAAATCTGACTGGGTCAAGCCTGGAGATCTCGAGGGCCACGCAACCTTAAAATCTCGAAATACTTCTAGGTTTCCAGTGAAAGCGTCCAACAGGAACATTTCAAAAGAATAATAATAAAAAATCTAAATATTAATATTTTGCTAAACTATGCATGAATAATTTTGACTTCATTTGTTTTTTATGCTTTTCCATTGTTATTTTGTTGTTATACTATAATTTAATAGAACAGCTTAATAAAACCAAGAAAACTATTTTGCGCAATCCCTCCTTACAGTGTAGGAGAGAATACGCACATGGGTAGGAGAGATTGCGCACATAAGTAGAAGAGATTGTTATGAATAACAACTACAATTAAATTGTTAACAATAATAATTACACATAATCGACATTGTTGAAACGTTTTTGTGAGTAAATATTATTGTACTAGCCGCCTCTGGCGACCAGTTTGGTCTCCCTTAAATGCATGCTAAGCATTGCATCATGTTACTTTCATTCTGAAACTAATTGACTTGCTCAATCCTTCCCCGAGTCCAAAGATTCTGATAGAGAAAGCAAGAATTCTTTGCAAACTTGATAACATTTCATACATTTTTGTTGTTATGCGTATTTCGTCTTTTTTGACAAATACCTCATAATTTTCGTAGCTGTAAAACTGAGTGAAACTTCAAGTGTTTAAACTGAGATTTGTTCATAAATTATCCAAATTAAACTTATTCTAATTAAACATGCTGTTACTTCAATGTTATTTTTTATTATTAATAAATTTATTTAAATTTTGCAAATCATGCATTTGTAATTTTTTTTCATTACTTAATAACTAAATAATGAATTAAAGAAAAACCTAATTTGCTGAACAAATTAAAAAAACAAAATTTGTTTCCTAAATTGTTTAAGCCCTAGAAGGGCCGATATTAAGACATTTCATTCAATTCGTTCTACATTTAATGCTAAATTTTTGTAACAAATAGGCTAAACCAATTGAACATAAAAAAAAATGAAATTCATACAATATAATGCTTTTAAACACCTATGTACTTAAATTCCGTTCAAATGAAATCGAAATAAATCTTGGACTTTTTGTTAAGTTTTGTATTTTGTATGTAGCTTATCATATTATGTACAATCGTCATAAACATAATGCAAAATCTGCAGTACAAATATTTACAACTTAAAAATGGAAAAAGTCTAAGATTTATTTATTTTTTTTTTCCTTAACAATATCTCAAAACAGCTAACTCTATAAACAACATTGTCAGTACAAATGTTGTAGAGCTTAAAATTCTGAATAAAATGAGTACCATCATTAATATTTTTGTTCAACATTAAGGTCGCAATTCTATTTCAAAATTTTTTAAATCAAGAGCTTGAAGCCAGGAGAGACCAAGTTAACTTAACAATATCTCAAATTGCGGGCTTAATATTGAACAAAAATACTAAGTATAGGTACTCATTTTACTCAGAATTTTAGGCTCTATAACTTTTGTACTAGCAATATTTATGATAGAGTTAGCTATTTTGAGATATTGTTAAGTTAACTCGGTCTCTCCTGGCTTTAAGCTATTGATTAGCGATTAAAGCAAAATTTTGAAATAGAATTGCGACCTTAATGTTGAACAAAAATATTAATGATGGTACTCATTTTATTCAGCATTTTAAGTTCTACAACATTTGTATTGACAATATTTTTTATAGAGTTAGCTGTATTGAGATATTGTTAAGGAAACTAGAAAAAATGCGTTTTTCGAAAATAAATATGTACTTATTTTATAGCATTCACCCAAGTACAAGGAAGAAAACATAGTACGTTCATTTTAGACCTAAACTGAAGGGATTAAAACAATTTCCAGTTTTCTCCTAATTAATTCTGAGGTCATCCCCCTGATGATGGGTCTAAAACTTTGAAGTAGAATTGTGACCTTAATATTCAACATAAGTATTGAGTGTAGGTACTCACTTTACTCAGAATTTTAAGCTCTACAACATTTGTACTGACAATGTTTTTGGCAGTGTTAGCTGTTTTGAGATATTGTTATGGTATGCAAAAAAACGTGTTTTTTTACTATAAATCTATACATATTTCCTAACGCTCACCTAGTACGAGGTGGAAACATAGCATATTCATTCTAGACCTAAACAGAAGGGATTTAAACAATTTCCAGCTTTCCCCTAATTAATTCCGAATTTGGCCTTTTTTTGCTCCCCCACCACTAGACTATATCGAGTTATAACGCTTTTAAACTACCCTCAATTTTTTAAGAAAATTTAATTTTTAAAATTTTTAAAGAAAACTATGAGAAGTTTTATCATATGATTCTGTTTACAAATGATATGGTTAACCATCACAAAAAAGCTCACTTAATAAATTTTCACGTAATAACTTCAAAATTATTAAACTACATCTCAACTTAAAACTACTTTTTTTAAAAGTGATCTAACTTATATGGAAAAAAAATCACTGTCAATCTCAACATGACTACAGTAGTTACTGCACATACATAATTCTACCTCCTAAAAATGTCTAAACTAGGTAAAGTTCCAAAAACTTAAAACAAGTCGAAAATTGTACTTTAAACGTGGCAAATGAGGTGTGTTCTTACTGCAACTAGTTTTATATATATTTAGACCTTGGTCCAATAGCTGTTGCACTCTAATGCAAAAAGACACTAATAGAAATTTTATTATGGTTATATATGTGGGTTTTAATGTGAATAATAAATTACATAATCGAAACTGATACTCTTGAAACTGTGAATATGTATAAAAAGGTTTCCTGCAATTCGTTGTGCACTATACCTGTGTGATGGTTGAGAATTTCTTTGTTCCTGATAGCTACCTCTGGCTGATCGTCGACCATCAAAATTATAGTTATTTCGACCATGATAGTAGCCTCTATTTTTGTACCTAGTAAAAAAATTTGGATTATACTTTCCTTTTGAAGTAGGTGAAGGACTTTCTAGCATTTCAGATGCATCATTAGGTTTAACCATATCCGATGAATTATTCACAAAACCTTCACTTTCTGACGTATCTTGAGGTATCAAAGAATCTTTAATCTCAAAGTTTTGGGGAATATCTGATTCATCTTGGTAAGAATTCTTTGAACTCTGTTTCCCATATCTATATTTATTGTAACTGTCATGGTTAAATGACTGTTTAACATATCTTTGGACATATCTATTATCGCTTCTGTTATCAATTAGTCTATTAAAATTTCTGTTCTTTCCTCTATAATCGAAACTTTTACGGCAATCTTTTACATAGCCTTTTCTATCATATGCAGGACTATCAATTTCATCAGATAAAATTATGCCCATCCGTAATCCTGTATCTTTTGATTTATTTTGTTTGTATGCCTTTACTAATTTATTTATTTTCTTAATTTCAATATTCTCACGTGATTAAAATCAATTTCATCATCATTATTGACGCTCGCTAAATTAATCAAGAAATTATCTCATGCATTATTATCATCTGCATCTATAATATTTTCATCACGTGAATCTAACAATGAAGCTTTCATTTTATTATTACTTATGGCAGCATGATTCAATTTTATAATAATATTCTTCAGAACTTCAATATAACCTAATTGAACATTTTTTCGTTTGCCAACGATTTTAATTCTGTTTTTGTCTATCGCCAAATTTAATTTACTAATCACATGATATCCCAATAACATATCATATGCAAGAATTTTTAATACATACAAATTACCTGCAATTAGAAAACCGTCAATACTGAATTCATCGCGAAAGTATTCTTTAGGGTAAACAACAACTTCATCTATGCCTGACAAAGAGATATTATTTGAATATAATTTGGCGATCCCATCTTTCTATAATATTCATAACTCACCAAACTAATATCACTTCGAGTATAAATTAAGACATGTGCATTTTCCCCGTTAATATCAATATCCATCATGCGATACGGCTTGGCGCTGTTTGTTTCCTCAATGTCTGCGAAATTCATTTCTTTGTGATTTTATAATCGCGGATTTTGGCTACTATTATTTATAAATTGTTGTTTTTTTGAAATTATCATAATTTTGACCTGGTAACCACAGTTTTGTATTAGTATTTTCACGCATTTTAGATTTCCTATCTTCAAGTCGATGTGAATTTCTATTCATGGTTTTAAAATTACGTCTTGCTGTTTCATAATCGTCTAATTTATTTACTAATACCTCAGCATTTTTAATTTTTGGAAGATCATCGATAAAATGTTCTTTCATTTCTATAGGTAATCTTCGCTTGATTTATCTACTACTATTAATTCTTTCAAGGCTTCAAAATTAGATATATCAAGACCGCCTACCCAGTCTTCCAAATAAATTCTTAACTCAAATGCTAGATCGCGCCAATGGCTGTATATTCTTTCTTATGCGACATTATTTTTTGCCTAAACTCTTCTGGCATCATTTTGAATCTTTTAAAAAGTAGGTTTCTTACGTAATCGTAGTCATTTGTTAATGTTTCTGGTTCTCTAGCTATAACATTAGTAATTTCTAACAGAATTTAACTTAATAAATGCATTACCCAATTTTCTTTTACTATATTCATCCTAGAAATTTGTCTCTCAAATAAAGCTAAATAGATACCAATATCTCCCTTCCCGTCAAAATGTGGCATTAATTTGAATAAATCTGGTTGCTTACCTGAACCAGTTACTGCCGAACCGTCATCTATACTTGTCGTATTGCCCTGAAACTCAATTTTTCTTAATTCGTATTCCATTTCCAATTTCTTTACTTCTCTTTCTGACTCTATCGCTAATTTCTTTTCCTCTAATATTCTTTCTGCTTCTAGTCTTCTTTCTTCCTTTTCTGCTTCTAGCCTTCTTTCTTCCTTTTTTGTTCTCTCATCAGCAATGACTTCAAGTCGAACTTTAACAAAATTTTCTTCATAATTATTTGATTCAGTCACCAACTTTATCAAGTCAATAATTCTTGAACTCTGAGGCGCAACTATACCTAGGTCATCACACAATGTAAACAAATCTGCTTTTCTAGCTTTATTTAGGACGGACATTATTCAATTTGTTGACATTTCAACATACCAAAATATTACACTATCTCGTAGGCTTGATTACGGATCATCTCTAATCATTATACATCAGACGAACAGTTCATTTTTTTCACATTATAAGTGTTCCGTACTTGTAATCTCATTGTAGCATCGCCCTTGGCGACGGAACACCACTCCCGCATCTGTGCCAATTGGCATCTATTTTTGTAACCCTTTTTTATGCAACCTAGTTCATGTATTTATTGCGTAGTTATTTTTTTGAAGAAAAAACAATCTCAAAATGGCAACAAGCCATTCTCTCAACTTTGTAGAAATTTTCAAATTCAAAATTGGCAACTAGCCATATTCTTTTTTCTATCTTTGAAAAATAAAACTTTGTTTTAGTTAGTGAAATACAGTCCGCTTAATTTTCTTATTACACCTCCGTACATAATGGTCCTAGCGACCCGGAGGTTAAGCCAGCGTAATTAGAATTTACTATATTGTCAACAAGACATTTAAACAAAACAAAAAAATGTCCGACGCGGACATAACAGCGCTCAATAGAAGACGTGGAAACATAAAGGCTCAAGATACAAAGATTTTCAATGCTACAGATGGCAAGACTCTTTGTGTTTCAGAACTGAAAGCTCAACTAGAGCTGCTCCCAAAAACCGAGAACAAATTTGAGTTGATTAAAGAGGAATACTACACAATTGTAGATGAAGAAATGATCAGTGAAGTAGGAGAGCAGATTTCACAGACGGATGAAGATATTCAAAAAATAGAGGTAAGCTTACAATCCTCTATTAATAAACAGTATGAAGAAAAAATTGCTAAAATTAATATTTCTGAGTTTAAACTGTCTAATAATAGTAGTGATATTACGAAAGGAAGCAGCTTAAAGCTCCCTAAAATCCCTCTGCCAACTTTCAGTGTCAAGTATGAAGAATGGTCAGTATTTAAAACGACCTTCAAAGAAATAATCATTGATAATCCCACTTTAAAGGATAATGAAAAATTGTTTTATCTCCGCGGTGCGTTAACGGGTGAGCCCAGAACGTTACAAACCGCTGATGATGCTTTCACTTCCCTCTTCAACGCATTAGAACAAAGATATGAAAACAAAAGAATTATAGTAGACTGTCATATAAAAAATATTTTGAATATATATTCAATGAAACATGAATCGGCTAAAGATCTTCGTAATTTATTAGACAATTTAAAGAAGAATTTAAGGGCTCTAAAAGTCTTAAATTTTTAAAGAAACACATCTTCAAACGCAATTTTGCTAAATATTGTACTAGATAAGCTTGACCGCGAATCTCGGAAACAATACAAGTTAACATTAAAGGACAATGAAGTTCCCAATTTCGACCGATTTTTGGAATTTTTGGAACTTAGACATCAAATTTTAAGCAGCATTAATTCTAGCATCGCTACAAAATCCACTAATAAAGCATTATTCGTTAAAACGAATAAACCGCAAAATAAATTGTGTATTGTATGTAAAACCGAAGCTCATCCACTTTATCACTGTGATAAATATAAAAACATGAAGTTAATTGATCGAATAAGTATCGTTAAGAAAAACAAACTTTGCTTTAATTGTTTGGGATGGCATTTATTTAGAAAATGTAATTCAAAAACCACTTGTTTTGCTTGCAAATCGAAACATCACACCTTACTCCATAATTACTCATCATCAGACACTAAAATTGACTTTCAACAAACAATAAACAATCTATTATCGGAAGAATCAATGAATAGAAATCCTCTTTCAGAGGCGCAAAACGAAACTGCAATTCATGCATTTTTTTCGCACAGCAGTAAATCAGTCTTGATAAATACATCCATAATTTATTTGAAAGATAATAATGGCACAAATCGTCCATTCAGAGCGATTTTAGATTCAGCCTCGGAAAGTAATTTTATCAGTTTCGAAGCAGTTAAATCACTGGGATTGAAAAACTAATCAATAAACATTCCGATTAGCGGGATAAATAATTCTCTCATATGTCTGAAGTCAAAGGTCAAGACATGTTTATCTAATAAATCTGGCGAATTTCAACGAGCTGTTGAATTATTACTAATTCCAAAAATAACAGATGTTATGCCAGTAAGGAAATTAAACATACAACATTTAATCCCATCTAAAATATACTTAGCTGATTCACAGTTCTATATTCCAAACAAAATCGAAGTAATTTTGGGTACTGAATATTTTTTTTGATTTCCTCCTTCCGGAAAAAATAAATTTAGGTAATAATTTAACGTTGCAGTCCAGCATTTTCGGTTATCTTGTTTCAGGAATCATTTTCGATACGGAAATAAACAATACTGAAAGATATTGCTTCCTAACAAAAAATTTAGAAAATTCAAACAATACACTAAAGAGTTTTTGGGAGATCGAGGAAGTAAATGACGTGCAACCCTGTATAAGTGAAGAATTGGCTTATTGTAATGATCATTTTGATAAGACACATTTTAGAAATTCTAGTGGCAAATTTGTTGTAGAAATGCCTTTCAAACCAGAGCTCTCTGAAACCTATTTAGGCAGTTCCAAACGCATTGCATCAAAAAGATTAAACTATCTTTGGCAACGTCTAGATCGCGATCCCACAATGAGAAATTTATACACAGAATTTCTTAACGAATACAAGCAGCTGAATCATATGCATGAAATAATAGAAGTTAATGATTTCGATCAAGGATATTACCTTCCCCATCACGGAGTTTTAAGACCGTCGAGTGCCACAACGAAACTGCGCGTTGTTTTCGACGCTAGTGCCAAAACAACGAATGGAAATTCCCTTAATGATTTATTATGTAAGGGTGGAGTGCTGCAAGACGATCTCTTTTCTATTTTAATAAGATTTAGGAAACATATTTACGCATTCACTACAGACATCAAGCAGATGTTTAGAATGATAGAAATAAATCCCTCTCAATATGAATTTTTGAAAATTCTGTGGAAGGAAAACAAGGCTTCTCCCATACAAACTTTCCAACTTTCTACGGTTACATATAGGACAGCATGCGCCCCATTTTTAGCGACTAAAGTGTTACAACAACTCGCCTTGGATGAACAGCAAGATTTTCCCTTAGCTTCAAAAATTCTCTTGCAAGATTTTTATATGGATGATTGCCTATCGGGATCCTCCAACTTAGAGGAATTTAATTTAGTTAAAGGTGAATTAACCCAACTTCTCTTAAGAGGGGGAATGCAACTACACAAGTGGTGCACTAATATAGCTCAATCTGGTGACAAACAATTATTTCTCTTTGATAGGAATTCCGAACAAATAACAGTTAAAACGCTGGGGATGTTATGGAACAGTACCAGTTATGCATTTACATACAAGGTCAACATCAGCGCTGTCAACAATTTTACAAAAAGAACCAGTCCTTTCGCAAATTGCTTGAATTTATGATCCTCTTGGCCTCCTAGAGCCAGTAATTACCAAGGCAAAAATATGTATGCAACAATTGTGGCTATTTAAATTAGAGTGGAATGAAGCTTTACCTACGCATATCTCCAAACAATGGGAAAATTTCCTGGCTTCTTTACCATATTTAGAATCTATTCAGGTACCAAGGTGCGTTACAACTTAGCACGTCAATTCAGTGGTATTGAATGGATTCTCAGACGCTTCATCAAAGGCTTACGGTGCAGTCTTGTACGTTCAAACGTCTAACTCTACTGAAACTGTTACTCATCTTCTCTGCAGCAAAAATCGTGTAGCACCAACAAAGGTAATGACTGTGCCTCGTCTGGAATTATCTGCGTGTTTGCTTCTAGCTAAACTAACCTGCAAGGTAGACTGTTTAAAGCTTCAGATCGATTATTTTTTATTGTTTTCAGATTCTACTATAGCGTTATCCTGGATAGAAACTGCTCCAAATCTATTAAAGACATTTGTTGGAAATCGCGTTATGCAAATCAAAGATCTTTCAAAGAACTTTCATTGGTTTCATATCCCTTCTCAACACAACCCTGCTGATTTAACAAGTAGAGGACTGGATGTGAGAAACCTTGCCTCCAGTCAGCTGTGGTGGAGGGGTCCTCCACTTAGTGTTCTTAATAACTGTTTAACAGAAACTTTTCCAAATATTAACTTTGAAAATGAATATTATTCCCAAGAACTCAAGACTGTGCGCAATATAACCCTGTATATTAATTCTAATGATTTTTTTGATGATTTAATTGGTCTTACCAATAATTTTCAGAAATTAATTAGAGTAGTAGCTTATATTTACAGGTTTTCTTCAGCTTGTAAAAAACAAGGAATTACAACAGGTCCCTTGTCAATTGAAGAGCTGGAGAGAGCAGAAATGTGCATTATTAAAATTGCACAGGTAAGCTATTTCTCTAGTGAAATTTCTGCTCTGAAAAAGAGAAATATAGTAGATAGCTCAAGTAAGTTAAAATTCTTGAGTCCATTCTTAGATAATAACAACATTTTAAGGGTAGGAGGTAGACTGAAGAAATCGAATTTAAACTTCGATCACAAACACCCAATGGTTTTACCAGCAAGCTCCCGCTTAACTAAATTGATATTTAAATCTTATCACAAGAGAAATTTTCATGTCGTACCTCAAGCTCTGCTGAATACTGTGCGTCAAAAATATTGACCACTTGGCGGCAGGAATATTGTGCGTAAGGTTGTACATGAATGTGTACGATGCTTTAAATTTAAGCCCATACTGGCTAACCAAATGATGGGGGATCTTCCTCCAGAAAGAATAGTACCTAACTCCCCATTTTCAAATGTAGGTTTAGATCTTTCTGGTCCCTTCGAAATAAAATATAAGGGCTAAAGAAAGGGCATTTTTCAAAAAATCTACGTCGTTATATTTGTGTGTATGGTCACTAAGGCCGTACATTTAGAATTTGTCTCCGACGTAACGTCTGAAGCTATAATAGCAACGTTAAAGAGATTCTTCTCGCGTCGCGGTAAAGGTTCGGTAATTTTTAGTGACAATGCTACTAATTTTGTCGGGGCTTCAGCAGAATTGAAGCGTTTGCACAAACTTGTAATAAGTAATGAAGTTTCAAATTTTTTGGCCTCAGAAGGCATTAATTGGAAAATTTCCCCTCCTAGAGCGCCCAACTTTGGTGGCCTTTGGGAGGCAGGAGTTAAGGCCTTCAAATACCATTTCAAAAGGGTGGTGGGCTCAACTCGCCTTACTCTAGAGAAATTTCTAACGGCAATTACTCAGATCGAAGCAATACTAAATTCGCGACCACTTTCTCAGTTATCTACGGATGCAAACGATCTTCAAGTTCTGACCCCAGGCCACTTTCTGATAGGAAAATCGCTTAATTCAATTCCCGAACCTAATTTGCTTGAAGTAAAGGAAAATTTGCTAAATAGATGGCAAAAAGTTCAAAAGGTTGTTCAAGTTATCTGGAGGCGCTGGCAGAATAATTACTTAAATAATCTTCAACAAAGAAATAAATGGCTATTTAAAAGGCCAAATATTCTGCCAGGCATGTTAGTTTTGATTAAGGATTCCCAACTCCCCCTTTGCAACTGGTCTCTAGGTAGCATTACAAAGGTATTCCCAGGTGCAGATGGAATGGCTAGGGTTGCGGAATAACGCACCGCTAAAGGCATATTTAAACGGCCTATAACTAAATTAAGTGTTTTACCAATTAGTGATAATTTGTCAAAAAACTGAACTTTAATTTAATTTTCTTATGTATTAGTGCTTATATGATTCTCATAATTTGTGCTATTATATGTTTCTTTATTATTCATGTTGCATTTTGTATTTTGAAATATAATATTTCAACGCCGGGCGGGATGTTCCGTACTTGTAATCTCATTGTAGCATCGGCCTTGGCGTCGGAACAGCACTCCCGCATCTGTGCCAATTGGCATCTATTCTTGTAACCCTTTTTTATGCAACCTAGTTCATGTATTTATTGCGTAGTTATTTTTTTAAAGAAAAAACAATCTCAAAATGACATCAAGCCATTCTCTCAACTTTGTAGAAATTTTCAAATTCAAAATTGGCAACTAGCCATATTTTTTTTCTATCTTTGAAAAATAAAACTTTGTTTTTGTTAGTGAAATACAGTCCGCTTAATTTTCTTAGTACACCTCCGTACAATAAGTTTCAGTTCAGAAAAATATTTTTCTTTTTTTGATTCAAGTACGAAATAGCTTCGTTATTCAAATTCAAATCATCCAAATCCAATCTAAGTAGTCCAAAGCTCGGCCTGACCCCCTAAAAATTTGGGTTTTAATTTGAATTATATATTACTTAATTGAAACTGATACTCTTCAAACTGTGAATATGTATAAAAAGGTTTAATACATCACCAAACATACAGCTTAATATTCAAAATAACATTGTAGAACTCGCAGAAGCTTCCCTGAGCATTGCGTTAAAATAAACTCCATTGCTGAATATCTACAGAACAACCACACCACGTCTCGCTCTGCAATTTTAAGTTGAGTTCACGTTTTACGAGTCTCACTTCAGATATCACGTTCATTTAACCCTTGAGTCTTATCTTTTATTCCCACATATATATTAAATTCAGTAATACGAAAATAATATGATTAATCTTAAATATGATGTAATTATCATGCCAACCTAGAATCATCACCTATCATGGTATATCTTTAAATTAAACACGTATGATAGGATTTAATAGAATGAAGAAAACTCTTATTAATATGTTTTTAAGTTTTGATTAAATTTTTATAAAATTTGAAACGATTCGAAAAAATTCTGAAAAGATTATATGCATTAAATTTCGAAATATTTGGTTGGGTAATTTATGCGCTCTTATATGCGAACAGATAGAGTGGCGGACGGACCAGACGCGACTATAGGTGGTACGTACTTATATAATTACGAACTCACTTAACAACTAGTTTTGAAGTAAAAGAAAGCTTAAAAGCCGATATAATTCCTTGAATGATGCTGTATTATTTCCTATGATACACAACTATCATGGAGAAAACAATTCCCATTGTAAATTATACGAAAATCACTGAAACTGTTCTTCCGCTCAAGGAAAGTTTTCGTTGCGAAAAAACAGCTTTTTCCAGCAAAATTTGCATTTTATACAAGACAATAACGATAATACTAATAATTATAACTTCGCATAGTACTAAAAAAATACGAATTTCTATGCAACTTCATTGCGAAAGAATGTTTTAAAGTTCAATTGAACAGATTGCAATCAATCAATTCTTTGACGTTAGTGTAGACGTCCACATTTAAAGAAGCATTCTTAAAGTATGCAACTTTAGTATCAGAGGAGTGATACACATAACTATAATGTTATGTAGGATTAGGTTTTAATATCTATTTCAAAATTTTCTTCTAAAATCACCAATGAAATAGTATATGTGGAGCAAACATTCAAACCATGCTTTCTCCTTTAGATACAAATTTTCAAAAAACACAAAAAACTGATAAATTAGAAAATAACTTGTATTTAATTCTAATTTTTATTGTGTATTTCTATTACTGGTTATTAGAATGAATTGCAAGCATACCTAAGATATTAAACATAAAACAAATTAATAAAATGCGTTTAATATTTGGAGAAATCACGTTTTGACCGAATTCAAAGGACAAAACATGTTTTGATTGTTTGACGAGAGGATAAAGCGCTTTTTGAATGGAATAAGTTCTAACTCACAAATAATACAAAAGCATTATTTTATTTGAGTAAATACAACACTTCAGTTGATTATTGATAAAATAAAATGACAGATTATGGTACTTAGTAGTATTCATTAAATATTTACTAAATAAATACTTGTTTGCCAGAAATCCACTTCAAATTTTAAAATCAATATCTTCATCTAGACAGTCGCACACATTCCCCTCTACTTCATTGCAAGCTGGTAAATCATGGATAATGTGGTTGTACCATTTGAAGACATCATCAGGTTGATTTTGCCACTGTTCACCATACATTACCTTCAAAATTTTTTCAACATCTTTTTTCTTTTCAACTGATATGGCGTGGCTAGGAGGAAGACATTCTGAAACAACCCTTTGAAAACGTTCAACTGTAACTCCCAGAAGATTTACATCCTATTCTTCACCTAGATCTTGAAATTTGTAATTCTGGAAGCCTTTAATCTTAACAGTTCACTTATTTTTCTCTAAAACAATCCGTTTCAACTGTGATATGTATTGCAGGTTTCGAAAGTACACATTAAGTGACAACTGTGATTGGCAGACTGGAGAAATCATTGTTTGACTGAATACAGGCTTTGGAGGAAACACTCTTTGATAGAAACGTCAAGTTTCAAAATTGATTTATAATCGGAGAAAACATTTTTTGGGTTAAAAATACCGTTTATTTCTATGCAATTTAACACAGAGATCATAAAAATAACAATAACTCATTTTTTATTTTTTCGTGAGAAAACACGGTTTGAATCTTTGCTCCTCATATAAAAAATGTGTTTCCTTTGCATCAAAGAAATCCTCAAATCTTGCTAAAGATTCAATTAAATTGCGCTTTTCATAGAAATTTTTACGGATATTCAGATATTACACAGATACAGAAATATCTTTCATAATTAATCTTTAACTTATGTGACTAAAATGTGTCACACATCTGATGTGAAACCGTCTCACAAACCACTCGAATAAAATTAATACAAAAAATAGCTTAAATAGTTGGATTTACTTAAATTTTGTCCTAACAAGATCGTTGTACTTCTCTTAAGAACATGTGAATTAAATTGCATGGGAAAAGTATTTTATTCATATTACTTAACTTGAATACAGAAAAAAATACTTTAAAAAAATAAACGGTAGTTTGCTAATTTTTTTTAATTAAACGTGAAAATTAATCCTGTACAAACTAGTATGTTGTGGCCATCACAAAACTTTCTTCTATCTCATACTTGTCAATACCTCAAAATTCATTATCACAGTGCATCTATGCTCATCATGAGGATTCTAAAAAGATGAAATTCCGTGCATTAGTTCTTGAGATATTACTGTCCATGAAATCGTGTAAATCCATCAAAATGCAGCATAGCAGCGCCACCTATTGGGTGATTTAAACCATAACCTAATTATCATCAACATATGTCAATGTCTAACTGAATATGAAGTTTGGGGGAAAATCCGTGCATTAGTTCCTACGATAGAGCTATTGCGCAAATCATGACAAATGCAGCATAACAGCGTCACCTGTTGAGCGATTTACACAACCACATAATCAGTATCAACATTTATCAAGGTGTACTTGAATCTGAAGTTTGATGAAAATTCGTGCATTAGTTCTTGAGATAGAGCTATTGAGGAAATAGTGCAAAATGCAGCATAGCAGCGCCACCTATTGGGCGATATTCACCAACACGTAGTCAGCACCATTTCATATCAAAGAGTAACTGAATCTGAAGTTTGATGAAAATAAGTCCATTAGTTCTTGAGATACAGCGATTGCAGAAATCGTGAAAAATGCTCTATAGCAGCGCCACATGTTGAGCGATTTACACCAAAATGTACAAAATGTCAATTCATATCAAGGATTAACTGATTCTGAAGTTTAGTGAAAATTGTTGCATTCGTTCTTCATATACCGCTATAATGGAAATTCTGAAAAGTGCAGCATAGCAGCGCCACCTGTTGAGCGATTTGCACCAAAACACAAGCAGCACTAATTCATATCAAAGTATACATGAATCTGAAGTTTGTTGAAAATCCAAGCATTAGTTGTTGAGATAGAGCTATTGCGGAAATTGTAAAAAATGCAGTATAGCAGCGCCACCTGTTGAGCGATTTACACCAAACTGTACAAAACATCAATTCATGTCAAGGATTAACTGAATCTGAAGTTTGATGAAAATCCGTGCATTAGTTCTTGAGATAGAGCCACTGCGGAAATTGTAAAAAATGCAGCATAGCAGCGCCACCTGTTGAGCGATTTGCACCAACACGTAATCAAGATCAAGTCTTATCAAGAACTAAATGAATCTGAAGTTTCATGAAAATCCGTGCTTTAGTTCTTGTGATAGAGCCATTGCGGGAATCATAAAAAATGCAACATAGCAGTGCCACCTGTTGAGCGATTTACACCAACACGTAATCAGCATCAAGTCATGTCAAGGACTAACAGAATCTGAAGTTTCATGAAAATCCGTGCATTAGTTCTTGAGATAGAGCCATTTCGGTAATCATAAAAAATGCAGCATAGCAGCGCCACCTGTTGAGCGATTTGCACCAAACACTAGTCAGCATCAATTTGTATCAGGGACTAACTGAATATGTATTTTTATTAAATTCTGTGCATTAGTTCTTGAGAAAGAGCGCCCATAAAATTTATGTCACACACAGACACACAGACAGACGGACAGACAGACAGAGAGACAGACAGACAGACAGACAGACTCACAGGGAGACATTTTGTAAAAAAATGTTTTTCGGGTTCTCTGACCTTTAAAACGTGTAAATCCGTCGAAAACCGGAATTCGAAAATTTTTATGAATCCAATACTTTCTTCTTGTAAAGATAGAAGAAAGTAAAAATCGTTGCAACAAAGTATGAAAATTGAAATGCAGTGTTTATTTAAAAAAAAAAAAAATAGTATTTATCCTACAAATATACAAGTGTTAAAGTACGTCATTACTGCAGTTAATGCTTATTTTTCAAGTACATTCAATGTATACTAGTTTTTACCATGAAAGGCACTTATAAGATGTTTTTTTCTAAATTGTTCTTTTCGTAATAAAAATTATGTTGAACTCCATCAGAAATATCTTTATTTTCATCATCGGACAGTTCAGAATTCGTATCGTGATCTCTTCCATCAATAAAATCTGCATCGTCAGAACGTTCAATATCGGAATATTCCTGATCTGACCTTGTTCATAATGACTTCATTTTCCTTCTGGCTCAGGAAAGTAGAATGTTTACGAGGTTGCGACAACATCATATTAGACACTAAAGAAAGGCAAATAAAAAGACAACTAATCACAAATATTGTACTACAGATTCAAATGATCACACAACTGATGTGATGCCGTCTGACAGACCCCAGAATAACGAATAACAAGTTTAAAATCTACTCAGAGAATTATAGCTTTGTGTGTGACCTTGGCAAACTGCTAGAAGAAGGTACTAGTACAGGCAAGTAATATTCGCACTTTTAAGTGGTGAAAGTGTGTATAGCTAGGAGTCGAAGAGTCTGTGAGTTGCGTCACATCAGTTAAAAGTTTTAAAAACAAAAACAAATGATAAGTAGGAAAGTATGAACCAAGAGTTGTAAAATTCCAAGTCGGTTAAAAATGTTCAAGCCAGGATTCGAATTAGGAATGTCTTGGCTGAAACCGCCAATGCTCTGCCAACAGATCTATCCAGGACTGACAATCGAATCCTAGTCCAGACTTTCTTCGCCAACTTGGAAATTTACAACACTTATGATTTAATAACCAATAATTGTGTCAAATATAATGTCTGAATAATTGTGTCAAAAATTAAGGTTAGTTGGGGCAACTGGGCTATGATTTTGCATTGTGACTCTGGAGCTTCTGACAATTCAGCTTCAAAAAGCTAATGTTCATTTGAATTAAAGTCTGAACTTCTGTAAATGTGTTCAGTTAGGTTCCCTCTATCAGACAGAAATGCTCAAAATTACATTTTACTATTTAAAAATATAAAAATATGCATATTTAATCTTTCTTTCCTCATGGGTCCAGTTGCCCCATAAAAATGCGGTAAATGGGCCAGGGGGGGTCTATGTTCCACACGCGTTTATTTCTTTTCATATGTGATATCAGGTCCTGTTTGAAAAAAAGGGTAAACAACTTTAAAAAATTTAAACCAGGCAGATCATGTCAATTGTATGTGAATAAAGAGCGTTGTAAGAGAAACCTTCGGTGTCAATGTGTCAAAAAAAAGTACTAAAAGTGAAAATATTGGATTTATTTATAACAAAAACATAAAAATTAATTAAATACTTATGTACTTTACTATAGGTAATAAGTATAAAAGTCACATGGGTATTTTAAGGAAAAAATAGCAAGATAAATCTATGAGCAAACGGCTATGTAAGTACTTAAGTACTTTATCTGTATCCAGGGATCGCATTACATAGCAAAATTTTTATTGTTCCTACCTGAACCCTTAATCAGTTATCTTCATGATATTTTTATTTAACATATTCTAAAGAAAGGTGGGATGAAGATATTATTTTCAAAATAGTGATAGGAACAATAAAAGTTTCCCTTTAGAATACGACCCCTGTATATCGTAAAATTTCAAATATTGCATATCTCCCTTTCAGGAGCAAGGTTCTTTCATTCGTAAAAAGTTGAAATAATTTAGTGACACCAGTATTTACAAGAAAATCTATTTGAAAATAAGTAAAACTATATTTTCTCGTACTTAATAATGGTGAAATTTTCATTATAAAATTCCGATGCCAATGTGGCAATTAGGAATTAAAATTATGTAATGTAATAACGACATCACTGCCTCTCAAGGGGTCAAGAAATTTGGTTTGATACCACCCAATATGCATTTTAAATTTTTATTACGTAATTTTAAAATGGTATTCTATAATTTTCTTTATTATGAAGAAATTTACTTCTACGTAGTAAGAGAAACTAAAAAATATATTTATAAGTATTGGTGTAACTGGATATGGCATGGTCCAGTTATCCCGGATACATGCCCCAGTTACCCTATTCTTGAAAATTTTATGGGGTAACTGGGACACCGGGCTTACATTTGAAACTTGAAGTAAATATGTATAGATACCTAATAATATTAATGCAGCTATATGCCTAATCTTAAAAAAAAAAAAAAAAAAAAAAAAAAAAGATTGATTAATAAAAGTACTTACCGTATTTTAATAAAAAGCCGTGGAAGTTCAACCAAATGGACGTTGTTTTGTTAAAAAAGAAACCTAAATTTTTGACAACCTATTACAGCAAAACGAGAGTTATGACTGAGTTGACACGCGTTGTTTTAGGAAGTAAAGATTAAGGTGTATTGTTCACAAAAGCTAAAACTTAAAAAAACATCAACAGTGTTTTATAAAATAGCCTATGCCCCAGTTACCTCGTGGGTCCAGTTGTACATAATAAGCAACTAATCTTACTCTAATTACTTAACCCTTTAATGCATAGGGTAGGATGCGTTCCCGAAATTTCATAATTCAGAGAATCGGAATTCATACCAGAATATATAAATGGTAAATTTCGGTTTATTTAATAACGAAACAGCTGTTATTAAATGGAGTGAAATTTTCTTTTTTATTTTTCTGGTGAAAATACGGAATATGTGAATAAAAAATCCAATAAATAGGGAACAATTATGGTATCATAAACGATACCATTTGCATTTAAGGGTTAACTTAATTAATTTACTTACTGTATAAAAACTATTAAGACAGAAGCCTAAGGGGGATGAAAACATTCTGCTATAAGCTGTTTTTTCGTCTCAGAGGGTAGAACTATTGTGCATTGTGTTATAACTATACACTTAAGTGTATTGTATTTTTCTACATGTGACACTTTTTATGGTTTTATATAGTTATATATAGTTTCCGTTTTATATGTCTTAAATTAATTATATCTTTCATTAGTTATGTTGTTTAAATAACTTTGGCAAAACTGAATATCATTGCACTAATAATACAAATTTTATCATTGACTAGGCACATAGCGCGTGTTTAGTTTATACAGTAAAAGGAAAAATACTTTTGAACAAGAAGTAAAACATTTTTCTTAGAATTTAACATTTTAAATATTAATTAAATCTTTAATCAGGAAATAATCCTTTATTTTTATAGTATGAGTCTGTAATATTTTTTTAAAGAATATACACAAAATTATTAGTATCTAGAAAACATAAGTAATAAATTATTTAAAGATTACAATGCCCCAGGACCCGCCCAGGCATTCTATATAAACGTGATAAAAAAAACTTAAATAAGCATATATATGGTAGAACTTAAAAGAAAGAAGAGTTTCTAAGGAATTATATAACTAGTACAATGTTCTACATTCTCTAAATTGGTGAGCAGAAATAAGAATTTATTTGAAATTCGCAAAATCGAGATTATAATATGGAACACTAAACGTTTAACGTTATTAAACATTTTTTTTACTAAAATAATTTTAGATTAAGTTTTTTTTTTAATAATTTTAATTATATTTTCTTTATTCTGTTAAATCTTTCAAATAACTGAACAAAAATTCGAAATAGTTATTTAAATATGAACTATAAATTAATATTAAATTATATATTCGTTTATTTAAACAGACGTAGTTCTTAAAAAAGCTTTTCGAACAATTTGTTTTATTAATTACAGGAACGAAATAATTAAAAATAAAATTTTATAATCCGATTTAATTACACTTTATTATATTTGTTTATTTTCTTTATAAATATACATTGTTTCATTAGCTCTTCGATAAAATATTTTATATTAAATAGAATTAATAGGGTTCATTAGAAATTATTTTGATAAAATAATGTTTTCTAACTTGTCAATTGTTTGAATAAAATAAGCTTTCATTTAAAAAAGAAACAC
The DNA here is from genome assembly GCA_963932465.1 of Maratus speciosus. Lineage (NCBI taxonomy): Eukaryota > Metazoa > Arthropoda > Arachnida > Araneae > Salticidae > Maratus > Maratus speciosus. The sequence continues at coordinate 558,000,303 of OZ010789.1, forward strand.
ATTTAAATCCCAAGAAAATAAAGTTTTCGAAATTCATTGCAAAGTTTTACAACAATGATTATATTTAATAAAAATCAATACAATTCGTGTAAAGTTTCTGCAGTGAAAGCAAATACAGAAATTTAATTATCAGTATTTTTTAATATATTCTTTTGAAAAGAACCAAAACCTTATGTTGAAAGATTAAATATCAATCAATTTTTTTATATATTTTTTGTGCTAGATTTCGATGAAATTTTATAGTAAAAGAAAAATATATATACGTATAAAAAACTAATATTTTTATATTCTGTTCCCTTTTTTAATTTAACATATAAAGGATTTCTAGAAAATAACATCCAGTTTTAAAATTCAGATTATTTTTTTATTGTAGGCGAGAAGGTGAAATTTAAAACTATATGATTTACTACACTAATATTACCGCTATCTGTGGAAAATTCAGTTTAAATTTGTATTTTCATTTCACAACCCCGTCAAGACAAAATATAAATCTGTAAATTAAATAACTCAATACAGAGATGATAATAGAAGAAAATGAATGTAGCCAGAATCAGAATAAATTTTCATTTCACATATCATAGGGATATAGAACATATCGGTAGATAGAGGTTAAAAACTAAGGGGAAAGGATTACAAGGACTTTGATTTAAATCATTTATCTCAACATCTAGCCCCTATAGGCCCCGCCCCCCACCTCTGCCAGCCCTCCTTTTTTTTGAAGAGCCGAGGCATCCCTCAGCCTCTTACACCCTTCCCCGCTCCCAAGAGCATGTCATCCTTGGGGCAAGGCCCAGCGGCCCCCCTCCCAATAGTCTTAGTCTAATATTCATCTGTAACAACTAACAAACTATTTCTAATTAACTAGGTCAGATAAAAACAACACCCGATCACCCCCTGCTAAGCTGTAGATTCGCCCTCATAGTAAGTAGACGAATTACTCATCAAATTAAGTTAATGTCAGCCAGTACTCTTAACTAAATTACCAGTAATTTAGGTAAATTTCGCAGCTTTTACACTTAGATAGCTCTGGCCTAGTGCTAAGGATAATTATAATTTATATCAACATATTAAAAACTAATCCATGAATAGCAATGTGCAGGTACCAGACAACAAGATCAAAATGTTAAGTAACCAGATTAACTAGATTCACAACTAAGCAGTACGCATAGACGATAGTATGAAGATTTAGGCGCCCGTCAGATTTATTAAAGATACGCGGCGATTAGGCGGTCACCGAACCGATACCAGGTATCAAACCCGTTCAGCTGAAGTGGCCAGGCAGATAGGAGCCTGGTAATCGGTTAGAAAGAAATAAAGAAAGAAATGGAGGAAATATTACTAGAACACCAAATTTTATTACCAAATCTTATAAAGCCTTCGTCAAACGTCGCTGGTGACACCAAAATGCAGTCTGGAGCATCGAGACAAAACCATACAAAATTCTATGCAATTTATATAATATCCAAGTCTCAGTGTGTCCCTTACAATTCCTGTAAGACCACCTCATTAATGGCGTTCATTTTAGGCTTCCTATGGTGAAATTGGTATTAGTTTCAACAATGAGTAATTGTTGAAAAGTACTAATACAGGGTTACTACAATAGCGCCAAATTTTATATAGTGACGACCATCAGCACTAATTCTTCCGCAGATTTTATAAATAAAATATTGACATTTTAATAAGGAAAAAGTTGATATTTCATTGACGTTATCATCACTACAAACTCAGCCGCAGACATCTTGGAATCCTTAATTCAAATATTAGATGAATTAATCAGTCTCAATCTAATTAATTATCTTCCAAAATATAAGTGTGCAAAACATAAATTCAAATTTAAGAATCACAATAAGTAAACATTGGTAATCAGCATCAGAATAAATTATACAAAAAAGAAAAATGTTTGTGAAATGAGGCATTTAAGACACAATTGACAGAGAAGGCATTTGGACAGATAAAAGCGGCAGTTTTACATACTCAAACTTTAAAACAGTCCGATTTCAACAAAGAATTCTTTTTAATCACTGGCGGATCTAAATCTGGGATTTCAGCGATACTGGTAAGGCAATACAATGATTTTCCAGTAATAATTGAATCTTTCTCGAGAAAAATAAAAGAATAAGCGAAAAATTACACAAATATGAAAGTTGAATTATTCGTATTACACGAAATTATATTTTGATGCTTAGAAAATTGGGAATTCACACAGATTCCAAGTCTCTACACATACCATTTAAAACTAGAAAGCCAAAGTGAGGTAACATCCAGGTGATTAATGAACTAACAGTATTTTGACTATCAAACTGAGGAGATTGAAAGTGTAATAAATCCAGCTGATGACTTACTTGTCATGAAATATGAGCATTATCCAAATTAATAAAGATAATAAAAATTATTTGTTTCTAATTAAACAATCTCTTTCTAATGATAATTTTAAAACGAAATAGTACAAGGATAATGATTTATCAAAAATTACAGAAAAAATAAAAACTGTAAATAAATAAATAAATTTACAAGAAAATTTTATTTATATGAAGATAAGATCTCCATTCAATAAAGAAGTCAGTCGCCAACGCAACGTGAAAATGAGCTTGTTATTGCAGCTGAAAATGTCAAGAGTGCAATTATCGAAGAGATTCAAAGACATAATTTTGGTTTTACGAAAACTTACGAAGTAAACAAAAGAAGATTTTGCTGGGATGGTATGTACAAAGATATAAAAGAATTTTTCATAAACTAATTTAATACTACCAAAACTTAAAATTATGCAAGTACATACTCAGAAGGTAAAGAAGACACACTTGCCCCCTTGATGCACACAAGTGTGAATTTTCTTCAAAGAAGACATGTTAATAAGGTTACTCTACTATGTAGTAGTGTAATATCTGCTGTCTCTGTGTGGCTGTTAACAGTGAGTTATATGCGACTGAATATAGTGAAATTTTAGGAACAATCTTTGGATCAGTCTTGCTTTATAGGGTACTCTAGCTGCAATCAACAATTTTTCGTTTAGGAAGCCTTCTCCTAAGCTTGATATATTGAAGTCCTTGCTTTGCATGTGGAAAGGAGTTTGCTACGATATTGCTACTGTTGCACTCTCAGAAATAGAATTCTCACTTTTAGCAATCCTCAAGCTGTATTTCGTCGTTTTTGAAGATCATTTCCTATCACCATCACGTGACTTTTAAGGAAAGGTAAACTCTTAGATATTTGACGAAAGTTTTTCCTCAATCACGGTCAGACTCAATGCATTTTAAGGAAACCGTTGATGTACATCCTCAAATCCTGCGATTTTAGCAAGCAGATATTTGCTTGTTTGTATTAGTCCCGTAATAATTTATTTTTAAAACAGCACTTTTTAGTGCTTTTCAGAAAATACTGAAATATATGTTGTTATTGTTTCTTCATAAGTTATTTTTTCAGCTGTTAAAATTTTTAGGAATGCTTATTATTATTATCATTATTACTTATGTTGTTGTTCGTTATGTTTTAATTCGAAAAGAATATATTTCCTGTGTTCAAAAACATCTAAAAAGAAAATTTAATCAATAAAATTTCAAAGATCCGGGATATCATTTTTTAAAATTTATTTAAGAAGTATATTCTGTTTTCAATCAGATTAAAAATAAACATAATTGATCCCTTTCCCTTTTATAAACAGTAAAGTGTTAAAATCTTATCCACCTACTCAAAGTGATAAAATCTCACGCAATCTGCACTTCACAATTCGTTATTTGTGTGCAACAAATTAACCAGACCATATTCTAACCATGCATTGAGCAAAGAAAATTTTACTAATAAATGATTTAATCAAGCCATAATATAATTATTTATTGACCATGAGAAAAACATAATAATAAATTAGCCTTCCTTAAAACTATCAACACCGATAAAATTACAATCTATCTTATAAAAATATAATCACGCGGCAGCTTTCATTACATCAGTCTAAAAGCACTTTCGTACAAGTCCCCAACAGCCTGGTCGGTAGAGCAAGTGTCTCCCACCCCAAAGCCCGCGGGTTCAAATCACGCCGAGGAAAACGGGAAGTGAATTTTTTCTTCCCTTGGTACAGAAGCTTCCAAACTGTTCAATAGATGGCGCCACCAGCCCTTTTTTGACGAAACTTTTGGGGAAATTTATATCGTCAAACAAGTGAAGAAAGTAATTTCATCAATTTGACGAAATATTCGCTGGGAGCATATTCCAGGAAATCGTTTCGTCAAAAACAAAGAAAATTTCGTGAAATCTAAGTATTCATTTCTGAGTGTATGGTAGTGGGTTGTATTTTCATCTGCTTATAACCAATCAATATCTACCCTGTAATAAAAAGTCCTGTAATTTTACAGCAAAAAGTGCTGGCAATTTGTTTGCCAGCATAATATGCTGTTATTTTTCAGCAATAGAGTTATTTTGATTTGACAGTGCAGGCGTAAATTTTACTGCAGTTTCAGCTGTTATTTTTACAGCAGTGTCGTAAATTTTACAGCAAAAAGTGCTGTCAATTTGGGTGCCAGCATTGCTATAAAATAACAGCATATTATGCTGTTATTTTATAGCAATGGCGTTATTTTAATTTGACAGCGCAGGCGTAAATTTTACTGCAGATTTAGCTGCTAATTTTACAGCAGTGTCATAATTTCGTTTCACAGTTTTATCGTAAATTTTACGGCACTTTTAGCCGTTATTTTTACAGTTGTGATGGATTTTAATTTTACAGCACAACCGTAAATTTTACTGCAGATTTTGCTGTTATTTTTACAGCATGTCCCAATCTCATTTTACAGTATTGTCGTAATTTTTAAGGCACTTTTAGCCATTATTTTTACAGCTGTGATATGTTTTAATTTTACAGCACAACCTTAAATGTTTATGCATTTTTAGCCATTTTTTACAGCTGAATCGTAATTTTATTTTACAGCACAACCGTATATTTTAATGCATTTTAACCTCTTTTTTTACACCCGAGTCGCAATTTTGTTTTACAGTTAAAATTAATCTTAATTTTAATACACATTTGACTAGTGTTACAGCAATGTTTTGTTTATGATAAACTTTTCACTGCATTACTATTGCTTATTATTGTCATATAGCAAGGGAAGAGATAAATCTTCAATACACAATTTACCAAAGAAGTAACATTTTGTTTTTAAAAATTACATATAGTACTTTGAAGCTTGCTAGCTATCAAACATTTTCAATGTAAAAAGAAAAAAAAATGATTTAAATAAATTTCTTTCACAAGTGGAATTTATTTTTAAATCATAAAATAATTATGAAGTTTTAAAATGTTAATAAAATTCGTAAATGCATATTTAAAAATAATAAATTTATAAAATTTAGACCACAATTCTATATATACATATTTCCTTTTATTGATGCAATAAGTATGTTTCAAAACTTTATTTTTAAGAATACAATTAAATTGAAAGCATTTAAGATTAATCTCTTATCAGCAGAAAATGCTTTCTTCTACCTTCTTTTAAATGTTAAAACTAAAACTTACATTGTAAAAGGAAAATGTTCATAAATAAAAACGTGGTAAAATGTAACTTGTGAACCTTAATTTTAACCTTAAAAAATAAAATAAAATTGAATGAATAGAATCTCTGAAGAAGGAAAAATAATAACATTTTTTATATATTTTGTTACTGTAATACATGAATATATTGATATTGCCTTAATTCCACAAAATAGCTCACCCCCCCCCCCCCCTCAGAGATTCTATTCAACATTGACTGCCTGTGTGCAACTTCAACGTTTGGTGAAATTTATTCAAAATTGCAATGAACAAATTAAGAGTTGATAAGCATCAAAACTAATGCTCTTAAAGAAATAAATGAACAGTTAAAAGGATGAAATTCATTATTCAATACTGATGCTAATACAAAGTACTCTGATAACATGATTTTTATTTTTATAACAAAATAAAAGATATTCTTGGGTAAATATAAGTAGATATGTACACAACAATGTAAAGTCCGTTGTTTATTTTCGTTATTTTTAATAAAATGTTCTGGTCAAATATATTGCAGTATATAATTCTTTCTTTGTTAGTTTGCAAATATTTTTTAACCTGTTATATATGTCAGTTAATATTTCTTAAATTAAAATGTGCAATAAAGATTTGTGTGTTGATGATATGCTTTGTTTTTGAATTATTAAAATTAAAAAAAAAACAATTAAAATTAAATCTAATTTTTTAAAAAAATCAACAATTCTGACATTAACTGTGGAAAATGTCGATTCTTAAGATATTATAGCTTGATGTTATTGATAAAATGGCTTCAAAACTTACAATTCAATATTTCTTATTTTTGAAATATGAACTCTGAAATTTGATATGGCTACATCAACTCTGGTTTGGATTTTTATCAATTTCAGACACTACTTATTAAATTCATGTGCTTTGTTTGATTATTGCACATTAAATAATAAAACATGAAATATTTGTTTCCCCTTTTGATTTCATCAATTTAAATTTTTATTATTTTTCTAGCACTATTTTTATTATTTTTCATTTGCACATTACTTAAAAATACTTAGGAATCCTAAAAAAGTTGAGTTGCATCTTATTCTAAACACTAGTTAATTTGAAATGCTACAAGTAAATTATTTAAAATTCATTTAAATTTCCAAGCGTACAAATTAATATTAAAAATGCAGTGTACTCTCGATATCTCACAAACCTCAATAAGTCGAAAAAATATTTTCTCCTTTGATATTACCTATTCCTCTAAATGGCTGGATTATCTTGATAATTCGCTATTTCGAAATGTTTTTAGAGTCCTTTCCACATTGCGATATCGAGAGTATAATGTAATAACAATAGTAATTTATCAAATATAATATATAAATAAGCCACATTTATGTAGTATATTTGATAGTATCTACTTGATTAAGTGCTTTATTCAAACAATGTTTTTTCTTGCATTCACTAGTCACTGAAAAATTGAATTAATAATCATGAATTTTAATTGATAAGCACATTTTCATATTTTAACATGATCTTCAGTTTTATAAAGTATTTAGAAAACTGAACAATGACATTTTTTAGTTCAATTTGTAAAATTTTAAATGCATGTGAATTAAAAATGAGAACAATAAAGAGAAGAGAATTTATGAAGTTTGTGCTTTAACATCTAAAAGAACACAAAATCTGGATGTCAAACATTATGTACATTGTTCCTTATAACATGTATTTTCCTATGAAATTAAATTAAAAAATCATTTAAATATATAAAACAGCTTTTATGATTAGTACTTTAAGTATTCATTTTTCCTTGTCAACAGTTGTCATTCATTACGCTTAGACACATTTAAAATTACCATTTCTCACATTAAATATAATTTAGCAAATAAAGCAAACATCCATGATTTTGCTGAATATTAGGCCTGTTTTTTCTTAGATAATGCCATTAGGAAGAAATGATGATTGCAATTTCAGTGAAGAAAAATTTTAATGCAAAACAGTTATCAATGACACATTAACGATAAATTACAATCACTCAAAAGCAGACATATTATTTAAACAGGAAAAGAACACGTGGAATTCAGGAATTCCATCCTTAATTTTTATCTATTCATTTCTTCTATTTTGGCTTATATGCAGCATGCATCTGAAAACAAAAGAAAAAAAATTAACATATAAAATTAATATTTTGCATCTGACTCACAAAATTACATTTCATACATCAGGGCGCCAACTTTTAATTACCTTTTATTTAAGTACTTTATGAGAATTGAGGTAATAGGTATATGTTCACTTTTAAGTTTTTAGGAGAACAAAAACAAAGTTTGGAACTGTATTATAAATCAATAGGTGCATATTTGTTTTAACCTATGAGCACTGATACTAGGAGAAGATAGGAAAAAGTGAAAGAAAAAATGGACAATTACCTTTATGCTTTAGTGCAACAGATTGTACTATTTCTGCTTCCATTGAAACTTTTTGTTTTTTATGAGTTTAAAATGAATAACTGAGTGCAAAATATATTAAACAAGAATGGTGAAGCCAAACTCTAAGCACACTCCATATCCATTCAAATCTAGTTTTACATCAAAATGTAAGTAAGAAATAAGATTAAAAAAATAAATTATCTCAATTATAAAATCAAAAATTTGTCAAATCAAAAATTATAAGTATTATCGAAATAGTTTATTTCAGTTTAATACAAATTTCTAAATTCTAGCCCCAGTTCAAACTGACTTGGTTAGTTCATCCCATTTTGAAATTTTTCAAATTTAACTTAGTTAAAAAGGAAAAAAAAATCAACATCAAAATAAAATTGGAATTTATAAATTACATACAGGGAAGTCAGAACATGGGAACACAAAGAATTTTAACTAAGAAAATACAACTCTTAGAATAAATCTAAAATTCAGAACACGGAGAAATTTAATTGTGTTTGTGTATTCAAATTATTATTTGCAGTTTGTGAATTCTGAACATGGAAATAAATAAATCTGACGAACACACAAAGTCCTGATATTAAGTACACTGGAGCTTGCTAAAAATATTTCAAAGTATATAAACTTTTGAAAGTTGAGCAAAATGATTGATACACTAATTGCAACAACTAGATTGAGTCAAAAATTTCTAACACATCATTTAGTCTAAGAGAATTTTAGAATAGAATTAAATTTTAGAATTTTAGAATAGAAGAGAACAACGTTTTCGTCACCTGATTTTATCAAGGCTCATTTTTCTATATGTTCTTTTGATTTATGTTGTAGTACGTTTGCGGGCGGTCTGGTAGTCAAGAGACGTTGCGTTTACCTGCGGGAAGAGGGGTTATACAGGTCAAAAAACTTCAAAATTATGTCTATTTAACAAGGCTCATTTTTCTATATGTTTTTCCGATTTATGGTGTATTACGTTTGTGGGCAGTCTGGCAGTCAGGAGACGTTGCGTTTACCAGCGAGAAGAGGGGTTATGCGGGTCAAAAAAACTTCAAAATTACGTCTATTTATTAAGGCTCATTTTTCTACATGTTTTTCCGATTTATGGTGTAGTACGTTTGCGGGCGGTCTGGCAGTCTGGAGACGTTGCGTTTACCTGCGGGTGAAGAGGTTATGCAGATCAAAAAACTTCAAAATTACGTCTTTTTAGCATGATTTTTGTTCAAAACATCGGTTTCTACTAACTATTTGTGATATTAATCCATTATTACCAGACGTTAGCAATGTCGCTAAGACTCTGCCAGATCCACATTTATAGGTAACATATTGCTCTCTGTTTAACAAACAACCTATAATTAATTTTCCAGACACAAATTCGGTTGCAAAGATAGTGCCAGACGGCTTTAAATATGGCAACGAAAGTGCCTGTTTCAGAAGTGATTTACAGTCTAAAAATTATAAGTCATGTTTACGCCAATTTATCAAGCTTAAAAATTACCAAGATATTACTCTTTGGCTAGCAGACAACCTATACTTAATTTGACAGACACAAAATCGATTGCAAAGTTAATGTCAGTCGGCTTTAAATATGGCAATGAAAGTGCCTGTTTCAAGAGTTTTATAGTTTAAAAATTATGTCATCTTTACGTCATTTTATCAAGCTTAAAAATAATAAGATATTACTCTTTGGCTAGCAGACAACCTATAATTAATTTTCCAGACACAAAATCGGTTGCAAAGTTAATGCCAGACGACTTTAAATATGGCATCGAAAGTACCTGTTTTAAGAGTGTTTTATAGTTTAAAAATTATAAGTCATCTTTACGTCATTTTATCAAGCTTGAAAATAACAAGATATTAACCCTTTGGCTAGCAGACAAACTATAATTAATTTGCCAGACACAAATTTAGTTGCAAAGTTAATGCCAGGCGGCTTTAAATATGGCAACGAAAGTGCCTGTTTCAAGAAATGGCATTTTTTGTAGGGATTTGGCTTCATTTAATGGCAGTCAACCCTTAACTGTTACCATAGCAATAATCGTTTCTTTGTAAATATATATATATATATATATATGTGTGTGTGTGTGTGTGTGTGTGTGTGTGTGTTGGATTTGAATTTATACATACTTTATTTTCTTTATAACGTGCATGATCAGCAAATTAACTGATGCTCTGGTATTTTTATTATCCAAGATTTGAAAACACGAGTAATGAAAAATTCACGATCACGAGATCAAGGTTTGGACATATTCAAAATTAGAAAAGAGTCAGTCTATAGAATAATATTGTTCATGAAGCATCGGATTACGAGATGACATGGAAGGCATTGTTAGGCCTAATTAAATAATTCGAAAGAAGTATATTATAAGTTTTAAGTGAGAAATGAGCTGTATATAAAAAAGGTATCAACGAAGTGGTGTAAAATTATCTTTATAGAATTGTATTAAAGTGTATGTGTTGTTATTCCAAAGTCTAGTTATTAAAGTAATCTATATATTATCATTTTACATATACTCTTCCTACAAATTTATATATAGTGTATGCGAAAAAAATGTTTAATTTTGTGTAATTAATGTAAATTTATGTGATTGTAATTTTTAAACTATAAAACACTCTTGAAACAGGCGCTTTCGTTGTCATATTTAAAGCCGTCAGGCTTTAACTTTGCAACCGAATTTCTGTCCGGCAAAATAATTATAGGTTTTCTGCTAGCCTAAGTTTAATATCTTGTTATTTTTAAACTTGATAAAATGAAGTAAAGAAGTCTTATAATTTTTAAACTGTAAAACACTTCTGGAACAGGCACTTTCGTTGCCATATTTAAAGCCGTCTGGCACTAACTTTGCAACCGAATTTGTGTCTGAAAAATTAATTATAGGTTGTCTGTTAAACAAAGAGCAATATGTTACCTATAAATGTGGATTTGGCAGGGTCTTAGCGACATTGGTAACGTCTGGTAATAATGGATTAATATCACAAACTGTTAGTAGAAGCAGATGTTATAAACAAAAATCATGCTAAAAGGACGTAATTTTGAAGTTTTTTGACTTGCATAACCACTTCTTCTGCAGGTAAACACAACTTCCGTCTGCCAGACCAGCCGCAAACGTACTACACCTTAAATCGGAATAACATATAGAAAAATGGGCCTTGATAAAATGACGTAATTTTGAAGTTTTTTGACTTGCATAACCCCTTTTCCCGCTGGTAAACGCAACGTCTCCTGACTGCCAGACTGCCCGCAAACGTACTACACCATAAATCGTAAAAACATATAGAAACATGAGCCTTGATAAAATGGTGTGATTTTGAAGTTTTTTGACCCTTTTCCCCGCTGGTAAACGCAACGTCTCCTTACTGCCAGACTGCCCGCAAGCGTACTAAACCATAAATCGGAAAAATATATAGAAACATGAGCCTTGATAAAATGGTGTGATTTTGAAGTTTTTTGACCTGCATAACCCTTTTTCCCGATGGTAAATGCAACATCTCCTGACTGCCAAACTGCCCGCAAACGTACTACACCATAAATCGGAAAAACGTATAGAAAAATGAGCCTTGATAAAATGCCGTTATTTTGAAGTTTTTTGACCTGCATAACCCCTTTTACCGCTGGTAAACCCAACGTCTCCTGACTGCCAGACTGTTCGCAAACGTACTACGCCATAAATCGGAAAAACATATAGACAAATGAGCCTTGATAAAATGACGTGACTTTGAAGTTTTTTGACCTGCATAACCCCTTTTACCGTTGGTAAATGCAACGTCTCCTGACTGTCAAACTGCCCGCAAACGTACTACACCATAAATCGGAAAAACATATAGAAAAAGGAGCCTTGATAAAATGACATATTTTTTGACGTTGACATAGACTAATTGCATTATTAAAAAAATTCTTAGAAGTATAGCCCTATTTTTGACTTGATAATTTTTATTAATAAATTCTTTGTATATGTAATGCAAAAATATTTATTTCTTATAAAACACCTTTAAAAGTCTGTTTGTAATAAAAGCAGACTAGCTTTGACTTTAAAATTAGGCAGGATATGTAGATCAGTGGCGTGGCGTGAAAATTTTCGGTGGTCATCGCAATTATTTAAGTTTGTGGTGAAAAATTATTAACTCTAAAATTCAATGGTTGAATGTTCAAAAAAGAAACTTTAAATCTTACCTTCACTTATACATGAACTCCAAATGTTCTGCTAAAACTGGATCGTAGAGTTTTAAAAGCTTATTAAGAGTTTTAAAATATTGCTTGGTCATCGCCGCATCCAGCGATGACCGGACGCCACGCCACTGATGTAGATATATCACATTTTTAGTGCAGTTAAAGTAAAATATACACATCTATAACAACATGCTCAAAACAGATGTTTTGAAACCAATTTAAAAAAATTGAAAAGTACAGTGATACTGTCTAAGCTAGAATCACTTGGGACCAAAACAAAAATTCGCCTTTCACAGATTTCCTTCTTAAACAGAGATACTTTAGTGATATTTAGGAATTTGGGACTCAGAAATTTTTCCGCCTTAGACAATATTCAGTCTTAGTCATATTTCACTTTACTTATTACAAAAACATCTTTATAAATACTTAATTTTTAAAAAGCAGACAGACAGGAAAGCAAATTAAAGTTATAAACCTTTTAATAACATTGGCATTTTTTAATTTTTTAAGGGATCGAATTCAATTTTAAAAACTCAGTACCCATAAATGCATGTTCAAAGAATATATATATACAATCCTGAAATAAAATAGTAAAATAAAAAAAAGAATTCCAGTAGATAACCTGAAAACAATCACCTCTAATAAAATAATTACAAAGGATAATTTAATATCTGCTTAATCATCTTACTGATTTTCAGAATCTCTAATATACAATAATATCACCTTCATGTATCAGTGCAAAGTATTAATCAGAAACCTACAAATGAGACACTTAAATTGAAAGAACATTAACATATCTATATACAAAACATTTTAAAATCAACATATAACTGAGAGAAACGTATAAATGTGGTGATGTGAGAGATTACTGTATATTGTTTTTGAAAATGTTACTTTAATATATTAAAGAAAATTACCTTTACATACATTCTATTGTTGCAGCAATACTCTCAGGATACTTTATATCAAATGTATAATATGCTGCCATAAACATCAAAAAGCATCCGAAGAATTCTTGATATCATCATTCACAATTGCACTATCAATGAGAAGCATGAAATATCCAGAATCATACACTGTTTTACCTACAAAAGAAGAAAAAAAAAGAATAGCCTTTTTAAATTTTTTAAATCATGAATTTTTGACTATTATACTCATTTTGTTTCGCCGCCTGACGTTTTCTTTTTACTTGAGACTGCATAGGTGCAACACAACTCGCTTTTCAATCAATATGATACATATTTATTATTCTCAAAATAAACTTTTTATCTTTAGTTAAACAACCTGCATGCTCTGACGTTAGAGCGAGAAAAAATTCTTATGACCAAAATTGATCTAGTTATACGAATCTTAATTTTAGAAGTTTAATGTATTTAACACTATGCCCGAACTATTTACGATTTAGATCTAATTGCACCTAGCTGTGTGTTTTAGTTTTTATATACAGTAGAAGTTCTACAAAACAAAATACTCCAAATAATTATCTTGGAATGTAAATAGTGAAATTCACAGTTTCAATTAAAAAACTCCTACATTCTCTGTTCAAAAAATAAACTATTACTCTCTAGCAGACTAAACTCCAGATATTACTCTTTAAATAAAAAAAAAATGGCTTGATTATGAAAGAATAATTTTTAAAGTGTGAAGTGAATATTTTGATAGCAATAATTCACTATCTGATATAAATTGCAAACAAGATCAGCAAAAATTATATTTAGGAAAAATTAATTTCTAAAAGATTATAATTGCTAAAGCATTCTGCTATTGACAATATTTGAAAGAATGTTAAGTTCAGTGCTGAGGATTTAATATTTTTTTCCTCTGACTAATATTGTGAAACTGCAAATATTTAATTATTGTTAAATAACATATTTTTGTATTTTAAAACCATTTTTATTTTTAAATTACTGTTAAGTGATAGGATTGATATATTCCAGACATATTTTACCATGTTCACAAGTTCAAGTTTTAAAGATGTATGAAATGTTCTTGCAAAATTCTATATAACGCAAAACCTTGCTTTTTAAACAACACGAATTTTAGGAAACCTGCCTCCAACGGGGATCGACCTCATCACCTACTCATCAGCAGTCAAGTGCTTTGCCCCGGGGCCACTGATTCACACAGATGAGAATTTGCTATATTTATTGCCATATTTGCTATATTTATTGCGCTTACCCTTGATCAATCAGGAGGCTCCGGCGAGCACAGAATGATAGTTTCGTTACAATATTTATTTTTAATATAAATCAGAGAAACTTAATATGACATAGTTGTAGCAGTTTATAACATTTGTAAGTGATCTTCCATGAAATGTTAACAACTACATTATTACACGTGACTGAAAAATGTGACTTAGGTATTTGTAACACAATAAAGAGAAATGCAATGTTATTAAGCAAAGAAATGAGTAAATATGAAGATAAAACTTACCTTTAGCCCAAAACAGCTTCATTCACTAAAAACGGGAATATCTTTATCAATTATTAAGAAAAACAAAGTAATAAAAAGCGATAACACTATAGCAGGAAGGAAACGATGAAAATCATAAACATGGCGGCAAACGGCATCACGGGATATCCATGAGAGCTGCGATCGACAGATGGCGCTTCAACAACTTCGTCTGAAAATTACAGCAGGACTGTAAAATTCGATTTTCGCATAAAAAAGATATATTAACGACCCATTCTGCTGTTTTTTCCCCCGTTTTTTCTTAAAGTGTAGGCTCATCTATATTATTTTGTTAGGTTAGCACTGTGCGTCTAGGAAAAAATTATTTTAGGAAAAGTATGAATTTAGTTAAGTACTGATAATTTTGAAAATTGTATATTATCTCTACATTCTCCCCTATGTTTGAATTTCTGAAATTTTTTTTGCAGATCTACTCCGATCATGACCCTCAGAGCCCAATACCTCCCCCAATTCAAAAATTTATAAGTGTTATATTCTTCCTTTTATTATGCTAAACACGGCATATTCACTAATTTCCTATTTTTTAATATTATCTAGCATTAGTCCTATTAAATTCTCCTTAAATTAATTATTATTATACTCAAATTACTTAAACGTAAAGCTTTTAGTTTATTCCTAAATTGTTTAATTATTTCTGACCATTTCTATCATTTAGTGTGAATTTGAACGTTTTTAAAATAGACATTTCTTTTTACTTACTTTATTTTGAGAATCGTTCGAGCGCTGGGGTATTTTTTACTTCAAAGTCCATCCACTCTTTACAAAATCACTCTCATTGGAAGTGACGTAGGCTTCACGTGTGCCTTTAATTCGCTCATGGCCAGAGCGCGCCCGACGTCATGATTTGTGTTAGTACGAGCTATGACAAAAAAGCGGACGCACGGAACGATCCGGTAGAATTTGTTCGATTTTGCACCTGCCAACATCCTGCTGACTGGTAGTTCTTTGACAATAGTTTCTTATTCTAATTTACTTCACGATCAAAATGATGATTTTAGTATCATCTTAAGACCAGAGCTTAACAATGGAAATGTGGGAATGGTTTTCGACAATGTGCTGTTAATACATATATGAATGCCCAAGCTGATTTATTATTTCGTAATGAAGAAACTCCTTTTTTTATTCTACTGCCTATGTAATTCCACTCCACGATTTGCACCAATGTCAACACAATGCATCGGCTATTTATACAGGGTGATTCAGCTCGTCGGTGACAAACTTTAAGGATCGATAGAGCACACCTAGACGAACATTTTTGAATAGGGAATGTAGGGTCCCTGACGCGATGGTAAGGCGCTAGGCGCTTTCGAAAATTTGGGTGCCGAAATTCAAAACGTCATAAAAACTAGGGAAATGGTTAGATTTTCTTGCTTGTTGCGTCGAAATGATTCTGTTTGTTTAGACTTTCTTCAGTACCAATTTGATAAGCGTATCTCTTAAAACATGGATAGGGGGCGCTGCAGACTTTGGAGAGCTAGACAACAACTTTAAGCCCGTTATTTTGATAATTTAACACATGCTCGCCAAAGTTTATACTCTAACTTAAAGTTTGAACCCAAAAGTAGAGCCCTGCAAAAAGCGTAAGAGCCGGAATAAAATGTCAAAGTACAGGGTGGTCGAAACTCGAAGGCTCCTAGGAGATAAACAAACAGATTTCTTGACTTATGGCATGCATTTTCATGATTCTGTTTGCTGGGGCTCTCTGAAACTCAGTTGAACGGTACAAAAAGAAACATCGATAGGGGGCGCTTTGGGCAAAAAACATAATTCGTTGACATTTCGGACGCTAACTGGAAACGGGGCGCTACGATCAGTTAGAAACAAAACAAGAGAGTAATTTACTTATCATAAGAAGCTATTAAAACTGCAGTTTGTTTGTTTTTTTAACAAACATAGCTGGTTTCAATCATGCACAATGCACGCAATAAAATTTACATAAGGTGCTTTTTGCTGATTTATGCAAAAGATATCGTACCATATCGATATGCAAAAGATACGTAATGCGTAGACGACAACGCGAGATGACGTAGTTGTATGCGCAGACACGTCTTTTGAACGTGCGGTACCTACTTAAGCTTCGGGTTACTTGTCTGCAGATCGGTAGTAGGATGGAACGGTACACAAACTCTGAATTGGCTGACATGCATTTGGCGTATGGCGCTGCTGGTTGTAATGGACGAGCCGCTCAGCGGTTGTACGCCGAGCGTTACCCCAACAGGCAAATCCCCTGCCATGCCTTCTTCGCTCGAGTACACCAGAGGTTGTCCACAACGGGATCTTTCGACGGAGGCAGGCCTGAACGGGAGCGATCAGTGAGCACCCCCGACAACGAAGAGGCTGTGCTTAACCTGGTTGAGGACAACCCAGGTCTTAGCACGAGAGATATCGCCAGACATGTTGGCATTTCGCAAGCAACTGCGTGGCGCATCTTACGTTCCCGGAATCTGCACCCCTACCACATCCAGCGGGTGCAGTTGCTCAGAGAGCAGGATTTTGGCCCTCGAGTGGAATTCTCAAGATGGTACTTGGCGATGAGATCCAGGGATCCCCGTTTTGTAAACAGCATTTTGTTTACGGACGAGTCCACCTTCAGCCGGGAGGGAATGTGGAACGCCCACAACAGTCATGTGTGGTGTGATGAAAATCCACATGAAACCAGAAGCCGAGCAGCCCAGGAGCGTTTCTCAGTAAATGTGTGGGCCGGCATTCTGGGGGATTGCCTCATTGGCCCTTATTTGTTACCTGAACGGCTGACAGGTGGAAATTACCTGATTTTCCTGGATCAAGTGCTGCCGCAGCTTCTGGATGAGGCGCACGTACCCGAAGGTTCGCGTTGCCAGATGTGGTTCCAGCACGATGGAGCTCCGGCCCATTACACGAACGACGTACGTCTCCATCTAAACCCAAGGTATGGCCAGCGGTGGATCGGGCGTGGGGGTCCAGTTCACTGGCCTGCCCGATCACCAGACCTCACCTGCTTGGATTTCTTCCTTTGGGGTTACCTGAAGGCCGAGGTATACCATACACCTGTCAGCAGTGCTGAAGAACTTGTGGCGCGCATTGTGGCAGCTGCAGGGCAGATCAGAGATACTCCTGGCATTGTTGGAAACACACACTCCTCAATGCGACGGAGGTGCGAAGCCTGCATCATGGCCCAAGGTCGAAATTTCGAGCATCTTCTGTAGTGTTATTTTTTGTAAATAAATTTCCAGTATCATTGATGTTTTTGGTCTAAATTTATTCAGAAGTGTTGAGCAGAGGTAGAAAATGTGTTTTCATTATTACTAACTGATCGTAGCGCCCCGTTTCCAGTTAGCGTCCGAAATGTCAACGAATTATGTTTTTTGCCCAAAGCGCCCCCTATCGATGTTTCTTTTTGTACCGTTCAACTGAGTTTCAGAGAGCCCCAGCAAACAGAATCATGAAAATGCATGCCATAAGTCAAGAAATCTGTTTGTTTATCTCTTAGGAGCCTTCGAGTTTCGACCACCCTGTACTTTGACATTTTATTCCGGCTCTTACGCTTTTTGCAGGGCTCTACTTTTGGGTTCAAACTTTAAGTTAGAGTATAAACTTTGGCGAGCATGTGTTAAATTATCAAAATAACGGGCTTAAAGTTGTTGTCTAGCTCTCCAAAGTCTGCAGCGCCCCCTATCCATGTTTTAAGAGATACGCTTATCAAATTGGTACTGAAGAAAGTCTAAACAAACAGAATCATTTCGACGCAACAAGCAAGAAAATCTAACCATTTCCCTAGTTTTTATGACGTTTCGAATTTCGGCACCCAAATTTTCGAAAGCGCCTAGCGCCTTACCATCGCGTCAGGGACCCTACATTCCCTATTCAAAAATGTTCGTCTAGGTGTGCTCTATCGATCCTTAAAGTTTGTCACCGACGAGCTGAATCACCCTGTAGAAGCATAATGATTCGATTCACAACTGATATTCTGCGAGAAATCTCTAGGAGCAACATAACTTTTAACAATGCATTATTCTTCAATTGACTGCTTCACAGTAAGCACGCGAGAATTTCCACAATTTTACACACACACACATATATATAAATATATCACCTTTTTATCGACACGATAATTTTCATAAATTTTCACAAATCTTTTCCAAAGTTAACAGAAAATCAAGGGACAGAAAATCTCGTCCAAGTTCGTTAATGGGCAAAATCGAACGAAGAGGGTTAGAATGGGGAGGGCTCTGTGAAAACAGAATTTACCCCATAATTTCTGATTATGATACATATCAAATCAGTATAAAGTTATTATTACTTCTAGGAAAAGGGCCAAAAATTTATGTACGACAGATTTTTAATATAATTTAAAATGGGCTCAATGGGCGCAAAAAATAGGGTTTTAAGAAGGAAAAACAATCATAACTTAGTGCGTTTACGAGATATCAAATCCACTTCAATTTATTATAAATCATCTTAGAATTATCTACATATTTTATAATGACAAGCTTTTGATAAGACCAACTCTTACATAAGAAAAAAAAAAGGTGTTGAAGAAGAAAACAGTTCATAACTTCGTCGATTCACAACATATCAAATCCACTTAAATATGTTATAAATCTTCTTAATATTATGTACAACTTTTATATTGACAAGTTTTTGATAGGATCAACTCTTACAGTAATATAAATGGTATGTTCACAAAGTTTCAATACTGGTCTGAGAATACAAAATTTATTAAACATTTTTGTTCAAAGAACTAAAATTCTTCGAAATATGACCCTTGGGCATCAACACACCGCCGCCAGCGTTTTTTCCATTGTTCATAGGCTCCCTGGAAGTCTTCACGCGCAAGACTGTTGAGGGACCTTGTCGAATCGTGGATAGCTGGAAACGTGCCGAGTCGCTTCCTATGCAGGTCTTTCTTGATCCGGAGGAACTAATAAAGTCACTGGGAGCGTGGTCGGGGCTGTAGGTGGGCTTGTGGCAGGATTGCCACGTTAAACTTATCCAAAACTTTGGCGGCTGCCAGCGACGTGTGAGAGGGAGCATTCTCGTGGTAAGCAATAAAATCGTCTCTGATGTCTGGGTGGAACCGCCAGGTCAGGTCAGTTTTACGCTGAAAGTGCAACACCCTTTATAGAATCAAGTCCGGTGTGTCCGGCCAAACATCAGAAACGATTGGATTGTTCACCAGGACAATGCTCCCTCTCACACGTCGCTCGCCGCCGCCGAAGTTTTGGCTAAGTTTAACGTGTCAATGCTGCCGCAATCCCCCCACCTACAGCCCAGACGTTGCTCCCATCGACAGTTTTGTTCCCCCAGTATCAATAAAGACCTTAAAGGGAAGCGATTCGACATGATTCTAATGATCCAGGCAGCTTCGACGAGGTCCCTCAACAGCCTTGCGCGTGAAGACTTTCAGGGAGCCTATGAACAATGCAAAAAACGCTGGCAGCGGTGTGTTGATGCCGAAGGGTCATATTTCGGAGAATTTTAGTTCGCTGTACAGAAATGTTTAATAAATGTTTATTCTCAGACGAGTCTTAAAACTTTGTAAACACACCCTGTATGTATGTGCAGGAGAGGAGGTTGGTGTAGGAGAAAAAAAATCTCATCTCCGTTAATCCGTCATTAAGTTGATAAAAAGTATCATTTGCCTGATGAAAACTTTTAATAACCCTCAGACATACCGCATATAGGATTGCATTATTAAACCCTCGTGTCTCACTGAAAAGATTCTCAGAATTTAAAATATAGTGTGTGGTTCATTTAATGAAACCGTCACCACACAGTTTAAATTTAAGATATAAATCTTCTTAATATTATCTGTAACTTTGGTAATAACAAATTTTCGATAAGATTAACTTTATTAATAGATAATATTGCTTAAAATATTCTGAAGGCACGAAGAAAATAGGTGTTGAAGAAAAAATTGCCGTATTAACATGATTCTGATAAAAACAACTGTTACGGAAAAATTATAATTAAAAATGTCAAAAGCGGCCAGATTAAATTGTCAAACTGGGTTTATTTCTAACCTTTTTAGTTTTTGTTGGTGAAATTAGCAGTTAATTTTGAAACATACCTGCGCCTGTAGGTCGAGCCGGCAGGTTTTCATTAAACTTATATAGTTTGCTATTTTTGTTGTTTAATAGTATGTCATTATTGAAGCCCACAACACGTATTTTTTGCATAAGTTTCCTAATGAAAGCAAATTTATAAAAAAAAGAACTAATCAAATTATATTTTAAAAAAATTCTTTAAAGATACGTTCGTTAAGTAAAATAAACACTTGAGTACACTGATTTTTTTAAGTTTGAAA
This sequence comes from Maratus speciosus, assembly GCA_963932465.1. Taxonomy (NCBI): domain Eukaryota; kingdom Metazoa; phylum Arthropoda; class Arachnida; order Araneae; family Salticidae; genus Maratus; species Maratus speciosus. The sequence continues at coordinate 558,021,128 of OZ010789.1, forward strand.
ACATTTTATTGGTTGAAAAACAACATGATATTTTCTATATATTTTTCATTAAAGTAAATGACTTCAGCTATTTTTTTAAATTACTTAGTTGATAAATTAATAATCAATTATTTAAATTCCTAGATAATACTTGTTTACATACGGATGAAAACATTCATACTGAAAGTGTTATGGAAGATACAACTATATGTTTTTGTCATTAATCTTTTCGCCCGCGTCCATTTCTACATACTTTGAATAAAAATAAGAATTTTATATATATAAATATATATGTTATATAAAAATTTTTACTTTTACTATTCATTTAAATTATTCTAAATTGCCGGCCTATTCATTATTTCCTTTTTTTAATAAGCTTTATTATTTATTTCTAATTAAATTCCTATAATTTTAAAACGCGTATCTTAATAATAGATTTATTCCAAAATGTAATCTAAACTTTTAATCCCTTCATTAATTTTTATCGTCTACCAAACTGTAAAGTTCTGAACGCAGTTACTTATTTTTCGAATGTTTAGCAAAGCCATTTTTACATTTTTATTCTATTTCATCTCATTTTCCCGCCCGCTAGGCGACAACCTTTTCACATCGAAATTCTTCCATTATCGGCGTTGGGATTCTTTCCTGTGACGTTTCTTGATCGCTCTCCGTTAGCTGAGTGTCGGATCCCAGTTTCACTTCGAAGCTCGTTCGTGATTTTAGTTGGGTTAGCCTGAAGTTTCCATTTCAATCGGAATTCCTCCGCGCATTCTAATAAATAGTTCGAGCATGAGCTCAGAACTAGATTTTTGTGCTGTTTGATTGTTTGCATAACCTGTTACCCGGTGTCCTAAGCCATGTAGAATAATCATTTCGTGAATTAACATCTCTTTAGCATCAGTTTATGCTCGAGTGGAATGCTCTGATTTCTCATCCTGTGGGAATTGTTTAGTGTTGGTATGTTTTGATGGAATAAACAGTTTTCCTATGACTACGTTTCCATGTTTAATTGGGAAAACCACCGATTTCTTCATACGCCTTTTTTCACCACTCACGCGGCCTAACCTGCCTTGTCTTCATCATGAATAAATAAGTGTTTGATTGGACTCTACAAATATTAACATCGCTCTACAGCTGCTAAATTTTCACAGAGTTGACACCTCCACTAGCAATGCTTGTGCTAAGTGATAGGATTGCTATACAACATCAGCAAAGGCTGATTGAAATGTGATACGAATCCAGTAATATGTAATAAAAAGCACGACGTGATATTTCGACGTAACCTATTAAATTGTTTCGTAATATCTATATATAGTAAAATTGCTCACAAGTAAATATTTTTATGTCATGCATCATACCAAACCGACTTCTATGTGTTTGACTGGATCAAAAAAATTTATTTCTGATATATTATGATAAATGTTATATGGCGATTAATAAATGAATGTCTACGTTACCTTTAACATATGTCAAGAGATAAAATACGAGACATAACTGGAATTAATGTTACAAAAAAATTCTTTAACTATCTCTTTTTGTAGGAATAAGTTTGGGGTATAATAAATAACATACTACACAAACATGTGCTTAATATCTCCCATGTCATATAGAATAAGTTTATTATTTAGTCGGATAAAAAACAATGTTAAGAATTATACAGTTCTTAGAATATTTTTTTTTTAATAAAAAGTTTTGTGTACATACTACAAATACTTTTTCTGGCTTTGGCTTAAAAATTTCTAAAAACTATTTAAAGTTTCAATTTTAATAAATGATTTTATAAACAATAAACATTAAAAAATTATACAATTAGCTCCCATTTTTGTGTACTGCAGTACTAATTTTTAATTTTTTTTTTAATTATGAAACTTTTGTTCAGTTTCTTCTATACATACGACAAAAATACTAAAAAAATAAAAATGGACAAATTACCTTTTTTTTACTTACACATTTTTCAATAAAGATTCCGTTGTCTTTTCTCTTTAGATTTTGATATTTTGATCTTTTGGTCTTTTGGGTCTGCAAGATCCGATTTTGTAAAGTTAAAAAAGGCGAAAAATATAACGTGTTTGCCTTTTTTTTCTGTAAGCCATGAGAATGGAATTAATACCAAAATTGTAAAATTTTTGCTTTTTTTGTTATTGCATTCCTTCGTACTTTTTCGTGTCCAAATGATGTTTAAATTATATAATTTATGTTTTTCTTTATTGAGGCCTGGAGAAACTGATATAAATCAAATTTAAACTTCTCTGCTCATCCTATGAGTTCAGATAAAGTAATGCGGAATTTTTAAAATGCTATTTAGTTTTTTTTTCTTTTCTCTAGAATTATTCAGTGTCGTAAGACCTGAAATGATATTGAAATGGTATATATGTCAATGGAATTTTTCGGGCCGGCGTTACGTCAGAATTGCGTCTCCATCTTAAATAAATTTCATAAAAAAGTCGCCATAATGCGTAAACGCGAAATCTGCTGCACCTGACCTGAACCAGCCCGCGGTAAATTTTATTCTTTATTTTGTGAGTCAGTTTGCAGGTCGATACCCGTAGCATGAAATAATAATAAAATACATACTTATACATAAAATAATCGATTTTAAGTGAGAGTAAGTTATTTTGTTTTGGATGAAAATAATTAAATATATAACTTAGGAAAGCAGATAGCCCAGTTGCCATTGAAAGCAATTGTGTCATAGTCCTAGTAATTTCGTTGTATGGCTTAGTAATTTAATTCCTTAAATTTAGAAAAAATGACATAAATGTTTCTATTTAAGAATTGATCTGTTCAAGAATTTTACCTGTGTATTAATCCTTGAGTAGTAATCACTTAAATTGTCCCTATGTAAGGGACTGTGTTTCAAAAAAATGAAATGTGCTACAATAACAAAATGTTTTACTTTTCAAAAGTAATAATTTACCTATTTTATTAATTAATGGTAATGAAGTAGCAAACTACTTTTATACATGTATAATCTTCATTGTTGTTTTTTTCTTTTTGCAATTTTAAAAGTCTTTAACTATTTTTTTAAAAACAATTTCACAGATGATCTGAAACATACTGTATGGTGTGTATTACCTAACCACACTTTCATTCATTTAATTAACATATTTCGATTAAAGTCTTAAAATGATATATAAAAACCTTCTAATTTAACTTTACGATTATAAATTACATGTAGATGAACATACTATATACATATTCTGTTTTGTTTTATACAATTTTGACATAATTAAATTATGTTCTGTTTTTGTGTAAATGCTTACAGAGTACCCGGGTTGGTAAAGTAAATATTTTCAGACATGACCACAGCCAATAAATGCAGAAGTAAAGTTCTAACAGCATTATACAATAGGATAGATCCATGGATTTTTGTAGCGTAAGTCACATAGCTGATAACTGATATGCTCGTTGGCCACCGTTATTTTCGAAAAGTGTGCTTGCCCTTATTCAGTTAAGGAGGTATCTCCCATAAAATAAGTCAAATTTTCAGTTCTAAAATAATGATAGCCTAAAATCGTAGTATGTGACTTACACTACAAGTACTCATGGAAATAGTCAATAGTATTATACTCTAGTAAAAAAAAGGCTACTTTTAAAAATTGTGAAATATTGTATACTAAAGTACTTTTGGATGTTCGCTCTTTCAGTAATCGGGTTGTGGTTTTAACAACCTATCATAGCTCTACTCATGATTTATAAGAAGAAGTGAAATTAAAAATATATATATGAGTCGTTATGCACATTACGTTTTAAAAGTTGTGCTTCTGGTGCTTCAACAATCTGTCAGTAGGTTACAGTGTTGCCATTTGAATACATTTTTTTATCCTGATTGCTTGATTATTATATCTTACTATTTTTTTATTTAATGAAAAACTGAGTAAAATGACTATTATCATTTAAAAACAAGTAAAAACATTCACAAGGAGAGGACACGAGGTTGGTGTCACAGAAGCCGGCGACCATTCCTGCAATGATCGACTATAGTTAGTAAATAAGCATATCACAAAGATAAAGAGCAATATGCTAGGGGGAGGGGGGTGCGTCTTAAAAAACAAGCAACAAAGGCACTCAATTTTGACGCTTTAGTACATATTCGGACAAATTACATACCTTTCTGAAAGGCCGAAGGGTACAGTTGGCAGAGCGCCAGACTCTGACTTTCGAATCTTTGTGGGTTTAATACTCCGAGAATGTTTTTCGCTATAAATTTAACCCACTGACATTCTTAACTGTTTGTAAATTTAGAATCTTCTTCACAAGACTTGTTTTTTTTTTCATATTATTACGGCACTATACTAAAAAACTACGTCTAATATCTGCAAAAATTAAAAACAGAATGCCAGATTTACTCAGTTCGCAGTAGATGACTCTTAAAACTTTAACACAAACAAGAATAAACATTCTAAACTCGCCCTATTTATTCTTAATAGTGTACATGTTTTGCTAAAAAACCTCCTGCAAATCCACGTAATTAATACATATTAATGCCTAGGGATGCCAAATTAATGCAATGGATTATTTATTGTCGAAAACAGTTGTTCGAAGAGTCTAGCCGGATAAGCATAGCGAAATGGCCCCCACTGCCGAAGTTTGAAATAACATGTTTGCTAATAAGGCTCACAATGAGAATACAATATAGGGTGTTTTTAACCTCTGACCTTCAACTGTCCTTGAGATAATCGGGTAAGTATGCGCCGGTGCTACTATTTCTCAAATACGTTTTTCTCAAAAAGTACTAAAGTTAGAAAAATGAAACCAATACCAATTATTGAAGAATGTACTAGTTCATATTACATATTTTTTTCACATTTTTACACGAATTTTAACAGAAAAATAAACAAAAATAGATTTTTTTTATTATTAACGTAGTAATTTTATATTTACACCAACCAAAAAATTACAGAATAATGCTCAAAGTATGTATTTTTAAGAAAAAAAGTTTTGTTAAAATCGAAGATACGCTTTTTGAGTTATAACAAAAATAATGCTAGCAACTTACTAAACATTTCGTAACTTTCCCTCTTTCTATTTGCAGAAATACACTGCTATCAATGCATTAGTCGATTCGTGACATTTCCACTCGGGCAGGATGCGCAGTGTGCCAAAATGAGAGAGTATTCCCATACATAACATTTCCCTATAGGTTTGTTTCGTGTTTGTAAACATTCTGTTATTTTGGCGTACTGCGCATCCTTCTCGAGTAATAATATCAAGAAATGACAAAAAAATGGTAACATTTGCCTACGATGATTTTCACACAGAAGAAGGCTATGGGGCTGTACAGTGTACATATATAACATATCACTTTAGGAAGGTGGGGGGCTGTCATTTGACATCGGAAGATATATGTACGGGGCGGGAGGTTTGTCATCGAGTAGGTCATATCGTTATCATTGTTGATCAAACCAAAATTTATTTTTTGGTATCTTTTTCTTTAAATCTATTATCTTAATTTTTTTAAGTATGTTTTCTTTATTTTATGAAAATACAAAATTATTATTAAATCATTGAATCATTATATAACATTTCGTTCCAAAATATGGAATAACCCAACGTTCGCCATTAATATTCTGCTGTCATGTGCGTATGTGATTCGTTGTTAGAGAAACCAGATTCGAAATGATACTTGTTATTTCTGCTAGTAAAAGATGGGGAAGAATGCTTGTTGTCCGCCTGTTTTGTTTACAAGCAGTTCTGTTTAGCTCCATGCAAGAAGACAATATTACTGATCATTGCATTACAGAACAAAGAGCTATTATTAAAATCTTTTAAATAAAAAGTATTTCTTTAAAATGTTATTTGATATAAAGTTATTTCTTATAACAGTGATATTTTATGAATTTCTTCTCTTCATTTAAATCAGTAAAATACGCGAATAAAAAACGTACAACCATATCTGTATATAATTGCAAACGTATATAAAAAAAGGGAAAACAAGTGTAAAAATAAAAAGATTTTTTAGACATTGATAACAATGTTATTAGGGTGAGGGAGATTCGAGGAATGATAACATATGGCATCGGAAGGTTGGGAGTGGGTCCGAAATTGCCAAAAAGTTTATAACCTTATATATTTACAGCCCCTATTCAGCCTCACCTGCACAATCCACAAGGCCATTGACTTGATATAATTACGAGAGAAGGATGCGCACGCGCAGTACGCCAAAATAGCAGAATGTTTACAAACACGAAACAAACCTATAGGGAAGTGGTATGTATGGAAACATCATCTTATTTTGTCGCACCCTGCCCCAATAGAAATGTCACGAATCGATCAATTCATTGATAGTAGCGTATTTCTGCAAATGCAAACAGGGAAAGTTATGAATAATTTAGTAAGTTGCTAGCATTATTTTTGTTATAACTCAAAAAGCGCATCTTCGATTTTAACTAATTTTTTTTCTTAAAAGTACATACTTTCAGCATTATTCTGTAATGTTTTGGTTGGTGTAAATATAAAATTACTAAATTAATAATTTTTTGTTATATTTTGGTTTATTTTTCTATGTTAAAATTTGTGTAAAAATGTGAAACAAATATATAATGTAAACTAATATATTCTTCAATAATTGACGTTGGTTTCATTTTTTTAACTTTTGTACTTTTTGAGAAAAACGTATTTGAAAAATAGTAGCGCCGGCGCATACTTCCCCGATTATCTCAAGGACAGTTCAAGGTCAGAGGCTAAAAACACCCTATATTGTATTATCATGGTGAGCCTTATTACCTCGCATGTTATTTCCAACATCGGCCGTGGGGGCCATTTCGCTATGCTTGTCCGGCTAGACCCTTTCAAACGTAAGATGCCGAAAAAAATAAAAAATAAATAAAAATCGAAATTTTATAAAACTTTTTTAAATTGTTAAATATTACAAAAAATTAAGTTATTGTACCATATTTTAATTTTATGCAGCACATTTTAATTAGTTTTGCTGGGAAAAATAGAGGTTTATTCGTATAAAAAATGTCAATAAATGTAAGTAATATAAAAAATTTTACCATTTCAGGAATTCAAATTACATATATATCTACCCTATATATATAAAATCCTAATGAAACGAATTTAAGAAACGGATATATGAAACGAATATATGAAACGCCTGAAATGAATCGATTCTTTGAATCGAAAGATTAAACAACTGATTTTGTTTCACGGCGATTTCACCTAAAATATGGAATACTTTGCGATGAAATTAACACCAAAAATCCGTGTTGATTCACAGATCTCAAAACTGGTATTAGAATTTTTAAATTCGAATTAGTTTTCGAAATATTATTTTTTTTCTAATTTTAAATACATTTTTTCTAATGATGGCAACTCAAATTATAATCATAACAGAAATTTTTCTTTCATAATTCAGAAAAGGTTACTATTTTAAATTAATTTGGCGACAGTTGGGCCTCCTTTAAATCTATGCTAAGAACAATGCTTTTTTTGTATTTCGTTATCATTTTATTAAATACAAAACTTTCATTTAAAAATGAAACATTTAAATTGATGGCTTTTACTTCTTTAAAAAAAAAAACATTAGACACAGATGTCATATACTCACCGGGGTACCTAATTGGCGCACAAATGGCATTATTTTGATAGACATGGTAACCCGGCTATTGTTGTTTATTTAATAATAAATGTATATTTACTTTTATTTCTTTTTTAAATTTATATAAATTATTTTGTTCTATAGTAATTAATTATTTTTTTCCTATTTCCTTTTGAAAATAATAGAAAATAATTAAAAAATACGGTACAATGTAGTAGTTATTCCGTCACCCAATTTCGCAAATTATATAAATCGCCAAACCACTCGCCAAATTGTACAGATTGACAAAATTTTTATTTTAAATAACGAAAGAACAAATAAATTTGCATAACATTAATAAATATAAAAATAAAACGTCAAAATAAAAATCACTTGATGACGTAAACACGTGTAACTTGCTAAAAGTCAAGTGAATGTGACATTTACGATCAAGCATTATTGACATTTAATCTTATAGTTCGCGATAGATTTTTTGTCGACGGGATAACTAAGTAGTACCAAAAATACATATGTAACTGGTATTCGAAAACGAGGCTTTCACCAAATTTTCGTAAAAGAAAAAGAAAAAAAAAACCATGCCAAACATTCGGTGCGTATATGACATCTGGCGAAATATTAAATTATGTAACAAACCATGACATTTAATTTCAACTTCAAATCAATGTTTTAATTTACCACTCGAACAATAAAAAAAATGCTAACTGGCGAGTTGAAAAAAAGATATTGGCGATATTTGCACCCGGCTTTTTTTTCTTTCGGCACAGATGTCATATACAGCCCCATATTGGCGCAATTTTTTCTGACGCCAATGTCATATACGCAACGGGTACTTAACTGTCACCAAAGTATCGTTATTTTGCTTCATATGGTAAGCCGGATGTTGTTGTTTATTCTGTTGATGCGTTCCCCAAATTGGCGTTGGAAAAAAATCGCGCCAATATGGGGCGTATATGACATTTGTTCCAAACTTTCATATGAAAGGCGAAGGGATCAGATCGTATTTGTTTATGGCATTTGAAGACTTGAACTATTATAATATCGATGAAACGATGGGGATAGAATAATATTTGGCGACTTATCACCTGTGCCTGGATAACATTAAAGTATCAAAATGGCACCTAGAGTATAAAAAGCAAAGTGTTCCGCCCGGAACTGTTGATGATAGTCACATGATTTAGGCTATTGTTATAGAGATTGTTTTGAAATATCGGCTGACATAGACTCTGAATGCTTAATTCATTTTATTTTAGCTTATTTTCAAATGTTTAACTGATCCTCTTTAATCAAAAACGAAAACAACCATTGGATGTCTTAACAGCAACTGATTCTCCGTTAAATTTTTGCAATCAAAGGGAATTGAATGGAAACCCGTTTACAGGGAGATCTGCACAGCTTTTTCAGTATAATTTAATCTTCTCTAATATTTTTAAAACCCATTAGATTTTTAGATTTTCATATTCTGCGATGTCTGTACGGGGGTTGGTGAGCGTAGCTTGCAGGGGGCAGAGCCCCCTAGTATATATATATATATTACTTTTTGTTAGACTCATAAAACTGCCATAAAATTACAATTTATCTGTAAATAACTATATATACACATGCGTGTTTGTATGTGTGTGTCTGCACGTAGAAGCATGTTTTTATTTATATTTAGCTTAAATTTTAATAATTATATATTTTTATATATATTTAATTTACATTTTTTATTGCAGTTCGAAAATAATTAAACATTATTTTTTTTCTGCGGGAAAGAAAAATGAATTTCTCGTCGGAGTATCGAACCGACAAAGTTCCGAAGGTGAAAATTTAAAAGTTTGGCTGGCTGCCATCTGTACACTTCAGCTCCGAAGGGAGGTGTTTAATTTATCCGATTATGTACGACAACATCAAAATTGGATGACTTAGGAGTTTGTTTTTTAAGACTCCCCTTGCATAATGCGCTTTATCCTTTTGATATGTTTATCTACTAACTATACTCTGTCATTGCACAATGGGTCACCGGATTCTGTGTCCCCAACCTCTTGTCCTCTCCTTGTCAAACAAACTGAATAAAATGAACTCTTTCAACAAGGAACGGAGTACATTGGCCATCCCGGTGACGGAGTTAGTTCCAGAGTCTGGTCGGTTTCTTTGAAATATCACGTGTAAAGTCGGTCATTTTCACCAATGACGCCACACCCCTGATTTCGCCAAAGTGTGAAGTTATAGGATACAGACATTTTATATCCTGTATAATGGCATAAAGAATATGTTAAAGGAGATTCATTTCTGAAACAGCTGATATCTGGGAGCACGGCAGTGCGCCCGCCAAGTTCGCACAAGCCGTAAGCTACCTTTTCCTAAACCATTTCCGCATACTTTTAACCCCCTCATAACGTCGTTTTAGGGAGAGATATAGAATTTTTTCTTTTATACACATGTACGTATGGTCAAACTGAACTAAGGTTCCACGATTTCATGTTTCTATATTTAGTAGTTTTCGAAATATTAAATTCCGAAAAAGCGCTTTTTTGTCACTGACTCATTTCGCATCATCAAATAACTAAGGTACTTCTAAAAGTCGTAGAATCATGAAATTTCACAAGTAAGTCGGATTTGTAGCACAATTAACCAGAAAAATCTGAAAACACAGAATTTCCGCCTCTAAACCCTTCAAACAGGGGATGTTCATTTGGCCGTAAACAGTTCCTTAGCACATTCAATTGTGCCAATGTTGGTCGCCAAAACTCGATTACAGAGTTTTGAAGGGAGTCACGTGATTTCAAGCAGAATAACATTATATATATATGCTTTTCCTAAGATGTTTGTTAAATAGAAAAAATGAATATACCTAAAAATTTTAATCAGTATAGGTTATGATATATTTACGATATTAAAACAACAAAACATTTAACAATTAACAAAAATATAACCGCAATTCGGTACGTTTTCGATATAGTAGCCTTGGCGAAATACAGAAAATAGCCTTGACGAGAAAAGAAATTTGATAATAACGTATTTTATGGCAACCTATTTACTGTGTCATATACACAAGCAATTTTTTCAATATTTATACAATTTATTTAATGTAAGGAACCCGTTTATTTATTTTTATATACCAACATAAATAATTTGTATATAAAAAATAATATTTTATACATGTATAAATAAAATGTTTATATGTATATAAATACATGGTACTTCTTAGTTATCCCGTCGACAAAATTACTGTCGCCAAATTGTAAGATTAAATGCCAATAATGGCTTGCCATTAATTAATTAATTGTAAGATTAAATGCCAATAATGGCCAATAAAACCATTAATTCGACGTTTTATTCGTATTTTTATTAATGTTTTACTAATTTATTTGTTCTTTCGTTATTTAAAATAAAAATTATGTCAATGTGTATAATTTGGCGAGTGGTTTGGCAATTTATATAATTTGGCGAAATTGGTCGACGGGATAACTAAGAAGTACCAAATACATATATAAATAACATAAAAGTTCATCAGGTTTGTTTTCATAGTTGTTTATATCATTTGCCAACATATCTCAGTTTCTGAAATCCGAATTGCGCCAAGATTTTTAAAAAATGCCAAGGTCCCTATAGCGGAAAAATATCCCAATTCCATATGAAAGTTTAAAAATCTCCTTTTAATTAAATGAAATGTGTAACTAATAAACTGTCTTTAACGACGTGCGAAAGATGCGGCGTCCGAAGTCCGCTGCTAATGTTATTATATTGTATTATTAGCCTACTTACTGTTAATTTATTGTTAATTTTAAATCTATAAAAGAAATAGTATAGTTATAGATAAGATATGTTGGTCGCCAAAACCCGATTACAGAAAATTAGCCTGAGTTATAAAGGTGTTACATGATTTAAAGCTGAATGAATTTTTATATGCTTTTACAAAAATCTTAATAAGGCAAATCTTTCAGTTTATCTGTCCATCTTTCTATCTTTTATTTCCTTAAAACTAGGGGGCTCGGCCCCCTACGAGCTACGCTCGCCAACCCCCGTCCAGACACCGCAGACTCTAAATGCACGCTAATTTGATCGGCTTTAAAAAGATTTCCAAAGATTGAATTATAATTTAAAAAACAGTGGCGATCTCCCTATAAACGAATTTCTATTCATTTCTCTTTGATTGGGGAATTTTAACGCCAAATCCGCTGCGGTACTACTTGATTATCCTGTCGACCAATTTCGCCAAATTATAGAAACTTCCAAACCACTCGCCAAATTATACAAATTGATATAATTTTTATTTTAAATAACGAAAGAACAAATAAATTCGTACAACATTAATAAAAACACAAATAAAACGTCGAAGTAAAAATAACTTGATGACGTATACACGTGTAACAACATTTCAAAATAAGCTAATATAAAAGGAATTAAGTAAAGAGAGTCTTTGTCTCCTGGTATTTTTTAACAAAGCGAAAAGAAAGTTCTTTTAAATGAGACATTTTAAATTAATTCTCAAAATATCAAATAAATGTCTAGCGCAATTTCTAAATTTAAACTTTTTTGAAATATTATTTTGTGTTCATTTTATGTAATAACTATAATATGACGTAAATATGACGTAATTTCTCCTAAGACTTCTAACGCATGTTAATGAATTTATTATTTTACAATATCCTTTCTCTTTTAAAATTCACGTATATACTTTTTATGACGTAATTTTTAATAAGTTCCTGCTTTTTATACGTAATTATTTAATTCTAATTTGAAAGTTTTTTTCCTGTTTATAATAGTCACGTGTAAATAAATTTTTAATTTGAAGTAAACATTATTGCTTGCGCTTTTTATACAGTTGGCAACAGTTTAAATTAGTACAATTTTCTGAAATCTGTAAAAAATATCTCTAGAAATGGTGAAAATTTGAATTTAAAATAGAAATAAAACCTGAAAAAATGAGTCAAAATAAAAAAAATAATGCAATCTGCACTCCGGCAAATTCTAACGCATAAAATGATCTAAAATTGATTACTCTGCCATGTATAGTTTTTGCTGCTATAAAACTTTTTTAGTAGAACGATTTTGTCCAACTTTAGCATTAAATAACTCTTAAAATAATTCTTCGATTTGAAAACTGTCTGCATCAGCGTGTTTATCAAACATTTCTGTATAAAACCACCGATTTTCATATTTTTGTATGCATTATTTTTGTTAATATTAACGAAGAAAGGCCTCCGGTCACAAAAAAATCAAAACCGGCGGCGGCGGTGACAGCGGTAGTTACTTTTTTTTAGAATAGAGAGAAACAAATTTTATTAAAGACCGGGAGGCGTCTGCACAGATCATCACCTCATCAAGTTGACGGCTGATATTTTAGGATTAGTTAAATATCGATTAGCGTATTGAAATGTAACTGGTCTGTCAAGTCATATCTTTGCGGAAACCACCTACAGACCCGATTTTACGGGTTAATTGGTGGATTTTCCATTGTGTTTTCCTGCACTCATTCCTCCATGTTTCCAAACTTTTGGATGCAGGAAAATACAATAGTAAACTTATCGGTTAACCACTAAAATTAGGTCTTCATCTGGTTTCTACCAAGATATGACTTAACAGACTAGTTGCATTTAAATATGCTAATCTATAATGAAGGGAACGAATATTTTTTCCAACTGGATTAAATCATATTCGAGGATGGAGTATCACAGTTGACGTTTATTCCAACAGAGCGAAAAATGTCCAGACCAGGAATCGAACCTTGATACTTGGCGTGCCGTGCCAATGTCTTACCTGTTAGGCTATCCGGACGATAACTGGCTGACATAATTCACTGATGATCCGGACGATAACTGGCTGACATCGTCCGGATAGCCTAACAGATAAGACATTGGCACGGCACGCCAAGTATCAAGGTTCGATTCCTGGTCTGGACATTTTTCGCTCTGTTGGAATAAACGTCAACTGTGATACTCCATCCTCGAATATGATTTAATCCAGTTGGAAAAAATATTCGTTCCCTTCATTATGACATAATACATGGTATACAGGAGTTTCCGTGTTAAAACACACTTTCATCGTGTAAATGCTATAGTTATAGCTCGGATGAATGAAACTAGTGCTGCAGTTCACAGCCAAGTCCAACAAATAAGAGTGAATTATGTCAGCCAGTTATCGTCCGGATAGCCTAACAGGTAAAGACATTGGCACGGCACGCCAAGTATCCAGGTTCGATTCCTGGTCTGGACATTTTTCGCTCTGTTGGAATAAACGTCAACTGTGATACTCCATCCTCGAATATGCTTATCTAGTTTTAACTAATCCTAAAATTTCAGCTGTAAACTCGATGAGGTGATGGTGTGTGCAGACGCCTCCCGGTCTATTATAAATGTCGGAATTCTAATCTCAATAGCACTCTGGTCAATCTGGCAAATATTCCTACTATTTATGGAACACTATTCCTTTAAGTGCGTTTTAGTGATGTTAATGAACTTATGCATATGCATCATAACTATTATACATATGCATATAATACGTAATACATTTGCATCATACATATTATAGGTATGTGTATAATACATAATACATATGCATCATTATGACGTCAGAATAAACAAAACTTTTTTTGTCGCCAAATTTGAGAATTGACACGATATATTACCAAATTTGGCGAAACTTTGCTAAATGTCGCCAAGCTTGGCGAATATTGGACGCTAGTGGCTATTTTTCAATAAGTTAATTATTAATGCGAGCCATCTATTTTTATTTTTCGCATATCATCTGAATAGTTAAATGATATAACGTACTAATATTTTCAAAGTGCTAATAGTTTCGTCACTGCCCAAAACCTCTGCTATTGTTATTATATTGTACTGTTATTATACTTACTGTGATTATGTTGTTAATCTTTACACCGCTAAAACTTCTGTATCATATAAAGGGAATTTACGGAAACTATTAAAGCATTGAAACTGCAAGATTCTCCTTATGATTATTATAATTCTATAATATGTAACCTGTTAATCGATATGTACGTTAGAATGAATCTTCTATAATCCGGTTCCTCGCATTTTAGCTTTCAGGTTTCGAATAAAATTAGCTAAAATCTTAAAACCATGGCACATTGACTAATTCTTCAACACGATCAGATGAGAAGAATGATAGATTTTCAAATGGATCATGGCAGTGAGCCGGTAGACCTTCTATTATTCCGTAATCGAGTCTATTGAAAAGGTTAACGTGAAACAAAAAGATATTAGCATCAATATGGTTTAATGCAAATGCAGATATTGTCAAAGGATTTCATAAGAACCATTTCACTTGTACCCAGTCGTATCAGTTAAAATACAACAATTGGCAGTGAGCCCAATTAAAAAAGATTACTTAATAGGATTAAAAATTTCCGCATTAGAGAACGAATCGTACCTGCTAAGGAAACATGCATAAGTGAGTTAAGAGATATTTGTCACGAAATATGAAATACATAACAACACAAAATATATGATATGCTTCCATGATCGTAAAGAGTCTTGATTTCTCTATCAAAAGCTTCCGACTTGGCAAAAGAATGGGTAAGTAAATTAAATTATGAATAACAGTAACATGATGCAACGTTTAACATGGAATTAATACGGTAAATACTGCTAGAAGCGGCGAGTACTTTAATATAAAAAGAAATAAAGTATAAATTTGTAATGCTCAATAAAATAAATTTAGATATTTTTATGTTAGCCGGGCGCAAGTGGCAAATCGTCAAATACTGTTCCAAACTCCATTGTTCATATTGCATTCATTTCATTTAAAGATATATACTTTTCAGTCATCTCATTTAAAATAGATGCATTTTCCTCATTTTATTTAATAGAATATTTAACATAGAAATAATTAAATAAATAAATAAGAAATAATAACATAAACTAAAATATTTTATTTGAAAATCAAAGCATTGTTTCTAATTTACACATGTGAAAAATGAAAACTGCTATTGGCGAAAAAACAAAAGTCTAATGAGGAGATTTGCTCCCGGCTAACATAAAAGTACCGAAATTTTAAGTTTTTTCATATTAATATAGTTTAGAATAACAAACTTGAAAAAACATACAAAAAGTAGTGATATCCCAACAAAAAGTTTTAGGTAAAAAAAAAAAAGCGCCAAGTTCTCCTTAATGTTTCGGCCAGAAAAAGTAGTGATATATGAAGTTCGCACAAGTTAAAAGCCAAACATCCCAAATCTTTCATTGAAAATGGCTTCCTGCGACTTGGCCGTTAATGCCTTCGAGAGAGTTTTTCAAATTTTCAAATATGTACAAATGAGATACATGTCAACTACATTTTTTGATTATTTTAGGCAATTTGTGGCACAAAGTACAGAAATAAAACACACATTTGAAAAAAGCATTTAAACAACTTCAGTCTATTTAAATGCTTAGAAGTTAAAAATAACAAAATACTTGTATTCAGGAGATAATATCCCTAATTGCTAAAACATAATTAGTATCAGCTTTTAACAGTTTATAAATCGAATACCTCGTAATGTATGCAAACAAACTATAATAAATGTTCAAACGAAAAAAATCTCTTTTCGTCAATATACACGATTTCAATATTATACATACAATAAAATATAATGTAACATATTGTGAGATTTGAAGTAAGTAAATTTTGTTTTATTTCTTGGGTTTTACGTTAATGACTTTAGCTTTAGACCGTACAAAATAATGGCAATTAAACCACAAGTGGACTAAATGAACTGTAATCAAAACTAATGTTTGTTGAAACTGAATGGTAGTTATCAGAAATCTTTTACTTATAATGTCTTTATGTGAATTTGCCTCTTTGCATTCTAATATTACTTTTAATATTTAAATAATTGATAAATGCGTATTTTTCAATCATTAATTTTGAAATGCTGTAGAAGGCATTAACGGCCAAGTCGCAGGAAGCCATTTTTAATGAAAGATTTGGGATGTTTGGCTTTTAACTTGTGCGAACTTCATATATCACTACTTTTTCTGGCCGAAACATTAAGGAGAACTTGGCTCTTTTTTTTTTTACCTAAAACTTTTTGTTGGGATATATGTAATTTTTTTAAATACTGCATTTAATGTGTGTCATTAATTTGTCTTAATATAACATTGTTTATATGGAATTAATATTAACAACAAATATTTTCTTACTAAAACATTCGTGTTATTCACGCTTTTATAAATTATAAAAACTAAACAGAAAATAAATAAGATTAAATACAAAAAGAAATACATAATCTGATTAATTGTTATAAAAATTAAATTCCAAAAAGATCTTATAAATACTGCAAATATGTGAGGTTTTTGAATTATAGAGGTACATAGAAACACATGTTGCTATAAACAGGAAATATAGAAAAATAAGAATTCGGAAATTTTAATTAAGTATTTAGAAGGGTTTTTTTCTTTAAAAGTAACATTCCTAAAAAAGTCTTTATAAATACTTTAATTATATTTTATATTTTTTTTATAAAGCTACATAAAACACATATTTTATTTCATACAACTGATATTTGGAGAAAAATAATCCCCTCCCTTTTTTTTTTTTTTTTTTTTTTACAAAATAAGAAAATTTAAAGATTTCTTTTTTTCTTTTCTTAAGTAATTTTTTTTTCCTTTAAAAGTTAAATTCCCACAAATTGTGATAAGTACCGTAAATGTATCTGATTTTTGTTTTATAAAGCTGCATAAAACACATTTAATCATACAATAAGCAACATTTAAAAACATTTACAGGTGTGATTAAATGTATATGTATGTTCTTTCATTTCATGTATTTAAACAATTGTAAGATGCAGAATTAGTATTTATAGGTGATTCCAAACTATCATATATTTCACAAGCATAATATTGATATAACAGGCGCAGAATTAACAAATAAATTTTGCAGCTAGAATGAACTTTTTTGTGCCTAATTATACTTGAGATCATAATAATTACCCTGAATCTAAATAAATTTGTATTTAAAGCATTTTTATATATTTAATACAAAGTTGTATTTATCTAATGCAAAATTTCGAAAATTTTAACTGTATAATCACCTAAAATACTATATTTTTGAATGATAAAATGGAAATTTTGGGTTCAGTTTATACAGAATAACATGAAATATATGTTTAGAAAATTTCATGAAAAGAAAACTTAGAATTTTTCGAGATATCGTGTGCGTTATGTCCAAAAATGGAATTTAGAGAAAAATGACTTCAAATTTTCTGAAACGTCGCTTCAGCTATTGAGCGGGTATAATTCTAAAAGTCATAACTTCTGTTCTAATGGAAATTTCAAGGAAAAAATAATATCAAAATGTTCAGAAAGGATAGGAGTTTAACATCTCAAAAAAATTAAAATTTCGACAATTTTAAAGCTTTAAGAGTCCTGAGACCCCTTAAACAAAATAGTTTCTCATTATTAACTAATTGATCATTATTAATAATCATGTTAGTGAATTGTGCTTCAAAATTAGCAAAATCACAGTAAGCACCTCTAAATGAAGGTAATGGAATTTCTGGAAGGTGAACCTTTGTTTTGTTTTCATTTGATTGGTCATTAATATTTACAGTATGACATTTATTTTCAATTGATGCTAATAAAAGATTTAAGTTTACGTCCACCTGTTTAGTGTCTCATTTGCACTGTCGATATCATCTTCGGTTTCTTGGAATTGTTGCGAGAATATCTCTTGAATCTCAAAATATTGTTCTCTAATAACCTCAAATTTATTTTGAAGACCTTCCGTCTTTTTAGCTCACAGGCTATCAAAGCCTGAGAGCTAATGTGCCCTCCCGCTCTGTATGTATGTATGTACGTACGTACGTATGTATGTACGTAACGCGATAACTCTTGATAGAAACATGCGATTTGCTTCAAAATTTTTTCCTAGGTTCATTGCGATAAGGCGCTTCCCTGGTTAGTTTTGGGAGTTCATTGGTTAAGGATAAAGGGGGGAAAACGGTGTTAGTCCAACCCCTTAATTCAGATAAATGGGTTTTTCATGCAGAATGATTCGATTTTCCCCGAATTTGGTATACCGGTTTATTATGTTAAGGAACTTCCCTGATTAGTTTTGGAGGTTCATTGGTTAAGGATAAAGGGGGAAAAGGGGGTTAGTCCACCCCCTTAATTCAGATAATTGGGTTTTTCATGCAGAATCATTCGATTTGCCCCGAATTTGGTTTACCGGTTTATTATGTTAAGGAACTTCCTTGATTAGTTTTGGGAGTTCATTGGTTAAGGATAAAGGGGGAAAAACGGGGTTAGTCCACCCCCCTTAATTCAGATAAATGGGTTTTTCATGCAGAATCATTCGATTTGCTCCGTATTTGGTATACCGGTTTATCATGTTAAGGAACTTCCCTGATTAGTTTTGGGGGTTCATTGGTTAAGGATAAAGGGGGAAAAGGGGGTTAGTCCACCCCTTTTTATTCAGATAAATGGGTTTTTCATGCAGAATCATTCGATTTGCTCCGAATTTGGTATACCAGTTTATTAGGTTAAAGCGCTTCCCTGATTAGTTTTGGGAGTTCATTGGTTAAGGATAAAGGGGGAAAAACGGCGTTAGTCCACCCCCCTTAATTCAGATAAATGGGTTTTTCATGTAGAATGATTCGATTTTCTCTGAATTTGGTATACCGGTTTATTATGTTAAGGAACTTAACTGATTAGTTTTGAAGGTTCATTGTTAAGGATAAAGGGGGAAAAGGGGGTTAGTCCACCCCCTTAATTCAGATAATTGGGTTTTTCATGCAGAATCATTCGATTTGCTCCGTATTTGGTATACCGGTTTATTATGTTAAGGAACTTCCCTGATTAGTTTTGGGGGTTCATTGGTTAAGAATAAAGGGGGAAAAGGGGGTCTAGTCCACCCCCTTAATTCAGATAAATGGGTTTTTCATGTAGAATGATTCGATTTTCTCCGAATTTGGTATACCGGTTTATTATGTTAAGGAACTTAACTGATTAGTTTTGAAGGTTCATTGGTTAAGGATAAAGGGGGAAAAACGGCGTTAGTCCACCCCCCTTAATTCAGATAAATGGGTTTTTCATGCAGAATCATTCGATTTGCTCCGAATTTGGTTTACCGGTTAATTATGTTAAGGAACATCCCTGATTAGTTTTGGGGGTTCATTGGTTAAGAATAAAGGGGGAAAAGGGGGCTAGTCCACCCCCTTAATTCAGATAAATGGGTTTTTCATGCAGAATGATTCGATTTGCTCCGAATTTGGTATACTGGTTTATTAGTTTAAGGAACTTCCCTGATTAGTTTTGCGGGTTCATTGGTTAAGGATAAACGGAGAAAAGGGAGGTTAGACCGCCCCTCTTAAATTAGATAAATGGTTTTTTCATGCAGAATGATTCGCTTTGCTCCGAAGTTGGTATACCGGTTTATTATGTTAAGGAACTTCCCTGATTAGTTTTGTGGGTTCATTGGTTAAGGATAAAGAGGGAAGGGTGGCTAGTCCCCCCCTCCCCCCTTAATTTATATAAACGGTTTTTTCATGCAGAATTATTCGCTTTGCTCCAAATTTGGTATACCTGTTTATTATGTTAAGGAGCTTCCCTGATTCGTTTTGGGGATTCATTGGTTAAGGATAAAGGGGGGGGGGGGGCTAGTCCACCCTCTTAATTTAGATAAATGGTTTTTTTGCAGGATTATTCGATTTGCTCCAAATTTGGTATACCGGTTTATTATGATAAGGAGCTTCCCTGATTAGATTTGGAGGTCCACTGGTTAAGTATAAAGGGTGAAACGGGGGCTAATTCCCCTTCACTTATTTTTTTGAGGGGCATTATTCTTTAAATTAAGAGTATGATATACAATTAGTGTGAATAGCCTGTGAGCTCAATGCCATCAGTTTAGCTGGGCATTTTTCTTTTTTATTATTTAATTTGACTTCTAATTGACTTACATTCGTTGTTTTGACATCCGTGGTGTCTTCTAAAAACTGTTCTAATCTTGTGAAGGCAGCTTGTGCGGTACTTTTTAATCGATCTTATTCATAGTAATAGCACTCCGGTTCTTTAGGTCCACATGTCTCTTTTTTTAATGAGCTCCAGACGTTTATTCATTTTTAATTGCTTTTATTACCACTTGGACAGCGCATTACACACATACAACATAAATTTTGAATAATTTGAGATAATTATAAAGCATAATTAATATCCAACACGCGAACTTGGGCGGAATATTACAACGTGCTGTTGCGTGCGTTAATTGAGCTGTTAACGATCAACAGCTTAATTAATACTTTTTTACAGATTGCTCTCTAGGGGAAGTTGGTCATACTTCCAGGTCGGGACAAGCGTAATTAAATTTTTGGTTTAGTAATATCTCTACATAGAAAGTATGTGTAAGAATTTTTTTAGTAATATTTTATGAGAAATCTTGGTAATATATTTATGAATTTTTGCTCTATTTCATTAATATTGTATTAAAATTTTATTTTTTACCAAGATTATCTATTAGAATCTAATGTATTGAAGAATAATTCTATTTTCACTGGAGCTAGATTTTCGGGCTAAAAGACTGAGGATACGGTTCTGTTGAAAATTTTACGACCCTGCATTTATAACTGATGTACAGGGTGCCAGAATCACAGGAACAACAGCTTCGACAAATGTAGAAGTAAGGAGACAGGAAGCTTGGCCAGCTTCAAGGGGGCGTATAAAGGTTATCCCTGCACTCTTGTAAAGTCGATAGACTGAGATACAGCACTAAAAGCTACATATATACATGTATGATTTATTTATGATTTTTGAACGAGTCGCCTGACGAGTTTTTATGATGATGATTTGATCAGATCGGGAGTTAAAAGACTCGACAAAGAACATGCATTTTTTTTTTTTTTTTTTTTTTTTTTTTTTTTTAACAATCTTTATGTTTTATCTCCAGAAAACGATATTTAACAATTGCCATTGTTCCTCAGTGGACCCAAAAAACAATCTTTTCTTCTGGAAGCGCGCATTGCACAATCATCATGGAAAAGTTGTAGAAAAATCTTCTTAGACAATGTGTGCTCTCAGACTATGTATGTCCTCAACATGCTCCAAGACAGAGATTTTGTTTTTTCATTTTTATTCATTTAGAATATTAAAACATATTTATATTTATAATTGGTTTAACGTATTTAAGATCTTTAAGTTTTATTTTGGCTATTTTCTTGATTTACCGAAACGTCAGATATATACTGTAATTATGTTCTCATGAAACAATCTTTAGCATCATAATTTAAAACCAAAATTTTTATATAATGGGCTATTTTATTTCTTCATAGAATCATCTGTGTAAATTTTACATTTTTTTAAAAATCTTCTTTACATATATAGTGCGAGTGCGGTGCAAAAGTTTATACACAAGCTAAATGTTTTTATAAAATGAAAAATATACACTGTAATGCTTTGAATTTTTTTTGCATCCGAACAATTGGATTACAAATTAATGTTTCGAATTCAGAAACAATTCATCGCAAGGAAAACAATAAATTATAAAAATATCAAAATTGCAATGTCGCAAATTTAATGCACAAACACGAAATATTTACATTTCACGAAGCACAAAAGTCCTTTAGTAGTCTTTTGTGTTTTCATTGAACCTGATGAGATCGAATACGCGATTTTCCATTGATGATTTGAGAGTATGGAAGGTTTTGGGAGCGAATTTGCACCAGGCTTCCTCGATCGCTGATTTGAGCTTTTGCACTGAGTATTACTGCTGCACATTCTTATAGACGTCACGTGAGAGGATTCCCCAGATGTTCGCTGTCGGATTGAGATCTAGGCTGAGTGCTTGCCAGTTCATCACACTGAAATTCTGAGATCTAAGCCATTATTTTGTGTAACGGGAAGTGAGTATCAATGAATTATTTTGCTGAAAGGTCCAGTTGGGACCCCCTAAAATTTCACCAAACGGTCAAAAATGTTCACTCGGAGTTTCCTGATACTTTTGTGGATTTTTTCAGCCATTTAGGAAACTGGGAGACGTTTGGCATTGTATCCAAAAGCATCACATTCCACAAGCAAATCACCACGTTCTTGCTTTCTGAATATGCTCTTCGGATCTTTTCTTAAGGCACGCCAATAGAATGAGAAGCCACCTGGATCATGCAAATTCCATTTTTTTTTCATCAGAAAGAATAAAACTAATCCATTCGTCACGATAACACTTGTTCTGTTTTGCCCATTAAAGTCTTGCTTGTTTGTGACACGGTTTCAGAAAAACCATACGAGCTAATTTTTGTTTTTTTGTTATGAATATTGATTCGGTTATTCGTCTGCGTATGGCGTCATGTGATATTTTTTATCCAAGTCAATTTTTTATCTGACTAAGAGGCAAATTGCTAGTTACAGCCAATGTTTTAATTTTCCTATCCTCACGAAATGTGGTTTTACTCGACATTTCTGAGCGATATGTATTTTTTAATTGCTTTCCACGTTGCAGTGCAGTATACATATACCACGTTTAGACCCATTTAAAATAAGCAAAATTTGGAAAACGGAATTACCTTCAGCTTTCAGCTTTTAGCTTCTAAACTTCTACAACTTCTTCAGGCGAGAACTGTAGATATTTCGGCACTTTGATATAACTCGTACAGCGATCGCTATATTTCATACTCTAAGAAAAAAGTCTCGCCGACCCTCCACCTATCATGTTTAAGGAGACATTTGCACAAAATCTCATTTGTGCATAAACTTTCGCGACATCACAAAAAAAGTTTTGTGTAATTTCTGATTCTCGTAACGATGATTTTTTTCCAAACACGAGAGATATATTTCTGATTCATCTACAGTGGATATTTGAACGCATTCCTTTGTACACTTTTATTTTTATTCAAATATTTGCGCTGTGCTTAAACTTTTGCGCCGCACTGTATCATGAATATTTACATACATATATATGTATTTTTAATTGTCATGTGTAACTTTGTAAAAAGGAAATACTTGCTATAAAAATTGTTTTATGACAAGATCTCTGCTTTAATTTAAGAAGTAATAAGAATGAATGTACAATGAATTACATAATTTTGCAAATTACCAGATTAATCAAAAACTGTACGCATACGTTAGCAGTTTTCAAAAACTTTAGCCTGTGTGTATGAGGGAATAAATATTCAGCTTTATTTTATTAGGTGTTTCAGCCCTTTTAATAAATATAGAGGAAATTTATTAGTAGGTCAAATGAATATTATGTTTCATTAGTCTGTGGATAAAATAAACGTAAGTTTGTTGTAACTTTTGAAAAACACCTCTGTTACAAAACAGCAATTTTTTTAAAAAATGAATGACGTATGTGTATAACCTTTACATCTTTTATTTGCTTCGTATGTATCACATTTTCTATTTTTACAATGACCTGGATTTTCATAAAAAGGTGTCCCAGGGAGAAGTGCTTTGAAAAGGAACTTGTTTTTGAAAGATGATATACTTTAGTCTAAGAATGAAAAGCATGTAGCTAGAAAAAAAAAATATATATATATATTATTAGTTAGGCAAATAACTGGTATTTTTGTATATATTTGGTTTTCGAACAAGCTGCAGTTAACATAACTTTATTTTACATGTGATAAATTGGACATTATGTCTTCTTTCATTTTAGGTTAATGAAATTAATTTTACGGGGCCCTTTGCATGTAGATATATATCAAACAGAAATTTTCAATTCGAAAGCCCAATTTCGACTTTATGTTTGGATTTTTGGGCAAATTACATCTTAAAATACTGGTAAGTCATTTGGTGAAATATTTATATATTATATCGATTAAAAATTTTGTACTTCGAATGTGAATTTCATTTTTATAAATCACTTTTATAATTAGAAATAAACTGAATTGCCAGTCTAATTTTCTATTTATTTTCAAATGGTTATAGGTTACGTTTTATTTTTTTGTAGGAAATTAATATAAGAATATATGTAATTTTGAATTGAGAAACAAAAAAGTACTTTCGGCATGTACCGCGAAGGAAAAGTAGCTTCTATATTCCCTGTTTTTAAAATTTCAGCTAATTTTACACAATCAGACGAATCACAAAAGACTGGAACTCGATCATAGAAAATTCAATCCCAGTGTTCGTCATTACTGAATTTGAATGAGACATTCACCAAGTCGGTACGCTATACCCAATCTGGCTTCTTTTAGGACGACTTATATTTGGTAAGCGAAATTTCGCGATAACTTAAAGTGGTCACCCTTTTAAAACAAAATGACTGATGAAAATGTACAATTGACTTGGTCGAGAGTATGGTAAGATCTTTACACATACTCAGTCAAATCGAAATCGGTTAATATATACGAATGAAGTCACACGACAAAAATCTGGTTGTTTGAAAATGTCTGACACCCTAGATTTTCAAACTGCATTGCCTCACACATACTTTTTGTATTGGAAGTTACCTAATAACTATCCTTACGATTTATTACCATAAAAAGTGAACGTACTTATTCCAAGCTTTGTGATGAACAAGCAATACAAAAGATAAATCTCGAGAAACATGACTAGAATTTTAAATTTTCTGCGATAGTAACTAATATTATATATATTACGGCCAAAACCCGGAGCTTGGTCAGTTCGCAAATTGGCCGGCCAGTTCGGGAACTGGCCGAGATTCCTGGCCAAAACTCGAAATATGTGAAATGAACAGCGTACTTCGGGTTTTGGCCGGCCAATTCGCGAACTGGCCGGGAAGCCTTGGCCAATATACGAAGTGGGGATTCAAGGTTACCCGGTAGGTGGCAATGACGTGCACACTTGATAGGAAAGAACGTTCTATGCTGTGACAATTATATTCTGATATGTTGGACAATTTCCCGCCTGTTTGATATATTTCGATAAATTGGGTTTATTATGAGCATTATATTCTAATCTGCTGAAGATTTCTGTCCTCTGTGACAAATATCGATGCATCGGATTCATTGTCCAATCCAATAAACAAATTATTTGAGGGACTCTGTAAATAAACGACAAATTTTACCTAACCAATAAACTATAGAAAAATGTTGTAGAGCATATTAGTAATATATAACAGTTTCATTACATTTGAAGTAGTGTAACATCATTAAAATACCCTATAAACGATTTCTTCACATATATCATAATTCTTTATCTGGATTCTTTTGGGAGTCCTATAAACGAACTATAATGGCTACTTAATCAATACTCTATTAAAAAAACATATTGCTCACTACATGAGTTAGGAATGTAAATTTTATTATATTTGAAATAGTGTAACATCAATTAAGTGCACTAGAAATGATCTTTCACCATTCACTGCAATGTAACGAAATACTTTTGAGTGTTTCTGTAGACAAACTATAATTGCTACTTATTTCATACCCTTTAGATAACAGTTTGTCGTCCATCTTAATGAAGTATACCTATTTTATTATAATTGAGATAATGTAACAACATTAAAATGCACTGAAAAAAACCATTGATGATACTGTAATGAAATATTTTTGTGTGTTCCTGCAAATTAACCAAAAATAGTACAACTTCACGAGTAATACCAAAATGTATTTATAAAGCTAAATATTATAACAATTACAAGTCAATCCGAGTCTTTACCCAAGTTAGAGCACGGGCATGCATACGGCCAGACAAATTCAATTCAAAAACACTTTCAACTATGTTAAAAAATGATAAAAAGTAAAAATCGGTTTCTATATACCAATTTCGCGAATTGGCCGATACTGTATGGCCACTTCGCAAACTGGCCGATTGCATCTGGCCAGTTCGGGTTTTGGCCGGCCAATTCCCGAATTGGCCAGTCAGTTTAAAACGTTGTTGGCCAGTTCGCGTAGAGGGAGGGGTATACAACGGCAAAAAAGGGACAACTGTCTTTTAATCTACGGAAATATAACATAATCAGGTACAAGAAAATACAGCAACCTTTTCCAATTTACTCATGATACCAAAATCCTTCCTTTATCTTTAGAAACCTCAGTAACCAATTTATTTTTCAGATATGAAGACGCATTGATAAAAAAAAAATGTTTCTTTTGCTGACACCGATTATCAGTATCGTTTACGAGGGATTTTTATTGTGCATTAATAATTTTTTTCCGACTGGAACATCAGATTTTAGGATCAAAGGATCAGTTTTTTAGCTATCAAATTTGAATTAAACATTTTCAGTTGCGCAATTGGATTTAAACATACAAATTTATTTATTTTATAATTTATTAAAAATTTTATTATGAATGTTAATATTAATTCTGCTAATATAGCATGTTTGTAAAAACTTTTTGATGAACATGAAATTGTTTACTTCAGAATTCACAGCATCCAAAAAACTATATTTTGTGTTTAGAAAACTGTTGAATACACTCTAGAACTATTTGGAAATGTTTCCGAAAATTGTTGAATCTGAATATTTTTTGTATATTTTTTACTTTAAATCTCAAAAATACGTTGTTTTCTTAGGATTCTAAAGCTAGAGAACGCTTTTTGGGATCGTAGGTAAATCGGAAGAGATTATTGTATATTTTCGTTCATAGTTATATTATATTTTTGTCGATTAAAAAACATTTGTTATATTTTACAGTACATTCGGTGGGAGATTATTGTAGAAACGCGTGTAACGATTTACAAGAATAAATAATGAAAACCAATAAGTTCTATTAAAGTACCTGCCTACATTCGACGCACTTTTTTTTAGAAATTTACAAAGAAACATGTATTCACATTTTTGAATTAGTTCTATAACAATTAATAATTAGCTTTTAAAATCTTATACATATATATCAATGGTAAATTTATAAAACTGTTAAGAGGGTTGCCCCGTGTGACGGCCTGTATTTTATGTACAACAAATTTCAAGAATGTGAATATGTACAGTCGTGGAAAAAAAAAGTAAACACCCAGTACTGACTCCGCAACAAATTATCGTAGAAGAAAGTTACTGGTACCGAACGATTTTAAATAAAGTCTACTTTTAAATGATGGATATAAAATTTGCTTAGGGGGGCATCTACATATTAAAACGAACCATAACTTCATTTTTTTCAAGGGCAATACCCAATTCTGACAGCATAAATGAACTCTATACCCTTCAAATAGCCTCAAAACTAATTTTTATGCAATTCGTAACATAAGTTTCCGAGAAATTAATTATTTTAAAACGAGCGTATTTTAAGGGCTGTATCCAAATTGAAGTTGGGTTCTCGATTGCTAACCGAGAGAGCCGCCTTCTTGATCAAGGCACCTTAAGCAGTCAATGAAGTCTGTTAGATAACAAGACAGCAGAAGAAATTTCAAAATATCTACTCACTTCAATCATAGACCCCCAATCTTAAACCCTCATTTTTCCGTTTTTTAAGCGTAATTTGAAAACTACGTGGAAGAAAAATGTGAAATTTGGAATTTTCATAAAGCAGGACTTAATAAATCTAAATCCATCAAAAAAATTGTAGGTTGCAATTCATAATTTTTTCGAATATTAATTTCATCATTCATAATTCATATCATAATATTATAAAAATTGCAAATTCAGCGTATTTATGTTTGGGCACATTAGTTTTATTTCTAAACAAAAAATTAGCACATTAGGAGCATAATTTCAGAAGATATAAATAAAAATATGAAAATGTAATTTAACATTAGAAGCACTCAATTTTGAATGTTTCTAATTCAAAAACTTATCATTCAAATGAAATTTGGTGTCTAGGCATATTTTGAACCGAAGATTTGAAATATCTCGTTAAAATTGGGTATTGCTATTGAAAAAATGAGGTTAGGGTTCGTTTTAATATGTAGATGACCCCCTAAGCAAAATTTATATAAGTCATTTAAAAGTAGACTTTATTTCAAATCGTTCGGTACCAGTAACTTCCGTCTACGATAATTTGTTGAAGAGTTAGTATGGGGTGTTTACTTTTTTTTCCACGACTGTACAACAAATTTCAAGTAAAAATCTTTATTAGAACGTAAGTTATACCACTCTGCAGACACCTGCCTCCAAAAAAAGGACGCCCACTTCCTCCACGATTTCGGCTGATTGGCTTATCTGAAACATAAAAAAAAAAAAACGGCGTTTTAATCTTAAAGCCTAAATGCACCGAATGAACTAGAATCATTTGAAAATATCGAAAATTGTTATTTTGGCAGACTTCTAAAAAAAAAATAATCAAATTTGTTGAAGAGTTAGTATGGGGTGTTTACATTTTTTTTCCACAACTGTACAACAAATTTCAAGTAAAAATCTTTATTAGAACGTAAGTTATACCACTCTGCAGAAACCTGCCTCCAAAAAAAGGACGCCCACTTCCTCCACGATTTCGGCTGATTGGCTTATCAGAAACATTAAAAAAAAAAAAAAAAAAAAAAAAAAAAAAAAAAAAAAAAACGGCGTTTTAATCTGAAAGCCTAAATGCACCGAATGAACTAGAATCATTTGAAAATATCTAAAATTGTTATTTTGGCAGACTTCTGAAAAAAAAAAAAAAAATCAAATTTGTTGAAGAGTTAGTATGGGGTGTTTACTTTTTTTTTTCCACGACTGTACAACAAATTTCAAGTAAAAATCTTTATTAGAATGTAAGTTATACCACTCTGCAGACACCTGCCTCCAAAAAAAGGACGCCCACTTCCTCCACGATTTCGGCTGATTGGCTTATCTGAAACATAAAAAAAAAAAAAAAAAAACGGCGTTTTAATCTGAAGGCCTAAATGCACCGAATGACCTAGAATCATTTGAAAATATCTAAAATTGTTATTTTGGCAGACTTCTGAAAAAAAAAAAAAAATCAAATTTGTTGAAAAGTTAGTATGGGGTGTTTACTTTTTTTTTTCCACGACTGTACAACAAATTTCAAGTAAAAATCTTTATTAGAATGTAAGTTATACCACTCTGCAGACACCTGCCTCCAAAAAAAGGACGCCCACTTCCTCCACGATTTCGGCTGATTGGCTTATCTGAAACATAAAAAAAAAAAAAAAAAAAAAAAAAAAACACGGCGTTTTAATCTGAAAGCCTAAATGCACCAAATGAACTTGAATCATTTGAAAATATCGAAAATTGTTATTTTGGCAGACTTCTGAAAAAAAAAAAAAAATCAAATTTGTTGAAGAGTTAGTATGGGGTGTTTACTTTTTTTTTCCACGACTGTACAACAAATTTCAAGTAAAAATCTTTATTAGAACGTAAGTTATACCACTCTGAAGACACCTGCCTCCAAAAAAAGGACGCCCACTTCCTCCACGATTTCGGCTGATTGGCTTATCTGAAACATTAAAAAAAAAAAAAAAAAAAAAAAAAAAAAAAAAAACCGACGTTTTAATCTGAAAGCCTAAATGCACCGAATGAACTAGAAGCATTTGAAAATATCGAAAATTGTTATTTTGGCAGACTTCTGAAAAAACAAATCAAATTTTTTGAAGAGTTAGTATGGGGCGTTTACTTTTTTTTTTCCACGATTGTACAACAAATTTCAAGTAAATATCTTTATTAGAACGTAACTTATACCACTCTGCAGACACCTGCCTCCAAAAAAAGGACGCCCACTTCCTCCACGATTTCGGCTGATTGGCTTATCTGAAACATAAAAAGAAAAAAAAACGGCGTTTTAATCTGAAAGCCTAAATGCACCGAATGAACTAGAATCATTTGAAAATATCTAAAATTGTTATTTTGGCAGACTTCTGAAAAAAAAAAAAAATCAAATTTGTTGAAGAGTTAGTATGGGGTGTTTACTTTTTTTTTTCCACGACTGTACAACAAATTTCAAGTAAAAATCTTTATTAGAATGTAAGTTATACCACTCTGCAGACACCTGCCTCCAAAAAAAGGACGCCCACTTCCTCCACGATTTCGGCTGATTGGCTTATCTGAAACATAAAAAAAAAAAAAAAAACGGCGTTTTAATCTGAAAGCCTAAATGCACCGAATGACCTAGAATCATTTGAAAATATCTAAAATTGTTATTTTGGCAGACTTCTGAAAAAAAAAAAAAAATCAAATTTGTTGAAAAGTTAGTATGGGGTGTTTACTTTTTTTTTTCCACGACTGTACAACAAATTTCAAGTAAAAATCTTTATTAGAATGTAAGTTATACCACTCTGCAGACACCTGCCTCCAAAAAAAGGACGCCCACTTCCTCCACGATTTCGGCTGATTGGCTTATCTGAAACATAAAAAAAAAAAAAAAAAAAAAAAAACACGGCGTTTTAATCTGAAAGCCTAAATGCACCAAATGAACTTGAATCATTTGAAAATATCGAAAATTGTTATTTTGGCAGACTTCTGAAAAAAAAAAAAAAAAATCAAATTTGTTGAAGAGTTAGTATGGGGTGTTTACTTTTTTTTTCCACGACTGTACAACAAATTTCAAGTAAAAATCTTTATTAGAACGTAAGTTATACCACTCTGAAGACACCTGCCTCCAAAAAAAGGACGCCCACTTCCTCCACGATTTCGGCTGATTGGCTTATCTGAAACATTAAAAAAAAAAAAAAAAAAAAAAAAAAAAAAAACCGACGTTTTAATCTGAAAGCCTAAATGCACCGAATGAACTAGAAGCATTTGAAAATATCGAAAATTGTTATTTTGGCAGACTTCTGAAAAAACAAATCAAATTTTTTGAAGAGTTAGTATGGGGCGTTTACTTTTTTTTTTCCACGATTGTACAACAAATTTCAAGTAAATATCTTTATTAGAACGTAAGTTATACCACTCTGCAGACACCTGCCTCCAAAAAAAGGACGCCCACTTCCTCCACGATTTCGGCTGATTGGCTTATCTGAAACATAAAAAGAAAAAAAAACGGCGTTTTAATCTGAAAGCCTAAATGCACCGAATGAACTAGAATCATTTGAAAATATCGAAAATTGTTATTTTGGCAGACTTCTGAAAAAAAAGTCAAATTTCATGATTTTTTTATTCCTTTTGTTACGAAAAAAAAAAAATAGTGATATTTGGAATTTTTGGATGATCCTAGTTCACTCCGTGCGTCTAAATGTGCTGTGTCTACTCTATAAATTTCAAGTGAGTCGGTCTAACCGTTCTCGAGATATGATGGAGGAAAGTTTGAAAAACAACGTTTTGATAAAAACGCGTTTAAAGGTTCAAGTACGGTTAAAACCTCAACTTATCATCAATCTGCGATATCTGGTCTATATAGCATTCCTTCCTCTTCCTCTTGGAGGTCTTTCAATGAGAATTGCGCTGCTCTTGCTTCATTCTGGAATTTTTTGCAACGCCCCTCGTGCGCCGTTCGGAGCAAACCCATCACTCGGGGAAACCCCCTTAAATATATATGGAACTTTTAATATTTTTTTCACAAACATGAAACATGGTAGATTAAAAACAAATAAACTTATAAGAAAAAATTACTAGTAAAGTAAACTTTAAGATATTACTATTGCACCCACTGCAATTTAAAATTTATCTTAATAAAAAAAAAAAAAAAAAAAAAAAAAAAAAAAGAGAGAGAGATAATCGAAGAGTTAATTAACGTATTTTCAACAGCTTTAGCATGTTTTTGTTTAATTAGCAGGCCATAATTTTGAAAATATTCATGCTGTTAAATTTCTTTTAACAGAGGAACTGAACAAAGTTCATGATTAAGTTCATGAGACAAAGTTCATTAAGTTTTATGGGAGAATTATAATAATATTTTCAGTTATTTTTAAAGTAAGATAATTTTGTGTAAAAATCAATTTTGAGAAAAATGCAATTAAACAAATATTAGTATATTCTTACAATAAATTGACTATAACTTCAGTTCTAAATCAAGGGAAGAAGAAAAGCATTTTAAGAATCGTAAAAAGTTCAACAATCGTGGAAAGAAAAGTAAACACCCCCTACAAACTCTGCAACAATTTATCGTAAAAGAAAGTTAAAGGTACAAAAGCTTGGGAATAAATTCTACTTTTAAATGATGTAAATAAAATGTTCTTAGGGGGCATCAACATATCAAAACGAACCCAAACTTTGTATTTTTTAATAGCAATACCCAAGTTTGACACGTTAAATAAATTCTACAGCCTTCAATTACCCTAAATCCAAAATTTCATGAAATTCGTGTGATTAGTTTCCGTGACATTCATTATTTTAAAATGAGCATATTTTAGGGGCTGTATCCAAATTGAAGTTCGGTACTCGATTGTTGAAATGCTACTGAATGACTATGTCATTTCTATTAATATATTATTTCTTGCCAATATGACCATTTCACTCGCTTAATATGTTTTGACTATTGCCAGTCCAAATGTTTCTTTAACATGAGTTAAATATATTTTTCTTTTCTGCACATCACAGATGGCCTCTTAAACCATCATATTGACGTTTTTAAATCACAATTCGAAAACTACTTGGAAGATAAAAATTGAAATTGAGAATTCGCATAAAGCAGGGCCTTATAAATATAAATCTATCAAAAAATGGAGTGTTGCAATTCATATTGTTTTCGAATATTGATTTCATAATTCACATTATAATTTTTTTAATTACAAATTCAATTTATTTATGTTTGGGTTTTTTAGTATTATAACCATACATACGAATTATCACATTAGGATCATAATTTCAGGAGATATTATAAAGAATACAAAAATCTAATTTAACATTAGACTCTCTAAATTGTGAATATTTTGTATTCAAACACTTATCATCAAAATGAATAGAAATTTCGTTTCTAAGCTTTGTTTGAACCGAAGATTTGAAATATATTGGGTGTTGTCATTGAATATAACAAAGTTTGGAATGATTATGATTTGTAGAATTGCCCCTAAGCAATTTTTTATGCATCATTGAAAAGTAGACTTTATTTTAAATCGTTTTGTATCTGTAACATTCTTCTATTATAATTAAATGCAGAGTTAGTAGGGTGTGTGTGTGGGAGGGTTACTTTTTTTTCCCACGACTGTACTTTCAAATGAAATAATAATAATAATAAAAAAAATCGATAACTTTCTGGAAAGCCCTTACTTCCAACATAGGTAGATATCTTAAGTGAGTGCGAAAAACCATTAAATTTTATGTAGTCCCGCAGCGCAATGTTAAATAGAAAGTATGTTTAATTTAGTAAAAGAAATTTCTTTACCTTTATACTAATTGTGTTTCATACTTCATTTAAGCGGGCGGGATAGATAATATAAAAAATGGCGTTGCATAATTATCTTAGGATGTAAAAAACATAAATTAATTATTATTAAGTCTCGCTGTCGTTACTTGGTTAAAAAAAAATAAATAAATAAAATAAAAGTTTTCGGTAAAAGTACAAAAGAAAAAACAAGTTCGTAACAAATAGGAATTTTCTTATGCATTTCTGTGTACTAAAAATTTTTAATTAATATTTTTTCTAACGTTTTCACTTTCATAAAGATGTATTTTATTTAAAGCACAAAGAGTATAATTAATTATTAAAATACTTAATTACTGATTTTTTAGATTTTCAGTTTTTTGGTTGATCTTTTTTACAATTTTTTGACATGAGATAAAAAATTAAACTTCTTAAAAACAAATGAATATATTACTAAAAATAAACAATGTATAAATTTAATGCAGCGTTTAATATATTTCAGTAAAAAACTCTTTAATCACATTTGTTTATTTTTTTTTCTTACAATATTATTTGAATAAAATGCGTTTCTTTTTCATATTTATTCATTTATCTCATTCTTCTTCCGTGCATTAAAATGATTGATTTTATTAATTTAACGTTAGGCGAAACAATGATATCTAAAATAACAGGTTTTTTGCTCACAGGCTATCAAATCCAGAGAGTTACCGTGCCCTCAAGTTGTGTATGTACGTATGCACTTATGTATGTACGAATGTGTGTACGTATGTATGTACGTAATGCGATAACTCTTGATAGAAATATCCGATTTGCTTAAAATATTCCATGTAGGTTCATTCTGAAAACGCGCTTCCCTGATTAGTTTTTTTTTTTTTTTTTTTTTTTTTTTTTGTTAAGCATAAAGAGAGAACGGGGTGCTAACCGTCCCCTTAATTTAGGTAAATGGGTTTTTCATGCAAAATTATCCGATATGCTTAAAATTTGTTATACCAGTTTATTCTGATAAGACACTTCCCTGATTAGATTTGGAGGTTCATCGGTTAAGTATAAAAGTGAGAAATGGGGAGCAAATCCTACCCCCTTAATTTAGCTAAATGGGTTTTTCATGGCGGGAGTAACTATGACTCTTTTAAAGGGTGAACTCGTGTTCGGGACCGGACCTCCAACGAGTACCTTCGGGCGCCCACGGGAGGGACGTGACCCTGAGCGAGTTTCCTTATTAAGTACCGGGTTTGTGTAGGGCGGCTTCGTTTCGGGGTCAGATTTTGTTCACTGGTGGGTGTTCCGGTGTTCTGGGGAAAACGTAGTGTTTTTTCTTGGTACTCGGGCATTCCCGTGTTCAGATTTGGCCTTGGACTTTGCCAAACTATGCAGACACTGTTACAGAGGCATGTTACTAGTGTTGGTGGACTCTCACCTGTCTGCGGGCCCGCTACCTACGCATGTCTTGGGTTTCGACTCAAGCTCCATGGAGTACACGGGAGCTCCCACCAACACCAAAGACGACGTCCGGGTTAGCACCCCTGGCGAAGTCCAGTATTCCAGACGCTGTGAAGAAAATTTAAAAAGAAGATGGAGCTGCTGATGGCGGCACCATAGGAATATTGGCCGCCGGGGCGGCGCAACCGCCGGTTCTACTCGCTGGTCCAAAAGTCTGCAGTGTATGCTCCAGAGTTTTTGAGAAAAGCGCAGGACTGGCTGTACACATGAGGCGTATGCACCCTGATGTATACCAAGCTGAAGAGTTGCAGAGAGTGAGAGATAAGATTCCGGTAAAGAAACGGTGGACCGAAGACGATGTGGCCAGAATGGCTTTGGTGGAGGCCAGACTGGTCATTGAAGGAAAAATTAAAGATATAAATCAAGAAATTCACAAAGTCCTAGAAGACAGATCGATAGAGGCGATAAAAGGAAAGCGTAGACCCGCCACGTATAAGAAAAGGGTTGAAGACCTAATTCAGGCTCTGAAACTCGCTGAGAATCAGGAAGCTGCCACCTCAGTTACTGATTCCCTGACTGAAGATGAGGCAAACAACAACGAGCCCAGGGGTGCTACGAACAGGCTTGTGAATGATGAGACAGAGGATGACCCACTTAGAGGTCTTGAAGAGGGAGCCGAGGTTGATATCAACTACCATCTTGATGAATCAACGGTTCTTTATGAGTGTATTGAAAAATATATTGATGTTCTGAACAGCGATAACCGGCTGAGACCTGAAGTGACTGAAATGGAAAAAGCCCTTCTAGATGGAGCATTACAAAACTTTGAAGTAAATCCAGAGAAAAGTAAAGAACACATAAATGAATACCTGTCAACAATAGTTAAACCTCCTCCTCCTAGAAAAGTATTTAAAAGGAACAATAGCCGGAAACCCACACCAAAACTTTCAAAAAGAAAATTAAAGAGAAAAAATTATGCAGAATTTCAGAGAAAGTATAAGAGAAATAGGAAAGCAGCTTTCGATAGTTTATATTCAAATAACTCCATATCTGAACAGCTCTCTCACGAAAGTGTATTCGACTTTTGGTCGAACCTTTTGTGCAAGAAGAGCGTAAAATTCACTGAACAACCTATTCCCTTATCTACTCAGTACAGTTTTGATCCTTCGCTCCTGGTGTATCCCCGAGAAGTCGAGGCGTGCCGGGGGCGGAAGAAGAAATCAGCTGCCGGCCCTGATGGGTTGACAGTCAACGATATAAATAGAATTCCTACTCGTATTAAATGCAAGCTGTTTTCAGCATTTCTACTGCTCCACTGGATTCCTGATATACTTCTGGACTCAATAACTATATTTATACCAAAAAAGCACAACACCAATAGCCCTGCATCTTTACGCCCACTTTCAATAGCATCCAATCTTACGAGATTGTTCCATAAAGTACTTGTAAATAGAATTTCGCCCTTATTCAGTCCTGATGATTACCAGTTTGGTTTTCGCCCTCTAGATGGAGTGGCACGTGGAATTGATACGTTGGATGCGGTCATGACATCATGTATGACGAACATCCGTCCATTTGCCATTGCCATCCTGGATTTGGAGAAGGCCTTCGATAACGTATTACATCCGTTTATCGTGAAGTGCCTTCATGAATTAAAAATTCCAGATGGTCTTATAGAATATCTTAAATATGTGTATGCACTTTCAAGGACCATTCTCTCCTTTAAAGGAAATGCAAGCCATGCATTACATCCGGAACAGGGGGTGAGGCAGGGGGATCCCTTGTCTCCTCTCCTCTTCCTTATAGTTTTCAACAAAGTTCTGGACCTTCTCCCGAAAGATATTGGAATTAAATTAAATGATCTTCTGATTAATCATCTAGCGTTCGCGGATGACTTAGTCCTCCTAGCGGACAGTCTAGAAAAACTTCAAGAACTCTTAAATATGTTAGTTACAGCCCTATTAGCCGTTGGTCTCAAAGTAAACACAGAAAAATCATTTGTATTGAACTGGATTAAAGATTCTAAGAGAAAAAAGCTAACTTACAATAGTCAAGACAAAGTTAAATTATCCAACCAAACCTTAAAAGTAATTAAACCAAGTGACACTTTCCTCTATCTGGGTGCTGAGTTCGGGACAACAGGCTTGCTTAAAATCAATATGAAAAAATTACAAGATGATTTGGCTATTCTTCTCAAGACACCATGTAAACCCCAACAAAAGCTTTTCATGCTGAATCAATATCTTCTACCTAAACATTATCACAGCTATATCTTCTCCAGGTTAACTGCTGGAGACTTGAATAAAATAGACGTCATCATTAGCAAATTTGTCCGAAAAGTTCTCCACCTCCCTCATGACCTTCCGAAGGCTGCCTTCCATGCGAAGGTGGCTGACGGGGGTCTGGGGGTACCCTCATACAGATTTACAATACCACTAATAGCTAAGAGAAGATTAAAATACAGAAGACCTAATGAAGAGTTACTATATATTGATCACAAGCATATTAATTCAGTAAACCAGATACATAATTATTTCAAGAAGAAGTTGTATTCCGCATGTGATGGTGCAGGCTTGAGAAGCTCCAATCTCTGTCCGCCTGCCCATGCCTGGGTCTCGGATGGTTCTTCATTCCTAACAGGCAGGGACTACATCAAGGCTATCCAAGTACGTTTCGGATGCCTCTACAACCGGGCGCGTTTTGCACGTGGTAGAGGCGAGAATAACAAGTACTGTCGCCGCGGCTGCAGGACTCCCGAAACACTAAATCATATATTGCAGCAATGTTACGCCACCCACACTGCTCGCATCAAAAGACATGATAACATCGTTAACTACCTAAACAAGATCCTTACAGACCGGAATCTAACTGTCCACAAAGAACCCCACTTTACACATGACAATAGAACACTGAAACCAGACTTAGTAATCTACAGCACAGAACGCACAGTCCTCCTTGATGTCCAAATAGTAAACGATCAATTCCCGTTATCTACAGCCCATGTCAACAAAGTACAGAAATACGAAGTCCTCCGGAGCCAGTTATCCAATCTCCGTCCTGGTGGCTACCACGGCAGCACCCTGACGATTAATTGGAGGGGTGTTGTCGCTGGTGAGTCGTACAGGGAACTTACAGCGCTTCGTCCGTTGAAGAAAGGCGACTTTAAGATCATATCTTCTCGAACACTCGTAGGCAGCATATTAGCACACTTTTATTTTCAGCGCATGACGACAAGTAGCCCTTGTCCGAAGACAGGAATCGGATAAAGTTGCTCTGTTCCGGCCGCTGCTTTGGGGATGTGTACCACTGCACCGGGGTCGTCAGCGGAAAGGCACCGGGGCGGTGCAAAAAAAAAAAAAAAAAAAAAAAAAAAAAAAAAAAAATCTGTGGATGTGTTAGGGAATGGACCTCTTTTCAATGGGATATGACCCGAAACCCTCCTTATCATTCAAGAGGGTTGGTTGGGGTAGCTTAGGCAAGTGTGTGTGTGTGTGGGGGGGGGGTTTGTTCACCGGGAAATATTCCGTGTTCGAGATTCTCCTCTTACCTTGGCCTAGTGAAACCTTCCGACCATGTTACAGGTGTTAGTGGACTTCCGGTTGCATGAGACCCCGCATCCTATGCATGGTACGCCTAGTTACCCTCGGGTATCTAGGGGTCCATGGAGTACACGGAAGCTCCTGCTAATCTAGGTTAGCTCCCCGTGGGGCTCTGGGTTGGCTCTTTTAATATATCCAGATGAAGTTGAAAAACACAATCCGAAATCCAAGTGTGCCTCTGGCCTTGACGGGTTAACAGTAAAAGATAGGTTAGAAATCAATAGTCGAATTAAGTCAAAGCTTTTTAGTATATTTCTGCTTTTGCAATGGATTCCTGGTGTGCTTCTAAATAGTTACACAGTTTTTATACCGAAGATACTAGTAATCCTTCAACGGCCCATATCAATATCTTCCAATCTAACCAGGCAGTTTTATAAAATTATTGTCGACAGAATTAGCAAGATGATGAAAATAAGTAAAATACAGTCCGGGTTTCAGAAAATATATGGCGTGAGAAAAGGAATTGATATTTTGGATGATCTTCTTACAAGAATCCAGGGCAATTATAAGCCTATGGCACTTACCGTCTTTGACTTGCAGAAAGTCTTCGATAGCATTACGCACCTGGCCATTTTTTAACAACATTGACAAGCTTAAAATCCCGTTTGGTTTGAAAAGCTATCCGAAATTCATCTCTAAATATTCTGAGACCTTATTGTCCTGTAAAGGAAGTTCAAGCAGTCTCTTTCATCCGATTAAAGGAATGAGGCAAGGCGACCCACTCTCACCATTTTTGTTTTTACTTGTTTTTAGCAAGATTTTAGAACTTTTACCCATATACATTGTTTTTACCATTTAAAGATACCATTTTCAATCATCTTTCTTACGCTGAGGATTTGGTGCTTATCGCTAATAACGTCGAGGAACATCAACATCTGCTAAACATCCTTGTGCCAGGCCTGAAGAGAGTTGAGCTTCAAATAGATGTTGACAAGTCTTTAACTATGTGCTGGGTTAAAGAAAAAAAGATCAAGAAAATGTTTTATGATTCCACCGCAGAACTGTTTGTTCATAATAAGACCATTAAAGACTCCATCTGTTGATGCTGAGTTTACCTACATGGGTGCAGCATTCACCACTACCGGATTATTAAAGGTCAAATACTCCGGACTAAAACAAGACATAGATACTGTCAGGTTCTGAGGAACATCTGCTACTAGAACTATGGTTATATATTATTTTTCTTGCTTGTATATTGTCTGTGCACTGTAAATTAAAATGTCTGAAATTCAAACACACACTTAAGTGTCTGAAACGGAGTGTTCAGTTTTCAGACATTTTAAAATGTCTGAATTTTTTCAGACACTTTTCGTGTCTGAATTTCAGACACTTCAAACATCTTAATAGCATCCATTTTTTTTTGTAAGCATCATACGTAGCCATGTTTGACCACGTTGAATCCTGGAAAAATATTTGGCTGGAGTCCTGCCCCCCCCCCCCTACAACCTGATTTTTCTGGTGCTCCCAATTTTGGTACGCAATTTTTGTTAAGCTGATAATTTAAATCTTTTACGACATTTTACTGATTATAATCAATATTTTGAACTTCAGGAGTAGAACAAGATTAAAACAAAAAATATTTATCTAAATATTAGATTTTTAAAATTTGTTTTATTTTTAATCTTATTTTTTTTTTAAAGTTCAAAATATTGATTATAATCAATACAATTTCGAAACAGATTTAAAATATAAGCTTTACAAATATTGCACATCAAATTTGTGGGCATTAAAATCGTAGGGGGGCGGGGCACGGCCCAGTATGCCCATTCTTTAATCAAGAAGTTCTTTTGCAAAAAATGCAACCCTGCATTATTGTTATCTCAATTGAGATGTCCGGTATTCTGGAGTATCCGTTGTGGAGGTTAATGGACATTCCCGAATAGCTATTCTGAAACATCTATTTAGCGAATACTTTTTTAATCCGCATGGCATACATATTTGTATATTTTTACCTCACAAAAGCAGACATCTCCGATTATCGGACAAATTCAACGGCAAGGGCTAATGAGGGCTTTTAAAGTACATGGATAAATATATATATTTCTTATAATCTTGTCCTACTCTACTTCATATAATTTAAAAATAGATTTTTTAAAAATTTATATTGCCACATAGGCAATTTTAGATATATATCAGATGATAATCACAACAGCTATTTAACTATGAATAAATAAATAAATATTCTACTTTACACTTTGCACTCGAGGGCTCCGGAGCGGAGCCATTTAAAATTTGTCTTCAAACTCGAGGGCTCCGCTACGGAGACAATGCAAATAATTTTGTGATACCTGTCTAGAAAAGCCAAGATTACATGCTATCACAAAATTATTTGCATTGTCTCCGTAGCGGAGACCTCGAGTTTGAAGACATATTTTAAATGGCTCCGCTCCAGAGTCCTCGAGTGCAAAGGGTTAATATTGAGAAAAAAAACTACATTACTTTGGTATTTTGTTTATTTATATTTTGTGTTTTTTAATCTTGCCCTACACTAAAAGTTCAAAACTTTCATTATAATCAGTGCAAGATTTAAGGTATCAACTTTACGAAAATTTCATACAAAATCCCCCCCCCCTCCCCGAAAAAAAATAAAAATCCTTATCATTTAAAAATTAGATTTTTTAAAAATTTATATTGCCACATGGGCTTATTGTTATCATTCCTATGAGCTACTAAACAAGACATCTTTAAAGCAAAATAAAGCCAAAAAAAAAAAGTTACCACATGATATCACTATGATACAAACTTGCGATGCTTATCAGTAAAGTCTAATTGGAAAATGACCTTCGAATCCACACATGCAGCGAAATCTAAATAAACAAATGATTTCCTTTTTCCTGACTGGCTTACGTCTATGTTTCCAATTCAAAAGTTTTCACACATTAAAAGATTTAATAGCTTTAGAAATATATCTAAGAAATACTTGAGATAAACATTCATTTTCAATTATATATAAATTTCATGAAAATCAATTGATTTTTTTTTTCCAAAAGCGAAAGTTTATAAACATATTTTTTAATTTCAGCTGAATATTGTTCAATGGAAAAAAAAGGCAATCCCGAAAATCCCGGAATTTCCCAGTAAAAATTCCGAGATTTTCGGGGTTAAAATTAAAGCGGGATCCCGGGATTGTAATCCCTAGCTAGGAAGTAAGAAAACTTTAGGAGATCTTTCAAAGTTTTTTTTTTCTATTTCCTTGTGGTCGAGTATGAGATAAGCATTAGCCATTGAAATTGAAACTAAGAACTGCCATATTGAAAACAAAACAAAACAAGAGAATGAACTTAACTTTTAAATATGTCTGTTTTTTAGTGATGTTATTACTTTAAATTTGAGAAAAAAGATGAGAATAAATAATACATAATTTGTAATAAAAGACAACGTCATAAATTTAAAAATATATACTTCTAGAATTAGTGTTTTTTTTTTTTTTTTTTTTTTTTTTTTTTTTTTTTTTTTTTTTTTTGCAAAAAGATTCAAAACTAATTAAATTTCATGTAAGATTTTGTTTAGTATAATAAATAAAATCATAAAAGACACTAATTTTAGTAGTATAAAGAAATTATAAAACTTACTTCAATCGCTGTTTGCAAGAGGTAAGAAATATTCCTCGATTTGAAATTTTAAAAACTACCACAACCACAGTGAGGGAGAAAGACTTTCATCAGTTTAAAAGGTAATCCCATAATACATCCGACTAGCCATATTTAAAGAATGAGATGTTTCATCCTCAAAACAGGACCCGCCAGACAAAAGTTTCTTTTTTTTGCCAGCTTCGACAGAAAGAAGATGAATAACACAATATTATTGATATAAATTGATATGAGTTAACACTAAGCCCATTGCACACGCTTTGTAGAATTTCCGGGTGTAATCTTCAACTGTCGTCTACTTCTGTTCTGTGTCTATCCCGCCCTTGTATCGACGACAGCTTCTAAGAGACATTTGATGTCGAGCACACACGTCAGATGTATGTATTCAATAAATAAATAATCCAAGTTAATACGAATTAAAATCACAGTACTTCACATTTCGCAAAAAACGAATTAAAATACACGCGTACATAAAAACAAACTTTGTTTGGATTACAACGTATACCACTTCGAACGAAGATATCTAAAACGCATGCGCAACTGGAAGTGCTAGTGCCCCCTGGTGGTTATTGCGTCGGAAGAATCAAAACGTCGTAAATTAAGACACGTTTAAAGCAACGAAGTGTCTTAAAATAAGACGTTTGCGGATATTTTAGACATTATTCTCAGTTCGTTTACACCATGGTCATAGTAAGA
Source organism: Maratus speciosus (assembly GCA_963932465.1). Lineage (NCBI taxonomy): Eukaryota > Metazoa > Arthropoda > Arachnida > Araneae > Salticidae > Maratus > Maratus speciosus. Next base: position 558,063,956 of record OZ010789.1, read on the forward strand.
CACTTATGTATCTTAAATTAAGACATCTATAATGTCTGAATTTTCAGATTAAGACACTTAAGTGTCTAAAATTCTTTTTCAGTCACATATGTGTCTAAATTTAAGACGCTTCTATTTGCAGTATGTACTAGGAATTTTAAAGTAACATTCTTTTCCTATCTGAACCTTAATCCGGGCTAGTGAGTTATACAGATTAGGGAAAGGAATGCAGTCTATCAATACAGAGGGGTTTTTCCTGCTATTCAAATGCATACCTGAGATAAGGCGGAAAAAGGATTTCATCGGATAGCGAAATAGCGGACCTTGGGGTCAGAAGGGAAATCCATTTTATGTTTTTGGGAGAGGAATGATACAGCGAAGGTAGGATAGTTAAGGCATAGAGTTGATAGTGTATAATCGCTTTCACACAGAGCAGAGTTGATGCCTGGAACACAATGTGTGAGTTCGTTTCCAGGGTAGCTCGTGGATAGAGCTGGATTAGGAGTGAAGCTCTTAGATTATAGAGCTAATGCGTTGGGAGATTAATAGTGAGCTCCGATAAAAATCTAATTTAACTAGCGTGGGGTGAGAGGAATATAAAGTAGTTCAACAGTACACAGCAAGTATTTACTGTGTTTAATTTAATGTTGAACCGGATCACCTATATCCGAGTTCTTAAGCGTAAATAATGTTTTGTGATTTGTAAATCACAAAACATTATAGTGTCTTGTGATAAATTAGTGTGTAAATAAACTGTTAATTAAGATTAATAGAAAGAACTGGTTTTCTTTTCAACCATCCTCTCATAGTGTGGCCGACGATCAGGAAATCATATCGGTGGTGGCAGCATATAAATATTAAAGGATTTCTTCAAGGTTGTGTGCCTGTGCACTGTAAAAAAACCACTGTAGATTTGCCAGAACAAACTCGATCATAGTGAATGTGCTGTATTTTTCTTTGGTTTCCTGACTATATTAACATGGAAAATACAGTAGTTGCGTAAAATTAACAGCACAATGTGCTGGCAATTTGGACGCATTTTTTACAGCACAAACTGCTGGCGTCCAAATTGCCAGCACATTTTTCTGTTAATTTTTCGCAACTACTGTAATTTTTATGTTACTATAGCCCGGAAACCAAAGAAAAATGCAGCAAATTCACTGTGATCGAGTTTGTGCGCGAGATGAACAGTACTTTGTACTGTAAAAATGTCGTTTTTTTTTTTACAGTGTTGACTTAGAGGAAACCCAACAGATACCATAATACGTTCTCCATGTAAGCCACAGCAGAAAGTTTTTATGATCCGTAACTACCTCCTTCCTAAGTTTTATCACAGTTTTATCTTCGCCAAATTATATTCAAAGCACCTTAAGAAAATAGATGTAATTATCCGTAAAAGCATCCGTAAAATTTTCCATGTAACCCATCACCCTCCAAAGGCCGCCTTCCATCCGAGGGTGGCTGATGGAGGCATGGGAATACCATCTCTCCGTTACCTCATCCCACTCATAGCTAAAAATAGACTGGTTTATAGAGCCTCTCATCCAGATCTTCTAAAAATTCATAATAATGTGATTTCATCTACCAACCATATTAATAACTATTATAAAAAAGAACTGTATAGAATATGTTATTGCATAGGTCTCCGACAGTCTTCGAAGTGGCCTGGTACTCATCAGTGGGTGAGTGACGGGACCAGCTTTCTGTCAGGAAAAGACTATATTAACTGTCTCCACATCCGTTACGGCTGTCTGTATAACAAGAATAGATGCGCAAGAGGAAGAGATGAGAATGACAAATATTGCCGTCGTGAATGTCAGGTACCAGAAACACTTAATCACATATAAATATACGATATTACGATTCTGATAAAATTTTACTTAAAAGGTGCTAAAATATACATGAAAATGTTTTTACAGCATAAAAACCGTCAAAGATGTTAAAATCCCAAGCGCTTTCAACTGCATTATAACAGTCGTCTTCAGGGGGAAATCAGTGGAGTGAAAGTTCGTGGAAATTCATTCCTTAAGTTTCAGTGAACGAGTCTATTTCAAAGGAAGGGAGGGGATAGAAATATGATTATGCTTCAAAATCGCTAGAAATATCTAGTATTCTTTACCAGATCTTAGATATGTTGTACGAGAATATATCGTTGCAAGTATTCTTTCTTTGAGTTAAAATTTGCAATGATTCCCTGATTATTGATGTGTAGTAATTTGAAGTATGGGCTATGACTCTTGCTTTACTGAAATCTATGTGAAAGCAAAGCAAGAGTCATTACCCATACTTCAAATTACTACTAATCAATAATCAGGGAATCACTGGAAATTTTAACTCAAGGAAAGAATACTTGCAACGATACTTTGTCCTACAACATATCTAAGATCTGGTATAGAATACTAGATATTTTTAGCGATTTTGAAGCATAATCATATTTCTACCCCTTCCCCCTTCCCTCCCTTCCTTTGAAATAGACTCGTCCACTGATACTTAAACAAGGAATTTCCACGAACTTTCACCCCTCTGGTTTTCCCCTGAAGACGACTGTTATATTGCAGTTGAAAGCGCTTGGGATTCTAACATCTTTGACGCTTTTTATGCTGTAAAAACCTTTTCATGTATATTTTAGCCCCTTTTAAGTAACATTTTATCAGAATTGTAATATGGTATAGTTATATGTTAATCAAGGTGAATATGACGTTCAATAATTATAGTTTGAACTATATTTTATAATACTCTTAATCACATCCTTCAGAACTGCTACAGTACCCACGGTGGTAGAATAAAAAGACATGGCGCGTTGGTAAACTAGGTAAAGAAATTGGGTAAAGGGAGAGAAAAAAAAGTGTTCACAAAGAGCCCTAATTTTTCGTAAATAACAGAAAGCTTAAACCGGACTTAGTGATATATAGCGAATAACACGTCGTCATAGTGGTTGACCAGGTAGTTAACGATCAAAGTTCCCTGGACGAGGCGCACCGGAACAAAAAGATGAACTAGAATTGCTAGACAGTCAACTAGGTGGCTTGCGTCCGGGGAGGGGCTCCGGTGCAGCACCTAACGTTTAGCTGGAGTGGTGTTGTGGTAGAGTCTTCCGCTAAAGACATCATCGGTATTTTGAAAAAGGGTGACAACAAGGTAATCTCGAGCCGTGCATTGGTTGAGGGTGTTGCACTACACAGGGTGCATCAGTCCATGACATAAAAGAATGAAGAAGGTTGTGGGTTGAAGGTCTTCAACCGCTTTTTTGTTTAGTGCTACTTCTATATAAGAAGAAATGCAGCTTTAACGTGTAGCTTTAGGTTGAAAAATATATAGCTAAATTGGTTTTTCATGCATAATTATCCTATTTGCTTCAAATTTGGTATACGAGTTTATTCTGATAAGGTACTTCTCTGATTAGATTCGGAACTTCATTGGTTAAGTATAAAGGGGGGAAACGTGGGGGGGGGGGTAACCCACCTTAATTTATATTTCGAGGGGTATTATTCTGTGAAATAAGAGTACAATATACAATCAGTATGCATAACCTCTAAGCTCAATGACATCAGTTTAACTGGGCACTTTACTTTTTATTAAAATAAAATTTACCTTTTTAAAGAAGCTATCTTTTTCTCATACACATCTCATATTTTAAGCTAACAATTAAAAAAACATTCTGTCCTCATATCTGTTATAAAATCTGTATCAAAACTTCCGTAGGATTGGAACAAAAATTATCTATTTTTGTCGTTACTGAAATAAATGCCAATTTTTATACTAAAACTACCTGACTTGACTGGCATTGCGCAGACACATGATAATAATTTTCAACCCGTAAGAATAAAATTCTTATGAAAAATCTTTAGCCCATCTTTGCATCGGCGTTGACCGGACCCTTGATAATATTCTTCAAGAAACCTTGTGTTTGTATGATTAATCCGTTGTGTTTGTATGATTAAGTTATATTTTTAAATGGATATTTTGGAAGGAATATTGGCATTTAGTGGTGAAAGAGCTCGTAAGAAGACATTTTCTTGTTTTTTCAAAAAGGATCGTTTCATAGTAAGAAAAAAAAAAAAGTTATTGTTGTCCGAAATTTTTGAATTTTCCATCGGTTATAAAAAATGGTTTTACAGTCAGTGTAAAATTTCGTAAAAAATTATTATTATCTAGTTGAAAAAGAAATATGTTTTTTTAACGCTATTTTTTTGTTTGTTTTCGCGTCGGGAATTTAAACGTACAGAAAAAAGAAAAAAAATTCTTTGGGTCCTAAGTATACTAGACGGTGTATACCGAGAGTGCTCCGCGCGTGCCCACGAATCTTTCAAAATGGGCCTACTTTCTTCAGCTTCACTGCCTTCGGCAGCGTATAATGTGTTCCAAACAAACCTCGTTCTACCGTGTTCAGTTTTATAGTAGTAAATAATGAAATCATGTACAGAAACGTGTAAATCTATCAATAAGTCAAAATTTTTCTCGAATCGAACTATTTCTTCTTTGCAGTTTAAAGAAACAGAAAAAATGGGAAACATTTACGCGAAAAGAGTATTGTGTAAAAATTGTAAAATATGAAATTTTATGAGATTCATTATGAATTATGGAAATAGTTCAAATTCTTAAAACATTTTACAACAAATTACATTTTATGCAGCAGATGTAACATAATTACTATGAAATTTACTAGATAGTTTCCAGAAATACTTTATCTTACAGCAAATAAATACAACATATTTAGAATTCCTTTCATTTTTCATGCATTCTTCTCATAGAAACATCGCGATTATGGCATGCAGTATCTATTTATTAACTTTATTTTGCCTTAAACAGTTTGTTTTCATGAAATACTTTGAGTCAATTCTTTAAGACAGAGCACAAACAAGAGCAAAAACAAGATCTCGCGTAAAGTATATAAGAGCAATTAAAATTATATTTAATAAAACGATTGAAAGTTTCCGAATGTTATAAAATTAATTTTATACAGTATGCCTCCTACCCTCGTTCAGACACTGAAGTATCTAAAAGCACGCTAATCTGATCGCTTTTAAAAATATTAGAGAAGATTGAATTATACTGAAAAATCCTGTAGCGATCTCTCTTTAAACGGGTTTCCCTTTGATTGCAAAAATTTAAATCAGAATCAGTTGCTGTTAAGACATCCAATGGTTGTTTTCGTGTTTGATTCACAATCTGTTGCCTGTTATATATAAAATCATCCGCCAAACTATAAGATTAAATGCCAATAATGGTTTATCGTAAAAGTCACATTCACTTGACTTTAAGAAGTTACACGTGTTTACGCCATCAAGGGATTTTTATTTCGACGTTTTATTTGTATTTTTATTAATGTTAAACTAATTTATTTGTTCTTTCGTTATTTAAAATGAAAAATTATGCCTATTTGTATAATTTGGCGAGTGGTTTGGCGATTTATATAATTTGGCGAAATTGGTCGACGGGAGAAGTAGTACCATTAAAACATTGCTTTGAAGTTGAAATTAAATGTGATGATTTGTTGTATTGTCATATACGCACCGGTTTTGGCGTGCATTTTTTTTTTTACGACAATTTGGCGAAAGCCTCGTTTTCGAATACCAGTTACATATGTATTTTTAAATTATTTTCTGTTATTTTAAAATGAAATAACAATAAATTAAAAAAAATTAATTAACAACTATAGAACAAAACAATTTATAAAATTTTTTGTAAATAAAAAGAAAACAAAAAGCAATTTAACAAATTTGACCATTTGGAAAATGATTTTTTCGAAGACTAAAATTTAAGACATAAAAAATCGCACGGAGTTGATCATACATTACGTACGTCATGAATTAAACATTAATAGTGTTATTACACATAAAAATTGCAAGCGACAAAAATCGCCTGCGACTCGTACGTATTATCCACCTGAAACTTACGTATTATCCAAGCATTTCATTGGCTCTTCGGGAAAAGGCTCTCCATCGTCAGATTTCGAAATCTGACGACCAATTTTAAATGAAATTTCATTCTTGAACTTCTAAATATCGCACAATAGTACCTTTTACACCGTCGTATAGAGAAAAAAATTTACTTTTAAATGCAATTTGTTTGAAAGCTGTGTCTCAATTTGTTTCTGAGTTATTATTTTTTTTTTGTAGTTTTTATTACATTTGTGTCATAGTGGCAACGGAAGTATCCATCTCTGTTGAAAGTAAAGGGAAATACAGATTACTGTGTAGACCAATCTGAAAGCAAATCAAATCCGGATTCAACCAATAAAAAGCTTCAGATATGCTTTTGATTTCCTACCCTGACGAGGACAATAACCATTTTTCCAAATGGTTAATAAACTCAAATAAACATTTATTAATAAATAAGCAACAATAGCTGGGTTACCATGTTAGGCAAAATAACGCCATTTTGGCGCCAATTAGTTACAGCGTTGCGTATATGACATCTGTGCGTATTTTTTTTTCTTTTCGTTTCGTTTTAAAAAAAAAGAAAGAAAGAAGTGAAAGCCATTTATTTTAAATGTTTCAGTTTTAAATAGAAGTTTTGTATTAAATGAAAGTTTTGTATTAAATAAAATGATAATAAAATACCAATTGAATTATGAATCAAAGTAACGTGATACATTTCTTAGCATACATTTAAGGGAGAACAAACTGGTCGCCAAATTAGTTTAAAATAATAACCTTTTCTAAATTATGAAACAATATCTGTTATGATTAAAATTTGAGTTGCTATCGTTAGAGAAATGTATATAAAATTAGAAAAAAATTAATATTTCGAAAACTAATTCGAATTTAAAAATCTAATAACAGTTTTCAGATCTGCGGATGGATGCGGATTTTTGGTGTTAATTTCATCGCAAAGTATTCCGTATTTTAGGAGAAATCGCCGTGAAACATAATCAGTTGTTTAATTAGTCGTTTAATAAAATCGTTTCATAAATTCGTTTCATTTCAGCCATTTCATGAAATCTGTTTCATAAATTCGTTTCGTTAGGATTATATATATATATTTATTTTTATCTTACTGAAATTGAAATAAAAAAATAATTTCGTGGTTTTCATAATAATTAATATCCACGTTTTAAGACTTTTAAAAAACGCATTTTATTTTGTAACTAACCGCCTTTGGCGACCAGTTTGGTCTCCCTTAAAATTAATATAATCCTTTAAACTATTATTAGTTTTTTTTTTTTTTTTTTTTTTTTTTTGCTTTAAAATATCTCAATTTGTTGATTTTCTATAAGCAAATAAAATCTATTGGTTTACAATGGAAATCTATGGGAATTTTGCGAAATATTTGAGATATCGCCAAGTTGGCGTCTCTTTTCTCGACTAATTTTGGTTGCCATATTTGGCGATATATCTCCAATTTGGCGACAAACGTGGCTGTATTTCGTGACTGAACACCCCCCTCCCCCAACACCCATGGTAATCCTCCTTATAGGTATGGATTTGCATTAATTGCTGTTCAATAACCAATCAGGTGCGTTTCATTTGGGCGATGCTATTAAAAAAATAGCAAATAATCGTGATTTCTGTGCCACATACGATAGCGTACTATATATATAGATTAATGTAAGAAGAATGATGAATGGGTAAAAAGTTAATAATATTACATCCACAACGTTTGATACAGTTTTATGTATATTGTCCGAATAGTGATATGGGAAGTATAAAAAATAGGTGTAACAAAAAGTAATAAAATTATTGACTGAAAAGTAAAATAATATATATATGTACATAGATAGATAGAGATAGAGGTAACGATATATAGCGATATATATGGCGAGATATAGATAGATATACTTTAAAGAAAGCAAATAGGGATCTTTTACAAAAATAAAAGAATGTATATTTTCAGTAAATAAATAAATAGAAATGCTTAATTCATCTTTAAAAGTTAAAGTTAAACTTACACTAAGTGCAAAATTACTTAAAAGATGACACAGTATTTAAAAATGTTAAATTATTTTAATACCTTAGTATACTTTCAACTATAAAACATAGTCTTCTTCGGAAGAATATAAGATATACAACAGTTATTGATTGAACGCCTAATTTTCAAAATCCACGTAGATGGTGACGAAAGGAGTGAAAGTGGAAGTTAATTTATAGATCCGGAAACATTGGGAAAATAAAATAAAATAAAACATGGATATAGGGAAGTGGAAGATTACTTGTTTTTTCTTTCTTTAAGCAAACTGAGCCAAATTCTGGATATATTGTAGGATAAAACATCATTACAGACTATATTTTCTTTAGTAATAATTTCTATTGATTCGCGGATAATTAAATCATGATAATTCTTTGAGGGATATATTATTATTATTATTACTAAAGAAAATACAGTTTGTAATGACGTTTTATCCTACAATATACCCAGAATTTGGCTCAGTTTGCTTAAAGAAGGAAAAAACAAGTAATCTTCCACTACCCTATATCCATGTTTTATTTTATTTTATTTTCCCAATGTTTCCGGATCTATAAATTAACTTCCACTTTCACTCCTTTCGTCACCATCTACGTGGATTTTGAAAATTAGGCGTTCAATCAATAACTGTTGTATTTCTTATAATCCTCCGAAGAAGACTATGTTTTATAGTTGAAAGTATACTAAGGTATTAAAATAATTTAACATTTTTAAATACTGTGTCATCCTTTAAGTAATTTTGCACTTAGTGTAAGTTTAACTTTAATGTATATTTTCCTTGTCTCAGTTTTAGCATAGAATAATGATAGTCTAACAGACAAAAATTCTGTATAACCTAAAACATGTGAGCTGTACAAAAGTGACCCTAACCATTCTTATTTTAGTAGTTAAAGTTATAGAATAAACTATCTTATAATCCATTTCTTTTTAAAGTGTAAATATGGATATTCCACACTGTAACTGAGAATATTTCTATTTATTTTTTTCTAAAAACGTCTGACAGTTATTAAGATACGTTGTACTGTGATTAAACTTAATCTCACATTTAATATTATTTACAAACCAGTCTTTAGTTATGATCATTAGTCATACAAACAATTTGCATATTTCAATAATACATACATTCTAACTTATTTACATATAAAAATTGCTTGAACTTATTATTGACAATATGAAGTCTAAAATTAAATAGAAGCAGAGTATTTCAGTATGTAGCTGAGTTCTGTTATTGTGATACTATTTACAAAAATAAAACAGATATAATTTTAATCTCAACAAATAAAACTTACATTTCTTTTCAATAGCTGCAGACTATTTATTTGCAGAATATTTAAAAATTGTACAAATAAATTCATTTATACCCATGTGGCAAAAATGTAAATCCAATTGGAGAGTGAGATTACCCTTACATTTATTTTGACGTTTATATGTAACGTCCATAATCCTCATGCTTGAGACATAATGTGTATTGGCAGTCATGAGCAATAATATACAATGTTAAATAATAAGAATTACTTAACGTACACTATAATTCTAGCTTCAAATATTATTATTATTATTTTAGCTATAATTCAGTTAAATATACACTTGCCTCCAAAAGTTAAGGAACAGTGAGTGTATGTTTTCGATTGTAACATGGTTTGTCTAATATGTTGCAAAATTCCTGCCGAATCATCCTAGAACTTCGCGAATGTAAAAAACGTGTTTTTTTCATATTTCTCAGTGAAGATTTAGTTGCGTTAAAATTAGGGTTCCAACAATAAAGTTAATAATAAAAAAATGTTTGCGATCAACTATGTAATAGAAAATGCTCAGTGATGTGTCACTGCAGCTGATGTGTATGTGTGTCCTGTTTAACGGTCGTGTGTATTTGTGTAAGCATAGCGCGCATATTCGTGAAGGTGTCATCGTTTCTTGAAAAATTAAAAAGTTTTTCCCTTGTATGATACGGAGTTTTCAGTCAAATTTCAACCCACTTTCCGTAAGCAAAACTTGCAAAGAAACAGCAGAAACAGTATACTGGAAATAAAATATGAATATATTGGATATGTGGTGATATATGGCTACTTGCATGAGATAGGTTTTGACTGCGCAAACCCCAAAATGTTTATACAATAGGAACAAGTGATGTTTGGAGTGTCTAATGCACTTATCTTCGGAATACAAAATCTAATAGACACATAAAACATGAATTCTATCGAGTAAATACACAAAAATATGCATTTTTTCATATTCGTAGAAAAGCCGTTTTTGTCAAAATGATATTATTACAAATGAAAAACTAGCGTAGAAAAATTAGCGTACATGTTTTAGTTATTAGTCATTTTACTACTGAGAGGACACGTATTGCAACTAAACTTTTAATTCTTTGACGGTTTAAACCCAAATAAAATTTATAAAATGATATATCAGTACTTAAATACTGACACAACGGATTTGCTAAAAATAAACCAGCCACTTCAGCGGGCTCTGGCGTACAGTATACCACTCGGAATCACTTAAAATTTACACTACGTAGTTTTGCATTATAACAGGTTGTTGGTAATCGACAGAGAACAAACTAATATATATTTTTTAAACAGATTAAACATTTATGTGAAATAATAATTTTCATTTACATGTGTAATACTTCTTAAGTTAAAACTGTGTGCTGCAGCATAACGTTTTGATGAATTTTCTTTGTGGAAATGTTTCTTTGACAAACATGTCACTTAGCTGTTCTGTAATTTCAATGTTGTCTTTTTTGGACATTTTTGGAGCAGTCGACCGCAATCCAGGGTCCTCAAATGGATAATATATTTTCCGATAATGCTGTATATTTAAAATATTTTGAACAAGATTTTGGTATTAGTTCTCTAAGAATCGTTCCGGTTATCTACTACATTTAAACCTGCATGTGTATTTGTATTTCGATGCTGCTGTTGAGTATCGCACGTTGAGCGTTAAACTTATTAACAATTAACTAAATGGTTCTCATTTGTCATATTAAGTCTAAGAATTTTAATAAAATTTGAATAAGTTTCCGAGAATTTATTTTTTTGTTGTAAATTTTAATATTTCCATAATGGTTGTTTCTAAATTACTCAATTTTTGTGGATAAAAGAAAGAAAAAATGAAACAGCAGGGATTATTACACTTTTCTAACGACATTTTCTCATTAAATTTGAAAAAAAAATAGTTGTTGTAAAACTGTTTATTAAATTCGCCAAGGAAATTCATAAAAATAAAGGTATATTATAATATATTCAATCTTCATTAATCAACTAAATTTATTCTACCAAAACAAAAATCATCTGTCGACATGTATAAATCATTACATCGTAGATTTTTTTTCAACTTTACATTCAACCAAGGAGGAAGATTTAAACTCTTTGCATTCATGTGGATAATTACTATCGCCTTTGCTCAATAATTAAACAAAAAATAATTATACTATTTTCAAATAAATATTTTTTAATGATGGTGGTTAAAATATTTTACAAAAGCGATAAAATAATATGGTATGTTGGATAAAAATGGCATCCTTTTTCTTTCATGTAAAGTATTTTTCTAATTCACAAAACTTAAATATTATTTGTAAGTTTTCAAAATGACGTCATTTGCTCCGAAATTTAAAACCAAATCTTATAAGAACAATATGCTTTTGACAACGTTTTACTTCAAAAACCGCGTACTCTGAAAATTGTAATTTTTAAAAGTCTTTTTCTCAATGTGAATTAATTTGGATTAATTTTTCCCTCAAGAGATAAGATCTCATGCAATGTATATGCAACAAATCTGATTTCAAGGCTTTTATAAAAAAATATTATTACTTATTAAACTATTTATTAAACAATACCTAGAACGTTTTCAGTACAATTATGATAAACGATACAGATATAGTCGGTTATATTTAGGTATTATTATTATCGGTTATATTTTTACTAATAAAATGAAATTTTGTGTCTAACAAACTATCATTTAAAACGCACTTTAATTCCTGGAATAAAAACAAAAAAGTTATACGCTTCATAAGCATTCATACATTGTGTAATTGTGCTCAAGAAGAATAAGGAAAATTCTGATAACAGGAAATGCAAAGAGATACCCATTTCTGTCATCCATTAGCGGTTATTACCGTAATGGATATCATTTTGCTAAATGATACTAAAAAATAGGCAAACTAAAGATAAGGGTTTTAATGTTGATGAATGAATATGGAAAATAAATTAATAAACAAACAAGGGAAAGCATCTAAAATTTTTTAATCGAGATTCAACATTATAGTAATGAAAATTTGTTTATGTTTACATATATTTGGCTCGTAAAGGATCACTATTAGATTTCAAATAACATATAGCTGCATATGTTAAAGCATAAGAACGGAAATGTTCTTTTTAGATTAGTAACGCCAATGCATAAATTCGTAATATTGCCATTAGCTTTTACGTAAATGATATTTCAAGTAGCAGAAAATCGTATTTTTGTTTTTTTTTAAGTTATCAAAATAGCTTTAGAAGCCATTTCCGATCAACATTTAAAAAGAAATGCATGAAAGTAATGAAAATTGTTCATTTCTTCTCGCAAATAATGTAGTTGAATATAACTTCTAATAATAGGAAAAAAAACTTACATTTAGCAACTTTATATCCATATATAAATTTGCTTGTAAACTAAACAAAAATAATTATTTATCCTAATATTTTGTATAATACAAAATTTAAGCTTATCAATTTTCAAAACTTACATATTGAGTAGCGTACCTTATACATTGCTTGTTTTGAAATAGAACAAATGTTAAATAAAGTTTAAAAATTCATATAATTTTAATTTTATTTTTTTAAATGTTTAAAAATCTTCGAATACGATTAAAATTGTGTACAATAATTTAATTCGTTGTGTGCATGTAATTTTATTTATTGTAGTAAAGCAAAGGGGAAATTAACGCGATTGAATTCTATAACTTAATACATTTGAAAGCATTTTTGGAAGGAAAATTTAAGGTAATCAACTTTTACATTTTTCTAAAAACTTTTACGCCATATCGAAATTACTCAGTCAAGAAAAGTAATATAACAGCTACATAATAGAAAACCTTTATATTTCTTTAATGATCAGATTTCGCTGCATTCAATAGGCTATCCAAACGAGCAGTCTCGAACAAAAAAGCACTCTTTTAATAACTCCGCCCCAAATCAATATATTCAAATCTGTATCGTACAATAACATCTAGTAACTAGTGTTATAATTTTGCTTACAGATCGTCTTCTTGCGGAATTTAAAAAAAAAAATCAAATTTCCAATACTAACACCGATTTTGAGATCATACATGTAATCTACGGGATATTTTATCTTTGTGTGCCAAAAAAGAATTCCATCGTTAAGTAGTTTAGGAATTATACAAGTTTGAAATTCGAAACTCCTAATGTTAAGTTTATTTTTAATTATTTAAAAATTCATACAATTTTTATTTTATTTTTTAAAATGGTTAAAAATCTTCTAATATGATTAAAATTATGTACAATTATTTAATACATTGTATTCGAGTAGTTTTATTTATTGTAGTAAAACAAAGGGGAAATTAACGCAATTGAATTCTATAACTTGATATATTTGAAAACATTTTTCGAAGGAAAATTTTACGTAATCAACTTTTACATTTTTCTAACAAATTTTACACCATATTGAAATTGCTCAGTCAAGAAAAGTAATATAACAGCTACATAATAGAAAACCTTTATATTTCTTTAATGATAAGATTTCGCTGCATTCAATGGGCTATTCAAAGAACAGTCTCGAACAAAAAAGCAGCCTTTTAATAACTCCGCTCCAAATCAATACATTCAAATCTAAATCTTATAATAACATCTAGTAACTAGTGTTATACTGGAATTTTGCTTAATTGCGGAATAAAAAAGTCTTCTTGCGGAATAAAAAAAATCAAATTTCCAATACTAACACCGATTTTGAGATCATGCATGGAATCTACGGGATATTTTATCTTTGCGTACCAAAAAAAGAATTCCATTGATTAAGTAGTTTAGGAATTATACAAGTTTGAATTTCAGAAATCTTAATGTTAAGTTTATTTTTAATCGTTGCAAAACAAATTGCAATGAGGGGAGTTTGTCCAGCATAACAACAAAACTAGATGGCATAATGAGCTTTAAATTTGCGACCGTGTACTTTAAGGGGACCCAAGTACTAACTTTTTATCAGAAAACCCAGTTCCTTGTATCAAAACACATGGTCCATGGAAAAGCTGAAGTTTCACTTAGCGGTCGTAGTATTTTCGACACTAAGTGTATTTCAAAAAACACCGTAGCCAATTCATCTTTTTATGGTAAAATTTAAATTAAGAATAACGAATTCACTAATAGTTAATAGTTTAGAAACGAATTCACTAATAGTATGTATTTATATATCAAAAGCATTGATGCTGTATCTGTTTTTTTATTTAAGGGGCTCAGGACTTTTAAACTTTCAAAAAATATATTTCCAGGTTTTGTTTTATTCTGATTTTTAAAAAAAAATTCTTAACAATATGTCAAAAATTTCATTCAAAAATCTGCATTATTGTTTTAGTTATAATCATTTATAGAAGGTGAGTATAAATGAAGGTTCATAGATATTGAAACTTTAAAACGCTTTCTCTAACATTGGCAAATTTGGAGTTTGTGCGAACTGTTACTTTCTAACTATGTGAACTACAGCTTTAAAAAAAAAAAAAAAAAAAAAAAAAAAAAAAAAATCCAAATATGAGTTTCTTTATATTCTACATGCTAAAACAAAAAAAAAATTCACATGTTTATTCATTCATTGCTTATTTCACATGTTAAAATTCACTTTGTTTATTTTTTTGCACTTGGAAAAACTTTTTAATTAAACATAATTTTATTTTATTTTGTGCTAAAATGAAATTTCAAATAAAACTTTTTGTGTATATTTTGGTGTAATACGCATAATTTACGGCTTTATATTGCTCGCAGCACTTAACGATTTTAAATCACTCGTTAGTGAGATGAGTTTTTTAATTTAACATTTGTATATTAAATTGTACATACCACATTCATTTTTTTGGATAATTCAGTCAAGAATACAAACTTTAGGCAGAAAGAAAAAAAAATGATCTCAATTGCTTACGTCTTGTCTTTCTGTACTTTGAAAAAGGCGATATATTTTATCGTTTCGACAATTTCAAAGGTGCTGCGCCCCCTTAAAAAAAAGGCATTTTTTTATTCTAAGGTACTGAATTCCGATGGTTAAATTAAAGAAAAAAATTGGAATTATTCTTAAAAAATGGAATAATGTAATCGTATGAATCTGACTTTCGAAATAATTTAATTATATCCTTAAAATTGCATCTGTGCTTTTTTTTATATTATATATTTTTACAACATAATTGTTAACTGTTTTCCTTAATTACATGTAAATTAATGCAGTAACTATACAGCTGGAGGTATTTTACCTTGAAATGACTGCAATATGTTTTACAAGTCTATTCTAATTTTTAAGAATTTTTCTTAATTTGCACAATAACGTTCATTAAAATGAGAAAATTACTAAACATATTTATCTTAAAACATTTAGAAGTTGTACTATCGCATATTAAAATTTAGATTTATAATATTTAATCAAACATATTTGTGTTTTATTATTCATAACAATTTGTATTAATATATCTGTGATAATTATCATTTCAATTCATTTCCATTCCAAGCAATCAACCATAATATCCCTGAGGCTTGGAACATAATTACCGTCTAGAAATCAAACGTTGTAATCCCTCGGAAAAATGCTGTACCGATTAGAAAACCTTGACACAATTCGACTGTAGAGATGAAAAAATTTCTATGCTAATTGTAGTTTGGTAAAATATTTTTTTCGAGTATGACAAAGGTTTTAAAGTTTTAATTGTTATTTTTAAAGGAAAATAAAAATGCAAGAAAATAGTTTAAATGTACATTTCGAAAGCAACAGGTAATAAAAAAACTGATTTTTTAAATTTTCTTTTATTAGTTTTCAGGACATATTGACATATTGGCTTTGGCAACGTATTTAAAATTTTCTTGTTCCATTGTTTAAGCATGCCTTTAAGTATAATTCCAATCAAATATTTTAAAAAACAACAACATAAAATTAAAATATTTAAAATACATAAGGAACAGATTAGGTTAAAAAAAATACCATATGGAACGAGAAAATTTCTGATTATAGTATTTTGAAGATAAAATTAAGGAAAAACTTTTAGAACATTTAAAATTATTATAAAAAATATATGATTTTACGAAGAAGTAAACTACGAATGAAAGAATTTACAAATATATATATATATTTTAATTTCTCTTCCATATTTAAGTTATGAAGTCATAAATGAATGTTTTTTTTTTATTGGAAGAATTAAAGGACTAAAATACTCTCCAAATTTCTGAAATTGTAAGATTTTTTTTCTGTTACTGAACACAATAGTTTCGCTCTTCATTGCATAACTAAATTAATGTCTAAATGTATACCGCAATGAATTATAAAAGTCAGCGAAATAAACTATACTGAATCCAATCTTCTGAATGCAATATCATGACCGTATCTTTGTGACGAATATTTATTTCTTACCACTTAAGGATTACAATCTAGAGATATTTTCTTTGAATTCAAAATTCTTTAACTCAGCCGAAAGTTCCCCATGTTTAGAGAGCAGAAATATCCACAATGTCACTGGATTTTATTTCAATAATTAAAGCTTATAATGTTACGGAAATTTACATTATAAATAGTTAGAATAACCGTCAGTGACAGTAAAAAAGACTTGAGTTTTAATTTCGCGTTTATTGCAAATCATTTTAATTCAGAATATCAAACAATTTCATTTTTTACGCATTTGAATAGAAACTATAAATGCGTTTTGAAGTGCAGTTTGTTTCAACATTGTTTCTCAATTTGTGTATTTTTAATATTTTTTTTATTATTTTCAACAAGTTTGAATTTATCGAGAGACTCGATTACACGTCAGTTCATCTGGCATTCAGAAAAAAATTATACATTTCCTTTGATTTTCGTAGACAAAATTCGCATTGTTGTATTCATGTATTTTCCACTACCCAGTATGTATATTACCTTGGTATGGTATTTAAAAACGAATAGTTTTCATTACGTTAAATGTAACATCAATGTCGTGATCATAACTTTACCGAATAAATTTCATGTGTTTTTTGTAATTCCTGTCCAGCAGCGTTGCTGCATCCAGTGATTTTATTTTTTTTTTCGTCGTGGTAAAGCTCAATATCTGCGTTATGGTGATCAATGTATTACCGAATTTCATGACGTTTTGTGAATTTCTATACAGCGTGTTGCTGCATTCATTTTTTAATAGGCTCGAGACACATATACTAGTCTTATGGTGACCCTGGCGTTATGGTACTTCATGTATATTTGAGGTTCCAAGACAGTAAGTTTGCTTCATCTAGTGATTTATTATTTTTCCGGCAAGCGACTTGCTCATACACAAGCAGATAAGTTTTTGTGATCGTGCCATTAGCAAATTTATTGCATTTTTAATATTTTCCCACAATGAGGTTTCTGCATCCAGTGATTTTTTTATGCGCGTGTAACTTTCATGCGTTCGTTATACTGATCGTGTCATTAGTGTGCTTTAGGGTATTTTGAGATTCAACTTACAAAGAGAATGTTGTATCCAGTGAATATTTTTAATTTTTGCTTTCATGTGCGTGAAGCACTCGTATACAGGGTTGTTATAATTAAAGTTCGCCTATTCAGAAGGCTCTAGAACCGGTTCTATGGCTCCAAACGAAACAAAATTTCACTAGTACGTAGTTGGAGAGATGCGCTCTGCGAGAATTGAAAAACATTAGTTACACTTTTCGTCAGTAGGTGGCGTTGCGCCAATATTTAAGGCGATGTTTGCAGATTCATTATATCAATTTCAGTCAATCCAGACAAAGCACACAAATTTAAAAGTTTCAACAAACTTCGAGGAACTGCGAATTGTTATAAACAAAGTTCACCTAATTATACAGCTCTAGACCTATGACTGCTAACAATACAGAAAAATGAATATAGTTTCATGTGATGTAATCTGCATCAACAAAACTAAAGCATTTCGCTCTGCAACGACGAAATAACGAAAAATAACACTATGCATGCTCAATGAATCCTCCACCATTTTCAATAACGCATTCCATTCTCAGAATTGTGCTTTCTACAGCATTGCGTAAACTGTCCTGTGAGATTGAGCGAATATGAAGTCTAATACTGTCTTTCAGATCAGAAATTGTCTAACATCTGTCTTTAGATACAGAATCTTTCAAAAATCCCCACAACCAAAAATCGCATGGCGTTAGATCAGGCGATCGTGGTGGCCCGACTGTTTGAAAATAACGACTTATGATGTGGTCTTCTGTAAAATGGCTTCTTAAGAAAGTCCGAACTGCTCTAATAATGTGCGGTGGTGCACCGTCTTGCACAAGCACGATGTTTTGAAGGCAGCCTCGCTGTTGCAGCTCGGGAATCAGAAAATTTGACAACATATTGAGATACCTTCTCCTATTTACGGAACATGAATGGGTCCTGTGGATGTTAGTTCCTCAAAGCAATATGGCTCTATCATAAACGTAGCTTCGAAACCTCCCCACACCGTCAATTTAGCTGCACGCAATGGAACTTCTTCTTGGACAACATTAGGATTCTCTTTCGCCCAAATTCGACAATTGTCTGTGTTCACTTCTCCGTTTAAACAAAAATGCGCTTTATCAGTCCATAGAATATTCCACGGTCAAGAATTGTCCACATTCATTCGTGCAAGAAACTGTAGTGAAAATGATAGCCGACTTTCGGTATCACCCTGTATTAGTTGTTGCACCCTCTGAATCTTGTATAGATAGTAGCGCAAAATTCGACGCATCAATTTTCTCACAGTGGAAATTGGCATACCGACTTCATTCGCAATAGCTGGCACACTTGCATTACCAAATGATGACTGGTTTGCTAAATCCACGGCAGCAGTAGCAATATCATCAATGCTAGAAATGTCTACCTTTTTTCGTCCTCTTTCAGGAAGAATGTCGAGTTTTCTTGTTTCTTCGAACTTTTTAATTATTTTTTGAACTCCACGATCCGACATTGGTCCACGTCTAACATCTTTTAGTTTCCGGAATTCTCGAAGGGCTGCAGCTGCGTTCCTGTTATTTTGATGAAATAACTTTACAAGAAGTGCCTTTTCTTTCAAAGTTACCATTCTCCACAAAGCGTAGATTCAAATGCTTTTCAGAAACAATCAACTGTTCCAGTGTCAAAGAAATCACAGACACAATTTATCAGCAAGCTTTAAATCGTCAGGTGGTTAGAAGGATATTTCAAGTTTTCGAAGTTGCGACGTCATTTTGACCTCGTTCGTCGAAAATTTGAATAAAATGTGATATTTTTCTAGCGTTGGGTGAAATTTTGTGATTTTGTATGTTTCATCTGGATTGACCGAAATTGAAATAACGAATCAAAAAAAATTTACTTTTACCAACTGTGAAATAAAATTTCCTGTATTTTGTTTTTTACAAAATAAAGGAATCTGAAAATATCGGCTTAAATATTGGTGCAGCGCCCCCTATTGACAAAAATGTTAACTATTTTTTTTCGATTTTCGAGGAGCGCATCTCTTCAACTACGTACTAGTGAAATTTTGTTTCGTTTGGAGCCATAGAACCGGCTCTAGAGTCTTCAGAATAGGCGAACTTTAATTATAACACCCTGTATCTGTGATGATGATAACGGCATTAACCAACGCTATGTATATTTCTGAGATTATTTTAAAAAGAGGTTGTTGCATGCTATTCCGTCACACTTTTTGATGACGTTGGAAGAAAATTAAAGAAAATATAGTAAATGTAAAAAATGTATTAGACATTTCCATTAGATTTTTTCTGTTACAGTTTACTATTAAGAGTGATTTTTACCTCAGTCTTGTATACCGTATAGTATATCGAGAATCTTTAACCCAATAAAGCATGGTATAATCGCTTTTTCGTCCAATTGAAATTAGAGCCGTTAATAATATAAACATAATTCATAATGCAAAACATAAAAGACTATCTGTTATTCGTACTATATTATTAAAAAACAATTATTTAAATCGTGCAAAAAGTTTGCTGCTCGGATGCAGTGAAAAAAAAAAAAACATTCGGGCATATTTTAATACAACGTATATTTTAACCAAGATAACTTAATTGATAATAATTTTATATTTAAAGTAAAAAGAAAATCTTTAATATAGCCATATTTGGACCGTTGATACTCTGGCATTAATTAAAGAAAGATACGTCATCTACCGCTGAAATCCTACTCTTTAGAATGACATCATTTATGGTTAGAAGAAGCACCCGCCTTCTAAGTACTGTTTTCAGATAATTATGAAAAACCTAAAATTAGCTGTTTTGATCTAATTTTTTCCTAGTATATGTAAGCGAATACTTTAAATCTAAAGTAAGTTCTTATGTTTTCATATACATATCAAAATTCCTTTGTTTATTGTGCATATTTTCCACACGGATTTGTTTGCTTTCGTTTTTGTTCTTAGTATTGAGATTATCTGTTTAAAAAAAATTGTGCAGTTGCCTTTATTGGACCAATCTGAGTTGCTTAAATCGGATCACATATACGATTATAAATTTGAAAAGTAAGTAATGAATTTTCGAAATCTCCCTCCTAAAAATCATTTAAGTCAAGAGAGGGAGCCAAAAAACAGTTGTGTAAACATTTTTGCCGTATAAAAACCCTTGAAATAAAATATCCCGGGAAAATTAAGCTCTAAATACACAAAAACTGTTCGACCATCGAGTTTTAAAAATAGGCGTAATTCAAATAGAAAGAAAATGGTGGAACAGAAGAACTTCAAATATAAGGCAAAGAAAACTCCTGTTCCAAAGAAAAAGTCTAATGATTCAGATTCTAAAAAGAAAACTCAAGAGAGTGATGATTAGTTTTGCCTAATTTGTAAGAAAAACAAAATAGCGGAAATGATTCAATGTTCAGATCCAAATATGGCTCCATGCTGTGAGCGCTGGAATAAAAAATGTACAAAAGGAATTCAAATGTAAACCTTGGATCACTTCTTACATGATATTCAAGTTTATGTTGTTTTCTATGTTGTACCAGAGATCACATTGACATCTGCTGCGGGTATGTATAATTTCGATGATTTTATTTTACAACTTGATCGCAAATGTAATTTCTTACTCAATTTGTTTTGGGTCCAACAAATATTCACCTGACTAGCATATTACTAAAAATAATTTAGCCAAGCATGTTCTTTACTAAACTAAATTTCCAGAAATTTCTTCATCTATTTATTCAGACATTCCACAAAACCTATAAAAAAGTGTTCTTTGACATTTGGGCATACAATGTATGTACCAATTTAAGTTGTGAATCAAAGAATTTTTTTGTCAATATTAAAGAGTAAAACATACTGAAAATCGTATTCAAAATACGTTTTACCCTGTTAACTTTTCACAAATTGTGAATGTTGCCTCTTAAGAATTTTATTTGATTCAGTTTGAATATATGTATATATGGCATGAAGCTAATAATATACCGTACTCTTTCTCGTGTCCGTGATTTTTTTTTTAACAATCAAACACACTTAAGTATCTTGAATTATATACAGAAAAAGTAAATACCGTAAGTATTTAAAACATTTAAGATTTTCGTAATGTCACTAAGTTTAATTTTCACAAAAGAGGTCACATCTTTGACGTAGTTAACTTTTTTGCGTTGTTCTCGGAAATTGTGGAATGTTTTTCTTTATCATATATCTAAAATAAAACTGCGTTACTTGCAAATGGTTAGTTTTCTAAATTTTTGCATAAAAGAGACAGACTGAAAGAGATTTACAAAACACGTATTTGAGCACCGGACATAAAAAAATTGAAAATAGTTCACGTTTTATGAAATGTAAAAACTTTTATTATCGTAGATAAATAAATATATTCAGCTATACAAATTATTGTAAAAACTTTATTATCGTAGATAAATAAATATATTCAAAAATAAAAAATATTTTACAAACTATATGTTTTTCATTCTTCAAATACAGTAGATTCATGTGTCAAAAACAAGTTTCTTTTTAGACCGCTTCAGCATGGGAGACATTTAATGAAATTGTGTCATTGTAAAAAAGAAAATGTTATACAAAATGTATAGAGTTTAGGTTATACATATACGTATATCATTAAAAAGGGTGTTTTGTAACAGAAGCCGTTTTCGAAAGTTATATATATAGCTTGATCTATTTCCTTAAATGTATTTCGTAGATGGATAGTCAGAGTCAGGATTGGTTTCGTTTTAGCGCATTTACTGGTGTGATAAAAGCAGTAATTAAACACTTCCCTTTTGTGACTTATAGTTTATGCATAGGGTGCTCAGAATCTTTGATTATGCATACCAGCAATTTTTATTGTAAATTTTACTTTATTCGATTAGAACATTTCTACGATTAAACTAGACCAAAATTTCTATTTTGAAAAACCGGTGATAAAAGATTAAAAATTGTGTGAACGACGCTCATCGGGGATGAGAAAATAAAATGCTGGCATTTTTTTAATACTTCACTTTTAATTAATGTAATTTAAACACATTTATATATATATTTAGATTTACGAAAAGAAAGAGCTAGTACGTGGAAGTATTTTTGCATTACTCATGAGAGACAAGGACAGAGAGGAAAACCACAATGAAATATGATATTGTAACACCTACATTGCCAACACGAAATTGTTTAATGAGCTTAAAAATTGAATAATATTATCCGAGCTCTAATTATCTGTTACCCTTTGAAACAATTGAGAAATTTTGAATTTTATGGTAAGACTATCAGAATAGCAGTCCTAAAAAATAAGCCAGCGCGAATCCGAGCGTCCGTTGTTCGTTGATAGAAACAGTTTAATAACAGAATAAAGAAATATTTGCCTATCGATAAAAGAGCTCATCAACTAGAAAAGTTTATGATAAAATAAAGTAGTTTATTCGCAAATACTAAGCAGACAAAGGACTTATTTCCAATGATCGCCAAAAAAGAGGAGAATAAAATACAGATATTAAACTAAGTCAATCGTTATGCTGTTTCTTGCCTTTTTTTGTTACATATCGAGTGACGGGTACTTAAATAATAGTTAATATAAAATAAATATCCAATTAAATGTGAATTTTATATGAAATGAGAAAATGAATAATGTAAGAAAATCATTCGCGATTTCACATGACAATAGAAACATTACATTTTTTCTCATGGAGTAATGAATTGTAAGATTCATTTGATATACAGATAAACTAAAATGCATAAACTGATTTAAATTTATTAAAAGTTTAAAAAACCTAACACATAAAACTGAATTTCTGTTAATTGTACTTACAGGATAATTTTAGAGAAAATGCTAGCATATGCACTCGGTCTGTGATTGATTAGATAATTTGTAACACAAATTCGGTGATTCTTTATGCTTATTAATTCTGAAAAAAAAAGCAAAGAAATTGTCCTAAAACTATTCTTTACAACACAAGTTTCCATTCCACAGAGATCAGAATAAATACAAAAAAAAAAAAAAAAAAAAAAAAAAAAAAAAAAAAAAAAAAAAATCCCTGCCGGATTGGCCTACAAGGGGTGGTAGATTTCGAAGTTAAGTATTGACTTCACCAACGAAAACTAAATCAAGATTAGGGAAAAAACCCAGTTTAACAACTTTATCTGGCCACTTTTGACGAATTTCTAATCTCATTTTTCTGTAAGAACTGGCTTTCTCTGAATCGCATTAAGGCGGTATAAAAAAAATATTTTCCCACGCTCAACAACTCGAAATTTTCTGACACAAATTCAGACTCAGTTTTTAATGTAAAATCATCCAACTTGCTGACGTGATTTTTTTAAAAGAGATTTATAAGCGGCTTGTGTTTTTATTTTTTGTTCAATTAATTAGAACCTGATTTACAAACAATTATTTTCTCAGTACAACCATTTTTTTTTTTTTCGTTTACAATACCATGGCTTCGGAATATTTGGTTCAAAATACCCACTTTGACAACATTTTTTGAAATATAATCTGTCTTTATCAAAAAATCGACCCTTAAAAACTACCGCTAACAGGCAATGTGTGTATACATCACGCATACAAATTCTTTTGTGTATCCCTGTAAACTACTCATAAGTGTTTGGTACAACATTGAAAGCAAATTTTTGCAATTTTTATTGAATATATTAGTGTTTATCAATCAGACATATCATGTTTGAAATACGAAACGCAGACATATAATTATGGAGGAGAAAGATGAATAAAGTTTTCTATGTGATTTGTATTGACTTTTATAAATATTTTATGTGTGTTCTAACTAGTATGTATTGAATTTCATGTGTTTTGCCAATCGAGAATGTTACTTAACCAAAGATAAGTGGAATTTCGGATTTCCTTTTGCTGAAATAACTATGCTTTACTAAACATGAATAAAAGAATCGATAAATTATTATGAGCTAACAAAATTCATCATCTGAAGGAAAAGGAAGAGACTTTTCTTTATTATTAAAATCCATCAGTAAGGAAAAGTAGTATAAAATTATACATTCGGGAAAAACAGGATATTTCCAAGATATTTTTACTCAATTTGAATAGTTCACTATCTTGTAATGGTTGAAAATATTTAGCTTTATGTCAGAGAGTGAAGCGGTCTCTGCTATAGCTAAGTAGTGGCATTTATTTTGTTTCTGGTTTGGAACGTTTATTATCTTTTTGTATGTTTCATGTTTTAGAAATTTTTAAATATGAAAACAATTAATGTTACTGAAAATTTATATATTATTGTGTCACATATAAAATAAAGATTTATCTCCCCAAATGAAACTGTTTCTAGCATTTATAAGTGCAATTTTTATATGTTGCATTACGTTTTTATATCTCTTGGAATAAACCCCGATATCCTATGGGTTATAAATATACTTAAAACCGTATATTGGAAAACAGTGATGTACGAGTAATTAAACAACGTTTTAAAATAAAATCAAAACTATATGGAAAATAGTGATTATGATTTTCTTCTAAAACTGATCAAGGATCAAATATCTACTCTGCAATATCCGTAATATACTAATAAATATAATTATTCTTTTAAATCTAAATGTTAAATTGTACTTGTAAATTGATTTAATTGCGATAATTTTAAAGTTGTAATAGAAAACATTTTGTTCCTTGTCAAAAGAAAGTCTTAATCGGTCTTTTCACCTTCAGCAGCTTACTATTGTTTGATTTTAACAAAATATTAAAAAATTCTTGAAGCTGTAAATATTTCTTCAAATTAAACAATTTTTGGTAACATTGTATAAATCTTTGTTTACGTATTTCTTTAAATACTTTTAATGAAAATAATCAGATAATAGGTAGACCGGGGCACGTTTACGCATGGGGAACGTTTACACAGTGCACTTTTTCCGAAACGAGTTATAACTGGCGAGCCACCAGTCATGACAGATTCATGCTGCTCCCTAGTAGGTATTCTCACAGGTTTTTGAGCGTCACTCGAGCTTCGGACTTGCATGAGGAAAGGATAATCTGTTTTCTGTCAAGGTGAGAAATTTTGTGTTGAACTTATTGAAAGTTACTGTGAACTAATAACACGTAGTTAAGGATAAACAAATATATAGACATTAGCAGAAATTTATCCTTTTCAGAGAACTGTTTTTGTATGAACAGAAATGTTATTAATTTTCGTTGCACGTTAAATATAAATACAAATACGACGGCGGGGCACGTTTACGCACTGACATCGGGGCACGTTTGCACACGCTCAAAAAGAAGAAATTACGTAAAAAATTACTAGTTTCTATGGAAGCAAAACAAGAAGGCAGCAAAGGAAGAAGTATGAAACCAAGAACTGCAAAAAGGAAAAAGTTTGTACACTCTGGAATAAAGAAAATAGTGAATGAATCTGATGGCGAAGATGTAAACTGTGTATGTATTTATTGTTTGAAATCATACAACCAATCTAAAAAAGGTCAAAACTGGGTTCAATGTCTTAGATGCAAAAGGTGGTCCCATGACAACTGTGCAAAAGGAAATACTTTGTTTTTTTTGTTTGTAAAAACTGTAGTAGTAATGATGAAGATGACTAAATAGTTTCTGTTTTTAATTTGAAATAAGCTCTATGTTTTCAATTTAGCCTATAAAATGTTCTTTAATTAATTCTCTTTAATTTTTTAAACAGTTTTTTAAGTTATAAATAAAACATTTCAATTTGATTAAATATTTATTTCACTTACACCTTGATATCACTTAAAATATGCGTAAATGTGCCCCACTTGATGCGTAGGACTTGAACCTAAAAAAAAAAAAAAAACGGTTAAAAACACAAATAAGGGAACAACTGAATACACAAATTTGGACTTTATTATATGTTTTATAAAACCACAATATCTAAAATTTCCTAAGTTGAAACATAAAAATTAGAAAATTCAATGAAAAAAAATCCGCGTAAATGTGCCCCGGTCTACCCTACTTTAATTAAGACATACTAATTAAGGACTTTCAAAAAGGTGTTTTGGCATAGATGTGTTGCCCGCAGGATTATTAAAAATATATTTGATATATTTAGTGAATATTACATATACACATTTGTAAAATATTGTACTTTAACGTCAACCTAAAATAATAACCAAATTTTCAGATGAAATTATTTTTTGAGGCATTTAAACAATAAACTGAAAAAATAAAACTGGAAAAAAAAAATAAATTACAGGTACTTACTTAAAAGTATGTAGAAGTTATAAAACTATATACAATAAATACATAATATTAAGTATCTACGTTACTTAGGTTTCGAAATATGACTAAATGTGCAATGTCAAAATTACCTGTTTTGAGAAAAATGTTAATGTGTGTTAATGTAAACGTTCAATAAACTGTTAATGTGTGGCACGGTTTGCAATAAAAATCGTTTGCACGATTAGGGTTGAAAAAAATGGCGCGATACCATACATTTTGGCATGGTATCGCGACGAAAATTAGACCATCAACGAAAATTAGAGCGGAAAAATACCACGGTTTTATTATTATTATTATTATTATTATTATTTATTTAGTTTGTTTTTGAGGCGTTTGAATTTTTTTTTTCTAATTGACAAAGTTGTTTTTATTTAACCAAAACGATTGGTTAAAAAATTATTCAATTTGAATTTTTTCCCTTGCTATAGTAACATAATGAAAAGAATGAGTTTTTAGAAATTATCACTTGAAAATTTCAGGTTTTGGAGACAAAGATAGTGCCAAATTAGAAAAATATGAAATATCTCTCGAACTATTGGGCTTAAAAGAATTTAGTTAGTACCATTCGATTCAGCATACAAAAATACACAAAATATGTTATCAGTTGAAAAATAACTATAAAATAAGATTTTTAAGGAATTTTTTTAATGTTCGTTCTCCTTTTGGAAAATCCCTTCTTAGCGGCACTCTATATCATAAGAAGTATTTTTACCCCGATTTTCAAGATTTTAGGTTTAGTAGTTTTGGCTGCGCATTGATTAATACAAAATCCAGACTTTCTTTTATATATATATAGATAATAAAAAAATATTCAAGCATTTTTTTTATTTTTGTTTATAGCTTGTTAAAAAAATAAAGGAACAGCTGTGTTTTATTCAGAAACAGAGTTATTGACATATTATATTTCTTTCAATATTATAAATTTAAAGAAATTATTTTTTTTAATCAGATTCATTGCATTTATGTCTTTTTAGCTCACAGGCTATCAAATCCTGAGAGCTAATGTGCCCGCCCGCTCTGTATGTATGTACGTACGTATGTATGTATGTACGTACGTATGTATGTATGTACATAACGCGATAACTCTTGATAGAAACATCCGATTTGCTTCAAAAAATTTTTCTAGGTTCATTATGTTAAGGAACTTCCCTGATTAGTTTTGGGGGTTCATTGGTTAAGGATAAAGGGGGAAAAGGGGGTTAGTCCACCCCTTAATTCAGATAAATGGGTTTTTCATGCAGAATCATTCGATTTGCTCCGAATTTGGTATACCGGTTTATTATGTTAAGGAACTTCCCTGATTAGTTTTGGGGGTTCATTGGTTAAGGATAAAGGGGGAAAATAGGGGTTAGTCCAACCCCTTAATTCAGATAAATAGGTTTTTCATGCAGAATCATTCGATTTGCTCCGAATTTGGTATACCGGTTTATTATATTAAGGAACTTCCCTCATTAGTTTTGGGGGTTCATTGGTTAAGGATAAAGGGGGAAAAGGGGGGTTAGTCCACCCTTTTAATTCATATAAATGGGTTTTTCATGAAGAACCATTCGATTTGCTCCGAATTTGATATACCGGTTTAATATGTTAAGGAACTTCCCTGATTAGTTTTGGAAGTTCATTGGTTAAAGATAAAGGGGGAAAAACGAGATTAGTCCACCCCCTTAATTCAGATAAATGGGTTTTTCATGCAGAATCATTCGATTTGCCCCGAATTTGGTATACCGGTTTATTATGTTAAGGAACATCCCTCATTAGTTTTGGGGGTTCATTGGTTAAGGATAAAGGGGGGAAAGTGGGGTTAGTCCACCCCCTTAATTCAGATAAATGGGTTTTTCATGAAGAACCATTCGACTTGCTCCGAATTTGGTATACCGGTTTAATATGTTAAGGAACTTCCCTGATTAGTTTTGGGAGTTTATTGGTTAAGGATAAAGGGGAAAAACGGGATTAGTCCACCCCCCCCCCTTAGTTCAGATAAATGGGTTTTTCATGCAGAATCATTCGATTTGCTCCGAATTTGGTATACCGGTGTATTATGTTAAGGAACTTCCCTGATTGGTTTTGGGGGTTCATTGGTTAAGGATAAAGGGGAAGGGGGGCTAGTACACCCCCTTAATTTAGATAAATGGTTTTTTTGCAGGATTATTCGATTTGCTCCAAATTTGGTATACCGGTTTATTATGATAAGGAGCTTCCCTGATGAGATTTAGAGGTTCACTGGTTAAATATAAAGGGGGAAACGGGGGCTAATTCCCCTTCACTTATTTTTTTGAGGGGCATTATTCTTTAAAATAAGAGTATAATATACAATTAGTGTGAATAGCCTGTGAGCTCAATGCCATCAGTTTAGCTGGGCACTTTTCTTTTTTATTTGTACTTCCACGGCCTTCTTGTACGTTCATGTTATTTTTAGCATCTATTCCTTTTTTTAACAATAAAAAACTATAAACTATTCAAATTAATAGTAAAAAATACTCAAGTTTATAAAAATGAAATAATGATTTCGTTAGCATTAAATCATAAATTAGTAATAGAAATTCATTGTTTAAAAATTTATTTTAATGTAAGTTTGAAATCTATTATATAGTTATATATGAAATTTCTAATAAAGATTTGTAGATTCTAAAAATGTATTTTAATAATTTGCATTAATGTCTTTTAAATTACTCATTTCTTATACTATAATCTTCACTTTTGAAATACAATAGAAACAATTATGCAACTATGTGTGATTTTTGGAGTATAGGTCGTATTTATGTGGAACCAGTGCTTCTTTGTTTTGACAAAAAATTAGAAAAATCACGAATTTCAGATTTTTATCAGGAAATGAACTTACAATAGCTACAACACAGTGCCTAAATTTCTCGATGATTTGATATATAGTAAAGGATATATATATTGTTCATTTTGTGTAGCTCTCTTAATATCTCTTGTGCTTAAATAATATGGTTAAACACATTTTATTCAGTTCGTATTTTCTTTTTTTTTATATTTCATATATAATCAAAATGCTAGCGATTCAATAATAATTCAGCAAATTGTCTGAAAAAGTTTTAAATATACCTTTAGATCCTGCTAGATATAGACAAGTATCGATTTTTTGACATCATTGAAATGTTTGATTAGAAAAAATCTCAAATTAAATATATTCGATTTCCTTACACTGTTAAAAATTTTGCAGCATTCTGGCTGGTCATTCGACCGTTTTTTGAAAAAACGGTTTCATGACCATAATTTAACTATATTCTGACCATAAAGTGGCCAATAATATGGTCAGAATAGTGTTAAATTATGGTTGTTTTAACCGTTTTCGGAAAAAACGGTCAAATGACCGGCCAGAATGCTGCAAATTTTTAACAGTGTAGGTTTATTTCATTATATTGAATAATGTTTTTTTCTCTAGTGTAATCTTTGTATAAAAATTTCGGTACTTAGGTTTATAGAACATAGTACCATGAATATAACGGTGAACAAATCTAGTTTGAAATATCAAAATCGGAAACGAAAAAGAAATTATAAATTGTTAATGAAAAGAAAAATCCCTTTAAAAATATTAATTTATTAACAATTTAGGAACTTTTAATTTTCTGAAATAATTTTACTTTATGGAAACATATTTCAAAAACTTTAAAATAGGTATTGTTTATATTACATTTTTTTTGTATCGATTTTCCTTATCCGAAGAAAAAAATCTATGATGCCCATTAAACATAAATTCTGTAGATCTACATATACAAAAATATTTTTCATTTCCCAAAGTATTGTTTAAGTGCTAATTTTGTAAAAGAAACAAAAATTAACAAGATACATATGTATTGCTTTTTTTATATATAAATAATATCGGTATTAGCGTGCATATTTGAATTATTTGTCGTTCAGCATGTATTTTGCTTCAAAAATTTTGTTTCTCTGACAGTTTAGTTCCCTAAAATGTCGTATAAAATTGAAATGTCAGTAATAAAATACTCAAACAACAGCTTTTTCACCCAACTGCCAAGAAGGGTTATGCGTTTAACACGTATCTGTTGTGGATTTTTTATACCCTCGAAATATCCCAACGGCCTGTTGGATTTTAATGAATGAGGACTCTATCGATTCGTCTTAACCGTCCAATGGTTATAGGCTAGACTTTGTTTTTATAAATTCAAAATGGTGTTCGTAAAATAAAAAATGGCGATAGAAACGAAAAAAAATTACGCACCTTATTGAGTGGCATATCATTGGATAGGTCTTTCAAAATGAAAATGATCATTGACTATTTTACAGTCAGAAGCTCCATTTAAATATTACATAATCTGGAAGTTGTTATGGTAGCATCTCAAGCTTTACTATTACTCTAACCTTCATAGATTTCTATAGGCCTCATCAAAACCGTGTTTATAGATAGGAACTAACAATTAAACACGACTTAAAAGCCATGAATACAAGTAAATAAAAAAATATGTAATTAATGTAAAAAATAGTTTCACATTGATGAGAAATAATTAATTAGTTCGCTTTTTACGCAGTCGGGTTTTTTTATTTTTTTAATTTAATTAATTAACTTATATAAAAATAATTTAGCGATGTTTAGAGTTTTAGATATAAAAATGTGCGATGTTTAGAGGGTTAAAAAATTACAGTTAAAGCAAAATTTATTGATGAGGTCATTGCCACCATAAATATGATGTCAGCGTTACTCATGGACATGTCTTTACCTTATAATTTTACATTAACTGCTAACGGGTTCATCTATCCTAATTTGGTTTCACACAAATTTTAAAATATCTATATCTGAAAAATACTTTAAAATCCATTAAAAATCAGAAACATTAGATACAATTTTCAAAAAAATTTCATTTGAGAGTACTTTTCTATTCGACAACGTAAAAAATGAAAATGGACAATTTCTAGAAATTAAGAAAAAATGCAGTAAAAGCACACATTATGGATCAGGCCGTTGTCACCATCAGTATGATTTCAGCGTTACTAACTGACATGTTTTTGCTTTAAAATTTAGGTAGATGGCATGCTAACGAGAATTTCACTAAACTGTAACCAGAACTGCTGCGCCATTTGGTTAATTTTCTTTTTTGGTATTGCTTTTAAAATAATATTTTACTCTTTTACACCCGTCAAAGTAAACGCGCATTCTGATGCTTAAAGTTGAGGGATTGCGACATAGTAACATCATATTTTCGTATTATATTTTTTATCTTTTATTGACGAGAAAGCACAAACTCCATTATTGTGATTGCCATATTTTTCATTTTGCTTTATTTTACCTGTAAGGCTCTCATGTTTAACATGGGCAAAGCCGGGTAATTTTGCTAGTTTTAATTATTTGTCCTTCAACATATATTTTGCTTCAAAAATTTTGTTTCGCTGACGGTTTAGTTCCCTAAAATGTCGTATAAAATTGAAATGTCAGTTATAAAATACTCAAATAACAGCATTTTATAAAAATAATTTAGCCACATCTGTGAAGCCTGAAGTACGGTAAACTACTCCGAAACTCGTAAAATTTACATTATAGATAATTCAAATGGTAAACTACCTATGTGTTTGATAAAAATTATTTAGTGCAAATATTCATCAAAAAATTAACTTGAATCATTTATGAAAGAAAGCATTTGTTGCCAAGTTTTCAATGCTTGACTAGACTCACTTACTTATAGTAAATATGGTTTTATAATTTCTGCAAGTTGTTCACAACGGAAGGTGAGAAAACTGAGGATCTATCTTAAGCACATTTATGTCAAATATAATGTATAAGACTACTGAAGATAAATGCGTATAATCTAGTTTCACCCTTCCATAGAATTTTCAACACTGTATAAAAAAATCTGTAAAGTTACTGAAGTTTTTCTAGGAAACTGGGATTCCTAGAACTTTTTATGTAACGGCAAAAAAAAATCATGTAACAGACAATGCTACAGGATTTTTTGTTGTTGCCGTTACATAAAATGTTCTAGGAATCCCAGTTTCCTAGAAAAACTTCAGTAACTTTACAGATTTTTTTTACAGTGAAGGAAGCGTTCATTTTTTAAAGGCATCACTTAGGTTTTCTATAGTTTAAATTTCATCTCATTCGGAGCTGTAGTTAAATATAATAATCTATAATATATTGTAATAATCTATATTTTAAATATTTCATATTATCTTTGACAGAATGGTTGTATTTATTGTGAGATAAAGTTCAAATATCTATTAAAATATATTATACGTACAACTTTTTCAGTATAATTATGCTACACTATCTAGATGCAAACTGAATTATATAGCACAACATAGTAAGAACTAATAAATATAAAACTGTGCCTAACAAACTATAATTTAAAAATGCATATTAATTCAGAGAATAAACGCAAAAAATGTTACATGCTTCATAAACATTCATCTGTTGCATAATTATGCTCATGGATAAAAGGAAAATCTGATAACAGGAAATACTCAGAGATATGCATTTCTGTCATCCATTAACGTTATTATCGTAATGGATATGACTATGCTAAATGATACTAAAACATATGTAAGCTAAAGACTAGAGTTATAATGCTTTTGGATGAATATGGAGAAAAAATAAATAAACAAAAAATGAAAGCATCTAAAATTTTTTCCTCAATAGTTAACATTATAATAATGATAATTTATTTATGTTTGCATATTTATGTTTGCTCTTATAAAGGAACAAAAGTAACTTTCTAATAAAAGTCATTAACTGCACATATAAAAGCGTAAGAATTGAACGTTTCCTTTTTAGATTAATAATGCAACATATATTAATAATGCCATTAGCTTTTTCGAAACAGAGATTTCAAATGGCAGAAAAACATCATTTATTTATTTATTTATTTTTGCAAAATATTAAAATTCCTTTAGAATTCATTTCATTTCACAATTTTAATAAAATACATGAAAGATATGGAAATCGTCTATTTGTTTTCCCAAACGATATAGCTGAATATAACTTCTAAACATGGGAAAACTTATATTTAGGGACTTTATATTCCTATATAAATATGCTCGCAAACGAAAAAGATAAAGATTAAACACCAGAACATTTTGTATAAAATAAAATTTATGTTTAAAAAAAATAGTTATAGAGAATCGTTTCTCATACATTGCTTTTTTAAGATTGAACAAATGGGAAACCAATTTAAAAATTGATGGGGTTTGTTTTATATTTTAAAACGGTTTAAAATCTTCGCATTTTCATTCAAATTATGAAGAGATATTTAATTCACTACATGCAACTAATTTTACACATTGTAGTAAATCAAAGCGCAAATTGCTATAACTGAATGCTATAGCGTAATGTATTTGAAAACATTTGTGAAAGGAAGTTTTTACCGAATCAAAATTCATTTTTGTTTAGCTATTTTTACATAAAATCGAAATAACGAACTCCATGGGAGGTGAGGGCGGGGATAGCATATACATAATTTAACATATTTATATATGAGCCATATAATGGGATATTTAAATAGAACATTCTAAAAAACCCACCCTAATAACATTGTTGCAAATTATTGTATAACAATGTAACTCCTATCACTCCATTACTCCTATTGTCTGCTAATTAGTTTCATACTTAAAATCTGCTGGTCTTCATACAAAAATTGTAAAAAAAAAATTCAAATTCTCAATACCAACACCTGTTTTGGCATCATATTTGGAATCTAAGATACATATATTATCTTTTGATATCACAACATAATTCAATCAGTTTAGGAATTAGGCAGGTTTAAACTTACTAAATGTACTTTTAACCATTACAAAACGATTTGTAAAATAAGTAATATTTTATGCATAATCCAAAAATAAAATGGCAGAATGAGCCGCAAATTTGAATTCTCATAAATCAAGCTTCTAGAAAACGATGTCTGTTAAAGAAATTATATGTTAAAATTTGTGTATTTTTAAAAATTAATTTCAAAGTAATATACAAAATGTCAAAATTAAATTTCGAAACAAATATGAATTGTAACCTGTGAGTTTATTAAACATAAATTGATTTCCCGAAAACGTTATTATAAATAAGTTAATACTGGTCGAATTTTTGTAGGATTTTTTATGGAAAATTTTTTAAACGCTGTTTTTTTATTTATTTACTTATATTTTTTTACATTTTAGATTACGTTTCTAGATTTCGCAGTTTTTTGTGTTTCTTTCTATTTTTCGACCGACCCG
Organism: Maratus speciosus; assembly: GCA_963932465.1. Taxonomy (NCBI): domain Eukaryota; kingdom Metazoa; phylum Arthropoda; class Arachnida; order Araneae; family Salticidae; genus Maratus; species Maratus speciosus. The sequence goes on from OZ010789.1 coordinate 558,098,797, forward strand.
TCAATGACGTGCGGATCAGCTTGTTACAAAATAAATATAATTGTAATGCTGTACAGTTAAACAATGCTTTACTGTGCTTTAGTGTTTCTTGTCTAACTGTGATGCGACATTAATTTCTTTGTAAAAATAAGTTTTAGTAGTTCATTCTCCGCCTTCGTTAAGAACAAATATTTCGAATTTTGTAGATATATTGTTTAACATAAGTATGATATTCTAAGACAAATACAACATACAATAAAATTGAATATATAACATCTGGGAGAGAGTTAGATGAAAAGTTATCAGGTCCAATTCTTTTTTTTTCTTTTCGTGACATCCAAACAAATCAACACCCACATTTACCATGTGGCCAGGGAAAACTCCAAAAAAAAGCTACAAAATAACTTACTGTGTAGTGGAACAAAAAGAAGCTTCTTTCTTTCTCAGCTCACATAGTCGCACTTCGTACAACTCTAAAATTGACATTATAAACCCAACTGTAAAATTTCATGCAACACCTTCATGAGCGGCCTCTTTTCGTCTTCAGCCTTTTATTCTTCTACTTATTCCGACTCTTTCGCGGAAGGAAAGTTCATAGGTCCCCAGCCACGTCCCGAGTAAAAGATACTCTAGCGAAAGCCAGGTTGGACAAAAAAAATTGATACCGGATAAATTTAAAAGGGAAATTGCACAAACTAAGGACACCTAAAAGAGAAAAGGGAGGACTTACGGCCCTACAGCTACAGATCGACACCTGCTGTGTCGAGCTGATTACCAGACTCGGTCGGCGGTGAAGGGTGGGTGGGTGGGTCAACCGCCGCGGCGAGCGGCCTCTTTTCGTCTGCAGCCCTTTATTCATCTACTTATTCCGACTCTTTTGCGGAAGCAAGATTCATAGGTCCCCAGCCACGACCCGAGAAAAAGACACTCTAGCAAAAGCCAGGTTGAAAAAAAAAATTGAAACCGGAGAAATTTGAAAGGGGAATTGCACAAATTAAAGACACCGAAAAGAGGGAACGGCTTGGGGCCTTCAAGCTACCGAACGACCCCTGCTGCGTCGAGCTTATTATTAGTCTCGATCGGCAGTTGGGGTCATATAACATAAACTGAAATATTTATATAATGTTCATCTATATAAGCATAAACCAGAACAGACCCCCTACTGAGAGATCCAAAAACAAAACTACATCAGCACTTTTTGATATTTAACACCAATCACATTCATATCAGTGCAAAGAAATTTCACAGAAGTTAATAGATATCAACCATCTACTTAAAATCAAGACTCAGTAACACCAATTGTTGAGCGATATACAGGGTGTCCGGTCTCAACGGTGCCCAATGGCTAAATCCTAAACCTTTAGTCGTAGACATATAGTTCCAATTACAAAAATGTTTAAAACCAGGTAAAGAAATATTTTAATAAGCGGTTTGGGCCAATAAAAACATTTCTTAAAAAATTACGAAATTTAAATTTTTATACGGTCCCCCGGTCCTATAAGTTATATATAGTAAAATTTCCCTTTTACACTGAAAAACAATACACAAAAAGTACCGTTATTCTACGATTAAAATTGACCGAATAATAGCTGTTTAAAGTTGGAACATATTTTTTGCTGCAAATTGGGGGTCATTCACAAATTTAGTCGGAATGTAATTTCGTCAGATATATTAAAAAATGGTTGAGAGTAAAATTAACATTGCAATATAAATTTGAAATCTTTAATCATTCTGACATATTAATGCAAAATAGACAATTTGTAATAAACATTTAAGAAGAAAGAAAAAACAGAATTTTTGTTAAATAAAATGATGCTATTAAAAGCCTCAATTCTTTACAAAATTATACGTATTTTAAAATATTATTAGATTACACTAGCCAGCAAAAGTTGGGTTATGTCATGTTTTTTAGCTTTTGATAATTGATTCTTGTTTATTCTGTACCACTGAATTTGAAATTGATCTTCATTTTTAACCATCACATCAGGATTCTTCGCAAATTTCAAAGTTAAAAAGTTAAAAGTTAAAATTTAATCTCCTCCCTCATCTCATTGGACCACTCAGCTATTTAGCTGTAAGAATCCCAGGATAAGCAAAAATATCGACTAAATTATTGAATAAAATAAAATAAAATAAAACAAAAAAAGTTTTACATATGTTTTATAGTATGAGATTTTCGCTATATTTTAACTTACACATTTACGATTTGCAAAAAAATTCTAACGTGATGGTTAAAAATGAAGGTCATTTTCAGATTCAGTGCTAAAATGTACGTAAAAATCAATTATCAAAAGTTAAAAACATAACCATCTCCTCTACTGTATGGTATCCGATTTTTGCTATTCTTTAAATTTGACAATTTATGATTTGCGAAATACCTGACATGATAATTAATGTAATTTTCGGATTCAGCACTAAAAATTACATAAAAGTTAAGAAAACCAACAGTCGCAGTCTTGTATTATCTAATCTAAAATTTTTTCTTAAACTTCTTGGCGGTAATCTATCCGAAATTTTTTGTGTTATCCTGTAAAATAAGTATAAATGGTAACAACCGAAAATCATAATAATATTAGATTGTTATTGGATTTGCGCCAGTATGTAAAATGTAATCTCGATCGGATGTTGAAAAGTGAGTTAAATTTCGAGTACAAAACGATCGTTGAAGTAACATAAAAACTTATAAAAATAACATAATTTTTGTTAAAAGAAATCATAAAAGAAACAGTCTCAAACCCTGACAAAATAAAACATATGTTATTTTAGCGAATCTGAAACTTAATAAATGTTAACTTAATCGTAATACTTGTACGATTTTTTTAAAAGCGCAGATACACAGGAAATAAGATCTTCGAATACTTTAAGCACTTGGTATGTGATCCCTCAAAGCCAAGCCGAACTCATTTGTTTTCAGAGCAGAAAAGTGGCATAAGTCATGCATTTTTAAAGTTTCATAACTCGCTTAATTTTAGCGTTACATGAATGAGACTTTTTTTTTTATCTTACTTGTCTGTGTAATAGGAAAATTTAACTAAATATAACTTATAGGACCGGGACCATAAAAAAATTTAAATTTCGCAATTTTTTAAGGATTTTTTTTTTTTTTTTTACCCAAATCGCTTTTAAAATATTTCTTTAACGGATTTCTTTACCTTACATTTTTGTAATTGGAACTATATGTCTATGACTAACGGTTTAGGAATTAGCCATTGGACACCGTTGAGACCGGACACCCTGTATACGAAATTGAAATTTTTGCTGAATTTGTTTCAGTATCCAGCTGAATATGAAGTTTGATGGAATTTCGTACTTACAAGGAAGGTCTCCATACGTGCATACTCAGAAAAATCTGAAAAAATTACAGAATGTTCTTCTCATATGGATATATATGTTTATAAAAAAATTTTGGCGGAACCCCGATACAACGTCCGTAAAAAAATAACGAAATTTTCGTTTATATGGCGATTTATCACAGGTTGGCGATGAAAAAAAAAATACGGTTTTGTGTAGGCAAAAACTTTTTATGTTGAATTTGTTTATACAAGTTTAATTTAAATAACTTTAGTTTTGTCATTTTTAATTTGTTTTAACAATAGTTTTGTCATTTTTAGTTTGTGTTAACTATTGTTTGTGATATATATTTATATGTATTTATAATAAAATTTAAATATCATATTTTACGATTTAAAACAAAATTTAAATTGATTTAAATTATTTCAAGCTCAAAAATAAGGCAGATAGAACACTGTCTATTTGATTTTGTTGCTATGGAAACGACTTCATCTTCGATATGGAAATGTTAAATGAATTGTCAGCTGACTATAACTTAAAATAGATATTTGCAACTTGCAAAGCATAGAAAATATTTTTACAGTGATGAAATTAAATAAGTACAGCAACAAGCACCATATATATGTAATATAAAAAATATATAATAACCTCTTTAATTAAGTTTGAGTTCATTAAAAATCGTGCATTCTAAAAAACAATAAACAATTTTCAGATGCATTAAAATCGTTTGCTTTTGGCGAGGAAAAATCCTGCTCGCCAAATCGCGTGTCACTTTCGTATTTTCGCGCCAAATATTCGAAAGTATTTTATTTTTTTACAGACTTTCTAGTGAAATTCCGCCGTTAAATTTGACTAATCCCTTATTACATACATGAGTAGTTTCATTAGCATTTTTTTCAACATATTCTGAGTATGCCCTGTAAGGAGACCTTCCTTGTTAGTTCTTGAGATAGACGTGTGTTAAAACACATCTTGGATAATCCTACACATTTAAATCCATCAAAAATTGAAAATCGGAAATTTTTAGTAATATAGGACGTTCTTCTAATGAATACAGAAGAAAATAAAACATAATATACTTTCGAAAGCTTTTTTCACACCAATAAAGCATCGTATATACTGTTCACATGTTATCTTAGCTGTTTATTAAATAACTAGAAATAGCTTTGCTCGCGTAGAAGTTGAAAAATGCCAAATTATATTTGCATGTCTAATTTTTATTAGAAGAAATTATAATTTAGGAACAAATGAGACTTAAATTAATAAGCAGAACTAATTCTCTATAAATGATATTTTAGAAAGTATTTTGAAGATTTTATGTTCATTTTATCCAGTTATTCATTTGACGTTTTGAATTTTTTTAGAAACTATCTTCTTAAAATGCATTTACAACTTAAAGTTAAACCACATGCCAAATTCCAAGCTTCTTGTCTAACGGTCTACCACCTCTCAGTTGATAGTGGCACCAACATAAAATGCCTATGTTGAAACAGGAACTATCGCCATTAATTTGCCAAAATTAATTTTGAAATCGCTTTGGTATTTCCTAATATTCCATAGAAAACGTAATTTAGAAAGCTTTTAAAATAATTTTTAAAATGTTTGTTGTTCCTGCAAATTAAGTTGGTAGTGGAACCGGCATAAAATATAGCCTGTGTAGGATCAGAAACTGTCACAATTGATTCGCGATCATTACTTTTGGAATAATTTTATTATTTTTTTAGATTCCATAGAAATCGTAATTTAGGACTTTTTTAGAACGCTTTTAACAAACCTGTAGGGGTAGTTGCACCGACATAAAATATAGTTTTTGTTTGAGCAAGTTCTTCAACCCCCATTTCAATTATTATTTTTTAATCTGTTTGGTTTTTCATAACCCTGCATAAAAATCGTAAATTTTAACGTTTTTAGAACTCTTTTCACTCAGTACACCATTTTAAATTTCGAATTTTCTTTCGACGGTTCTTAGAAAGCATTTGCATCTTTTAAGCTTTTTTTGCTTCTTACCATGCCAATTATTAAAATGTTGGACCCCTCAGTATGAGAAAAAACGCAATTTAGACCATCTTTTGCTCCTGCAACCACCGTGTGGTAGTAACAACAACATAAAATATAAACTATATTGGAGAAGGAGGTATCACCATCAATTTGTAACAATTACTTTTCAAATCGGTTTAATATTTCCAGAGATTGTGTAGAAATCTCAATTTACAACGTTTTTAAAAAGCTTTTCCCTCATTTTCACCCCTTTTAAATTTTTAATTGTTTAGAAATAATTCATAGAGAACATTTACAGCTTATAAGTAATTACCATGCCAAATTTCAAGTTGCTAGACCCTGCAGTTGCACAAAAATCTCATTTTATAACGTTTTCCGCTTATGCAACCCCCAGGTGGTAGTGGCACAGACATGAAATAGAACCTATGTTGGAGCAAGGGCTGATACCATCAATTTCTAACAATTCCTTTTGAAATTGGTTTGGTACTTCATAAGATTACGTAGAAATCGCAATTTAGAACATTTTTAGAACACTTTTCACCTATTTTTACCATTTTAAATTTCGATTTTTAGTTCTTAGAGATAATTTATATCTTATAAGTAACTACATGCCTAATTTCATGTTGCTAGACCTTGCAGTATCACAGAAATCGCAATTTTTTGCTCCTTCATCACCCAGCTTTGCATCGTACATAAATTCCTACGACTCCAAATTTTCAAATACAGTCGAATTTCTTTAATACAGGCAAGGCTAAAATTTGGTAACGGTTAAGATGTGCAGCTTGCATCTTAAGAAATGTTCATCATTTAAACTATATTGAGATTTTTACGCATTTTATGAGCTATAAAAACATGATCACGTTTAATGGACACTAAGATGGATACTGAGAAAACTTTAAAGGTTTTGCAATGCATTAAAAATCTATTTGCATTGATCAAAATTTAATTTCAGTCAATTGTTTTAAAAAATAACATATAATCATAATAATTAGAAGGTATATAAAAGAGAGTCAAAAGTATGATGTTACACGCTTTCAAATATAACAAAATAGAAATTCATTTAAGAAGTGCACTGAAATATGTATTCTGTAGAATATTCGGTGCAAATAATAGTTATTATTCATTTACAGGGCCACACAAAAAAATTCCGTTGCACAATGATATAGGGAGGGGCGGTTGTTTGCGGCTTATTTTAATTATGTTAAACTATTTCGTATATAACGAAATTGATATGCGTCTCCCAGGTTATCATAAGTTATTTCATATATAATACAAAGTGGGGACACGGGCATTTAGAGAGACACGCAAAAGATTTCATATACTACATTGAATACGAAGTACTGTATATTAGCGATGATCGCTGGAAATGCATTTTTAAATACGGCATGTGCTTTTATGTTTCACAATAGTTTTGCATGATATAGGGTGTTTATAAATGCTATAATTCATATGCAGGGCTACACAAAATAATTGTTAAGAGCTACTAGGTATGAACGGAAATTGCTTAAAGGTGGGTTTTAAACGAGTTGTGCATTTTCACGCTGAAGGGCATTTATTTAACTAAGAAATGTTTGTAAAATATAAATAAAATGATATACAGGGTCACATAAGGAATTGGATTCATGGACGCCTACGGATGATAATTTCTGTAAATGTAATTTCAATAGTTTTAAGAGTGTTTTAGTTTCAATTAAATTTTAGCTAAATAGTGACGCATAATAAAGGTACTAGGTAAAATAGAGGCATGTACAAAAGTATTCATGTACGCTTCCATCTATTAGTATAAAATGCTGAAAGAGAAATTTCAGCATGTTATGCGTTTTCTTGCTAAACTCTATTTTCCCATTATATAGTATATATTAGGGTGGGCCGAAAAAAACTTTTTTTTTTTAATTTCGATGATGGGTAGTGCGGAAAAGTGGCCACTAGAGGCACCAAGTTCACACAAAAAATTTGAGATTTTTAGGACAATTCCTATATTTGCCGCTTTTGGCTTGAAGTTTTGCTAAAAGGCTGATTTTTGAACTTTTTTAGCAAAAATTTTAAAAATGTTAAATTAAACTTATTTTAATCGTATTTACTTGAAAAGGCATATTTAATGTTCCAAATGTATAAATAAGCTCTGATAATGTATTATTTAACTGCTATGTGTATTTTAAATTAGACGATTTTTATAGCCTTTTCGCGTTTAAGTGAGCAAAAGTTGCATGCATTCTCTCTTTTGTCTTGTTTATGTCCCTTGCTCTTTCTTATTTTTTTCGATGCTTTAAGGGGGCTGATCACTCAGCTTCGGAATTCTCCTCCGTCATGTTAAGTCTATGGACTTTTGATGCATTCTTCTATTTAAAATAACTTCTCTGGAAATTCATATTTTTGACATCTTTTTTCTGTGTTCTCTTCTTAAAGGATGTCTCTTTTTTTCTTAGTTTTCAAAATATTTCAAAAATCTACGCTGAATTTAATATTTTATGTGTTAAAAGCGGGCGAACTGCGAGTAAGATTTTAACACTTCCTATAAAATTAAGTTTATACTTTAGAAATACTTTGAGAACTAAGAAAAAAAGAGACATCTTTTAGAAAGTGTACACAAAAAATAGAAGTTAAAAAAATTAATTTCCATAGGAGATATTTTAAATATACGAATGCATCCAATGCCCATAGACTTAACATTACGGAGGAGAATTCCGAATCTGAATGACCAGCCCTCTTAAGGGTCATATATTTGGGTGGCGGACAGCAGAATCCCTCAGAAACAGATCTGGAAGGAGAGAAGGGGGTGGGGCGAGAACTTAAGCGAATGCAGTGACTGATCGCGATGTTGTGGGAGTGAAGGAGGAAATACAAGAGGGGAGAAAGTGCGATAAGCGATAAGGGATGCTTATTATTTTCAATGCTTAGTTTCCCTGAGACATGGCGGACGGTGTGTGAAACAGGAATATGCGTTTAGGAGTGTTTGCCATTGAAGGGCCTGGTTCAAATTCAGATTCAGTCGAACTGCTTGCTTGAAAGCTCCCACTACTTGAATCTTCCAACAATACACTGTAAAAAAAACGGACTAAAAAACGGAAATACTACTGGCAATCTAGACGCCAGTACTATTTCCGTTTTTTTACGGGAATTTTTACCCATAAATTACAGAAAAATTTCCGTTTTTCTGATTAAAAACGGAAATTTTTCTGTAATTTATGAGTAAAATTTCCCGTAAAAAACGGAAATAGTACTGGCGTCTAGATTGCCAGTAGTATTTCCGTTTTTTAGTCCGTTTTTTTTACAGTGTATAACTGTCTTCCATCTGGATCTAACTTCACTCGTTGAAGGCTTTGTCGCAGAACCACTATTCCTTGTTGAAATTGTATCCCTTTTCATTTTCCGCGATATTTTCTTTGCAAGAGTTTTGCTTGTTTTTAAATCAATATTTCCGATATTTAAATCAATATTTAAATAAATTTTTCGAACAGTTCTTTGATCCTTCAAGAAGTTCACCTCCCGATGGGGAACTTTACGTCTGATGTCGCAGCTACAATTGTTCAAGCCTCTACACTTACAAGCTGCAATGTCAAAGAGCAAGGTTTCCGCATTTCGTACGAAATCTTCACGGATCGCCTTGCCTTTAACGCCCATATGATTACAAGATTTCTCCAATGATCTACACTCATTGTAATAGTTTTTAATCTTTCCGTTAATGGTTCGTTGGGAAACCACTGGTATGAAAGATTTTATTCAGATTTCGGAAACTTTTTCAGCTTCCATTTTAATAATATCATCCACTGGTTGAAGATAAATATCTCGATTTTATTCTATATCGCTTCGCAACCAATAGTAGTGGCGCATGATGTCAGCATTAGTTGGCAATTGCAAATCTTTCAATTTGCACGGTGCCCCAAAATGGCTACTTTTCACGCTATCACATGTCTTTACATGATCACGAGCTTTCACACTAGCCATTTCTGAACTCGTCGTAATAAAACGCACAAAACACAGTAAAGGCACGTTAAACCATCGAAAAAGCAATGTATTGCAGGAGAAAAGGGTTTTACTTTTACACTGAACAAATGTCACAGGGAAACCGAGCACTGAAAAATAATATGCACACCTTATCGCACTTTCTCCCCTCTGGTATTTCCTCCTTTACTCCCCCAACATCGCGATGAGTCACTGCATTCACTTAAGTTCTCGCCCCACCCCCTTCTCTCCTTCCACATCTGTTTCTGAGGGATTCTGCTTTCCGTCACCCAAATATATGACCCTTAAAGCATCGAAAAAAATAAGAAAGAGCAAGGGACATAAACAAGACAACAGAGAGAAACCGTTGAAAGATTCAAACAATGCATGCAACTTTTGCTCACTTAAACGCGAAAAGGCTATAAAACTCGTCTAATTTAAAATACACATAGCAATTAAATAATACATTATCAGAGCTTATTTATACATTTGGAACATTAAATATGCCTTTTCAAGTAAATACGATTAAAATAAGTTTAATTTAGCATTTTTAAAATGTTTGCTAAAAAAGTTCAAAAATCAGCATTTTAGCAAAACTTCAAGCCAAAAGCGGCAAATATAAGAATTGTCCTAAAAATCTCAAATTTTTTGTGTGAACTTGGTGCCACTAGTGGCCACTTTTCCGCACTACCCATCATCGAAAATCAAAAAAAAGTTTTTTTCGGCCCACCCTAGTATATATATATATATCAACCTACGGATCAAATACAGGTCTGTTCAAAATAATTGGAAAATATATTTGGCTATGGACGGTAACTGCTGAAATCGTTTTTCAAATGTTTTATGCGTTTTTTTTTATGTTTACTTAGTTATCTTATATCCGTAAATAGAGAAGATTTGTTCAAGCATTCAGGAAGTTTTGGTAAGTGTTTCATAATCTATGCTTAACGCATGATTTTTCTTTCTTGTTTAAAAAATTATGAGGTAGTGTATCTAGAGTTTTTTATTATTATTACTATAAGAAAATAGAAGAAAATATTTATTACATAATTTTACACATTATATGTTGGTGGGGAAAAGGTGGCGAAGTGAAAATTTCACAGGAGAGAAGAATTATATGATAAGATTATTTACTGTAACTACAAATTAGCGGCTTCATTAAAAAGAAAAGGAATAAAAATTACAATTAATTTTAATAAATTTGTTGTTTATTAAACATAACCTATTTTTTTATATTATAATATTTTTTAAATGTCTATTAATTTTTAATTTTATTTAATTATCAATATGATTATCGTTGTTTCAGAAACAATAAGAATTTCGAATCAATACATTTCGTTTTAAAACATCCATTCAATACAAAAATATAGATTTAAATGTAATATATTTCTATAATATTTTAATAGTATTAAAATATAGATTTCTGCCACAAATTAACATCCAAATACTTATTTGTAGGAAACTTAATTAAAATGGAATGTTGCTTGGTGAATAAAATAGTCACATGCAAACATATTAAAAAGGATTAAGAAAAGTGTCTGAATATATTGTAACTTTACAAAAAGTAATAATGTCTAATAAAAACATAACTGTGAAAAAAGGGAGCCAAGTTCTAAAAGACAATGACAAGAAAAGAAGTTATATTTAAGTTGGTGCGAAGCTCAAATAAAATTCATTCAAACTTACCAACTGAAGTGTTATAGTATTTTTTAAATTGTTTAAAAATAAAAATTATTGATAGCATATTAATAATAAATCTAGAACTTCGCAAGTTTTTCATAAATGTTATACCTATCATTTTAACGTCTTAATAAAATGATTATGTTAATATTAATAGAAATACCATTGCAAAAAGATAATATAGTAATTATTATAAACAAATTACTTATGTTAAATTTTTGATATACCTATAAGCACACAGATACACTCCTGCTCGTCTTTTGTTATCACTCTAGCACCCCCCCCCCTCCGGAAACCTCAATGAAAACAGACTAAAAGACTAAAAGAGTCAGATACTCTTACGCTTATCCTTGGTCATCACTCTAGAATCTGCACCCCTTTAAGGGGGTCACTCAAATTAAGGCTTCCAAACATGAAATAACAAGTTTTGATATCATAATATCATTAATAGAAATAAATGATTCGTAGGTATAAACTTGTCAAGTTCTAGATTTATTTATAATATGCAATCAATAATTTTTATTTTAAACAATTTAAAAAATGCTCTAATACAGCACAAATTCAAAATATTAGAGTAATTGAGAAAAAGTAATAAGGAAAAATTATTTTTCATTTATTTATTTTTGATACTAAGTAAATACAATTAAATTTCTTATAAACTAAATGTGGAATGTTTAGATAAAATTTTAACATTTACAAAATTTAAATATAGTACAATAAATTAGGTATACAGCTTTCTGAAACACATCAACATATTAGAATAAAATTTAGATTGGTTCAAAATATTAGAATATTTTATTTTATGCAACCTTATGAATATGAAGTAAATGGTAGTTAATATTTTGTAGTATTCCCTTTAGCGTTCATATCAGTGTACGACCGATCTTGCATACTATATACAAGGTGTTTACAAAAATGTCTATCAATATTAGTCCAAATAGACTTGTGCCACTAACTCAGTTTTACTTGAAGCAGGATTTTCTTCGAGTTTTTTCTTCATTATACACCATAAGTTTTCGATCGGAGGTCTGGTGAGTTTGATGGCCAAGGGATAATATACACATAAATTTTAGAGCTCGGGTAAAATCGTTTGCTACTTTACAAATTTCTCAAACCACAATTTATCCCCTTTTCAATAATCAGACATAATTATAATTTATACAAATATATATATTTTTTCAAATGCATGTTTTGTCCCTATTACCATAAAGAGAAACTGTTTATGAGCATAATTTTTATAAGACAATAAAATTTTTAATTCAAAAGCGATATTTTTGCATCAGAAATTCAGGTTATTCTATGCAGATAATGTGAATTTTTGTGTATAAAAATTTACTTTAATTGTGTTAAAGTGGCATAGTACTTTTATATTAACATATCTCAAACTAAAACACCTACTATAATGCAGTCATTTTAATTTCCGGGGGGGGGGGATAATGTTTTAAATATAACGGCACTTTCGATGGAAGAAGTATAATTCATATTCAATTTAGGATCTCCACTAACAAGAAGAAAAAGCAAATAACATCATTCTCAAGTAATTGATCTAGAATTACTTTTAAGAATGATAGTATAAATTTTCATTTACAAATGGGTTTTTATCAGTAGAGACATCTTGGTATTATGAAATTAATGTTTATAATCTATAAAGTTTTTGTTTTGAAGTTACATACAAATAAGAACTTCAGTTGATACTCAGTGGGATACACTTATTGCATTTTTTTTTTTTAAATATTGTCTGAAAAATCGCATAATTTTCAGTTACATGCGACAAAAAAAAGGTGCATTCTGATTTATAAAGCTGAAATAGTATATAAAAGCTAGAAAGATAGCCCGTCAAAAAGGACGGAAAATGAGGTATAAAGATGCATACAACACATATGCAAGAATGCGTTTTTCTCGCTTGTTCCGGAGTGATAGATGAAAATAACGAATTTTAAAAACGAAACACATTTATGAAAAACTGCACAGTAGAAGGCCACTAATCCGCACAGCTTGGTTCCAAGTGTTGTGTGGATTTGAGGCTTTTTGCGAATAACGGATCATGAATATTCATGTAGTATTTCGTGGAGAAAATGTTATTTTCTTTTGAATGTCGTCAGAATAATTTATGGGCATGAATGCACAGAGCTCTGTTATTGTTATCTCCGTATTTTTGGGATAACGCATTTTTGTTTATTTTATTGGGAATTCTACATTATTAACGGGTCAAAGAAAGACGATCTACTATTTTTACATAATTAACACATATTTGCAATACCACAAGTAAATAATTCATTATAAATATATTCATCAAAATCATATGAAATAAGGTTAAGCATTTATTACAAAACATGTACGTAGTGGTGTGAAGGGATATTAGAAATCAATGATGCAATAAATCTAAAGGAGTAAAACCTGCAAAAATGGAACACATCTCTAATGAATTCCTGACTTAAATGGGAACTTTTTATGGTGACGGTGAAAAGAAACATTTACTATTATACATTTTAAGATAGAAAACTGTCAAAAATGGATTTTTCTCATTGCTTAAGAATTCCACTTTCAGATATTTACTGTATTACGGAATATTTCCTGCATCTTTAATTAAAGATTAACATCTAGCACTAAATCTGACCATTATTTGAGAAGCACAAACTGACTTAAATGGGAACATTTATGGTGACGGCAAAAAGAAACATATACTATTATACATTTTAAGATAGAAAACTGTCAAAAATGGATTTTTCTCATTGCTTAAGAATTCCACTTTCAGATATTTACTGTATTATGGAATATTTCCTGCATCTTTAATTAAAGAATAACATCTAGCACTAAATCTGACCATTAATTGAGAAGCACAACCTGACTTAAATGGGAACATTTATGGTGACGGCAAAAAGAAACATATACTATTGTACATTTTAAGATAGAAAACTGTCAAAAATGGATTTTTCTCATTGCTTAAGAATTCCACTTTCAGACATTTACTGTATTACGGAATATTTCCTGCATCTTTAATTAAAGATTAATATCTAGCACTAAATCTGACCATTCTTTGAGAAGCACAACCTGACTTAAATGGGAACATTTATGGTGACGGCAAAAAGAAACATATACTATTATACGTTTTAAGATAGAAAACTGTCAAAAATGGATTTTTCTCATTGCTTAAGAATTCCACTTTCAGATATTTACTGTATTACGGAATATTTCGTGCATCTTTAATTACAGAATAACATCTAGCACTAAATCTGACCATTATTTGAGAAGCACAACCTGACTTAAATGGGAACATTTATGGTGACGGCAAAAAGAAACATATACTATTGTACATTTTAAGATAGAAAACTGTCAAAAATGGATTTTTCTCATTGCTTAAGAATTCCACTTTCAGACATTTACTGTATTACGGAATATTTCCTGCATCTTTAATTAAAGATTAATATCTAGCACTAAATCTGACCATTATTTGAGAAGCACAACCTGACTTAAATGGGAACATTTATGGTGACGGCAAAAAGAAACATATACTATTATACATTTTAAGATAGAAAACTGTCAAAAATGGATTTTTCTCATTGCTTAAGAATTCCACTTCAGATATTTACTGTATTACGGAATATTTCCTGCATCTTTAATTAAAGAATAACATCTAGCACTAAATCTGACCATTATTTGAGAAGCACAACCTGACTTAAATGGGAACATTTATGGTGACGGCAAAAAGAAACATATACTATTGTACATTTTAAGATAGAAAACTGTCAAAAATGGATTTTTCTCATTGCTTAAGAATTCCTCTTTCAGACATTTACTGTATTACGGAATATTTCCTGCATCCTTAATTAAAGATTAATATCTAGCACTAAATCTGACCATTATTTGAGAAGCACAACCTGACTTAAATGGGAACATTTATGGTGACGGCAAAAAGAAACATATACTATTGTACATTTTAAGATAGAAAACTGTCAAAAATGGATTTTTCTCATTGCTTAAGAATTCCACTTTCAGACATTTACTGTATTACGGAATATTTCCTGCATCTTTAATTAAAGAATAACATCTAGCACTAAATCTGACCATTATTTGAGAAGCACAACCTGACTTAAATGGGAACATTTATGGTGACGGCAAAAAGAAACATATACTATTGTACATTTTAAGATAGAAAACTGTCAAAAATGGATTTTTCTCATTGATTAAGAATTCCACTTTCAGACATTTACTGTATTACGGAATATTTTTTGCATCTTTAATTAAAGATTAATATCTAGCACTAAATCTGACCATTATTTGAGAAGCACAACCTGACTTAAATGGGAACATTTATGGTGACGGCAAAAAGAAACATATACTATTATACATTTTAAGATAGAAAACTGTCAAAAATGGATTTTTCTCATTGCTTAAGAATTCCACTTTCAGATATTTACTGTATTACGGAATATTTCCTGCATCTTTAATTAAAGAATAACATCTAGCACTAAATCTGACCATTA
Organism: Maratus speciosus; assembly: GCA_963932465.1. Classification (NCBI taxonomy): domain Eukaryota; kingdom Metazoa; phylum Arthropoda; class Arachnida; order Araneae; family Salticidae; genus Maratus; species Maratus speciosus. Next base: position 558,114,171 of record OZ010789.1, read on the forward strand.
TTTGAGAAGCACAACCTGACTTAAATGGGAACATTTATGGTGACGGCAAAAAGAAACATATACTATTGTACATTTTAAGATAGAAAACTGTCAAAAATGGATTTTTCTCATTGCTTAAGAATTCCACTTTCAGATATTTACTGTATTACGGAATATTTCCTGCATCTTTAATTAAAGAATAACATCTAGCACTAAATCTGACCATTATTTGAGAAGCACAACCTGACTTAAATGGGAACATTTATGGTGACGGCAAAAAGAAACATATACTATTGTACATTTTAAGATAGAAAACTGTCAAAAATGGATTTTTCTTATTGCTTAAGAATTCCACTTTCAGATATTTACTGTATTACGGAATATTTCCTGCATCTTTAATTAAAGAATAACATCTAGCACTAAATCTGACCATTATTTGAGAAGCACAACCTGACTTAAATGGGAACATTTATGGTGACGGCAAAAAGAAACATATACTATTGTACATTTTAAGATAGAAAACTGTCAAAAATGGATTTTTCTCATTGCTTAAGAATTCCACTTTCAGATATTTACTGTATTACGGAATATTTCCTGCATCTTTAATTAAAAAATAACATCTAGCACTAAATCTGACCATTATTTGAGAGGCACAAACCATCCACGAGAAATGGGTAGAATATCCCATTGAAACAAGCAGATCTTTAATTCATTATTTTCGTAACAATGATTTGAGAAATCACAACAAAAATTCCCTCATTTATTAATTCTTAAAAATATGGGATCTGGCATTCGAATCTCAGAATTTGGAGATAAGTAATCACTTTTCAAACCCACGTTTATGGCACCTCGAATATCGTGTTTGTACACCCCATTCATATAATCGAACCTGAAACTATCAGTAGATTTCAAACGAAATTTTCTTACTACTATTCAAAAATGGTATTTATTTCTACATAATTACATTGATAAGAAAAATTATATAAGAGTAAAAAATTAATGCATAAAAATATTCAAAATAATATCGAAATAAATTATTGCTTGGAGTACTTTAACTATAATTCTTAACATATTAAAGAAAATATATTGTTAAAAGCAGATTAATTTATTATTAGAAGTGAATCATAAATAAACTTATACTTTTAATTACTAGTATGGCAAATTTAATGTTTAAATAAAATAATAATTATTATTTAGTTTCTCTGTATGTATAAAGACTAACAATACATATTTTGTTTTTATTTTTTAGCTTTTTGCTTAAGACTTTCATATAAAAAATAGAAATTAAATATAGAAAAATAAATCCATTAATAAAATACATTATAAGTCTAGAAACAGGCTTAATTAAATTGATGTATTTAATTCCGAGAAATGTCTGTTTTTTCATAATTGTTCAATTATTCATTCACTTCTTGATCTTTTTTAAATGCACACATACATAATGTAAAATAATCTACCATGTTAACTGTTTTTATGAAACAAAGTTTGTCTTATTTTAAAATAAAGAATAAATACAATAACTAATAATATGAAATTTTTCATTACCATCGTAACATCGTTAGTTAATATTTCAAAAGTGCCTCTCGTTGCAAATAGAGATAAAATAATGGAATCATTTTTTAACGCCTTCCAACATAATTGAAATATTTTTATGAGTACTGATTGTCTAGCCGTCTGTCTGCCTGTCCGTGATCTAACTCGTGAAAAAAATATTCGGATTAACATGTAAGTGATATAAGTTAATAAGATTAATCATGGCATGTTCTCACAAATGTCACAATCGTCACAACTGTAGTGTGTCGCATTTACATTTCATTTACAGAGGCACTAAAAAATATTCAGTTACATAATGGTCTGTAGAAAAAAATCGTTTGCGGATTATTTAAAGGTGTTACACTATTTCAAACATGACTTGAAATCTTATGCTTTATTGAGGTGCACTAAAAGATTATTACTATAGAATATGTAGTATAGCACTTATAAGCTCGTTTATAGGGCACTCAAGACGAATTGCGTTATATTACACTGTATAAAAAAACGGACTAAAAAACGGAAATACTACTGGCAATCTAGACGCCAGTACTATTAAGTACCAGTAAAATTTCCGTTTTTAATCAGAAAAACGGATTTTTTTCTGTAATTTATGGGTAAAAATTCCCGTAAAAAACGAAAATAGTACTGGCGTCTAGATTGCCAGTAGTATTTCCGCTTTTTAGTCCTTTTTTTACTTTCTTCTACCTTTACAAGAAGAAAGTATTGGATTCATGAAAATTTTCGAATTCCGGTTTTCGACGGATTTAGACGTTTTAGAGGTCAGAGATTCCAAAAAACATGTTTTTACAAAATGTCTGTCTGTGACTCTGTGAGTCTGTCTGTCTGTCTGTCTGTCTGTCTGTCTGTGTGTATGTGACACAAATTTTGTGGGCGCTCTATCTCAAGAACTAATGCACGGAATTTAATAAAAATTTATATTCAGTGAGTCCCCAATACAAATTGATGCTGATTAGTTTTTGGTGTAAATCGCTCAACAGGTGGCGCTGCTATGCTGCATTTTTCACGATTTTCGCAATAGCTCTATCTCACGAACTAATGCACGGATTTTGATCAAACTTCAGATTTATTTAGTCCTTTATATGAATTGATGCTTATTACGTTTTGGTGTAAATCGCTCAACAGGTGGCGCTGCTATACTGCATTTTTTAAAATTTCCGCAATAGCTCTATCTCAACAACTAATGCTTGGAAAATCAACAAACTTCAGATTCAAGTATACTTTGATATAAATTAGTGCTGTTTGCGTTTTGGTGCAAATCGCTCAACATGTGGAGCTGCTATACTGCACTTTTCAGAATTTCCATTATAGCTGTATCTCAAGAACTAATGCAACAATTTTCACCAAATTTCAGAATCAGTTAATCCTTGATATGAATTGACATTTTGTAGATTTTGGTGTAAATCGCTCAACAGATGGCGCTGCTATACAGCATTTTTCCCGATTTCTGCAATAGCTCTAACTCAAGAACTAATGGACACATTTTCATCAAACTTCAGATTCAGTTACTCTTTGATATGAAATGATGCTGACTACGTGTTGGTGAATATCGTCCAATAGGTGGCGCTGCTGTGCTGCATTTTGCACTATTTCTTCAATAGCTCTATCTCAAGAACTAATGCACGAATTTTCATCAAACTTCAGATTCAAGTACACCTTGATAAATGTTGATGCTGATTATGTGGTTGTCTAAATCGCTCAACAGGTGGCGCTGTTATGCTGCATTTGTCATCATTTACGCAATAACTCTATCTCAAGAACTAATGCACGGATTTTCCCCAAACTTCATATTCAGTTAGACATTGACATAAGTTGATGATAATTAGCTTCTGGTGTAAATCACCCAATAGGTGGCGCTGCTATGCTGCATTTTGATGGATTTATACGATTTTAGGGACACTAATATCTCAAGAACTAATGCACGGAATTTCATCTTTTAAGAATCCTCATGATGAGCATAGATTCACTGTGATAATGAATTTTGAAGTATTGACAAGTATGATATAGAAGAAAGTTTTGTGATGACCACAACATACTAGTTTTACAGTGTATAGTCAATGGGGAAAATCATTTCGATGTAACTTAAAGATTTTACACTGCTACAAACATAATTAGATTGATGTGATTTTCCGAGGTGCACTAAAACACGCTTTCTGTGGAACATGGAGTGCAAAATATTTAGCATTAATTTACAGGGTCATAGAAAAAAACTGATTATATAATTGTATACGGGTGAAAACTCTTTGCAGCGTATCTTAATTATGTTGCAATATTTCAAACAATATAAAACTGATGAAAATTACTGAGGTTTACTATAAGATGTTTGCTGTAGAATATGACGTGCATAGAATTTATCGTTCATTTACAGGGGCACATTAATGATTTCGAATAGAGTACTATAATCTAAGTATTGTCTATTGTGGATAATTTCTAGAATAGCGTTTTTAGTTGTGGTAAGCATTTTTTATATTTAACTACATGTTTGAATACTACCTGGTGCATATTATCTTTTCTTTATAGATCATATAAAGGGCTGCAGAAAAGGACTCGTTACTAAGCATGAGCGTGAATTGCTTAAAAGTGTTTTTTTAATTTGAAATATATATTTTCAAACTCAACTACACTTAGAGAGAAATTTTTGTAGAATATAAATGAAATCATATACATGGTTATGCAAAGAACTGGATACATAGCCGCATATGAATGAGAATAACTGGAAGCGTAATTTGGTTAGTTTTAAGCGTGATTTTGCCTGAATTATATTTTAGCTTAATATGTTCGTATATAAACCTCTTTAGTTAATACACAAGGCTGTATAAAGAATTGAAATGCATTTCCGTGTATTGGTAGAGCTGTAATGGTTCCGTGTATCGGTAGAAACTGTAAAAAAGTTAGGACTGCGCTGTAAAAAAATTATGTAATGTTACTTCATAAAATTGATGACAGCCTTGCTGCCTTCATTTCATTCTTTAATTTAATCGACTTCACTGGTGTTACGTTACTATAATGTGCAATATTACAGCAGTTATAATAAGTTTAAATTACACCATTATGTAAATAAATTACTCCATAAAATTTGAGGCAGCACGTAGCCGCGTATTTTATGGAGTAACGTTACATAAATGTTTTACAGTGCGTAGGTGAATTTTCAACTATGTTACGGGTTTTCTTACAAAATTAAATTTTAGCTTAGAATGTAGCAATCGATGTATTCTACACAGCGCTGTACAAAAACATTTGGATATTTGGCTATAGGGTGTAATTGCTTATTTGGTTTTCAGTTTTGTTAAGTAACAAAAAGTTTCGCATAACGATGACAATTACGGTATATTTTAAATATAGTATAATACATTATTTATTCGTTGCGATAATGGAAGAAAGATAGCTAGAAATATATTTTTATGACTATATTATGTGTTTCGTTTACGATATGAAAAAATACATGGGACATTCTCACAATCTTTTGATTTTTAATATTTTTCTGTCCCTGAATAATAATTTTTATTTTAGTACATATTCTTCGTTTTTTTTTCTTATACTAGAAAACATCCCACTGCATAACTGCATAGTAATATTGACAAGATAAATATGTTTTTGACGATATTGGGGCTCCAAATATACCGAGAAATTCCAATACCGTCCCTTGTCCCTGATGCTGATTTTTAAGTTTGGAGCTGTCTGTATAAAATTGTTTCAATCAATGTAATTCGAAAATTTTTTTTCCGAAACTGGGACTATTGTTTTACATAAATATGTAGCAAAAAATTAACCTGCACACATTTTTAGAGTTGGTATTATTTTTTTAATTCTGTCCCTGGGTTTTAGATTCCTTACCGTCCATCTTGCTAAACGTATACAGAAAATAACTCACAGAATGTTTTTCAACTTTTTTTCTCATGCAGAAGTATGTTAGAGAAAGAATGGCTAAAAATTTTTAACAGGAAATTTACTGCATAATTTAAATATCAATTTCAATCATCGTGGCTTTATTGCTGGTCTTACTGTCCCCAAGGTTCATTCCTGCACTTTTCGAGGTAAAATATTTTTTTTAATTTAATCCAATTTAAATAACTCTTTCTAAAAATCAATGAACATTATGGCTATCACTTAGCCTTAACATGATTTGCCAAAAAATAGGAGGTAATTTTCCTTTCCGGCCCATCCTTACCATCCTTTGTTTTCCCTTACCGTCCCTTTTTTTCCTTACTTTCCCTTCTTTAACACCCCTTAAAGACAATATTATAGCAAAATTTTGTACTAAAAATACTACATTGTTATTGTTTCGTATTTGAATGTCCTGTGGGTACTATGCAAATTCTTTATAAGTAAAAATTTATTAGAAAATAAAAAGTTATAGTGGTAAAATGGCAAGGAAATTTAAACTCTCAAAAGTCAATTTTTCCTTTATTTTGAATCATTAAGGCATTTGTCTATCAGTTTAAAATGTTATTTTATTAAGTTTAATTTCACCAGATTTTTATTCCTGAAAAGTCAAAAGATTTTGAGAATGTCCCATATATTATGAATAAATGTTACATAAAAGTGTACTGATCTTTTACGAAATAATATTAATAAAATATTCCATTTTGCTTAATAGTGTATAATTTACCATATTACAAAAATCAGGAAATAATATTTCTTTGTTTTAAATTTATAAGATTCCATTCAAATAATGATGCTTATTCAAACACGTTTATTTCAATATTTTCTGACAAGTACATTTCCTGTTAGGATAGAACGTTCATTTGGGGTATTGTATAAGACCTGTTTGACTTTCAGAAATGTTTTCTAGCGATAAATCAACAAGAGTTTCATTCCTTGCACAATTAGTGTTACAATGCACATGAGTACATATAGTTTATCATTTCCCTCCATGCAAAATGGAAATAGGATAAGTATACATAAGTATTTCCATAAAGATTTATGTCATTTCTGTAATAATTACTTAATGTCTCGAAAGAACGTAATGTACATTTATGTTAATTTTCGAACCTTTCACAGTAGGTGTTTTGTAATAAATATGCTATAAGAAAAATGCATTATCTACAGTCCGGCTGTCCGATACATTGGCTGTCCGACATTACGACACATTTAGAAAAATTAACAAAATTTAAAACTAAGAATTTTTCAATTTCATTTAAAAAATAATTGCTTCTAAATTTAAAAGAATCCAATCATCTATATTTTCTTCATTTTATTCATTTTTATAGATATATATTTTTGTATTATTTTCTTCTTGAAATTTGTTTGATATTCTGTTTCACCTTACACTTTGCCTTTTTTAAAAAGAACAGGGGAACTTTAAATACTACATAAAGCAAATTTCACATTACATATTTTAAAAGTTGCTTTAGGATAACTGAGGATATTTGGACAGCATTTTACTAAAATGCTCATCAATTTTCTTTCATGAACATCAACATCATGATCATCAACAACGTATTGTTATCAAAACACAGCATCACAATATGCGTAATTTAAATAGATCTTACAGTTTTTTTTTTTAGTTTATATTTCTTAGGGCATCAAAATTCTAGAATTCTCATCAATTTTGTTTCATCAACACCAACAACAACATATCGTTTTCCAACAAGAGCATCGCAATATGCATCATATAAATAGCTCTTATAATTTTTTTTATTTTATATATCTTACAGAATCCAAATTCTGGAATTCTCATCAACTTTTGTTTCATCGCCATCAACATCATGATTAACAGCAACATTTCGTTATCCAACAACAACATCTCAATATACATCATATAAATAGCTCTTATAGTTTTTTTTTTTTTATTTATATTTCTTAGAGTATCTAAATTCTAGAATTCTCATCAATTTTGTTTCATTAACATCAACACCATGATTATCAACAACATATCGTTATCAAACAACAGCATCTTTATATGCATCATATAAATAACTCTTAAAGTTTTTTTTTTTTGTTTATATTTTTTAGAGTATCCAAATTCTGGAATTCTCATCAATTTTGCTTCATCAACATTAACATTATGATCATAAACAACATATCGCTATCAAACAACAGCGTCTTTATATATGCATAGTATAAATAGCTATTATAGTTTTTTTTAGTTTATAGTTCATAGAGTATCCAAATTCCAGAATTCTCATCAGTTTTGTATCATCAACATCAACATCATGCTCATCAGCAACATATCGTTATCAAACAACAGCATCTTTATATGCATCATATAAATCAAAGTACAGCTCTTATAGTTTTTTTTAGTTTATATTTATTAAAGTATGCAAATTCTGGAAATTTACTACATGATTTTTTTAACTGTATAATTACGCAAACTGTGTCAAACGTCCTATTTGAAAAACAATAAGTCGGATGTACCAATCCCAAAACTTTCTTCTATCTCATACATGTTAATACTTGAAAATTCGCTATCACACTGCCAAAATTAATTGGCAATCTATGATCATCATGAGGATTCTAAACAGATGAAATTCCTTACATCAGTTCTTGACATATGACTATCGCTGAAATCGTGTAAATCCAGCAAAATGCAACATAGCAGTGCCGCCGACACCAAAATCAAATTACCGTCAACTTGTGTCAATGTCTAACTGAATCTGAAATTGGATGAAAATTCATGCATTAGTACTGGAGATAGAGGTATTGCAGAAATCATGACAAATGCAGCATAGTAACGCCACCTATTGAATGATTTACACCAAAACATAATCAGGAGCAATATTAATCAAAGTATACTTAAATCTCACGTTTGATAAAAATTTGTGTTCTTGAAGTTGAGCAATTGAGGAAATCGTGTAAAATGCAGCACAGCAGTGCCACCTATTGGTCGGTTTAAGCCAACAGGTAATTACCATTATTTCATTTCAAGGACTAACTAAATCTGAAGTTTGATGAAAATGTGTGCATTAGTTCTTGAGATACAGCTATTGCGGAAATCGCATAAATCCTGCAAAATGCAGCATAGCAGCGCCAACCGTCGGGTAATGTACACCAACACGCAAACAGCACCAATATATAAAGGACTAGCTGAATCTGAAGTTTGATGAAAATGTGTGCATTAGTTCTTGAGATAGATGCTATTGCGGAAATCGTGTAGATCCTGCAAAATGTAACATAGCAGTGACAACTGTCAAGGCTATATACAACAAAACACAAACAGCACCAATTTATAAAGGTCTACCTAAATATAAATTTTTATTAAATTCCGTGCATTAGTTCTTGAGACACGGCCGTAACATTTGTGTCACATATGGACAGACAGAGTCACAGACTCACAGACAGAAATTTGTAAAAACGTGTTTTTGGGATCTGTGACCCCTAAAACGTCTAAATACGTCGTAAACAGGAAGTCGAAAATTTTCACGAATCCAATACTTTGTTCTTGTAAAGATTGAAAAAAGTAAAAATACATTAATCTTCAAAGGTAAAATTATTAGGATTTCGCTAAAAATATTAGATGCAGAAATAAGAAAATTACAGAAAAAATAAAAAAAATTAAAAATGCATTAAAACTCACAAAATGCTTAAGATACAGGTAGCAAATGAATTAATAATGTGAAATAATAAACTTTAACCCTTACCGGCGCAGAGCATTTCCATTGCCAAAATGCTGAAATGAATGAGTGACACCGGAATTTATGTACAAATTTATTTGAAAATAAGAAAAAGCTATTTTTCCTATACATAATAAGCAGAAAATATTTATACCAGGATTCTGGTGTCACTGTGATATTTGGGGATGAAGTTGGGTGTTCCATTACATGGAACACTGAGCCACAAAGGGTTAAATTTTTTTTTTTTTTTTAGTTTCATTTTAATCTGTCGTATTTTAATATGATTATTAAAAGCATTTTTTGATTAATAAAGAAATTTTCTAATTATCAAGAGAAAATCGCAAATAATATTTTATGATATAATATAATAATAAATAGATAGCGTTTCAGGAAATCACTCTAAAAGAAACAACAAAACAATGAAATTAAAGAAAAAATATCAACGATTTACATAACTGTTATTTAAAAATAATATTTCTTACGGAAAATAGCCCGATACATCGATTTATCACATCTTTTGTCTTTTATTGAAGTAATGAATATCATACTGGTAAATGATGTGTATAGATATGTAAAATACAAATCAAATATATATCAAAATGAGCAAAGAAGAATGTGTTAATGCATTTTCGTTGGCGCATCTGTAAGTATACATTTTAGCTATAATGGAAAACAAGACATTTTTTATAGAAAAAGATTAATTACCTGCCGAATGCACTGCATAAGATGAAATATTTATTTTTTATCAATAACAAAAATTTGATTGATAATGCATTAGTTTTTTTTTTTTCTTTTTTTTCTTTTTTTTACCTTTAAGTATTATTATAAAAAAAAGGCTGCTTTTTATGAAAACCTTTACCATTGCATTTCAAAAGAAATTTCGTATTCATTCAAAGAAAAAAAGAGAAAAAATAGTCTTATCGTATATTGTTTTGGCGAAAAATACAACCACGCTTACAATTTATCGAATTCTGTGTGTAATAAATGATTATATGACGAAATATGTTGTTAAAGATTGTGTTTTATTGATGGATTGTTGTATTGTTAAAGCCTTTTAAAAAATACATAAAAGGAAGTTGCATGAAATGACTTACATGAGTATAGAAAGACGAAACGTTTAGAATGCTGAAAAATAATGAAAGCGATTAAGAAAATTAAAATAACTTCCTTGAATCTGACAGTGATTTTTTAAATAGTAGTAAAATAAAATAAAAAAAAATGAATAAAAATAAAATAAGTGCTATAGCAATCATATTATTTCTTAGGGCAAGATCTTTTCGGTTACAAAGCACTGCCCAAATCCCTAAAATTTTGTTGCTGTTAAATTTTGAAATTTTAAAGCAATATTTTACATTCCTCATTAATACTTGAGAAGAAAAGTTATAACAGACAGTTTGATAAACTTTAAAAAAAATAACATGAATTATTGTGATTCATAAATATGCACAACGATTACTGGGATTCTTGAAGGAAAAATGGTAACCAATATTTTACAGTCCACATTAATACTTAAAAATAAATGTTAAAAAAGATAGTTCAATAAAAAGAAAAAGGAAAAATAACATGAATTATTGTGATACATAAATTTGCATAATGATTACTGGGATTCTTAAAAAAATGTTAACTAATATTTTACAGTCGTCATTAATACATGGAAATAAATGTTAAAAAAGGCAGTTTGATAAACCGGAAAAAGATAAACCGGTATTATCGGATTCATGAATTTGCACAATGATTACTGGGATACTACTAACAAAATTCGGTACAGGATGGTTCATAATTTTATACCAATTTAAATTTAACATTATTAACATTATTAGCAAATCAGTTTAAAATATGAATAACATAGAATTGATAAAAAAGCTCACAAATGATTTCAAACTATTTAATTAATAAAAGTTACAATTATAAAAAGTTTGCTTTATTTGATATATGATGATTTCTTCTATAGAGATCAAATAGGGAATTAAAATTTTGTCAAATATTAAGATTATTCAAATTAGACTCGCAGTATTATAGTGCATGTATTATTTGAAAAAAACATTTTTCGAGAAAATCTTGACCCCAATAATACTTATGTAAGCCACGTGTACGATACCTGAATTTTGTTGCAATGTTTTGTAATAATTATATTTTATTGTAAAGATAATCTTTTTCAAATGTTATAAGAATAGCACCAAATTATTAAACATTTCTAGAATGTTTCATAGAAAAAGTCTAACTTTTGTTCAAGGTTTGATTTAAATTATCTTTAAAAAACAGAGAAAACAGAAATAGATTCAAGGGATATCAACAATTGAAATAAATTATACCCTGATGTGGTACCAAATAATCATAAAAAAATTTATGATTATTAAAATCTTGTAATATGACTGCTAAATCTTATCGTTATAGTTAGACATATGTAAAAAATTGTGCATTTACATATTTTAAGTGTAATAATGTACACACAAGATTAATTTTAACACAATTTTTCTAATATGATTTGTTTACCAATTAGACTAATTGTGTTAAAATTAATCTTGTGTGATTTCGTATCCAGCGATTTCTGGAGTTCCTTTACCTGAGATTTATTCTGTTGAGCTGAACCAGGTTTCAGACCAGATGCTGTAATCTTCAAGGTTAGACGGGTGAAAAAGTTCGACCTGAATCGTCCGGGATAGCTCTGATGGCAGAGCACTGGCGGCTTCAGCCAGGAGGTCCCGGGTTCGAATCCTGGTCCGGACATTTTTCGTCCAGTTGGAAATTCACATCTAATATAATAATGTACGGTCGATTCTGTAAATATTCAAAGAGTCTTGACAGTAAAATACTCATTCCTTGAAGATCATAAAATACACCTGATTAAAGACTATCAACATTGATTAATTTGTTTTATGTATAATGTAATGGAAATAATTATGGACATTTCAACTATTTAATCCAAATGCACAATTTACTGTTTATTTTTCGAAAAAAAAAATCTATATGTTCTTTAGTCCTATATTTCCTTAGTTATATATAGATACATAGATAGAGATAGAGGTTGATACATACAATTTAGTTGTTTATTTCACTTTATGAACTAAAAAGACTTACAAATGATAATTAAAATAATAATCATAATTTATAATTGAAGTCAATAATACATAAGCTATAAATTTATAATGTTTAATAACACAAATTACATCACCATGACATCATACTACTTATGGCCCTTTCAAGGATACTTAATCCCGTTCATCACCGTGAAAATAAGTATTAAATAGACTTATACGGCAATCCCAATACTTTCTTCTATCTCATACATGTGAATACTTCCTGATAAATGCAGCACAGAGGCACCACCGGTTAGGTGATTTACACCAAAATTTAATCATCAAAAAATTACGTGAACTTCTAATTGAATTTGAAGTTTGATGAAAATATGTGCATTAGTTTTTGAGATAGAGCTATTGCGAAAATCGTGAAAAGTACTGCTTAGCAGTGGCACCTGTTGGCCAATTTGCAGCAAAAACTTATAAGGAACAATTTATATCAGGGACTAATTGAATCTAAAGTTTGATGAAAATTTATGGATTAGTTCTTGAGATACAGGTATTGCAGAAATTGTGAAAATGCAGAATAGTAGCCCCACCTCTTGGGCAATTTACACCCAAAATTAAACAGCGCTAATTTATATCAGGACTAACTGAATCTGAAGTCTGATGATAATTCGTGTATTAGTTCCTGAGATAGAGTCATTGCGCTAATCATGAATAATGCAGCATAACGGCACCACGTATTGGGCGATATACACCAAAAAGTTAGAAGCAGCAAATTATATCAAGGACAAATTGAAACTGATGTTTTCTGAAAATCCGTGCTATAGTGCTTGAGATATTGCTAATGTGGATATCAGGAATAATGCTGCATAATAGCGCCACCTGCGGGCGATTTACACCAAAAAATAATCAGCACCAATTTATATCACGGACTAACGGAATCTAAAGTTTTATTAAATTCCGTTCATTGGTTCCTGAGATAGAATGCCCACAAAACTTTGTCGCATTTTTGGCAAAGGTCTCGATAATTTGTACACGTTTCAGGGAACCACTTCAAGTACCTTATGCATTGTATCAGATACCTTTTTTGGTTGTGATATTATATTGTTCTGCACAACTAACACAGTGATCCTAATCCACCTAATCCAATTCTATTCACTCGGAGTTTGTACAATCTGATAATTTTAAATTATTTGATTTCCTTCGCTGCTGGAAATGTCGTGTTTTTTTTTTTTTTTTTTTTTTTTTTTTTTTTTTTTTTTTCACGCGTTAATTTTAGGTTTGTTGCATTAATTTAGTTTATTTATCAATTTTAGAAGTTCCTGAGATGGAAGTTTCCGACTTTCCCAGTATTTTCTGAAACAAATACATTGTTAGGTCTTGTTATATTATTATTATTATTGAAATATTTATATTAGATACAATTTAAACAATTATATCAATTAATATAATTATAAACATAAACGTTAAATATTTATTTTAAATCTAATTATATTTAGTCAAAATCCTCACTCCGCATAATTCTGAAATATTAATTAAAGTTGGTCATCTCTCTTAAAATTGAAGGACTGATGGTCGCCAAATTTAAAGCATCAGTTGCCATTCTATGTCTTTGTTTTAGGCTTAGAAGTAAAGATTAGATTATATACGTGCCTTAAAAGTCCATATAGTAAAAAATATATATAACATACGTACTGCAAAACATTCAGATACCCAAGACGAAAAAAATAGTTAACCAGTAATTAAATAAACATTAAAATTACACTTACTTTTTATAATCGAAAAACACAACTGCACGTCACAATGAATTAGCTCGTTATTAGCTATTTCTATGAACAAAGTTTATGTTGCAATCTATGATCAAGTTTTGGAAATATTTAGACTGGCCATTTCTCCTCTATGGCCATCTATCGTAGAGTTACCCTAAATATGTTCTTTCATTTAGTGTATTGAAAAAATGCAAGATGGAGAATTAGTATATACAGGGGGCTCCAAACTGTCAGACATTTGTCGAGCAGAAATTGGTATAAGAGAAAACGCGCAGGATTACAAAATGAATTTTGCAACTAGAATAAAAGTTTTTGTGCGTAATTATACTTCAGACTGTAATAATTACCCTGAACTTAAATGATCTTGTATTTAAAGCATTTTTATATTTTAGTACAAAGTTGTATTTAGATAATAGAAAATTTTGAAAATTTCAACAGTATAATGAAATATTTTAAATTATAAATATATATTCCTATAAAAAAAAATTTAACAATAAAAATGTAATTTTATGTTCAATTTATACAATTTATACAGACTAACATGAAACATATGTTTTAAAAATTTCGTGAAAAAATATTCAGAAGTTTTTGAGGTACCCTGCACGTTATGGCCGTAAACGTCATTTGGAGAAACATGATTTCAAAATTTCGGAAATGCCGCTTCAGCTATTGATCGGGTATAATTCTAAAAGCCATAACTTCTATTCTAATGCGAGTTTCAAGAAAAAAAAAGATATAAAAATGCGCAGAAAAGACAGAAGTTCGACATAAAAAAAATTAAAATTTAGAAATTTTTGAAGCTTTGAGAGACCCCTTAATGCCTTGTTAGCAATATAAATAAAAAAAGTTACGTATTAAATTCAGATTTTCTATTTCTCGGGCGTATTTCATCGTTTCAATTATTATGGTGTAGTAAATAGTTAGCAGCGTTAAGATAAGTGGGCGCCATAATTAGATAGAAATGGGACAAAACATATCAATGGGGTTTACAGATTGCTGGCTTTGGAAATAAGTTTGTACTTTATGCTCAATTTTCAGGAGAAGTTGAATTGATATCATAGTCCTTAGCATGAGATATAGATGTAAGTTATCGATGAATAGTCCATCTATTTTTAAACTGAGATAGTACTATTTAAAAAAAAATAGACAAATTGATTGTGTTAGTAAACCTTTAATATATGTTTCGTACAGCACTGCGAGTTAGGGTTACGTATACTTTTTTTTTTTTTTTTTTTTTTTTTTTAACATAACAACTGTTCACATGTGTATTTTTGTAACTTATAACTTTATTATATAAACATCATATAATTATTTCAATCTCCCTGATCTGTTACATTTGTAACACATAAAAATGTTGCTTAAAATTCTATAATAATAATACTAATAATGTTTATCACAGATAAATTATGCTTTAAGCATATAATAATTATGATGTACACTAGAGAATATCATGAAACTATTTTATTTTCATCTTACGATAAGGGTCATTGGATGAATATTTAGATATATATCCACATATTAGTTTTAGTGTTTTAGTTATCTTACATAAATGCGTGTTATTTCTAGAAATACCTCCGTTATAAGTATATATCTGGTTAAGGAGTTGTGCCTATCTGTAAGGTCGAAAGAAACGTTTATTTTTAGGATTTTCTTTCAGGAAGATCTGACAAGATATTATTTTTGTATTTTGTATACTACACGTTATAAAGAAGAAATTGATTTTTGTAATGACGAAATAATGTTTGATGTCAAAAGCTGAGATCGCCCGGCTATGGTGTCGTTATGGTAACCTTCCACTGTGATCACTATGAAATGTTATCTGAAATTATAAGAAGCATGTTTTTACACCGAACACTTAAAACAAGCGAGTAATCGTTGTTTTTTCCGAACTTCAACAAAATTGTGTCCGTTCAAAATTAAGGTACCAATTTTCACAATTTTTTCTTAATTTGTTTGTTTATATATATATATATATAAAGAAATCATGCTAGTGCCAAAAAAAAAAAAAAAAAAAAAAAGATTATTCTATAGATATTCTCGTTCTTAAAAATTAGTCACAAGTTGAGGAGGATTGATTTAGACTTGTTTAAGTAATCACAATCACCAACTTTAAAACCAAAGTTTTGTGATAACCACCTTTAAATATTTAAGTTAGAACTTATGTATGATAGAACAAAATAATTTAAGGTGGCAAATCATTCTTAACTTTTATTAGATGGACTAGACAACGTAATTGAATATTTTTCACTAATTGTACTTTCAGAAATTATAATAAAAAATTGAGTTTTTATGAAGGTTTTGAGATAAGCATAATCTCTTAAAAAAAGTACATTCTAAATATAAAACAAAAAATTAAACTTGACATGTTCAAGAAGCTATAGAACATACAAAATATATTTTCGTTAGACTAGGCTATGTTTTGTTGCTTAAGCTGATTATTAACTTCTATTCGGTAGCTTGATTTTGATAAAAGAGTTTTCATTAATATCCGTTATTTGATTAAGCGCGTACTCAAATCCAAACTGCTTATTCTCTATATTAATACATGGAAATTATTCCAGAGAGAAACATTCGTCTTGAAAACAGTAGAGTTATTGTATTAATATAGTTGCTATCGATGCTGGATTTAATAAAATTTCGTATTTGCCCCATGTCGGTGGCTTACTATAAATATTCCATCTTGTGCTGCGTTTGCAGCCTTGCCAACATATAATAGTGAGAAATTTCCCAGGCTGGCCGTTCGTGTGGTTTAGTCGGTGGAATGCCAGTGCACTATACTGATGGGCCGGGTTCGAGTCCCGGCATGGAATTTTTTTCACTATGTTGGCCTTTGCGCCTCTTAAACAATTACTTTGAAATTTGATTTTCATTTCAAATGCTTATTTTCTGACCAAAATTTTAAATTCATTTTTGTTCTGAAACACATCCAATTTGGAGATTATCTTATTCAGAAACTATATAATGGGCCGTGCTGGTCGATTTTTTATTTTAAAGGTAGAATATATTGTAAAAAATGTTGTCCAAAGTTGGCGTTTTGAATTGAATTTACCAAAGCGAGAGAGCTGGGAACAAAAAAAAAAAAGCATCATAATGAGAAAATAATTGTTTATGAATCAAGTTCTAATTAATTGAGTGAAAAATAAAAAACAAACAGACACTTATATATCTCTTCAAAAATAATGTTAGCAACTTTCATGTTTTCGCCTATAAAAATTAGTCTAAAAATGTGTCCAAAAATTTTGCGTTGCTGAGCGTGGGAAAATTTTTTTTTGATACACCCTTAAGAGGGTTTTCATTAAAGAAATATCATTGTATAGTCATTATGTAATAATTATTTTTAAAAAAGTAGTTTAAAATAAACTTTCTATGAGACGAATTTTATTTTAAAAAATTTCCAAATTAATATACGGGTAATAGTTTTATTCGGTATTCAAAAGGTAATTTTAGGGCACGTCATCAAGAACGAATATTAGATAAATGAATAATATTATCCTCTGCATTTATTGGAAAGATTTCGGAATAGTTTGCTAATAAACATACATATTTTCGATTTTCTTCATTTCATAAATTCCGTAGAATTTATGGATTTCAAACACATCAGATTCACATTTCAAAAACATCAGATTTTAAAAATTTTCATATTCTAAGAATTTGAAATACAAATTAAAGCAAATAATCATCTAAATCAATATCGATGTTTCAGAACAGCTGACAAGTCAAATACAAAAGCTGCCCTAAATTAATATAATTTTAAATCTTTTAGATATGAATGTTTAATTTCCTTAACAAGTAAAACATGAATGTTTTCACATTTTTTTCAATCATCTTATCGCAATAACTTTTGTATTTACAAAAGCATTTAATTTAGTTATTAAATGAATTGGATAAAATACTGCATAGTGCAAGGTTTTATTGAAGTAAGCGTTTGTGGATTTTGACTTTGTATTACAAATGTTTTCTAACTTAAATAGAAATTTCTCATTGAACTTGTTTTAGTCAATAATTATATAA
This sequence comes from Maratus speciosus, assembly GCA_963932465.1. Taxonomy (NCBI): domain Eukaryota; kingdom Metazoa; phylum Arthropoda; class Arachnida; order Araneae; family Salticidae; genus Maratus; species Maratus speciosus. The sequence continues at coordinate 558,132,057 of OZ010789.1, forward strand.
AATAAAATGAAAACATAATACTTCAACAAACGCTGTAGAAATAAATATTTGAAACATTTAAATGACCTGGAAGAAGAAAGTTCAATAAATTTAATTCATAAAAAAAACTTCAATCGTTTAACTGCTTATTTCTGTCTAGCACTTGTAGAAACAAAGGTAATTTATAAAAGATTCTTAATTTCATATAAACAAGAGCTATCAAATGTGCAGTCAAACTTCACTTTGATGGAGTAGCACGATAGTGCTTACTCCAATATACTCCCTATTTTCAATTATTGAATATCCAATTGAAATTTTAAACATTTGAAGTTCAAACTGCAAGCGAACAATAATGCTCTATTTATATGTTGTTATATTTCAAAGATATAAAAAGGAATATGTAGTCTTGCCAGTATTGTGGATAATAAACTAATTTTTTTATTCAAAACAATGTATAGAAGAAGCCGTAATAGAAGTTATATTTTTTATTTTACTTAAGGGGACTACACTTTGGCCATTTTTTTATTTCAGTTTGTTATACTATCCTTTTTAAAGAATTTGTTTTAAAGTGAAGTGTTTAATCATGAGAAAATGCAATTCTTATAGTATTTTTTTTTAATATATAATTTTTTATAAATATATAAGACAGGTTTTAAATCCTACCCCTCCTACAATTTTGAACTTTCTGAAATTTGTTATTGTTGCAGGCATTTCATACAAGTACGTTTAATAACGCTGGGGTTAAATTTTTTTAAATCTAAATTAGATTAAGAAAAAACATAAATTGTAGCGATAAAAGTAAAACCAAAACCATAAGAATGACTATTTACTTAACATTTTTATTAAAAAATAAATAAACTATTTATATTACTAAAACTTCAGTAATTATGTTTTTGGAATGCTACCTAGAATCGGTCAAAAAATAGCGAGTCAATTTTAAAATATATTAGTTTAAGTTAATACATAGTTGGTCATACAGTTATCTTGAATGTAGTCGGATGTGCCAATCCTAAAATTTTCTTTTATCTCATACAAGTTAGTACTTCAAATTTCACTGTTAATGTACAGTTGTGGAAAAAAAAAAGTAAACACCCCCTACTAACTTCTCAACAAATTATCGTAGACGAAAGTTACTGGTACCGGACGATTGGAAATAAAGTCTACTTTTAAATGGTGTGTATAAAATTTGCTTAGGGGGCCATATACATATTAAAACGATTCCAAACTTCATTTTTTTTCAATAGCAGTACCCAAATTTAACGATATATTTCAAATCTTCGGTTCAAAATATGCCTAGAAACCAAATTTCAAGTCATTCATATGATAAGTTTTTGAATTATAGACATTCAAAATTTAGTACTTCTAATGTTAAATTACATTTTCATATTTTTATTTATATCTCCTGAAATTATGTTCCTAATGAGCTAATTTTTTGTGTAGCAATAATACTAATATACCCAAACATAAATACGTGGAATTTGCAATTTTTATAATTTTATGATATGAATTATGAATTATGAAATTAATATTCGAAAAAAATTATGAATTGCAACCTACAATTTTTTTGATGGATTTAGATTTATTAAGTCCTGCTTTATGGAAGTCCCAAATTTCACGTTTTTCTTCCAATTAGTTTTTAAATTATGCTTAAAAAACGGCAAAATGATGGTTTAAGGGGCCGTCTATGATAGCAGTGAGTAAATTTTTGAAATTTATTCTGCTATCCTGTAATCAAACAGGTTTCATTGAGGCTTAAACGTGTCTTGATCAAGAAGGCGGCTCTCTCGGTTAACAATCGAGTTCGGAACTTCAATTTGGATACAACCCTTAAAATACGCTCGTTTTAAAATAATTAATTTCTCGGAAACTTATGGCACGAATTGCATAAAAATTTGTTTATAGGCTAATTGAAAGGTGTAGAGTTCATTTATGCTGTCAGAATTGTGTACTGCTATTGAAAAAAAGAAAGTTATGGTTCATTTTAATATGTAGATGGTCTCCTAAGCAAGTTTTATATACATAATTTAAAAGTAAACTCTATTTCCAATCATTCGGTACCAGTAACTTTCTTCTACGATAATTTGTTGAGAAGTTAGTAGGGGGTGTTTACTTTTTTTTTCCACGACTGTACGTGCTCCAAATACATGTGCTACGAATTATTACAGTGTCAAAATTAAATGTCAATCTATGCCCATGATGAGGATTTTAAAGGTATAAGCTCGTTGAATTAAATGCATTGTAAAAGGACACATAAGCATGGCATTTATCAAATAAATCATTGATTTTTGAAACCCACCGTATTAGATGTCTGCATCCAACATTCCCAATCCTAAGTGCATACACCTGTTGGGCAGAATTAACCCAAGCCTGATAAGGATCTTTTTATGTAGAATATGAAGTTTGAAGAAAATCCTTGCATTTGTTCTTGAGATAGATCTATTGCGAAAACCGTGTAAAATACAGGATAGCAGCGGCACCTGTTGGCAATTTACACCAAAACATAATCAGTAATGTCTTATGCCAACATCTAATAGAATCTGAAGTTTGATAAAGAAAAAAAAACATGCATTTGTTCTTTAGATAGAGCTATTGCGGAATTCGTAAATAATGCAGCATAGCAGCGCCACCTGTTGCGAAATTTACAACAAAACTTAATCAGCATCAAATTATGTTGATATATAACTAATATAAAATTTTATTAAAATCCGTGCGCGTTAGTTTTTGATACAGAGCTATTGTGAAAAACGCAAAGAAGATGGCACAGCAATGCCATATGTTGGGAGATTTACACGAAAACATAATGAACAACTTATGTCAACATCTAACTGAATCTGAATGTGATGAAAATACGCCATTAGCTCTTGAGATAGAGCTATTGTAGAAATTGTGAAAAAGGCAGCATAACTACGTCACCTGTTGGGTGATTTACCCCAGCACCATCAGTTATCAAGGACTAACTAAATCTGAAGTATAATAAAAATCGTGCATTAGTTCTTGAGATACAGCTGTGGCGGAAATCCTTAAAAATACAGCATAGCAGGGCCACCTGATGACTTATTTACACCAGAAAATAATCAGCACTAATTTATAGCACGAACTAACCTAATCTAAAGTTTTATTAAATTCCTTGCTTTAGTTCTTGAGATAAACATGATGAGTTCATAAAATTTTCGTCACATATATACAGACAGACTCACAGACTCATAAACAGACATTTTCTAAAAACAATAATATTTTGTTCACAACCTTAGAAAACATATAAATCCGTCAACAACTGGAAGCCGAAAATTTTCCCCACTCAAATACTTTCTTCTTGCAAAGATAGAAGAATGTAAGAACACAAATATAGAAAAATGAATTATAAAGAATTCAACTCTGATACTTTTAAATGTAAATGGGTGCATTAAAAATACCTTTTCGTATGTTTATAATCACCAAATTCTTATATTACTTTGGAAAAATATGTAAGGGTTGATTAAGTATATTTTAAGGAAAATATTGAAAAATCTATTTTTAGTCATTTTTTCGAAAGTGACGGGTACCTTGCCCCATTAACATGATTATTTTCCTTGTGAAATAATATTTCAGCATATAAAGCAGCTTACGCTGCAAATGTGATGTCTGAATGCAAAACCAAATGCATCAATATGAAGTATTTCTTCAATAAGATACTAATGATAATAATTTTTTCTTTATCTTCATGCTGCAGGAAAACCCATGATTTTACATTCAGTAAAATTACACATTTGCTGCTGATAAATGCACTCAGAGTTCTCTTTGTTAAAGAGGGCTCAAATAATATTACTGTGGAATCTATTTGGTTGGTGCAAAAATAATGCATGAATTTACAATATAACTAATCCTAGTGGCATGTATTATGTATTATTATAAGGCTTATATCAAGAACATTATTTGCAATTTTTTTCTTTTCTTTTAGAATTTTAACTGACTTCAGAAGCTGAGATGCCAAAACAAAATTTTCGAAAAATTTATTTTTACGAGTTTAATCTCGGTCGCTTTGCAGAACAAATTGCGCGAAACATTAATGAAAATTGGGACGTCGGAAGTAAACACATTTCAGCGTTGGTTTCGAAAATTTCATCGAGGAGATTTTGACCTTTATTTTTGGGTGGTCTCGGACGTCTTTATGTTATTGCCGATGATCAACTGAAGGCAATAATCGAATTTTATCCAACCAAAATAACTCGTGAGGTTACAATTGAACTCAACGTTGACCATCTTAGTATCATTCGACACTTAGAGCAAACTTGCAAGGTGAAGAACATCGCTGAATGGGTACAGCACACGTTGAACGACAACTCACGTCGCACAATCGGTCGTCCGAAAGTTACAAGCGTTGGCTTACTGAACACCACCCATCGTACTCACCAGACCCCTCTCCAACCGACTATCACTTCTTTAAACACCTATGCAACTCCATTACGAAAAAAAAATTCGTCAATCAACATGTCAAAGACACCTTCCGAGACATTATCACCTCCAGAAGCCGAGATTTTCATGTCACGGTAAGCACCGTTTCTCGTTGGCAAACATTTATTGATTGTAATGGCTTTTACTTTGATTAAAGATATTTTGTTTTTAAAAAGTTATTGCGTTCTAAATTTGAAAAGAAAAACCATGTATTATTTTTCCACGAACCTAATAGTTATTTATTATAGCAAATACGTAGCGCTGAAAATAAGAAATGTTTCAATATCCAGTGTTGACTTTCAGAACAATATTTAATATTAAAGTTTAGACATAATTTATAATAACACTAAACCATATTTTACGTACTATATTCGATTTACTAAACCAGAGATATATAACAAACGGATCGACATCGATCGGTCTATCTCAAATTGCTTAACAATAACCAAATGTAGAGATCGGTAATTTCGACCATGGCACTATTTAAATGCATGAAAAAACACTATATTAACAGGCGTTATGACATAAAAGATAACCATGCTTAGTTTGAACTTTAAAATAATACAAAAGATAGCGCTAATTGGCACTTTTTCTTTAATGTAATTGTTAGTAAAAAATAGCAAATAATAAATCATGTGTTTCAAATTTAAAACTAACAAAGACGTTTGTTACTTTATAAGGAACTCTAAAATATCTTTCGCTGTATACACAAACCTTATTAGGAATCTTTTTTAGTAACTTCTCAACCATAAATTTCAAATTAATAAGTTTCCCATTTAATATGTATACATAAACTGTTAAAAATATCCCTCTAAAATTACTGACAGAGGCCGGCAGCAGATATTCCAGTCATACTTCGTATATATAAAAAAAACATGCCCATCATTTTGAGCAGCCAGTAATTTTACGGCAAATTAATACAAATACTTAAAACAGGATATAATGTACTTTAAAACACAATAGCACTTTACTTACTGTTCCGTATCACGTTAGATAATCATCACAGAATCGCTTTTTTGACGCGTTAAAAGATATGTTAAAAATGTGTTACGGTCGCGGTTAACTGATATTATTTTCCGAAATACGACTAAAATGAAGGGTTACACCCTAGCGGAGTAAAATATGTGGGGCCATACCGTGTTTTTACTAACAGATGGGCTAGTACTGTAAGAATATGTGGATTGCCCTTAATTTTCTAAGTATCTAAAGGATAAGGCCACTTATTTAATGGATCAGACCATTTTTCATCAAATAAGGTTGTTGCCCATGAAAATTGGAGGGATAATGCTCATAAATTTACAGATTTTTTCTGAGAGTGTGGGTGCTAACTTTCAACTGATTATCCATAATATTTGGGTTAATTTGATCCAGGTTTAATACGTTTTGAAGTAGAATTTTTTAACGAAACACAGCACCTTTTAAGCCCTTTTTTTCAGTTTTAAATAATACTGTAGCTTCATTTTTTCCCCACATTCCCTAGAATATACTTCATAAAACTGTGCATAGACATTTAAATGTATGGGATATTACATTCAATTGCGTATAGTAAAAAATCAAGGAAATTCAACAAACTCATAATTCTGACATTAAAAAAAATGGTAACTATACACTTGAAGGTTAAATCCATGCACAGAAATAATAAATATAGCGTGGAACAAGTAAACAAAATTTAAAAGGTTTATCCCAATTAGCAAAAAAGCTTTAGCTTTTATTGAACAAGTTTGGTTTTTTAAGATATACCTGTGTCCTCGAACAAGTTTAATTTTTTGTTTGTTGGGATACACAGAAAAAAAACTTAGTTTACAAAATCGTTGTTTCGTAAAAAAAAAGAGAGAAAAAACACGCCAAAACGCTAAAACGCAACAAACGAACGATGCAAACAGTTCAAACTGTAGTTAAATCATGCACTGCCTTTTCGTCATTGAGATAATAAAATAATTCGCCATGTTCTCGAGTGAACCCAGTGGGCTACATTTTTTTAAATTCAGAATACTTAATTGGCACCACTTTTTTGAAATCTTAAAATGTGCCTTATTTAATGATATATTAATTAAGGCGAAAACAAAAGGAATTTTATATTTTCACAAAAGTGGTGAAAATCAAGAAATCTGAATTTAAAAAATGTATCTCACTAGCACCACTGATGTCCTTTGTTTTGTTCACTAGTAACCTAAATTCCCCACGATCACTGACTGGGCGTGGCGACCCACTAAATTCTGTCATCGAGCATTAAATCTTTATTAACCTCTTTGTTATTAAAGATACACCTTTCAAATTTCCCCAGAATATTTTTAAATGATATAGTTTTACTTTGAGATAAAAGAAAAAAATCTATAGTTTGACCATTTTCAGTGTCTTGTGTCTCCTTAAAGAAATGAAATTTAATAAGTTCTACGTCTGAAATGAAATAAATAAATATTCATCAAATAATTTTATAGTTTAAAACGTGGTTTACCTAGGTATAGTTAATCCACACATTGCGAAGGATTTGTGGGAACTTGCAGCTATGTATGGCCTGATATTTTTCAGACTTATTGCAAAGACCCTAAGCAGCTTTAGAGTAATTAGAAAACGACCACTTGTTTTTCAAATAGGCTGCTGTGTTTCACGCCTATTGCAATGGGTCTGCGGAGAGTTAGGCTAATTAGAAATTATTCATTTATATCTCAATGAGCTTTATTTGTTTCCAGACTCGTTGCAATGAGTAGTTTTTGGCTAATTAGAAAATGACCCAAAATGACCACTGATGACCAATCTGTTTGTCCAAACTGTCTTGTATCATTAAAGTTTATTTCAATATGTTCAGGATAGTGAATGCTTAAGCATGCTTAATACAAATAGGAGGAGGAACTTAAAATTCTTATTAAATGCTTAAGAAAACTGCCTTATTGACAGGTTTTATTAACGCGAGAGGGTTCTAAGGCTAGTGAATACTTTATTTTTATTTTAAGGATTATTTTTTGCTAGCGCTCCGCGTAGAAATAGTAATACATGCTGCATATGAGACAGTTTTCTAATGTTTTCCCTGAATTAGGTAGTGAAATATAATTCCTGAATGAAAATAAGGGGCCTCCGTGGCCGAGTGGTTAAGACACCACGCTGCTAGTCGCTTTAGAGCGTAGGAGGCTTGTCGGGTTCGACTTCCGCTGGCTCCATTACAAACACTTTGTGGAGCTCCCGGATGTAAAAATTCTCTGTGTTGTAAATTTCATTGTGCTATCTGGTCCCTGTATATCGACGATGACTTATAAGCGGGACTTGTTGTCAAGCACACAAGTCTGATGTATGTGTCCAATAAAAATGAAAATAATCTATAATAATAAGGAAAGAAGTTTGTGTGTGAGTGAGTGTGTCGACGGTTTTCTGAAGAGACCACTGCACGTAGAACTACAAATTTTGGGAGAAATGTACGTCTATATACGAAGTTTTGCACCTCGAAGCCCGATTTTCGATTTTTTGATTAGATTTTTTTATTTAATTTTTATCCGATTTTTAGCACTTTTTTAAGTTTCGAGGTGATTTTTCCATATAAGTGAGAAGAATATGGAATCTTTCTTTTAACCCAATATAGTAAATTTTGTTCTCTTTTCAAAAAAGTTTATTCGGAATTCGTGCAGCAATTTTTGAATTTTTAGCGAATTTTTTATGCAATTATTGAACAGCATTTAATGCATTTCCATACCTATAAGGAGGTTACCGTAAAGGGACACAGTTCTGTCGCCAAAGGCCGCCAAGTTTGTCGCCAACTTGGCGGTATATTGCCAAATTTGGTGACCAAAATGAGTCGCCAAAAATGACGCCAACGTGGCGATATCTCTAATATTTCGTGAAATTTTCATAGACTTCCATTGTAAAACAATAGGGTTTACTTGCTTACAGAAAATCAACAAATTGAGATATTTTAATGAAACAAAAACTAATATTAACTTAAGGGATTATATTAATTCGATTTTTCCACATTAGGGAAAATAATACGGTTTCTTTCTTTAAACCCAATATAGTAAATTTTGTTCTCTTTTCAAAAAAGTTTATCCGGAATTTATACAGCGATTTTTGATTTTTTAGCGAATTTTTTATGCGATTATTTAACAGCATGTAATGCATATCCATACCTATAAGCTGGGTTACCGTAGGGGGGATACAGTTCTGTCGCCAAATAACGCCAAGTTTGTCGCTAAATTGACGACCAAAATTAGTCGCCAAAAGTGATGTCAACTTGGCGATGTCTCTAATGTTTCTTCAAATTCCCATAGACTTCCACTGTAAAACAATGGGGTTTATCTGTTTACAGAAAATCAACAAATTGACATATTTTAATGCAACAAAAACTAATATTAACTTAAGGGATTAGATTAATTATATTTAAGGAAGTCCAAGTAAATTAATTATGAATAAAAGTAACATGATCTAATGCTTAGCATGATTTCCAAAACATAATTTTTAAGAGAGCCCACAGGTCAAAGGAATTAGATTTGAAACTTTTATCCAATTATAGTAAATTTTGACTTTCGTGGTTTTTGAACTTTTTGTGATTTTTAATGCGATTTTTACGTTTCTTCGCGATTCTGCTGCAATTTTTTGACATTCCATTTTTGACCTAAAGTACATTCTGCTCTCATTTCAATAAAGTTTATTCTGATTTCGTATAGCAATTTTCGAATTTTTTGGGAATTTTGTATGTGATTTTTAGTGTATTTTAGCGATTTGCTATTATTTTTCCACATTAGTGAAAGGAATGAACTTGCAATCTTCGAACACAATATATAATTTTTTTTCTCTTTTCAAAATTTGAGAGGGGATTTAAAAATTTTTCGCGAAATCTTATCGTGATTTTCAGAGCTTTTTCGAAATTCCTGCTGTTTTTTGACGTACCCGGGCAACGCCGGGCAAGTTCGCTAGTTATAAAATATGTATAAGAAAAATTGCTGTATTTTAAAAATCTTCAGTTGTCGTAGATTTTTAATGCTTTTTAAGCATTTCTTACCAATGAAATTAGTTATATAAAATATATAAGAAAATTTCTGCAACAATGAAATCTGCAGATTCGCCTGAATTTTGATATTTTCCAGGAGTTACGTAAGAAAGACATGTTACTGGATGAAAATAAGCATAAAACTTCAATAATAAAACTGTCTGTATCGTTGAAGCAGAGATTTAGCATAGATGTTGTTAGATCATAGATGAAGCAGAGCTTTAACTTGTCATTCTGCATTACAAGGGGAAGATGTATTGCTATTGAAAATAATTATAATAAATAAATGGAATTTTCTGCAATAATTAAATCCCTGGAAGAGACAGATTTTTCTCGTTTTCCCTGGTATGTTTCTGGTATATTCATTACGTATACGTAGTGAAAATAGTTTGTTGAATGGATATAATTATAAAAAATATAAGTAAGAAAATTTCTGTATCACTAAAATCTCCAGATTATGCAAATTTTTAGTATTTTTCAGATTTACGTAGGCATGATGGGCTACTGAATGAAGTTAGTCACAGCAACTATATGAAAACTGCCATATTGACATATATTTATTCACCTGATTACCTGAGATACATGATTACTTTAATTTTTAATATATAGCACACTTCGCAATATAGCACACTTCAATTCGCAATGCTCCTAAATATTAGAGATTGCACACTCAGCATTATATATTTCTGCTGATGAGGCAGATTTCATTGATAGAGAAATTTTCTTGTATATGTTTTACAAATATTTTCATTTAGCAACCTATCTTCTCTACGTAACGCTGGACAAACATAAGAAATCTACCTCCTCTGTAAGTTTTATTACATACACACATTTATATCACAGTTTTAATTTCTGCTCTTTCTCCAATTATATATACTAAAAGTATAAATAAACATTCCCCACCTCGGACACATTGTAATAAACCTGGATGAAATGAGACTGTTTGTAGAAACAGGTGGGCATTTTATAATTAGCCTAAAACTGCATATGTTCATTACAAGTCTAAAAAAAAAGTCAAGCTGATTCAGAACAAGAACAAAAGTGAGTCAAGCTGAGCTAATTTCTAAATAGTCTAACTCACCACAGACTCTTTGTATAAGCTTGAAAAATATCAGGCTAATTGAGAAACAAATAGTCGTTTCAAATTAGCCTAAATCTGCTTAGGCTCTTTGCAATAGGACTGGAAGATATCAGGCAGATTGGGAAAAGGGAGATAATCCTCCAAATAGCCTGTCTCTTTGCAAAGAGCCCGATTTTGAAATTAGCCTAAGATATCCATATTACATGCTTGTATTCCAATTTGTACAGTTGTGAGAAAAAAGTAAAAACCCCGTACAATATCAGAACGAACCTAAACTTTGTTTTTTAAAATAAGAATACCCAAGTTTGACATCATAAATAATTTCTACAACCTTCAATTAGCCTAAAAAAATCTCATGTATTTTGAATGATTAGTTTCAGATAAATTAATTATTTTAAAATGAGCAAATTATGGCGTTCTATCCAAATTGAAGTTTGGTACTCGATTGTTGAAATGCTACAGAATGACTTTGTCACTTATATATATATATATATATTGGTCAATATTATTATTCTACTTGCTTAATATGTTTCCACTGTTCTCAGATCAAATGTTTCAATAAAATGAATTATATATTTTTTTAAATTATTCCTTATTGCACATTATTGACGGACCCAAAAACCATCATTTTGACTGTTTTAATCATAAATCAAAAACTACTTCGAAGAAAAATTTGGAATTGAGAATTCACATAAAGTAGATAATAATAAATATAAATCGTAAAAAAAATTTTTTTTTGGTTGTAATTCATATTTTTTCGAATATTAATTTCCTAATTTATAATTCATATTATAAAATTTTAAAGCACACCATTTAAACAACTATTTCTTTGGAAGCTTCTGTTTAATTTTAAGTGTACTGAACGAATTTAAATGAATCCAAATTTCAGGCTGCTGTGGAAAATATCGTTTTTGCTCAAGCTATTGGAATGTAAGAGCTGTGGCTATCTGAACTGCATTTGTAATAAACAATAAATGCTATTATTATTTTTTTTTTTTTTTTGGAAAACATTTTGAATTTTCTGTTTTATTTAAAAATTATGCATTCATTTATCCCTAATATTAATGTTTCAGCACTAAAGATTCCTCTAGTGGAAGTATTTTGGAACTATTTCTCTTCACAAAAAATCTAAATTGCATGCTTCAATGTACATCTACACCAAATAATATTAACTTTTTTACAATACATTGTGTCCTAGAGGCTCAAAAAGTTTTCTGTTACTTTATAGGCAGTCTGTATATTAATTAACAAATTTTTTACACTAATTAAGTACAAAATCTAATTAACACTAGAACCGCGGAGCGGGTCAATTTGACCCGAATCGATGTTTAATTTGTCATCGCGCCAAAAATAGTATTTGGAAAAACATTTCCTGTTCTGACTTTTAATATTTTAAGGTAAGCAACGACTTATCAAATGTAAAAACGCATAATATAAATAAATTCCCAATTATAACCATTTATACCTAGAACCGCGAAGCGGGTCAATTTGACCCATTATAGGTTTTTTCGCATAAATGAGGAAAAAGAGATGCATTTTCTCAGAAGTAACGACATATGAGGGACTCACAAACATAGTAAACAAAGTCCATTTTGAAAAAACAATCTACGTGCATTTAGAAGGTGAATAAAATCAGTTTTATCCACTCCCACAGTGAACCAAGTCTATTTTCACATACTTTCTCATATATGTCATCTAGTTACAGAATTGGTTTACTGTGGGAGTAGATAAAACAGATTTTATTCACCTTCTAAATGGGCTATCTTACTTTTTTTCAAAGTGGGAACTTGTCTTACAATGGTTGTGAGTCCCTCATATATCCTCAGTGTAAAGGAGTATTCGAATGCAATGGAAATTTACAACAGATAAGAATTCTTGAAGTTAGTTTTATCCTGCATTTATTGTAAGTATAGATAAGATGTCACGAAATCGTAAGCTTACATTACCAAAAGACAAATTTCTTGAAATAATGGGAACCTTATAGTTCGATATAAAATCAAACCGATCAAGTCATCTAAAGACAGACAGATTTGACACGATTTCTGATATCTGCAATCATGCCACTGAAAACTGAAAAACTAATTATACACCAAGACTTATAAAACTTGCAAAGGCATTGAAATCCAAAAACAGCAACTTTGTAGGAACTGTAAAACCTTCGTGAAAAGAAATACGAGTTCTCTGTAAAAATGTCAAAATCAAAATATCAGGCGACTACTGTACTAACCCATACTGATTACCAGAAAAAAGCATATAAATATGTTTTGTTGATGAACAGTACACTGCATTCAAAGATTGGTTTTAGATAATTCTAAAAAATGCAGTTGATTACTGCAAAGCAACTATATTCGGTGTAGATGTGATTTATCAGATTGACCAGGATGTATACTGTCAAGACTGTTTCACATAGGTGGGCAGTGCATGTATTTTATAATATTTTGATTCTTGCAGCTATCAAAGCTTGGGTTCTATACAAAGTCGTAACTAGACATTCTATTTGTAGACGGTAATTTATTCAGGACTTTGTTGAATAATTAGGAGAAAAGTGTGTTCTCTGTAGGTGAAAAAAAGGTCTCATTTGGGGGAGAAGCAACCACTGAAAACGACGGAAAACCTCAAACTTAGTGTAAACGAGCCCGGTGTCACACTTCAAAATGTGAAATTAAAACTGACGATATTTTCATATAATATAATGCACCCATTTGTGGTAAACGTATAAAATTTATTGCTAAGTTTTGCATGCGATGCACACAATAAATTGGATTAAACAAATCTGTTAAACTAGTAATTAACTCGTATATCTATTTTTTATGTATCTTTATTATTAGAAATTATGTCTAAACTTATTTTAATGAGATAATCTATTTTCTGTTAAAGTTATGAAGTCTACGTTTATTTTTGGGTAAAGTATATGTTATACTTAAGAAACTACAATGTGGAAGAAATCACTTTCTAAAATAACTGGTAATCTGAGCTGATTTTTTATATCAAATGTAATGTAAATGCATGGAAAAATCTATTAAATATAATGTAAACGTATTGAAAAATCGATTATTATATGAAAATATGATATTTTAGTTAATTAAGATAAACATTTATGCATATTTATATATTTTTTCTATCTTGGGTCAAACAAACCCGCTCCGCGGTTCTAGGCATACCGAAAGTACCGCGGTTCTAGTGTTAAACAATAACGTTTATCCAGTTGTAATGCTTAAAAAAATCCCACAACATCGATTTCTTCTACAGAAATGTTTGAAGAATGTTTAATATAATTTATCTAAATTCTTTTGCAATTCAATTTAATAATTTGAGCTATTTAATGAGCATACAAATCAACATACATAATAATCAACTTAAGTTCATATTTTCTCCTCTTTAAAATAAGTTCGTTAAAGAACACTCATTACTTTCAAAAATTATATTTTTGATTTTTTTCTTTTAATTTTCAAAATCATCAATATATTTAGATGACTATGTTCAATTCTATCCGCCCGTTTTTCTCCATCCGTCTAATTCAATCCAATACTTTTTTTTCTGTCTACGGACATTATTGCCACTGAATGTAGCTTATCAAACTTAACACATATATTATTTTATTTTTTAATTGTATGTCTGTTTTGGTTCCTTAACAATCATGAATGCTAGGAAATTCTCGTGATTTGTTATGATAATAAATGTACCGTTTAGCAAATTTTGAACAATATTTGAAAAATAAAGTAACGAAATTTGTATAAAAAACAAGTAAAAACTTCATAAACCTACGTTATTAAAAAGCAGAAAAAACACCGTTTAAAAATGCATAAATAATCCATGAAAAGCAGCAAACAGCTGTTTCGAATCTACTAGCGAGGTTATTCTTCAGTGCAAGATAAGGAAAAAGGAACACCCTGCTAGAAAAAGCAAGGCTGAGCAAAATGATAGACTTATATACCATATGCGGGTAGCGGATGCGCCAAAAATAACCAATGAGAGAGAAGCGGTGGAAACGACTGGGTGGACAAGTAGCGACATCTACCGGAGAAGGAGAGAAAAAGAAACAAAAACGGGGAACTTAAATAAATGCTTTCCAAATACTTGGAAAATCAGGAGGACAAAATAAGTTATTAACTAAAGAGTGAGAATTTTTAATGATGTGGTAAGCTTCCCAAAAATCAAAATCAAGGTTGGAAGAATATTTTTGGATAATGGTGGCTGAGGAAAAATCGAACCTATCTTGAGAAGACCAAGGATATTGAGCAATAGAAGAACGTTTGAGCTCCTGATTTTTAATGTTACCCTCATGCTCTTTTAAACGAAATTTAAGAGCACGTTTAGTCTGGCCAATATAAGAAAGGCCACACTGGCAAGAGATTTGGTAAATACCCCAGTTATCAAGGCGATCAACGGGGTGTTTGAGATTTGAAAAAGTGATTTTATAATCAGGAGATTAAATAACATTAAAATCAAACCTTTTTAAGATTCTAGCAACTTGCTGACTGATTTTAGTAAAAAATAGTAAAATAACTAAAGTATTACAGTTGGAATTAGAATGCTTTTGAGACTGGACGGATTTTGTCAATTTCTTATAAATAGAATCAATAATATCAGTGGAATAATCACGATCAACAGCAATAGCTTTGAGGTAATTAAGCTCAGCACAGAGTAACTGAGGAGTGGAACAAATATTCGTAGCCCGAAAAACAAAAGTATTGAAAGCAGCGAAATTCTGGTTAGGGGAATGAGAAGAACACCTGTGAGGTGGGAGACTGGCAGCAAAAGGTTTAAGAAAGACGGTAGTCTGAAAGCCATTTTCAAAACGAATAACAAGGACATACAGGAAAGGAAGACAGTTATTGATCTCAATTTCAGAGATAAATTGAATGCAGGGATCAATGGAATTCATAATAGAAAGATAGGATTAATATCCGGATTCATTTCCACCAGAACAAAAACATCATCAACATAACGAACATAGAACGTAAATTTTAAAATTTCAAAAGGTTTGACCTCAAAATAGTGCATATAAATATCGCATAAAATTGGACTAAGAGGATTACCCATAGCCAAACCGTCAACCATACGGAAGAAATTACCACTGAAAACAAAAGTATTTTGCGAAAAGCAAGCGCGAGTGAGAAGAATAAGCTCGCCGATTTCAAAATTAGAAAAATGGAATTCACAAAGCCTTTTCTTGAGGCAATCTAAATCCCCGTCAACCGGAACGTTTGTAAATAATGATTTAACATCAAAAGAAACCATCATGTGACCCTGCGGCTTAAAATTATGAAGTTTTTTTAACAAATCAAAGGAATTCTTATCAGTGAAACAGTTACTGCTCAAAAGTGGGTAAAAACAGAAACTAAATATTTAGCAAGCTTATAAGAAGCTGTACCGATACTTGAGACAATAGGTCTAAAAGGAATGTCAGGTTTATGGACCTTAGGTAAAGCATAAAACCTGGCACAATGCGCAATAGATGGAATGAGAGACTTCTTAAATTTAGCAGGAATAATGGAAGAAGACTTGATGGCAGACTTAATAGAGTTAATTTCACTAGTGGAAGGGTCTTTGCGGATATCCACATGCGGACCATCATTCATTAATTTATGGGATTTTTCCAAACACGTAGATTTGTCGAGAAGAACAATCTGACCACCTTTGTCGGCCTTAGTAATAATTAAGTTTGAATCAGAACGCAAGTTTTTCAGACGTTGCTTAACAGGATGTTTAAGATTGGGCTTATGAACATTAGAATTGAAATCGACAGTATTGGCAATGAGATGCCTAATGGACTCTTTTTGAGAAGAAAATAGAGCGTTATGCTTAAAGGCTCTTTCAATATGAGCAATAAGTTTGGGTAAAGAAGGAATAGCAGATACAGAAAAATGTTATTCAATTTGAAAGCATCGAGCTGATTGTTACTTAAAGGAACACTAGAAAGATTGACAACAGCATTTTGGTTAACAAAAGGCAATTTTCTGGATTTATTAGCGACAGGACTTTCACAAAGTGTATTAAGTTTCTTCCTTAAAACCGAACAATGAACAGAAGAACCTGTGAGAACTATGCTCCATGACCTTCTATGGATAGACTAAAAATCAGGAATGCAGTTAGCGAAGCTTATATGTAAAGAATATAACTCGCGCTCTATATGAACAATTTTGTGGCGAGTCTCTCGAATCAAAGCTCTTAAAAGAGCTAATTTAGAACGAAATAAGACCTTTTCTAGTTTATTTGAAGAAAATAAATTACAACGTAAGGAAATAAATTTAGGAATAACCTTACGCCTACAATCAAGTAGGAAATGTAAGTGTTCCAAAAACCTGTACTTTTTTAATCCTAGATTACAAAACATATTGATTTGAGACATTGCGAGAAGGGGAAAAAATCACAGAGGAATAAAGGTCCTTTAACGCCAAATACATAAAAACAACAAATAAAGCCTTTGTGCAACAATATTAAAAAGCAGAAAAAACAACGTTTAAAAATGCACAAATAATACATGAAAATCAGCAAACAGCTGTTTCAAATCTACTAGCGAGATTCTTCTTCAGTGAAAGATAAGGAAAAAGGAACAGCGTGCTAGAAAAAGCAAGGCTGAGCAAAATGATAGACAGAGACGCGCTGGCTTATATACCTTATGCGGGTAGTGGAGGCGCCAAAAACCACCCATGAGAGAGAAGCGGTGGAAACGACTGAGTGGAGCAGTAGCGACATCTACCGGAGCAAGAGAGCAAAAGAAACCAAAAAGGGGAAAAATAAACAAATGCTTTCCAAATACATGGAAAATCAGGAGTACTAGATAAGTCATTAACTAAAGAGTGAGAATTTTTAATGATGTGGTAAGCTTCCCAAAAATCAAGATCAGGTTAGAAGAACATTTTTGGATAATGGTGGCTCAGGAAAAATCGAAACTATATTGAGAAGACCAAGGATGTTAAGCAATAGAAGAACGTTTGAGCTCCTGATTTTTAACATATCTCCCATGCTCTTTTAAACGAAATCTAACAGCATGTTTAGTCTGGCCAATATAAGAAAGGCCACACTGGCAAAAGATTTGGTAAATACCCCAGTTATCTAGGCGATCAACGGGGTGTTTGAGATTTGAAAAAGTGATTTTAGTAGCAGGAAAAAAAATAACATTAAAATCAAACCTTTTTAAGATTCTAGCAACTTGCTGACTGATTTTAGGAAAAAATGGTAACATTCAGACACATCGCTGAGGATGGGTTATGAAACGTGTTATATTCTGAGGATTTACTAAATCCTGTGGTAAATGTGTTTGGTGGATATATTGTCACTTATAGCGGTTAGTAATCAAACAGACTTGCAGAATAAAGAAAAAAAGATGTCCAATCTCATATGCATCACCACTTCAGATAAGGTAAGAACAGATATACATATAGCCATTTAAAATAAAGTCGAATCTCGAATTTCAAAGAATGAACATTTTACAAAATACCACTATTTCAGTAACTTTTAAATCTCACTTTCCCAAATCATACTTTATTCTTAGGTTTAAAACAATTTTTTTATTATTATTATTATTTTTTTAAGAAAATCACATTTTGAATGTACAGTATCCGACATTTGCTCTAACAATTCTAGACGTTTATTTTTTTTTTCGATTATTTTTATTCTACTTTTATTTCCCTAGTTTATACTTTCTTTATTTTTTTATTTATGTCTTTACCTAATTATTTATATTTAATCGTTTTATTTGTTACCTTCACCAAAAGGTGAAACATATTATTACATCTTTTTTTTTTACATTATCGATCTCGGATACGAATTGGAGCAGGTGTTCATGTTAAAAAGAAAGGCTGATTGCTACTTTGATCGGATTTGATTAGAAATATATATTTTTTATCCATTGCCTTAAATATACAAGATTATTTTAGAAAAAATCAAATGTGGAAAATTCCATTTAAACGTCTACAGATTAAAATCAAAAATAATTCTGTTAAATAAAAAGATTCAACAATAAAGTAATAATAATGTAAAAAACATAACGATTTCAAACGATAAATGACTTGTATCTGCATTAAGATTCAGCAATAAAATAATAATAATATCATTAACATAACAATTTCGAAATATAGTTAAATTGAATCTGCGTAAATCTCCACTGTGAATAGGCAGATACCGTAATTCTATTTAGAACTAAGTTACTCATCTCATCCGAATGTTATTTGGCCTATCAATGCAGTCAACCAAACTTATCGAATAAATGTGCTTGATTATCTTTTGCGCCTGCTCTGGAGGATATTTTATCATAATCCGTCCTCTTGAGCTGAAGATTACAACATAAAGATTTCTAAGGCTGGCCCAGCGACATGCTCCTACTCATTTTTAGCCTGGGATTTCGTGGGCAGAAATTTATCGGCAACCGATATTAATATTCTCGAGTCTTGCTGAAACATGTTTGGTGAATTTCTAATGAAATTCGATCATTTTATGATATGTGTACCGACAATTTCTAAACATTATGTCATTCAAAACCAATTTACGCTTTAGAAGAGGCAGATCAAGTTTCGTTACTGGGGAATATCTATTACATTGCACAAGCCATTTGAAGATAAATCAATAACTATTAGTGTTTGTATTTTGAAGGTTTCGAAAGAGAATCAGCTCCCATTATTAAAACATCTATAGCACTGGAATTCAAATTAAAATTATTCCAATTTTGGTTTCGAATAAAAGAGTACTTTATAGTTAGCTTCTTTTAGGTAGCTTTCATTACAAAAAGCTACCTATTGCAGCCGTTCGGAGGAAAGCGATTTCAAAAAATTTTGGTATATTTTCATCGATCATGACCCCCAGACCCCGAAACCACCCTCCGTTAAAAATTGATATATATATATATATATATATCCATATATATATATATATATATATATATCTGACCTATGTCACACTGTAACTCGCGTATTTATGATTCGATTTCGATATAATTCGGTGTGTACATAGTACATACCAATGTCTCGACCGAGTTCGTTGGCCAGCTTCATCCGCCATTTTGAAACAAAATGGCGCCATTTAAAATTTTTAAAAAAATTTTAAATTTGAAATGTGGTACCAAAAAATTGAAAATGGAAAAATATTTTTTTCTTATGTATTTGACCTTTATACAAAGATACCGGAGCAGTTTTTGTTTCGTCTATATCTTAAAAAATGGCTGAGTTATTGCATTTTGAATTTCTAGCATGGCTGACATTTTGAAACGTCCTGAAATTTGTCACGCGATAAAAGGCGTATTTATGAACCAATTTGGATGTAACTTCGTTTATACATAGTAAACACCAATGTCTCGACCGAGTTCGTTGGCCAGCTTCATCCGCCATCTTGTTTAAAAATGGTAGCCATTTAAATTTTTAAGAAAAATTTAAATTTGAAATGTGGTACCAAAAAATTTAAAATTGAAAAGTTATTTTTTTCTTATGTACCTTGATAAAATGACCTTGATAAAAAGATTCGGGAGCAGTTTTTGTTTCGTCTATATCTTTAAAAATGACTGAGTTATAGCATTTTGAATTTCTAGCATGGCTGACATTTTGAAACGTCCTGAAATTTGTCACGCGATAAAAGGCGTATTTATGAACCGATTTGGATGTAACTTCGTTTATACATAGTAAACACCAATGTCTCGACCGAGTTCGTTGGCCAGCTTCATCCGCCATCTTGTTTAAAAATGGTAGCCATTTAAATTTTTAAGAAAAATTTAAATTTGAAATGTGGTACCAAAAAATTGAAAATTGAAAAGTTATTTTTTTCTTATGTACCTTGTTAAAATGACCTTGATAAAAAGATTCCGGAGCAGTTTTTGTTTCGTCTATATCTTAAAAAATGACTGAGTTATAGCATTTTGAATTTCTAGCGTGGCTGACATTTTGAAACGTCCCGATTTTTGTCACGTTATAACAGGCGTATTTATGCACCAATTTGGATGTACCTTGGTGTGTACATAGTACATACAAATATCTCGACCGAGTTCATTGGCCAGCTTCATCCGCCATCTTGTTTCAAAATGGCGGCCATTTAAATTTTTTTTTCATTTTAAATTTAAAATGAGATACCAAAAAATTGGAAAATGAAAAAGATTTTTTTCGTATGTGTTTGACCTTAATACAAAGATTCCGGAACAGTTTTTGTTTTGTCTATATCTAAAAAAATGGCTGAGTTATAGCATTTTGAATTTCTATTGTGGCTGACATTTTAAAACTACCTGATTTTTGTCACGCGATAACAGGCGTATTTATGAACCGATTTGGATGTAACTTGGTCTGTATATAGTACATACCGATGTCTCGACCAAGTTCGTTGGCCAGCTTCATTCGCCATCTTGTTTCAAAAGGTTTGCCATTTAAAAAAAATTTAAAATTAAAATTTAAAATGGGGTATTAAAAAATTGGAAAATGAAAAAGTTTTTTTTATGTGTTTGGCCTTGATACAAAGATTCCGGAGCAGTTTTTGTTTCTGAAAATTTGTTTTTTTTTTGTTTATATCTTAAAAAATGGTTGAATTATAGCACTTTGAATTTCTAGCATGGCTAACATTTTGAAACGATCTTGTATTTGTCACGCGATAACACTCGTATTCGCCTATTTCGATGTAAGAGGGCATGTGGATAGTATACATCAATATCCCGGCCAAGTTCGCTGGCCAGCTTCATCAGCCATCTTGTTTCAAAATGGCGGCCATTAAATTAAAAAAAAAATTATATTTAAAGTGAGGTGCAAAAAAATTAGAAATTTAAAAAGGTTTATTTCTTAAGTATTTGACCTTTATATACGGATTCAGGAGCATTTTTTGTTTGTCTTTGTCTTAAAAAATGGCTCAGATATAGCAGTTTCAATTTCTAATGTGGGTGACATTTTGAAAAATCTGATTTTTTGCCTGCGACAGCACTCGTATATATCAACCGATTCCGATGTGAGTGAGCATGTGTACAGCAATTACTAAGGTCTCGACCAAGTTCACTGGTTAACCTCATGCACCATGTTGTCTTAAAATGGCAGGCACTTTAAGAAATCGCCGAATTTGACAGCCAAATATAAGTTACTTTAAAGAAAAGCAACTGGGATAAAGCTGACTAATTTCGCGAAATTCTCATTCATTATATTGATTAAAATTAGTATTGAATCTCCTATATTCGGTTTCCACTAAATTGAGCTTTGTGTGTTTGAATAATATAAATTGGCTTTTTTAAAATAAGGAATATGAAAGCTATCTCTTCCTCCCGGCACTGGCCGGAAGGACTTTTTTAATTTCTTTCGCACGAGACATAATAGAAGATATTATATAGTTTTCATTCCTTCATGTCTTTGAAAGACACATTAACTTAAAATATATATAAGGATTACCAATGTATTTTTAGAAAAGATATAATGCTGCCTTTTCATGAATACATAATTCCAATATAATTGCATTTTGAAACTTTAAATCAATTCTAATACTAAACTTCAATATTGATGTTTTAGGATTTCATAATATCTATTTTGTATCAGTCGTTTGGACCATTTTTAAAGAAATATAAAACTAACTGAATTATACATTTGGTTTAATCTTTACAAAATCTATTTTGAAATCAAATTCCATTGTGCTATTTATAGTACTTATGAAATACCTATATTAATAATTTCTGAGCTATTTTAGTTATAAGACATAGAATATTCTTTTGAGACCTAATCTGAAGGGTATTTTAATTGTAGAGAATGGTTTGAATGAAAAAAAAAATACAAAGTTTCTATTTTTAAAAACTTAATTAAGTTTAAAAAAAAATAATTTTAATTGTAAAAACTTGTTTTCATTTATTTTATCATTGCGCACAGAAATATGGCGCAGCTTCTAGCGATAGGATTCGAAGTGTTAGAAAGATATGCAGCATCCAAAAGACTTTTGCTTTGATGTTGATGATATGACTTATCATCAATTCCATTTAAAAAAGAAATAATTTAATGCATAATTTCTGCCTCTAAACCTTTTTTTTTTACAAAGAAAAGAAATATATGTGTTGTGCTAAAACCAAAGTATTATGCCGTGATTTGAAAATAAATCAAAATTGCAAAATTACGTTTTTATTTATAATGATTCATGTACAAACAATAATACCAAAATATTATGCCGTGATTTAAAAATATAAAAAATAAATAAAAAGTACAACATTATTTTTCTAAACATATGCATTTTGATTTAAATAATTATATGGCATTAAAAATTGAATTTAATAAAATATTTTAATAAGTTCTTATATAATGATTTCTAAACTTTTATTGAAAATTCTATTAACTGTAATTTTCTAAAATTAAAGCTGATGCAATAATTCTGCGACTACATGTCTCCACTTCTGCACATCACCCCAATGAAAAAGCGGGTTTCCCAATATTCGTTCTTCCGTAGGGAGCCATCTAGGAATGAGACGCTAGTGCTCTGGACTTCGAAGTACACAGTACAAGTATTGCGATTACAGCGCCATCTGTTAACGGTTTTTACAACTAAATTTTGAAACTTCTGTATAACATTTTTACAGCTTAGCTAATAAACAAACCGTTTACCGTATAATTCTAATGACCTTTGTTTTTGAGATATTTAATTTTGAAATCGGGGTCTTATTCGATAGACACCCTGTATGTTAATTTTAATTGTTATATTTTAAGCTAGTGAATATTTCCTGCGGCAACCGTGGGATATACTTTTAGCTGTGCAAGTTATAAAGTCGGGATTTCTGCTATGCCAAAATCTGTTAAATGTTTGTGTCATGGTCAGCATGTCATGGCTGTTCTCTTGCTGGGTATGTCTTTCATATAATTTGTTTAATTTTTTAATGTTGTTCATGGTTGCGGATATTACATTGATTAATATTTTTTTTTTATTCAATTTTTTTTTACATGGTGGTTTTATAATTTCTGGTGATTAGTCGATTGGGTACATAATGGAATTCAATTTTTGCGTATTGTTGGATCCCATTACAGAAATCGACTATGTTTTTTGCTTATAAATGTATTTTATGTACCCTTGAAAAAGTGAAATACTTTATAAGCTTCCGGCATCATTCATCCATTTGATCTATTGTTCGTTTATGATACGGCTTTTTCTGGTTCAATATTATTTAGCTGGATATTGTATCTTTTGTCTTTAATAGGATTCTATCGAAATTTGGAAGTTTTTTTCATATGTTTTATATGGATTTATCGCCCGCAATATGCTAGTGAATTAGAGGAATTTAGCATGATTCTGTATTACTAGTTACAGGTTCAATCTTTATTTTGTATAATGTCATTGTTATAAATTGTAGCTAATTTATTAAATTAATTTTAGCGATTGGAAATCGATGATGATTTGTAATTATATAATGGTTATATATATATATATATATATATATATATATATATATATATATATATATATATATATATATATATATATATTATTTATTTATTTATATATATTCATAATGAATACCATCCTTCCCTGTTCATAAAAATTAAAAAGTAAAGAGTGGGCTCAGAGTTAATTCGGTCATTCGATATATTAAACGAACCAGTCCTCCGTTACCTGCACTTTAATGTCTTTTTCATCTGGAATATATTTTTACAGTAGTTTGTGCACCATCTTTATGTGTAATCTTTTGTAGTCTGGTTACATTAATGGTTGTCATCATATGCATAACTTCTATATTCAAGGTAGTTGGCAAATCCCTCGAGTCTAGCTGATCGCGCATAATTTTCAACATGGCAAAAATCTGATTTATAATGAAACTGGAAGTACCATCATGTTATTGTCATTATTTGGTAGGAGTATTTTTTTTTTTTTTTTTTTTTTTTTTAGAAGTACATAGTTTATTTATTAGCGGCTATTTTTTTTTTTTTTTTGAAAGATTATTGTTCTATAAACCAATTTTATTTACCATGATTATCATGACATATATTTTGTTACATCGAATTTTCATACAATTTTCTGACATTTAAATAACTCAATAAAATCCAGCTAATAACTTTTGTTTTATTTAGCACTGTAAGTGCGTCAACGAATCAAAATTAGTTTATCTTTTATTAATCTATTTTTCCTTGTTATTGTTTGGAATTTTAAAACAAATTATTTGTTAACCTTTTATGTTATTACGAATTCCCCCCCCCCCCCCCAAATTATGAATTCATGAAAATTTCATCTTCTAAAGCATTTTTCGTGAATTTTTGAAACTACATTAGAAGTTTTACACAATCATTTAATAAATTTTAGAAAGATTTTGCCAATTCAAATTAATTAATATTAATTAAATTTGTATTCATAGGGATTTTGTGCAATATTTATAACTTCACTTAAATCTTTTATTTAAAATATTTTTTTTAGTATTTTATAGAATTACGAAAGCTACAATTATACTCTTACAGTAGAAATATAGAAACTTTTAAACGACAATCTTTCAACGTTAAGAAATATGAAGAGATGCAAATGAAATAGAAATCATCCTTTTAAAAATATTTTTGTTTTGTTCAACCAATAATGCTTTAGTAATAAGCTAAAGTAAAGTGCATATAACTCAAAGAAAATAAGTTGAAACTCGTGTGAATCAATAAGAAATAAAAGTTCTCCTTAAAACAACATCAAATTTTTTTTAATGCGCTAGGCCTTTCGAAAGATCTGAGTATTTGTTCGCAGGCGCAAAAAAGGCGTGCTTCTACTATATCTTGCTGCTGCCTTCATAGTAGAAGTACAGTCGTGGAAAAAAAAAAAACAAAAAAAAACTAAACATCCCCTACTAACTCTGCAAAAAATTATCGTAGACGAAAGTTACTGGTACCGAACGATTGGAAATAAAGTCTAATTTTAAATTATGTATATAAAATTTGCTTAGGGGGCATCTACGTATTAAAACGAATCCAAATTTCATTTTTTGCAATGGCAACACACAATTTTAACGGGATATTTCAAAACTTCGGTTCAAACTATGCCTAGACACAAAATTTCAAGTCATTTGAATGATAAGTCTTTGAATTATAAACATTCAAAATTTAGTGCTTCTAATGTTAGATTACATTTTCATATTTTTATTTATATCTCCTGAAATTATGTTTCTAATGTGTTAATTTTTTGCGTAGCAATAATACTAATATACTCAAACATAAATACGTTGAATTTGCCATTTTTATAATTTTATGATATGAATTATGAGTTATAAAATTAATATTCGAAAAAATTATGAATTGCAACCTACAAGTTTTTTGGTGGATTTAAATTTATTAAGTCCTGTTTTATGGAAATCCCAAATTTTACATTTTTCTTCCAAGTAGTTTTCAAATTATGCGTAAAAAACGGAAAAATGATGGTTTAAGGAGCCGTCTAAGATAGAAGTGACTAGATATTTTGAAATTTCTTCTGCTATCCTGTAATCTTCAATGAGAGCTTGTGTGTCATTTAAGATGCTTTGATCAAGAAGGGAATTCTCTCCGACAACAATCGAGTACGGAACTTCAGTTGGGATACAGCTCTTAAAATACGCTCGTTTTAAAATAATTAATTTCTCGGAAACTTATGGTACGAATTGCATACAAATTTGTTTTTAGGCTAATTGAAGGGTGTGGAGTTCATTTATGCTGTCAGAATTGTGCACTGCTATTGAAAACAACAAAGTTATGGTTCGTTTTAATATGTAGATGGCCCCTTAAGCAAATTTTACATCAATCATTTAAAAGTAGACTTTATTTCCAATCGTTCGGTACCAGTAAATTTCTTCTACGATAATTTGTTGAGGAGTTAGTAGGGTGTGTTTACCTTTTTTTCCCACGACTGTACGTCTTTTTTGCGCCTTACGAAGAAAGACTCAGATCTTTCGAATGGCCCAGCACTTTAAAAAATTTTTGATGGTGCTTTAAGAAGATCTTTTAGTTCTTATCTATAACTCATTCTAAACTGTATTACTACTAATCGATGTATTAAATGAATTTTATCACAAGTTGTTGTAATGTACTTTAAAGTTTTGTCGGGGCTTAAAGAGTTAAACACAGACAATAAAATATTAAAAATTAGTTATTAAAAAAACTTTGGTTTTCTCTTATAAAAAATGCGTAAAAATGCAAACTAGATTTTAATAGACCTCAGTAATTAATATAAATATGACTCCAGTCATTGTTTTACACTGAAATTTAATTTATTAATAAGTAAGAAAATACATGCTTTTAATTGCATCTTTTTTAATTCGAAATTTAAAATCCAAATTAAAACAAACAGTATAAAAATATACTTAATAAAAGTTATTCCTAATAACAATACTTTGAGCATTTTAAAAATTATTATGTACTTGAACTTTATAAACATGCTTAATCATTTTTTTAATTTTTAATCAATTAAGTTAGATATTTAATTTTTATTTACAAAACATTTTGCTTTAGACATTAAGCAATAATGTTTAATTTAATTAATAGTTGAGTAAGAGTAAAAAAATATTCTTTTAATTAATTTTGTTGCTTTTACTCTTCTTAACTCACTTTAAACTGATTAAACAAAGATAATGGTTGGTTGGTTGTGTTTATGACGGCCAGTTATCAACACGGGGGATATAGGCCCTAAGTGGGGGGAGTGCCCTTCGTGGGGGTCTTTCTAAGGGAACCTAATCCGTATTAACGCTTGGAAATCCAAGGTTCGAAGAAAACCACGAAAACTCCGAACGATTAGGCCGACGGGCGCGATTGGGATCGAACCCAGCACTTCCCGTCTACCAGCTTCGAGAGCAGAACCTCTCGGCCACTGGTGGGGCCAAGCAAAGATAATGATTAAAGGTATATATAAATATTTTACAGACATACATACAATAAATAAAATAAACCCAACTGGAGTGAAAAATTAGCCAGAGCCAGGAATCGACCCAGGACCACAGTATACAAGACTGCTGCTCTAACCACTGAGCTAATCCGGCCGATGCCTGAGTCTGCAATTTCTCACTAATAAACCATGTTGGGGAAGTCACCAGCCATCTATACGACAGCCTTGGATGACCGGGCAACGATGAATAGATTTTACTATTACATCGATCTACGATAAATATAATAAAACACACATACTACAATATATATTAAAACACACATACACACATAAATAACGCCTACATTCAACAGTTAAAGGTATATATAAATATTTTACAGACATGCATACAATAAATAAAATAAACCCAACTGGAGTGAAAAATTAGCCAGAGCCAGTAATCGAACCCGAGACCACAGTATACAAGACTGCTGCTCTAAGGTAGCTCAGTGGTTAGAGAAGCTGTCTTGTATACTGTGGTCCCGGGTTCGAGATTCCTGGCTCTGGCTAATTTTTCACTCCAGTTGGGTTTATTTTATTTATTGTATGTATGTCTGTAAAATATTTATATATACCTTTAACTGTTGAATGCAGGCGTTATTTATGTGTGTATGTGTGTTTTAATATATATTGTAGTATGTGTGTTTTATTATAAATGATAATGATATATGCATTCTTGTTGAAAAATTAATTAAATTAATTAAAATATCTTAATCTTGATTACTAAGAAGTTACATTTCATAAAGAAAAAAAAAACATTTTAGTTGTCGCTGAGACCATTGTTACGATATACGGCTCAATTAATTTGTTTTAATGATGAAAAAATTTGATTTAGGTAGGGTGTGGATTTAGGTAGGGTGTGGTTATCATGGCATTAACTATTAGATATTTTGCAGTGGTTATTCTTAATTATTAAATCTAACGGAGGAATATTTTTTCCCAAAAAATAAAAATATTTTCAGCATCTTATCTGAATAAAAAATAGTAAAAATTGACGAGATAAAATTCTACATATTCTGAAACATAAGAAAAAATATAAAACTTACTTTTCTACATAGAATGGTAGTTTTTTAACATTTTACAACATAGTTTGAAATTGTTCATGAATTCGGTTTGCCTGTCTACCGTCTGATCGTGCTCTAACTCTCGTAAATATTCTCGGATTGCCATTTAAGTTGTATATGTCATTGAAATTTACTGTATAATTTTCGGTATTGAAAATGAAATCTGTAGCATTTATAGTTCGTTTACATTGACATGCAAAAGATTTTCGTTACATTATGGTCTATGGGGAAACATCCCTTGCGGTGCATATTTTTTTTAACTTGCTTATTTGGATATCTCATATTTTATGTGAAAAAGAAAATTTCTTGATAATATTTTGTTAGGTTTGGAAAATATTTCATAATCTAAGCCTATTGCCTAGATTTTCGTTCTTCTTTTTATTGAGTATGATTTAAATTATTTTGCAATGAACTACCAGTTGTGATTGTAATGTGTTACGGATAAACCTACGGGCATATTTTAATAGAATTCTTAACCTTATGAGCATATGCGGTTATTGTGCATTTTTTTATGCATATAAAACTTGGAATAATTAAAATGTTCTATAGAAGGCTTTTTCTATACCCTTTATTGTAGATTTATCTTAAGAATTAATTTTATTGAATATATTTCCGTCTAGTGCTAATTAAATTCCTTTTCAGGAAACGGAAAATTATGTGTGCAACTGCTAAATACACAAAAAATGTCTTTTCGAAAAGAATTTTTTCAAAAGATTAATAAAAATATTTTTTAACAGGAATTCCACTTTTAGAAAGAAAAAAAATACTTAATACGACGTACCTTTTTCAATTTTTCATATTTCCACTCGTCTAGCAGCAAAGTCAGAACAAAAAATGATTATTCAGTAGGGTGGGTGGAAAAAAAGAATCTTTTTTTTTTTCGGAACGCTTTAGTGAGGAAAAGTTGCCTATTGTAATAAGAAGAAAAACGGCATAAAAATTAAAAAAATCGGTTAACATCTTCCATTCGCGTATCGTACTTAAAATTGATGAAAAATTGCAAAAATCGCGCCTTTCTCTAAGTTTTTTAAGTTAATTAAAACTTTTAAAATAACCACGCTTTTATTTTTTATGCTTGTTTCATGGTTTACATAACCTAAATAAATTAAATGCGAATGCGAATCAATAATCGAATTTTTCCGTTCACGCGCCATTACATATATATATATATATATATATATATATATAAATTTAGCAATTTTTCGCAATTTTCACCGTGCAACTCTTCGCTCGTTTTTCTAGAAAAAAACGATCCAGAACTCACCACATGGAGGTAGTTGCACGTAGAGTTCCACCTCCACACTACCCAACCAACTATCCAATTGTTGGGTGTGGCATTTACATTATATTTGAAACTATTTGCAAAGGTTTTCCATAGAGTGACATTCTTTGGCTTACTGTGCGTGTTTTTTTTTTCTAATATCTACAACACATTTAAAGTCTGATTTTTTGGAGAAATGAGGCATAACCGATTTAGACTTCAGTGTTGTTCGGATATAGCCATCTCTAGCTTCATGCCCATATACTTCATTCGAGGTATCTGTCAAAAGTTTGACTCACATCTTAAAAGTATCGGTGTGACAGGGAAACATTTGTATTTCTCTGATGAGAGTAGTGTCAGAAGTGATGAACGATTTTACATCATCTTCACTTAGGTCCCGCGGCATTGGTGAAGGATACACCGCACACGAATTCCCCGCTGGATGCATATGCTCCACATTTTATGATTTTCCAGTCGGTGGAAAGCACCGTTATCCCATCCAGTGTTTGTTACAGTACCATCACACCCTACTACTTCTATTTTTTCTAGTGATATTGATATTTCAGACAAACAAAAAATAATACTTTGACTTATATCATTTGGTGAACTCGAGGAAGGAGATGCATGTCCAATATAAGTTGATCCAGGTTCTTGGATAAGAGAATAGTGTTCTTATTTCACATTCCTGTGAAATTGCTTGGCATTAAGTTTTTCGACGAACAAAGTATCTAATTTTTGTCCGTCAAATAAAAGACCCGAACATTCCTCAGGGGGTGTGAATCGGCTTTTCAAATTCTTCCTAAAACGACTCTTTTCTCTTTTTATTTTACACTTATCAACCACATCAGAAGGATCTCGTTTATCCAGAACACTTGACGCTATGTCAGCTTTTGGTCGATCAGAAACTCCGAAACGATTGCTGTTTAATGCTGTTGCGTTACTTTTACTTCTCATCTGCCATTTGGTCTTTTAGTTGATGTACTCGGTTCGTATTTATCTTCCTAATACTCCGAATCTTCAAAAGAAGTGTGTTTGAGTTCATGAACTTCATAGCACACTGCCACTTTAGGAACTTTAAAACTATTTGAGGAGCCACTCAGTGCTTGCTGAAGATCACCGAGCTTTCCGCTCGGTCTTCACATTTAACTTTTTTGTAACTGTTTTGTAAATACATCCAATTTTCCCCTAAACTGTAAATCCTTTGACGAATCCTGAACCTCAACTCAAAGACACGAATTTTCTTCTTTGTTTTCACATAAGCATTTAATTAGAATTATACATTGACACGCATGTGGTCTTTTCAATATAATATAAATACCGCGCCCAAAAATTTGACACTTGCTTAGGTGGGATGTGGGTAGAACTCAACGTGCAATCAACATCACGTGGTGAGTTCTGTATCATTTTGTTTTAGCAACACGAATTAAGAGTTGCACGGTGGTAATTGCGAAAAATTTCTAAATTTATGTTTTTTCTAAGCTCTTGCGCTAACAAAAAAAAAAAAAGGATTATTGATCGGAATTTAATTTATTTAGGTTATGCAAACCATGAAACAAGCATAAAAAGCTAAAGAGTGTTTATTTTAAAAGTTTTTATTAACTTAAAAAATTAGAAAATTGGCGCGATTTTTGCAATTTTTCATCAACTTTAAATACGATGCGCAATGAAAAATGTTAACCGATTAAAAAAAAATTTAAGCCTTTTTCTTCTTAGTACGATAGGCAACTTTTCCGCACTAAAGCGTTCCGAAAATAAAAAATTTCCTCTTTTCGACCCACCCTACTAATCAGTTCTTCCCATTTTTAAAAACTGCAAAACGGGATTTCGGCTGTCACTCAGCTTCGTTTTGCACCATTTTACGATGTTCATTATGGTTTTTAATTAACATGATGGTTAATTTTCAAAAAATGAAAAATCTGAGACTCTGATTCACCAGGAATTGCTTTGGACTGACTTCACCTAAATTTTCTGATCTCTGCGAGAAGTAGCTTTTCCTCGCCATCGCGGACATCGCACACACACAAACATCTTACTTTGATTTGTATAGACTAGATCGGGTTCTATAAATAATATTTTTTAGTAAAACTCGGGAGCCCAAAGATCTCGAAGTTTTTAATTTGTAAACAATTGCTATTTTTCTTTCTCCCGTAAGTTGAAAATGTAAAAAAATGGGAGAAATATGACTTTAATGCTGCTTTTTTTAAGTTGACGGATATCCAAATGTCGGATTTTTAAGGCCACTCTTCATACAAGTTTCTTTTTCTTTGAATCAAGGAGTATGATATAGATATATATTTGCAAAACTTAATGCATGATGAGAGAAAATATCACAAAATGTAAAACGATTGAAATGCCAAAAACATATGAATTAGAATTGTTTTAAGTAAATAATCTTCTGAGAAAATTATTTATAAAATGTGAATTTAAAAACTTTCACACTACATAATAAAATTCGAGCACTGAAATAAAATGACGACATTTTGTACAGAATTAAATAAATACATTTAACCAAGTAACTAAAATTTTATGAATATTTTATGAAAATAATAATAGATATGCTAGATAATACTTTAAACGGAAAGTTAAATTGAAATCTGCGTTTTAAATAAATTTAAAGATTTTTTTTTTTAATCACGCAGTGCCGATTTTAATTTTCTTTTCATATGTAACAGGTATTACGTAAAATATAAAAATATTTTAGTACTCGTTTATACATATTTGCTAAGTCATTTATTACTGATGTACTGCCTATTCTGTACTACACTGGTCTC
Organism: Maratus speciosus; assembly: GCA_963932465.1. Classification (NCBI taxonomy): domain Eukaryota; kingdom Metazoa; phylum Arthropoda; class Arachnida; order Araneae; family Salticidae; genus Maratus; species Maratus speciosus. The sequence goes on from OZ010789.1 coordinate 558,164,395, forward strand.
CAAAAGTTAAGGTACAGGGACTGGATGCTTTCGATTGCACACGGTTTGTCGAATATCTACCAACATTATAGACGAATTGTTCTTGAACATCTGGGATGTAAAGAACATGTTTGAATTCATATTTCTCGATGAAGATTTAGTCGGGTGATCAATTAGGGGGCTAATAATAAATTTAATAATAAAATAATATTTGCGACCGGCTATGCAACAGAAAATGCTGGAAATGGATTGTCACTGCGTTAAATGACTATTTGGGTCCTGTTCAACGTTTGTGTGCATTTGTGTAAGCATGTCATTCATATTCATAAAGATGTTAACATTTTTTGTGAAAAATTCAAAAGTTTTTTGTTTATAGCATACAGAGTTTTAAACGAAATTTAACACAACTTTCCGAAAACCTGACAAAGAACAATAGCAACAGTACACTTCAATTAAAACATGAATATATTGAATATTTGATGAGATATGGGTACTTGTATGAAATAATTTTTAACTGCGCAAGCGTGGAAGATTTCACAATTTTTATTTCATAATTTGGTAGTCAGCTATTTAGGGCAACTTATCTAAAATGTCCAGTCAAATATCTAGAAATTTCACAAAGATAGGGGCAATATAGTGAGTTACTCTCTAAAAATAGCTTTATTATAAGGGTTTTTCCACAACTTTTTAATCAACTCACTATATCTTTCTGAGTTTTCACAATAAATGGCTGGACTTTTTACAGAAGTTACCCAAAATAGCTGGCTGCCAAATTATGGAGAAAAAAAATTGAAATCTTCCACGCATGCGCAGTTAAAAATTATTTCTTGCAAGTGCCCATATACACTGAGCTCCATATATAACATGAGATCTGTCTTCCTATTTCCCAACATGATTTCCATAGGTCAGCGCGGAAGGATACAATGAGGTCAATTTCAGTTCGCATTCATGGCAAAAAATGTTGTTTATCACATTCCCTTATATGATTACAGAATCATTTATTAATTTGATACGTATAACTTAATTAGAGAAGCCTAAATGAGGATAATAGTAAATTAGAACACTAATATCTCATATTGATAACGCGGAGTATTTTTTACCTTTGCCTTGCATGCTTCATTTGCCTTACAAGCTTCTGACCGCTGACTAAGAACTCCTGTTATAAATGGAGCTCAGTGCCCATATCTCATCAAATATTCAATATATTCATGCTTTAATTGCAGTATACTGTTGCTACTGTTCTTTGTCAGGTTTTTGGAAAGTTGTGTTAAATTTGGTTGAAAATTCTGTATGCAAAAAACTTTTGAATTTTTCACAAAAACGTTTACATCTTCACGAACATGAGTGCTATGCTTACACAAATGCATACAAACGTTGGACAGGACCCAAATAGTCATTTACCGCAGTGACAAACCATTTCCAGCTTTTTCTGTTACATAGGTGATCGCAAATATTATTTTATTATTAAATTTATTATTAGCCCCCTAATTGTGCCCCCAATAAATCTTCAACGGGAAATATCAAATCAAACATGTTACTTACATGTATCTCTACATCCCAGAAGTTCAAGAACAATTCACCAATAATGTTGGTAGATATTCGACAAACCGTGTACAATCCAAAGCATCCGTTCCCCGTACCTTAACTTTTGGAGGCCAGTGTGCATTAATTTACAAATAAGTAAATCAGAGGCGCCAAATGGTTAAAGTTTGAGAGTGGTAGGGGTGTGGGTGTGTGTGGGAGGGGGGTATTTGAATTTTTTTCAGACGACATCAATCATCACAGATCAAAGTAAAACTATAAAGAAAAAAAACTCATGCGTCAAGCATAAATTACGAAACACGTTCCAACATATTCGGAATACTGTAAAAAAAACTTTACCGTTTAATAAGTTGAAATATGATGTTTATTTGAACCATTTGGAAAGTTATAATACATTTGAAAACCCAATTTCAGCAATTCTGATCTGCAGTCGGAAATTATTTGAATTCTTTGAGCAGCTCAGTGTATGATATACTCATATGTATCTATAAACAACATGTATGAAAAACTTCAGTTCAGTTGGGAAATCTATAACAGAGTTGGAATTCTCATGCAGCAATTTCCGGAAATAAGGAGAGTGGAACGTGAATTCTTTTGTGCAGCCTGTATAAGAGGTATAGAAATTATACACAGCAAGTAACATGCAAAAAATTTTTTAAATTTAAAAGCGCATACAGAAACTTAAAACGCACTTCGAGAGCAATTATCGCTCAAAGGCAGTACTCTAATCGATTTATTTTGAGTGTTCCTTTAAATGAACGACAAAAGCCACGAACATCCTATTCTATAATAATAATCATCTTCTAGTAAAATTCAGTGATTTGTAAAAAAATTCAATACATTTGTAATAAAGTTATGTCCTAAAATTAACCTGCAAACGATTTTTCGGGATTGACCGTAATGTATTGAAATTCTTTTGAGTGCTCCTGTAAAAGAACTATTAATGCTACATACTTTAAATTCAATACCGAACATGCCATGGTAAACATCATTAACATATATCAATTGCATGAAAATACGAGCATAAATACGTGAGTTAGAGCGTGGACAGACAGATAGCCAGACAAAACGAACTCATAAACACTTTTCGACTAAATAAAAAATAAGAACTGCTAATCAGTGTATAAAACTTGTATTGATTACACTGATTAGCTGTTCTTATTTTCATTTATTGTAACACGGTGTAATGAGTGCTTTTAGTAATAACTTTTTAACTATGCTGGGAAAAAATAACAAGAACAAAAATGCATGCAACTGGCACAAACAGAATATTAATAAGAAATTTCTTCCTTTCATAGAATTAATTGAGATACCTAAGTATGTAAATTGGAAAGACACATACCACAGTGAAAATTCATTTTGAGCAATTGCTGTCCATATCAAGTAATGTGTGCAAATTCTTTCTTATAGCTTTGTATGCGATTTATAGAATAACACAACGCCTACAACTCTCAAAATTAGATAAGTTATAATATGCACACCGCAGCATAAAACGCACTTCCAAGAATTATATTTGTTATGTAGCCCTGAAAGAATTCTTTTGTTTATATACGTAAAGAAACAATAAATGTTTCCCCTCCGTAATCTTTAGACAAAAATGTTGTAATGCACTTCAGAGATTTAATTATGTTTGAAATGTCGTAACATCAATAAAATTAACCGCATATGTTTTTTTTCAAATAGAATATAATGTAATGAAATCTTATAGTGCATCTCTGTAAACGAACTATAAATGCTATTTATTATATACTTCAGAGAAAGCGTGTTTTAGCCCATGTCAGTGATGCATATCAGCCTCATTAAGTTTGAAATATCGTAACATCAATTAAATGCGCCGCATGCGTTTTTCCACATAATGTAATCCTATAGTGCATTCCTGTAAACAATAAAAGTTAATCATTATGTACTCCAGAGAAAACACCTTTTTAGTCCATCTCAGTGATGCATATCATTCTCATTAAGTGTGAAATGTCGTAAGATCAATAAAACGCACCACATATGTTTTTCCACACATATTATAATGTAATGCAATCGTATAGTGCATCCCTGTAAACCCTCTATAAATGCTATTTATTATATGCTCCATACGAACTATAAATGCTATTTGTTACGAACTCCAGAGAAAACATGTTTTAGTCCATCGCAGTGTTGCATATCAGTCTTGTTAAATTTGAAATGTCGTAATATCAATAAAATGTACCGCATACGTTTTCCCACATAGATTATAATATAATGCAATCATATAGTGCATCCCTGTAAACGAAATATAAAAGCTATTTATTATGTATTCCAGAGAAAGCATGTTTTAGTCCATCTCGGTGATGCATATCAGTCTTATTAAATTTGAAATGTCATAATATCAATAAAATGCACCGCATACGTTTTTCCACATAGATTATAATATAATGTAATCTTATAGTGCATCCCTGTAAACGAAATATAAAAGCTATTTATTATGTAATCCAGAGAAAACATGTTTTAGCCCATCTCGGTGATGCATATCAGTCTCATTAAGTTTAAAATGTCGTAACATCAATAAAATGCACCGCAAATGATTTTTCCTTTTAGAGCATAAACTAACGGAATTATTTTTTATATTTTTATAAACGAACTTCATAGTATTATACCGACATTTCATACTGAACTTTATACAGTAAATCTCAATAACATATAAAAATTCGATGGCATTATGGGTGTTTCATTATGCTTTAAACTTAATTATGTTATATTGCTAAAATACATTTCAAACCATTTTTTATCTACTGTAATATAACAGATAAATTTTGGCAGTCCCTGTAAACGAAATATAAATGCTACATCCTTCGTTTTCAACACCAAATATTCTGTACTAAAACTGAATTACTTGACAAATGACAGTCACATGAACTGAATTCATCACATTTCTTCTATACTGGAAATCGTTAAGAATGATAATCAGAATTTCCAGAAAAATTCAAATAACCTTTTATATTTAATTAAAACAGAAATATTAGCACTAAATAATCACTTTAAGCATACAAATGTATAATCTATCCGTAAATACACGCAACTCTCTCTCTCTCTCTCTCTCAATATATGAATATATGTAAAGTGAAAAATAACATTTATAAACAAGTTGCTTTTCTACCTATCTGTCTGTTTATACGGAATAATTTCAGGTTGGTTGTATTTATGACGGCCAATTATCAGCACAAGGGATATAGGCCCTACGGCGGGGGAGGGGGGGTGCCCTTCGTGGGGGCCCTTCTAAGGGAACCCAACCCATATTCACACTTGGAAATCCAAGGTCCGAAGAAAACCACGAAAACTCCGATTAGGCCGACGGGCGCGATTGGGATCGGAATAATTTCAGAAACCTTTTCATAATTAACACCAAACTTATCAGGATCAGGTAGATGGCGTTGGTGCAATTTATGAAAGCCGATTATTTGCACGAGGGACATGGGACCTAGGAGAAGGAGTGTCCCCCGTGGGGGTCTTTGTAAGGGAACCTAACCCGTATTTACGCAAAGTTTTCCAAAGTTCGAAGTAAAGCACGAAAACTCCGAACAGTTAGATCGACGTGCGCGATCGGGTTCGAGACCAGTACCTGCCGTCTACCAGCTTCGAGAGCAGTATCCCTCAGCCACTGGTGGGGCCAGGAGCAGCTAGAAATTACTATTAATTTTAACTCAGTCATACTGATTGGAAAAGTCATCATACGAATTTAATTTTTCCAACTGAGCAAAGAAAAAAGCCCAAGCCGGAACTCGGACCCAGAAACTGGCTTCGAGTCTAGACTTGGGCACTTTTTCGCTCAAATTCAATTCGTACAGAGAATATTTATGGCTGCTATCTGCCTTTTTTCGAAAAAGTATATATAATTAAATACTTGGGGAAACTAGCAAAAACTGGAAGATTCAATCAATAAACATATCTTTTACTTATCAAAAGCTAGTTACTCATAAAGCTCTATACACACATATATATATACACAATTTATAAATTTTATTTAAAAATGATGATGATTTGTAATATTCTATAATGGTTTTATATATATATATAGTCGAACCCGCTTATAACGAGCCCTGATTTAACGAGGAAATCATAAATACTTGATTGGTACAATGTTAAGTCTATAGGAGCATAACTCGCTTTTAACGAGCAAACCCCGGTTATAGCGAGCAATATTTTTGTGATTCATAAAATTTCTATCGACTTCCGCCTCTCCAGCTCAGATAACGTTTCTTGGAAAAATTTCTTTAACATTCCGAAATTAACAGAAATTTAGTGCGCAGAAAAACTTTAAACTTTTTTCGAAGCTGGGGGTTCAAATGACGATGTTTTTTGGGCCAAGAGTCATCTTCGAAGACCAATAACACAAGAAAGAGACAATAAGACAGTTAAAGCAAATTAACCAACTTCTTTTGCACTGTACAGAAATAAAAAATAAATAAAGTATGTATAATAAAGTAAGTATGCATGTATTTGTGTAATTTTTTACGAACCCGTTTTTTACGAGAACTCAGTTATAACGAGCAAATATCACGGTCCCTTCGCGCTCGCTATAACCGAGTTCGACGTATATACCCAGGTAGCACAGCAATATTGGCCAATATCGGGAACAGCGATTTCGCAATATCGGCCAATATCGGTATACCGATATTGGCCGATATTGCATGGCAAACTTTTTTTCCAATATTGGCCTATATTGGCACCCAATACCGACCGATATCGGGACCCAATACCGGCCGATATTGGGACCCAATACCGACCGATATCGGCGGACGCCGGACCGGCCAATATCGGTGAGCACCGGACCGGCCAATATCGGGGAGCGCCGGACCGGCCGATATTGGTTAAAACTGGATTCGACACTATAAAATAGCAAAGCTTTCTTTTTCAATATAGAGAGATATTGATTACCTGTCTTGACATTGTCCTGTATTGGTAATAAATATCTCTTTATATTAGTGAAAAAAAGTTTGCCATTTTATATTGATGAATCCAGGTTTGAAAACATATGCATATAAATATATATTTTTTAACTATTTCAAATATATATATATATTTTTTTTTTGCTATGATAGAAATATATATTTATATATTGTTTATATGGAAAATCATAGCTAAGTTCACTGCCATGATAATGTAAAAAATATTTAAAAGGGAAATTTTTCATGATTATGTTGAAAGTGATTGCTCTGAAATAACCCAAAAATTTTGGGGATTTTTTTTTCTTTTATTAAAAGGTAGCTTTTTACGAAAATTCAAATACCATTAATAAAATAATTTATTCAAATATTTTATACATTCTGATGTTTTTTTTAATTTTTTCTTTTCATGTTCAGTATTGTACGTAAAAATATTGTGTAAAATTAATAATTATACTTCTCTCATTATAAGTGTCATATGCAAAATTATATCTATAATACCAATTTATGGAAATGGTAAAGTTGAAAAGTGTTATATTGTATTATTTGAATAAAATAACTTTTATTACCATATAAGCAATTTTGATAATTTTTTTTCCATATAATCAATAAAAATATTCAACATATTAAAATAAAAAAAAAACATTTAACTGAAATGATTTATTCTTTTCTGCCTTTACCATAAATATAGATGTTCAAATTTGTTTAACTGTATTGATGTATAAACTTTGCAAGGGAAAAAAAAAACTAGTAAAAGTTAGTCAAAAACTATGTTAAGGGGACACAGTACCCTTTATACTTTTTCCATTTTGAATAATACCATAATATCTGTAGTGACATATTTAATACTATAAAGCAAATTAAATTTCATATAATTTAAAAAAAAAAAGAAAAATCTTGCTTATTTCTATTTAACTAAAGTTTAAATTAAAAAAAAATTTTTTTTAATCCCAACTGATTTTTTAAATATCAATATTTTTCGTTTCAAATATTTTTCCCCACATTCCTTAGATTATACTACATAAAACTGTGCCATGGATTTTTAGATGTATGGGATATTACATTTAATATAAATCATTTTCTCTTTTGTATAATAAAAAATCAAGGAAATTCAACAAACTCATCATTGAAATTACAGAAATTTCTGAAGCAAAAAATATTCATATTTAAAAAAGTAGTAGAGATTTTTAAAAAGTTAAAAATTATTCAAAAAATTTTAATTTTAATTAAATAGGCATTTCTGTAAGATTAAATATATATATATATATATATATATATATATATATACATATATTTCCATTATAGTATTAAACATAATGCCACCACAGATATTACAATACTATTGAATACTAAAAAATAGTTTAAAAGGTACTGTGTCCTCTTAAGTTACATATGCAAAATTCTACCTTTGTTGTTTTTTCAAACTTAACCAGGGATGTAGTGGAGGGTATACGGGGGTATACGTCGTATACCCTCTGGATTTTTTTAAAGAACACCGTATACCCCCTGTTTCTCAAGAAAGCTATAGTATATATGCACGAGGGAATACTCTCTGCCTTGAGCGTATACCCTCTGCTTAGAGCGTATACCCACTGTTTTTTTACGACTACACCACTGAACTTAACTTTTATTTATTATTCCAACCGAATTAACTCAGAAGAAAATTTATATTTTATCTGTATGGCCATCATCCTGAATCAGAGACTTACCGATTCTATAGTGTTGGAAGATGAATACTCTCTTTCTTATGTTCACTCTACATTCTGGTGGTTTCTCTTTTTTTTTCTTACCAATGTTCAACGTTCTACATTGAAACATTAACTTTTTGAAAAACTCATAAGTAAATGCTACTTTCCTCATTAAAAATTCATATGTAAAATTATGTCCGTAATACCAATTTGTGGTTATAGTGAGGTTGAAAAATTGAATATTTAAAAAAATCAATTTATCATAAGCAGATTTCCATATTTTATTTTCACATAATCAATAAACACGCAACCATTATAAAAAAAAATAATAATAAAAATAACGTAGCTGAAATGATTTTTTTTTTTTATGTCTTTACAATAAACGTTAACATAGTATTTATATGCAGTAGAAGATCTTTATAATGCAAACCAAAACAGGCAACATTTTGCATTATATAGGTCATTTCACACAACATTAAAACTTACCTTGTAAATATGGCAATATACAAAACAATCATAGTAGATATTTATATTGCCTTCCTTAGGACCAAAAGTTGTGCAGGTTAAAATTTTTTTTGCATAATATTGATTATTTCACATATTGTTAAATCGCCTATAAAAATTATCGAAACATGCTGGGACAAAATCAACACATTGCTTAATCCCAAAATTTTTACATTTAATAACAGCAATATTTTCATTTAAAAAAAATCTGAATTAAGGAGATAAAGAAGAAATAATGTTTGAAATTTAATCCTCTAAAAGGTGCAATATTTTTGCAATGCGGATTACAGGTGCTTCTTAAGTACAAAGTTCATTGCTTACATCTCAAAAGCTGTGCATTATATAGGATTATAAAGACCTTCTACTGTATAAATGAAATGTTACCCCCTCTCTCCACCACACCTGAAAAAAAAAATTGGTACTTTTTGGTTAGCCGGGCGCCAGTGTTATATTTACATACACATATCTGTACATATATGTGTGTGCGTGTGTACATATATATGTATGTAAATATAACACTGGTGCCCGGCTAACCGAAAAATGCAAGCAAAATTTGGTTGAAAAAAGTAATCCACCTGTTGTTTTTTTTATTTATTTAACCAACTTTATTTTAGTTACTCCTACATTAAAAATTAGTAAAACATTAATTTATATTTTATCTTTATACTCCCTTCATTCTGAATGAGAGTCTGACTGTACTACTGGGGGATAAACACTTCGATGGGATTTTTTTATTAAATAAACACAACTGCCAGCAAATACTGAGGCAAATATTTATATTATAAGTTTTAATGGCAGTGTAAAATTGAAAGTGCAACTGAAATGACCATTTAAAAAAATATGTTACAAACAATGTCAAACTAAGCGAGAAAATCTATTCTGGAACTAAAATTTTTAATAGTAAGTTTATTATTTCTATTTGTAATGTATTCATATGAAGTAAAAATAAAATCTTTCTATTTTTAATGTACATACGTATATTCAAAAAATTTATATTATTTTATATTTTCAAAGAAAATTTAGCAGCAAAAAAGCTCTTATTTGTAAAAAGAAAAAAAAAAAATCAATTTTTACAGAAAAATGTTTTTTTTTTTTTCCCCAACACTTGAATCTTTCTAAAAATTATACATCCCTACAAAAAGTAGACTAACATGACATTAAGGCTATCTAAATTCCATTTCAGAATTTACAATACCTACTTAAGTTTATGTAAGCAGAAAGAAATTGTGACTGATAGAAGGTAGAAATTTTTTTAAATATATTTCAGGTCATTTCCCCAGCCCTCAAAAAAATTAATAGATAAAAAATACTTTGAAAATATCAGAAATTATACAAAGGACAAAATAGCTAATTTTCTTTACATGTTTTCTCTTTTGAGTCAGGGAGGGGGGTGAAGATATAAAATACATTTTAGAAATTCAAATTGATACATTCTCTCAATTGCACATAAGTAAGGCATTAGAAATAATTAGAAATCTAAAAACTTAGCATTTAAATATCATCATAATTTATATTTCGTTAAAAATTCTAATTTTAGATAGATTTTATATGAGTCAATTTTTATCAACTGTTTTTCTCTAAGATAAAATTTACAAAGTGATTTTAAAAGTTTGTAAACTTATTTTATAAATTGCATTTTATTGAAATATCTTAAACATTGGATACTAGTTTTAAAAATGATAATACAAAAATTAGAAGTCAATTCTTAGAATTTAAATAAAAACTCACCATGTATAACAAATAAAATTTATTAATCACAAAAAAGAATTAAATGTTTTTTTTATTTACAAACTATTATTAATCATATTTATTATTTAACAAACAATTTTTCGACAAATCATCTATTTCTTGTTAGTCATCTTCTTCTCATTTGAAAAGTGTTTCTATCCCTGTCGTCAAATTCTGCCAGCACCTTTCCAATGCAGCTAGAGATAGCAGTGGTTTCTGTTCCTTCAAACTTCATTTCCACACTAGCTAGAAAAGTACAATGAGCCAAAATCGCAATCAGATAAAGTACATTTTTGCTATAACAATTTATAATTTGCTATAGCTTTTTTTTAAATTTCATAAACAAATTTTAAATGGGAGATTTGAATTTATTCACCAAAATTTCAGCTTGAAAATGAAATATTTTTACTTTATTATATTAATACAGTAGACTCCCTCAAATCCGCACAGCCTGGGACCAGAGGTTGTGCGGATTTTTGGTCATTGCTTTCTTTGTTTATATTTTTTAAACAGTAATTTGAATGTAATAATGCAATCGAAATTATAATGAATGCTTACTTATAGTAAAATATTAAAATAATTAAGTAAAATAATAAATTGAAATAATAAAAATTAAGATAATTTAAAAAATAATTAAATTATTAAAAGTAAACGTCAAGTAAATAATAATGCATAATTAAATATACATAATAAAGATTATATACATTTTTCTTGAATTATTCAACCAAACTTGCCTCACAAAGGTACCCTACTAATGCATATCAAAATCATAAAATAAAAAAGTTTTATTTCAGGTTTAGCCAGACTTAATAACCAAAAAAGCTTGATTAATACATAAATATATTTGGTAAGAAGATTGCAATTACCAGTGATATCAGCAATATCTAGAATTTTTCAGAAATAAATTTATACTATTTCCTTCATGAACAAGGAAGAGTTCAGTCACATTAACAAGAGTTACATATTAAAATACACATGGAATTATATAAAAATAAAAAAGTCTGTAATTTTGTCCCTACATATGAACTGAAAGTTCTATTGTTTACATGTTCGATGATGTGCGGATTTGAAGAAGTCTACTGTATCTAATAGTTAGTGCTAAAATCACACAGTACTCACAACTTTATTGTTTAATGGTTTTATAAATCAGAAAACAAAATTGCAAACCAACTACTTAACTTACAAACTGAAAACTTACAATTTTAAAATTTCACTTCAGTTTTTTTTTCCTCTTACAAAATTTGAACATAATATTCAAAAAGGCATTTTCAAATTAAAGTGAATTTTCAAAACTAAAATTCTTTATGAAAATAATAAAAGTAAAAATAGTTTCTAAAAAAGTACACTTTTATAAGCATTCAATGTTTATCTTTAGAATCACACCTAATTTCACGACTACAATTTATATCTTAAAAAAAAAAAAAAAAAAAAAAAATCTGTTACAATGCATTAATTTTACAAAGACCCCAACTATTGAAAAATCACTGCTTTGATGTATTACTTGATAAATGGCATGAATATGTGAATTTATTTAAAATATATATAATATTTGTTCTACTTATCTTTTAAAATATAATAACAGGGGAAAATATTATTTAAACTGTTATACAGGATTTCTAAACTATTTTTTATAACATATAATAATAAATTAATTACTATATGTACTCACGTGTAAATAAACACCAAAATTTTAAAGGAATGAAAATAATTCCATTTTATTATCAGTATTTTGGAATAGTTTTCATCAGGGCTGTCTGCCCACCTACCCGCCCAAAAAAAACCTGGGTGGGCTTTTTAAAAAAAACCCACATAAAAGTGGGTTTTATTGGTTTATACGAGTTTTTTGCTGCACAGTATAATTTATTTTCAATTACTACTTATTTGTTATGATTCTGTTATACATGTAAGATAAAAATGTAATTAAATTTAGGTTTTCAGATATCTTTGTATAAAAAGATAAAAATGATTTGAAGGAACCGCAAAACCCAAACCTCAGCAAATTAAAATTATCCAAAAGGAAAAATGACTATTTTTTATCATTCATTATCTAATATGTAAAAATGAAAATTTGTCCGTCTGTAATTCTATACAAATCATAAGTAAAATTGAAATATTAAATACAGCCACAACTGCAAAAATACATAATACATTATGAACACATTTTCTATGTACTATTAAAAAAATGAATTATAACCTATACACTATAGTCATTTTTCCTATGTAGTCATAAAAAATTAAAAATGCAAGTTCTTTGGATTATATTAATTTGATGAGGGTTGGGTCTTGCAGTTCTTTCAAATCATTTTTAATTTTTATGCAAAGTTTTCTGAAAATCTAAATTTAATTCAAGTTTTATCTTACATATATAATAGAATCATAACAAGTAAGTAATTAAACATAGTTGGCATTGTTCAAAGAAACGTGCAGCAAAAAACTACAAAAACCCGAAAGAAACCAAAAAAACCCCCAATAAAACCCGAAAAACCCACACGGGTTGGGCTTTAAAAAAAAAAAAAAAAAAACGGTTTTTTTTCAGCCCTATTTGATTGCAGAATTCATATTAATCTTCCTTGATTAAAATTAAATTAAGACCAATATTACTAGTGTTATATCTATTATTAAATATTGTTATTCAAATGGATGGACATGTTATCTCTCAAATTTTCGGGTTGACTAATGAGAGTATATACGGTAATAAATTATAAACAATGATTTTTTTTTTAAGAAATATTAAAATTAAATAAAATAAATTATCATTAATAATTAAAAATAATCAATAAAAATTAGGAAACTTAAAAAATAAAAAGTTATTTTCTATTCATATATATATTTTTTTATTGTTCCAAATATTTCATTGTTGCAGTTTCACAGCCACTAAACATATTTTGACGTAAATGGCTTGGTGCATATTAACTGCATTGTTTTTGTAATTCGTAAATAGTTGTAATAACAAAGATTATTTGGAGATTTATCACCTGCGGCTAGGTAGAACAAAAATGTCTTAGAATCAATTTATAATGAAGTTCTAAAAATATTAAAATGGCATATTGTCATTGGAAATACACAAGCATAATTTTAATCATTCTAGAATATCAAGAAAAGAGTGAAAAATCAATTACAAAATTCTTTCTTTACATATAAAAACCAAGTTAAATAAAAGATTGTAAAAATACAACATTGACTGTAATATAGAGGCCCATGCTGTGTGTGTTAAACTCAATCTTACACCATTTTTGAGGGCATCTCCAGAACATAGCACAGAGGCAGAAGCCCCTCTGTCCCTATATGGGCCCACACAAGCCAGGAAATATATGTATGATTGATTAAAAAACTGGCATGTTTCAATATAATACAGTAGATTCCTTCAAATCCGCACAGCTTGGGACCAGATGTTGTGCGGATTTCTGGCCATTGCTTTGTTTACATTTTTCAAACAGTAATTTTAATGCAATCAAAATTATAATGAATGATTGTGATATTGTAAAATATTAAAATAATTAAGTAAAGTAATGAACTAAAAGGATAAAAAGTAAGATAATTTAAAAACTGATTAAAATATTAAAAGCAAAGTTCAAGTAAATAAATTAATAATGCATATTTGAATATGCACAAAAAAAAAAAAAAAAATATGAGATCATTTTCCTTCAATTATTCAATTTGAGGGAGTCTACTGTATTAACAAACTTTATTTTTACACAAAAAGCATCTTATACACTTTTTATCCTTCAATATCAGTCGACAATTTTTTTCTCCTTGTAAATATTACTTAATCACTAAAATTGGAGGTTGAAAAAATAGATGATTTTTAAAATGCAAGGTTTAGCATTATACAGAATCTTGAAATCTTGCCCAAGAAGAATTTAACAGGTAGAAACTGCTTATTCATAAAACTTAAATTGGTACTTTTCGGTTAGCCAGGTGCCAGTGTTATATATACATATTTATATACATACATATATGTAAATATATATACATATATTATATATATACACACATAAATATATGTATATATACGTATATTTAACACTGGTGCCCTCCTAACCGAAAAGTACCCTTAAATTTTTGGGAAATTTGCATTTATTAATGGTTTCTTAATAGACATCAGATAAATAATAGTGCTTTAACATAGCCATTATAAAATTCATTACAAGAATTCCATAGCATGTATGATGTGCCAGAAAACTTGGAAAGTTAACTTGGGCGATAAATGCTTAGGATGTTATTGTTGCAATCTTTTGGCGCTTGGTAAGATGATTTGGCAAATTTAAAAATAAAATATAACAAATAATATATAAATATAATATTAATAAAATATAATTAAAATAAAAATTTGGTAAGAAGCTAAAACAGACAACTTTTGACAGTACAGATGTCATATTCGCCCCATATTGGCGCGATTTTTTTCGGTTGCCAATTTGGCGAAAACATCAACAGCATAAACAACATAATCCGGGTTACCACATCAAGCAAAATAACGACACTTTGGCGCAGGTTAAGTACCTGTTGCCTATATGATATTGGCGACAGAAAAAAATCGCGCCAATATGGGGCAAATATGACATCTGTGCCCTTTTGACAACATTGCTTACTTTTTTGCCAGTCGCGCCAAGTGGCACAAGATAGGGAACTCTTCCCAAATGATTAAATTTCTGTATATGACTTAATTAAGAACACATTATGCAAATTAAAGATAAACAAAATAAGGAGTTTAAAGATTTTTTAACTGTATTGGTGGTAGGAAGAAGCATTATACAGAATCTTGAAATCTTACCCCCCCTTCCCCACCAGATAATATATCAGTAGAAATCTTTTTAAAAAATCTCAAATGATTAAACTTAAATAAGAGGAATCAGCTTTAACAATGTATCAATTTTTTTTTTGGATGGAGTAAAAAATAAACCAATAAATAAATAACAAAGTGAATATAAAAAGAATAAATAACCTTTGATTGTAATTGTTTGATGACTGATTTTGAGTCTTTTAACGATTTTTATATTTTGAAAATTATGTTCAAAGTAGCAAATATGACAAAAAAAAATTTCTATACTCTCCCTTCCCCTCCCCCTTATAAGGGAAGAAGAAAAAAAAATTCTCGCATTTTTAAATTAGGATATCTGAAATGTTTATTCCAAATTCTCATAAAAAGGACCTCAATGTTATATAAATTGCTCACAACTTTAATTGTACTTGTGCCATTTATGTAAGTAAATCGTTTCAGTTACGTACAATAATAATAAAAAAAAAAAATCACGTTTTAATATAAACAATTACTTCAAGAATAAAGTAAACGGACAATTTAATTAATATATAAACAACGAAAAAGTGTTTTGGTGTTACTTACACGGTTAAATAATATACTGACTCAACCACTAGCAAAAATTCATATGCATTTGTTTACAATCATTAGTGACGAAAATCTTTAAGCATAATATACATTCCGAGACAAGTATAAATATGATATGAACAGAAAATACACACTACACAAGAATATGGATAACTAATCAAGTAATAATACCAATGTGAACAAAAAACAATATTTCAAAAATAAGTTTGAATATATGAAATGAGTCTGATTATATGTATTCAATAAACAAACATTATATGAAATATAAAGAGCACTTACCCGTTTCACATAAAGATGTAACTTTCGGATTTCAAGAATGACACACCTCATTTTTCCATACTACCATCAACATATAAATATTCTCGTTTTTTTTTCTATAAAATGGGACAACAAATCTGCAACAGCATACCAGAAAGACGGCGGCCATGTTGGGTTTGTCTTGTATCTGATTGGTTGGTTGGCTGGTACATCCTTGCGATCATTGCTTGTGTCGATGTCGACCGATGTTGCCCGGTATCGGCCAATGTGAGTTTTTCTACATGGATTTACAGAACTTAAAATGTTATTATAATTGTTTCCTGTTTTCTACCTTCCCACAAAAAGTGCAATTTGTGAATAAAAAATTAAAATATTCATGATTCCAGAAGTTTTAATGTTACAAATCCAACATCGATCAATATTGGCCAATGTCGGTAAACATGACCGGTCTTTGCCGATGCACACCAAGATTGGCCGATATTGGGCAGTATCGGGCCAATATTGCTGTGCTACCTGGGTACATTATTTAGCTGGGATTTTTTTTTAAATCTTTTGTCTGTAACTGGTAATTGCATCAATTTTGGTCAATTTTCACGTGTTTAAATGGTTTAATTGTACAGAAAGTTTATATATATATATATATAATAAATGTCTGTTAGTACTATTCAGAAAAACACGTAATTTTAGGTTCACCTATTTAGACACGACGTAAACTCAAATATAACATTTAAAATATTCTGGATCCTACCCTCCCCTTCCTTATTACTGACTATGCGGATACCCAAAGAAAGTTTTGAAACACCTAGCAGCAGGTGATTTGCCCCAGCAGTGGCCGAGAGGTTCTGCTCTCAAAGTTGGTAGACGGGTGGTGCTGGGTTCTATCCCAATCGCACCCGTCGGCCTAATCGTTCGGAGTTTTCGTGGTTTTCTTCGAGCCTTGTTTTTCCAAGCGTAAATACGGGTTAGGTTCCCTTAGAAAGACCCCCACGGAGGGCACCCCTCCCCCTTCGTGCCCACATCCCTCGTGCTGATAATTGGCCGTCATAAACATGACCAACCAACCAGCAGGTGATTAGTTACACATATAATAGAGCTAGAATATGTAAAAGTGAAATTATTCAAGTTTAAAAGTTGTAGGAAATTAAAATTTTATTCTTTTTAAATCAACTTTTTTGTTTTGAAATCAATCAGATGTAAATCGTCGATATAGGAAGAAAATTCAATCCATTTGCTGTTTTAATTTACCTATTTAAACTCTTTTGCTCCAATATTTTAGTGCTGCCATCTATTGACATGTACGCATGGTGTATACTTACTTTAAAAGTTTCATACTTTACCTTCTCAAAATTGCTGCATATAAAATACTCTTTAATATTTTGACATTTTTTTTCTTGAATAACAAGAAAGAATGTAATGCTTCAGTAGTAAAAGATATTAAACAATTCAAGACCATTAATTAAAATATAACAACAATTTTAAGGAAGAAAAAAATTGCTAATTTATTACATAATGATATGGAAGTGCAAACTAATTATTATGAACTTAAATATCTATGAAAACAATAAAGAGTAACGTATTTAAACATTTAATTAATATAATGATTTCAAATGAGACTATATTTTCAAGAGTCTCTACTACTAAATTATATCAAATAAATTAAATTAAAATATAAATGGATTTTTGATGAAAATACTCGGTTCAGTACTGGGGTAATGGGGTCAATCCTCCAACCGCCCAGGTCATTGAAATTCCAGTTTTTTATTTATTTATTTATTTATTTACTTTTATTTTTTATTTTTTTGAAAAAAAGCATGTATATATCACATGAAATGATTTCCGTCCTAAGAAAATTTTAATCTATGTACCCCTCTCAGACTAGCTCTCTGGAAAAGCCTACCAATCGGCTGTGAATACTAAATAAAATAAAATAAAATGCATTTTTGTTGACGATAGGTTCGTAGTTTAGCAAAATGTCATTCATTACCCATAAGAGTTGCTTTTTTTTTTTTTTTTTTTTTTTTTTTTTTGTTTATCTCTCTCTCTTTTTCTTTTATCTTAATATAAGAAGAATAAACTATTTTCTTACTAACCGTTTACACTTTACACGTTGCAAGATTTTACAGTTTTATTCTTGAACAATTTATATTGTGCTGCCATCTGTTAACGCAAAATCTGCTCAATTTAAAATTTCATAAACATAATTTATTTTATCGCATTTTCATGCACACTATTTCAAATTTATTCCATAAAAAGGACAAGGAAATTGAAATCTATATTTTTAAACATACTATGTTGTACTATGCATAATACTACATTTTTAAACAGAAAAAAATGAAGTTTTTAAAAATCAACATTTAAATTTATTCATTTCTAATAAAACGGACTACTTTATAGATACAGTTTTTTTTTTCTTTAAACTCACTTATAACTTACTATTTTTATTTATATCTTTGATTCTTATGATTATACTTAAATTAACTTATCCTAGTCTCGGATGAAAAATGTTTAGTCATTTTCTTAGTTTTATTTTTTACTTTTCTTCCTTATATTTTAGCACATTTGTGCTATAGCTAGACTTATATTCATGGCTCCCCTGTGATGAGATAAAAACTTACTCATATACGGGGAGCTAAGTAGCACTGCTACTGGTATACCCCATCAACATATCACCTGTTCACCTGTTCACTGTTTCTGTCCTTAAGTTTATCTTTCACGTAGATACAAAAAGGTTAATTAATGCTATTTTTGTATCCCTTCACTCTACAATGGATTTTCTATAATAAATATTTTAAATACATTTGATTTATTTTGTACGAATTATCATTCGATAAATACATATTAAAAAATTCGGATACATTTTATTAATTAACATAAATAATATACATTGAAAAAGTAACATAAAAATATGTATGATGGCGTATTAAAATAGTGAAAATATTTCATAAATATGCTATATCTGTTACTTAAAATAACTAAAACCTGATCAAAATATTAAATATAAGGGTAAATTTTCAAAACACAATGCTTTTCAATACCGTGTTTCAGAAAGATATGCCCAAGCAGATGGAGTTTTTAACTTCGGACCTAATAGACCGGGAGTCAACTGCACAGACTATCACCTCATCGTGTTAGCGGCTAAATTCCAGGATTAAACAGGACATGTTTGGTATATTAAAATGCAACTGGTCTGTCAAGCATATCTTCATGGAAGGGCCCTGCAGACATGATTTCAGTGGTTCATCGAAAAGTTTTTCATTGTGTTTTCCTGCACCTAAAGGTATGAAAGCATGCAAGACTGAGACCAGGAAAACCCAATGGTAAATCTATCAGTAAACCACTGAAATTGGTTTTAAATATATTTTCTATCAAGATAATGATTTGGCAGACCAGTTGCATTTTAATATGGGAATCGAGTTTTAATTAACCCTGGAAGTTCCTGGAGTCGTCAACTCTATGATGGAATGGTTTATGCAGGGCAGAATAAAAGCGAAAATATTTCCCATAGCGCGTTATAAAAGTAAAAAAAAATATAGCGACATTTTTAACCTAAACATTTGATACAAACTAATTTTCAAATGTGTAATTGAACTGACTTATCAATCCCGAAAATAGCCGTCATTTGTTACGACAGAGATGGACGAAGCCATGGTAATCGACAAATACCTCTTTTCAACGGAAAAGCTGGTTTTCTTCGAACCTTGGTTTTCCAAGCATAAATACGGGTTAGGTTCCCTTAGAAAAACCCGCACGAAGGGCACTCCCCTTTTTTGTGGCTATATCCCTCGTTTTGATAATTGGTCGTCATAAACACAGCCAACCAACCAACGGAAAAACTATGGTAACCCGATTACAGAAGATATCCACCCTTTATAGTGATTCAATATATTATCATCCAACCTTCCGTAACCGGTAATAGCTTATAAACAAGGCACATTACTGTTTTTAAAGTCTGTGAAGCCTGAACAGGGGTTGGCGGGCGTAGCTCGCAGGGGCAGAGTCCCGTAATACACACATATATATATACATATGTATTATCTTTGCTTATAATTGAATGCTGTCTAATGACGACGGTTCCTGAGCTGACGCATGAAGAAAATTGTCTTAAAACGCTTTGACAGTATTTTCTGAAAGGTCCTTTAACCCAAAAAATGGAAAGTGCTGAATAATAACAACTGCAAATTTATTGCATTTAGGAGGAAACATTAATTCGTGAATATGCAGTAAATTAATTTTTTCAAGAAAAAATGGACTGTGCGTCTTTTAGTACGTCTTTAGGGTTGGGTTGATTTTTGACGGCCAATTATCAACACGAGGGATATAGGCCCTAAGGGGGTAGTGCCCTTCGTGGGGGTCTTTCTAAGGGAACCTAACCCGTATTAACGCTTGGAAATCCAAGGTTCGAAGAAAACCACGAAAACTCCGAACGATTAGGCCGACGCGCTCGATTGCGATCGAACCTAGCACCTCCCGTCTACCATGTTCGACAGCAGAACCAGTACGCTTTTATGGATGGAGGGGGCAGGTTGCGTTTTAGTCTCCTGTGTGCCTGCTGTTGCTATCTTTACCGAATTTTCACATAAAATAACCTTTTGAGGAAACAAAATAATTTCGTTTAGGCAATTGAAAAATAAATAAGCACGTTAATATAATAATAAAAATTGGGTGAGCCGGAAGACCAAATTACTGGGTTGGCTCGGGCCACACGGGTCCATATAAGTTGGCGCCACTGCACATAGATACCCCTCTATTATATATATATATAACTAATAATCCCGCTGCCATAATAGAATTTATTGTGACAGTTTCTCTTTTTCTGTTTATAATGCAAAACTATTGCATATATATATATATATATATATATATATATATATATATACATTTATAGTTTTATAGAAAAATTTTTGATAGAAGTTAAAGAAGGCAGTTTTCAAATCGAAGAATTATTTAAAGCTCTATTTAATGTTGAAATCGGTCAGGATAGTATAGTTAAATAGATTTTATAGGATATAAACTATGCAATGGAATCAGCTATATCAGGCTTATTTGTGACTAGATTGTGGTTAGCAGCATGCAATATTTTTTTTTTTAAATTGTCCGGGTTTTTTTTTTAGGAATTTTTTCATTCAATTTTTTTAAAATTGTATTATATGAATGGAGATTTATTTCATATTTTGAAAAGATGTTTTTTACCTACATTTCTCCTATTTAAGAAAAGCCCAAGTAACAATATTTCCAAACATTTTTCAATTAGAAAATATATTTACACGTAAATATTAAAAAGTAAGAAATTTAAAGCATTTACTAAAAAATGGTGAAAATGTTGTGTATGGTGTACATAATATTTAAAACGATATACTTCAAACATCATATTTTAAACGATATATTTAAAACGTCGAATTGCCCCACCAGTGGCCGAGAGGTTATGTTCTCGAAGGTGGTAGACGGGAGGTGCTAGGGTTGGAACGCAATCGCGTAAGTTAACCCGATCGTCCGTTGTTTTCTTCGACTTGGTTTCCTTCGTTCTTGGTTTTCCTTGCGTAAATACAAGTTAGGTCCACTTACTGTTGTCAATCAACTGCGGTCAACCAACTGCTGTCACGACAGCAGTTGATTTGGCCTTGGGATTCGAAAAATCTCCAAACTTAGCGAAGTAGCTCGTACGGAGTAAAGCTGCATAATTAGAAAAACAAGCAAAAAGATATTTTACTATGAAAGAGCACATAATTTTACCTTCTGAAATTTATAAATACTTAGCGATCCATCTGTGCATAGAATTCCGTGTACAACGTTTTATTGCTTGCTACATTTTGTGCTGCATTAAGCGCGGCAAATAGTTGTAATAACGGACGTAATTTCACTGAGGATGAATTAGAATAGTTTTGAAATGCAACAAGATATCAGAAATGAATCACACACATATATAGCGACATCATATGAATACAGAGTTATTCATATATCATCAAGGTTTATTGTCAGAAGGTGCCGGCGAACCACTGAAGGCAGTTAGTAAATAAAAATGGCTTTACAGGCGAACAGAAAGACTTTTGTGCTTTAGAATTTGCGAAATCTGAATAAGTGGTGTTGGTTCAGTGGGCATTTCATACGAAATGTAGAATACAGAGACAAAGACAATTCATGTGTGGTACAATAAGTTCAAAGAACTTTGATAGTACCATGTTGAGAAGAGTGTGGCAAGAACTGAACTATGGCATTGATGTATGCCGTGTGCCCAAGGGTTCACACATAGAACACCTGTAAGCTATGTAACTAAAATTTGATTTGTTTCTGTATTCTTTCAAATGTTCTTTTTTGCTGCATTCGTCTTAGTTTTTTACTGCAGAGCTTCGAAACCCCGGAGGGAATTATGAATAATCCTATATATATTGTAATAAAACTAAAATCACTCAGTTTGTATGAAAATCCACATTTTTCATCGTACTAAAAACTACCGTTTTTAATCGCGTATGCCATATCATCGTCAAAGACGCGTTTTAATATTTTGTTTGACGTGCGAAAAAGGATTCTAATAAATAATATGAGAAAAAAAAATCAAACATATTTTATTGGATTAAATTGAAGAATTATATTTAATATTGCATAATATCTCAAAATATCATTTCATTATTTCTTATATTGAAGCTGAAAATAGTCTCGAACGATCAGCTATACAGAGGTCAATGATGATGTGATAAGATGGAAACAACATATGAATCTGAAGTCCAATGTACCATTTATTAAAAAAAATACCAAAAAAAAAATAAAAATCAAATATTATGGTTCGAAGTTAATTGTATTTTTTGTACTTACATTAATTTTAAACCGCACATTAGCCCTCTCCTTCAACGGTCTTCAAATGTCGTAGAAAAAAGGTCAGGGGAAAAAAAATATTTGTAATTAAACAAGCAATCATTTTGTAAGAAGGAAAACAATTATTAAAGAATAAGTAAAAAAGTAAAAATAGTTAACGGAACAAAAAAAAAAAAAAAAAAAAAAAAAACACTTTTGTATACGCATTCCAATGTTTATCTTAAAAGTTTTGCTAATTTCATGAGAAACCCATGATGTTACAAAAAAATTTCTTTCATTACATGGCATTAATTTCTTTGTGGTGCCGATTATGGAAAAGTCGCTGATTTGACTACAATAGTTGGTGCACTTTATCAGTAGAAATCGGGAGCAAGTGAATTTATTTTAAAAACTTTTGGTTAAATTAGCTAAAAAAAAAAGTGAGAGAGAGAGATTGCATTTGACATTACATTTTAATCGTAAAATTATACTAGGAACAAACTGCAATAGCCATCTGACTGGACAATATATTTTTTCTCTCAATTTTATGTTAACAAAATAAATTTAAGGCGTCACCTTCATAATGAAATTCTACTAAACTCTGAAATTAAAAAAAAAAACCCGAAAAAACACTTAATTTTGACATATTTCAGAAATTTAACTTTAGAATACCTAGCGATAAGTCATTCGATAAAGTAGTTTATGAATTATGCAAGTTTATTTTTTTTAAATTAAAATTTTGACTCCTAATGTTAAATTCAACTGTAATTGTTTAAAAAGAGTGTGCAATAAAGTCATTCAGGGTAACTTTGATCTATGGTCTGTAACTTTGTACCTCTTCCTGATTTTCAATATGTTTGACTTCAAAAGGCTAAATAAACTCTAGTGCTACACTCTGTTGCCAAAGTTATAAACTGGACTTTCAGCTCTTTATTTTAGAACATAAACTGACAACATTATACGCAATTAATTGCATCATTCAACTATTATTGTGAAGTACTGTTTTCAAGTTAATTTTGAATGTTGTTTTGAAGTTGTTGTAATCCAATTAATTTTTTATAGTAAATAACAATATACTCATTTATCAGCCAGATTATTATCTAAATGTTATAAATGTGCTAATATTTTACGAATATGTATTTACTAATAGTCAGTAAAATGTAAAATTAGAAGGCAGTACCATTTTACCTTATTTTCAGTATAAGTTTGAGCCGGCTCAAAGTTAGGCATAGGTTTATTGTTTACTGATTATAGGTACTACTAACAAATTAGATGCAGGCTAAAAATGTAAGTAAATATATGTATTTAACTGAAGTATAAGCAGATAAAAAGGACATATCCGGATAAGCATTGGAAACATATCATTCAATCAAACTTCCTGATTTTTTACTCCAGGTTTGGCTCCTATTTGATAATATATTTCCCCTTTATCATCTTATAAATATGGATATTTTATGAGATAAAAATGTTTTTTCTATTTTTATAAAATCCAATTTTCTCAATACTGAATTTCATGCCATTAACTAAGATCATATAGATACCAATGATGCATTGCTAGGATATTTTTATTTAATTTTCTGTTCATAAAAACTATGTGAAATAATGATAAAAAATTACAAAAATAAAAAACATATCTTATGGTTATACGAAAATACCATTTTTTTTGTCAAAAATTCCCCGTATGTCCACGTATATTATATATAAATGTCGACAATGTGTGCATATAACATGTAAATATTTTGAAACATATGTGTAAAATACATAAAATTCATTTAAAGACATTATTTGGGGCTTAACAAATCAAATTAACATCCCATACACTCGACTAGGGATACCATTTTGGCCTCAAATTTTAATCCGGCATTTTAAATTCATACCGGAAATTTCCAATGAAATATTTTTACTTTCTGTAATCGTTAAATCTCTCTTATTAAATAGCGCATAAAATACTACTCTTTATTACTGGTATGGACACTAAATTTCTGAATAAAAAAAATCCCTGCCGGCCCGGCCTACAGGCAGAGGTAGATTTCGAAGTCAAATATACTAATTTCACAAACAAAAACTAAATCGTGATTATAGATAAATCCACTTTAACAATTTTATCTGGCCGCTCTTGACGAGTTTTTATTTCATTTTCATATAATAGCTGGTTTTATCAGAATCATGTTAGGGCGGTATTAAAAAAAATACTTTTCCATGCTCAACAACTCGAAATTTTCTGGCATAATTCCAGATTCATTTTTAATTAAAAAAAAGTATGAAACTTGCTGACGTGATTTTTGAAGAGATTTATAAGCGACCTGTGTTTTTATTTTTTGTTCAATTAATTAAAACTTGATATATAAACAATTATTTTCTCAGAAGGACAATATTTTTCGTTTCTAACACAATCGCTTCGGGAAATTCCGTTCAAAATGCCCACTTTGACATCATTTTTTGAAATATATTCTGCCTCTATCTAAAAATCGATTATTACGGTACATTATATAGTTTCTGAATAAGCGAATCTACCAATTAAATGCGTTTGAGAGCAAAAATGAATTTAAAAACCAGTCAGAAAATAAGCCGTTTGGATTTAAGCACATCCTTAATACAATGATTTTTCCAACACAATCCGCTTCGGTAAATTCGGTTCAAAATGCCCTTTTTAACAGCATTTAAAAAAATATATTCTGCCCCTATCAGAAAATCGACCATTACGGTACATTATATAGTTTCTGAGTAAGAAAACGTACCAATTGGAAGCCTTTGAGAGCAAAAAGGAATTGTAAAATGAGTCAGAAAATAAGCAGTTTGGATTTGAAAACACCCTTACTAAGATCATTTTTTACTTCAACCGGTATGTATTTCTAATTTCTTTTTGCTCTAAGAATTGGTCCTATCCAAAACTTGTCTATATAGATGTTGTAGACAATATTAAGAAGATATATGATAAATTCATGGGGATTTTATATCTTTTGAATTGACGGAGTTATGGATTTTTTTCTTCTTCAAACCACCTTTTTGTTTTCGTTTTTAATTTTTTTTGCGGTACGAATTGGTCCTATCAAAAACTTGTGAATATAAAAGTTGTAGATAATGTTAAGGAGATTCATGATAAAATTAATTGGATTTGATATCTTGAGAACTGACGAAGTTATGGATTTTTTTTCTTCTTCAAACGCCCTTTTTGTTTTCGTTTTTAATTTTTTTTTGCGGTACGAATTGCTCCTATCAAAAACTTGTGAATATAAAAGTTTTAGATAATGTTAAGGAGATTTATAATAAAATTAATTGAATTTGATATCTTGAGAATTGACGAAGTTATGAATTTTTTTCTCCCAAAAACCCTATTTTTTGCGCCCCTTGAGCCCATTTTTAACTTTATCAAAAATCTGTGATACATAAATTTTTGGCCCTATTTTTAGAAGTAATAAAAACTTTAAACTGATTTGATATGTACAAAAATTAAGAAGTTATGGGGGGTTTTCTGTTTTCACAAAACCCCTCCCTATTTCCCACCCCTTGGTCCGATTTTGCCCATTAACGAACTTGACCGAGATTTTATGCCCATTGATTTTATGTATCAGTTTGGAAGAGATTGGTGCAGAATTACGAAAGTTATCGTGTCCAGAAGAAAGTGATATATATAGATAGATAGATAGATAGATAGATAGATAGATAGATAGATAGATAGATAGATAGATAGATAGATAAAGATTTTTACTGAGGGTGGTTTTGGGTTCTAGGGGTCATGATCGGTGTAGATCTGCAAAATTTTTTCAGAAATTCCAACATAGGAACGATCCCAATAGGTAGTATTTCATACGAAATCTACCTAAAAGGATACCAAACTGGTAACCTTGCATTTGACATTTTTTTATTCTTATTTGATTAATACTAGTACTTAGTATGTACTACTGTAACTATGGATATATTATTGAGTTAAAACGATGAAAATTGTTTTTCACTGCATTTTTATGTTTTATATGAACAATAAACATTTATTTTGTTTTACCAAATATTCATGGTTATCTTCTTCCACTCTACTTATGCATAATATTCGTTGTAATATCATTAATTATACAAATCTTGTGATGTTGGAAAATGTAAATTAAGAGTCTTTAAATGTCTGAAAAAAGAAACATTTTGGGGTTCCAAGTTGTCGTAACTATAATACTTTTTTTTTTATAATGTCTTATTTTATATGATATTTATAATATGTTGCAAAGTTACCCTGCATGGTATGGATAACTTTCAACGAGGTTAAAATAACATTTTTTATTGTTTATATCATTATTATTCCTTAATTTCTGATAGTCATTCAATAATTTAGGATCATTTCTTCACTTTTATGCCACAAGTTGCAACAATATTCTTAAAATAAGAGTGGGCATCTGAAAATAGAGAAAATGTGGTTCAAAGTTACCCCTAATGACTGTACACATTTTAAGCATAATTTGAAACTACTTAGCGGGATAAACTGTAATCTTGGATTCGTATATTTCAAGCTCCTAAAAGTTGATTTGTATGAAAGAAAAAAAAAGCGTTACAAATATCATTCGTTTTGTAAATTAATGAATTCTAAAAAGTAGGATCTATAATACATCGATTTTTTAACGGAAATCTATTTTTAAATTGTGAATAAGCTAATCTAATATTACAGATCTTCCTGCAAAGTAGTTTTTGAATTATGTTTAAAAAACCAACCACATTGCAATTTTTTTTTTTTTTTTTTTTTTTTTTTTTTTTTTGCAGCCATTATAATTGATTTAAAATTAGCTAGCAGTTCCAAACTTAAAACTTGCATAATTCGTAAACCACTAGCCCGATTTACTTCCATTTTAATATTACATGGTAAAATTTACCGAAAAACATACAAAGGTATGATACAAAAATTGGATGATCGTGTTAAAAAAATATTTTTGCTTTCCGTTCAATTGTACAGAAAGCAAAAATTTTAAGTAGTAAAATTAATTTAACGCCCTAATCTTTCTTCTTATATAAGTTTGAAAAATATATAGTTTCCAGTCGAATGGCTCTTTATGTTTATTTCTGGGAGGATTTTGTGATTAAAATGGAAGAAGTGTTCTTTTTTTTCTTTTTCTTTCTTTCTTTCTTTCTTTTTTTTGCGGGGGGGGGGGGGGAGGGGGTCGATAAATTTTTAAACTAATGAATCAGGTCAAAATATTCAAGGCTTTTTTTTGTGGAAACTCTGCTAAGAACTGACCGTAATGTTAAAAATTGTAAGCAATTGATTCCTTTTTTTTATTTATTTACAGTGTATTCTAATTATTTTAAAATGAAAATAAAATTGAATAAATAATATAAAACGAAAGGCAATTTTTCATCTTGATTCAACATAAAATATATAATGTGAACATGGAAAAGGTCCACAATCTTATTTAAAGGGCGACTAATGTAATGAAAAAGATGTTATAAATTTAAAATATACACTTTATTTAAAAGTTCTTAGTACTTTCAAGCCTTCCAGGCTCATCATCAGAGAATATCCTAATAAATAAATGTTGTTTATTTATACAAATACGTGGCTTTGTTTTGAAAATGAGAGAGCCAATAATTCCTGGAGTTGAAAGTAGAAGTAACAGTAGTAATTTCTTGGATTGAATTTACTTAGAGGAAATA
The DNA here is from genome assembly GCA_963932465.1 of Maratus speciosus. Taxonomy (NCBI): domain Eukaryota; kingdom Metazoa; phylum Arthropoda; class Arachnida; order Araneae; family Salticidae; genus Maratus; species Maratus speciosus. Next base: position 558,192,765 of record OZ010789.1, read on the forward strand.
TATATTATTATTATTATTAATTGCAATTCCATTTATTTTATGACATCACTTTGTTTCTCATACGTCACTTTCCATGGACAGAAGAAAATATTTAACTTTTGTACTTTAAATTTTAATACGACACTTTGCTCAGGTTTTCAGGATTTATTTTCAGGATATTAAACCACAAACTGGGGATATTGTACGATAGGTCGTCGTTACTGTACTTGATTGCCTTTACACAAGATTTCTATTGATTCTCTTATATTGGATGGGCAATAATTGGATGCTGGGAATATGATTTTTGCCTGATCAAAATCTATTGCGATATTCTGATTGAAACTTAAACAAGAGAGTTGTGGATTAACAACAAAATTTTATGTCTGCTTTATGTTCTTTTATTCTATCTTTGAGTTTTCTTTTTGGTCATTCCGATGTACTCCATTAGTCTATTGCTATCAGTTCTAAAAGGAACGGTATATACACCAGCCATTCAACTTTCGGTGTTGAATCTATTTTCGTACAAATTAACTCTTTTAATTTTCTTGGTGGACTGGCTATTGAAATTGGGAAAAGATGGAAGTTTACCTTTGCTCAACGCTAATTTAATTAAAAACAACGAAAACCTCAACATTGACAGAAATGTATATAAAAAACCGATCAGATCAAATAATGCGATCCCATATAATACTTCATCCTCATTTTTATATAAAATTGCAGTTTACAAAATTTATATTAAACGAGCTTTTAAAGTATGTTCTGAAAAATATTTAGAAAAAGAGCTTAATATAATTAGAGATATCGCAGAGGAAAACGGCTTTTCAACAATCGTCATCAATAAACATATCTATAAATTCAGTTTTCATGACAATATCAAAAAAGAAAACCATAAAGAAATGATATACAAAAAGTTTAACTATCTCCCTGGTCTGTACGAAAAATTAAGATGTGCTCTACTGAAACATAATATAAATTTAATAGCCTGTCCACCAAGAAAATTAAAAGAGTTAATTTGTACGAAACTAGATCCAACACCGAAAGATGAATTGGCTGGTGTATATGCCATTCCTTTTAAAACAATAGACTAATGGATTACATGTAGATCGGTATGACCAAAAAGAAAATTCAAAGAAAGAATAAAAGAACACAAAGCAAACATAAAATTTTGTCGTCTATCCATAGACCAGTGGCTGAGAGGTTCTGCTCTCGAAGCTGGTAGACGGGAGGTGCTGGGTTCGAACCCAATCGCGCCCGTCGGCCTAATCGTTCGGAGTTTTCGTGGTTTTCTTCGAACCTTGGATTTCCAAGCGTTAATATGGGTTAGGTTCCCTTAGAAAGACCTCCACGAAGGGCACTCCCCCTGGGCCTATATCCCTCGTGCAGATAATTGGCCGTCATAAATACAACCAACCAACCAATCGTCTATCCATAGCGCTCTGTCGTTTAAGTTTCAATCAGAATATCGCAATAGATTTTGATCAGGCAAAAATTATATTCCCAACATTAAATTATTACGCATCCACTATAAGAGAATCAATAGAAATCCTGTGTAAAAGCAATCAAGTATGTAACGACGCCCTATCGTACAATATCCTCAGTTTGTGGTTCAATATCCTGAAACTAAATCCTGAAAACCTGAGCAAAGTGATTGTATTAAAATTTAAAGTACATAAGTTAAATATTTTCTTTTACCCAGGGAAAGTGACGTATGAGAAACAAAGTGATGCCATAAAATAAATTGAACTACAATTAATAATAATAATATATATTTCCTCTAATTAACTTCAATCCAAGAAATTGCTACTGCTACTTCTACTTTCAACTCTAGTAATTATTCGCTCTCTCATTTTCAAAACAAAGAGCCTGTTCAGAGGTGCTGAAAACGCCTCGCGCGCGCTCAGAAGTTTTTGCCATGGAGTAGGTCATATCGAAGAAAGGAAATTTTAAAATAATTCAATTATTTCATTAGTTTTATGGTTCAAAACAGGTAAAACCAACGACTATATTTCTTTATCCTTCCAAAACATGGTTTTCGTAACAGAAATACATGCCTATGTTCACACAGATAAAATCCAAAATATTCCGGAGAAATATCACGTGACCTACTTCATCTACTTTAGCCCGTTCAGTATTTAAAATCAATTAACCAACCGCACACAAATTTGACGCGGACTGCTCAAAAAATTTATGTGGGCGATTTGATCACGTGATTGTGCGCTTTGTGCTTATGTTTTATTGGTTGTGCTTTGTTTGGTAGGTTGATTGATACAATTTAACAATTCAATTGGTGCTACAAATTTTTAACAATTTTCTTTTAATTTATTTAAAAATGATTTATCAGTTGCTTTACATTTTTCGTGATAAATAGAACGCTGTTAATAAACCAAGATTGTTATATCAACGTATTACGAGATTTATGTGTAATATGGATATGGATTAATTGGATAATGGATTTCAATGGAATTTGCACTGATAGTTAGACAATTTTTCAGAGAAGTTTTTAGTATACGTATTTCTTATTTTATGATTGCATATTTTAATACCGTGTGGATAATAGACCAAAATACATCATAAAACATGAGAAACAAATGGCACTCAAAATCCTGTTAGTATGCAGGGACCGATTAACCTCTGAAGTCATGCGAAGCAGTTTCATTTCGGGGGTCCCTTTCATTCGAGAAGTGTTTTCTATTCGAAATCCCGAAAACTCACCAATGCTACAAATATTATTCACTGGCTCAGCTGAATTCACATTAAAGAAAGTTTTTTTTATGTTCTACTTACAAAAAAATAGGATACAATCAGTGCAAAAATGATTTTGCATAGTATTAGCGTAAAAATGTAATTTGGATAAAAAGTTTGAATTCAGGATGCATGCACAACATAAAATATTAATATTATACGTTGTGCATGCAAGCTAAATTCAATATGTAAAATAAACAATGCATCTAAAATAATGAACAGACTGGAGAATTGTGATCATGTGGTTGAAACTGACCTACTAACGAAAAATTAATTTGTAATGAAAGGTATTTTTATATAAAACACTTAAAACCATATATATATGTGTGTAAATAAGTTAATAATTTGAAAAGAAACTAAATAGAATTTTGGAATGGAATTAATTCGATATAAAATTTGGGGCCTCTGTTTTCTCAATTTCGTGTCCCTTCTAATTTTCTAAGGGAAGCACATGCTTTTCGTGCCTATTTGATAATCAGGGCCTGTTAGTATGAGCAAAATACTACTTATACTTTTAGTAGAAAGTTTATAAACATTCTAATCATACTTTATTCACCACAAAACTAGATGCAAAACGCCATATTTTATATCTTTAAAAAATATATGTGCAGATATTTTTAGTTAAAATAATGTGCATCTATTACATTTATTTTTATAATATTTTCCATGTTGATTTTAACACCGTAAAATATGATTTGCACCCCAGTCTTTACAAAAATTCACTCCTAAAGTACTAACAAAAAAAAAAAAAAAAAACATCAACAAATTATCCTACGCGCAAACGGTGGCCGAGATGTTCTGCTCTCGAAGCTGGTAGACGGGAGGTGCTGGGTTCGAACCCAATCGCGCCCGTCGGCCTAATCGTTCGGAGTTTTCGTGTTTTTCTTCGAACCGTGGTTTTCCATGCGTTAATACGGATTAGGTTCCCTTAGAAAGACCTCCACGGAAGACACTCTCCCTAGGGCCTATATCCCTCGTGTAGATAATTGGCCGTCAAAAATCAACCCAACCCAACCCTACGCGCAAACGTATATTTTCGAAAGGCGTTCAAATGTAAAACTTTCATTGCGAAATACCTCATTTTCTCGTATTTAAGTAAGTATTTTATTATTATAATAAAAATACATATGCTTCTGTATTGTTAATATAAAAATTTATCTTTATCAAAAATATCTTATTTATTATGAAAAATATAAAGCAACCAATTAAAAAAAAAATTATAACATAATTTGGGACCCAAAGGATTCGAACCCAAAGACCCTAATCTCGAATTCAAAGCGCTATCCATTCAGCCATCTAACTCACGTTTTATTTGCAACAAATTATCTTTATAATTAGATTAGCACCATAATTATATCAAACCGTGATTTGTTCGTGAACACGCTGAACGTTTATTGCATCCACGATAAAGACCCACTCCATGTTTCTGTCTCCTGAGCTCGCGCGCGTGCTCCTTGAACGCACTCATAGTCACGTATTTGTATAAATAAACAACATTTAGTTATTAAGATATTCTCTGATGATGAGCCTGGAAGGCTTGAAAGTACTAAGAAGTTTTAAATAAAATGTACATTTTAAACTTATAACATCTTTTTCATTACATTAGTCGCAGGGATGTAGTGGAGGGTATACGGGGGTATACGCCGTATACCCTCTGGACTTTTTTAAGGAACACCGTATACCCTCTGTTTCTCAAGAAAGCTGTAGTATAGTATTATAGACTAGGGCAGGGATGGCGAACCCATGGCACGCGTGCCGAACTTGGCACGTAAGAAAACTTCTCTGGCACGCGAAAAAACTTAGACTATATTCAGTTTATGGAGAACTATCCATCTTTTGTTTGTTTATTTATTTTTTATTTTTTTTACAAAAAGTATGGTTTTGTGTAGCATGTATATTAATTTACTTTAAAATAATCCGTTACTTTTGAATGATTTAAGGTATTATAAATTTTAATAAAAGAATCTTGTAGCGTCATTTTCTTGCCAAACCATACAACCTAAGGATTTTTCAATTTATTTTGCTTCTTTATCAAATGTCAAAGGCCTTAATTTGGAAAATTGAATTTTAAGATATTAATATGTACCTGATTGACACGCTTTCTGCTGCAGATTAGGTTTATTTTATTTAGGTTTAAGGTTTAAACTTATTTTATGTTTTATTATATTTGTTTTAATTTTGAAAATTGAATTTCAGTTGTTAGTGTAAATAATTATATATCTAGTGAACCTGCTTCTACCTAAAGAACTAAAAATGATCTGATTCGGAAGTAATACAATAAAATAAAAACTCATTTATAGAGTATTAATACGGAATTTGATGTGACATGGCTATATTGTTGAGTAAAAACAGCGTAATAAACAAGTTAGGAATCGAATTTAGTATACCTGTAAAAATATTTAAGTAAACATTCTATAAACATTAATTATTGGATTGTATCTACATTAAAATGTTCCTGGTACGTTAGAATTTTGGTTCATAATAATTTTGAAATTTTTGGCACGCATACTCAATAAGGTTAGCCATCCCTGGACTAGGGTATACCCTCTGCTTTGAGCGTATACCCTCTGCTTTTTTTACGACTACACCACTGATTAGTCGCCTTTTAAGTAAGATTGTGGACCTTTTTAATGTTCACATTATATATTTTAAAATTGAATATTTACTAGATGCAAAAAATTTGTCAAATTGTTCCAAATACATTTTGAAATTTATTCTAATATTTTTGAAACAAAAAAACTGTAATGTAAAATACAGTTTAATAGCTCTTCAGTTTAATAAATCTTACAAAAATGATTCATCGTCGAACTCTTTCATTTATTTAATTTTTCTTGTTACCAATAATTTTTCTCCAATGCAATGATTCTAAGTTGGTGCTGCCATCTTTTGCAGATACGACTAACTCGAAATCCAATCCTTCTTTAAAAATGTTAAACTACTTAAACTTATCTGCAATTATTATTATTGCATAAAATAAAATAAAATAAAGTTGTATAAATAATATGTATAAAAAAAGAAAATAAATAAGAACTTAGATTAGTTCTCCAACCTGCAAGCACATTCTGAAGAACACATATTCACAAATAACTGGAAATTTTGAAGTGGCTCAGAAATACTCACAGTTAAAACATGAAACTATTTCTAAAAGATAAATAAAAGCTGAGTTTATTAGATCGAATTTTTTAAGGTATTACCGATTTTTGTTCATCTAAATATTTGTGAAAAAATCGCATGTCAAAAGAAAAAAAAATCATATTTATACTATCAAAGCAATTCACAGCAGATACGATTCTCAAAGGAAAAATAATCTATAGTAAATTGTAAGTGCTTTATTGTTCTACAAAGTGAAATAAAATCATTTTATATCTGAACATTTTAAAAATAAATCCTACTGATTAAATTATTTTTGCAGTTAAATGAAAAATATAATTATTTAAATTCTCTGAATGGCAACATTATATTAATATTTAAATTCAACACTGTCAATGTGTACATGATTTGGTAATTCATTATTAAAATTTTATAATGAATGAATATTTTTGTATAATTTTGAGATTGAAATAAATTAATGCAGATCATGCATTTTAATTATTTCATTTGAGATTATTGTGCAATTTTATAGTAAAAAAAAAAAAATGTAAATATTAAACAATGCATTTATAATTTATATTAAAAATAGCTAAAACATTTCGATAAGAAAATGTTTCTATTTTTATACAATGAAAATTTATAAACATTGTGTGCCTTCTCTTTAAAAGAGCCCGAGTGTGCAAAAAAATTGTTTTTAAATATTAAGAACATTTTTTTAGTCACATAGACATCACTAAAAGCACAAAAATTGGGTGAGAAACTAGGCGCAAAACCTTGTAGTGTCATTATTTTCATACATAATGAAACAATTCCAGTATACTTTAAAAAACTTGAGTAACCTGAGTACCTGAGTAAATATTTTAGAAAACGCATAACACATTTGCAAACCACATTTCAGTAATTACCGTCGACTGACGGAAAAGTACACCAATTCTTTTGTGGAGCCCTGTATTTAATGAATAGATTTGTGCATATTCTATATAGTACGCTAAAATTTAGTGTAATATTAAAAAGCATAATAGGAGGAAAATTCTCCTTCAGCAATTTTTAATAGCAAAAGACGGAAACATACTTGATCCTTTTTTTTTTTTTTTTTTTTTTTGTACGGCTTAGTATATTATCTACTAAGCATTTTTATACACGCCTCATATTAAGCTAAAATTTAATTCAGGCTCAAATATGCTTAAAACTAACTGAAATGACATTTCCTTCCAAAAATTATTCTCCCTAGATGGTCATTTTTCCATTTCTTTGCGTGGCCGTGTATAATGTTTTATTTATATTCCGCAAACATCTCATAATATACTACATCTAATTCAACTTGAATTAAAACTGATTGAAATCACATTTCTTTCCAGAAGTTAACCTCCCTAGATGGTCATTTATCCATTTCTTTGCGTGGCACTGTATATGATTATATTTATATTCCACAAACATCTCATAATATACGTACTGCATGTAATTCAACTTGAATTAAAACTCTCATAATCATCAATTGAAAACTACATTTAGGCAATTCAGGCGCATTCTCAGTAATGCTTACGAATTATTTTGTGTAGTCCTATATATGAAATATAGCATTTATAAACACAATGTATTATGCGAAAATTTAATTAAGCTATAAAACGTATACCATAACTGAAATCGGACTTCCAGCAATTATGGCTAATAGACTGTACATTAGATACTTGGACACTTAGATACACTACTGTAACCGAAATCTTTTGTGTTTCCTATAAATGGACGCTAAATGCTATGTACATTATCAACAACCCCTATAGTCATACTATGACTATAGGGGGTGTTGACATTATACTCTACAGCAAATATCTTACAGTAAATCTTAGCAATGTCCGCAAGAAATGCGACACATCTCGACAAAATAACGCTTCGCAGTAGAGGCAAAAGAAAAAGTGGCATGTTTTAACTGTAACATGAAACTATAGCACATAGGTTTAGATGAATTAGTACAAATGTCCATAAAAGGGTAAAACGCTTAAGAATGAAGACCTAGATGAGGTTTAGAGGGTTGAGTAATTTTACCTCCACACACAATTTGCGGTCACGAATGGGCATATAGCGTAATAAAGCGATTTTCCGGATAAATACATGTATGAAGCTCTTTCTGTAGCAAGAGACTAACCCATCAGTCGAATAAAAAGCAAATAAATTTTTGCGATTTGACACTTTTTTGCAGTTGAGCATAATATGTACGAATTTCATTCCATTTTAAATTATGTAACATAATTAAAATACGCTACAAACAGTTATCCCTGTAAACCATTATGTAACGACATCTTTTGTCTGACCCCGAAAATCAAGAATAAATGCTTTGCATCACATATTATATAGAATGAATATTTAAGTGCACCTCATCAATGCATATCAATTTCATTATGTTTGAAATAATGTAACATCATAAAAAGGCATTTGAAACCTTTTTTTCACATTGACCGCAATATAATAGATAATTGTAGAGTTTCCCTGTAAACGAAGTACAAATGCTGTTCATGTGAAAACCAATTAAGGGTAATCCGAGTATATTTACGAGAGTTACAGTACGGACAGGCAAACCGAAGTAGATGCTTTTCATCGACATTGAAAAATGTTAACAAGTCGGAAATTGCACTTCAAACGTGGCAAATGAGATGCGTTCGTACTAAGAATAGTTTTATAAATATTCCGATCTGGGTTCAATAACCGTTGCACTCTCAGGCATATATGCATGAATACAAAATTTATTACGATTAAATATATTATATTCAGTAATAGAGGGAAATATGATTCCATCTTAAATATGACGTTAACTCATAGCAACCTAGAAGCATTACCAATCATGGGATATCGTTAAATTAATTGCGTATGATATGATTTATTAGAATGAAGAAAACTTTCATTAATAGGTTTTTAAGTTTGGTTCGATTTTCATAAAATTTGAAACGACACCACAAAATTCTGCAACGATTGTATCTATCAAATTTCAAACCATTCGTTTGGGTAGTTTTTGCGCTGTTATAAGCAGACAGACGGACGGACCAGACGACTATCATAGTATTTATGTAATTAAGAATGCACCTAAAAATGGATAGATGGGAAGGAATATAACAATTAGCAAGAACAATTTGTAAATTTTCTTTGGCTACAGAAGGATACAAAAATGTTCCATTGAAAAGTAGATGAAATTAAATTCTCTAAATGGACATTTTATTTGGAAAAACAATTTCACGTAACTAACAATAATTAGAATTTTTTTTTTATGAAGTCATTAAGTACCATACATGTGTTTGTAAACTAGTAAATATGCAGATCAGGAGCCTCAACGTCATCTTTGCAAGTCATTGTTTTTTAACACTCATTGCGTAATATTCAACTTCCTACAAATCGCTTTTTAAAGTTTTCAAATTACATAAATATTTATAAGAATACAACATACTTCGTAAAGTTTCAGAAATTAAAAGTGTTAAATAAGTGGTTATACATTGATGTTCTGAAATTCTGATGAGCTACTTATTCTGGTAACTTTTTAAATCAAAAATTTCATTTCTTCAGGGGGGCTCTGCCCCCCCCCCCCTGAACCCCCCGTAGTCTATTTAAATTTATATTCGTAATTTTTTATTGATTGTGCGGATGGTTATGGTATATCTTAGATTTTTTTTACGCTGTGATTTATAAGGATAAGCATAAGGTTTTTTTTTTTTTTTTTTTTTTTTTTTATTATAATTAATAAAATTTAAATTTAAAATAAAATACTCATGTTAACCGTACACAGACAATAAATCTTCAAGTGACGCCAAAAATGTAACCTTAAAATCCGCTACATTCGGCACAACACAACGACGTGTTTAATATTTTTAGTAATACAGTTTTTAATTCATAATACAATGAAATGCTACCTTAGAATGCTTATTGCTTAAATATAAGCAGCTCATTTTCATTTTACAGAAAAAATGCACGGATGAAGTCAAAGAATTCGGTTCCTGTTCCACGTGCTTCTTTTGTTTGGGCCGAATGAGGGCATTTAAATCTGAGCGATATCGCACATCGTATTGCAAACTGTTTTTACGGCATACTGCATCTCCATCTATCTCTTTCCTCCGTGAATAATAGTTAATTTTATTTTACCCAAGATCTTTTTATTCCAGCATCTTTGCTTTCGATAAATGACGTCTAATTCACCTGCTATGCGTACTTACTCAAAACTTTTCATCTTGTTATATTAAGAAATACTCGAGAGTTTTCTTTTTATTTCCAATATGCCGCCATATTAATTTTTCATTTTCATGTTTCACGACAAAACATTTCAATTGAAAATTGTTTAAAAGAAAATATTATTCCGGGTTTTGATTTTCTTGGCAACAATTAAAGAAACATTGGTAAATGTTATGGAAAAATGTTACGTTATTCTCTATGAAAATAATGAACTTTTGTATTTTTAAGCAAAATATTTGAATAAAATAAATAAAATAAATGAAATATTGCCTATTTTTATTTCTGGGCTAAAATCCATCTATATGCAAATATACAAATGCATTAATTCATCCGTTTTGACGTTGGCTTTACTCAAACATTATATACGCAATTATACTAATATTATTAGGACCAAATACGTTGCTAGGCAACAGATGAAAGAAGAGGAAAAAAATGAAATATGCATTATGTCAAATTGATAAAACAAAATGCTTTATATTATTTGAAAACATGCATAAAATTCCCCCCCCCCCCCAATATTATAAACCTAATAAAAAAAAATCTCGCAAATACATTGACAAAATTTCAAACTAATTGGAATAATTGCCGAAACGTCTGTGAAGGCTTACTGTGGAGACCCGGAAAGTTTTTGGTTTCTGTCTGTTAGTCTGTCTGTCCCGCGATAACTGTCGTAAAAAACATCCGATTAGCTTGAAATTAAGGAGGCATGTTGGTGACGTCACCGGATTTAGCTGTATAGTTTTTGGTTAAATTTGGTTCATTCGTTCGGAATATATAAAACATTTTATTTTCCGCCTTAATGCTTTCCTATAGCAATTCAGACGATTTTTCCATTTTTATTTGTTGAAAAGAAATGGCTCATATGATTAAAAGATTTAAATGATAAATTATGGATGATGGAATTTCCTAATTAGAACCATACATTATTCATATTAGTTTGAAATTTTGTGTATACATTTGTCAGAGTTTTTAAATTCGGTGTATATCTTATGGAGGGATTTTATATATGTGTTCCAATAATATAAAATACTTTCTTTTTTTAATTTACTTTTTTTCAATCACATATTTCATTGTCTTAATTTTATTTTAACTGTTTCCTAGCAACGGAAAGGTCAATTTGATCTCATATATCAAAAATAAAACAAATACGCTTTGAGGTTGAAATAAAAGGGCTTGTGTTATGATATTAATTCTTATTAAAAAAAAAAAAAAAAAAAAAAAAAACGTTATTAATATTTCACGGTTTATCATCTGGACGCAGCTAACAGAAATATTTAATTTTTAATCGAAAATTTCAATGAGAAAAAAAAAACTTTTGAAAAGCAAATTGATAGTAAATGTCAAAATTATGCATCGCAAAATTATCGCTGTCGAAAAGGACGTCATTGTATCGGGAAATAAATATTTTCATTCTTAAAAACAAACATTAACTAGATTGCCTGAAAAAATATTTTTCGACGAGTGTTAGTTCTTTAATGCCGCCTCATTTCAGAAAATATGAATGAAAAATTTTTTATCTTTAAAGGGAAATTACATTTTCGTTCGTAAAACCTAAACTTTTAATATAATTGCGTCAATGTAAATCCTTTTCTGCCCACCAGTATTGAAGAATAGGGTGGGCCGAAAAAACTTTTTTTTTTTATTTTCGATGATGGGTAGTGCGGAAAAGTGGCCACTAGTGGCACCTAGTTCACACAAAAAAATTGAGATTTTTAGGACAATTACTATATTTGCCGCTTTTGGCTTGAAGTTTTGCTAAAATGCTGCTTTTTGAACTTTTTTAGCAAAAATTTTTTAAATGTTAAATTAAACTTATTTTAATTGTATTTACTTGAAAAGGCATATTTAATGTTCCAAATGTATAAATAAGCTCTGATAATGTATTATTTAATTGCTATGTGTATTTTAAATTAGACGATTTGTATAGCCTTTTCGCGTTTAAGTGAGCAAAAGTTGCATGTATTATTTGAATCTTTCAACGGTTTCTCTCTTTTGTCTCGTTTATGTCCCTTCGTCTTCCTTATTTTTTTCAATGCTTTAAGGGTCATATATTTGGGTGACGGACAGCAGAATATATCAGAAACAGATCTGGAAGGAGAGAAGGGGGTGAGGCGAGAACTTAAGCGAACGCAGTGACTCATCGCAATGTTGGGGGAGTGAAGGAGGAAATACAAGAGGAATGAAAGTGCGATAAGGGATGCTTATCATTTTACAGTGCTCGGTTTCCCTGTGACATTTGTTCTGTGTAAAAGTAAAACCTTTTTCTCGTGCAATACATTGCTTTTTCGATCGTTTAACGTACCTTTACTGTGTTTTGTGCGTTTTATTACGAGGAGTTTAGAAATGGATAGTGCGAAAGTTCATGATCATGTAAAGACATGTGATAACGTGAAAAGTAGCCATTTTGGGGCACCGTGCAAATTGAAAGGCTTGCAATTGCCAACTAATGCTGACATCATGATTCACTACTATTGGTTGCGAAGCGATATAGAAGAAAATCGAGATATTTATCTTCAACCAGTGGATGATATTATTAAAAAGGTAGGTGAAAAAGTTTCCGGAATCTGGATTAAATCTTCCATATCAGTGGTTTATCAACGAACAATTAACGGAAAGATTAAAAAACTATTACAATGAGTGTAGATCATTGGAGAAATCTTGTAAACATACGAGCGTTAGAGGCAAGGCCATCCGCGAAGATTTCGTACGAAATGCGGAAACCTCTCTCTTGGACATTGCAGCTTGTAAGTGTAAAGGGTGAACAATTGTAGCTGCGACATCAGATGTAAAGTTCCACATCGGGAGGTGAACTTCTTGAAGGATCAAAGAACTGTTCGAAAAATGTTTATCAGAAATACTGATTTAAAAACAAGCAAAACCCTTGCAAAGAAAATATCGCGGAAAATGAAATTGGATACAATTTCAACGAGGAATAGTGGTTCTGCGACAAAGCCTTCAACAAGTGGAGTTAGATCCAGATGGAAGACAGTTATATTGTTGGAAGATTCAAGTAGTGGGAGCTTTCAAGCAAGCAGTTCGACTGAATCTTAATTTGAACCTGGCCCTTCAAAGCCAAACACTCCTAAACACATATTCCTGTCTCACACTGCGTCTGCCATGTCTCAGGGAAACTGAGCACTGAAAATAATAAGCATCCCTTATCGCACTTTCTCACCCCTTGTATTTCCTCCTTCACTCCCCAACATCGCGATGAGTCACTGCGTTCATTTAAGTTCTGGCCTCACCCCCTTCTCTCCTTCCAGATCTGTTTCTGAGGGATTCTGCTGTCCGTCACCCAAATATATAACCCTTAAAGCATCGAAAAAAATGAGTAAAACCAAGGGACATAAACAAGACAAAAGAGAGAAACCGTTGAAAGATTCAAACAATACATGCAACTTTTGCTCACTTAAACGCGAAAAGGCTATAAAAATCGTCTAATTTAAAATACACATAGCAGTTATATAATACATTATCAGAGCTTATTTATACATTTGGAACATTAAATATGCTTTTTCAAGTAAATACGATTAAAATAAGTTTAATTTAACATTTTTTAAATTTTTGCTAAAAAAGTTCAAAAATCAGCCTTTTAGCAAAACTTCAAGCCAAAAGCGGCAAATATAGGAATTGTCCTAAAAATCTCAAATTTTTTGTGTGAACTTGGTGCCACTAGTGGCCACTTTTCCGCACTACCCATCATCGAAAATAAAAAAAAAGTTTTTTTCGGCCCACCCTATTGAAGAATAAAGCTCGGAAGTGTAAAAAGATTTACCATAATCATTAGCGCAATCAATAAAAAGTTACATATGTAAATTAATGAGACCACGGGGGGTTCAGGGGGGCGGAGCCCCTCTGAATACTGTATTATTTACAAAAAATACCAGAATTAGTAGCTCATGAAAATTCAAAATATCCTTCCATAACAACGTTTTTAATTTAACGCTTCTAATGTCTGAAAACTTCGTATTTTTTATTCTTATAAATAATTACGTAATTGGAAAACGTTAAATTGCGGTTTGCAGGAAATTGAATATTACTAGAGTGTGTCTAAAAACAATGAATTGCAGATCTGACGTTGAGGCTCCTGATCTGCAGATGTACTAGTTGCCGAAACGTCAGTGAAGGCTTACTGTGGAGACACGAAAAGTTTTGATTTCCGCTTGTCCGTCTGTCTGTCTGTCTGTTCCGCGATAACTGCCGCAAAAAGCATCCGATCGGCTTGAAATTAATTGGGCATGTTGATGAGGTACTCGGACTTACCTGTATAGTTTTTGGTTAAATTTGGTTCATTCGTTCGGGAAATATAGAACATTTTATTTTGCTCTGTAATGCTTGTCTATGACAAGTCAGACGATTTTCAAATTTTCATTTGTTGAAAGAAATGGCTCTTATAAAAATTGGATTTAAATGGTATGGATGCTGAAATTTTTAAATAAGATTATTAAATTATTCCAATTAGTTTGAAATTATGTCAATATATTTGCGAGATTTTTTAAATTAGGTTTATAATTTTGGGGGAAACTTTATGCATGTTTTCCAATAATATAAAGCATTTTGTTTTATCAATTTGACATAATACATATTTCATTTTTTACCTTTTCTTTCATCAGTTGCCTAGCAACGAATTTGGTCTTAATAATATTAGTATAAATGCGTCTATAATGTTTCAGTAAAGCCAACGTCAAAACGGATGAATTAATGCATTTGTATTTTTGCATATAGATGAATTTTAGCCCCAGAAATAAAAATAGGCAATATTTTATTTATTTTATTCAAATATTTTGCTTAAAAATACAAAAGTTCATTATTTTCATAGAGAATAATGTGACATTTTTTCATAAAATTTATCAATGTTTCTTTAATCGTTGCCAAGAAAATCAAAACCCTGAATAATATTTTCTCTTAAACAATTTTTAATTGAAAGATTTTGACGTGAAACAGGAAAATGAAAAAAAAAAATTAAGAATAAAAAAATTAATATGGCGACATATTGGGAATAAAAAGAAAACTCTCAAGTATTTCTTAATATAACAAGATGAAAGGTTTTGAGTAAGTACGAATAGCAGATGAATTATACGTCATATATATAAAAAAAAAGATGTTGGAATAAAAAGACCTTGGCTAAAATAAAATGAACTATTATTTACTGAGGAAAGAGATAGATGGAGATGCGGTATGCCGTAAAAACAGTTTGCAACATGATGTGCGTTATCGCCCAGATTTAAATGCCATCATTTGGCCCAAACAAAACAATCACGTGGAACAGGGACCGAATTCTTTGACTTCATACGTGCATTTTTTCTGTAAAATGAAAATGATCTGCTTATATTTAAGCATTCTAAAGTAGCATTTTATCGTATTATGAATTAAAAACTGTATTACTAAAATATTTTTCTTTTCTTTCTTTCTTTTTTTAAGCACGCCGTTGTGTTTCGGTCGAATGTAGCGAATTTTAAGGTTACATTTTTGGCGTCACTTCAAGATTTATTGTTTGCGTACGGTTAACATGAGGATTTTATTTTCAATTTTCAATTTATTAATTTATTAAAAAAAAAAAAAAAAAAAAAAAAAAAAAAAAAAAAAAAAAAAAAACTTATGCTTATTCTTCTAAATCACAGCGTAAAAAAAAAAAAAAAAAAAAAAAAAAAAAAAAAAAAAAAATCTATGATATACTATAACCATCCGCACAATCAATAAAAAATTACGAATATAAACTTAAATAAACTACGGAGGGTTCAGGGGGCACAGCCCCCCTGAAGAAATGCAATTTTTGATTAAAAAAGTTGCCAGAATTAGCAGCTCATCAGAACTTCAGAACATCAGTGTATAACCACTTGTTTAACTCATTTAATTTCTGAAACTTTACGAAGTATTTTGTATTCTTATAAATATTTACAAAAAGGACTGACTGATTTTAAAATTCAATAACTTCCAAACGGTGGCAGATATTAAAAAAAATTCTTGCAGGAGGGTTATGCATAAAGTCAAAAGTTTTATTACAGTGATTTTCGATTTTAGTTCGAATTACAAACAATAGATGGCGCTGTAAGCAATAGTCGCTAAATACAGGCTCGATTTTTGGTCCTTTCTGTTGTTCCATGCAGAAAAAGGAGATGGAAATGTATTATCCGGGCCACGAAGTACCAAAAATCGAGCCTGAATTTAGCCTCTATTGATCGCAGCGCCATCTATTGTTTGTAATTCGAACTAAAATCGAAAATCACTGTAAAAAAACGTTTGACTTTATGCATAACCCTCCTGCAAGAATTTTTTTAATATCTGTCACCGTTTGGAAGTTATTGAATTTTAAAATCAGTCAGTCCTTTTTGGGACACCCTGTATGTAATTTGAAAACTTTAAAAAGCGATTTGTAGGAAGATGAATATTATGCAATGAGTGTTAAAAAATAATGACTTGCAAAGATGACGTTGAGGCTCCAGATCTGCAGATTTACTAGTTGCCGAAACGTCAGTGAAGGCTTACTGTGGAGACACGAAATGTTTTGATTTCCGTTTGTCTGTCTGTCTGTCTGTCTGTCTGTTCCGCGATAACTGCCGCAAAAAGCACCCGATCAGCTTGAAATTAATTGGGCATATTCGTGAGATACCCGGACGTAGCTGTATAGTTTTTGGTTAAATTTGGTTCATTCGTTCGGAAAATATGGAAGATTTTATTTTTCTTTATAATGCTTTTCTACGGCAAGTCAGACGATTTTCAAATTTCCATTTGTTGAAAGAAAATGGCACGTTTGATTCATGGATTTAAATGTCAAATTATGGATACTAAAATTCCAAATAAGGGTTTTAAATTATTCCTATTATATTGAAGTTTTATCAATATATCTATCAGATTTTTTTATTTACGTGTATAATGTTTTTAGGACATTTATACATGTATTCCAATAATATAAAGAATTTTTAAATTAATTTTCTTGTTTTATATGATACATATTTCTTTTTTTTTTTCCTTTTCTTCGTTGCCTAGCGACTGTTATTCGTAGCCTATCATTGCGTCAAATATGAATGAAGTTAGTAAATTACGTTAATTTTGTTGCAGATACTATTAAAAGGCTATCACAAAAAATATTTTATCGCGCCAAATCGATGCAATTTATGCAATTAACAGTGGGCACGATAATGAATTATTTTCCAGTAGATTTATAGATCTCCAGATATGCATATTTTGGGGGGCTTTTAATATGTTATTGCTATCGCATGGATTAGGATGTTTAAACTAATGTTTAACCATACTATAAGTGAAAAAAAAGTACAGTTAAAGGCATGTAAATCCTTTTTAACACTTTCCAACATGGATGAAAAGTATTTATGACTTCAGTTTTTCTATCTGTCGATTGCCGTGTTTCTCTACATGCTCTAACTCGCGCAAATATAGTCGGGATTACATGTAATTGATATACGTTATTGAGGTTTGCCAAAGTATGTTTGTTATTAAAAATGAAGAGTGTAGCATTCATAGCTTAATTACAGGGGCACTCAAAACTATTCCGTTACATTATAGTCTTTGGGAAAAATCGTCTGCGGTGTATTTTAATAATGTTACACAATTTTAAACGTAATGAAATTTATATACTTTATTAAGGTGCACTAGAACCTGGTTACTATAAAATATGTTATGTGTAGCACTTACAGCATGCGCACAGGGAACTCAAAAGTATTCATAATATTACAATCTTTGAAGAAAATCCTTTTGTGGCGTTTTTTAATGATGTTACTCAGTTACAAAATAATAAAATTGATATGTATTTTTGAACATTTTTGTAGTATATGGGGTGCAAAGCATATGTTTTTTTCAGGGTCACACAAAAGTGGTCGATTAAAATGTGGTCTACGGGGGAAAAAAACTAACTCCTCACAGCTTATTTTAACACATTAGCGACGGGAAACGAGAATTCTCGTTTTTATTCAGAATACATTATTGGCTAAGGGAGTGACTTCTACCTTACAGAAAAGACATTTATATTGTGTTGTCCATATTTTTTATAGATTGTAAGACATTATATATTACATCCGTACATTGAAAGATATTTACTGCTGCATAAACATGAAAAACATATCTCAGAAACCAATTTCCGAGACACTTTCAGAAGAGGGAGGAGCTTCTACTGTTTTTAAACCCAGATTTAATTAAATTGCCTGTCGTCAGTGTGTTAATTGTGTTGCACTAATTCAAACATTATGAAATTAAATTACATTACTGCGGTTGACTACAAGAAGCTTGAATATGATTTGTATCGTATTTATCGTTCATTTATAGGGTCACATAAAAAATTTCGGATGCAGTTCTGGTCTATTAGGGATGATTGCTGAAGAGCATTTTCGATTATGGTGTGCGTTTTAACGTTAAGTAAATTTGTGCTTAATAAGTAGTGCTTAAATATTGTATAGACCATGTACAGGGATACACAAATGAATTCGTAAATATAAATGAAAATGAGCGCGAATTGCTTCAGTGTGTGTTTTTTTTTTTTTTTTTTTTTTTGAGTTATGTATTTCCCACCCCAATTACATTTAGTATACTAACAAATGTTTGCAGAATTTAAATAGAACCATATACAGGACTCCGCAGAAACTGGATATATGGTGCACACTATGCATACTAATCCCGGAAATGTGATATGAGCAGTTTTAAGAGGGTTTTTTGTCTGCATTAAATTTAAATGTTATAGACGACGCGTAAAAATCTTCACGTAATATACAGGACTGTAGAAAATAATTCATGTACGTTTCCGTCTATTGGTAGAATTTACTAAAGGACATTAACACAATTAATTGATAATTACAAATGTAAATTAAATTACACTACGAAGGGGTTCAGGGAGGCTCTGCCCCCCTGAAGAAATCTACTTTATTATCTAAAAATTACCAGAATAAGTAGCTCATGAGATTTTCAGAATACCATTACATAACAAGGGGTTTAATTTAACGCTTCTAATGTCAGAAACCTTCGAAATATTTTTTCGTTTTATAAATGTTTATGTAATTTCAAAACTTTAAATTTCGTTTTTTGTAGAAAGATTAATATTACTCAAAGGGTGCTAAACACAATGAATTGTAGAGCTGACGTTGAGGCTCCTGATCTGCAGATTTACTAGTTGCCGAAACGTCAGTGAAGGCTTACTGTGGAGACACGAAAAGTTTTGGTTTCTGTTAGTCTGTCTGTTAGTCTGTCTGTCTGTTCCGCGATAACTGCCGCAAAAAGCATCCGATCGGCTTGAAATTCACTGGGCATGTTGATGAGGTACCCGGACTTAGCTGTATAGTTTTTGGTTAAATTTGGTTCAGTCGTTCGGAAAATATGGAACATTTTATTTTGCTCTATAATGCTTTTCTATGGCAAGTCAGACGATTTTCAGATTTTCATTTGTTGAAAGAAATGGCTCATATGAGAAATGGATTTAAATTGTAAATTTTTGATGCTGAAATCTATAAATAAGATTATTAAATTATTCCAATCAGTTTGAAATTTTGTCAATATAGATGCGAGATTTTTTTAAATTGGATTTATAATATTGGGGGGGAATTTTATGCATGTTATCCAATAATATAAAGGATTTTGTTTTATCAATTTGACATAATGCATATTTCATTTTTTTTTTCCTTTTCATTCATCTGTTGCCTAGCAACGTATTTGGTCCTAATAATATTAGTATAATTGCGTGTATAATGTTTGAGTAAAGCCAACGTTAAAACGGATGAATTAATGCATTTGTATCTTTGCATATAGATGGATTTTAGCCCAGAAATAAAAATAGGCAATATTTCATTTATTTTATTTATTTTATTCAAATATTTTGCTTAAAAATAGAAAAGTTCATTATTTTTATAGAGAATAACGTAACATTTTTCCATAACATTTACCAATATTTCTTTAACTGTTGCCAAGAAAATCAAAACCCGGAATAATATTTTCTTTTAAACAATTTTCAATTGAAATGTTTTGTCGCGAAACAGGAAAATGAAAAATAAAATTAAGAATAGAAAAATTAATATGGCGGCATATTGGAAATAAAAAGGAAACTCTCGAGTATTTCTTAATATAACAAGATGAAAAATTTTGAGTAAGTATGCATAGCAGGTGAATTAGACGTCATTTATCGAAAACAAAGATGCTGGAATAAAAAGATCTTGGGAAAAATAAAATTAACTATTATTCACGGAGGAAAGAGATAGATGGAGATGCAGTATGTCGTAAAAACAGTTTGCAATACGATGTGCGTTATCGCTCAGATTTAAATGCCCTCATTCGGCCCAAACAAAACAAGCACGTAGAACAGGGACCGAATTCTTTGACTTCATCCGTGCATTTTTTTCTGTAAAATGAAAATGATCTACTTATATTTAAGCAATAAGCATTCTAAGGTAGCATTTCATTGTATTATGAATTAAAAACTGTATTACTAAACTGTGTTGTGCCGAATGTAGCGGATTTTAGGGTTACATTTTTGGCGTCACTTCAAGATTTATTGTCTGTGTACGGTTAACATGAATATTTTATTTTAAATTTAAATTTTATTAATTTATATATATATATAAAAAAAAACTTATGCTTATCCTTATAAATCACAGCATAAAAAAAAAAAATCTAAGATATCTTTAACCATCAGCACAATCTATAAAAAATTACGAATGTAAATTTTAATAGACTACGGGGTGTTCAGGGGGGCAGAGCCCCCCTGAAGAAATGAATTTTTGATTTTAAAAGTTACCAGAATAAGTAGTTCATCAGAATTTCAGAACATCAATGTATAACCACTTATTTAACACTTTTAATTTCTGAATCTTTACGAAGTATCTTGTATGTTTATAAATATTTATGTAATTTGAAAACTTTAAAAAGCGATTTGTAGGAAGTTGAATATTACGCAATGAGTGTTAAAAAACAATGACTTGCAAAGATGACGTCGAGGCTCCTTATCTGCAGATTTACTAGTTTAATAATCTTATTTAAATATTTCAGCATCGAAAATTTACCATTTAAATCCATTTTTCATATGAGCCATTTCTTTCAACAAATGAAAATCTGAAAATCGTCTGACTTGCCATAGAAAAGCATTATAGAGCAAAATAAAATGTTCCATATTTCCCGAACAAATGAACCAAATTTAACCAAAAACTATACAGCTAAGTCCGGGTACCTCATCAACATGCCCAGTGAATTTCAAGCCGATCGGATGCTTTTTGCGGCAGTTATCGCGGAACAGACAGACAGACTAACAGACAGACTAACAGAAACCAAAACTTTTCGTGTCTCCACAGTAAGCCTTCACTGACGTTTCAGCAACTAAGAATTAAAAAAAAAAAAAAAAAGAAAAAAAAAGAAAAAGAAAATCGTCTGCACCTTATTGGAAGCTAGAAAAATATGAATTCGATTACATCTAGGACTTTTAAAGAAAAAGATTACAAAATACAATCAGTACTTTAAATCTTGCGAGTTTTATAGTTGAATAACTTACAAATATTAAAGCAATATTGAAGCACATGCCTAGCTTTACACCGATTATGTAACATTTAAATCAATTAAAATTTAGGGAAAATAACATATTTCCTACAGTTTTACCTACAGTTAGACTAAATAATTTGAAACCACCAGACCGCATTGACGTAACTTTTTACTTTGCTCCCCCACATCCCTCAACGATGGTGTTATTTATGACGGCTGATTATCTGCACAAGGGATATGGACCCTAGGAAGAGTGCAATCCGTTGGGTGTCTTTATACGGGAACCTAACCCGTATTTGCACATGGAAATCCAAGGTTCGAAGAAAACCACGAAAATTCCGAACGGTTAGGCCTACGGGCGCGATTGGGTTCGAGCCCAGCACCTCCCAACTACCAGCTTCGAGGGAAGAATCTCTCAGCCGCTGGCGGGGTTCTTCCCTTTACGAAATCGTTCATTTGTAATCAGAAATATAGGATTCAGCCTCCATCTCCGAAGGTTCGATCCCAATCGCGGCCGTCAGCCTAATCGTTCGGAGTTTTCGTGGTTTTCTTCGAACCTTGGATTTCCAAGCGTTAATACGGGTTAGGTTCCCTTAAAAAGACCCCCACGAAGGGCACCCCCCCCCCCTGGGCCCATATCCCTAAAAAAGATAATTGACCGTCCAAAATCAACCAACCAAATAAGATATATGAATAATTCTGTTATTCGATTTATCTAATTGTAGAATCTTTTAAAGAACTGGTGAACAGTTCAGAATTATGATGTTTAATTTTATTTAAATTAGAACTATTTTAATTTGGCTATTGTTTATTTTTAAGAAATTTACAAAGGAGGCCTAGTTTCCCTTGACCCCTGCGCCTGGAAAGCTCGAAGCCGTGTGAATTCTATGTATGCCCCAACCTGTATTATGCACAAACCGGTCACAGATCTGTCTTCTCCTTAAAGGGGTCACATTGAAGGAGGGAATTTACATTTTTGAAGAACCTGTTAAAAAAAGAAATCGAAATATAGACAGTTTCCTATAAGCATAAGGTACAGAAGCATATTTAAATTCGCCATAAATTAAGTTCTTCGATATAGTTATTATTTTTATATTATATTAAAAGTATAAATCTAATGAGGAAGTTATTTCAAAAATAAATAACTGATTTTTTTTAAATTTGTTTAATTTATTTTTTAAAATTTGACAGCGTTTCGTAACGCTATTTTTAAACGTTTCTTATATATTTTTCTTTTTTCATATTTCCCCTGAAAAATGCTGGGGTTGTTGCCTGGTGCTGCCATCTCGTATTTACAATTATTAACATTAAGAATCCATTCTGTGAAAATTAGTACTTATCTATCATTTTATTTCAATCATAATTGATTATAATGACAAATAAAATAAAATAAACAATGTTCGGTTATTTATGCTTTGTATTTTTGGCAATATCCTTAATCGTCTGCGTTTGTTTATACGTGTTGATAGAATGTTTTTGTTGTGAAAAAGTTAGTCATGAGTGGCTTATCTTGTGACATTATTAAATAAATACAGTGCACTGGATTTTTTTATTTTTAGTATTAGTGAGTCTTTTAATATGAGCTATCAAACAAATTAATCGTTAATGTGATTTTTCGTATAAATGCACACACGATAAAAAAGTAAGCATTTCGATATAAAAAGATATGTTATTGAATTCACAAACTATTACAACAATAAGTTAAGTATGGATAATCATATGTACCACAATGATGCCAAAAATATTTAAATAATGATTGCATAAACTGGATAAAATTTTGAATTGTATGTTTTTATTACTTAAAAACTTTAAGTTAAACGAAAAGATTATTTTATACTAAACTAAATATTAGTAATTACATTATCAATAAATAAAAGTAAAAATGTTCTAAAAAGACACTCTTTTATATGCCCTTAATGTTTATCTAAAAAAATACTCATAATTTCACCAACGCATTTCAAATTGTTTTGCAAAATCTTTCCGTTACCATACTTTAATTTGTTATTAGGAACGAATATGATTATGGAAAATTCAACGCTTTTTTAAACGTGGTAAAAGGCACGAACTATAACAGTGAATTTATTATTAAAATTATTATTATTTTGTTTAAAGATATTTCAACAAGAAAGAAAAATTAACATTTAAACTAACAGTTAAGTTTTCTAAATTGGTTTTTCAGAATATAATCATAATTTAATAAATACGAAACTATTAATTGATTAAAGCATATTTAATATATATATATATATATATATATATATAATATATAATATATCATAAAAAAAAGAGTGTTTATTTTTTCCAATTTCTGGTGTTTAAAATATCCGTTGTTGCAGTTTCACAGACAGTTGGCCTATTTTAGAGAGCGTGCTTTTATTTGGCGCATAAATTAATCTTTTTATCAACACCTTCCAACAAAGTTGAAAGTGTTTATACTCTAACTCCCGTAAATATATTCTGATTTCTAAGCAATTGATAAACGTTATTTAAGGTCACCAAGGCATGATTGGTATTGTCTATGAAGTATGTGGGATTAATAGTTCATTTACAGGGGCACTCAAAAGAATTCTATTACATTACGGTCTATGGAGAAAAATCGTTTGAAGCGGGTTTTAATGAGATTACGCCATTGCAAATGTATTGAAACTGATATAAATAACTGAATTTTGCTACAAGATGATTGCTATAGAATAGCGCATTCATAGCATTTGTCGTTCTTTTACAGGGACACACACAAAATAAATCTGTTACAGTACTTTGGGTCTGTAACGTCTTTGGGTAATAATTGCGGGAAATGCGTTTTCAATTTCGGCAGTGTTCTTAAATTAAAGTGTTTTTTCTTTTACATTTTACTCGTTGTATTATAAATTCTTTACCTCATATAGTATATAGGTTGCACAAAAGAATTCAAATACCATTCTCCTTATTATCGAAAATTGCTAAAGGGGATGTTTCAACTGATGTATATATGTATTTCTAAACTGAACTAAATTTTGTCATGCATGTAGTTAATTGATACAAATCAATTAGAATCAATAATTTTTTTAAATTGTTATTTCATTTAAAAAATAATAGAAAATAATTTAAAAATACATATGTAACTCGTATTCGAAAACGAGGTTTTTGCCAAATTGTCGTAACAAAATCACTCCAAACCCGCCAAAGCCGTATATGACATCTGTGTTAAATATTAAATAATGCAACAAATCACGACATTTAATTTCAACCTCAAAGCAAATGATCAATATCGCCAAATTATATAAATTGCCAAGCCACTACCCAAATTATACAAGTTGACGTAATTTTTATTTTAAATAACGAAAGAACAAATAAATTAGTATAAAAATGCAAATACAAATAAATACTACGCTTCGTTACAACACGAAACGTAGAATTTAACTTTTAGCTTTTAAAGTTCGTGTTTTGTGTACCATTAACCAAGCTTATGTCTTTATTTAAGAAATTAATTGTTACAACATAAACAGAACGAAATAGTCAAAAATGCAATAATAACAACGGAAATTTTAGTAATTGAATCCCTACAATAAGAAATGTTTGTATTTTAAATTAAACAAGATTATAAAATAAATAAAACAACAAAACTAAAATGAAAATGAAAAAAATTAAATAGTAATTACTTTTACCACATAATAATATTATGTTTAGTTAATAGCATGACAGAGAAATGAAAGTCACTCTTAGTTAATGTCATCATCTGAAAGAAGCCCTCCAAAATTATGGCACAAAAAAGGTCTATAGTAAGAGGTTTTTGAATTACTGAAGGTAAATCTACTTTATATATATAAAATCCTAATGAAACGAATTTATGAAACGAATATATGAAGCGCCTGAAATGTATCGATTCTTTGAATCGATTGATTAAACAACTGATTTTGTTTACCGGCGATTTCTCCTAAAATATGGAATACTTTGCGATGAAATTCACACCAAAAATCCGTGTTGATCCACAGATCTCAAAACTGATATTAGAATTTTTAAATTCGAATTAGTTTTCGAAATATTAATTTTTTTCTAATTTTAAATACATTTTTTCTAATGATGGCAACTCAAATTTTAATCATAAGAGAATTTTTTTTTCATAATTCAGAAAAGGTTAATATTTTAAATTAATTTGGCGACAGTTGGACCTCCTTTAAATCTATGCTAAGAACAATGCTTTTTTTGTATTTCGTTATCATTTTATTAAATACAAAACTTTCATTTAAAAATGAAACATTTAAATTGGTGACTTTCACTTCTTTTTTTTTTTTTAAGCAAACCGAAAAGAAAAATATTAGACACAGATGTCATATACGCACCGGGGTACCTAATTGGCGGACAAATGGCATTATTTTGATAGACATGGTAACCCGGGTATTGTTGTTTATTTAATAATAAATGTATATTTACTTTTATTTCTTTTTTAATTTATATAAATTATTTTGTTTTATAGTAATTAATTATTTTTTTGCTATTTCCTTTTGAAAATAATAGAAAATAATTAAAAAATACGGTACAATGTAGTAGTTATTCCGTCACCCAATTACGCAAATTATATAAATCGCCAAACCACTCGCCAAATTGTACAGATTGACAAAATTTTTATTTTAAATAACGGAAGAACAAATAAATTAGTATAACATTAATAAATATAAAAATAAAACGCCGAAATAAAATCACTTGATGACGTAACCACGTGTAACTTGCTAAAAGTCAAGTGAATGTGACATTTACGAATGTCACGAGTGAATGTGTACGAGTGAATGTGACAATTTAGCTATATTTTAATAAGCGCAGAAATGTAGTGTTCTTTAAAAAGGAATAGATTTTAATGTTTAATTGTAAAATAATGGTGATTTTAAAGTGTATGCATTTTTTGCAAAAATATTTGGACCAGACCTAATTTTACTGACCTTTGAATAGACCAGGCCACGCTGAAACAATGATTTTCATACGGGCTGGGTCAAAATTAGGACTGAAAATTTTTGGCCGTGAAGACTCGGAATGAACCAGTCCCGGCTTTGTACAGAAAAAATAAGTTAGGCCCGGTCCGGTCCGAGCGTTCAGAAAAAAGTGTGGCCCTGGCCCGGCTCGAGTTCCGTGAGTGAAAATCTGCCCGAGCCGGCCCGTGCAGATCTCTAGTTCGTATTCATTTGTTAAAAGAATTATATTTTAAACCGCTACATGAAGAAATATAGCAGCCAATCACTTTTGAACACTCTAACGCTCAATCTTTTTCTATACAACATACACTATTTAGCTAATAATCTTAACATTCCACATATCTACACGGATAAATGCTTAAAATTAAATAAGACTTACCTTTATGTTATGCATTCCATAAAGAATTATTTTAATGCAATCTGTTAATCCTAAGATGGCGGACGAAAAAGTGATAATTTTTCTTATCTTTTAACCCCTTCGCGACGGGAGCCTTTTACGAAATGTTTATTACTTTGCTACCGGTATTAATAAACAGAAGTCTGTGCCTATTCAAATCGGAAAATGCTTGGATTAAATAAGGCAAATTTTACAGTAAAATTTTACTGGTGAGGATAAAAGAGGATTCTTAGGCCTATTTCCGGCACGTATACGTGTCGCTCGTCCCCAAGGGGTTAAGGGTGTCGTCGCCTTGCTGCCCTGATTGGTTAATAAGCAATGCAAACGTAAGTCACACTTTCAGAAGTGAGACATTTCACTCCTTTCTAGAGAGTGGAAAATTCCACTCTTTAAGGAGTGTATTTTTATAAAATTCACTCCAAAAAGAGTAAAAATGACTGTCACTCTTTCAAGGAGTGAACTTTTCACTCCTCCCAATTTTAGAGTGTAAATGACGATTTTTATGGAATCTCAGGAAATACCAAACCGATTTCAAAAGTAATGTTGGCAAATTAATTGTGACAGTCTATGCTTCAACATAGGCTAATGTTGATGCTTCAACCACCAGTGGAGTGGTAGACCTTTAGACTAGAAGTTAGGAATATTCAATGATAGTTACTTTCAAGATGCAAAAGCTTGCTAAGAAAAGTTTCTAAAATATTCAAAACGGCAAATGAAAACTGAAAACTGGGTGAAAGCTTCAAATTACATTCTAAATTATCATTTATTTAGAATTAGATTTAGATCTTCTCAATTTTTTAATTAGCCGTAGCAGTATAATTTCTTCCAACAACAAAACAAAAAGCACACATATACCTCTTGACGTATTTCAAGCATTACGGGAGCAATGCCTCGGGTTTTGATAGTTTAAGGTACATTTTATAACAGTGTAAAAACGAAAGAAATCTTTGTACGGGAATGGTTTAAGTGTACAAATTAAGCATAAACCAAGGTACAATCTGGCAATCCTATCTCCAATAACCAGTAAGCGTGTTAGCTATAGTGGATGAACATATTGTCTAGTTTTAACGGGTACACACTGCACGATGAGGTATTTCGCTCCTTCTCCTAGAGGCAAGAAGCGGAGTTTTGTTCATATCTCTTAAACAGTACAAGATAAAGGTAATTTATAAGTCAATTGCAGAGTTACAAAGTGTCAATTTAGTGTGAAATTATGGATTACACGTAAAAATAAATTTATTAGAAACCCTGAAATGTAAAAAAACTATATGCAAACATCAGCTTTATGTGGTACTAATTCCATGGATACATGTGGCATTATATGGCGGATGTACATTCACTAATAAAAGTAATATGTCTAATTCCATGAAAACTTGTCATGTCTTTCACACAGCTGAAAATCGCTATGCTTGTTGGCTACCAGTATTTTAGAACGGAAAAATGTGACTTATTTTATCGGAGATATCTCATCAATTGAATAAGGCGAAGCAAACTTTTCGAAAATAACGGTGGCCAACAAGCATAGCGATTTTCAGCTGTGTGACAGACATGACAATTTTTCACGGAATTAGCCATATGTAAGCAAAGTGTAGTTTATTTTAATACGAAATCCATTTTGTATGTTCAATGTGTTTACGATCGGTTGGGTGTGTTTATGACGGCCAATTATCAGCACGAGGGATGTAGGCCCTAAGTGGGGGGAGTGCCATCCTGGGGGTCTTTCTAAGGAAACGTAACCCGTATTTACGCTTGGAAAAGTAAGGTTCAAAGAAAACCACGAAAACTTCGAACGATTAGAACGACGGGCGCGATTGGGATCGAAACCAGCGCCTTCCGTCTACCAGCTTCGAGAGCAGAACTTCTGTGTTCGAACCCATGTCGTGCTGTTTGACTTAACTGTTCAACATTTTTGGTTGTTTTCTTCGAACCTTCACAATGCCACGTAAATGCAGCCCCACCAGTGGCTGAGAGGTTCTGTGTTGGGTTCGAATCCAATCGCGCCCGTCGGCCTAATCGTTCGGAGTTTTCGTGGTTATCTTCGAACTTTGGATTTCCAAGCGTTAATACGAGTTAAGAAAGACCAACAGGAAGGGCACTCCCCCCTGGGCCTATATCCCTCGTGCAGATAATTGGCCGTCATAAATACAACCAACCAACCAAAGCCACGTGAATGCAGGTTGAATTCCCTTAAAACTCCACCCCTCCACTATTTATCCTATATCTCTTTCCCAAATAATGGGTCGTAACAAAACTCATCACAACACCCAAATGCATGCAGTGTCATGTTTATAATATTTTAATGGAAATATTTTAAGAAACTTTTTTATAGAAATGCATTAAAAACTCACGCTAAAAAACTGAATTTTGCTTGAAAGCATCCGTCAAATCGAAGTCTGAATTTATGTTTTATATGCTTTCATGTTTATTAAACTATTGAAAGGACAAATAATTTTTTTTTACATCTAAATACTCTTCTTAAGCATCTGTAAATATTGTATTCACCGGATTGAAAAGTTTTAAAAGAGGGGGAAATAACAAAGCAAAACCCGTGAGTTGTTGAAATTTCCGTCTCTAGCAATTTTGCAAATTGTGGAAAAACGTGGTTTCACTTTTTAAAAGTGTTTTATATAAGCAATATTGTAAATAGTTCAGGAGAAAATGTAAGCAAATAATTTTCGGAAGTAAAGCATTTATGATTATATGTGAAACAGGAGTTTTAAATTAAGTCTCGGGGATTATTAAATTTTTACTTTCTTCTATCCATAATGAAGAAAGACTAATTTTTAGAAAGACTATAAATGTTTCGGATATCCGATTTTCGATGGGTTTACATGTTTTATTGGTCAGAGATCCCGAAATAAATGTTTTTTACAAAATTTCAGTCTTTCCGTCTGTCCTTGTGCTAGTGTATTGTGATCAAAAATTTTTCAGACATCCGGTTTTCGATGGATTTACATGTTTTATGGCTCAGAGATCCCGAAATAAATGTTTTTACAAAATGTCTGTCTCTCCGTCTGTCCGTGTGCTGGTGTATTGTAAAAAAAAAAAAAAAAAAAAAAAAAAAAAAAAAAAAAAAAAAAAATCAGACATCCATTTTTTGATAGATTTACATGTTTTATGGGTCAGAGATACTGAAATAAATGTTTTTACAAAATGTCTGTCTCTCCGTATGTCCTTGTGCTGGTGTATGTGTGTGTCTACTTTGTACTGCTTGTGCAATAACGGAAACTTCGTATGATTCCCATCCATCCACGCCGACGATTTGCAAGCAGCTGCCGTACAACAGAATAGCGAAAAACATTGATTTTATTAAGGAAATATGATCAAGGTTACCTCGTATTTTCTCCGAATATGGATATTCTTCCTTTTAAAAGGAAGAAGAAATGTAAGATGAAAATCAAAGTCGGTGTAGAAGTGAAGTAATAACATTGAAATAATAACATGCGTAATAACTTTTAAAAACATTAACATGAATCCGGCAGAAGAAAGTTTTGGCATTGACACATCTAACATGATAATTAAACTTCTAAAACGGCATGTGGCACGTTTTTCAATTACAGGCTATTCTTTTGAACCTGCTGTATTAACTTTTTTACCTAAAAACAATATTTTTGAATAAATCTGGAAATAAGAAGTTTAAAATTTGAAAGAAGTAAATGACTATAAATTTTAACATGATATTTGTTGATGTGTGTTAGAAGAAAAATAGCTAAAAACCTTCCAAAAATTAAACAAAATACATATTTTTTGAGTAATATTTTACGAATCTTTATTTTTTTTTATAAATATGTCAATATTCCGATTTAAACCAAAGTTATGATTAATTAACGTAAGCTAATTTATGTACGTTTAAAAAGAGATTTAAGCTTTAAAATCTTTTTTTTCTCCAAACTATAATTTTTGACATTACACGCATTTTATTTTCAAAAGTAATTACCATACAATCTTTAAATTTTGTATGTTGGCGTATTTAATGTATGTTATGAACATACACCTATTTCTAGGTAGGTATATATACATATATAATATTTTTTGGATAATTTTCATTAAATTTATTTCACAATTTTTGCTTCTAACTTCATAGTAGTCTGAAAAAAACATTTTGTACTGTAAAATTAATTATTTTGTTAGGTGGAAGTTTAAGTACTTTATCTTAAAAAAGTATATATTTAAATAAGTGTTCGGACCTTGTGCGCATGCCGAACGAGCTCCGTAGCTTTGCGGTCATGTGACCCAGTTCAGTTGTTGCTTAGCTGCCATTTCGGCACGTTGTGTATTCGAGCGGGTCTTATCCCCAAGTATATAGTTGTTCTTTAGCTGCCATTTCGGCACATTGTGTATTCGAGCGGGTGTTATCCCCAAGTATAGTATGTTGTTGCTGAGCTGCCATTGTGGCACATTATGCTATAGCGGGTATTATCCCCAATTATTCTGTTGCTTATAGCGGGAGTATTCCCCAAAAGATGTTTTATGAACGTCACTTGTTCTAACAGCGGGTTATTACCCCAAAGTCACCTCATCATTCTACATGTTTTTCAGTGTTTGTGATTGTTTGTAACATTTGTGTGCTGTGTGATAAAAATGTGAAAAAGAAAACTATTTGTCTTCAATCTTAAAGTTACACACAGTATTCACATACATTCTAGTGGTCCGTCGATTTCGCAGCGAAATAGCTGCTATGGAAAAATTAAATAGAACAAAAGGTGCTCTAAAAGGCGCTATAACGAAATTAGAAAATTTCGTAAAAGATAATACAGACGAAATTAATTACTCGAGTACCGAGCTCGAAATAAAGATTCGAAAATTACCTGAGCTGCAAGCAAAAGTATCGGAAATACGGGATAAATATTATGATATCCCTGATATTAAGGACTTACCAGAAATCGAAAACGAGTTAGATGAACTCGAAGATCGTCTCGAGAAACTTGAGGTAAGTCTCAACATATTTCTTAAAAATCTTAAAGTTTCTGAAATAAATGTGCATGCTGATAGTATTGAATCTATAAGTTCGAATAATATTAAAGTTAAGTTACCTGAAATCCCACTACCAACATTCAATGGTAAATATGAAGAGTGGTCAATCTTTAAAGTACAATTTACAAATTTAATCATAAATAATGCTCAGTTAAATGACGCTCAGAAGCTGTTTTATTTGCGAGCATCGCTAAAAAATGAAGCAAAACAACTAGAGAGTCTAGACGATTCCTTTGAATCATTGTTTACAGCACTTACTGAAAGATTCGAAAATCAACGTTTGCTCATTGACACTCATTTATCGGCCATAATTAATTATGAAAAAATACATTACGAGTCTTCTAAAGAATTGAGATCCTTTATTGATTGTGTAAATAAAAATTTGAGGGCCTTAAAAGTATTACAATATGAACAAAAAAATCTGTCTGATGCTATCCTTATCAATATTATATTGCAAAAGGTAGATAAGGAATCTCGAAAATTATTTGAATATTCGATTAAAAAATCAGAATACCCGCAATTTAATGAATTAATGTCATTTTTGGAAAACCGCAGTTCTACGTTAGAAAGCGTAAATAGATACTCTGCTTCAAAACCCTTAAACAAAAACATTCCTCTTTCGAACAAACAAAAAAATTTCATGCTAAATTCGAATGATAAATCGAATGGAAAAACTTGTATTCTGTGTAAATTGGCCTTTCATAATTTGAACAAATGTTCTCAGTTTCGAAAAATGAATGTTTCTGAACGATACGATTTTGTGAAGAAAAATAAGCTGTGTATTAATTGTTTGAATAATTCTCATTGCGTAAATTCTTGCATTTCAAAATATAATTGTAATACCTGTGGATTGCGACACAGCTCATGGCTTCATCGAGAAAAAGAAAATAAATCCAAAAATGAATTGGCTTCCCCCCAAATTTCCTCCCCTCTTGCAGGTGCAGTAAATAGAGAAATGAAAAACATTTCGGTAAATAATGACGAATCCTTAAAGACCTTGAATAATATAAGTAAAGAAAGAAAATCAATTTTATTGAGTACATGCTTTGTTTTTATAGAAGATAATTTCGGAAATAAACGAAGGTTTAGAGTCATTTTAGATAATGCTAG
This sequence comes from Maratus speciosus, assembly GCA_963932465.1. NCBI lineage: Eukaryota > Metazoa > Arthropoda > Arachnida > Araneae > Salticidae > Maratus > Maratus speciosus. The sequence continues at coordinate 558,225,672 of OZ010789.1, forward strand.
CAATGTCAATATTTTAACTAAGGATTGCGCTGACATGCTGAAATTTAAAAAAAGGATAATTAATTTACCCGTTACAGGATTAAACGGTTATACTTATAATGTAAAAAATAAAATTTCGAGTGTAATTACAAACGAAGATGGCTCTTTCAGGGAGAATATAGATTTCTTAATTGTTCCCAAAATCACGGATGTAATTCCATCAAAGCAATTAAATGTATCGGACATTAATTTACCGAATATTGTGGAATTGGCAGACCCCACATTTTTCAAACCGGGAAAAGTTCACGCATTGGTTGGCGCTGAATTATTTTATAGAATTTTAAAGCATAATTCAGTTAAGATAAATGATAAACTTTTTCTGCAAGACACTGTTTTTGGATGGATCCCAACTGGGGCGCTAGAGGAGAACACGCAAACAAACAATATTACTATGTGCAATTTCGTTAGAGATTTCGATGAAATAAATGATAATTTAAAACAATTTTTCGAGCTTGAGTCTATAGGCATTAAACATGATGATCCGAAAATATCGGAAACTGATCAAGCACAACAAATATTCGATAAAACTGTCAAATTTGTAGGCGATCGTTATGAAGTTCAGTTACCGTGGAAAAAAGACTGGAAGGATTTAAATGATAATTTTAATGTTGCGAAACAGCGTTTGGAAGGTCTAAAAAGAAAATTTTATCGAAACCCAGAGCTTTTTCGACAATATTCTGAAATAATCACGGAATATTTAAAGCAAGGAATTATAGAGCAGGTGCAAGAAAATGAACCTGTTTTAGACAGGGCAGTTTATTATTTGCCCCATCATGCGGTCTGTAAAGAAGATAAACTTACTACAAAGGTCCGAATCGTCTTCGATGCCAGCTCTCATGATAACAATGATTTGTCCCTTAATGATTGTTTATGGCCCGGCACCAACTTAAATCCACTTCTATTTGATATTTTAATCCACTTCAGATTATACGAAATTGCCTTTTCTTCTGATATCGAGAAGGCGTTCCTTCAAATCTCACTAGCTGAAAAAGATCGGGATTCTGTCCGTTTTCTGTGGTATGATGATGGTTTAAAATCTTTCAAGGTCTTCAGATTCAAACGTGTTATTTTTGGAGTCAATGCCTCTCCATTCCTCCTATCTGCTACCATAAAGGAGCACATCAAGCGGTTTACGAACCTACACCCAAGAACTGTTCACCTACTCGATAAATATATTTATGTGGACGATTTTATATCTGGCGAAGATACGCTGCAAGAAGCTCTTGATGTTTCCCTGAATGCTAACAAAATAATGTCTGAAGCAGGAATGATTCTTCGAAAATGGATAACAAATGATGAAGCGTTACTGCAGTGCTGGCAAAAGGAAGGTTTAAATATTCAAGCAGAACATGCTGCAATAAGCCTAGGAAGCAATCTAAGCAAGGTATTAGGAATGTCCTGGAAAACAGAAGAAGATTGTCTGACATTCGAAGTCAAAAGTTTAATAGAATTCTTGTCATCGCAAAAAAGCTCAAAACGTCTACTATTGCAAGCAGTTGGTAAAATCTTCGATCCGTTAGGCATGCTGACGCCATTCACCATTAGAATAAAATGCCTGTTCCAAGAACTATGGCTAAAGAAGACAGCATGGGATGAACAGTTACCAACTAATGTGCACGAAAAATGGTTAAAGTGGCTCGAAGAACTTCCAAATTTAGCAGAATTAAAAATTCCGAGGAAAATTCTTGGTTGCTTGAATCAAGTAATAGCTGTAGAAATACACGCCTTTTCTGATGCTAGTAAAATAGCGTATGGATCTGCAATTTATCTGAGAATAAAAAGAGAGAGTGGTGTGGAAGTCAATCTCGTGACTTCAAAGAGTCGTGTTGCACCGATAAAGGAGATAACTCTGCCTCGGCTAGAACTTCTCGGAGCCTTACTAAGTGCAAGACTGACCAATAAAGTAAAACCCATCCTAGATCAAAAAATCACATCGAAGGTGTACTATTGGACAGATTCCAAAATAACCTTATTCTGGATCAAAGGATCATCAAAGCGATGGAAGCAGTTTGTGGCAAACCGTGTCATAGAGATTAATGCACTTTCAGATTCGAACTCTTGGTATCACTGCTCTAGCAAGGACAATCCTGCCGATCTCTTGACCAGAGGTGCGAGTGTTAATTCTCTTGTAGAGAATCCAATGTGGTTTAGGGGACCAAAATTCCTAGCAGCTGATGACTTAGTGACTGAGCAAAAAACTATTTCTGTGCCAGAAACAGATTACATTCCAGAGACTAAATCAAAATATAAAAATAACTGTAATGATTTCAATTCTAATATTTCTCTTTCTCTTTTCAGGAATCCTGAAGAAGTAGATTTTTTTCTCAACATAAGTGGTAAATACTATAGTATTCTTCGCATACTGGCATATGTTTATAGGTTTTTTCACAATTGCAAATGTAAGTTAGCAGACCGGCACAGAGGCAGCCTCACAACCCCAGAAATAAAAAATTCTGAAGTTTCTCTAATTAGATTAGTACAAAATGCAGAATTTCAGGAAGAGATTAAGGGTTTAAAACGGGAATCAAGGGTTCCCCCTTCCAGTAAAATTAAATGTTTATCCCCCTTTTTGGATCAAGATAATATCTTAAGAGTTGGCGGTAGGTTGGAAAATTCAGATTTAAACTTTGATAAGAAGCATCAAATCATTTTGCCGAAAGGCCATAAGCTCACAAAACTCATATTTGAGCATTTTCACAGGAAGTATTTTCATATTGGTCCCCAAACTTTAATCCATTACGTACGAATGCGGTTTTGGCCCGTAAGTGGAAAAAATTTAGCGCGAAAAGTAGTGCATGATTGCGTTGTCTGTTTTAGGAACAACCCGGTTACTGCTAAACAAATCATGGGTGACCTCCCATCGGAAAGAGTAACTCCAAATTTTACGTTTAACCATACAGGAGCCGATTTTTGCGGCCCTTTTGAGATTAAATATAAAAATCAAAGAAAAGGGATTTTTCATAAGGTTTATGTCGCGATTTTCGTTTGCTTAGTAACAAAGGCTATTCATTTAGAAATAGTAACGGATCTAACTTCTGATGCGTTTATCGCCGCACTTAAACGCTTTGTTTCAAGGCGAGGGAAATGCGCTTCTATTATGACAGACAATGCTACGAATTTTAGGGGTGCTAAATCAGAATTGCACAAACTTCATGAGTTAGTTCGTAGACCGGATGAAAAATTAGCTAATTACCTTACTTCAGAAGCTATTGAATGGAAGTTCATTCCTCCTAGATCGCCCAATTTCGGTGGTTTATGGGAGGCTGGTGTAAAATCTTTCAAGTATTATCTTAAACGAACATTAAAAGGTGCTAGATTGACTATGGAAGAATTCCAAACAGTCACCACCCAAATCGAAGGGGTACTAAATTCGCGTCCCTTAACTCCGTTATCGACCGATATAAATGATTTTAATGCATTGACACCAGGCCATTTCCTAATTGGTCGGCCTATCGATGCCATTCCAGAACCTCAATTGATTGATATCACAGAATCGAGATTATCTAGGTGGCAGAGAATCACTAAATTCGTCCAATTAATTTGGAGAAATTGGCAATTAAATTACTTGAGTCATCTCCAAAATCGTTCAAAATGGCAGGTAAAGGGGGAAAACATCAAACCAGGGGCGATGGTAGTCATAAAGGAGGACAATTTACCTCCCTGTAAGTGGATGCTAGGACGAATCTTAGAGGTTATACCAGGAAAGGACGGTAATGTTAGGGTTGCAAAGGTAAAAACAGCCTCGAATATCTTTCTTAGATCCATATCTAGATTGTGTGTCTTGCCCATTAATGAAACCTAATGTACATACTTATTTCTCATTGTTTATGTATTTTAAGGTGCACCTAAGATTTACATGTTATTTTACATTCAACTTTTCTTAAGAACAATATAGAACTATTTTTAGAAAATAGCTTACATTTTGTAACAAAGAATTTAATTTTATTGTATTGTATAGTCCTTATTGTTGCTACTTATTATTATTGTATTTGTATTGTAATATTATTTTGTGGTATTGGTATTTTATTTAGTTCTTGTATTTATAGTGTATTTTTAATATTTTGAATGTGCTACGCACATTGCAACGCGGGGCGGCATGTTCGGACCTTGTGCGCATGCCGAACGAGCTCCGTAGCTTTGCGGTCATGTGACCCAGTTCAGTTGTTGCTTAGCTGCCATTTCGGCACGTTGTGTATTCGAGCGGGTCTTATCCCCAAGTATATAGTTGTTCTTTAGCTGCCATTTCGGCACATTGTGTATTCGAGCGGGTGTTATCCCCAAGTATAGTATGTTGTTGCTGAGCTGCCATTGTGGCACATTATGCTATAGCGGGTATTATCCCCAATTATTCTGTTGCTTATAGCGGGAGTATTCCCCAAAAGATGTTTTATGAACGTCACTTGTTCTAACAGCGGGTTATTACCCCAAAGTCACCTCATCATTCTACATGTTTTTCAGTGTTTGTGATTGTTTGTAACATTTGTGTGCTGTGTGATAAAAATGTGAAAAAGAAAACTATTTGTCTTCAATCTTAAAGTTACACACAGTATTCACATACAATAAGCAAATATTAAATTTTATTAAAACAATTGTTTACTTTGGTGGAATATTTAAAGCTTCATAAAATTTTGGATTTTTCCGTCAATAATGTCATATTATAATTTTTGACATTACACGCATTTTATTTTCAAAAGTAATTACCATACAATCTTTAAATTTTGTATGTTGGCGTATTTAATGTATGTTATGAACATACACCTACTTCTAGGTAGGTATATATACATATATAATATTTTTTGGATAATTTTCATTAAATTTATTTCGCAATTTTTGCTTCAAACTTCATAGTAGACTGAAAAAACATTTTGTACTGTAAAATTAATTATTTTGTTAGGTGGAAGTTTAAGTACTTTATCTTAAAAAAGTATATATTTAAATAAGCGAATATTAAATTTTATTAAAACAATTGTTTACTTTGGTGGAATATTTAAAGCTTCATAAAATTTTGGATTTTTCCTTCAATAATGTCATATTATGCTGCTCAACGTGATGTCGCCTGTCCCCGCCCCACCCTTAAGTTTTGTGTCTTTGTTACTGCAAAGTGGATGAATCTTTTTTAAATGTTTTGGAGATTTAAATCCTTAGAAACTTCAATAATCATGCAGCATACATTCGATGAAATATTAAATTAAAAAAAAAAAAAACTTTTAACTTTTGATAAATATTTCTTATATGCGTGTTTTTTTAAGTGTAGAGAAACGTGCATTTGCTTTTTAAAATAGACATTTATTCTTTATGAGTGCTATATATTGGAGATAAAAATTTCCATACGAATGTTTTGGTAATCCTTTTCAGAAAAACATTTATGATTCATGCTGAAAAGTTTCGGTTTTGCTTCAAAACACAAATCAAATAGAAGTTTGTTTCATATATTCCAACTATTCTTAAAATATTGAAGGAACACGTGGAATATGTTCCGACCACTAAGCAATCTTCAAAAATATATGTAAATATGCCGTTTACCGCAATGGAGCATTTTGAAGAAATCTTGAAAAGGGAATTTTGAAACGTGAAACAAATATATAAATGTAAAAAAAAATTCGCGTGATACACTTGAATATTTTTTATTTTTAAAACAGCACAGTTTTCGAAAACAGCAGCAATTTCTAGAATTTGACAAAATGGTTTTCAATTTTAAAATTATATTGAGAAATATAATCATGTTTAGGAATACCATCCAATGAACAAGTAAATATAAAAAAGTAAAAAATAATAAAAGCTCATGGGTGATTGATTTTTCCTAATTTGAATATTCTACAAATTCTATAGAAAAGTGCATTTAATTTTTAAAAATGAATTTTATACAAAACAATTCTTGTGATAAAAGTTTTCATGCAAATATTTTGGAAAACATTCTATTAGGGAAGCATCTACGTTGAATATACTTCCAGGTGTTCAGCTTTAAATGCCCCATTACATGACAAAGTATTTAAAAGACGCAAGAACTTTTTTCAATCTGTTATAAACTGTTTTGGGCAGTATGCGAACATTCAGGTTAGCTCTGTAAAATCTTCCTGAAAAAAAATTTCTAATAGGATTTTGAAATAAATACATATGAGTAAATGAATATCTTTGCATAATATTCGGAAAAGAATGTCAAAATTTGCGCTTATGCGGTTGCATTATGCTTGATTTTTTTAGATGCTTTCCAGTTTCAAATGTATACATTTAGAATATATCTGAAATAAAATATTAAAGAAGAAAACAAAGAAAAGAAAAGAAACATAGTTTACTCAGTTTAGGGTATTCTTATATGCATATTCTCTATAATGTAAAAAAAAAAAAAAGAATACTCATTTATTGTTTAAAAGGTATTTCAAGTATACAATAAATTATAGATAAAAAAGTTCATGCAAACAATTATTTCGAGATGAAAAGTTTTTTGCAAATGTTTTATGAAACATTTTCAGAAAAATTCATGTTTTGTGCTGAAAAAATTCCTGCCGGCCCGGCCTACAGGCGGAGGTAGATTTCGAAGTTAAGTATACTAATTTCACCAACAAAAATTAAATCAGGATTAGAGATTTATCCACTTTAACAATTTTATCTGGTCGCTTTTAACGAGTTTTTATTTCATTTTTATATAATAGCTGGTTTTATCAGAATCATGTTAATGAGGTATTCAAAAAAGTACTTTCCATGCTCAACAACTCGAAATTTTCTGGCACATTTTCAGATTCATTTTTAATAGAAAAAATATGAAACTTGCTGATGTGATTTTTGAAGAGATTTATAAACGACCTGTATTTTTATTTTTCGTTCAATTAATTAAAACTTGATTTATGAACAATTATTTTCTCAGCAGGACAATATTTTTCGTTTCTAACACAATCGCGTCAGGAAATTCCGTTCAAAATGCCCACTTTGACATCATTTTTTGAAATATATTCAGCCTCTATCAAAAATTCGATCATTACGGCACATTATATAGTTTCTGAATAAGAGAATCTTCCAATTGGATGCGTTTGAGAGCAAAAAAGAATTTAAAAATGAGTAAGAAAATAAGCAGTTTGGATTTGAATACACCCTTAATAAGATGATTTTTTTCTTCAACCGCTATGTATTTTTAATTTGATTTTGCTGTAAGAATTGGTCCTATCAAAAACTTGTCTGTATAAATGTTGTAGACAACATTAAAAAGATATATGATAAATTCATGTGGATTTTATATCTTGTGAATTGACGGAGTTATGGATATTTTTCTTCTTCAACCCCCCCTTTTTGTTTTCGTTTTCAATTTTTTTTTGCGTTACGAATTGGTCCTATCAAAAACTTGTGAATATAAAAGTTGTAGATAATATTAAGGAGATTTATAATAAAATTAATTGGATTTGATATCTCGAGAATTGACGAAGTTATGATTTTTTTTTCTCCCAAAACCCTATTTTTTCGCCCGTTGAGCCCATTTTTAAGTTGATCAAGAATCTGTGATACATAAAGTTTTGGCCCTATTTTTAAAAGTAATAAAAACTTTAAACTAACCGGAAAAAATCAAAATTTACTTTAAATGAATCGAATCAAAATAATAGCCTTTCTAAATCTCAAATACCAGAAGTAAAGCTTCCAAAATTGACGCTTCCTACGTTTAGTGGTAATTTAGAAGAATGGATATCATTTTATGATGTATTTAAAGATAGTGTGGATAATAATGAGAGTTTATCAGACTGTCAAAAATTGCAGTATTTGAAATCGGCATGTAAAAACAGCGCACTTAAAATTATTCAGAGTCTTCCAATATCTAATTCAAACTATAAGACAGCTTTAGAATTATTAAAGGAGCGATATTCAAATAAACGTGAGTTAATTAATGCATTAATTAAGAAATTAATTGGAATGCCTTGTATGTCGGATAATGCACAGTCTATTTTAGAGAGTGTAGATGTTATAAACGAATGTGTGCGTTCTTTAAGTGTACTTGAACAAGACGTTAGTGGATTTTCGGAAGTAATGATTGTTTGTGTAATTACTAATAAATTAGATAAAAATACGAGATATTGGTGGGAAAGAACATTAAACTAGTTGGATGTGCCAATCCCAAAACTTTCTTCTATCTTATACATCTTAATATTTCAAAACCTAGTTACACATGTTAATACTTCAATATTATTAGTTCAATACTATACCAACTTTGATTTTCATCTTAAATTTCTGCTCAAGCCAATTAAACGGACTAAAAACGAGTTAATCTATATCATGATATTTGTTAAAATTATTAATTTTTACTTATTCTGTCGTTATCAGCTGTTTGCGAATAGCCGACATAGCAGGAAGCGAGTTCCCGCCGCTGCATGAGCCGCCGATGCACAATAGAACTACGAAAAATCAAGAAAAGTATACAAAAATCGCTAGCACGGAGCCCCTTTACCGCGCAATATTTCCAAATTCAAGGAGAACCTGTTGGCCAAAGCCAAAAATAAGCACAAACATTTTGACAAAAAATTGTATGCATAATTTTATACGCTGTTCGATGGTACAATAATGAAAATGGCACAGAGATCGAAATTATGGCGCCCCCTTCTTTCGGAATTTTTTCAAGTTCAGGGAGGACTTGTTTGCCATAGCCAGAAACATGCACAAAAAATTTGGTTCAATTATATGGATAACTTCATACATATTTCGATGGTACAATAATGAAAATGGTACAGACATCGCAATTATAGAGCCTCCTTCCGGCAGAATTTTTCCAAATTCAGAGAGGACCTTCGTGACATGACCAAAAATAAACACATAAAATTTGGTTCAATTCTATGCATAACTTCATACACTTTTCGGCGGTACAATATTAAAAATGGCACAAAAATTGTACAAAAATCGCTATTACAGCGCCCTCTACGAGCGATTTTTTTACAAATTAAGGGAGGACCTCCTTGCCATAGCCAAGAACTTAAAAATTTTTTTTGGTTCAATTCTATGCATAACTTCATACACTTTTCGATGGTGCAATATTCAAAATCGCACAAAAATCGCTATTACAGAGCCCCCTACCGGCGAATTTTTTGCAAATTCATGGAGGACCTGCTTGCCATATCCAAAAACTTAAAATAAAAATTTGGTTTAATTCTATGCATAACTTCATGCACTTTTGGACGGTACAATATTCAAAATCGCACAAAAATCGCTATTACAGCGCCCCCTAACGGCGATTTTTTTCCAAATTCAGGGAGGACCTGCTTGCCATAGCCAAAAACTTAAAATAAAAATTTGGTTTAATTCTATGCATAACTTCATACACTTCTGGACGGTACAATATTCAAAATCGCACAAAAATCGCTATTACAGCGCCCCCTACCGGCGAATTTTTTCCAAATTCAGGGAGGACCTGCTTGCCATAGCCAAAAACTTAAACTAAAAATTTGGTTCAATTCTATGCATAACTTCATACACTTTTCGATGGTACAATATTCAAAATCGCACAAAAAACGCATTTACAGCGCCCCCTACCGGCGAATTTTTTCCAAATTCAGGGAGGACCTGCTTGTCATATCCAAAAACTTAAACTAAAAATTTGGTTCAATTCTATGCATAACTCCATACACTTTTGGATGGTACAATATTCAAAATCGCACAAAAATTGTTATATCAGCGCCCCCTACCGGCGAATTTTTTCCAAATTCCGGGAGGACCTGCTTGCCATAGCCAAAAACTTATAATAAAATTTTGGTTTAATTCTATACATAACTTCATACACTTTTTGATGGTACAATGGCGACAGACAGACGGACAGACGGACAGACGGACAGACGGACGGACGGACAGACGGACAGACGGACGGACGGACAGACGGACACACAGACAGACAGACATTTTCTATAAACATGTTTTTTGGAATCTCTGACCGCTAAAACATGCAAATCCGTCGAAAACCGGAAGTCGAAAAAAATTTCGATTACAATACTTTCTTCTATTGAAGATAGAAGAAAGTAAAAAGGAGGAGGTGGGAACTCTTGATAATTTATTATCTTTCTTGAAGGATCACGCTAGAACTCTTCAAAACAGCAAATCATCAGTAAGGGAAATAAAGAAAGGTAAAGTAACGACATTGTTTTCTGCTAGTAATAGTTGTTGTTTATGCAAGGAATCACATCCGTTGTATAAATGTCCTAAGTTCTTGCAGTTAAGTGTACATAAAGGAATAGAATTGATTAGAAGAAACAACTTGTGTTACAATTGTCTTTTAGATAAACACCATGCAAAAATCTGTAAGAGTTTAAGTAAATGTAAAGTGTGTCACAAGCCTCACCATACAATTTTACATCTTCCGAGAGACCCGAGATCTTATTCAGATAGTGTAAATGAAACGCCGACTGGCCCTCTTTCTCCGAACGCACCAGAATTTCAGCCGAAACCAATTGAGTCATTAAATCAAACTTCTTGTACTAGCATCTTTGAATTTTCAAACAACTCTGTGTCGGGATTACATTCATTGCAAAATAAGCAAACTCTACTTTGTACAGCAATGATTAAGGTTCGTTACTCACTGGGTAATCTTGTAAACTGTCGCGCTTTGCTGGATAGTGGCAGTGAATCCTCTTTCATAAGTGAAAATTGTATGCGTAAATTACGTTTGCCAAGGCAATCTACTAAAGTACAGATTACATGTTTAGGTTCTTATAATGCTGAATCTAATGAAGAGGTAAATTTAAATTTTACTCCCCATTTTAATTCTAAAGTGAGATTTGCCACTAGAGCATTTGTGATAAAACGAATCACATCAAATGTGCCGTATAGTTCTATTCCTTCAAATATTGTGAATAATTTCAATGATTTAGTTCTAGCAGATCCAATATTCTTTGAATCAAGACCAGTAGATATCTTATTAGGTGTTAACGTTTTCTTTACATTGCTTAAATGGGAAGTTATAAAAAGAGAAGAAATTCTACCTTTCGCCGTATGTTCTAAACTTGGTTGGATAATTACGGGAACTACCTCTTTTGATACAAGTCATCGTAGATTTTCTGTTAATAATATTCAATTTCAACTAGATGATTTAGCTCAAAAGTTTTGGTCTTTAGATTCCATTCCCGAGCTAGTCTGAATTTCAAAGGAAGAACAAGAATGTGAAGACCATTTTAAGAGCAATTATTTTCGAAATAGTTCTGGAAGATTTGTTCTGAAACTTCCATTTAAAGATTCTCCATCGCAATTAGGTGATACTAAGGAATTAGCCATACAGCGATTTCGTTCTTTGGAACGTAAACTTTCAAAACAACAGTCTATTTATAAAAACTATCGAGAGTTTATGAAGAAATATTCGGATTTAGGTCATATGGAACGGATATCCAAATCGGAAAGGGTCCCTGCATTTGTTTTTTATTTTCCTCATCATGCGGTAATTCGTGAATCCAGTTCGACGACAAAATTAAGAGTTGTTCTTGATGCCTCTGCTAAATCTACCTCTGGTGTGTCCTTGAATGATATTCTAATGGTCGGACCCCGTAAACAACAGGAACTTTTCCCAATTCTTTTAAGATTTAGAGTTTTGCCTATTGTTGTACGAGCAGATATAGAGAAGATGTTTAGACAAATCTTGATTAATCCAGAAGATAGAGATTTTTAAAGAATTTTTTGGAGAGAGAATTCCCAGTATCCGTTAGAGGAATATCGTTTAACAACAGTCACTTATGGTACGGCATCTGCCCCGTTTCTGTCTACAAGAGCTCTTCATCAGCTTGCCTTAGATGAGAAAAACGATTTTCCTTTGGCATCTGCAGCTGTGTTGAAAGATTTTTATGTAGATGATTTTCTCTCTGGCGGCCAGAATGAGGAAGAAGTTGTGGAACTAATTAGTCAATTGACATTATTAATGAAACGAGGTGGCTTTAATTTACGAAAATGGATTTCAAATGTGCCTGGAGTACTGAGGAATATTCCTGAAGAATGTAAGGAAAGTACAGAGTCATTGCTCTTGACTAATGATGGCAAGATAAACATTGTATGGATTCAATGGAATTTAACGGGTGATTTCTTCTGTTTCACTGCTTTAGACCATGAGAAAAAGGACAGATATTCTAAAAGAGATATTTTGTCAGAAGTTGCAAAGGTGTTTGATCCGCTAGGCTTGCTTTCCCTCTGTGTTGTTTTCATGAAGGTACTGCTGCAAGACTTATGTAAGTTTTCACTTACCTGGGAAGAGCCAATTAGTGAAGAACATAGTAAACGGTGGACATCTTTTCGGAATGATTTAAAGGTAATTTCTAAGTTGAAAATTCCTCGATTTGTATTAGCTGCAGATAATATAAACCTTCAAATTCACGCCTTTTGTGATGCGTCTGAAAAAGCATATTGTGCAGCAATATATATGCGCTCAGTTTCTCAGAATGAGACAATCACCGTAAATCTTTTGACATAGAAAACTAAGGTCGCACCCATTAAGACTCAGTCAATTCCAAGGTTGGAGCTTTGTTCAGCTCTTCTTTTGAGAAATTTGCTAAAAGTTGTTTCGGATCATTTATGTCTCAAGGAGAGTGAAGTATTTGCGTGGACTGATTCTAAGGTTGCGTTGTCATGGCTTTCGTCAGAGCCTCATAGATGGCAAACCTTTGTAGCAAACCGTGTTGCTAAAATCCAAGAAACACTGCCTAATATTTCGTGGAATCATGTTCGCGGTCTTGAAAATCCAGCTGACTGCGGAACAAGAGGTATGCTACCATCGGAATTAGTGAATTGTGAGCTATGGTTTCATGGTCCTAAATGGTTAAGAGAGCCATGGGATAAACTGTCTAATGAATCATTTGAAGGCAAGGATGTACAAGAAAGTATCCTAAAGGAAGAAAAAAGGAATTGTGTTGTAAATATTTCTAAACTTAATGATGATCATCTGATTTTCAGATATTCTTCTTGGAATAGACTAGTACGAATCGTCGCGTGGTGTTTAAGATTTGTAGGCAATGCAAGAAAGTCATTATCAAATCGAGTAAATGGTTTTCTCTCAGTCTTAGAGCTTCCAAATTCCACAATGAAAATTCTGAAAATAGCCCAAAACGAGTGTTTCCGTGATGAAATATCTGATTTAAGTCATCACAAATTTAAAATCTTCAAGTAAACTTTTGTCTTTAAACCCATTTCTGGATCATAATTGTATTTTGCGTGTTGGGGGAAGATTGAGACATGCTAATGTCTCAGAAGATCAGAAACACCCAATATTATTGCCTAAGACACATCATATAACTGCATTAATTATCAAACATTATCATATAAATTATTTACATACTGGTCCACAGCTTCTTTTAGCTGTTCTTCGAACCAATTTCTGGATTTTAAGTGGTCGAGATGCAGTTAGAAAAATAGTGGGGAGTTGCTTAAAATGTTTTCATGCTTCACCATCTGTTGGCGCTCAAATAATGGGGATCTTCCAGCCATACGTGTTAGGCCAAGTCGTCCATTCTCAAAGACTGGAATTGATTATGCCGGCCCATTTATGTGCAAGGAGAGAAATCGTAGAAATATCAAGTCGTTTAAGAGTTATATTGCTATTTTTATTTGTTTTTCAACCCGTGCTATTCATCTTGAATTGGTTTCGGATTTGACAGCTTCCACATTTTTGGCTGCTCTAAAAAGATTTGTTGCCCGTAGAGGTAAACCAGCTGAGTTGGTTAGTGATTGCGCAGGAAATTTCAAGGGTGCAAGTAGGGAACTGCGTGAGTTATACAATTCCGTATCCTCCATTAGTAAGGATCAAACATTACAGAATTATGTGGCTAATGAAGGTATCATCTGGAACTTTAATCCCCCTTCTGCTCCACATTTTGGTGGGCTGTGGGAAGCTAACATAAAATCTGTGAAATATCATCTACGTAGAACAATGGGAAATTCACTATTTACAATTGAAGAATTCTCTACAATATTGTCACAAATTGAAGGCTGTTTGAACTCGAGACCTTTATGTCCTCTGTCGAACGATCCAAGTGATCTACAAGCCCTGACACCAGGTCATTTTTTGACTGGTGCTGCCTTGACGGTTATTTCAGAACTTGACGTTTCTGAAATTCCCCCTAATAGACTTCGTCGTTGGCAATTGACCCAGAGAGTATTTCAGCAGTTCTGGAAGCGATGGAGTACTGAGTATTTGTCTCAACTCCAGCAACGTCCCAAGTGGTTGCGTGCGACAGCAAATTTAAATGCTGGTGACTTAGTGCTAATTAAAAATGAACTTCTTCCCCCTCTTCAGTGGAAGTTAGGAAGAATTATTCAGACATTTCCGGGCCATGACGGTCGTGTGAGAGTCGCCATAGTAAGAACTGCTGCCGGAAATTTTAAACGAGCGGTTCATAAACTCTGTCCTTTGACCTTTCATTAACATATATTGCTACTTTTATTTGTACCCCTTGAAGATTTCAAGGCCGGGGGTGTATGTTCGAAATTTATTTATCGTCTGCCAACGCTCAGTGCGAGCATTTTTGTGTAAGTTTAATTTCTAAAAAATGGCAACGTTTTTTTGTTGACATGTAATTTATTCTATTCTAAGAGTGTGAAACCAAGAGGGTTTATAATTAAACGTGTGATACAGTTCACTTAGTTATTTATTAAGTGTTGTGAGTTATTGACGAGTTTGTGTTTATTTAATTTCAACCAGCGCGCTACATCTCAAACGGTAGTGCATTGCCAATGTAAGTCAAAGAAAATGCATTCGAGTCTCGGATTGGACTTTTTTTGGCTCAGCTGTGAAAACTGATTTTGTATGATAACTTTACCAATCAGCATGGTGGCCGCCCCTCCGGGTGGTTCCGAACCGACCCCTTGAGTGGGGGAGGAGACCGGAAGCTCGGCAGAGTTCGTTGTGTACGAATGCGAGGGGGCCGGATGGGGACGATTCGCCACCTCCTCGAGAGACCTGCGGTCGACAGGCCAAGGGTCCGGTGGCCACGGGTAACGGACGTTGTGCATGGGGCGTTGGGCCTTCGGGCCTGCATAGGTTGCGTTCCCCCGGCAGCCAGGTTCTCTGGCCAAGCCGGATAGCGACGTTCCATAGGTCGATCCCGGTGCCGGTCTAAGACCGGACGGTGTCGCCGGGCAAAGACTAGCTAAGGCGATAGGACCCCATCCACCAATTGACTAAGAGGGAGCCTGAAGTATGAGTGAGGGCTTTGTAGAGGAAAGTCCTCGGTGCTCGCTAGTGACGACGGGGCTCGCGGGAACGCCATGCAGGGACTCCCGGAGCAACCGAAGGGCGAGGGTTACGGACAGCGCCCAGGTTACTTTATGACTTGGGTGGCTCATCCCTCCGAGGACCTCAGCTGGAGCAGTTGTCAGCCGACCCTTAGGGTGGTAGGGTTTGGCGGTGCCCCCGTTGACCAAGGAGCGGTCGCGTGGGGAGGCCAGTATGGCTCTGGTTGCTTTATGTCGTGCCGTGACCCATGGGAGGGGGTCGGCCGGCAGGTCCACCATCGAACGCTATTCCCGCAGGGAAACGGGCCGGAGGCTCGCCGGTAACGCGGCGGCTCATCGTGCCTCAGGTGAACTCTTGGTCCGATCCAGGTCCTCCGTGTCTATGCGGTACCGGAGTTTGCCTCGCCTGGTGATGAGGACCTAGAGGTGTCTCCACCTAACTTTCGAACGCACTAACAAAGGTAGCGGTCGGTCACTGCACGGGGTCAGGGGTCTTCGGGCCTGGGTACCCTCGACGGCCGTGAGGTAAGGTAGTGGTGGGCGGGCTTCTGTCGGCCTCCGCTGGCTTCTCTGTCCTAGGATGGAGTCGAGTCGGTGGGGGCTGGCGGGACTCCGTTCCATCCAACCCCCTAGCGAGGCGGAGTCTATTCCGTCTAGGTGGAGCTTTCCGTGCCCGCCTGGGGTCGCTAACGGCACCTAGTCTGGGCCAACTGGCTCCCGGCGTGATCCGCGAGGGGTTCCGTCGGTTGAGCCGGGTGGACTGGGCGAAGAGCCAGGAGCTGGGTCGCTTTACGGCCGGAGGGATTTTCCCCGTCCTCCCTGGTTTTCAAGCTAGGGGCTCCTCATTAACTTTCCGATCGGCTGGCCCACAAAAATGTCTCTGCCGGAAAATGGTATCTGATCTTGGGGGCCTGTCCGTAAATTAAATTCGGGTCGGGAAGCCTCGGTTCGGTCCGTGGGCCCAGCGTCTTTATAGGCGTCTGGTTCCTGCGATGGCTTGCGGGGTCTACCGGCTCGAGTAACCAAGTTTAGGGACCACTTGGTTTTTCTAGCTGGGTGGTGAGGACTGTCGTAGCGGCCGTTCGTCTCTTCTTGGGAATAGCCGTCACCGTGTGCGCTGGGCAGCGGTGTCGGTTTGACCGGAGTTGGCGCGGGGTTCCGCTCTGTTGGAGCTTGTCTGGCGGCGACCTTCGGGACGCGTCGCGGGGCTTGTTTCACGGGTGGTTCCCTGTGTCGACAAATGGGCCTGAAAAGGGCCTGGGACCGGAAGATGGACCCCCCGTCTTACCAATCAGCATGATTCAGCTAAAAATCATAGTGAAGCAAGTAAATTTATATGTACGATTCTGGAAAAAAGGATCACCCCTACTAACTATGTCGCAAATAATTGTATAAAATATTAACTGATAATAATCTATTGGTAATAACTTGTACCAATAATTCGTTACATAATTTTTTCGTATATGATCGCCTACAAATAGAAATTGTAACTAACTTAAACATTTTCCATACTAATGCTTTAATTTCTTACTAATGCGATTTCTAATACTAATACTAATGCGATTTCTTTGGTAAATTCCACTTTCGAATTACAAACAGGCAGTGATTATGTCATGTAGTTTAGGAATAATTTGGGTTTAAAATGCTGAACTCCTATTGTAATCCCTTTCAAGGGCAAAGTACTTGTATTCGTAAAATGTTGAAATAATTTAATGAAACCAGTATTTACACGAAAATTTAATTGTAAGCAAATAAAAGTACATTTTTGGCGTACTTAATAAGAGTGAAATTTACATTGAAAATTTCTGGTACCAATGTGGCAATTAGGTATTAAAATTAGGTGATGCCATAGCAGCTTCACCGCCCTTCAAGGGGTTAAACTTTTTGTTCGTTGTAAAACAGATTGCAATACGGGTATTTCTTATGCATTGCTCAAGAATTACTTAACGGAAAGAGGTGTATTTTAGGATTCGCATATTTGAAGATTTCTGAAAATATTATTGTTAAAAATCTATACGTTTTTAATCATGTTTCTTTAGAAAACTAATTATGAAATGTATATATTTTATAATTAGATTATTCCGTAATATAGTTCGTATTTTCCAATGGAACATTTTTTGAAGAAATCTTGTAATTTGACTTTTGAAACCTGAAACAAGTAAATTTATATCTACGGTTCTGGGAAAAAATGTTCAGCCCTTTTAACTCTGTCGCAAATAACTGTATACACAATTAACTGCTTCTGTTCATATACAATTTATTGCTTTACGTAAATTTTCCATATATGATTGCCTACAAATAGAAATTGATTCAAATGTAAACATTTTCAATACTAATGATAAATTTTGTATCACATTTGATTTATTCGGTAAATTCAACCCTCGAATTTCGAACACGTAGTGATAACGCCTGGTCAGTTTAGGAATAATTTTGGTTTAAAATTTGAACGTCTGTTGTTAAACTTTTTGCTCGTTGCAAAACAAATTGCAATGCGGGTATTTTTTAGGCATTGCTCAAGAATAACTTAATGGAATGTGCTGTATGTTTGGATTGGCAAATTTGAAGCTCCCTTGCAACTTTTAAAAAAATATATAGTTTTCAATCATGTTTGTTTAGAAAACTAATTACGAAATGTGTATATTTTTTCAAAAGTTATAATCATAATAATACAAATATCACTCGTAAACTGTGAACTTCTATATACTGTAATTAATTTCTGAAATATTTAAATATGCCAATACATGAAAAAAAACTAATTCAGTCGGATAAATAGTTCTTGAGTTATGTTTTAAAACCTACCCGCATTGCAATTTATTTTGTTACTATTAAAAATGAACTATAAATGAAATTACTATTGAACATTACGAGTTTGTTAACAAATATAAATGGATATGAGTAAGTGAAAACGTTTGCTTGAGATCTCTACATATTAGGTAGTTTTGTCTTTCTTTGTTTGTTATTGAACTTCTACAGATATTTCTATAGATTTTAGTTAAACTAGCTTATAGAAAAACCGACTAAGATTCTATATGATTCTATAATACGTTTTCTATTTTTAAAAAAATATTAAGTCGTTCGGAAAGTCGTTTCCGTTTGGGAAAATTAATTCGTACCGGAAAATTCTATCATTTAATTGTTAGACATTAATGTCGATATCTTTTGTCTAATAATTACCGGGCAGAACTTTCGGGTACTAGTTGGTTTTCCCAAACCGAAATGACTTTCCGAACAACCTAATAGAATTCTATAAGAAATTTCCGTAAGGCTGCAGTGTAAATAATAAATACACACAAACAGAAACAGAAACGAAAAACTGTAGCATAGTTCTTTTAAGAATATTTTGCAGTCTAGAAAAGCGAAAAGTTACTTCTTATGGAATTTTATCCGGGCGTAATTTTTTTTTCATTTAAATGTATTTCAGAAAACCATTTCAGATAAAAAAATTATAATTTAATAGATTACAACGAGCATTTGGAATTCTGTCGCATCCTCTTCAATAGCAGATCGCAAAGATCAAACTTCAGACGACGAAAACTTTCATCGATAAACTCCCCAAGTCCCGTTTCGAGAACAAAAACAGTTTACAAATCGAAAGCAGTTCCACCGAATCATCCACAGATTGCGACAAATTACCTACGTTGAGCTCAAATTTTCCCGGTTAGAATCGACCGATTGATAACGCCGTGGCTAGTGGATTGGAGCCCCTCGAGACATGGTCTTTTACTATCAATCGATTAAACATTAGATTGTTTCCTTTTGCGCGTTCTTCTTTTATTCTGTAATCGATTTTCATGGGCTGCATAATCAGTTGAAGACCTCGATTTTTATGGCCTACATAATGAGTTGACGACCTCGATTTTTGCTTTGAAAGACGACTTTCATTTCGGCGTCGCTCTTTGGCTTTGGATTTTTCCATATCTGATAATTTGCGCATACCAATTTTGTAATTTTTTTCAATTTGTAACGATTTTATGCCTTTCTATTACCTATTCAAATAAAAATTCTTCTAAAAGTAAAGAACATCGTTGAATTTCGTTAAAAAAAATAAAATGCGAGCATCATTGGGTCCCATCCTCGACAGAAAACAAAAACCATTTCCAAATGGTTAAAAAACATTTAAATTCATGCATAAACTCAAGTTTCCCTTGAAATCAATAAATTAAACAACATTATGAATATGGTTTTTCAGATATAGGGCTTTCTCACAATCTTTTGACTTTCGGGAATAAGAATATGGTGAAATTAAACTTGCTAAAATAACCTTTTAATCTGATAGACGAATGCATTAATGATTCAAAATAAAGAAAAAATGGTCAGCAGCGAAATTGTTTTTATTTAGCTGAGGTTTAAGTTAAACTTGCGAGTTTAATCCTTATCATTTTACCCCTATAACTTTCTATTTTCTTCTAAATTTTTACTTATAGTGAATTTTCATAGTACCCAGAGAACATTCAAATAAGAAATAACAACAATGTAGTATTTTTAGTACAAAATTTTGGGATAACATTGTCTTAAAGGGGTGTTAAAAAAGTGGCGGTAAGGTAAAAAAGGGGACGGTATAGGAAAAAAGGGACAAAATGGGAAAAAAGGGACGGTAAAGACAGAACGGTAAGGAAAATTACCACCAATTTCAGGCAAATCATATTAAGACTAAGTGGTAGTCACAATGTTCATTGATTTTTAGAAACAGTTATTTACATTGGATTAAATATAAAAAAGGAATTAATTTACCTCGAAAAGTGTAGGAATAAACCTTAGGGACGGTAACACGATCAGTAAAGCCACAATGCTTGAAATTGATATTTAAATGCTGATTTAAATTCTGCAGTAAATTTCTGTCAAAGAATTTTAGACATTCTTTCTCTAGCATACGTCTGCATGAGAAAAAACTTAAAAGAAATTATGTGGCTGCATCTGAGGTGATTTTCTGTATAATTTTAGAACAGGGACGGTAAGGAATCTAAACCCCAGGGGCAGAGTTTAAAAAATAATAACAACCCTAAAAATGTATGCAGGTTAATTTTTTCCTGCATAGTACAATAGTTCCAGTTTCGGAAAAAAAAATTACGTCGAATTATTTTTATTGAAACAATTTTATACAGGCAGCTCCAAACTTAAAAATCAGCATCAGGGATACAGGACGGTATAGGAGTTTTCCTGGTATTTGGACCCCTAACATTGTCCAAAACTTATTTATCTCGTTAATATTGTTATGCAAACATGCAATGGGATGTTACCCGGTATATGAAAAAAAAAAACACACACAAGAACATGTACTAAAATAAAAATTAATATTCAGGGACATAAAAGTGAAAAGATTGTGAGAATGCCCCATATTCTGTTTCTTAAACTGTGTAAAAAAAAATGTCTTTTCTTTTTCAATCGCAGGGAACACTTCTGAAATTTATATATGCATTATGCTTACTGCAATACAACATTTTTAAAGAAATCTGTAAATAGAAAGTTTGAAATTTGAGGAAAACACATAAGAATTTAGGATAAAGTTTGTATGAGTTCCCTAGAACAATGTTAAATTTTACGTTTTAACAGACGAAATAGTGCCTCAGTATAAAAACTCTTTCTGCATTTTTATTGTTCATAGGTTTTGTAGAACTGGAAAAAAAAGTGTTGAAGAGATTTTTTTTAAATGTGCATTTTAACTGATTAAACTAGCTGCGTGACAGCCTGATGTTTTGCATTACATTGCATGAGATCTTCCGATTTCTTGCAATAAAAAGGAAATCCAGTATTATTTTATTATGAAACTAAAATGCGTAGAACCCGATTACAGAACATTCATAATTTTCCTCAGTACTGAATTTGAATAGGTCATCCATCATCGTTGTCTTCATTTATAGCGACATACTTTTATTCATACGGTAAAACTTTCCAATAATCATTTAACGCACCAAAAAAATATAAAATTTTGCACTTTTATTCGAAATGTTTGTTACATCATGGACATTAAATTAGCATAAGCACATTTCTCACTTGCTATTCTTATCTTACATATATTACATTACAAATCACATAACACATATATATTTGGAAATTCGAAACCAAAAATAAAATTCACGAGTTGATGGTTTTAGAAATATATTTTGCAGAATTTTGGAAAGGATATATTCATCACTGTCTTGTATTCAATACATGTATGTTGTGTGCATAAAATGTTCAGAAAACATACAAAAAGTTTCTCATGCAAAATATCTGACATATATATTTTAGAAAAACGTACAGAAAAACTTACATTTGACACAAAACTGAAAAAAAAATAGTAGTTTAAACTTAAAATTACACTATATGCATAATACCTAAAAGATGACAAAAATATTTAAAAAGTTGTTAAATTACTTTAATACTTCTTAGTACTTTCAGCTATAAACACAGCCCTCGTTAGAGAATACAAAAATACCGTTATTAACGTCTTATTTTCAAATTTCCCCTAGTTGGTTTCGAAAGGAGTGAAAGTGAAATTCAATTTTTAGATCCGTAAAATATTGGGAAGTTAAAATATAGAGGGAAGTGGAATATTACTTGTTTTATGATTATTTAAGCAAACTGAGCCATGTTCTGGGTATGTTGTAGGATAGAACGTCATTACAGACAGTATTTTCTTTAGCAATAATTTCTACTGATTCACGGATAATTAAATCATGATAACTCATTAAGGGGAATATAATTTTTGTATCTTCGAAATTAACTTGTGCATTCTGCTTCTGATTAAGCTTGACAGGGATGGTATTGGTCGATTGTACTTTTCATTGTGTCATATCTTTCAAACGTCCGTTATTACAATAACACATACAAAAAAAAAAAAAAAAAAAAAAAAAAAAAAACTTGTTTTCTATTTTGTTTAAAAATATTTTGCAAAGTCTAGAAAAACTAAGATTTAATTCTTATGATATTTTATTCACAGATAAAATTTTTCATGTAAATGTATTTTAGAAAACAATTTCAGAAAAACATTTGAATTCATGTATAAAACTAAAGTTTCCCTTGCGATCATAAATTAAACAGCATTATGAATATGCTTTTCGGATATTCTGTCTCTTAAATTATAGAAAAAAAATAACCATTCATTTTCAGTCACAGACTATACTTCTGAACTATATATAAATGTATTATGTTTACCACAATACAACATTTTTTAAACATTTGGAAATGGGAAGTTTGAAATTTGAGAAAAATACATAATAATTTGCGAAAAAATTCGTATGGATTCCCTAGAAGAATGTTAAATTGCATGTTTTATCAGACGTAATAGTGCTTCAAGATAAAGACTCTTTTTGTATTTATATTGTTCTTATATTTTATAGGATTGGGAAAAAAGGTTTATAAGATTTTTTTTTTATTTATGTGCATTTTAAATGATTAAACTAGCTGCGTGGTAACCCAATGTTTGCCATTACATTGCATGAGATCTTCCGAATTCTGGAGTGAAAAAAAGAAGTCTAATGTATGCAGGACAAATGTACATTTAGAAAAAACTTATAACAATAATTTTATTCAATTCTAAATTTCAAGTAAGGAATCATATGTTAAAATGAAATTTTGAAAATTTCATTTTATAGATTTCATATTTTTTGATGCAAATTTTATTTGTTAAAAGTATCTTATTCTTTTAAGATTTTGTTTTTACCCACAAATACTTTCTTTAATTCACTTAAATTTACCTGGCAGCACTACTAGCAAGATTTTTCCGTTAATAGACGAATATCAGTTTCTTTTTTTTTCTTTCTTACAGGAGGTTAAAGTATTCGAAAATTAAAGAAAATGAGGATAAAATAAAAGTTACTGCTCTTAGACTTAGAACCAGCTACCTTATGGTTACGAAACCAGTATACAAACCACTTGGCTTCAACTTTACAGTAACGGAACAATTTGAAGTAAATGTGTTTGCATGAGATGGGTAAGGCTTGATTAATTTCTTTAACAAGCTTTGAATTTTGAAATTAATTTAAATGCGTGATTTTTTATTTTGTTTCGAAAAAATTATACATGATTCTCTGAAAGGTTTATTACACAGGAAAAATAATGAAAAAAAACTTAGATACATTTTTCATATAATACGTCAATATTTTCTTCTGTTGTACATCTGCAATACAGGGTAAAAACTATTGTCATGTGGCTGTTTTAGGCTAAAATATTGCAAATTAGTAAATATTTTAATAAGTATGTCTAGAAATGCCTTATTTTACATAATTATTTATTTTATGAAACTTAACCTTTAACCTTTTAATTCCCATGATAGAATACGTTCTAGAAATACACGGCTCAGAGAATCTGACTTTACACCAGAAAGTTTCAATGGTTAATTTCACTTTATTTAAATACGGAACGTCTGTTATTAATTAAAGCAAATATTGCCATTTTAATTTTCTAGTGTGAATTAGGTATATACGAATAAAAAATAATTATTAAATTCAGAACGCTGTTGTTGCATATATGCAAAGCTGAGCACTAAAGGGTTAATTTCGGAACGATTTCACAAAACTTTTATATAGATTGTATGTTATTGATTTAATTTATTATTGACTGAATACTATATTTTTATGGGAGAATTTTTTTTTTTTTGAGTAACATCGATTTTTTGGCACTTAATATTTTAATTAAAATATCTAATTTAAATATGTTCATTTAAAGTATATTTTAAATGCGAATATTTTTTTATACTTTATAAAAAATAAATTGTGACTACTTTTAAATGAATGAGAAAATCAATTGTTATTTATTTTAAAATTCGAAAACGTTTCTTTTCTTTGTTGTCTTTTTTAAAACTAAACTAGAAATTTTAATTTTTAGAATTTCTGGTTTTTCTTTTTAAAAGGTAAATGGGATTTTAGTATTAATAGAGCCAATACGCATGCGTGCTATGAAAGAAGGGAATTTCTGCGTCTTTTTCAGACTTTCGGGGAGAATTCACATATAAACATGTTTTCTAGGTTGGTTGGTTGGATTTTGACGGCCGATTATCTACACTAGGGATATGGGCCCGAGGGGGAGTGCCCTTAGTGGGGGTCTTTCTAAGAGAACCTAACCGTATTTACGCATGGAAAATCCATGGCTCGAAGAAAACCACGAAAACTCCGAACGATCAGGCTGACGGGCATGATTGGGATCGAACCCAGCACCTCCCGTCTACCAGTTTCGAGAGCAGAACCTCTCAGCCACTGGCGGGGCTATGTTTTCTAGGAGTACAGCTGGTAATTTGCATTTGTAATACAATTATTAGATGGTTGGTTTTTTATGGCCGATTATCTACACTAGGGATATAGGCCCGAGGGTGGAGTGCCCTTCGTGGGGGTCTTTCTAAAGGAACCTAACCCGTATTTACGCATGGAAATCCATGGCTCGAAGAAAACCACGAAAACTCCGAACGATTAGGCCGACGGGCGCGATTAGGATCTAACCCAGCACCTCCCGTCTACCAGCTTCGAGAGCAGAACTTCTCAGCCTCTGGTGGGGCTACAATTATTAGAAATCATTTGTTAAGTAATGAGGAATAATTTATTGTATATAGACTAGTTTTCGTGACAGTATAATTTCGGATCTGTTGAAATGTAAATGGCGTCTATTTGGAGCCTATAAAATAAAAAAAAAAATCATTTTTACCCGTAAACAATTTAGTTTTAGCGCATTTATGAAAAGTTTTAATTGCCATCTTTCAAAATTAATTAATTAATTGAAGATAATATATGTGTTTTTCTCTATTTTCAATTCTTGTGTGTATGCGCCAATAATTGTCCACCTAAATGCAAGCAGTTTAAATATTCTTCCTTGGTTGAATGCAAAGCTAAATAGCATAAAAAATGCGATGATTTTCATATGTCAGTATGTCGACACACGATGTTTGTTTGTGTAGAATAAATTTATTCATGAAACTTGAATGTGATAAAATATGTATTTTTTCTCATTTTCATTGAATATAGAATTTAATCAAGATTATTTAAATTGAAAAAAAAAAAAAAATCTCTTCAATTTTATTGAGAATGTGACGTAAAATAAAGTCTAATAATTCCTATCGTTTTCTTTTTTTCTCCTTTTCTTCCACAAAAATGGGTTGGGTTGATTTTTGACGGCCAATTATCTACACGAGGGATATAGGCCCGGGGGGAGTGCCGTCCGTGGGGGTCTTTCTAAGGGAACCTAATCCGTATTAACGCATGGAAGATCCACGGCTCGAAGAAAACCCCGAAAACTCCGAACGATTAGGCCGACGGGTGCGATTGGGATCGAACCCAGCACCTCCCGTCTACCAGCTTCGAGAGCAGAACCTCTCGGCCACTGTCCACAAAAATGGAGAAATTTACTTACCAATATTATAGAAATTGTGTTACAAAATAATAATAATAATAATAATAATAATAATAATAAAATCTCAAAAAACTAATTCAAATAATAATAAAAAAAACCTTAGACTACTTTTGACATTTTCGTAAACTAAAAATTATATCCTCCTCTATTCGGGGAGTGTCCTTTATTGAGGTATTATATTTTTCTGATATAATTTCTCCTTTCTGTCGGTCTTATTATGCTTTATTAAATTGAAAAAAAAAAAAAAAAAAAAAAAAAACAGAAAATGTTACGTAAATATGAGCATTGAAATATTAAATTTATCTTATTTAAAGTAAATGTTGTGTGGTTTTAAGACTTTAATATTATATAAGGTACAAAACAATTTATATTAAGAGATTTCCATCCCCAATTTCTGGTTAAAATAAATCTATGAACCTTACTTTTATATTGATATTTGTAGAGAATATGTGTATTATTATCATATATATTAAAACATAAACCTGATTCTGTAAGTTCAGCCAAAAAAATTCATGCATTTGCGCTTGCGTGAAGTTAAATTTACTAGATCTTCTATTTAGGGGAAAGAAAGAACAGATCTGGTTAGCAGAGTGGTCTAAAGCACCAGTTTAAAGCTCTGAAATTTTGCAGACGACGGAGGTTCGAACCCAACGCTCGGCAAAGTGATTTCTGACCAATTTTTGGAGATAATTCATTTCGGTAATGTTATATTTTACTAAGAGAATAATGATGATGATGATCTTGATTATATGATCTTGATTTTATAATTATTATTATTTGAATGGTTTATCATTAAATAAAATTTAACACTCAAAAATATTTTGAAAAAATAATAATTTTATATTTAAAATATTTAACCTAAAATATTTTGCATGTAATTACAAATTAAATAAATTGAGCTGATCTACAATTTTTGTTTCCTGACTATTACCAAGAATATATGGGTGGATGAATCAGTAAGAAAAGTTTGCCATTCTTTTCCGTAAAAAATATAATAAAACCGAAAAAAAAGGAAAATATTCATATAAGAACTATAAAATAAATTTTCTTGATATCCATGGTTTAATATTTAAAAAACAAAGAAAAAAGTATAATAAAATTCAAGTAATAAAAAATATATATTATAAATTGTTAGTTGCAACAATTTTCAAAATTAAGCTTTTAGAGAATGAGACTGATATAAATAAAATTCATGACAGCTTTTAAAGGTCGTGTAGTTAAAAAAAATAGATATTGTTATTAAAAAAATGAGACCGTAGTAAATATAAATAAATCCTCTCCTCAGTATTTTTTGGTAAATTTCTGATAAAAGGCAAGCATAATTGGTTGTAAATTATAAACTTAAAGTTCTTTCACTTCATCCAATAGGTTAGACTGACAGCACCCCCTAGCTCCCCTTCAAGAAATAGGAATCACTTATGCAATATAAAAATTTGTCACGATTTCAGTAATTAATTTAAAAGCAACTAATTAAAAATTCAAGATTTTTTCTAATGGAACATTCAAGTTATTAATCATCAAATCTTGACGTGTACTATCTAGTTTAAGTTAAAATTATTCTTATCCTAATGACTCATACATTTATTTGTCATTGAAAAATTGAAACCGAGGTAGGTGAAACTTTTAAATAATAATTTAATGTAGAAAAATATATCAAATTTTCCACTTTTTATTCGAAATATTTATTACATTATAATCATTAAATTAGAATAGACACGTTTCTCGCATGTTAATATCATCTGACATATTTTATATTACAAATCATGTAATTACTGATTAAAAATATATATATAAAACTTACTTTTATATTGATATTTGTAGAGAATACGTACATTATTATTTCAATTAACGATTTTCTTATCCAAATGACCCATAGAATAAGGATTTAACGGAACAAAAAATATGAATTTTTGCACTTTTATTAGAAATATTTGTTACATTATATAATAATTAAATTAGAATAAGCACCGTTTCTCGTATGTTATTATCATCTGCCATATTTTATATTACAAATCATATAACATATATATATTTGGAAATTCGAAACCAAAGATAAAATTTACGAGTTGATGGTTTTAGAAACATGTTTTGCAGAATTTTGGAAAGCATGTATTCATCACTGTCTTGTATTGAATATATATATATATATATATATATATATACCTCCGAAAAAGATGCAAAAAGTTTCTCATGCAAAATATCTGACATATATTTTTAGGAAAACATACAGAAAAACATACGATTTAGTAAACCAGAAAACAAAATATGGTTTGACTTTACGTTTCAAAGATTACATTCATCGTTAAGTTATCCAAAGGATCCATTTGATGCCTGTCACTAAACAGAATTGAAAAACATTTGTATATTGTCTGTTCTGCAGTAAAAGCATTTCAATAGAATATTTGAAATGGAAAGTTTTCAAATCGATGAAACTATTGTATATGAATTTAGTGAAATGTTGTGACATCCCACATTGAAATTATAGTTTCAAAAAAGCCTTTTAAAAATATTTTTAAAGTAACTGAAACAAGACTATAAAAAACTGCCTTATAGGACTAAGTATATAAATACACCAACGGAATAAAGACAAAAAAAAAAAAAAACCCTTTTAGTTACGTTTATTTTTAATATTCTTTAAAACCGTTCTTACCTAAGATACAAAATGTGCCTATCTACAAGATCTTTCGAACAATGCTTAAGTATATTACTTTTGTAATCGTTAGTCAGTTGTAGGACTTGCACTTTGTCACATTGAAAATGCGACATTTTCATTGCAATCGCGATTTGGCGTTTGCACTCGGATGTATCTCCTATTAATAAACTTAATTCTAACTAGTTTTGTAATTTCCTATTAATATTTAGTTATTTCATAGTTCCCAATATTCGGCATTTTTAATTCGATTTAATTGGACGTATTACTTTCATTTCTACGTCATTTCGTTAAATTTTAGAATAAAAAATAAATGTGTAAATTTACACATAAAAACAGGTATAGTGATGATACAAAACGGTTTATCTCTATGTGTAAAGTGGTATGTCAATTACCAAAATACGCGCTTAAAGTGTAATTTCAAAAAACACATTTTAGTGTGTAATCAGATGATAACACTAAATGAGAAAAAGCTATCTGCTCACTCTTGAAATACGCATTTTAATGGTAAAATCGTCCAGGAATACACATATATCTGTATAATATTCTTACATATATATCTGTGTAATATTCTGTTTTATTTTGTAATATGAAGGCTACATAGTTTCTTGTATAATTTGTACAATGCACATATTTTTGTGTAATATTCTGTCCTTAGACATTTTACACAGAATATCAGTTTATGAACACATGCCATTCATGGAAAAACAAATGTTTTCATTCCTTCTGTACCTTCCTTCCAATAGAGCACGAACTACAACATTAAACTTTGCTATTTTACACAAATAATTTTTTTCTTCCCAAAACGTTTGAAATTTATTTTTTTAATGCCCCTCTTACTTTAGAATGCATTTATTGAAGTTAGGTTATCGTATGAAAATAGATTTTATTTGTTAAATAAGTGATAGAATAGTAATTTTAATTGCTAAAAGATGTAAATTAAAACTTTAAAAGCAGCAAAAATACGTTTATTTGACTGTTTACATGATTCTACCAGAGTTTTTAAAGTTTTTATTTACACCTTTTAACAATTAAAATTTGTATATCATTACAAGCTGTTAATTTGTTATAATATATTTATATAACTAATGATGGAATAATTAAAAAAAATATTTTAAAAGTTGTGGAGAAAAGAAAAAAATATTTTTTTTCCTGCCAACATAAAAAAATTATTTATCTTGAACGTTTATCTCAATTATGACTACTTTAACTAAAAAAGGCCAACAAGAAATTCATGTCCACAAATTTCAATCAAGCAATTATATGCAATTTCCCCATCCCCACAAAATAAACAAAAAGAAAAAAAACAATTTTGTTCAGTATACAAATTTTTAATTAAACAACATCTGATCATAATATGACTCAATATTGTATAAAAGTAATTAAATAAAAAAAAATTCTAACTCCTGTCTCTGTAATTATTTTGCCGGATCCTACACTGTAAGAAAAAGTCCTGTAATTTTACAGCAAAAAGTGCTGGCAATTTGGGTGCCAGCATATTATGCTGTTATTTTACAGCAATGGCGTTATTTTAATTTGACAGTGCAGGCGTAAATTTTACTTCAGTTTTAGCTGTTATTTTTACATCAGTGCCGTAATTTCATTTTACAGTATTGTCGTAAATTTTACAGCAAAAAGTGCTGGCATTTTTTAGTGCCAGCATATTATGCTGTTATTTTACAGCAATGGCGTTATTTTAATTTAACAGCGCAGGCGTAATTTTTACTGCAGATTTAGCTGTTATTTTTACATCAGTGCCGTAATTTCATTTTACAGTATTGTCGTAATATTTACGGCACTTTTAGCCGTTATTTTTACAACTGTGATGTATTTTAATTTTACAGCACAACCGTAAATTTTGATGCATTTTTAGCCATTTATTTTACAGCTGAATCGTAATTTTATTTTACAGCACAACCGTATATTTTAATGCATTTTAACCTCTTTTTTACACCTGAGTCGCAATATTGTTTTACACTTAAAATTAATCTTAATTTTAATGCACTTTTGACTAGTGTTACAGCAATGTTGTGTTTATGATAGGCTTTTCACTGCATTAATATTGCTTATTATTGTCTTATAGCAAAGAAAGGGGAAAGAGATGAATATTCAATAGACAATTTACCAAAGAAGTAAGATTTTGTTTTTAAAAATTACATACAATTCTCTGAAGGTTGCTAGCCAACAAACATTTTCAATGTAAAAAGAAAAAAAAATGATTTAAATTAATCTCTTTCACAAGTGGAATTTTTTTTTCAATCATAAAGTAATTATGCAGTTTTAAAATGTTAATAAAATTCGTAAATGCATATTTAAAAATAATAAATTTTTAAATTTTAGATCACAAATCTATTTATACATATTTCCTTTTATTGATGCAATAAGTATCTTTCAAAACTTTACTTTTAAAAATACATTCAAATTGAAAGCATTTAAGATTAATCTCTTATCAGCAGAAAACGCTTTCTTCCACCCTCTTTTAAATGTTAAAAATTAGACATACATTGTAAAAGGAAAATGTTCATAAATAAAAACATGGTAAAATGTAGCTTGTGAACCTTAATTTTAATCTTAACACGTTAAGCGAAACGTCAGCCACCGGTGGTTGACAGCGAACTTTCCGTTAAAAACGCGTCATTCACCGATGGCGGACGTCTAAAAAATGATACAAAACTGAAAAAATATACATTGTTTTAAATAATTACTGAACAAATATTTAAAATTTACCTACATTTTATTTAGTACAGGATTATACTTTCTTAAAAATTACTTTAAGGGGTCTCAAGACTCTTAAAGCTCGAAAATTTTCGAAAATTTAATTTTTTTAGATGTTAAACTTCTATGTTTTCTGAACATTTTGATATAATTGTTATCTTTAAATTTCCATTAGAACAGAAGTTATGGCATTTAGAATTATACTCGCTCAATAGCTCAAGTATTGTTTCCAAATCTTTGAACTCATTTTTTCTCCAAATGACGTTTTTGGGCATAACGCGCACGATATCTCAAAAACTTCTGAATATTTTTTCTTGAAATTTTCAAAACATATGTTTCATGTTAGTCTGTATAAACTGAACCTAAAACTTCCCTTTTATTGTAAAAATAAAATATTTTTTTAGGTGTTTATATTGTTGAAATTTTCTAAATTTTGCATTAACTAAATACAACTTTGTATTAAAAATATATAAATACTTTAAATGCAAATTTATTTAGGTTCAGTGTAATTTCTATAATCTGAGGTATAAGTAGGCACCAAAATTTTCATTTTAGTTGCTAAATTTATTTTGCAATCGTGCGCATAAGATGTTATGCCGATTTTCTGCTCGTCCAATGTCTGACAGTTTGGAGCCCCCTGTAAATGCTAATTCTGCATCTTGCAATTTTTCAAATAGTTGAAATGAAAGAACATACTTGTATCTTTCATTCCCATTTAAAATTGTGTCTTAATATCAAATACATTTTAAGATATTAAATGTTAAAAATGATCCTTTTTTTTCATTTTTTCCAATTTTAAGAGTCCCGAGACCCCTTAAACATTGCAAATTTTCACCACTTCAGTGTCAGTCATCGTGGTACTCAACGTGTTAAAAAATAAAATAAAATTGAATGAATAGAATCTCTGAAGAAGGAAAAATAATAAGCAGTTTTGTGGACAGAACATTTTTTTAATATATTTTGTTACTGTAATACATGAATATATTGATATTGCCTTAATTCCACAAAATAGCTAACCCCCCCCCCCCCCTATTCAGAGATTCTATTCAACATTGACTGCTGTGTGCAACTTCAACGTTTGGTGAAATTTATTCAAAATTGCAATGAACAATTTAAGAGTTGATAAGCATCAAAACTAATGCTCGTAAAGAAATAAATGAACAGTTAAAAGGATGAAATCCATTATTCAATACTGTTGCTAATACAAAGTACTCAAGTCCGTTGTTTTATTTTCTTATTTTTAGTAAAATGTTCTGGACGAATACATTGTAGTATATAATTCTTTCTTTGTTAGTTTGATAGACAAATATTTTTTAACCTGTTATATCTGTCAGTTAATATTTCTTTAAATAAAATGTGCATTAAATATTTGTGTGTTAGTGATATGTTTTGTGTTTAAATTATTAAAATAAAAAAAAATTAAATTAAATCTAATTTTTAAAAAAATCAACAATTCTTATATTAACTGTGGCAAATGTCGATTCCTAAGACAGTTTAGCTTGATATTATAGATAAAATAGCTTCAGAACTTACAATTCAATATTTTTTTATTTTTGAAATATGAACTCTGAAATTTGGCATGGCTACATCAACTCTAATTTGGGTTTTTTATCAGTTTCAAACACTACTTATTAAATGCATGTGCTTTTTTTTTATTACTGCGCATTAAATAATAAAACATGAAATACTTGTTTCCTTTTTTGATTTTATTTTGATCAATTTAAATTTTTATTATTTTTCTAACCATTTGCACATTACTTAAAAATACTCAAGGAATCTTAAAAAAAGTTGAGTTGCATCTTATTCTAAATACTAGTTACTTTGAAATGCAAAAAAAAAAGTAAAGTAAGTTACTAAATTATTTAAAATCCATTTAAATTTACAAGCGTACAAATTAATATAAAAAAGCAGTGTACTCTCGATATCTCGAAAACCCGAATATGTCGAAAAAATATATGTTTTCCTTTGATATTACCTATTCCCCTAAATGGCTGCATTATCTTGAAAATTCGCTATTTCGAAATGTTTTTAGCGTCCCTTCCACTTTGAGATATCGAGAGTATACTGTAATAACAAAAGTAATTTATTGAATATAATATATAAATAAGCCACATTTATGTATTATATTTGATAGTATCTACTTGATTAAGTGCTTTATTCAAACAATGTTATTTTTTCTTGCATTCACTAGTCACTGAAAAATTGAATTTATAATCATGAATTTTAATTGATAAGCAGATTTTCAAATTTTAACATGATCTTAAGTTTTATAAAATATTTAGAAAACTGAACTATGACATTTTTTTGTTCAATTTGTAAAATTTTATATACATGTGAATTAAAAATGAGGATATTAAAGAGAAGAGAATTTATGAAGTTTGTGCTTTAATATCTAAAAGAACACAAAACCTGGATGTCAAACATTATGTACATTGTTTCTTATAACATGTATTTTCCTATGAAATGAAATTAAAATAGCATTTAAATATATAAAACAGCTTTTATGATTAGTACTTTAAGTATTCATTTTTCCTTGTCAACAATAGTCATTCATTACGTTTAGACACACTTAAAATTACCATTTTTCATATTAAATATAATTTAGTAAATAAAGCAGGCATCCATGATTTTGCTGAAAATTAGGCCTGATTTTTCATAGATAATGTTATTAGGAAGAAATGATAATTCCAGTTTCAGTGAAGAAAAATTTTAATGCAAAAGAATTATCAATAACACATTAACGATAAATTACAACCACTCAAAAGCAGACATATTATTTAAACAGAGTAAGAACACGTGGATATATTCCATCCTTAATTTTTATCTGTTTATTTCTTCTATTTGGGTTTATATTCAACATGCATCTGAAAACAAAAGAAAAAAAAATAACATATCAAATTAAGATTTTGCATCTGACTTAAAAAATTGCTTGTCATACATCAGGGCCGCCAACTTTTTAAGTACCTTTTATTTAATTACATTAATAGAAATAAACAATTGGACATATTGGAGAACAGGGGTAATAGGTATATGTTTACATTTAAGTTTTTAGGAGAATAAAAACAAAGTTTGGAACTGTATTATAAATCAATAGGTGCATATTTGTTTTAAACTATGAACACTGATACTAGGAGAAGACAGGAAAAAGTGAAAGAAAAAATGGACAATTATCTTTGTGCTTTAGTGCAACAGATTGTACTATTTCTGCTTCCATTGAAACTCTTTTTTTAATTTTATGAGTTTAAAATGAATAACTTAGTGCAAAATATATTAAACAAGAATGGTCAAGCCAAACTCTAAGCACACTCCATATCCATTCAAATCTAGTTTTACATCGAAATGTAAGTAAAAAATAAGATTAAAAAATAAATTATCTCAATTATAAAATCAAAAATTTGTCAGTTTATAAGTATCATCGAAATAATTTATTTCACTTTAATACAAATTTCTAAATTCAAGCCAGTTCAAACTGATTTGGTTAGTTCATCCCATTTTGAAAATTTTTCAAATTTAATTTAGTTAAAAACGAAAGAAATCAACATCATGATCATGGGAACACAAAGAATTTTAACTAAGAAAATGGAACTCTTAGAATAAAGCTAAAATTCAGAACACGAAGAAATTTAATTGTGTTTATGTATTCAAATTATTATTTACAGTTTGAGAATTCTGAACATGGAAATAAATAAATCTGGCGAACACACAAAGTCCTGATATTAAGTACACTGGAGCTTGCTAAAAATAGTTCAACGTATATAAATTTTTGAAACTTGAGCAAAATGTTTGATACACTAATTGCAACAACTAGATTGAGTCAAAATTTTCTAAGTAATTTAAAACATTTCATTGCAATATTAAAAAATTCTTAGAAGTATAGCCCTACTTTTGACTTGATAATTTTTATTAAAAAAATTCTTTTTATATGTAATGCAAAAATATTTTCTTATAAAACACCTTTAAAAGTCTGTTTGTAATAAAAGCAGACCATCTTCAACTTTAAAATTAGGCATGATATGTAGATATATCAGATTTTTAGTACAGTTAAAGTAAAATATACATATCTAAAAGAACATAGTCAGAAAAGATGTTTTGAAAATAATTTTAAAAAATTTTAAAGTACAGTGATACTGTCTAAACTAGAATCACTTGGGACAAAAATAAAATTTCGCCTTAGACAGATTTCCTTCTTAAACAGAGATACTTTAGTGATATTTAAGAATTTGGGACTCAGAAATTTTTCTGCCTTAGACAATATTCAGTCTTAGTCAGATTTCACATTACGTATTACAAAAACATCTTTATAAATTGTTATTTATTTAATTGTTAAAAAACAGACAGACAGGAAAGCAAATTAAAGTTATAAACCGTTTAATAACATTGGCATTCTTTAATTTTTTTAAGGGATCGAATTCAATTTTAAAAACTCAGTACCCATAAATGCATGTTCAAAGAATATATATATACAATCCTGAAAAGAAAAAAAAAAAGAATTCCAGTAGATAACCTGAAAACAATCACCTCTAATAAAATAATTACAAAGGATAATTCAATATCTGCTTAATCATCTTACTGATTTTCAGAATCTCTAATATACAATAATATCTCCTTAATGTATCAGAGCAAGGTATTAACCAAAAACCGACAAATGAGACACTTAAATTGAAATAACATTACATATCTATACACAAAACATTCTAAAATCAACATATAACTGAGAGAAACGTATAAATGTGGTGATGTGAGAGATTACTGTATATTGTTTTTGAAAATGTTACTTTAATATATTAAAGAAAATTACCTTTGCATAAATTCTATTGTTGCAGCAATACTCTCAGGATACTTTATATTAAATGTATAATATGCTGCCATAAACATCAAAAAGCATCCAAATAATTCTTGATATCATCATTCACAATTGCACTATCAATGAGAAGCATGAAATATTCAGAATCAAACACTGTTTTACCTAAAAAAAAAAAAAAAAAAAAAAAAAAAAAAGAATAGCCGTTTTAAGTTTTTTAACCCTTATGTCAATGACCGGGCAACCGGGTACCTTTTTCTATTTTCGTCCCGTTTTCAAGGTGTTAATATCAAAAGAAACTAAAATCAATTTAGATCCCCATTATTTATACTATTCACTGTCCATTAGTGTAATCACTTTAAAATTTGTATTTTTTTTATTACTTTTTCGGGACATTAAACATTTGTATACCTGTCATCAATGACTAGGGTACCCGGGTAACCATGCCAATTTTCTAAGGAAAAATACAGAAATTAAAAGATTATTTAGACTTAGATCAATAAAACTTGAATTTAATTAGAAATAAAGGGTTAGACATATTTTGTTAAGGTAAAAAATATTTCATTTAGGTGAAATTTTGTGGACAAGCTGTAGAATAGCAAAAGTATAGGAATGCACATAACATACTGGCTTTCCACATTGTTTACATGGTTTTCTGGTTTTTCTGCGCCGATTTTGAGGTTCTAACAAGCACATCTAACACAAACTGCATTCATCCTTCTTGTTTCATCTCGCCTTAAGATTTCTGGACTGGGTTCTAAACGTGTGGCAGCTTCAAATACGGTCAAAGATTTTTTTCAGTTTACTTTCAATTCCGAATTTAATCGAAAAATGTCTCATATCTTGTGCATTTTGCGATTGATCTTGAATGGCTGGAAGCCTCAAGATCTCACCTAATTCCCGCAATAACAGACGACGATTGTCTATTTTATTTATAACCATATCAATATTTGCAGTATGTATAATATAAATAGCAAGTGCTACTATATCCACAATATAGAAAAATAATGCAAGTGGCCATGTGGTTGTACGCCTAATTGTTGTATATTGCCTCACTAATTTATCCATTATATCACCTCCATATTTCATTTCCTTATAAAACTGAATTATTTCGAGTTTATCATTCGGTCCTGTGATGGTTTTATCATAAAACATAGTAGAAAATATACTGACAGCTTTGTTCCTTTTTGGAACATACGAACAAATACTTATGTCATCATGAAATCCAAATTCTGTGGCTAAAACGTGCGCGATTTACATGGCCTTATTTCTTGGGGAATATAAGGTTTGTTTCTTTTCAAAGTGCCAACCATTGTGAGATTCCATTATAATAAAAGATTGGCCAAAGAAAAGGAAGAAAATAAGTTAACCATGATGATATTTTGTCAAGAATCCTAGAGAGGCGAAGTCTTTCACAACTATTTCATCTTGGTTTATTTCACGGTCTGTACCTGTTTTTCGGGTGCATAGTTGGTCGTTAAGAGGTTAATAATTATTTGCATCACATACTCACCTTGTTTTGATCCCATATTTAGCCGGTTTAGACGGTATATATTAAGGGAATCTTTTTCTTCCTCAAAGCAGAAATAACGATAAAAATCATAAACATGGTGGCGAACGGCATCACGGGATAGCCATGAGAGTTGCAATCGGCAGATGGCGCTTCAACAACTTCGTCTGAAAATTACAGCAGGACTGTAAAATTCGTTTTTCGCACAAAAAAGAACTATTAACGCATTCTGCTGCTTTTCCCCCGTTTTTTCTTACAGTGTATGATAGCAGTAATGTATAATCGATAAAACTCTTTGCAGTTGTTAAAAAAAAAATGTTTTCGTGAAAAAAATGAAAAGCAAATAAATGTTTCTTAATTTAAAATAATTTTGTTTTTCAAATTACATATCAAATTATGTTTGTATTATAATTTCCGATTGGAATATTAACTAAAGTTGATTCATTTTAGAGACCTTTTTAATAAGTCGATAAATTAAAATTTGAATATCGGTTAATTTGAATGGGGACCAGAAACATGTATCGGGTCCAGGTTTTTAAATGCCATAAAACTTTTCAGTTTAAAATATTTCTTATAATTTTAAAAGGTTTTAAATTTACATTTTAGTCACAACGTGAATCTACAATATTTTGTTTATTATCACAGTTGTGCTGTGAAAAATGTGAATTGCAATGCCGTAATAAAAAATGTGAAAGTGACCTGAAATTTTTGTTTACAATGAATAAAATGTTTTAAACTGGTTTTCGATTTTTGAAGTCTTGGAAAAAATTCACATTTTAACCACAATATGAAGTTACCGAGTAGTGTCTTTTTGAGTATAGATGTGACGTGACCACCGTGAGTTGAAGTGCCGTCAATGCAATGATGCCTGCTGCTGATATTCTGGTATGCAATAATTAAACTCTAAAATAAAGAGGAACTAAGAATGAGAACAAAAAATAATCTTAAAACACCATCAAAAGTTTTTAAATGCGCTAGGCCTTTCGAAAGATCCGTGTCTTTCTTCGTCAGGCGCAAAAAGACGTGTCTCTACTATGAAATTTCATAGTAGAACTAAGAATGTTTTATCTTATGAGACAACCATACCATCAAAGCTGAATCACTTACCGAAGACAACTGTTTTCTCGAGACAACATTTTGTTTTCTATGAAATACACGTGTGGTGCTAATTTAACTAAAAAGAAGGAGAGTGGGGTTAAGGAGGGTAGATCAGCTTGAAAAATAAATAGAATAAAAATAATATATTAATATAATGAATGATAATATGAATATAAAAAATAAATAGCCTTTCTGTTATTTATTTATTTTTTTGAAAATGCTATTATATCACTATACTTGTTCAATGGATTAAATGAAATAAAATGTGCATAATACCCGAATTATATTAGTTTCTTCTCCTTTTTTAAGATCTATATTTTGGAGATTTACATATTCTTTAAATAATCGAATACGAGTATTTCTCTTCGTAAATCGCAATCACAAAGGTTTCGATATTTTTTTAGGGTTCCGTATTTAAAAAGTAAAAACGGAAGCATTATAAGACATTATAAGACCCTTCCTGTATCTGTCTGTCATAGCCCTTTTACTCGTAAACTATGCAACGTGGGAAGTTCAAATTGGGGGAAGTAATAAAGGTTATTGACCCACATATTTACAGATTAATAAATATTCATGAATATATTTAGGGAAAATGTAGAGGGTCTAATTAAGTTACTTGAATTAAAAAAAATCTTTTTTTTTTTTTTTGTATATCGTGTGCGGTATCGTGTGAAAGTTTTCGTAATGCTGAGATCAAAAATATATTTCATTTAATTTTAGGTATTATATTTTCAAAGTTATGGTGGAAAATGTAGTGTAAAAATGTGCTCCCCCCATCTAATTCCGAATCTATTGAAACTAAAATTATGAAAAATTAGAGGTAGTAGACATTAATTTAAACCTTATAGGAAAATTATAGCGATTACCCTAGGTCACATAGTTTTTGAGAAAATCGCATTTTTCCGTTACACACAAATTTCAATTTGCGGACTTCAGCAAACGTGTTGAGCAGAGCTGGAGGTACCTATCGTAGTAGAAGTATAAAAGCATTGTTGATCATGAATTTCGGGAAAAATCGTCGGTAATTAGCCGAGATATTAACCCTTAAAAACACGGACGGTTTGGACATACATAATGACAGGGACGGCGTACTCTATGCTCCATCGGCTTTTAAAGCCAAGATAACACATTTTAAAGATATATTTAGGTAATGAAATGCCCAGTAGCAGTATAAAGGCAATAACCGTCAAATTGTTAAAAACAAACTAATTTAATGAGAATTAATCACATAAATACTGTGGGATTCGCGACTAGTTTCCACTGAGTGGCTATTTCAGTACATCTACTATGTCTTTAATGGTTAAAGAAAATCCTATATGGAATTACAAATATACAGAATAGCTATATTTGCTATTATTTAGGATCCATATATCTTTGAACTTTCATGGTATATTCATTTATACTTTTCTAGTATACAGGGTGCAAAGGAAAGTCCCTTTAACCTGAAAATACTTGTGAACGGAGAGAGCTACAGCTATGCAAGTGAGGTTACGGTATAGTAAAGCGACAACGCGCGATTTAATTAAAATGACAGCAGTGACTCCTAGTGGCGAAATTTGGAAGATAGCCGCTGCAAATCGAAAAGATATAGAGCAAAATTTCCAGTTAGAAAGTTTTAGAGCATCAATTAGTTAGTAGAATACGACATTTAGTTTACATGGATAAGATAAATCTTCGCCTGTTTACCCAAAAATGTCCGAAATCGATGCACTCCATTTTGTGTAAACGTTTGAATAGAATATTCTGAAGTATGAAGAAATACGCACAATTTATGCAATAAATACGTACTTATCTCAATACATTTTAATAACATCACACAAAAAAAGACAAACTGCCTCACAGTGATAAAAAGTTAATATTCAGTATGTTCGAAAAGTTCGCCATTGCTCATGGTACACGTTTGTATTCGTGAGAGTAATTCTGCATGCACATTTCTCAGAATGGAACGTCTATTGCAAGCCTCTTCGATACGACGACATAGATTTAATCCTTTCAAGGGCGATGGCTAGACGGTCTAGCCGTCTAATAGTAATTCCAAAACTGGCAAATATCACCAAGAATATTTTAATAAAATTTTGCTTTTGTAATGAAAGCGCAAATTAGCGGGTTTTTGTTTTCTGAGAAATTTGTTTGAATATTCTGTTGTCAGTCAATTATTTCACCAGTTTACAAACAGAATTCTTCTGTCCCTGAAAGGGTTATTCTAAAATTTTAAATGCATTGGAAATTAAATCTTTACATACATTACAGCACAGTACAGCGTCAGAATCTGCAATTTTGCACTGCTACATTTCCGGAATATGAATAGGCAAAGTAGAATCGTCGCTCATCGATTTCGGACATTTTTGGGTATGCAGGCGACGATTTATCTTATCGGTGTGAACCAAATGCAGTTTCGTACTAATTAATTGATGGCCTAAAACTTTCTAATTGGAAAATTTTTTCTACCTCTATTCATTTTCGATTTGCAATGGCTATCTTCCAAATTTCGCCACTAGGGGTGCTGCTGTCGTTTGCCTTAGGTTGGGCGTAGTCACTTTACTGTACCGTTACCTTACTTGTATATCTGTAGCTCTCTCCGTTCGCAAGTATTTTCAGGTTAAAGGGACTTTCCTTTGCACCCTGTATACTATACAGTTATACCCAACCTTACGTTGTATAGTTCTTACAAAGTCTTAGTATTCTTTTAGCAACGGTATATATATTTTTTAATAATACACTTACTAATTCATATATTATTGTACGGAACCCTCTGTGCGTGAGTAATACTCGCACTTGACCGTTTATTTTTCCTAGCGAGATTTTAAAGCAAATGATATTTTTAACGATGCTGACGATAAACATCCTATTAGAAATTAATGAAATATAAGGTTTTTTCCTTTAAATTTAAATCATGGAGAAATTTAAAGTCATTACAAAAGTTTTAAACAGCCTCTGTACGTAATTTGTTGTGTAAAATACATGAGTGTTTTTTGTTAAAATATTTTATTTCTCTTTAACGTTTATAAATGCACTTAAACAGCAATAGTTAACTATGGTAAATTTTACTATGTGCATTAAAGTAATCATTGGTTAGACACAATAAATATAAAAAAGAAGCAGTGCGTTATTTTACATTTTTATTTTTAATGCATATTTTTTATTAATTTTATTTTTTTGATCATTTGCTATTGATTTAAGGCTATATTTCAAAAATAATAATTCTTAATTTGCGGTAATTATAATCTTAGCATTAATGGCTACTGGCATTTCTTTAACCTTAATTAAAAGAAAAAAAGCTCGGGTTGTTCTATATTTTACTAAACATTCCTATTTAATCTCTGTAAAAAAAAAAAAAAGAAAAAAGTTATATATATGTATATGTATATATATATATATATATATTGAAATAAAGCGAATTATACCATTCAAAAGAAAAAAGGTCTACAAATTCTTGCATTATGAATAATTTATCCCCTCGTTTTAGCTTATTCAGTCTCAAGTGTAATAAACTAGCTTTTTAAAGATTCTAAATAATTTCCTTTTAAAAATATTCAAGAATTTGAATTTCTTTCCAGATGTCTCTTTTTTTTCAACTGTTTTTGAAAACATTTAAAGAATTCAATTTTTATTTATTCCTGAAAAAAGAAATAAAGTGATTAAAAATTTTTTGGCTTACAAGAAATTTTATTTTGCTTTCCATAGTTTTCTAAAATTGTTTGTTTTTTGAATGTTGGTTTCTCATAAAAAATAATAATCAACCATATATAATGATGAAATAAAAAAAAATATATATATAGGATAAGGTGCCTTATTATCGTCCCCCAGTCACTTTTAGGCCCTTGGAAGTTGTAATTTTCAGTGAAAATCTACCAAATTAGGATTTTACATAGACCAATTACCCACGTACATAGAAACATAGGCTAATATCGTACAAAAAAATTTAACATTGCGAAAAATTTTTTCTTTAAAAGTAACTAAAAAATGCAAAAGAAAAAAAATGGTCCCAATTTCGTCCCTCCCCCCCCCCTCCCCCCCCCCCAAAAAAAATCCAATACGCTGAGGATTCACTTATAACTAAATCAAAATTTATCTCTAAAAGAGTAAGTAATTTAATTTACATTAAAATAAGGCGCAAAGAAATGTACTAATTGTTAGTGGAAGAATAACTTAACGAAACATTAGACATCCACAGGGCTCCCACTGGTCCGTTTTTTGAAAACCAGTATTATTTCAGAGAGAAATTCGTGGTATGTTTCTGTAACAATCGGAAGAAAAACGGCAGGCTGGATAAGTTTCAACGAAATTTATAAAGAAGATTTTTCTTAGAAAAAAAGTGGTGTTCAAAAAACGGACCGAGTGGGAGGCCTGGCCATCCAAACACAAGGAAAAAATTGAAAAAAAAATGTCATGAAAAGGCATTCTTAATTTCATCCCCGGGGCGAAAATAAGTATTGCAAGGGAGACGAAATTGGGACCACGATACTTCCCATTATGACAGAGATTCAGTTCTCGTAAGATGAACTGAGCGTCATAACATTCACTGTATGCTACTGTCAGCATCTTACTAACGTAAAACACATGCAATAAATAAAAAGTAAATACTTATAGTACAGTAAATATCGTTCAACAAACAACATAATAACAACTCAGGTCTTCTAAAAATGGGAAATTCGCCATCTTTAATTTATTCGTGCGTCTTGGCGAACGAAATTTTCAACACAGACCCCTTTTACCTCCCGCCCCCTGTGCTTTGCGTCATAAGTGGCGCCACTTTCCCAGAAGCGGAGAAGTTAAGGGGGACGAAATTAGGAGAAGGGACAAAATACGGGCACTTTACCCTATAAATATTTATGTAAACATTTTGAACGGGATTCTTTAACTCAGC
Organism: Maratus speciosus; assembly: GCA_963932465.1. Lineage (NCBI taxonomy): Eukaryota > Metazoa > Arthropoda > Arachnida > Araneae > Salticidae > Maratus > Maratus speciosus. The sequence continues at coordinate 558,268,834 of OZ010789.1, forward strand.
GGTTACCAACATTTATTGGTACGCGGCCCACCAAAAATGAGGATGTACCAAATATCAGTATAGAAATTATTGGATGACATCTATAAGCTATCGGCCATCGTATCCTACGAAAAAGGCGAATTTTCGTACGAAAGATGCGCTATCAACAAAATCAAGTTTCAGTAATCACAATGTGAGTAAGTGGGAAAATAATTAAAACAACACGCATATTACCAAGATAATGAAAAATACGTTTAATTATTACCAAAACACAACTTTACAATCAGTTAGTTTTTATGATCTGGTGTTTACCAATGAGGGATAAAAATGGTTAATTTTAATCTTAAGTCACTTTCTACACGCAGTTTGTTTTTAAGAAACAGAAAAATAGAAAAAGGACGTCCACACAAGTGTATGGGGCATTCTCACAATCTTTTGACTTTCGGAAATAAAAATCTAGCGAAATTAAACTTGCTAAAATAACATTTTAATCTGATAGACGAATGCCTTCATGATTCAAAATAAAGAATAAATGGTTAGCAGCGAAATTTTTTTATTTAACTGAGTTTAAAGTTAAACTTGCGAGTTTAATTTTCCTTACCATTTTACCACTATAACTTTCTACTAAATTTTTACGTATAATGAATTTGTATAGTACCCACTGGATATTCAAATAAGAAATAATAACAATGTAACAAAATTTTGGTATAAAATTGTCTTAAAGGTGTGTTAAAAAGGGACGGAAGGACAAAAAGGGATAGCATAGTAAAAAAGGGACGGTAATGGAAAAAAGGGACGGTAAGGAAAATTACCACCTATTTTTAGGCAAATCATGTTAAGACTAAGTGATAACCACAATGTTCATTGATTTTTAGAAACAGTTATTTACATTGGATTAAATTAAATAAATAATATTTTACCTCAAAAAGTGCAGTAATAAACCGTGGGGACGGTAAGACTACCAATAAAGCCACGATGCTTGAAATTTATATTTAAATACTGATTTAAATTCTGCAGTAAATTTCATGTCAAAGAATTTCAGACATTCCTTTTCTAGCCTACTTCTGCATGAGAAAAAAACTTGAAAAAAATTCTGTGGCTGCATCTAAAGTGATTTTCTGTATAAGTTTAGCAAGAGGGATGGTAAGGAATCTAAAATCCAGGGACAGATTAAAAAAATAATATCAATCGTAAAAATGTCAGCAGGTTAATTTTTGCTACATATTTATATAAAACAATTGTCTCAGTTTCGTAAAAAAATTACATCGAATTCCTTTTATTTAAATAATTTTATACATACCGCTCCAAACTTAAAAATCAGCATCAGGGACATGGGACGATATAGGAGTTTTTCTGGTATTTGGGCCAACCAATATCGTCCAAAACTTATTTATCTAGTTAATATTGTTATGCAAGCATGCAATGAGATTCTTTTTTTATTTCATAAACTGATATGAAATAAAAAAAAAACCACAAGATGTGTACTAAAATAAAAATTATTATTCAGGGACTTAAAAGACAAAAGATTGTGAGAATGACCCATATCATGTTGAACGACATCAAGGATCTCAAAGCTTATTTAGATATTTCTGCTAATTGTGATCGTATATTCATCCAGTAGGAAATTAAGGATTTTTCAATGAAAACTGCTTTCGAAGAGAAATTCTAAGAAAGTCAGTTTATGAGTTTTCTTCAGGGTTTGAGAAATTTGGGCTTTTCAGATGTCCTTCTTCAAAAGGATTTTTAATCCACAAGCTCGAGAGCGGAGGTCTAGAGTTGTCATAAGGACTGCGCGATTGCTACCATATCTCACATAGTTGGTCATAGCATAATACCGACTAACTGTTTAAGAAAACACTAATATCTCACGAAGTTTCAGTTTAATCTAATATATTTTTTTTTTATTCTTGTAGTTCTAAAATATTATATTTATTATATTTTATAGACAGATGAAGTAAAAGATATATTTTTGTGGCAAACCTCGATTATTCCACGATGCGCCAAACACCCGCAGCGACCCACCAGTGGGTAGTGAACCATCGGTTGGAAACCACTGCTCAAACTCTTTCATGTATATTTTATAGCGCCCAACTTTTATCTTTTTTGTCAAATAAAATAAATACATTTTGAAATACAAAATTTATTAAATAAAATGCATTTTGTTTCTACCGGGTGTCCCAATAATTACTGATGGATTTTAAAATTCATTAACTTGCGACAGATATTAAGGTGACAGATATTAAAAAAATTCTTGCAGGAATGTTATGTATTATGATGACGACAGGTTCTTTAAAAATAAAATGGAATAACTTGAGTTCTTTAAAATAATTAGCTGTAGCATACTTATTAAAATAGAGATGAATCGAAGTTAGGCAGCTGGTGATCGTAATGTCAAAAATGCATTGTGGTATGAAAAAGAAATAAATGAAAAGAAATACCTTGGCTCTTGAATAAGACATCAGAGGCAAAAACTTGAGAGTCCATACCAATTTATTACAGCTTACTTATTCTTGTGAGGAGGATGTCCTTCGGCAGTCTACGCATAGTGATGTGCATTCCTTTTTAAATTCGTAAATAACTTTAGTGAACCAATATAATTGCTTTTAAAAAATGAATACTTTAAGATGTTTTATTTTATAAGGAAAGAAGAATCAGGAAAAACTCCGCTCCAACTTAAAAAAACGCGTGCCATGTACCACGTCCATGCAGCGCAACGCTAGCGCGACATGGGAGTAAGAAGAAACGCGTGCAGCAAGCACGAAGTTGAAACGTCAAGTGCCGGTGAAATACGAACGTCGATCCATTCAAAAATCGCCGCGCATGAATCAATCACGCCAAGAGAGCGCTGATGATGCGAACGCACGCCAAGCGTCACGCGCCAAGGAGAAAGATCAGCTGCTCCGATATCCATTCGATGCGCATGCGCACAAGCCCCGCACGGAGATTGCGCGAGAGAATGAACTAGAAGAATTAGCAAACGGCCAAAAACAAAAACAGATGGAAATTTAAAGCATAGAAATGCAAATCGTTAGCTATGGAAATGTAAACAAGCAATAAGAGAAAGGAAATTACGATTTTAGATAAAGATAATTAATAGATAGCTTTTAAAATGAGATGAGGGAAAATACTGGAATTATTAAGTTGAAAAAAACAGATTTTAAAAGATAGGTTATTGAAAACAAATATATCACAACGTGATATATTACTCCCTGAGGAATAACAAAAAAAACTTATGAGAACATATATAAAAAAACTTACCCAAGAACAAGAAAAACGCGATAAAAGGAAAAGGGTAAATCAACGAGAGGATAGCACATCACTGGAAACTGCTTGAACCTATATGGGGTTACATCTGATACCCTACAGACGGGCATCATATTAGACAAAACATCTAGATTATTCATGAAACATGATTGAGTTACAGGATATACAATTTCAAAACATCAAATTATACTACAGGTAAGAATATGCAAAAAGAAACACACTTAAAAGGACAAAAAGGGTGAGGGGAGAATTGGTACCACAAAAAATATAGGGAAATGGGATTATATACAATGAACACAGTAGCTTTTTGCACATAATTTTCTGTTATATTACAAAAATTCAGCACATTAGCATGGTTCTAAAAAAAATTACCTTTACGTACATAAACAATAGCATTTATATGTATAACCATATTATAATATATCACAGTACAGTTTGATTACCTGAGAAATCATCCAACAAACACTGAACTTTCGGGCCACTGATGGTTTCGTTAGCCTTGGCCGAAAGTGTTCAATGGAGGCCCGTTATCAATGAAAGTTACGGCTCCGTAAAAAAAGTGTCATGCTGGACACAATAAGGCCGCAAGAAAATTGGCCGTAAGTACAAGAATTTGCCTACAATCGTGCCACTAACTTTTCAGTACAAGTGTTAGATAGCCTTAAACTGCCCACAATTATTATTTTACTGGCCATTAAAAATAAAAGCTAACAAGAAGCTAGCCTTTGTCCTACCATTTGTGGTTGTAATAAATTAAATTTAGCCCGAACCTGCCCACAAAAAAGCTTATTATGATTATTTAAAATGTAATCACTAGCCACGGTTGTGCCATAATGATTGTTTAGGTATAAATCAAAATTTATTCTATAATAGAAAATACATTTTTAGCAGGCTAATTAAATGATAAAATATATTTGCAGGATTTAAAAAATCTTATAATTATTTAGGTACGCTTTTCAAGAAAATCAAATTCTTTCACTTTGAACTTTTTCAAAAAAAAATTCCAAAACACAATACTTCACATAATGCATTCATTTATTTGTTTATTTATTCACTTACATATTTAAAAAAATTATATGCAATGCATATTTAAATTGTTGCATTACATAAAATTTTATAAAGTATATAATTGAAGAAATAACTAATCAATTAATTCATTACCAAATATTGTATTTTGAGCATTTTTGAAAAAGTTCAAGTTAAATTAATTTGATTTTCTTGATAAGTATATCTAAACAATTATAAGATTTTTTTGCCAAAACATTTTATCATTTAATTAACCTTTTTAAAAGTATTTGATTTTAAAGAATAAATTTCGAATTTATGCTTAAATAATATACATGATTTTAATATAGTTTATTATACATTTTATATTTAAATGTGACATGTTTGTGATATTCTTTTTACTTAGATTTTCACTATATTTTACACAGGTTAGTTGGTAAATCTATTAGATTATGCTTATTCATCAAAGTTTTATTAAATCATTATAATCTAAATTTTTGCATCATTTCTGATCATTTTTCATTCAAATATTATATAAAAATAAGTTTAAATCTTTATGTAGTAAACGAATGACAGTATAATATTCCTCGTATATTTTAAAATTTTGCTTTTATGAGATAATATTTAGATATTTCTCTTGCAGTTTAATAGCCAAACATTAGAAAAAAATATATTATCAACTTTTTCAAAATTCTTGAAAATTATTTATAATTATTAGAAACGTAAATAATAGTTTAATACTGATTTAAAAAATATTAAATTAATCTTGATATTTCTAAATTTCATTAAAATTTTAGTTATTAAAATTTTCTGGAGTATAAATTCTTAAATATTTTCTCCTGGTAGAAGAAAATAAAACACCTTTCTTTTTAGTCACATTTTTATATTTGCACTAATACAAACTATTTTAAAGAATGTAATAACGATAATTGTAACGTTTAAAAGTTATTTACGCAATCGCTTAAAAATTAATAAAAATAATTAAATAAAGAAAAATAACTATTGATAAGAATTTTACACTACTTTATCGAAGATTGCAAAATGTATGTTTATAAAATTTTTGTGCAATCTTAAAGACTATAAAATAAAATAAACTATTTAATGTAATTTAACCGAAAGATACAAAATGTATGAGTATAAATTCTTAAATATTTTCTCCTGGTAGAAGAAAATAAAACACCTTTCTTTTTAGTCACATTTTTATATTTGCACTATATAATACAAACTATTTTAAAGAATGTAATACAGATAATTATAACGTTTAAAAGTTATTTAGGCAATCGCTTAAAAATTAATAAAAATAATTAAATAAAGAAAAATAACTATTGATAAGAATGTTACATTACTTTATCGAAGATTACAAAATGTATGTTTATAAAATTTTTGTGCATTCATAAAGACTATAAAATAAAATAAACTATTTAATGTAATTTAACCGAAAGATACAAAATGTATGAGTAAAAAATTCTTGCGTATTCATAAAAACTAAAGTATAAGTATCAAACAATAATAATGAAATCAAATGATGCAAAAGATAGATTCTGCGATTAATAAATTTGCAATGAATAAACATAACTTAAAGACTTACCGAATGAATACGGACGCAAACATACAATGCAATGCTATATATTGAAATGAAATGAGCACGAATGACGCGGCAAAAAAAATCCAAAGCTGGGTGGGGTGGAGAGTAATTCTAGGAAAGATTCTCCTTGACCTTGCTTTACCGCCTTAGCGTAGCGATACGAAAGCGGTATTTGTTTTGGGGGGAAGGGTTGGAGGATATTTTTATGAGAAGTCCTTAAAAGCATGATAAATAAAATTCACTTATTTCTTAAATCATATATTTTTGAATAGCTGAGATTAAATTCTAACCTGGTTAGTCTTTACTTTTCTGACTTTGGTTGCAGAATTTTTGTTTTATAAAGTTATTTTCATTTTTACAAATTTGAAAAGAACGCTACCATAGGCAGTGTTGAATTCAGAGGGTGGCGATGGGGAGGGGGGGGGGACATTCCCCCCGGAGCAATGAGATGTCCTCCCCCGGAAGATTTGAGATTTTGTGTTTTTAATGGTCAATATGAACAATCGCCCCCCCCCCCCCCTAGAGCCGCAGAAATCTCTCCCGGTGAAAAGCGTCCTGAATTCAACTCTACCCATAGGTTTAACATTAGCTTGCGACTTTCTTTGTACTTCATATACACATATGTGTTTCGTTCTCGCAAAAATGTACAGTCAAACTTATTTATTTATTTATTTATTATTATTATTATTAAACAAATAGCACTTGTAACTGACATTTTATTTATTTATTGTTATTTTTTTTTAATCTAAATTTGTTCTGTAATTCTTCCGTTTTTCTTAACATTAGTTTTCATGTAACTAGCATTGAATTAACTATTTTTATGCATATGAAAAAATATATATGGCTTTAACTATAACTTTATTAGTGAAATAATGATAATAAAGCAAATAAATATGCATAAATCATTAGAAATTTAATAGAGGCAAGGAATTTTATCTTTTTTTACCTTTACACTGAATTCACAACTTTAAATCTTATATTATTTTGTTTTACATTCATTGTTTTCAGTATGACGATAAAAAAATATCCATGCAAAGATATCGAAGATTAGTTTGGAAATATTATTTTATATTTTCTAAAAATACGTTAAAACTAAATAAAAATATCTAATCTATTTTGCTGCATTAAATATAAATCTCATAACGTGTTTATATTTTTACTAAAACCCACATTTAAAGTAATTAAGATTAATTTAAAAGAAATGAAGAAAAAATACATTTCCTCTCTTTAAATAAATATGTCGGTTAGGTAATATTAGCCCTCTACTGTCTAAACGATGAGGATACATTAAATGCTTGCCGGAAATTGCCCTCAATGATTGACCGGTAAAATAAACGCAACTGTTTTCTCGCTTCCGATTCCTAATCTGTTTGGTGATAGCTGCCGTAATTAGCGGCGCGTCACTTACGGCACAGCATTGTTTGGCTACAAATGGCCTTAACTTACCCTGGCCGCAACGAATACGCCATGCGGCCCAAAGTTAGGTGTTTCTTGGGCATGTTCCTGTAGGAAAAATTTGTTCACGTACAAAGTATACAAAACTTGTTGATACATAAAAGTAAAAATTTCTGAATTCAGAAAACACAAAATTTAATTTCTCTCTTTGTGTGATCTAAAACAATGTCAAAATTAAAATTTGACAAACTATTTACAAAAAAACTTGAAATGAGGAACTTCCATTAATAACGACTTCAAATGTTGAAAAAAATTAGATATTTCTAGATGTAAGGATTCATTAAATTAAAAAAAAATATGATAGAAAAACTATCATAATATGAAACATCCTTTATAGTCGGAAACGACTTAAATGTGATGTTAACCACAACTAGATGAACTTTTTTTTTAAACGAATCAAAATGTCAGCACAATAAGAATGAAACATCCAAAACACTACTACCATACCAGAACCAAAAAACATTACACTATTATAGTTAAAAATTAAATTTAGGAAAGTGTAATCAAAGTGATTAACAATTTAAAGTATATAAAAGAGAAATTATTTAAAAGATTGCTGACATTCACAAAATCATACAATATGAGAAAAAATGTACATTACATTAATCCGCCAGCAGACTTGTAGAGTACATGGTAGCTACACTTGTTACTCACACAATATGATTTCTAGAACGCAGGTTATAACTGGACTGGGCTGAAAAGGAATTAAAACAGTTATTAGACACTTTACATTTTCTTCTATTTTTACGATTGTCCTTGGATTTAGAAAGTTCAGAATTACATGGAACAGGAACAACAGGTGAATGGTCAGAGTTTATATGTGTATCAACAGTCTGTTGTGGAATAGATAGATCTGGCACAGAAGAGTTCTGCACAGGAGTGCCGTTGGATGCAGGATTCGGCTGTGCATGGAAAACATTGACTGGTGGAGTTGAACTAACATCAGCACACACTGGATCATTTGTCAACCCTGATGAAGGCTCTGAGATGAGGTACTGTTTACGGGGAGGAGAAATCCACAATCTATCAATGTGAATCTTAAATTCCTTAGAAGAGGGATTGTTGGCTCGCTGAACAATTGCATTCACAGGACCGCATTTCTGGATGACTGAGAAAGGACCAGTAAACCTAGGTTTGAAGGTATGTGAACTTTTAATGTAGACAATATCACCAACTTTAAGATCACGAAGCTTGGCATATTTCTGCTGGGTTTGATTTTGCAGTTTTTGTGCAAGTTGAAGGTTATCAAAAACTTTAAGGTAGATTCTCTCTAAGTCTTGCATTAATTGAAAGTAGGTTCTATTATTATCAGTAGCTAGGAATGGTTGAAAAGGCATAGATGTGTCATACAGTGTAGAAAGTTCCCGGCCAAAATGGACGAAATTAGGAGAAAACTTGGTAGATGAATGAATGGATGAATTATACATCATTTGATGTATTTTAATGGCATTAAAAAATTATAGCCATCTTCTAAAGCAAGAATAGTTGATTTTATGGATTGATTAATGCGTTCCAAAATTGCATTTGTTTGCGGATAGGCTGTAGACGAATAAGTCCATCTGACGCCAAACTTAGCGCAGAAATCGTTGAATATTTGAGGTGTGAACTGTTTTCCTAGATCCGAATGAATTAAAGAAGGACGTCCATGAGTTGAGGTATATTTGAATAAAGCATGTATAATATTTTGACTGGAAATGGTTCTTATAGGAAACAATTGCAGATGTCTTGAAAAACGGTCTATTATTGTTAAAATGTGATAGCCATTATTGAAAGGGCCATCTAAATCCATAGACACAAAATCACCTGGATGCTGAGGAATGGGATTCTTCTGAAAAGGAGCTTGAGGGATTCTATGAGATTTTGATGTGATACAAATAGTACACGATCGAACAAAATTCACAGTGTCAGCATAGATACCTTTCCAATAATATTTATCAAATAGAATTTTAAAGGTTTTATGAATTCCATAATGGGATACATGAGCTATTGTAAGGGCCTTTTCACGAAGTGAACTAGGCATAGCAATCTTCGGAGAAACTTCTTTAACTGCTGACTTTGGATCCTGGAAGAAAAGTTGAATTTTGGAGGAGGGAAAAATGCAGAAAAATTTCGTGTCATTTCTCTCTTTCTTATTTAAAATATCAGTATAAAATCTTGAAAGTTTACGGTCGATTAATTGCTCTTTAAGGATAGTTTTATCAGACATTTCTAAAGGAGGGTCCATAGGTAGATTACTCAGAGTGTCTAAAAGTTGTTGAACCGAAAGAGAAGGTGTTGATTTGTCAGAAGACGTAGATTCATGAGCTGCATTCACAGACTCAATGTCTACAGGAAGTACTTGTTCGGAGTTTACCAATTCAGGACTATCATTAAGATCTTCAGTATCTGGAAACGGAGTACGAGAGAAGAAATCTGCGAGTACATTCTCTTTACCAGGAAGATGTTTAAAGGAAAAATCATACTCTCCAAGAGTGAGTAGCCATCTTGAAGTGATGTTTGCTGGTGATACGACTTTAGAATAAGGGTTTGCTGTCAGACAAGATGTAAAAATGGCGTCCCCGAAGATAATATTCAAAAGCACAGACTCCTTTAACAATGGCCATTAATTCAAGTTGAATAGCTGGATATCGAGATTCTGAATCCTTTAGCATTTTGCTGAAGTAAGAAATAGGTATGATGTCTTCACCATGTTTCTGCATTAATATGGCGGAAATTGCAAAAGAACTTGCATCTGTGTTGAGATAAAACTTCTCATTAAAATTAGGTTGGATTAGAAACGGTTTTTTTAAAGAAAATGGATTGAAGTTGTGCAAATGCTTGTTGCTGTTCAGAGTTCCATTGAAAAGGGATTTTAGAAGAGGTAAGTTTTACAAGTGGAGCAGAAATTTTACCAAAAGCTGGGATGAGATGTCTATAATATCCACATACACCAAGAAAGCGTTTAACATGTTTCTTTGATTTAGGCACAAGGAATGAATTTATTTTAGAAATATTTGATGCAATGGGATAGACCTTATGATGTTCAATCTCAAATCCAAGATATTTAACATTTGTCTGGTGAAATGAACATTTTTTTGGATTTAGGGTTAAGTTATGTTTCTAGAATATTTTAGGTATTTTCTCAAGTTTTCTGCACGTGTCATCGAAATTTTTACTTCCAATCATGAACTCATCTTGATAAGCAAATAGACCATGTTCGGCAACTTCTTCATTGATGGAATCGGCCATTGACTGGAAATATTGTGCTGCTGTCTTAAGACCAAAAATAAGTCTAAGATATTTATATGTGGCCCAAGGAGTAGCAAAACTCAATTGATCCTGATATTCTTCAGGTAAGTGAATTTGGTGATATGCACTTGGCATATCAAGAGAAGAAAAGAAACTAAATTCAGTTAAATTTGAGATGAGATTTTGAATACGCGGTAAAGGATAACTCGAGCTTTCAATTATTGTATTGATTAAACGAAGATCCAGGGTTAATCTATATGACTGTTTTGACTTAGTGTCAGGAGCTTTTTTCTTTACCAAAATCATAGGGTAAGCCCAATTAGTTAAATTCTTTTCTATGATTTCAACATCAATGAGATCTTGCAGTTGCTGTTTGGCTTCCGCTTGCAAAGCCTGAGGAATCGGAAAGGGAAGGCATTTGATAGGACAAGTAGACGTAAATTTTATGTCAGGTTTTATAAGATCCGTATGGCCAAGGGTTTTTAAAGATGAAGAGAATGCAGCACAATTTTCTTTTAAAATATTAGATAACTTTTCTTTCTGCAATGGTGGTAAATGCTCAATATCAAAATCATTTATATCAAATTCCGCTAATCTTTGTTCTATTATTTCTTTAGAAGGCTTAATTACATTAACAGATTCATGAATTAGTTGATTATTTTCATCTGCCGGATCAGATGAATTGGATGGAAACTTAATGTCCTCAATAGGGGAAATGAATACAATATGTTGGTTTTTCTGTAAGCAGGGATATGTTAAGGAAATTTTATGTCCTTTAAAGGACCCTTCACAAAATTATTTATCCTAAAACAGGACCCTTCACAAAATTATTTATCCTGAAACAGGACCCTTCACAAAACATTTTATCACAAAACAGGACCCTTCACAAAATTATTTGTCTCTTAAATCGACCTTTTACAGAATTTTTTCACTTTCAAATTGAACTTTTCACAAATTTAGTCATTTAAAAATAAAACCTGGCCTGTAAGTAAGCAGTTGAACTCACCAAAGAGCATATTACTTAACTTTTTATACATGAAGGATAGAACATGAAGACATCGATAATTTAAAATTCACAAAATTATGACTAGAATTTTCACAAAAATAAGAAAAACTTCACAATTTCACAAAAACAGGACCCTGTAAGAAAAGTCTGGACAGACCCCTGTTAAGTTAGAGAGGTTAAGAGCCGAATTTTCGACAAAAATATGGAAAGAAAATTTGACTTCATTCAAATTGGCATCCGAAGAATTCTGACTTATTTCAGGAATGTTGTACATTGAAGCATGCATTATAAAAGGGTTATTCGTTTCTTTAGGTGAAAATATAACATTACCTGAACATGAAGGATGAACTTTGGAAATTACTTTAATATATTGTTTACCACATGGCTCAGTGGCCGCCCCTCCGGGTGGCTTTTTCAAGAAGGCTCACGTTTTGAGCACCTTATCGCCAGAGTAACAGTTGGCGCGGAGATAAATTCAACACTACGCACCCTTTCTTGTTCGTGACGTCATACGCGTAGCGAACAGCAGCCCCCATTTTTTTGCTGAGAGCAAAGAGTTTTTTTTTATTTATTTCATTTGTTTTTCCACAAATGTAAAACGCTATAAAGCAGAGAATAAAGTATGACGAAATGTTATTTCACCGTGGTTTACAATTAAAACCTTGACAAAACAACAAAGAGCTTTTTCGGATTGAAATGCTTTTAATTTCACAATATATATAATTCAAACACAAGTTATTTTTTTCAGTTCAATAATATTCATTTATTTGATTAATTTGCTATGTTCGAAGAAATTGAGAACGTATTTTATTTTTTAGGAAAAATAAAAACACACGTAAAGATTTTCTTGTACTCTATTCATGTTTTTATGACACAATTGAACTAGTTTTATTAGCATTACTACTGAATTAATTTAGTTTATTATTATTATTATTATTAAGCGGCATAAATGTGTGACGTGTTTATTGCATTAATAAAACAATTTTACTGAAATAATTCATTTAAAATTAATTGTTTTTAATTTAATTGCGATTAGAAGTTAATAGGAAGTTGAAACTAAAATCAATTCGATTATAATTTGATTGAACGATAAATCAAATTATTTAGCTGTATTCTGCAGTTAAAACAATCAGCTAAAATAATTGCAAGTTGATGCATGCAATTAAATCAATTACTACTAGGACTTCCCTCAGAGGGATTAGTCTGAGCGATATTACTGAGAACATAGATTTAATAATAACATGTGGAAGCAAAGAAAATGAGATGTTATCTTTAATTGTCCATATACTGCGAAAAATTGAAATGATGAAAATAAACGAATTGTAGAATTACAAAATCTTATATATAAATTCGTATACACTGTTTAAAAAAATGGGAAATCAAACCATTCAAGACAGCCATGCATGGATATAAAATTGAAAGTACGCAATATATTAAAAGTAAAATAGAAAATGAAACACTAATTTACTTATATTGGAATTTTAACTGTATAAAATTATGTCAAGAGCATAATCAGACGCTCCGCACCAATTTGTGTAACTTTAAATGACAAATATATGATGTTTAAAAAGAATGGACTATACTTTATATGGTGTGTGCTCCCCCGGAATAATTAATATTGTACAATATCTGTTTTCCACGGATGCAATGAGGTTGTCGATAACATTTAAGGAATTCTCTTCTCAAAATCTAATATAGTATCAAAGTACCGAATACATTAAATGTGGCATGCAATGCTTCGTTAGAGTGTGTTTTAGATATGCTCAATCGGATTTAAATGATGAGTGTATGCTGGCCACTACATACGCTGTATTGTTTTGTTTTCAAACATATTCTGCACAAGTTGAGCTGTATTTAGCATGTATTAAATAAAAGAAATCGGCAATGATTACAACATAAAATATGACACAAGATCTGAATATATCGTCTGCATAACTTTTGAGCTGTCAAAGTGTCATTTGAAGTAATTTACAAATCCATGCATATTTATTCAGCAAATCATGAGGGCTAACATACGTCAATATGAATCCGATTACAAAATTTCACCAGAATAAGTTAATATATAAAAAATCTACTAATGATAATTGAGAATATGACCTTATGATAAAATGTCTAGAAAAATGAATCGATAAAAAATTCATATCACATTTAAAACGGCACTTCCTTCTGTTAGTGGCCTTGGCGAGAGAGAGAAAAGCCTAGAGAAGGAACACTTTAACAAGTACTTTCGGGCAACCTACTCACTGTTTCATACAGGTCTTTATTCAATATTTACACAATTTATTTAATGCTAGGTGGGTATCTATCAGTTTTGTTGCATTTAAATCGCATGTTTTGCGGAGGAAATGCAGCATTATGAAATATTTAAAGTTGCTGTACCTAATAATTCCAAATTAATGGTAATTGAGATCGCTTTCCGTTAATTTCATCTTTTTAAATTTTAATTTTTTTAGAAACCATTCATAGAGACAATTGTATATTTTAAAACTAACCCGAAGCAAAATTTCAAGATTTTGGGCTCAGCAGTAACAGAGAAATAGAAAATTTTTGAAAGTTTTTTGTTTCTGCACTGTTTTATATAGTGACATTTTTAGAAATTGTTCTATTGCGAGAATTTACGTCATGATAAATACAGCCATGTCAATTTTCATGTTTATATTCCTAACAGTTCAATGTTCTTCGTTACTTAGATCATCTTTAGATCTTTTTTCGCTTTGTTTAGTCTTTGTATTTTTTAGAATTCGTTCTACAACGAGCATTTACATCTTATTAATTACTACCATGCCAAAGTTCTAGTTTCTAACCCCAACAGTATCCCAAAAATTCCAGTATTCCAAATAAATCATAGTTTAGAACCTTTCTAAAAATTTTTACGTTTATCCGTCAAATTGAACCCCTTTTAGAGAGCGTTCATTACGAGTATTTACATCTTAAAAGTAACTAACGCACCAAATTTAAAGTTTCTAACCCAGTCAATATCGCAGAAATCACAATTTCAGAACTTTTTTGCTCCTGCAGCGATGTAGGTTCTTGCACTGACATAAAATAGTCTTTTTTTCGGAGCAGAGATAGCCACCAAAATTTTTTTAAGTTGGCTATGTAGTTTCAGAGATAACACCTCACAAACGTACAAGCATTAATAATATTATATACTTTATAATATTATAACGCTTTATAATATTAGCATTAGATGTACAGATACAAAAGCCATTTATCTGTTACAAGCTAAAGTGCCGGCGTTACCCAGAATTTGAAGGATGTTTGTTCTGAAAAATCAATTTCAAAATTTAACATGCAACACAAAACAAACATTAAAAAAAGCAGTCGAAATGTTGTTGAATGAATCATATGAAAACGCTATATAAAAATATATAAATGTATATAACAGACGCAAAAGAATACAGCTATAACTGAACTTATTTCAATTTATAATTGGAGCAATAATGTTAAAATACGCCAATATTTTCCTAATCGGGTTTTTATTATGCTTCAATACATTTTTCACACTCATATCACGTTATACTATATCCACCATTCCCTTTATATTTCAATATGACGTAATATTTTCCTCTTTCACGTGGAAACCTTGAAATAGAAAAGTTATGAAGTTATATTCACTTTCATTTAAATTCGTCAAACCATTTATTTCATTTTCATATTTCACGTGAATATCTTGCAATAGAAAATTTATGACGTAATATTGTTGTAGTAATAATTTTATTGTGTTTTTTAATTGTTGGCAACTGCTATAACGAAAAATGCTTAAATTTGATAAGAAATTGCTGTTAAATTGGTGGTTTTTTATTAATTAAAAATTAACTATAAGTTATATCGATTCCGGATTACTTTAGTTGTCTCGGCCATGTTTTAATACGCATGTACGTATCTCTTCACAACTTTGGCTTCCAAATTGTGGATTTTTTATAGAATTACAAACAGACAGATAGACAAGTTTTCATTTTTATATATCTCTCTATTCTATGAAAAGTAACTAACGCTGTCACCGCCGCCGCCGGTTTTGAATTTTTTGTGACCGGAGGTCTTTCTTCGTTAATATTAAGAAAACTATTGCATACAAATATATGAAAATCGGTGGTATTATAGCGAAATATTTGATCAAAACACTAATGCATACAGTTTTCAAATCGAAGAATTATTTTAAGAGATATTTAATGCTAAAGTTGGACAAAAACGTTCCATTAAAAAAAATTTATAAGAGCAAAAGCTATACATGGGAATTTAATCATTTTTAGATCATTTTATTCAATAGAAGATCCCGGTCTGCAGATTTCATTAACTTTTTTTTTTTTTAATTTGACTCATTTTTTGAGGTTTTATTTCTATTTTAAATTCAAATATTCAGCATTTTGACAGATATTTTTTACATATTTTAGAAAATGGTATTAATTTAAACTGTTGCCAACTGTATAAACAGCGCAAACAATAATGTTTGCTTCAAATAAAAAAATTATTTACATGTTACTATTATAAACAAAAAACCCTTCAAATTACAATTAAATAATTAGGTATAAAAAGCAGGCACTTATTAGAAATTACGCCATAAAAACTATATTTACATGTGAATTTTAAAATAGAAAGGATATTGTAAAATAAATTCATTAACATGCGTTAGAAATCTGAAATAGAACAAATTACGTCACATTACACTTATTATGCAAAATGAACAAAAAATAGTATTGCAAAACAGTTTAAATTTAAAAATTGCGCGAGACAAAATATTAGAGGTTAAATATTAGATTTTTTCAAAATTTTGTTATTTGTCGTTTGATGTGAGGTGTTCAGCTATAAGTATGCAAATTTTTATGTTTCAACATAATTAGGGGCTGAGTTAGAAAAATTGTTTTAAATACACAAGTTAGAGCCCAGAGGGTTAAATATTAGACTTTTTCAAAATTTTATTATTTGCCGTTAGGTGTGAGGTGTTCAGCTATAAGTATGCAAAATGTCATGTCTCCAACTTAATTAGGGGCTGAGTTAGAAAAATTGCTTAAAATACAGAAGTTAGAGACCGGAGGGTTAAATATGACTTTTTCAAAATTTTATGATTTATCGTGTTATCGGAAGTGTTCAGCTATAAGTATGCAAACTTTCATGTCTCCAACTTAATTAGGAGCTGAGTTAGAAAAACTGCTTAAAATACACAAGTTAGAGCCCAGAGGATTAAATATTAGACCTTTTTCAAAACTTTGATTATTTGTCGTTTGATGTGAGGTGTTCAGCTATAAGTATGCAAAATTTCATGTCTCCAACTTAATTAGGGGCTGAGTTAGAAAAATTGCTTAAAATACATAAGTTAGAGCCCAGAGGGTTAAACATTAGACCTTTTTCAAAATTTTATTATTTGTCGTTTGATGTGGGGTGTTCAGCTGTAAGTATGCAAAATTTCATGTCTCCAACTTAATTAGGGGCTGAGTTAGAAAAATTGCTTAAAGTACAGAAGTTAGAGACTGGAGTGTTAAATATGACTTTTTCAAAATTTTATGATTTATCGTGTTATCGCAAGTTTTCATCTATAAGTATGCAAACTTTCAATTCTCCAACTTAGTTAGGAGATGAGTTAGAAAAATTGGTTAAAATACACAAGTTAGAGCCCAGAGGGTTAAATATTAGACTTTTTCAAAATTTTATTATTTGCCGTTTGATGTGTGGTGTTCAGCTATAAGTATGCAATTTTTCAAGTCTCCGATATATATAGTTTCTGAGAACGGGCTCTGTGACAGACGGACAAACAGACAGACAAAGGAGTGAGACAGGTAGGGTTTCGTTAGATGGACGAAACTCTAAAAACATGCTGCGGATGACTGTAACAACATCCTAAAATTACATTACCATCAGCGACCTACCAATCCCGAATTTAGTTTATATTCGTTTCATATATTCTTATTCTTTGTTGCGGCCCTGTAAAATAATTATCAATATTATATACAGTAAAACCTCTGAGTAGCGGACACCCCGAGAATGCATATTTGTCCTCTATTTAGAGGTGACCGCTTCTGAGAGTAAAACATGTACAGTTATTTAAGAGTTGGTAATCGAAAAAATGTCCGCTAAATAGAGGTATCCGCTAATCGGGTGTGTCCGCTATGGAAGTTTTACCAGTAAAACTTCTGAATAGCGAACACCTCGGGAGGGCAGAATTTGTCCTCTATTTGGAGGTGTTCGCTACTGAGAGTAAAAAATGTACAGTTATTTAAGGGTTGGTAATCGAAAAAATGCCCGCTAAATAGAGGTGTCCACTAATTGGGTGTGTCCGTTATGGAGGTTTTACTGCATAATAATATCATCCTTTACAAGAAAATTGCATACTGTATAATAGACTGGCAGACATCCAGAGAAAGATAACCTCCCGGAGCAATAAACACTCATGTCTTTTGTTTTAATCATCCACAATTGTATGTCATACAACATGCCAGATTTTATACAACAGGCTAAAAACGGTCACCGTGGTACGGAATACTGTATTATTATTTGTTTGCCCACCAAAACTGGTTGCCACGGGTTGTTGCAAGGTTTGTGATCATGTGGTTGAAACTGATCTATTCATTATTACTGCGTGCGTATTTTTTTTTATTTGCTCCATGTGTTCAAACCAGTTGTCTACGAAAACATCAACCGGTGAAAGTGACGCACACCAAATTTCTGTGACGTATGCAGATAAATTGTGCTTTTTTAAGAGTTTTTTCTATGTAATTTTTAAACGGTTTGGAACTTATTTTTCATAGTAGGTGCATTCAGTAGGCGACCCTCATAGGTACGTTCTGGTGCAATCAGAAACGAAATCCGACAAATATTTTTTGAGTTATGCTTGACGAAAGGATTTTATTAGGCTTTTTTTTTAGTAGGACATGGCGTTAATATCCATCGTAGTAGTAAAGTGTCCGGACAGTAATATTTCGCTGAGTATTAGCCTTCGCTTCGCTCAGACAATTATATTTTAATACTGTTAAATTTTTACCATTATTTGAGTTTTTACGTTTGGTCTGCCCCTAATGCACAAAATTAAAAATCTTTAAAACTCTTCAGTTTATTTTTAAATGTTTGCCATATTTTTAAATATTATTTCATCCAAGTTGTTTTATTTGCTATTTTAAAATAGTAATTCGTCATATTTGAATAAATCATTGAAATTCTTCTCTCGAATGAAATCCCCCCCCCCCCCCACACACACACCATTTTTTTCGTCATTCTGCACACATATTGTACATTTTATTAAGTTGAAATGGCAATAAAATAATGATAAATCGTACGAGGTAACCTCCCATTTCGAATTTTTTCTCCCCCCCCCCCTCTCTTCCAGCACACATTTTTTGACCATTTAAAATTCATTGTTGCCTTGCAGAAAAGATATGTTAAAACTGTGTCTGAAATGTTAACTATCCCTTCGCTTATCGCTTATCCATAACAGTGCATAAAGTTTATTGTTTTGCTCTATCCGTTCATTTTCAAATGGCAAATAAATAATTTACCATAAAAAAAGAAAAGGAAAGAAATAGAATGAAAGGTAAGAAAAAAAAATCAGGATTAACCTGTTGTGCACACGCAATTCTTTACATAAAAAAAAAAAAAAATTATGTTCTATTTATTACTTTGAAGTAACTATAAGTAAAGGACCAAATATTCAAATTCTAACTCCCCCCCCCCCCCCGAAAAAAAAGAAAAGCTTGTTTTTGTTTCAACCCCACAAAAGTTTAATTTTTTGGTTTGTTTTTTTCTATTTGTTAATTGATAAATTTAACTATTTAAATCCACAGCCCTCACTATCATGCACAGTTTGAAAATTTCTCTAGTGATTTTATTTGTTACTTTGAAGTAACAAAAGATAGTCATTCAATATTCCTTCTCCCCAACCTCCTCTTAAGAATTTCATCTCGCATTAAAAAGGCAATTTCTAAACATCCTGGTTGGGGGTGTAATAGGTTTTTTTTTCTTCCTCTGGTTTGGCCTATTTTCACTCGACTTTGGGGACTGTTTCTGCAGAATGATTTGGTATTAAATTAATTATATAAGTTCATGGCAGAGATTATAGTAATTTTCTGCCACAGGTATTTTTTAAAATCTGTGTTTATATACATCAAAATACACTGAAACTGCATTAATTCATCATCCTCATAAATTCATCTTTATATGTAATCAAATATCTAGATTTATGAAGGTAAAGAGTTTTTGTTTAACAGGTATGTAATTAATAATACTCAATTGAATGAAAATGTAGATTTTTGAGGGAATCAAATAATCAAAATTTTAGTCTATATCATCAAAAGTAATAAAGACCTTTGGTTAAACACACTATAAGAGTTCGTAATACAATTTCTTTTGAAAAAATTTCTTTTCATTTAGAACTCATAATTGAAAATATTTCTTTGATTTAGGTAGGACTTATTCTAAAATACGCTAGTTTGTCTTTCGCCATTTCGGTTCAAAACGAAACACAAGACTACGTTTGGCGTTTAGAGCTGGCTGAACGTTCTCGCTTTCGCCAACCCCCTCAAAAACCCCCGGCAGCCAGGTTCTCTGGCCAAGCCGGACAGCGACGATCCATAGGTCGATCCCGGTGCCGGTCTAATAGCCGGACGGTGTCGCCGGGCAAAGACTAGCTAAGGCGATAGGACCCCATCGACCTATTGACTAAGAGGGAGCTTAGGGTGTGAGTGAGGGATTTGTAGTGGAAAGTCCTCGGTGCTCGCTAGTGACGACGGGGCTCGCGGGAACGCCATGCAGGGACTCCCGGAGCAACCGAAGGGCGAGCGTTTCGGACAGCGTCCAGGTTATTTTATGACCTGGGTGGCTCATCCCTCCGAGGACCTCAGCTGAAGCAGTTGTGAGCCGACCCTTAGGTGGGTAGGGTTTGGCGTTGCCCCCGTTGACCAAGGAGCGGTCGCGTGGGGAGGCCAGTATGGCTCTGGTTGCTCCATGTCGTGCCGTGACCCTTGGGAGGGGGCCGGCCGGTAGGTCCACCATCGAACGCTGTCCCCACGGGGAACCGGGCCGGAGGCTCGCCGGAAACGCGGCGGCTCATCGTGCCTCAGAGAAACTCTTGGTCCGATCCAGGTCCTTCGTGTCTATGCGATACTGGAGTTTGCCTCGCCCAGTGATGAGGACCTAGAGATGTCTACACCTAACTTTCGAACGCATTAACAAAGGTAGCGGTCGGTCACTGCACGGGGTCAGGGGCCTTCAGGCTTGGGTACCCTCGACGGCCGTGAGGTAAGGTAGTGGTGGGCGGGCTACTGTCTGCCTCCACTGGCTTCTCTGTCTTCGGGCGGGGTCGAGTCGGCTGGGGCTGGCGGGACTCCGTTCCATCCAACCCCCTAGCGAGGCGGAGTCTATTCCGTCTAGGTGGAGCTTTCCGTGCCCGCCTGGGGACGCTAACGGCACCTAGTCTGAGCTAACTGGTGCCCGGTGTGATCCACGAGGTGTTTCGTCGGTTGAACCGGGTGGTCTGGGCGAAAAGCCCGGAGCTGAGTCGCTTTACGGCTGGAAGGACTTTCCCCGTCCTCCCGGGTTTTCAAGGTAAGAGCCCTTCATTAACTTTTCTATCGGCTGGCCCACATAAATGTCTTTGCCGGAAAATGGTATTTGATCTTGGGGGCTTCCCGTAAAGTAACTCCGGGTCGGGAAGCCTTGGTTCAGTTCGTAGGCCCGGCGTCTTTATAGGCGTCCTGTTCCTGCAGGGCTTGGGGGATCTACCGGCTCGGGAACCAAGTTTAGGGACCACTTGTTTTTTCTAGCTGGGTGGTGAGGACTGTCGTAGCGGCCGTTCGTCTTGACTTGGGAGTAGCCGACGTGGCGTGCGCTGGGCAGCGCGTCGGTCTTGAACGAAGCTTGCATGGGGTTCCGCTCTGTCGGGGCTTGTCTGTCGGCGACCTTCGGGACGCGCCGCGGGCTTGTTTCGCGGGTGGTTCCCTTCGCGGGTGGTTCAAATGGGCCTTCTGAGGGCCTGGGACCGGGGGATGGCAACCCGTCTTACCACATGGCTCAATAGTAACATTATTTGCAATCAAGACTCTGTAATTACATTTGTTTTTTGATTGTTGAGAAATAGAATTATGTGTATTATTTTTATGTTGACTGGAACTGGACGGGTTAGATACCTCAGTAATTCCTTTAGGAGGAAGTGAATTAGTAGAATTAAGCTCTGACAAAAGGTTATTACAAATACCTATATCACAAGATTGCTCATTATAAAATGGAACAGAGATGCCATCAATGGTACACCCTTTGTAATTCTCATCAATGTTTACCCTGAATTTCCGGAGAAAGTCGTACCGAAATATGGCACTGAACGTGCAATCTTCAGCCATATCTATAACGTAAAATGGATGTTTGAAAGTTTTAGATGAGATTTTAAATGAAAATTCAACACAAGATGAAAATTTGACAGAGGAGTTTACAGTTGTGATTTTTATTTGACGGGACAGATATCTGTTTTTAATAGAGTGCTTAAGCTGATCAAATAAAGTTTTACTGATAATAGATACGGACGAGCCTGTATCTAAAAGGGTATGAATGTCAAAGTTTGCAATAGTGATGTTAATTAACGGAAGAATAGGTCCACTCTGAAGCACATTAGCAATAATGTGAGTAGAAACATTGTATGGAGATTCAGAAGTCTCCTCAACAGTCGTTTGCGTGGATGCATTGGAAGTGGTCTCAATGGAAGGAGGATGTGACGCATCCTTGCAAATCCTCATTACCAGTTTGGGTGGTGGCCGCCCCTCCGGGTGGTTTCGACCCGACCCCTTGAGTGGGGGAGGTGACCGGAAGCCCGGCAGAGTTCGTTGTGCACGAATGCGAGGGGGCCGGATGGGGACGAATCGCCACCTCCTCGAGAGACTTGCGGTCGACAGGCCAAGAGTCCGGTGGCCACGGTTAACGGACGTTGTGCATGGGACGTGGAGTCTTCGGGCTCGTAATATGCGCGTACACCCAGCAGCCAGGTTCTCTGGCCTGGCCGGACAGCAACGGTCCATAGGTCGATCCCGGAGTCTATTCCGTCTAGGTGGAGCTTTCGGTGCCCGCCTGGGGTCGCTAACGGCACCTAGGCTGGGCCAACTGGTTCCCGGCGTGATCCACGAGGGGTTCCGTCGGTTGAGCCTGGTCGCTTGGGCGAAAAGCCCGGAGCTGTGTCGCTTTACGGCCGGAGGGACTTTCCCCGTCCTCCCAGGTTTTCAAGCTAGGGGCCCTTCATTAACTTTTTTATCGGCTGGCCCACATAAATGTCTTTGCCGGAAAATAGTATTTGATCTTGGGGGCCTCCCGTAAAATAACTCCGGGTCGGGAAGCCTCGGTTCAGTTCGTAGGCCCGGCGTCTTTATAGGCGTCCGGTTCCTACAGGGCTTGCGGGGTCTACCGGCTCGGGAACCAAGTTTAGGGACCACTTGGTTTTTCTAGCTGGGTGGTGAGGCTGTAATAGCGGCCGTTCGTCTCTTCTTGGGAATAGCCGTCGCCGTGTGCTATTGGCAGCGGCGTCGGTTTGGCCGGAGTGCAGGTGAGGCCCGAGGTCTCAGGGATCGCCTTGATGGGGCGCGTCTGGCGGCGACCTTCGGGACGCGTCGCGGGGCGCATTTCTCGGGCGGTCTTAGCCTGGACAAAAGGACCTGAAAAGGTCTGGTACCGGAAGACGGTCCCATTTTTTATGGGGCGCCCACCGTCTTACCAGTTTGGGTGCTGTTGCATAATGAAAGGTGTGGCATCTGGATTTAATTCTGAAGTGAGATTATTAGATTGCTCATGATGAGCTGTGGAAGTGCTGGGACATGGTATAGGCACATTTTGCGGAGGAGAGAGTGAAAGAAACTGTTGATCTTGAGTTACTGTAAAGTTTCTGGGTATAAAGTAATTTTTGAACGATGGGCAGAATCTACATGAATGTCCATGAAATCCACAAAATTGACAAATGGTTGCAGATGATTCATGAGTACGCGTATTATGTGATCTATACTGAGAATGGTGATTGTCACGTCTTTGGAGAGCGTGATCTGTTGAAACGTCTTCTAAAATTCTGAGGGTTTCGGAAATTTCTAAGATTCTGATTTTCACTAACCGCTTGTACGTTGAAATTTCTATTTTTAGATAAGTTCTTCGATGGTGCATTATTATCTTTGTCATAAGGCTTCTGACTGAAGTGGGCGATACTCTCTTTTAACTCATTAATATGTGATTTAAGTTCATGTAATGGAGTGCTCAGGGATGTTTGACATATGAGCTCGTTATTGACTTCACAATCCTGTAAAAGTGTGACTTTTTCAACAGCCTCACAATATGTCTGAATATTATTTTGCAAAATATGAACTCTGTAATTACTTTGAATGATGGAAAAAAATTTGTTAAACTTGATTGCATTTAGTGCATTAGCATCCTTTATAGTGTTGTGAGCCTTTGGGGCTAAAGAGTACAACCTATGAGCGAGATTACTAATGGATTCTGCTGGTAACATTACCATTGCATTGAATTCTGAGATTGCCTTACAAACATTTTGCTTCATGAATTGTGTACGGAGTACATCGAATAGTTCTGTAGTCGTGTTAATATTGTGATATTCAAGCTTCTGTACTATAAAAGTGCGAGCAGGCCCATTTAATTTTGATTTAGCAAACGTTAGTGCTTGCTTCGCTGGCTAGTGATTACAGGCAGCGACATCCTTAACCTGACTAATAAAAAATTCTAACAAATCCGGATCTTCCAAAAATGGAGAGATATGAATGTTAAAAAAGTTTGAATGGTTAGAAGACTGTGTATTACTGGAAGATTGTGCATTATTTCTGTCTAATGCTGACTGAGAATTATTGGTGGGTCGCATGATTGAAAAACTTTATGCAACAAAAATTAAATATATAAATGAAACAAATGATGAATGTTCAAACAGAAATTAAATACATAAATGAAACAGATGAATGCAGAATGTTCATTAAATCAAACACACAAATTACTAATTTCATATCTCCATACTTTGCATATTTTTTTGAAGAAATTCTTAGATGCACAGAAAATTATATATTGAAAAAAAAGTCTTGAAATGACTTGAAATAGTTGATATTCTCATTTCACAAAAAAAGGTGCTTAGATGAACTATAAGATTTTTGACGACCATTCAAAATACTGCACGGAAAGTGCACGTGTTTTAATCTAAGTGCATCTTCATCAAAAATGTAAAATTTCAAGATTTTTCTAAATATTGTCCGTTAAAACGTCTATATTTTCAACTTTAAACCATTATTTCTTCTGATGCTAAACATTTTCTGCCAAATTTAAAAGATCGTAACTACGTGCGAACACGCGATTCATGAAAGAAAATAAATTTTACTTTACGCACTTGACGTGCCCTGGCTAGGCACCAAATATATTAAGATGACAGGTTCTTTAAGATTGAATTTCAAATGGAATTGAGTTCATTAAATTAATTAATTGTAGCATACTTATTAAAATAAAGATGAATCGAAGTTAGGCAGCTGGTGATCGTAATGTCAAAAATGCATTGTGGTATGAAAAAGAAATAAATGAAAAGAAATACCTTGGCTCTTGAATAAGACAACAGAGGCAAAAACTTGAGAGTCCACACCAATTTATTACAGCTTACTTATTCTTGTGAGGAGGATGTCCTTCTGCAGTCTCCGCATAGTGATGTGCATTCCTTTTTAAATTCGTAAATAACTTTAGTGATCCAACATAATTGCTATTAAAAAAAGGAATACTTTAAGATGTTTTAATTTATAAGGAAAGAAGAATCAGGAAAAACTCCGCTCCAACTTAAAAAAAACGCGTGCCATGTACCACGTCCCTGCAGTGCAACGCTAGCGCGAGATGGGAATAAAAAGAAACGCGTGCAGCAAGCACGAAGTTGAAACGTCAAGTGCCGGTGAAATACGAACGTCGATTCATTCAAAAATCGCCGCGCATGAATCAATCGCGCCAAGAGAGCGCTGATGATGCGAACGCACGCCAAGCGTCACGCGCCAAGGAGAAAGATCGGCTGCTCCGATATCCATTCGATGCGCATGCGCACAAGCCCCGCACGGAGATCGCGCGAGAGAATGAACGAGAAGAATTAACAAACGGCCAAAAACAAAAACAGATGGAAATTTAAAGCATAGAAATGCAAATCGTTAGCTATGGAAATGTAAACAAGCAATAAGAGAAAGGAAGTTACGATTTTAGATAAAGATAATTAATAGATAGCTTTTTAAATGAGATGAGGTAAAATACTGGAATTAATAAGCTGAAAAAAACAGATTTTAAAAGATAGGTTATTGAAAACAAATATATCACAACGTGATATTATGTAAGATGTCAGGGTTTTTTAAGATGGGATTCTGAGTTTTAGTTACAAATAGCACATAACCCTCCTGCAAGAATTTTTTAAATATATGTCACCGTTTGGAAGTTATTGAATTTTAAAATTCATCAGTCACTTTTGGGACACCCGGTATTTAGTATTTATTTCAGTTTATTAACTTCTTGTTCAAAATATGTTTATTCAGTTTCATAGAAACCATAATATTGTGTATGCTTTCGAAAAACTTTTATAAACGCTATTTAGTCAAAAGCATCTGATACCAAATATAAATTTAAAGAAGTAGATATATTTTATTTCATTTTCCAAAAAGGTTGTTATAGTGTACATGTGGTTTCATATAAGATAAAAGAAAACTTTTAAAGAAAGATTAAAAAAAAAAAAAAAAACAGTGGGAAGATTTTATTTCTGGAAGAAAAATCAGAGAAAGTTTTCTATTTCGTTTGAGAATGGTTTCTTCTATCTCATTGTTTTGAAGAAACACAGAAATGCTTTTTCTTATAATAGGCCAATTGTGAAAGATATTAAACCAAAATAAATTCTTTAAACGAAGTGACGAATCTTTAAATTTTCTAAAATACTCAGCTTACATTTGTAAAAGAAAAACTATATTTTCAGTGTTACTTTTAGTTATAATATTTTTTTAATAGAAATTTGAAAATTACCATGTGCAATTTTTCAAAATTCATAAATAAATTTATGACCATTTCATGAATCCGTTATAAACGTAAAAATATTTCGAATATGACATTTATTAAAAAGCAGAAAAACCAACGTTTAAAATGCACAAATAATATATGAAAATTCATATATATGAAATATATATGATACATATGAAATTTCATATATTATTTGTGCATTTTAAAGTTGGTTTTTCTGCTTTTTAATATTGTTGCACAAAGGCTTTATTTGCTATTTTTATGTATGACATTTATGTTATGTGAAAGTAGTTTTGCTTCATAAAAATTGCGTCCCATTAACTAAACTGAAAATTACAAACATTGTTTTTAGGTGCATTCGTAATTATATAAATACGTAACACCTGTAGTCGTCGTTCCGTCCGTCTGTCCGTCCCTCCGTCCGCATATTACAGCACAAAAACCACCTGACCGAATCGCTTGAAATTTAAAATGTTATATAATCTGTTACATAATTTTGCCATTTTAAATTTTATGAAACTCGAATGTATATTTTAATTACAGGGACAGTCAAAAGTTTTCCGTTACATTATGTCCAATGGGAAAACATTATTGCAAGTGCATTTTAATGATGTTACAGCCCTCCGAATGGTCGGAAATTTTAAATATATAATTGATGCAAAATTTGTCGAGTCATTTCAAATTTTATGAAAATCGGATGTATAGTTTAATTACAAGGACACTCAAAAGTTTTCCGTTACATTACGGTCATTGGGAAAAAATTATTTCAGGTGCATTTTAATGATGTGATAGCCTTTCGAACAGAATGAAATTCATAGACACTTATGAAGTGTACTAAAATATACATTTAGTACAATATGCGGTGCAAAAAATATTTATAAAACTAATTGTAATACGAGCGCACCTCAATTTCCATGTTTGACGAGCAATTTCCAACTCTTATAAATATTGATGAAAGCACTTTTCATCAAGGAATGTTCCATAAGAGGATAATTCTTTATATTTTTTGTGCATTTAAATTCTTCCGGATAAAACCAAATATGAGCGAAGTAGATTCATTGCACTTACACCCAATACGAAAAGGGAAACGATGCCATAGCTGTCACGAAAAGAAGGAGCACTTTATAAAAAAAATAATTTGAAATCGGTTAACTGTAGAAACGCCTCATTTCTGGCATCATTATTGGTAAAGCAATAAAATCTTAACTATTATATTTTTAAATTTGTATAAAATTTTGCCAATAGGTGGCGCTGTGATATAAAAACTCCCCTATATTTCAATATATAAGCATTCTCAGTTTCATCCATCGCATTACACTGATGCAACATTTTTGAAAAGATTGGGCAATCATTTCTTGAGGTCGTTCAAGCCAAGCTTCTTTCCCTATTCGGAGATAGTGACGATAGAACTTTTTTTTAAATTACAGTCATTTGTCACAGATGCATCTCCAGATGAAATCCATTCAGTCTATTTCGATCTGAACCTGTTATTAAATGTCTTATTTCAACTAACGTCCAGGTTTGAAGAATAAAAGTAAGACTACCTGAGATCATAGCTACCAAAGATCGCATCTCAAAGGAAAGTTGTTTTACTTTTTCCTCCATGGCATATATCCCCTTACACAATGTTTAAAAAATAGTCATATATAAGTACTCCGCCCGCCATGCACTTTAAAACAACTGTGAAACGCGTTTTATCATGACCAGTTGTTCTAATAAAAGCAGTCTTTAATACATTTCTTCTCTGTGATTTGTCAGTAAATAAAAGCAAATGGGAGTTTCGTCCATGTTTCCTGTTTGCGACAGTTTAAAGTTAAATTTATTTCGCAAAACGATGACATGCTTTTGAAAAAGTAATTTTTGCTGCAATTTTAATAGGAGTTTGGATACGCAACACACGTCGAATCATAAAACGATTGCACCAGCTAACGGATACAACAAAATCTGCTAATTTAAAGGCAGTAAATTTGGATCTTTTATCATATTCATTACGAATATTTGTACGGTTTATAATAAATTCGCTTTGACGAGACATTCACACAGTCCGCCCCACTGAAGTGTAGAAATGACGTTTTGTGTCTAAGTGCAGCTTTCCTAACATTTGGAATTTTTGAAATTTCGCCTTTTTTCCCTTCTCCATTCTCACAATTTCCTTTCCTTTCATTGTGAAATGACGAGCAGTCACTGAGTTATTCGACTGCTCTGCACAACTGATGAGTTTAAATTTAAAACCCGCATTATAAACCGTGCGCTTTCCTCCAACCACCGTTACTTAAGTCAAAGTAGCAGTCAGCAATAAATTGCAATGTAGAAACGTTTTACCCTTTACAAAAATTGGAGGTTTGTTTTTTATGAAGGAAAAAGTCATAACTTGATAAGCGAAACCAATTAAACAGATTTGACAACGCGCGAAGACGTAAGGAGAGATTACTAATTTCGTAGAGCACATTTTTTTCTATTAGATACGCAGAAAAACATGCAAAGTTCTTGTTCGCAGAACCTTTCATTGCATTTTTAAAAACATCGGCTTATATAAGGGTTTCCGATTTTGGTCGCTGTTTCACTGAAAAAGTCGTATACTCATCTTATATGGATCTGCTCATATGCATAAATATACGATAAATGGCAACACTTTTGAAATTTATGTCATCTGCAGCAATAACATGACATAGTCTTATAAGAAAAATGGCCTATACCCGCGAATATCTCTCACCAGGATTATCCTCACAGGTCAGCATTCCAGTTCCGCTAAACGTTGTGGATTTTGTAGGTAAACTTTGTCATTTAAGGAGACCTTCTACATTAGGAGACCAAACATAAGCACTTTTTTACGATTTTTTTGTAAAAAAACTACATAATGGATCTTTTTGAAATTTTATCAGTTTATTGTACATAACTTAAGGTATACACAAGAATTTTTTATTATATTTTGTGGCTTCTACTCTAAGTTATAAACAAATATGTTCAACTGCTTTGGAAAATTTCGTCTGGACGGTTGGCATGATAGCGCCTTCTAGAATTATCTGAAACAAAAAAAATAATTTTTTTCGTAAAGTTCGTTAGTATAGCTTCTAGTTAAATTAAAGGAACCCATAAATTTATTTTAAAAAAACTATACATTGGCTGATTAAAAAAAAAAAAAATGTTAAAAAAATTCGTTTTCATTTGTTAATAACTTTTTAAAAATAATTTTAGTAAAAGCTTTAATTCACATGGAAGGCAATTAAATAAGCTTTAATTAAAAAAAAATCAAGATGATCCATTGAGTAGTTTTTTTAACTTGCCCACCGTGTCAAAAAATGTGGTTGAACATATTTGTTTATAACTTAGAGTAGAAGCAACAAAATCTAATAAAAAAATTCTTGTGTATACCTTAAGATATGTACAATAAACTGAATATTTCAAAAAGTTCCATCATGCAGTTTTCTTACAAAAAAAAAAAAAAAAATCATAAAAAGTGCTTTTTTTGTCTCCTAATGTAGAAGGTCCCTTATGAGTCACTAGAAAAAAGTTGCAAGGGTTCGAATCCGAGTAATATTGTCATTTATTTTATTCAGCTTACAGCGCCACCTATTGACGTATGATGAAACATTTATTGCTTTTCTTATAAATATACATAAACGGGATATTTCTATCGTTTTGCCCAGTTGGAAATTTACACCTGATATGATTTATTTACC
Organism: Maratus speciosus; assembly: GCA_963932465.1. Lineage (NCBI taxonomy): Eukaryota > Metazoa > Arthropoda > Arachnida > Araneae > Salticidae > Maratus > Maratus speciosus. Next base: position 558,299,006 of record OZ010789.1, read on the forward strand.
AACTGGAAAAATTGTGTTAAATTTAATCTAGTGTAATTATGTATCCAGCAATTTCTGGGGTTCCATTGCCTGCGATTTGCTCTGTTGAGCTGAATAAGATTTCAGACCAGATGCATTAATCAATAAGGTTAACTGTATGAACATTTTCTTCCGGATTCGTCCGAAATAGCTCAGAAAGTAGAGCATTGTCTGCTTCAGCCAAAAGATGTCTGGTTCAAATCCTGATCCGGATATTTTTCGCCAAGTTGGAAATTTACATCTGATATTGCTATCGTTACCTACTTTCACATTATTATATCTTAAAAAAGGGTTACTCCTGCTTGCGACCCCTTGTACATGCATACTTACACATAAAAAATAATAAAAATAAAAGTACGTATGAAAAGAGTTGTATAATATGGGGATTTGAATTAGTATTATGAATAACACGGATATGTATATTACGAAAAATCACTCCTTTATTGGCCTATCATTACACTACAAAAAAGAGAATGTATAAAGTTATTATAGAATTTTTATTTCGTGTTTTCTTTGATGTATTAGCGATGTAACATCATATGAAAAAAAAAACAAAAAAAAAACATTTATATATTTTTTAATATTTTCTTTTAAAGAAGCTTTGTATTTATAAGTATTTTTGAAATGTTTCTGCGAATTTACAATAAGATAAAATAATAAAAGAGTTTTAAATAAAAGAATTTTCAGTGCTAGAAAAAAATTAAATATTTAAAATTATTATGCAATATTATGTGAAGTCTGATACCTTACAGTTTCTTGCATTTTTAAGCAATTAAACAAAGAAAATGATGGTGATACTTTAAACAAAATGATATTTAATTTCATTATAATTATTTTTTAGATATATTTAAAACATTTGCTGGTAATATTATTTTGCATGAAATTAAATTTAATACTGTGTAACATGATTGTTATACATTAAAGATGAAAAATATTTTAGAGTTTCTCAAAACGATACTTAATTGTATTATAAACTAGCAAAACCCGCGGCTTTGTTCGCGTAATAGTTGAAATATGCCAAGTGATATTTCTATGTCTAATTTTTATTAGAAGAAATTATACTTTTAGTAATAATTCAAAAATTAGTATTTAAGCCGCAGTTTGACTAAACTTCATTTTCACATTGCATTAGGCAGAAATGAGATTTAAATTAATAAGAACTAAAACTAATTAAATAATTGATAATTTAGAAAGTATTTTGTAGCTTTTATACTCATTTCGATACTCATCTGACATTTTGAATTTTTTAGAAACCATCTTCTTAAAACACATTTACATCATAAAACTAATCACCATGTCAAATTCCAAGCTTCTTATCTAACGGTCCACCACATCTATGGTGGTAGTTGCACCATATAAAATGCCCATGCTGAAACAGGGACAGTCACCATTAATTTGCAACATTAATTTTGAAACCGGTTTAGTACTTTTTAATATTCCATAGAAAACATAGCGTAGGAAGCTTTCAACGACATTTTTAGAATGTTTGTTGTTCCTACCAACACAAGATGGTAGTGTTACCGGGATAAAATATATCCTCTGTGGGATCAGAGACGGTAATTATTTATTCGCAGCCATTACCTTTGGAATAGGTTCATTATTTCCTGAGATTTCATAGAAATCGTAATTTAGAACCTTTTTTGAAAGCTTTTCGCTCACTTCATCCTGTTAAATTTTTAATTTTGCGTCGACGGTTCTTAGAAGGTATTTTCATCATTTAAGTACCAAATGTCAAAATGTTAGACCCCCCCCCAGTATCACAAAAACGCAATTTGAAATATTTTTTGCCACTAAAACCTCCAGTTGGTAGTCACAACAACTAAAAGTATTGCCTATGGTGGAGTAGGGACTGTCATCATCAACTTCTAACCATTACTTTTGAAATCGATTTGATACTTCCTGAGATTGCTTTTAAATCACCCTTTAGAACTTGTTTAGAACACTTTTCGCGCATTTTTACCCTTTTTAAATTTCCATTTCTGTAGGAAATGTTCTTAGAGTTCATTTATATCTAATAAGTGACTACCATGCCAAATTTCATGTTTCTAGGCCATTCAGTAACACAAAAATCGCAATTTAGAACGTTTTTTGTTCCTGCCCCCTCAAGTGTAGTGATGCCGACATAAAATAGAGCGCATCATAGAGCAAGGACTGTTACCATCCATGTCAAACAATTACTTTTGAAATCGATATGATACTTCCTGGGATTGCTTTGAAATCGAGATTTAGAAAGTTTTTTAGTACTCTTTTCGCGCATTATCACCCCTTTTAAATTTCGATTTTTTAAAGAAATGTTCTTAGAGATCATTTATATCTAATAAATAACTAGCATGCCAAATTTCATGTTTCTAGGCACTTCAGTAGCACAAAACTTGCAATTTAGAACGTGTTTTGTTTCTGTCCCTCCAGGTGTAGTGATGACGACATAAAATAGAGCCTTTGTTAGATCAAGGGCTGTCACCATCAACTTCCAACCATTACTTTTGAAATCTAAGATACTTCCTGAGATTGTTTTGAAATCGACATTTAGAACGTTTTTTAGAATGCTTTTCGAGCATTATCACGCTTAATAAATTTCGAATTTTTTAAGAAATTTTCTTAGAGATCATTTATATCTAATAAATAACTACCACGCTAAATTTTGTTTTTCTAGACCCTTCACTAACACGAAAATCTCATTTTTAGAACGTCTTATGCTCCTGCACAACCTTTTGGGGGTAGTGACACAGATATAATATAAAGCCTATGTCGGAGCAAGGACCATCATTTTGACACCATTAATTTTTAAATAGGTTGGATACTTCCTGAGATTGCTCAGAAATTGCCATTTAGAACGTTTTGTAGACCGATTTTCGCGCATTATCACAGCTTTTAAATTTTGAATTTTTTAAGAAATGTTTATATCTTATAAGTAACTACCACTGCAAATTTCATCTTTCTATGCTCTTCAGTAACACAAAAATCGCATTTTTAGAAAATATCTTGCTCCTGCACCCTGCACCCCTTATGAGTTTTGACATAGACATAAGCTACAGTTTATGTTGGAACAGGGCTTAACACCATCATTTTGATACCATTACTTTTGAATTCGGTTTGGTAGCCCCAGAGATTACGTCAAACAAATAAACAAGCAAATTTTACTTCTTTGCAATATTAGTATAGCTAATTTAAAAACATATTCATGATTTTTTCGGGCATTATTTTGTATAAAGCTAAATTTAATACTGTGTCAAGTGATTGTTTGACATTAAAGATAAAGATATTTTAGAGTAACTCAAAAAGTGGTAATTGCACGTATCATTTTTGAACAAATAAAAATGAACTTGAAAGCATGCTGCTAAGTGGGCTAAGTATAATTATGCTTTTGAAAAGGGGTATTGTTTAATACTATTTTTACAGTAGTAAACATTTGTTTTTTATTGTTTCACTTTTTACTGTCCAAGAAAAGTAACTTTTTTTTAAATTAATTTCGTATGCAAAGTAAATATAGTAACCATAGCAATTTTTAATTAAATATAAAACTTGATGAATATTGTGCGATTTTATAAGTTATTCACAGCGTTTTTCAAATGAAAGTGCAACATAATGAAAAATTTTCAAATGAAAATGCCTCTCATATTTTTGACTCTAATAAGAGCAAAATAAAGTATGCGATTAAAATATACTTAAAGTGCAGCATATAATTTCAAAGTGCATTTGTATTGCGGTAGTCTAGCGTAATGGCATCTCAGATTGCATTTTCATCATTGTACAGTATTTAAATTCACGCACATAATAATGCTATTCATGATCAAGATTGTCATGGTCTGGGTTTGATAGCCAGGTACTTGCATGACTCTGTTTTACAAAAAGAAAATCAACTTATTATGTTGCTCATAAAACGACATGTAGCCAATTGGTAGAGAGAAGATCGTTTTCTAAACATTAAAATACCATATTATTTGATGTACAAAAATGAAACTAGTTAAAAACGTTACTTATGCTAATAACATATTGAATAATTTATACATGAAAAACATTTGAGTATTTCATCTAAACTATAAACTAAACGGTAAAAATTCACAAATGGAGTAACTAGAACAGTAATGGCATAATTATTATATGGCGAATTTGTGGCAACTTCTTCAGTTAAAATGTGCCGAATATGAGAAAGGGTCATTTAAGTTTCTTAAAAAAAAAAAAAAAAATGCCAAATGAAACACCAATTATTAGAGGTTGTGTTTTCTCTTTCGGAAACCAGCTGAACGTGTATGGCAGTAATAAGAACTAATTATTGTTCATAGAAAGGGGTTGAAATTTCTTCCAGACGGTGTTACCTTAACTGTTACGGCTCCTGTCCCTGCAGGAGAAGACACTCGCGAGCTAATGCTAAACCTATGGGTGGGTTATTTTCTAATATTTCGTTTGCATTTCGACATTTTTAAATATATATATTTTTTTTGCATTGGTTAGCTGAGGTCCATCTCTACATCGCTTTTCAATTATTTTTTACTTATTGGATTTTGGTTGCAGGTATTTTTTTATAAAGTTACTTTCACTTTCGAAACCGGTTCCGAAAATGAAAGTGTCTTTCTAAAAAATATCTACAAACAAAATCGAAAAAGTAAAAAACGAGCGATGTAGAGATGACCACAACTATCCAATGAAAAAAAAAAATATTTAAAAATGTCAAAATGCAAACAAGATATTAGAAAATAAATTCTCCATAGGTTTAGAATTAGCTCGTCAGTGTCTTCGCCTGCTGGAGCAGGAGTTTTAGAATCTTTCATTCAAATGGTATGGGCAAGCGCCTTCACCATTCACATTTGACGCTGTTTATAGAAGGACCTTTAAATGCAGTAAATTAGCTAGAATTAGTGAAAGCTAAATTGATGAAAAGTGGCTGGCGTCTTCGACCAGTCTGCCATCAGCATCTTTATGGACGGCTGTGCCTCCTATTATTGGGCTGAAAATTTAAGATGTGACATATGTATTGTATTTTCCTGTATGGATTATTCGTGATTTTCAAGCATTTGCATTTATAAATGCTCGAAATGATTAGATAAACAAATCCTTTGGACTTTTACGTGATTTACAAAATCAACATTATTAAAAATATTTGGCATCATATAGTGTCTCCTTTGATAAAATCGAAAAAAAGGCAATAAAAAATTATCGGAAAACTATTTTTGTATCAAAGGAAAGAAATGCGAATTTAAATTAATGCCCAGACTGCAGTTATTTGGTCCAAAACTGCGGAAAGGACGTATAAATAATTGGTATATCTAGGGTTACATACTTTTTGTTTTCTTCATATATACATGAATTTGTACGAATAAATAGAACTAAAATTGTAATTTTCGCCTTTATTGGATAGTCTTTTACGTTCATATATCGTATCGTAAAGAGATTGTTTAATATTACATTGTTTTAGATAAAACTATATTGTTTATATTTTCTAATTAAAGAAAAGGTTGCTTTTTACATAATTTCTTCTGCCATTTTTATTTTATAAACTATCATTATTAAAACAACTTAAATGAAAAAAAAAATCTCAAGATATTTTCTTTAACATCCCTGTAAATATACATTTTAGAACATAGTTTAATTTACATTACGTAATTGTAGAAAGTAGAGCTGAAAATTAGTATAAGGTTTTATAACATCAGCTGATGTCTTCCGATTAAATGCAATAAGGCGCTGAGATCTCAAGCCATTGGATGTAAAAAGAAAGTCTGAAACAGGATGTATTTTTAGGTAATTTTTAAATCAAACTACGAGTTTTAAAAGTTCATTTTACTTCTGTACAACTTATAAATAAGAATGTCCTTTTTCCTTTTAAAATTAGTATTTATTCTTGCAAAAGTGTTTTTGAAAGAGACTAGAGTAAAAAAGTGTGTTTTCTGAATCAAAATAATTGTATGAACAAAAATTGAAGCATTGGGTTATTTTAACATAACTCGACAATTTAAACAGAACTGAAAATATGTTTATGTTTTCATATTTGCAGCCAGTTGAAAAAACAGAAGGAGACACGGTAGTGAGTTCCATAGGCACTCCGCCAAAGTTTAAATCACAAAGTTGGAAAAGTATTCATATATCATAAATAAAGGCAATATTTAATTCGTGCTACCTGTTTCAGATCCACAGGTTCAATAGCAGTCGATTGCCGCCTTGAATCCAGTGTTGTATGGATCCATAATTAGCAGAATATAACTTTATTTAACAAGGAAAAAAATGAATTCTTGACACATTCACAGAACTGAAGACGAGCCAAAAGATGATTCTTTGGTACACTTTGATTTATTAGCATTTTCTGAACTAAAGTAAATATATAAAAGAATATTAATTAAATGTAAAAAAAACATATATTGGTATTATAGCTATTTTAAGCTAGTCTAAAATACAGTTTAAGTCAAAATAAATATAGCGATTACAAACAGCTATAACTATTTAATGGAAAATAATTTATCGATAAGATTAACACAGAATGTAGACGGAACTTCAAAATTTTGTATACATACGTCATAGATGTTCTATGTGACATCCCTTGGTCACACGGACAACATCTAAGCGGTAGTCCATTTCACGCCATACATTCTGAAGCATTTGTTCAGTCACCAACACAAGCGTATTGCAAATGCGTACTTTGAATTCTTCAATTGTTTTGGGCATGGAAGGCACAAAATCGCAGGGTGTCAAGTTCGGAGATCTTGGTGGCAAGAGTAGAAGACATCGTCGGCATTTCCACTTCGACCGATCCGACGCTTTGGAAGATGTTGGTTCAAAAGTGTGCGAACCTCCGTACTCCAGTGTGGGGGTGCTTCATCCTGCTGCACTGTGATAACAGAATGACATTTGTTAAATTCTAACATGCAGAATGCTTTCTGTACGGGACTTTCCATTTTTACAAATGAGACGCCTGCAATGGATAGGTTTCTTGTCGTTTCGAAGTTTCAACTCGCGCATGCGTAGGCTTCCGCTTCACTGCGTCGCACCTTACGTAAAGAAATTTTGAAGTTCCGTCTATATTCTGTGTTAATCTTATCAATAAATTCTTTTCCACTAAATAGTTATAGCCGTTTGTAATCGCTATGTTCATTTTGACTTACCCTGTATATTTCGGCTGAAGTCTTGTACGGAGCAACATGCTTTCGTAGACATAGAGACAGGATTTAGATCAGCTAAAAGTCTAGCTTGATCAACGGTCAGTCAACAAGAAAAAAGTCCTTGGGGCAGTTACAAGTCTTCCCAGAGTTCTTACAGTTCTACATAAAGGAAAAACTCTGAGATAATCAAAAAGCATTGTTCTTTGTAGAGAAAAACTAAGTCTGAAAGAATGGAGATTTTAGGCTTTGTTCAGTACTGTCATCTCTTAGGAGTCTTTCAAAATAGTTTGGTGCCATAGTATGTTGTCTCTTGGTGATAACACTGGAGTTTGAAGCACTAGAGTTACTTGAGTATTGGAAATCAGTTTATTATATCGTTTTACACGAAGCACAATATGAATATTTGCACACAAGAACACGATACGAAGATTTACACATATCTTACAAAAAAAAAAAAAAAAAAAAATTCTCGGCATACTTCACAAACATAAAAAAAGGAGTTTCTTCACAAACCATGTTGATTGGAGTTCCAAGAATTCCGACATAGCCGAAGTCTTCTTATTTCATGTGATAATCTTAGGCGCTGAGAAATACTGCGCGACAGATTGTAATAAACATCTGAAGCAGGATGTGTTTTTGTATGAATTTTTAATCTGATTAAGAGTTCCTAAAAACAGTACTTTTACTTTTGTATGCATTATAGTTTAGAATTACTACAAAGCATGGTTATGTTATTCTGGTAAAAGCGTTTTTGAAACTTGCTAGAGCAAAAACGTGTATGGGATTTTTTTTATGAATCAAGATAATTGTGTGAACAAAAATTAAAGCATTGGACGCCTTTTACATAAATCGACAATTTAAACAGAATTGAAAATATGCTTTGGCAGCCGATATATAAATATATTGGCAGCCGATGTATTTTTATTATATGTAATAGCTTTCTTAGCGGCTGAGAAATACTGATCTGCAGATTGTAATAAACGTTGAAGCAGGATGTGTTTCTGCATAAATTTTTAATCTGATTAAGAGTTTCCTGGGACAGTACTTTTACTTTTGTACACATTATCGCTTATAATTACTACATAGAAGGGATATGTTATTCTTGCAAAAGCGTTTTTGAGAAAATGTAGAGTGAAAACGTGTATGTGACTTTTTTTATGAATCCAGGCATTTATACAAACAAAAATCAACATTTAGACACAACTTTAAATGTGTTTACGTTTTTATATCGGCAACTGATGTCTTGATAGTACAGGGTGTTTTTAATGAATATCGGGGTTTTAACGCTTTGTATTATATATTATATAAAGCTTAAAATTATACTTAATAAATAAAGTGAAAGAGCAACTCAAATAGTTTGTTGTTACCTGCGCATGCGCATACGCACGGAATGTTTCTTCCATTATCCGTTTGAAGGCACTAGTGGCAAAAATGGCGACTAGTGAATAGAAAGCATTTTGTGTTCTGCAGTTTGCAAAGACCGAATCTGTAGTTACTGTGCAACGTGCGTCCCGGATTAAGTTCAGATGTGATCACCCAAGTGATAATAACATCCGTAGATGGTATCATCAGCTTGAAAATACCGACTGCCTTTGCAACAATTGCCCCACAAACGCTAATAAACGTTTGGGAAGAACTGAGCTATCCACTTGATGTGTGCCGTGTTACAAAATGTGCTCACATGGAACATTTGTAACACTGTAGGTAAAACTGCTTGAGTTGCTATTTCATTTTATGTATTAATTATAATTTTAAGTTTTATGTAATAAACACTATCAAGCGTTAAAATCCCGATATTCCCGAATAGCCTGTATAGGCAATAACATTCTCAGGCACTGAGAAGCTGAGGTACTAAGCTGTAGGTTGTGCTTATACATAAATATTTAAACAGATTCTGATTTTAAAAGGACCTTAAATTTTCACTTTTGTATGAATTGTTATTACACATGGTTTGAAAGTGACTCCAGTAAAAAAATGTAAGTGATTTGTTTTCATTTAATGAATCTAAATAACTCTATGAAACAGATCTTTCCATTAGCTAATTACGCATATTAAGGTATCCAAACACCTTTAAAACGTAATTGTCGATCAAAATATCGGTTTTTCATTTTTGCAATAATATTAAAATTGAATCTTTTATCTATCAAAATCAACTTAAATTTTTTCTGTATCTAAAATTGAACCCGAGTTACAGCCGTTTAAAGTTACAGGTGTTGCAGGTTTTGAATTCTGTTTAAAAGTTATTTTTAGCTTTTTTAAAAATGAAGTTTTTCAGATTTTTACTATACGCAAAACATCCTAAAACAAAAAATTATGCATGAAATGCCACGAAATTTTCTCTTCTTTTCAAATATATTTTGAGGGAATAGACTACACTCATGATAATATATCAGATAGTTTTATATTTACACTGTTATAAATGGCAAAATTGAGACAAATTTTGCGAATTTTTCATTACGTTAATACTGTAACTGCCATATCATCTGAGATAGAGATGCGTTATAATGTGTGTAGTCTGAGTCCTAGAGATAGTTATTCTGTTTATTATGCAATTTACAAAATGTCAATACATTGTTTCGTTTTTAGGTGCGTTCGTAATTATATAAATACGTAGCACCTATAGTCGTCGTTCAGTCCGTCTGTCCGTACGTCCGCATATAACAGAGCAAAAACTACACAACCGAATGGTCTGAAACTTTAAATATATGATTGTTGCAAAATTTTGTCGAGCCATTTCAAATTTTATGAAAATCTGATGTATAGTTTAATTACAGGGACATTCAAAAGTTTTTCTTTACATTGCGGCCAATGGGAAAAATTATTGCAAGTGCATTTTAATGATGTTACTGTATTCCGAATGGTCTGAAATTTTAAGTATGTAATTGTTTCAAAATTTTGTTCAGTCATTTCAGTTTTTAGGAAAATTGGATGTATAGTTTAATTACAGGGACGGTCAAAAGTTTTCCGTTACATTACGGGCTATCGGAAAATAATTACTGCAAGTGCATTTTAATGATGTTACAGACTATGCACTTATGAAGTGCAAAAAAATATACATTCATTGCAATATGGGGTGCAAAAAATATTTATAAAACTAGTTATAGTACGAACGCACCTCATTTGCCACGTTTGACGAGCAATTTCCTACTTGTTTAGTTATCACGTTTTGCGGAAATGTCAATTCTTGACATAATTTTGAGTATTTTTCCCTTTAAAAAAGTTATTTCTGGGTAATAGCTAAAATTTGTATATTTGTTTTCAAGTTTTAAAGTAAATGTTATTATAAAAAATGGATAACAAGAGGAATTTTTAAAAATTTCAAAAAATCACTTCCGAAGGTGTGCGGATACCTTAACAGTTAATATTAACATATTAATCTGTTTAAAATTTACTAACTTTTTAACATTGATCCTTCATTGGAAATTACAAGAGAATATTCTTACTTTAAATCACACGCGAAAGAAAACATAAAATAATTTAAATTAAGATTTATTTTTGAGATTAATGTAAAATTTGATCTTGAAAACATAATTTTCTACAACTCATGCATATTTATTAAAAAATGTATTTTTTTATCATGATTTTTGAAGGGTTTCTCTACATGAAATAATACAAGGAGATGCAAAATTTAAATTTAAACAAATTATTTTTTTAATTTTTCTAAAAAAGAAAATTTAATTTATTTCATTCGTATTTTGATCTTAAAAGAATCTCAATTTTCTTGTTTCTTTCCGTTGGTTGTTATTCAGTATCACAATCTGAAGCCAACAGGAAATGTAATAAACAACTAGTTAAAAATAGAACTTAAAAATTTTGTATATATGGCATATCTTGTTTTAGTCTCTAATTACTATTTCCTTTATTTTTTATGAGCAATTAAGGATTTTTTTTTATAAAATTTACATTAGAACATGAATCTTTAACTCACTAAACTTTCCGATTATGAGATCTGTAATTTTCTAGGTTTAAACTATCTATATATTTAAATACTAAGATGTATTTTTAGTCATCTGACCTGAGCTTTCACTGAACCATAATTCCTTTTCTATGAGAGCAGTTCATTTGTAGATGATTCCGCACTCACTATTTTTTTAATTAATCACTTTTTTATTTTAATTTTAATTTTAAAAGTCTTTTAAGAAATGTCTTCACACTGGGGGCAATCTGTTTCCTCCTTTGAGGAAGAAAGAATTGAAACAATGGGAATTACCATAACATTACGCATTCCATTTTCGTATTACAATTTAAAGTAACTTGTTCAAAATTTTGAGCAGAAAATTACGCCAAGATAAAAAAAAAAGTATTTTTACTCATAAAGCCGTTACATTTCAATATTTTTTTTCATTCCATCGATACTGAGATTGAAATACTAAAATCACAGTGCTTCACTAAGAGAAAAAGAAGTCATAGTAAAAATGAAAGAGTGCTTCCCTTGTTAAAACTGAGTATTTTACTAAGAATTCGTCTAAAAGTAAATTTCTGTATTTGGCCAGAACGCAGATAGAATCTCAAGTCAAGAGTGCAAATGTTTACATGCGGAAAATTGCAACAGACAAACATGATAGGGGATATATTTATTAATAATCTAATGCTTTTAAAATAGGCAATATGAATATGAAAAGTATGCATGGAAATTTTGAGACGGTGAAAATGGCGTTACTTTTAGATTTCATTGTAAAAAATATATAATTGTGTCATAGTAGAGCAATTTTTGTTGATTTTTCAATAAGTGATACCAATGATCTAAGCCTCAATTAATAACTTCAAAATTTATTATCTGATTTACATGTTATTGATTACTTAAAGGAATAAAGTTTAATTTTTCAATAATTTTAAAAGTTTAAAATAAATTTTAGTTACAAATAATATTTGTTTTATGAATTAGGACAGCCAATATAAGACTGATCATTTATTGTAATTATTTTTTATAACTTCAGTCTAACAGTTCTTTAAAAATCTTCATTCATTGAATTTGAGTGGTTTCGACTCGTAACATATTAAAATTCATTAGTAAGTTTTAATAAACTTTAAAAAAATATTTGCATTTTTTTCTATCTCAGTTTTTAAACTTGGTAGATACATGAGAGGCACAGCTATTAGGCATAAAAAATCAACAGTCTAAAGAATGAACATAAAAAACCTATCATGTGTATAAGAGAAAACTATTCTGGGTGTTGGAAAGAAAGAAAGCTTAGCGTAATCGAATTGATTGCAGTGAATATCGTTTATGATTTCGAAAAATAAGTGTTTCAATCGCAAAAGAGAAATAAATCTTCTAATGCAAAAATTACAAGAATTTAAATACATTAAATGTGGTAGTTTCTGTCAAACCATCAATTAATTTTTTTAGCCATCGGTGAGCAGCTAAAGAAATACTAAGATATTTTTTGTAAAAAAAAAAAAAAAAAAAAAAAAAAAAAAAAAAAATATGACCAGTTTTCAGCTACTCAAAAATGCTCTGACTATTATAAACACAATGAAGGGAAGGAATATTTTTTCCAACTGGATTAAATCATATTCGAGGATGGAGTAGCACAGTTGACGTTTATTCCAACAGAGCGAAAATGTCCAGACCAAGAATCGAACCTGGATACATGGCGTGCCGTGCCAATGCCTTCCCTGTTAGGCTATCCGGACGATAATCCGGATCCAACAAATAAGAGGGAATTGTCGTCCGGATAGCCTAACAGGTAAGGCATTGGCACGGCACCCCATGTGTCCAGGTTCGATTCCTGGTCTGGACATTTTCGCTCTGTTGGAATAAACGTCAACTGTGCTACTCCATCCTCGAATAAGAATATTATAAGCATTTTATATTAAAGAAAACTAACCAAGTATCACAATAGAAGTTAGGCCTATGAAAAAGAGACATGCTTCATTCAATTTTCAAAACAGTATTCCAAAATGTTTTTCTGTTTTTTTTTTTTTTTTTTTTTTTTTTTTTTTTTTTAAATATAGAATAAATAAATAAAAACTTTTAAAGTGGAAAGAAACGACAGATTCTTATTTCTTGCACATTTTAAGGAATGCTTTCTATTTCGTTGTACGGATATTTTATTTTGCGATAAAAGTTCAAGCAAATTAGAAATATTTTTTTTCTTTTATAGGACGGAAGTTTTTAGGAGCGCTGCTGAAATAAAATGAATTCTCAAACTGTTGACTTAATTTTTTTTTTTTTTAAGTACTCGTATAACATAGGTACTGAAAGATAAAAAAAAACTTTTATATCTAATGCCAAATTTACAAACGTCTTTTAGAATGTTTAAAAATGAGTTTACTTTTGTTCTTATCTTATTAAAAATAGTTTATAAGGATTAAAATAAATACAAATAAAAGTTCCTATAGCTATTTGTGTGAACTTAAAATTTATCAAATTCTACTACTGAAAATATATTTTCTCTTTTTTTGCATTTCAAATGTATCTTTAAAATTAAATGTATATTTCAATTTGTTAATAAATATGAAAATTTTTATAGGGTACAATTACTAATAATTGGACACTTAAGTGCTTTTTTTTGTATATATCGTACAATAAAAATACTAAAAAAAAACATAACATTTTTAACACTCACGTATGTTAAAGTATACATATTTTTAGAATGTTCTGACAATTACTTTTTAAATTTATAATACTAGTTAAAAAAAAATAAAATAATAGTAGCAAATTATCTAGTAGTCGGCCATTCAAATCTAGTGTTCAGCAATCACTGAACCAGTTTTCGGTCACTTACTTATGTTGTTAACGTAAAAAACTAAAAATAAAACTACATCTAAAGATTTTTAACATTAGTACATGTTAATCCTTAAATGCATAGTGTAACTCAGGAGTTACACGATCTTTTTTTTTTACCATTTAGCGATTTCTTTTGGTCTTTTGAACTATTATGTGTTGCTTACGGGTGATAACAGGTCGTGGAGTCAGTTTTTGTTCTGATTTCTTATCGCGAGGAGGTTATAACAGCTTTTGTTGGTACTGCTTGCAATGCGCTCGACTGGCGTTTTTCTATCTTTATAAGTTAGTAACTATTAATTCTGTAAACTATTAAAAGCATTAGTGTATCGTTCAATAGTTGTAGTTGTGCAGTGTAAACATTTTAAAATAAGCATATAATTTAAATTTATAATTTTTTGAGCAATTTTGGTTATGTAACTCAAGAGTGCCGTTATGAGATTATTCCCAACAGAAACATAAATAATTTTTTTCACTATTTTTCTTGTGGATAATTAACAAAAATATACTCAAACATAATTTTTCCCTGAAACAAAAAAAAAAAAAAAAAAAAAAAAAAATCATCATTAACGGGTTAATGCATACTTTTTTATAATATTTCAGCAATTATTTACAAAAACTATAAGTTTTTCCTAACGAAAAGTAAAATTAAAATTATCAAATTCTCTAATAGCCGACTTTTCAGATTTAGTGTTCAGCCATCATAGACTGGGCGGATGCAACAAAAATGATTATGTCATTGATTTTGGTAATGAAATTATGATGTAGGACAAGATTATTAATAGTGTATGATGGTCTGCATTAAACAGACAGCACTCAGAGCGTTTTGTAGTGTGACCTAATTGAGAGAACGGAGCCAAATTGTGTAGAAAGAATATACAAAATGAGGAATGAGATATTGCGGGAAAAATTTAGTCTTAAAAGGGAGCCAAACCACTAAGGAGATATACAGCTCTGGTTGTTTTTTGGTTTTTTTTTTGCTGAATTATTAGTCCACCATTTTTGTTTTCATCATCTTGTAAAATTTGGCTCCATTATATCGCTTTTCAGAAAACGGAGAGTACTGTCATTTTCTTTATAGTCATTTTGCATTATCTTTTATTTCAAAAACGTTTCAGTAAATTTCCAAAACATATTATTTTTCTGAAGTGTTAGAATAGTCGTTTATCGAACACATTCTGAAAATAACAAACGTTTTAGTTGTAGTAATAAAGTTAAAAATATTTCTTTTGTAACCTTTGTGTTATATTACGCAGGTTTTTTACAGTATAGAACAGAGGTTACCCAACTATTGTTGTAACGATTTTAGAAAAATAAATATCTAAAAAAAGATAAGATATTTAATTTCTGTTATGATCAGTCTGATATCTGTTTCGTTGAACTATCATATTACAGCTTGATTTTCAAGATAAATGTGCTTTTCTTAAAACATCAAGGTTGAATTTGTTCCACTCCCAGACTACAACCTTCAACAATTTCTCCAGCGTTTTATTTTGATACTGATAATTTCTACTGCAATTTTGTAAACTTCTAATCACCGCACATTTTCAATTTTTGCATCATCGTATAGAGAAAAAAATGCTTTGAACTGCAATTTCTTTGAATATTATATCTTAAATTATTTTTTATATATTAATTTATTTTAGTTTTTAATATCATTTCTGTCATTCTGGTAACTGAAGTACTACATTTCTGTAGAAATATAATAAGGAAAAATAGTTGGGAAATAGTAAGAGAATACAATATCTTTTTGTTGCCATTTTCTCATAACAGCAGATAAAAGAAATGTAATTAAAATACGTGCTATGCCAAGAATATCGTCTGCTGTAAAAATGTATTTTAAAGAATATTTGTTTCACCTAGTTCCTCTTATTTAAATTAAGTGAAGTCATATGCATACTTTTCTATACATGTTGTTTAAGACTGGATCGTAAAAGTGAAATTCTTCAGCGGATGGAAATCTCAGTTTATATAAAATAAAAACGTGTATTTTAAGTCTTAAAACTGAAATATGTTTTGCACTATATATATATATATATATATATATATATATATATATCACAAAATTAATTTTTTTTCCGCCAAGGTTAAAAGTATTCTATATAAATTTCCTTTTTTAGAAATATTCCATATATTATACCGGCTTATTAAGTTAAAACCCTAGTCTATTAATCTACATAAGATCTCTAATCCATCTAATACCATTTCTTCTAAATTGCGTAAATTTAAAAATGGCTCTAACTATTTATATTTCTTTAATAAAACCTTTTAATATTTAAATTCCTATTAAAATCCGAAGTTAAATCCCGGTATATCATATTTCCCCAAATTCTTTATTTAATTGCTAAAATATAACTCATAAAATATCCCGCCTAAAAAACCTATTTATTTTAAATTCATTCTTTTATCAAAAAAATATCCAGTTGCCAACTAGAAAATTTCGATGCTTTAAAACTTATGCAGAAATAAATTCATTTTCCTTTTTGTTAAAAATCGTCTGTCGGAGAGAAAAAGCTATTTTTTAGAAGCCATCTCGACAGCAGTGACTAAAGTTTGTTTACACCTTGCGCCTATGGTTGCAGGGCTATGGAATATTCTGTAACGATCTTTGGCTCCAGTAAACTGGTTTACCTCAAACTTAATTCGACCGGAATCATAAATAAACCGACCAGAATGTAAATTTGATTTGAGGAGAAGTATCAGCTGATGTCAGAAGATCAGTAGGCTGATATCTGTAGAGTGTCAGAAGTTAGTCTGTTAGAGGACAATTGAGTCAAATGCGGTAGAGTTCGGAGCAGTGCCATGCAGTGGAATTCAATTCCAAATTTTAGAAGCGCAGATGGTGTACCAACCGCCTACAGAAATGTGTACTGGGAAGCGTGCAGAGTGCATGCGGAATCCAGCGAGATATGGGTATCGACGTATGTGAAACGATGAATTGTAGACTACAGAGAGAATAATTTGAGAGGTCAGCGTTCATAAGGAGGTTGTTGTAATACTTCGAAAGAGTACATGGAATTCTTTTTTTGTCACAAATTTCAATTACTATCTGGAGTAAATCATTTGTCTAGTATCGAGTGAAATGAGCAGTTCCCTACCAAAACTGTTTTTAATATGCTAAATAAAAGTGGAATTTAGCTCAGTTGACTGTTCTCCATTATTTATTTCATCTATTTTCGTCATTATTTACCAATCGGCCAACACGCTTGTGCGAAGAGAATCGAACACCAGGAAAACATGAGTGTCGTCAACTTCTACTGACCTTGCATCACATATATTTTTTTCAGCGGGCTACACTAAATTCCGAAAAAGCAGAAATCATATTTTATAGTTCTCCTCTTTTTTTACAGTAAATAACATCTTTTTCTATTGTAATCAGATAAATATATCCAAGCACTATTAACTGTAATCGCATATTTCTATTTTTTACCTGCAAAATAATTTTCATACAACAATCTGTACTTAGTCTAAATCTGAGAAAGGTGTTTTTGCATTAGGCGTTGAGCATCATGTTTTTTTATTTGTTTGTTTCGATTAGCTTTAAATCACATTTTTTAATCTTGTTTACATTTCCTATAACGATAGTTAAAAGTTTTGCGATAAATCTTTAGGGAGTTTTTTTTTTTTTCCTTTTAGAACATAAAAGATGTGACATTGGAGATAATAAGCGGTGGACATATCTTTTTAGATTATTTTTTTTAATCTTATTCTCAGTGAAATGGAAACATTCACGTTCCCTTTTATGAGTTATGTGAGCTATTTTATATGTAGAAATATTAAAACTATGCTTTTCACATCTTTTTTTAAGAATCGACTAAAAGTTTATCTCTTCGTAAAGCGCAAATATTTTCTTTCTTTCTAACCGATGGCCAGGCTTCTACCTACTGGGAAGCACCAGCTGAATGGGTTTAATACATGGTATCTGGCAGGTGACGCCTAATTGCGACAATAAACCTGACGAGTGCCTAGATCGTTAACCTATCGGCTTTGCCTACTGCTTAGTTGGGAACTTTGTTATGTATGTACTTAATATTTATATCTTGTTGTCGGACACCTTCTCATTGCTACTCAAGTTGATCTCGTAATTTAGAACATTGGTCAGATGACGAGACCTTCACCTGGCAAGGCACCTCCTGAGGTATAATTCATAGCTAACTTGGAAGACTTTGCACCCACGATAGATTTTACATGCACAAGACGCCAGTAGCGTACATGGCGAATTTTAACCTCGATCCCGCGGTCTTTCAGTTGCGAGTTCGATGCTCCGCCAAATGGGCCCGAACAAATTGGAAGTCAAATGGGCCCGGACTAATTGAAATTGCCTGCTGTTTTGAAGCCTAATTGTTGGTGCAGACTTGCCATATGGAAATAGTACTTTTGGAGGGGGAGGAGCAAAGAATGCGGCGCCGCAGAAAGATAAGTTGAACCGAGAGTTAATTGGGGGTCGAAAGCTATGTAAACTTAACATTGCAGGGGGATGAGACTTTACCTTCCTACCATAACCCACTGGGTAAAAACTGCCTCCGTAGGATTCCCATTGGAGCATATTCGGTAGCTCGTGCTGGCAATGCCTAGATAAAGAAGTGGTAGTCAGATAAAGAAATAAAGTAAATTGAAAAAACAATTAATAACAATTTTTTTTTTGCTATTAAATTTATGAATTATTTAACCTAAATGCACTACGTCTGAAAATTGCTAAGATCCCTTATGGGTTATATTATGATTATAAAAATGGACTAATTATATTGACAGCTTATTGGTTAACTAAAAAGAAAATGATAATAAGTGCTATTTATTATTATTTTTTTAATTAAAAAAAACTTAAAAAAGTACTTAGCCTTCGATACAGTTTCTTTTTCTAAGGAGATTTTAACACAGAGAATATTTTAAATAATGTTGAAGATAAACAAACCCTAACAAACCCTACTGCAAATTTGATGCCGTATACGTTTTTTTTCTTTTAAATTTAAATCACAGAGAAATTAAAATTATTAAAAAGTATTTATATATCCTCTGTACATAATTTCCTGTGTAAAATACCTGATATCAGGCTGTCTTTATTGTATTTTTTTTTAATTTCGTTTTAGAGTTTTTAAAGGCCCTTAAACAACTGTTAAATGATAAAAAAGTTTATGTGCATTAAAGTAATTATTGGTGAAACATAATAAATGTAAAATGGAAGCAATGCATGTTTCTGCATTTAATTTGTACTGTACCTATTTATTATTTTTATTTAATTTATTATTTTGGATCAGTACAATTCATTTAAGGTTATATTTATATAAAAAAAAAAATATTTTTTATTTTTCGGTAATTAGGTGCTTAGCATTAATAGCTGGTGGCATTTCTTTAACATTAATTAAAATATGCTAAGCTCAGGAAGTTCCATATTTTATGAAACATTCATATTTAATTTTTTTAAAAATGTATACAAATTTATGCAGAAATAAAGCGAATGTATTATTCAAAATTTAACGGATTCAGATATGCTTTCATTATGAATAATTCATTCCCCGCACTTTAGCTTATTCAGCCTGAATTGTAATAACTTAAAAATTCCCTTTAAAAAATATTCAAGAATTTTATTTTATTTTGGGATCTGACTTTTTTATAACTATTTTTTAAAACATTGAAAGAATGGAATTTTTCACTTTATTACTGAAAAAAGAAAAAAGAATTAGAGAATTGTTGGCATACAAGAAATTTTATTTTTCTCTTTTTAGTTTTGTAGAAATGCTTATTGTTTGATGTTAATATACCATATAATGTTAACAAAAGAATGTTTATGGAAACATTGTGAACGAAAATTCTCTAATTGAGGACTAAGAATGGAAAACGCTGAAAGTAAAAAAAAAAAAAAAAAATCAAAAATCTTTTTTTTTTTTTGTTTTTTACAAAAAATGTCTTAAGGCGAACATAAGAACATAAGAACGCTTGAAGTGCTAAACCTAGAAATAATAGCTCAAAAATGTGTGAAATTTTACATCAAACTTGGCAAATGAGGTGCTTTCGCGTTCATTTTTCCGCTCCCTTGAAAAATTTCCTGTTTTGGACTTTTAACGTTTTCCATTCTTAGTCCTCAACTGTCTGTCACGCATGTTTCATAGCGTCCAACATTGATGTTTTTTTATTAAATAAAATAACCCATTTTGAGACGCAAAATTTATCAAATAATGCGTAATTTGTCGAAATGTAGTACATATTCCAGTTCTTTATTAACTAACTCTAATTGTTCAAAATGTATTTATTCCATTTTAAAAAACCCGAAATATTTGCAACTATCATATTGTAAAGCTTTTAAAAATGTTATTTAGTTAAAAGCATCCGGTACCAAACATAAATGTAAACAAACATGTATACTTTATTTCATTTTCCAAGACGGACGTTCTGGTGTACATGTGGTTTCATATTAGATTAAAGAAATCTTTTAAAGAAAGAGGGGGAAAAAACATCCGGACGTTATTATTTCTCAAAGAAAAAAATAGAGAAAGTTTTCCATTTCGTTGACAAAATGTTGTCTTCTGCTTTATTGTTTTGTCGGAACAAGGGAATATTTTTCTTATTATAGGACAATGGTGAAAAATATTTAAGAAAAAAAAATCTTTAAACTAAGTGAAAAAACTTTAAATTTACTGAAATTCTGGGGCAGCATTTGATCTAGAAGAAAAATAATAATCTTTAGCCATTGGAGTAAAAAATATATGAAGCAAGAAATATCTTCATGTAATTCTTTAATGAAATTCGGAATTTTAGGAAATAAACATTTGTACAAATTATTATTCAGAATGACTTTGTAGCTTAAATATGTTATTTTTACAAGACGTTTTAGAAAGTGATTAAAGAAAAACTTGTATGTCATATTTTTTTAAGAATCAAAAATTTATCTGAACAAAAATCGACACCTTGGATGCTTTAGACAAAAATCAACATATATGAAGCATATAGACGCAATATAGAGACATATAGAAGCAACTGAATATGCGTCTAAGTTTTTATATTTGCAGCGGAAGCCTAGATATTATTATGCAATAGCTTTCTTAAGCTCTGCGAAATACTGATTAGTAGGTTCAATCCGATTAAGTGTTTTAAAAGTCAGATAAACTTTTGCTTTTGTGTGAATTATTAGTTATATTGACTACAAAGTTTCAGTTTGTTATTCTTGCAAAATCGTTTTGTAAAGTGATTAAAATAAAAACGTGTATGTGTTAATTTTAAGAATCAGAATAATTATGTGAACAAAAATCTGCACTTCAGATGCTTTAGACAAAAATCGACATATTAAAAGCAACTGAATATGTATTCTGTAGCTGCAGCTGATATATAGCTGTTATATGCAACAACTTTCTTAGGCGCTGCGAAATACTGAATCGTAAATTGTAATAAACGAGTGAAGAAGCATCTGTTCAAGTTTGCAGGTTCAATCAGATTAGGAGTTTTCAAAGTCAGATAAACTTTTACTTTTGTATGAATTATTATTTAGACTGACTACATAGCTTAAGTATGATATTTTTGCAAAACCATCTTTGAAAGTTTCTAGAGTAAAAATGTGTAAGTGATTTGTTGTATAATTGCATAAAGCAACTGAAAATGCGGCTAAGATTTTATATCGCCATCTGATGACTTGCTATTGAACGTAATTACTTTCTTCGGTGCTGAGAAATCCTAAACCGCTGGATGAAAAAAAAAAAAAGTGAAGCTGGATGTATTTTTACATCATTTTGTAATCGAATTAAAATTATCAGACATTGTCGAATTAAATCGGGGAGTGGGGGGTAGCTAAACGTTGTATGGCTTATTTCTTAGAATAATTGCATAGATTCTCGCAAAAGCATTGTGGAAACTGATCAGAGTAAAAATGTTTATGTGATTTTTTTTATGAATCAAGATAATTATATGCAAAAAAAACGACAATCTGAACGCCTTGAACAAGAATAGAAACTTTAGACACAGCTGAATATGTATTTAAGTTTTAGGTAGCTTTCATTACATAAAGCTACCTATTGCAGCTATCCGGAGGAAAGCGATTTCAAAACATTTTGGTATATTTTCATCGATCATGACACCCAGACCCCGAAACCACCCTCCTTTCAAATGTTGATATATATATATATATATATAGCCATATACACTATATGGCCAAAGGTGACCGGTCACTTGCAATTTTAGACTTTTGTCAAATATCTAGAAAAAATACATGAGGAATTAACCTGAACCTACAGGTGTGTAAACAGTATAGTATAAGTCATATATTTGGGCGAAGATTTTTTCCCGAAACCCCATAGGAGACCGCCAACATATTGAAAAAGAACGAATATATTTTGAATAACTCTGTAAAAACTAATGTAGCAAAAGCGTTCAAACTCGAGATTATTAATAAGTGGCTTATTGTAATATACTGCATTAATTTTTATGAGGATAGCATATGTATACTCGTAGATAAATTAAATTTTCGATAAAAACAGTCCCAAATTTCACCAAGTTTTTTGCTTATAATTTGCAGAATTCTTAATATAAAAAAAAAGTACTTTTCAGAAAATATGGCAAACAACATTGTACACAATACCCTGCAATTAGAATGAAAAAATAATAAAAATGTATGAAAATTGAGCAGGTTTACTAAATAATGATTCACTGCGCATGCTCGAACGTAATCAAAATATAATTTGCATAATGTGTTAGCTAAATGTATAGAGCAACTTATGTGAAAGTCTCAAAAACATAGTTTGAAAAGTCTGATAATAATCGTTTGTAGAATAAGCTCAAAATCCGTTATTCGTAAAAGGAAGCAAAACATGAGGGGCTGTATACAATTCCAGTAGTATGTGTAATATTGTGTATGCTATATTGGTACTAATCAACGGATATATGGATACAACCCCTCAACTTTTTGCTTCACTTTGGGAACAACGAACTTTGAGCTTATTCTTTAAACGATTATTATCAGACTTTTCAAACTATGTTTTTGAGGCTTTTACAAAAGTTGCTGTATACATTTAGCTAACACATAATGGACATTATATTTTGATTGCATTCGTGCATACGCAGTGAAAAATATTTTAGTAAACCGGCTGATTTTTCATCCAATTTTTATTATTTTTAAATTCTGATTGCAGTGTATTATGTACAATGTTGTTCGTCATATGTTCTGAAAATAACTTTTTTTTTATATTAAGAACTCTGCAAATTATAAGCAAAAAACTTGGCGAAATTTGGGACTGTTTTTATAAAAACCTCAATTTCTCTACGAATATACATGCTATACTCATAAAAATGACCACAATATATTAAAATGAGCCAGTTATTAATAATCTCGAGCTTGAACGCTTTTGCTACATTAATTTTTACAGGGTTATCCAAAAGATATTCGTTCTTTTTCAATTTGTTGACGGTTCCCTATGGGGTTTCGGGAAAAAAACTTCAAAGAAATATATGGCCCATACTATACTACTTACACTCCTGGAGTTTCAGGTTAATTCCTCATGTATTTTTCTAGATATTTAACAAAACGTCTAAAATCGCAAGTGACCGGTCACCATTGGCCATATAGGTAGTATATGTATATCTGATCTTTGTCACATTGTAACTCTGGTATTTATGAACCGATTTGGATGTAACTTGGGGTATGCATAGTACATACCAATGTCTCGACCTAGTTTGTTGGCCAGTTTCATCCGCCATCTTGTTTCAAAATGGCTGTCATTTAAATATTTTAAATAAATTAAAATTTGAAATGTGGTACCAAAAATTTAAAATTGGAAAATATTTTTTCCTTATGTGTTTGATCTTAATACAAAAATTCCGGATCAGTTTTTGTTTTGTCTATATCTTAAAAAATGGCTGAGTTATAGCACTTTGAATTTCTAGCGTGGCTGACATTCTAAAACGACCTTATTTTCGTCACGCGATACCAGGATTATTTATGAACCGATTTGGATGAACCTTAGTGTGTACATAGTACATACCAAAGTCCTGACCGAGTTCGTCCGCCAGCTTCATCCGCCATCTTTTTCAAAATGGCGGCCATTAAAAAAAATTTAAATTTAAAATGAGGTACCAAACAATTGGAAAATGAAAAAGATTTTTTTTTGTATGTGTTTGACCTTAATACAAAGATTCCGAATCAGTGTTTGTTTCGTCTATATCTAAAAAAATGGCTGAGCTATAGCATTTTGAATTTCTATAGTGGATGACATTTTGAAACGACCTGATATTTGTCGTGCGTTAACAGGCGTATTTAGGAACCGATTTGGATGTAACTTGGCGTGTAAATAGTATACATTCCTATGTCTCGACCGAGTTCGTTGGCTAGTTTCATTTGCCATCTTGTTTCAAAAGGGCTACCATTTAAAAAAAATTAAATTTAAAATTTAAAATAAGATATCAAAAAATTTGAAAATGAAAAAGATTTTTTTTATGTGTTTGACCTTGATACAAACATTCCGAAGCAGTTTTTGTTTCGTCTATATATTAAAAAATGATTGAATTATAGAACTTTGAAATTCTAGCATAACTGATATTTTGAAATGATCTGATATTTGTCACACGATGACACGCATATTTAATAACCTATTTCCATGTAAGAAGGCATGTTGATAGTATATAGTAATATCTAGACCAAATTCGCTATCAGCTTCATCAGCCAACTTTTTTCAAAATGGTGGCCATTAATTAAAAAAAAATATTATATTTAAAGTGAGGTGCAAAAAATTAGAAATTGAAAAGGTTTCTTTCTTAAGTATTTGACCTTGATATAAGGATTCCGGAGTATTTTTTGTTTTGGCTTTATCGTAAAGAATGGCTCAGATATAGCAGTTTCAATTTCTAATGTGGGTGACATTTTGAAAAATCTGATTTTTTGCCTGCGACAACACTCGTATATATAAACCGATTCCGATGTGAGTGATCATGTGCAGAGGAATTACTAAAGTCTCAAGCAAGTTCACTGGTTAGCCTCATTCACCATGTTGTATTAAAATGGCAGGCACTTCAAGATATCGCCGAAATTGGCAACCAAATATAAGTTACTTTAAATAAAAGCAGCTTGGATAAAGCTGACTAAATTCGCGAAATTCTCATTCATAATGATTTAGTATTGATAAAAAGTAGTATTGTTTGAATAATACTTCGTGTGTTTGAATAATATAAGCTGGCTTTTTAAAAATAAGTAATATGAAAGCTACCCCTTCCTCCCGGCACTGGCCGGAAGGGCTTTTTATATTGGCAGCTGATGTTTAGCTCTGCGAAATCCTGAACCGTAGGTTGTAATAAACGTCTGAAGCAAGATATCTTTTTGCATAAACCTTTAATCAGATTTATAATATTAAAAGTTAGATAAACATTTACTTTTGCATAAATTATAATTTAAAATGATTATATAGAATAAATATATTCTCCTTGCAAGAGCGTGTTTGAAAGTGCCTAGAGTAAAAAAGTGTAAGTGATTTGTTTTTATTTTATGAAGCTAGAAAAAAAATCAATCCAGTTTCAAATTACAACCGAGAACGTTATTTAAAATTTATTAGATTCTTAATATTAAACCTTATTAAGAAGTTACAAAACAAAATTGATATTTTTAATAATGCGCAAAAAAAAAAAAAAAAAAAAAAAAAAAAAAAAGAAAAAACAGAAAATAGTTTAAAATAGGATTTATTTTTGGGGATTAAAGTTATTTTTTGTCTAAAAAATATAATTTTTTACATCTCATGTAGCTATGGAAAAAATATATTTTTGATCATGATCTTTTAAGTGTTTCACTAGATGAAATTATACAAAGAGATGTAAAATATTATTTTTCAGTAATTATTTTTATAAGTTTTTGTAAAACAGAAAAATGAAATTATTTTTGTTATATTTTCTAAAGAAATTCATTGTTTTTGTTACTTTCCATTGAGTGTGTATTCAGTATCACACCCTAAAGCCACATATAAAATTTTGTATCTTGTGCAAAAATTCAGGAAAAGTAATAAACATCTAGCTAAAAGTGAAACTGAAAATTTTGTGTATATGGCATATAGTGCTTTATTCACTATTTTCTGATTCTAAGATATGTAATTTACTAGCTTTAAACAATAACATATTAAAATTCATGATGTATATTTTAACTTAAAAAAGATATTAACATATATTGGACAATTGCACCATAAAATATAATAAATAAACACATAATCTTGCTCTATGGTGCAAAAATATGAACTTTAATAAACTAACATTTAAAATTTACGTTTGAGCTGTTTCTACAGCCGTCTTCAGGAAAATATGAAGTTTAGAGCCGAAAGCTTTCTGTGCAAGAGATAATTACTCAAAACTTGACCAATGATTTGAATACAAAAATGTAGTGTTGCCATCCCGTGAAAATAAATAGTTATTAATGAACTGAGATCAAAATCATTGGTCAAGTTTCGACTAATTATCTCTTGCACAAGAAGCTTTCGTCTCTGAACTTTGAGCCATTTTACCATCATATTTTTCGGAAGACGGCTGTAGAAACAGCTCGAAGCGTATATTTCAAATGTTAGTTTATTAAAATTCGCATTTTGTGCGCCATTCAGCAAGATTGTGTGTTTATTTATTAAAAAAATATTTTTATTTTTTCTATTTCTGTTTGTAAGCTTGCTAAATATACCTGAGACACAGCTCTGAGCTATAAAAAATCAACAGTCGGAAGAATAAACATAAAATAGTATCATATGTATATAGTCCAGGCAATAGAGACTGTATAAAGGCTCTACCTAGCAAAATTCATGGTAGTTCTGGAAAAAGGCTTACTATATGTTTTTTGGGTTGCTGAATCCAAATTTTTAACTTCCCACCAAAATTTCCCCCGGCAACCCCCCAAATTTTGGTAAAATGCCCCCCAAAAAGGTTTTTATTAAAAAAATCAATTATTTATTGTTTTAGGGGAACAGTATCTTGAAATTCAGAAAATAGACAAAATTTGCAACACATTAGATATATGACATTATGACTTAGGATGAAGGGGAAGGAGCGGGAACTGCCTCGGAACATGCACGCGGTGCTCAGTGAACTAAGTTGCGCAATTCCTATTAACCACTCACACGTTTACATTCGCCCTCCCATCTCCCCTCCGAACTTTCTCTATAAGGTTTACTTTAAGTTTTTTGGGTCGCTGAATCCGAAATTTTTAATTCCCCCAAAATCCCCCCCCCCCCAAATATTTGTTTTTAACTTAAATTTCTTATTGTTTTAGGGGAAAAGCATTACGAAATTCAGAATCTAGACAAAATTTGTAACAAATAGGATACATGACATTATGAAGTAGGATGAACGGGGAGGGGGAGGGGGGTCTCTGAACATGTACTGCGGCGCTACGTGCACTAAGTTATGAAGTCCAGGCAATAGGGGATTTTACCTGGAAAAATTAATACTAGTTCTGGATTTCGACTGACTTTATGTTTTTGGGGTCGCTGAATCCGAATTTGTAACTTCCCACCAAAATTTCACCCGGCAAACCCCCCAAAATTGGTTTTTTTGAAAAAATTTGGTTTTTGAGAAAAGCGCGCGGGGAATGTTCCGAGGCAGCCGCCTCTCTCCCCATTTATCCTACGTCATAATGTCATATATCCTATTTGTTGCAAATTTTGTCTAGTTTCTGAATTTTGTAATGCTTTTTCCTTAAAACAATAAGAAATTTAAGTTAATATCAACTATTTTGGGGGGTTTTCGGGGGAGAGAATTTTGGGGGTAAGTTAAAAATTCGGATTCAGCGAACCAAAAAACTTAAAGTAAACCTTATAAGGAAAGTTCGGAGGGGTGATGGGAGGGCGAATGTAAACGTGTGAGTGGTTAAGTGGAATTGCGCAACTTAGTCCACGCAGCACTGCGCGCATGTTCTGAGGCAGATCCCCCCTTCCCCTTCATCCTAAGTCATAATGTCATATATCTAATTTGTTGCAAATTTTATCTACTTTCTGAATTTCCAGATACGTTCCCCCTAAAACAATAAAAAAAAATTGATTTAAAAAAAAAAACCTTTTTGGGAGGGCATTTTACCAAAATTTGGGGAGGTTGCCGGGGGAAAGTTTGATGGGAAGTTAAAAATTCGGATTCAGCGACCCAAAAAACATAAAGTAAGCCAATTTACAGAACTACCATTAATTTTTCTAGGTAAAATTCCCTATTGCCTGTACTACTAAGAGAAAACTATTCTGAGTGTTGCAAATAGAAAGTTTAACGTAATCGAATTGATTGTAGTGATGATTGTTCGTTTATGAAAAAAAAAATGTTTCAAGTGCAAACGAGAAATACATTTTCTAATATAAAAAATACAAGAATTTAAATGCACTAAATGTAGTAGTTTCTCTGAAACCATCGATTTAACTCAATATTTTTTTAGCCATCATTAAAAACATAAAGACGTATTAAGATATTTTTGGAGGAAAAAAAAATAGCATTTTTTTAACGCGTCAAAATGTATTTCAAACTATTATAAACATTTTATATTCAATAAAACAAAGTACATATCATAATAAACTTAGGTTTATAAAAAAGAGTCAATTTCCAAAACAGATTTCCAAAATGGCTTTCTGGTTTTTTCATTTTATTTTATTTATTTATTTATTTTTTACATAAAATAAAACTTTTAAAGTGGAACGAAAACCACTCATTTCTATTTCTTGCAAAATTTAGGGAATGCTTTCTATTTCGTTGTCCGAATATTTTATTTCACGATAAAAGTTTCAAGCAAATTCGAAATACTTTTTCTTTAGTAGGACGGAAGTTTTTAGGAGCACAGTTGAAATAATATGAATTCTCAAACGGTTAAGTCTTAAATTTTTTTTTTAAGTACTTATATAACATAGGAACTGAAATAGAAATAAAATCTGTAGTATGTAATCTTTAGTATCGAAATCCAGAAACATTTTTTAAAATGTTTAAAAATGAGTTTACTTGTGTTCTTAACTTATTAAAAACAGGTTATAAGGATTAAAATAAATACAAATAAAAGTGCTTATAGTTATTTGTGTGGACTTTAATTTTATCATATTCTAATACAGTAAGTGAGTTTTAGGTTATTTTAAAAGCGGATATTTATTGAAAATATAATTTCTCTTCTTTTTGCATTTTAAAGTTACCCTTTAAAATCCTTTTCTCGCATTTGCTTGATGAATTTTTTTAATGATAGACAGTAAGGTGCAAAGGCAGTGTGGAAAATGTCAAAGTTGGTGTTGTTGCTTTCATTATTTCTAATGCAATTAATGCATTTTGGAGGATTTCTACACTGAGGGTCACTGTGTGGCAAGGCACACACAGAGCATCTGATGTCATTATAACATGAAATTGCAAGATGATCATTGTATACTTGACACTTGAAACAACGTCTAACGTTTATGTACGGTTTAACAGGGTACGGTTTTGATTATATCATAATTTCTCTATGCATTAATAATTGCCTAGCATCCTGTGGTTCAAGGTCCAAGATCCAATTATAGGACTTAATATGTAGGAGCTTGTACTTTTTAACAACGTGAAAATCAGGTTCAGGTATATGGATTAAATCTGAAATACCAAACAAGATATCAGGAATATTTAAATTTTCAGGGAGGTTACAAATAATGACACGAATAGGCTTAGGTACATAAAGTTTAGCAGGGGATAAGGACTTTAGAGAGGAATCGCTAATATCTGTAAATTTTTCATTGTGCTTACCCTGAGTGTGCAGGTCGGGGCTAAGATATGTGTCTTTTTTATCATTTTCCAGGTGTGGTAACTTTTCTCGTTTACACATATAAGAGGGGACAGTTTGAGTTGATTTATCCAGGGCAGATGGAGGGAGTTTGTTGTTGACACCACCACCTGATCACCCATAGTCTTACTACATTTAGTACGCTTCGCCTTACTTTTCTGTTGGGCTGTGATTTCATGTAATCTCTCTACAAGTTTCTGATTTACAAGAAATAAATTATCTTTATCCTGTTGTAATTTGGAATAATCATCTTTTAGAACATGAAAGTTTTGTTTAAGCACCTGAAAATTGAATTTAATGATCTGAAGGAAATCCATAATATTTTCAGACAAGGATGCAGCATTTTTCGGTTTTAAGTGAATTTTGAATTGCTGTGGCCTCCTTAGTAATGGAATCCGAATATCTTAATAATATCTCTTCGAAATAATCTACTCACGGAGATACAGAAATGGGGTGATTTAAATCACTAACAGAATTTTCATCATTTGCTGCCATATTTAAAAAAAAAACTGGTGAAGTGTCTGTTATCTCCAAAACCTTTTTTTTTATCTCGTGTTTATTTATTTTCTGTTGGTTACTTTTTGAACAGTCAAAATGGAAAAAAGAGGAGGAATTCTTTTTTTTTTGAGAGAGCAACAAAAATAATGCAAAATAAATAATACGAGTATTTTAAGAAGGTGTGAGCATGCAAAAACTATAATTATCAGAAATGAAATGCATGTACATAAAATAAACACAATAAGTTGCATAAATAATACACAAAAGGAAAATAAGAAGGGGGGGGGGGGAGTGCAAAAAAAAATATGAGTGTATCAACAGCAAGATTTCTGTAAGTCAAATTTCTGTCTACATCCAGTTGGATTAAAGTGTCCAAAATTCAATAAAATAAAAAAAACAGCTATCTAAATTGTAATTCTGGTTTAGAATACAAAAAAAAAAAAAAAAAAAAAAAACGAACAAGGTCAGAGTCGAGCAACACATTCTGAGAGTAAGTGTGCAAATATCACACACAAGCGCAAATGTGCAAACGTTGTGAGCGTAATATGCACATATTTATATAAAAATATCAAATACTGCAAAACTTGAGCAGAGAATTTTTGTTGCCTATTGGCAGAATAAGTGTACCTTCAAAGTATGCGAGTGGGGCTAAAGGGTTAAATTGTAGAATTTGAATGCATAAAAAAATCATATATACAAAAAGAAACATAGCATATATGTAAATTCACGGAAGAAAAAAAATATGAGAGGTATGTCATAATTTAAACACAAAAATATAAATGAAATATTAATAAAAGTATAACAAAAATATCATTTCAACTAGCATATGCACTTGTGATTATTATTATTATTATTATTATTTTAGAAACAAAAACAGTCTGGAAGAAGAAAAAAATGAACTAAGAATGCTATCACCAATAATTATATTTTAAAACTAGCTTAGAAGTAATTTCTCCGTTGAAGCTGACAACACAAAATAAATTTATGACACTGCAATTGTTATGAAAGTACAAGTATGAATAGGGAACAAAAATAACATAAAAAGAAACTGGTAATTTACTGAAATTGAAAAGGAAGTTAATAAAATAAAAAAACTAAAACAATTTACAGTAATTAATTTAATATAAAAGTTTATACTTAAATGTAACATGTTTGTGTTTTTTTGTAGAAAAGTATAGTGAGACAAGTATTTTCAATGAATTCGATCAAGTATGTCACTTTTTTTGTAGAGAGCATTCATTTTGAGCATGAAAACAGAGCGAAATGAAAAAAAAAACAACGCCTTCTTTTTTTTTTTTAATTAAAATGATTTCAGTAACAAACTGAAACGTGCAAATTTTGAAAACCAGTAGATATAATTAACGTTCTGTTTTCATACTTCCATTATTCTGTTATGACTAGCTGCTATTGCATGTTTTTTGCTAGAGCACCTAATAAATTTTTGAAGACACCGATAGTAATCTCAGCAGAATGATGTAGATGCAGAATTGTTATGATTTTCTTTAAATAGCACAACTTCACACAATAATATTTTTTAAAAGCATACGATCGGTGCACTGTAGAATATAAAACACAAACCGAGTGAACACTGGGAAGAAAAAAAAATATTTGTTTGCATATTTCACTTTAAAGTTTGCTGGCACAGATATCGTTTGATGATTGCTTCACAAATCTCATTTCTAATGCAGAATTTTTTTTTTTATGACTGAATAACACACACAGAGATAAACTTGTAGGGTAGGATTATTTTTTTTTGTAATTTGTGTTTTCACTGCACAGCCTTTTTTTTTTTTTTAATGAAACGATTTTCACAAACAGTGGTAGCACGAACTTGCATCTTTGAAGTTGAACACAGCGTAAAAAAAACAACAGCGGTGGAGCAGATGAACACACCGACGCATAATTTCACAAACGGCTGGAACAGGGTGAATCGGCGACCACAGGGCATAGAAGAGCACACGGGGTGGTAATTTTCAAATGAACACACCTCACAGAACCGACGGAGCAGCGGATAGTTCAGCTGTCACTTTTTTTTTTTTTTTAGTGAATAGCATTTCTTGGGTGAGTCTTTGGAGAAAACAGCAGAATTTTGAGTCAGGGAAAAACAGCAAAGATGGGGGCAGTCATCGTTGAAGAACACATCTGATGTTGCAGAAAACAGTAGCAGTAGCGATAATCCATGTGTACGGGAAGTACACTGTCACCCAGCAGCAGAGTAGAGTGTAAGTCCGCGATTTGGAAATGTTGAGGGATCGGCGAAAACACTACAGTCTAGTAAAGCGTAAATTCAGTGCAGGCAGGAAGAGAAAGTGGGGGGTGCAGATAAAAGTCGCAATTTCTGATACAGCGTTTTCGATGACCAATACAGCACAGCGCGGACATCTCGTTAGGCGAGGGTAGAGCCATCAAGAAAAGCACATTGTGTAAGTCCATTAGAGCGACGAGAGCAGGCACTGTAAAGTCCCATAAAGTTAACGCCGGAGCACGCGAGCCGAGTCGGAGTAGGAAACTCAACTCTAGTGGGAAAAAAATCTGTTGTAGGTCCTTCGCGTCGCTGATAAAAGACTGAAACGGAATGAATCTTCTCCCCTTAATTTTTTTTAAATTATTGTTGGAGAGCTGGGCAAACGGCATCAATTTTATATGAAGGAGATTTTGTATACCCAGATTCATAAATGAATAAAAAGAAACTCCAACACAATACTTTAGGGGACTTACATTTATTGTAAAGAACTTTTAAAGGAGGGTCGTGAAAAGTACAGGGGAACGGGGAGAGTTTCAATAACTGCCCAATGGCAGACGCCCACAGCGGAGCTTAATTTGCAGACTACATAGCTCGAGGTCAGGAGCAAGAGTGAGACAGATTTTGTTACAAATACTTACAGATTGGCGAACATTATTTAACCATATGTAAGATGTTTGGCGAAAAACAAATTGGGTAGACAAAACAATCAAGAAGTTTTACATTGAGTTAAAAACTATGCCATGGCGGGCTCTTCAGGGTTACAATAAATAACATTCTTGCGGTAAGCAAGGAGACTTAAAGAAATAGGAACACGCGATATTATATGCACGTTACAGATATAACGATAGCTGAACATTAGTCAGCAAGGGGCATATGGTTTGTATCCGACAAAGTACAAAGGTGAGAATTGAATACCAATGCAAGCCCAGAGGCTGAGAAAATATGCATTACATATCGTCGGCTGCGAAGCGAAAAAGACATTCACTTGTATTTTATTCTTTTATTTTATTTCAACGGAAAAAAATTGCTGCGGTTAAGATCTTTTCTATCCGTGTGAACTTGAAAGACAGAAAAAGGAACCGAGATAAATGATGTCTGCATTTAAAAAGAACTTTAAAAAGTAAAAGTGAAACTTACAGTAGTGAGAGGGGGGGGAAGAGAATGAATAAAGACATAAGAAATTAGGTATAAAATGTCAAATTTAAACTAAATATTTTATTTGAAGGGGGGGGGGGGGAGAATAATGACAATTTATAATAAACCAGTAAGGTTAACAGTTGATTTTTGAGGGGAGAGGAGGAATAATGAATATATAACGGGAAAGCCGTTATACATGTATTTACATTTATTGATAAATATGAATATTTTTATTGGTTAAAAGTAATAATCGTCGGCCGCTTAAATGCTTTATGGTGTATATATCTTAAAATAGAATAAAAAAACACACACACACAAACATTTTTAACACTGTCATATGTTAAAGTATATATATATATTTATAATGTTCTATCCATTATTTTTAAAATGAATAATAATAGTTCTTAAAATATAAATAAATGGAGGTTGCAAATTATCTAGTAGTCGGCCATTCAAATCTAGTCTTCAGCAATCACTGAACCAATTTTCGGTTATTTACGTGTTTTATTATTGTAAACAACTAAAAATAGAACATTTTAAAATCCTCACAACATTTTAACAGTGATGCATATTAACCCTTAAATGTTTAGTGTAACTCAGGGCTTAATTGATATTTTTTTGTCATTTGGTGCTTTCTGTTGGATTTTTGGTGAACTATTACGTGTTACTTACGTGTGACAACATGTATTGAAGTTGTGGAGATTTCTTTTCACGGGGAGGTTATAACATATATTTTTGATACTGTCTGTAATGTGTTTGACTAGCGTTTTTATATTTACTAGGTAGTAATTAGTTATTGAAAAGTGCTAAAACCGTTATAAAAAAATATTATATCGTTCAATAGCTGTTATTGTGCTGTATACACATTTTAAAGTAAGGATATAATTTAAAATTACCATTTTTTGAGCAATTTTTGTATGTAACTCAGAAATTTCATAATGACATTATGTCCAACAAAAACATAAATACATTTATTCACTATTTTTATAGTAAAAAATAAAAAAAAAATGGACTCCAATATAATTTTTTTCGAAAAGATTTAAAAATCGTGAATTAAAGGGATAATGTTTAGTTTTCATAATGTTTCAGTAAATGTTTACAAAAGTATAAGATTTTTTAAAAATGAAAAGTAAAATTTAAAATGAACAAATTCCCTAATAGATGGTTCAAATTTAGTGTTCAACTAATCATACACTTGGTGGCTGCGACAAAAATGATTACCTCATGGATTTCGTAAAAAAATTATGACGTAGGAGAAGATTATTAACAGTACATTATGGTCAGAATTAAAGACAGCTCAGTGTGTTTCGTAGCTCGGTCTCATTGAGAGAATAGAGCAAAATTTTGTAGGAAGTTTATCAAATTTTGAGGATGAGGTATTCCGTGAAAAAAATAGTCCCAAAAGAGAGTCACACGACTAAGGAAATATATATCTCTGTTTCTTTTTTCGATGAATCATTTGCCCACCATTTTCTTTTTAAATCAGCTTGCAAAATTTGGCTCCATTCTAGCAATTAGACAAATCTACAGGAAACGCTGAGTACGGTCATTTTCATTATAGTAACTTTGTATTATCTTTTTTTTCAAAAAAGTTTCAGTAAATTTCGAAACATATTTTCTGAAGTGTTTGAATAGTCCTTTATCGAATACATTCTTAAAACAAATAAAAATTAAATAAAAAAAACCCCTACTGCTTAAAAAGCGAACTAATTAATTATTTCTCATCAATGTGAAACTATTTTTTATATTACTTACCTATTTTTTTATTTACTTGTACTGATTACATTTAAGTTGTGTTTAATTGTTAGTTCCTATATATAAACACTGTTTTGATGAGGCCTATAGATGTATATGATGATTAGAGTTGCAATAAAGCTAGAGATCTTACTTATACAACTTCCAGGTTGTGTACCATTAAAATGGAGCTTGTGACTGTAAAGTAGTCAATGAAACATCGTCTTCATTTTGAAAGACCTATCCAATGATATGGCATTCAGTGGGTTGCGTAATTTTTTTTTTGCCTCTACCGCCATTTTGAATTTTACGGCGGCCATTTTGAATTTATAAAAACAAAGCCCAGCTTATAACCATCGGACCGTTAAGACGAATCAATAGAGACCTCATTCATTAAAATCCATCCAACGTTTGGGATGTTTCGAGGGTATAAAGAAATCCACATACCCAGATATGCGTGAAACACATGACTCTTCTTGGCAGTCGGGTAATAACGAAAAGTTTTATACTGAAAGTATTTTAAATGTAATGTTTGTGTTGTATTTTGCAGGATTTTATAATGTGTAACACATGGTACTCAAATATTTTTGTAACGATTTAAAAGTATATATGTATCTAAAAAAGATAAGAGATTTATTTTCAAGTATGCTTTGTCTGATATCTGTATTGTTCAACTATCACATTACATCTTGATTTTAAAGATAAAAGTACTTTTCTTAAAATATCAATGTTGAGTTTGTTCCACTCCTCGGCTACAATCTTCCACAATTTCTCCAATGTTTTGTTATGCCTCTTATAAAGATCATTTTGTCAAAGTCCAAATGCAGAGTGCGACCCAAGAAGACACGTAGGGGGACTTTTATCGATACATTTATGGAATAGCCTCTATTCCGGTTTCATGTCTCATTTTTTCTTAAAATATTGTTGTAGATTTTTAGATAATGGCTAGTAGAATTATCCCGGCGGAGCGTAATGCAAGATTGTTCACGTAAAATTATGGTATCTCATCTTTAACCCTTAAATGCCTGATTTTTCAAAAAAACATTGTAATAATGTTTTTCGGCTTTCATTTTTTAAATAAATCATGGGAAAAATACTTTAAAAAATCATATTTTGTTTTAAGTATTGTTTACGGCTAAAAAACGGTTTAATTACTAATCGGCAATACTGGTCTTTAATTGAAGAAATAATTTTCCTTGATAACATTCAATAATATTAAACACGCAAGAATTTTAGGAACTATAATAAGAAATAAATTTTACTTGCTCACTGCAGAACAAAATAGGGTATTCCGCAAGCTTTCAAACAAAATAAAACGAACAAGTAGCAAAAATTGAAAAAATAAATCTATCTTTATTCTTAAACAGCATAAGTGTTGTCATCTACATGTTGAAAATCGATTTAATAATATTTTCAGACTGTATGTTATTTGCAACATTAGGCATTGTAGCTTCAATATTATTATAATAGTATTTTAGATCCTAAATTGGGTATGTTGCCGAAAAGCAACACCCGGCATTTAAGGGTTAAAAACAGTGTTTAAGACACACTTCTGATACTAATCCATGTTGATTTTCACATTTTCTTTTATTTTTCTTATTTAAATTATCAGCTATAAGAGAAAACTGCAATAACCATGAAACCTTTTGCAAAACATTCCTTGATTTTTTTTAACTAACGTTTCAGGTATTTTTCTCATTTTTTACAGTGAATGAAATCGTTTTCTAATGCAGTCAGATAAATATATCCAAAAATTATGAACTGTAACCGCAAAATTCCATTTTTTACCGGCAAAATAATTTTCATACAACAATCTGCACATTGCCTAAATCTGAGAAAGGTGATTTTTCACTGGGCATTGTGCATCTTTTATTTTCTTTTTTTTGATTACCTGTAAATCGCATTTTGTATTTTTGTATAAATTTCCTATAAGAGATGGTTAAATATTTTGCGATAGATCTTCAGGTTGTTGTATTTTATTTTAAAACATAATAGATGCGACATTAGAGATAATAAGCTCTGGATGTACCTTTGTGTGTTATCGATTATCTTTTTCCCTGTGAAATGAAAAATTAGATGTTTTTTTTTTTTCCTTTTTAACGCTTTACAACAAAATTGAAAAGTGTTTATGAATTCGGTTTGTCTGTCCATCTGCCCGTATATCCACGTTTTACCTCGCTGAAATATAATCGTATTTTCACGCAATTGATATTTGTTAATGATGTTTACCATAGTATGTTTGGTATTGAATATGAAGTGTGTATGTAGCATTAATAGTTCGTTTACTGGGACACTCAAAAGCCTTTCGTTACGTTATTTTCAATGGATAAAAATCGTTTGCTGAGAATTTTAATGACTATACGCTAATTGAAATGTATTGAAATTTATATTAATCTCTGAATTTCACTACAAGGTGATTTCTATAGAATAGGGTATTGTGAGCATTTTTTGTTCATTTACAGGGATACAGAGAAGAAAGCGGTTACAGTGCAGTCTTTGAGCAATAATTGCTCAAAATGCGTATTCAATTTCAGTATGCTCTTTTAAATTGAACTAGTTTTTTGCATGTTACTCAATGTGTATAAATTCTAAATTTCGTATACTGTTGTTAATATATATAAATCTATATAACTTATACGGGACTGCTCAAAGAATTTGGATAATTTTCAGATTGTAGACGAGAATTGCTGAAACTGGGTTTTCAAATGTGCTATCTTTTTCCAAATAGTTCAATTATGCATACTACTTCAACTTATTAAGCGGTGAAGTTTTGTTAAATTATTCTGAATGTGTTGGAAATGGGTTTCGTAATCTATGGGTGAAGCATGATTTTTTCTTTCTTGTTTATTAATTTTGTGAGTTATTTTAAGTGTAGAAAAATTAAAACAATGCTTTTCGCATCTTTTTTTTTTAAGAATTTACTAAGAGTTTTTCTCTTCCTAAAGCGCAAATACTTAGCCTTTTGGACTAATTAAAAGGGACTAATTAAGTTGATAGCTTATTTATTGGTTAAGGGGACGAGGGACCTTAAAAATCCTTAAAAATCAATTCTTTATTTTTTGAAAATTTCACTTTAAATAATATTCAGGGGTACATTATATGCATTATGACATGCATTTATCAAAAAAAAATTAAAAAAAAAATTATTTTTGAGAAAAAAATGGAGTTTTACGGAGTGTCTTAGAAATCTTGGAGTGTCTTAGAAATCTTCGAAATGCCCCATGCGCATTCCATATCAATGAAAATCCCCAATATTTTTTTTTATAAAAGTTTGGTTTATATATATAAATAATTCTGTGCATCGAATTTTATATATTTGAATATAAAGGTAAAAAAATAAATAAATAAATAAAAATTTAAAAAAAATTTCGAAAAAATGTGATTTTTTTTTTTTAAATACTTTTATATTCAAATATATAAAATTCGATGCACAGAATTATTTATATATATAAACCAAACTTTTATAAAAATATTGGGGATTTTCATTGATATGGAATGCTCAGGGGACTTTTCGAAGATTTCTGTGACAACGCATAAAATGACATTTTTTTTTTTTAATAAGTTTTTTTTTTGTTTGTGATAAATGCATGCCATAATGCATATAATGTACCCTTGAGTAATATTTAAATTGAAATTTACAAAAAAAAAGAGAAAAAAATTGAAAAATTTAGAAATTTAGAAATTTTTTCGAAAATTGTAATTTTTTTTTTACCTTTTTATTCAAATATATAAAATTCGATGCACAGTGTTATTTATATATATAAATCAAACTTTTATAAAAAATATTGGGGATTTTCATTGATATGGAATGCGCAGGGGCATTTCGAAGATTTCTATGACGACGCGTAAAATGCTATTTTTTTCTCAAAAATAAATTTTTTTTGTGAGAAATGCATGCCATAATGCATATAATGTACCCTTGAGTAATATTTAAAGTGAAATTTACAAAAAAATTAAAAAAATTGAAAAATTCTGAAATTTTGAAATTTTTTCGAAAATTTTCAAAAATTTTCAAAATTTTTTTTAACTTTTATATTCAAATATATAAAATTCGATGCACAGTTTTATTTATCTATACTCCTATTATAAAGAGGAAAAATTGTTTATTTGTCGGAGATAAGCTCTGGAACTACCGAACCGATTCCAAAAGTAATGGTATCAAAATGATGGTGTTAGTCCAACTTAGAACATAGGCTATATCTTATGTCGGTGCCACTACCCCAAAGGGGGTGTAGGAGCAAAAAACGTTCTAAAAATGCGATTTTAGTGTTACTGAAGGGCTTAGAAATATGAAATTTTGAATATTAGTTACTTATAAGATATAAATGATATCTAAGAACAGTTCTTAAACAATTCGAAATTTAAAAGGGGTGCAAATGCACAAAAAGTGTGCTAAAAACGTTCTAAATGGTAGTTTCTACACAATCTCAGGAAATACAAAACCGATTTAAAAAATATTGATGTCAAAATGATGGTGACAACGCTTGCTCCAAGATAGGCTATGTTTTATGTCGCTGTCACTACCCACAAGGGGGTGCAGGAGCAAAAAACGTTCTAAAAATGCGATTTATGTGTTACTGAAGGTCCTAGAAATATGAAATTAGAAATATTAGCTACTTATTAGATATAAAGGATTTCTAAGAAGAGTTTCTAAGCAATTCGAAATTTGAAAGGGGTGAAAATGCGCGAAAAGCGTTCTAAGAAACGTTCTAAATGGTGGTTTCTACACAATCTCAGGAAATACCAAACCGATTTAAAAAATAATGGTGTCAAAATAAGGGTGTCAAAATGACGGTGACAACTATTGCTCCAACATAGGCTATGTTTTATGTCGGTGCCACTACCTAAAGGGGGTGCAGGAGCAAAAAACGTTCTAAAAATTCAATTTTTGCGTTACCGAAGGGCCTAGAAATATGAAATTTGAAATATTAGCTACTTGTTAGATATAAAGAATTTCTAAGAACAGTTCT
Organism: Maratus speciosus; assembly: GCA_963932465.1. Taxonomy (NCBI): domain Eukaryota; kingdom Metazoa; phylum Arthropoda; class Arachnida; order Araneae; family Salticidae; genus Maratus; species Maratus speciosus. The sequence goes on from OZ010789.1 coordinate 558,339,129, forward strand.
TAAACAATTCGAAATTTAAAAGGCGTGAAAATGCGCGAAAAGCGTTCTAGAAAACGTTCTAATGATGGTTTCTACACAAACTCCGGAAATACCAAACCGATCTAGAAAATAATGGCGTCAAAATGATGGTGAAAACCCTTGCTCCAACATAGGCGATGTTTTATGTCGGTGCCACTACCCCAAAGGGGGTGCAGGAGCAAAAAACATTCTAAATTGTGGCTTTTGCGTTACGGAAGGGCCTAGAATCTTGAAATTTGGAATGGTAGTTAGTTATAAGATATCAATGATCTCTAAGGTCATTTTCTAAAAAAATCGAAATTTAAAAGGGGGTCAAAATGCGCAAAAAGCGTTATAAAAAACTTTCTACATTGCGATTTCTATGCAATCTCAGGAAGTACTGAACCGATTTCAAATAAAATGGTGTAAAAATGATGCTGACAGATCTTGCTCCAAGATAGGCTATATTTTATATCTGTTTTCACTACCCCAGAGGAGATGCAGGAGCAAAATGCGCGAAAAGCGTTCTAAAAACGTTCTAGATGCCGATTTGTCGGCAATATCTCAGGAAGAATGAATCAGATTTAAAACGTAATGGTAGGAAATTGATGCTGACAACCTCTGCTCTAACATAGACGCTATTTTATGTCGGTATCACTATCACCAAGACGTTGCAGGAGCAAAAAAGCGTTCTAAATTTCGATTTTTACGATCGGTAGGGGCTAGCAACTTAAAATTAGGCAAGGTACATATTTAGTAGCTATAAATGATCTTTAAGAACAGTTTCGAAAAAATTGGAAATTTAAAAAGGGGTGAAAATGCGCGAAAAGCGTCCTAAAAACGTTCTAAAGTGCGATTTCTGCTCAATCTAAAGAAATATCAAAGCTATTTTAAAAGTAATGGTTGCAAATCAATGGTGACAGTCCCTGCTATAACATAGGTTATATTTTATGTTGCTGTCACTACCATCTGAGGGTTGCAAAAGCAAAACATGTTCTAATTTGAATTTTTTGCACAACTGATGGGTCTAACACTTTGAAGTATGGCATGGTATTTACTTACAAGATGCAACTGCTTTCTAAGAACAGTCGAAAGAAAATTCCAAATTAAAAAAAAATTAAGTGAGTGAAAAGCGTTATAAATTACAATTTTTAAGCAAACTTATAAATTACAATTTTTAAGCAAACTTATAAATTACCAAACCGATTAAAAAAATAATGATGACAAATTTTGGTGATAGAACCTGCTCAAACATAAGCTATATTTTATGTCTGTCCCACTACCACCAGAGAGTTGCAGGAGCTAAAAACTTTCTAAATTGCGATTTCTGTGATACTGAAAAGGCTAGAAACTTTAAATATGACATGGTAGTTACTTATAAAATATAAATGCCCTCGAAGAACTGTCGAAAATAAATTCGAATTAAAAAGGGGTGAAGTGAAGGGGAGGTGCGAAAAGCATTCTAAAAAAGTTCTAAATTACGATTCTATGCAATTTCAGGAATATAAATCGATTATAAAAGTAATAGTTGCGAATCAGTGGTAACAGTCTCTGATCATACACAGGCTATATTTTATGCCGGTGATTCTACCACCTGGGGTTCACAGGAACAACAAACGTTCTAAAAAAGGGCTTTAAATGCTTTTTAAATTACGTTTCTGTGGAATATTAGGAAATAACAAACCGATTTCAAAATTAATGTTGGCAAATTAATGGTGACAGTTCCTGTTTCAACATAGCCCTTTATGTTGAGAAAGGTGGTAGGACTTGGATTTCGGCATGATGGTTAATTTTAAGATGTAAGAAGATGGTTTCTAAAAAATTCAAAACTTCAAATGAATACTGAAATGTGCGTATTAATTGAGCATAAAAGTTTCAAAATATTTTCTAAATTATCATTTATTTAGTTTTATTTCATTTTATTAATTTAAGTCTCATTTCTGCCTAATAAAGTGTAATAATGATGTTTAATCAAACTGTGTTTTAAAGAGAAATTTTTGAATTATTCCTAAAAGTAATAAGTACCTTTTAATAAAATAAAATATTACCTTTTAATAAAATAAAAATTTAGTTAGTACCATTTGATAAAAATTAGACATAAATGTCACTTGGCATAATTCAAATATTACGCGAGCAAAGCCGCGGGGTTTGCTAGTGTATATATAAACCAAACTTTTATAAAAAATATTGGGGATTTTCATTGATATGGAACGCGCATGGGGCATTTCGGAGATTTCTAAAACGACACGTAAAATTCCACTTTTTTCTCAAAAATGACACTAAAAAAATTTTTTTTTTGTAATAAATGCATGCCATAATTCATATAATGTATCTTTGAGTAATATTTAAGGTGAAATTTACAAAAAATAAAAAATATATTTTCAAGGTCCCTCGCCCCCTTAATGAAAAATAAAATGATGATAAGTAAAATTTAGTTAAAAAAAATAATAACTAAACTTAAAACGAAAGAGTTTTTAAAAGGCCTTAAACAACTGTTAACTATGATAAAAAAAAATTTTATTGGTTAGACATAATAAACATAAAAAAGAAGCAATACATTTTTTTTTTGTCTTTATTTTGTACTGAATACATTTTATTGTTTTATTTTATATATTTTTTTGGATAAGTACAATTCTTTTAGGCTATATTTATAAAATAATATTTCTTATTTTGTGATAATTATATGCTCAGAATTAATTGCTAGTGGCATTTGTTTTACTTTAATTAAAATATACTAAGCTCAGGAAGTCCTATATTTTATAAAGCATTCACATTTAATCCCTGTAAAAATTTTTTCAGATTTTTTGCAGAAATAAAGCGAATATACTTTTCAAAAGAAAAGGGATTCACATATGCTTGCATTATGAATAATTTATTAACCCAAATTAGCTTTTCACTCTCAATTGTAATAAACAAATCTAACTTTTTAAAATTCTAAATCATTTCCTTGAAAACATATTCAAGAAATTTCATATTATTTTCAAATCTCTCTTTTTTTAACTACTTTTGAATTGATTTTTCTTTACTTTATTCTTGAAAAAGTAAAAAAAAAAAGAATTAAAGAGCTTTTGGCATACAAGAAATTTTATTTTTCTTTGTGTAGTTTTTTAGAAATGCTAGTTGTTTGAATGTTAATATGCCATATAATGATAACAAAAGAATGTTTATGTAAGAATTTTGAGCAAATTTCTGTAGTTGCCTGCCATGTATATTTCATAGCGTCCAACATTCATGTTTTTTATGAAATAAAACAACCTATTTTGAAACATAAAATTTATAAAATAAAGTGTACCTTGTCGCCATGTAGTACATATTCCAGTTCGTTCATTAAGTTACACAAATTGTTCAAAATATGTTTATTCCATTACATAAAAAGCGTAATATTTTCTACTATCATATTGAAAAGCTTTTAAAAATATTATTTAATAATAAGCCTCAGGTACCAAATATAAATTTAAACAAATATATATACTTTATTTCATTTTACAAAAAGGATGTTCTGGTATACATGTGGTTTCTTAGTAGATAAAAGAAACCTTTTAGAGAAAGAGGGAAAAAACACTGAGAATTTTTTTTCCCAAAGAAAAATCAGAGAAACTTTTCCATTTCATTGTCCGAATGTTTTCTTTTGCTTTTTGTTTTGTCGAAACAAGGAAACATTTTTCTTATTATAGGAAAATGTTGAAAAAGTCCTTCCGGCCAGTGCCGGGAGGAAGAGGTAGCTTTCAAATTCCTTATTTTAAAAAAGCCAACTTATATTATTCAAACACATGAAGCTCAATTTAGTGGAAACCCAATATAGGAGATTCAATACTAATTTTTATCAATACTAAATCATTATGAATGAGAATTTCGCGAAATTAGTCATCTTTATCCAAGCTGCTTTTATTTAAAGTAACTTATATTTGGCTGAGATGTTGATGCATACTATCCACATGCCTTCTTACATGGAAATAGGCAAATACGTGTGTTATCGCGTGACAAATACAAGATCGTTTCTTAATGTTAGCCATGCTAGAAATTCAAAGTGCTATAATTCAACCATTTTTTAAGATATAAACAAAAGAACAAATTTTCAGAAACAAAATCTTTGTATCAAGGCCAAACACATAAAAAAATCTTTTTCATTTTCCAATTTTTTAATACCTCATTTTACATTTAAAATTTAATTTTTTTTAAATGGCAACCCTTTTGAAACAAGGCGGCGAATGAAGCTGGCCAACAAACTCGGTCGAGACATTGGTATGTACTATGTACAGACCAAGTAACATCCAAATCGGTTCATAAATACGCCTGTTATTGCGTGACAAAAATCAGGTCATTTTAAAATGTCAGCCCCAATAAAAATTCAAAATGCTATAACTCAGCCATTTTTTTAGATATAGACGAAACAAAAACTTTTCCGGAATCGTTGTATTAAGCTCAAACACATACGAAAAAAATCTTTTTCATTTTCCAATTTTTTGGTATCACATTTTAAATTTTAAATTTTTAAAATTTATTTAAATGGCCGCCATTTTGAAAAAAGATGGCGGATGAAGCTGGACAACGAACTCGGTCGAGATATTTGTATGTACTATGTACACACCAAGGTACATCCAAATCGGTTCATAAATACACCTGTTATCACGTGACAAATATCAGGACGTTCCAAAATGTCAGCCACGCTATAAATTCAAAATGCTATAACTCAGCCATTTTTTAAGATATAGACGAAACAAAAACTGTTCCCGAATCTTTGTATAAAGGTCAAATACATAAAGAAAAAATATTTTTTCAATTTTCAATTTTTTGGTACCACATTTCAAATTAAAATTTTTCTTAAAAATTTAAATGGCTGCCATTTTTAAACAAGATGGCGGATGATACTGGCCAACGAACTCGGTCGAGACATTGGTATGTACTATGTACAAACGAAGTTACATTGAAATCGGTTCATAAATACGCCTTTTATCGCGTGACAAAATTCAGGACGTTTCAAAATGTCAGCCACGCTAGAAATTCAAAATGCTATAACTGAGCCATTTTTTAAGACATAGACGAAACAAAAACTGCTCCGGAATCTTTGTATAAAGGTCAAATACATAAGAAAAAAATATTTTTCCATTTTCAATTTTTTGGTACCACATTTCAAATTTAAAAATTTTTTTAAATTTTTAAATGGCCGCTATTTTGAAACAAAATGGCGGATGACGGTGGCCAACGAACTCGGTCGAGACATTGGTATGTACTATATACATACCGAATTACATCCAAATCGGTTCATAAATTCGAGAGTTACAGTATGACAAATGTCAGATATATATATATATATATATATATATATATATAAATTTTGAACGGAGGGTGGTTTCGGGGTCTGGGGGTCATGATCGATGAAAATATACCAAAATTTTTTGAAATCGCTTTCCTCCGAACGGCTGCAATAGGTAGCTTTTTGTAATGAAAGCTACCTAAAAAAGCCAACTTATATCATGCAAACACACGAAGCTCAATTTAGTGGAAACCGAATATAGGAGATTCAATACTAACTTTTATCAATATAATGAATGAGAATTTCGCGAAATTAGTCAGCTTTATACAAGCTGCTTTTCTTTAAAGTAACTTATATTTGGCTGCCAAATTCGGCAATTTCTTAAAGTGCCTGTCATTTTAAGACAACATGGTGGATGAGGCTAAGCAGTGAACTTGGTCGAGACCTTAGTAATTGCTGTGCACATGCTCACTCACATCGGAATCGGTTAATATATAGGAGTGCTGTCGCATGCAAAAAATCAGACTTTTCAAAATGTCACCCACAATAGAAATTGAAACTGCTATATCTGAGCTTTTTTTTTTAAGGTAAAGACAAACAAAAAATGCTCCTGAATCCTTATATCAAGATCAAATACTTAAGAAAGAAACCTTTTTCAATTTCTAATTTTTTTGCACCTCACTTTAAATATATATATATTTTTTAATTTAATGGCCGCCATTTTGAAACAAGGTGGCTGATGAATCTGGCCAGCGAACTTGGTCGAGGTGTTGATGTATACTATCCACATGCCTTCTTACATCGAAATAGGCGAATACGCGTGTTATCGCGTGACAAATACAAGATCGTTTCAAAATGTTAGCCATGCTAGAAATTCAAAGAGCTATAAATCAACCATTTTTTAAGATATCAACAAAAGAACAAATTTTCAGAAACAAAAACTGCTCCGGGATCTTTGTATGAAGACCAAACACATAAAAAAAAATCTTTTTCATTTTCCAATTTTTTAATACCTCATTTTGAATTTTTAAATTTAATTTTTTTTAAATGGCGACCCTTTTGAAACAAGATGGCGAATGAAGCTGGCCAACGAACTCGGTCGAGACATTGGTATGTACTATGTACAGACCAAGTTACATCCAAATAGATTCATAAATACGCCTGTTATCGCGTGACAAAAATCAGGTCGTTTTAAAATGTCAGCCACAAGAGAAATTCAAAATGCTATTACTCAGCCATTTTTTTTTAGATATAGACGAAAGAAAAACTGTTCCGGAATCTTTGTATTAAGGTCAACCACATACAAAAAAAATCTTTTTCATTTTCCAATTTTTTGGTATCTCATTTAAATTTTTTTATTTTTTAATTTTTTTAAATGGCCGCCATTTTGAAACAAGATGGCGGAGGAAGCTGGCCAACGAACTCGGTCGAGATATTTGTATGTACCATGTACACACCAAGGTACATCCAAGTCGGTTCATAAATACGCCTGTTATTACGTGAGAAATATCAGGACGTTTCAAAATGTCAGCCACGCTAGAAATTCAAAATGCTATAACTCAGCCATTTCTTAAGATATAGACGAAACAAAAACTGCTCCCGAATCTTTTTATCAAGGTCAAACACATAAGAAGAAAATATTTTTTCAATTTTCAATTTTTGGTACCACATTTCAAATTTAAATTTTTCTTAAAAATTTAAATGGCCGCCATTTTTAAACAAGATGGCGGGTGAAGCTGGCCAACGAACCCGGTCGAGACATTGGTATGTACTATGTATAAACGAAGTTACATCCAAATCGGTTCATAAATACGCCTTTTATCGCGTGACAAAATTCAGGACGTTTCAAAATGTCAGCCACGCTAGAAATTCAAAATGCTATAACTCAGCCATTTTTTAAGATATAGACGAAACAAAAACTGCTCCGAAATCTTTGTATAAAGGTCAAATACATAAGAAAAAAATATTTTTCCATTTTCAATTTTTTGGTACCAAATTTCACGTTTTAAATGTTTTTAAAAATTTTAAATGGCCGCCATTTTGAAACAAAACGGCGGATGAAGCTGGCCAACGAACTCGGTCGAGACATTGGTATGTACTATGTACACACCGAATTACATCGAAATCGGTTCATAATTACGGGAGTTATAGTGTGACATAGGTCAGATATATATATATATATATATCAATTTTGAACGGAGGGTGGTTTCGGGGTCTGGCGGTCATGATCGATGAAAATATACCAAAATTTTTTGAAATCGCTTTCCTCCGAACGGCTGCAATAGGTAGCTTTTTTGTAAAGAAAGCTACCTAAAAGTAATAAATTCTTTAAACTAGGTGAACAAACTTTAAATTTTCGGAAAGATTAATTGAAAAAAAAAAATTAAAAGTCAAAATATTAGAATATTTATTCAAGCGGCTCAAAATATCAGAATATTTCACTTTAATTCTACTTTAATTGTCACCAATTCATAACTGGTGGCATCATTGATTAAATCCATACGAATTTATTTAAAATAAGTATTCTTTTTGCAGTTTGTTTGCTTTTTCTTCTTAAAATGGGTAGTGTGAGTGATATTCCTAAATCTATTAAACTACGTATGGTTGATTTGTGTCGCCACGGTAGAAATCAATGTTATAGAGGAATTATTTACATTGTTCGCAATCAAGCGTTTGTAAAATATTAATACAAAGTAAAAAAAATGGAAAATTTCCAAAATAATCGCGGAAATGGCGTCCGAAAACCAAAAATATCTGCTAGAGATGACAGGAAACTGAAGCATATAGTTAAGAAAAACCGTTTTAAAAGTGTGCGATTCTTACACCAAAAATGGGAAGAAGAAGGATTTGAAGTTTTTACATAGACAACATTAAGACTTCTCCATAAATTTAAGTTTGAATCTCATGGACCGAAAACAAAACCTCTCATGACTGCAAAACAAAAGCGTATAAGATTGAATTGCTGTAATTCAAGATGTTTATGGAGCGAAGAAGATTGGAAAAATATATTATTTAGTGATGAAAGTATATGTTTTGCGTTTTATATGGTAATCAAGGTATTCGAATTTGAAGAATGAAGCAAGAAGCATTGGATTAAGAATGCCTTAAACATTCTGTAAAATTTGCTGCTAGTGTCAGGGTTAGGGGTTGTATGAGTACAGAAGGACCTGAAAAGTTATGCATCGTCTACGAAAAGGTTAACTTTAAGATATATCAAGAAATTTTGGAATATTGCATGATTTCATCATCAGAAGATTTATTTGAAGATGATTTCATCTTTCAACAAGATTTAGCGTCACCGCATACCTCGGTGTCAACTAAGAACTGACTCCGCCAACACAGAATTAAGGTACTTCCTTGGCCACCAAGCACACGGGACCTTAATCCCATCGAAAACTTATGGTGTATAAAGAAAAAAAAAATCTAAGACAATCCTCCTTCAAGTAAAACTGAGTTATTTGCACGTATAAAGTCTATTTGGTCTAATATTGATAGCAATGCTTGTAAACACCTTGTATATAGTATGTAAGGTCGATTGTACGCTGTTATGAAGAATAATGCTAAAGGAGAAGCTACAAAATATTAACTACCATTTACTTCATATTCATAAGGTAATATTATGTTGGGTAAAATAAAATATTCTAATATTTTGAACCAATCTAAATTTTATTCTAATATTTTGATGTGTTTCAGAAAGCTGTATACCTAATTTATTGTACTGTATTTTATATTTTGTAAATGATAAAATCTTATCTAAACATTCCAGATTTAATTTATAAGAAAATTAATTGCATTTACTTTGAATCAAAAATAAATAAATGAAAAATAATTATTTCTTATTACTTTTTCTCAAATAGTCTAATATTTTGAATATGAGCAGTATTATATGCAGAGTTGGGCCAAATACATCGAATAATCATTTTCGGTACAAAATACAAAATACATTTGTTTCGAACCTCAAATACAAAATACAAAATACTTTTCGAATTTTAAAATATCCAAATACAAAATATATGTATTTTCAAAATACATTTAAAATACAAAATACATTTCAAATTTAAAAAGTTTGTGCATAAGGTTAGAGGTCTGCAAGTGCCGTGTCTGGCGAGCTAATTTTCGCTCACGACATATTTTCGCTCTGACCGGACTGGGCCTGGACTTCACTCATTCCGGGTCAGGCACGGGATTTTTTTCTTAAGGCTCGGGCCGGGCAGGATCTCGACATCACTTTTCCGGTCCGGCCTGACTTCTTTTTTCCGGTCTGAATCGGTGCTTAACTTCATTCTTCATAGAGGTCTGCACTGTCAAAAATTTTACAACTCGGTCCCGACTCAGCCCGTATAAAAACTTTGGCTCGCCCCTGCGTGGTCTGGCCTAAGCAAAAATCAGTTAAATCTGGCACCTCCCAGAAACGAAGTTTGTGCATAAGGCTGCACGGGCCGTGCCTGGCATGTCAAGTGTTTTTCATGGCACTCTGACCGGGCCTGGCCTGGATTTCACACTTTCCGGTCAGGCACAGGTTTTTTTTCTGAAGGCTCGAGCCCGTCATGACCTCGACATCACTTTTTCCGGTCCGGGCATGATTTTTTTTCCCCGGGCCGAATCGGGGCTTAATTTCATTCTTCATAGAGGTCTGTACAGTTCAAAATTTTCAAGCACGGTACCGACTGAGCCCATATGAATTTTTTTTGCCCGCCCAAGCCCTGTCTGGCCTATGCAAAAATCAGTAAAATCTGGCACGACCAAAGAATTTTTGCACAAAATGTATATTTTTAAAAATCGCCATTATTCTACAATTAAAATGTTAAATTTAATATTTTTAATCAATAGTACATATAATATCTCTAGGCAATAAAATTAAGGCATGGTAAAATAAACTGTGGAAAAAACGTGCCTATGATGAATCCTGTCTAAACCAGAAAAAAAAACTGAACGACCCTGCAGTGCCGGGCCGATAAAAAAAATTACGCGGGCCTACCGGCCCGATATGGAACTTTCATTGATAATATGTGATGGTCAATATAAATATGAGCCTTTTTCAATGAATATAACTTTCCCGGGAATAAGTATAAATGTGCGTCGCGAGCCAATCCTATTTTGACAATATCAATATAAATGTGACATGTCTGTCGTAGAGATCGACATCGGACACTTACATGGTGTCTGAGCCCGGACTTAATTTTTTCAGCAAACTCATGCCGGGCCGAGATCAGGCTTCCATAGTCGAACCGGACTTAATTGTTTTTCAGGATGTGTAGGGCAGGCAATATGTTTTGTAAAAATATTAATAGCGATAATGAACTTCTGTTAACTGAATCTTTTGAAATATACCTTAAGGTTGTTGTCAAATTCACTGCTCAACAATCAGAAATTTTCTGACACATTTTCTGACTCCCTTTTAACTCTAAAGGCATAAAATAGACAGGCCTGAATATTGTAGGGATTTCCAATCAAACAGCATTTTCCATTTTTATAAATAAATTACTTATCGAGACATAAAAGATTCTTGTCACGCGACTGAAAATTTTATCTCCTTTCCTGTGCTAGCACTTCTGGAAATTCGATTCAAAACTTTAATTTTGACAGTGTTTTCTCAAAGTTATATTGCCTTTATCAAAAATGGATAACGTTATTCGATTCCATAGTTTATGAATAAGAACACCTGCCAATCTTTTGCGTTTCCGAAAACAATTGAATTCAGAAATGCATCAGAAAGAAACTCCTTTGGATTTGAGAAAAATCTTATTTAATGGCAGATAATTATTTTACAAATCTGCTTTTTATTATACAGCTTCAAAAGTTATCATGTTTTTAACCCACCTTTTTTTCTTTTATTCTAAACTGCATTATTTTTTTAATGAACCCTTATTTGAATGTTGAAACGTCTAAAACTCTAAGTAATTGTTAATGTTGCTATTGTGAATTTTCTGTCTTACGAACACATAGTAATTTTTAAATATACTGTAAAATTATCCCTTAAAAATGTATGCAGTATTGTTTAAAAGGATTTTAATTGTGTGTTAAGAAAAATCAGAATTTTTTGTAGCAATGGAATCGAGCCGTATCGGGCCTGATTTATTTGTTTTTTGCATGGGCCAGGCCTGTTGTCACAGATTTTTTGTACGGAGCGATTCGTGAACTGGGAAAATATAAACGGGCTGATCTGAGCTCGGGCCGAAATTTTCATTTTCACACCGGGCCGGTCCCGGTTCTGGAAATTCCGGCCAGTGCAGACATCTTATGTAGATTAGCGTTTACTGATAACTAAAACTTTTCCATACAAATAAAGATTCATTTAAAAAAATAAATATCGCAGTACAGCATTCTTTTTTTTTTGAATGAAGACTTTAAACATGAAAATAAAGCTAAAATAAGTATTTTTTGTCGGAATTTCTCGTATAAGAAGATTTTTAACCATATTGGTGAAAAGGGCAATATTTCGTAGCAATTCAGTTGGGCCGTGTTAATCAAGGTTTTGTACGGGCTGGGATCCACCCAAACTTTCAGCTTTTATATTGGGCCGCCGAGCTTGTTCCGAGTTTTTTACTTTTATACCGGGCCGAACTAAAGAGATTTTTCTACGGGTCGGAGTCGGGACGAGCTCGGTTATTTCGGGCCGTGTATGTTTCCATAGTAATAGTAAGAAACATAATATATATATATATATATATATATATTAAATAATATAGTAAACTTTTTTTTATAAATATATTACTAAACCAGGGGTGTAGTGGAGGATATACGGAGGTATGCACCCTATATACCATCTGGATTATTTTTAAGAAGCTCTGTATACTCTCTGTTTCATCAATAAAGCTATAACGTCTACCTCTGGTTTCACAGCCTAAGAGAAGCTGCTCAGCCGCTGATATTAAGAATATAGATTCACTCCCCCCCCCCTACCCCGGCATCTTTTATTATGGTTTTTTAAAGTACAATTTTCAGCTGCAACTCAATCTGCCGGAAACCGCGACTTTTCTTACGATTTCATCACTATATCAAACCCGTTCCGTAAGAGTAAACCAGAACAGACCTGAACCCGAATTATGGCCAAGTCAACTCGAATCCGGCCCACAACGAAAAAATTAGCTTCCACCGGACCCAAATGGCACTGCGGGTTGATTTGCGTTCGGGTAAAATCAGGTTATTTACCTGGCGCAGAACAGTAATTCACTTTCATTTTACTTAATTTCCTTAGTTATTTATCGCTCATTTTTACGTGCAGTATACAATGATATATTAAAATTTCGTGCTGATAGCTTAATTTTAAAGAAAATTTACCCTTATAAAACCAAAAAAGTTTTATATAATTGTCCAGGTGAAATCGAAACATTATCACTTGCAAACTGAAACCTTCAAAAAGAAAAAAAAAAGAAGAAGAAGAGTTAGAGCGAGATTTAAAAGCGAAGCATCAGTTCAAGAGTTATGCGTGGATATAAACAAATTGCATATTTCCCTTTGATGAATATTGGTTAAAAAATATACATAATTCATTAATGCCTGGATCACAGCAACGCAAATATGAGTGCTTCCCATGAATAAAAAATAAAAATAATTTAAAAAGAACATAAAATAACTAACATGATAATTTTTTTTTGTTTAAATCCTAAGAATATTCTAATTTGCGGAAATGACACCAAGTAATGTTTTTTTTTTTTCTTTTAGTAGTACGCTTTAGTAATGTTCTTTTAGTGTTTAATAAAATAAAATGCCTGTCATCAATGCTCTTCGTCGTGGTCTATCTAAAAGTTCCTTCTATCTTAAATAAGTCATTTGATTATAATGACTTTAAATTGTCATAACATATTGAATATCTCTGTCATTTAGGGTAATTCCGGGATTTATGCCACACTTTTTTTTGAATTTGCGTATAAAGTCCCATGGTGTACATGAAATAAAAATAAATCATGCTGTGCTATTTAATGTTAAATATACAACGCGTGTACGGCGACAAAAAAATTCAAAACAAATTATTAATATTTTTAACATTTTTTTTTCTAAAACATTGAACTGCGGCGCGTCACCCGTACATTCAGGCTGAGACGCCGCACATGTGCGGTAGTTATGCCGCGCTTGTAATAAGAACAGAATGAAAATATAAATAAAAATATAAAAAAAAAAATATTCATATCTGAACTATAATTAACGATGTAATAACAAAATGAAACTAAATGAGTACAATGAAACGTATTAGTAGATTCAAATTAATAATTGTTGCCTACATTCACTATTAAAATTATAGACTTTTTTTCTACATTAAATTTTAATTGTTATTTCAGCAACAACGTAACATTAATGTATTAGAAAGGGAAAAGAAAAAAAATAAAATTGTGTTTACATAATTTATTTGTTAACCCTTTCGGGACCGGTGGCTTTTACACAAATTTTATTCGGATAACCATGAAAATGCTCTAATTAAACAAAGCGAATATTACTTTTCTTTTTTACTGGTGCCAGAAACAAATTTTATAAGTTCTTTATGAAGGTGATTATATGCACCTATGGTCCCGAATGGGTTAAGAAACCTGTTTTTTCGACTACAATCTACAGAAAAAGTGTCGAAAAAGTGCAGTCTTTATGTAACTACATTTAAACGCATGATGCAACGAAGCCAATTAATTACACTTCCTCTTTTTTTGGGGTAGTTTGCAAAGAACATCTGCGTTACGCGTAATCCAATTTTTCATTATTATCACGTTGACTTGCATCTTTCTTGCCCTTCTTACTTTTTATTTTCCCCTTTTTCTCCTTTGGTTTTATTAAAAAAGATAACATGCCTAACATGGTTAGTCTGTGCAAAAAGAAAAGGAAAAGTTAATAACACTTAATCATCCGTACAAAAGAAACTGCGGCATGTATACCGGAATAGCAGTGCAGCATGTATCCCATTTTGCATGGTGCAGACTTCGGCTATCACAGTTACCTGCCATAGCTAAGGGGAATGTCGTAACCATGCACATAGTACTCTATACAAACGCTACACTTAGTTTTGACTTCGAAATCATGCATGAATTCAGTAATTAGTGTATGAAAAGTATTTAAACATAACGTGTTTAAAAGTTTGGACAGTGAAATCATGCACTTGCGTCAATTTAAGGATTGTACTTCTACAAGTAAACATCGAAATGGGGTTCACGCTATACATTGGTTAAAGTAATCTCATTGCGCACCTACACTGTGCGTTTGACGACCATCTATCGATAATTACAAGAAATAAGAGGGGTGCGGCATCTATCCTGTATGCGGCGACTCTCCCGGAGTTACCCTATATTGTAAAACACTATTTAAACATATACATGCTATATTTGTAATAATAAATATATCAACAAATAGAACTATATTTATTTAATAAATTCACTCTCAATTAAATAAATATCACGAGTGAGGTAAATTATACCAGAAAGTTAATAAAATGAATACAAAGGAGCTACAAAAAATAATGTTTCAATCAATGTATAACGGTATAAAACTAAAAATCTTACCTTTAAATGTGTTTTAAAGTTAGTTACGGCTTCAAAACTTCCACTTATAATGGTAGACCTTGTTTCACATATTTGGCATGTTGCCTTAATTTTTTAACCCCATTATCAACAGAAATAATTTCTTAAAAAAGTACCGTCTAATACAGCGCAACTGTATTATCCCAATTAATTAATTCACTTGATACATTACCATCGGGAACTAAGCCATTTTTTTCCCGAGTCTTCTAAATAACTAACTGCAATATATTTCTATCGTATTTAAAAAATAGAATACACAGCAAAACTCTAGATGTTTCTTCCTGTTTATCACACAGTAGTTTTTGTCATTCTCATAGCAGCGTTAGAAATATAAAAACAATACGTTTCGAATTGTAACCATTTAGCAAAAATGCTTCAGCAGAGCAGATGCATTCATTATAATACCAAGTCTAAGCAAAATAGTCAGATGCGTACTTTGCTTTTGTGAATCTTAGATTTGTGGTTTAAAAGAAGCAGCTTGAAATTGGTAGAAATGTATTTTGAGTATTTTCAAATTACAAACTACTTGGAAAAATCATTTCAAAATACTTAGTTTAAAATACTTTAGTTTACTTTAGTGCCTTTATTTTAAAATACAAAATACAAAATACAAATGTATTTTGAAAATTCGTTTCAAAAAAAGGTATTTTCGATACCCCCCCAACTCTGATTATATGCAATAGTTTTCTTAGGCGCTGCGAAATACTGAATGGTAGGTGGTAATAAACGGGTGGAGAAGTATGTGTTTGTGGTGTTCTGCACCTTTTTTATGCGTCAAAAATCAACAAAAACATTCAACGTTTTAATTAATGTATCTACAAAATCTTTTTATACATAAACAATGAATTGTGACTATTATATAAACTGATTGTTCTCTTTAATATACCACTATTAGAAATTGACTAGACTTTTACAAAATTTGTGTGTTGTTGTTATTAAAATAGCGCTTACTTTTAATCCGGCGGTCATTGCGCGCTTGATATCTTGAGAACATATACATGATTCTTATGAAATTTGATTTATTTAATAAGCACATATGTATTTTTAAAACGATTTAGTCTTAGTCAAAATTGTTTCATTAACCTTGTAAATAAAATATTTTTACTAAAAGAAAATCGATCTTTTACATTTTTGAATGAATAACAATAGTCATAACTAAACACTTATCATTGTAAATAATTAAAAGTAGATTATTTAAAAAATACTTGTGTGTTTATTATCTATATCAAATTTCGTAGCAATCCATACATATGTTCTCAAGATA
Source organism: Maratus speciosus (assembly GCA_963932465.1). Classification (NCBI taxonomy): domain Eukaryota; kingdom Metazoa; phylum Arthropoda; class Arachnida; order Araneae; family Salticidae; genus Maratus; species Maratus speciosus. The sequence continues at coordinate 558,355,144 of OZ010789.1, forward strand.
TCATGCGCAGTATGACTTGCGAAGTAATAAAAATCTATTTTAATTTCAACATTACACAAATTCTGTAAAAGCCTAGTCAGTTTTTAATGGTATTATATTAAAAAGTATAATCTGTTTAATTAATAATCTGAATTTCATGTGTATACATGATAAGATTTTGAAGATACAAAAGTTCAAACTTTGAAGTTTTTCTTGATTATCGTTGCGTTTAAAAGGTACAAGACTGCTTAAGCAAAAAGATTCAATCAGATTAAGTGTTTTAAAAGCCAGATAAACTTTTATTTTTGTATGAATTATTATTTAGACTGGTCACATAGCTTAAGTATGTTATTTTCTGAAAGCATTTTTGAAAGTTTCTAGAGGAAAACATGTAACTGATTTGTTGCATAATTACATAAAGCTCACATGCAAAAGTGTCTAAGATTTTATATCGCCATCTGATGTCTTGCTATTGTACGCAATAACTTTCTTTGGTACTGAGAAATCCTGACATGTTGGATAAAAAAAAAAAAATGTGAAGCAGTATATATTTTGAGTAATTTTATAATCAAGTTAAGAGTTTATGAGGTAGATAAACTTTTAGTTTTGTATAACTTATTATTTGGAATAACTACATAGATGAAGTATGTTAGAATAGGTATGTTATACTTTACAAAAGCTTCTTTGAAAGCGATTAGAGTAAAAATGTATACGTGATTTTTCTTATGAATCAAGATAATTTTAAGTACAAAAATCGACACTTTGGACGCATTAGACAAAAATCGAGACTTTAGACACAACTGAATATGTGTCTAATTTTTTTAATTGGCAGTTGATGCATAGCTATTATAGGCAATGAAATCCTTTTGTGCTGTGAATTGATTGTAGGTCGGTTTTGCATAAATTTTTAATCAGATAATGGACAATTAAAGTCAGATAAATTTTTACTTTTGTACGAGTTATTATTTAGACTCATACATAGGTTGTTATTGCAAAAACGTGTTCGGAAGTGCTTAGAGTAAATACTTATCCAAAGCTCTATCCCGCGTAAATCAAGATACAGATATTGATATTCTATTTAAAGAAGTCAAAGTCATTGCACATTCATTAATTTTGTGTCATACACATATAATGTTTGTATAATCGGGGAATCTCTGGAAATCTTGACAAGAGGCAAGAGTACCTGTAATGATGTTCCGTCCTATAATATACCACGGATAGGGTTTAACATGCTGGGAGTAACTGGTGAATTTGTTTTTGAAAACCTCTTCCCTACTCCCCCCTTTTTTTCTATAGAAACTCCTCTATTTTCTTTCCTTCCGACCCTCCTATTTGCGGCTTTTAGTTTCGCCCTCTATATTTAACCTGCGGTTGTCTTTCAGGCTTCAGCTGCTGCCCTGATGACGACTAATGATTTAGTTGAAAGCGCTCGGGTTTTTAACATCTTATAACTCCAATGTTTTTAACAGATTGATTGTATTAAATGTTTTTAAAACTTATGTTTGTTTGCACCTATTTGGTAAAGAAATGTATTGTGAATTAAGTATTCATAATGCTTATTTAAATATAAAACTTTCAAATTTTGTATCTGTGCATATCTTCCTTTAACCTTTAACAACTATTTCGTTTTTTTAAATATATATAATTAAGAAGAACAAATTTTTGAATTTTATAAAATGTGCATCAGAAAATGAATATTTTACTCCCTATACGTTTCGATTATGAGGTCTCTAATTTACTACCTTTAATCCATTAAATCGATACACGACTGGCTACTATTAGGTAGCTTTCTTTACAAAAAGCTACCTATTGCAGCCGTTCGGAGGAAAGCGATTTAAAAAAATTTTGGTATATTTTCATCGATCATGACCCCCAGACCCCGAAACCACCCTCCGTTCAAAATTGATATATATATATATATATATATATATATATATCTGACCTATGTCACACTGTAACACTCGTATTTATGAACCGATTTGGATGTAATTCGATGTGTCCATAGTACATACCAATGTCTGGACCGAGTTCGTTGGCCAGCTTCATCCGCCATTTTGTTTCAAAATGGCGGCCATTTAAACATTTAAAAAAAAAATTAAAATTTGAAATGTGGTACCAAAAAATTGAAAATGGAAAAATATTTTTTTCTTATGTATTTGACCTTTATACAAAGATTCCGTAGAAGTTTTTGTTTCGTCTATATCTTAAAAAATGGCTGAGTTATAGCATTTTGAATTTCTAGCGAAGCTGACATTTTGAAACGTCCTGAATTTTGTCACGCGATAAAAGGCGTATTTATGAACCGATTTGGATGTAACTTCGTTTATACATAGTACAGACCAATGTCTCGACCGAGTTCGTTGGCCAGCTTCATCCGCCATTTTGTTTAAAAATGGCGGGCATTTAAAATTTTAAGAAAAATTTAAATATGAAATGTGGTACCAAAAAATTGAAAATTGGAAAAATATTTTTTCTTATGTGTTTGACCTTGATAAAAAGATTCGGGAGCAGTTTTTGTTTCGTCTATATCTTAAAAAATGGTTGAGTTATAGCATTTTGAATTTCTAACGTGGCTGACATTTTGAAACGCCCTGATTTTTGCCACGTGATAACAGACGTATTTATGAACCGATTTGGATGTACCTTGGTGTGTACATAGTACATACAAATAACTCAACCGAGTTCGTTGGCCAGCTTCATCCGCCATCTTGTTTCAAAATGGCGGCCATTTAAAAAAATTAAAAAAAAATTAAATTTAAAATGAGATACCAAAAAATTAGAATATGAAAAAGATTTTTTTTGTATGTGTTTGATCTTAATACAAAGATTCGGGAGCACGTTTTGTTTCATCTATATCTTAAAAAATGGCTGAGTTATAACATTTTGAATTTCTATTGTGGCTGACATTTTAAAACGACCTGATTTTTGTCACGCGATGACGGGCGTATTTATGAACCGATTTGAATGTAACTTGGTCTGTACATAGTGCATACCAATGTCTCGACCGAGTTCGTTGGCCAGCTTCATTCGCCATCTTGTTTCAAAAGGGTTGCCATTTAAAAAAAAAATGTAATTTAAAATTTAAAATGAGGTATTAAAAAATTGGAAAATGAAAAAGATTTTTTTTGTGTGTTTGGCCTTGATACAAAGATTTTGGAGCAGTTTTTGTTTCTGAAAATTGTTCTTTTGTTTATATCTTAAAAAGTGATTGAATTATAGCACTTTGAATTTCTATCATGGCTAACACATTGAAACGATCTTGTATTTGTCACGCGATACCACACGTATTCGCCTATTTCGATGGAAGAAGGCATGTGGATAGTATACATCAATATCTCGACCAAGTTCGCTGCCCAGCTTCATCAGCCATCTTGTTTCAAAATGGCGGCCATTAAATTAAAAAAAATTATATTTAAAGTGAGGTGAAAAAAAATAGAAATTGAAAAAGTTTTCTTTCTTAAGTATTTGACCTTGATATAAGGATTCAGGAGCATTTTTTGTTTGTCTTTACCTTAAAAAATGGTCCATATATAGCAGTTTCAATTTTTAACGTGGGTGACATTTTGAAAAATCTGATTTTTTGCCTGCAGCACTCGTATATATCAACCGATTCCGATGCGAGTGAGCATGTGCACAGCAATTACTAAAGTCTCGACCAAGTTCACTGGTTAGCCTCATCCACCATGTTGTCTTAAAATGGCAGGCACTTTAAGAAATCGCCGAATTTAGCAGCCAAATATAAGTTACTTTAAATAAAAGCAGCTTGGATAAAGCTGACTAATTTCGCGAAATTCTCATTCATAATGATTTAGTATTGATAAAAATTAAAATTGAATCTCCTACATTTGGTTTCCACTTAATTTAGCTTCGTGTGTTTGAATAATATAAGTTGGCTTTTTTAAAATAAGGAATATGAAAGCTACCTCTTCCTCCCGGCACTGGCCGGAAGGACTTTTTTTATATCCAATCGTTTCCCATTTTACAGAAATGATTCTTTGTGGTAAATTTCTCTAAACAATATCTTAACCCTTTCAGGAGCAAAGCAGCTCTGTTGCTAAAATGTTAAAATATTGGATATACACCGGTATTTATGAAAAATTTTATATGAAAGTAAGTAAAAGCTTTTCTTCGCGTACATTATATGAAACGAAATTTAGTTCCAAAATTCTGGTGTGAATGTGGCATTTGGTAATTAAAATTAAGTGGTATTTAATATATACCGGTGCCCTTCAAGGGGTTAATATAAGTGTATTACATACATTATATATCAAAAGCTGGTACCAATTGAATAAAAATCAGTCTAGTTATACATATTTTCGGAAAGTGGTGTTACATGTGGTTGAAAATTGTGTATGCTAAAAACAACACATTTGAATTTTTCACAGAAACGTTATACCGTCAACAATATACGTGCTATGCTTACACAAATGCGCGAAACGTGGAAAAAGACCCACATACCTGTACTCATGAGCATTTTCTATTACGAAAAGTCAAAAATTATCCGCAATTTTGACATAACTCGTCTTTCATTGCTCATATTGACCTCTGTCCTCGTTTATTTTATTGTTATGAGGTTTTAGTCATGCAATAAAAGTTTGATTGAAATTCCTCCATTTGTCTTCTTTTTTTTTGCAGATAGATCATGGGCGCTTCATTAGAGGTTTGAACCAAAGAGCAGCAACGAGCAAAAAGATCTAAGACGTTTGGCACAATACGGGAATAGTGTCTAGCCACAACGGAGTGTCTACAATTGGATTAAAAAAGTTCAAAAATGATCGCAGAAATGCTACGCATGAGGAAGCAGCCAGGAGACCGTATACAGCACAAATGATGACAGACAATATTGCGCGTACACGTGACATGGTTCTATTAGACAGACGAGCAACTATTGATGAAGTGGCACATCTTCTGCAAATTAGTCATGGTTCTGCCTACGAAATCATCCACACCAGACTTGGTTTTCATAAAGTCGGTGCATGCGTGGCTCGCTGCTTATCCAAAAACTTTGTTTTCTGAGAGCATCAGCTAGCTTGTACAACGATCAACCAAGTGCTTTGAAAAGCAAGGGAACTATATTGAAAGATAATGTTAACATTAGTATCCTGTTTGTATTGCAATAAAATTTATAACTACATTGCGGATAATTTTTTACTTATCCTCGTAAATACTTGATCGCAAACATTATTTTATTATTAATCTTTTTGTTGCCCCACGACTAAATCTTCACAGAAAGATAGGAAAAGAATCACGTTCATTACATCATCGAAATTTAAGGACAATTCGTTAAGAATGCCAGTAGTTATTCGACAAACAGTACACAATCGAGAACATCCGGTCGCTGTTCCTTAACTTTTAGTCTGTAGTGTAGAATCTATGAAAGAGAAAACAGATCTGTGCGTTGAAAGAAGGTAATGTTTACCAATCGAAGTGATTGTAGAGAAGATTAATTATGATTTGAGAAATAAGTATTTTAAACACGAAAGAAAAAGAAAATCTTCCTTACAAAAATTGCAAAAAAATAAGTGTATTAAAAGTAATAGTTTCTGAAAAACCACTGATTTTAGAAGCTATTTTTTTGTTATCGTTGAAATGATAAAGAAACCTTGAGATAATTTTCGGGAAAGAAATTATGAGCATTTTTCAATACTTCAAAATGTATCTCATTTTTTACAAAAGAAAAATGTACTGGATCTAACTCATAAAGTACTAGTATCACATTAATCGCCCTGATTTTTTTTTTTTTTTCAATTTGGGGCAGAAATCCCTTTTACGCTAATAAAATTAAAAGAAACTAACCAAATCGCAGAAGTTAGGTTTTACTGAAATTTACTAAATATGGTAGTTTCTGAAACCTAATGAATGTCGTTATTTCGCGTTCTATGCATATGGCAATAGTCGAAGGAAGAATTTCTGAAGACGATTGGAAAATGTCGTATTGCAACATGATTTGACAGACATGAAAACATACTATTTTTTTATTGTTTATCACAAATTATTCATTCAGAGAAGTAGTGCCCCACTAGTGGCCGAGAGGTTCTGCTCTCAAAGCTGGGAGACGGGAGGTGCTGGGTTCAATCCCAATCGCGCCCGTTGGCCAAATCGTTCGGAGTTTTCGTAGGTTTCTTTGAACGTTGGTTTTCCAAGCGTAAATACGTGTTAGGTTCTCTTAGAAAAACCCCCACGGAGGGCACTCCCTCCCCCTTGGGCCTATATACCTCGTGCTGATAATTGAACGTCATAAACACAACCAACCAATCAACCAGAAAAGTAATCCCTATTTTAAATTAAACCCTTTCGGCGCTTTCTAGAAGTACAAAAAATTTAAAAGATGTCAATTTTTTATTATTATTTCCAAGCTAGGTGGTGATACTTGTCCGCTAAAAAGACAAAATACAGAATGCACATATGTGATTAGGAAGTTTTTACGTATCTGCAAGGCGTTATTTATAGTTTAAAGCATTTTAAAAGTAAGGAACACATATGTGACTTCCAGGGCCGAAAGGGTTAAAATTTAGATTTAATGTTTATAACTAATCGCATACGTCAGTTATGAACTTTCTTCTATTTTATACATGTTAATAATTAAAAAATGGTAATTTGTTAAATTATGCATTTTTGAAACAAAAAAATGAGTAATTAACAGATCTTATATTATTATTTTTTTAAACATTTCAAGTTTTTTATCAACAAATGTTTCAAAACTAAACCGGGGGAGGGGGATTTCGTAATGAATTCTAAACATCAGTTAATATATATAAAAAAAAAAAAAAACGTGAAAATATTTGCTTAATACAAATATGCAAATTAAATCTAGATTTGAGAAATAGGTATAATTTTTTTTCGTTTTTTTTTTTTTTTTTTTTTTTTTTTTTTTTTTTTTTTTTTTTAACACAACTCCCTACCGAAAAAAATCGAAGAAAATTCGATGTCACAACGGCACCTTCAGACTGATTTTGTCCAAATTTTTACACAAACCTAAGACTATTACATTAAATATAAATCTAAAATTTCTTCAAAAATTATTTATAAAATCTTCACTGAAACTGCAAATACCTGAGAAAATCACACAAAATGCTCTCACAGACCACTGGGAGAATATTCCCATTTTCAACTGTTATCTGACGTCCATAGTTAAAACTGTATGTATGAAGATTTGTACTATTCTATTCCAATTTCGTCCAATTTCAAATAATACAATAGTGAAAATGGCACAAAAATCGTTCTCACAGTTCCCTCTTTCGACAGAATAACATCAATTTCAACAGTGACCTGCTGTTAATATGAAAAAAAAAAAAGATATATATGTGAAGTTTGGTTTAATTCTATGCATAAACTTATACACGTGACAATAATCAAAAGAGGACACACAGACAACACGGACGTACAGACATTTTTAAAAACGTGATTTTCTGGATCACTGACCGCTTAAAACGTCTAAACTCGACGAAGACTGAAAATTGAAAAAAAAATAGATTACTATACTTTCTTCGAATATACACAGAAGAAAGTAAAAAAGAGACTTACTTCATTAAATTTAATAAAAAGAATTCTAAAACGTCTTTCTAGTTTTGTTTTACATAAAATAAAACTTTTAAAGTGGACAAAAAACAAAAGATTCTTATTTATTGCAAAATTTCGGGAATGTTTTCTATTTCGTTGTCCGAATATTTTATTTCATGATAAAAGTTTCAAGCAAATTCGAAATATTTTTTCTTTAATATGACACAAGTTTCTAGGAGCTCTGTTGAAATAAAATGAATTCTCAAACGAGTAGAAGTTTATATTTTTTTAAATATTCGGATAACATAGGACTCAGAGATAAATCTTTACTATCAAATGCGAAATTCAGGATGAATAAGATGGGTCTGCTTTTGTTCTTAACTTTTTAAAAATAGTTTATAAGGTTTAAAATCATACAAATAAAAGTTCTTATAGCCATTAGCCCCACCAGTGGCTGAGATGTTCTGCTCTCGAAGCTGGCAGACGGGAGGTGCTAGGTTCGATCCCAATCGTGCCCGTCGGCCTAATCGTTTCGGAGTTTTCGTGGTTTTCTTCGAAACCGTGGATTCCTATGCGTAAATTCGGGTTAGATTCCCTTAATAAGACTCGCACGAAGGGCACTCCCCCCCAGGGCCTATATCCCACGTGTTGATAACTGGCCGTCATAAACACAAACCAAACCAAATCTTATAGCCATTTATATGGGCTTTAATCCTGTCAAATTCTACTAAAATGACTGTATTTTAGATTTTTTTTTAAATGAGAGATTTAAATGTTAAACAAGTTTTTTTTATCTTTTTACATTTTGAAGACACTGTTTAAAATTAATTATGTATTTAAATTTGTTATTAAACATTAATGATTTTTTATAATATTTGATAATATGATAAGCACTGTATTAAGCAAGTTCTGTATGGAATTAACTAAATTGTTTTCTTTGTAATTTCATATTTAATAGCTACTTAATAAAATAATAAAGTTTCATTACGAAACTGGACATTATAAGGGTGGAATTATTGGAATACAGCGTTCATTTACTCCTTTTCATACACATTGTGCGTATGTTTATAGTAGCGTCACTACTAAAGAACTTTTCACTAACAGAGACGCATGATCTTCACACTCACCTTTGCCAATTGACATGAAAATCACATATGGTACCATCTCTTCTAAAACGCATTATCGCAGAAGCTCGGTCTCATCTTGTAAAGGTCAATGAAAAGCATGCACCCCTGTAAGTGAAAAGGAGTATAGACTGCTCTGAGGGGATTAGTACTCGTATGTTGTTTTGTAAGTATAATTCGCATTCTCTTTACTAAATATTTTTCCTCGTTTTTTGTGTTAATAAAATATTTTTATATACCACTCTGCTTATACTCTGCGTACCTCAAAAACAATATCTTATTTAAGCTGTATATATTTGTTTATGCTTTCTAGGAAAATATGACATTAAAAATATCACTAGCCAATAATAACTCATAAGTATCATGTTTTGTGAATCAGATTTTACAGATCATTAACATAGAAGAATGTTATAGGTCAGGTTTTCATTTCGGATAAAAAATACAATTTAATTGGTAAAAATGTGTATGCTCAAGTTTTCTATTTATTTAAAACTTTTATTAAAAATTCTTTCTCTCTATACTACGGTCAATAGAATCAACAGAATAGATCCAAGAAGACAAGCAAAACACTTTTTTGGGAGGTGGGGGTGGGTGTGGGGGGATGGCAGTTGGGGATCCAAGTAACTTGAAAGTAAGGTACCGAATATATATATATAATTTATAAACACATGTATACATTTCATTACATTTTTTATTAGACAAATTACACATCTTGTTATTAGAAATAATTACGTAGAAGTATATGTACATTATAAAGGGCAAAAATGTCCGTGCATAATGTTGATCTCATTTTGCGAATTACAATACTTGACGATGAAATTCGGTTTTGAAAATTTTCGGTACGAAAAATTTTTTAACTTCTAAACGTTGCACATTTTCTATTTTTACACTGTCGAATAGGTGAAAAGTTGCATAGTTCTTGTCGTGCGGATTCTCTGGAATTTTAATAAAGTATAAATATGACTATACATTTCATGAAACATATGCATATTTAATACTGGACACATGAGCTGAAGATGCGCGGATATAGTCCCCGTTTTAGGTTTTCATTATTAATTTCTCAGATTTTATTATTTTTTTTTAATACTTCTACTCGCCCAAACATTTCAAAATTTTTGTAGGTGATTATAATTCTCATCTGTCGTGATATTCTAAAACGATTGTGTTAAAAATACTTACATTTAGTTACCTTTAGCCTAAAAAAAAATCGTCTTCAAGAAGGTAGAAGTGACCTGCAGTCTCAAATGTTTTCGTAATTGTTAAATTTCCTATTGAAAAAAAAAACAAAAAACAATTACAGCGTCAAAAGTAGAAGGTCTTAGCTTTCACTACTTAGTTTTGTGAATCGGTAACTTTGAAATCGAGTTCTAGGGGAGAGTCCATGAAAGGTAGAAGAAGTCTATAGCAAAAACGAAAATTTTAAAAAAAATCAAAGGGTTAACAACTAGATTTTTTCAAACGGATTGCGACGTAAAAGTACAATATTTAAGTATATGTCTTTATTTGTTCTGAATTAGGAGCGAATTGGTCGATGGTCGTTAAAATATTCTGCAAAAATATAACAACATTTTGTCCTTCTCTTCCATAAGACAAGGATTTTCGTAAAAAATAATACATTTTCGATGAGTTTTTAAATAATATCTGGTTAATTAACAAAATTATTAAGTCCCCAAGAAAATTCTGTCGTTTATATGTTCTTTCACACCTAATTTTTAAAAATGTTGATTTCTTCATTGGCACCACTTTTTTGAAATGGTAAAATTCCCATTGTTTTCACCTTAATGTGAAATGTGAAAACTACGGGAATTTTACCATTTCAAAAAAGTGGTGTAGTAAAGAAATCAGAATTTTAAAAAAGTAGGCGTGAAAGGACGTTAAACGACATTATTTTCAAGGAGATCTAATAATTAAAAATATAACCTTCAGATGCACCCACACCTGCCTTTTAATAGCCTCATCCAAATTTTCAGATTTGTACAAGGGGTGGATTTTGTTAGCCATAGCCAACAAACATACTCACAAACAGAACAAAATTTTATTTTCATAGCATAAATGAAACATTTTATATTCTACATGCAAGACTCTGCTGTTTGCGAAATATTTTTCTGAATGCATATTAATTTTTTTTTTTATTTAAATTTATGTGCTATATAAAAAGTCGTTTTTTAAGAAAGCATTTACGTTTCTTAAGTACATTCCTTTGAGCATTATATATATATATCGCAATAGATAATTTAATCTTTTAAATGTTTCCCCTTTTTCACAAGAAAGCACAGAAAAAAAAAACAGGGGTAAGATTGCATGTTGTAGATTAAAATATACTCCGTTTTCAAGAAGATACACGGAAATAAAATAATGTGTCAAGATTCTCTGTTTTTAATCTATAAAGCAAGTGTTACACACAAAAACAAATACCTTTTAGAATTTCGTAGAAACAATGTAAATAAAAAAAGGATTTTAAGAATACAGTTTTTTTATATTATGCATGTGTATACGTCAAATCACTCGATATTATAATAAATGTGTCACATTTACATAACATGATAAAACCTTTATTAAAGTAAATCATTTGAGAGTTAAATAATTCTTTTTCCTTCACGCAAAAATAATGCTTTTTTCTTTATATTAAATACAAGAAGGGAAAAGAGACGACATGTTTAGAATACGGTTTATTAATAATATTCTGCTCTAGGCAATATCACATATCAGTTTATGTTTAGTTATATACACATAGTTTAATAAGCGATATTTTTCAGACGTAGGGAATAAATTAAAATAAATATTTTTTAGACAAATGAAAAAATATATGAAACTAATAAAAACATAATAATCGAAGGGGGAAAAAGTATATTAAACACAATGTAAATTGTTTTAATTTTATGTAAAAAAAGATTTTTTAATTGAATATCTATGAATTAAGATAATATACAAAAGATTATGCAAGTAATAACTAAAATCGAATGTTTTAAATATTAAAGTGGTAAATTCGTTAGTCAGGTGAAAACCGCAGTAACTCACACCTTAAGGATTCTTTCTTGTTCAAACCACTATTGCAAATTTTTAAACCCATTTCATACCTATATATATATATATTTAAAAAAAAAAAAACTAGTAGAGATACATTAAAAACTATTGTTAACAAAATATTGAAAAAGTATACATTATATTATTGAAAATTAAAAATTAAATTTTCATAAATCTGATCAGTAACTTCAGTAACTTATATCTAACCTATTTTTTTTAAAAAGTAATTGCCACAAAGTGAACCAATATCTGACACTTTTTATGCTAAGATTAAAAAAAAAAAAGTTGTTTTATATTTGAAGGATTTTCTGCTTTAAAAGTACCGAAATCTTTACTATAAAAAAATCAAATATATTTAAAACTTTTCTATATATTATATCATACTACAGATGAATGTGCGCTTTTTTTCGTGTTTTAAATTATTAGTAATGAAGATGTCTAATATCTGACATTTATGAACCAGTAACTGACAATGGTATCTGACACTGGTAGAACAACTTATATTTTAATGATGTTTCCTGAAACACCATTATGAAGCAGTAATTGACTATTAGTGTCAGACACTGCTCGAACAATTTAAATTTTAATGGTGTTTGTTTTTATTATTTTTGAAACAGTTCATATAATAGATTTTAAGTTTCTTCTTTTTGTGCTGTCAAAAGTTCTTTCCTCTTTGAATACGTTCTAGGTGTATTACTGATGAATAAATTGACTAAAGAAAACGTGTCTAAATTATCACAAGATGACATTACTTTCCACAATTGAACAAAAAACGTTTGAGCTAGGTTTTTCTTGAAGTATCAGTCACTGGTTAAGTGTCAATATCTGAGGATTTCACACTAAATTATATTTTTTATATTATAAATATAGAAAACGCATTAGCTAAAAAGTAACGCTTTTTTGGATTGTGAGTAAGCTATTCCATTTGTAGTTTCTCAAATAATTAAGGCAGTAGTCGTAAAGGTTTTCAATGATCTGTTTCCAACGTTAAGTAATAATACTGGTGTGTTTTTTTTTTTTTTTTTTTTTTTTTACAAAATTTTGACTATCTTTACTTTAACTATTCATTGTCTTACCTTACGAAATTTTAAATGAGCAACATTACATCTTCTTACTACACAAATTGAGAATTGGTTTATTAAGTTTTTGTAATTTCCATGAAAATGATCAGAAACTAATCCTTTAAAAAAATAAGAAAATAAGAAATATATTTTTTGTAGATATAAAAAAGTTTTTATTTTTCAGAAATCGATATTGCGATAATTTAATAATCGATATAAAAAAAACTATAGTTCCTATTTTTTTTTTCATTGATAGTATTTCGGGTTTTATCGCTTTTTTTTTCTTTCTATCCTTTAACTCAAACTTTCTCTGAAATCATAAATATGCCTAACAATTCCCAATATCTCAGAGTATATTTTATGCATATTTAAGACTTTGTAGTTTTTAGAGTTCAGCATTTTGAACTTAAAAAAAAAAAAAAACGCTTTTTAAAAAGTACAGCTCATATTCATATTACTAGAATAATTAATAAAAAAAATTGAAAATATCTTTTGGTAAATTAATGTATTTTAATGCAAATATGCAAAAGATATTTTTATTAAGAACATATTGTTGATAAAACTTATTTATTATATTAAAATGAATATCATTTTTTAAAAGATTAATTGAAAAAAATTATTTTGAAAAGTCAAAATATTAGAATATTTATTCAAGTGGTTCAAAATATTGGAATATTTCACATTAATTCTCCTTTAATTATCACCAATCCATAACTGGTGGCATCATTGATTAAGTTCAGACGATTGTATTTAAAATCAGTATTCTTTTTGAAGTTTGTTTTCTTTTTTATCTGAAAGTCGGTCGTGTGAGTGATATTCCTGAATCTATTAAACTTCGTATGGTTCATATGAATCGGCACGGTAAAAATCAATGTTATATAGCGAATTATTTACATTATTCGCAATCAAGCGTTCGTAAAATACTAACACAATATTTAAAGAATGGAAAATTTCAAAATAATCGCCGAAATGGCGGCCGAAAACCAAAAACATCTGTTTGAGATTACAGGAAACTGAAATCTATAGTTAAGAAAAACCTTTTTAAAAGTGTGGGATTCTTGCACCGAAAATGGAAAGAAGAAGGAGTTGAAGATTCTACATTGACAACATTAAGATGTCTCCGTAAATGTAAGTTTGAATGTCGTGTACCGAAAGCTAATCCTCTCATGACTGTCAAACAATAGCGTATAAGATTGAATTGGTCTAAATCAAGACGCTTATGGAGCGAAGCAGATTGGAAAAATATATTATTTAGTAATGGAAGTATGTTTTGTATTTCATATGGTAATCAAGGTATCGAGTTTGGAGAAGGAAGCATTTGATAAATTATGCCTTAAACGTTCTGTAAAATTTGCTGTTACTGTCATGGTTTGCGGATGCATGAGTGCAGAAGGATCTGAAAAGTTATGCATCGTCTACGAAAAGGTTAACTCTCAGATATATCAAGAAATTTCGGAATATTACATGATTCCATAATCAGAAGACTTATTTGAAGATGGTTTCCCCTTTCAATAAGATTTAGCGTCACTGCATACCTCGGTATCAACTAAGAATTGGCCAACGTAACATCAAGGTACTTCCTTGGCCACCAAACTTACCAGACCTTAATTTTATCGAAAACGTATGGTGTATAATAAAGAAAAATCTCCAAGAAAATCTTCCTTCAGGTAAAACTCAGTTAGTTGCACGTATAGATTCTATTTGGACTAATATGGATAGAAATGTTTGTAAACACTTTGTAAGATCGATTGTACGCTTATACGAAAGTTAAAGGGGGTGCTACAAAATACTAACTACAATTTACTTCATATTCGTAACATATGCGTAAAATAAAATATAATAATATTTGAACCAATCTAAATTTTATTCTAACATATTGATGTGTTTCAGAAAGCTGCATACCTAATTTATTGTACTGTATTTTATTTTTTGTAAATGTTAAAGTCTTATCTAAACATTCCAGATTTAATTTATAGTAAATTTAATTGCATTTACTTAGTATCAGAAATAAATAAATAATAAATAATTTTTTCTTATTACTTTTTCTCAATTATTCCAATATTTTGAATATGAGCTGCATAATTTGATTCTGGATTTCAAAGAAAATGTTCGAAATATTAATGGTTTCAAAAATGTGTAAATATTCTTTCATTGGCAATGTTAAACTGAGAAATTGTGCTGTAAGGCTAAATAAAAACGTGGAACATAAATTATTTAAGCTTAAAAAAATCTAAACATCTTATGAATACCATCGCCACATAATTGTCTTTTGAAATGGTTTTAATTAAAAATATTATTGAAAAATGAAATGCAATAATACACTAAAAGTAATCACACTTAATTCAATCATTTACCTTTTATTTTTCAATTTCAATTTAGTCTCATTGTGATGATAGAAATTAGCATCTAAACAACAACAAAAAAGAAAGAAAAGAATAACATAATTCAACTAGAGTTGAGTAATAAACAGTAAGCGTAACGGTAACCTTTGATTCAATGTATGCAGGGATGGGGTGACCGCTCGGGAACCCAGCAAAATAGAAAGATGCCACTAATAAATATGGTGTTCCCAGATGTTCACCATCCCAAGCACTAACAGCACCCGATGCTGCTTGACTTCAGTGATTAGACGAAAACCGATATTTACAGCATGGTATGGCAGTTGTCTTCCTTAATTGAAAAAAGAATATTCAAAAGAAAAAATCCATTTATTGGAAAATAGTATTTTTATTTACACCACAAAAACCTTCATCAGACTGAATCAAGTTCTTTTATTTATAAAAGCTGCTGGAAAATAAACAATAGATTAACCCTTTATCTACTGACGGTACTTATAAGTACCACTCACTTAAACTTTCATAATCCCTGGCCGAACTTCCGCCGAATGTCCTAATCTGACTATTATTCACCCGGGCGACCTCAGTCCCTGAGATCGGCAGTAAAGGGTTTTTAGCCGCTCGGCAAACGGACTGTGGATCATAGGATCCTGACATGTCGAGCATAGGTTTTGAACATATTGCCGACCTCTTTATGACTGCTAAGGCCAGGCAGTTTTCTTGTTATTTTTCTACCTACACCACCCAGGTTCGTTGACCTCTTGTTCTTGCGGTTTACTAGCTGTGAAAACCCTACACTGTAAAAGTTGTGTAAAAAATAATTTATATATATATATAAAAAAAAAAAAATACATGATTTCTCTTCAAGTGAAATATTAATATATGACTTCAAAATTATTTTTTTAAAATAAAATATACGTGTAAAAGTGATTTTTGGCAAATATATATTGCTTAGTAAATTTTCTCTCCAAATTAGTAAATCCTCACCTAAACAGAGTAAATGACAGCCCGCAGCCCGACAAATATTGCAAACGAAATCTTGATATTAGAAGAAATTTTATATGCTGATCTTTAGGAATTGGGAATAGTCATTCATACTTAAAAAAATATTTTGATAAATAAGAGCATAATAAAATACACTGTTGTACTTTTACCTTAAATAATTGGTCATAAAGACTAGATTATTTTGGGAGATTTAGATAAATAAATTGAAAATAAAGTATGTTAGATAATAGTTAAAATATTGAATATTAAAACAATTATTTGCGCCAAATTCTTTTTTAAAGAAAGATTAGATAGTTGATGAGTTAAAATAATAAATTTAACATAGCACTTTTAAGAAACAAATCTAAAGATTTTTTTTCATTATTATAAAATAGTTTATAACATTAAGATTTTAGTCAGGTCTAATAATAATAAACTAAAATAATAAACTAATAATAATAAACTAATAATAAACTAAAATATTTCACGTTTTTTGCAATGCAATAAATTCATAAAAGAAAGCAATCTCTTATTTTGATTCCTGAAATGCATCGAAATTTGTATATAATAAGAAAGGTGTCCATTAGGGTGGTCACAAGCAACATGGGAATTTTTTTTTTTTTACATTTTCTTAGAGGGGAGCCCCCTAAAAGTTGCCAATTAGATATAAAATTAGATTGGTAAAGTTTCCGCTCAATTAAATAACATTAACCCGTGCCTCATCGAGGTTGAATTCTTGAAATTTTGTTTGTCTTGAAAATCTTAAAGTTTTTCTTTCTTTAAGTGCAAACTAAAGACTAACTAAGTCTTCGAAACATGATTCCTGTTTTATTTCATAGAAACTGTTGTTACCTTGAACTTATACTCTCATCAAAACTTATATTTAAGAAACATTTGGTATTTTTCAGGTCAGCTCGTGAACCATACCCTCAAACTTTGCATTTTTGTAGAATAAGTGAAAAATGACAAATTAATAAATTTATTACTTTTGATAATTTTTTGTATTGTTTGCAAAAATAACTGAACAATTTTTGTAACTTTAAAAATATTTCACGAATTATAGTTAATTGTTAGTTATCTAGTTCTGTGTCTAGAAAGAAAGAGCTTCTCTATTTGTTGATTGCAGTTGAAGCGCATTTCAAACGAACCTCTGGATTTCTCCTTTTATTACAAGGCTGTTTTTGTTAATTGCTATCGTCATCTATTTTCAAAATTGGGGAAATATTCCAGACCCCCCCTCCCCCCCTCTTTCGGTATGATGGCAGAAATGTAAGATTTTTTTTAATTGGCCACACGTCTCTTCAAATCTTCAACAGTAAGTTACCAAGTAATTGTCAAGTTTTACGTATTTTATTTTATAATATTCGCTAAGTGAAACCGAACGCCAGAGAAGCTGCTAAACTTAGGGTACATCCACCAATTAACCACAGACTTTAAGTAGAAGTGCAATACGACTCCGCAAATAACTATTTCATAAGCAAAGAACTGAGCTCATAAAAATCAGATTTTAAAATTCCGCTTTAGAGAGAGCTGTTGTTCACTGGGATGGAAAACTGCTTCCTCATTTTTTGAATAAAGAAGTTTAGAGTGGATAGCAGTTTTAATTAGTTGTGGAGATAAAGAGCAGTTACTACAATTTCCTCAATTAGAAAATAGTATTGGAATAATTCAGGCGAAAGCTGTATTTTCAGAAGTTGAAGAGGGAGGAAGTTGGTAAAATCCAGGAAACGTCTTTTGATACCACTGCAGTAAACACCAGTCACTTCATATGAACCTCATTTTTCCAGAGCAATTTTTAAAGGAAAAAACGTCTGTATTTACCATGTCGCCACCATAATTTAGAAATTATCATAAGAGCTGTTTTTGACTGTAAAATGGGCACAATCATTGACTCTTAGCCAGATATTAAAAAAAAAAAATCTGACTGGGTGGCCTGAATTAAACCCAGACTAAGTATAAAAATGCTATTCAAGATTAAATACAAGATATAAATAGTTAATTCAGAAGAAATTTCAAGTTGTCTTACAGAATCTTTAAAAAAATAGCCCAGGGATGATTATAAAGAATTTATTCAACTTTATTTAATTTTTATAGGACTTCCTCCTCCAAAAGACATTTGTTAGAGCACCTGATGCTTTTAATCATGTCAGATGGATAGCACAGAGGATGGATGGCTATTTATTCTCTCAAAATATATCCTTTCAGGGATCACGTCTCAATAACAAATTTAGAAAAAGAAGGTATTAGAGACCTTTGCTTATTTCTAATCAATATTTATGTAAAAGGATGCTTCAATACGCCCACTACCACTTTGTCCCCCAGTACAAGATTTTCAACTCGTTGACAACAGAAAAATTTATAAATAGGTTGCAGACAAAGCACTCTCTAAAATGATAAACCGCCTTTGGTATCTTAACTCGGATCAAGTTGCATTTTCATTTTTAGATGATACTTTGGTTTAAAAAAAAATGTCAATATAAGCATGGCTGTAAAATTAATGTCATTTGAAGAGGAAAATGACGTAAGAGCAACAAAAAGCTTCAACGAGGGGGATTATTTATTAAACAAAAAAGTCAATGTTTTTGTTTCATCTCAAACTATAATTTTTTTTAAAGATTTTATATTAAACGATTTTTAAATACTCATCCTAGTTTCTGGTGTGAAAATAAACCTTATTTGAAAGCAAAAAAAAAAAAAAATAGTGAATGGTTTTAAAGTTGTCAATGATATACCAGAAAGAAGAATAAAATTAATCCGAGATTTTAATTCCTATTTAATATAGACGAAAAATAAAAACAGTAGATAAAATTTGTATCTGAATGTAAGAAAACTTTTCAAGCAAAAGCAAAACTTATCTAAACCATTACCCCTTAATCCTTTGCAGCACCGTGGTCCCACGTCAAGACCACCTAATTTTAATTCCAAACTTCCAAATGGCACCAAGAATATTTTAATAAAATTTTGCTTTTACCATGACAGTTTAACGTAATGTGCTTCCTAATTTCTAAAAAAGTCGTTTGTAAATTCCGGAGTTAGTCAATCATTTCATCATGCTACGAGTAGATTTTTTCTGTGCCGGAAAGGGTTAACGTGAGGGATAATAATTGTAAGAGATACTAATTTGTTTTCTTTACTATGCTTCCTTTCTTGTAACACAACTTTAATAATAAGATGCATTTGAGCATTGTTTGTTCTAATTTTTATACTTTCTTTGTCCTTTTTTTAAATTCTTTCAGTTTAAAATTCGATATTTAGCCTGCGGTACGGTATGCTATTTCTTTCTCCCAGCTTATTTTGTGTCCAAAAAATAACGTTACCTTACTGAAGCTAGCCGTAAAACAGAGCATTACGATTAAATACTCTTTAGCAATTTTTTTAAACTTCTAAGCATCGCACATTTTCAACTTTTATACCGTCGTGTTGGAAAAAAAAAAGTTCTTTTAAATGCATTTTCTTTGAAAACTGTATCTCCATTTATTTTTGAAATATTAATTTTTTTGCAGTTTTTTGAGCCATTTGCTTAATATTGGCAACGGTAGTACTCCATTTCTGTAGAAAGTAAATGAAAAATAGTTTTAAACAAGACTCCCTTATCATATATGATAAAGAAGTATTGGTTAAAATACTAATTATATATTTTTGTTACCATTTTCTCGTAACAACCGAATGAAAATGTAATTAAAATACGTGTTATTTCGAAAAAAAAAATAAACGAATGATTTCTGTTAAAACAATGGAGCTATTATACACTATATTTAATTGTAAGTATCTATGAATCTAGACCTTTTTTTCGATTTTCTTGAATGACGGAATCTTTTTGCTGTATTTGTGCATTATTTCGCGATAGTGATGTGCTATGCATGCTTTACTGTAGATGTTTAAGAGTAGATCGTACATGTGGAGTTCTTAAGCGGATGCGAATGACGTCATTCTACATAAAATAAAACGTGTTCTTTAAGTCTTAAAATTGAAATATGTTTTGTACTGCAGTAGAGTCCCGCTTAACCGAGTTATTTCCTTCTGATGGAATGGTGGCTTCTATTATTATGAAACAACCATTATAAATGAAGTATTGGGTGAAGATGAAAGAGCATCCGTAAAAAAAAATTATGGCCATTCCCCCCCCCCCCTCTCTGACCAGAAAATCAGAGTTCTAACTTTTTACGGCTGCTCTGTCATCTTCACCTAACACTTCATTTATAATGGCTGTTTCATAATAATAGGAGCCATCAGTCCATCAGAAGAGAACGAAATAATGGAAATGCCGGAGGCGACACTAAATTCTGAAAAAGAAGAATTCCTGTTCTCTAGTTTTTTCATTTTCTTTGGATTTTTTTGGCATTGGACTGCTTTAAAAGAGTATGATCTATTAACATCATAATAGTGTCAGCGAGCGATTACCGATATTCCGCCGATAATTCGAATAAACGGCCCAATTGATTTCGACATCTTTTGTTGTCTGGTTCCAAAGCAAATATTGATAATTTGTAACAGGAAATTATTTGTGATTTGTTATTCGAATTAGAGGGAAAAAACGAAAGCGGATTCTGAACCGAAAATTACAGTTTAATCTCAAGCCAAATTAAATTCGCGTTTTAAATTATCAAAACTTTATCTTCCACATTTTTACGTTTTTATTTCGTTTACAAAAAAATTTAGTATCTCAAAAATAAACTCAGATGCAGTTTTCAAACAAAATGCAGGTTAAAAGTACTTTTTCGCTATACGAAGTTATAACAAATGGGTAAGTGTGAGTACAGATCGCACAGGGAGTTTCGTTTAATATTCCTTTCAAAACACTTTATTCTTTAATTAATAAAGCCAAATTAATATAATTTCTAATTTTGAAATCCTTAAAAATCGCACATAAAAAGGTATAAAACGCTACGGTTTTAAAACAAATTGCACCCCCCCCCCAAATTTTTCGCTCCCTTCTTTTAAAAACTTTTTATTATGTGTTATAAACTATCTTAAAGTGTCAAACAGATTGCCGGGTTAGGTTTCCTAATTTAAATAAAATCACGTTCTTTTAATTCCCCATTCCACCACCAGAGAGCGCATTCTATTCTTAACAAAACTGTATCTGAGCAAAACTCCTTTCTACATCTTATCCGTAGATACATTAATCGAGAAGGGCGGTCTTAAACACCAATTTAAGATATTTGCTGAAATTACTATTCTAAAATAGGGGTATCAACACTTATGCTTTTTTTTTACATGAACAAGTAGTATTTATCTCAGGACACCGTAAAAAACCGCACATAAAACAATAAAAAATACCAACTTAAAAAAAAATATTACGCTCCTCTTTCCCCCCCCCCCCCTTCTCGAAATTTCTCGCACCATTATTTTTTAAACTTTTATTATGTGTTATAAACTATCTTAAAGTTTCAAACATATCGCCTTATTAGATTTCATAATTTAAATAAAATCGCGGTATGTTAGTTCCACATTTCACCAACAGGGGGCATTCTCTATTCTTAACAAAAATGTATCTGAACGAAACTCCTTTCTACAACTTATCCGTAGATACATTAGTAGAAGGTCTGGTGGTCTTAAAGGCAATTTAAGATATTTGCTAAATTACTATTCTAAAATAGTGGTATCAACCCTTATGAACTTTTTTATATTGAATAAGTAATATTTATCTCATCACGCCGTCAAAAAAAACGCACGTAAAGTGTCTACGAACGGCTACAGTTTAAAAATTGCCTTAAGCAGGAAATTAAGATATTTGTTGAAATTACTATTGGAAAACAGTGGTATCAAATCTTACGAAATGTTTATATTGAATATGTAAAATATGTGCAGTATTTTTATAAATATGACACAGTGCTGAACAATGCTTTAAAAGAGATAGGTTCTTTAGTTTTCATAATTTTATCACATTCTTGTCAATCGTGCGAAAAAGCATCTCTTTTATAAGTTTAAAAATCGATGTTTTCATAAATCGGAAAGTTGTGGTCCGATTTTGTTTTTTTAATTTCATGAATCAGCGTATGAAATAACATTCGGTGCGAAAGAACCAAATTTGTAAAATCAATAGTTGAAAAATTTTACACTGCGATTACCAAACACTAGTACAAAAATATTTTTTTTTCTTTCCCTGTCACGTTGCCTGCTGTGCAAAAAATGCAATTATGGAATTAATTACCAATAAATTAATGACCTTCGCTTCCGACTGCCGAAATTAAAAAATAAAGACATATTCTGAAAGATAATGCAATTTTACGTCGGATGGCGTAAAAATCGTAGCTCAAAAATCGATATTAAAAAAAAAAATGGCCCTGTATAAAAATTCTGCGTTCGTCTCTGACTGCAAAACTCACCTGTTTTACATTCTCTGGTTTACCACCGAAAATTCTATTTCATCAGACATCTGTCACCTTCACAAATGAAGGAAAATAAAAGATTTTTTTATCGATTTTTAACGAATTTTCGAGTTTTTATGGCACGATCGAGATAATTTTTAGAATTTTTGAAAGCTGATTTCTTTCCCCGTCTTGTAGTACCAATTTCGAATTTTTGGGTCGCGTAGAAAAGAAGTAATCGCACCTTAAAGAATTCACCACCTCTTTCCTACCGTTAAAATGACATCTGTTTTAATACGTGGAAGAGATCGTTATTGTAATTTGATTAAAAAAAATCCATGGTATTGTTGAATTATGAATGCCTTTCCGATCATGTAATTGGGGTTTTTTAATTAATAACGTCCGTTAATTACGACTTTTTCAAAATTTTATGATTTGTCGTTTGATGTGATGTGTTCAGCTATAAGTATGCAACATTTCAAGTCTCCAACATAGGTAGTTTTTGAGAGTGGGCTCTGTCACAGACAGAAAGACAGAAAGAGGAATGATACGAATAGGGTTTCGTCAGATGAACTAAACCCTAAAAATTGTAAATGTGCGATGCATAGAATTTAAAAAAATTGCAGTAGAGATTATCAGTATTTAACCGTGCAATGATACATTTGCTTCGTTTTACGCTGGCTTATGTAACATAACGTTATTTCTTAGTAAAGATAATTTATAGGTTGCCTGAAAGAAATAGCAAATCTTGCTAAAAAATAGCTGGCGGCACTGAACCAAAAAAGGACTTTTTCACTAGTAATTTTTAAATGATAAACTGTATTATACATCTAAAAGAACTATAAAAAAACCATATTATTTAAAGTTTAATATTACTAAAATAATATTTTGAAAGGATATTTCAGAATGTGAATAACACTGTAATTATAAATGAAAGTTATTTTTAATATTATTGATTGTTCCCTAAGGTTCATTTGAGTAAATTATATAGTCGTTTTATCGGGAAATGGAAAATACTGGTGATTGTAAAATCTATTACCAATCTTAACCATATTCTCTATTGTCTTTTTTATTTTGGAAGAAAATTGGAACAGTCTATCTATCCAAAATATGTCCAGTATTGAATAACATGTTTCGCATTTTATTTAAAATTGAATACGCTTTCTCATCTGATAATTACATAAAGTTGTCCAGCAAAGGACTCCCTGATTTTTAAAATTAAATAACTCGGAAACCAAGATCGATAGAAGAAGGAAAAGAGTGCGCATGTTTATTTTGAAAGCCGTGAAAATCTGATATAATTGTTTCAAAATTAGTTAAATTTTTTTCTCGATAGGAGACGCTGTAAGATGAAGTCCTAGCACAGATCATAGATTAAGGACCAAGATGGGACATTTACGGCAAAATCTGTAATGACAACAGTACTCGTGTCACTACCGACAAGGGGGAAGAATTAACAAGCCTCCGAAGTTTATATATGTTGAAAAATTATGTTTACGCACTATGCTTTGAATATCTATTCTTTCCTAAAATGAAGCAGGTTAGCAGGTGTCAGACGATATTCTATTCATGCTTGCTTTATTTATTTAGCTTCTTTTTTTACCGTACATGTATTGTTCATCTTTAACTTACAAAATGATAATTAGAGTAATAATATAAAAGAAAAACCCTTCAAAATTCTGTTAATACCGTAAATATGTAAGTTTATGAGATTAAATTGTAAAAAATCAATTCAGGTATTGTGTTAATTTATTCATATCGAATAAAATTTTATTGAGTGTAATGTCAGTACCTCTACATATTTTAAACTGTTAAATTTATATAATTCTAAAAATTTGTCTAAAGGAATTTTTCCCTATTTGTAATTTTATTATTATTTCATATTATGTTAATGTTATAAATATTATTGAATTGACTGTACGTTATTTACATTAAAAATAATATTTTTATTTTATCTGTAAGAAAGTGAAAATGCGTAAATTTTTAAAAGATTATTGTAACGATTGTTCAATACGTTAAACTTCATAAATTAATAAAACACTAATTAATTAACTTTTTCTTAATTAAACAATAATTAATTTTTTCTCGACAGGAGGCGCTGTACGGTGAAGTCGAAGTACAGAGTCGGAGAAATAGTATTCAGACTGCCCTTTTTGCAAGTAATCGTTCCAATCATCAGCCGATCTGCCTCTTTACTGAAATTGCTTGCAAAGTTTGCAAATTGTTTTCTTATCAGGACATTTTACATCTTTAAACTGCGATTAAAAACTGCACCATGTTGCCGTAGGGATGCGATTTAACTTGAGTACGGGAGACCGAAGCTATTTGGCTCCAGGGGTGAGTCCTCATAATTTGTCTGTTTATGGATAGATGACGCACCCAGTCACAGATTACTTTTCTTCTTGCTTTCTACAATCCTCTTTGTAATTTTGCAGCGTTACATACGTGCAGTGGACACTTATTGCGACTTATTATTTTTCTTCTTTTTGCATTCATAAGTAATTTTTTATTGGTTTATTATTTTTTTAAATTTCTAATACTTATCTTAATAATTGCGATTTAACTTTTGTAGTTATCGTAATGTATGATTCCCTCTAGTCATTCTCTATGTTATTTACTGCGATTTTTTATTTTTGGACTATTATTTCTCAAATTTTGTGAAGAAATTTGTTATGGGGCTAGTAGGCGCATTGAACACGGGGCAAGTTGACTCGGTGTGCCAACTAACCCCGTTACACTGTTTCGTAATATTTTCTGCTATTTTATCCCGTTTGATATATAATATATATATATATATATATATATATATATATATATATATATACAAAAAACACACGTAATTCCCAAAGAAAAACATAATAGGTGAAAGCATCGAAGAATATTATATGAAATGATGTGGAAGTCGTAATACTTAACGCTGTAGTATATGAAATACTATTTCAGTTATTAACAACGAACTCAAGTACTATATAGGGATGGCTAAACGTAAATTCAGCGAAAGACTTAAAGAACATAGACGGTATATTAAATATAGTAAACTCAGCACAGACCTATCAAGACTTTGCTCCAATGGTGAAATAAAATCAATCGATTTTTACAATGCAGGAATTATTGTTCGACAAACTAACCCCCACAAAGCCAAGATCCGTGAATCACTGGAGATATAAACAAGAAAAAAATTACGTCTGCAACAATAATGAATCCTATATTGTGCCAAGCTCTTGGATAAAATTTTTCAAAACCGTAATTACATTTCGATAAATATTAAATCGAATTTTATACAACGGATGAAAAAACTACCTTATTTATAAATTAAACCTGGAAAACTCCCCCCCCAAAAATGTCATTATTTGTTTTTGAAAAGTATGTAATATAGATATCGTGACGTGTTGGTTTCTCATGAATATTTCCCTGATAATGGACAAGTTTTTATTGTCTGAAACTCTTGGAATATGATTGTATTTTATTATTGTGAGTAGTATATGATTTTAATTATAGATTTTTGAATATATTGTTTACGCTGGTTAGCCGTACGTATTCTTTATTTATTAGGCAAACAGTTAAATATTTCAATATTCTTTGGAGATGTCTGGCCCTATAATTTTAAATTGCGAAGAATGAAGCTTAAACGAATGATGATGTTCATAACTGAGGTAAGACAGACTAGAAACTGCATGTTCAAAAGATTCAGTATCACCTTTTTGGTTTTAACTCCGGCAGTCACTGGAGCTTCTCTGATTCCGGCTTAGAATGTTGTATAATTATATTCTCAGGATGCTACACCAATAAAAAAGACATAATCGAAAAAGAAAATAGGAAAAAAATAGGCGTTGGTAAAAGGCAGCTACATGAATATTGACAGATTCACCAATTCAGAAGGCATTGAAAGAGGAAAAGTACGCTTTAGAGAAGAAAAAAATGAAATACAAAAAAGAAGAAAATAAAGGCAACAGGAAAAGTTGGCCAAAGGTAAACAGATAATAAGGAAAACTTTGTTTCCATCTATAATAAAAAAGAACTTGCTATTGAGAAAAGCACGAATCTTGACAATATCTCAGATGAGGAGGAAGGTTAATATCTGGTGTGTGTTGGTATTTTAGAATCAGCAAACACCGATAAAAGTGTGTGCAATGCAGTGTTTAAACACATGTGGCCTACACAAACGGATACACTCTATTTTACATTTGTGATAACCGCAATTCTGATAACGATAATATCGAGTACGATAGGAGCTACTCAATATGAATGTTTTATTCATTATTTTTCTGTCTGTATAATTTAGAATCTACATTGTACTGGGATAATACCTTTGTTTAAACTTGCTGGTAATAATAAAATTGATTTATCTTATCCACGTGTCTTATTTAAGCTTAAATTAACTTTTTATGAAGTGTGAGCCAACTTACCCGATAGGTATAAGCAACTTGCTCCGCGGCGGGGGACGTTGCCCACATTTCTTTCTTACTTCAGGCTTTCTCTAAACATAAACCACAAAAGCTACAAGCATAGAACTCCAGGTATTTATAGCCAAATGTCTTTGCTTTAAAAGTGCAGAACAAGTTTGTCAAAAAACTTAAACAAAAAATAATAAAAATCAATAACTAAAAACTGGCCCTACTAGCCCCGGTCTCCCCTACTAGAAAAACGCGTTGCTTCACAGAATAAATTACTTCAATTATTTCCTTCAGTAAGATAAATGACCACACTGTGCTTCAGAGTACATTGTTTAGGGAACCCTCAGTGACTACATCGCCACTTGTCGACAAAATTTGTAACTAATTTTGAAACTATTGTATCAGATTTTTACAGGCTTTTAAAATAACATACCACTTGTTTTCTTCTTCTATCGATCTTCTGAGTTAATTAATTTTAAAATCAGGGAATCCTTTGCTGGACACCTTGTGACAATACGTCAAAAATTCAGTTTTAGACGTTATTCAATTACTATATATACTTTTTTTTTCAATTCATTCGAAACACTAAGGCTAATGTCAGACGAACGTCTTTTTGCACGCTTTTTTCCCTACATATCATCCCTACATAATGCTTGCTAGCACGGAGGATATCGCTAACCAGCAAGAAAAGTGACACATCTCGACAAAAATAAATTTCACAGGAGAGGAAAAAGAAAGTTTGCAAAATTTTAATATAAAATGAAAATTCAGCACTTAAATTTTTATGCAGGAATAAAAAAGTGCATAAAAGCGTAAAACCCTTAAGATTGAAGACGTAGGATAAAGTTTGGATGGGTTGGGTAATTTTACCTTCTCACACGATCTCAACATTTCTGCGGTCAGAATAGGACATATAGCTCAATAAAGGAAGATTCCATATAACTACGCGTATGAAACTGTTTGTGTAGTAAGACACATCTATGACAAACATAACTGTGAAATAAAACTCAAAATAAAATATTGCGAGATATGTCACTTTTCTTGCGGGTGAACGATATGAAGGGAAAAAAAAAAACGTGCAAAAATAAATTCGTCTGACTTTAACCTAAATGTTTAACTTTTTTCTTGAACTGATACGACGCTCTAACGTTCAATATATATAGTTTAAAACACTAGCAAATAACATCTTTATGTTTCAAAATGATTATTTTCAAGATACTGTTGATTTTTAAGTGCATATTTTCAGAGAATGAAAACATGGTTCATTTCGTAAAATAGTTTTTTATTCCCATTTGCTTAAAACATATAGTACAAATTTATGAATTGATTAAATTTTTAGAGAACATTTGATTAACGGAGTTTCACTCTAGGAAATGTTGCGTCTCGATTCATGTTTATTCTAAGTATTATTTCACGCGCATTATTACTTGAATAAATATTTCTGATGAGAGACCCTGAATAAATTAAATTACATTGTAGATAGTAAAATAATAAAAGAGCATAAACAAGTCGTCTTTTTAAAATTAAATCTGAAGTGCGAAATGTATTAAAATTATGATTATGTATTTGCATCTAAGACACTTTCAGTTTATACTTTAGTATTGTAACCATTTTACTTTTCTCAATAAAATTTGGATTATTCTTTAATTAACACATTGTAAGCAGGAATAAATACCTTTTGATAGATTGACTTTTAAAATAATTTTTGAAACCGGAAAATTCTGAAAAGTAAAAGACGTATGATGTAGTCGAAATTTATTGTTAATCTGCTAATTTAGGAATTTTATAAATATAGCAATTTTATAAATATCTTAACAATGCTTTCATTTCTATTTTTGTTTCATTCTATTTTTTTTTTAATTTCTCATACTTGCATGGAGTTGAACCACATTTAAACATTTTCTTTTTTGACTTCCTAATAGTTCTGCAAGTCGAACTCCTTCTGAACTAGATGATAAGTTGTGCTGCAACTTGGTAGTCCACGCAACTACTTGCATATATTGAGCTTTTATTTTAAAATACCAATCGTCCTCATATAATATACCAATGCATACAATGCCCAATGTCAAAGGGTATCGTTTATTTCTATGTAAGTAAATTATTATTTAACAGAAAATTTTCTATTGATAGTACTTCTTTTTTAGATGTAAATTTCCAACTGGGCGAAAAATGTCCGGACCAGGATTCGAACCAGGGATCTTCCTGGCTGAAGCC
This sequence comes from Maratus speciosus, assembly GCA_963932465.1. NCBI lineage: Eukaryota > Metazoa > Arthropoda > Arachnida > Araneae > Salticidae > Maratus > Maratus speciosus. Next base: position 558,384,071 of record OZ010789.1, read on the forward strand.
GCCAGTGCTCTGCCATCTGAGCTATCCCGGACGAATCTGGTGGAACTTTCTCACCCAGATAACCTTAATGATTATAGCATCCGGTCTGAAACCTGGTTCAGCTCAACAGAATAAATAGCAGGTAATGGAACTCCAGAAATCGCTGGATGCGTAATTACACTAGATTCATTGTACCACAATTATTCTAATTGGTAAATAAATCATATGATTTATTTACCAATTAGAATAATTGTGTTAAAATTAATCTAGAGTACTTCTTTTGCTGCTTGTTGCAAAAGAGCTGCAACAATAATGTGATAAATGTTTCACAACTTGCACACTAAATTGTATACACCAATGGAATAAATCAGATTTCTTTTTAAAATGATAATGTCTTCAAATATTGCCAAAATTACGTATAATTGTATGCAATAATGAACACAATCAATTTATTTGAAAAATAAACAATGAAAATTTTCATATGAATTGAATGTTTACTTAATAATAAAAGAAATAACCATTATCTTTATCTTTGACATTCTTAATAATAACAAAACTTACTCAAGAATATGACGTATTTGCAAGTCTAAAAATAAATCATAAATACAGGGTGTCCATAATTATACTTTGCATTTGCGAGCAGTTTGTATAAAAAAACTATGCATCAGAATTTCACGAAAATTGGGTAATAGCATAATGAGATCATAGGAACTTCATGGATGGCGAACCAATGACAAAACTCTAAGCCGAGAACGTGGATATTTAAACTGTTGTTAAAATGCGGACATGTTCACATGCTTTTTAATTTAGATACATCATGTTATCTTATCTACAAAAATTCGGCTGAAAAGTAACTTACTGAGATTAGAAATACGGGACATGTTCCATCTACTACAAATGACTTAAATACTAAGTTGTCAAATTAATTGTAAGCGATATTTAATTAATCCTCTGACATGAATTAGATTGTTAGATGTTATATTGTAAAATAATACAGAATCTTCCGAGTTTATAACACGGAGGTGTTTATATATGAAAAGAGTATAATTTAAGATTTTTTTCATTTCATTCAAATACCATCAATGTAGATGTAGAAACTACTTAATTGCTGGAGAGAAACTTCAGGACATTCACGATTGCGATGTAGAGCGGCACTTTACTGAAGATTGCATTCATTTTAAAAGCTATTTATTTATCTATGGAAGGAGGAAAGAGATAAAAACTTGTCCTGTTTTCTATTTTCTATAGGATTTTGGCTTCAAAATAAATTTGCGATATTTATCCAACTAAACGTACACTGGGGGCCATCTCGAAAACGTTTTTTCTAGAGAAGAAGCTTTTCGCGATGACTACAGTACACTGCATTCAAGAATTATAACTGTATTTCAGCAAAAAACTATCTATCTAAATTAGAAAGGAGAAACGTGTCCGTCGTAACGCTCGCGTCATTTAATGTAAATATAGATAATATAAATATAGATAATACAAAACGTATTTCAGTTTTAAGTCTTAGAATACACGCTTTGATTTTATATAAAATGACGTCATTCGCACCCCTTGTAGAATTCCTCATTTACGATCTAGTGAAAATATACACTAAAAATTGCTATGAGATTTCGACTCTAACCGATAGAAAAAATTAACCAGTCAGTGATACTTTGCATAACAACCAATAAACAGTATGGTAAATGACTAATTTCAACGCCGCATTCAAACAAAACTTTTCTTTATTTGGGGATTCATGCGAATTATGTTGTTGTTTTTATCGGCGTGACGCCGGCCCATAGGTAGCGAATACTGGCAACAGAGAAAAACCTATCGCATAATCTTTTCTATGTCTTTGGCTGTTGCTAAACTGAATTGGAGTTGAGTCAGTTTCTATGTAAAAAGAGTAACGTAAATGGCACGGTGCAATTGAACCCGAAAAGAAACATCAATCGTTCAGTAACACGGATATAAGAATCTCAAGAGTATTACAACACACACACACACAAAGAGCAGAAATTTATTTGCCATTTATTATAAGCCATTGCCATTATAATTGCCATAAGCATATTGCTATTTATTATAAGCCGCGATCTTGTGCAATGGCGGGCTGCAGCGAGAACCTGACCATACACTGTCTGACATACATATGTCGTGAGTGAACATAACGTTAAAATTTTTTTTTCAAATTAAATTTTCTTCATGTTACGTATATGAGTTTTAAAAATGGAGTGTGTCTTGGAAGTGCTACAAAAAACCTTCAAGACCTTTATTTGGATCGTGCTCCCTTTCTTGAAAATGTGATTTTGTCGATTTCGAAATCGTGATTTCAATCTAAATGATAAAATTCGCTCTTTGTGACCTTCTGGCATTGATAATGTCTTAATCCGTCATTTAGTGAATAGTAATCCACGGATTACTATTGAGAATATTACTGAGGGATTAAATGTTGACAATTCGACTGCATTTCGCCATATAAAACAACTTGAGTACGCTTCGAAATTCGAGGCATCGGAAATCGGCAGTGTTGCCGCATCCGACTGATTTTTTATCTAGGCATTCCGAAATCTCACCAGTAAGTTTTAAGAGTTATTTTTGCTTTATAAGATTATATTTCACAAAAAAATTGAAACAAGTTGCGCATACAAATTTTCTGGTGTGAATTCAATATTTTTAAATAAAAAATATACCAGATGTGGCAACACTGGAAATTGGGCACGAACGTTTGCAAACACACAACAGACACAAACAAAAAAAGAAAGCTTTAGCGAAACCTTTAAAATAATGTTAATTTAAAACTGAAGAGTATTTCAAACGTATTATTCAACCACTATCCATGCATAAATAATCTTCATTTCATAGATTTCAAAGCTGTCAGATAAGAATCGCATCCACTGAAAAATTATAAAATAAAAGAATTAGTAAGCATTTCGCTCAAGATATGGGGCATTCCCACAATATTTTGACTTTCGGGAATAATAATCTGGTGAAATTAAACTTGCTAAAATAACATTTTAATCTGATAGACGAATGCCTTAATGATTCAAAATAAAGAAAAATGCCAGCAGCGATTTTTTTTTATTTATCCGAGGTTTAAGTTAAACTTGCGAGTTTAATTTTCCTTACCATTTTACTACTAAAACTTTTTATTTTGTTCTAAATTTTTACTTATAATGAATTTGCATAGTACGCTTAGGACATTCAAATAAGAAATAATAACAATGTAATATTTTTAGTTCAAAAGTTTGGTATAACATTGTCTTAAAGGGGTGTTAAAAAAGGGATGGTAATGTAAAAAAAGGAATAGGTATAGGAAAAAAGGGACGGTGAGGGATAAATAGGGATGGTTAGGATGGGAGGGTAATGAAAATTACCGACTATTTTTAGTGATAGCCACAAAGTTCATTGATTGTTAGAAACATTTATTTACATTGGATTAAATAAAAAAAAAATATTTACCTTGAAAAGTTCACTAATAAACCTTGGGCGCGGTAAGACTACCAATGCTTGAAATTGATATTTAAATGCCAATTTAAATTCTGCATTAAATTTCCAGTCAAATAATTTTAGACATTCTTTCTCTAGCATTCTTCTGCATTAGAAAAAACTCGAAAAAAATTCTATGGCTGCATCTGAAGTGATTTTCTGTATAATTTTAGAAAAGGGACGGTAAGGAATCTAAAACCCAAGGGCAGAGTAAGAAAATAATAATAATAACAACCATAAAAATGTATGCAGGTTAATCTTTTGTTACATATTTATGTAAAACAATAGCTCCAGTTTCGTAAAAAAATTACATCGAATTACTTTTATTGAAACAATTTTATACAGACAGCTCCAGACTTAAAAATCAGCATCAGGGACACGGGACGGTATAGAAGTTGTAGACGGTATAGGGCTGATTATTTGGACCCCAACATCGTCCAAAACATATTTATCTCGTTAATATTGTTATGCAGTCATGCAATGGGATGTTCGCTAGTATATGATATCAAAAAAAAAAACCAGCCAATAATCTGTACTAAAATAAAAATTATTATTCAGAACTTAAAAGTCAAAAGATTGTGAGAATGCCCCATATACCGAAAACGAAACGTGTAATGTTAATAATTTGCACAACAAATGTAAATTATAAATATACGAATTCATTAGAAGTGTGTTACAGTCACTTTAAAGGAAAACCATTTTTATTTAACTTAGGTTGAACTTTTCGTCTAACACGATTCTACTATTTTCTTCATTCGAATTTAAATACAGACATAGATATTTTTTTGATATTTTTATTAAGTATTTCTGAAATTTGTCGTCTTTAAATTAGTTACACTTTTCACGAATAGATTCCAAATACAATAAACCAAACGCATATATATGTTCAAGAATGACAATACTGAAATACTCTGTACATAATTATGTTATTTATATAAATATTGAATGTATAGTTCTAAGAGAATATATTTTGTAACCAAAAAATCCCTCTATTCAATTGGAGAAAAGGTTAAATGTTATAATGTAATGAATCTCCATACACAATCTACTAGGAAAATATAATTTTATGAATTTCAATTACATCTTTAGTTAATTAAATGTATTTATTTTCCTAAATATATAGAAATCATTTTTTCACAATTGAAATAAACGTTTGGATAAACTTATTGTAATATTTTAATATTTATGCTTCTTAAAATACCCGATTAAAATACAATTTCAAACTCCAAAGGTGTTGAATTTATTGATTATTATATTTTATCCTCTGGATTGACGTGGCAAAATTTGAAAAATAAATATAATCCAAAATTTATTATTCCTCGTACAAAGTTGAAATGTCATGCAAAAATATCAGATATTCTTTCATAGCAATGTCATATTTATATATTTCTAGCAAAGAGTGACGGCACAAATATACGATTTGCATAAATAGAAACGTATATTTTAAAATTCTTTCTATGACACAATATAAAATAAGTATAACAGTAGAGATAGCTTAAAAAATACCACTGTTTTATAAGAATTCACATTTTGTATTTATAATGACATCGAATTTCATGACTGTAATTCATTTTGTTCAAAACATTTTTCATTACAATATGTCAATTATGGGAAGCCCCGATTATGGAAACATAGCGTCGTCTTTAATTTTCGCTTGGTAGAAACTTTGAAGTAGTGAATTTTTTAAAAGGCTCTGAATCTTTTTTAAGATGCGGAAACAGGAAAGATAAAAAAGAAAATCACGAAAAGAAATTATGCTTCACGTATTGATTATGAAACACTTTCAATCAGTTTCAGTATATTGTAACGAAACCTCAATAGAGTTTTGACGACCGTGAACTGATATATCTGTTTACTAAGCTATAGATTTCCTTTCAATAGAAGAAGTATTTAAATAACTATAATTATGTAGATATAAACTTGTTTTAAAACATTGGGTAATACTTAATATTCTTAAGGACTATATTTATATAAGTAATTAAGTTTCTTAGACTGTGTTGGAAAAATCATGTTTTTTAGTATTAAAAAAAAAAAAAAAAAAAAAAAATACAATTTTGTCTTTTTTTTGCTGGACAGTCAGGGGTAATTAATAAATTGAAAAAAGCTCTTCCAATAGACGATTTAATAAAACGCATAACACATTTGAATACTCAATTTCAGCAATTACCGTCAATAGTCAATAAGATATTTGAATTTCTTTCAGCAGCTCTTTATATGATCTATAGCTTTGTATATACAAAACATGGCCTGCGAAAATTTAATTTAGCTATAAAATGTACAACACATTTGAAAATTTATTTACAGCATTTAAAGCCAAAAGAAGTAACTTGAGATTTTTTGTACAGCCCTCTAAATAAACCTAATGACTTTCATCCACCATATTAAGATAAAATTCAATTTCCATGACACAACTAAAAACATGATTCAAGAAATTTCTATGCTTAGACGATATAGTAATATAAGATATTTTGTGAAACCTGTATAGACAATTATTTATATTGCAGAAATATATCTTCGTATAATCAATAAAATTAACATCGAAAATGCATACACCAATTTAAAACCCCTCTGAGTTATTCACGCTCATAGACGAAAATGCTTAAGATTTTTTTTAAAGACCTGTAGAAGAGCTACAAATTGTCTACACACTACATAATGCAAAATAAAATAATCTTAGAAAAGCAAACCGTTTCAAGAAACGGACTTTCATCGATAATCGGTAAAATACAATATTGTAATCGAATTAATTTTTTGCGTCCCTTTTATTGAACAAACGAATTAATGCAATGCATCTTATGCAATGCAAAGCAAATAGTAAACATCTACAGTAATGATCTTTAAATGGATCTCGTTAGTACGTATCAATGTCATTATCCGCGTTATAGTACAATATCCTTCAAAATTCAAGTATGACGATTTTCTCCCAAAGATCATAAATGTATGGACTTCTTTTGTGTATCTCTGTACAAAATCTGTAAATGCTGCATAGTAAATTTTAGATGGTAAACCTGAATAACACATACCAATTTTATACAAATTTAAAATGATTTACGCGTGTTACAGTACTTTCAGCTAGTCAGACAAATCGTCAGACACACAGACAGACGTCCAGCTATATATGGGTAAAGCTGCTATAGCTCTTTTACACAAATCCATTTTACAGTATAGTAGAAATATTTAAAATTACAATAAGGCAGAGTTCTTGATGATTCCGTTCAGTTTTTATTAACGTTTGAAGCTTCATAGGATTAAACATTGAAAAATTTCACTAACAAGTATTGTTAATTTTTTTATTTTGTCAGTTTTGGTGTAATAAATTTTTCATCAGGCATTTAAATATAAAAAGTAAATAATATTTATATTTTTGCATTTAATTTCTGCAGCATTTAACTTTTCCCACTTTTATTTTTGAATTCATGTATTTGACTTAGGTTATTATTCTAAAAATAGTTGACATCTTTCTTAAAATTTGTTCTTTTCATTAAATGCGGCTGGCATCGGTAAAACGTTGATTTAAATATTCCGAATTTAGCATGATTTCTGTTTTATGAAACAAGTTATATACAAAACTATGATTCATTGAATAGAAATTATACGAATAAAATATTCAAAAGAAAAAGTATTCTCATATGCCTGCTGTATGAATAATTTATTGGCTTGATTTAGCTTATCCTGCCTGAAATGTAATAAAAAATATAATTCTAAAAGAATTATTTAACAAAGTATTCAACCACTTTTAAAAATTATTTTTTTAAGGATTGATCTTGTTCAAAAGTTATTCAAAACATTAAAAATGTTCTATTGTATTTTTCTAACATTCTATTTTTTTTTTCATTTTTTCCTTAAAAGAAAAGAAGTGGTGAAAGTCTTTGAAAAAATTAATATCATTTTTCTTAGATTAGTTGAGCAGACATTTTGATCTGTACAATTATCAATATTACAATTAATATGACATAAACGGTCTTAATGAAACGAATGAAATGATACATTTAGAAAAAATGTGAATGCTTCTATAATTTTTTTTTATGGACAATATAACTATCATTTCCATATATATTTCACAGCTTCATACCTTTCGTTTTTTTTTTCACAAGTCACATAAGATACTTCGATATAGGTAGTATTTTGAGTAAAACATGACTTATATATTAAGGAATAGGTGTTTGAGTTAACTTTATTAAAGACAATTTCTTGTGCAAATTATCTTTATTTGACATAAAATTAGAAGACTAACAACTATTAAATTTGACAGCATTATAAAATGGTATTTGCACGAAAGTATCAGGTGTCCTACACAAACTTAAACAAAAGGATGTGTTTCATTCAGTAATCCATGAAAGTGGATAGAGATTTCATATCTACCCTATATATATAAAATCTTAATGAAACGAATTTATGAAACGAATATATGAAACGACTGATTAAACAACTGATTATGTTTCACGGCGATTTCTCCTAAAATACCAAATACTTTGCGATGAAATTAACACCAAAAATCTGCATTGATTTACCGATCTCAAAACTGGTATTAGAATTTTTAAATTCGAATTAGTTTTTGAAATATTATTTTTTTTCTAATTTTATATACTTTTCTTCTCTAATGATTGCAACTCAAATTTTAATCATAACAGATATTTATTTTTTTCATATTTTAGAAAAGGTTGTATTATTTTAAACTAATCTGGCGACCAGTTTGGCATCTCTTAAATATATGCTAAGAAATGCATCATGTTACTTTTATTCATAAATTCAATTTGTATTTCATTATAATTTTATTTAATACAAAACTTTCATTTAAACACTAAAACATTTGAAACATTTGAAACAAACATTTGAAATGAATGGCTTTCACCTCTTTCTTTTTTTTAATCGAAACAAAAAGAACAATATTAGGCACAGATGTTACATACGCAACGCTAAACCTAATTGGCGCCAAAACGGTGTTATTTTGCCCCACTTGGTAATCCGGCTATTGTTGCTTATTTATTAATAAATGTTTATTTGAATTCATTTTCTTTTTATTTATAAAAATGCTCTAAATTGTTTTGTTCTACGGTTATTAATTAAACTTTTATTTGTTTATTGTTATTTCATTTAAAAAAATTACAGAAATTAATTTAAAAATATATATGTAACTGGTATTCGAAAACGAGGCTTTCGCCAAATTGTCGTAAAAAATGCGCTCCAAACCCGGTGCGTATATGACAATACAACAAATCATGACATTTAATTTCAACTTCAAAGCAATGTTTTAATGGTACAACTTCTCCCGTCGAACAATTTCGCCGAATTACATAAATAGCCAAATCTCTCGCCAAATTATACAAATTGACATAATTTTTTATTTTAAATAACGAAAGAACAAATAAATTTGGTACTTCTTAGTTATCCCGTCGACCAAATTACTGTCGTTAAATTGTAAGATTAAATGGCAGTAATGGTTGCCATTAATTAATTAATTTTAAGATTAAATGACAATAATGGCCAATAAAAACATTAATTCGACGTTTTATTTGTATTTTTATTAATGTTTTACTAAGGCACAGATGTCATAAGATTTTTTTCTGACGCCAGTGTAATATACGCAATGGGTAATTAACTGGTGCCAAAGTGTCGTATTTTGCTTGATATGGTAATCCGGATGTTGTTATTTATGCTGTTGATGTTTTCGCCAAATTAGCGTAAAAAAAAAAAAATCGGGCCAATACGGGGGCGTATATGACATCTGTGCCTTATTAAAACATTAATATTAGCAATTCTGTGCCTTTACTAATTTATTTGTTTTTTCGTTTTTTAAAATAAATTTATGTCAATGTGTATAAGTTGGCGAGTTGTTTGGCGATTTATATAATTTAGCGAAATTGGTCGACGGGATAACTAAGAAGTACTATAAATTTGTATAACGTTAATAAAAATACAAATAAAACATCGAAATAAAAATCACTTGATGGCGTAAATACGTGTAAATTCCTTAAACTCAAGTGAATATGACATTTACGATCAACCATTATTGGCATTTAATTTTATAGTTTGGCGATATATTTTAGATATAACCGGCAAAGATTGTGAATCAAACTTGAAAACAACCATTGGATGTCTTAACAACAAATGATTCTGACGTAAATTTTTGCAATCAAAGCCATTTGAATGGAAACCCATTTACAGGGCGATCGCTACAGGTTTTTTCAGTACAATTCAATCTCCTCTAATCTTTTTAAAAGCGATCAGATTAGCGTTCTTTTAGATTCTGCAGTGTCTGAACGGGGGTTGGCGAGCGTAGCTTGCAGAGGGCAGAGCCCCCTTGTGGTTGTATAAAATTTAAAAGGAAATCTTAAAAAAAAAAAGACAGGAAAAAGCGAGATGTTTTAATTTTCGAAAGTAAATCAGAAAAAGTTTTCTATTTCGCTGTTCGAAGGGTTTCTTTTACTTAGTAGTTTGATTAAATACAGAAATACTTTTCTCATAATAGGACTGGGATATTTGAAGTGTATTTTAGCAGAAAAGAACTGTCAAAGGAAGAAAAAGCTTTCAAATTTTCGAAATTATTCTGCTCGCTTTAGATATGAACAGAAAATTACTTTTTCAGTCTGTGACCTTAACAATTTCATGTTTTAGTAATATAAACGCATTATGCATGTTTGTGAGAAAACGAAAAAAAGATTGTATCATAGAGGCTTTTATAAAAATTTTAAGACTATGCGTATCTTAAGTTATCATTGGGAAATATTCATGGCCAATACATCACTTTATAATTTTCAAATACATATTTATAATTATGAATCCATGCATTGAGAAGTTTTGAAATTCTTTACCTATATTTGAACAAACTAAACAATACTTTCGGAAAACATTGAAGTAAAATGAAATCGTATTTTTTTCCCAAACTACTATCCTTTGTAATCTACAATGAAAATTCTGCAATTGTTGTATATAAATTTTAAAACTATCATCTAAAATACCATTACTTACAAGAATTAATTGATAAACATTACACCAATTTACTATTTTCGTAAAAATATTTATATATTGTTATCTGTTTCTTCAAAAAAGTAATTTTTCTTTATAAAATTCCACGATAACTGAATTTTGAATCTAATTTTTCCATCACATGCAGCCTGTTTCTGGCCGATTTGATTGTATTTCACAGCCTCTGAGAAGTAAAAGGTTTTAAGTATGGAAAAAAAAACTATCAACAATAGTGCAAAATTAAATTATTTTAAGAAAAATAGTAGCTAAAAAAATTAGTAATTTTATGCGAAGAACGCACTGTACGTATAGAGTCATTATCCTTACAGGTAATCTCTTGCTACTTAGGACTGCAAAGCTAACTATATACTTATTTTGAATTTTCATTTATGAAATCTTGTGATTTGATTGCCGGTTGTTTAGAATATCCGTGACAATGAGTTTCTATTGGTTGAGGTTGTAAGAAATGTCTGGAATCGGGAAAACATAATCTCTCAAAATCCTTGATAATGGCTAATAAGTAGTGCTGAATTTCAGTTATTGATTCTTCTATATTATGGCAGTTTTAAACAAATTATTTTTACGGTATTTTTTGCATTTATAATAATTTCCTACTACCCTTCTACACATTTATATCGATATTTATAATAATTTGTACTAAACATTAGTAGGAAAAACGAATCAGGAACCATTTGTTTCCAAAATTAATAAAAAGCAATATCCCAAAATTTTGGGAGGTTTTTATTTCGGCAATATTTTCTTAAATCTCTGAACACTATTGTTTCATCATTTTTTAATTAATCCTTTTTGAATGGTTTCTGAAAATGATTAAAAGTCAACCAAAGTCGCGGGTAACAATTATGTTGTATTGAATTTCCATAATTAAATCCACTGTACTATAGTATTTATACACAAATAACTTTTACAATACAGTACGCAATATTTTTTCTTTATCTTAAAGCAACCTTATTGATGCGTTATTTCATTTTTCATTAGGGTTTCATTCATCTAACAAAACCCTATTCGTCTCACTCCTCTGTCTGTGTGTCTGTCTGTCTGTCTGTTCATATTACCCATTCTCATAAAATATATACGTTGGAGACTTGAAAATTTAAATACTTATAGCTGAACACCTCACATCATATGACAAATCTTAAACTTTAGAAAAGTTTTATATTTAACCTGCTCGGATTTTCTAACTTTTGCCGACTCCCCTTTGACCACTCTTTCATATTATGCACCATAGACTTAAATATTTTAGTTCCACTTTTTACCACCAGGTGGCGCGAAGTTTAAAGCATTAAACATTGAAACTTCAGTTAAGCAGTTATTATTAATTTTAATAATTTTGTTGGTGTGCTGTAAATGAATTTTTCTTTAGACATAATAAAAGAAAAATAAAATCAATGGAATTTTTTGTGTTTTATTTTTGCAGCGTTTTCTTTTTCCCTTTTTATTTTTGAATTAATAGATTTAAGGCTGTCTTTCTTGAAAATATTACACCTCTATCCTAAATTTTGCATTTTTTATTAAGGCCGGTTAGCATTTCTAAAATATTCATTAAAATATACAAAGTGAGTAAGATTTACGTTTTATAAACAGTCGTATTTAATCTTTGTAAATTATTATGCAAAAAAAAAAAAAAAAAAAAAAGGATTCTCTGTATAGAAATTATGCGAATAAAATATTCAAAAGAAAAACGATTCACATATTCCTGTGATATGAATAATTTATTTGCTCGCGTTAGTTTATCCCGTCTCAAGTGCAATAAACACATCTTTTTCTTTTTCACAATTTATTTCAAAAAACTTTTCAAATATTTTTCAGATTGCTCTTTTTTTTAAATTATTCAAACAGTTCCGTTTTTTATTTATTTCTAGCAAAAAAGAAATTGAGAAGTTTTTCCATAAATGAATGTTATTTTCCTCTGATTAATTGTGTAGATATTTTGTTGTTTACAAGTTAAGCATAAGGGATGGTAAATAAACATCTAAAATGATATACACTTTTTAAAAGTTTAAGCTACATTTATGGAAAGAAAAGTAAACACACCCTACTAACTCTGCAACTAATTATAATAGAAAAAAAATAATACAGGTACCAAACGATTGGAAATAAAGTCTACTTTTTCGTAATGTATTAAAAAAAATGTCGTAAAAATTTACTGTGGCACTAACAAGTAAGACAAAAAAAGTCCCATTCATCTAACATTGAAATTGACCGAGTTATGAAACTTTGAAATTCATGACTTATACCACTTTTTTGCATATCAAAACAGATGATTTCAGCCATGCTTTCAGGGGCCGTGTATAAAGTACTTAAACTTATTTCAAGGTATCTGCGCTTTGAAAGAAATCGTACAACTATTACGATTGAGTTAAGTTCCAGATTAGATAAAATAAGCATATTTTAACATATGCTTTATTTTGTAAGGATTTGAGGCTATGATTTCTTAAAAAAAAAAAAAAAAAAAAAAAAAAAAAATGTTATTTTCATAAGGTTTTATTTAACTTGCAACGATCATCTTTCCAGTTTAAAATTTGTAACTCACTTTCAAATGTCGGATTGAAGTTAAATTTTACATACGGACATAAATCCGGAGACAATGTAACATTATTATGACTTTTGACTCTTACCATCTTATACATACTTTTATTAGAGGATAACACAAAAAAATTCGGATAGATTACCGTCAGCAAGTTTAAGAAAGAGTTTTAGATTAGATAACATAAACCTGCGATGGTTGTGTTTTTTAACTTTTATAATTACGTTTTATGTATTTTTTAATACTGAATAAAAAAAAAATTACATTCGCTTTTAACAATCATGTCAGGATTTTTCGCAAATCGTAAATTTCAAGGTTAAAAAATAGCGAAAAATCTGATACTATAAAATAGATGTAAGACTTTTTTATTTAGTTTAATTTTATTTAATTCAATAATTTATTAAATTTTTGGCTTATACTGGGTTTCTTACAGATAAAGTGCTCAGGAGTCCGATGTGTTGGGGCGGGGAGGGGTGATCAATTTTAACTTTGAGCTTTTTAACTTTGAAATTTGCGATTTGAAAAAAATCCTGACGTGATGGTTTAAAATGAAGGTCATTTTCGGACTCAACGCTAAAAAATACATAAGAATCAATTTTCAAAAGCTAAGAAACATGGCATAACCCAAAATTTGAAAGACTGAGTAATCTAACGGCATTTAAAAATATGTATATTTTGTAAAAAATTGAGGCTGTTGTTTTCATCCTTTTATTTAACAAAATTTCTGTTATTTTTATCCTCTTACAGGAACATATGTTCAGTACAAATTGTATATTTTGCAGTAATATGTCAGAATGATTAAAGATTTCAAATTTATATTGCAATGCTAATTTGACTCTCAACCAGTTCTTTTATATATCTCACGAAGTTATATTTCAACTAAATTTGTGAATGATCCATCATTTGCAGCAAAAAATATGATCCAACTTTAAACAGCTATTACTCGGTCAATTTTAATCGTAGAATAACGGACTTTTTTTGTCTTACTTGTCAGTGTAACAGGAAAGTTTTACTAAATATAACTTATGGGACCGAGGGGTCGTATAAAAATTTAGATTCTGTAATTCTTCACTAAATTATTTTTTCGCTTCAAACTTTTTTTTATCTTAACTCTGCACCTAATTTTGACCACTTTTGTAATTGGAAGTATGCATCTAGGACCAACGGTTGCGAAAATAAGGGTCGGTCAGGTTATGCGTGGACACACTGTATACTGTCTTTTCAATTCATTTGAAACACTAAGGCTAATGTCAGACGAACGTCTTTTTGCACGCTTTTTTCCTTACATATCATCCCTACATAATGCTAGCTAGCACGGACGATATCGCTCACCCGCAAGAAAAGTGACACATCTCGACAAAAGTAAATTTCACAGGAAAGGAAAAAGAAAGTTTGCAAAATTTTACTATAAAATGAAAATTAAGCACTTAACTTTTATGCAGGAATAAAAAAGTGCATAAAAGCGTTTGAAGACGTAGGATAAATTTTGGATGGGTTGGGTAATTTTACCTTCTCACACGAACTCAACTTTTCTGCGGTCACAATAGGACATATAGCTCAATAAAGGAAGATTCCATATAACTACGCGTATGAAACTGTTTGTGTACTAAGACACATCTATGACAAACATATTAGCGAAATAAAACTCAAAATAAAATTTTGCGAGATATGTCACTTTTCTTGCGGGTGAACGAAACGTGCAGAAAAAAACGTGCAAAAATAAATTCGTCTGACATTAGCCTAAATGTTTAACTTTTTTCTTGAACTGATACGACGCTCTAAGGTTCAATATATACAGTTTAAAACAATAGCAAATAACATCGTTATGTTTCAAAATGATTATTTTCAAGATACTGTTGATTTTTAAGTGCATATTTTCAGAGAATGAATACATGGTTCATTTCGTAAAATAGTTTTTTATTCCCATCTGCTTAACACAAATAGTACAAATTTATGAATTGATTAAATTTTGAGAGAACATTTGATTAACGGATTTTCACTCTAGGCAATGTTGCGTCTCCATTCATGTTTATTCTAAATATTATTTCACGCTAATTATTACTTGAATAAACATTTCTGATGAGAGACCCTGAATAAATTGAATTATATTGTAGATAGTAAAATAATAAAAGAGCATAAAAAAGTCGTCTTTTTAAAATTAAATCTGAAGTGTGCAATGTATTAAAATTATGATTATGTACTGCATCTAAGACATTTTCAGTTTATACTTTAGTATTGTAACCATTTTACTTTTCTCAATAAAATTTGGATTATTCTTTAATTAACACATTGTAAGTAGGAATAAATACCTTTTGATAGATTTACTTTTAAAATAATGTTTGAAACCGGAAAATTCTGAAAAGTAAAAAACGTAAGATGTAGTCGAAACTTATTTGTTCCCTACACTTATTGTTAATCTGCTATTTTAGCAATTTCATTAATATCTTAACAATGCTTTCA
This sequence comes from Maratus speciosus, assembly GCA_963932465.1. NCBI lineage: Eukaryota > Metazoa > Arthropoda > Arachnida > Araneae > Salticidae > Maratus > Maratus speciosus. The sequence continues at coordinate 558,399,492 of OZ010789.1, forward strand.
TTTCTATTTTTATTTCATTCTATTTTTTTTTTAATTTCTCATACTTGCATGGAGTTGAACCACATTTATACACACATTTTCTTTTTTGACTTCCTAATAGTTCTGCAAGTCGAACTCCCTCTAAACTAGCTGATAAGTTGTGCTGCAACTTGGTAGTCCTCGCAACAACTGCCCCACCAGTGGCTGAGAGGTTCTGCTCTCGAAGCTGGTAGACGGAAGGTGCTGGGTTCGAATCCAATCGCGCCCGTCGGCCTAACCGTTTCGGAGTTTTCGTGGTTTTCTTCGAAACCGTGTATTCCCATGCGTAAATACGGGTTAGGTTCCCTTAGAAAGACCCCCACGAAGGGCACCCCCCCCAGGGCCTATATCCCACGTGTTGATAATTGGCCGTCATAAACACAAACCAAACCAAACCAAACCTCGCAACAACTTGCATATATTGAGCTTTCATTTTAAAATACCAATCGTCCTCATATAATATACCAATGCATACAATACCCAGTGTCAAAAGGTATCGTTTATTTCTATGTAAGTAAATTAAAATTTAACAGAAATTTTTCTATTGATAATACTTCTTTTTTAGATGTAAATTTCCAACTGGGCGAAAAATGTCCGGACCAGGATTCAAACCAGGGATCTCCCTGGCTGAAGCCGCCAGTGCTCTGTGCCAGTGCTCTGTGTTTCATATGATCTATCCCGGACGAATCTGGTGAAAATTTCTCACCCAGCTCCCTTAATGATTATAGCATCTGGTCTGAAACCTAGTTCAGATCAACAGAATAAATCACAGGTAATGGAACTCCAGAAATCGCTGGATGCGTAATTACACTAGATTAATTTTAACACAATTATTATAATTGGTAAATAAATCATATGATTTATTTACTAATTAGAATAATTGTGTTAAAATTAATCTAGAGTACTTCTTTTGCTGATTGTTGCAAAAGAGCTGTAACAATAATGTGATAAATGTTTCACAACTTCCCCACTAAATTGTATACACCTATGGAATAAATCAATTTCTGTTTAAAAGGACAATTTCTTCAAATATTGCCAAAATTACGTATAATTGTATGCAATAATGAACACAATCAATTTATTTGAAAAATAAACAATGAAAATTTTCATATGAATTGAATGTTTACTTAATAAAAAAAAAAAAACCATTATCTTTATCTTTGACATCCTTAAAAATAACAAAACTTACTCAAGAATATGGCGTTAATTGCAAGTCTAACAATAAATCATAAATACAGGGTGTCCATAATTAAACTTTGCATTTGCGAGTAGTCTGTATCAAAAAACTATGCAGCAGGATTTCACGAAAATTGGGTAATAGCAAAATGAGATCATAGGAACTTCATGGATGGCGAACCAATGACAAAACTCTAAGCCGAGAACGTGGATATTTAAACTGTTGTTAAAATGCCGACATGTTAGCATGCTTTTTAATTGAGATACATCATGTTTTCTTATCTACAAAAATTCGGCTGAAAAGTAACTTACTGAGATTAGAAATACGGGACATGTTCCATCTACTACAAATGACTTAAATACTAAGTTGTCAAATTAATTGTAAGCGATATTTAATTAATCATCTGACATGAATTAGATTGTTAGATGTTATATTGTAAAATAATACAGAATCTTCCGAGTTTATAACGCGGAGGTGCTTATATATGAAAAGAGTATAATTTAAGATTTTTTTTCATTTCATTCAAATACCATCAATGTAGATGTAGAAACTACATAAATGCTGGAGAGAAACTTCAGGACATTTACGATTGCGATGTAGAGCGGCACTTTACTGAAGATTGCATTCATTTTAAAAGCTATTCATTTATCTATGGAAGGAGGAAAGAGATAAAAACTTGTCCTGTTTTCTATTTTCTGTAAGATTTTGGCTTCAAAGTAAATTTGCGATGTTTATCCAACTAAACGTACACTCGGGGCCATCTCGAAAACGTTTTCTCTAGAGAAGAAGCTTTTCGCGATGACTACAGTACACTGCATTCAAGAATTATAACTGTATTTCAGCAACAAACTATCTAAATTAGAAAGGAGAAACGTGTCCGTATGTAACGCTCGCATCATTTAATGTAAATATAGATAATATAAATATAGATAATACAAAACGTACTCCAGTTTAAGTCTTAAAATTGACGCTTTGATTTCATATAAAATGACGTCATTCGCCCCCCCCCCCCCCTGTAGAATTCCTCATTTACGACCTAGTGAAAATATACACTAAAAATTGCTATGAGATTTCGACTCCAACCGATAGAAAAAATTAACCAGTCAGTGATACTTTGCATCACAACTAACAAACAGTATGGTAAATGACTAATAGCAACGCCGCATTCAGACAAAACTTCTCTTTATTTGGGTATTCATGCGAGTTATTTTGTTGTTTTTATCAGCGTGACGCCGGCCCATAGGTAGCGATTAACTGGCAACAGAGAAAAACCTATCGCATAATCCTTTATATGTCTTTGGCTGTTGTTAAACTGAATTGGAGTTGAATAAGTTTCTATGTAAAAAGAGTAAAGTAAATGGCACGGTGCAATTGAACATGAAAAGAAACATCGATCGTTCAGTAACGCGGATATAAGAATCTCGAGAGTATTACAACACACACACACAAAGAGCAGAAATTTTATTTGCCATTTATTATAAGCCATTGCAATTATAATTTCCATAAGCATATTGCCATTTAATATAAGCCGCGATTTTGTGCAATGGCGAGCTGCAGCGAGAAACCTGACCATACTATTAACTGACATACATGTGTAGTGAGTGAACATAACGTTAAAGTTTTTTTTTCAAATTAAATTTTCTTCATGTTACATATATGAGTTTTAAAAATGGAGTGTGTTTTGGAAGTGCTACAAAAAACCTTCAAGACGTTTATTTGTATCGATGTTCCCGCTCTTGTAAATGTGATTTTGTCGATTTCGAAATCGTGATTTCAATCTAAATGATAAAATTCGCTCTTTGTGATCCTCTGGCATTGATAATGCCTTAATCCGTCATTTAGTGAAGAGTAATCCACGGATTACTATTGAGAATATTACTGAGGGATTAAATGTTGGCAATTCGACTGCATTTCGCCATATAAAACAACTTGAGTACGCTTCGAAATTCGAGGCATCGGAAATCGGCAGTGTTGCCGCATCTGACTGATTTTTTATCTAGGCATTCCGAAATCTCACCAGTAAGTTTTAAGAGTTATTTTTGCTTCATAAGATTATATTTCACAAATAAAATTAAAACAAGTTGCCTATACAAATTTTCTGGTGTGAATTCAATATTTTTAAATAAAAAATATACCAGATGTGGTAACACTGGAAATTGGGCACGAACGTTTGCAATCACACAACAGACACACACACAAAATGAAGGAAGCCTTTAAACCTTTAAACCTTTAAAAACCTTTAAAATAATGTTAATGTAAAACCTTTAAAATAATGTTAATGTAAAACCTTTAAAATAATGTTAATTTAAAACTAAAGAGTATTTCAAACGTATTATTCAACCACTATCCATGCATAAATATTCTTCATTTCATAGATTTCAAAGCTGTCAGATAAGAATCACATCCACTGAAAAATTATAAAATACAAGAATTAGTAAGCATTTCGCTCAAGATATGGGGCATTCCCACAATATTTTGACTTTCGGGAATAAAAATCTGGTGAAATTAAACTTGCTAAAATAACCTTTTAATCTGATAGACGAATGCGTTAATGATTCAAAATAAAGAAAAATGTCAGCAGCGATTTTTTTTTTAATCTGAGATTTAAGTTAAACTTGCGAGTTTAATTTTCCTTACCATTTTACCACTAAAACTTTTTATTTTCTTCTGAATTTTTACATATAATGAATTTGCATAGTACGCTTAGGACATTCAAATAAGAAATAATAACAATGTAGTATTTTTAGTACAAAATTTTGGTATAACATTGTCTTAAAGGGGTTGTGAAGGCTTCTACCTTCACATATTAATATTAATACCTTTCTCCTTCCCCCTCCCCCCCTTTAAAATTACATTTTTTAAATTCTTTAAAGTTAATTATCTGCCTGCATTCGGATTCAATCTGTTTTTAGCGCTCTTTTCCCTTCATAAATTCAGCAATCATTTTTCTGTATCTGTAATATTTTAACTGCAGCGCACTGCATTTAAAAGACAAGAAATAATTTCCTCTTCTCGCCTAGCAATTGGATTCTAATTTTCATCCTTCTGCCTTAGTTTTGATGATATGCAGAAATTATTCAGACAAATTACTTCTACATTTTTATCCGTTGGTCCAGATGCAAGAGATATTAGTCATTTCAGTTATTAATCCTGTCTTTATTTTGTTTTGTTTATTAACGGGCGCTTTGGCCGCTTCAATCCCATGAGAACTTCGGCAAACCCTATCGAATGTTCTTTTGCGGTTTATGTGCTATAATACCTAAGTAATCATTTAGCGTTAAATATTTCTTATTACTCTTTTACATTCCCCATTCAATTTCAATTATTGTACTTTGACCACATGTCTCTCTCTCTCTTTAATCTCGCCATATAGTATATGTATTTGGCGAAATTGTGTATGTACGCTTGCCAACACTCGAGCATTTTCGAGAAAATGTAATTGTATCACTGGCTTCTAAGATCTGATTCTGTGAACGTAAAAAATATAACTTTTTGTTTCCTTCTCCAACATTGGCCTTGGCCGTGTAATTTCGGCTATGTTCGAAACGATCCCGGTGGACAATAAAGACCTTTAGATAATTTCTACCTTAGCAGTTTCTTGACTTCCTCTTAAAATAAGTAACAGTTAATTTTTCAGCCTTGTATTCAGTATGGAAGCTAAGCAAAATGAACCACCTGTGCAAGACATGAACATCACAAAAATATGGTGCATATAGCCGGCATACCGAATTACATTTTGGAGAAGGGGAGCACCTGATATATATATTTTTTTCATTCTGCGTACATGATTACCTTGGACTACTACAAAAAAAAACTGTGAATTCCATTAAAAAAAATAAGCTGTGACTGCTGCAAACTACTTAATGTTGGATTATTATTTAAACTGAACTATTCTTTTTTTCCTCCTTGCCGTGTCACATTTCAAGATTATAGAATAATGTCAAAAAGTGATCTGCATGCTAGGCTCAGTGGATACTCTAAAAAAAACTGCTCAAAAATTTATGGACTTCCTGCAGACAATCTGAGGAATGCGCATTGCTTTCTGTGTGAACGCACTGTCAACCGAAATGTTCATCACGCCAATAGACGCCTCTTCAAAAATATTAGCAGCTAAAGTGCGCGGAAAAGCACTAAACAGCAAACGCATAAGTGACAGACATTTTTACTTATCTTCATGCCGTCAGCTTCCGTCATCACTAGCCGATAACCGCCACCCTTTCTACCGGCATAAAAAAAAGAGTTACCGATACCGAAAATACGTGAGCGCCTTCGGAATGAGTCATAAATCCTCCATCGCCTGTTTTTGTTTTTCTTCTCCTCTTCTGTTGCTCCTATGCTGATTTACGCAGCTGGATCAGAATTTCTAAGATATTCCCGACTATGTCTTCCATCGGCCGAAATTTTTAAAAAAAAAGAAGAAACAGAACAGTTAAATTTTTTTTTCTACATTAAAGAAATTTTTTGCTCTTTCCCAGTAACTCTATGAAGAAAGCGTGTTCATGGATTTACATGTATTCTATTGCATTTCAAGGAACTTAAAAAAATACTGTTTAAGTTACTTGTTCAAAGAAAGACAGTTAACATGCAGTTTCCTTAGAACGGAAAGTAAAATGATAAAATATAAGTAATGAATATTTAGGTGAACTCCACATTCAACTATACGCAGATATACCTAAACATAAAAAAGTAGTATTCCTGCTGTTGCACAAAAAAACCCACACATATGCTTTGAATTCAGTTATTATTTTCTTACATTATTATGTCTTTTCTTATAACATTTCCTTGTTAGCTCAAGGTAAGTTTTATTTTGCTTTAAGTGTTTGGAGAGTTTACTTTTGAAGAGCCATTTTTCAAATATAGATCATATTGTGTGAGATTACTTTTCTAGACTTTGATAAATATATATAAAAAAAAATCAAAATCATTTTTTTAGATTATATTAAAGGTATGTGTTTATTTTAATTTTTTTTACGAACACATTTATTGGTGGATAAAGCAAATTCTTTGCTATGATGAAAATAAATTTTCTGCTAACTAAATTTTTAATGGTGATATAATTTTTTTTTTTTAAGTTGGCTACATTTTTGTAGGTTTTAAAAGGTATTGTGTTTTAGTATATAAATTACATATTTGTGTAGAGTTATTTACTCACTAAAAAAAAGTTTTTTTAAATTTGCCTTTTCATTCTAGTGTCTTATGGTAAGTGTTGATTTATACTTTTATATTATCTACTGAATAATACAGAGTAGACAGTGCTTGTTTAAAAAAAAATTTTTTTGCTACTTTTTTTGTGCAGTGGATATTAAAATGGTATAATAAGTCCGTTAATGTTGATTTAGTTATGAGGATTAATTACCATAAATAATAAAATATTTAAAAAATCCTCATGACTGGATTATATTGCTCTTTTAATATATATCTATATATATTAGTTTTGATGGCTTCTTACTAAAAATTAAGCATTTATTTTTATTAGTAACATGCTAAGATTTTGTATGTCTAGGGATGCACTTCATATCCAGTTCAGTTTCAAAGTTTTTTTTTAAATTTAGATAAAAGATTGTCCAAAATATTTTTTTTCTTTTCACATTTCCGATTCTTATTTAATTCATTATATATATCTTGCAGTGTCACACAATGTCGCAATCCTTAGATGAGATGCTGTTTTTCTTATCTCTGTTGGCCTAGGGTTGTCGATATGGTTGTTCTCGCGTAATTAGGCGCTGGTCGCATTTTTTTTTCTTTTCTCCTTTTTGACATTATGCGTCTGCATCAGATATGTGTCACATTGCATCTTATATAAAAAATGTTATCTCTTATGATCACAGGCAGTATTTTTTCTGTTTTTGTTTGGGTAGCTTTTAAAACTCAGTAATCCTGTTGTAATCAGGCAGTCTTCCCAATGATGATGAAAACCTTGTTAGATAAAAAAAGGGGGGCATAGTATATAAAAAAAAAGATAAATAAAATAACATAAGGTAATTTTTTTTTACAGAGCTTAATGTAATCTTGAAACAAAAAAATGAGGTAAAAAAATGAAAAAGCTTAAACTGATACTGGACTGATATTATTATTGATTTTTTTTCTTACTTGTTGTGATTAATATGTTTCTTTTTGTCACACTTGCATACAGGTAATTTCTTTTATATATAACATTTTATATGTTTTTTTTATGTGTATATTATATGTTTTGTCAGTCATCCATATCAATCAGATATGAAACTTTTAATACTCTAGATTACTATGAATATAGGTCTTGCAACTTTTATACTTAAGGAAAAGCACTAGTGACATATAAAAAAAAAATAGAGAGGAAGTAACCAGTAATGGTAGTTAAATTTGCTCAGTATTTAATCTTTTTCAGTTGGTTGCTACTAATTTGAGAAAATTAGATTTGGCATCTATACAGTACACTTTTCTGTTTAGATAGATCCCTCATATTCCAGTTTACACGGATTTTATACATTTTTATTCACGTTTCATTAATTTATTTCTATTGCATAAGTTAGGCTCCTTCGTTTTAAAATATAGCTTGAGTCATCATATCTTAAATTTTTTCATAAAAAAAAAGTATATTTTTCCTCTTGATTTCTATTTCTATTTTATAAAATTTTATAATATGAATCGTAAACATTTTATGCATGTGTTAGATATCAGTATGCTTGTTACTGCATACACACACAATTTATACACACACACTTCATTTTACATGTGATTATATTTCTTGAGGTTAATTTTTAATTATTGTTTCCTGTGTTGTGTAAGTGCTTTTTTTCATTGCGCTATGATCCGGAAATAGACGAATGATTAAAGGTGTATGTTTCACTTTTGACTGAGTGGATCGGCCGTCCACTTTCTCAAAAGTGGAATATGTTACTTACATGATACAAATGATCAATACCTCACATTAATTTACAAGGCATGCGCGCTCACTTTTCTTAAATGAATAATGACGTATCTCTCATACTATGTGATGCTCCGTACATGATTTTTTTTTTCTCACTCTAGCTTACTATGGGCAGATAGTGAAGTTAGATGTTTGTCTTCATCAATTTTTTTAATCTCATGTACACATTTATTAGGATTTCAGGTTTAACCTGGTACTACATACACACACATATTTACATTTGCACTTCATATGGTCTTGTTTTGTAATAATTTTATGACACTCACCTTGGTTAAACATGATCATGATTCTGTGTGCTTGTACATTTTTTTATATACTTTCTCAACATTAGTGTACATTTTCACAAATACTTAGTTTTACACTAATTTAAAGTTTGCGTATTTTTGTTGCCTTGTCATTTTTTTATTTTCGGATAGTTACAGATTTATTTACATAATGTAATCCTAAACATTGTTTGCACATACATCTTAAAATTTATGCAGGAGATAATTAATTAGGTGCACATTTTTACACATACAGTTAATGTACTGTTTAATGTCATTGTTTACGCGCGGCTGGTGACTCGTTGCTGTTTTATTTATAACACAAGGTATTTTATTATAACTGACATGATATTTGATATCTTTAGGGGTTGTTTTTATAAAATTTATTCAAATGCTTAATGTGAGCTGTTACGTGCACTTTATTTTTTTTTAAAAAAAGGCTATTCACGTATAGTCATTAAACTAAATCTTTGGCAATTTCTCAGATTTAAATGTTTTTTAATTAGTGAGTTATAGTCTCACAGGTGTCTTGTGACGGATACATACACTCATATACCATAAAGTATAAAACTTGGCATAATTTCTACATTTTAGCGTAGAGTTATGGAATCTGTCGTGCACGCGTACATTTTATGCACGCTTCTTTTAATTTCATACAGTAATAACTCTCGCAAATACAACTTTATTTTAATTTTAACCCTTTGTTAACCATTTATGCAACTTTTTTTTCTTTTCACAAGTAGTTTATGTGTTGGATATTTATTTATGTTACATAAAATTTGCTCATTTAGAATACAATTTTGTTCATTCATATACATACAGTACACTAGTTCATGTGTTGACTTACATATTTTTGTTCATTTGTTTTTACACATTGTACTTTGCTAACGATCTATTCGACAGTACTTCTTTTTTTTAGCACAAGCAGTCTATTGAGTATAACACATAGTTCATTGTGGCTGGTTTAGAGTTTAACCAGAGTTCATTCACACATTACACGTAGTTCATTGACTTTATTAACCCTTATTCATTACATTTTGGTGCATAACTCATTAAGTATGCAATTGAATCTCACTCGTACGTTAGTGTTTTGGGTTATTACACACATACTGTCCGTATATTTTGTTAGCAAAATGCAAAAAAATGTTAGTTCATTGAGACATTATTACAGGTAGTTCATGTGAAATTATACAATTTGTTCATGTGTTTACTTACACGTTGTGTATGCTTGGATACACACTTGTTCATGTGTTTTATTTCATGTAGTTCATGAGTTTGGGGTTTCTTTTTTGCCCTCCCTTCGAGCACATACAGATTTTTTTTCCCTTTTACTTTTCTATCTGTTAAGCTTTACACCATGTTTCGATATTAAAATGTTCTATCAGTTTTTTTTTAGTTTTTTTTAAATTTTTTAACAGAGTTGTTTTTGTTTATTTTGTGTGTTTACATAATGTCATAACATATCAATGACACCATCACTTTGTCTATGTACAAAGATTTTACGGTTTCAATCCGTCACATGGCATGTTAAACTACACACACATTTCGAATTAGTTGCCTTTTAACATGTAACATTTTTTTTTTACATTTTCATTAGATACTTCTTACTTGAAGGTGACAGATCGAGTAAGGTATCTTGTCACACTATATTAAATCGTATGCAATTTCTTAGTAAATCTTTTTAATATTGTTTTGCCAGGAGTTGAATTTTAATAAATACACAGAAGGTCTATACATGAAAATTCAGCAAAACTAAAACCTTTGCATTATTCTCATTTTACTTCTCCTCGTAAATTTATTTACTGAATTTGAGTCTCACTGGGTGTCGGGTGAGAATTTGTTTTCACACGCATGTGTCATGATTCTAAGGAATTTTTTTTTTTGGTGAGCAACATTTCTTTTTCTATATTTTTCAAGGGACAGTGTATCTTTTGCTATTACACTCCTATTTTTGTTTGCTTAACTTAAAGGTATGGATCCTGTCAATTTTACAGTCAGGCATTTTGAGCACATACTTTTTCAACGAATTCAGCAATATCTTATGAAATTTACAGTAAAAAAAAAAATTAAATTTAACCCTTTGGTAACGATTTTTTTTTAAATACGGTACACTTTTTTTCTCTTCAGTTACATTTTGCTGTTTGGTGCTTGGTGCATGTAGAGAATTTTTGTTCATAGTTAACACACACAGTAGTTCATAGTTTATGTTAGTTCATAAAAAAACCCTTACACGAGTTCATAGCTTTGTCAATTCTTTGCGTGCATCAGGGACTAATTGTCACTGTTTTTACAACTTATTTTCAAAACACTTAGGCATTTTACTTCATTGATACATTTCTTTGGTTCAGTGTTATATTTTTTTCACTTGAGGTCAGTGTGATACACTTCTATTGTTCATTTGTATACTAGCACACGTTTGTTATTTTTTATGCTATATAGTTAAAAAAAGGGTTTTTTTTTGGTAACTTTACAGGATTACACATTACTTTTTATTTTTACTTTTCATTCGGTACCTTCCTTGGCTATTCAAGGTAATTCACGTGATAAGGTAGTTTTCTTATGCACGATTTTCCAATCACTCAGTAGACAGGTGTGCATTATTTTTGGTTTTGTTCTGCTCATTGACACATGTGGTTTATTACTGGTATATACCAGTCGTAACACCGAATGGTGTTATTCATGACTGCATTCACACACACACACACACACATACTTTTTGTGTCACCTGTTGTAAAATGCTTATTAAATTTCATTACATTTAATGTACATTTTTTTCAATTTTTTAAGGGGTACTCTCTCAGGACAGTTCTTACTACCTCTTGTTTATACCTTATAGGAATACAATATGTTTTAAAATCCACTTTACTTAAATTAGATTCTCAGTAAAACACATTCAGTCTTTAGTTACAAGATAAAACGAGGGCAACATTCAACTTTTAACAAATAATTTACCCCCATGTTCCTCTCCTTTACCAGTTATAACACCTTTGAAAACTTGAAATGTCACAAATAGTGCTGAAAATGAACAATTTTTATATTTACTATGTTATGAAATGTTTTGTCTTAATATACAGTTCATGTCTCAAAAAAAAATAAAATAATTTTATAAGTTGGAGTATAACCAACTTTTGTAGCAATTGTGGAAATTGCTCTTGCTTGCAGTGAAAGTTCAAGCAATTTTATATTAAAATTTTCTGGAAATAATTAAAAAAAAATTTAACTGTGTGCACACGTAAAAAAAAAGAATATTAAGAAAACAGCTGTCCAGAAGTATTCAACTGCAGTTCATAAAATTTTTTTTCAATATATTTGATTTTGGCAAGTCTTTGGGACCAACTTGCATTGTCATGCTTATAGGAATGCTTTTTATATGAGACATGATTTATTTGTTCTTTACATACTTAGTATTTCTGTATATGTTTATAAACTGTTGGTCACCGGGTTCCCACTACAAAATATTATATTTTTACATATTTCTTTATGTGTAATGTACTTGAGAGAAGACATGGGGTCAATTTTTTTCTCTCGCGGTTCACTTCGTTCTTTTTTGGCTGTTGGGGAGATATATGTGAAGGCGCCTAACTTCACATATTAATATTAATACCTTTCTCCTTTCCCCCCTTTAAAATTACATTTTTTAATTTTTTAAAGTTAATTATCTGTCTGCATTCTGATTCCATCTGTTTTTAGCGCCCTTTTTCCTTCATAAATTCAGCAATAATTTTTCTGTATCTATAAAATTTTAACCGCAGCGCACTGCATTTAAAAGAAAAGAAATAATATCATCTTCTCGCCTAGCAACTGGATTCTAATTTTCATCCTTCTGCCTTAGTTTTGATGATATGCAGAAATTAGTCAGACAAATTACTTCTACATTTTCATCCAATGGTACAGATGCATGAGATATTAGTCATTTCAGTTATTAACCCTGTCTTTATTTTGTTTTGTTTATTAACGGGCGCTTCGGCCGCTTCAATCCCATGAGAACTTCGGCAAACCCTATCGAATGTTCTTTTGCGGTTTATGTGCTATAATACCTAAGTAATCATTTGGCGTTAAATATTTCTTATTACTCTTTTACATTCCCCATTCAATTTCAATTATTGTACTTTGACCACATGTCTCTCTCTCTCTTTAATCCCGCCATATAGTATATGCATTTGGCGAAATTGTGTATGTACGCTTGCCAACACTCGAGCATTTTCGAGAAAATGTAATTGTATCACTGGCTTCTAAGATCTGATTCTGTGAACGTAAAAAATGTAACTTCTGCTCCCCTCTCCAACATCGGCCTTGGCCGTGTAATTTCGGCTATGTTCGAAACGATCCCGGTGGACAATAAAGACCTTTAGATAATTTCTACCTTAGCAGTTTCTTGCCTTCCTCTTAAAATAAGTAACAGTTAATTTTTCAGTCTTCTATTCAGTATGGAAGCTAAGCAAAATGAACCACCTGTGCAAGACGTCAACATCACAGGGGTGTTAAAGAAGAGATGGTAAAGTAAAAAAAAGGAATAGGTATAGGAAAAAAAGGGACGGTGAGGGATAAATAGGGATGGTTAGGATGGGACGGTAATAAAAATTACCAACTATTTTTAGACAAATCATGTTTAGGCTAAGTGATAGCCACAATGTTCATTGGTTTTTAGAAACAGTTATTTACATTGGATTAAATTTTAAAAAAAAATATTTACCTCGAAAAGTTCACTAATAAACCTTGGGGGCGGTAAGACTACCAATGCTTGAAATTGATATTTAAATGCCAATTTAAATTCTGCATTAAATTTCCAGTCAAATAATTTTAGACATTCTTTCTTTAGCATTCTTCTGCATGAGAAAGAACTTGAAAAAAATTCTGTGGCTGCATCTATAGTGATTTTCTGTACAATTTTAGAAAAGGGACGGTAAGGAATCTAAAACCCAAGGGCAGAGTAAAAAAAATAATAATAATAACAACCGTAAAAAATGTGTGCAGGTTAATCTTTTTTTACATATTTATGTAAAACAATAGCTCCAGTTTCGTAAAAAAATTACATCGAATTACTTTTATTAAAACAATTTTATACAGACAGATCCAGACTTAAAAATCAGCATCAGGGACACGGGACGGTACAGAAGTTGTAGACGGTATAGGACTGAATATTTGGACCCCAACATCGTCCAAAACATATTTATCTCGTTAATATTGTTATGCATTCATGCAATGGGATGTTCCCTAGTATATGAAATTAAAAAAAAAGACAAGAATCTGTACTAAAATAAAAATTATTATTCAGGAACTTAAAAGTCAAAAGATTGCGAGAATGCCCCATATACCGAAAACGAAACGTGTAATGTTAATAATTTGCACAACAAATGCAAATTATAAATATACGAATACATTAGAAGTGTGTTACAGTCACTTTATAGGAAAACCATTTTTATTTAACTTAGGTTGAACGTTTCGTCTAACACGACTCTACTATTTTCTTCATTCGAATTTAAATACAGACATAGATATGTTTTTGATATTTTTCTTAAGTATTTCTAAAATTTGTCGTCTTTAAATTAGTTACACTTTTCACGAATAGATTCCAAATACAATAAACCAAACGCATATATATGTTCAAGAATGACAATACTGAAATACTCTATACATAATTATGTTATTTATATAAATATTTATATAATTTTATGAATTTCAATTACATCTTTTGTTAATTAAAAGTATTTATTTTCCTAAATATATAGAATTCATTTTATCATAATTGAAATAAACGTTTGGATAAACTTATTGTAATATTTTAATATTTTAAGTTTCTTAAAATACCCGAATAAAATACAATTTTAAACTCCAAAGGTGCTGAATTTATTGATTATTATATTTTATCCTCTGGATTCACGTGGCAAAACTTGAAAAATAAATATAATCCAAAATTTATTATTCCTCGTACAAAGTTGAAATGTCATGCAAAAATATCAGATATTCTTTCATTGCAATATCATATTTATATATTTCTAGCAAAGAGTAACGGCACAAATATACGATTTGCATAAATAGAGACGTATATTTTAAAATTCTTTCTATGACACAATATAAAATAAGTATAACAGTAGAGATAGCTTAAAAAATACCACTGTCTTATAAGAATTCACATTTTGTCTTTAAAATGACACCTAATTTCATGACTGTAATTCATTTTGTTCAAAGCATTTTTCATTACAATGTGTCAATTATGGTAAGCACCGATTATGGAAACATAGCGTCGTCTTTAATTTTCGCTTGGTAGAAAGTTTGAAGTAGTGGATTTTTTTAAATGCTCTGAATCTTTTTTAAGATGCGGCAACAGGAAAGATAAAAAATCACTAAAAGAAATCATGCTTCATGCATTGATTATGCATTGATGAAACACTTTCAAACAGTTTCAGTATATTGTAACGAAACTCCAATAGACTTCTGACGACCGTTAAATGATATATCAGTTTACTAAGCTACAGATTTCCTTTCAGTGGAAGAATTATTTAAATAACTATTATTATGTAGATATAAACTTGTTTTAAAACACTCAGTTATGCTTAATATTCTTAAGGATTATATTGATATAAGTAATTAAGTTTTTTATACCGTGTTGGAAAAATCATGTTTTTTAGCATAAAAAAAGAAAAAAACAACATTACAATTTTTCCTTTTTTACTGTGCAATCAGGTGCTAATTAATACGGTGAAATAAAGCTCTTCTAATAGAAGATTTAATAAAACGCATAACACATTTGAATACTCAATTTCAGCAATTAGCGTCAATAGTCAATAAGATATTTGAATTACTTTAAGCAGTTCTTTATATGATCTATAGCTTTGTATTTACAAAATATGGCTTGCTAAAATTTAAATTAGCTGTAAAACGCACAAGACATTTGAAAATTTATTTTAAGCATTTAATGCCAAAAGAAGTAACTTGAGATTTTTTGTACAACCCTCTAAATAAAGCTATTGATTTTCATCCACCATATTAAGCTGATATTTAATTTCCATGACACAACTGAAAACATGATTCAAGAAATTACTATGCTTAGACGATATAGTAATATCAGATATTTTGTGAAGCATGTATAGAAAATTATTTATATTGCAGAAATATATCTTCGTATAATCAAAAAAATTAACATCGAAAATGCATACTCCATTTTAAAACCCCTCTGAGTTATTCACGCTCATAGACAAAAATGCTTAAGATTTTTTTAAAAACCCTGTAGATGAGCTACAAATTGTCTACACACTACATAATGTAAAATAAAATAATCTTAGAAAAGCAAAACGTTTCAAGAAACGGTATTTCATCGATAATCGGTAAAATAAAAGATTGTAATCGAATTAATTTTTCGTGTCCCTTTTATTGAACAAACGAATTAATGCAATTCAAAGCAAATAGTAAACATATACAGTAATGATCTTAAAATGGATCTCGTTAGTACGTATCTATGTCATTATCCGCGCTATAGTACAATATCCTTCAAAATTCAAGTATGACGATTTTCTCCCAAAGGTCATAAAGGTATGGACTTCTTTTGTGTATCTCTGTAAAAAATCTGTAAATGCTGCATAGTAAATTTTAGATGGTAAACCTGAATAACACATACCAATCTTATACAAATTTAAAATTATTTACGCGTGTTAGAGTACTTTCAGGTAGTTAGACAAAGCGTCAGACACAGAGACAGGCGTGCAGCTATATCTGGGTAAAGCTAATATAGCTCTTTTACACAAATCCATTTTACAGTATAGTACAAATATTTAAAAGTACAACAAGGCAGAGTTCTTGATGATTCCGTTCAGTTTTTATTAATGTTTGAAGCTTCATAGGATTAAACATTGAAAAATTTCACTAACAAGTATTGTTAATTTTTTTATTTTGTCAGTTTTAGTGTAATAAATTTTTCACTAGGCATTTAAATATAAAAAGTAAGTGATATTTATATTTTTGCATTTAATTTCTGCAGCATTTAACTTTTCCCACTTTTATTTTTGAATTTATGCATTTGACTTAGGTTATTATTCTAAAAATAGTTGACATCTTTCTTAAAATTTGTTATTTTCATTAAAGGCGGCTGGCATCGGTAAAACGTTGATTTAAATATCCAAAATTTAGCATAATTTCTGTTTTATGAAACAAGTTATATACAAAACTATGATTCATTGAATAGAAACTATACGAATAAAATATTCAAAAGAAAAGTATTTTCATATGCCTGCTGTATGAATAATTTATTGGCTTGATTTAGCTTATCCTGTCTGAAGTGTAATAAAAAATAAAATTCTAAAAGAAATATCTAACAAAAGTATTCAACCACTTTTAAGGATTATTTTTTTAATGATTGATCTTGTTCAAAAGTTATTAAAAACATTAAAAATGTTCTATTGTATTTTTCTAATATTCTATTTTTTTTTCATTTTTTCCTTAAAAGAAAAGAAGTGGTGAAAGTTTTTCAAAAAATTAATATCATTTTTCTTAGATTAGTTGAGCAGACATTTTGATCTGTACAATTATCAATATTACAATTAATATGATATAAACGATCTTAATGAAACGAATGAACTGATACATATGCTTCTATAAATTTTTATATGAACAATATAACTATCATTTCCATATATATTTCATAGCTTCATACCTTTCGGTTTTTTTTGTCACAAGTCACATAAGATACTTCGATATAGGTAGTATTTTGAGTAAAACATGACTTACATCTTATGGAATAGGTGTTTGAGTTAACTTTATTAAAGACAATTTCTTGTGCAAATTATCTTTATTTGACACAAAATTAGAAGACAACATTAGAAGAAAATTAAAACTATTAAATTTGAAAGCATTATAAAATGGTATTTGCACGAAAGTATCAGGTGTCATACACAAACTTAAACAAAAAGATATGTTTCATTCAGTTTTCCGTAAAGGAGGATAGAGATTTCATATGGTTGTATAAAAGTTAAAAGGAAATCTTAAAAAAAAAAAAAAGACAGGAAGATGTTTTAATTTTCGAAAGTATATCAGAAAAAAGTTTTCTATTTCGTTGTTCGAAGGGTTTCCTTTGCTTAGTAGTTTGATTAAATACAGAAATACTTTTCTCATAATAGGACAGGGAAGTTTGAAGTGTATTTTAGCAGAAAAGAACTGACAAAGGAAGAAAAAGCTTTCAATTTTTCCAAATTACTCTGCTCGCTTTAGATATGAACAGAAAATTACCTTTTCAGTCTGTGACCTTAACAATTTCATGTTTTAATAATATAAACGCATTATGCAAGTTGTTTGTCAGAAAACGAAAATAAGATATAGAGACTTTATAGAAATTTTAAGACTATGCGTATTTTAACGTAACATTGGAAAATATTCATGGCCATTACATTACTTCATAATTTTCAAATACTTATGTATAATTATGAATCCATGCATTAAGAAATTTTGAAATTCTTTACCTGTAATTGAACAAACTAAACAATACTTTTGGAAAACATTGAAGTAAAATGAAATCGCATTTTCTTCCCAAACTGCTATCCTTTGTATTCTACAATGTAAATTCTGCAATTGTTATATATAAATTTTAAAACTATCATGTAAAATACCATTACCTACAAGAACTGATCGATAAACATTACACCAATTTATTATTTTCGTAAAAATATTTAGATCTTGTTATCTGTTTCTTCCGAAAAGAAATTTTGCTTTATAAAATTCCATGATAACTGAATTTCGAATCTAATTTTTGTATCACGCGCAGACTCTTTCTGGACCAATTTGATTGTATTTCATAGCCTGTAAGAGGTAAAAGGTTTTATGTATAAATAAAAAATAAATAAATAAATAAATAATAATAAAAAAATCAACAACAGTGCAAAGTTAAATTATAAAAAAAAAAAATAGTAACTTAAAAATTTAGTAATTTTATGCGCAGAACGCACTGTACGTATGGAGTCATTACCCTTACAGGTAATCTCTTGCTACTCAGGACTGCGGATCTAAATATATAATTATTTTGAATTTTCATTTATGAAATCTTGCCACTTGATTGTCAGTTGTTTAGAACATCCGTGACAATGAGTTTCTATTGGTTGAGGTTGTAAGAAATTTCTGGAATCTGCAAAACATAATCTCTCAAAATCCTTGATAATGGCTAATAAGTAGTGCTGAATTTCAGTTATTGATTCTTCTATATTATGGCAGTTTTAAACAAATTATTTTCACGGTATTTTTTGTATTTATAATAATTTCCCCCTACCCTTCTACACATTTATATCGGTATTTATAATAATTTGTACGAAACATTAGTAGAAAAAACGAATCAGGCACCATTTGTTACCAAAATTAATAAAAAGCAATATCACGAAATTTTGAGAGGATTTTATTTCGGCAATATTTTCTTAAATCTCTGAACCCTATTGTTTCGTCATTTTTTAATTAATCCTTTTTTAATGGTTTCTGAAAATGATTAAAAGTCAACCAAAGTCGCGGGTAACAATTATGTTGCATTGAATTTCCGTAATTAAATCCACTGTACTATAGTAGTTATACACAAATAACTTTTACAATACAGTACGCAATATTTTTTCTTTAACTTAAAGCAACGTTATTGATTCATTATTTCATTTTTCATTAGGGTTTTATTCATCTGACAAAACCCTATTCGTCTCATTCCTCTGTCTGTGCATCTGTCTGTCTGTTCACATTGCTCATTCGCATAAAATATATATGTTGGAGACTTGAAATTTTGAATACTTATAGCTGAACACCTCACATCATATGACAAATCATAAACTTTTAAAAATATATATATTTAACCTTTTCGGATTTTCTAACTATGGCCGACAACCTTTTGATCACTCTTTCATATTATGCACCATAGACTTACATGTTTTAGTTCACCTTTTTAACACCAGGAGGCACCTACTTATCTCGGGTGCTATGGACCCGATTCCCTCGACTAATATATCTATGGATAGGTTGTAAAACGGAGTTTCGTTCTGATAGAGGTTTTTAGGATAGAGTGTGCCGTCTGGTTGCGAAATGTGGAACTAACAGATTTTGCAAAAGAATAAATTGCTTTGAAAGGACTATTAAACGAAACCCTCTGTGCGATCTTTGATCACACTTACCCACTTGTTAAAGTTTAAAGTTTAAAGCATTAAACTTTGAGACTTCAGTTAAGCCTTTATTATTAATTTTAATAATTTTGTTGGTGTGCTGTAAATGAATTTTTCGTTAGACACAATAAAAGAAAAATAAAAACAATGCAAATTTTTGTGTTTTATTTCTGCAGCATTTTATTTTTCCTCTTTTTTTTTGAATTAATAGATTTAAGGCTATCTTTCTTGAAAATATTACACCTCTATCCTAAATTTTGCATTTTTTATTAAGGGCGGCTAGCATTTCTAAAATTTTTATTAAAATATACAAAGTCAGGAAGATTTATGTTTTATAAAGAGTCATATTTAATCTTTGTAAATTAGTATGCAAAAAAAGGATTCTGTGTATAGAAATTATGCGAATAAAATATTCAAAAGAAAAACGATTCACATATACTTGTGATATGAATAATTTATTTGCTCGCGTTAGCTTATCCCGTCTCAAGTGCAATAAACATATATTTTTTTTTTCTTCACAATTTACTTAAAAAAACTTTTCAACTACGAGTATGTACTTCAAATGTTTTTCAGATTGCTCTTTTTTACAAATTATTCAAACAGTTCCGTTTTTATTTATTTCTAGCAAAAAAGAAATTGAGAATTTTTTCCATAAATGAATGTTATTTTCCTCTGATTAATTGTGTAGCTATTTTGTTGTTCACAAGTTAAGCATAAGGGATGGTAAATAAACATCTAAAATTACATACACTTTTTAAAAGTTTAAGTTACAGTTGTGGAAAGGAAAGTAAACATCCCCTACTAACTCTGCAAGTAATTAAAAGAAAAAAGAGAAATACATGTACCAAACGATTGGAAATAAAGTCTACTTTTTCGTAATGTATATAAAATTTGCTTAGAGGACCATCTACAAATTGAAACCAGGTAAATGTTTTTTTTTTTTTTCGATTGCAACACCCAATTTCGTCAATATATTTAAAATATTTGGTTCAAACTATGCCTAGAAATGAAACTTGATTTGGATTATAAGTTTTTCAATTATAAACATTCAGAATTTAGGGCTTCTTATTTTAAATTACATTTTAATATTTTTAGTAATATCTCCTAAAATTATAATCCTAATGTGATATTTTTTTGTTTAATTATAATACAAAAAATCCTAGACATAAATACATTGAATTTGTAATTAAAAAAATTGTATAATATGAATTATGAATTAATATTCGAAAAAAATATGAATTACAACCTGCAATTTTTTGATAGATTTATATTTATCATGACAAAGATTGAGTTATTTTAATATCTAGACGGAGTACAGTGGAGTATTTGACCCAAAAACCTGGCCAAAAATGCAAAAAATTAAAATTTCGTCAACATTTGTAAAAATCATATTTTTTAATAGTTAACTAACTGGTGCGTCGATGTAGGTCTATTTTAGTAACCTGAATTATATCCGGTGGCTCCTGGCCTCAGTTGAAGAGGAAGTTTCTTTGTGAGAAGACGTGGTTTTTGTTACTTTTTGGCATTGTTGTTATGTTTAAATATAATTTTTTTGTGGCTCAATGAAGTGTTGAATTTGAGTGTTTTTGGAGTGCTGAGTGTTGAGCTAAACAGGGTTGAGGTGTTTAACAAAGGTCAGAAGCTTGGTGTTAAACTATGTGTTAATTTAAATAGTTTAGTTTGTAATGTAATTAGAAAAACACTAAATGCGTAAAAGGATTATTTTTAAAGCGTTTCTGGCTCTAATTTAAACATATCGAAAGCTTTTTAAATATGTGCCGCGCTTTGCCCAACCATGTTTGAATTATAATCGTATTAGGTGTAGTCTTGGGTGCCAATTTCTGCAAAAAAATCTTCCGCATATTGTTGCCATTTTTTATATAATTTTTATTCAGGGGGACTACTTAAATCCCATTTTTTGCGACAACCGAATTGAAGAGATAAAAACTATATTTTTACTGCCGAATTGCAGGTTTTTAGCTTACAGCATATTACGTGAGAGCTTTTGCCCCTACAGATTTTGTATGTATGTATGTAGATACGTATGTAGGTACGTACATACGTACACTCGATATCTCTTGATTGAAATGTCAGATCGGCTTCAAATTATAAATACTTATTTACTGAAAAAAGTTTTCCTAATTAGTTTCGGGGGCTCATATGTGAAAAATATGGGAAGAAAGGAGGGAATTAAAGGCGTCTGGAGTAAACGTAGAAATGATTAAAAGTTTGCAACTAATATTGGAAATCATAACAAGTGGGCATCGCATTGACGAAGAAAAGTTCCAAACATGTGCTGATAAAACAGCAGGCTGTATGTGTACCTTTACAGTTGGCACCCTATGATTCCAACAATGCACAAGGTTTTGATTCATGATTCACTTGTAATTAAGAAAGCAATCGTACCCATTGGCAAACGCAGCGATCACAAGAAGCTGCCAATGGTAGAAACAAACACTTTAAACTGTACCGCACAAAGTACTCAAGAAAGTGCAATAGAGAAGTTTGCAACAGATATGTCCCAAATTGGCTTCTTTTAAGCAGTGATTCTTTTATAATATGCTTTAGACAAAACCAGAGGAAAAGAGCAAGCCATACAGTACCGAGACCCTACAACTTCTTCTTCCAGCTAGGCCTGATGGTAGTCCTGAAAAAGGTCAAGAACAGAGTGACGAAAAAGATGAAAAAGTGAGTTCTGAAGAATCAGATTCAAACTGGTAATCTATAAAATACACTGTAAAACCAGCATTTCTATACTGTAGAGACTCCGCTTTACTAAATGTAATATTAAATGTAACTTTATCATATGTGAATATAAATGTGGTAATTATTATAACAGTAAATTAAATATAAATAATAAATCTTATATATAGTAAAATTAAATACATTTAATTAAATATTACTAGTAATTAAAACAATCTATAAACAATTACTTTTCTCTTATAAACAGTAAACATTTAAGGCTGCTAATCACTCAACTTCCAAACTCCCTTTTCGGTAATGTTAAGTCTATGGGCATGTGATGTATTCGTACTTTTAAAATATCTACTTAGTAAATTAATATTTTAACTTTATTTTTATATATGCTCTTCTTAAATGATGTCTCTTTTATTATGTGAAGTGTTAAAATCTTACTTACACTTCGTCAGCTTTTAAGATATAAAATATTAAACTAAACTATGGATTTGTATGTATGATATATAGTATGCTAAAAGTTAATTCAGTGAAACGCATAGCACAGTTAAAAATTTCCATTCAGCCATATCCGTGAATAAACGGAAATGTACTTGAGAACTTTTGTGCAGCCCTGTATATGATCTATAGAATGTATCCACACCAAGTAATATTAAAAAAAAATAGTTCAATTAAAAAACGCAAATCACAGCTACAAACGTACTTCCAGCAATTATTGGTCATAGACTTCAATAGTTAAATTTATTCTTCAGCCAAATTCTTTTGTAAGTCCCTGTAAATGTACGATATGCACACCATGCTCTACAACAAGTACACCTCAGTCATGTATAAAATTTTCAGTACATTTAAAATAGTGTGATACCATTAAAATATAGAGCAAACGATATTTTCCCATAGACCTTAATGTAAGGGAATTCTTTTTAGTGTCTCTGTAAATGAAACCGTTTATGCTATAGGATTCATTTACAATACCAAACATGCCACAGTGATACCCAATAACATCTATTAATTTTAAGGCAATCGGACTATATTTACGTAGAAAAATATTTTTGGTCCAGGATTTCGGGTCAAATATTCCACTGTGCGGCGCCCTAAGGAAATTTTATATACATCATTTAAAAGTAGACTTCATTTCCAATGGTTTGGTACTAGTAACTTTCCTCTTAAGTAATTTGTTGCTGAGTTAGTAGGGGGTGTTGATTTTTTTCCATTACTGTACTGTTCTCTGAATATTTAAATGAAAATCTCTGAGTCTTCCATGCACAAGGTGACCATAATTAAACTGGAAGTACTTAGTTTGTTCTGTAACGCACTCCAACTACGTGAATGGAGTCAAATGTTGTTAAATAAACGTTAATGTTAACTGATTGCCTATACTAAACCAGGCGCATAGGATCTTGTAAGCAAGTGGGTAAGTGTTACCGAAGCTTTCTTAGGATGTTTCGTTTAATTTTCCTTTCATACTCTTAAATATTCAAGAACTGCTTTTCAGACTATTGTAGCAGCGTATGTTTGTATATCTTTAAAGCATATTTAATCACATGATTTAATTTTAGCTAAAAAAATCTTTTAAAACATTAAACGTCGCTATATTAAGCGCGCTAAAAAATAGAGTTTATATATATATAAGATGTCCTTATGATAAAGCAGTTGAAAATTTTTTAATAATTGTAACCGTTAGCAATATATAACATGTTCCCGTAGCGGGAGCGTGATGGGGATTGAACCTTCAGTCAAATTGGAAAAAAGCACGCATTATTTTCTTCTGCCAAAATTCAATTACGATTAGAAAAGAATAATAAAAACTTCATTTTTTTGGCATACTGCAAACAATTTTACACAAACATTAAATAATGACTGAAAATAGATGTAATTAAAAATTTATTAATAATATTTGAAAAGCACTTTCATTAATTTTTTTTTGAACGACTAGTAAAAATATGACAAATATAAAGCCACTCTTACTATTTTATTATTTTCCTACACATTTTCTGTGGACGTTCAAGGAAAACCTCTCATATAACATTATATTGCATCATATACTACATACACACAAACACACATATATATTTGTTTTATATCAAGATTTTGTGTATGTGCTTATATTAAAGTAGTTTGTTCCATTGACACGATAACTGTTATTTGTAACTATATATATTCCTAAATGACGTATTGAATTTTCTTTATTATCTGTTTGCACTTGTTTTACAAATGGAAATTGAGACATCTCTCATTTAAATATATTACATGCTTTTCACGCTACTATTACCACACCACCGATATTCAAATTATCGAAAAAAATTACTACTTTTATTACCTCTTTAATAAATAGTCTCCAGTTATTTAAATATTGACCTACAAGAGTATCACCGTTAATACAATTAATATAATATGAAACAATTCCGATATTTCGTAATTTTTTTTTTTTCTTTTTGTATATGATATATGAATCAGCCTATGGAAGTGTCTTTCAAAAGTAGCTGCTAAGTACTACTTTAGTATACCTTCATTTATGCTAAAATTAATTGTTACAAGAAATTGCAAAAAAATCTTTTTTAATGTTTTAGCAGTAATTTGCTTTCCCTCATTACGCTAACCTGTATTTTTTTTCTTTTGTATTTTATATTAGACATTTTTTTAAAGCGGATAAACATCATAAAGATCACTTTTATTGTTTTAAATTGTTATGGATTTAGATTAGTGATTGATAAGCGTTTTATTAAATTTAATCTGATTTCAAACGAACTGAAATACACTACTGTTCCTAAAAATCAACATAAAAAGTCTTTAAACGCAATTTATAATCACTATATCTTATAGCCATATGATCTATAAATCAACTTTTACTTTTCGAACAGTTTAACTGGTTCCTTTTCATTGACTGCCTAGGAATGCAGTCCTTTCTTTATGCAAGAGAGCTGCCCGACAAAGGGACGGGTATGCTACAACAAGACGTCAATACTCTCTTTGTGTGAAAATTAAAAAGAAACCTTTCTAATGCGGCTTTAAATGAAAACATGTACTCCGGGTTAGAAATGTATTTTTAGTTGAAATGTTGACTTTGAATATTCATTGTTCTTGTAAAATCTAAAGAATTTCTTTCTTTCTTTTTATTAATTTTACCTCAGATAGTCGAAAAACCAAGATTCTCTTTTTTAAAAATTCTGTAAATATATATATATATATATATACAGAATATCATTCAAAAAAAAAAAAAAAAAAAAAAAATATATATATATATATATATACCGCACACACGCAAGAAAAGTGACACATCTCGACAAAAGTAAATTTCACAGGAAAGGCAAAAGGGGGAAAATTTGCATCGTTTTACTGTAGTATGAAATTATATCACTTAGCTTTTCATGCAGGAATGAAAACATGCATAAAAGCATAAAACCCTTAAAAATGAAGACGTAGGATGAGGTTTGGACGGTTGGGTAATTTTACCTCCCCACATAATCCACCCCTCTTATGTGGTCACAAATGAACATATAGCGTAATAAAGTGATTTTCCTCAAAACTACGAGGGCGGTTCAATAATTATTGTCCCTAGTGTATCTAAAATATTTGTACTGCGGTGGTTGTTGTGGAATATTGAAGTCTAATGTCTTAGATGCCTATATGCTCAATTTCAGAACCGTAGCTGCTATATTCACATAGTTTTGGAGGGAGAAGTGAAAGGGGAGAATGGGGGTGAAAGGCTGATTTTTAGCTTATGAAGTTTGATTTTGACAGTGGATGAGTCGTAAGTACTGTCGTTTGGACTCGGGATCATAGTGATGCAGCCACATCTTCATCCACTGTCACAAATGTAGCCTTATAAGCTCCAAACCAGCATTTCACCCTCGCACTTCCCCTCCTTAAAAACTCCGCCGAAAATAGGTCTTTAAAACTTCACCCCTACTTCCAAAAATATGTTAATATAGCAGCTACTTTTCTGAAATTGAGCATATAGGCATTTAAGTGATTAGGCTTCGATATTCCACATCAACCATCGCAGTACAAATAATTTATCTACATTAGGGACAATAATTATTGAACCACCCACGTACAGTTATGAAACTTTTTGTGCAGCAAGACGCACCTATGACAAACCTATTAGTGGAATAAAACTCAAAATGAATTTTTGCGAGATGTGTCACCTTTCTTGAGGGTGAGCGATGTATTAAACACCATTCTATCAACTTTTCCATACAAAATGTTATAAATAGTTTTAAAATATTTTGAATAAAAAAGTAATAAGTAGTTGTTCCCTTAACGTGAGCGTTGGCATCTAATGGTTAAAACAGTAAATAAATACGAATGTTCTTTTGATTTAATCCATCGGACAATGAAATGTAGTTTGAAGGAAAAATCTAAATTATCAACATTTGGCCTTAGAAAAAAGTGCAAAAAATCTGTAAAATTGGATCTATTTAATAATAAAATCTAGTTCGGAAAAAAAATCTACAACGCCGACCTTCGAAACAGAAACTTTTTGAATAGTAGGTAACTTCGCTAATACAGGGCTATCTATCCTGCGTGAAAATGACTGAAATTATGATTCTGTTTAAAAATCTAAATCACAGAAATGGTCGAATGTCATAAATAAATTCATTTCATTAAAATAATACGAATTTTCAAATTTTATGATGCGTCGTGTGATAAGAGGTATTTAGCTATAACTATGCAAAATTTCTATCTCTAACATACAGTTTCCAAGAACGAACTCTGTTACATACAGCGAAATAAAACGAATAGGGATTCGTCAGATAAACGAGGTGCTAAAAACAGCGTCTCATATCCCCCAAGTGATGAGATTACGAATTAATTTTTTTCGCAAAGTTTCCAACCTTCCGTTTTTTTAATAAACTCAAATGAACATATTTTGAACTTGAAAATTTATTTAATAAAATGTGGCGTATCTATGGAGTATGTGTCTGATTTTCTTTATAAACGAATATTTCTGGTGCAAATCTAGTTCATTTGACGTAAAATCCAAAGATTGGCAACCATTATGTTTGAAAGTCTTATGAAATGTTATTTTAAAGAAAGAACCAGATATCATACACAAAGTTAAATAAAAAAGATTTTTTTATTGCGTTTTCCTAAAATGAATGTTATAGTTTATGAATGGTTTGATATTAGTTAAAAGGAAATCTTTATAAAGAATAATGAAAAGGGTGAGATGTTCTAAAGATGTTTTTACTTTAGAAAATAAACCAGACAAAGTTTTTTTTTGTTTGTCAAATGTTTTCTTCTACTTTACAGTTTTGACGTTACACAGAAATACTTTTCTCATAATAGGACAGGACTGTTTGCAGAGTATTGATGCAGAATGAATTTTCAATAGAAAAAAAAGTTTTACGAGTTTCCAAACTGCTTTGTTGACTTGAGATGTGAACAGAAAATTGCGTTTTCAGTATTATCATAACACTTTATTATTTTAGAAACTATAAATCTATTATGTATGATTTTATGTGAAATAGAAAATAAGAATCATGCAGTCTTTTAGAGAATTTCTAACATTAGATATGAATTTTATGTTAATATTAGAAAATTTTAATCAGTGTTATAATAATTAATATTTTTACATTAATAATTATAATTTTTAGGTTTCAGCAATGAAAAACTTAGAAAAAAGTTTTCTATATTAGAACACAAAATACTAACAAGTAATAAAACACACACACACTACAATACATAATAAAACACACATAAATAACGCCTGCATTCAACTGTTAACGGTATATGTCAATATTAAACAGACATACATACAATAAATACAATAATCCCAACTGGAGTGAAAAATCAGCGAGAGCCAGGAATCGAGCCCGGGACCATAGCACTTCAGGATGTCGCTCTAACCACTGAGCTACTCCGGCCGATACCTGAGTCTGCAATTTTTCACTAGATTTTAAATAGATTTTACTATTACATATATATTTGTAATAGTGAAATCTATTCATTGTTGTCCGGTCATCCAAGGCTGTCGTATTGATGGATGATGACTTCCCCAACATGGTTTATTAGTGAAAAATTGCAGACTCAGGTATCGGCCGGAGTAGCTCGGTGGTTAGAGCGACATCTTGAAGTGCTATGGTACCGGGTTCGATTCCTGGCTCTGGCTGATTTTTCATCCCAGTTGGGATTACTGTATTTATTGTATGTATGTCTGTTATTTATATATACCACTAAAAAGGAAATTTGGAAAATATTACATGAAAATAAAATCTCCCCCCCCCCCCCCAATCTGCAACCTTCTTATTCTCAAAATAAAATGTTTTATTGTCTGCAGTAAAATGCCATACTTAAAAAGGGAAAATGGAACCATTATAAGATCATGTAAACGACATTCCTGGGGGAAGAAAAAACAGAAAGTTGGTACTTTTTTTAGAGTTCCGTACTTAAGAAGTAAAAATGGAACCATTATAATATAACTTCTGTGCCTGTCTGTCCCAGCCGTTTTACTCGTAAATTGTCGAAAGTGGAAAGTTCAAATTGGTTAAACTAATAAAAGGAATTAACCCACTTATTTATAGATTATTAACCATTCACAAATATATTTAAGAAAAATGTAGACGGGATAATTAAGCAACTTGAAAAGAAATATTTTCCTTGTATTTCGTGTGGGGCATCGTGTGAAAGATTTCGTAAAGTCGAACTCAAAAATTCATTTATTTTAATTTTAGGTACTATATTTTCAGCGACATCGTCATAAATTTCATGCAAAAATATGCCTGCCCCCTCCTCTATTTCCGAATCTACTGAAACTAAAGTTATTAAAAAATTGGTGGTAGTAGAGATTAATTTAAACCTTGCAGGAAAACTATACCGATTACCTTAGGTCACATAGTCTTTGCGGAAATTGTATTTTTCCATACGCACAAATTCCGATGACGTTCAGCGAAAGGGTTGGGGAGCGCTGCCGGAACCTATCGTCGCAGAAGTATAAAAGGATTGTTGACAATGATTTTCGAAAAAAAAAATGTCGCTAATCAGGAATATTTTTTGTTTGTCAGCTTCTGTGGTTTGTGTGTGTGTATAATAAGGATCATTCGAGGTGAACAGCCATAGTTGCTATAGGTCCCAAAGCAATCTTCACTACGGTGTACTTCAATATCAATTTTAATGTCAATGTCGCTAATCAGCTGAAATATTAAACCTTAACGACACGGACGGTTTGGACATACATAAAGACACGGGTGATGTACTCTACGCGCCCCCGGCTTTTAAAGCCTAGATAGTAACTTTTAGTAAAATATTTTTGTAATGCAAATCCCAGTAATAGTATAAATTTCCACATTTTTCCGTTACACACAAATTCCGATTTGAAGGCGACCAGCGAAAAAGTTGATGAACGCTGGAGGTACCTATCGTCGCAGAAGTATAAAACGATTGTTGACAATGATTTTAGAAAACAATTGTCGGTAATTAGCCGATATATTAAGCCTTAAAGGCACGGATGGTGTACTCAATGCGGAAGGTGTACGGCTTTTAAAGCCTAAGTAGTAACTTTTAATGATATATTTGTGTAATGCAAATCCAAGTAATGGTTTAAAAGCATTAAACGTCAAACTGATAAAAGCAGACTAATTTAATTAGAATTAATCGCATAATTACTATAGGATTCACGACTAGATTACTTTTAGTGGCTTTCTCAACACAACACCCGTGACTTTAAAGACTAATTAATAATCTACCTGGGAAAACGCGGCACAGACGAAGGTGGCGTTGTAAAATGCGACCTCCTTTGAAAGCGCGTTTAGCACAATGCTAAGTTTAAACTTTGAACACGGGTTTTGTTTTAGGTACTCTGTAAAAAGAAAAGATTATTACTACGCTGAATTTGAGTTTAAGAAATGCAAAATGAAGTGTAAAGATGCACTACTTTTATCGTCAGCACCGAATTAAGTTCATCATAAATAGATTATGATAAGATTAAAAAAAGAGATACAGAATTGCAATATTTGGTACTATTTAAACTTCATATCTCCCCGAACATTCATAGCATATTGGCCTATTAATACTTTTGTGGTTTATACAGCTATACCCAACCCTACGTTCTATAATTTTATACAAAATTTTATTATTCTTTTAGAAACATTTTTTTATAATAATACAGTTACTAAATAATTTCTTTATTGTGTGGAACCCTTTGTGCGCGAGTAATACTCACACTTGACAGTTTTTTCTTAGCATTTAACTACAAAAAAAAATTCTTCGAAAACAACAATAAATTTTGAGCCTTTGTTGGGCAGTGAGGGAGCTAATTAATAAGGTAAAACAAAACTCTTTCTAAGGACAATTTAATAAAGCGAATAAAACATTTGAAAAGTCAATTTTAGCAATTACCTTCAATAGTCAATAAGGTATTTGAATTATTTTCAGCAGATCTTTATATAATCTTTAACTTTGAATTTTCACAACATTGTTTGATAAAATTTAATTTAGCTGTAAAATTCAGAACACATTTGAAAATTTATTTTCAACATTTACTGCCCACTGAATTAACTTGACTTTTTTTGCGCAGTCCTGTATATGAATTTATAGATTTGTATCCACATATTAAGCTAAAATTTCATCCGGTTTTAAGTGAAGTCTGTATAGAAATTTATTTATATTCTACAAACATATGTCATACGTTTACTAAATATAGCATAAAAAATGCATACCACATTTATATGCCACAATTGTGGAAAATACATACCATAATTTAAAAATACCTCTGAGTTATTCACGCTCATAGACAGAAACGATATGCCATTTTTTTAAAAGTCCTGTATATGATCTATAATATGTATACGCACAAAAAGTTTTTAAGCTTAGAAATGGCACTTCTAGAAACACACTTAGAGCAAAAATCGGTCATATACAATATTGTTATGGAATTAATTTTTTGTGTCCCAGTAAATTTAATTTAATGCAATGCAACTCATAGTCAGCATCTACAGTAATGACCATTATGTGAATCTCAGTGATACGGATATATTTCATTATCTTTGAAATAGTAAAACATTCTTAAAAATACAAATATAACGATTTTCTGACAGAGTTCATAATGGTATGGCCTTTTTTTTGTGTGCCCCCGTAAATTAAAAGCAAATGCTGCACTGTAAATTTTAGGTGGCTGATTCTCAACAGTAAACCTGAATAACACATACCAAGCTCATACTAATCTAAAACTGCGAGGGTATATCAATAAGTTTTGCCCTCAAATAGAAATAATTGAGTGAAATTTATGAAATTGTTACATTGTGTTAGTCCTTTTCTAAATAGTCACCGCGCAAAGTAACACATTTCATGAAACGGTATTTAAATGAGGGGGAGGGGGATATATTCCAGGACACGCGATCGTTGAGGGGGGCATTTTTCTAATTTTTGCTGACCCCCACATGTGACATATTGTCGTAAAGGCCTGTAACCAATTATTCATACTATCTACCTCCCGAGCACCATTCCTCAAATACCCCCCCCCCCCGCGGGGCATGAATGATGTCCAAAAAATTTAGAAGTGTGCGCTGGAGAGCAAATTTAAGGGGGGGGGGTGGCTTGGGAGGTGCATAGCATGAATAAGTGATCACAAGCTTTTCCAACAATATGTCACATGTAGGGGGTCGGTAAAATTTAGAAAATTTGCCCCTTTGTGTCTACTATCGTGCCTGCTGGAATACATCCCCCCCCCCATTTCTTTGAAATACCATTTGCAGAAATATGTTACTGTGCACGGTGACTATATGGAAAAGCTCTAATACAATGCAGCCATTTCATAAATTTCACGCAATTATTTGTGAGGGCAAAAACCTACTGATAGACCCCCGTATTTACGCGTGTTGCAGCACTTCCAGACAGACCAGTCAGACACGAAGACAGACGAATAGCTATATTTGGATAAAGCTGCTATAGCACTTTTACACAAATACATTTTACAGTACAGTACAGATATTTAAATGTACAATAAGGCAGTATTCTAGATGAGTCAGTTCTTAATAAAGTTTAAAGTTTCATAGCATTAAAAGTCGAAAATGTGCATTACAAGTTGTATTAATTTTGTTATTTTGTCAGTTATGGTCTTGTAAATTTTTTCATAATAATTTAAATATAAATTAGTCATTTAATATAAAAGAAACCAATATGTATTTTTGTATTTAATTACTAGAGCATTTCCCTTTTTCGTTTGGGAATTCATGGAATCGGCCTAAGTTATCATTCTAGAAATAGTTCATATCTCTCTTAAAATTTGCGTCTTTCATTAAAGGCGGCTGGCACCGGTAAAACTTTCATTTAAATAGACAGAGTTTAGCAAAATCTCTGTTTTTAGAAACTAATTTTATACAAAACTATGATTCGTTGAATAGAAATTATGAGATTAAAATATTCAAAAGAAAAAATATGAATATGTGCTTGGTGTATGAATAATTTATTTGCTCGATTTAGCTTTTCCTGACTCAAGTGTAATAAAAAAAAATCTAAAAAAAAATTAAAAAAAGTATTCCAAACCTTTTAAGGATTACTTTTTTAAGGATTGCTCTTTTTTAAATATTCGTCAAAACATTTTAAAAAGTCTTTTTTTTTTTTTTTTGCTTAAAAAAGAATTTGTGAAAGTTTTTCCAAAAATGAATATCATTTTTACCAGATAAATAGAATAGACATTTTTATCATTGCAATTATCAGTATTGCAATTGTTATGACCATAATCTTTAAATGAGGAATGTTTCTGTAAATTTTTACATGAACAATATATCTGACTCTTCGATTTAGAGTTCATAGCTTCAGACCTTTCTTTTTTTTTTCACAAGTCACGTAAGTATACTTCGAATTATGAAGTATATTGAATAAAACGTGGCAATTTGAGTTAACGTTATTAAAGAAAATTTATAGTACAAGTTATGTTTATTTGACACAAAAATAGAAGGCTAACAACTATTAAATTTGAAAGCATTATATAAAGGTATTTCCCGAAAGAGGTATCACATATAAACTTAAACAAAAAGATGTTTTTTATTACATTTTCCATGAAGGAGGCTAGAGATTTCTAATGGTTAAATATTGGTTAAAAGAAATCGTTTAAAAAAAAGACAGAAAAAAGCGAGATGTTTCTAATTCTGAAAATAAAACAGAGAAAGATTGCCATTTCTATGTTCAAATGGTTTCGTCTACTTCGCAATTTTGAGGAAACACAGAAATACTTTTCTCATAATAGGACAAGAAAGATTGCAGAGTATTGAAGCGGAAAATAATTTTCAAAAGAAGAAAAAGCGGTCAAATTTTACAAATTACTCTGCGTGATTTAGATATTAACAGAAAATTATTTTTTCAGTCTGTGACCTTAACAATTTATTGTTTTAGTAATATAAACACATTATGTAAGTTGTTTATGAGAAAATGACAAATATTGTATCGTAAAGTCTTTTATGGAAATTTTACAACTATAAGTGTATTTTATCTTAACATTAGAAAATGTTCATGACCATTGCATTTCTTCATCATATTAGAATATATATTTATAATTATCAGTCGCTGTATTGAGAAATTTTGAAATACGTTACCTATAATAGAACAATACTAAATAAAAAAATTGGAAAATATTGAAGTCGAATCGTATTTTTTTTCTCAAAATACTATCATTTGTATTAAAAAAAAAAGGTTTTTAGTGCACACCTTAAAATGCTACTATTGTAGTAAATACATTTTTAAACTTTCTTGTAAAATTCCCTTACCTTCAAATATAGATTGATGACCATCGCACTAATTTATCATTTTAGTATAAATATTTAGAACTTGTTGTCCATTTCTTCTGAAAAAGTTATTTTATTTTATAAAGCTCCATGACAACTGAAATTAAAATCTAATTTTTGTATCAAGTACAGCCTCTCTCTGGGCTTATTTGAATGTATTTCACAGCCTGTAAGAGGTAATAGGCTTTATGGAAGAACAAAATCAACATCAGTGCAAAGATAAATTGTTTTTAAAATAAATAGCTGATTAAAAAAAAGTAGTACGTGATGAGCGCATTGTATGTATGGAGTCATTACCTTCACATATAATGTCTTGTTAGGAATTCAGAACTAATTATATACTTATTTTGAATTTTTATTTAAGAAATCTTGTGACTGCATTGCCTGTTGATGAGAATATCCGTGGCAATGAGTTTCTATAGATTGAGGTTGTAAGGAATATCAGGAATCTGTAAAATAAAATCCCTTCAAAATCGATGAAAATAGCTATAGGTAGTATTGAATTTCAGTTATTGATTCTTCTATATTATAGCAGTTTTAAACAAATTAGATTTACGGTATTTTTTGCGTTTATGATAATTTCCATCTACACTTCTACACATTTATATCGTTATTTATAATAATTTGTACAGAACATTAACAGAAGAAACGAATCATAAACTATATGTTCCCTAAATAATAGAAACAAATTTTCCGAAATTTTGGGAGGTTTTTATTTCGGAAACGTTTCCTTAAATCTCTAGCCCCCTATTGTTTCCTCAATTTTTAATTCATCGTTTTTTGAATGGTTTCAAAAAACAATTAAAAGCAACCAAAGTCGTGGGTAACAATTATATTGTATTTAATTTCCGTAATTGATTCCACTATACTATAGCAGTTATATACAAATAGCTTTTTCAATACAATACTATTTTTTTTTTTTTTTTACTTTAAGACAATATTGTTCTTTAGTTATTTCATTTTTTATTAAAGGTTAAAGTTTGTTAGCATTAATAAACATTAGACATTAATAAACGTTAGACATAATAAACAATTAAAACAATACGAATTTCTGTGTTTTATTTCTGCAGCATTCTCTTTTCCTTTTTATTTTTGAAGCAATATAAAACTGATTTAAGGCTATCTTTAGGAGAAAATTACACCTCTATCCTAAATTTTTCATTTTTCATTAAGGGCGGTTTGCGTTTCTAAAATTTTGATTAAAATATATAAAGACAAGAAGATCTACCTTTTATAAACAGTCATATTTAATAATTGTTAAGTTTTATGCAAAAATAAGATTCTTTGTACAGAAATTATGCAAATAAAATATTCAAAAGAAAAACAATTCACATATGCTTGCGATATGAATAATTTATTTGCTCAATTTAGCTTATTCCGACGCCAGCGTAATAAACATATCTTTTTTTTTTTTTTTTTTTTACATAATTTATTTTAAAAAATATTCAACTGTGTACTTCAAATGTTTTTCAGATTGCCCTTTTTTAAAAAATTCTTTAAAAATTAAAAAAGTTCAGTTTTTTATTTATTTCTACAAAAAAAGAATTAGAGATTTTTTTTCCATACATCAATGTTATTTTAATATGATCAGTTGTGCAGTTATTTTGCTGAACACAAGTTAAATATAACATAAATGATTGTAAATAAACAACTAGAATGAAATAGGGTAAATGCACCAGTAGTCGGCCACACCCCCCCCCCCCCCCCCAGTAGTCGGCCACTTTGAGATAAAATACATTATGAATAGCTTATTTTTGGTTTCAAATGAAATATTACAACCCCCCTATATGTAATCATTCTTTATACATCATAAGCCGTCAGCAAAGAATTGTGGGTATTTTTATTGCATTAGTAATCAACCATTTTTTATTTGGTTGCGGTCAAATAACCGTTTTTGCTATTTTTTTGTTAATCGATGACAAAATTTTTAAAAGACTAGTATTAATTAATTTTTTATTATTTTCTAAAATTATAAGACTATACTATTAAAAAGTTTAATAAACTAATGCGAGTATGAAAATTAAATAAGTGTGTTTGTATTAATTAATTTTAATGTGGCCGATTATTGGGTATTATATTTACTCACATGTTCAGTAATCGGCCACCACGGTTGAATACTGGCTAAAAGGCCATTTCACTTTTTACTTTCTTCTATCTTCAATAGAAGAAAGTATTGCAATGGAAATTTTTTTCGGCTTCCGGTTTTCGACGGATTTACACGTTTTAGGGTCAGAGATCCCCCAAAACATGTTTATAGAAAATGTCTGTCTGTCCGTGTGTCTATCCATCTGTCCGTCTGCCTGTCGCCATTGTACCATCAAAAATGTATGAAGTTATGCATAGAATTGAACCAAATTTTTATTTTAAGTTTTTGTATATAACGAGCAGGTCCTCCCTGAATTTTGAAAAAAATCGCCGGTAGGGGGCGCTGTAATAGCGATTTTTGTGCGATTTTGAATATTGTACCATCCAAAAGTGTATGAAGTTATGCATAGAATTGAACCAAATTTTTATTTTAAGTTTTTGGCTATGACAAGCAGGTCCTCTCTGAATTTTTGAAAAAATTCGCCGGTAGGGGGCGCTGTAATAGCGATTTTTGTGTGATTTTGAATATTGTACAATCCAAAAGTGTATGAAGTTATACATAGAATTGAACCAAATTTTTACTTTAAGTTTTTGGCTATGGCAAACAGGTCCTCTCTGAATTTTGGAAAAAAAATTCGCCGGTAGCGGGCGCTGTAATAGCGATTTTGAATATTGTACCAACCAAAAGTGTATGAAGTTATGCATAGAATTGAACTATATTTTTATTTTAAGTTTTTGGCTATGGCAAGCAGGTCCTCCCTGAATTTTGAAAAAATTCTCCTTAAGGGGGCGCTGTAATAGAGATTTTGAATATTGTACCATCCAAAAGTGTATGAAAAAGTTATGCATGGAATTGAAACAAATTTTTGCGCTTGTTTTTGGTCATAGCATGAAGGTCCTCCCTGAATTTGGAAAAATTCTTCCGGTAGAGGGCGCTATAATTGCGATGCCCGTACCATTTTCATTATTGTACCATCGAAAAGTGTATGAAGGTATGCATATAATTGAACCAAATTTTTTTTGTATGTTTCTGACTATGGCAAGCAAGTCCTCCCTGAACTTGAAAAAATTTCGCCAGAAAGGGGTGCTATAATTGCGATCTCTGTGCCATTTTCATTATTGTACCATCGAACGGTGTATAAAATTATGCATACAACTTAACCAAAATTTTTGTGCAGGTTTTTGGCTTTAGCCAACAGGTCCTCCTTGAATTTGGAAATATTGCGCGGTAAAAGGGCTCTGTGATAGCGATTTTTGTATACTTTTCTTGATTTTTCGTAGTTCTATTGTGCATCGGCGGCTCGTGCAGCGGCGGAAACTCCCTGCTAAGCCGGCTATTCGCAAATACATTAAACAACAGAATAAGGAAAAATTAATAATTTTAACAATATCATGATATAGATTAACTCGTTTTTAGTCCGTTTAATTGACTGGAGCACAAATTTAAGATGAAAATCAAAGTTGGTATAGTATTGAACTGATAATACTGAAGTATTAACATGTGTAACTAGGTTTTGAAATATTAAGATGTATAAGATAGAAGAAAGCTTTGGGATTGGCACATCCAACTAGTTTGAGTGTATTTTTAATAATTTAATTTTCGCAATTTGAGATTTATACAACCTTTTACTTGCATTTTATTTTATACGCACAAAGTATAAGGTGTCCTGGATTAATAACGTCACGTTAACGTTCTACCAATTTTTACGGCATAGTTTTAGATTTATACCCCAAACAAATATAGGATTTGATATAGCAATTTATTGATTATGTATACAAGAAAGACTGTTTTAGCAGATATCTATTCATAAAATGTAGTGGCGTGGTTTCACGACCAATGTTATTAGACATTATTATCCACCTGGTGGGTAATAATAACACCATGTAAACAAAGCTATAAAATAAGATGGAATAATGGCATGTAAATTGTCCACTTCTAAAGATACAAACTCTACACCTTTAAAAATTGACAAATTGCTTTTACTTACCATTAATTGCGATATCAGTATGCAGTGATAATCATATGATATTTCATTCTTCTGACACGAAAAAATTAGAAGCATTTAGGACATACAAATTTCTCTTTATCTTTTTTAGTTTTCATCAATGACAATAATGGCCTCTCGTGTATAAAATCAAACAAACATAATAAAAAATGTATTTCTGCCACTGAAAAGAATCAACCCGGGTAATAACACTAGTGGATGGCGTTATTACCCCGATATGCATTTTGCGCAGCATATTTTAAACTACAAGCTACCTAATACATCCAAAATCTGACATGTTAATGTCATGTTAATAACATGTCTATGGCATGTTAAAATTTGACATCGAAACTCGATCTGTTAGTACCGCTTGAATGACGAATTGATGCTCTATTCGGATCGGATCGTTTCAAGCTATCACGAAGCACATAGTAGTATTTTTACTGTACTAATCTAAATATGCAACATATTAAAATTTCATTCCGAAATTCGATGATGCGATAGTACAACTAAAAGGAAGAATTGGCGCCCCGTTTTTCTCATATCCTATCAAGATATCCGGAAATCGACTGAAGCATTTGTATTATACCAACCTATAGCTTTAATCATTAACATTTCATTCTCCAAATTGAAAACGAAATAGTACCACCAAAGTAATGAGTTGGCAACCCGTTATGCTTGTATAGTGCTCAGATACCACGAACAGACTGAAATACTTAAATCGTATTAATCCAAATGAGAGATATTAAAATTTCCTTTCGAAATTCGATGACCAGATAGTACCGCCAAAATAAGAATTGCACCTCATTCTGCTTAAATAGTTTAAAGATATTACGAGGCAGACTGTAATATTTGTAATGTACTATTCGAGATCTGAAACTCATTATAATTACATTTCAAAACTCGATGACGAGATTGTACCGCAAAAAATGAAGAATTGGCGCCGCGTTCTGCTCATATCTAACCACGAAATCCCAAGACAAACTGAAATATTTGCATTGTACTAGACGATATATGCAATATATTAAAATTTCATATCGAAACTCGATGACATGGTAGTAACGCTAAAATGACGATTTGGGACTCCCTGCTGCTAATATCATATCAAGATATGCATCGACAGATTAGTCATTTTATGTCCTGTTAACAATCTTGCTCTACATCATAATTTCATTTTGAAACAAGATGACGCAATAATTTTTTCTCTTCCCGCCGTCGAGTCTACGATGGTTAAACACAAAATCTGAAAGGCTGACTACTATAAAATATATAGAATATATATAGATAATTAAGTCTTTTAACTTTACTTTCCTTAAGGAACAAGAATGAAAAATCATGCATCAAGAATAGATTGCAAAAGCACTTCCCATGACTTGTAGAATTCTTTAATGAAATTTATCTGCTCAATACTTCAAGTAAACATTTGAGAAAAGGCATAATGCTTTTGAAAACCAGATTACTGTCCCGAACCGGAATAGTAGTTCAATTCTTTTGTGCAGACCTGTATTTAATCTAAAAATTTGTATATTATTCTATACATAGTGAGATAAAACTTAGTATAGTAAGAAAATGCATAACAGATTAAAAATTCACCTTCAGCAATTTCTACTACTATATGGAAACATACTTGAATTATATTGTACAACCCTGTATATTACCAACAGATTTTTATATGCCGTACATATTAAGCTAAAATTTAATTCAGGTTAAAACGTGTTTAAAACTACTGAAATCATACTTCTACACATTATTATCCCTGGACGGTCATGTATTCAGTTTTTTACGTGGCATTGTATATGATTTTATTTATATTATACAAACATCTCTTTGTATAATAAATATAGTTCTGCTTGAAAGAGCATAACTCAATTAAAAGCCCTTTTTAAGCCATTCACGCTGATACTCCTAAAAGCTTACAAACTCTTTTGTGTAGCCTTCTATATGATCTATATTAGTTATATACACGCCGCATACTAAGCAAAGATTTAATTAAACTTAAAAACGCATGTCATAAACAAAATCACACTTTAAGTAATAGTCGCTAATAGAAAGATACACTACTGTATTCGAATTTTTTGTGTTTCCCTGTAAATGAACGATAAATGCTATGCATATTATGTTATACAACAAGTGTTTTGTAGTAAGCCTCAGTAATATAGTATATCAATTTCATTCTATTTGATATAGTATAACAGAACTAAAATACGCTGCAAACCACTTATCCCCTGACACTATTATGTAAAGGAATCCTTTTGAGGGTCCTATAAATGAATACTAAGTTCTTTGGACCCCATATTGTCCAGAATGCATAGTTAAATGCACTTCATAAATGTATATCAATTTCATTATGTTTGAAATGGCCAACATCATTAAAATAAACTTGAAGCAATTTTTTCTCATTGAGCGTAATGCATCGGAATACTTTTGACTGTCCCTGTAGATGAAATATAGATGTAGTATGATGTAGATGAACACACCCTGCAAATGAACACACTTTATTTTCAATAGCGTTCGTGCTATTGTTAACGTCAAAAACATACAAAAATTCAAGGAGGTTCGAGTATATTTACGAGTGTTAGAACTCGGAAAGACTGCAGATAATCCAAATTTACAAACACTTTTAAACTATGTTGGAAAGTGCTAAATACTATTATAATATTTTAAATTATTAATACAGCATTATAAGAAAAGAATAATTTAACACATTTTATCATTAAAATGTTGTTCTGTTAATAAAAGTTATACTTTAAGTTATTTAAATAACAAAGCATTTAAGTGGCCGACTACTGGCCCAGTGATGGCCTAACACTACAATTGAGTGGCCGACTACTAGACCTTTGCTACTTTTAAGTTTAACTTTTTATAAATAAAAACTATAATCAGTTTTTTTAAAAACAATTACTGAAACAGCAAAAGAAAAGTATTTATTAACACGTGTCACTGTTAAAAATGTTGTATTGCTTTTTAAAATTAAGCTTTGAGCTATATACTAAAAGAAAGCGCTTAAGTGGCCGACTATTGGTGCTTTTACCCTATATATTTAAATGTTTAGGAACGCTTCTGCGAAAATTTACATGAAAATCTTCCATCCACCAGGTGATCCTAATTAAACTGCACTGTAAAAAAAAATCTGTAATCCTACAAAACTAGTTTTTGTAAAACTACAGAAATCTGTATGTTTACTAGAATTGCATCTGTAACCGGGTAAAATATTTACCACTCGCATAGTACAAATACATGAAATATCTTAGTCGCACCTGTAAGCCAATGAGAAAGGACTTCAATGATGACGTAATGACTGTTCACGCAGCCACAGAGGTGTTCAAGGCATCCATCTTGATTATGATTTCAAATTAGGATGCAAGTAAATATTTCTTCTTTAGAAGTTAAATTTTGTTATATTTCCATTCCTTTAATTATAAAATTGTTTCTGAAAATTATGTTTCTACATTGTTCAAGGACAATAGAATGTATTTCATTTTGTATTCTGTAAACTGAAATATTGTTTTTGTGTCAAACAAAGTTCTTTTTCTTATTTTTGTAAAGGGTGTCCAATTCCTCCATACTCTCTCCTATGCTTTTAACTCTCAATATTGGGCACTTCTCTATCTATGCACACGTATCATGGGTTTGGGTATGTGTTTTAAAACTATCAGAAATATTATACATGTGTTTGCGTGTATATGAAAAATGAAATGTTGGTAATATTTTTCCTATTCCTAGAGAAGAAAAAATCGTTCTTAACTGTGCCTTAAATAAAAAGAATTTATCACATTTTTTATATACTTTTTATTTCTTAACCTTTAACTGATGTTACCGGTCTCTCAAACCTCAGCTTTTTTTAAAATTTTTATAGTTTTTCAATTTTTTATATACTTGCAATTTTCAGTTTAACTACAAACACTACCGAAATTTTGTTCCGTTGTGAACTTTAGTACCATCACCAGACACTTTTGAATAGGTGAATTTTAATTATAACAGTCCTGTACAAAAAGTTTAGTACAAAAACACCATCCTATGAGTTAATCGTGCCTTTTATTCATCTTTCAATAAAGCGGTCTCACAGACAACTTCACGCTAGTTGACTTCACACTAGTGGTGACAATGTCTGTGACATCAGTTACAGGTTAAGGAGTAAATTTAATAATAACTCATTCATATTGAAATATGTATTTATTTTATCTGAAAAATTGTTCTGCTCAAACTTTTTGTGAAAATCTTAGACTTGGAAAAAACCTAAATATAAACATTTGCATTTTGATTTTACGTGAGTTTCTGAGCGATAAAATGCCGAGTTTTTACTTTCTCATGCAAAGAGAGATATAGGGTAGGTAGGGGTAAAGATACGAGCGGGCAAAAATACGCACCGGCTGATTTCATATGAAGTTACATTTCGGTTCTCTTGGCCAATAGGTGGCAGTTTTGTTTCAAGTGTACTAGTCATTTGTTTAAACCTTTCATAAAAGTACCAATTTGTGCTAAGAAAATGAGGTAAGTTTAAATTTTCGAATTTTGATCTAATATTTTGAAAATTTCACATTATTCTTTAGCTAACAGTACCTGGAATTTTTACAAATCCAAAATTTTAGTGGAGATCGAAAGATTTTTAGCTTCTAAATGCCGCAGTTTACCTCGATCACATTTGTTTATACTTATGCGTAGCCGGTTAAGCAAAATACTGCAGAATATGGTAAAAGTACGCATCCTTCTTGGGACAAAGATACGCACATGTTTAAGATACGGGACTTTACCCTATCGTTTTAGCTAGATGCAA
The DNA here is from genome assembly GCA_963932465.1 of Maratus speciosus. Classification (NCBI taxonomy): domain Eukaryota; kingdom Metazoa; phylum Arthropoda; class Arachnida; order Araneae; family Salticidae; genus Maratus; species Maratus speciosus. The sequence goes on from OZ010789.1 coordinate 558,442,226, forward strand.
AGCTTTCCACAATTTCTAAATTTGTATTATATAAAATATAATAGCTACTTAACTAATATAAGTTAGTAAACTACATTTTCCTTTTTCTAGTTAAGTTTTTTTTTAATATAGAACGTAGGTATCTACCTACCTACTTTTAAAAATCAGTATTGTTTCATGAATCGCTTTTGTTTTAAACCTTAATCCTTAACTCCTGTTAACGGTCTCACCGACCGCTGCAATATTCAGTTTTCACAGTTTAACTTGTAATTTTCAATTTAAGTAGTTATGTTAGTTTAATTTTGATTCGTTTGGTAAATTAGAAATATAGCTGAAGACTTCTGAATGCGGGAAATTTTACTATAATAGTCCTTTGCATAAAGTTTAGCGCAGAAACCGCCTCTTATGAGTCAGTCAACCATTTTATTCAATCAACGATTAAGCGGTCTCGGAGACCGTTTACAGTATTTATGAAACAATTTTTATCACAACAGTTAGAGGTTAACTGGTATTTGCGATCTCGCAGACCGCTGTTTTTTTCATGGTCTAGTTTAGAATTTTCAGTTTAAATACTATCAAAATTTACTAATACTTTTACACTACTCATTCATTTTAGTGAAAAGGCAAAATCCGGCCATAATGGGGCAAAAATGCGCACTGCGTATCTTTGCCTCATCACTGCGTACTTTTAGCCTAACCATTGGGGCAAATATACGCACAACAATGTTTTTTATTTTTAAATTACAATTTCTCACTGAATTATAACTTGACAGAATGTCGTTACATAGTGGAACGTGCCTAAGGTTTTAATACAACATTTTAATCAGTCGTCATATAAGTTTAGATCAATGTGTTCATTAAAAATCAAAATTAATGATAAGTGCGTAACTTTAGCCCCCACCTATCGTACATCCCTTAGGTGTGTCATGTGATTGTTGTGAGCCATGTGGACAACTTGTCACCAAGCGCCATTGAGATCAACCATGATGGTGAATATCGATGGCGCTTTTTAACAAGCTGTCCTCACTTCAAATACTTGTGGGCATGATACCCACATATGTTTGGATATTAAAGTATATACATTTGTCCATTTTCCTACATAAAACATAAATTGTTATTAGAGATGTAATTGTAGATTACATTTCATAATATCAATAAAACACGATTTCCTTTCCTTTTATTTCGGGTTCGGGTTGAAATAAGTCTGGGTTGAGTTGCAGGTTGCCGAAAATTATTTTGGCTGATTCTGTTTAGGTTGCGGATCGAGGAAATATTTTTGAAGGGTTCGGGTCGAGTTGCGGGTTGACTTAAGTATAATATTCTCTTTTGTGTCTTTTGCAACTTGACCCGTGCAGGACTACTCTGTAGTCGGGAAAATTTCAATATATCAGGATTCGTACGGTCCTTAAAAGTACTTGCATTTTTCAAAAAGGATTTTTTTTGTGCTTGAAAGTGCTTATTTTCATACAAAATTTTTAAAAGTCTTTAAAAGTGCTTTACCGTCATATTATTTCTTAATCGGTGGTGTAACTCGTCTGCATTTCTTTTCATTTCTTATTTAAAAAATAAAGATAAAATCTCCATTGCTAACCTTTCTTCTGAAATTTCACCTCCCCTTTTTAGTCCCTTCTCCACAATACCAAAGTTTAAACTGTTTAAAACATTTTTTTATCCTTTAACTGATGTTACCGGTCTCACAGACCACTGCTTTTTTCAATTTTCATAGTTTAACTTGCAAATTTCAGTTTCTCTACAAACACTACTGAAATTTTGTTTCGTTTGAAACTTTAGTACTAACACCAGAGACTTTTGAATAGGTGAATTTTAATTATAACACTCCTGTACATAAAGTTTAGTACAAAAACAACATCCTATGAGTTTATCGCGACTTTTATTCATCTTTCGTTGGAGCGGTCTCACAGACCGCTTCACACCAGTTATGTGACAATTTCTTTGACATGAGTTACATGGTCTTAAAAAAATTGCTCTACTGTATTTGTTACTTCAAGTGAATAAATAATCAGTCCAAAATTTCATTAACTATTCATTCCATCATATCCATTTCATTAAAATTTTATCTGAATTTCACCTTCAAAATTTCGTTTCCCCGTTTTCTTCACCTCTCACAGTAATAATACTTAAAGTTTCAAAACTCTTTAAAACTGCTTAAATTAATATATATATATATATATATATATATATATATATATATATATATATATATATATATATATATATATGTTCTGTGTCATTTTATTGTCACAATAAATAATCAAGATTTTTCTTCCCACTCGAAATTGGCATTCACCCCCCCCCCCCGAAAAAAAACTTAAAGCGCATAGAATTTTAAAGTCTTTAAAACTCTTTATAGACCAGTGGTAGGGGAGGAAAAAAGGGCCGCATTTGGAATTAATTAGGGGAAGCTGGAAATTGTTTTAATCCCTTTACTTTAAGTCTAGAATGAATGTACTAAGTTTTCCCCCTCTTACTAGGTGAGTGGTTGAAGATATGTACAGATTTATAGTCAAAAAACACATTTTTATTAATTACCATAACAATATCTAAAAAAACTAACTCTATTAAAAACATTGTCAATACAGATGTTGTAGAGGTTAAAATTCTGATTGAAATGTGTACTTAATATTTTTGTTGAATTTTTACAATTATATTGCAAAGTTTTGCCTAATTCGTTAATCAAGTGATTGAAGCCAGACAAGACGAGGTTATCAGTTCACCCTGTTTCTAATTTATAGGGGAGATGGGGGCACATGTGAACAGGGGGCAGATGTGAACATCGCAATTTTTCAATGATTATTGTAAGTTTTTTTATTTGAAAAAAAAATACTAAAGATGACAACACCTGTAGACATACGGTAAAAATTTTTTGAAGCTTTTTGACCTCTTATTTGTCCTCTGTAGCCAAAACACTGTTTTTAGATCTCAAAAGTAAAATCTTTGTTCCGAGTTCATAAGCGTTTAACTTTATTTATTTATTCATTTATTTGAATTTGAGTGTTTTAACATGCACTATGAATACTAATAAATATTTTTAATACAGTTCTTTTTCTTCTAAATTTGAGAAATGTTAATAATTTATCAATTTAACAGAAGCAGCAATGTGGGGCACTTGTGAACAGACAAGTGTTGGCAGATATGAACAGTACTTAAGTGCCCCAATAATCATTCTGTGATTCTGTTCCTTTCAGTTAACTTAATGATAAATAATGTCAGTTCCATTACCTATAATTTTCCTGAAATAGAAGATAATATCCTCACACAAAGTTGATTTTGCATTGACACTTCATCAAACAGATCTTTCAGCAAATACATTAAGAGCAACAAGCTCGTTTACATTCAATTGTACTTTAAATATATTCAATGTTTTCTAAAATCCAATACGTGTTATATAATATTTTACTAAACAGTTTACAACAATATTTTTTATGCATTGTTAATACAAAAGTATTACCCTGAACAACTTTGCAAATTTTTGTATTACATTTGTTCTAAACTTGCATTGATGGCTTACTTCCATATCTAAAACAGTTATGTATATGACGCTTTGAATGGAGATACATATGAGTAATATTTTAAGAAAGTAAAATTTTTAATCTGATAACTACCGTAAAATCCCTATTGTAACCCCTCCCTCTTTCAAAAGGAAAAGAAGTTAGGGGAGGTGGGGGGGGGGGTTATAGTCGAGATTTTTTTTAATCATTAAAAACCCCTGCTTTATCTATAATTTACAAGTAAATAAGGCAAATAAAGCAGTGGGAATCTTTCGTATTTCGGCAGATTTGAGATAAATAGTATGTAAACGTCCCCTCCCCCAAAATTTCCCCAAACAAAAACCCCTAAGCAAAATTTAAGTTTTAATTTCTTTTTTAAAATTGCTTCTTTATTTTTTTATTTTATTTCAGCAAGACTTAATGAATCATCTAAGCCTCCACCCCCAAAATCTACTTATTTTCATTTTATAATCTTTTGCTTAAACATATCACCCAGAAACTATATATATATATATATATATACTTTATGGCGAATTTCACAGGTAATTAACTAATCATTACGATGACAAATGAATAACAGAATAAAAAGCATGTGAAAGGATATTTTTCCTTAAGTTCACATGTGCCCCACGTGTGTTCACAACTACCCCGCTGATGGGGCACATGTGAACAATTTTTCGAATTTATAAAACTATTAAAAAATGTAAGAAGAACTATACAGGTGATTTTTAAAAAATTACCATGTATAAAAGAAAGTTCTATTTACTATATTGAGTAGGTTTTGTTTATAGAAATTAGTCCAGTCATGAGAAAAACCTATATTTATGCGAACTGTTCACATGTGCCCCCATCTCCAATATATATTTAAATTTATTGAGGTACTATTTGAGGATTTTAATTATTTTAGGCTTTATTTTGGATATTTTCAGAGTTATCGCTTAAACTCTTGATTACGGATTATAGCCCAGTGGTAGGAAATGAAAAAAAAAAAGGATGAATTCGGAATTAAATACGGGAAAGCTGGAAATTGTTTTAATCCCTTCGACATAGGTCAGAAATAAACGTACTAAGTTTTCCCGCCCTACTAGGTTCGGCTTTGTCGCTACGAACAAATAGATAACTTAAAAAGTGCATTATTTCATGATTTTTAGCATATTTCAAAAATGATTTGTAAATGATGGGAAATATTGTTTATGATCTCTGATATTGTATTTGAATTATGCGTCGTATTTAATTTGACATATATAGCGAATAACAGTGCGTATGAAACACATTTAAGGAGGTCGAAAATAGTGGGGAGGAGCGAGGGAACAAATAAGTGTGCAGGATTCTTGTCGCTAGAGGAATTATAGGTCAACCAATAGCACGATTTTAAACTTCGATATTTAACGAAAAGGACTAAGATGGTTTTAATAAAAATTACTTTCGACTAGTATACGAGCATCTTAAGTTAAATTCATAAAATTTTAAAACCTTCGGAATATTGAAAAAAAAGTATTATAAGCTTTACGTTTTTTTTTTTTTTAACTAAGGTTTAAGGTTCACGATATTAGTTGAGAAATGGCATGTAAAACGGCTGTCAATTATGTACCTCTTTCTCGATAACTACTAAATTATAATCCTCAAAATATACAAAATAAAGCATTAACATAATTACAGAAACATCGCGAGGGCCTCAATAACTTAAAGAAAATCCATGTATGTAATAAACGGAGGCAGGGCGGATTGATAACTCTGTCTCTCTCTTGATTAGCGGTTAAGACAAAATTTAGAAATAGAATTGCGACCTTAATGTTCAGCAAAAATAATAATATGGGTACTCATTTTATTCAGCATTTCAAGTTCTACGACATTTGTATTGACAATGTTTTTGAAAGAATTGTTCTGAGATATTGTTAAGATAATTTTAAAAAAGTGTTTTTCGACTATAAATATGTACATATTTTCTAATGTTCACCTAGTACGTGGGATAAAACTTAGTACTTTCATTTTAGACCTAAACGGAAGGGATTAAAACAATTTCCAGTTTCCCACCCACATAGTTGTGAGTTACATCCCCCGATCACGGGTCTTTGAAATAGAATTGTGACAATGTTCAACAAAAATGTTAAATGTAGTTCTCATTTTACTCTGAATTTTAAGCTGACGACGAGCTGAACACGGAAATTGCAAAACCTAAATTTCATTCCAGATTTCAAAGTGCTGCCATTTGCAAAATGACGTCAGCGTTACGCACAAATATATTTGTTTTTTATAATATAGATAGATTTTATTTTCATATCAAAATCTTGGTGGGTTTTTTTCTTTTCAAACTAATTTTTTTCATCCTTAAATCCATTTATATCTGAATCAGATGAATACTGGATAATTTCAAAGCTACTGTATAACATAGTGTATTTTAAAATAATATATACGTAACGTGAGTCGTACAGTAAAATGTGCAGAAAAACAGAAAAGTGACTTCGGACAATGAATTTTTTTAAAGATTAATTTTGTATTTCTTTTAAATGTATTGCAGTATTTCAAACAGAATTGAAAGTATATGCTTTTTGGTATTGTTATTATTATTTGGTATTAATATTCTGCATAAATTGATTTTTGGAGTCTTATGTGTAATTTTGAAATATGCCTGGAAAGGGAGGTGGGGAAGGGACAAGGTTCTTCCAGTATTTTAAATTCTTAAAGTTTGCCGTAATCATCCAAACTCTTTGAAATTTTTAGATGTTAAAAACATAATGTTTTCGTAGCCCGAGTGAAACAAAATTAATATTTAGTGGGAAAAAGGCTGGTAAGATTTTTACCACGATGTAACTGAGGTTTTTGCTAATTTTGACGAAGTTTTTACACATTTTATTTAGTAAAAAATATTTATATTTGTCCGAGTGTTTCGAAATTTTCGTAAGTAAATGTAAATATGGCCTGTTGAGTTGCTCTAAAAAAGATTGTGTTAAAATACGGGCATTTAGTTAGTTTTATGGTAGAAAAAATATAGTCTTTGTGAGGGGCGAAGTGACCTACGCTCACCAATGTATTTCAAAGAGTTAAAACTCATGTTTTTTAAAAATCAATTGCATCATCAGTTAGAAGATTTTAACTTTTAGAGCATCTATTTATATAAAATCCAAGTCTCTGTGTGTCCCTCACGATTCCGGTAGGACCGCCTCATTGAAATGAGTAATTGTTGAAAAAAAACTAATGCAGGGTTACCACAGTAGCGCCAAATGTTAGCCAACTTGGTGATAGCTGGCTAATTTGGCGAAATTCCCATTTAAAACCATTAATCTTTCATAAAGGAGGTCACCGAAATTTAATTTAAACTCCGCTCTTTTAAGATATTTTTCAAAATCTATGAGTGAGAATTTAAAGTACATCTTTACATCTTCCTCCCGATGCTATTAATAAAATAACCGCCAATAGACGACGCTGTACTGTGTGAGCTCCTAACTGCGCGATTTTAATGTACTTTAGGTACTTTTCCAGTATAGGTGCCTTGGCGAAAAAGGAAATTTGGCAACATATTTTCAGGGAACCTATCCACTGTTTCATTTTATATACACACGCATTTTTTTCGATATTTATCCGATTTATTTAATGTAAAAAAGACGCTTAACTAATTTTATAAAGAAACAGATGTGATTTGTACATAAAAACATCAATAATATACATATAAAATAAACATATAAAACAAAAAAAAACACTCATCAAGTTTGTTTTCATAGCTTTTTATATGATTTGACAACAAATCTCGATATTTTTCCGTTATACGGACACCATGCCAAAATGTATGCTAATGCGCCAATTATTTCAAAATGCTAACAGATATTTTTAATTTTATGCCAGCAGTTTAATATGAGTTTTATTTTATTGCTTTATTTTATAGCAGTTATTTGTTCACTGATTTTAAGTATATAATTGTGATTTAATGAAATAGTTCGTAAAAGTCTGGAATTTTCAAATGTTATATTTTTTAAATGCTCACTTTAGAATCGACAGTGTTTTTCCTTTTATTTTTCAAATGCTTCAATTAACGTGATTTTCATTTTGCGCCATCTATTACGGACAAAGGTATCCGTATAACGGAAACAAACCCAAATCTTACTTTCTGATGCCCAAATTACACCAAACTTTCTTTTAAAAAAACGCCAAAGCTCCTACAGTGGAAAAGTACCAAACTGTCTATTATTTTGCGCTATCTGTGTTATAGTTTGTACTATATGTAAGGGGTGTGGAGCGAAGAGTTTAAAAATTAAATATTAAAGTTTCGGCACAGATGTCATATACGCCCCATATTGGCGCGATTTTTTTCTGACGCCAATGTCATATACTCAACGGGTATCTGGCGGCAAAATGTCATTATTTTGCTTGATATGGTAACCCGGATGTTGTTGCTTATGCTGTTGATGTTTTCGCCAAATTGGCGTATATGACAACTTTGCCAAAGTTTCTATAAAGCAGTATAAGACTAAAAAATTAAGAATAAAATAAATTCAAAATAAGACTAAAGAAGAAAGAAAATTCATGCATTAAGCATATAATATGAAACACTTTCCAACACATCATGAATGCTTTAACAAAACTTCGTTATTTGGGGAAATAAGATAACTAAGTAAACATTTTAGAAGACGCATAAAAAATTTTAAAAATTGATCTTAGCAGTTACCGTCCATAGCCAATAGTATCGTTATTACATGCCACTATTTAGCCAAAATTTAATTTAAACTACTCTTAAAACTACTGAAACCACATTTCCAGATATTATCATCCATAGACGGTTATGTATAACTATTCTTTGCGTGATCCTGTATATCATTTTATCTATATTCTACAAACATTTCTTAGTAAACTAAATGCAGTTCAGCGTAAAAACGCATAACTCCTTTAAAAACCACCTTTTAAGCAATTTACTCTCATACTCGGTAACCCTTACGAATTCTTTTGTGTAGCCCTGCATATGAACTGTAGCATTTATACACACAGTATAGTATGCATAAATGTAGTGAAACATAAATGCGCATATCATAATTAAAAATGCAATTCTAGCAATCATTGTTTATGTACAATACTTCGGAGAAAAGTTGCTTGGCGAGAAAGAAATTTGCCAACGTATTTTCTGACAACCTATTTACTGCTCAACAAACAACAGCTGTTCAACTATTTACTCACAAGCAATTTTTTCCATATGTATGCAATTTATTTAGGTAGTTGTTAGCTATCCCGTCGACCAGTTTCACCAAATTATATAAATCGCCAAACCACTCGCCAAATTATACAAATTGACATAATTTTTATTTTAAACAACGAAAGATCAATTAAATTAGCAAAACATTAATAAAAATACAAATATAACGTCGAATTAAAAATCACTTGATGACGTAAGAAACACATGATCATGTTTTATGTCAACCATTATTGGCATTTAATCTTACAATTTGGCGACAGTAATTTGGTCGACGGGATAACTAACAAGTACCTTTATTTAATGAAAAAAAAGCTATTTACCCATTTTTTAATTATTTTTTTACACATTTTTTAACAGAAGTAATTTTGGCACAGATGTCATATTCGCCCCATATTGGCGCGATTTTTTTCCGACGCCAATTTGGAGAAAACATAAACAGCATAAACAACAACATCCGGGTTACCATATCAAGCAAAATAACGACACTTTGGCGAGAGTTAAGTACCCGGTGTGTATATGACATTGGCGTCAGAAAAAAAATCGTGCCAATATGGGGCGAATATGACATCTGTGCCGTAATTTTTGCACAGATGTCATATACGCATCGGGGTTGGCGTAATTTTTCTCTGACGCCAATTTGGCAGAAATCTCGCTTTCGAATACCAGTTACTTATATATTTTTAAATTATTTGCTATCATTTTGAAAAGGAAATAACAATAAATAAATAAAAGTTTGAATAATAGCTATAGAACAAAACTGTTTATATAATTAAAAACAGAAAATAAAAGTAAATAAACAATTTATTAATAAATAAAAAACAATAGCCGGGTTACCATAGCAGGCAAAATAACACCATTTTGGCGCCAGTTGGGTATCCCGGTTCATATCTGAAATCTGTGCCGTAATTTGTATATAAAAAAATATTATATATATTTAGAAACGATTTTTTTATGTATATAAGTGCATATATAAACAAAAATAAAAGTTCATTAGATTTGTTTTCATGCCTGTTTATATATTTTGGCAACATATCTCACTTTCTGATGCCCGAATTGCGTCAAGCTTTTTTTAAAAATGCGCTATAATGGAAAAATACCTAAATAAATAATTAACAGAAATAACCAATTATACAAACTAGAACTTTTTATTTCGAGATCAAAGCATTGTTTTTGATTTCAATTAAAAATACATATATCCTTGGATAGTTTTAGTTGAAATTAGGTTCACAGCTTAATATCTCATTCCATAAACCTAAACAAACACAAGTGATTCATTCATCGTGAAACTTAAAAAAATTTTAAATCATTGGGGTAATCATTCACAAAGTAAGTTCTCCTACAATCAATGGACAATATTCTAATGACATCATAGTAGATAAAATTGTGGCGGTGTCGTTTGTTTATGGTTTGAAATCACAAAGATTTAATTTTGCAATGTCTCTTAGTTACATTTTTTTATTGTCATATTTATGAGCTCAGAACAAAAGCATATTTTTTCATTATTTAGTTATTAAAGACGGAAAAAAATTTTAAATGCATGATTTGAAAAATTTAAATAATTTTCTCTCTTAATAGTAAAAAATAACATCGGGAAGTAACGCCGGGTTTAAGTTAAATAAGTTTAACTGTTTAATTCTGTTGTAATAGATAAAGTTAAATAGGAAAATGTCGCCGTTGGTGCGACGAAACGATCGTCAATCTTAATAAAGATTTTCTATCACTTTTTATAGCATTTTTTAACTTTATCTGTTTATAAGTGATTATTATGCATCTGTTGTAATATTCAAAATAACTGTATTTATTAGATTTCAGTAACCAACATCAGGGCCCGATTAAACTTTGAAGTTAGAGGAATTACAATGTCATTTCAGGACCTTTCTTTTGGAGAAGCTTTTCTAAATTTCATATATACATGGAAACTCTTCAGAGTTAGAAATATTATTCTTAGGACTGACATAACATGAGAACGGCCTGCAATTTTACACAAGTTTTTGAAAACTACTTTATATCAGAAATTTTGCTAAAAACTGGTTACTCTTTTGTTATAGCGGCCCACACTATTAGGATTAGGACAATTTGCAGCCAATTTCGCCAACGTCGTAACCAAGATCGTGAAGCACACACATATAATACCATATAATATCATTTCATGAAATCGTATACGATAATTTAATAGTTTTTACCTTACTTGAAGTGTAAAATTTATTTATTTTTAAGGCTTAACAATCTAAATTGTCCAATATATGAATTTAAAAAAATGTAAACAAAGATTGAACAGACATGACCGCAAAAAGCCTCAAATCTACATAACACTTGGAACCAAACTGTGCAGATTAGTGGTCTTCTACTGTACACAGCTTTTCATAAATGTGTTTCGTTCTTTAAATGTGTTATTTTCATCTATCACTGCGGAACAAGCGAGAAAACTCATATTCTTGCATATGAGTTGTATATATCTTTATATCTAAATTTCCGTCATTTTTGACGGGCTACCTTTCTAGTATATGTATATTTGCCGATACTTCTAAAATATCATCCTGGAATAAATTGCTACAAGTTTTCGGAAAACATTTTTTTCATCTTTTTTTCAAAAGTTTAACTGCTAGGTGGGGAGAATATCGTAAATTTAATATCGGAATGTATAAACGTGTTAATATTGGTGATATATCGCGATAACTACCGTAATGTGTATGCGAATAGAAAAATTGCTTATTTTAAAAGATAAATGGCATGTTACCAAAAATTTTAGTAGAAACAGATGTAGAAAGGAGCTAATAAATGTTTCATGCTATTTTCTTCTACAGCATCCTTTAAATAAATATATATATAGGGAAGGTGGGGCAAAATTGGGTACCATATAAGTTTGTTAGTCTCAAATGCTGTGAAATGGGAAAACAAACTTTGAACACTGTTTTTAATGTAAAATGAATCCTTGGCTATAATAAAACATTCTTTTCAAACAATATATATAATTGTTTATTTAAAAAAGTAGCTTTTTTCAAACGTATGCAAAAATCCGATTTTACCTTGCTGGTTGGGTAAAACTGGGTATCCATTTAAAACTACTGGAAAACTCATTTTGGTCTAAAAGGTCTTGCTTAATATAGTAAAAATTACATTTTTATTATTTTTAACAAAACGAAATTGCACATATGTTCTTCCATGTGTAAAAAAAATAATTCGTTGGAAAATTTTCTACCTTGTATAGGCCTGTTTACTTTACACTGTACGTTTAAGAGTTTTCTTTTAGCTTCAAAAATCACAGATGAATTTGTCATCATATTCTTCTGCAATACTACATGCTTCGTGTGCCTATCCGTGGCATTTCAAACATCGTATTTGGATTTAGAATTTGAGTAAAGTTCATAGCAAAACATACAGGTTTCATTTTCCTCTTCTTCTGAAGATGCTTCCGCAATCTTTTTTGGTTTCTTTTTTTTTTTTTTCTTTTAAAGAAACTTCTTTTTTCGTCTTGCAGTTTGGCTTTTTTCTGCTTAATATCTGTTTCGACCTGCGATTTATAGGGAGAAGAAATCAAAATAAGTTTTTCCCTTTCTTTTCTCAATTCTAAAGCCTTCCTTAGAAGGGGGATAATAACATTTTGGGCGAAATTGGGAATACAGATTGCTGGGCTATATAGTCTGAAAATGTCGAATGGATAATTTTACTAATGTATTTTGTAGATGTAAAATTTTGAATGAGTGATGACGTCTGTGACTGTGATGTTAACTGCTGCATCTGGAAGCAGCTCGACGTGAAAGACGCTGGATGTTGTCAACTCGTTTATGTTCGGAAGGTTGAGTACCATTATCCTGTGATGTTTCAGAAATATTTATTTCTGCAGCTATGCAAACCTGTGGCTGCATAGACCTAGGTGTGTTATCATGACTTTCATGGGTTTCTCTCTCACTTCCGAAGGAGCAAAAAGATGGTCTGGAAAAACATTGCTGTAGGGAAAACTCCCTGTTTTCTCGAACCTTCTGATTGCAGTATTTACAATTGCTGCTCTCGAAAATGCAGTTTTAAATAATTTTCCAATTTGGTAAATTGTTACAGATCGCGTAGAGTTGGAAAATAACCGCTTCTTCACCTCTTGTTCTTAGTATGAGCTTAGAGATGCATGAAAGACACATCAAGGGGTTGAAATCGATGCGTCGCGTAAGGAAAGAATCGTATATAAATACATTGCTTTCTCTTACTATATTAACAGGATTCTTTTATATGAATTAAACACCTGTTTGGATTTAAAGAACGGGCTTTTCAGGACAAGGATTGGAAAAATCTATACATTTTTAAATCAAATAAAATAAAGACCTAATTTCGTAATCCATCCACTCCTATTATATACAGCAAATGAGTCTGGGAAAGTTTCATTCATCAAGAGGTTTTTTTCTTGCCTGTTTAATATTTGATAAAAAAAAATCCTGTTATAGATTATATAGCCTAGTTATATATGATTGAGATTTTATGGATTATTTGTCAATTTGGGCAGATTATTTTATTTAGAGAAACAAGTCACGAAATATATTTGCATTTTAAGTGGACCTATAACGCAAGTTATTACACCTCAGATTAGAAAGTTATTAAAATGTAATAAGCATAATATAAAATTATGCCTTAATTAGTACCATTATTTTGTTCATTAATAATTGCAAATTATTTAATTTCATAAATGTAAGTTAAAAATTAGACCCACTTTTTAATATAAAACAAAATCAAAATTAGTTTTTTTCATTATAACTAGATAGATTTAGAATTATATTATAACTTAACAGCATTAAGAATGCAATTTAAAATTCCATGCTAATTTATTAACTATACTAAAAAACATTCTATGAGTGTCGGACAAAATCGGGAATACCCAGTTTTGACCCACTCTTAAGTACCCGGTTTTACCCCAACATGACAGAGTTTAAAATATGGCGTCACTACTCTTAATCCTATAAGCAAAAGATCAGTAAAATTTTTTAAATATTATCAGGAAAGGAAAAAATTAGATGTAGTACTCAGGAATATTTAATATGCTGAAAAATAGTGGTTATACGCGTAAAGTCTAGAATCAAATAAACCAATTTTTAAGAGTATTTGAATCTAATTCCTTCACACTATAAAAAACGCACACAGTAACGTTTCAATCAGCTATAAATGCCATAATGGTTACCGACAAGTGATTCCTCGTGTTGGCTGATAGACAGAAGTACAACTGAAGGAGGGATCCCGGCTTAACCCACCTACCCTGTTTTTTACAACTCGCCCATATATATAGACACATACAAAATAAAAATATTTTTTTAAACAAGAACTTAAAATAATCAAGCTTCAACGACAGATTATAATTTTCCAACACATTCAGAATTATGTAAAAAAAAAAAAAAAAAAAAAATCATCGTTTAATAAAGTTAAATATGATGGCTAAGTAAGCAAATTACAAAACACGTAACACATTTGAAAATTAAAGTTCAGCAATTATTATCAGTCATCAGAAAAATAACCGAATTCCTTTGTGCAACGCTATATATGATCTATAGATTTGAATATATACCAAATAGTATGCTAAACATTAGTTCATTTAAGAAACGCATTTTCACAGCTGAAAATTCCCCTTCAACATATTTCGCCAATAAACGGAAATGTATACATCTTTTTTGCAGCCCTGTATATGATTTACAGATTTTATACATACGAAGTAACTAAATTAGTTAAATATAAAAAACTCGTACCACAACAGATAACGAACTTCCAGCAATTATTGCTTATTTATACAGTACTATAAGCGAATCCTTTTGTTTCAACCCATAAATAAACGATTAAATTAATTCTATGCTCATCATGTTCTATAGTAAGCATCTTTTTGTACATTTCAGTGATGTGTATCAATTTCTATATGTTTGAAATAGTGTAATATCATTCCCATATACTACAAATGATTTTTCCCTACTGACCATTGAAATAGACCATAAAAAATCATTGATGAAAATCATAATTTTTCTAAAAAATAATCAGTTGATTAAAATAATGATTTAATCGTTGATTAAAATCGTTAACACCCTATTGCAGCCAAATGGCAAGCATTAGTTTTTGTTAATAACGATTGATTGACGATTTTTTTCCCTCAACCAACTGACGCTTTTTGCAATATTTTTCCACATTTGATTTAAGAATTTCACAATATTTTCCTTCTACTTAACAAATGGAGAATTTTGCAGCTTTTTCTTACAAACTTTCTTTGCAGTTATCCAAAATTTTCAGCCTAATAAAATATAAAATTATAACTAAAAATTAAATAAACAGCACATAAAGAAAAACTATAAAATTATTAATTTAGATATTTTAATTCCAATATTTCAATTGACTAAGGTTTAATGCAGTTTTATTTATTTTTTAAAATAAAATTATGTGATTTGTGTTTGGTTGCCGTTTTCTCTGAGACGGGAAAATTTAAGTTTACCTGTGACCCTGTAAGAGAGGGGGGGGGGGGGGGGTTACTGTTCCTGCTGACCACTAAAATTTTCAAATTAGTGGTCCGAATGAATTTTTGGTGTTCTCCGACCAGCGGACCACCAATCCAATGATTTCGAACATTGATTGATTTTTTAAATGCTGAAGATTTCCTTGTAAAAGAGATTTGAATTGATATACTGTTTATTTTTTTGATTAATTCCCCTGTGTGAAATTTGATTATTGTTATGTCTGCACAAGAAATATTTTATGTCTTAAAATATTTACTCTTTCATTTAAAATAGGTGGATAACTTAACCTTATGCTTGGATCTATTCCTGACTTGAAATCCTGATTCAGAACATACTAAGCTTCAAGAATTCTTTATATTTGATGACCTGAATAGTCAGAGAGTGTGCAGCACCCTCCTAAAACTCTCTGAGAGAAACTCTATGTAAAATGATATTATATTACAGTAAATATTAGTCTGACATACTATACATATAATTTAATGACTGTATAATTTGTATTTTCAATAAATGGAGCGGCATACCGCAAACCAACTTAAATGTGTTGCTATTTAATAGTGTCTGTAACCATTTCTTTTTCAGCTATTGCAAGGCTGCTGCTGGTGAATATTTTCCTTTTTTACGAGTACTGTTAAAAAATAAATAAATCGTCGTCATAGATTATCATTTAGGAATACTGAAAAAATACTTATATATGTAAGAATAATTAGTCGCTTGGTGGCGACACTGCTGTTATGAAATTAACCCTTCAAAGTAAATATTTAATATACTATAGAAATACATTGTGTATTTTAAAAAAGCTTTAAAGTTTAAAGTAATATTTTGTATTAGCTGATATTAGAGGTTAAATGGATTCTGCTACTTATAGCTGCATTTTTAATGCTGATTATTTCAGTATTTACGCATATACTTTGATTATGTATTCGTTATCTTTGTGCTTTATTTATTCAAATGTGTTATATTCATTATTGAATGTTAAACAGAAACAAATACTAAACTTTTTTTGTTGTTGTTTTATATTCAAATCAATTAATTTTGCATAATTGAGCTGTGTTGCAATATAAATTTTAAAAATATTTCTATTTTATTTTTTGTTTTGTGAAAATAAGGTAAAAATTTGAAAACTGTATAATATGAAAATTTCAGCATCTATAGATTCATAACAATTAAAGAAAAAAAAAACACATCATGAAAGTAGCAGCTTTATGCAAAAAACCTTTTCAAACTCGTGCAAAAATTAATATTGGTTGAAGAAATTTATTCAGCCATTGTTTAAATTAAAACAATAATAAAAACAGGGTATGTATTTAAATATAAAGAAGTTTTTTTTCTTTGTGAATAAGCAAACACTAAATGGACTATAAGTGTAACTGAGTGCGAAGAAATATTCCAAAATGTAAAAGGACAGAATGGTAATATTTGTGGTGAAAAAAATGCAATTATTTTGTGAAATTAGATCAAATTGGTTTACATTTGTTTTTTAAATATATTTCAAAGACAATAGAATTAATAATTAAAACTTAAATAATTTTCGGTTTAATGAAAACAAAAAAAAAAGTAAGCTTTCCTACTGCAAGATAATCTCGCATAATCTGAAATTTGGTTTATTACACCATAAAATGGTAAATTTAAAACCAAAGTGAGGGGAAAAAAGAAAGCTACAATCCGGTGTAACCATTCCACATAGAGATGAGAGAAATTCCTGAATCGTGATTCAAACTTTTAGCAAAAAATTGGAATAGAGAAAACCTTGAATTATGATTTAACCTTTCACCAGAAAATTGGATCTAAAAACAATCCTGATTCGTGGTCCAACCTTTTACCAGAAAAATTGATTAAAAAAAACTAAATTATGGTTCAAACTGTTACCAGAAAATTGGATTTAAAAAGAAAAATCTGATTTATGGTTAAACCTTTTATCAGAAAATTGGATTTAAAAAAATCCTGATTTATGGTTCAACCTTTCACCAGAAAATTGGATTTATAAAAAACCTGAATCATTGTTTAACATTTCACTAATATAATGGTATTTGAGAAAGCACCAATAAACTGGTAAAACTTATCGCCAATATCTTGGTTGCAGCTAAATTTCAGCGACTTTTCACCATTTTCTTAGTGAAACATCACACTTTATTTTTAACAGTGTATCGATAACATTTAAAAAAAAAAAATTAGGCATACTTTATAAACTTAGTACTGATACTTTACATTCATTATTGTTTCTATTCGCTTTTTTAATTTAACAAATAACCGTAAGATCTGATTCTGCTTATTACTGCTGTTGTTATAATGCTAATTTAATATGGAAATGATTTTGTACCTATTTGAATATCTACAGTGAAGCATCAGTCAGTTTTTTAATGCATAACATACAAATATTTCTGGCAATTGCTGTGGTATTACTGAAAAACACGTCAGGCCATATTACTTATTTTGATCGAAGAATTTTGACTTTACTGCAAATCTCTTGCACGGTTACAAAAAACTTTCTGGCGAGAATACAAAAACTGTTTTAGATACAACACTAAAAAATCATTTGTAATTTTTCTGACGATACTTTAATAAAGTTACCAAACATTTTTTGCTAAAGTATATGTAAAGTTTTGGGAGCAATACTAAAAAAATTCATAGTAAATGTACTATGAAATCCTTCGCAAATTTACAAAAAAATTTCATAGTCAATGTACTAAAAATTCCTTTGTAAGTGTACTAAAAAATCATTAGAAAATTCACAAAGTATTTTTTAGGAAACTACCTAAAAAAATCGTTAGTACCTTGACTAAATAATCCTAAGTAAATTTTCGAAAAATTCTTTAGTAAACTCCCTAAAAAATCGTTAGTAAGTTTACTGAACAATATTTAGTAAACTTACAAGGAATTCTTTGGAAAACTCTCTAAAAAATCCTTAGTACGTTTACTAAACTATCTTTGGAAAAATTACCACAAATTCTTTAGTAAACTCCCTAAAAAATCGCTAGTAAGTTTACTAAGAAATATTTAGTAAATTTACAAAAACTAATTAGAGAAACTCCCTTGAAAAACCGTTAAAAATTTACAGAACAATATTTAGTAAATTTACAAAAAAAAAAATTTTAGAAAACGCCCTAAAAATGGATAGTACGTTTACAACATATTCACCGATAAATTTACTAAAACTTATTTAGTAAACTCTCTAAACAAGCATTAGTAACCTCACTAAACAATATTTAGTAAATTTACAATAGTTTTTTGGGAAAACTCCCTAAAAAATCACTAGTACGCTTACTAAGCAATATTTAGTAACAGTTACTGAAGAAACTTCTGTAATTTTACATGATTATCTTATGTTGTGATTACATAAAAAGTTCTAGGCATCTCAGTTTCCTACAAAATTCTTAGTAACCTTACAAATTTTTTTTTACAGTGTGCAAGTACTTAGCGTGTTCTGTAACTCACTCCAATTTCGAGAATGGTGTCAAATTTCGTTAAATAAACTTATTTTTTTAAAGAATTGATTAAATAAAACTAGGCATATAAAATCCAGGAAACAAGTCGGTAAGTGTGATCGAAGCTTACAGAGTGGTTTTTGTTTAATAATCCCTTCAAAACACTTAAATATTCAAAAACGGCTTTTCAGACAACTGTAACAGGATATGTTTGAATATCTACAAAGCATATTTAATTACACGAATTATCTTTAGCTTTACTACCCCCCCCCCCCCCCCCCCCACACACACACACACTTAAAACGGCAAATAAATAAGCAAGTTGTTTTTATTAAATTTATCGGAACATGAAATGTAGTCGAGGAAAAAAATCGAATTTTAAAAAAGGAAGAAAAATGCTATAATTCAGTAAAATAGAATCTGTTGATGGTCAAATTTATTCCGGGAAAGCTAGTAAACAGGAACGCTGCTTTTTCAAAATTTAGTGTCGTCCCCGATGAAAAAAATTATATATGTATTTAAATATAAATAATACAGTAAGATAAAAAATATTTCAGTTTTAAGACATAAAACACACGCTTTTATTTTATATAAAATGTCGTCTTTCGCATCCCCTGAAGAATTCCTCATTTACGATCCAGTCTTAAACAACATCTAGAGTAAAGTATGCATATGACGTCACTATCGCTGAATAATACACAAATCCAAAAAAAAAAAAAAAATCCGATGTCGTCAGTCAAAAAACTAAAAAAAAAAAAAAATAAAGATAAAAAAAGCAATTTAACAAATTACAACGACTATTTGGAAAATGATTTTTTCAAAGACTAAAATTTAAGACATAAAAAATCGCACGTGTATTCTGATCCTACATTACGTACGACATGGATTAAACGATAACATTCCTGGACCCATAATGAACAAATTTTAAAAGAAATTTCAGTTTTACAATTTTCGGTACTGTAAATTTTTAAACTTCTACGGAGCTGGTCATACATTACGTACGCCATGAATTAAAGATTAATAGTGTTATTACACTTAAAATTGCAAGCAAGAAAAATCGCCTGCGACTCGTGAGATTTCCTAGGAAGCTTACGTAATAGCCAAGCATTTCATTGGCTGTTCGGGAAAAGGCTTTTCTACCATCAGATTTCCAAAAAAATATCACGACCAATTTTAAATAAAATTTCATTCTTAAACTTCTAAACATCCGACAATATTACTTTTTATACCGTCGGATAGAGAAAAAAATGTACTTTTAAATGCAATTTGTTTGAAAGCTGTATCTCAATTTGTTTCTGATTTATTATTTTTTTTGTATTTTTTATTATTTTTTTTGTCATAGTGGCAATACTCTGTTGTAGAGGTCTGCACGGGCCCGGGCTTAGCCCGAGGCCCGTACCCGGCCCGGCCCGCGGGCCGGCGGAATGGAGGAGAATTTTCAAACGGGCCGGGCCGGCAGAATTAGGACAATTTTCAACGGGCCGGGCCGACAGACAAAATTAACGGGCCGGCAAAAAAATTGAACGGGCCTGCAGGGCCGGGGCGGGACGATAAAAAAAATTAATCGGGCCTATCGGCCCGATATAAGAATTTGAGAGGAGCAGATAAAATACGAGGTCATTTCCAATGAATATGACTTTTTCGAGAAGTATAAATGTGCGTTACGAGCCGATGCGAGCTTAACAACATCAATACAGAAATGTAACATGCCCATCGTAGAGATCGGCATCGTACAGTTACATGATGCCTGATCCCGGGTTTAATTTTTGCGGCAGACTTGTGCCGGGACGGAACTGGTCTTAATCGTTCTCAGGATGTGTAGGACAGGCATTATGTTTTGTAAAAGTATTAATAGCGATAATGAACTTCTGTTAACAGTATATTTGGAAATGTACCTTAAGGTGGTTCTCATATTTACTGCTCAACAATGCGAAACTCTGAGACACATTGACTCATTTTTAACTATAAAGGCATAAAATTGACAGGCCTGAGTATTGAAGGCATTTGGGATAGAATAGCGTTTCCATTTTCCATAAATTACGTACAGAGATAACAGAGGCTCTTGTCACGTGACTGTACGTTTTCTCCTTTCCTGTGCTATCGCTTCCGGAAATTCGATTCAAAACGCTAACTTTAGCAGTATTTTCTGAAAGATATGTTACTTTTATCTAAGAAAAAAACGGCATTTACATGGTTTCTGAATAAGAATACCTGACAATCTCATGCGTTTCCAAAAAGAAATGAATTCATAAATGTATCAAAATGTAGCTCCTTTGAATTTGAGAAAAGCCTTAAAAATGACAGAAATATTTTCACAAATCTACCTTTTAATATAAGCTTCTAAAGTTATCATGTTTTTTAACCCTTCATTCTAAACTACAATAATCTTTTAATCTACAATAATCTCTTATTTAAATTTTGAAATGTCTGTAGAGACGTTGACTAAAGCACTGTAAGTAATCGTTAACGTTTACTATTGTGAGTTTTCTATTTTGCAAACACATAGTAATTTAAAATATACTGTAAAATGTTCCCATAAATATGCATGTAGTATTCATTAAAAGAATCTTAATTGTATGTCGAGAAAAAACGGAATTTTTTGTAGAAATTTAGTCGGGCCGGGCCTGTTTTCACTGATTTTTGTACGTGCCGGGCCGGGCCGAGAACGGTAAAAATGTAAACGGGCCGGGCCGGGCTCGGGCCGAACTTTCAATTTTTACACCGGGCTGGGCAAAAATAGCTTTCCTTCGGGCCGGGCCCGGGCCTGGAAATTCCGGTCCGTGCAGACCTCTACTCTGTTGTCCATCGTTGTTGAAACCAAAGGGAAATACAGATTACTGTATATAACAATCAGATAACGAATAAATTGCGGATTGAACCAATGAAAACGTTCATATATGCTTTTGACTTCCTACCCTGACGAGAACAATAACCATTTTTCCAAATGATTAAAAATAAAAAAATAGTTTATAATAGCTCCATGTTTTATCAGAAATCATTCATTTATATTTTTTCAAAATAGCGCGTATTTTCATTACATTTTTTTTCAGTAGTTATTGGAAAATTGCAACAATAAGATATAATTACTATGTTTTTCTTTACTTTCTACAGAAATGGAGTATTTGAGTTGCCAAAATTAAACAAATGACGCAAAAAGCTACAACAAAATTAATATCTCAAATATAAGCTGAGATGCAGTTTTCAAACAAATTGCATTAAAATGTACTTTTTTCTCCCAATACGACGGTACCTATACTATTAAAATCTGTGCGCGTATGTTTGTAACCACAAAAACTCGGAAACCAAAGGGCGCAGGGCTACGAAAATTTGCACACGGGTTGCTGGTAGCAGGTCCATGAACGATTGCGGCAAAAAATTCGAAAATTTTAAATAGATTTTTTCTATTTTTATTTTATATTTTTGACGAATTTTTGCTTTTTTATGTTCAATCCGTAATCGCGCGACTACAGACCAACTCTAAATGTTTACTGCAATGTGAGATATACATATTACGTAGGCCACGCTGCAATAGTAAGAAGATGTAGCGGGCATTACGATAATTCTTTTACCTCGCATGCAAATAATTAGAGATTATTTAATTGCGCTTAATTATTACCTTATTTTAAAAATAAAGAAAACTTTTTATCACGAACATCAACAAAAAATTTTATTATATTTATTCCCTTATTCCAAAGATATCATTTTTTAACGTCTGCTGCCATAGCAACGTAATAAATTAAATTTCATTTAAAAAAAATGCACAGTAGTAGAAAAATATTTTTCTAGATGTATTTATTATGTACTCCACGCTTCAATGAACGATATGTTTCGGCACCAGAGGCAATGTGGCGACTTCTTGAAAAGCCCATGCAGGACAAGTCCCATGTTATTATCAGATTGCGGGTGGCAATATATTGAAACGTGAAGCTTTTGAAAGAGCAAGAAATAAAGACACCATGTTCACTGCTTGGTTTTTACTTAAAAGTTCAGCAAACATCTATCTCTATACAGAAATTCCAAAGCACTTTGTATGGAAATGTAATGTGTGGAAAAGGCGTGTTACATTAGGTGACTTCATAGTATCAGGATGTATTCTGTAAGCCCAAAGGATATTGAGCGATTCCATTTTCGTATGCTGCTTTGTCATGTTCCCGGTGCCTGCCTTTCGAGGAGTTAAGGACGTATGAAATACTATCCATGAAACATTATAGGGTGCATGCCCGGCCAGAAATTTATTATAAAATAATGTTGAATGGCAACATTGTTTAACTGAAGTATGTGGTTTTGAAATTCCACCCAAACTATGAAAACTGTTTTCGTTCATATGTCTCTTTGGAAAACCAAATTTACCGATTCAATTATGGGAACAGTTTAAGTCAGAACTCTCAGAAGATTTTGTTCGCCATCTGACGCTACAGGATCGTAGAGACAGAGCCCTTCAAGACATAGCCAATCATCTACGCATACACAACGTGACACTTCAGAACCTTGAATTACCTGAACCCTCAAACCTGGAGAACTCGATGGAATGCGATGTCTCTGATTTACAAGAAGAAAGAGCAGAAGGGAAATGATTGTTAAACATGCTAAATCCGGAACAACGTATAATTTTTGATGATGTTATTGAAAGTATTCAAAATAATGATGCTACTGTCGCTAACGTTTCCTTTGTCAATGCTTTTGCGGGATGAGGAAAAACGTTCCTATTCAATGCTTTGCTGCATTACGTCAGAGGATTGGGACATACTGCTATTCCCGTTGCATGGACAGGCATCGCATCAATATTATTGCAAGCTGGAAGTACTGCAGATTCTCAGTTTAAAATACTAGTCCCCATATTGGATAATTCATCTTCAAAAATTCTGCAAAATACATCTGAAGGAAGATTACTGAAAATGGCTAAGCTCATTATATGGGATGAATGTACAATGGCACCTATTCATGCTTTGAATGCTGTTGATAGACTTCTGCAAGATTTGGATGGCAATGATGTTCCATTTTTGGGCAAAGTGTTTATTCTTGGAGGTGACTGGAGGCGGATTTTACTGTGGTTATACATGCATAAGAAAAAAAACCACTCATTTTTGAAAGTTGTATCAAGAATTCTTCTCTCTAACCAACATTTTGACAGTACAATCTGGTTACAAATATGCGAACGGAGACGGAGGATCTTAATTTCGTGGAATGGCTCATTCGCCAGAGGGCTGGTCGGTTGACTAATGATTATGAACTCGGAGAAGATATTATTGAAGTACCTCCAGAATGTTTAGTGCAGTATTCTATAGTGCATGATATTTTTGGTTCGCCTGAAACTGATCTCGATCATCTTTCGGAAAGAGCCATTTTGTGTCCCAAGAATGAGGATTCTTTGAGATTGAATGAGGAGGTTTTACGAAAAGTACTTGGCGAAGTGAAAGCTAATTTTACTGCTGACACAATACTTTGTGATGATGAAGAAGAACAAAACAATTTTCAAATGGATTTCATCAATAGTTTAACACCTTCTGGAATGCCACCACATCAGTTAAATCTTAAAGAAGGCGTTATTTTTATGTTGCATAGAAACATGAATCCGTCCAGTGGCCTCTGTAGTGGAACACGTTTAATAGTCAAAAGATTGTCGCAAAAAGTTATAAATGCAGAAGGAGAGGCCCTCGTGTTTTCATACCGATAATCGTGCTTACACCATCGGATACCAGTTTACCTTTCCAGTTACGCGCCATCAGTTTCCACTTAGGATCGCTTTTGTTGTGACTATCAATATATCTTAGGGTTAATATTGAAAAAAGTTGGAATCTATTTGCCCCATTCATATTTTTTACATGGGATGTTGTGTGTAGCCTTTTTAAGAGCAACTTCTAGAGGATGTGTACGTGTTTGGGTCAGGAACGGACCAAAACAAGGAAAACTTTTTTCACAGTCTGATAAGGCATTTACACAAATTTAATTCAAATTTAAAAAAAAAAAATTCCGTGAAGTTTTATCTTAAGTCACAACTATTTTGCTGTATTGTAAAAAACAAAGAAACAAACAAAATCGAGTCTACTGCACTTTACCTCATGGATGACGTCGAAAACAATGCAAAGATTTTTTTTATTTTAAATGAATTTTTTTCAATTTTTTCAGAAGCTCTAGCGGGTATTACGATAATTCTTTTACCTCACATGCAAATAATTAGAGATTATTTAATTGAACTTAATTATTACATTTTTTTAAATAAAGAAAAACATTTTCTCACAAGCATCATCAAAACTTTTTATTCCCGCATTCCAAAGATATTGTTTTATCCTCTGCTGCCATAGTAAAATGATAAATTAAAAATTTCATAAAAATGCACAGTAGTAGAAAAATATTTTTTAAATCGAATAGTTATTTTTAATTTTGGTTTTAGAATTAAATTCATGAAACCCCGTGCGTAGAACGGGTTAAACAGCTAGTCTATACTATTAAAATCTGTGCGCGTATGTTTGTAAGCACAAAATCTCGGAAACCAAAAGGCGCAGGTCTACAAACTTTTGCACACGGTTTGCTGGTAGGAGACCCATGAACGATTGGGGCAAAAAATTTGAACATTTTAAACAGATTTTTTTCTATTTTATTTTCTATTTTTGACTAATTTTTGCCTTTTGTTATGTTCAATCCGTAATCGCGCGGCTTCAAACCAGTCCTAAATGCTTACTGCAATATAAGATATACATATTACGTAGGCCACGCTGCAATAGTAATAAGATGTAGCGGGTATTACGATAATTCTTTTAGCTCCCATGCAAATAATTGCCTGAGCGAAGCGAAGGCTAATACTCAGCGACACATACAGCTACGATGGATATTAATACCATGCCCTACTAAATAAAAAGCCTAATAAAAACCTTTCGTCAAGCATAACTCAAAAATTTTTTGTCGAATTTCGTTTTTGATTGCACCAGAAGGTACCTATGAGGTTCGCCTACTGAATGCACCTACTATGAAAAATAAGTTCCAAACCGTTTAAAAATTATATAGAAAAAACTGATAAAAAAGCACAATTTATCTGCATACGTCATAGAAATTTGTTGTGTGTCACTTTCACCGGTTGATGTTTTCGTAGACAACTGGTTTGAACACATGGAGCAAATAAAAAAAATACACAAGCAGTAATATTGAAGTGCCATAAAACATATCAAACAGGAAAATAAATCTGTTTGTTTTTCATTTAAAAGAAAAAAAGGCATAAAAACTTTGATTTGAGATTTTGCGATAATCTCTCAATAGCATTTTTTATTCGCCAAAAGCATATTTTATGTTTCGCGTGTGAAAATTAGAAACAATTATATGATGTGTAATAAAATATTTTGCATTGTAGCCTTATTTCTTCTTATTTTCTTTTTTTTTACATGCTTTCTTTTAACTTACAAATAACTTACAATACATATTTGTCTGTGGCACGCAAATGTTGTGATTCATTTTCCACCCACTGTTGACATAGAGTTTTGAAATTTGGAATATATATGTATTCCTAAGGGCAATATATGAATTGGACAAAGATTTTTTTTTTTAAATTCGATCACTAAGGGGGCAACGGGGGGAGGGGGTGAATTACTTAATAATTACGTTTGATTTTCTATAGAGAAATCTGCATTAGCTTCAACAATGAGTATTTGTTGAAAAGTACTAATGACAGGGTTACCACGATATCGCCAAACTTTGGCCAACGTGGCAAAATATCGCCAAAAAAGTTTCTATATATGACAAAGAAGTTTTGCGACAAAAAAGTTTCTATATATGAAGCCAAAAAAAAAACAAAGAAGCTTGAATATGATTTGTATCGTATTTATCGTTCATTTATAGGGTCACATAAAAAATTTCGGATACAGTTCTGGTCTATTAGGGATGATTGCTGAAGAGCATTTTCGATTATGGTGTGCGTTTTAACGTTAAGTAAATTTGTGCTTAATAAGTAGTGCTTAAATATTGTATAGACCATGTACAGGGATACACAAATGAATTCGTAAGTATAAATGAAAATGAGCGCGCGCAAATTGCTTCAGTGTTTTTTTTTTTTTTTTTTTTTTTTTTGAGTTATGTATTTCCCAGACCAATTACATTTAGTATACTAACAAATGTTTGCAGAATTTAAATAGAACCATATACAGGACTCCACAGAAACTGGATATATGGTGCACACTATGCATACTAATCCCCGGAAATGTGATATGAGCAGTTTTAAGAGGGTTTTTTGTCTGCATTAAATTTAAATGTTATAGACGACGCGTAAAAATCTTCACGTAATATACAGGGCTGTAGAAAATAATTAATGTACGTTTCCGTCTATTGGTAGAATTTACTAAAGGACATTAACACAATTAATTGATAATTACCAGAATAAATTACCAGAAAAATTACCAGAATAAGTATCTCATGAGATTTTCAGAATACCATTACATAACAAGGGGTTTAATTTAACGCTTCTAATGTCAGAAACCTTCGAAATATTTTTTCGTTTTATAAATGTTTATGTAATTTCAAAACTTTAAATTTCGTTTTTTATAGAAAGATTAATATTACTCAAAGGGTGCTAAACACAATGAATTGTAGAGCTGACGTTGAGGCTCCTGATCTGCAGATTTACTAGTTGCCGAAACGTCAGTGAAGGCTTACTGTGGAGACACGAAAAGTTTTGATTTCCGTTTGTCTGTCTGTCTGTCTGTCTGTTCCGCGATAACTGCCGCAAAAAGCACCCGATCAGCTTGAAGTTAATTGGGCATATTCGTGAGATACCCGGACGTAGCTGTATAGTTTTTGGTTACATTTGGTTCATTCGTTCGGAAAATATGGAAGATTTTATTTTTCTTTATAATGCTTTTCAAAAAAAAAACTCTTCACAGCTTATTTTAACACATTAGCGACGGGAAACGAGAATTCTCGTTTTTATTCAGAATACGTCATTGGCTAAGGGAGTGACTTCTACCTTACAGAAAAGACATTTATATTGTGTTGTCCATATTTTTTATAGATTGTAAGACATTATATATTACATCCGTACATTGAAAGATATTTAATGCTGCATAAACATGAAAAACATATTTCAGAAACCAATTTCCGAGACACTTTCAGAAGAGGGAGGAGCTTCTACTGTTTTTAAACCCAGATTGAATTAAATTGCCTGTCGTCAGTGTGTTAATTGTGTTGCACTAATTCAAACATTATGAAATTAAATTACATTACTGTGGTTGACTACAAGAAGCTTCAATATGATTTGTATCGTATTTATCGTTCATTTATAGGGTCACATAAAAAATTTCGGATACAGTTCTGGTCTATTAGGGATGATTGCTGAAGAGCATTTTCGATTATGGTGTGCGTTTTAACGTTAAGTAAATTTGTGCTTAATAAGTAGTGCTTAAATATTGTATAGACCATGTACAGGGATACACAAATGAATTCGTAAGTATAAATGAAAATGAGCGCGCGCAAATTGCTTCAGTGTTTTTTTTTTTTTTTTTTTTTTTTTTTTTTTTTTTTTTTTTTTTTTTTTGAGTTATGTATTTCCCAGCCCAATTACATTTAGTATACTAACAAATGTTTGCAGAATTTAAATAGAACCATATACAGGACTCCACAGAAACTGGATATATGGTGCACACTATGCATACTAATCCCCGGAAATGTGATATGAGCAGTTTTAAGAGGGTTTTTTGTCTGCATTAAATTTAAATGTTATAGACGACGCGTAAAAATCTTCACGTAATATACAGGGCTGTAAATAATTAATGTACGTTTCCGTCTATTGGTAGAATTTACTAAAGGACATTAACACAATTAATTGATAATTACAAATGTAAATTAAATTACACTACGAAGGGGTTCAGGGGGGGCAGAGCCCCCCTGAAGAAATCTACTTTATTATCTAAAAATTACCAGAATAAGTAGCTCATGAGATTTTCAGAATACCATTACATAACAGGTGGTTTAATTTAAAGCTTCTAATGTCAGAAACCTTCGAAATATTTTTTCGTTTTATAAATGTTTATGTAATTTCAAAACTTTAAATTTCGTTTTTTGTAGAAAGATTAATATTACTCAAAGGGCGCTAAACACAATGAATTGTAGAGCTGACGTTGAGGTTCCTGATCTGCAGATTTACTAGTTTAGAAAATATTTTGAAACTTTTATGCTCAAATCAGTATTCATTTGCAGTTTTGAATTTTTTAGAAACCATCTTCTTACATCTTAAAATTAACCATCATGACAAATTCAAAGTCCTACCACCTCTCTCAACAGAAAGGGCTATGTTGAAATAGGAATTGTCATTATTAATTTGCCAACATTAATTTTGAAATTGGTTTGTTATTTCCTAATATTCCACAGAAACGTAATTTAGAAAGCTTTTAAAGTCCTTTTTTAGAGCGTCTGTTGTTCCTGTGAATCCCAGGTGGTAGAATCATCGGCATAAAATATAGCCTGTGTAGGATCAGAGACTGTTAGCATTGATTTGTAACTATTACTTTTCTATTTGGTTTATATTTCCTGAAATAGCGTAAAAATCGTAATTTAGGACTTTTTTAGAATGCTTTTCGCACCTCCCCTTCACTTCACCCCTTTTTAATTCGAATTTATTTTCGACAGTCCTTCGAGGGCATTCATATTTTATAAGTAACTACCATGCCATATTTAAAGTTTCTAGCCTTTTCAGTATCACAGAAATCACAATTTAGAAAGTTTTTAGCTACTGCAACCCTCTAGTGGTAGTGACACAGACATAAAATATAGCTTATGTTTGAGCAGGTTCTATCATCAACAATTTGTTGTCATTACTTTTTTAATCGGTTTCGTATTTGAAAAGATTACATAAAAATTGTAATTTATAACGCTTTTCGCTCACTTCATCTTTTTAAATTTGAAATTTTCTTTCGACAGTTCATAGAAAGCAGTTGCATCTTGTAAGTAAATAACATGCCATACTTCAAAGTGTTAGACCCTTCACTTATGCAAAAAACGCAAATTAGAACATGTTTTGCTTTTGCAACCCTCAGATGGTAGTGACAGCAACATAAAATATAACCTGTGTTATAGCAGGACTGTCACCATTGATTTGCAACCATTACTTTTGAAATATTTTTTTAATTTACTGAGATTGAGTAGAAATCACAATTTAGAACGTTTTTAAAACGCTTTTCGCGCATTTTCACCCCTTTTTAAATTTCCAATTTTTTCGAAACTGTTCTTAAAGATCATTTATATGTAATACATATATACCTTGCCTAATTTTAAGTTGCTAGCCCCTACCGATCACAAAAATCGAAATTTGGAACGCTTTTTTGCTTCTGCAACGTCTAGGTGATAGTGATACCGACTTAAAATAGCTTCTATGTTAGAGCAGAGGCTGTCAGCATCAATTTCTTAACATTACTTTTGAAATCAGTTTGATTCTTCCTGAGATATTGGTGACAAATCGGCATTTAGAACGTTTTTAGAACGCTTTTCCCTCATTTTTCTCATGCATCTCCTCTGGGTTAGTGGAAACAGATATAAAATATAGCCTATCTTGGAGCAAGATTTGTCACCATTATTTTAACACCATTATATTTCAAATCGGTTCAGTATTTCCTGAGATTGCATAGAAAATGCAATTTAGAACGTTTTTTACAACGCTTTTTGCGCATTTGTCCCCCCCCCCCTTTTAAATTTTGATTTTTTTAGGAAATGTCCTTAGAGATCATTGATATCTTATAACTAACTACCATTCTAAATTTCACGATTCAAGGCCCTTCCGTCACGCAAAAACCGCAATTTACAACGTTTTTCTCCTGCACGCCCTTTGGGGTAGTGGCACCGACATAAAATATAGACTATGTTGGAGCAAGGATTTTCACCATCATTTTGACGCCATTATTTTTTAAATCGGTTTGGTATTTCCTGAGATTGTGTAGAAACTACCATTTAGAACGTTTTCTAGAACGCTTTTCGCGCATTTTCACCCCTTTTAAATTTCGAATTGTTTAAGAACTGTTCTTAGAAATCCTTTATATCTAATAAGTAGCTGATACTTCAAATTTCATATTTCTAGGTCCTTCAGTAACACATAAATTGCATTTTTAGAACGTTTTTCGCTCCTACACCCCCTTTGGGGTAGTGGCACCGACATAAAACATAGCCTATCTTGGAGCAAACGTTGTCACTATCATTTTGACACCAATATTTTTTAAATCGGTTTGGTATTTCCTGGGAGTATGTAGAAACTACCATTTAGAACGTTTTTAGAACGCTTTTTGTGCATTTTGACCCCTTTTAAATTTCGAATTGTTTAAGAACTGTTCTTAGACATCATTTATATCTTATAAGTAACTAATATTCCAAATTTCAAATTTCTAGGCATTTCAGTAACGCAAAAACCGCATTTTTAGAACGTTTTTTGCTCCTGCACTCCCTTTGGGGTAGTGGCAACGACATAAGATATAGCCTATGTTCTAAGTTGGGCGAACACCATCATTTTGATACCATTACTTTTGGAATCGGTTCGGTAGTTCCTGAACTTATCTCCGACAAATAAACAATTTTTTCCTCTTTATAATATCAGTATAGATTTAAAAATGCATCTGCTAACCTGTATTAGATAAGTTATTTATTTTGTATATAATCTAACATATAAAAATGAAAAATTGTCTATCAGTCTGTTTGTAGTTCTATACCAATCGACAGTTTGGAAGCCAAAATTGTGAAAAGATACGTACATGTGTATTAAAAGACGGCCGGGGCAACTAAAGTAATCCGGAATCAAAATAAATTATATTTAATTTTTTATTAATAAAAATCCACTAATTTAACAGCAATTTCTTATCAAATTTAAACATTTTTCGTTATAGCAGTTGCCAACAATTAAAATACACAATAAAATTCTTACTACAATAATTAATTTTCTACTGCAAGATTTCCACGGGAAAAATGAAAATGAAATAAATAGTTTGCCGAATTTAAAAAAAGGTGAATATTACGTCATAACTTTTCTATTACAAGATATTCACATGAAAAATGAAAATGAAATAAATAGTTTGACGAATTTAAATGAAAGTGAATATAACTACATAACTTTTCTATTTCAAGGTTTCCACGTGAAATAGGAAAATATTACGTCATATTGAAAATATAAAGGACGTGGTGAATATAGTATAACGTCATATGAGTGTGAAAAAACTTATTGAAGCATGATAAAAACCCGATTATGGAAATATTGGCGTATTTTAACATTATTGTTCCAATGATAAATTGATATAAGTTCATTTATAGCTGTATTCTTTTGCGTCTGTTATATACATTTATACATTTTTATATTGTGTTTTCATTTGATTCAAGCGTACAACACTTCGTCTGCTTTTTTAAATGTTTGTTTATGTTGTATGCTAAATTTTGAAATTGATTTTTCAGAACAAACATCCTTCAAATTCTGGGCAACGCCGGGCACTTTAGTTTGTAACAGATAAATAGCTTTTGTATCTCTATATCTAATGCTAATATTATAAAGTGTTATAATATTATAAGGTGTACAATATTATTAATGTTTGTACATTTGTGAGGTGTTTTTTCTGAAACTACATAGCCAACTTAAAAAAATGTTGGTGGCCATCTCTGCTCCGAAAAAAGACTGTTTTTTATGTCAGTGCAACAGCCTACATCGCTGCATGAGCAAAAAAGTTCTAAAATTGCGATTTCTGTGACATTGATTGGGTTAGAAACTTTAAATTCGGTGTGGTGGTTTCATTTAAGATGTAAATACTCGTTATGAACGCTCTCTAAAAGGTTCGAAAATTCAATTTGACAGATAAACGCAAAAATTTCTAGAAATGTTCTAAATTATGATTTATTTGGAATACCGACATTTCCGGGATACTGTTGGGGTTAGAAACTAGAACTTTGGCATTGCAGTAATTTATAAGATGCGAATGCTCGTTGGAGAACGAATTCTGAAAAATCAAAAGACTAAAAAAAGCGGAAAAAGATCTAAAGATGATCTAAGTGACAAAGTACATGGAATTGTTATTAATATAAACATGAAAATTGACATGGCTGTATTTATCATGACGTAAATTCTCACAATAGAACAATTTCTAAAAATGTCGCTATATAAAACACTGCAGAAACAAAAAACTTTCGAAAATTTTCTATTTCTGTGTTACTGCTGAGCTCAAAAACTTGAAATTTTGCTACGGGTTTGTTTTAAAATATAAAATTGTGTCTGTGAATGGTTTCTAAAAAAATTAAAATTTAAAAAGATGAAATGAACGGAAAGCGATCTCAATTACCATTAATTTGGAATTATTAGGCATACAACTTTAAATATTTCATAATGCTGGATTTCCTCCACAAAAGATGCAATTTAAATGCAACAAAAATGATGGATACCCGTCTAGCATTAAATAAATTGTCTAAATATTGAATAAAGACCTGTATGAAACAGTGAGTAGGTTAACCGAAAGTACTTGTAAAAGTTTTCCTTCTCTAGGCTCTTCTTTCTCTCGCCAAGGCCACTAACAGAGGGAAGTGCCGTTTTAAATGTGATATGAATTTTTTTCTGATTCATTTTTCTAGACATTTTATCATAAGGTCATATTCTCAATTGTCATTAGTAGATTTTTTATATATGAACTTATCCTGGTGAAATTTCATAATCGGGTTCATATTGGCGTATTTTAGCTTGCATGATTTGCTGAAAAAAATATGTATGGATTTGTAAATTACTTCAAAAGACTGACAGCTCAAATGTTATGCAGACGATATATTCAGATCTTGTGTCACACTTTATGTTGCAATCATTGCCGATTTCTTTTATTTAATACATACTAAATACAGCTTAACTTATGCAGAATATGTTTGAAAACAAAACAGTACAGCGTATGTAGTGGCCAGCATACACTCATCATTTAAATCCGATCGAGCATATCTAAAACACACTCTAACGACGCATTGCATGACACTGTTGTTGTGTTCGGTACTTTGATACTATATCCGATTTCGAAGAGAGAATTATTTATCTCTTATCGACAACCTCATTGCATCCGTGGAAAACAGATATTGTTCATTAACAATTCCGGGGGAGCACACACCATATAAAGTATAGTCCATTCTTTACAAAGATCATATATTTGTCATTTAAAGTTATTCAAATTGATGCGGAGCGTTTGATTATACTCTTGACATCATTTTATACAGTTAAAATTCAGATACAAGATGATTTAGTGTTTCATTTCCTATTTTACTTTTAATATAATGCCTACTTTCAATTTTATATCCATGCTGTCTTGCATGGTTTGCTTTCCCATATTTTTAAACAGTGTATACGAATTTATATATAAGATTTTGTAATTCTATGATACGTTTATTTTCATCATTTCAATTTATCGCAGTATATGGACAATTAAAGATAACATCTCATTTTCTTTGCTTCCATATGTTATTATTAAATCTATGTTCTTAGCAATACCGCTCAGACTGATCCCTCTTAGGCAAGTCCTAGTTAGAGATTATTTAATTGCGCTTAATTATTACCTTATTTTAACTTTTATTCTATTTATACCCTTATTCCAAATATATCATTTTACAAGGTCTGCTGCTGAAGAGAAACTTTTTCTCTGCTCCCATAGCAACGAATGACGCGCGATGCGCGCGCATCCTACCTTAGAATGCGACTCCGTTTTGTTGTGGCTGGAACGATACGAAGCGATTTTTTTTATTTTAAAAGCATGATCGCTGTAATTTTTTACAGTTTGTTGATGAGGCTAAGCCTCCTTTTTTTCGAAGAACCAGATCAAGTGTGTGAGAATTTTTATTGTATATATGTATAGAACCATGCATCTGTAAATATTCATCAAAATAATTAAAGAAAAGAATCCAGAAAGCACTGTCTTTGAAATTTTCTTCAAGGTGCATCACGCCGGAAAAGAAAGAAAAAAAAAGTATTTGTTACTTTTTTAATGTCTTCAAAACACAAATAGAGCATAGTAAGTGATAAGAAGACAGCAAAGGTAAGATAAGTTTTTCATATTTTATTTCGAAATGTCTGATTTAGAAAAGTTGAAAAAGAACCGTACAGTTTTGAGAACAGCAGTAACAAAGCTGATTAATAATATAGAAAATCTTATGAAAGATAGTCCAATAAATTTTGATAATTTAGAAGAATTATTTATTCAGTTAGACACTAAAGCAGAATTATTGAAGTCAGTTGACGAGAAAATTGAGCCCCTTTTAGGGTTAGACGACTATGAAACTGAAATCAATTCTGTTTATGATTACGTGGATAAAATATCAGTTGCAAAATTTCGGGTGAAGAAAAAATTAACCGAAAACAAAAAAAAATGTTAATGTTGATTTAAATAACAGTCAAGATTTAAAATCGAATGTGATTAATGATAAAAACTCAGTTGTTAAATTGTCAAAACTCAATATACAAAAATTCTATGGCGACTGTACGCAATTTATTTCATTTTTTAATACCTTTAAAAATACAATTCACGAAAATAAATCGCTTTCGAAAATTGAAAAATTTCATTATTTGAAGAGTTATTTATCTGGAGCTGCGGCTAATGCTGTAGAAGGTTTTGAAATATCAGAAGCTAATTATGACGCAGAATTGAAAGTTTTAGAATCGCGTTATGGTCAAAAAGACGTGATAATTAATCATCACCTGAACAAGCTTCTTAATGTATCCCCTGTTTATAAGGCTAACGAAATTCAAAAATTGAAAAAATTGCAGAGTGATATAGAAATAAATGTTCGATGTTTGTCCACATTAGGACTCGAACCAGCAAATTATGGCTCCATGCTTATCGCCGTAATTTTAAAATTAATACCGGCAGAATTAGCTTTGGAATATAATAGACAAAATGTAGATAATTTAACACATTCAGATATACATAAATTATTCGATTTTCTGCACGCTGAAATAAAAAGCAGAGAACACACATTTTTTTCGAGAATGAAAGCATTTGAAAATAATAAAACAAAAATCAAGAGTCAAACAACAAAATCTGAATTTGAATCTACTTGTGAATTTATGAACATTTCGAATGATAAATCGACTTCAGATAGGCAGCTGGCTCATTGTATTTTTTGCAACGATAGTAAACATTCATCTGATTTGTGTGAGGCTGTTGATGTAAACACTAAAAGAAATTTGTTGAAATCTCAAGGAAGATGTTACATTTGCTTAGGCAGGAAACACGTTATCAAAAATTGTAACTCTAAAACTAGTTGCAAGAACTGTTCAGGCAGACATAATCAAACGATATGCCTAAAATCTAAATTAATAAAAGAAGTAACTACACCCGAATTAAAAGGTAATGAAAGTGAAACTAGGGAAAAAGTGATTTCGGCTATTTCCTCTACAGAAAATAATAAAATTCTTCTACAAACTTGTTGTGTAAAAATAAAATCAAACTGAAAACAATCTCTAATTAGGTTACTTTTAGATTGTGGGAGCATGCGAACCTTTATATCTGAAGAAATAGCAAATAAATTGAATTTACAGGCAATAAGAAAAGAAAAATTGTCGGTTTTTACATTTGGAAATAAGAACCCCATTGAAAAAACCTTTGAAGTAGTTAAACTAACTATTGAAAATAAAAATGTACCTAATTCAAAATTAGATATAGAAGCGCTAGTCACCAATCAAATATCAGCTACTGAAATCCCCCCACCTGAAATCAATGATTTGATGAAAAGTAAACAATTTGAAAATTTAACCCTTGCGGATACACCCACATCCAAAGAACCCATTACATTACTTATAGGTGCTGACTATTATTATGAGATTGTTACTGGAAATATAAAACATTTGAATAAAAAATTAGTAGCTGTCGACACCATTTTTGGTTGGTGTCTATAGGGAAAAACAACTGACAGTTATACGCCCTTAGCATTTAATGTAATAGTAGAAATTTTTTTTATTTCTGAACAGATTGAAAAATTCTGGAATATCGAATCATCTGGCCTTTTTAATACTAAACATGATTCAGATTTTTCAAAAAACAACGTTATGGAGCAGTTTGAGTCAGAAATTAAATACAATGATAAGCGATATACAGTTCGATTTCCGTGGAAACTTGAAAGGGAACGTTTAAATGACAATCGGAAAATTGCAGAATATAGATTTTTTAAACTCAAACAAAGATTGATTAAAAACTCTGAATTATTTTTTGAGTATAAGGAGGTGTTAGCAGATTATTTGAAACAAGGTATTATTGAGTTAGTTACAGAGCCTGAAGAAAAACAAAATGTAACTTTTTATTTACCTCATCGAGAAATAATTAGAACTGATAGGACAACGAGCAGATTACGCATAGTTTTCGATGCCTCTGCTCATGACACAGGCTCACTGTCTTTGAATAATTGCCTGCATGTAGGTCCAAATTTGTATCCTGAAATATTTGATGTTTTGTTACGGTTTAGATTTAATCCCATAGCTTTTACAACTGATATAAAACAAGCATTTCTACAAATAATTATAGATGAAAACGATCGTGATGTAACAAGATTTTTATTTTCACAAGATTTGTTTGATAATTCTAAACCCTTTGAAATTTATAGATTCACCAGAGTGTTATTTGGAATTAGTAGCAGTCCCTTTTTATTGGCTGCAACAATTAAACACCACTTGAAAAAATACACCGAATAATATCCAAACACAGTAAAAATTTTAAATGAAAATACCTACGTTGATGACGTTATAGGAAGTCATGAAAATATTGATCAAACCCTATCCACGAGTTTACAATGTATTGATATATTTGAAAATGCAAGTATTCATTTACACAAATGGCATACGAACTCTTTACCACTTATTGAACTATGGAAAGAAAATGGCATAACTTCAGAAGTTAATTCTGAAGCTTTTGGAGAACAAAATCTCCCTTATAAAGTTTTAGGAATCGCTTGGAATAATTCCAAAGATTTACTTTATTTTGATGTTCGAGGTTTAGTTGATTTCATTTTAAAAAGAATAGACACCAAACGATTTATTCTACAACTTTTAGGTAGGATTTTTGATCCACTTGGATTCCTCGGACCATTTACATTAAGACTAAAATGTATAATTGAACAAATTTGGAATTTGTGTCTAGATTGGGATGACACCTTACCCGAAGATTTACGTATAGTTTGGAGTAGCTGGTGTAACGAACTCCCTCATTTGAAAAACTTTTCAGTACCCAGATACTATTTTTCTGACATCACCAATTGGCATGATTATGACCTACAATTACATATTTTTGCCGATTCGAGCATGACGGTTTATGGTACGGTTGCTTTTTTACGTATAGCAACAACCACCGAAAATGTTCGAACAGTTTTTTTTTCTTCGAAAAACAGGGTTGCTCCACTGAAAGCGCTTACCTTGCCAAGGCTTGAATTGATGGCCGCATTGTTGTCGGCCAAGCTAAGTAGTAACATTTTGAAAGCTTTAAAATTGAATGTACCGACTTATTACTGGACAGATTCAAAAATATCCTATTTTTGGATAAAAGGATCCCCTAAAAAGTTTAAACCCTTTGTCAGAAACAGAATTGAAGAGATCCATAAATTGACCTCACCTGATAACTGGTATCATTGTCCTGGTACTGCCAATCCAGCTGATATAATTTCTCGAGGATCAAAAATCTCTAGGATAATTAATGATACAACTTGGTTACAGGGACCAGAATGGCTAAGTTTACCTCCTGAGTGTTGGCCAATATCAGAAAACAAAGAAATCGCTTACTCAGATGAATTAGAATACAAAAAAAATCCTAACGATATTTTTCAGAGCGAGTGCTTAGTCAAAAAACTCGAAAATCCCATAAACATTTCAAAATACCTGTCCCCATATTGAATAATTCAGCTTCAAAAATTCGGCAAAATACATCTGAAGGAAGATTACTGCAAATGGCTAAGCTCATTATATGGGATGAATGTACCATGGCACCTATTCATGCTTTGAATGCTGTTGATAGACTTCTGCGAGATTTGGATGGCAATGATGTCCCATTTTTGGGCAAAATGTTTATCCTTGGAGGTGACTGGAGGCAGATTTTACTGTGGTTATACATGCAAACAAAATACTCATTTTTGAAAGTTGTATTAAGAATTCTTCTCTCTGGACAACATTTCGACAGTTCAATCTGGTTACAAATATGCGAACGGATCCCGAGGAACTTGATTCCGTAAAATGGCTCATTCGCCTGGGGGATGGTCGCTTGACTAATGATTATGAACTCGAAGAAGATTTTATTGAAATACCTCTAGAATGTTTAGTGCAGTATTCTATAGTGGATGATATTTTTGGTTCGTCTGAATGTGATCTTGATCTTCTTTCGGAAAGAGCCATTTTGTGTCCCAAGAATGAGGATTTTTTGAGATTGAATGAGGAGGTTTTACGAAAAGTACCTGGCGAAGTGAAAACTTATTTTACTGCTGACACAATACTTTGTGATGATGAAGAAGAACAAAACAATTTGCAAATGGATTTCATCAATAGTTTAACACCTTCTAGAATGCCACCACATCAGTTAAATCTTATAAGTTGGCGTTATTGTTATGTTGCATAGAAACATGAATTCGTCCAGTGGTCTCTGTAATGGAACACGTTTAATAGTCAGAAAGCTGTCGCAAAATGTTATAGATGCAGAAGGAGAGGCCACCGTATTTTTATACCGAGAATCTTGCTTACACCGTCGGATAACAGTTTACCTTTCCAGTTACACGTCAGTTTCCACTTAGGATCGCTTTTGCTATGACTATCAATATATCTTAGGGTTATTATTGAAAACAGTTGGAATCTATTTGCCCCATTCATATTTTTTACATGGGATGTTGTATGTAGCCTTTTCAAGAGCAACTTCTAGAGGATGTGTACGTGTTTGGGACAAGGACGAACCTAAACAAGGAAAACTTTTTTCACAATCTGCTAAGGCATTTACACAAAACATTGTCTTCCGTGAAGTTTTATCTGAAGTCGCAACTATTTTTCTGTACTGTAAAAAAACAAACAAACAAACAAAATCGAGTCTACTGCACTTTACCTCATGGATGACGTGGAAAACAATGCAAAGGTTTTTTTTTTTTTTTTTTTTTTTTTTTTTTTTTTTTTTTTTTTTAAAGAAATTTTTTCAATTTTTTCAGAAGCTCTAGCGGGTATTACGATAATTCTTTTACGTCACATGCAAATAATTAGAGATTATTTAATTGCACTTAATTATTATCTTTTTTTAAAATAAAGAAAACATTTTCTCACAAGCATCAACAAAACATTTATTCTATTTATTCCCGTGTCCCAAAATTATTGTTTTATGGTCTGCTGCCATAGAAATAAATTAAAAATGAATAAATGAATAGAAATGATAAATTAAATATTTTATAAAATAATTGCACAGTATTAGAAAAATATTTTCTAAATTGAATAGTTATTTTTAAGTTTGATTTTAGAGTTAAATTCATGAAACCCCGTGCGTAGAACGGGTTAAACATCTAGTAAAAATTTAAAGTGTGCGATGCTTAATTTTTTTAAAAATGCAGTATATTTATGTGTATAAAAGATGATTATTTTTTATCATTTTAAAGAACGTTTAACCAATGCCCTCGAACAATGAATATTTGATAATAAATGAAAATTTTCTCATTGAGCGGTTTGTAGAAAATCTACTCGCAATTACATAGGTTAAAATTTGTAATTCAAAACGCACTAAAATTTTAACACAGAATAACATATTATAATTATTAAATGCTTCTACAAAACTATTCCAATTACAAATTAAACGACTTTTCCCATTTTTATTTAGCATTTGCATGTAAAATTATTTATGCTGATGCATGAAAGTTGAGCTGCCATGGTCATATTTCAAATACTTCCACAAAATATTTGGAATACTACATCAATGCAAAATAATAATAATGTCTATATATAAAGAGCGAAAAACACGAGAACGTATTAATTGTAATACTGCGTATTTAGTGAACGAACGATTGTGTAAACAAACGCTGGCTCTATCTCCACTTCTATATGATGACGAAAAAATCAAAAATGTCACTTGAAAAAAAGTAAAACACGTTATAAGTGTATGTGTGTCTTAAAAACTCTGTCATATTTTATTATCCCTGTGTACAATTACATATTAAACTAAATTCTATTTTAAATTTTTAATAAAAACACTATTTTTGCGTAACTAAATTCAGCATGTCAAAAAAATAAAAAAAATAAAAAAATAAAAAAATAAATAAAAAATAAAAAAAAAATTACAAAACCTCCCTCCCCGTAGATTTTTAGTGATTGTGGAAAGATGAGTTAGTAAAATAATTTTTTTTTGAAAAATGACTCACTCAATGTTAAAGAAAAAGTCAGTTATTATGTATTAACTTGAAATGTTAAAACAAGAAAAGCGATATATTATAATGAAATACCAAAAAATTAAAATTTGGGATTTTTAAAAGTATTGCTTTGTTTAAAATTTCAATTTTAATAGTTTTATTTTTGTACTTTTAATTATATGTGAATCATTTTTATGTAAAATGAAATCTACCCTATATATAAAAAATCCTAATGAAACGAATTTATGAAACGGAAGTATGAATCGACTGATTAAACAACTGATTATGTTTCAAGGCGATTTTACCTAAAATATGGAATACTTTGCGATGAAATTAACACCAAAAATCAATATTGAATCGCGGATTTCAAAACTGGTATTAGAATTATTAAATTCGAATTAGTTTTCGAAATATTAATTTTTTTCGAATTTTATATACATTTTTCTAATGATGGCAACTCAAATTTTAATAAAAACAGATATATATATATATATATATATATATATATATATATTATATTTCAGAAAAGGTTGACATGGTAATCAGGCTATTGTTGTTTATTTGATAATAAATGTTTATTTACTTTTATTTCTTTTTACAAATTATATAAATTATTTTGTTCTATGATTATTAATTATTTTTTTTATATTTCTTTTAGGAAATAATAGAAAATAATTAAGAAATACAGTACTACTTAGTTATTCCGTCGACCAATTTCGCCAAATTATATAAATCGCCAAAACACTCGCCAAATTATACAAATTGACATAATTTTTATTTTAAATAACGAAAGAACAAATAAATTAGTATAGCATTAATAAATATACGAATAAAACGCCGAAATAAAAATCACTTGATGACGTAAACACGTGTAACTTGCTTAAAGTCAAGTGAATGTGACATTTACGACCAACCGTTATTGGCATTTAATCTTATAGTTTGGCGATAGATTTTTGGTGGTCAAGATAGCGAAGAAATATCAAAAATGCATATGTAACTGGTATTTGAAAACGAGGTTTTCGCCAAACTTTCGTAAAAAAAAAAAAAAAAATAAAAATCATCCCAAACCTGTATATCTGTAACCGTGTATATCTGTTACCTGTATAACCGTATCTGGCCAAATATTACGACTCGAAAAAAAATTCTAACTGTCGAGTTGAAAAAAAAACTATTGGCGAGATTTGCATCCTGCTAGCGTAACAGTACCTAGAATTCTTTGCGGCCATAGCAACTTTTATGTAGTTTTATTCGAAAAAAAAAATTAATTTTTTAATCAAAATGGAAAACTTACGGTCCCATATTGGCGCGATTTTTTTCTGACGCCAATGTTATATACGGAACGGCCACATAACTGGTGCCAAAGTGTCGTTTTTTTGCTTCATATGGTAAGCCGGATGTTGCTGTTTATGCTGTTGATGCGTTCCCCAAATTGGCGTCGTTAAAAAATCACGCCAATATGTATATGACATCTTTACCAAACTTTCATATGAACGGCGAAAGGATCAGACCGTATTTGTTTATGGCAGTTGATGACTTGAACTGTTATAATATAGACGAAATGATGGCGATAGAATAATATTTGGCGACTCGCCTGTGCCTGGCTAACATTAAAGTGCCAAAATGGCACATAGAGTGTAAAAAGCAAAGTGGTCCACCTGGAACTGTTGATGATAGTCACATGACTTAGGCTATTGTTATAGAGATTGTTTTAAAATACCGGGAGACAAAGTTACTTATCCTTAATTTATTTTATTTTAGCTTCTTTTCAAATGTTTAACTGATCCTCTTTAATCAAAAACGAACACAACCATTGGATATCTTAACAGCAACTGATTCGCCCTTAAATTTTTGCAATCAAATGGAATTAAATGGAAACCCGTATACAGGGAGATCTGCACAGCTTTTTTCAGTATAATTCAATCTTCTCTAACATTTTTAAAACCCATCAGATTAGCGTGTTTTTAGATTCTGCGGTGTCTGAACGGGGATTGGCGAGCGTAGCTTGCAGGAGGCAGAGCCCCCTAGTATCGATATTATAAAGGACAAACGTATCTGTGCGTAACGCATGCGTCATTTTGCGAATGGCAACACTTTGAAATTTGAAATAAAAAATTGGTTTTTGCAATTTTTTCGACTGCAAATTTTTTAACTTCTAAACATCGCACATTTTTAATTTTTACACCGTCGTATAAGGAAAAAAATGCTCTTTTAAATGCAATTTGTTTGAAAGCTGTATCTGAATTTATTTTTGAGATATTAATTTTTTTGTAGTTTTTAATACCATTTTTCATATCGTGGCAACAAAAGTACCCCATTTCTATTGAGAGACATTGAAAGCAAACGAAAAATAGCCGAAAACAAGAGATACTGTATCTTTTTGCTGTCATTTTCTCATAAAACATGAAAAAAAAAGTTGAAATTAAAATATGGGCTATGTCAAGAATATTGTCTGTTATTGCGTGATAATGACGTCATATGCATACTTAGGCAAAGTTTAAGATTGGATTGTAAAAAAGGATTGCTTTAGCGTAGGCAAATGACGTTATTTTATAAAAGAGCGTGTATTTTAATTCTTAAACCTGAATTATGTTTTGTAGAAGTGTGTCATTTTCACAGCCCAACTGCTTTGAAATTCTTTACAGGTGAAAATACTTCATTTTTTAAAATAATGTAATCGAAATCACACACTGATAAAACGCAATTTTTACAAAAATTTAGAGTGTCTTTATAAAAGAGAGGTGACATGCAAATAATAGCGATTTATGTTACAGAAATTAATGATTCTCGCCTGGATGGATTTGCTTCGCCCAGTTAGACAAGTAAACAAATAATTCGTTGTTTAAAATAATATCATGTTCCTGAAGTTTTTGTCCAAAATTCTCTCGAATAATAAAATTTTAATGTTATTCTTTAGGGCATTCTACTATAATTTTATCAAAATAACATAATTTCCTTAATTTAAAATTTCCTAACTTTATATAAACTATATATTTAAAACACAAGTGTGTTTTATAGTCATCCGCCCTGATTTTTCTGCTGAACCAATTTTACTAATATTTTTTTTTTTTTTTTTTTTTTTGTGAAAGCTCGTCATTTGTAGATGTGATCGCACAATCTGTTTTTTTTTTTAAATATTCCCACTTTTATATTTTAATTTTAAAAGCATTTTATGAAATTTCTTCAAAATGGTGAAAATTAGATAGCTTTCATTATTGCAGACAAGAGAGAAATAATGAGGTATTTTTATCTTTATTCATGCTATTTTCTGATAAAAATTCAAAATTGTTGATAAAAATTGTTGCATAGGGTTTAGTGTCGCAAAATCCCATTAGGAACAGAATATTGTATTAGGGGCATAATAACGGAAAATGACATACTTCTTTTGAAAACACGCATTTTTCCTCATAAGTTTTCTATATTGTTTTTCCTTCTGATGTGTACTAATACTAAGTGTCAGGCACTAGGCGAAATGCTTATTTAAGTGAAAATGAAATCATATTTAAAAGAAAACGATCATTTTCTTAGATAAAACTAAACATTTTAACACAAATGCGTCTAAAAAACATAAATTACGGAAATTTGTTCTCTCTGGAATTGAGATTAGAATCTCAAGTAAAGGGTGCGTCTGTTCACATAAAAGAATTGTAATTTCAGGGTTTGAGTTAAAATGATTTTTAAATGATCAA
Source organism: Maratus speciosus (assembly GCA_963932465.1). Taxonomy (NCBI): domain Eukaryota; kingdom Metazoa; phylum Arthropoda; class Arachnida; order Araneae; family Salticidae; genus Maratus; species Maratus speciosus. The sequence continues at coordinate 558,486,776 of OZ010789.1, forward strand.
ACAGAATAACTTTTTTTTAAATTATGAATATGGATATGAGAAGAGCGTATGCAACTTTTGAGAAGGTAAAAATTGCTGTTTTTCATTCTGGAATACCAAGCATAAGAGCAATTGATAACCACATCCTAATAACTGATCTTTATTATATTTTACTGATTAAGTATCTATATTATAAAGAACAAACGTATCTGTGCGTAACGCTGACGTCATTTTGCGAATGGCAAAACTTCACGATTAAATTTCGGTCTTGAAATTTTCGTTACTGCAATATTTTAATCTTCATACCTTCGTACTTTTCGAATTTTCGTGGCATAGGGGAAAAATTTACTTTCAAATGCAATTTGTTTAAAAACGGTATCTTAATTGACTGATGTATTATATTTTCTAAAATGATTTTTAAGCATGATTTTTTTAAAGTTTATCTTATCACGTGCCGGTTTCAATACATAATAATAATAAACATTTTGCACAAAAAGCAACAAACATTTTTCAGCATTTGTTTCTGACTATTTTTGCATAACGAAATTAATACTTCCTTTATAAACAAATAAAAGAATAATATTAAAAAAGCTGCCAATCTAACATATTTGTGAAAGACAAATTAACGAAATTAATACTTCTTTTATAAACAAATAAATGAATAATATTGTAAAAACACAAATCTAACATATTTGTAATCGTGCAATTTAAATTTTCAGATCACCAAATAGAATTTTTTTTTCAAATGGAATTTGTTTGCAAAGTTCATCTCAGTTTACTGATTGTCTATGGTTTTAAAAACAATTTTAAAGCATGAAATATTTTTTAATTTATCTATAGCGCGCGGAGCTCGATTACGAAAGATTAATCCATTTGCCCTTAAAACAAAATAAAGAGTTTATCATTTTCTTACGGCTAATATCCATTAAAAAAAAGTTTCCCTATGAATAAATAAATAAAATAATATAAATAAAACACAAATTAAACACACATGTATGCTCTGAAATTATCAGAATATAAAAGGGTGCCATATGTAGCAAAATCTTGGTCAAATAACTCTTAGCATGCGGCTAATAAGAAAATATCGCTTTTGATAAATTTCAAAAATTTATTTGATTGTATAATTCGTATTTTCGATATGAAAAATGCTTTTTTAATATAAGTGGGCAGTCTAAAAAATTTATTGCATATAAAAAAATTAGAAGTTTTCAATTAAAAAAATATTTTCCCCTATATTCTTTAAGCCGGGAAGCCCGGGTACGACCCCCTAGTTACTATAAAAAGTGTACTCTAGACAAAAATGCAACAAAATGGCACTACGTATTATCTTTCTCACCATTTCCTAAAGCTTTTGTTTGAACAATATTTCTCACTATTTCGCTATTACAGATTTTATGGTTTTTAAGGGCTGTGTTCTGTGTAACATTTTAAATGCAAATAATTAAACCAAAGCATTCTTTCTGATGTAGTTGCAAAGCTTTAAATTTCTGCTATCAAACAGCAAATTGTTTAACATGGTTGACGACTTAATAGAACTGCAAATATCAAGTTCTTTCTTGAAAAGGAAATAATAATTATTAGGCAAAAATATACTGATAAACAATTTACATTCTTTCCAAATTGGGTTTAATTTAAGAACCTCCAATAGAACTAAGAATATACTCGTAAGCTAATATTGAACCAATGGCGGCGTTAAAACCAAATTTATTCTTAGCAGATAAATTTTTCTACTAGAATGTTTTTACATAATACAGTTGAGGCTGATGTTCTTATTATGCATTCTGAAATTTATTTATTTTGGCGCAAGTTTAATTTTTTAAGGATACAGTGAAAAAAAAATGGTTCTCAAATTTGAGTTAAAAGTACTCAATTTTTAATACGTCCCATATTCAAAATACTCAGATAGAAATGCACTCAAAATTGAGAAACACATATACTCATTTATGATTCCATGGATATGTTCAAATATGGACATTTATGTTCCCCAAACTGTACTATCCGTTTACCATAGGTTAAATAAAATATATATTGGTACTTATTTGCCGCTCAAAATTATTAACAAAAAACATTTAAATGATTATTTATTACGGAAAAATTGCAAAATTAGTATCAAGATAATTGAAGAGCGTTCTTTTCATTCATATTTAAATTATTTTAAAATACTTTTCATAATTTAATATTTACAATAATAAGCATATTTTATACCGCCATGAGCGAAATAAACCATTACAAAGTACAAAATGATCGTTTCGTTTGAGTTTCTTAAGCCATTTCGGCCAAAGGTGCGTAAACGCACCATTTCAATAAATATTTTTTATTAACACTGTGGCGAATATTTTTCGCTAATTTTATTTTCTTGCTATTTTTATGGGTTCTGGAGATATCTATAAAGTATCATTAATTGAATTGGAGAAAACACTTTCTGTTGAGAAATTTTCAAAATATACTATTCTTTTAAAATTGAAAAGGTAATTGACAAATTCCACTTTTTGAAAATGTATAATTATTCCACTTGAGATTAATCATATGTTCTTATTATGAATTAAAGTTACAGGTTCTGTAAATAAAATAATAATAAAACAAATTTCATAAAAAATTAAAACAAATAATTAATTTTAAATTTAATGTTGCGTTAGCGCACCATTGATCGAATGCATGAAAATGCCGAATGTATTTTATTTCCCAAATAAAATATAATTTTTTATGCACGAAACATTTTTTTTGTCTTAATGAATGTAATTTAAGCACATTTCTTTGAAAATAATACCACATTTTATAAAATTTCTATGCTTGGCCCACAATGGGTTAATATAGGATCTTTCAAAATTGAAAAAGTATAGGTTCATTTCTGATCCAAATACTCTCAATTTGATATGACTACATCCGTACACCTATTTCCTTATTTTTGAGCATTTCATTTTTTTTCAGTGTACTTTTATTTTAGGAGGTTTAAAAGTTTCAGTGCTTAATATGAGTTCACACAAATGTTTAATGTGCTTAACCCTTTCGCTACTTGTCCCCTTGATCAATGACATACTTAAAAAAAAGAGATTTAATCTAAATTAACAGAATTGTCTGCATTTTTAGTAATTTTCCTACGAAGACCACAAATATTTGGAAACCAAACCAATAGTTAAGAGAATATTTTTGAGAAAAACTTTAGCGAAAAATCTTTGAATCAAGAAGGGTGCTACTCTCCAGGCGAGCCTTTTTTAAATTGTATAATTTTTTTATAAGTTAATTTTAGAAAAATTATATATACCGTATTTACTCGTGTATAACACGCACTTTTTTCCAAAAGTTTAAGGTTAAAACCCTAGGTGCGCGTTATACACGGAATAATTTTTTACTGCTTCATGTAATTACCCGATATACATATGAATCAAAATATGTATTCAAAGAAGAAATTAAAACTGGAAAAATCTTACTTAATAGAAGTATTGCTGCATCTTTATTTCACTCCTTGCACTTCTTTATACGACAGCGCTAATAACATTTTTTAAACGCTAATTAGCAATTCTCACTGCCGCTAGTGCTCTTGTCATCGTCATGACTGGCACAGTCAATGTCCTCGTAAATTATATCGTTTTCAGTTCCATCCATCTGACTGGAAATTCCAGTCACTTTGAAGCCTTTTATTATCATCTCGGCTGAGATGGAATTCCAAACTTCACATATCCACTCACATACAGTTGGGAGTGACACACGTTTCATTCTCCCGATTGGAGTGATGTTGTAATCTGTTGTTATCATCCACCGATTGTAAGCATGTCGAAATGCAATCTGAAATGGTCGGTTGATGACAACATCTAAGGGTTGCAGCACTTTCATCATCTCATCTGGTATCACAACCACATCACTTGAGTGACGAATTTTCTCTTTTACTCCAGGCGTCGTGTGTCCACAGAAGTTGAACAGGGCCAGCATCGATGGCTAACATAAAGCACCTACCCAAATTTCCCATACAATCTTTCATGAGCTCATCTGTCATCAACCCTTTTTCCTGTGCTCTTGCAATTATGCCGACTGGAAAATATTCTTTTGGGATAGTTTTACGTTTAAAAACCACATATGGTGTCAACTTGCGGTAGTGAGCAGTAATGGGCAGCATAACGGTGCGTCGTTGCTTGTCTGTTCCTGTTGTGCGCACTTGAACACTGCTATCTGCAACGGGATGAACGGTTGTGGCTTCCGGCATATCAAACCACAATGGAGTTTGATCTGCATTGCCGATTTGCGTCATCTGATATCCCTTTTGTTTTCGTAGCCTTTTAACGTACTGGAAGAACTTGGTACGCTGTTCTTCGTATTCTTCCGACATCTTCTGCAAGAGCGTTGTTTTTCACCTGATAGATAGACTATTACGGATCATAAAGCACCTAGTCATAATCACCCTTGAAATCTTCTCTTTGAATATTTATTTTCCTGGCTATTTCACAGGCCTCGGACATCAACATTTCCGTCGAAACTGAGTACCCCGAACGCCGCAAATCCGTTACATGAGTTAAAAGCTGCTGCTCCACTTGCGGACGTTTACACAATTTTCCCCCAAAACACGCTTTTTGGATGGTGCTTTTTCGGTTTCTTCCATATTCTGCCACTCTCGCATACTTGACTCAACAACTCTTATTTTTCGACATAAGAACAGTTGCCATTTTCTTTTTGGTTACTGAACTATTTACAACTTAAATATCGCAGTATAACTACATCAATTCACCATCTTACTCCAACGTTGTCAAATGACGCTCTCAAGTATTTCATTTAGATAATGTCGTAAATACAGCATGATACTTCACTCACTGCTAGCCCTTGTCCCTTACACTCTCCCACAATCCCTCCCTAACCCGAAGTCTTAAAATAGATTTTCGCCATCTTTCCAGGGATGACATAACATTTGTTTTTACTTTCTTTACTAAAATTCATTTGGTCATTCATTCACTTGCATGAGAAATTTATGGTGCGCGTTATATACGAGATTTTAAAAATTCGCCATTATTTCTTGTAAAGTATGGGGTGCGCGTTATACACGCGTGCGCGGTATACACGAGTAAATACGGTATTTGTTATTTTGTTAAGAAAACTAGAAAATTTGATTTTAATTAGTTTTATAGTTCTATACAATTATATGTTTGTTATAGAATTAATTAAAAACGCGAGCCAATGACATTTGTCTATTTTTTAAGAAAATAAAAATTCGCCAAATTTTTTTTTGTTAGATTGTTTTATTGAGGAGTTATTGCGAGCATTATTAACAATACGTGAAAACGTCATAAGTTTTACTTCATTTTTAAAATGTTGGCAGTGAAAGGGTGAAATAAATATTTTGCAGGTCTAAGTTTATTATCAACAATGTGTTTTGAACTCAAAACATATATTTTGATAGCAAAGTGCAATAAGGCCTTGAAATATATATATATATATAATATATATATATATGTATATATATATGAAGGCAACAACAATATCGGATGAATGCCTTCTTCCATAACTGTACATTAAGCACTTATTAGTGAATTTATGTACTATAAAATTTTTGTTTTAATGTATCACTGGAGCTTTGTTTGTAAATTCTCTAGCTTAAAAGACATAAAATTCGTAGCATAACAACGTACTTGAGAGATAATTGAAATAAGGAAGTTTTTTTTTAATTTTAATAATACAGCCATAACTAAAATTATTAGGCACCCTGATTTTTAATGCATTGTTGGTTTTTAAAGTAAAAAAACAAAACTCTTACTGTTTTATATATTATTATTAATAACAGAAGCAATCCTTTGGGACATACTCCGTACGATGCTTGCACACTTTTCTGCACTTATTGTGCTGTACTCTTGAGAAGAGCATTTTTCAAAGCTGTTTTTGTTGTTATACTGTGTTCTCTGACATTACGTTTTAATTTGCCCCAAAGGTGATTGGATCGATTAGGATCCGAGGACTGCGCTGAATAGTCCAGTAATACAAAATTAATGTCTTTAAACCAGCGCAATGTAGCTGCTGATTTGTGACAATGAGCATTGTCTTGTTGGAAATGGACGCCAAATAAATTGGTGTCACCAAAAAATGCGCATTAACGAAGGCATCAGCACAGTTTCCAGCGCATTTGTGTACTTTTGCCTGTTCATGCGGCCTTTGCAAACGAACATTTCTCCAACGCCATCAGCAGTCATGCAGCCCAAATCATAATGCTGCCGCCTCCGTGTTTTACAGGAGGCACCACGCAATCTGGATGATATTCTTCGCCCATACGTCTCCTCATGAAGGGCACGCCAGGCGTTCCAATTACCTAGAAATAAAATAAAAAGGACACATCTTAAAATATTCTTCTTTTTATCACAAAAGCCAACTGTCAGATTTCTGACACTAATGAGCAGAAAACGAATTAGGATGACTACTATCTGATATTATTTTTTTACTTATTTATTGAATTTCCTTTGTATCACTTTATGCGTACGAGGGTTTAAAGTAATATATTTCCTTATATTGAAGGTGATCCGAGCTATTTTAGCTAGATAGTACCATATGAACAAGCTTCATTGTATCCAAAATCCCTTTATATTCAAGAACGCATACCACAAATAAGGCAAACGAAGAAGTCACCGAGCTATCAAGTGATTTGTGAAATGCCAGGGAGGATGTAGTTTTTGAGATAAAAAAAAAAGGGTCCCTGTTACCAGTAGGAAATCCCCGTATGCTGGGTTTTGGAAGAGGTAATTAAGAATGAAACGAAGAGTCCTGGCGTAGACCTCGTAAAGATGTGGTTGTTTTTTTGGTTGCGTTTTCGGGCGTTAAGTGTAGTGAGTTGCGTGAAAAGGTTTGAGTCTTGTGCAGAGAAAGTATACGCAACGGGAGGTCCTTGGGGTGTTACGAGAAACATAAGGAGATATCGTAGGGTAAGAAAGAAGTAGAGCATTTGAATAAGTTGACATTGGGCGCAGAGAGTATTTGTTATATAAATTAATATTTGGCAGTATAGTCTATATCCGAGCCCTTAAATATAAAAACACTTTGTTTCTATATAAATAATTGTAACTAAATTGCTCTTTAATATTAATTTAATAAATGTAGCATTTATTTATAATCCTTCCCACATCGGGTCCGATATCACATATTTATGTCGTTGGTGGCAGCATGTCAAATAAAATAAAAATTTTTCGAAGTCTGTACGAGCGGTTATTGTGTATACGGGATGAGTCATCTGAGTATGGACTAAGGCAGAGTGCAATACCGATTCTGGCTGAATGATGGTTAGTTTTCATCATAAAAAAGGTTAAAATGCTTACCTCAAAGCTAGATTCATCGGACCACAGAACATTTGACCAATCGTCTTCCGAAAAATACTGATATCGACGAGTCCACTCAAAACAATACTTCTACTAGTTTTCTGAAAGTCATGGCTTTTTCCTGGCTTGAAATCCTTTTAACGTAGCTTCTGCCAGTCTTCTTTTTGCCGTTCGAGCACTTATAGTCTACCCATTGCCTTCTGATAGAACTGCAGCGAGCTGAGAAGAAGATTTTTTTGCGATCGTTACCTGACTTTCGTGTTAGTTTTCTATCCTGGCGTTTCTCTGTCACGCGTTGTCTGCCATGTCTTGTCTTGTTTACACGAGACCGAGCCTTCGCGAACCATTTAATAGCAGATTCGGCACTGCTCATCGAGAAAATGTCACCAAATTCCTTATCTCTACTTGAGTTTTGACTTGTTCATGCAAGATCTGAATTTTCACCCTTTTTTCAATAGACAGCTCACTTTTTAGGCATTTAGGTAATTAAATGATGTAAAATTCGCCATTAAATCACACACGGAAGTTTTTGCGCTGCGAAATTTAAATAAAGACTGGCAAAATATTCGGCATTTTTTTTTCAAAAAATTGCATATCCGTTGAAATAGTCGCCAGATGGTGCCAGTGGTTCGAAGGGTATTATCTATGTTTTGTTTTACTTTTAACACCACCTCTTACGCCTTTGTATAAAGCATTTGTTATTCTTTCTATTTTTTTTTTTTTTACGATTCAAGTGTTTTGTAATAGTGCCTAATAATTTCGGCCAAGGCTGTAATTACAAGATATACTCTGCCACTCAATTTCCAATATATTGTTTACGTATGCCAACCTCTAAGAGCGATTCTGTATTGATCACAAAAATCGTTTTCTTGTTCTTTCTTCTTGATGATCAGATTATTTTAGTTCTGTTTTATATGCTGTTTAAAGTTTTTTTAAAACTAAATAAAGATTTTTATTTAATAGTCAGCGGTTATTTTTTCCACTGAAAACCTACAAAAAAGAATCTGAATTTAACGGGCACTTCACTGCCAATTCCAAAGTCACAGAAAGTTTCACATTTGTCCCTCAAGTGTTTTAACTGCAGAAGTTAAGCACTCAGAAGAGCTTGAAATCCTAATCAAGAAACGAATCTCACCTTTGATCCATAAAATAGTTTACAAATCTCTGTTCTTAAATTCTGGTTAGTTTAATGACGAATATTTTTACTCACTTGATAAAAGAATGGAAATGTATTTAGAAAGAAATTCTTTGAATAATGTATAATTTAAAATTTCTTTAATCAAAATAATCACGAGTTTCATTGACTTAATTTAACAGATAAAAAGAAAAGTTGTACACTCTATATTATAATTTTTTTTTACAATGACTGTTTTGCGAATAATCAAATTGTAAATCATTAGCTGTATATTGAATTTATTAAAAGAAAATTGTGAAAAAAGCATATAAAATCAATAATGTAGGAAGATATTTTCAGTAAAAGTTATTACTATTAAAAATATGTTCAACAGAATATTTTCCTTTCAGTTAAAAATGTTTTTTTTCATATTTAAAACTAGAGCGATCCTCGTGCAGTTCCTACAAATTGGTCTCTCGGGTGTAAAAAGCCCCATGCGTGTTTCGCGTTTAAATTCGGCAGTCTACAAGTAATAAATTTATTAAGTTATTAATTTATTAAGTTCTGTTTTAGTATTCGACAACAGTTAATATGACAATAAAATGATGAAACAAATGTAAGAAGTACTTGCAAAATCTTGTTTACAGGTACATGTTAAAAAACCAAATAAATATTTGAAATATTTAAAAGTAATTATTCTTTATGACAGTTATGGCGAACTGTAATCAAATGCTTTTTGCGTATAAAGCAGTGGAATGTTACATACTTAAAAGTAAATTTAATGTCTGTTTTTTCACACAGGTGACGTCTTCCTGGTTCCTTTTCAATTTCCAATTCAGTCGAAGTGCTAGTAATTTCTTTGCGGATTTGCTTCGCACTTTGAACCACCTGTTTTGCTCCTTGCCCTCTTGGAAGATTTTCTCTTGTTTCCATATGCTTTTGTGCAAGTTTTTCAACTATTTTTTTTTTAATTCTGCGTATCAAAGGACTGTATTTCTTTCATGATTTATTTATTTTGCAATAATGTACAAAAGCATTATATGATGATATGTCTAAAATATTTCAAAATACAAGAAATAACAGACGGTTTGTCTTCCTATTCTGTAGTGTAGGTAGCTACTGTTTTGTCCAGAGTATCAATTGATACCTTAGTTTTATTATAATCAATGATGATCTCTGGTTTTCTTTGAGTACTTTGTTCGGTTTTCTCATTCTTATGCAACGTACTTTGGGGAAAACACGTATATATTTATTAGTAGTAGTAGTATATTGAATGAACTACACAAGCGTTGTATCATTAGTAAACGCAAATGTTGAACTCAATCATTCTTTTCCTTTTATTTCTAAAATATCTGTAGGGATACATGATTTTTTTATTGCATCAATCAGTTTTATATTTGTTTCAAGCAATATTTGACATAAATAATAAAATCTAACGTAATTGTCAGAAGGTATATTATGTTCCCGTAATGGCTGGATATTCCACACATAGCAATGTCACTATCTCAAAAAATCCAGAATTTTATACCATTGCTAGGCATGTATTGCTAAAAGGACACTTGCCTCTAAACGCAGTAAGTTGTTCGTCCACTGTCACGTATACTTCTGGATTAAAAAGATTGGTAAAATCCCAACTATCCCATATTTCTCGAATTGCGGTAAATTTGTCATTTAATCTTCTTCTTTGTCGAGTATCTCGGTCATCAAATCAAGTAACTCTAGATATTATTTTGAATTTCTTTAGAGACGTTTTAACTCTAAACTCTTCTCTTGAATTCACCCCATAGACTTGTCATTGTTTCATTGCTTGATTTGTACAAATGTACAGACCTGCGAGCAATAAATGCCCTATGTATGCATCAAATTTACGATAATTAGATATGTTCAATTTTATCCATATACACGTTTACCTTCTAAGTTTGTGTAATTTATGATCATAGATTTCAAATTAGTAGAAAGAAGTTGGAAATTGCTCGTTAAACGTGGCAAATGAGGTGCGTTCGTACTATAACTAGTTTTATAAATATTCTTTGCACCACATATTGTACTGAATGCATATTTTAGTGCACTACATCAGTGCATATCAATTTCATTCTGTTCGAAAGGCTATAACATCATTAAGGTATCTGACTACGTTGAAAATGCAATTTTCGACCAAAATTGCCAAATTTGTTTTATTTTATTTTATTAAAGACCAACTCTTTACCTTTTTAAAACTGTATTTGTTTTTATTGTTCGATAAATAGATCCGGAGTTATAGCGGTTTTAAAATACTCAACAGCTGTCACTCAAACCGAAAATGCTGTTTAAAGGGCTTTAAAATTTAAAATTTTTAAATTTTTAAATTGCTTTTAAAGGGTCGTATGTTTGGAGAAATTTCGCGATTTTGGATGCATTTGTTTAATAATAAGAAATGTAAATAATATGTTCCATGATATTTAGATGTATATTACTGTAAATTCTTGTAGTAAAACATAAATCTAAACTTTAAATGCATTTTTTGGAAAATGCAATTTTCGGTGAAAATTCCATACGCAAAACATGATTTCTCAAAAAGCTATTGTAATATCACTATGAAATTTAAAATATATGTTATTTACACTGTTGTGAAGGCAATGAACTAAAGATTTAAATTTAGAATAAATATTTTTTTTTTTATGGATGGTTTTGTGGAATGACTTCGATGAATTTTATGAAAATTAACATGTAAACAGGTGCGATATGCTATAAGTTTTGAAATACTTAAAGAATCTCTTAGATTTTAGTTCATTGCCTTCACCAATGTCATAAATATAAAGTGTAAAAAGGAAATTAAGATACATGCAGTAGAATTTTCTTTAGAGCGTTTTGCGTTTCGGGCCAAATTTCACTAAATTTTACTATAAATTCCTCCATTTACCAAAATTTTATCAATAAATGAAATATTTTTTACTTTTTTTCACATTTTCTAGTCCTAATCTTAGTAAAAATAAGTTTAAAAAATAATTAAATAGCTTTTTTTAAAAAAATTGCTCCGTACATAGGCAGGCACCTATCCGTTATGTAACGGAAAACTTTTGACTGTCCCTGTAATTCAACTATGCATCCAATTTTCATAAAATTTGAAATGACTCGACAAAATTTTCCAATGATTATATATTTAAATTTTCAGACAATCCGGAAGGCCGTAACATCATTAAAATGAACTTGCAATATTTTTTTCCCATTGGCCGTAATATAACGGAAAAATTTTGACTGTCCCTGTAATTTTATTATACATCCGATTTTCATAAAATTTGAAATGACTCGACAAAATTTTGCAACAATTTTATATTTAAATTTTCAGACCATTCGGAAGGCTGTAACATCATTAAAATGCACTTGCGGTAATTTATTCCCTATTGGCCGTAATGTAAAGGAAAAATTTTGACTGACCCTGTAATTAAACTATGTATCCGATTTTCATAAAATTTGAAATGACTCGACAAAATTTTCCAATGATTATATATTTAAATTTTCAGACAATCCGGAAAGCCGTAACATCATTAAAATGAACTTGCAATATTTTTTTCCCATTGGCCGTAATATAACGGAAAAATTTTGACTGTCCCTGTAATTTTATTATACATCCGATTTTCATAAAATTTGAAATGACTCGACAAAATTTTGCAACAATTTTATATTTAAATTTTCAGACCATTCGGAAGGCTGTAACATCATTAAAATGCACTTGCGGTAATTTATTCCCATTGGCCGTAATGTAACGGAAAACTTTTGACTGCCCCTGTAATTCAACTATACATCCAATTTTCATAAAATCTGAAATGACTCGACAAAATTTTCCAACAATTATATGTTTAAAATTTCAGACCATTAGGTTGGGTAGTTTTTGCTCCGTTATACGCGGACAGATGGACAGACGGACTGAACGTTAACTATAGGTGCTACGTATTTATATAATTACGAAAGCACCTAAAAAGCGGTTCAAAAGCGCTATGTTCGTCTTATATTTGTGCTGTTGAATATCGAGTTGGACCAGTTGTTAGTTTCAAAATATTACTGATTTCTAGTCGACTAGCGCAATTTACGTTTAGATTCAATTTCTTCACCAGATGAGAGAATAATTATCAATAGATACATGATCCTTTTCTTCCATAAAACTTCACACACATCAGATACATTTTCATCTTCTGTATAGCCTTCCATGAATTCGAAATAAAACTTTCATATAATGAATAAATAAAACATACACTACCACTCTCTTTAAATAAATGTTCAAAAATATAATAAATTCAAATAAATATTCTGATTCTAAAAAGTAAATTTTTTACTTCTAACTGATAAAAAAATAATAAACAAAATTAATTTCCACTATGACTTGTCTGGCGCAAGATGTCTCATAACTCGAATCCCTCAACGATATTTCTTCCTTCCACCCCTTTTACATTTTTTTGCAGCTGTATAGCACAAAAAAAACAATTTCGGAGTTTTAAAAAAAAACTATGTGAATGTATTTTTATGCTTGTACAAAATAGTCTCGAGGAACAGATTAAGGTGTGTTTATGTTGTGTTATAACTAAAAGTCCCATTAATTACAAAAATTAATATATGTTTATCAAAAACAAACCAGGAAAATTCAAGAAATTTAAGAAAATTCTAATAAATCCCAGCAAAGAAAGAAACAGTGGGCCATCAGCTGGAAAAAAGATGGCAGCCAACAGTGCTAAAAGCGGTAAAGTGCAATGGTGCCATTACTTAAACCTGTCGAAAAGTGTCCAAGCTGAATGCAGCTCAGTGATGGCCAATAGCAGGCCAGCATTGTTATGCCATCACATGTCTTCAATCCGGCACTTTTCCTGCAGTTTTAGCACCTATCCCACTGCTATTCCTTTGCTGGCCCAGCACATTCCCTTACAAAAATTTCTTATAGAATTCTATAAAAAAACAAACCATTATATAATTATAGCTCTTTTTTCTATAAGCTAGTTTCACCAAGAACTATAGAAACATCTGTAGAAGTGTCTATAATAGAAATGTCTATAGAAATATTTGAACTGCATGTGGTCACCCTCCCAAGTACTGACCGCGCTCGTTGCTGCTTGGTTTTCGTGATCGGATTAGAACAAGTGCTTTCAGCGTACGCTACGATTGCTCGTAGTTAGCAAGCTCTCATTACAGTATTTCAAGTTTGTTTCTTTTGTGATTTACGTTCCCAATTATTAAACTGGTATAGAAATAATTCTATTGTATAGAAATCCTATGTATTTTATACGCTTTTTTTTATTATTGATCCTGAACTGCGTAAATTATGAAAACCGAAATCCTTTGTAACCTAGTAAAACCAGATTTAAAGAGTAAAAAAAAGTGCGTTGAAATAAAGAATTTATTTATTTATCCATTTACTTATTTATTTTGTTGGTGGCAATGGTGCTATATTTTTTACAGTTTAAAAAAAATAGCTTCACAGCTTAAATGGTGTTAAGATATTCATTTCAGATTTGTGTTCAAATACTCAATGTCTTCGATATTCGCAGCGCCACCTAGCGTAAGGGTTCCCAGCAATAATACTGCAAAAGTTCGTGCACTTACATGTAGTGGTGGGCCAGCGCATGAGATAAAACGGATGCCCACCAGAATTTTATCTGAAGATTTCCAACAGCAAAGTTGACTGAAGCTGTACAGCAGTGGTCATGCAGTAGTAGACCATCAGCCAGCACTTCTCCTATCAGGACCATCAGCCAGCACCTATCTTGCTGCTGACCACCAATTTCCTCTTTGCTGGGATAGCTTTTGAGTAACACGAGGTTAAACATGCGTATGGGTCTAACAAGACCCGCGGAGCTTTCTAGGGTTAATTTCTTTTGGAAGAGTGTAGATAGATGTAAATTTTAATACTTTATGTAATAAATGCGTATATATCTACTTAATTATGTAGGGTATTTTTTGCATGGACAGCGATAGATAATTATTTTAATGTTCTTTCACTTAATACGTCAAATGTTGCGAACATTGAGGAGAAAATATATGTTTTCATTTGCTTATTTGTTTTATTAGTTCTACATTGTATTGTACAGTAAGATGATGGCGAAAAAGCTGTTACACATAACAAATTTCTAAAATTAGATAATTTTCAATGGTAGAAAAAAGCACAACAAAAGACTGCATTTTCTGGATTAAAATCTCTGCAACCATCGAGGTTGGGTACCACAATCTCCTTAAGTAAGTTTCATTCTTAACAGAGCTTCTTACATTCCCCCCAAGAAATCCCGCCAGACAGAATAAATTAACTACTGATAAATACTTTAAATGCTGATCAATAAAATAAGTCACCTTGTTGGATGCAGAAACTTGGGGATTTAAGCTATAAAACAGCAGTTAGTTTAATGAGGTACATTTGCAGTCTATTCGAAAGAAAATGGAAATTGTTTTAGATAAAAGTTCTTTGAATAAGGAAAGTTCTAACTTTTATTAATTCCGTATAGTTTAAAGTTTGAAAGTTTGATAGATAGGTAAAAATGTTAATCTACAATAATACATTTTTAAATCTCAAAGTTAGGTAAATGATGAAAATTGAATTACAATAGTTGCATAGCGAATTTTTAGAAGAGAAATAAATTAAAAACCGTACAACAGTAAAGCTGAACGAAAAATCTTTCTCAAAAATGACTTGCATAAAGGATATTTTATATAAAATATTTTCCATTTATTTTAAAAGGTTTTTATTAAAAAAAACGTTTAGATTGGTCACAATTAAATTTCATTATGTGAAAAATTTAAATGGATCTGAAATATTTCGAGACAAAAGGTATTACTTTGAATACTAAACTACAAATCTCCAGTTTTAACATTCAGAACCGAAATATACGCTGTGTGATACTTTTATTTCTTAAGCCCAATGCCACGAATACTGCTGCAGAAGTTATTTTAATAATTTAACGTTAGTAAAATAGTTTATCAGTTCCTTATTACTGATATACTAGAAAGGTAGCCCGTCAAGAATGACGGAAATTTAGATATAGAGATATATACAACTCATGTGCAAGAATATGAGTTTTCCTTGCTTGTTCCGCAGTGATAGATAAAAATAACACACTTTAAGAAGAAAACACATTTGTGTACAGTAGAAGACCACTAATCTGCACAGTTTGGTTCCAAGTGTTGTGCGGATTTGAGGCTTTTTGCGGTCATGTCTATTCAATCTTTGTTTACATTTTTTTTAATTCATATATTGTACAATTTAGATTGATAATTCTTAAAAATAAATAAATGACACCCTTTAAGTAAGGTAAAAACTATTAAACTATCGGTTTTTTTATGTTAAATAAATCGTATAAATATCGAAAAAAAATGCGTGTGTATATAAAATGAAACAGTGGACAGGTTCTCGGAAAATATGTTGCCAAATTTCCTTTTTCGCCAAGACATCTATACTGGAAAAGTACCTAAAGCACACTAAAATCGCACAGTTAGGTCCTCGTCTATTGGCGGTTATTTTATTAGCAGCATCACGAGAAAGATATAAAGATGTACATTTTCGTATATTACACTTCAAATTCTCACCCATAGATTTTGAAAAATATCTTAAAAGAGCGGAGTTTAAATTAAATTCCGGTGCCGGTGACCTCCTTTACGAAAGATTAATGGTTTTAAATGGGAATTTCGCCAAATTAGCCAGCTATCGCCAAGTTGGCTTCATATATGACAACTTATTTTTGTCCCCAAATTTGGAGATATTTCTCCATGTTGGCCAACATTTGTAGCTACTGTGGTAACCCTGCATTAATATTTTTCATCAATTACTCATTTTAATGAGGCGGTCCTACCGAAATTGTGAGGGACACACAGAGACCTGGATTTTACATAAATAGATTGTGAAAGGTAATGATAAAGCAAGCTAATATATAAATATACTATACTTTGGGAACGAGGAGATTGATAGTACATAATATTACTGCGAACATTATATGTCCGCAAAGAAGAAGTGCGCTGACTATTTTAATAAAATATCTCTCGTTATCTGCTTTTTTTAAAATCATAAATGCAATTCGATGGAATGATTAAATGGAACTGATTTAAGCTTAAATTTGTCACTCTAATGATATGTACAGTGAAACCTCCTTGAACGGCCACCTCTAAACAACGAAAACCTCTGAACACCAGCCAGATGTTGATGGAACCAAACACGTTCCATATCATTAACATTAGTACGAACCTCTAAATAAGGAATTCTGAACAACGGCCTCTCAAAAGTCACGAAAAAAATTTTTTACAGCTCCTGGTACAATCTAATGTTTATTTGAAAACCAAAATGTGAAGCAGATCAAACAAACTTTACTTGATATATGAACAAACAGAAAATGAAGACATTAATAATAATGGAAAAAAAATTATATAATATTCTTAGAATGGTAGGCATAACTACCAAAAATGCCAGTTTTTTTTTTATCTCTGGTAAAAATATTTTGCATTTAATGCCACATTTGATTCTATACAGCAAATGGTGGAAGATAGCAGGGAGGAAGAAGAAATAGATAATAGAATCACCCAACATTTCCAGTATTAACACATATACCGAAGATTTGAAGAACCTTCGTGAAATCCAAAATTTCTCATGAAATCATAATGATGATGATGTATAGCAAATCATGTCATATTTTTGTCTTTGGAAAAAAAGATTTGCAGCAAAAAAAAAAAAAAAAAAAAAAAAAAAAAAGAAATAAAAATAAAAATAAAAACAAAATAAATAAATAATAATAATTGAACTGCAAATCACTGATTTTCTTATTATAAAACAATGATGATTAATTAAAATGACTGTACGTATTTCTATTTAATTTTATCTAATTTTGATTTGTTTAAATTGAAATCTCTGAATAACACCCACCTCTGAAGAGCGGTCACTTTTCACCGGTCCCACGGGTAATCCTTATTCAGAGGTTACACTGTATATATTAATTTGACATAAAGATGTCTTTATTCGTTTTGGCAAAATTTAGGTGATAATTAAAATGTGCTGTACAAAACCTACAAACCTATTAAAGATAACATCTCCCGCGTTTCCCCTAACTTCATCCGAGTTAAGAGATTAAGTTTGTGGTTTTTAACCAGGAACATATATTTCTATTTTTGAAATTTTTTAAAATACAGATTCAATCTTTGTGGATTTTAACTTTTGTGGAAATTTTAACTGAAATGCATAACAAGAATGGCATTAAAATATAAAAAAGTGCAAAATGAAATATATTTAAAGGTGTTTATTTATTACCACTGCGGTTGTTATTACCACTCACTTACATGAATCTTTCTAACGGCAAAGCCCAGAAATTTTTAACAGAAATATAGGCATGTCCGTTTGCGCTGAAGGGGAAGAAGGGGACGGCTTAAGGGGGCTCAGGGCTTGAAAACTTTTCAAAAAATTGTTTTTTTAGTTTCTATTTTTATTATTCAATTACTTCTGAACACAGTGCGAAAAACCGCATAAAAATATTTGCATTTTTAACGGAGTTATAAGCATTTATGCAAGAATCACTTCACAGCCGCACCCATTTAATTGCAACTTTAAGTCGCGTTTTCTTAAAACTTGATTTTTGACGACTATTCGTAACATTAAAAAAAAAAAAAAAAACAACAAAAAAAAAAAAACTATTTGATGGAATGGCTTAATTTTTTTTTTGCATGCATATAACATCATTATTTATAGAATGAATTAATATATTTTAGATAGCTTAATATTTTGAGTATTTTTAAGGGAAAAAAAAAACGTGTTTTTTTTAGGGTTTTTTAAATTTTCAAATTGGAGAGTTTTTTTAATAAAGTTTGCTTTGAGTGATAGTTATATCCTTTATTTATTCTATAGAGTAAAGTTTCCTGGTCATTTTAAAGCTAAAATGAGGTTCTTATGTCAATTCCACGTTAAGATATCTTACGGATGGTGATATGACACCTAATTGTTTTTCGAAAATTGTGTTCTATAAATTTTGCTATATTTTTTATTTTATTACATTGAAGTACTTCATTTTATAATTTTATAAGACTATAAACATACTATAAAAATAACAGAAAGTTTAAATTAGTTACATTGAATTCTTCTGTTTTTATAGGGATTCGAAGCGAGAGCTCTGTTTACATGTTTTTCGGTATCGATCAAGCCCTGAGAGCCCTTAAATCTTTGAGAAAAAAAAAATAACAAAAGCATCACTGTTTAAAGCTTTTTTTGTTCCATTATTTTTTTCACTTTTCTCTTTTTTAAATCCTGATAGACATTTATTTCTGAATATATCATTATTTAATTGTGGAATTTCTAACGTACTTTTTATTTTGATATGCTTTAAAAATTGTCTTTGCGCAGGAATTGTGATTACTATTTTTATTTTTTAGTTCAGCTTATTTCATGTTTATATTCTATATTTTATAAAAACACGCGACTAAGGCTACGGACCATAGTCATATCATTTCTAAAACCTTTTCTCATTCTGGGTTTTGCACTGCCAGTGGTATTGCAACGGTCTGCTACTTATATCTATAAGAAATATTTGAAATAAGTGCATAATTATGCTATGTTTTTATTCAAGAATGAACTCTTTTTCGTGGTCAAAGGCAGATATTTTGAACGCCCCTTCATCCGTTGCAGAGAAAATCCTTCGTTCGCTGACATACAGAATAACATAAAACGCAGGGCAACCTCCCTAACAAGAATAAAATTACTGATGAATTGTCTTTCTCTTAATTTTTTTCTCTTTCTTTTTTTTTTTCATTTTAATACTGGTAGAAATTTTTTTGAATACTTAATATTTCTTATTTGTTAAGTTTTATGACCTTTTTGTACTAATATGTTTTAAAAAGTACCCACCCTGCACGGATATATTGATTAAAATAAAAGTCTTAGTTTAGCTTATTTCATCTGTAGAGACTCCATTTAAAAAAATACGGTCAAGGCAGGGGACCCCAGTCATATCCGTTCTAAAATCCTTTCTCGCAATGGATTTTATGTTGCCGGTGCCTATTCAACATAATTTTATTTATGTTTATTGGAAATATTAGCAAAAAATGCATAATTATGCTAATATAGTACACAAGTTTCGGCATGATTTTGTGATTGGGTTACAAATAAAGGGAAAATATTAATAGTAAAAATACGCTTATAAGTTTATTTAACATACTTATATAGTGCATACATTGAGCAATTTGATCGTGCTTTAATTATTTAGATTGTAATATAGATCTGATTATAAACGGCTATTACAAACCGTTCATATCACAATTTCCATTCAACATTTTATTGTGTGTATTTATATATGTTGATGAGAACTTTTTTATCGTAATGTGGGTAATTTAGCTTTTCAATTCAAAATTTTTAATGAAATGTTCTTAGAGATCATTTTCATGTTATAAGTAACTACCGTGCGAAATTTCCTGTTTATAGGTAACACAGTAACCTTTCAGTAACACAAAAATCGTAGTTTGAGAAAGTTTTCTGCTACAGCACCTTCATTGGGTTAGTGGCATCGACATAATATATAGATTATGTTGGAACAGAGGCAAGCATCATCATTTTGATACCAATATTCTTTAAATCGGTTTGGTAGTTAAAGAAATTACCCCCTAAAAATAAACAAACAAACAAGCGTCTTTATTATATTAGTATAGATAAATGATCTGATTATATTTTTACTTTATAAATATATTAAAATACTTTCACTAAAATCCATTTACGTTTTGAACTATAGAAAAGTTAAAAACTTGGTATAAGTTCACTTGGCATGAAAACTAATTTGAAGCCTGGTGTATATAAAATTGAAATATTTCTGAACCTTTAAGGAATTATGTTACATATCATAGTAAATAATATGTGTAAGATATGACAAAACTATATTTCAGATATTTTATTTACATTTCCTATACATATTTCTAAAATTTGCATTTTAACAAAGCTTCTGACTTTCTTTCTTAAACGGTAGAATTATGTTCTCAGGTATATTGTAAAAGCTAATCAATGTACCAAAACGCTTCCTTAGATACAGAAAGTAGTCTGGGAATTTATGCTATCAAACATCGGAAAACTTAATGAGGTAATTTGTCTGACAGTTGAGCAGAAGATGGAATCTATTTAGCAGACGTTTTAAGAGGATCGTCTAAAATTTATTTATAAATAAAAATTTTATTAATTATAGATATATTATATATTATATATATGTATATATTATATTATATTATATTATATTTTTTTATAATTCATTTTAACACTTTCCAACAAAGTTGAAAAGTGTTTATGACTTCGGCCTGTCTGTCCGTCTGTCCGCCTTTCCGCGCTCTAACTCCCGTAAATATATTCGGATCGTTTTGAAATTTTTAGATGTTATTGAACGCTACCATAGCACGTACCCTATTTCAAATGAAGTTTCTATCATGTTTAGTTCATTTACAGGGACAGCCAAAATGTTTTCGTTACATTACGACCTATGGGAAAAAATCGTTTAAAATGATTTTTAATGATGTTACATGCTTTCAAACATAATAAAATTGACATGCACTGATCAAGTGCACTAAAATAAGCATTTTATAGAATATGCGGAGCAAAGAATACTTATTATTCATTTGCAGGGGCCACACAAAAGAATTTCATTAGATAATGATATAGTGGTGGAGGGAATTTTTTGTGGCGTATTTTAATTATGTTAAATTATTTCATGTATTATGAAATTGGTATACGTCGCTGAGGTTTGCTATTATTTATTTCACTTATAATACGAAGTGCATAGCATTTACAGGGACGCACAAAGAATTTTAGATACTATAATATATCCGAAGTACTGTACATTAGCGATGATTGCTGGAAATGCACTTTTAATTCTGTTATTGCGTTAATGTTTTATTATATTTATGCAAAGTATATGGTGTGTATAAATGCTGTAATTCATATGCAGGGCTACACAAAAGAATTCGTAATGGTTACTGGGTATGATTTCAAATTCTTTAAAGGTGCTTTTTAAATGAGTTATGCATTTTTATGCAGCACTTCATTTAGTGTACTAAGAAATGTTTGTAGAACATATATAAAATGATATACAGGGTCACACAAAGAATTGGATTCATGGCATTCATAAATGATAATTTCTGGAAATCTGATTTCAGTAGTTTTAAGAGTGTTTTATTTTGAATTAAACTTTAGCTAATTAGTGGCGTGTAATAAAGATACTAGGTTAACTACAGGGTTGTACAAAAGTATACAAGTATGTTTCCATCTATTAGTATAAATTGCTGAAAGAGAAATTTTAACCTGTTATACGTTTTCTCGCTAAACTAAATTTCCACATTATTAACGGTGAAAAAAAGCATTCAGGAAGTGTTGGAAAGAGTTTCATAATGTATGCTTAACGCATGATTTTTCTTACTTGTTTTGTTTTATGTTGTTTTGATGGTAATCAATAAAGGAAAATATTTCTTTAATGAAAATCCAAATATAAAATTAATTAATTATTTGAAAATATATCCTTTTGAATTTTTGAAATAAATTAACTAAATGAACAAACACTGGGCTAAGTATTTTTTTTGTCCAATTGCCAGTGCATTTTCTAGGACTTATGATTAAAAACTAATCAATTGCAATTATTTTTATGGAAAAAACACATTTTTGAAAATAACGCTTCTTTACACTTCAATTTTCCTTTAATAAATCAGAAACTTTCCTAAAATTTAGATGCAGAAAAATATAAAATACTTCTGTAAATAAATGTTGCAATTCTAATAGTGTAACAGAAATCACGTCTAAATTTTGTTTACGTAAGCATATACATTTTTCATAATTTATTTTTGAAAAAGCTTTTTTTCCAAAAAATTTCCACATTAATATAAGGAAATCAATAATTTGACTGATCAGTCAGTATTCACAGATCTGAAAATACTCGTGCTTATTGAAGTTAAAAATAAACTGGAAGATTAAAGCTCTAAAATAGGGAAATTTAAGAAATTCTAATATTTGATTTCAGTGCAGAAACATAAAGAAAAGTCAATAATCTTTCTCGGAATAATCATTCTTTTATGCTTGAAAACACTTTGAAGTTTGGCTTAAACTGCTCTTTCAAATCCACAGGATAAATGTTTAACATGCATTTAATAATCAATTCACACATTTTCTGAAATACTTTAAACTGTAAATTCCAACATTTTTATGTTAAAGCATTTTGTACGAAATACTAAAATTACGCTGTAAGTATGATGCAAACTATTGGATTAATAATCTGCAGTAAACAACGCATTACTGTGTAATTTCAGATATACAGAGGACTTCAAAATTTATTATATTATTGATACAGATTAATACAGATATTATTAATACAAATCTTATTTGATGCTTATTTTGATCACATTTGTAATTTGCTATTCCACTTTCACTACATCTAAAAAAATAAAGCAAGTTTCCCCTCTGGAAACCCTGTATTTTAAGCGTCTCGCCATTTTACTTTAATTTTCGGGTTCGTTTCAAAAATGAAAAACTATTGCTTTACAAATCTCTGCTATAAAAGCTACTCTTAAGCAACTTTAATGCGCTCTAGAATATGTAATTTATGTCTAAAATCTATAGAAGTTTCAGTTCTCTAAGCTCAACTGGCATTTTAAACCAATAATTACCACAATATATATTACTTTTTTAAACACAAACACACACACACACGTGCATATATCATATTCAATGAAAAAAATTTGAAAACAAAATCTCATATTTTCGAGTTTTCCTCATTGCCCCTCATCTTATTATGTTCATCATGGTGAAATTTGTCTATTTTCTTTATTAAAGTGTTTTGCCGAATGTTATGTTCTTTTGCAGAGGTATGAACACTTAATATTTCTTAATGCTGCTGCTTTCATCCTTACTAGTCTTATCCATACTTTCTATTTACCTAGTATGGGTATTATTTAAAAGAAATAATATTTCCTATCAATTTACAATTTATACTGCATTAAATATTTTCGTGCTTCTACACCGCAGTTGTTATCAGTGCCAGACAATTTAAATTTGTCGCGACCGCAGCAACTACATCAGTTTCCGAAATTTTTTTTCCGTATCTTCATATAGCGCTACTGCCAAATTAACAAGGTCAACTCTCTGCTTATTTCCTATCGCTGGGGATAAATAAATATGACCCTCTGTTGCGGACTCCCCACGGATCAAATCTTTCCGAAATACACAAATTTCTGCGCCGGAATATTTAACGGTCAAAACTTTCTGCCCTGCAATATTAAACTCCACTACGTGTAAGGAATGAGTATTTTGCTTTCTGCTCTTAGTATTCAACCCCGCCTATCCAATTTTCGCATAGACACAACTAACCTTTCTCTCCTCGTCATCGCGGATTTTCCTTCCCCGTACATTCTGAGCAGTAATGATTCACACTACAGATAAAACACTTTACTACTTTTCGTTTCTCCTCTGTGAATCTTATTCTTTCACTATTTTTTCTGGGAGATCTAGCATTAATGGCTTCTTCCTCTGTTTTTCTTTCCCGCATACAGTGACTGAACTACGAGAATGTTTTTCTGTTTGTCTTATTTTCCCTCTGGCTACAATTATGCCCTCTTTTGGTTGCGGGATTGCTTCTACATATACATCCAGATCCTTGTCTTTCGCTATCCATTGCACATAATTTTCATTGTGTATTTATGACAAATCTCCAAATTCATTTTTTACTGCTAATCTGTCAATGCAATTTTCTGCTAAAATACATTTGTTAATGGACTTTTATAACTGGAAAAGTTTCCTATTCGTAAAATATTAGTCAAGCTTCTGATAAAATAAAAGTCTATTTAGAACTATCCGACCCCAATAATCCTCACGAAATGAATAAATTTCGAAAACTGTTTCCATTTGATGAAAAAAGAAACCCAATTTTCCGTTTTCTCTGGAACGTGGAGCAGTTGTTCCTCTGCTAAATTTAAGTATTTTACTAGCTTGTCTTTTGAAACGTTTATGATTTCCCCACAATTCCCGTTCGCGGTCTGTTCTTGTTGTACTTCACGTTCTTTTAAATTATTCTCATGTTTTCTTTCTTCCTCGCACAATTTTTTTTGCTCGCTCATGACCTACTCCATTAATTGTTTCATCATAACCTCCTCATAATCTGCGTGTCCCACAATGATTTTACTTAGCTGAATTTTAGTTGCTTTTTCTGAAGCCACTTCCCACAGCTCTTCAACCAGTTGGCATAAATCCGCTCTACTGCGTTTCATAAGGAAGCTATGTTTCCAACTTTCCTTTTAAGTTACCAAAATAATAAAGATTCTCATAGGCACTTCTTAACTATACCAACATTTGTAATTTGTTTCTATATAAATACGACATAAAAACATTTTATCGAGAGAGAAAATCTTATTCAATTTTCATACCATATAAAAATAATAATAATACAAAATAAATCTGAATACGTTACATAACAATACACAGATTGATTTTCTACTAGCAACAGCACACGATCCCTTTTTTAGGTGCGTTCGTAATTATATAAATACGTAGCACCTATAGTCGTCGTTCAGTCCGTCCGTCCGTCCGTCTGTCTGTCTGTCCGCATATAACAGAGCAAAAACTACCCAACCGAATGGTCTGAAATTTTTAATGTATGATTGTTGCTAAATTTTGTCGAGCCATTTCAAATTTTATGAAAATCGGATGCATAGTTTAATTACAGGGGCAGTCAAAAGTTTTTCTTTACATTACGGCCAATGGGAAAAATTATTGCAAATGCATTTTAATGATGTTACAGCCTTCCGAATGGTCTGAAATTTTAAATATATAATTGTATCAAAATTTTGTAGAGCCATTTGAAATTTTAGGAAAATCGGATGTATAGTTTAATGACAGGGGCAGTCAAAAGTTTTCCGTTACATTACGGGGAATGGGAAAAAAAATATTGCAAGTGCGTTTTAATGATGTTACAGCCTTCCGAATGGTCTGAAAATTTAAATATATAATTGTTGCAAAATTTTGTCGAGCCATTTCAAATTTTATGAAAATCGGATGTATAGTTTAATTACAGGGACAGTCAAAAGTTTTCCGTTACATTACGGGGAATGGGAAAAAAATTATTGCAAGTGCATTTTATTGATGTTATAGACTATGCACTTATGAAATTAAAAAATCTATATATTGAGTACAATATGGGGTACAAAAAATAATTATAAAACTAGTTATAGTACGAACGCACCTCATTTGCCACGTTTGACGAGCAATTTCCGACTTGTTTATCCTTAACATTAACATTATTAGTGAATTGACTAAAATAATTATTTCTTTGTTAGCATATGTTGTATTAACCTATAAAAACATACATATTCACTGGTTCAAATGAAACAAAATAGATAAATGCATAGCCTCCACTTACAAGGCACTACCGGTATTTTTCTGTCAGGGCCTTACTTCCATTCAATGTATGTAGGCACCCTTCAGTGATGCTAGCTCTTGTCTCCGGTCCCATAATTTCCTATAGATTAACAGCTTACTTCCACCAGAGAACCACCAGTACAGCATTCTCATCAAAAGCAGAGCTTGCTTGCATTAGGAAACAACCAGATTATTCTTTTTTTTGTGCCGCCCTTATTTGACATAGGCATTATAATATACATAGAGGAACGTTTCTTCGATCTAACCAGCCTGTAAGATACCAATTACGTCAATGTCATGGGCAGAATTCCCCGTGCGGGCAGTTCTCGATAATTAACTTGATGGACTGGTAAGATTAAAAATTAGCCGGGCCTCTAAACCAAAAAAAAATAATTAGAATAAAATAAACATATTTATATCGTGCTTGATTACACATTGACGGGCTTAGGCTCACTGCCTACCCATATTCAATTCAGATAGCATCGTGTAACAAACAATGTCCATAGAAACCAGTTTGCAAAACATTTGCGACAGCGCTGACCTCCAGCTTTCAATTTTCTGTTTTCAAGCTTTTTTTTTTTTACCCGGCCCCCTTGCATTCGTGGACAGTCCATCTAGGAATTCCAGAGATGTGCTTGGGTGGGAGGGTGCAGGTTGCGGAAGCATCCGAAAGCCCTTAGCGATACGAAAGTGGCAAGGATACTAAAATCAAGTCAACGTTTAATAGCTATTCTTTATGTGGTTTTGTTACTGGAGTATACGATTTGTTAATTTTTATATTACATTTATGTTCTTTAATAATGTCATAGGTCTTTTGTATAGGATCTTTTATTACTTTTATTAGTGAGAAAGTAATTCTATAAATACCTGATGCTTGGTCAATTGGTTTTAATTTCTGACCGGATTATTTGGAAAATAGAATACTCTGGAGAAATGGGAACATTTAGTATAAGAATTTTGGAGTCCTTTTTTATTTCATATGATACACCGCTCATAAACTGTATGGAATTAGTAAACTTTAACACTTCCTGTACTGGACGGATTATATTACTTATATCTAAAGCTTTATTAAGTTTCTTATATTTTTCACACTCTTTCAGATTCTCCCTTTATACAATATGATATTGTAGCAATCGAAAATTTAACAGACAATTATTTCACAAAAATTCTTCTCTGAATGTATTTTAAAGTATATAGTGGTGTTGAAGCGTATATTGCGTATGTAACCGTATTAGTGGTTTTACATTAACATTTAAAAATGCGGACGGTATACGGGGTCCACCAGTCAGTGTAAAGACTGCAGTAATGTCCAAAATATATATGGGATTTACAACTACGTCTCATTTACCCTCTTCCTAACGACCTTTCGATGTTTAAATTTCTTGCAGTTCTTTTTCTTTAATTTTATTGTTAAGTGACCATTGGATTTCGGAATAGTTTGTATTTGTGTAATTTATTCAATTTATACACTCTTAATTGATTTCCTTTTATTATATACATATAATGTTTATTACTTTTATATATTTAACTAGCAGAACTACCCGGCTTCGCCCGTGTCAATTATAAGAAACCTTCCAGGTAAAATAAATTAAAACGAAATAATACGGCAATCACAATAACTGAAATTTGTGCATTCCCATCCACAAATCGTTATAAAGACAATCAAAAAACATGGCGTTATTGTCTTGCAACCATAGTAAAATCCCTGAGCTTTAATAACAGAATGCACGTTTCCTTTGGCGGGTATAAGAGAAAAATATGTGATTTTCCTGACAATACGAAAAAAAGAAATTCCTCCAAATCGCACAGCACTTAGTGGAATTCTCGTTTGTATGGTATTATCTACATAATAAAGTAAAAACACTATGTCAGTGCCCATAAATTGTGCCCCATAAATTGTAACCCATAAAATGTGCCTTTACTGCAATTTTACTAACTTTTAAACATCACACAATGTCGAATTTTTACAATGTCGAATAGGAAAAAGTTCTCTCAAAGGAAATTTGTTTGAAAATTGTACTTCAGTTTTCTGATTTTAATGGATTTTAAAGTAATTTTTAAGCATGGGTATTTTTAAAGTCGAGTGCAACCCGATTACAAAAGATGAACCTGTTTACACTTAATGCAATAGTATAAACAAAAGACAAGTCTATGAGTAACGCTGGTATCATATTTCCGGTGGCAACAACCTAACACAACAAATTTCCCTTTTATTGCAGTTTAACGTCTAAACATTGTACATTCGATTGTTCCAACATATTATAGAAAACAAAAGTACTTTCAGTGATATTTGTTTGTAATGTTTATCTCAATTTACGAATTTTTTATGGATTTTAAAATAATTTTTAAGGATGCATATTTTATAAATATGCTTGCAAGCCAAATACAAAAGATTAACTTAATTGTTCAAAAACTTTGTAAATAATTCAGAATTTGTTTGCTTTCGCGTCATATTCAATAACTAAATTGGCAAACGGAATTAAAACGTCAAAAATAAAATAAAATAAAACACAATTTAACAGATATCAAATCAAACTACTCAAAATAACCAAATAAGTATATAAAATTCAAATGGGAATTTCGTTCCGGGTGCATATAATTTGAATTCTTCAGAACGGATTTCCATGCGACTTGACCTATTAGTTTTTTAGGGAAGATTTTAATGCGTAACATATTGTTTTCCGTTGCTTAGTCATAGAATTATTGGGGAAAGTTATATAATCATGTGAACCCAATTATGAAAGATGAGTCTTATTAGCTGAATGAAAAATGCAGAACTATTTTTATCTCTAAGTATATTGACGGGTTTATCTTCAGTAATGGGGCTGTGCGCTAGGGTATTCTTATTTTAGTGAGTGTGCCTGACACCTATTATGGCATCCACCTTTGTTTAAAACAATATAGAATGACTTAAGTTTTAAGCGATTACCTGGCATGCAACTTGATTGCAAAATACTAACCTGCAAATGCTTAAGGTGCTTCTCCAGTTCCATGCTCAACAACGCGAAACTTTCTGACACATTTTCTGACTCATTAAACGTAAAGGTTTAAAATTTGTAGGCCTGACTATTAAAGCGATTTGGAATTGAAATGGGTTTTTCCTTTTTTTATAAATAAATTACTTATCGAGTTATGAGCAATTGTGGTTGCGTGACGGCTGGTTTTTATCCTTTATTGTACTGGTGCGTCCGAAATTTAGTGCAAAAAATCAACTGAAAGATCTTATACCTTTACCAACAAATGGAAACTATCTTTCGATTACATAGTTTCTAAATAAGAACTCCTGTCAATTTCATGCGTTTCCGAACAAAAATTAATTAAAAAATATGTCAGAAGATAGCTCCTTTGGATTTGAGAACAGCCTTAACTTTATGAACAGCCTTAACTTGAAGTTTATGAAAAGACTCAAATTTTTAGTTTTAATTTTGGAACTCGCGAAATTTAAATTCAGAAAAAAAGATGTTCTTTTGACACATTGTGGTAATTTTTTTAACTTTTTAATTTAAAATAAGTTATCTTTGGCGCGCGTAACAGAAGTATACAATATCTTCACAATACGCGGGGAAATGCAAAAAAATACATCCAAATGAGGTAGTAGTTACTAAAATTTTATTTGGAAAATTTGAAATTTTATTGAAATTAAATCTACAATGATTAGATGAAATGATGTCATTTTCCATAAATTTTAAATCAAGACATCTGTCAAGATTTTTTTTTGAAAATGTAAATAACCGCTCTCTTTTTGCTATAAATCACAGAAAATGTTAGCACTGAATCTAAACCAATACAACACTTAGCGATAACGTATAGCTATAAGATATGGCTGTAGTATACAATCGAAGTAGTAAGCAAAATATAGGAGCCATATGTTTACAATGAGTTTGATTACGCGTTGAAAAGATTTGATAGAATGTGAGGTCATATCTAGCATTCTTTGTTCTTTTTCTTAAAATGTTTTCATGATAATTTGACTGTTTGTATTAAAATAGATGTTTTAATTAAAAAAAAAAACTTTCAAATTGAGGTGCTACGTTATTTTCCCGCTCTTATGTAATAAATTCACGCAATCAAACACGCAAAAATATAGCAAGAAAATCTGAATTTTTATTGGCAAATAGAAACAAAATACACGCGTTATCCTTATTTTTTTCACATTACTGTGTCATTTTTTAGGGTTTGGCAACAGGAAAGAAACGTTTGAATTAAAAAAGGTTTAAAAAGAGATATTTCTATAATGTTAAATTATGAAAGTGGTAGAAAAAAAGGGATAAATAGTGGTCTGATATTTTTTTAAAGCAGACAGGGATCTATTCCACGTTCTAAAGCCTATGTACATCGAGTTTCGTGCAAATCGGTCAAAAATTAAAGATTTGTATAAAGGACATATACACAGAGAACGGCTTTTATATATAGATGTGCAATGTTTATATAAAACAGAATGTCATTAAAAGCTTGTATTAAGGCTTTAACAGGGCTTGAGTATGCCACCGGTATTTTCATGTTAATATAAAACGTCCATTCTATAATAATAATTATTAAAATAAATTGTTTGCATGCATTTGATAGTTATTTCTTTTATACTATTACTAGACACTGCATTAAAGAAAAATATAATTAAAATTTTAAGTTTTTCTATAAAAAACCTAGGAGAACAAACTATGCTACTCGTGTTTTCACGTTACAACACTGTAAACAATTTATGCTTTTTTTTTTTTTTTTTTTTTTTTTTTTTTACTTGCATGATGGTGTAACTTAAACTGATAGGGTGATCGAGCCAGTAGTTCCTCAAACAAGGACTGTGCTACGGGATTTTATTATATTTCCTTCCTTATATGTTTTAGAAGTAAACTAACATAATTGCTACAATCTTTAATGAATGTCCTATAATGGGCAAAAATGAAATATGCTTAAATTAAATAGTAACAAAATTATAAATAAATAGTTTCTTTAATTGCCATTTTCCCAGTAGTTAATCAATCGAAGAAATCAGTCGAAAATTGGAAAATTAATCTTTTAAATATCATGCTTGGTTTGTGATTAACAATAATTCATATAAAACTATTATTTGAAATAAGCAAGATGGAAGTGGATTATTTTAACTTACCGTAATTGTCTTCAACTAATAAAAAACAATTTTTACATTTTCAAAAAAAACAAAAAATCATAAATTGGCTTCTCTTACAGCAGTCAGCTGAAAATAGTGACAACAGGGGACTGAACATCAAAACAATGATATTATGTCTAGTGCTACGTGTAAAACTCAATTCCGCCTGAAATGGAACAATATTTTAAAACTTTTATCATCTACTGAAGGGCTATCAACTACTGGCATGCTCACTCTATAACAGTTGTATTATTACATATCTGTGTAACATAATACCAGTTATATCAGTTAAATTGTACTCAATAAAATTTAGGCAGCAAGGCTGCTACTAATTTTTTGCAGTAACGTTACATATTTTTATTACAGTGAACAAATCGTTTGTGTTATGGAAAGTGGAATACTGTTTCTTAAATGGATCTAGAAATGTTATTCGATTTTGTTTCTGTTTAAACTTCCCTTGAATAAAACAAGTTAGTTAAAATTATTTCTAGAAGAATACAACAAAACATACCTCTAAATCATACTGAGTCTTCAATAGAAGAAATCGTTCTGTCATTTTATTCTCGCATCGAAAAAAAAAAAATTGTGCTTACTACATAGCCAAAGATCCATTAAATATAGACATATCATTTTTAAAACCTTTTCTCATTGCACTGCCAGTGGTATTGCAACGTTCTGCTACTTATGTCTATAAGAAATATTTGAAATAAGTGCATAATTATGCTATGTTTTTATTCAAGAATGAACTCTTTTTCGTGGTCAAAGGCAGATATTTTGAATGCTTCTTCACCCGTTGCAGAGAAAATCCTTCGTTCGCTGACATACAGAATAACATAAAACGCGCAAACATTCAGGGCAACCTCCCTAACAAGAATGAAATTACTGATGAATTGTCTTTCTCTTAATTTTTTTCACTTTCTTTTTTTTTTTCATTTTAATACTGGTAGAAATTTTTTTGAATACTTAATATTTCTTATTTGTTAAGTTTTATGACCTTTTTGTACTAATATGTTTTAAAAAGTACCCACCCTGCACGGATATATTGATTAAAATAAAAGTCTTAGTTTAGCTTATTTCATCTGTAGAGACTCCATTTAAAAAAAAATACGGTCAAGGCAGGGGACCCCAGTCATGTCCTTTCTCGCAATGGATTTTATGCTGCCGGTGCCTCTTCAACATAATTTTATTTATGTTTATTGGAAATATTATTAAAAAATGCATAATTATGCTAATATAGTACACAAGTTTCGGCATGATTTTGTGATTGGTTTACAAATAAAGGGAAAATACTAATAGTAATAATACGCTTATAAGTTTAATTAACATACTTATGTAGTGCATACATTGAGCAATTTGATCGTGCTTTAATTATTTAGATTGTAATATAGATCTGATTATAAACGGCTATTACAAACCGTTCATATCACAATTTCCATTCAACATTTTATTGTGTGGATTTATATATGTTGATGAGAACTTTTTATCTTAATGTGGGTAATTCAGCTTTTCAATTCCAAATTTTTAATGAAATGTTCTTAGAGATCATTTTCATGTTATAAGTAACTAACGTGCGAAATTTCCTGTTTATAGGTAACACAGTAACCTTTCAGTAACACAAAAATCGTAGTTTGAGAAAGTTTTCTGCTACAGCACCTTCATTGGGTTAGTGGCATCGACATAAGATATAGATTATGTTGGAACAGAGGCAAGCATCATCATTTTGATACCATTATTCTTTAAATCGGTTTGGTAGTTAAAGAGATTACCCCCTAAAAATAAACAAACAAACAAGCGTCTTTATTATAATAGTATAGATAAATGATCTGATTATATTTTTACTTTATAAATATATTAAAATACTTTCACTAAAATCCATTTACGTTTTGAACTATAGAAAAGTTAAAAACTTGGTCTAAGTTCACTTGGCATGAAAACTAATTTGAAGCCTGGTGTATATAAAATTGAAATATTTCTGAACCTTTAAGGAATTATGTTACATATCATAGTAAATAATGTGTGTAAGATATGGCAAAACTATATTTCAGATATTTTATTTACATTTCCTATATATTTTTCTAAAATTTGCATTTTAACAAAGCTTCTGACTTTCTTTCTTAAACGGCAGAATTATGTGCTCAGGTATAGCTAATCAATGGTCCAAAACGCTTCCTCAGATACAGAAAGTAGTCTCGGAATTTATGCTATCAAACATCGGAAAACTTAATGAGGTAATTTGTCTGACAGTTGAGGAGAAGATGGAATCTATTTAGCAGACGTTTTAAGAGGATCATCTAAAATTTATTTATAAATAAAAGTTTTATTAATTATAGATATATTATATATTATATATATGTATATATTATATTATATTATATTTTTTTATAATTCATTAATAAAATTTTTCAACAAAGTTGAAAAGTGTTTATGACTTCGGCCTGTCAGTCCGTCTGTCCGCCTTTCCGCGCTCTAACTCCCGTAAATATACTCGGATCGTTTTGAAATTTTTAGATGTTAGTGAACGCTACCATAGCACGTTCCCTATTTCAAATGAAGTTTCTATCATGTTTAGTTCATTTACAGGGGCAGCCAAAATGTTTTCGTTACATTACGGCCTATGGGAAAAAATCGTTTAAAATGATTTTTAATGATGTTACGTGCTTTCAAACCTAATAAAATTGACATGCATTGATCAAGTGCACTAAAATAAGCGTTTTATAGAATATGCGGAGCAAAGTTACTTATTATTCATTTACAGGGGCCACACAAAAGAATTTCATTAGATAATGATATAGGGGTGGAGGGAATTGTTTGTGGCGTATTTTAATTATGTTAAATTATTTCATGTATTATGAAATTGTATACGTCGCTGAGGTTTGCTATTATTTATTTCACTTATAATACGAAGTGCATAGCATTTACAGGGACGCACAAAAAATTTCAGATACTATATTATATCCGAAGTACTGTACATTAGCGATGATTGCTGGAAATGCACTTTTAATTCTGTTATTGCGTTAATGTTTCATTATATTTATGCATAGTATATGGTGTGTATAAATGCTGTAATTCATATGCAGGGAACACAAAAGAATTCATAATGGTTACTGGGTATGATTGCAAATTGCTTAAAGGTGCTTTTTAAATGAGTTATGCATTTTTACGCAGCACTTCATTTAGTGTACTAAGAAATGTTTGTAGAACATAGATAAAATGATATACAAGGTCACACAAAGAATTGGATTCATGGCATTCATAAATGATAATTTCTGGAAATCTGATTTCAGTAGTTTTAAGGGTGTTTTATTTTGAATTAAACTTTAGCTAATTAGTGGCGTGTAATAAAGATACTAGGTTAACTACAGGGTTGTACAAAAGTATACAAGTATGTTTCCATCTGAATATTTCCAACTGAGCGAAAAAATGCCCAGGCTGGGAATCGAACCCAGATCCTTGGCTTACAAGGCCAATGCTTTTCCGTTTAAGCTAACTGGGCCGGCTGGTTGTCGGCCCAGTTAGCTTAAACGGAAAAGCATTGGCCTTGTAAGCCAAGGATCTGGGTTCGATTCCCAGCCTGGGCATTTTTTCGCTCAGTTGGAAATATTAAAATTCGTATGATAACTTTACCAATCAGTTTGACTGTGTTAAAATAATAGTTCATGTTTCCATCTATTAGTATAAATTGCTGAAAGAGAAATTTTAACCTGTTATACGTTTTCTCGCTAAACTAAATTTCCACATTATTAACGGTGAAAAAAAGCATTCAGGAAGTGTTGGAAAGAGTTTCATAATGTATGCTTAACGCATGATTTTTCTTACTTGTTTTGTTTTATGTTGTTTTGATGGTAATCAATAAAGGAAAATATTTCTTTAATGAAAATCCAAATATAAAATAAAGTAATTATTTGAAAATATATCCTTTTGAATTTTTGAAATAAATTAACTAAATGAACAAACACTGGGCTAAGTATTTTTTTTTTTTTTTGTCCAATTGCCAGTGCATTTTCTAGGACTTATGATTAAAAACAAATCAATTGCAATTATTTTTATGGAAAAAAACACATTTTGGAAAATAACGCTTCTTTACTCTTTAATTATTCTTTAATAAATCAGAAACTTTCCTAAAATTTAGATACAGAAAAATATAAAATACTTCTGTAAATAAATGTTGCAATTCTAATAGTGTAACAGAAATCACGTCTAAATTTTGTTTACGTAAGCATATACATTTTTCATAATTTATTTTTGAAAAAGCTTTTTTTCCAAAAATTTTCCACATTAATATAAGGAAATCAATAATTTGACTGATCAGTCAGTATTCACAGATCTGAAAATACTCGTGCTTATTGAAGTTAAAAATAAACTGGAAGATTAAAGCTCTAAAATAGGGAAATTTTAGAAATTCTAATATTTGATTTCAGTGCAGAAACTTAAAGAAAAGTTAATAATCTTTCTCGGAATAATCATCCTTTTATGCTTGAAAACACTTTGAAGTTTGGCTTAAACTGCACTTTGAACTCCACAGGATAAATGTTTGACATGCATTTAACAATCAATTCACACATTTTCTGAAATACTTTAAACTGTAAATTCCAACATTTTTATGTTAAAGTATTTTGTAAGAAATAACTAAAATTACGCTGTAAGTATGATGCAAACTATTGGATTAATAATCTGCAGTAAACAAAGCATTACTGTGTAATTTCAGATATACAGAGGATCTCAAAATTTATTATATTATTGATACAGATTAATACAGATGTTATTAATACAAATCTTATTTGATGCTTATTTTGAGCACATTTTTAATTTGCTATTCCACTTTCTCTACATCTAAAAAAATAAATCAAGTTTTCCCTCTGGAAACCCTGTATTTTAAGCGTCTCGCCATTTTACTTTAATTTTCGGGTTCGTTTCAAAAATGAAAAACTATTGCTTTACAAATCTCTGCTATAAAAGTACTCTTAAGCAACTTTAATGCGCTCTAGAATATGTAATTTATGTCTAAAATCTATAGAAGTTTCAGTTCTCTAAGCTCAACTGGCATTTTAAACCAATAATTACCAAAATATATATTACTTTTTTTAAACACACACACACACACACACACACACGCGCATATATCATATTCAATGAAAAAAATGTGAAAAAAAAATCTCATATTTTCGAGTTTTCCTCATTGCCGCTCATCTTATTATGTTCACCATGGTGAAATTTGTCTATTTTCCTTAATAAAGTGTTTTGCCAAATGTTATGATCTTTTGCAGAGGTATGAACACTTAATATTTCTTAAGGCTGCTGCTTTCATCCTTACTAGTCTTATCCATACTTTCTATTTATCTACTATGTGTATTATTTAAAAGAAATAATATTTCTTATCAATTTACAATTTATACTGCATTAAATATTTTCGTGCTTCTACACCGCAGCTGTTATCAGTGCCAGACAATTTAAATTTGCCGCGACAGCAGCAACTACGTCAGTTTCCGAAATTTTTTTTCCGTATCTTCACATAGCGCTACTGCCAAATTAACAAGGTCAACTCTCTGCTTATTTCCTATCGCTGGGGATAAATAAATATGACCCTCTGTTGCGGACTCCCCACGGATCAAATCTTTCCGAAATACACAAATTTCTGCGCCGGAATATTTAACGGTCAAAACTTTCTGCCCTGCAATATTAAACTCCACTACGTGTAAGGAATCAGTATTTTGCTTTCTGCTCTTAGTATTCAACCCCGCCTATCCAATTTTCGCATAGACACAACTAACCTTTCTCTCTTCGTCATCGCGGATAATTTCTTCATTCCCCGTGCATTCTGAGCAGTAATGATTCACACTACAGATAAAACACTTTACTACTTTTCGTTTCTCCTCTGCGAATCCTATTCTTTCACTATTTTTTCTGGGAGATCTAGCATTAATGGCTTCTTCCTCTGTTTTTCTTTCCCGCATACAGTGACTGAACTACGAGAATGTTTCTCTGTTTATCTTATTTTCCTTCTGGCTACAAATATGCCCTCTTTTGGTTGCGGGATTGCTTCCACATATACATCCAGATCCTTGTCTCCATCCATTGCACATCTTGATCCATTGCACATAATTTTCATTGTGTATTTATGACAAATCTCCAAATTCATTTTTTACTGCTAGTCTGTCAATGCAATTTTCTGCTAAAATACATTTGTCAATGGACATTTATAACTCGAAAAGTTGCCTATTCGTAAAATATTAGTCAAGCGTCTGATAAAATAAAAGTCTATTTAGAACTATCCGACCCCAGTAATCCTCACGAAATGAATAAATTTCGAAAACTGTTTCCATTTGATGAAAAAAGAAACCCAATTTTCCCTTTTCTCTGGAACGTGGAGCAGTTGTTCCTCTGCTAAATTTAAGTATTTTACTAGCTTGTCTTTTGAAACGTTTACGATTTCCCCACAATTACCGTTCGCGGTCTGTTGTTGTTGTACCTAAACGTTCTTTTAAATTATTCTCATGTTTTCTTTCTTCCTCGCACATTATTTTTTGCTCGCACGTGACCTATCCCATTAATTGTTTCATCATAACCTCCTCATAATCTGCGTGTCCCACAATGATTTTACTTAGCTGAATTTTAGTTGCTTTTTCTGAAGCCTCTTCCCACAGCTCTTCAACCAGTTGGCATAAATCCGCTCTACTGCGTTTCATAAAGAAGCTATGTTTCCAAATTTCCTTTTAAGTTACCAAAATAATAAAGTTTCTCATAGACACTTCTTAACTATACCAACATTTGTAATTTGTTTCTATATAAATACGACATAAAAACATTTTATCGAGAGAGAAAATCTTATTCAATTTTCATACCATATAAAAATAATAATAATACAAAAAAAAATCTGAATACGTTACATAACAATACACAGATTGATTGTCTACTAGCAACAGCACACGATCCCTTTTTTATCCTTAACATTAATATTATTAGTGAATTGACTAAAATAATTATTTCTTTGTTACCATATGTTGTATTAACCTATAAAAACATACATATTCACTGGTTCAAAGGAAACAAAATAGATAAATGCATAGCCTCCACTTACAAGGCACTACCGGTATTTTTCTGTCAGGGACTTACTTCCATTCAATGTATGTAGGCACCCTTCAGTGATGCTAGCTCTTGTCTCCGGTCCCACAATTTCCTATAGATTAACAGCTTACTTCCACCAGAGAACCCCCAGTACAGCATTTTCATCAAAAGCAGAGCTTGCTTGCATTAGGAAACAACCAGATTTTTCTTTTTTTGTGCCGCCCTCACTTGACATAGGCATTATAATATACATAGAGGAACGCTTCTTCGATCTAACCAGCCTGTAAGATACCGATTACGTCAATGCCATGGGCAGAATTCCCCGTGCGGGCAGTTCTCGATAATTAACTTGATAGACTGGTGAGATTAAAAAATAGACGGGCCTCTAAACCAAAAAAAAAATAATTAGAATAAAATAAACATATTTATATCGTGCTTGATTACACATTGACGGGCTTAGGCTCACTGCCTATCCATATTCAATTCAGATAGCATCGATGTAACAAACAATGTCCATAGAAACTAGTTTGCAAAACATTTGCGACAGCGCTGACCTCCAGCTTTCAATTTTCTGTTTTCAAGCTTTTTTTTTACCCGACCCCCTTGCATTCGTGGACAGTCCATCTAGGAATTCCAGAGATGTGCTTGGGTGGGAGGGTGCAGGTTGCGGAAGCATCCGAAAGCCCTTAGCGATACGAAAGTGGCAAGGATACTAAAATCAAGTCAACGTTTAATAGCTATTCTTTATGTGGTTTTGTTACTGGAGTATACGATTTGTTAATTTTTATATTACAATTATGTTCTTTAATGATGTCATAGGTCTTTTGTATAGGATCTTTTATTGCTTTTATTATTGAGAAAGTAATTCTATAAATACCTGATGCTTGGTCAATTGGTTTCAATTTCTGACCGGATTATTTGGAAAATAGAATACTCTGGAGAAATGGGAACATTTAGTATAATAATTTTGGAGTCCTTTTTTATTTCATGTGATACACCGCTCATAAACTGTATGGAATTAGTAAACTTTAACACTTCCTGTACTGGACGGATTATATTACTTATATCTAAAGCTTTATTAAGTTTCTTATATTTTTCACACTCTTTCAGATTCTCCCTTTATACAATTACAATATGATATTGTAGCAATCGAAAATTTAACAGAAAAGTATTTCACAAAAATTCTTCTCTGAATGTATTTTAAAGTATATAGTGGTGTTGAAGCATATATTGCGTATGTAACCGTATTAGTAGTTTTACATTAACATTTAAAAATGCGGACGGTATACGGGGCCCGCCAGTCAGTGTAAAGACTGCAGTAATGTCCCAAATATATATGGGATTTACAACTACGTCTCATTTACCCTCTTCCTAACGACCTTTCAATGTTTAAATTTCTTGGAGTTCTTTTTCTTTAATTTTATTGTTAAGTGACCATTGGATTTCCGAATAGTTTGTATTTGTGTAATTTATTCAATTTATACACTCTTAATTGATTTCCTTTTATTATATACATATAATGCTTATTATTTTTATATATTTAATGTGCAATGTTTATGTAAAGCAGAATGTCATTAAAAGCTTGTATTAAGGCTTTAACAGGGCTTGCGTACGCCACCGGTGTTTCCATGTTAATATAAAACGTCCATTCTATAATAATAATTATTAAAATAAATTGTTTGCATGTATTTGATAGTTATTTCTTTTATACTATTACTAGACATTGCATTAAAGAAAAATATAATTAAAATTTTAAGTTTTTCTATAAAAAACCTAGGAGAACAAACTACGCTACTCGTGTTTTCACGTTACAACACTGTAAACATTTTTTTTTTTTTTTTTTTTTTTTTTTTTTTTTTTTTTTTTTTTTTTTTTTTTTACTTGCATGATGGTGTAACTTATACTGATAGGGTGATCGAGCCAGTAGTTCATCAAACTAGGCCTGTGCTACGGAATTTTATTATATTTCCTTCCTTATAAGTTTTAGAAGTAAACTAACATGATTGCTACAATCTTTAATGAATGTCCTATAATGGGCAAAAATGAAATATGCTTAAATTAAATAGCAACAAAATTATAAATAAATAGTTTCTTTAATTGCCATTTTCCCAGTAGTTAATCAATCGAAGAAATCAGTCGAAAATTGGAAAATTAATCTTTAAAATATCATGCTTGGTTTGTGATTAACAATAATTCATATAAAACTATTATTTGAAATAAGCAAGATGGAAGTGGATTATTTTAACTTACCGTAATTGTCTCCAACTAATAAAAAACTAAATTTTTACATTTTCTAAAAAACAAAAAATCATAAATTGGCTTCTCTTGCAGCTGAAAATAGTGACAACAGGGGACTGAACATTAAAACAATGATATTATGTCTAGTGCTACGTGTAAAACTCAATTCCGCTTGAAATGGAACAATATTTTAAAACTTTTATCATCTACTGAAGGGCTATCAACTACTGGCATGCTCACTCTATAACAGCTGTATTATGACATATATGTGTAACGTAATACCAGTTATATCAGTTAAATTGTACTCAATAAAATTTAGGCAGCAAGGCTGCTACTAATTTTATGCAGTAACGTTACATATTTTTATTACAGTGAACAAATCGTTTGTATTATGGAAAGTGGAATACTGTTTCTTAAATGGTTCTATAAATGTTATTCGATTTTGTTTCTGTTTAAACTTCCCTTGAATAAAACAAGTTAGTTAAAATTATCTCTAGAAGAATACAACAAAACATACCTCTAAATCATACTGAGTCTTCGATAGAAGAAATCGTTCTGTCATTTTATTCTCGCATCGAAATAAAAAAAAAAAATAATTGTGCTTACTACATAGCCAAAGATCCATTAAATATAGAAATTCTTATATAAAAATATTTACATGTTTTTGAAAAATAAACAAATAGTAGATTAAAAAGAATATATAAATTTTTTTAAGAACTCGAGAACCTTATCAGTCCCATATTTCCTGGCGTGTTTACATTGTGATGAAATAAATCATTATTTAAAAAAAAATGTAGCGCAATTAATGAAACGTATTTATGTTTAAAATTTATTCTACAAATCTTGTTTGTAATATATAATAATGTAATTGTCTTGATTTCGTTTTAAAATTGAAATTATATTGTATTTGATATTTAATAAATTTGCACAAGTTTTCGATTTCGGCTGTCCCCGTATAATAAAACACAATGTAACAAATCCGGGTCGCGCTCATCTTTGAAAATAAACATCGCGGCCATGTTAGGCTTAAACATTCAGATGCCGTATTATAAGTCGAACAATTGCTTTATTTAATCTACGTTGTATCGCATCTTTTCTTCTTCATTTTCTCTAAAACCTTCAAAACAATTATAAAAGTTTTAAGTTCTAAATTAAAAATAACGAGCTACCAACAGCAGATTACCGATATAAACAACCGTTGCCATTCTGAAACACAAAATTCCAAATCTAGAAACAAATGAACGACTCTTTGAGCGGTTCATTAAAAAATACGGTTAATATCCGATTCTGCTCTTAAAATATTTGTAAAGGCATATTAAATCCTTTAATATTTTAAAATGCATTTTTCACTTTTGTTTACGTTTATAAGCAATATGGCAAAAGGGAAGGGAGGATTATAAGTTCAATTTAGTGTATTTCTGTGAAATATTTTGTACTGGAAAACGTTTTGTTGCTCTATATTTTTTTGGTGCCATCTCCCGGGATATAACATAAAAAGACGTTTTCTCTTGAAATCGTACCTTTTTATGCATTTTAAAAGTTCTGTTCCGTAATACAAATTTGCAAATATACTTTTAAACTAGTTTTAATGAATTAAACTTATTTTTTCCTATAAAATATATATATCGTATTGGTTACAAATGCAGTGCAATTTTTATGCTGTAATATTTAAAATTTGGGATGTAATTCTAATTTTTTCGAAAGAGGCATTTTTCAGTTCAAATTACTGTATTTTAAATTATAGTTTACATAACATCTTTATTGTTTTCATAAGAAATCAAATGATAATATTTCTTGATTAACAAAATGCAAAAATCATAAAATGATTTATCATTTTTTTTTTTTTTTTTTGGGGGGGGGGGGGGGGGGGTTGTTTCAGTCAGAAAAATATTTTTCTGACGTACAAATTTCATAATTAAATATTAGCGGAAAATGTAGATATTTTGATAGAAGTTTGTTTTTTACTATGAACTTAAATTTAAAAAAAAGTCTATACTTTTGTCAACGACCAGATTTTCTTATTTTCATTCATATTTATTAATCATATAGAAATTTTTGAAACTGAGAAAGAAAATAATAAAATATTTAATGGCTTTTGATGCTGCCGTATATAATCAAAAGTTGAAACTACACCCAAATCACGTGATGTTTAATCTGGGAGCATCAGCGTCACGAACGAGTATTATTTTTGGGTACAAGTCCTGTGATTGAAAACCTATCTTCATTGTTCTCCTCCATGTTCTATGTTCATGATATAAACTTCTAAACGTTGTTTTGAAGATCTTTAGTTCACATACCGTCATTTTTGATAGGGTTATATACTAGTTTATTTATAATTAAGAGATATTTTAATAAAGGAAAATAATATTTTAATGTAAAGGTACTCAAAACTCAAATATATTTTTTACAAATGCAAGTAAAAAAAATCAAATTCTTAATTGTATTTCAAGCATAATTTATTTAAAATTTTCTCATATTATCTTATATTTCCTATTTAACACATTCTATTTCTTTTTCTTCGGGAAAATAAACGGCAGCAGTTAAGTGCTCCGAATAATTCCAAAATCTTAATCAATAAACTTAACTACCTCAAGGGATGCATAAACTTGTTTGGGAATTTGAGCTATACACTAACGGTTAGATAAACGAACTATTTTTATTCACATTCGATAAAGAAATGAGAATTTATTAAGAATGTAGTTCGTAAAATAACACTAATTGTAAACTAATGCTTAAACTATATTCTTGGATGTTTTCGCTCTATGACTTCTCCGGAAATTTTTACAAAATTAGACGGAAGTATTTCACAAATATAGTTTAAGGAGAGTTTTTACTTTATTTTTTATCACAACCATAATAAATAAAACAACAATTGCTGTATTACTACTTTGCCCCTAAACAGGTGAGTTTTTACAATTCATGAATCATATTTTGTGCTTGAATGCAGCAGTTCTAATTAAAAATTTTAAACAGTTATATCTATACGTGAAAGCACCTAAATATGTTTGTATGTGATTTACTGATGCACGAGTCATTTCTGATAATTGTTAAGCCTATATCCCCAGCAAGATTTATTTGCAGAAAAATATTCTTAAGAAACAGTTGTATTTTGCAATTAAAGAATCATTTAATCATAATTTAAGTATAATTTGTTTAAGCATAATAAACTATTGCTTAAATTATTCATCTAAGTTCTGAATTAATTGGTTATTTATCATTATGCGATTAATAGGATGCAACATTTTGATCAGAACTGAAGAAGCTTTCTATCCCACAAAATGTGCTGCAAAGTCACCATGAGAAAAGAAGTGAGCTATTAGACTAATTTTAATTGATACTATGAAGTCAACAAGAGCTTTATACAAGGTAAAGAGAAATCGTATCTAGTCTTTCTCAAATTTCATTAATGTTGGCTAATGTGTTTGCAAGCTAACTACAATGACTTGCATATTAAATAAGTAAATAAGCTGGTGTGAAATGATAAGATAAAAAGAACTTCTTAAAAACACCACAAAAACTTTAATAAATGCGCATTTATTTAAGAATTTACAATTTTTTAAGAGTTCTTTTTATCTTACAATAACTTGTAATTTTCTGAATTTTGATTATATTCAACCTACAATACCACCAACAATCACATACTGTTCGCTTCTGATAGTGCTATAAGATAATACAGTGTATTTTAAATATTTTTAAGTTTCTCTAATATGTTACTTTATATTGAAATAATTAATATGTTAAGTATTGCAAAGTTATGGGATCCTATTGGTTATTTGCGCAATATTAAAAAAATAAGTAAATAAAAAATGTAAATAAAAATGGTGATGCTTCTTCATTATGATAAAAGATTTCGGGTTGTTCTTTTTGTTGTTGTTGAGTTTCTGAATTGTTCATTCAAAAAATAAACATTGATATCAAATGGCATTTTGAAAAATCGGTTCTTTCCGAAAATGGACGGTATAACTATTTGTGTTATAAAAATATATTACCATTTTTAACACTTTCCAACAAAGCTGAAATGTGTTTATGAAATTGGTTTGTCTGACCGTCTGTCCATGCTCTAACTGGCGTAAATATACTTGGATTTACATGCAATGAATATACATGTTTTGATGTTTACCATGGCATGTTCGGTATTGAATATGAAGTGTATAGTTCATTTAGAGGGACGCTAAAAATAATTCCGTTACATTATGGTCAATGGGAAAAAATCGATTGCAGAGTATTTTAACGACATTATGCTATTTTAAATGTACTGAAATTGATATATATCACTTAATTTTACTATAAGATGATTATTATAGAATAGGGCATTCATAGCATTTGTCGTTCATTTATACGGACACACAAAAAAGTCATTTACAGTACTGTTTTTGGATGAATAGTTAGTGGAAGTTCGTTTTCAATTTCGGTATGGACTTTTAATTAAGCAGATTTTTTGCATGCTGCTCGTTGTATATAATTTATATACAACAGTACTGTACAAACTGCACAAAACAATTTATGTACCATTTTCCTTATTAGCGGAAATTGCTGAAGGGTAATTTTCAACTAAGCTATGTATTTCCTAATTAAACAAAATTTTAGCAGGTATCTAGTTAATAGATACAAATATATATATATATAAGATATAGAGCTGCCCATAGAATTTGGATATTTTTTCGACT
This sequence comes from Maratus speciosus, assembly GCA_963932465.1. Taxonomy (NCBI): domain Eukaryota; kingdom Metazoa; phylum Arthropoda; class Arachnida; order Araneae; family Salticidae; genus Maratus; species Maratus speciosus. Next base: position 558,531,570 of record OZ010789.1, read on the forward strand.
GTAGATGGAAATTGCTGAAATTGGGATTTCAAATGTGGTATATGTTTCCATAAGATTCAGTTATACTTACTATTTCACCTCATTAAACGGTAAGTTTTGTAACATTATTCTAGATGTAGTGGAACGTGTATCACAACCTATGCTTGACGCATAATTTTTCTTTCTTGTTGATCATAAAATCAGATGTATTTTTTTTTTACAAAACATTTGACCAACGTATTTTCTAAAAATATGGACCCTATCGAATGCTATTTTGCCGGTGTTGATTGTTGCTGAGTGTAATTGCTTTGGACGAGCTACATTTATTATTCTATCTTAATTGTATTTCATCGTTAATGTCTTTATGTGATATATGTCTAACTTTCAAATTAAATTTTATTACAGATTTAATTTCCAAGTTAAATAACTTGTTTTATCTCCTGTATTTATTTTAATAACTACTAGGGCAGGCTCGGCGAAACTTTTTACGTGCGCGTGCCGAAAATTCACAAACGATATCTTTCAACAATATAACGTGCCAAACTTATACAAAAATAACTTTGAAGAGTACGATGTTTTTACGAAACACTGATTATAAAATCAATTACGAAATTTTATTTCCTAATTTTGTAATTTATTGTTAATGAAACATTTCGGTTGTAATTTTCCAAATTGCATTCAACAATGTACTAAAAACGTATTGATGAGATTTTTGCTGTTGTACGTTCGATGAAAAATGCTTTATATCTGGTTCATATTTTGATATATTTTACAAATATACATAGCTAAATGGGATCCATTTGCCATTTTATTGCAGTGACTGTTCATTGTTCAGTGTTCTGATTCATTTGAAAATTGCAGCTTTTTAAATTCATACAGAAAGACAAAATCGAAAAAGCTTCATAGCATGACAGGAAAAGAAAATTATTCTGATGTGTTAATTGATGCAAAAAATAATTACATTATTTGCAGACTGCCCGTACGGAATAAAATTTTATAGGTTAAAACAGAAATAAAAAATGGATTTTATCTATATAACGATTACCAAATTAAATTTTTTCGCGTGCCAGAAAAATTAGCTTACGTGCCAACTGTGGCACGCGTGCCATAGGTTCTCCAACCCTGTACTAGGGGATCGTACACGGGCTTCCCGGGTTACAGAATATTAGGTTATTTTCTTATTAGCCGCATGCTAAGAGTTATTTGACCAAAATTTTGCTACTTACGACATACTTTTATATTCTGATAATTTCACAGCTTATACATGTGTGTTAAGTTTGTGTTTTATTTATATTATTTTATTTATTTATTCATCGGGAAGTTTTTTTTAATGGATATTAGCCGTAAGAAAATTATAAACTCCTTATTTTGTTTTAAGGGCAAGCGGTTTATTCTTTCGTAATCGAGCTCCGCGCGATATAGATAAATTAAAAAAATATTTCATGCTTTAAAATTGTTTTTAAAACTATAGACAATCAGTAAACTGAGATGAACTTTGCAAACAAATTCCATTTGAAAAAAAAATCCTATTTGGTGATCTAAAAATTTTAATTTTACGATTACAAATATGTTAGATTTGTGTGTTTTTTTTTTTTTTTTATATTATCCTTTTACTTGTTTATAAAAGAGGTATTAAATCCGATAATTTGTCTTTTACAAATATGTTAGATTGGTGTTTTTTAATATTATTCTTTTATTTGTTTATAAAGGAAGTATTAATTTCGGTATGCAGCAATAGTCAGAAACAAATGCTGAACATTGTTTGTTGCTTTATGTGCAAAATATTTATTATTATTATGTATTTAAACTGGCACCTGATAAGATAAACTTTAAAAAAAATCGTGCTTAAAAATTATTTTAGAAAACATAATATATCAGTCAATTAAGATACAGTTTATAAACAAATTGCATTTGAAAGTAATTTTTTTCCCTATGCGATGAAAATTGATATTGTACAATGGTCAGAAGATTAAAAAATTGCTGTAGCGAAAATTTGATCGTGAATTGTTGCCATTCACAAAATTACGTCAGGGTTACGCACAGATACGTTTTTCCTTTATAATATAGATAGATACATAATCAGTGAAATATAATAAAGATCAGTTATTAGAATGTGGTTATCAATTGAGGCTCTTATGCTTGGTATTCCGGAATGAAAATCAGCAATTTTCACCTTCTCAAAATTTGCATACACACTTCTCATATCCATATTTATCATTTAAAAAAAATTTGTATTTTGTTTGATCATTTTAATATAATTTTTAACTGAAAACTTGAAGTCACGATTGTCAGCAACATCTTTTATGTGAACAGACGCACTCTTTACTTGAGATTTTAATCTCAATTCCGGAGAGTTAAAATTTCCGTAATTTATGTTTTTTAGTCGCATTTGTGTTAAAATGTTTTGTTTTTTTTCTAAAAAAATGATCGTTTTCTTTTAAATATGACTTTATTTTCACTTAAATAAACATTTCGCCTAGTGTCTGAAACTTAGTATCAGTACATATGTAGAAGGAAAAACAATATAGAAAATGTATGAGGAAAAATACGTGTTTTCAAAAGCAGTATGTCATTTTCCGTTATTATGTCCCTAATATAATATTATACACCTAATGGTATTTTGTGCCACTAAACCCTATGCAACAATTTTTATCAACAATTTTGAATTTTTGTCAGAAAATGGCATGAATAAAGATAAAAAATACCTCATCATTTTTCTCTTGTCTCTAATAATGAAAGCTATCTAATTTTCACCATTTTGAAGAAATTTCATAAAAGGCTTTTAAAATTAAAATATAAAAGTGGGGATATAAAAAAAAAACAAAACAGATAGTGTAATCACATCTACAAATAAACAGCTTTCAGTTAAAAAATATTATTAGTAAATTTGGTTCAGCAGAAAGATGAGGGCAGATGACTAAAAAACACACTTGTGTTTTGAATGTATAGATTATATAAAATTATGTTATTTTGATAAAATTACAGTAGAATGCCCTAAAGAATAGCATTAAAATTTTATTATTCCAGATAATTTTGGACAAAAACTTCAGGAACATGACATTATTTTAAACTTCAAATTATAGTAGAATGTCTTAAAGAATAGCATTAAAATTTTATTATTCTAGAGAATATTGGACAAAAACTTCAGGAACATGACATTATTTTAAACCAAATTTATTAGTTTGCTTGTCTAACTCCGCGAAGCAAATCCATCTAGGCGAGAATCATCAATTTATGTAATATAAATCGCTATTATTTGCACATCACCTGTCTTTTATAAAGACACTCTAAATTTTTGTAAAATATTGCGCTTTATCAGTGTGTTATTTCAATTAAATTATTTTCAAGCTTTTATGAAGCTTTTTCACATGTGATGAATTTCAAAGCAGCTGGGCTCTGAAAATGACGCAATTATACAAAACATAATTCAGTTTTTATAATTAAAATACACGTTTTTTTATGAAATGACGTCATTTGCATTCGCTAAAGCAATCCAGTCTTAAACTTCGTCTATAGAAAAGTAGGCATATGATGTCATTATCACGGAATAACAGAAAATATACTTCACATAGCCCGCATTTTAATTTCAACTTTTTTTTTCAGGTTTTATGAGAAAGTGGCAACAAAAATATATAGTAATCTCCTATTTTCGAATATTTTCCGTTTATTTTCTATAGAAACGGGGTACTTTTGTTGCCACGATTAGAAAAATGGTATTAAAAACTACAAAAAAATTAATATCTCAAAAATAAATTGAGATACAGCTTTCAAACAAATTGCATTTAAAAGAGAATTTTTTTTCTTATACGTCGGTGTAAAAATTTTAAATGTGCGATGTTTAGAAGTTTATAAATTTGCAAAACCATAATTTTATTTCAAATTTCAAAGTGTTGACATTTGCAAAATAACGTATGCGTTACGCACAGATATGTTTGTCCTTTATAATATAGATATAATATATTTTTGTTTGTTAGAAATACGAAACTTTATTGCGCGCACCTTTTCGTTTTAAGCCCTAGAAAAAGAAAATCATTATATTATACATTTCAAAATCAGGCACATTTTGTTTTAATTTTTCAGGATATTCGAATGTTTTTAATATATTATAATAAAATTATTGATCAATTTTCTAATATATCAAAATTCTAAAAGCAATGTTTCACTATCCTAAAGCACAAAATGAATAAAAATAGTGTACTTATTCATAAGTTAAATGGAATTACCGAGAGTTTCTAGAAAGATAACGATAAATCAATTTGTATAATTTGCAAGAATTTTCTTTTTTATAGATAAAGCAGTCTCTTCTTACAAATTAATATTTATTTCATAAACTGCCATAAATCATGTGGGCATCATTATTTATTTCAGTCATGTAGGTACGACTGTTTCTTCTTTCAATTTTAAGAAATTATATTTAAGAAATACGGTTAAACGCTTCAGAAAATACTAATTCTCAGACTCTTAATAAATTATCTGTTTCTCAGAAAAATGTCTTTTCTTTTCAATATGCATAATACAAACAGAATAAATTCATGAATTTATCGAATTCTGGAGAACATTTGTTTCACAGAATTTTACTCTAGGCAGTATTGCATCTAACTTCATGTTTATTCTGAAAACTAATTCACATGCATTATTATTTGAATAAATATTTTTGATCAGAAACAAGGAATAGTTTATATTATGCTATACATAGCTGTATACATGCTGTATATTTTAGCACAAGTCTAAGGAATAAGCAAATATTGCTTTTTTCTATTTATTTATCAAGCTTAATAAAATAATCTGTCAAAATTCAGATTCTTTAATTAATTTTGCATAACATCTGTTTTAAATACATTAGTAAAACTTTGTTATCTTCATCAATATAAATTTATTCTTTTCTTTTAATATTAAATTCTATTAATCATTAGTAATTTGTTTACTGGCAACTTTCTTATTTTTTTAATATTTTTTCTAGAGAACCGTGTTTATTATTGCGAACATGTTTTACATTTTGCATAGCAAATTGTCTGCAACTGAAATACAGTCAGATTTCTTTTAACGATAAAAGTTTTGCTGAATATTAAAAAAAATGGTTTATAACCGTAGAAAAATAAATATAATGTAATAGTTTTTTAATATAACGTATGAAATTATTAACATGAATTATATAGTACTAATTATCTGGTAACAAGTTAATGGTACAATAACAAGTTAATTATCTGGTAACATATTTTGCTGTAATAAGTGTTTTCATCTAAAAATTTTAATTACATTGAAATTTATATTTATAAGGGAAAATAATAGTGATTATCAGAGTATTTTCTGACAGTTGATTTTATGTAAAATTGAAAAATGTCAAATTATCTTTTAATTCTACATACAAACGGCGTTCCAACAAACTATTTTCGATTAGTTAAAAATTGCGTAATTCGTTAGTTAAGGATGAAATTTGTGATATGTTTATAAATTTGGATGTGGAAATTTAAAAATTGGTTCATATTTCTATGATTAGCGCTTCGCTATATCATATATGTAAGAGAGCACAAAAAATTTTGTAGCCATATAAAGAAAAAAGTTTAGTGTTACTATTTCGAAGTTCAAAACAGAAGTTCGTCTCTTAAATATTTGGTGTTATAGTTTGATAGCTGCAAAATCTCAGTTTATTTTCATGTCAAATAAATCTATTTTGAACAAAAAAAAAAAAGTAAAAGTAGTTCTTGTTGTTATTTATTAAGAAATATTTCTCAATCAAAAAAGCCATTTTGACTTAAGAACAAAAGGTTGGCAGCTAAAAACATTGTATGGCCAAAATCCACAAGACAGTTTCCAATTTAGATGCTTAATCGAAAATCAAACATCTAAAAAAATATTCGGGATTTATTGTGATACTTAAGGTATAGATACTACATTTTGATCTGATACTTTTCATCGGAGTCATAATCATGAGTTTAGAGACAAACTTAAAATTCAATAAAAATTAGTACTTGATATCTACATGTAAAAATCAATGTTTGGAATGATCCATTTGTATAGCACAGGATTATATGAATCTTGTATAATATTTATTCCCATTTCTGTAAGAAAAACATTTAAATACTGGGAGTATAAACACATATCTACAAAATTCAAGAATTTTCAGCATGTTTATCACGAGGAGCATGGAGAAATCGCACAATGATTATGGAGCGATATTACGGTGAAAGGAAGATTTAAATAAAAGTAGTATGAAATATTGCATTTTGATAGTTTTTTATTTTATCATGAAATTTGGAAATTGGTTTTATGCCAAATAAGTAGATTGTAACTGAATTCTCTGTGAGTTCAAGTATGTATATGCACGAATACGTTATATAAATGGTGTATATGAATCGTTACAACAAACTCATAGTATTATTTGTTCGAGAAAGTAATAAAATTTAGTAAAAAGTTGTTTGAACATCGTTTAAAGATGTTTAAGCGATAAACGTGTAAAATGTTCCTATTTGAATTGCATAATACTTTGTTTTATTCATGTAAGTCTGGCATCCTTATTCAAGTAGAAAACGATTATTTTACATTATTTAATTTAGTTTCAAAGATAATCTAATATTTACAATAAAATTATAAGGCAAATATTAGATAATTTCCATACATGTTCGAAAATAAAAATGTTTAAAAATACTTTATAGGCTAAAGTCATTGCATTCGACGTATTTATGTTTGTAAAATATATTGTTGTATAAATATACAGTCAAAAAGTATCTTAATTACAATACATATTTTTTATTTTGTAAAATGTTTTGCAATTTACTCTTTGCTAGCTAAAATGTTATAGCCAACAAAATTTGAAATCAATATATCTCCAAAAAGTATGTTAAACTTTAGTTCAGTTGGGAAACGCAAAATAAACTTGAAATTTCCCATTCAGTAATTTCCGTCAACAAATGCACTTTTAATAGTTCATATACGACATTTTATCGACCCTTCCCGTAGATCGTAATGCAACGGAATTCTTTTGAGTTTACTTCTAACGAAATATAAAAGATACAGACTTCAGCCTCGATAAGAACACGCTGGATTAAACCTCAGTAACATTTGGAAATTGCACGGTAATCCAAGATTATTTATCAGCATGGACAGACAGACACGTACAGATAAATTGATTTGATAAACATTTTTTAAATATGTTTGTAATTATTCAACACATTGTATGTATTCTCGGTTAGACAATTTTTATAGTATAATTTTCAAGAAGTAACAAAATATTTCATCGATGAACATCTTTATATCAATCGGCTGCTGCTGATAGATACGCGAAGGAAGCACAAAAGAAAATTATTAATAGTCTTTCTTTAAGTCTGCGGAGATATTTATTAGCTCCTAATATCCTAAATTTAAACATACAATTATATTTACGACATTCTTTATATTTAAGGAGTGAATATAATAAATACAAATAACTCTTTAATGTAAAAATGTACAAAGGACTATATTAACAATAAATATAAGAAAATCATGCATTGTATATTCATAATTATATATGTATAAATATACGTTGATGTACATACTTATAATTTCATAGTTTTCTATAACAATGTTTCAGTGTGTTTGCATTTCTTTCATTATATTCTGAAATATTTTCAGTTACTTTTGTTAAAAACGTAAATTTATTCTAATATAAAAGTTAGTTAATATGCAGGGTGTCTGCAAATTAGTTGGGCAAAAAGAATGATTTATTGAATGGAATTGACAGGGATAAATGTTCATTTTGTTGTAAGATAGAAAAAAAAAGTTCAACTTTACAATTATTACAAAAGTTCCATGTGACACCCTTTCGTAACTCTACTAATAACACATCGGTAAATCATTTCTTGCCACAGATTCGTCAGCATGTTTCCGTCGATAAAATTATGCATTGTAGATTCTTGATTTTAGTTCAGGAATGGTTGCAGGAAGTGGCAGCTTGTACACTTGATCCTTTACAAAATTTTATACACCGAAATCACACAGTAAAAGATCTTGTGATCGTGGCGGCTATTCAATAACAACTCTGCTATAGCTTCATTTATGACACCTAACGCCATCTGTGAATAAACTTCGGCAATATCAGCACTACTCTGACTTTCAACAACTTAATTTCGTTTAATATTTCGGACGTTCTTAACTTACAAAATTGCCCAACCAATTTGTAGACACCCTGTAAATAACAATTCCTTTTGTTTAAATTTTATAATAAATTTCAACATACATTTATATTTAGGATTTTCTTTATATTTTATAATTTAATATATTAAGGGGTCTGAGACACATTTTCAAAAATTTTTTATTTATTGAGTTAAAATTTTGAATTTTTTTTTGTGATGGTTAACCATATCATTTGTAAACAAAATCAAATGATAAAACTGCTCATAGCTTTTTTAAAAAAATTTTAATTTAAAATTTATGAAACAAGTGGTATAACTTAAAATCGTTATAACTCGAAATATTATTAGTAGAATATAAATTGTTTTTCATTTAAATAAACAGAAATATATATTTTTTAATTTAGAGCCAGCATTTAAAAAAATATTAATTAAAAAAAATTAAAAATATTTAAAGTAAAAACTTAATAAAAATTGATGTAACATTTTTTAAAAAAATTATATTTTCAAAAGTAAATATTTTTTTTTCAAATTTGCTGGCTCAAAGTTAAAGTAAAGCAATTGAAAAATATATGTTCCAGATTTCAAACATTTATCTTTAACGGTTCTAGACTTATAACAACTTAAAGATGAGAAATGGTGAAGAAAACAATCATGAAGAAAAACGCAATTTCACAAGAAGTCGTTTTGTTGACAACCATAGCTTGAAAGGTAGATTTTGAAAACAAACCAAAACGAAAAAATTAATATTTCCTGTTCTAATTAAGATAGAAACATGATTTAAACGTCATTTTAAACAGAAAATGACAGAAAAAATTTTAATCCAGTAAAATGTTTTTTGAAAATTTTAAGATTTTTGTGTCCCGGACCCCCTTAAATAAAATTCTCCCTGTAATGTAAGAATACACAAATCATCAATAAAAATGAGAAAAATTTATATCAGGCGTGTTTTATTTAAAAATTTCTGATTTTCACTTAAATTTCCTGTTTAACAAATATTCGTTTTTTTTTTTTTTTTTTTTTTTTTTTTTTTTTTTTTTTTTACACTTGGGAATTCTAATAGCAGAAGTTAAATGCTTAGAATAATTTAAAATTCTAATAAATAAACTTAACTACCTCCAAGGACGCATAAAATTATGTGGGAGTTTAAGATATTCACCAGCCGTTAGCTTAATGACTTATTTTTGCCACCGATGAAAATCACTTTAATTTTACAATGTACAAATCACAATATAAATTCTAAAGGTAAGGGAATAGTGTTAGGTTCATTTTATTTTAAAACGTCTGATTTTCTCTTATATTTTGAGGGGAATAAAAATCACACTTTAATCTAACAATATAGAAATCAAAACACAATAATTAAAGGTGAGGAAATTTTTTAAGGCTCATTTTATTTAAAATTTTCGAAATTTCTTTTATTTTTCTGTTTAACAAATCTTTTAAACACAAGAAGTTATATAACTACACTGCTCAAAAAAATTAGGGGAGCAAGCAAAAAAGTGAAGAGAACAGTGCAAGACAACCATGTATGGGCATAAAATGGATAGTACACGTTAGGGTGGAGCGAAAAAAATTAATTTTTTAAAATTAAAAACGGGTATGTGCCAAAAGTTGCCTTTATACTAGTACATCATCAGCGTGAAATATTACCGCTAAAAAAAATGGCTTGAGTTTTGGGTAAAATTTGACATTTTTTCAAAAAATTAAAAAAAAATCTATAGAGATGTTCATTATTTAAAAGTGTTACTTAAACCTTTATTATTAATGACTTAACATGTTTAAACGATAAAACGATATCTTTGTTCTGTATAACTGGAACAAAACTGACAATTTTTTGTGAAAAAATGGCGTTGCCACTCTGTTGTGTCATACAACTAATTGTTGTTTAGAATACAGCTCTTACGTAGTTGCTTTCAAATCTATCCAGGAGGTATCACGTGGAGGTGGCTGCATTTCATGACACAGCAGTGCATAGCCCGACCACCCTTTCATCTAAGCGCATTTTTTTTTTATTTATATATAGTCCAGGCAATAGAGACCGTAAAGGGACTATACCTAGCAAAATTAATGGTAGTACTGGAAATCGGCTTTCTAGATGTTTTTTGGGTCGCTGAATCCGAATTTGTAACTTCTAACCAAAATTTCCCCCGTCAGCCCCCCCCCCCCAATTTTGGTAAAAAGCCCCCCAAAAAAGGTTTTTATTAAAAAATTCCATTTTTTTTATTGTTTTAGGGGGGAAAGTAGCTAGAAATTCAGAAAGTAGACAAAATGTGCAACAAATTAGATATATGAATTAGGATGAAGGGGAAAGGGGGATCTGCCTCGGAACATGCGCGCGGTGCTGCGTAAACTAAGTTGCGCAATTCCACTTAACCACTCACACGTTTACATTCACCCTCCCATCTCCCCTCCGATCTTTCTCTATAAGGTTTACTTTAAGTTTTTTTGTGTCGCTGAATCAGAATTTTTAACTTACCCCTAAAATTCCCCTCCCCCCCCCAAATATTTGTTTTTAACTTAAATTTGTTATTGTTTTATGGAAAAAAAACATTACGAAATTCAGAAACTAGACAAAATTTGCAACAAATAGGATATGTGACATTATGACGTAGGATAAACGGGGAGAGAGGGGTCTGCCTCGGAACATTCCCCGCGCGCTTTTCTCAAAAACCAAATTTTTTCAAAAAATCAATTTTTTGGGGGGTTGCCCTGTGAAATTTTGGTGGGAAGTTACAAATTCGGATTCAGCGACCCAAAACCATAAAGTAAGTCGAAACTCAGAACTAGTATTAATTTTGCCAGATAAACTCCCCTATTGCCTGGACTTCATAATTTAGTGCACGTAGCGCCGCAGTGCATGTTCAGAGGCAGCCCTAACCCTCCCTGTTCATCCTAATTCATAATGTCATATATCCTATTTGTTCATATGTCATATATCATTGTGTCATATATCCTGTAAGTTAAAAACAACTATTTGTGGGGGGAGGGGTTGGGGGGGGATTTTTAGGGGAAAGTTAAAAATTCGGATTCAGCAACCCAAAAATCTTAAAGTAAACCTTATAGAGAAAGTTCGGAGGGGAGATGGGAGGGCGAATGTAAACGTGTGAGTGGTTAAGTGGAATTGTGCAACTTAGTTTACGCAGCACTGCGCACATGTTCCGAGGCAGATCCCCCCTTCCCCTCCATCCTAAGTCATAATGTCATATATCTAATTTGTTGGAAAATTTGTTTACTTTCTGAATTTCTAGATACTTTTTCTCTAAAATAATAAAAAAAAATGATTTTTTTAATAAAAATCTTTTTGGGGACTTTTTACCAAAATTTGGGGAGGTTGCCTGGGGAAATTTTGATGGGAAGTTACAAATTCGGATTCAGCGACCCAAAAAACATCTAGAAAGCCGATTTCCAGCACTACCATTAATTTTGCTAGGTAAAATTCCCTATTGCCTGGACTAATATTGAAATGTGATTTTTTATCAAAGACTGGCATAAGTTTTCTATGTATCAACCTAGTCCATCTCTTCTTTATATCCACAGACTTTGGGTGATGCTGCTGTGACACTCCTTCACGTATATTTATACTGCTTGTGTATCATAAGGTAAGCAGAGTAATGCAGTGGAATTAATGGAATCTATTTAGCCCTCTAGTATCTTCACCAAAATTGCATCCAGTTACTGCATAGTGATTGGGTGTTCTGTTCCTACAACATTTTACAACACTTAGGTATTTCATCTTTGAGTATGCCATCCTTTACTCTACGTATTGCATTTTGTATATGTTGATAAGCTTGTTGTTTAATGTGATGGCGATCGTCATCAAAATTGCAATAATTATTTGCTATTGATGTCCTAAATAAATTTTTTTAGTTTTTTTTTTTGCCGTTTTCTATGATGTTTATCAGCCGAGTAATTTCCCATAAGTTTTTACATTAATTTTTTAGATGTAGATTATATTTGGTGCAAACCATCCTGCGGCAAAATCTTGGATTACATACTTTGTGAGTGAGTCAGACTCTGATGGACAATCAGTGGTTTTATAAAGGCGAATAATTTTATGCGCCTTTGTGAGCCATCTTGCGTAGGAGAAGTTTCTTGGGTTCCTATTCGCTAGTTCTTCTGAGCGATATCTTGATGAAATAATTTTGCAAATGTCTAGCATGTATTTCTTGTATGTGCTGAGTACCTTTTTCTCAATTTCAGGAAATAATGTTTGAAAATTACTCTGTATGGCTTCAAAAATTGAAATTATACGGGAAAAAGCACGTGGACAGAGGTTTTCCTATTAGTCCGGTGAATCCCTGTGGGTTAAAATCTAATTTTTGCCAATGATCTTGTCTAATAAATGATGCAGAGAAAACTCACTGGACTTGGAGGTGGCATATTATCAATTGTAATGGTTCATTTTAAACATGTCCCTCGCAGAATGGACGACAACGACTAACGAAATTATCCGCATTCATATGAGCACTCACCGCCCATCCGAGTCTCTATGTTCACTCAAAAAGTACTATGTTATCCAAGTTTGGCCCCAAGATAGTTTACAATCAAATATAATCCACAGCTAAGGAAGGTATTTAAAAACTCATGGGAAATTACTCGGCTACTAAACAACACACAAAACGGAATAAAACAACTACAAAAAAAGGTTATTTAGGAGAATGGTTGCTTTGCAAACGCAGAGGAAATTCTTAATTCAATGCTCTCTGACGATTTCCATCACATTAAACAACAGCTGCTCAGCACATAATAGTTGAAAGATGTGAGTAATTGATTGCATACGCAAATCTGCAATATCGACAATCAACTTTGAAGCGGCTAATTATATAAATCTAATTCATTGGAAAAGTGTTGTGGTAAGAGAACCTCTAATCAATATGCATTTATCGGGTGCAATCTTGGTGAAGATAGTAGATGGCTGAATAGATTACATTAATATCAACCGCACTGCATTACATACTCTTTATCTTCTCTTTCACAAGCAGTAGAAAAATACGTGAAGTAGATCCCAGCAGCAGCATACAAAGTCTATGGATCCAAAGAATATATGTACTAGGTTGATACATAGAAAACTTAGGCCAGTCTTTGATAAAAAATCACAATTCAATGTACAAATAAAACATTGAGTTCAGATGGTAGGGTGGTCGAGCTATGCACTGTTGTGACGTGAAATGCAGTCACCTCCACGTGATACCTCCTGGGTAGTTTTGAAAGCAACTAACTAAGAGCTGCATTCTAAACAACAATTATTTGTGTGACACAACTGAGTGGAAACGCCTTTTTTCCACCAAAAGTTGTCAGATTTGTTCCAGTTATATAGAACAAAGATATCATTTTATGTTTTAAATATAAGTCATTAATAATAAAAGGTTAAATAACACTTTTAAATAATAATCATATCTGTAGAATTTTTTTTAATTTTTTGAAAAAATGGCAAATTTTATCCAAAATTTCGACTTTTAGACCAAAAGCGCAGACTCAAACCATTTGTTTTCAGCGGTAATATTGCACGCAGATGATGTACTAGCATAAAGGCAACTTTTGGCACCTACCCGTTTTTGATTTAAAAAAAAATATTTTTTTTCGCTCCACCCTAGTACACGTGTATCAATGCACAATACAGAAAAAAAGACGCAAAAAATTTTGTAATGGAGCTTTTATTCTTTGAAAAGATGGTAAGAATATGAAAAGATGGTTTGGGGAAACAATTTGGTTTCATGTAAATGATAAAAATTGATGAGAATTGATGCAAGATTTATAATATGGCCTGTGGTCTCCTCGAAAATCTAAGACTTCTGCACACCTGTTTTCCATGGATGCGATGATTTTATCGATAAGACTTTGGAGGATATTGTTCCTGTGTTCAAGAATTGCAATCTCCAATTCCTGGATAGTAAAAAGATACCTTGATCTCGCCGTAATGTGTCATCTGAGAATGTCCCAAACATGCTCGATCGGATTTAGGTCAAGAGAGCATGCTGGCCATTCAATAAACTGTATTGTTTTAGCTCCAAGCATGTTTTCCACAAGAAAACTGTATGAGGTGTGGCATTATCATGCGTGAAAAAAATAAATCACTAATTACTGCAGCATAAAATACGACATGATGTCTCAGTATGTCGTCTATATAACTTTGGACCGTCAAAGTGCCATTCCGAAAGATATGCAGCCCCGTACGTCCACCTATGCTGATTCCAGCCCATATCATCAACCCACCTCGTCTGTAATGTGATCTTTTACGAACGAATGTGGGATTATTTTGAGTGCCTCTTTCTCTCCATGCCAAAACAACAGATGTAACATCCAGACTGATTCGGGACTCGTCTGTAAATAGAATTTGACTCCAAAAACGTTGCCTTGAAACTCGATGTTTAGTTGCTCACCTGCTTTGTGCCGCAGAGTTGCTTGAGATCAATGGAATACAGACGATTGGCTTACTTGCTTAGAGACCACACTGATGTAGCCTATTTCGGACTGTTTGGCTGGATACCATTCGTCCTGTTGCCAAGAACAACTGTATTTGCAGCAGAGTAGCATTGCCTGTTCCGTCTCGACGAGCTGTTGACTGATATATCGGTCATCAGTTACTCTAATAGCACATGGCCGACCTTGCCCTTGTCGATGTCTACCATTCCATGTGTGCTAGAATTGATTCCACAAACTCGCATTGACGCTTTTTGCGATCCCTACAGCGTCCGATACATTTCGTTGTGTTTCCCCAGATTCAACAGTCCCGATAACACGCCAAGTCATGGTTAAGACGCTAAGCCATTCGTTAAATCCCATTCTTGTGACATTTTCAAGTCACCTTTACTCAAAACACAAGCTGATCAATTGAATTTCGCAACTGAGACATTGAAACAGACGTTTCCGCAAAATCCCGATTTCGACACTTATCTTTTTTTTCTACTTTTTGACGTCATAAATTTTAATTTTCATGTGAAGTTTTATTTATCTGTTTTCTACTATGCTTTAAATTATGGATGCTTTATTTTATGTTACTTATACTTGTAAATATTTGCGTAAGTTTGTTAAAACCACGTGCTTCCCTAATTGTTTTGAACAGTGTATAATAATTAAAAAATTCAAATAAATAAACTTAACCACCTGCAAGGATACATGAGTTTGTTTGACAGTTTGACCTATTTAGCAACGGTACATCTTGTAATGTACCATAGTGATAAATTTCAGTTTAATCATATTTGAAAAATCAAACTAATTTAAAACTTGCTAAAACTGATAGAAATACATTTACAAGGCAAATGAATTCATTTATTTATTCAGATCGACACACTGTTAAAACACTATTCTTAAAAATAAGTAAATTGTACTAATTATTAAGCACTTCTCGAATTTAAAATAGCTCCAATTACTTAACTCTTAAATTTGAAAAACGCATGTACTAATTTTTTTGAGTACATACATGCACTCTAAAATAAGTATGTATAGAAACACACATACATTATAAGAAAAAAAAGCGAAATTTCAGAGAACCGACAAATCACCATTTTTAATTACTGTAATTTTGAATTGCGAAGAGCTACAACTTTTGGAGTAAGGAGCAGCGAATTCACTATTTTAATTCTTGAAATATTGTGTATGAGCCGCCCCGCGATTTGAACCCGAGCCCTCTAGGTGGGAGATCAGTATTGCACTGACTGTGCTATAAGAACAGTTACCAGCTGCTTCCAAATGACACTTTTTATGAATCAGCGACGGAAGATCGCTAACAGCAGAGGTGAATTTTCCCTTTCTTAAATTTCTGATTTCTAATAAAATAATTTTTAAACTAAATTTTTTTCTTTAACATTTCTAACGAAATTGTAAATAAATTTGAAAAGTGTGTATTATAAATAAAAAATTATAACAAAGATAAACATATCTTTAAATAAAAGCTTGGAAATCGCTACTGTCAATTCGGTATAAGAAAGGGGTTTATCAGAAAACTCATATTTTTGAGCACATATGATTTAAACATGAATATTAAGACTTTAAAATACAAAATATATGTATTCATTTCTGCATACATTTATAAATAAAGTACAAGTATACACAACTTCAAAATATCATGTACTCGTTTCTGAATTAATTGTACTTAAACAAATCGAGTACAAAGAAATTTTCATTTTTAAGTAGATTAATGCTCCTTTTTGAAGCAATTGTACGTAAACAATATGAGTACATAGAAATGCTCATTTTTAAGTAAATTATTTTTAACAATGTACTTCTTTTTGAAACAATTGTACTTAAAAAATACGAGTATATGGAATTTCTCATTTTTAAGTAAATTATTTTTGAGAGTGTATGAGGATACTTTCACTAGGAGATTTAAATATTTTAATTTTTTGTATGATTTCACACGGATGTTTAAGATGCTTAAAGTAAATGCTTTACAGCATTCTCAACAACATGTTGTTAACTGAAAATCACGTTTTTAACAGAAAAATGCAATGAGACAGCAATATATATAATGTATAATAATTATTATTACATATAAAAAACAACAATATTAAAAAAATGCCTTCTTTTATAAGTATATGTATTCATATATTAGTGAATATCTGAACTACAAATTGTTTTTAGGTGCGTTCGTAATTATATAAATACGTAGCACCTATAGTCGTCGTTCAGTCCGTCCGTCCGTCTGTCCGTCCGTCTGTCCGCATGTAACAGAGCAAAAACTACCCAACCGAATGGTCTGAAATTTCAAATATATGATTGTTGCAAAATTTTGTCGAGCCATTTCAAATTTTAGGAAAATCGGATGTATAGTTTAATTACAGGGACAGTCAAAAGTTTTTCTTTACATTACGGCCAATGGGGAAAATTATTGCAAGTGCATTTTAATGATATTACAGCCTTCCGAATGATCTGAAATTTTAAAGATATAACTGTTGCAAAATGTTGTCGAGCCATTTCAAATTTTAGGAAAATCGGATGTATAGTTTAATTACAGGGACAGTCAAAAGTTTTTCTTTACATTACGGCCAATGGGAAAAATAATTGCAAGTGCATTTTAATGATATTACAGCCTTCCGAATGATCTGAAATTTTAAAGATATAACTGTTGCAAAATTTTCTCGAGCCATTTCAAATTTTAGGAAAATCGGATGTATAGTTTAATTACAGGGACAGTCAAAAGTTTTTCTTTACATTACGGGGAATGGGAAAAATTATTGCAAGTGCATTTTAATGATATTACAGCCTTCCGAATGGTCTGAAATTTTAAAGATATAATTGTTGCAAAGTTTTGTTGAGCTATTTCAAATTTTAGGAAAATCGGATGTATAGTTTAATTACAGGGACAGTCAAAAGTGTTCCGTTACATTACGGGGAATGGGAAAAAATTATTGGAAGTGCATTTTAATGATGTATCAGACTATGCGCTTTATGAAGTGCAAAAAAGTATACATTCAGTACAATATGGGGTGCAAAAAATAATTATAAAACTAGTTATAGTACGAACGCACCTCATTTGCCACGTTTGACGAGCAATTTCCAACTTGTTTAACATGTGACTGGTGCTTTATTTCTAATGTCTATAGCTACTCCATAACATTGGTGGCAGCCGTGCTGCCTCCATTTTTTAAGTAATTTAACTTATATAACTGGTATAACGTTACACTAGTATGGTATATTACACCAGTTATAACAGTTTAAATTGCATCATTGTATAAAATAAATTACTCCATAAAATTTGAGGCAGCATGTTGCCACCAATTTTATGGAGTAACGTTACAAAGGTTGATTGCACTGTGTAGTGATAACTGAAAATCGTTTTCTTGTTCTATCTGTTTGATGATGAGACTATTTCTTTTCTGTGTCACATGGTGCTTAAAGTTTATCAAAAAACATAATCTCATCCTTTGATACATTAAATAATTTACAAATTAGAGCTTTAAAACTCTACTTAGTTTAAAGAGGTACTCGCTTGCGAAGAGAATGGAAATATATTTAGCAAGAAATTTTTTAAATAAGGTATACATTTTTATTTTTTAAATCTTAGTAATCGTGAGTTTTATTGACTTAAGATAACAGTAAAAATATTATATACTCTATATGACATCTATTTACAAGGACTCTTTCCTAAATAATAAAAATTAATTGTTGGAGTGGTGAATTTGTTTTTCCGAGAACCTAAAAGAAATAATCTTAAGTTAAATTGAACTTTGCTGACTTTACTGAACATTATGGGGATAAATGATTCCTTCCATAAGTGCATACATACATTTATTCGTGAATGTCTGTATTTAAAAATTTTTGGTTAACCTATGACTGACGCTTTTTTCTATAATGTATCTAGCTTAAACGACATCAAAATTGCAGCAGTGGAATGTAGTCCAGAAATTTCTGAAGTAAGTGATATATATATATATATATATCTGCTTAAAAAAAGTAACTAACGCTGTCACCAGTGTTGCCAGATTGGGGACTTTTTTAATTCATATTATTTGACTGTCACCACTTTTTTAAAAATAGTACAATCCGCCTTTTTTCAGAATTTTTAATCTATTTCTAAATAGACCGAATATTTCTTAAAAAAAAAAAAAAAAAAAAAAAAAAAAAAAAAAAAAAAAAACGGGGACAATCAACAATTTGCGGACAAAAAAGTCCCCAATCTGGCAACACTGGCTGTCACAGTTGCCGCCCACGGTTTCGAGTTTTTTTGTAACCGGTGGTTTTTATTCATTAATAGTAAGAAAAATATTTCATACAAAAATAGAAAAATCTGTGGTAGAGAAATGTTTGATAAACACGCTGATTCAGGTAGTTTTTAAATCAAATAACTATTTTAAGAATTTAATATTAAATTTCGTCAAAATTGTTCGAGTAAAAAAGTTTTATAGGAGCAAAAACTATACATAGTAATGTAATAATTTTTACATCATTTTACACATTAGAAGTTCCTGGTGTGCAGACTGCATTTATTTATTATATTATTATTATTATTTTTTTTTTGAATCAATTTTTGAAGATTTATTCCTTTTTAAATTTCAATTTTCCCCATTTCGAGAGATATTTTTTTCAACTTTAAGAAAAGGGTGTTATTTTAAATTGATACCAATTTTAAAAACAGCACAAAGAATGATATTCCCTTCAGATTAAAAAAAATATTTACACGAGACTATTATAAACAGTAAAAAACTTTCAAATGAGAATTAAATTAATATGCATTAAAAGCACTAAAATATTGATAATTACGTCATAAAACTACATTTACACGTGAAATTTAAAAGACAAATAATATTTTAAATAATAAATTCATTAATAAGCGTTAAAAGTCGTAAATGGAAGAAATTACGACGTATTTAAAATTTCGAAACCATATGTTGCCAAACAGTTTAAATTTACAAATATTTTTGCGCAAGACATTTATTTCATATTTTTAGATAATCCTTTAAACTATTGTTGAGGATCCTAAGAGAGCGAAAATAATATTTCCTTTCTAACAATAAAAGTATTTTCACGTGAATATTAAAAAGAGAAAGAAAACTTTCTTATGTCGTTGTTAAAAAATACTTGGAGAGAAAGACTCTGTTTACTTAATTCATTTTATATTAGCTTATTTCGCATGTTTCTCTGATCTGATTTAATGAAACATGAAAACAACCTTTTAACAGGGAGATCGCCACTGTTTTTTAATTATAATTAATTATTCCGAAAATATTTTAAAACTCATCAAATTAGCTGGTATTTAGAGTATGCGGTGTCTGAACGCGGGTTGGCGAACGTATCTCGTAGGGAGTAGAGCCCCCTAGTATATATACATATATATTGCAATAATAGCTTTGCAACAATAGTGCCAAGTAAAATTTTGCCATTCCATTTCCAATATTTTCAATTTTATTACCGAAAATCCTTTTCTTGTTCTATCTTCCTGATGATCAGATTGTTTTTTTTTCTGTGTAACATTGTGCTTAAAGTTTATGTAATACAATAAAAAATACATATGTATGAAAGTCGTCGGTCAATTATTTTTTCCTAAAAACCTATGAAAAAAGAATCGAAATTAAACGGACTCTTCTCTGTTATTGCCATACTCACTGACATTTTCACATTTATCCTCCAGGTGTTTTAGTGGTAAAAGTTAAGCACTCAGAAATACTGAATGGAAATTCGAATATTTTGTGTTATAAATACTTATCGTATATATCTGCTAAATTATACAGGTTATATTTTTTGCATGGTAAACGAGAGACCATGTGCTTTAATTGTGTAATACCACCGTGTTCGCAGCTTGGAAATTAATAGGCGTTCATTATAGCAAAAATATATTTTTAATTTTTTAGGTGTTTATTAGTTTTATTAGTTCAATTGTGTTCGCATATCAAGAAACTTTTAGAGCTTTCACACTCATCTTAACTTCACACCTCTTTCAGACACTTAACAATAGAAGTACAATAAGATACACTGACTGATTGAGACAACATTTCTTTACACTTTAAGAAGAAATATAACATATGCAATATATTAAATATATACAATATCGCCTTATCTAATGACATAATCATATACCAGAAAGATGGGCAAATAAACTGCTATAAATTAGTTGGGTGCAGAGCATTTGGAGCCCTGATTTGCGCGTCACACCTGTCAACACTATTCTGGGGCCTAATTTCACTGGTGTTTGGCTCATTCAACTTCGTTTCCGATTGTCTTATGGTTTTTAGTTCCACATTCCACCGCCAGAATAATCTCATCTCGGATATTATGACACCAATTAAAATAATAAAACTTTGTAAAAAGTCACCATAAAAAAAAACAATACATAGGACGCGTTTCGAGCTAAAAATATAACAGCTCGTCATCAGCTACAGTAAACACGTGTCCGTAAGCGCTCAAGGTCAAAAATGAACTGAAAGGTAGAGAATGTTGCAAAGAATGTTGCAAAGATGACGCTGCACCATCTGTCGCATTCTTTGCAACATTCTCTACCTTTCAGTTCAATTTTGACCTTGTCTGCTTACGGACACGTGTTTACTGTAGCTGATGACGAGCTGTTATATTTTTAGCTCGAAACGCGTCCTATGTATTATTTTTATTTTATGGTGATTTTTTACAAAGTTTTATTATTTTAATTGCTTCATATCGCTAGTTTTCGGTGCTGTTTCACTATTATAGGGCCAATTTCAATCAAATTTCTTTTTCACAACTCAGGTTACTGTTCTCCTCAGATTTTCCGGGGCCTGTGCAGAACGTTTGTTAGACGGTGCAATAGACAGAGGGAATCTATACCGAAGCTTCTTTCCGAAAGCTGCTTATTTGTGATATTCCTCGCAGAATGCTCAATATACACTACAGAAGGCAGCAGGAACCCATCCCAGAGATAATTCAGAAAAAAGATATTTTTGAATCGAGGTTTTTAAAGGTTAGATATGCGCGCGTCTAACTTCTGGTCTAAGCCACCGAAGGTAGTGGAGATACACCTCATATGTTAATTTTGAGAGAATTGTTTTTTTTTTTTTTTTTTTTAGTACGAATCGAGATTTTAATCTATCGCAGTTCGGTTTGAAATATCGACGGGTCCGAACAATGCAGGGCGGGTAAACTAGTAATATAATTAAAAAAAAAAGTTTAATAGTGAAAAATGTGTAACAAACCCTTCTTGAGATAAAATTTATTTTTAATTCTTAGACTATCTCCTTACATGTCACTCTTAATAATGCTTTTTACACTCTCACCCAAGGGATTCCTCCAGACAACAGAAATTAAATACTGAGAAGTCCTAATCAATAAAACAAAACACCTAGCTGAATGCTGAAACTAGTCTGGGAATTTATGCTATAAGACAGCGGTTAGTTTAATGAGGTACATTTGCACTCGATTAGAAAGAAATTGGAAATTTTAGAGAGAAGTTCGTTGAATAGGGAAGGGTCGAAATTTCATTAATTCCGTATAGTTTAAAGGTTAAAAGTTTGATCGGTAGTAAAAATATGTTAATCTGCAATAATATATTTTGTTAATCTCAAAGATGTGTAAATCATGATAATTGTAATGCAATTGGCCCATAGGGAATTTATTGTATAGGTATTCCCTAATAACCTTATAACAGTTAATATGAAATATTTTCCATTCAATTTAATTTTTTTTCAAAAATCTTTAGATTGATTAAAATTCATTTTGTGATAAATTTGAATACATATGCAATACTTTTAAAATATAAGGTATTATGCTGAATATTAAATAACAAATTTCTAACTTTAACGTTTAGTACCTTAACTATCGGGAAAGGCCGAGCTACACTCTGTTTAAAATAGCTTTGTGTGCTACTCGATATAACAATAAATTTTCGCTCTAATGATATTAAATTGCTATAAATGATATTAACATTTTATTTTATAACAGTATTATTTACAGAACCATTCAGTAGTGAAAATATGCACAGTCGTGGGGAAAAAAAGGAAACACCCCCTACTAACTCATCAACAAATTATCGTAGGAGGAAGTTACTGGTAGCGAACGATTGGAAATAAAGTCTACTTTTAAAGGATGTATATAAAATTCGCTTAGGGGCCATCAACATATTAAAACGAACCCAAACTTCATTTCTTCAATGGCAATAATCAATTTTAACAACATATTTCAAATCTTCGGTTCAAACTACACTTAGACACCAAATTTCAAGTCATTTGAATAAGAAGTTTTTGCATCATAAACATTCAAACTTCAGTGCTTCTAATGTTAACTTACATTTTCATATTTTTATTTATATCGCCTGAAATTATACTCCTAGTGCACTAATTTTTGTGCAGCGATAATACTAATATACCCAAACATAAATACGTTGAATTTGCAATTTTTATAATTTTATGATATGAATTATGGAATATGAAATTAATATTCGAAAAAAATTACAAATTGCAACTTACAATTTTTTGATGGATTTAGGTTTATTAAGTCCTGCTTTATGGAAATCCAAAATTTCACATTTTTTATCCAAGTAGTTTACAAATTATGCTTAAAAAATGGCAAAATGGTGGTTTAATGGGCCGTCTATGATAGAAGTAACTAGATATGTTTAAATTTCTTCTACTATCCTGTAATCTTGCAGTCTTCAATGACAGCTTGAGTGGTGCTTAAGATGCCTTGATCAAGAAGGAGGCTCTTTCGGTCAATAATCGAGCACCGATCTTCAATTTGGATACAGTCCCTAAAATACGGTCGTCTTAAAATAATTAATTTCTCGAAAACGTATCGTATGAATTGCATAAAAATTTGTTTATAGGCTAATGGAAGGGTGTATAGTTCATTTATGCTGTCAGAATTGTGTACTGCTGCTACAGAAAAAAACAAAGTTATGGTTCGTTTTAATATGTAGATTGCCCCCTAAGCAAATTTTATATACACCAGTTAAAAGTAGACTTTATTACCAATCGTGTGGTACCAGTTACTTTCTTGTACGATAATTTTTTGCAGAGTTAATAAGGGGTGTTTACTTTTTTCCCACGACTGTACATTGTTCTAAATTTTATATTACTGACTTATTTACACTGTAAAGGCATCCTTCCGACCTACATGTTTAATTCGACGCACACTTTCTTTTGGTAGCAGGACTTGCATGTGAGAATGCAAACGTACAGAATTCCGTGCATAAAGATTTATACTCTTAATTCTACCCTTACGAAGTCGAATGTTTCCCCCTGATCCTTGCGGACGTTAATAGCGAACGCCGGATTCACTGGAAACTGATGGCATTGAATAATTCAATTCAGATGGCCCTTGATCCAGTACTTCTCTATGTCTGTGAGCCACACGAGGGAAATGCTTACCGATAATTACATTTGCCTTGATGATGTTATTGAAAGATCCGTCACAATCAGACGCGTACTGTTACAAAGCCCTTCAATTTAAATTCATGAGGCAGGAAGTTTGAGATGACAACAGTATTAAGCAAGTACTGGTTGAAGCGCAGTGCGACCTATTTTCTACTGGGAATTTCTAGAGAATTGCTTCAGATTCTGAATGCGAACCTTTACACCAATTTAGTCATAATTTCGTCAAACATCGCCAAATGTGACGACATTCTTTACTTTGGCATCAACCATGTGTTGAAAAAGTTGTATGTGGCCTGATTGGTAGAATTTTGCTTTAGATAACATTATATGGTCTTTGATTGGTTGAAGCAATCTATATCTATAAGCTATATCTCGGTTCAAATTGGGAATCTATAGAAAATTCCTTCATATTCTGAAAGCCAATTTCTTTTCACAAAATGTCTCCATAATTTCGCCAAATTTAGCGACATTCTTTCATTAGTTGCCAAGCATGTGTTTTTCCATTGAAAATTTGGCAATCTCGTTTTTCCTACTAAATCCTGCAAATTTCGACAATATTTCGCCAACCACCGTCAAATTTGGCGGAATGCGTTAAACTTTGCGACTTCGTTTATTGCCAACTCTCAAACAACTTAATAATAGCTTTAAACTTCTTTCTTTTTGAAAAGCAGTGATCCGCAGTGCCCAATATTACCCACAAATCGAATTTTCAAGAACATGTGATCTACCAGAATGGTCTTCTTGTACCCCAAACGGCAGAATAAAAGGTCTACTCAAAACCGATACAGCTGTTTTCTAGATACAATTTGCATATATATATATATATATATATATATATATATATATATACACACACACATAGACACAAGATTTTCTCGTATTATAATATATCATATACGTTTAATGCTACTTTTACTTGTTAAGTCTAATGCACGCATGTTACTGCAGAAAATATTTTAATAATTTTATCATTGTTGATATAATTTACTACTTCTTTATTGTTGATACATTGCTAAAGGTAATAATACAGCAATATCATATTACTAATATATATATTTATTAGTTAAGTACTTAATATGTCTTAATAGTACTTAATATACGAATTTTTTTTTTCGACATTCGGTTTTCGACGGATTTACAAGTTTTAGGGGTCAGAGATCCCCAAAAACATGTTTATAGAAAATGTCGGTCTGTCCGTGTGTCTGTCGCTATTGTATCATCAAAAATGGTATGAAGTTATGCATAGAATTGAACCAATTTTTTAAAAAGTTTTTAGATATGGCAAGCTGGTCTTCCCTTAATTTGAAAAAAATCTGCCGGAAGTGGGCACTGTAATAGCGATTTTTGTGTTATTTTGAATATCGTACCATCGAAAAGTGTATGAATTTCTGCATAAAATTGAACCATATTTTTGTGTGTGTTTTTGGCCATTGTAAGAAGATCCTCCTGAATTTAGAAAAATTCCGACGGAAGGGGGCGCTGTAAAACGATTTTCTGCCACTTGCGATATTGTACCATCGAAAAGTGTATGAAGTTATGCGTAGAATTAAACCAATTTTTTATGTATGTTTTTGGCCATGACAAGAAAGTCCTCCTTGAATGTAGAAATATTCCACCTAAAAGGGCACTATAATAGCGATTTTTGTGTAATTTTCTTCATTTTTCTTAATTTTGTTGTACACCGGATGCTGATGAAGCTAAGGGAACTTCCCATCCTGATAAGCCTACAATTCGCGAACAGCTGATATACAAAAGAATAACGGAAAACTATTTATTTTAATAAATATCATGATCGAGATTAACTCGTTGTTACTCCGATTAATTGACTGAAGCAGAAATTTAAGATGAAAGTCAAAGTTGATGTAGTATTGATCTAATAAAATGAAATATTTACATTTGTAACAACATCTTGAAATATTAATCCATTTTAGGCCAAGCATACAAATTTTATGAAATGTGGTATTAATTTCATTGAAATATGCTTAAATTACATTCATTAAGACAAAAAAAATTTTGTGCATAAAAAATAATATTTCATTTGAGAAATAAAATGTATTCGGTATTTTCATGCATTCGGTCAATGGTGCTCTAACGCACCATTAAATTTAAAATTAATAATTTTTTAAAAATTTTTATGACATTTGTTTTATTATTATTTTATTTAATGAACTTGCAACTTTAATCCATTATAAAACATATGATTAATCTCATATGATTAATAAGTCAAATAATTATACATTTTCAAAAAGTCGAATTTGTCAATAACCGTTTCAATTAAAAAAAAAAAAAAAAAAAAAAAAAAAAAAAAAAATAACGTAATTTGAAAATTTTTCAACAGAAAGTCTTTACTTTAATTGAATTACTGATATTTTATAGATGTCTCCAGAACCCTTAAAAAAAGCAGAAAAATAAAATTAGTAAAAAATATTCGTCACAATGTTAATAAAAAAATATTTATTGAAATGGTGCGTTTACGCACCTTTGGCCGAAAATGGGTTAAAAATATATGAGAAAGAAGAAATTTTTGGGATTGGCACATCCGAATATTCTTTTCTTTTTTCGTTCTCTAACATCTTCTTTCAAATAAAATGGTAAGAAAGAGTTAAAATGGAGTCCAACATCACATTTTTTGCAGATAGTTTTTTTTTTTTTTTTTTTTTTTTGTACATTTCTGTAGTTGACAATAACGTTGTGTTCTGTTCACTCAAAACTGACATATTTAAAAGATGTATTATTAATAAATTCTCAAAAATAACAATTAAAGATTAAGCCAGTATAATGAAGGATTCATTCGCTATAATGTGATACGGAAACAGAAGCAATAGTGCAATTATTTTATGAGTATTAGCTAAAAATGTATGCTGTTCTATATACAGGGTTCAATATGTTATAAATCGTCGACCTTTAATTTCTCAACCGTTGATCGTAGACTTATAGTTCCAATTACAAAAACGTTTCAAATGAGCTAAATATTCATGTTGTGGAATTATTTAAAGTAAAAAATCAATTTTATAAAAATTACGAAAAGTAACTTTTTATATGGTCCCCCAGTCCCTATAGTTATATTTAGTAAAAGTTTACTCATATCATAACAGATATAACACAAAAGGTTTGACATCTGTACTACAAAAATTGACCCAGTTATTAAATTTCAAAGTTTGAGACTTTTGCACATGATTTTGTCTTTTATAAAGGGATCAGTTAAAAGATGAATTAAAGTAATTCGAGATCAAAATCAGAGTGCAATGTCCTTTTTGCCGTGCATAACCACCTTTAGTCGGTATCACCAAATCGGAGAATCACTAAATAGGTTATTTCATCTAAAAATTTGAGCTAACTTCTATGGGTCGAACAACATTCAAAAGTACCGACGATACGATAAAAGTGGCTTCGCCGTAAAAAGGACATTGCACCCTCACTTTGATCTCGAACTACTTTAATTCATCTTTTAACTGATTCCTCAATGAAAGATAAAATCATGTGCAAAAATCTCAAACTTTGAAATGTAATATCTGTGTCAATTTTTGCAGTACAAATGTCAAACTTTTTGTGTTATATCTGTTATGATATGTGTAAACTTTTCCTAAATATAACTATAGGGAGTGGGGGACCGTATAAAAAGTTAAATTTCGTAATTTTTTATCAAATAGATTTTTTACTTTATATAATGTCACAACATGAATATTTAGCTCATTTGAAACGTTTTTGCAATTGGAACTATATGTCTACGGCCAACGGTTGAGAAATTAAAGGTCGGCGATATATAACATATGGCACCCTGTATAAGACGTGGTAAAATTGGGATTTTAAGGAATTAAGTTGTGTATCATACAAAATAATAGCATGTGTTATATAGATAAATGTATAGTAAAACCACTCTTCAGATAAATTTTATTAACATTTTCTATATTTTCGTCTTAAATTTGTATTTTAACAAAGCTTATAACCTTTTTTACTCTAGCAGTAGAATTAAGAGCTCAGGAATATTGTAAAAAGTAATCAATGAACCAAAACGCCCCCTTGGATACAGAATGCAGTCTGCGAATTTCAGCTATAAAACATCGGATAGCTTAATGAGGTACTTTTTGAGACAGTTGAGGAGAAAATGGATATGCATTTAGGAAGAAATTCTAAAGGATCATCTAAGATTTATTTATAAAGTAAAAGTTTTTTTATTTAAAGTTTAAGAACAAAGAATATTATATATTTTAATTTTTATTAAAAGTTTTAATTATTTATTTATTTATTTTTTGCTTTGTTATTACAATAGTTTAGATGCTAATCAATCAACAAAAACAATTTTTTTAATGAAAATCCAAATAGAAAAAAAATTTAAAATATATCCTATTGAAATTTGCAAATCAATTAACTAAATGAATAAAAACCTATCTAGACATTTTTTTGTCCATTTTACAGTGTATTTTCAGGCACTTAAAATACCTTATATACCTTTGCATTTATTTTAAGACATAATCAACAAAATACACAATTTAGTAAGATTAACCTTGTGTACATTTACTTTTTTCTCTAATAAATCAGATTTTAAATTACATATTAGGAATTTTCGTCAAATTTAAACGCAAAAAAATATCAAATACTTCAGAGAATAAATATTTTTCTAATAGAGTAAATAAAATCACGTTTAAATTTTGTTTACATAAGAAGATGCGCGTTTCATAATTTAATTAAAAAAATACATTTTTTCTGCGTTAACGTAAAAAAATCAATAATATTTCTGGTCAGTCAGCATTCACAGATCTCAAAACAGTCGTGCTTATTGAAGTTTAAAATAAAAAGGAAGATTAAAGCTATAAAATAGGGGAATTTTAGAAATTCTAATATTTGATTTCAGTGCAGAAACCTTGAGAAAAGTTAATAATCTTTCTCCGAATAATCATTCTTTTATGCTTGAAAACACTTTGAAGTTTGGTTCAAACTGCCCTCCATAGCAGAAATGCATACATTTAATAATCAATTCACACATTTTCTGAAATTCTTAAACCGTAAATTCCAGCATTTTTATGTTTAAGCATTTTGTAGGAAATACTAAAATTATGCTGTAAGTATAATGCAAACTATGGGATTAATAATCTGCGGTAAACAACGGATTACTGTGATCTCAAATATACAGAGTATCTTAAAAATATTAAAACTCATTATACTGTTAACCCTATGAGCAATAAGTAGGTATTGTAAATTGCAAAAGTGCCTTAATTGAGATAGGATATTGAATGATTTAGCTTATCGAAGATGTAACTTTTCCAACTGAGTGGAAAATTGTTTAGGTATCCGGGATTTGAAAACAAGACCTGAGTTTAAGTAGCCTACACTATTACATTTAAGCTATCCCCGACAAAGTTAGCAGACACACGTCACTCAGACAACGTTTCAGTAATAATTTCTTGTATGTTATTACATGCAGATCAACATAATAAAGTGCAGGAAAAGAACTCAAATAAACGTTGGATATGTAATTACACTTTGTTATTGAAAAATAATCATACTGATTAGTAAGACATCAAAAGATTTGTAATTTATCAAATTGAGTGAAAAAGTGTCCAGGACTGGATTCGAAAATAAGACCATTGATCAAGCTGTCAACGTTGTTCCAACTAAGTTATCCTGCACAAATCTGGCAGACTCATTTCACCCACTTTTCCGAAAGCATTTTGCTGATAGCATCTGTCTGTTTATCATTATGTTCAATGACATCATTCTCTTGAAATGGTTCAAATAAGAGATCAGATCTTATTAAGAAACGGTTGTGTGAGAAATGTCTAAGTATTGGTACAGAGTAGCTTAGTTCGAAGAGACTTTGCAGCTTAACCAAAGCACATGGTTCGAATCCTGATCTATATTCTTTTTTATTCAGGTGTAAAACTTAAAGTTCTTGTGATTTATTTGCTAGTCACCATGATTCTGTAAAAATAATAAGGTGATTTGTATTTAATTGAAAATTTTATATCACAAGAGGGGACCATATATAAAATTATTTTTGAGTATTTTCCAAATTGCATTTTCGACTTTCGCCTAATCTCAAATATAAAAGCACCTTTTCTCTTTGGGACATACTGTACACGCTTTACATTTTTACGTGTTTCGCAATGTTATGTTTACTGTGGGTTTGAGAAATGTAAAAATATTGCTCTTCAAATCTCAGTCATAATTGCCACTCTTAAACATCTTAAATACACTCGAATATAGTTGATGTTCGGCTAAATCTATAGATGTTTTAGCTCTCTTTTTTTTTACACTAAGCCAACAAGTAGCAAGATGATCCCTTTTCTGAATTTTTTTTTTTTCACAATGCAATAGTTTGAATAAGTGCGTTGTTGGTGTAGAGTTTCCCTATACACTGCTTTATTTGAAACAAATTATAAAATATTTCAATGAAAAAAATTATAGAATTTTAATAATGCATGCACATTAATTGTTATTTCACTTTACTTTTTATTCATAATAACATTTTTTGCTTCATTATAGCATATCTAACTAACTGAAATGCGATTTTTTTCCTAATTGAAAGTTTTATTTTTATTTTAATATAAAGTTTAATAAAATGGTTTTTATTCAATATTTAATTGGGATTAAAACAAAAAAGTATTTATCGCTAATTCTTATGTAGGATTATTTAATTTTTCAGGAAGTCATTATCTTTTTTCACAAAGAAATGATAAGACTTTGTCAAAAAAAAAAATATCGTTCATTTCAGTATTTGATTTTTATTTAAATTAATTTCATTTACTATCAATACAATAACGAAATAAAGTGTTTATTTTTCATATTTAAGCAATAAAAATGTCATAATTTAAAATATGTACATAAAGACCTACCATTCATTCTAGATAATAATTTCCTCCACGAAAAATCTCACAGACGTCATTTAAGAAAATAACAACAAAGAAAAAAAATGCTTCCTGCACAGATTGTGTAACACTTTCCAACGCATACAGAATACCGTGATAAAACTTCACAGTTTATTAAGGTGGAAAATGATGTCTAAATAACAGTCTGAAAAAAGCATAACTTATTTGAAAATCTATTTTCTGATATTAACACAAAAATTCAAAACTAGAAAAGTGGAATTCTGATTTTTCAGAATTTAGTGCCTCCTCCGATGAAAAAAAAAATGTATATGTATATAAATGAAAATAGTTGAGTTTTAAGACGTAAAACACACCCTTTTATTTTATATAAATGACGTCATCCGCATCCGCTGAAGAATTCCTCATTTACTATCCAGTCTTATACAACATGTGCAATAAAATATGCATAGGACGTGAGTATCATTTCGTCATTAAAAAACGCCACAAAAAAATCGGCTATATCATGATTCATATACCTTCAGTTGTTTGTAATATTAATATAATTATACTTAAAACTAAATTTAGTTTATAATAGCTCCATGTTTTACCAGATGACATTCATTTATATTTTTTCAAAATCGCACATATTTTAATTACGTTTTTTTTCAGTTTTTATGAGAAAATGGCAACAAAAAAATATAATTGCTATTTTCCTACTATTTTTTCTTTACTTTCTACAGAACTGCAGTGCTTGAGTTGCCAAAATTAAACTAATACGCTAAAAACTACAAAAAAAATTAATGTCTCAAAAATAAATGCAGATGTAGTTTTCAAACAAATTGCATTTAAAATTGCATTTTTTCAAAATACCACATTATAAAAATTGAAAATTTGCAATGTTTAGAAGTTTAAAAAATTGCAGTTGAGATTATTCCATACAATGATACATCTCCTTTGTTTTACAGACGGCTTATACAACGGAAAGTCATTTTTTGAGACGAAACTTTACTTGCTGGGAGAAAGAAATAGCATACCGGGTGCTAAATGTAATATTTTTTATGTAGCCTGTATATGGTGTATTGATTTGTATGTGTACTACATGGTATGCTAAAAGTTACTTCAGTTAAACAATGAGAACCACTGAAAATTTGCATTCAGCAATTTCCGTGAATAAACTGAAATATATTTGAGAACTTTTTGAAAACCTGTATATGATCTATAAATTTATACACAACAAGTATTAATTAACGAAATAGTTTAATTTAAAAACGCATAACGGATTTTAAAACCTTATTTCTGCTATTGCAATCAATAATCGAAAAAAATATCAGGTTATTTTTATGCGCAATCCTGTATATGATCTATAGATTTGTATGTATACTACATAGTATGCTGAAAATTTGTTCAGTTAAAAGAATAGCATAGCTGAACATTTCCATTCAGCAACTTCTGTGGATAAACGGAAATGTATTTGAGAACATTTTGTATTCTCCTGTATATTCTGTATTTAATTTATACACAGCAAGTAATATTTAAGAAAATAGTTCTTTTTAAAAATGCGTACCAGAACTGAAAATGACCTTCCAGCAATTATTCACTGGGGAAAAATTTGTAACACAATTTCTGTTGACTTTGATTTTTCAGCTGCTTAAAGTAAAAAAAAAAGCGTGCTGATTTCAAAACTGCAATTATTTTTCTTTTGTCACCTGAAATTTGTTCTATATAACTTATATTAATGTGACCACTCAACGATGAATCGGGCGCCAGATATAGGAAGGAAAAAAGTTTCAGAACTCTTAGTTTCAAGACTACACGAGAAAAATTTGCATGGAAAGGGAGCTAATGTATTCTATATTCGATCAAGAGAAAGTGAATTTCTTCAATACTTTCGAAATGACCATGGGTTTGTTTATTTCCATAACGTACATGGTTTAACTGAGGAGTTGGGTTTCCATCCTATACCGCAACTGACTGGAGACTGTTCATAGATAGCTCAAATAAGAGCTTGGAGTGCGTGCTCATTCACAATCGAAATTTATTTGGAGCAGTCATCAATAGGCCATTCAGTTTATTTGCGCGTAGAAAATGAGGACATAAAGACAGCCATTGATTTATTGCAATATCACATGCACGAATGTATCACATGTGTTGACCTTAAAATGCTCAGCATCCTTCTTGGTCAGCAACGTGGATATACCAAGTGTCCCTGTTTTTTGTGTGACAGCAGAGCTTGTGAAAAGCATTGGTTCCAGTTGAATTGGCCTCCAAGATCTGACCTAAAACCTTCCAAATATTTTGCATCAGTCACTTGTCGGCACAAAGAACATCATATCTCCACCTCTGTATATAAAGCTGGGTTTAATGGAGCAGTTAATGAAAGCTTTGTAAACTGAAGGCGATTGTTCCAAGTATCTCATTTCGAAATTTCCAAACCTTTCTTTTGAAAAGATAAAGGCATGTGTGTGTTCGATCGTCCACAGATTAGGCAGCTCATTAGAGATGATTATTTCATCGGAACAATGACATAACTCCAAAATAATGCTCGGTTGGCATTCAAAAACTTTGTCAAAGACTGTCTTCGAAGTACTCAAGTAGAAAATTACATCGAAATTCTTCAGCAACTTTTACAGAGATTCAAAATGCTTGGTTGCTTCATGAGCATCAAACTCTATTTTCTGCATAGCCATCTTGATGAATTCCCGGAAAATCTTCGTGCAGTCAGTGATGAGCAGGGTGAGCGATTCCATTAAATTTTGAAGCTCATGCAAGAACGGTATCGAGGTAGATGGGATGAACATATAATGGCTGACTGTTGTTGGAGCATCAAGCGAGATTTTCCTCAAATTTAACATTCCAGGGAAAGCTGCAAGCAAAAATATTTACAATAATATGTTTTTTTTTGTTTGTTTTGTAAAAGGATTTTACTACTTGTATGAACACAATGCAGCTTACAGTAAGTAAATACAGTCATTGTATGAATAATATATTTGGCAATTTTTTTCTTTATTTTCCTTTGTATCCACATTAATTGTGATATTTCAGGTATCCTCTAGCTTAAAAAGTGGCCGTGATAGAAACAAACTGGGGTCATTATTAGGATTTAGATTTTAGCCAATAATTAGACAAAAATAAGTGCCAGATCTAAGTCAACAAAATATCTGTTCCCCAGTGTTATTGTTCATTGGCTTCAATAATTCAATTATTTTTCAATTTCGTCTGTAGTCAAACTCTTTTCTTTGTCCCCGTAAATGAATGACAAATTATGTTCACTCTAAATTCTACAGTACGCGTGTTATAGTAAACCTCAGTTATATATATATATATATATATATATTTCAATATGTTTAAAATAATGTAATATCATTAAAATGCATCGCAGACAGTTTTTTCCCATAGGCTATAATGTAACGGAATTATTTTGTGCATCCGTATAAATGAATCGTAAATCCTACACACATCACTTTCAACACCAAATATGCCATAATAAACCAAAATAACGTATATCAATGTCTTGACAATCGGACTATATATACATGAGTTAGTGCACAAACAGACAGACGGAGGACTACAGACGGCAGACAGACAAACCGAAGTCAGAAACACTTTTCAACTATGTTGGAAAGTGTTAAAAACCGTTTCGAAAACAGAAGAAGTCAACACGACAAAGGTATATTAAGTTGATAAAAACATAAAAATATTTTTAATACTTTGACTGATGCATTTTTAGTTATGTTGTTCGTTGTACAAGTTCTCAATTGAAGTTTAAAAAATGTTGCGATTTGAAATACAAAGAATATTTCAATATGTTATCTATAGTCGAATGCAACGTATAATTTACAAATATTCAAACTATCTGTGGTAATTTCAGTAACTTTTCTCGATAATTATTAATTGTACACTGCTAAAAATATCTCTGTAAAATTACGGGCAGAGGACGGCAGCAGAGATTCCAGTCATACCCCTTAAAAAAATCTATGCCCATCATTTTGTGCAGTCTGTAATTTTACGGGGCAAAGTAATACAATTCCTTAAAACAGGATATGATGCACTTTAAAACAAAATAAAACTTTACTTACTGTTCAGTAGCACGTAGCACCTTAGATAATCATCACATAATCGCTTTTTTTGGCGTGTTAAAAAATATGTTACGGTCGCGGTTAAGTGACATTGTTTTTCGAAATACGTTTAAAATGAAGGGGAGGCAGTGATGCAACCCCATACATTTTCCCCCTATGGGAGGAAAATGTATGGGGTTGCATCATAATTTGGTCTAGAATTGTAAGAATATGTGGATTGCCTTTAATTTTCTAAGTATGGCAGCTAAGTAAG
Organism: Maratus speciosus; assembly: GCA_963932465.1. NCBI lineage: Eukaryota > Metazoa > Arthropoda > Arachnida > Araneae > Salticidae > Maratus > Maratus speciosus. The sequence continues at coordinate 558,566,562 of OZ010789.1, forward strand.
GCAGTTTATTTAGTGGATAAGACCGCTTTTCATCCATTAAGGCTGAAAATTGAAAGGCAAACACTCATAAATTTACAGATTTTTTCTGAGAGAGTAGTTATTTAAATGTGAAAGTTTATCTATGTTTATTACAAGTCAATTATCAGTGTGTATTCCTTAAACTGTGGCAATTTTTTTTTCTTATAATATGCATTATTGCCTTTTTTATTGAAAAAAGTAATTCTACAAACCCTTATATTTGGTCAATATTTTCATTTTCCGATCAGACTATCTGGAAAATAGACATTTTTGGAGTAATCGGAATATTTAGTTCAAGATTTTAAAATTCTCTTTTTATTTTAAGGGGCACACCTTTCATAAATGGTAGGGAATTTGTACATTTTAATATTACCTGTCCGAGATGAGTTGTATTATATTACATCGAAAGCATTATTAACTATTTTTTTTTATTGCTTTATTAAAATACTGACTAAATCTGTGGCTATACGATCCATTAAGGGCCAGGGCCTGCAATGTCCAACTAAGTTTACTTGACCGTGGGTACAGGTGCAGAGGTGCTAAAGCATATGTCATGGACACGTTAGACCCTCGGTGTTTAGTTCCCGAGCAATCTGATTCTCCATTCCTCAAAACAATTCAAAACTGTGGATTCCACAGGGATGCAAGTTTTCCTTCTTTGGAAACTTAGTTGTTAAAATTTAAATAATTATATTTAATATCAAGCTTTGTATCTCTTTTAAGGTGTGTTTCAGATAATATAATTAATATACTTCTTTTCAATCGGATTTTTAATAATTTTTACAATTTCTACAATATCAATAGATGGGTACGGACTATCAACGCAAAGGTGGATCATAAAGTCATTGTATTCTTGTACTAAAAATGTGTAAGGGTTGTACTTTGTGACAATATATTAAGAAAGAATTAAAAAGACGTTTAAAAACCTGAAATGTAAATGTACGAAAGGGGCATACAGCTATTTCAAGACTTCTAAAGATGCAGCATCAGTGCAAAATTTATAAATAATAAAAATAAATAAAAAAATTGAAAAAATAAAGATTAAAACGTAGCGAACCTAAGAGGCGAACTTCACAGGTTACCGTCCGTGGCGAAATAGCTGTGAGTGTCGCAGTCATCATCCGCTGAATCAACGACTGCTTTGCATCACTGTACTCTGATGATTTTAATTTTACTGATGTTTTTGCCATTATGAACTCAATGGATGACCATTTTCAGTTTATCTCCGAATACGAAATTCACAATCATTTGCCCTTTTTTCATGTTATAGTTTCCCTTGAAAATAACTTATTTAACCCTACTGTTTACCGTAAGCCATTCGCAGTATCTTTAGCCCCCACATAGTCTTTCATGTGATCGCTTTAATCAGAAATTGGCTGCCTTCAACACTTATGTTCACCAACCGTTAAATATCTGCCACTCCGACAGTTTATTCAAATCAGAATTAGAAAAATATTAAATCCATTGTCATTGATCGGGGTTTTCCAATTGAAAATTCCAATTGTTTGTTGGGGATTCCAATTGTTCGTAACAAACTAAGTAAAAGTACGCATTCCAATATTAATACTGTTCGCAATGGCAATTTAATTATACTTAAATATTTTTCTAAAATTAGTCATAAAATTTCGAAAATATTGTAAACATTTGACTTTAAAGGGGTACATTAATCTTTATTTTTTTTATTTTTAAAATATTGCACTGATGGAGATTGTTTAGAATCCACGAAACAGCTGTATGCACAGTACATATATCTACATTCGTTATTTTGAAAAGTTGCTTTATTCTTTTTAAAATTGTATTCTTGATTATATTCTAAAATTGTTTCTGTATATACATATAATGATGCGTTGCGTTACTTTAGAGGTGGTGTTCTATTCTTTTCTACTTAATCTAAACATTCTTTTCAAATCAAATCTAGCATCGGTGGGTTCAATGTGTCCAATTCTACAAGTAATCAACATATTTTACGGCACAAACATTTAATAACGAAAACGGAATATAAAAATCTATTAAGTGCCATTCGAGGCGATACATCTAAAGAATTCTAACATCAACAAAATATTAGTTCATTTCAGTTCAGAAATTGAAAGTTCAAACAGAGCATGCGCTGGCTAACTAGCTGTTTAGAGAGTTAGCCGAAACATCCCGCCCGACGTTGGACGGCTCTACAACATCATCATAAAATGGCAAATGTACTACTCTGGTAATATTTCTACGTAACATACCTGTAGAGGTCTTAAGATCAATTACAAGGAAATGTCCATCATCACCTTTAAAATTTTCATAATTCTACCAAGTTTCCAATCTATAAACTTGTCACTTCCTTCTTTCAATAACACAAGCTGACCAACTTGAGGGTTTTGCGAGGACGTTTTACATTTACTGCAGACTTGCAGCTCATTTAAGTATTCTCAGCTCCAGCGTTGCCAAAACTGCATTTTAAACTTTGAACTAGTGTCCACCTAGAAGATGAAGGTAAAGAATCTAAAATAGCATTATTTTCAAGAACATTCAATAGAGGACCTCCAATGAGGAAGTAACCAGGTGTCAGTGGTTGTAGATCATTAACATCTGCAGGCAAAGGGTCAATGGGCGTGAATTCATAACTGCCTCAATTTGCATCACAAATGTTGACAGCTCTTCAAAATTTAACATAGAGGGTTTAGTTATCGTCAAGAGTATTCGCTTCATGGTTTTTATATTTGATTCCCTTAATCCACCGAAATGTGGGGATGGAGGGGATGTGAAATTCCATTGATTTCGTTCTTCAGTACCAAATCGCCGAATATTCTTCCGCAAAACAAATTTGATAGAAAGATATCAAAAGAGCACAAGTACCCTTAAAATTTGCGGCATTATCACTTCATATGACACAGGGTTTAGATCGTCGAGCAACAAATCTTTTCAAACATGCTAAAGATGCTTCTGTGGTCAAGTCTGAAACAACATCTAGATGAACGATTTCTTAGAAAATCAAATAAATATAGAAATGTATGATTTTAGTGTTATCTTTAATCGTTTTAAGTTGGGTTGTTGGGCTTTCTTATAATAGGACCTGCTAGATCAACGCCTGTTTTCTCAAATTGTCTAGATGGTACAATTCTATGACGGGGCATGTCACCCATCAATTGTTTAAGAGTTTGATGTTTTGTTCCAAGACAAGTCACACACCTAATATAATTTTCTTTACTTGAATTTGACCAGATGGCATCCAATAAAATTGTCTTAATAAAGATAGAGTTGTCTGAGTACCTCAATGTAGGAATTTTTTACGATAATACTTAATGTTGGCTATTGCCATGTGTTTTATAAATCTCGCTTTTAGCGAACGTAATGTCTTTTTCTCCTCCCACTGTTTTCTGGCTGAAGTAAGAGCGTAGAGGTTTTTTATTCTCACAGACATGGAGTTGCAGAGTTAGAGATGAGACTAGAGCTTGTGAGGGTGATTTGTGTACCCAGGTTCATAAATGAGTAAAAAACTCCAACACTATACTTTAGAAGACTTAAACTTTTTATTATAAAGAACCTTTAAAAGTGGGGCCGTGAAAACACAGAGAGATGGGGAGAAGTTCGTTAAATGCCCAGCGGCAGAAGCCCATAGCGGGGCTTGATTACAGCCTACGTATCTCTAGGTCAGGAGCAAGAGTGAGTGAGATTTTGTTACAATTACTTACACATTGGCGAACATAAGATAACCATATGTAAGATATTTGGCGATAAAACGAATCGGGTAGACAAAGGAATCAAGAAGTTTTACATTAAATAAAATTATACGCCATGGCGTATTTATAGGGTTATTATTAGCTAACATTACTGTGGAAAAGCGGGGTGATTGAAGAAATAACTAACACGTGATATTACATGTACGTTAGAACTTAACAACTGTCTGTATTAGTCAGAATGGCATCTGGTCATAATCTGAGAGACAAAAAGGGTGAGAATTGATAGGAATGCAAGCCAAGAGGCTGGGAAACATCTAATGCACATTTGTGTGTTACACATAAAATATGCATTGCATATTGTCGGCTGGGAGGCAAAAGAAATACACTTCTATTTTATTCTTTTATTTTATCTCAACGGAAAATCACTGCGGTTAAGATATATTTCTATCCGTGTGAAAGTGAAAGAAAAAAAACAGAATAATAAATGATGCATGCATTTAAAACGTACATTTAAAGTATAAATGAAACTTCCAGTAGTGTGAGGGGGAGGGTGGAAGTCAATGAATACCGACATATGAAATTAAATTTAAAATGTCAAATTTAAACTAAATATTTTATTTGAAGGGGGGGGGGATAATGGCAATTTATAATGAACTAGTAAAGTTAAATGTTGATTTTTTGAGGAGAGAGGAGGTTAAATGAATATATAACGGGGAAGCCGTTATAGAGCTTAGCTGCGAATTGCCGAGAGAATCAATAAGATTTTATAAGAAGAAAAAAATCTCGGTTTTTAGAATTCTGGGTTTGACCCTTATAATTTTTTGCTGCGAATAAGAGTGTAGAAATGTACGTTGGGCATAAGTTATATGCCCTGTTTATACGTAAAAATTAAATGCGAAAAATTGAGTGCTTTGGACAAAAGCTTTCGTTCTCAGTGTAGGTGAGCTACCGTCTGCCCACAGGATAAATAGTAATTTCAAATTGTGAAAAATAAAAGCGTCACATTTATAGAAAGTGAGTTTCCTTTTTTGTGGTCGTTAAAATAAAGTCAGTTCGTTGCGATTTTATGGTATGTATGATTATTTTCTCTGTATATAGTGTATGATAATTGTGTATATATTCTAAATTTAAACGTATTGTGTTTGGTCAAAATTTAAGCAGTGTGTTATGTTTTTATGTCTAAGAGTTGTATATATAAATGTTTCATTAAAGTTAAGATTTATTAATTTGTTTTGGTTTAAATTTGAAGTTTAGTTTTGTGTTTATTTAAGAGTAAGTATAGCCTCCCTGCGAGCGTGTCAGCGCAGTTTAGCGACACATTTCGATGTCATTGTTTTAAGTTATTATTTTCAGATTCTGATACTCAATTAAGAGTTCAGTGAAACAGTGAGACTTTGGTAAACATATTTGATGTTTCTACGATTCTGATAAGTTAGAAAATTTCAGTCTTCCACCGACTCTTAACAGTCCATCTGAATCTAGAAATACATTTAAGTTCAAGATCTGACGGTTGTTTAGGAAAGTACGTTTTGCCTTTAAACATAGAATTTCAGTTTGAAATGGGTATTTTGAACAATCTTTGTCAGTTTCTTCGTCGCAATCTATAAATCAGAAGTATCTAAGTAATCGTATTTTCTAATTCCTGATTTCAATTTACATTTTTTCAGAAATCTTAAAAACTATGCAAAAATTCTTATTAATTTTATAAAAAGAAGAATATCAATTATTCAAATCAATGTTTAACTGATTTTCATTTACAATAGTTGATTTTATAACAGTGGTTTCTTTACTTCTAACTGATCTTTAACTTCAGAAATATCTAATTTATTGAATGTATTGTCCAATTTTGGCTAAAGAGATCTGTCTTGCTTTAACAACTGGGGACGTTCCCACCAAAGATGGTTATTTTTCAACTCTGAAACTTTCAAACTTCTAGTAACTAGACCGGCGGGATTCTCTTTTCCAGGAGTGTGAAACCAATTTAATGAATCACTAAGATTTCTGATTTCCTTTATCCGGTTTCTGACAAACATTTAAAATATTTCTAACTCTCCTCTAGTAGAGAAGAACGTAATAGTAGAATCAGTCCTAAAGAAGCAAATTGTAGGAAAAGCTAATTCTTTAGAAATTTTATTGCAAAGTCTAGCAGACTAAAGGTCTCCTAAAAATTCAAGTTAAGTACTGAGACAGTTTTTAAAGGGGCGACTCGAATTTTTGCTGCCACAAAACTGGTAACTATATTCTTATTCTTTAACACAGCTCTAAGGTACACTACCGTACCATATGCTTTCTTTGAAGAATCGGAAAAACTATGTAACTGAAAGTAATCAACTTTATCAAGGGCAATATAACCCAAATAATATCTGGGAATGTTAATACAATTTAGTTCTTTTTTTCCACAAACCATTCATTCCATGAATTATCTAGATGTTTGAGTAGATTTTCATCACAATCAAGTCCTAAACACCAAATGTCTTGAATTAAATATTTAATTCTAATAGTATAAGGACTTATAAAACCAATTGGGTCAAAAATGCGACCAACAGTTTGCAATAAATAACGTTTAGTACTAAGTTTATCGAAAGAAGATTTTCTTGATTTTGAGTCGTAAATGAAATCATGTCCCTATTTGGGTCCCAAGCAACCCCTAAAACCTTTGAAGGTATAAAATGTTGATTAGTGAGATTTAAGTTCTCAGACATTTCATCAACATGTAACACATGTTCTTTCCATTTCTCACGTAATTCATGCGAGTTGGTTTTCCATTTTCTAAAAGTCATACTAGCTTCTTAAAATATTTCATAGGCTTCCTTACTAATTTTTAATGCGTAATCAACATTTGGTTTACTTGTAATAAAATCATAAACAAATAATGATGAATTTAAAATTTCAAAAGATTCAGGAAATGTTTCTACATACTTTTGTAGGTGATGCTTGATAGTAGCAGCCAGAAAAAAGGGACTTGATTTTACCCCGAAGAGAACTCCCTTTAGTCTGAATATTTTAAATTCCTTACCTGCATCAACAATCTATGGTTTATCATCCAAGAAAAATGTTGTGAAGTCCCTATCTGGTTCATCAATCTCGATTTGCTAACACGCTTGTTGAATGTCTGCAGTAATTTCTATGGAGAAGTTTCTGAATTTGATTAAAAAGCTGAACAATTCGGGGATGAGATTCAATCGGGTATGTAAACAATCATTAAGAGACAGTTCACCCTTAGCATGGGCGCTTCCGTCGAAGACAATGCGAACTTTAGTGGTAGACTTATCTTCACGAATTACTGCTCTGTGAAGTACGAAAAATGTGTTTACATCAGAAGTGTTGTCAACAGGTTCGATAATATATTCTCTTCTAAATAACTATGTAAAATATCTTTATATTTTGAGAATAACAAAGGGTCATTTCTAAAGCTTCTTCTGAATTTCAAAAATGTTCTTTATGCGACTTCGCGATTGTTATTAAGGTACATTTTCAAATTCGCCTTCTATGGAAACTTTACTTTATACCGTTAATCCTAAAAAACAATGCTAGACTGAAAATCAGCCATAATGTCGCCGTCCACAATACTAGCGTTTTGAGTTTCGGCATCAATTCCAAATCTTTCTAACTGCCAAAAATTTCTGATTTGATCGGATATATTTTTTTCTTCAAATAATTTTCATGCCGAACAATTCATTGACTGACCCCGTATAACTCTGTCACCACCAGCCGAAAAGAGTTTCAGTAGGTACGAGATTATTCTTTAGTCTTTTGATTCAACCAGTTACAATATTATAATAACTATCAGTGCCCATTAAAACTGCATTTTTTAAAATTAGTATATTCATAACTATCAGCTAGTAAATCTTTTAATTTATCATGTGTTTTCCAAATGTATTTATCAAGAGTGTGTAAGCAAGCAGCGGAAATTTGATCTGTTTAGAGAGCTTCAACTTCAATGTGTAAAGAGGGATGTTCTCTATTTACAAGCTTTGCCTTTAGTACATTATACATTTTCTCAGTTGCCTTTTCGGCTCCAAAATCATAAACAGATAAACTTTCTATTCTAATAACCATCAATTTTAACTTTTGTGAAATGTCGCGAATTATAAATGTTCTCTTGCTACCATTATCTAATAAGACACGAACTGGTTCATTATTATCATTCTAATGATCTTTTATTATGACAGAACAAGTCAACAAAAATATGTTGCAATGCGTGTTTTCATTCTGTGCATTACTAGTGGAATTGTTACCACAATGGGAATAGATACGACACTTTTATCAACATTTACCTTGGAATCATTTTCGAATTGAAAACAAATAGCCCTATTATGTTTTTACTTTAAGTATCCCACATTTTGGTATTTTCACTGTCTTTAATTCTGTCTTTACACTGTAAGTATAAAATGCATCTTCCCTGCTTTTTTAGTATTTCTTTCTTCTGATCCATGGTTAAAGAATTACACATTTTACTATTATGATCAACACTATTACAAAATAAACGCGAATTCTTATTTACAAAAGTCATTAATTCAGTAGCTGGAACACTATTTTGTTTATATCTTTTCGTTTTAAATTGATATCTCCGTTTACTTTGCAATTGTTTATCTGTAAATTTTGGTCTATATTCAAATTTATTATCATTAGAAAATGATTTTTTAGCATTTAAATTATGTGTGGTTTATACCCTTTCTCTACTTTAAACTTCATTGTTAAGAAAACTTATAAGTTTATCTATATTCTACGTTTCACCGTCATTTAGATTTTTATTAAATTCTAATGTCAAATCTGAGGGTATTAACTTGAGTAATATTGGGCAAAGTAACACACTGTATGTATCAGATTTTACATCCAATAACTCTAAATTTCAATTTTCACTAGACATTTATCGTATATATATCTCAATCGACAAGTGTCAGAAGAGCTTTTAAAGCCTTTCATATTTAATAAATTATTTAAGTGAGCATGTAAGAGCATATCATGTCTACCATATCGTTCTTTCAAAAGCGATACGGCCGCTGCATAATTAAGTTCAGTTAATCCAAAACCATTAATCGTGTTTGCAGCCGCTCCTGAAACCAAACTTTTTAGGTAGGTAAATTTTTCGATTTCCGTAAGACTTGCATTTTTATGTATTGCTAATTCAAACACTTTCCAAAATTCTAAAAATTTATCCTGTCCCCCAAAAAATTGGTTTATTTGTAGCTTTGGCAATTTTACTCTTTTTAATTTGCCAGCAGCATGACATCTTCGCACTGAATCAATATTATTATTATTAGTAATATTTTTATTAGAATTCAGACTTTTAATTTTAAAGTTTAATTTATTTCTGAAACATATTATTTTCTGGTCATATTCATCAATATTCAGGATTTCATTTTCGACATTTTTCGCATTTATTAAACTTACAATGTTATTATCAAGATCCTTAATAGTATTACATTTAACAGTTAATTTATCAACTAATTCTTCTAAATTTTCTACAGAATATTCATTACTAGCTAAATACTGTTCAATTTCTTCAAATACTTTGTTCAATAGAGCTCGATGCGTATCACGAATCTTTCTTTCTTTATTTTCATTCATTTTCAAAAAATAAAATAATACCAAAATCATTCACCAACTTGATGTCGAAAGGAAATAAACTTTCATTATACTGCGTAATAATCTGATTCACATCGAGACTTAACGCCGCGATGCACCAAAAATATTCTATTATTTTCCACTTAATCTAAATATTTATTTCAAATCAAATCTTGTATCTAGATGGTTCAATGTATTTAATTCGATGAATAATCAACATATTTTACGGCACAAACAAATATATAATAAGGAAAACGGATCATAAAAATCTATTAAGTGCCATTCGAGGGGATACATCTAAAGAATTCTAACATACAAAAGATTAGTTCATTTCAGTTCAGAAGTGGACTGTTCAAAAGAGCATGCGCTGGCTAACTAGCTGTTTAGAGAATTAGCCGGAACAGATGGGTTAGTAATTATTTGCATATACATTTAAGATAAGATAGACATCAGCACATTTCTAAGGCTAGCTTTTGATCTTAAAGTTTACTCTTAGAAACATTCATTCAAAATTTCATTGACATAAACGAAAATACATTTTACGTGTCTCATAAATCCCTTCAGATAAATGTCATATTGTTGCGAACCCTTTTATTGTAATCGCATATATGTGAACTAATATTTTGTACGCAGTACTTTAACGAGGCATCGAATGCCACAGATAGAACGTAACCTACATCTCCACAGTTTTCTGTGGACACGCATAAAATAATTTTGTCTTGATTTAATACCCATTTGATATGGTTTTGAGTATCACGCTTATTTTGTGTAATAAACTAAATCAAAAGCGGACGAATTGAATATTTCCAACTGAGCGAAAAAATGCCCAGGCTGGGAATCGAGCCAAGATCCTTGGCTTACAAGGCCGGTTTAAGCTAACTGAGCCGACAACCAGCCATCATATTTCGCTCAGATAACCTTATTGGTAGTAACATCTGGTCTGTCATGTAGACAGCTCAACAGAATAAACCGCAGGTAAAGGAACTCCATATAAAAGATGGATAAGTAGTATCCATCGTTATCATCGTTTACAACGCATCCATCATACTTGCGTATCCATCCTAACATGATCGTAAGTACACCAAATACGACCTCATGCCCGTAAATAATTTAAGCACAAAAAACCCCTCCAAATACTCATTTATAAAATCACTTTTATTTAAAAATCTAACTAAAAATCAAATTGTCATTATATAAGTTGTTTTGGATATCTTCAGGTATTAACGAATATAATTATTGAAGAGGGGGTAAATTTCTGATTTATATTACGGGACATAAATGCTTAGAAATATATTTGAGATATAAAATCCTTTTCTTAAAAGAAGCACTTCTCTCTAAAAAAATCAGCATGATATATTTCACAACAAATAACATTAGACATTTTTATGCACTACGTTCTGAGGAAAAAACAAGAAACACAGAAAAAACGCCTCTCCATATGATTGCATGTTGTAAATGAAATTACCGGCAGTTTACAAGAGCATACAGTTTTTAATAAAATGTGTCAAGATTCTCCGTTTTTCATCTATCATGCAAGTGTTCCAATCTCAAATAAAAATGTACTTCTGAAAGTTAATCGAAAGAAAAGTAAAAAATAAAATAAAATAAGTGTTTTAACGTTATATATATTTTTTATGTTATGCTCTAATATATACCTAATACCATTGCGTGTTCCTAAATATTTCACATTTGTGCAACGTAATAAAACATATAATAAAATAAATCATTTCATATTTATATAAATCAATTTATCTTGCATGAAAAATAATGGAATTTTCTGTATATGTCTTTCTTATAAGCAGAGAACAAAGACAGTTTGCTTAGAAAAAAATAATTTAATTCTATTTTTATATAGTCAATATTAGGTCTTTATTTGTGTTTGGATGAACAACAATTTAGTGTAGATTTAAAATGCAATAAGCAACATCTTTTATAAACAGCGAATAAATCATATTATTTATACAAAGCGAGCTATAGAAATCTATTTAAGCTAATAATAAAATAATAAACAGAAAAACAGAAATTTCTATAAATAAAACGAAAACGTAACTGTGCATATGAGTATAATAAAATATTTAATAATTGAATATCGATGAAAAATGAATAAATATACAAAGAAATAAAATCTGACTACATTTTGGTTTATGCTCTAAATCAGCAATACGGATCATAAAAAATAAAAAGTTTTACCTACGTTTGATTTTACGTTTAATTATGTTTACGTTTCATTTTATCTGATATCAGAAAACTAAACACAATGAAAAGATTATATCAGTCATAACAAGAATCTATAGAAATAAAGTAGAAACCTCTTCTTTGACCCCTGCCCACACGTTTCTAATGAGTGGATTTTAGATAATTTGAATTTCCGACCTTATACTATAAGCAAAGCATTCTAATCATGATTTGTGTGTGTGTGTGTGCAGTTGAGTTGATTTTTGAGTTGATTTTTGACGGCCAATTATCTACACGAGGGATATAGGCCCGGGGTGAGTGCCCTCCGTGGGGGTCTTTCTAAGGGAACCTAATCCGTATTAACGCATGGAAGATCCACGGCTCGAAGAAAACCACGAAAACTCCGAACGATTAGGCCGACGGGCGCGATTGGGATCGAACCCAGCACCTCCCGTCTACCAGCTTCGAGAGCAGAACCTCTCGGCCACTGGTGGGGCCTGTGTGTGTGTGCAATGCGCGTAAAAGTGAACAAGGTCCCAATTGTATTTTCAATTGGGCTTCAATTTGGTGATCATAACATTATAAACCACATTCGCAATCCTTCTATATATGAAAAAAGTAACAACTTGGGCATGGATAAATGAAAATCTGCGTAGATACCGCGACATGCATCTGATTGTCCAGAGCTTTCTGACGCTATAAAGGGGGGGGGGTTACCAGGGGGAGGCTTTGTCGCCAACTTGGCAATATATCGCCAAATTTGGTGACCGAAATTAGTCGCCAAAGTGACGCCAACTTAGCGCTACTTCCAGTATTTTGCCAAATTTCCATTGACTCCCATTGAAATCCAATAGGGTTTACTTGCTTGCAGAAAATCAACAAATTGAGATACTTCAGTGCAAAAAAACTAATATTAGTTTATGAATATAGCTTAATTGAAATATTTACATTATTTTTAAGCACAAACACTAACTATTTACGATATTCGTAGCACTATATATACAATTTTATATTTAATAATTCTTATAATCATGAGATTCTGTAAGCTTCAATGATTACGTGCTAGGAGATAAGGAAATAAAATTGTCCGGATTTGTGGAGGTGCGCGTTTTTACCAAGTGGAATCTAAAAATTGAATGCAAAGAAAATAAGGGATCGCGAAGCAATCCAGAATGGAAACGCGAAACAATTACGCCTGGAGTTGTCTAGAAAATAGGGATTGCTTCGCGATACCGAATGGAATCGCGAAAGGATTACGCGGGGATTGGTGAGCGTAGTGATCAGGGGGTGGGGCGGAGCCCCCTCTAGTAATTGCATATAATAATGTACAATTTGACAAACATATTACGTATTTATTCAATTTCTATACATCGTTGTTTAATTTCTTCCGCTGTTTGCGTTGTTTACTTTTATTATATTTGTTTACTTTCAAATTATTTTGCCGCAGATTCTATTGAGAAAATTACCAAGGAATTGTGACAGAACATAGTGATATAAATTGTGACATTATTATTAAGCATTAGCACTGCAAAGGCAACATCCCAATTTTGAAATCGGGAGTTCGAACTTTTGAATCCAGATGATCTCATAACGACACATCCATCTTTTGGAGGACGATCAATTAATCATCCAAAACCTTCACGCTAAAAATAAATAAATAAATAAATAAAATAAGTAAAAACAGAGGACGATGTAGTGCTAAACGTTTTAGACGAATATACAGAACCTTCTTACAGATAGTAACAGTTCTTCTGTATTTTTTTAAACTCTTTCTAATGGTTAAATTTTAAATATTTGTTAAACGTTAGCACAAAATACGAATTTGTCAATATTTTAATATGGTGAAATGTATGTACAATTTATATTTTTTAAAATGTTTTTAAAATATTACAATTTAGTAAAGTGTACACACAATCCTTCTATATATAAAAAAAAAAGTTTTGATTCGGAAATCGACCAATGAAAATCTGCGTAGATATTCTAGGTAGATCGGCATCCAATTTGAATACTTAAGCATGCCTTTCATCGTTAATATTAAAAAAACTGTTGCATACAAAAACATGAAAATCGGTGGTATTATAGAAAAATGTTTGATAAACACGCTGATGCAGACAGTTTTCAAATCGAAGAATCATTTTAAGAGATAATGCTAAAGTTAGACAAAATCGTTCCACTAAAACAGTTTTATTGGAACAAAAACTATACATGAGAATTTAATCATTTTTCGATCATTTTATACGTTTTAAGTTCCCGGTGTGCAGATTGTATTTATTTCTTATTTGACTCATTTTTTGAGGTTTTATTTCAATTTTAAATTCAAATTTTCAGCATTTCGAGAGATATTTTTTACAAATTTTAGAAAATGTTATTAATTTAAACTGTTGCCAGTTGTATAAACAGCGCAAACAATAATGTTTACTTCAGATTAAAAATTTATTTACACGTGACTATTACAAACAGAAAAAAGCTTTAAAATTAGAATTAAATGATTACTTGTTAAAATCAGGAAAATTACGTTATAAGAACCATAGCCACAGATGTCATATACATATTCGCGCAATTGTTTTCCGACTCCAATTTGGCGAAAACATGAATAGCATAAACAACAACATCCGGGTTACCATATCAAGAAAATAACGACACTTTAGCACCAGTTAAGTACCCGTTGCGTATATGAAATTGGCGTCAGAAAAAAATTGCGCCAATGACATCTGTGCCGAACCATATTTACACAAAATCTTAAACTGAGAGAAACAAAATCTTCAAATAAAAAAAATCATTATGCGTTAAAACTTGTAATTTGAGGAAATTACGTCATATTTAAAATGGCAAAAAATATAGCAAAACAATTTAAATTGAAAAATATATTTGCGCGAGATATTTTGAGATAATCTTTTCAGCTATTATCTGAATTCGAAGACAGCGCAAATAATATTTCCTTCTAACAACAAAAGTATTTTCACGTGAATATTAATAAGAGAAATAAAACTTTGGTGTAAATTACGTCAGATTTGAAACGATACATTTAAAATGAATTATTTAAAAGAACTATCTTATAGCGCTGTTAAAAAATACCGGGAAACAATGACACTGTTTACTTAATTCATTTTACATTAGCTTATTTTCAAATGTTTAACTATTTTTTTAATTAAATACGAAAACAGCCATTGTATCTCTTAACAGCAGCAGATTTGGCCTTAAAAATCCCCAATCCAAGGAAAACGAATGGAAACTCGTTTACAGAGAGATCGCTACTGTTTTTTTTTTGTTTTTTTCCCTTTAAATTTTAATTCAATATTTTAAAAGCTTATCAAATTAGCGTGCTTTTTGTATTTTGGTGTGCCTGAACGGGGGGTTGGCGAGCGTAGCTCGTAAGGGGCAGATCCACCTAGTAAAACAAAAAAAAAAAGAAATTTAGGTTAAAGATATGATGAAGTGTATGAAGAGTATAAAAATTTTGTCAAAACTTTTGTAAATATTTCAGTTTGGTAACACAACATGCAATTTTGACATGAGTACTAAAAAAAAAGTGTTTTAACTGTAAAGTGTTGCAAGTACAATGCTTCCCTAGGGAGATAATTACTGGGTTTAGAGTTAATTAAGTATGAATTATTTAAAAATTATTTAAAAACAACGTTTAAACACACAATAAAATAAGTTAATTTTAACAGACGTATACGTTTTGTGAGTTCCAGGACTCACATCCTCAGTGTATGAAAAATTTAAAAATAATATCCCCCCAACTGCATGTAAGGTGAAAACCCAAAAGTCAAAACACAATGCCAAAAGACCATCAAGTTCCAACTGCCAATGAAATTAAAGCGGAGTGAAGTGCCGTAGCACAACAAATCCACCCAGAAAGATGAGATGTATGGCACACTAGACAAATCATTAACCAAGGAGTCTTTAAATCTATGGATATGAACAGCTTCAAAAAAGTCCAAATCCAGAAGAGTAATGCATTTCTTGATAATGGTAGCTGAGTCAAAATTGAAATTATGTCCCTCCCCCCAGCAATGAGAGGCTATAGAGGATTTCTGCAATTCTTTTCCTTTACATAGTTTGTGTGTTCTTTGACTCTGTAACGGAGCTTTCGTTTAGTTTGTCCAGTGTAGGACAAACCACATTGGCATTGAATGTTGTAAACACCCCAATAATTTTGAGGAGGAATTTGATCCTTAAGCTGTGAAAAAGTTAATTTATTAACTTGTTTAAAAACAACATCAAAATCATAATGTCTTAAGATATTAGCCATCTTAAAGCTAATACTGTTATAAAATGGTAAAATGATAAGGTTAGAAATGGAAACCGCAGTAACAGAAGAATCAAGATTATTAACGCATTTATTAAGACTATGAGAAATTAAATTATTGATATAAGATAAACTAAAACCCCGATCGATAGCTACAGATCTAATGTAATTTAATTCTGTAAGAAGTGAATTGTTATCTGAACAAATTAAGCGAGCTCTATTAATCAAATAAAGAAAAACCGAAGCTTTTTGGGAAGGGGGGTGACATAAATTGAAATGGGGGGGGGGGCGTGACAGCAAAAGTTTACGGTAAACGCAAGTGTCAAAGGTGTTAAGCTGACGTGTAATCAACACATCAAGAAATGGCAATTTATTATCTATTTCAACTTCATAAGTAAATTGAATGACTGAATCTATTGAGTTCAAAATTGTTAATATATTTTCAACAGAAAAAAGAGAAAGGTCCAAGAGCGCAAAAGAATCATCTACATATCTACAATAAAATGGGAAGTTGATAAGGTTAAACATTTTAACCTCAAAGTAATGCATATATAAATCTGATAGGAAAGGAATAAGGGGATTACCCATTGCTAAACCATATGTCATAGAATAATATTGATTAGAAATTTGAAATGAATTTTGTTTTAAACAAGTACTGTATAACTCAATAATGTAATTGATTTCATAATCTGTGTTATGAAACTCTTTTAATCTAGCAGTAAGATTTTGTAGTGCACCTTGAACTGGAACATGTGCGAACAGAGAAGTAACATCAAGCGAAACCATGCGTAAAGAGGGGGAGGGGTGAAGTTTTTAATACGATTTACAAAAGAATTAGAATTCTTAATCGTGTAAATATTAGAACTTGAGAAGAATGAAAAGCGTTTAACTAAATATTTAGCAAGAGGGTATGAGGGTATTAATAAAGTATGGTTCATTTTTGTGAGGATGCACAACTCGATGGTTGTTTGAAAACCTATTTCCTCAACTGACATCAGGAATCCTCTCTCCATAGTAAGACAGTCAGAGATGTGATGTCCGTTTGTCGTTACAAATGGGCAAAATTTCACGGTCATACGGAAATTTCGTTTGTCCCATTGTCATTTTTGTGAGGATGGACAAATCGGTGGTTATTTGAAAACCTGTCTCCTCATTTTTACATTTTTTTTACATTTTCTACAACGCGGGATAACCCACCATTGGCATAGGCTTCCAGATCCCGCGTTGCAAGTTTATTAAAAAAAAAAAAAAAATACAATATTATTTAACAATAGTTTTAACAATAAGAATTAAAGGTAATAGTACAAATAATAATAATAGTAATTATAAATATAATAATGTGATGTCTGTTTGAGGTTACAAATGGTACCAATTTCACGGCTCTACGGAAATTTCGTTTGTCTCAGTATCATGCATACTTCCCGTCAACTAATCTTATATAACTTGTATATTTTCGTGTTTGTTAAAATTAATCTCATCTAAATTACGAAAACACATTTATTTTTACTCCACTGACCACATTTATAAGTGCGCATTGCGAATAAAATTAGATAAAGAAAATTCATTACTTTTCCATTTTGTTTATTGTAAAAAATTCTTCTTTTTCTACTAATGCACATTCTAACATGCAATCTGTTTTAGTTGTTTCCTTTAGTTAAATTATTGAAAACTAGTTCTCATATTTTCCATTATCTTATTATGATTTCTTTTGGATATTGATCTACAACATCATTCATTTAATATATCATTAGATTAATGTAATTAAAAATGTTTCATCTTAACTTTTATTTATTCTCTACATAATTTATGTTAAACTATAAAAATGAATTATTATTTAATCAGCAATCATGCATCAATACGTTCCAGCATTTATTTGCCATAACTTGATAAAAATATCTCAAATAATGTTAGCTTACAGAGCATCCGGGAAAGAATATATTTATTTCATCACACTGATTTTCTCACAGGCAGAGAAATTTAAATTAACTATTTCAGTGAAGGAACAGTGGCGCAGCAGTTGGGCGATTGTCACCACTAAATTTTTATAGTATTTTTTGCTTTAAAAGTCTCAGAAATTCTATCCTGAAGTAAGACGAAGAATACTATGAAAATTTAGTGGTGTCAATTGATTTGTTGGTGCTACACTTTTCCATCACTGTTGCTGTTGATATTTTAAAATCTCACAGTAAATGACACAAGTATACTAAATTTATTCAAAATATTGCCGTTAATTGGTGTATTTGAAAAAAATATTTTTTCACCCTCAACAGCTCGAAATTTTCTCAGATATTTTCAGACTCATTTTTAAGAGTAAAAATATGAAAATTGCTGTGGTGATTATTGAAGAGATGTATAAGAGACGATGAGAGATGCGATTTCACTTTTTGCTCAATTCATTAGAATTTAATTTTTTTAAATTATTTTCTCAGTATGACCCTTTTTTTCATTCCCAGATCCCCCGCTTCGGAAAATTCTGTTCAAAACGCCAACTTTGACAACCTTTTTTTACAATAGTTTCTGCATTTATAAAAAAATTCGACAAGCACGGCACGTTATGTTGTTTCTAAATAAGAGAATACCCCAGTTTGATGCGTTTGAGAGTAAAAATGAATTTTAAAATGAATCAGAAAATAAGCAGTTGGAATTGGAATACACCCTTAGAAGGTACAATAAGAATTCGCAATCATGAGAAACAATAGCAGTATCAGTCACAGATTCACCCAGAAATAAAATACTTAAGTAAATTTAAATAAAATGTTAATATCATAATTTAATTAAACATTATGTGGTTCATCGTAAAAAGATAGGCACAGTATTAGGCATACAAAATTTCTAAGAAAAGTCGAATAATATTATGTATTAGTCTCATTAATATTTAAAAGAAATGTTTCTTTTTAATTTTATTTCACATAAAAGGAAATTCAAAAAAGAAATTCAACAATTTTTTATCAGTGAGTTCCAAAAATGAAATTTTATATTTCCTTCGCAATTTTCGAAGGGAAATTGCAAAAATAATCTTTCATTCAGTTTACATAAAAATATGCTCATTGAAATAAATTAAATATGCGTTTCTTCATTTCAATGGCAAATAAAAGACTTCAACTTAAAATCTCGCGACTAGAGTAAAATTAAATTTATAAAACACTTTATCTCAAATCAAAATAATGGCCAAGTAAAACTTTTTGCAAAAATGATTTTAACTTTATAGATGATAAAAGTAATTATTTAAAAAATATATCTTTAATCATCTGTTTATTTAAATAACATTTTTGTAAGAACTGTTTTATCTAAAAATCTGAAAGTAAACTTAAATAAATTATTTATGCATTTTTGCACAGGTCACGTCGTATAAATTTAGAAAAGATTTCTTTCAAATAATATTTTCAATTCAATTTTTAAAGTATTGCATAAAATACAATGTTGGTGTAATTATTACAAAATTGTTTACGGTTTCTGAAAATATAATATAATTATTCCGAGTTACTAGCTATTCCGACAAGCGTTTCTTTATTTTTCGAAATGCCGATTAACCGTAGTTTTCTATGATTTAATAAATCATTTTCGAAATTTTTTTTTTCTGCCCACAACTTTCAAAACGCTTCCGAATAGTTTGTGCAGTGTATTAATCTGTTTTTCAATGCGAAATATGAGTTTTTCGGATACTATAAAATCTTAAATCATTTTTTTCATGTGCAACAGACAACACGTTAAATTACCGGCATTTACAATAGCCTAGCAATTATTTGTTACTCATGCATGTAAAAATTATTCTACACATTTTTAAATGTTTAATTGTGATATTGTTATTATCGGAAAAACCGATTTTTTAATTTTTTTAAACTGACTCTCAGTTAAAAAAAAAAAAAAAAAAAGTTTCAAAAAATAACAGCCGGAAAAAAAAAAACTTATGTTCCGAATTTTGCTTTTTGTTTTTTTATCTCGGAAATCTATTGGTTTCTGAAGCGTAGGAACTTAAAAGAACGCTTTTTTGGAATCGAGAGTAACCCGGAAGACATTATATTCTATGTTCGTAAATCGTACTAAATTTCAATAAAAATTTTGGAAACTTGTCTTTTCAGTTTTTAGTTGTAAAATTGTTTTGTCGCTAAAGAACTTAAAGATGCATTGAGAAAATATTATTATGTTATACATGTATTCCTGCGTATAATAAACATCGAACTGCATTTACTCTATTAATTTCCACTAAAAGTAGAAGATGCTATACAAATATGATTTTGATTCCTGTATTCTACTTTTATGTTTCATGTATGGGTCAATATCTGAAAATGGAACAATTTACGTCCACTGCCATTAATATTTCATTAATTATACTAAATCTAAATCCTAAAAAATGTAATATTTTGTAAGTTTAACATTTGTTATAACAATTAACAATGATAAATTGACATATAATGATGCGTAAATAATTAATTTGAAACTTTAAGCAAACAAAATCATCATTTCAATCCCTGTATCCAAGTAAAATTATCCAATATTAAATATATGCTATTTAAATTTCTATAAATATTTTAAATATATAAATTCGCCTTTATTGGTATAGACTGTATAATAAAATATTGTAGTAAATATATTTGTCCCTGAAGTTGACCATCATCTCAGTCCTTCTAAACATACATTTAGGTCAACAGATACTAGGTGGCGCTGGCAGAATTACTTCCATTGCAACAACAGCTAATGTTCAACTAGCCACTGTGGATAAAGGTAAATTGTTCTTCTCTTTGTTCCTATTTAGAAATATTTAGTTTTTGTTTAGAATAGGGATGGGTATTTTTTATAGCATCATTCATGTCTCCATATTTAATTTTTTATTTATAAATAAAGCTTATTACAATTTTATTTATGTAACATACAAATGTAACCTGGCATATTTAATAATTTACATATGTGCAAAATGATCCAACAAAATGGCTGTGCAGCTGTTAAGACAAAAACATCACCCTAGTCCCTATCATCTCAGTCCTAATTACTTAGACACTGATTATGATGTTAACAGACACCTTCTTTATAAACGTTTATCCTACGCATAAAATATACATCCTTAATCTCAAAACACTACAGTATTCAAAGACATAACACGCATCATAGTATATAATTGTATGTGGCAGTTGGTACATTAATTATACAAAAATTGAAATGGAATGTGTCCGATTTTCAGATATTGACCCGTATGACAAAGAAAATAAATTTTAAATTAAAATTCTTAAACACCTTCCTTCATCCAGCTTCAGCAATTGTTACATATTCTAGCAAAAGAGGAATTTCCTACTGCATTATTTTATGTATGAGAATTGAGGTATGATTTGACGTTATACAATATCTGTATATATACTAACTTTTTGAGCAGCAAAAACTTACATAACTTCTGTAACATTCAGGGTACCGTCATGAGTGAAAAAAATATTTTAATATTAAAATATTATGTAATTTTCGATAAAAACTCAGTGTTTCTATTCTCCCTCCCCAGTTTTTGCACTCTTTTGTGTCACGTAACTTAGATTTGTATGTAGAGGAGACCGGGCCTAGTAGGTGCAGTTTTTAAATTTTTATTTTTATAAATTTTTTATTTAAGTTTTTTAATAAACTTTAACGGCACTTTTGAAGAACAGACATTTTGCTATAAATACCCGGAATTTTGAGTTTGTAGCTCTTGTAGTTTATGTTTAGCGGAAGCCTAAAGTAAAAGGAAAATTGTGCGCCAACCTACCCCGTCACGGGGCAAGCTGCTTCTACCTATGGGGTAAGTTGGCACACGCTTTATAAAAATTGAAATGAAACCAAATAAGGCACACAGTTAAGATAAATCAATTTCTTTATTACCAGAGAGTTTAAACAAAAGTACAATGTAAAATCTAAATTATAAAGACATAAAAATAATGAATAAAACATCAACACTGAGTAACTTCTATCTTACTCGATATCATCATCAGAGTTACAGTTGTCATAAACAAAAAATCGAGTGTCCAAATTTGGGCAAGCCTCATGTGCCCAAAATCTTGCATTACAACTACTTTCCACTCTGTTTGTTGTATTTCAACCTACCAGCACACACCAGACGCCGAGCCAACTTACCCCGTGTTCAATGCGCCTACTAGCCACGTAATAAATTTCTTCACAAAAGGGACACATAAACATTTAAGCATCAATAGCCCAAGTAAATCACATATGGGGTAGGTACAGTTAATCATACACTAAGAAAAACTGCGCAATTTAAATCGCAATTATTAAGATAAGTATTAGAAATTAGAAAAAGAATGAAACAACAAAAAAATGCTTATGAGTGCAAAAAACAGAAAAATCGTAATAAATGTCCACTGCACGTAGATAACGCTGCAAAACTACAATGAGGAATCTAAAAAGCAAGAAGAAAGGTACTCTGTGACTGGTTGCGCAGTCTATCCACAAACAGGCGATTTATGAGAACTGCACCTACTTACCCCTGTAGCCAACTTGCCCCGGTCTCCCCTACAGATGGAATTTTGCAATCGATTTTTCAAAACTGTTTGATATGTAATATGTTAGAATTATAAAAATTATGTTGATGGATATATTGTCGGTGGTAATACAACATTTTAATGTTTTCCTAACTTAATTATAAAGCAATTCCTTAGTTTAAAAAAATTGTACCATTAGCCAATGGCAAGTAAATGGTTCAAAAATATTTTTATCATTAGAACTGTTTAGGTTTACGTATCCCAAAAACAATGGAGTAATTATGCATCATACAACTCTCCCCAAAACATCCAAGTGGCCATGAAGCAGCAAATACGAACTATTTTAAACATTAAAAAGTAAAAAAAAAAGTAATAAAGTCTGTAATATATATTTTTAAAAATAATCTTTAACTATTCACTTCTTTTGATCTTACTGGATTAAAAATAGGAAAATACATGGACTTTTAAAGACATTCCTTTTTCTGTGATTTGCAGGATGATTATGCACATCATAAGTTTAATTATATGCATAAATTACAGCTTTTCTTATTTTTTTTTTGTTGTTGCTTCCATATTAAATGATATGAATTAACTTTTTGTAATAATGTTTTGCTAAAAGAAACTTTTAATACAGTTTTATTTTTACGTTTTCAGTTGAAAATATGCTATTCATCATGTTTCGCGGATCCCAAGAAAAGATAAAATCAAATCACTCTCATGCTTCTATTAACCGAATTCAATATTGAATCAAAGAAGATTACGACTCTTTGTTCGTCATTTCATAATACAATTTCTTATATTCATTGTAGGAAATCATCCGCGTTAGAAATGTTTGAATTGCTCCCAAGAAGGTGTTGTGAATGACAGGTAATAGTATAGTTTAGAAATAAATAAATATTTGCATTTAGGAATCCAGGAAACAAGTTTAATGACACACTACAAAAAAGACTTACATTTTAAAAATATTTTTCAAGAAAATAAAACATTTTACATACTTTTACTCTTCCTAGGCAATCTTAATGATATAGAATCCCGAAATTAGATATTGTAATGTGTCATACCTTTTTATAATTATAAGCGTAATATATGATTTCAATTTTTTTTCAAAGTCCGCAATTTTATTATGCTATAAAAAATTATGTAAATACCGGGTGATCCAGAAATTCCGGTAGTTTTGAAACGTTCATAATTAATAAACTACATACAAGAAAAAGAAGCCAATCATGAAGATCGACACCTCTCATAAATGAGGTATAGGAACTTATAGCATGAGACTAATTCACTTTCACCATTTCTTTTTTTCGACACTCCAACTTTATACTGGAGAAAGCGGCAATATGGTAGCAAAATTAGTGAAAAAAAAATACACTTATTCTCCTTCCATTTAACAACAATAATTTAATTGGTTTTGTCAAATTTACTATCGTAAAACTACAGCGCCTAGAAGATACTGTGTAGAAAATGACTACAAAATAGTGCTAAAAAATTGAATCCCATAAATGTACAACGATGCTGAATAACAAGATGTCGATCGTAGCGCCATCGTTGCGATTTAAAAACAATAGTCATTCTAAAAGAGACTCTTTAACCTATTTCACGTCATTCCTTAACTAAATTAGCTTATAACAGACCAAAATATCTTATATTTATAGTTTCCGATATTTAACATTCTATAATTTTTGAAAACACATTGTTTATATTGAAAAGAGTTACGAGATGGCGCTCGTATCAGCATATTGCCGCTGAGCATTGTTGGAGATTTATGGGATACAAGTTTTAGCACTTTTTAAAGCATTATAGGAATAGTCGTTTTCCACACTGTATCTTCTAGACCCTGTAGTAAAACCCTCTCTTTTTTATTCATTTTCTTATCACCCATTATTGCGCGTTTTTCAGTACGATTTTCTTGTATTCTTTCACTAGCCCTGAGCTACGTTTCTTTCAGTTTTTTTAAGAACATATGACTGGTAAAGAAGTTATCAGGATAAACACGATGGCTGTAGGATCTTCAACGATAGATAATAAATTTAACGCCACTCTTGTATCTAAAGGAAGTTTGTCAGATTCAGAAGTATTTGATTTTTTTTCCAAAATAAGGTGTAAAGTTGTAACAGTAACCATAGTTACCACACAAAGCCCAGTGTTTATAGCCAAATCTAATAGGTTTAAATTTTATGAACTGTTTCAGCATATGATGACCATAATACCGGACGTTCATTTCTTCAACAGACACATTTTCATGGAAAATGCCCCATTTCTGAAGATTCTTGGAAAGCATTCCTAACTTGAGACGTATTTTAAATTATTTATCATGTTTGTCATACTAATGTATTTTATTATCTTGGAAATGTAATAATCGCTTGAGCTTTAAGGAGAAATTTCTGGGTATAACATCCTTCAATATTGCTACTCTTCAGTCATCTGCTTCAGCCCAGTAGTCCCGTTCACTTGGTAAAGTATGACATCCCGAAAGTATCAGAAATCCTATAATTGTTTTTATTTCGTCTTTACAGTTACATTATAGTTCAATTTACTTTTCATTTCCTGAGCATATCGATTAGCTCCTCTACGAACATATCATAAACCCTTTCAGTAAAAATCTCTACAAGCAGGTCAACTGGACTCATATTATTGGTTTCCGCTGTAAATGTATTAGAATTTCTCTTAGAAGAACTTTCCAAAGTTCCGAATGTGTAAGATGGGGTTTCATTTGTCCTACAACTAATATTTCTCTTTTACGTTTACGGTATTTTTCTTACTTTTTCTTTTATTCGAAATAGTACAGTTATCATTATCATCTGGTATTATAATTTCCAACGTGCCTGCAACAACTGATAAAACCGGAGTGCCCAAATGATCATCATCGAACTGCTCTTCAACAGTTAGATCATCTACATCTGGAGGCATTAATATAATATCTGCTTCTATTTCTTCAGAAAAAATATAAGCAGTTGTCTCTTCTCAGCTTTTAAAAACATTTTTTCTACTCATATTTCAATTTACTTTTATAGTTTACCTGCAAAAAAACCGTAAGAAACTCTTAAGAAACAATTCTGAATATGAATAAAAACTATAACATAACGCCCAGCGTCCTCAAACGATGACGGATAAATTTTCTTGTTTATTACGGATACATTAACAACAATAAATATTAAAACAAACATGCTAATAGCATAATATGGACTAAATAGATTACATTTATACCAATTTGAAAGAATTTCGCTCATAAGTTCAGTTACATACAATAGTATAAAAATACACAACGTGATTACCAAAAACCGGCAAATTATACTGCATTTTTCCTGCGCATTTTTACTTAGTTCCAAAGAAATCGGATATATTATATTGTGTGCTGCTTTCAACTATCATACCAATATGTAAATAAAAGAACATTTTTAAATTTAAAGTAGGAAATAACATTTTCTGCAGCTTCATCAAATGAGGACGCTGGGCGCTAAGGGTTAATTTTAACAAAGAAGGACTTTACTCTCTAGAAAACACAAATACACAAAAGAATAGCTACAGTGGTTCTAACAATTCTGTGTTAGTGAATATTTTAGATTTTTTAAACAGAATGGTGTGAACACTTAACTAATCTTTAAAAGGAAATATTACAGAATTTATATTTTTTATAGATGATGGCGTGTTATTATATATAAAGTCTTTAGTATAACATAACATAAATATCGCGTTTTTGATTTTTTAATTGCTTATCACATTACATCAAATGAAGAATGTCATCTTCAAAATTTGTAAATGATAGAATACGAAAACTAAATTCACAAAAGTATTTTCAAACGAAGGTAATTTTATAACTGCGGAATAAATCTTGTAGAAAGGCTAATACGATAGTAACAGTAAGGATTTTACGTGAAAAATATTACTAACATTGATATTCCAAAACATAAATGTTAACACTATATTAAGAAAATGGTTATAGAAATGCCATGACTTAGTACAAGTTGTTAAAATAAGAATCGCATGAAAATGGTTTTTAAATGTATGAATGCCATACCTTTATGATCACTTAATTCAATTAATAAAATTAATTAAGGAATCTGATGTAGCCTTGTCGAGTACAAAAGAGAAAATGCAAATATGGAAAGATTGAAACGACAGTCATTAATCCAACTGCTGCTAGATGCTGCGAAACCGTGAAAATTAAATCTTTATGTAATTGAAAAATTAATGAAGATAACATTTCTCCAACATTTGTCTTATAAATTCTCTTGAGAGTTTTAAGTGCTAAGAAAGACACACCTACAAGGAAACTTAAGAAATGCGTTTTTTAAAATCAAGGTATTGAACCCTTAATATATCTGGATTTATTGTATGGTTTTAGGATGAAGCTACCAATGTGAAGTAGTTCTTTTCCGTACTTTGAACGCAGGGATGCAAAACTAAATCGAATAAGTCATTGAAAAGCATCAACAATTGTAACTGGCATACGAATGCTATATAAAACTGCTTTATGATTAGTGTGCACTCCCAAATAAAAACATTATTGCATTTGTATCAAATAGCTGTATTGTACCATATTTCAAGAACA
This sequence comes from Maratus speciosus, assembly GCA_963932465.1. Lineage (NCBI taxonomy): Eukaryota > Metazoa > Arthropoda > Arachnida > Araneae > Salticidae > Maratus > Maratus speciosus. Next base: position 558,593,238 of record OZ010789.1, read on the forward strand.
AAATATTGTAATAATAATTAAAAAAATACGTATGATTGCATTATATTTTAAATATAGATAGAATTCAAAATAGTGATTTCTAATGACAAAGATAATACAAAGTCAATGAATGAGAAAATGCATTAACTTACTTAAAAAAAAATCATGTTTTAAAATCTAAAATTGAACTATAAATGTATTATTGTGGAAACTTAAGACAATAGGATGAACGCAGATTGATATTTCTCTATTGCTATTGCTGATAAATATTAACCTATAGCATTAAATATAAACAAAAATTAAAAATAATTTATCTTAGAACAATAACTTCTTGATCAACGCTTTAAAGAATCTCAACTCAATAACAAGAGCGTTATATAACGCTTAAAATATAATGCTTATAATTTCAGCATTCTATTGAGTAAATTATAATACATGCTTCTATTAACTGAAATTATTTTTCTAATTCTGAAATTAATATTCGTTATTTTAAAATTCTATCTATAATGGAATATTGTAGCACATGAAAAATTGACTGTCAAGTATTTCTTTAAATGTCTCTAGAAATTTATTTTAAGGAATATGGTGATGTTATAGCATATACGACAGATATAATTATATTAGTTTTATCACATTAATGCTTAAGAACGCGAAAGTCACGGCGTACTGGGTTCGTCAAACATCACACGATAAAAATAATGTAGCAACGTCCAAACGAACAACGTGATTAAAAGTTACGCCTACTTTACACTCTTCCTAAACACTTTTAAGTGTTTACATCCAATGTTTACAGATGACCATTGCAGCCCTTGCGGTTCTTTTTTATTAATTGTATCGCTGCATCACCAGTGGCGTACGGAATGTGCCGCCCTTGTATATCTGTAATATGTTACATTTTCGTTTTTAATCAAATGACATTTTTAATATAAAATTTAATTCTTATTACTCTTATATTACTAACTGACAGATCATAAAACAAAAAATAATCACCAAAAGTTTAAATATATGCTTTAACCCCTTAATTCTCGCTCCCGTCAATATCATGGGCTGAGGTGTCGTTCGTTATTTCTCGCTCCCGTCATATTTCCGTGCTGGAGATTTATTGCTGGAAAAAACTTCTGAAACTTGGGCTTTGTAATGCATCTTTCGAAATATGTAACACTCAAAAAATTATTAATAATCAGAATTTAATGTATATATATTATTTCAAATATTATTTGTAAAAATGTGTGTGATGATGATAAATAAAGATCTAAGATGTGAAAAATAAAGGTTTTATTCGCATTAATTTGTACGGTGTAAAACAAAGACACAGAATTCTCACATGGTGGCTTTTCTACAAATATGAATTTGTTCTATAACATATTTTTTTTGCATTAAAAAAAATAATTGTATATTTTATTTAGAAACCTTATAATTATTCAATTTCTGTAATAAAATAAATAGGTGCTTTTTTGATGGTTTTTCCAAATATTAAGGGACAGTGAAGGGGTTAAAAGACATTCGCGTATACAGTATACGCCTTTTATGCTATGCTATAATAATTGTAATGAAAATATTTTTTTCATAAACTTCATCTGTGTTACTTTTATACTAACTAATGGAAATACCGGGGCTTCCGGGGTTACAAAATATAGATAAAAAGATTTATATATGTTATTTCTGGTGTTAACACCCTTTTTCCTCTACACATATTAACGGCGCAGTAACGAATAAGGTATTTTTAGCAAGGTTCAGCAAGTGGCTTTTTATGTAATTGTTTACATTTAATATATATTTTTAGAATGCTCATTAACAATACTAAAAATCATATTTATATATACAAAACAGCAATAATGAGCTCAAATGTTTTCCTATTGTTCTCGCGCCAGTATTTAACAGAATAAGAAAATTCCAAATATCGCTTTTTACACTCAATCATTTTGATTCGTTCTACTATGTCAGTGGTTTAAGCGCGAAATTCGATTAAAATGTCTTAAACTTGTGTTTTATTTCTTTTTTTATCGTTTTACTTATTGATTAATGGATGTTTTAATATCGTTAAAGAGTATAAGCTGGAAGCAAATTATGAGCTATTTATATGAATTATGGTGCAAACTTGATTAAACTTTCCCAATCGTCTTCACAGGATACAGATCGGTGTGAAAAAAATTCATGCTTGAAAATTATTTTAAGAACAATAAAAATTGAGACAATGGCGAAACTGTTTTCAAACAGATTGAATTTCAAGGTACATTTTTCTTAATTCGATGGTATAAAAATGAAAATTCACAACGCTTAGAATTTTAAAAAAATTAAAAAATTGCAATAAAATCGAAATTTGATCGTCTGATGTTGCCATTCGTAAAATAACGTCAGCGTTACGCAAAGAAACGTTTGTCCTTTATAATATAAATGCTAGGAATTGCATTAAAAACAGTTTAATTAGTATTTTAGATTTATGATTTAAAATAGTTAAGGGGTCTTGTACCTTTTATAAACGTGACGAAAATTAACGAAATATTTCAAATTTAGAATTAGTCGATCTTCAAAACCTTTTTCTGCATAAACATGAAATTTTGGATATTGATTACACAGATTATGATTTTTTTTTTTTTTTTTAATAGTCAATGAAATAATTTTGGCCTAAGAGTACATCATTTTAAACACACATATTTGTTTAGTATCTTTACTAATTTGCATGACAATCCATACATGCTTTCTCAAGTTATCATGCACGTAATGACATATGGAGTAAAAAAGGAGCTAGATTTCAGCAATACACATTTTCAGTAAAAGACTGATGAATTTCTAATGGTAGCCTATTACAAAGCACAATCTGCTTTATCAATAGTCAAAATTTATGTTTATACACAAAAGGGATTTTAGGATATACTAATAAACTTTTTCGTTCATTTTCGTCGCGTGTAAAAGGTAAACGATCCCTTAAGTGAATATACACGTGTTTTCATGTTACAAAAAATCATGCTTGTTATTAAAGGTTAAATTCTGCTTTTGAAAATGTTCTATTTAATGTTATTTGATTATATAGTTTTAAAAAATCCTGCATGTAAAATGTAGTTAAAATTAAAGCTAGAACAGGAGAACAAAACATTTTCCCAAATCATATTGCAGAATTGATCAATAATTTCACTTTTTCACAAGAGTTTTAAATTAAATAATTTATTGTGCTTACTACATGTCCTAAAGGCTTTTAAATACAGAATTTTTTTTTATATAAAAATGTTTAGATGTTTCTCAAAAATAAACAGATAGTACGTTATGCACGTAGGTTTCCAACGAAATTTTAAGAACGAGACAATTATGTCTGTCACATACTTTCAGGTGTAATTATATTGTGAGGAAATAAATCATTATTTAAAAGATAACAATACGATTAATGAAAAGTACTTCTGCTTAAATTTTAATCTTGAAGTCCTTATATATATATATATATATATATATATATATATATATATATATATATATCAGTGGCGTGGCGTGAAAATTTTCGGTGGTCATCGCAATTATTTAAGTTTGTGGTGAAAAATTATTAACTCTAAAATTCAATGGTTGAATGTTCAAAAAAGAAACTTTAAATCTTACCTTCACTTATACATGAACTCCAAATGTTCTGCTAAAACTGGATCGTAGAGTTTTAAAAGCTTATTAAGAGTTGTAAAATATTGCTTGGTCATCGCCGCATCCAGCGATGACCGGACGCCACGCCACTGATATATATATATATATTTCGCTTTACAATTGAAATTATATGATATTTAATAAATTTGTACGAAGGTTTCGAATGAGGTTATTTATTCATATTTAAGCGGCATTTTAATAAATATAATTTTTATTTTAATGTTAAAAAATAAAAATCTCTATATTAACAAGAAATTGAAAGGAATTGTTCCAGAAGAACATTTTAATTAAAAATTTCCCATATTATTTCATATCTCCTATTTAACACATCCTACTTTTTTCCCTTCGGGAAATCTAACGGCAGAAGTTAAGTGCTCAGAATAACTGCAAAATCCTAATCAATAAACCTAACTACCTCCAGGGATGCATAACATTGTTTGGGAATTTCAGATATTTACTGGTGGTTAGTTTAATGAGCTATTTTTATTTACGTTCGATCAAGAAATGGAAATGGATTAAATTGATGTTCCTAAAATAAAATGTATTATAAAAGTAGTTGGATGTGCCAATCCCAAAAGTGTTTTCTATCTCAAATATTTTAATATTTCGAAATGTTGTTACAGATGTCAATATTTCAGTTGTATTATCCACTTTGACTTTCCTCTTAAATTTCTCCTTCAGTCAATTAATAGGAGTAAAAACGAGTTAATCTCGATCATGATATTTATTAAAATCACGAATAGTCGGTTTATCAGGATGGGAAGTTCCCGTCGTTCACTAGCCACTGGTGTACTGCTGTACAATAGAACTAATAAAAATTAAGAAGATTACACAAAAATTGCTATTACAGTACCCCCTTCCTGCGGAAGTTTTCCACATTCAGGGAGGACATTCTTGTCATGACCAAAAGCATAAAAAAATTTTTGATTCATTCCTATGCATAACTTCATACACTATTCGATGGTACAATATTCAAAATCGCACAAAAATCGCTATTACAGGTCCCTCTACAGGTGGATGTTTTCAAAATTAAGGGAGAACCTGCTTGACATAGCCAAGAACTTAAAAATATTTGGTTCTATTCTATGCATAACTTCATACATTTTTCGATGGTACAATAATCAAAATCGCGTAAAAATCGCTAATGCAGCGCCCCCTCCTGGTGAATGCTTTCCAAATGAAGGAAGGACCTGCTTGCCATAGCCAAAAAAAAAAAATGGTTCAATTCTATGCATAACTTCATACACTTTTTCATGGTAGAATTGCGACAGGCAGACGGGCACACGGACAGACAGACATTTTCTATAAACATGTTTTTGGGTATCTCTGACCCATAAAACGTTTAAATCCGTCGAAAACCAGAAGTCGAATTTTTTTTTTTTTTATTACAATACTTTCTTCTATTGATGATAGAAGAAAGTAAAAAATGATTCAATTGTACGTTTGGAAGCTTTCTGATATATCCGGAAAATCTTACAAAATTAGAGGAAATGTTATTGAAGGATGTATTTTACGAATATATTTTAAGGAGATTTTTTTTATTGGAATAATAAAAAATACTTATGGCTACCTTGAACCTGAAGAAGTAAGTTTTTACATAACTTTAGATCTTGAAATATATTTTTGGCTTGAATGCAATATTTCTAATAAATGTTTTCAAACAGTTGTAATGATAAATGTAACCGCCTGTAAACGCTTGTATGTGAGTCTCTGACGCAAGCATAACACTGATAAACAAGAAATTTTTTCTTGGAAATTTTGAACAGATTTAAATAACCACACCCTTGAGAATTTCGGAAATATTCATAAAATGGTGAAGTTAGTTTTCGTTTCAGGGTTATCTGTGTTTAAATATATCTCATTATGTTATTTTATTGCCGTTTAAAGTACTTTGTTTCTACAGTAGAATGACCCTAAAAGTTAGCAAATATCTACTTCTTAGAATGCATATAGGCGTCAATAAGATGTATTTCGTCGATGTGAAAAATGCAGCACAGCAGCGCCATCAGTTGGGCGATTTACACCAAAACATTCTAAGGAACAGCTTGCTTCAATGCCTAAATAAATCTGAAGTTTGATGGAAATTCGTGCATTTATTCTTGAGATAGAGCTATTGCGGAAATCATAAAAAATTCAGCATAGCAGCGTCACCCATTTGGCGACTTACACCAAAACATAATCAGCCTCTATATTTATCAAGGTGTACCGGAATCTAAAGTTTGAGGACTTTCATTCAAGGACATTGTGCATAAATTCTTGGGAAATAATAAAACATCAAATTACAAGTGTATAGTTCAAAATATGGTAAGCAATTTTTAAAAGCTAAATTGTCACATTTCATTAAAGCTTCATATCTCTCACTCTCACATTGAATCTTTCCCAGATAATTTTGGAGCAATCAGCGACGAACTTGGTGAACGATTTTACCAATAAATTTCTGCTATGGAGACTCGTTATCGATCGCAATGAAATGCAGCAGTGCTTGCCGATTAATGTTGTTCATCAAGGAGAAAATACTGAACATAAATATAAATACTTAATACAAATTTAATAAGTTGATGAATTAATCCAGTTATTGAATATTAATGTTGTGAATTATCACATTGCTAACAAAGCGTAAACCAACCTAGTGAAAAATGTCCAAGCCGGGAATCGAACCCGGGTCTCTGGAATAGATCTCCAGTGCTCTACCACTAAACCACAAGGACGATGTCCAGCCTGGCATTTCTCACTTATATAAGTCAGTAAGGCTGCAACTGCAGCACAATTCCAGAGACCCGGGTTCGATTCCCGGCTTGGACATTTTTCACTAAGTTGGTTTACGCTTTGTTAGCAATGTGATAATTCACAACATTAATATTCAATAATTTCAAGCGTAATTTCACTGCTGAAATGTAGTTGAAAAATTAATTAAAATTGTAATCCAGTTATGTAGAACATTTGTTTTACAGAGTTCTACTCTAGGCAATATGACATCGAACTTCATGTGTATACAGAAAATTTATTTCACGTGCTTTACTATTTGAATTAATGTTTTTGACTAGTAGCTCAGTGGTAGGGGAGCAAAAAAAAAAAAAAAAAAAAAAAAAGGCCCAATTCGGAATTAATTTGGGTGTTCCGGCTAATTCTCTAAACAGCGCATGCTCTATTAGAACTGTCTACTTTAGAACTGAAACGAACTGATCCTTTGTTGATTTTAGAATGCTTTAGATGTAACATGTCGAATCTCACTTTATAGATTTTTATGTTCCGTTTTCGTCACTAAATGTATGTTTTGTGCCGTAAAGAATGCTGATTATTTGTAGAATTATATAACACTGAACCACCGTTGATGCTAGATTTAATTTGAAATGAATGTTTAGATTAAGTAGAAAAGAAATAGAATATTTTGTGGTGCATCGCGCCGATAAGTCTAGATGATAAAAATATTAATGCTATTGCGTAATATTTTTGTTTTTTTCGAATTGGAACTGGTTAGTGTTGAATTTTGTTATTATTTTATTTCTTAAAAATGAAAGAAAATAAGGAACGAAAAATGCGTGATACGCATCGAATGCTATTAAATAAATTATTTGAAGAAATTGAACAGTATTTAGCTAGTAATGAATATTCTTTAGAAAATTTAGAAGAATTAGTCGATAAATTAAACGTTAAATGTAAGACTATTAAGGATTATAATAACATTTTAAGCCTAATAAATGCGAAAAATGTCGAAAATAAAATCCTGAATATTGATTAATATCACCAGAAAATAATACTTTAAAAATTATTTCGGAGCAGTTAATAATAATTTTTAATAACTTAAAAAATTTAATTAATAATTAATAATTTTTTTAAATAATATAAAAAAAATTAAACTTAAAAATTAAAAGTTTCAATTCTAATGCAGATATTACTCATAGTAATAACATTGATTCAGTGCGAACATGTCATGCTGCTACTGAACAGAAAAGAGTAAAACTACCAAAGTTACAAATAAACCGATTTTTTGGGGAACAAGACAAATTTTTAGAATTTTGGAACAAGGTTGAATTAGCGATAGATAAAAACCCAAGTCTAACAGAAATCGAAAAATTTACGTATTTGAAAAGTTTGGTTTCAGGAGTGGCTGCTAATACGATAAATGGTTTTGAAAACACTGAAAATAATTATGCAGCGGCCGTATCGCTTTGGAAACAAAAGTATGGTAGACATGATATGCTTGTACATGCTCACTTAAACAATTTATTAAATATGAAAGATTTGAAAAGTTCTTCTGACACTGATGGATTAAGAAATTTATATGATAAATGTCTAGTTCAAATTCGAAATTTAGAGTCGTTAGGTGTAAAATCTGTTACATACAGTGGGTTACTTTGCCCAATTTTACTGAAGTTAATACCCCCAGATTTGACATTAGAATTTAAGAGAAATCTAAAAGACGGAGAAATGTGGAATATAAATAAACTTATGAGTTTTCTTAAAAATGATGTTGAAAGTAGAGAACGAGTATCAACTATACATGATTTAAAGGCTAAGAAATCATTTTCCAATGATAATAAATTTGAATATAGACCAAAATTTACAGATAAACAATTGAAATATAAGCCACGATATCAATTTAATACTAAAGGATATAAGCAAAATAGTGTTCCAGCTACTGAATTAATGAATTCAGTAAATAAGAATTCCTGTTTATTTTGTAATAGTGTTGATCATAATGGTGAAGTGTGTAATTATTTAACCATACATCAGAAGAAAGAAATACTAAAAAAGCAGGGAAGATGATTTTTATGCTTACAGTGTAAACACAGAATTAATGACTGTGAAAATACCAAAATGTGCGATATTTGAGGTAAGAAACATAATAGGGCAATTTGCTTTCAATTTGAAAATGATTCCAAAATAAATGTTGATAAAAGTGTCGTATCTATTTCCCATTGTGGTAACAATTCCACTAGTAATGTACAGAATTAAAACACGCATTGCAACATATTTTTGCAGACTTGTTCTGTAATAATAAAATATCCTAAAAATGATAATAGTGAACAAGTTCGTGTCTTATTAGATAATTCGCGACATTTCACAAAAATTACAATTGCCGGTTATTAGAAAAGAAACCTTATCTGTTTATGCGTTTGGAGCCGAAAAGGCAACTGAGAAAACTTATAATGTAGTAAAGGTAAAACTTGTAAATAGAGAACATCTCTCTTTACACATTGAAGTTAATGCCCTGGAAACAAATCAAATTTCCGCTGCTTGGTTACCCACTCCAGATAAATACATTAAGAAAACGTATAATAAGTTAAAAGGTTTACAACTAGCTGATAGTTATGAATGTCTAATAAACAAATTGTAGTTTGAATTGGCACTGAAAATTATTATAATACTGTAACTGTCAGAATCAAAAGTCTAAAGAATAATCTCGTAGCGACTGAAACCCTTTTTGGCTCGTGCTTACAGGGTTATACGGGGCCAGGCAATGAATTGTTCAGTATGAAAATTATCGTTGAAGAAAAGGATATATCCGATCAAATCAGAAATTTTTGGCAGTTGGAAAGTTTGGGAATTGAATCCGAAACTCAAAATGTTAGTAATGTGGACGGTGATATTATGGCTGATTTTCAGTCTAATATTGTTTTTAGGGATAACCGGTATAAAGTAAAATTTCCATGGAAGACAAATTTGAAAATGTCTCTTAATAACAATCGCGAAGACGCATACAGAAGATTTTTGAAATTGAGAACAACCTTTAGAAATGACCCTTTGTTATTTTCATAATATAACGCTATTTGATATAGTTATTTAGCAGAGAATATTATTGAACCTATTGACAATACATCTGATGTAAACTCATTTTACTTAGCCCATAGAGCAGTAATTCGTGAAGATAATTCAACCACTAAAGTTCGCATTGTCTTCGACGGCAGCGCCCATGCTAAGGATGAACTGTCACCAAATGATTGTTTACATACTGGATTGAATCTCAACCCCGAATTGTTCAGCCTTTTAATAAAATTCAGAAACTTTCCCATAGCAATTACTTCTGATATTCAACAAGCGTTTTCCAGATCGAGATTGGTGAGCCAGATAGGGACTTCACAAGATTTTTCTGGAACGATGAACCATGGATTGATAATCCAGGTAAGGAATTTTAAATACTCAGACTAAAGAGAGTTCTCTTCGGTGTGAAATCAAGTCCCTTTCTTCTATCTGTTACCATCAAGCATCATCTACAAAGGTATGTAGAAATATTTCCTGAATCTTTTGAAATTTTAAATTCATCGCTGTACGTTGACGATTTCATTTCAAGTCAACCAAATCTTAATTAGACATTTAAAATTAGTAAAAAGGCGTATTAAATATTTCAAGAAGCTAGTATGACTTTTGGAAAATGGAAAACCAACTAGCATGAATTACGTGAGAAATGGAAAGACTATGGTTTACATGCTGATGAAATGTCTGATAATTTAAATCTAACTAATCAGAATTTGATACCTCACAAGGTTTTAGGGGTTGCTGGGGACCCAAATAGTGACATGTTTTCATTTACGGCTCAAAATCTAGAAAATTTCCTTTCAAATAAACTTAGTACTAAACGTTATTTATTGCAAACTGTTTGTCGCATTTTTAACCCAATTGGATTTATATGTCCTTATACTATTAGAATTAAACGTTTAATTCAAGAAATTTGGTTTTTAGGACTTGATTGGGATTAAACCTATCCAAACATCTAGACAATTTATGTAATGAATGATTTGAAGAAATAAAAGAACTAAATTGTATTAGCATTACCAGATATTATTTAGCTGATATTGCCCTTGATGAAGTTGATTATTTTGAGTTACATAGTTTTTCAGATACTTCAAAGAAGGCAAATGGTACGGTAGTGTACATTAGAGCAGTGTTAAAGAATAAGAACATTGTTACTAGTTTTGTGGCAGCAAAAAGTCGAGTCGACCCTTTAAAAACTGTATCAATACCCCGTCTTGAACTTTTAGGAGCCCTTTTGTCTGCTAGACTTTATAATAATTTTGATAAAGAATTAGCTTTTCCTGCAACTTGATACTTTTGGACCGACTCTATTATTACTTTCTTTTAGATCAGAGGTCAGCTAGAAAGATTTAAAATGTTTGTCAGAAACCGGATAAAGGAAATCCGAAATCTTAGTGATCCATTAAATTTGTTTCACTGTCTTGAAAAAGATAATCCTGCCGATCTAGTTACTAGAGGTTTGAAAGTTTCAGAGTTGAAAAATAACCATCTTTGGTGGGAAGGCCCCCAGTGGTTAAAGCAAGACACATCTCTTTGGCAAAAATTGGATAACACATTCGATAAATTAGATATTTCTGAAGTTAAAGATCAGTTAGAACTAAAGAAAAACACTGTTGTAAAATCAACTATTGTAAATGAAAATCAGTTAAACATTGATTTGATTAATCGATATTCTTCTTTTATGAAGTTAATAAGAATTGTTGCATGGTGTTTAAGATTTCTGAAAAACTGAAAATTGAAATCAGGACTTAGAACATGTGATTATTTAGATACTTCTGAGTTACAGAAAGCGACCAAGAACCTGATAAAGATTGTTCAAATTCCGCATTCCAAACTGAAATTCGATGTCTAAAGGAAAAATGTCCTCTCCCAAATAACAGTAAGATTTTGAACATAAATATATTTCTAGATTCAGATGAACTGTTAAGAGTCGGTCGAAGACTGAAATCTTCTAATTTATCAGAATCGCAGAAACACCAATTACATTTACCAAAGTCTCACTGTTTCACTGAACTCTTAATTGATTATTACCATAAAAAATTCCTACATTCAGGTACTCTGACAACTCTATCTTTATTAAGACAATTTTATTGAATGCCATCTGGTCAATTTCAAGTAAAGAAAATTATATTAGGTGTGTGACTTGTCTTGGAACAAATCATCAATCATCAAACTCTTAAAAAATGATGGGTGACTTGCCCCGTGATAGAATAGTACCATCTAGACCGTTTGAGAAAACAGGTGTTGATCTAGCAGGTCCTATTATAACAAAACCTTATTTAAAACGTTCAAAGATAACACTAAAATCATACATTGCTATATTTATTTGTTTTTCTACCATAGCCGTTCATCTAGAAGCTGTTTCAGACTTGACAGCAGAAACATTTTTAGCCTGTTTGAGAAGATTCATTGCTCGAAGATCTAAACCCTGTGTCATATGGAGTGATAATGCCACAAAGTTTAAGGGTAGTTGTGCTCTTTTGAAATCCTTCTATCAGATTTGTCCTTTGGAGGAAATTCAGGGATTTAGTTCTGAAGAACGAATTCAATGGAATTTCATATCCCCCTGAATCCCCAGATTTCGGAGGATTATGAGCATCAAATATAAAAACCCGAATCCTTTTGAAGATAAGTAAATCCTCTAACTTAAATTTTAAAGAGCTGTCAACATTTGTGATGCAAATTGAGGCAGTTATGAATTCACGCCCATTGACCCGTTGTCTGCAGATGTTAATGATCTACAACCACTGACACCTGGTCATTTCCTCAATGGAGGCCCTCTTTTGAATGTTCCTGAAAGTAATGAAATTTTAGACTGTATGCCTTTTTTCTAGGTGGACACTAGTTCAAAGATTAAAAAGGCAATTCTGGCACCGCTGGAGCCGAGAATACTTAAATGAGCTGCAGTAAGACTAGAATACTTAGCGACTACTAGCAGCGAGAATACTTAAATGAGCTGCAAGTCTGCAGTAAATGGAAAAAGTCCTCGCAAAATCTTAAAGTTGGACAACTTGTGTTATTGAAGGAAGGAAATGACAAGTTTATAGATTGAGAACTAGCTCGAATTGTGAAAACTTAAAAAGGTGATGATGGACATGTCCGTGTAATTGATCTTAAGACCTCTACAGGTATGCTACGTCGAAATATCACTTGAGTAGTACCTTTGTCATTTTATGATGATATTGGACAACCGGGATGTTTCGACTAATTCTCAAAACAGCTAGTTAGACAGCGCATGCTCTATTAGAACTGTCTACTTTTGAACCGAAACGAGCTAATCCTTTGTTGATTTTAGAATGTTTTAGATGTAACATGTCGAATGTCACTTTATAGATTTTTATGTTCCGTTTTCGTCACTAAATGTATGTTTTGTGCCGTAAAGAATGCTGATTATTTGTAGAATTAGATAACACTGAACCACCGTTGATGCTAGATTTAATTTGAAATGAATGTTTAGATTAAATAGAAAAGAAATAGAATATAGGAGAAAGCTGGAAATTGTTTTAATCCCTTCAGTTTATGTCTAGAATGAATATGCGACGTTTCCCCCCTCGTACTAGGTGAGCGTTAGGAATTATACATTGATTTATAGTCAAGAAACACATTTTTTTTAAATTCCATAACACCATCTCGAAATCACTAAATTTTTCAAAATCATCGTCAATACAAATGTTATAGAGCTTAAATTTCTGAATAAAATGAGTACCTACACTTAAGGCTGTTCTTAACTGTTCTGCTCAACAAGCGCGAAACGGTCTGACATATTTAAAATTCATTTTTTAGCGGGAAGATATAAAATTGGAAAGCCTGGACAAGGAAGCGATTTGAAATTGAACTGTTTTTTTCCATTTTTTCGTCAATCAATTACCTATTGAGTTATAAGCGAATTCGATCACGTGAAAAACACGTTTTTTGCTCGCTCTTGTGTGCTTCTCCCTTGGCGCGGAAATTAGGTTCAAAAAGCCCACTTTAACTCTATTTTCTGAAAGCATTATTGCGTTTACAAAAAAAAAAAAAAAAAAAAAAAAAAAAAAAAAAAAAAACAGCTCTATTGTATAGTTTCTGAACAACAACACCAGATAGTTTCATACATTTTCGTACAAAAATAAATAAATTAAAACTTATGTCAGAAAGTTTTCCTTTCGGATTTCAGAACACCCTTAATGCTTTTGTTGAATATTAGGTCAGAAACTTTAAAGTTTTAGCACCGTGGTCAAAGGGCTGAACTCAGAATTAATTAGGGGAAAACTGGAAATCATTTTAATCCCTTCAGATTAGGTCTAAAATGAATATTCTATGTTTTTCCCTTCGTACTAAGAGAGCGCTAGGAAATATGTACTGTACACATTTGCATTCGAAAAACACGTTTTTCTTTGACATTTTTAACAATATCTGAAATTGCGACTTTAATTTGGAACAAAAATATTAATGTGAGTATTCATTTCATTTAGAATTTTAAGCTCTACAACATCTGCATTGGCAATTTTTTGATATAGTTAGCTGTTTTAAGGTATTCTTAGGTAACTTTGGTCTCTTCGGACTTCAAGCTGTTCATTAGCGATTAAAGCAAAATTTTGAAAATAGAATTGCGATCTTAATTTTGAACAAAAATACTAATGTGGGTGCTCATTTCATTCAAAATTTTAAGCTCTACAACATTTGCATTGACAATATTTTTGATAGAATCTATCTTGAGATATTGTTAAAAAAATTAAGAAAAAACATGCTTTTCGAATGTAAAAATGTACATATTTCCTAACGATCACTTAGTACAAGGGGGAAAACATAGAATGTTGAACAAAAATATTAATGATGGTACTCATTTTATTCAGAATTTTAAATTCTATAACATTTGTATTGACAATGTTTTTTATAGAGTAGCTGTTTTGAGGTATTGTTAAGGTAATAAAAAAATGAACGTGTTTTTCGAAAATAAATCTCTACATATTTTCTAACATTCACCAAAATACAAGGAAGAAAACATAGTACGTTCATTTTAGGTCTAATCTGAAGGGATTAAAACGATTTCCAATTTTCCCCTAATTAATTCTGAGTTCAACCCTCTGACCACAGGGCTAAAATTTTAAAGTAGAATTGTGACCTTAATATTCAACAAAAGTATTAAGTGTAGGTACTCATTTTATTCAGAATTTTAAGCTCTACAACATGTTTTTGAAAAGTTAGTGATTTCGAAATAATGTTATGGTATTTAAAAAAAAAAAAAAAAAAAAAAAAAAAAAAAAAAAAAAAAAAAAACGCGTTTTTGACTATAAATCTACGTATGACTATAAATCCTAACGCTCACCTAGTACGAGTGGGAAAATGTAGCATATTCATTATAGACCTAAACTGAAGGGATTAAAACAATTTCCAGCTTTCCACTAATAATTTCCGAATTCAACACCCTAACCACTGGGCTATAGAAACACTGAATAGTTTATATTTCGCTGTAGATTATAAAAGCAATCGAAGGGATAAGCACATAGTCCTCTATAGGTTTTTCAGACGCTTATTAAATTTAATTGTCTACCAAAATTCAGGTTCTTAGAATAATTCCGTATTAAACCTATTTTAATTTTTTTCACTAAAACTTCGTAAATTTATCTTCTTCCATTCAAATTTATTATTTTATTTTATTTTTTAATTAATCATAACTAGGAGATATTTAGTTACTGCCAACATTTTTTCCTAAATATCTTCTTTTTTTTTTTTTTTTTCTAGAGAACTGTGAATGACTTGGGTAACATGTTTCACAGTTTTCATAGCATATTGTGTACAAGTGAAATACAATCAATTTTCTTGTTAACGCTGTAAATCAGGCATGTCAAACACGTGGCCCGCGGGCCAACACTGGCCCGCCGACATCTTATCTGTGGCCCGCGAAGCCTTTGGGATCTTACATGTGTTTAACCCTAAATCTACCGGAAACTTACTCATGTTTTATAAAAATGTTCTACACTAGATTTTTTTTATTTAAAAGTATTTAACTTACTATTGTCTGGTTTATATCTTTAATTTAAAAAAAAAAAAAAAAAAAAAAAAAAAAAAAAAAAAAAAAAACTTCTGCTTTGAATTAATATTTTTAATGTACCTGTCGCGTCATTGGACACGTCTGGTAGGCGGAGGGTTAATTTTGTTGTTAGAATGTTCATGATGAAAATACACTTTGCACGAACATATTTGTATCAACCGCGGTTTTAGAGATGGGAAAACACCCGGAAGATATGTATATCAGTGTTACCAGTTTGGCAGGTTTTTTTTTTTTTAAATTCAGAATACTACCATTATTTTTGAATAGTAATATTTATCTTATTTATTCTGTCCTTGAATAGGCGAATACTTCTCTCCAGAACGTTTTAGCCTTCTGAATTTAAAAAAATCACGTTCATATGGCGATAGAGATGTATACAGACAGATGTAATTCGATTTCCTATTTTAGCACAAAAATATTGTGGACATAAAAATAACCAATCGGAACATATAAAAACGCGGCTTCGAGTGTATGAACATATAAAGTTTTTTTAAAGTATTTTACTTTTAATTTTTATTAGATTTATGTCGAAACTAATACTTTATTTTACTACTCTATTCGATTTTACACAAATTAACAAAATAATATGCTGTATTTAATAAATACTCAGAAATGTGTTCCAAAATTAATAAATTTCGGTGAAAATTATAAACGGTTAAAAAGAAAAAAAATTAAAGTATACAATTAAATGGCTTTCAACGAGTCGCTTTGAAAGCGACACATATTATGACTTTTGTGCTTGACACAAAAAACCCCGAATATGTATGTGATACTGATTTTTTGGATTTATTACAAGTCAAAAATCTGCATTAAATAGATTTGTAAATTCATTAAGTCCACCTCTTTTATAAATTTTTAGTGAATTAAATTGTGCAGTGTCACAATTTTATAATTATTTAATGCAATCTAATTTTTATGATGTTAGAAAAAAGCCGACATCAAATGATAGACTTTTCCAAGTTCTTCACCTGAGCTTTAGTTGAACATATGGATTTTTAATTTCAGCTCTTTAATTATTTTTAGTACTTAGGTTAGTAATTTTGTCATTAAATGAAACCTGTGTGATCTTTCTTTCCTTCCTTTCATTTTTCATTTATATACACACATTTTATTGCCATACTCTCATACATCCCAGAATTTATATATATATATATATATATATATATATATAATATATGCATTAAAGCCCCCTACCACTATTACAAAATATGCTAAACTGAAGATGAAAATTGTAGATTTTTTAAAAAAGCTGCTTTACAATACTATATTATTCAAAGCGAAACGGAAATATTATATTTGATTAGACACTGTTAGCGTAGGGAAAGGATGTAACATTAAGTGGTGCTAAAGCACAAAGCATAAAGAAAACTAAACAAATCTGGATAAACTGTCAGAATCAAAACTGATAATCATCGTCAATTTAGAAAATATCGAAAATACCTTGGAAATATGGGTAGTGAAGATAAACAGATCTACCTTCTTATAAAAATATTTAAAGGCTTTACTCATAAAGTTGTAACTGTTAAGTTTGAACTGTTAAACAAGGTTACAATTTTCATTTTAAATCGAAAAATAATGAAGGTGTATTAACCCTCTGCACTCCTATGTCTAGTCTCAGAAGACATCATCTGTCTTTGCAAAATTTGTTTTTGGCGCCAGTGATAAAGGAAAATAAAATATGCCTTATTTAATTAGAGTATTTTTGAATCTGTGTTCTTGAAGGAAACTTCTTTTATAAAAGTGGTGTCATTCGAATAAAATTTGTGTAAGAGACGTCCGAGTCGAAAGGGTTAATAAAAGGCAAGCAATAGGCAAAATACTTGTTACAAAACACCTAAGTAAACTTCAATTTCAAAGCAAATTTCATATTGGTATCTTGTTATTTGACAGTATTAGCATTTTAAAATGGAATTGATTACTTTGACAAAACAATTTTCAAAAAGAAAATGTATTTCAATGCAAATAGTGCAAAGTATTATCACAAAAATCGTCGGAGTGAAAAATTTAAAACATTATATTAAACAAATTTATTTAAAAGAAGATTTTTGAAATTTAAGAAATATGAAAAATAGTTTAATTTGTTATTTCACCTCTAATAATAGATGTTGAAATTATTGTTCAGAATTTATTGCTGCAGTTTATAAAAATATATAGCGATTTCACACTACAGCGAAAACATTTGGCTGTTGTTTTTTAATGTCTGAAATTATTCATTAATACTAGAACGTTTGCAAATTTTACCTAATCTTAATAAAAACATTATAACACCACAATTTTTATCTAAAACTATTTCACTTATTTATTCAACCGAGTTTTCTCCGGTTACAATTTAATTATTTTGCGAAAAAAATTCTGGTTCGAATCGACATTTTCTCATTTGATCGGTGTCGAATTGATACCAGCTGGACGTTCTAGTCTTAATCGATATATTTTTTAAAGTATAATGTGCAAACTTTTTTTATTTTTCAAGTCAAATAAAGATAATTTCAACCAGGAAAAGTATTTAATAAACGAAAGGAAATAAATAGCGAAAAGATTAAGACATATTTTATTAAATAAAATTTCTGATTCAAAATGAGCTTATTTTTATTTTTTACTTGGGAAAAAAAAAAAAAAAAAAAAAAAAACAGGGAAGATTGATAGCTGTGCCTTTGTGAGATAAATATTAACTGACCAGCGTGTATAATCAATTTTTAAAATAAATACAATTTAGAAAATTCAATTGAATTTTATACATTTGATTGATGAAAAGTAATTTCCAGTATATTTTCAAAATGCAAGATAAACTATTTATAATAATAACTTTGGAATCTGAGTGACTATTTCTTGAACATAGCAATGTTTTGTACAAACAAACTTTCCTCTGTACAATGGTAATAATATTATCTACTTTTTTTTTTTTTTTTTTTTTTTTTTTTTTTTTTTTTTTTTTTTTTTTTACGTGGCCCGTGGCTTTGAATAAAATACATAATTTGGCCCGCGGTGGTAAACGACTTTGACATGCCTGCTGTAAATTTTTCAGAATATAGAGATATATATAGATAATAGTAGCAAAATTAATATATTTCAATAACTTGCTAAAATAACGCATCACATTATTAAGATAAATTATGTAGTAACATTTATCTTTATGCGGGATGATGTTTAAAGATTTTACCAGTAGCAAGAAATGTTACTTATAACATCAATATGGTAAGTGTAAAATGCTTTTTATATAGGCAAAAAAGTTCTTGAGAAATAATGCTTGAAATAACTTAGCACAAATATATTTTTGTGTATATTTTTGTTATATTTGAAAATATAATTTTCTAACAAGCTCATAATTTCATAGCCTTTTGAATTTGCCTTTATAAATTAAAATTGCGAAAAAAAAATGTGAAGATCTTCTGCTATCCAGCACTAATTTATTCCCATTTATGCTTTTCAAAGAACATAATGATTATTAAGTTACAGAAGTTATATTTAGATACCATATTACTCGATTCCTGTAGTGCACGCAAAATAGAACAAAGATTGAGTATTGGATGGAAACTGTGGCCATTCAAGAAAATTTCAGAAAAACTTCGTTTTGGCAATACAAATGAAAATCCAATGACTCCTCACAAAATAAAGTTGGTTTAACATTTTTTGGGAAGATGAAGGAGACAAAGGACAGTTTTTTTTGTGTGTTTGGGGGGGGGGGGGGGAGAATGGCAACAAAAAGATATAATTGCTAATTTTTAACAATTTTTCCAATACTTTCTACATAAATGGAGTACTTGAGCTGCCAAAATTAGACAAATGGTGCTGAAAACTACAAAAAAATTAATATTTGAAAAATAAATGGAGATACAATTTTCAAACAAATTGCATTTAAAAGTACTTTTTTTCCCCATACTACGGTATAAAAATTGAAAATGTGCGATGATTGGTAATTTTAAAAAAATGCTATAGAGTAGGGATGCACAACCTGTGGCCCGCGATGGGTTAACTTGTGTCACGCGAATTTCGAAAATTTATAACTGAGAAAAATCGCAATTTTTGTTCATACGTTGCTGGAAAAAATCGGTAATTTCGTCAATTTCAAACATTGCAAATTTCGTTTATCGAATACAAAAAAATCGCGAGTTTTGTCAGTTTATCGCAAATTCGTCAAATTGCCGCGGGAAAAATTACAAATTTCGTCAGAGTCAGATAAGAATTGTGCAGAAAAATCGCGAATTTCATTGATCGAGTGCGGAAAAATTGCGATTTTTTTATGAGGTGCTTAAACACTCCAAATTTCATTGATAGGATTCAGAAAAATAACAAGTTTCATCATTTTATCGCGAGAAAAAAATCACGAATTTCGTCAATTTTCCGCGGAAAAAAATTACAAGTTTCGTCAGTCAGTTAAGAATCACGAATTTAGTTGAACGGGTTCGGAAAAATCGTGAATTTTCTCGATCATGTGTTTAAAAATGTCAAACTTCGATGATCGTCTGCGAAAAAATCGGGAATTTCGCCAGTTTTAGCGGGAAAGATTACAAATTTCGTCATAGCCAGTTAAGAATCGCGAATTTCGTTTATCGGGCGCTCAAAAATCTCGAATTTCGTTGATCGAGTGGAGGAAAATCCCGAATTTTGTCGATTTGTTGCGCAAAAGTCTCAAATTTTGCTAATCTGACGCAGAAAAATCGCGAATTTTGTAGATGAGGCGCAGAAAATTGCAAATTTCGTTGATTGGTCGCAAAAAATCACGAGTTTTGTCAGTTTATCGCAAGAAAAAATCGCGGATTTCGTCAATTTTCTGCTGGAAAAAATTACATATTTCCTCAGCCAGTTAAGTATCACGAATTTCGTTGATCGGGGCGAAAAAAATCGCGAAATTTGCCAATCAGGCGCGGAAGAATCTCAAATTTCGGTGATCGGCTGCTGAAAAATCGCGTGTTTCGTCAATTTATCGTGAGTAAAAATCGCGAATTTTGTCACTCTGTCGCGGTAAAAAAAAAAATCACGCATTTCGACAACTGATGGAAACTTTTGTTAATTGATCACAAAAATATCGCAAAATTCTTCAATCGCTCGTGGAAAAAAAAAATTGTGATTTTTTTTAAAATTTTCCATTTATCAAGAAAGAACAGTTAGTCTTCATAAAGCGTTGTATAGTTACAGATAGATATGAATACAGATGTGAAGAAGCCCTGCATACAATTACTTATTTCTATTTGTTTATTTTTTTATATACAAAAATTCATTATCCTTCAAGAATAAAGAGTTATTACCCCCCACAACCTCCCGATATAGAATCCTGTCTGTGTTACTGATGTGGCCCTCGTCAACCCAAACATTTTTGTAAGTGGCCCTTCTCTCAAAAAGGTTGTGCACCCCTACATAGAGTATTTAATTGTACTGCTTTGTTTTACGACTGGCTTCTGTAAGGTAACGTTATTTTTTGAAGATGACTCAAAATAAGCTGGGAGAAAGAAATAGCATACCGTACCGGGGGCTAAAAAATGAAAGAATTGTTTGTACGGCTTAAAAAAATTGTTGGTGCTTACATCCAGGCCATGTCAGATACAAGACAATTACACTAATTACAGCAACCCTTATTTTCTTGTCAATTTGATAGTTTATTTATTATAGTATTTTAAACTTATTTTATTATTATAGTTTTTTTTTAAAATTATAGTTTATAGTATGTAGTTCTATGTTATATATTTTATTTAGTTATTTACTTTAAAGAATTTGCCATTTTTAACAAAGTTGCGCATTTAATACTTTAAGCGCTCCGTCAGTCACCGGTGACTGAGACTGAACTTTCCTTTTAGAACGCGTCATTGACCAATAACTGACGGCCTTTAATATGATATAAAACAAAAAAATATATATGTATATATATACATACACCTGATAGCACTTTTAGTGTTGAATCTCGTAAACAGGAAGATGACGTAAAAGGTTCAATGAGATTGTTGTAGAGCATTATCGAATTAGTGATAAAACATATATTGTACATATTGTCAGGATAAATATTCGAAACACTAGCAATATATTTTCAATTGAGAAAATTAAGTAATGGTTGACTATAAGTTTGTTTTGAATAAGCATCTTCTAGTGCACATCAGTGATATATATTAATTTTAATATGTTTATAATATTTTAACATCATTCAAATACACTGCAAACCATTTTTCCTCATAGACGCAATGCAACAAACTTCATTTGAGTGTCCATGTGACGAAAATCTCCAGACATGCAGTCAAAACTAATTCATAAACACTTTTTCACTTTACATGGAAGCGTTAAAAATATTGTATGCATTCTCGGTGAAAGAAGTGCTCAATTAAGTGCTACTGGCTGCATATGAGAAGGAAGTACATTGTGAATATTATTAATATTATTTTTATACTCTATGAAGATATTTATTGGCACATATAACATCTATATATGCATGATAGATGTATATTTATATCTATATTTATGTATATTCTCATGTTTTAGTAGTTTTTCTATGACAATTTTCGGTGTGTTCTTGTGTTTAAACATATTTCTTTGAAAATATTCTGGACCTTATTCTGTAATTATTATTAATCTGTAAAATTAATTTACTCTTATGTAAAAGGTTGTTAATAAATGGTAGATTAATTTTATTTAATATTTAAAATTATTTTGTATATGATGTTAGAATAAATTCAAATATAAATGTATAATTAGGAAAAGTTTTTTTGGAGTTATTATAGCAAATAATGGATCACAATTAATTTATCATTATACAAATCACACTATCATCAATGCAAGCAAGGAAATTGCATTTGAGGCGCATTTTATTTAACATTTTCTGATTTTCTCTTATATAAAGTGTTTAACAAATCTTCTTTTTACACTTTGGGAATTCTAATGGTAGAAGTTAAGTGCTTAGAATAATTTAAAATTCTAATAAACGAACTTAACTACCCCCAAGGATGCATAAAATTGTGTGGGAGTTTGGGTTATTCACCGGATTTTAGTTTAGCGAGTTAGTGAGCTTTATTTTTATATAAATTCTAAAGGTAAGGAAATAGTATAAGGTACATTTTAATAACTATATCGGATTTTATGTTATATTTATTTCTAAGAGAATAAAAAACATACTTCATCATGGCAATTTATAAATCGCAATATCATAAATAAAGGAAAAGAAATTTTATTTCATGAAAATTTTATGCAATATTTTTTGATGTTATCTTATTTTCATGCTTAACAAATCTTATTTTATCCCCTTGGTATTTCAAACGGCAGCAGTTGTATGCCCAGAATAATTTTAAAATTGTAATGAATGAAGTTAACTACCTCGAAGTATGTATAAAATTGTGTGAGAATTTTAATTATTTATCAGCGGTTAGTTTAATAAGTTATTTTTAATCACGCTCAAGGAAGAAATGTTTAAGGAAGTATAAGCAAGAAATTCTTAAAACAAAATGTAACGTAATAGAATTTTAAAGTGCATTTTTCACAGTTTCCGTATTCTGATTTATACTCGCAAGGGAAATTCTACAAAATGAAAGACAGGAAATTGTAGAATGTATTTTACAAATAATTTTTTAAGAAATTCTGTTTAATAGTTTTGTCGAATTCAGCAAAAGAAAATCTTTAACTGTTTTTAACCATAATATTTTTCAAATTGTAGTTATTATTCAAAATATCAATGAAAATTTTATTAATTGAAAGAACGTGGGACTTTGTTGAGAGGGCTCTAAATTTTCTATTAGATAATTTCAGCAATATGTTTATACAGAATGTGAACGATACTATTACTTGTGAATTTAAATCTTATTAACTTTCTTAAACATAAATTCATTTGACATTAAAAAACTGTAATACAATTAAAACAATTCAACTTCTCAAAAAAGATCCAGTTTAAAATAATGTATTTCGTAATTTTTTTTTTTTTTAATATCTCATTTTCTTTCGCGCACGATAATTTCAAGTCGAATGTAAAACGTCTGCGCGATCTACGTTTACATTAATATTTAATTTATACATTCTATTTAAATTTAATGTCAAATGATTTACTTTATTTTCTGGTTTCACTCATAAAAGAAATCAATTTTACTTTATTTTCTGGTTATACTCAAAAAAGAAATCAATTGAATTTTACTTTCTTTTATTTTTATAAGAACGAAGTATTAGAAGGATTTCAACAGATTTATATGCTTTAGAAGGTCCTAAAGAATATGTGACTGTTTTTAGGAAATGTCTGTACCGAGTATGTCTCTGACACAAATTTTGTTGGCGCTATATCTCAAGTATCTCATTAACTAATGCACGTATTTTATCTAAATCCAGATTCAGTTAGACCATGATATAAGTTGACGCTGTCAGCTAGCTTTTTATGTACATCGCCCTACAGGAATCCGTACAAGGCTGACGGTTTCAGCGATAGAAATATCTGAAAAATTAATCTACCGAATTCATAAACTTTCATTTTATCTTATACTTTGATATAAACAGCAGCTGATTAGGTTTTGTGTAAATCGCCCAACAGGTGGCGCTGTTATACTGCATTGTTCACGATTTGAATAGCTATATCTTAGGGACTAACGTACTGAAATTCATAAAATTGTGTATTCTACTACGCCTTGTCATTCATAAAAACTGATAAATATTTGATGTAAAAATCAAAACATGTGGCGCTGTTATATCGAATTTTTCACAATTTCCGACATAGCTATATCACAAGAATTATTGCATGGGACATCACCAAACTTCATATTCTGTTAGACCTTGCCATAAGTACTAGATCTTTATTGGGTTTTATTATTCCCGATGTTTGAGTGTTTAAACAATAAATATTTCTTATACGTTCTGTATTAAATGATTTCCACGGTAACTACATTCGAAAAACAAATAGATTGTAAGGCATTTTTCCAGTATAGGGGCATTGGCGAGATAGAGAAAATATACTTGGCAAGAGGATAATTTTTCCTTCATATTTTCTGAGAACCTACTCACGGTTTCATATACACAAGCACTTTTTTTCCATATTTATACAATTTATTTAATGTAAAGAAGCCCTTTATTTATTTCTATATACAAACAGAAGTAAACTGTACATAAAAAGCAATAATAATTATACATATATAAATAAAATATTTTATGTTTATAAATGCATATATAAACAAGCATAAAAGTTCATCAGGTTTGCTTTCATAGCTGTTTATATCATTCGGCGACAATGATCATTTTTTAAAGCTCAAATTGCACTAACCTTTAAAAAAAGCCAAGCACCCTATACTGGAAAAGTACAGATTTCAATTTAATTTTTGTTGAAAACAATTTCATTTCTATAGAATGTTTTGTGATTGCTATAAAAACATAATAGTTTGCTTCCACAAAGAGAAGCTGCTAAATTATACAGTTTAAATACCAGAAAATATTATTCTTATATTCTACATTTCATATTTATTTTTTAAAGATAATAATAGAAGTTATTATGTGTTATACATTTTAATAATAAACTGAAATAATTGCTACACAATATTATTTATATACATTCGTAAATGCACATATAAAAATTTTTCTAGTAAGATTCCTATAAATAAATTTGTATATTTTTTATGCAATTTTGTTTTATATATATCAGAATAATTTCCCTGTCATGAATTAATAAAATTCAATGCAAAACTTCTGTATGTATTTCAATTTGTATTTCATTCATCTATGTATGTCTAAGATATAAGACGTACTAAGAACGAGCCAAAGCACAGGCCAAATACATGTATGAATGTGATTTTTATACCAGTCTTTGGGCACAGTCTATGCATTTTTTATTAATCTACATTTTTTAAACATCGAAAAAAGATGCTATTTGACAAACAAGTATTTAGTATAAGTTTTTTAAAGAGTTTTATAATTATTTTAAAATTATTTGGAAATGGAATTGAATTGTTATTGAGGGAATATATGAGAATATAATTCGATATCTGATTCTGAATCATTTGCTCGGTCAGTGTTACTAACATGAAAACAGTCATGCAATGATTTTTATTTATTTTTGCTTCCGGTTAAAAGACATTTTTTTAAAAATCATTTTAAAAAAGAATCTATGTGGGTTTTTTTTTTATGCATAGTTGTACAATAATATTTTAAAAGAATAAGAATTGTAACTTTTGGAGATTTCCGAAAGTGAATGGATATAAATAACAAAATTGCTATTTTAAACATATTTTCAGGCACATTAAAATCGCGAAACATTGTCACGAGGAAGAATTTAAGATTATATGTAAGGATAATACATATATTTAAGGAGATATTTTAAAATTAAAAACTTAATATTTAAAAAAAATTAAAGTTGTATTAAACATTTTTTATTCCATACATTATGTATCGGTCTCGAGCTTTAATATGACAACGTTTTTCAGTCTCGGATTACAAATTGTCGGATTCTTAGTCCGATAAAAGAACCTGAACTTATCATACTTATATTTGTTATACAGTTATTAAGTAAAATAAATTTCATCAATATGATAAAACGTTTTAGAAATAAAAATTTTGAGATTCGAAATCAATTATCAGTTTAGCAGAATATTTTTTTCTATCCAATCGATGGGGGAAAATTCCCGAAATGGTAAAATTCTAAAAGAACGTTTGTTTCACAGATTTTTTCTCCAAGCAATATATTCTCCTGCATTTATATGAGTTCTCAAAATCATTTTATTGAACATAAATTTGATAGATCGTGTAATAGAAGTACGCGCTTAAATCCCTAAAGTTATTGAGTAAAAATGGTTGTGATAACTATTAGCCCCTGGCATACAGATAATACGAATGTATCGCTGTTAATTTTACTTGAATAACTTATAAATATCTTTTGTAAAAAAATAGTTGGGATTATTAGTGAGCAAAAACAAATGTAAAAAAAAAAATACATTAGAGTTTTCAGTTTTTAAATATGTATTTTTATCAAAATTATGTAACCCGGGAAGGACGGGTTGTATCCCTTATTTAATATAATGATTTTATACAAAGTATTTTTATACATTTAATTTTAAAAATTCTATTAAAAATAAGGCTTTGGAAATATTGGAAATAATAATGTGAGGAGTCTGCTTTCGTTCAGAGAGCATTTTATTTTTAAAGAGTAGAAAAGAGAATTAATTTATACTAAAATATGATACAAAAACTAAAAAAACAAAAAAAAATTAGTTAGGTTTCTGTGAAATTATCTAAAAGTTTTGGAGTATTTCAAAGATAAAAGGAAAGATATATTCTCGTCCAAAAATCCGAATTTTTGTTAAAGAATCTTGTTCTTTCTTTTTAACCCTCTAAGTGTTTGGGTCGTAATACTCCGTTCACTAAGCTCCAGGTTTCACAGCAATACAAGCGATATTTAAGATAAAATAATTCTATAGATTTAATGAATTTTAAACACATTGAAGAATGATTAATACTCTCAAGGATTACATTCATATTTGTAATTGAGTTTTTTTATTATTATTATTATTTATATAATACTGAAAGAATTATATTTTCTTAGCATTTAAATCAAAATGCAAAGAAAACAACATTACAATTTTACCATTTTGCGAGACGCTCGGCGGGTTTTAAACGGCTATTAAATCAGCATATTTGATCAAAGAGCTTAAGTTTTTAATACAGCACACATACACACATAAATAACGCCTGCATTCAACAGTTAAAGGTATATATAAATATTTTACAGACATACATACAATAAATACAATAAACCCAACTGGAGTGAGAAATTAGCCAGAGCCAGGAAACGAACCCGGGACCACAGTATACAAGACTGTTGCTCTAACCACTGAGCTACTCCGGCCGATGCCTGAGTCAGCAATTTCTCACTAATAAACCATGTTGGGTGAGTCATCAGCCATCTGACTGTCGTATAGATGACTGTCGTAGGCTGTCGTATACATGGCTGATGACTCACCCAACATGGTCTCACCCAACATGGTTTATTAGTGAGAAATTGCAGACTCAGGCACCGGCCGGAGTAGCTCAGTGGTTAGAGCAGCAGTCTTGTATACTGTGGTCCCGGGTTCGATTCCTGACTCTGGCTAATTTTTCACTCCAGTTGGGTTTATTGCATTTATTGTATGTATGTCGGTAAAATATTTATATATACCTTTAGCTTAAGTTTTTGTTTATTGCACAGAAGCTTGTGTAACAATGTAGGTATGTAATTTTTATAAATAATGTCTACAAAATCAAAATTATTTCTGATTTTAGTAACTGAACGCTAGACAGATAAGGTACTAGATTACAGATATCTATCCAAAACAAAGCACCCACCAGAATATGTAGTTCTACACTGACATATAATCACTGGTGATTTAAGGGGACGGTGGACGTTAAAAATTAATTTTTTTTTTTAATTTTCATCATAGAGATATCAAATTTTGTATAAATATACATTTCGCCATTAGTATGTAGAACACCTTAAAAGAAATTTCCAATCTTTTTTAAGATTTTTCAAAAAATTAAAATTTAAAACCGAAATTTTATAGTGCTGCATTCGTCATAAAGTTTTTAGATATTTCCTCGATTTTGCATTTTAATCAATTAAAACTTTATTACGAACAAAAATGTGCACCGATTTTTAAATCCTATGAATAGTTATTTTTTTAGAGATTTTTGTTCTGAATTCGATATCGATTGTCATCAAAATTTTGCTTTTTATAAATTAAAAATCAATTTTAACTACCTTAATAAAGTCGAAATTTAAAATGCATGCACAGTTTCTTTGTAAGAAATATCAGGATTCTTCCTTATTAATTTCATGAATTTTGATCCAAAAATTATGACGCAAGAAGCATTTCAAAATTCTAAAAATGTTGAAAAATCAGTTTCGAGAGAAATATATTTAAAATATATAAAAAGGCTGAAAAATTGTTTGTGTCAAAATT
The DNA here is from genome assembly GCA_963932465.1 of Maratus speciosus. Lineage (NCBI taxonomy): Eukaryota > Metazoa > Arthropoda > Arachnida > Araneae > Salticidae > Maratus > Maratus speciosus. The sequence continues at coordinate 558,621,492 of OZ010789.1, forward strand.
CAAACGCTTGTAACTTTGCGAAGAATAATCGCATTTGCATGCGGTTTTTTATAAAGGGTTCAGAAACTACGGAATAATAATATGCACAAAAAAAAATTTCGATTTTTGGCTCGATTTTAACTCACATAAAGGTCCACGGTCCACATAATATTTAAATGCATGATTTTGAACGTGAACATCTGTAAACTGCAGCATTGGTTTTCGATTGACATCTGTACTAATGAAGAGCTTGTATAAACCTTAAAACACATATTGTAATTGGTTTTATTATGTTATATTAATGAATTGTTTTTTAGTTTTATAAAATGTCCGATTTTAAATATCTTTTCAAAATTATAATTTTGATTTGGAAGTAATATGTTCAGTTATCTGAAATTAAAAGGCAAGATTGAAAAAAAAGCGGAATTGAAGTTTTTCCTTTTGAGAACCATACTGTTAAGTTATCACACAATAATTAAAACTTTTTATTGTGAAACATAAATAATAATTAGACATAAATAAATATCATTGGGTTATGATTCATTTAATCATTCATTAATAATTCATTCTTTTCAGTTTTATTAATTTTGGCTTTATCATCGCATGTAATATAGGTAAATATGAAAAATATTTATCCTTACAACAAAAAACTTCAGCTGATTAAACGAAAGAACGAAATAAATTATGAAAATTTCTTCGAATATAGTCATTTTAACGTATTCAGTTGAGATTGTAAGTATTGAGGAGTTCCTATATCAGAAATATTATTAATGCATTATTAATATAAATTTACTTACACAAAATATTATTCTTTGAAAGGAGAATTTTTTGACAGTGTTATGATTTAACGACGTTTGCTATTTCTCTTAATAAATATATTGCATACAAAAATTCTAAAATATTCTTATTATTCCTAGTTCGACATTTGATGTAAATTAAAAGTCATTTTTGTTTAAAATACATTGTTGTTTAAAAGGTAATATTTCAATGTCATCTTACAAAATGCCTTAACACTTTGACACATCGTTTTTGAAAATGACATTTTCCTAAATATCATAGAAGACAATTGCTTTAAATACTGTATCGGTATGTTTTACGACGAAACTAATATGGTAACATATTTTTATGGGAATAAATTTTTTATCTTTTAATAAACAGTCAAGTGAGAGTATTACTTGCGCTCAGAGGGTACCGTGCAATAAATATATGAATGAGTAATTCTATTATGAAAAACAAATTGCTAAAAGAATAAGTTTTTATTAAAAACTATTCAACATAAGGGGTGGCTATAGCTGTATTTGTTAGAAAATTATAAATAGGTATACCATAAAAGTTCAAAGAGATATAACAGTCTAAATAATATCAAATAATGCTATTTTGTACAACTACTTTTTTTTAATCTCATCCCAATCTGTTTATGATGAACTTAATACGGCACTGACGATAAAAGTAGTGCATTTTTAAACTTCATTTGGAATTTCATAAAACGAAATTCAGCATAGTAATGAACTTTTCTAATTGAAAAACATAGAACTCAAATGAGCTCCGAGTGGAATGACGAATTCACTTTGCGTTAAAATAACTAGAAATAAACTGTTTACTAAAAAGGTGCATAAAAATGCACATTTTTATGCACCTTTTTAGTAAACAGTTTATTTTTAGTTATGAACTTTTCTTTTTACAGTGTACCTGACATCCTTGTTCAAAGCTTAAACATGGCATTGTGCTATGCGAGCTTCGAAAGGAATCGCAAAATTGCAACGTCGCCTTGGTTCGTGCAGCATTTTCTCAGAAAGGTTTTTATTCAACTTTTAAATACATGGGAGACATATTGAGAGAGTCAGTCAATGCAAACAAGTCACCAATCCCGTAGTAATTATGTGATTAATTCTAATTAAACTAGAGTATTTTTAATAATTTGGCGTTCACTGCTTTTATACTGCTACTGTACATTGCATTACACAAATATATCATTAAAAGTGTTTATCTAGGCTTCAAAAGCCAATAGTACTTAGCATAAGCCACCCCTGTCATTTTATATATCCAAACTATTCGTGTCTTTAAGGGTTAATATCTCGGCTGATTACCGACGATTTTTTTCAAAAACCATTATCAACGATGCTTTTATATTTCTGCTAATTAAAGGTACCTCCAGCGCTCCTCAACACCTATGCTGACTGCCCGCAAAGTTAAATTAGTGTGTGACGGAAAAATGCGATTTTTTTAAAAAAAACTATTTGACCTAGGTTTATAGCTATAGTTTTCCTGAAAAGTTTAAAAACGTCTAATACCTCTAACTTTTTAATAGTTTTAGTTTCAGTAGGTTCGAAAATAGAGAGGAGAGAATATTTTTGCACTGTATTTTTGACGATATCTTTTGAAAATATAATACCTAAAATTAAAAAATATATTTTTTTGAGTTCAGCGTTACGAAAGCTTTCACACGGTACGCCGCACGATATACAAACAAAAGTTTCTTTTTTTCAAGCAACGTAATTAGCCGCTCTACATTTTTACTAAATATAATTGTGAATGTTTAATAATCTGTAAATATGGCGGTCAATAGTGTCGTGTATTCAAAATTAACATTATGCACTTTTATGGCAACACGTGAATAACAACTTTTACTTGCAGATATTGGCAATGGTTAAAATAACAGAACTAGGATAAGAATTATTGAATATGTTGTTTTATGTTTTATGTTAGTGTTTGTTCCTGTAATTTTGTAATAAATAGTGAATGTTTACAAATGAATATTTACTTGGTAAATATAATACACATAAGCGTATACCACTAACGAGAAACTTTCACACTGGCGACGAGAAATGGGATTGATTCATCAAGTTTATAAAATTGATACGTTAGAATACTTCTACGATTTCGCAAGATTTCCAAGGTAAGAAATTTCTTATTATTCTGTAAAAATGGAAAAGTTAGTAGAAGAATTAATTAAACAAAATAAAGCGTTAATGGATGCGCTAAAAGGGGAAAGTACCCAAAAGAATAATAAGGTTTCTGGTGTGCAATTTGAGAAATATGATGAATCATTAGAAAGTTTCGATACGTTCATGGATAGGTTTGAAGCATTTTTAGACATACAAAATGTACCTAGGGAAAAACGCGCAAAAACACTAATATCAAGTTTATCAGCTAAACTGTATAACTTGCTCAAAAATCTTCTTGCTCCAAAGAATCCCAGTGATCAGGAATATGAAGTGCTTAAAAATATTTTACAAGAGCATTTGAACCCTAAACCATTAATAATACCCAGTAGACATACGTTTTTGAACAGGAAACAAAATGAAGGGGAAAGCATTAGTTCTTATCTTGCTGAACTTCGCTCTTTAGCAATTCCTTGCAAGTACAATCAAATTATGTTGAATACTATGTTGAGAGATGTCTTCGTTAGTGGGTTGCGCGATAGGTCAATCTTAGATAGACTGTTTGAAGAAGACGATATCGATCTCGATAGAACCGTTCAGATCGCTTTAGCAATGGAACGAGCCACTAAAGGCGTTAATGATATAATGAGTAAGCCTCAAGAAATTAAAGCTGTTGGTGTATATAATGGGGAAAATAAAACAACACAACCTAGGAACACACAAAAGAAAAATAACGTAGTATATTGTTCTAGATGTAACGGATCAAATCATAATAAATATAACTGTAAGTTTAAAACTAGTAAATGCAGAGCGTGCCAACGCATAGGTCACATTGAACGAGCTTGTTACTTCGCTAAACAGGTTTAACCAACTAGATTTGTGAAACAAAAACAGTTTCATGTAAGCGAAACAGAAGTTCAAAATTTAGTTCCACTTCGTAGTTTTGAAGTTGAGAACATTTCCATCAAAGAAGAATTTCCTAAGAGACCCCCCATAATAGTAATTGTGGAAATTGAAGGTAAATCTGTTGAAATGGAAGTTGATACAGGCGGTACGGTATCGGTAATGAGTTTGAAGAAATTTAAAGAGATTTCGAGAAAGAAAATCTGTCCTACGGACTTGACATTTAAGACCTACAACGGGGAAATCCTTAAACCCCTAGGTTACTCAACGGTTAAAGTAAAATATAAGAATCAAATAGAGTATTTAAATTTGTATATAGTTCAAGAAAACTTAGACACCATCTTGGGTCGAGAATGGCTGTATAAAATCAATTTAGATTGGGCGAGAATAAAAGCTCTTACAGTTATAGAACAGGGAAATCTTACAAATCTATTAGAAGAATACGGAGAGTTATTTGATGAAAAATTGGGCGAAATAAAAAATTATGAATGTAGTCTTGAGTTGAAACCGGATGCCTTTCCAGTTTTTTGCAGACCGAGACCATTACCTTTTGCAATGAAAAAGCGTGTTGAAGAGGAATTAGAAAGACTTGAGGAAGACGGAGTTATTAAAAAATGTAATATTTCAGATTGGGCGACTCCAATAGTGCCAGTAGTTAAAGCAAATGGGAAAATTCGATTATGTGCTGATTATTCCGTCACTCTTAATAAAAATCTAAGAATTCAAAGACATCCTCTTCCAAAAACAGAAGAAATTTTCGCTTCGCTCAGTGATGGTAAGATATTTTCAAAGATTGACTTTAGTCAAGCTTATTTACAAATGAAGGTTCACCCTGACAGTCAAAAGTTATTAACGATTAATACCCATAAGGGGCTTTACGAATGCACAAGATTGATGTATGGAGTTAATTCAGCACTTGCTATCTGGCAGAAATATATTGAAAGTGTATTTCATGATTTAGAAGGAGTGGAAGTATTTTATGATGATGCACGGATAGCAGCACCAGATTTCCAGACACATTTGTCACGATTACGGAAATTTTTCGACAGATGTCGTCAACATGGACTGAGAATAAATAAGGATAAGAGCAAATTTTTCCAAAATGAAATTGAATTTTTGGGATTTAAGATAAATGCTCGAGGATTATGTAAAACAGATGAAAAGATTGCTGCAATTAAGAATGCTAAAATTCCTAAGAATGTTCAGGAAATTCAATCTTTTATGGGATTAGTTAACTTTTACTCTAGATTCTCAAACAAAATTTCTACTTTAGCATATCCATTGCATAACTTAACTAAAAAAGGTGTTCTTTGGAAGTGGGATAAAAAGTGTCAAGAAGCAGTCCAAAATATAAAAGATGAAATCTGTTCTGATAGTGTATTAGCACACTACGACCCCAAACTTCCTATTTTTCTTGCAGCTGATGCATCTCCAGTCGGCTTGGGTGCAGTGCTCTCCCACCGATTTCCAGATGGTTCTGAGAGGCCTATTGCATTTGCTTCAAGAACACTTTCGGCAACCGAACAGCGCTACTCACAAATTGATAAAGAAGCTTTAGCTCTAGTTTGGGCTGTAAAAAAGTTTTATCTTTACCTTAAAGGAAATAGATTTACGCTCATTACGGATCACAAACCCCTTGTAGCAATTTTTGCTTCCAAAAAGGGCCTTCCAGTTTTGTCTGCTACAAGACTTTTACATTATGCTCTAGTATTGCAGGCTTACCAGTTCGACATAATTTATCGGAATACTAAGGACCATGGTAATGCAGATTGTCTTTCACGATTACCCTTAAGATCTGAAGACTTAGAATTAAAAGATGAAGTTTCAGTTTTTCAACTTTCCCAAATCGAAACACTTCCAATAACAGCAAGACATTTAGCTAAAGCAACTGCAAATGACAAAGATTTGGCGCCTTTGTTAAATGCTTTAAAAAAGGGGACTTCTTTAAAAGGGAAGGAAGTCGAGTATACGCTCCAGGATGGTTGCATTATGTACGGCCAAAGAGTTTGTGTACCTAAAAAATATCATGACAAGGTTTTGGAAGAACTTCATCAGGGACATTTGGGAGTCGTAAAAATGAAGGCAATAGCTAGATCCTATGCCAATTGGAAGAACATAGATAAAGACATCGAAGATGTTGTTAAAAACTGTACTGATTGTTCAAGGATTAAGGATAATCTTCCAAGGTCAAAAACACACCATTGGGAGTACCCAAGTTCTCCATGGGAAAGGATTCATATTGATTTTGCCGGGCCAATCTTTGAGCATATGTTTTTATTAATTGTAGATGCATATTCAAAATGGCTCGAAGTCTACCCTATGAAATCGACAACTGCCTTGAAAACAACAGAATGTTTAAGAGATTGTTTTGCTCGTTTTGGATTGCCAGTCATGTTAGTCAGTGACAATGGACCGCAGTTTTCATCATACGAGTTCCAGAAATTTATGCAAAATAATGGAGTTATACATAAAACGTGTGCACCTTTCAAGCCCTCCAGCAACGGTCAAGCAGAAAGATATGTACATACTTTGAAGCAATCTCTTCGAGCAATGCAAAAGTATCCTGGTAGTATCAATCAAAAGATGATCTGTTTCTTGTTACAATACAGGAAATCACCCAATATGACTACCATGCAGTCTCCAGCAAGTATGTTCTTAAAAAGAGAAATTCGTACGAGAATTGACCGCTTAATTCCTAACCCTAAAGAAAGAATTCAAAACAAGATTAGGAAGGATATATATTTTAATGATCGGTATTTTGATGTGGGTGATAAAGTAGCCGTTCGAGATTATACTGCAGCCAATGCCAAATGGAAATTCGGTCGTATCATCAGCCGAGATGGTGAATTATACTGTACCATAAATGTGCAAGGTAATTTGGTTAGGCGACATGTCGATCAAATTCGATCAGCAGGCGAAGACATAAACAATGATGTTGAATATAGAAAAAGAATAGTAAATGTGAATGAACCATTGAATACAACAATGACAGAAACGGAGAGAGACACAGCGTCGACTGAGCCACCTAGGACCTCCGAGGGTACCACCAAAGAGTTGCCTCCAATCGTATCTCCTACAGATGTCACACCTCAAGTTGTTCACAATCCAATGCAGCTAAGAAGATCTAAAAGGATCCGTAAACCACCAAAAAGATTGTGCTGTTAATTGAAAGGGGAGGAAACTGTCGTGTATTCAAAATTAACATTATCCACTTTTATGGCAACGCGTGAATAACAACTTTTACTTGCAGATATTGGCAATGGTTAAAATAACAGAACTAGGATAAGAATTATTGAATATGTTGTTTTATGTTTTATGTTAGTGTTTGTTCCTGTAATTTTGTAATAAATAGTGAATGTTTACAAATGAATATTTACTTGGTAAATATAATACACATAAGCGTATACCACTAACGAGAAACTTTCACAAATAGTCTTTATTGCTTCTTGAATTTGAACTTCCCACGTTCCATAGCTTCAAGTAAAATGGCTGTGGCAGACAGACGCATACGTTTATTACATACGTTTTCCATTATAAGGAGTGAAAAAATTTTCTTAATTAATTAATTTATCTTCTTTGTAATTCTACGTGACCGATATCAGGGGTAACAGCTAGTATTAAGATAATAAAATAAAATTGTGATATTCTCCAAAAATTAATGTGCTATTTAAACTCAGAGGTATATGTAAAATGAAAAAATCAGTTTATAGCAAAATTATATGACTTTTGGGAGATTAGTTGTCTGTTAAAATATATTAACCTTTTATATTTTAAAAGTGATATCCTAAAATGTATTTTAAAAACTTAAATGAGTGTCAGAATACTGTTAGTTATTAAAATTAATTATGAATTCATACCAAACATATAAATATCTTGTACAATATTCTTGTATAATAAAAATAGTGTATCATTTTAATTTCACCCAATCTCTTAAAAAACGATAAAAAATATATATAATATTTAATTTGTTATGTTTTTTATAATCTATATAACAATTTTGCTCTCTAATCCACAAAGTTCATGAAAAATGCATTAAGGACATACAATTTATTTTTTTATTTACTATGAATCATTAGATTTGTTTTTTATTTCTTTTACACGAGAACATTTACTTTCTACAATGTTATTTAAATAAAAATGCAACGTACAAAACCTATATAAACATTTGTAATGTATTATTTATATAATAATTTTGTAATCAATAAGTGGACATTTTATGTGTATGTAAATGAATAAATTAGTATATTAAACATATTAGTATAATTAAATTAAGCGTTAGTAATAATTTGAATTCAAATGGAAATGTTAGAAGCAATGAAATAAAAACATGCTGTGATTTTATTTTCTTATTTAGATAAAACAATGTATCTCAAATTATTTATCCATCTAAATTATTCGACATCTTTGAACAATGCAAAAATGCAATGATATTTATATCGAACATAGACTTATAAATGTAATCCTTATCGAGAAATTTAATATACGTAACTTAAAAAAAATGCAGGCAGTATGTAAGCGAAAAAGGTGTTTCTTTTAATTTTATTTTTCTTTCATTTATAATAGAACGGAAAAACAGAGGGAAAGAAAAAAATCTTATCACAAACAAGCTTTGTTTTGACTATCATGATGCTATACTAAAAAAAATAAAATTTTAAAGATTAATGTTTCAAAAAACCAATAACTAAAAGTTTTGCTAATATTCTTCCCGATATAACTAGCTGGATAAAAAGTGCTAGTTAATATTCTTTTCCAGACAATTGGATTTATATTCATTTTACCTATGGCTTGAGGATTAATCATTTATAAACAATAAGAAAATGTCTATATTTTTAGAAGAAAAATGAAGAATAAAATTATAAAGCAAAATTATTTTTATTAAAATTGTGAAAATGTTTACATTCAATAGACGCATGTTTACTTACTTGATATGTGTTTTTACTTCATATTATTTCTTTTTTCAGAGAACATTTTTTTTTTTAAAATTTATGCAGTATATAAAACTGGTTATATAGTTTTCGCAATTCCGTTTCTTGTTTATATAGAGAAAATAAGATTTACTAAAGAAATATATTTTAATTAGTGTAAACGTTATTAATATATATATGTGTATATATATATATTGCAAAATGGACATTGAATTATTCAAAATATAGGTTATATAAGGGGAAATTAAAAGATGCATTAATATATATTTCTATATATGTATATGCATTTTCATCATCGTCGTCATCAACAACCGTTTTCGATTCACCAGAGTATGTACATATACACATATTTTCTCATCATTTCCGAGCAGCGTTTTGGTCGTCCATTTAACATCAGCCAATTTTCGATTTCGTCGCTCCATTTTACCTGTGGTTGTCTTCTCGGTGGCTTTAAATCTCAACGTGCACCATAGCTGAAAAATGTTATCATTTTTGTAACATTAATTTTTATAACAATAGGCATATTTAATCATAGATTTTCTAAAATTAAAAAAAAGGCAAATTTTACAATAAAACAAAATAGTGGTAACACTACTATAAAAAATATTTTAAGCTCTCATTGGGATATTTTTTATTAAAAAAGTATTAGGAATCTAAAATAATGGTAATTCTTTTTCTATATTGAACACGAAACTAGGGCTTAATAAGTAGTCATATTATGTTTTGAATACAATTACTCGCAGTGGAATTTATCATATTTCTTCTTTTGCTTAAAACTGAAGTAAGAGATCACAGCTAATTTCGTAGTGATATACAAAACCAATTGGCAAGTGTGATTTCATGCAAAAGTAATTTGATTGAAACTTAAATGGTATTAGCATTCATTTTAAAGTATTTTGTATCCGATATCACTGATTTTTTATGAGAACTCCAGAAAGTAGGTCGAAATCAGTTAGATAAATTTCAAATTTTATAAAATAATATCATACAAAATTTAATTTTGAGTAATTGTTGACAACAGATTATCCCCCTACTTTTGGATTAAAAGAGAGTTCAGTTTGATCTGTCTAAGATAAATTTTCAATTTTGCTATATGAGAAATCCTAAATAAAAATATATTTTTAAATATTAGTTCAGCAATTTTTAACGTGGTTACTAGTGTTAAAAAAAGCCGTATCATTGAATTTTTTTTTTATCAAATCAAAATATAAACTTTAGCTTAGCGGAAGCTTTTTTTGAAAAATTATTTACGAAAAATCGGTTTTATGTTATGATGCATAACACATATAAAAATATACACTTCAAAATTTCAGTTATACAATTCCCAACCTGTGCTGCTACAAGTGGAAAAAAGCTATCATGGGAAAGTTTTTATCAAAATATCATTTAACAGTGGCAGGAGCTTATTCAGGAGATTAAAAAATATATTTACAGCAAAACGAGAATAACGTACACCTAGAGAACATGAAATTTATAAATAAATATATATATATAAGGAAGCATGTTATTTCTCTTCTAACTATTACCTTAATGGGTATCTTTTTTCATTTATTTGCCTTGCTTATACACAAATTAATTAAATTCTGAAATTAATGGATTCTTATTTTTCCGGATTCCTGTACGCTCTCTTTGATATTTTCTTAAAACGAACGGAGCCAATTTTTTTTTCGCATGTATATAATAAGTCTAGACTGTGCAATCCTTACCTCCAACTCTTATAATGGTACTCCTCAACATTTTCCATACAGATGCGCTCTTCACGCGATTATTATATCTTTTTAAAAAATATATCTCTTAAATTATTAGCCCCCCGGTACGGTATGCTATTTCTTTCTCCCAGTTTATTTTGTGTCGTCTTCAAAAAATAACGTTACCTTACAGAAGCCTGCTGTAAAACAAAACAATACGATTACATACTCTATAGCAATTTTTTAATTTTCTAAGCATCGCACATTTTCAATTTTTATACCGTCGTATTGGGAAAAAAAGTACTTTTAAATGCAATTTGTTTGAAAACTGTATCTACATTTATTTTTCAAATATTAATTTATTTGTAGTTTTCAGCACCATTTGTCTAATTTTGGCAACTCATGTACTCCATTTCTGTAGAAAGTAAAGGTAAAATAGTTGAAAAATAGCAATTATATCTTTTTGTCGCCATTTTCTCATAACAACCGAAAGAAAATGTAATTAAAACACGTGCTATTTTGAAAAAATATATAAACGAAAAATTTGTGTTAAAACATGGAGCTATTATAAATTATATTTAATTTTAAGTATCTATAGACGCTTTCAGTGTGACATTAGTCATGACGTTTTGGTTGGAAACTGACTCCAAACAAACGATTGCTATGCGTCATCTCTTTTTAAATATAAATTGTGGAAAATGTTACCAATACATATCAAGTATTAAAACACTTAGATGTGAGATATAGATATAAGATATATCTGCAACACACAAACAAAATAGAAAATACAACATAGCAATCGTTTGTTTGGTGTCAGTTTCCAACCAAAACGTCAGGACCGACGTCACGACTGAAATTGTCTTTATTAATGTTACAAACATATGAATGCCTATGAAACATTAGATAGTCGTTTTTTTCTGTCGAGTTTCTTTAATGACGGCATGTTTTTCCAGCATTTGCATCCTATGCATGCTTTACTTTAGATGTTTAAGAGTGGATCGTAAATGTGGAATTCTTCAGCGGATGCGAATGACGTCATTTTACATAAAATAAATGTGTGTGCTTTAAGTCTTAAAATTGAAATATGTTTTGTACTATTTATGTATACATATATATTTTTTTTTCATCGGGGGCAACACTAAATTCTAAAAAAGCAGAATTCCTATTTTCTAGTTTCTATTTTATCTCTCCTGAAGTGTAATTCATCTAAACAGATCTAGATTCTGAATACTGTGAATTGTCTTCTGATAACACGTGTTTATATGACTTTATGGACAGATAAAACACTGATTGTTGTATAAGTTAGTATTAATACTGATGAACAAAATTTAATGAAATAAACACAATCATTCGCATGTTTATGTTATATAACTTTAAAGTCCCTGTTATGTCATTTTTGGTACATAATAGAAATCTTTAATCAGTAATCCACGTTGGTTCAAATAATAGTGTATAAGTCTCGAAAGGTCCCAAAAGTTACCAAAAAACTCACCACTGGACATATGTGGACTTGTACATTTCGAAAATTACATGCAAGATTTAAGTTTTCATGAACATGTTGCCATATGCTTAGTGTGCGTCTTGTAGTCAGCCCAAGCTCCTCGGTTCTAACCCTTAATACTTTAGGTAGAGTATTGCATGGCCAGGAGAATATTGTCCAGTTCTGGTCTTGAGCGTGATCGCGCTTATTGACAAGTTATGCTCCTGTGAGTACAATGCTTCTGAAACCCATATGTTGGAATGAACAATACACAACTTGCGTACTACTTTTCTGCGTGAACCCGTCATTCCGTCGAATGGTCACTTGAGCTAATCTTTGCTTTCTCTGACTGCGTACAATACATCTGAATCTTCAAAAGACAGATTTTCCAAAATATCCTTATTCTTTTTATTTTATGCATCGCCTCTCCGCTATGTATTCTCAAGTATCTTTAGATTTTAGAACGAAAATATCAAGATATCAAGCTTTTTCAAAAAATAATGAACCACGCAAGGAACACTTATTTTTCTTCAATGAGAAGCGCCTAAATTACAAGTTTTCCCACCTTATATGCTGTTCGTGCACATCCAGCTACGTATGCAACATTCAAAGCTACTTATAAATGAAATAGTCCAAGAGCGACAGCAAAAAAACCTATGTTATCAAACACAAAAAAACCCTTTATTTTATGAAGAGTAGAAGTAGGGGAATCTAATGATCCATGTCTGCCGGAAGTGAAGTGGTTCATAAGCCAGAAATTAATATCACCAGTGGTTGACTCGTAGGTTTATCCTTGTGTTTGTTCTACAACTATCCTACATATTTTCATACCTTTGTTTGTAGGACAAACACAATGATAAACCTACGAGTGAACCACTGGTGGTATTAATTTCTGGCTTATGCACCACTTCACTTCCGGCAGACATGGATCATTAGATTCCTCTACTTCTACTCTTCTATAAAATAAAGTTTTTTTTTCTTGTGTTTGATAACATAGGTTTTTGTGATGTCGACTCTTGGACTAAAACAGGAATACTCTATTTTCCCTTAGACCAATGGTTCCCAACCTTTTACTGACCACGCCCCACCACAGCATATGTAAAATCTCTATGCCCAACCTCCCTCACTCTGTAAATTATTAGCCCCCGGTACGGTATGCTATTTCTTTCAATATGTGCTTATTTTGTGCCGTCTCCAAAAATAACGTTACCTTACAGAAGCCAGCACGTAAAACAAAGCATTAAATACTCAATAGCAATTTTTAAAACTTCTAAGCATCGCACATTTTCAAGTTTTATACCGTCGTATTGGGAAAAAAAAAGTACTTTTAAATGCAATTTGTTTGAAAATTGAATCTCCGTTTATTTATGAAATATTAATTTTTTTGTATGTTTTGGAGCCATTTTCTTAATATTGGCAACGGAAGTACTCCATTTCTGTGGAAAGTAAAGGAAGAATAGTTGTAAAATATTAATTATATATTTTTGTTGCCATTTTTCATAACAACCGAAAGAAAATGTAATTAAAATACGTGCTAATTTGAAAAAATATAAGCGAAGGATTTCTGTTAAAGCATGGAGCTATTATAAACTATATTCAATTTTAAGTATCTGTATTAATGTTACAAACAAATGAAAGCCTATAAATCATTAGACAGCCGTTTTTTTTTTATTATTTTTATTTTTTTTATTTTTTTTGTTTTGTGTTAAGTTTCTTTAATGACGGCATCTTTTTGCTGCATTTGCGTATTATTTCGCGACAGTGACGTCCTATGCATACATTACTATCAATGTTTAAAAATGGATCGTAAATGTGGAATTCTTAAGCAGATGCGAATGATGTCATTTTACATAAAATAAAAGCGGGTACTGTACGTGTTAAAATTGAAATATGTTTTGTACAATTTATCTGTACATCTATTTTTTTCCCCGGGGGCGACACTAAATTCGGAAAAAGCAGAGATCCTGTTTTCTAGTTTCTCTCATTCTTTAAAAGTGAATTCTATTCACACGATTGAAACGGAATAGAGTCTTAACAATAACTATTCGTTTCACATTTTTAACTTATCAAAGAGGGGAATCTTCTGCAAAAATGTGTTTTAAACATAATTCTATAAATTCAATGATGCTATGCATCTTCGCCTTTGTGTCTAAAAGGGTTTTGCTGTACTTTTTCAACTTCCCTCGATGTTAAAAAAATGTGTTATATGGTTTGCATTTCTATCATCATAAAATCTTTTGAACAGAGGCTTACATTTACCATTAAAATTGATAACATTAACATTTTTTATAATTCCACTTTGTTTCTTATTAAGAGATGGTGAATGTTTTTAAACTAAATTTTCTTTCTATGGATAAGACAATACACAAATAATTTAAAGATTCACATCTTTATCAGTTTTAAGTAGCCATTATTCCCCATCATAACACATTTTTCTGTTTTCCCTTCTCCAATACCGTTAATTATCTACTATATATTATCTTATTTTAAAATTTAAAGTGTATATACAATCATGTAAATTTATTTACTCTTTAGCATGCCTGCACTAAAGAGTAAATTCTAAAGAGTATTGGTAGATAGTAAATATCATAGCCATTAATACTTACTATCTACCAATTTCCTTTTATAATGCTATTTAAGATTTATAAATTTTAAAAAAGTTTGCACGACCTCGCTTAGATATTTCATTTATTTTTTAGGTAAAATATTTTCAAGACAGTCAGATTTATATATACTTTTATGTTGTTTCACGTATAAGGGAATCTTCATGTGACATACATTATATTGCCATTAATGACCGGCAACTTTCAATTTCAGACATTTTGTCGAATATTTAGAAATATACTTGACAGATTCTTCTGAAATTTCAGAATTGAAAAGAACAGGTATGACCTCATGTTTAGCAATGTCGATGTGATAAGGGGGGGGGGGGGCAATTAGTGAGCCAGCAAAAAATGAAAGAAAAAAATATACTTGGGATCACCCTGTAAAATAAAATGCACCAAATGATCTACCGCTACTGAATACAAATAAACAGACATTGTGCAATATGTGTATTCTTTTGTGTAAGAATAGCACGTATATCAATAGAGATATAGCGATTTATTTAAAAAAATTAAAAAAAAAATATTGCATGTTTTCCCTTATAGAATGCAGGGTTTTCAACCAAATTTAACGCCTGATTCAGAAAAATTGACAAAATATAGTAGAAACAATATAGTGTATTTGGAATATAAATATATTAAATATTTTAGGAAATATGAGCAGTTGTATGAAATAATTTTTATCTGCGCATGCGCGAACGATAACAAGGATCATTTTACATAATTTAATAGCCAACTCTATGGAGCAACTTATTAAAAAAATCTAGTCAAATATCGTAAAAATTCAGAAAGATATCGGCGTTAGAGTGAGCAAATTTTTAGTTGCTCTCTAAAAGCAGCTGAATGATAAGGGATTTTCCACAAATTGTCATTTTTCATTTTTTTTTTAATTTTCATTTTTTATTGATGTTTTAGTTCTTCTTGGATAACCACCAGAACGAGCCTATACCATGATCAAAAGAAATATCAAAATCGAAGCATTTTTTCCAAATCTACTCGTTGATACTCACTAAATACTAACTTATTTCTGAAAATCAGTTAATAAAAAATGACAATTTGTGTAAAATCCCTTATCATTCAGCTGCTTTTAGAGAACAACTAAAAAATTGCTCACTTTAATGCCGATATATTTCTGAATTTTTACGATATTTGACTAGATTTTTTTTAATAAGTTGCTCCATACAGTTGACTATTAAATTATGTAAAATGGTCCTTGTTATCGTTCGCGCATGCGCAGATAAAAATTATTTCATACAACTGCTCAAATTTCCTAAAATATTTAATATATTTATATTCCAATTACACTATATTGTTTCTACTATATTTTGTCAATTTTCCTGAAACCGGCGTTAAAGTTGAAAACCCTTCATGTTATAAGCAAAAAACATGCAAGAATTTTTTTAATTTTTAAAATAAATCGCTATATCTCTATTAATACACGTGCTGTTCTTACACGAAAAAATACACATATTGCACAATGTCTGTTTATTTATATTCGGTAGCGGTAGATCATTTCGTGCATTTTATTTTACAGGGTGATCCCAAGAATTATTTTTTTTCTTTGATATTTTGTTGGCCCTCTAATTGCCCCCCTTATCCAATCGTCATTGTTAAATATGAGGTCATTTCTGAAATTCCAGAAGAATCTGTCAAGTATATTTCTAAATATTCGACAAAATGTTGTCGGATGAAAGTTGTCGGTCATTAATGGCAATATAGTGTATATCAGACATATCAGAACATATAGAAGTAGAAAGCTCATTTAAGAAATAATCGAAAGCGTTATGAAAAATACAAAATACAACTATGACCAGAAAAATTATAGAAATTTAAAAACAAAACAAAACAAAAAAAAAAATGTGAACTCTTTAAAAGATTATTCGTATAATTATTCTGGTGTGGTTTCTATTTTAAACTTTTAAAAGTTTAATAGCAAAATGATTTTTTTTATTTTACTTGTATTCCATTTCTTTTTTTTAAGATAAAAGGAAATTGCTAACATATCGGACAGTATGATATTTGAAATTGCCTCATAAAAAGGCCTAAAATTGCCACCCAGTTGGGAACCACTGTCATAGACTCTCTAAATAAACATACTCCTTATGTCACTTAATATTCATGAACAATCTTTTAAAGGAATTCAATTTCATGAACTAATATACCGGCTTTAGATAACAAAAAAAAAATCTTTTTCATAAAAATGTAATAAGTAAAATATTCGTATTTATAAAAGAAATAATTTTGTGATAACTGAAAATTGGATTTTATGGCTTATAAATTTTATATGTTTTTGTTTAATAAAAAATCTATTTATAATCCAATTCTGAATTTCACACGTGGAATCGGTGCATAACGTTTACTATCCGATTTCAAGTGACACAATGTGAAAAGAAAAACATACAATCCAAAATTTATTGTTCCTCGTACAAAGTTGAAATACCGTGCAAATATATCAGATATTCTTTCATAGCCATGACAGATATTCTTTTCCTTTTATCAAAAAGAAACGTCAGTAAGATGTGTTTTGGAAACTTATAAAAGTTTTTTAAAATTGTGTAGATCGTGTATTGTAAAGTAAACAACATTTATGAATTTCAAAATACAGTAAAATCTGCGTAACAAATGCTCACGAATAGCGGACACAGCTAATTAGTGAATACTTTATTTCAATCCCCAAGTAAAACATAATTGTACGGTTTTATCTCTGTACAGTAGAACCTCTGAAGAGCGTAAAACATCCCAGGGTCGTAATGTGTCTACTATTTAAAAGAATTACAATATATTATTTCACTTGTTTGAAAATTGACCGCTAGGAATATTTCGTTATAGTGCAATTTAACACTTTGCAGTCCTTTGTCGCATCTGACGCGACATCATCTTTCTATACATTTTTTTTTTTTTTTTGGCACCAGTATTCAGTGTTGCCAGTGGGCTACTTTTTAAAAATTCAGATTTCTTGATTGGCACAACTTTTATGAAATAGTAAAATTCGCCTTATTTAATGACATACTATTTAAGGCGAAAACCAGGGTAATTTTACCGTTTCAGAAAAGTGGTGCCAGTCAAGAAATCCAAATTTTAATAAAGTAGCCCACTGGCAACACTGAAGTTATTAAGGGAAAATAAAATTTGTTTTATTTAATCAGAGCCTTTTTGATATTGTGTACTTGAAGGAAACTGCTTTTGAAAAAGTGGTGCAGACCGAATAAAATATGTGTAAAAGACTCCGGAGTCGAAAGGGTTAAGTTATATAATTTAAAAGCATCTCATTTTTTTAAATGTAGGCACAATACAAGATAAACGATTGCTTTTATTACCAAAAAAATGTTGTTATGATTTTCAATGCCAAACATTTTTTTTTTTCATTTTTACGAGTGTGTAAAGTAATTAATTTAACGGTTTTGTACTGTAAAAAAAAGCATTACTTTACGTCAATAAACATTATATACTTTATAAGCTTTGCAAATTATCATGAAACACCTACATTAAGAGTATTTCTTATTTACGATTTTCCGCGGTCAAACATACATTTTTTTTTCATTCTTCATTTACTTACGAGTGTGTAAATTAAATAATAGAACATTTATGTATTATAGAATGAAGCATTACGTGGTAGGTTCCAATCTCTATAACCCATTATGAAACTCCTCCAGCCGAAGTAAAATTATTAGATAAAATGATATTTTATAGTTTTAAGTTGGACATTTTTATTTTAAGATTTGGTAGAGTAACTGAGTTATCGATTTTCTTGTATTTGATCATATTTTATTTATTGCATTTAATCGCAATTTTTATATTTACTTACACGTTAGCAGATATTCAGTTGCTCAGTGGTCAACACATGTGGTGCCCCACTTCAGTTCCTATGTTGGTCTCCGTTCGTGGAGAAGGTTCACACAACTTTATATTCGGAGTAGATAAAGTGATTCCAAATACAAATCTCCCAAATGTAGCGTGAAACTACACACTGAGTTGGGTGTGGGTGGCGTTGGTACCGCGGTCAGCTGACTACTGTACTAGGCATATGCTGTATATAGAAGTTCAGGGTTCATGGTCAATGATGCCATATTATGTACCAAAGGTCTTTTTAAAAAATTCGTTCTTCTTAGGGTTCCGTACTTAAAATGTAAAAACTGAAAAATTATAAAATCATTCCTGTGTCTGTCTGTCTGTCTGTCACATCCATTTTACTCGTAAATTATGGAACGTGGAAAGTTTAAATTGGGGGGGGGGGGGGGTAATAAAAACTATTGAGCCACATATTTACAGATTATTAAACATTTAGAAATGTATTAGGGAAAAGTACAGGGGCTAATTAAGTTACTTGAAAAGAAATATTTTCTTTGTATATCGTGTGGGTATCCTGTGAAAGTTTTCGTAATGGTGAACTGAAAAATACATTTCTTTTAATTTTAGGTATGGTATTTTAGGAGATATTGTCGAAAATGTAATGCAAAAATATGTCCCCCCCCATCTATTTCTGCATGTACAGATACTAAAATTATGAAAAAATTACAGATAGTAGCGTCCCTTTAAACATTCCAGGAAAATTATAGCGATTACTCTAGGTCGCATAGTTTTTTGAGAAAAGCGCATTGTTACGTTACACACAAATTTGAATTTATGGGCGTTCAGCAAAGGTGTTGAGGAGCGCTGGATGTACCTATCGTAACAGAAGTATAAAAGCATTGTTGATATTGATTTTCGAAAAAAATCGTCGGTAATTAGCCGAGATATTAACTCTTAAAGACACGTACGGTTTGGACATACATAGTGACAAGGGTGGTCTAACTATTTACTACCGGCTTTAAAAGCATGGATAAAAACATTTAACCATATATTTGTGTAATGCAATGCCTAGTATTAGTATAAAAGCAATAAACGTCAAATTGTTCAAAACAGACTAATTTAATTAGAATTTATCACATAAATACTATTGAACTCGCGACTAGTTTGCATTGAGTGGATCTCTCTATACACCGCCCGTGTCATTAAAAGTTAATTAGAAACGTACCTGGGAAAACACGGCACGAACCAAGGCTCCGTTGCAACTTTGCGACATCCTTTTGAATTGCGCTTAGCACAATCCCATGTTTAAACTTTGAACAAGGGTTTTGTTTTAGCTGCATTGTAAAAAGTAAATATTATTACTACACTGAATTTAGTTTTATGAAGTGCCAAATGAAGTTTAAGTATGCACTACTTTTATTGTCAATACCGTAATAAGTTCATCATAAACGGATTATGATAAAAAAAAATCCCAGCCGGCCCGGCCTACAGGCAGAGGTAGATTTCGAAGTTAATTATAGTAATTTCACAAACAAAAATACTATCATGATTAGAGATAAACCCACTTTCTGTTTTTATCAGAATCATGTTAAGGCGGTATTAGTGAAAGCAATAGGGAATTTTACCTAGCAGAATTAATGGTAGTTCTGAAAATCGGCTTAATTTATGTTTTTTGTGTCGCTGAATAGGAATATGTAACTTCCACTAAAATTTCCCTCGGCAACCCCCTCCCCCAAATTTAGGTAAAAAGCGCCCCCCAAAAAGGTTTTTATTAAAAAAATCAATTTTTTTATTGTTTTAGGGGAAAAGTATCTAGAAATTCAGAAAGTAGGCAAAATTTGTAACAAATTAGATGAATGACATTATGACTTAGGATGAAGGGGAAGGGAGGATCTGCCTTGAAAAATGCGCGAGGTGCAGCGTGGACTAAGTTGCGCAATTCCACTTAACCACTCACACGTTTACATTCGCCCTCCCATCTCCCCTACGAACTTTCCTTATAAGGTTTACTTTAAGTTTTTTGGGTCGCTGAATCCAAATTTTTAACTTATCCCCCAAATCCCCCCCACACCCCGCAACCCCCCCAAATAGTTGTTATTAACTTAAATTTCTTATTGTTTTAGGGGAAAAGCATTACAAAATTCAGAAACTAGACAAAATTTGCAACAAATAGGATATATGACATTATGACGTAAGATAAACGGGGAGAGAGGGGGCTGCCTCGGAATATTCCCCGCGCGCTTTTCTCAAAAACCAAATTTTTTCAAAAAATCAATTTTTTGGGGGGTTACCGGGTGAAATTTTGGTGGGAAGTTACAAATTCGGATTTAGCGACCCAAAAAACATAAAGTGAGTCGAATTCCAGAACTGGTATTAATTTTTCCAGGTAAAATGCCCTATTGCCTGGACTTCATAACTTAGTTCACGTAGCGCGCAGTGCATGTTCAGAGGCAGCCCTCCCCATAACCGTTCATCCTAAGTCATAATGTCATATATCCTATTTGTTGCAAATTTAGTTTAGTTTCTGAATTTCGTAATGCTTTTCCCCTAAAACAATAAGAAATGTAAGTTAAAAACAACTATTGGGGGGTGGGGTTCGGGGGGAAAATTTTGGGGGGGGAGTTAAAAATTCGGATTCAGCGACCCAAAAAACTTAAAGTAAACCTTATAGAGAAAGATCGGAGGGGAGATGGGAGCACGAATGTAAACATGTGAATGGTTAATTAGAATTGCGCAACTTAGTTCACGCAGCACCGCGCGCATATTCCGAGGCAGATCCCTCCTTCCCCTTCATCCTATGTCATAATGTCATATATCTAATTTGTTGCAAATTTTGTCTACTTTCTGAATTTCTAGATACTTTTCCCTTAAAACAATAAAAAAAGTGAAATTTTTAATAAAAACCTTTTTTTTTGGGGGGGGGGGCATTTTACCAAAATTTGCGGGTTTCCGGGGGAAATTTTGGTAGTAAGTTAAAAATTCGGATTCAGCGACCCAAAAAACATATAGTAAGCCTTTTTTCAGAACTACCATGAATTTTGCTAGGAAGAGATCTCTATTGCCTGGACTATATTAAAAAAAATACTTTTCCATGCTCAACAACTCGAAATTTTCTGGCACATTTTCAGATTCATTTTTAATAGAAAAAATTCGAAATTTGCTGACGTAATATTTGAAGAGATTTTTAAGCGACATGTGTTTTTATATTTCGTCCACTTAGTTAAAACTTGATTTATAAACAATTATTTTCGCAGTAGGATAATATTTTTCGTTTCTAACACAATCGCGTCAGGAAATTCGGTTCAAAATGCCCACTTTGACATCATTTTTTGAAATATATCCTGCTTCTATCAAAAACCCGACCAATACGGCACATTATATAGTTTCTGAATAAGAGAACCTGCCAAATGGAGACCAAAAATGAATTTAAAAATGAGTCAGAAAATAAGCAGTTTGGATTTGAATACACCCTTAATACGATGATTTTTTTCTTTAACCGCTATGTATTTTTAATTTGTTTTTGCTGTAATAATTCGTCCTATTAAAAACTTGTCAATGTAAATGTTGTAGATAATATTAAGAAGATATATAATAAATTCATGCTGATTTTATATCTTGTGAATTGACGAAGTTATGGATTTTTTCTTCTTCAACTCGCCCTTTTTTTTTTGGTACGAATTGATCCTATCAAAAACTTATCAATATAAAAGTTGTAGATAATATTAAGAAGATTTATAATAAATTTAATTGAATTTGATATCTTGAGATTTGACGAATGAATTTTATCTCCCAAAAACAGTATTTTTGCGCCCCTTGAGCCCATTTTTAATTTTATCAAAAATCTGTGATACATAAATTTTTGGCCCAAATTTTAGAAGTAATAAAAACTTTAAACTGATTAGATATGTACAAAAATTAAGACGTTATGGGGGGTTTTACGGTTTCCACAAAACCCCTCCCTATTTCCATCCCTTCTCCGGAATTTTGCCCATTAACGAAATTGACCGAGATTTTATGCCCCTTGATGCTATGTATTAGTTTGAAAGAGATTTGTGCAGAATTAGGGAAGTTATCGTGTTCAGAAGAAAGTGATATATAGGGGAGACTAGGGAGGGTTGGCCCACTTTTTACAAAATGATTTTTCATTTTTTAAATATTGAAAGTAGAATAAAGAGTTATATAACATTTTATTCCTTATACAATCAGTTATGAAAATAAAATTGCTACTTAAGTATAACATATAAGAAATTTGAAACATGATTGATTTTAATCATGAAAAAATAATGAGTCAAGGCTCCCCACATTTGAGAGGGTTGACCCACTATATGTGAGGCTTGACCTACTTTGTTTTATATTGCACTATTTGTGAAGAGAAATAAAATCAATTTAAAAACAGCAAAATAACCTTATTCTGCATGCTTTAATTATTATTAAAAAAAAAATATTTTTTTTAAATATGAGGCTCAAACAAACATGTTAAGATACAATCACAAATCAGAGGAGTATAATCTTGTTTTAAACAAGATTTTGTCTGAGCAGGTATAATTGTACAGCAGAGAAAATGAAATTTTAACATTTAAGGCAGTGTTATGTTAGAGACAGGTTCCGTTTTCACAGTGTTTCATGTTATTATGTCCGGATTTAGGAGCTACTGTCCCACTTTTTTTATCTCCTTGTTCAATGTTTTGTGACACTCGATCTGACAACTCTAGTTGTCACATAGCATGGCTTCATCTCACTGTATTCACACTGGTGAAATTTTTCTACATACCTTCCTAAAGTTTTCGATCGATGCTATGTTCTTTTGCAACTGTATGAGTACTTAACGTATCATTAACATGATTTAAACATTTAACGCTAGAAGCGCCGGAAATTTTACTGAAGTGTTATAAAAATATTTTACACCGGAAATTTTAATTGAAACTACTTAACAAATTTATTTAACTTATTTCTCCGAGTACATTTTAAACTTATTTTAGAAAGAAATTTCTGGTGGTAATCAAAATATTTTTATTTGGCAGCGGTCAAAATGACCACTACGGCGGTTCTAGTGTTAAGGCGCAAAGTAGTTTCAGTACTGAAATGTTGAAATAAATGACTGGCACCGGAATTTATGAACACATTTATTTGGAAATATGAAAAAGGTTGTATTTCACATACATATTAAATGAAAATAATTTAGCAAAATTCTGGTGCCAACGTGATGTTTCAGAATTAAAATTAAGTGGTTTTATAAACATACCACTGCCCCTCAAAGGGTTAGGACTGCTCCTTTCATCCTTTCTTGTCCTTTCTAGTCTTTCCCACTATTTCTATTTACCTATTGTAAGCAATACTTAAATGGAGAAAAGTTCCTATCAACTTTCCCATTTTCTAGCAATTCTTCACGTTTTTCAACAGTTAGTTTATAAACATTTTCTTTTACATTATACCATTTTACTAAAGCTTTACAGAATAAGTTTACATTCTTTTGCGTAGATACAATTAACATTTCACTAAGCACAGTGTATAATAAAAAGATTTCCGAAACCACTTAATTAAGGGAGCCTTGAACTTCTGGTCAACCCTCCCTCACATTGACTGGATCAAGACTCCCTACATGGACCTTTTCTAAAGAATACCACATTGTTATATTAAGCCTACCTTACTGTACAGTTTTTATGCCTGGAATGAAAGCTCGATATTTCTGCATTACATTAAATCTACTTACCTAAATTTCTATGATATATTTTATCTGAAAAAAGCTTACAAAATATTTCTAAAAAACACAACTTTTTGGTTGAAAACGCCTCACAATTAATTTTTTCCTCACATATATCTATTATCTCTATGAAACGAAGGCTGTTGTTTGAGCATTCCAGTAGATTTGGTTGACACCTATTGATAAATCTCTGAAATTCTTTTAAATATGAAAAATTGATGGGTAGGTCAAGCCTCCGTATGGTCAACCGTCCCTACTCTCCCCTATATATATATATATAGATAGATAGATAAAGTTTTTTAATGAGGGTGGTTTTGGGTTCTAGATGTCATCGTTGGCGTGGATCTGAAAATTTTTTTTAGAAAATACAACATAGGGAGAATGTAATAGGTAGTATTTCATACGAAATCTACCTAAAAAGAGTTATACAGAATAGCAATATTTCATGTTATTTTCTAAATAATTTAAACTAAGATACAGCTATAAATTTTACTTAAAAATACAGCTTAGTAGTACCTTCTGTTAAGAGAACAAATCCGAACTTGAATTCATATAAAATTTAATAAAAATTTTACATGTTAAATTGGAAAATATTATATATTAAATCCTGATTTTTTCCATAGATGTAGTTATATAGCTATTACATAAATAAATCGTTAAAAACATAGCAGGGTAGCGCCATTTATTGAGTGATATAGATGCAAACTTTACATGCACAAATGTAAACCAAAGTCTGATTGAATACGAAGTTTAATGAAATTCCATTCTAAAGTTGTGTTTCGGTGTAAATGCCCTTGAAGAATAAATCAAATTTATTGTTTATAATTTAAGTCTGTTTATCTTTTATGTTATGAAACATAATTATATAACTGATTGATTTCTTCTGACAGAAAATCTAATTGTTTATAATCCTTGCTCTTGATCAGTATTTATGAGTAATATTATGATTTCAAGATCATGTAATATAGATTTATTCGCTTTTATAATAATTTTGAATTCTTGATGATGATTTATTTGTAATTTAATGAGTTTGTGATTTCTTCATGTAACTTTATGAGTTATATTTATTTGGTATCATTTAAATAGATTTATTAGTTTTATAATTACTTGGATGTCATTTAAATGAATATTATAGCTATTTATAATAATTTATAGCTAATTTAATGTGGTTTATTATATTGTTATTAAAATAATTGAAGAAGATTTATAACCAGCATATTGTAATTTTTATTTTGATGTTATTTTTTATAATATGTATCTTTTAGGAAAAGGTCAGTCTTGACTCTACAACCAAGCAGAGAACTTTTTTTTGTGTCTTGTCTCTGTTAAATACAGAGAATTGTACTATTATGGAACTATAGGATTAATGATTAACTTCTAATGATGCATGGAATTTACACATACTATTTCATTTTAATTTAATAAACTATTTAATCTAATCGCTGTCCCACCTCACTTGGATTTTGTGATTTATTTGTCATCTGAGTTATCGGCGTAAACACACAAGTTGCGTAAAAATAGTTAAAATGAAAATCATTAAATTTCTAGCACAGCAGCTACATGCACTAAAAACTGAACTTCACTTGCCAAAATCTAACTTAATATCATGCCATAGATGCCGAAGTCTTGCTATCTCTTAAATAATGAAAATCACAGCATAACAGCCCGATCTGTTGAGCAATGAACAGCCAAACGTAATAAACACTAATTTTAGCTGTCGCAGTGTTCTGCAAATTTTATTTATACATTATCGCTATTTTCAAAATACAATTTCCACTGCAGTTCGACCTCGCATTTGTTAATTAAATATACTACAAAGATGTTAGCTCTAAAATAGTGGCAAAAAAAATACATATATATATATACATATATATATATACATATATATATGTATTGTACGCTGTGACCTCAACAACAATAGCACTGTCTAACCGAAAGGAAAGTTTTGTCAAATTACGTCCATTATTTCTTGAAATAGTTGGCATTTAAATGTTCTGCCATATACATAAAAAGAACGACAGAGAGACACTTACCAAAAAGTAACATTTGCTGTTCAAAACATCCAAAAACGAAAGTCTAAAATTTTTAAGATTGGAATATTATTTACTAAATTTATAGAGGAAATTAATAAATCCTAAAACATTTTTTTAAATGTATACAGTTATCCTACGTAAATGAAAATATCATTGTAAATTTCTTCAAGAAAATAGATTCTTGCAACAAATGAATTTTTGAAAAATCTAAATAGTAATTATAATAATAACTAATTATAACTAAAACTAACTATACGTACAATGATTCATAGCAAAAGTACAATAACAAAATATTTTTACATCTATAATGGACACTTTGAATCATTTTTTTTTAAATTTAAAAGTAATTTTGAGTAGATAATTTTTTAAGTCTTTTTTTAGAAATATCATAATTTTTTAAACTGAATAATATGTTAGAGTGTGTCAAAATGTTATCAAACGATAAGGATTGATTTCTAATATATAAAAAATGTTGCAATCGATATGAAGAAAAAAAATACAAGCGAATAAATTTATTTAGTTTCATAAATCGGTAAAAAAGAAATGTACACTTTGAAAATTTGCAAATTACTAACTCCAACTTCTAATAATATTCTTTTAAAATTCTATATAATGCTAAAATATTCTCGCCTGTTTTCTTTATAATATATCCGATTGGAGAAAAGTTGCTACTTTGAATTATTTCAAATGTCAATTACTAAATAACATTTACTAAATATATGAAAATTTGTTACAATGTTTCGAATATTTCAATAAGATTAGAAACATGAATTCCTTTAAAGTTATATAAGACATGCAGTATATATAACATTTAACGAGTAATAACTATAAAGGATTTTAATACTTCCAGGACTCCGTTTTAAAAATTGAATTCCTAAAAAAGAACATTTTTAAAATTCTGAAAACCATTTTATGTCTCCAAGTCTAAGAACAAAATTGCCAAATAATCACATTAAAAGGAATATATACAGACGTTTTAACAAATAAATAAATAAATAAATGATTTCTAAAAATCTATTTTTTGTAAATATTTTCTTAGTTTATTATATTTTCTTAGTGTACTATTTAAAGTTTTTTCCCAATTGAATTAAGTTATAATGCAGATATCTCAATAAAATTAATATAAGAAATATTTTATCCCTATGCTATTTTATATAATAAACGCAACTATATCGTATGCCTTCTGATGTTGTTCGGTAATTTACAGTTGAGAAAAATAATAAAACATTTTAAAATCTTCAGATTCCTTAAAAAGATAATTTATCTGTTTTATAAAAAACATTATAAACAATATTTTTTATCGTAGGTATTTTATTATAATAAACAAATTGCTGAAATGCGTCAGATGACAAAACGCATTTTTCCTTAAAATTTTACCGACAGAATTATCTCTCAAACATTTATATTTCCTCTAACGAATACGTCGCATATTTTTTTAATTAAATAGCTCTGAGGACATGCGACAACTGAGAACCAAGCTTTAACATATTAACGTCTTTGTAAACGAAGAAAAAATAAATTAAATTAACTAAATTTTTAACTTATAAATTGCTTTAAAGTAATTATCATTCATTACGTCTTCTAAATTTTTATTTATGATGTTGCGATATAAAAAGTAAAATTTACAGAAATTGTTTCCTTTTATATTGCCAATTGTTAAAACATGTATGTTTTTAATTTTCATTAATTTAATTTAGCTAAAAGTAACTGTTAAAATATGTACTCTAAATATTTGTTATTGAAAATTATTTTGCTTTTTTCCCCATTGCTGAAGAACAAATAATTTTACACTTAACTGAAAATTATTGTATGTTTTATTATAAATGTTGCAAAGGTAAGTATTTGCCAAAAATGTTAACTTTAGAAGAACATAAATTTGGCAAAAATAATTTGACCGCTTAAATTTTACATTAAAAACACCGTAAACCATAAAGTATTTGGTTTAGAACATATCAATGAAACTGATTGCATTTTTTTTTTTTTTTTTTTTTTTCATGAACAAATCTTTTTGTAGCAGATTATTATTTGCTTCTGAAATTAAAATTAAAAAACTTTAATGAATAGATATTTTTCCAGTTTAGTAAAAAATTTCCAGACCGGGAGTTGATCCCAATCTTTCTGGCTTAAATTGTCAATGCTCCGACTATTGAGTTGCCAGAACGCAAAAGTGGCTGACACAATTCACCCAGACAACTTTATTGGCGATACAATATGGGCTGTTATATATGCAGCTAGAAAGAAAAGTCTCCATGCGGGCGGCATACTCAGACAAATCCGAAAAAAAAGTTAGAGACTGTTCTTCACATGTGGATTTATATGATTATAAAAAAATTTCGGCGTAACCTCGATAGAACGTACATAAATAAATAACGAAAATTTCGTTTATATGACGATTTATCGCCGGGTGGCGATGAAATGAAATAAAATAATGCGCTTTTATGTTGATCATTTTATTTTGAATTTCTTTAAATAAAATTAATTTAAATAACTTTAATTTTGTCGTTTTTTGTTTGTTTTAACTATAGTTTTGTCAGAATATAGTTATAACGAAATTTAACTATAATATTTTACTATTTAAAACAAAATTAAAGTTAATTTAAAATGTTTTTAGATCAAAAATATGTCCGATTGAGTACTGTGGATTTGATTTTGTCGCTATGCAAACAACGACTCCTTCCATATGGAAATGCATAACAGCAGAATTTTTCATGTGGACTTTATTTTTGAAAAGCCGTGTCTATTTAAAAAATCTTGGATTGGGAGATAAAGCAATGAAAAAGAAGCAAAAATCAAAAGAATTATCATTTTCCTAACATTTCCCATAATTCTCCCATTTTTCATGAAACACAACTTTATCGTCTAAAATTTTAACACACATATATATATATCATCTTTAAACATTGGTTAGATTTAATAAAGAATTTAATTATGACGTTTGTGTTTTTTATTGCGATTTCAATTGTTTTGTTATTTTTGTTATCATTATTAGGCTGATATAATAAGCTACTTCAGACAATTATAATTAAAGTAACGCTGTATCCATGTTAATTGGTCAAATTTAAAGAAGTTTTTAATTATTACGTTTGGGTATTTTTATTGCAACGCCAATTGTATTCTTATCATTATAATCATTATATAGGCTGATACAATAGGGAATATCAAAAAATTATAAAGTAAGGCTGTATCATCCACCTTTCAAGATCGATCAAATTTAAAGAAGGTTTTAATAATTACGTAAATCGTTTTTTAGTAGAACATTTAAACATACATGAAAAGTGTTCAAGATTTCGCTTTCTGGGTTTGTCGTCAGTCCCTGCTCTAATTGTCATAAATCTACTCAAATTGACATGTGTGTTATGTGCTGTTGAATATTACTATACCTACAAAAAATGAAGTGAGTATTATTAGCAGTTTGTTTACAGGAACAGCCAAAATAATTTTGTTACGTTGTGGTAAAAAAAGAAACATCCTTTGCTGCGTATGTTACACTATATCAAGCATACCTAAATTGATATACCGTATATTGCGGCAATAATGTGCTCTGTGGAGAGGGGGCTAAAACTATATACGACTTGAGCACTGTAAAACTTTTATGTAACGTTACAACATAAAATTGATAGCAGCTTTGCCTCCTCCATTTTATTGAGTAATTTAACCGATATAACTGGTGTTATGTTACACTAATGTGTTCTATTACATGAGTTATATCCATTTAAATTACTCAATTATGCAAGTTAAATTACTTCATAAAATTGGAGTCAGTATGTTGCCAATAATTTTATGGAGTGAAAAAATTCAGTGTCACTGTATTAGGTAGATTTCGTAAGAAATACTACCTATTGCAGTCGTTACCACGGTGCGACTTTTGAAAAATTCCTTCATACTTTTCATTATATGACCCAGGAACCTAAAACCACCCCCACCTAAAAAGTTTATATATATATATATATATATATATATATATACTTCACCATTTCAAAATGCTAAAACACCATAACTCCAAAAGGAAGGTGTATATCTACAAAAATTTTTAACTATAAAATACTTAATAAAGAAGAAAGACAGGCAAAAAACAAAAACAGTCTGTTCTTTTTCAGTGGGAGGACAGACAAAAAACTAACTCCACCCCCACTTTTAAAATTTGCAGGTTTCTGAACACACGTCCATCCCGCATTCAATACAGAAAAACTATTGTCATTTCATTAGAGTTCCAGGAACTCTAGTATTTGACAATGGCTTTGGAAGAAAAATTATTTGTTTATTGTTGACGGGTGAGGAACATTATACAGGTATTACTGTTTTTTATGTTTTGAGAAATTTTATTTTGCAGGTTTGGGGGGGGGGGGGGCACGTTTCTTCTGCATTCATGCATGTCAAGATAATTTCTTTTAGTTATTTTTTAAGTATTTTTCTAAAAGACTTTTTATTAAAGTATTTTTGTTTTTGTATGATAATTTTGTATTGTTAATATTATGCTTTTTGTTTTAGGTTGGGTTATTTTAGTTTTTTATGGAATTTGGATAATAAAATGACAATAGTTTTTCTGTATTGAATGCGGGATGGACGTGTGTTCAGAAACCTGCAAATTTTAAAAGTGGTGGTGGAGTTAGTTTTTTGTCTGTCCTCCCACTGAAGAAGAACAGACTGTTTTTGTTTTTTGCCTGTCTTTCTTGTTTATTATGTATTTTATAGTTAAAAACTTTTGTAGATATACACCTTCCTTTTGGAGTTATGGTGTTTTGGCATTTTGAAATGGTGAAGTATGTTTTATTGCATTTGATATGTGCTGCTGTGGCGCCATTCATGCGGTAATTTTTCATTAATTTTGAAATAATATATATATATTTTCATAAGGACCCCATTGCCTTTCGTACAATTACATGTGGTTTTGGCACTTATTTGGAGGTTGCTAATAAAAAGTTTTTGGATATTTTGCAGAGTTTATTTGTAGTGGCATTAAAACAAAATTACACATGTATTATAAAAAATAGTTTTGAGTTACTTGATGAATTGAAAGTTTTGAGTAATATTAAAGGTTTATATGTTTATGATTTTGAAGATTTATGTAATAGTATTGATTTAACTGATCTTAAAAATAAAATTTTTGACTTTTTCAATCGGTACAATATTTTGGGTCAAAATTTGGATCATTTAACAAATTTATTTAACTTTGTAGTATGAAAATTATTTATTCGATGGTAAGCATGTGTTTCAGCAGATAAGGGGTATACCTATGGGAGGTAGTTGCAGTTCGGTACTTTATAATATTTATTTTCGGCAGATATTTATTTATTTTTATACGAGGTTAATGAAACATTAAATAAGGATTTTTCAAGTTTTAGATATATTGATGATGTGTTGTTGGTAAGGATTAACGATTCCAATTGCGATTTAAATTTAGACTACTAACCCCAAGGTTTGACATTAAAGAAAACTTCATATGACGAAAAACATGTACATTATTTAGATCTCACTATCGAGATTGAGAGGGGTGATTTGAGTAATTGCATTTATGATAAGAAAAACGATTACAACTTTGAAATAATAAAGATTTTAAATTTTAATTCCAATGTACATATTTCCATTTTCAGAAATATCATTATCAATAGATTAATAAGGATAGTGAAGTTAAATTCTAATCATAATAGTATAATAAACGACATTATAAATCTCTATCAAGATGCAATGGTTCAGAATTATCCTATTAGTTTGTTAAATAGTTTGACAAACAATTTCGTCAAGGATAAAGATTACCGCGATGCTTTACTTTTGGCGATTAAAAACATCGCCAAATAATTGTAGGCTTTATAAGGAGCTATGTCTGGATGCGTCGTTCTTTTCGCACTGGGTTGCCGCTTTGTATGGCCTGTTTAAAGCTTTCTTTGTCAGTTTGGTCTCGACAGACATGGGGGAAGTTTCATGAGTAATTACCGGTATAACCCAGCATTCAAGTCTTTAGTCTTGCAGTCTGTCTCCATTGGATGTTTTCTTTTGGTTCATGGTTTTGTTAATAATATTTTTCCATGGTTATTGTGTTAATTTTCCTTTGTTCTTCAGGAGTTTTGGGATTGGATGTATAGTATGTGTTTTTTGGTATTATATATATATATATGTATGCACTAAATTTTGTCCGCACGAAAAAAGTCGCAATTATGTACGGATCGTCTTCAGACTCGCCAACAACTTTGCGATGGTTAATATCTCGCGGGGATTGAAAATGGGCAAAATCGACCCAAGGGAATGAAAATGGGAAGGGTTAAAATTTTTGAATACCGTCTTAAGAAGATTCTGATAAAGCCAGCCCTTACACAACAATGAGAGGAAAAAATAAATATTTTTCGTTAAAGCAGTTGCCAACAATTAAAAAAAACAAACCAATAAAATTCTCACCACAACAATTGCTTTTCTGTTGAAAAAATTTTACGTGAAAAAATAAATTAAAACAATATTTTGACGAATAGATCAGTTTCAACCACGTGATTTTTTTCCAACAAACTGAATATTACGTCACAAGTTTTCTAGAGCAAGATTTCAGCATGGAAACTCGAAATGAAATAAATAGTTTGACGAATTAAAAAATATATATATATTGCGTCATATTGGAAATATAATGGACCTCAGCAGGTGAATATGTAATGTATTTAACACGTTTGAAGAAACGCATGATATTAAAACATGATAAAAACACGACTATGGAAATATCGACATATTTTAACACTTTGAGGTTCTCTGAATTTGTTTTAGCCATTTGTAAACCTATTCCATATACATGCGTGTGTGTATTCGTGTATATTAGAATTTTCACAAAATGTTTAGCTCTCTAGAGCTCATTCTTAGTGAAGGAACTGGGTTTATTTACTAATCTTGATTTAAGTTTTGTTGGTGAATTTAGTACTTAACTTCGAAATCTACCTCCACCTGTAGGCTCGAGCCGGCAGGGATTTTTTTTATAAATATTTGTATACTCGCCGTATTACACGCACACATTTTTTTATAAAGAAACTTTCACGAGATATGTAAAATAAAAAATACAATAGATAGCATTAAAAATTGTAATAAGCAAATACAAAGTGAGCCTATCTAATTGAAACTTCACAAAGCGTCTTAACACAGAACATTGGAAAATATAAAAAAATCAATTTTATTAAGGCTTGGTTAGTCTATTTGTTGATACGGGCACTATCGGAGTTAAAGAAAGGTGGGGTTAATCTATGTTACATAATTTTAAATTGAATTATGGTTGTTATACACCTAAAATAAATTAATTTTAAAATTTTAATTATGCATCTTCCATAAGACATGTTAGACATTTAGAGAGGTCTATCAAGTGATATTTTTTATCGATATACGTCAGTTGTCTGTTGCAGAAGCTTTTCTTGAACATTAAGAAAAAATAATCTGCAATAAAACGTCTGAATAACAAGCACACTCAATGTCTGCTATACAGAGGTTTACGTCGGGGCAAGTAGAGCTGTCAGCTACATTATTAAATTAAATTTACCTTTAATGCTGTTTAAATTAGCTTTAAAAAAAGGCTTTAATTTAGGGTTTCAATATTTTCAGTCATTTGTTCCTTCCTTTTAAACGGGAGTAATGTAGCGTTATTTTAGATATCATGGGGTCTGGACTAGATTTATCTCCTAATTAGCAGAGCAATCTATCTAATCAAATATTTCGACAGATAAGCTTTCTTGCATCTCTTAATTTAAATAAATAAATAAATAAATATGTACTTCGTATCCACTAAAATGCTATTAAGAATATGAGTATCTGAAAACGTTTAATCATCTCGATTTTTTTTTTTCCAAAGATATGAAGGCATGTCTGAATAATGATATTTTGTTTTACATTAATTTTATTTTAAACAGTTTAATTTTTTTACTAATGTGTTCTATGACAAACATTCTATGGGTGTTGTCTGTGACATGTTTTTGAACATTAAATTGGTGTACATTTAACTATTTTGCATATTAAACGTATATTATTCATTTTTGTGAACAATTTTGAAAAAAAGAATCATACAAATGTAAATAAGTGCGAGTAATAAGTCAAAATTACGTTCATTTCTAATCATATCATAATATTAAAATATTTATTTGCTTAAAAGACGTTATAAAAACACATTAAAAGTAAATTAAAAACTCTTTATTTACATGTTTCAACTCATTTTCTGAGTCGTCGTCAGAATTTATAATAAAAAATTACAATGCATAATGAAAAATGGAAAATAAAATATTTTTTTTTTCAATTATGGAATATTTCAATCAATGGAAAAAATAGTTTTTTCCATTTTTCATTATGCATTTGTAATTTTTTATTATACATTCTAACGACGACTCAGAAATTGAGTTGAAACATGTAAATAAAGCGTTTTTAATTTACTTTTAATGTGTTTTTATAACGTCTTTTAAGCAAATAAATATTTTAATATTATGATATGAAAAAAATCATTTTGTACAAATATAATTGAGATAAAAATAATTATAATGACAGTGAGGAATAAAATAACATTTGCTAAAAAGATTGGTGAAAATTGGTAAGCTTAAATTGAAAAAAAAATGATTCGTTACGCAACTTACACTATTTAATTAACGTATATGTTTAAGTAAATAAAATGTATAAAATTCAGAATCATTATAGACTATTTACTAGGGTGGGTCGAAAAAACCGAAATATTTATAATCGAAACGTAATAGCGCGGAAAAGTTGCCTTTTGTAAAAAAGATAAAATACGTAAAATATTACACCGATTGGTTAATATCTTTTACCACCGCAAGGGGTCCAAATTTCGAAAAAATCGCAAAAAACATACTTTTAGCAATTTTTTTTTAAAATTATCCAAACATACTTATTCAATTTCTAATAGAAAGCAATAGCCACGCCATGATATTAGTAATGTAACATTAACATTTCATTTTTGTGACATCGTTGCTTTTACCGCCACAACAGGGCCAAAATTTCTGAAAAATGTTAAAAAAAAAAATGTATGATGTTATTCATTTTTTCAATTTTCATAACTTTTGTAATGTTTTCAGATTTGTTACCTTTATAATAGGCTGGGAAAGGCATTTTATGTTGTTAATTTCATGCACATTGTTAACCATGATCACTGTAATTCTATATAAAAAAAAAATGCTCTATGATAGAAACACCTGCAGCTGCCTGCACGTAAAATTAATTTCTCGCTGCTAGAGGGCCACGTTTCACTTTGTTCGTTTTTTTTTTTTTTTTTTTTTTTTTTTGTAATGTACTCCTTTTACTCTATACTTTGATGGCCCTAAAGATAGAAATATCTGCCATGTGAAAGAGGTGGCAAAGTTTCATCTTTGCGAATTAAAGGAGGAACATATCTCTTTGTACTAGAACCAGGTCTGAATTATTTTCGTCATTTGACCCCATCGTCTGGCAAGGCGACTTCTATATGCAATGACATTATAGATTTTTTGAAGAAAAATGAAATCCAGGCTGGAATAATAATTGCAGTTGAATTTCGCGGAACTGTCTTCAAAACAGGATGCAAAGGTGGTGTTATAGTAGGATTAATTGAGAACAACTTTTAAAAAACCACTTTATTGGCTTCCTTGACCTCACTTCAATGGGCTTCCACTGAGACATCTTTTCAAACATCTTGATGACAAAAAACAGGTTCTCTATCATATTGTGGCCCAATTGGTTGATCTCTTGCGATTTGTGAATTATTACCAATTGCAAAATTTAAGCCAATTTAATCTGATCACCTAGCTGTTGATAAAGATGATTTGTCAACTGACCAGAAGTATATGTCTGAAATATTGCAAGCTCTTTCAACACGCGTGTATGCAATTGGCCTTTTTTGCTGAGTCCCTGGACAAATATTTCACGCAAGGTGGATCATTACTGCTATTCGAATTTTGAGACTCTATGTTGGAACAAAGAAACCCTCTTCTTAACTTGTCATACTCTTTGAGTACATCCTGAAAATGTACTGCATCAGTTGGTTCACAATTAAAATGAATCACTCATGTTTTCCAGAATCTGTGCACTTTAGTTAGTAACTTATGTTACTTGACAGATAATCTACGAAAGATTATAGTTCCAGTATTTTCACGAAATGACTATTCCGCAAATCATACAAATAGCCTCTTTGGAATGATAGCATATGAAGAGGAGAACATCAGGGCCTCAGCCATGAAGAAAATTGCAAAAGCACGAAGTTCTGTGGACTAGAATAGTGCCATCCGTCACTTTATCATAGCAGACTTCAACACTGAAGCTTAAAATTGTATGGCTTTAGTCTACTGACAAAACTGAAAACTAACGGAACCACCTGTTATGGTTTCTTTATCGACTAAAAACACTGGTGAGTTTAAAATGTTCGATTAAAGATACCAGCTAATATAACTTTCATTGTCCCACTCAATCACTAGAAAGATGCATGAAATTATTCATTGAAGCACTGATAAAGTTTGTTTACTAGAACAGAGGGAGGATCACATCTGATCAGTTTTGTCCTCTCGAGAAATAATGGCTTCATCTGAAAGCAAGTTATATTATAAAATTCATTTACATTAAATTCTTCTTCATTTTAAGTTTATTTAACCCGTTTCGGTTAAACATCTGTATATTTTAATTAATAAAATACTAAAACATTTTGCTCATTTTATATAATTTTTGTGGCATGAATTGGCTGTTATGAAGTAAAACATCAGTAGATGAAGCGATCGTCAAGAAAAATGAATGATTAACTTTATTTTCAAGTCTATTACAAATAGTTATAAAAATTATGATATATTAATAGATATAAAGTAAAATTATTTATTTCTAGACATATTATAGAAATTATAAAAATTTAGAAAAAAAAATGAAAAATTGAAAGTTTTGAAATTAAAAAAAAAAAAAATATGGTCTTTTTGCGGCAAATAAAGATATGATTTCATCATAATGAACATTTACCGGGACATTTCTCATATCTTCATGTAGCTATTGCGTTCTATTAAAAATTGTATTGGTATGTTTGGATAATTAAAAAAAAATGATAAAAAAACATGTTTTTTGCGATTTTTTGAAATTTTGGCTCCCTTGCGGCGGTAAAAGATATTAACCGATCGATGTAATATTTTAGAAATTTATTCTGTATTACAAAAGGCAACTTTTCCGCGCTATTACATTTCGATTATAAAAATTTCGGTTTTTTCGACCCACCCTACTATTTACTTTTAAAAAGGTAATCAAAGAAAAACATTTGAAACATGGATGCACAATGAATAATTTATTTCCTCGCTTTAGATGCTAATCAATCAAAAGCAAAATAAACATCCACATTTTTCTTATTTGAAGTAGATTATTTAATAAAATATTCAAAATGATCGAATGTTTTAGCAGATATGTGAGCTG
The DNA here is from genome assembly GCA_963932465.1 of Maratus speciosus. Classification (NCBI taxonomy): domain Eukaryota; kingdom Metazoa; phylum Arthropoda; class Arachnida; order Araneae; family Salticidae; genus Maratus; species Maratus speciosus. The sequence continues at coordinate 558,658,848 of OZ010789.1, forward strand.
TTTTACGAAATGCTTCTAAAATAATAACAAATAAATAAATAAGAACTGGATAACGGTCTAAATATTTTGCATTTAGCATAAATCGAAATTTTCATATTTTTGAATTCAAAATGCTGCTGCAGATTTTAAAAATAAAGGATTGTTATGCAAAAGTATTTTTCTGAAAGCGTCGTAGTTGAATTTTTTTATAAAGACGCCTTTTTGGAAGGATTTTTGAAAATTACAGAAATAACTAGTAAGCATCAATACGAACCTCTGAAAACATTTTCAAAAATTTCTTAACTAATTAATATGGTACTAAAGTTTTTTTTTAAATACCTTTGTTTTATTAATGGGGTGAAATTAGCTACAGTTCCAAGTTATAACTCTAAAGATTTTTACATATAAGCTTTATATTTAATAACGTTTTGATTGCATTTAATAAGATGATTTATAAACCTTATAAAGGAGGAAATTGATTTTAATTTTTTTAACTCGTGTTTCGCATATAAGATGATAGAAAAAGGACTTTAACCCTCACACTTGTTCCTGTCCCCCATCAATTATGCATAAAGGCCTTAATTGATTTATTCAAAGAGTAGCCAAATCATTATCTTTTCTTTTATCAAGTATTTTTTTATATCTACATTTTATGAAAACATAGTTGACAAAACAAAATCTTCTGAAATAAATAACATGTCAGACAAATGTATAAAATAGCGTAAATCTATGAAACGAAAATAGAATCTATCTATTAAAAGAAAAAAAAAAGAAAAAAAGAATTATTTTAAGCTCTTTTTATTACTGAAATCGGTTAAATTAATTTTGTTTAAATTCATTTCAATTTTTTAGTAAAATTCATTGTATTATATAAATATCTTATGCATAATTGGATATCTATGTGGTTAGAATAAACTTAAAATCATTAATTGTTTTAAATACAAATAAATTCCCAATGAAAACATTAATATTCGTCCCATTTATCCTCCACACCCTTAGGTGTATAAAGAAAGCCTAAACAAAGTAGTGCTATTATAACACGAAAATCTGATTGAATTAATTTATAGCATATTTAATTAGTTTCTTTAACCAGGAAAAATTTTATGGCAATTACAGTTTGTAACATATTTAAATAGTTTTTTTCTTTTTTTTTTGACAAGTTTAATTTGTATCATAAAATTTATAAAATATAACTTCGAAAATTTTATTTTTGACTATTCAAATTGAAAATCCTATTCTAAGTCTAGACAGCATAAGCTATTAAACAGCAAAAGTAAATGTATGAACTATATTAGTAGTGTCATTTACCCACAAACTATAATCTATACACGACTTAGTTAGTAAGTTATATGCATTGTCTTGTACCACCTCATTCTCCTCTTCATTAAATATCATTGTCTAAATGAGAATCCTAAATGAATAATGTAATATATTTTAATAAATATATGTTACGCATGATTACTAGAATTTATGAGATATTCTATATGAATCGAAATTCATATTCTGATATTTCTCTCTGAATTTTGCTCTTTTCAATGTTGCTACAAATTGAAAAATATGTTATAGAAAATTAATAATAGAAAGATTATTTTGCGTAAAATATTTCGGTTATAAATCTTTACAGAATGCTTTCAGAGAAATATTATATCTGAAATATTTCCAACGGCATCCGAAAAGTAGATTTAATCTGGAAGATAAGTTAGTTTGAGATTTTAACATTTGTTTAGGCTATGGGGTTTTTTCATAAACCAAGAGAGCAATATAGGAATATATAATTAGATCTAATTTAAAAAAAATCATTAGTGATTAGTTAATTTAATAAATGTTGATCCAATTTTAATATGTGTAATGTTTGATCATGTCTTGATACTGAATTTATAAGTTTTGTTTGATATTCATAATGAATTGTAATATTCTATAATGGTTATATATATATATGTGTGTGTGTGTGTGTGTGTGTATGTAAATACTTTTTAAAACTATTTAAAACTGCCCTTCATGATCTAATTACCTTTCTACAAAGTAGCACAAAATACTGCAAAGTATTTTCAACATGGACTTTCGTGATATGCAACAATATTTTTAAAACTTCAATTTTACTTTAAAACTAACTGTATAAATAGCCTTATTATGCAGTTAATTAAGATTAACAGCACGGGTTAAATAGCCTTTGATATTATCTTATTTGATTAAATTTGCCTTTTTTATAGTTCATTGTTATTAAACATTTTTATTACCCATTCTTATTGCCAAATTTTATTACCTTTGCTTATTACCCATTTTTATCACCCCCCGTTTTTATTACCTATGTTTGCTCTTCGTCCTACTTGTGGGACAGCTCTGATTTGTTATATTATTGTAGCTGAAATTGGATATTTTTCAGGAGGATTTCATCGTAAAATAAAAAGTGAAAAGCTAACTTCTAGCTTCTGGAGGAAAGCAGTTCCGTACATTTTAATACCTTTTCAGTGATCATTTATTTACGATCGTTCTAATTTTTCATCCGGTGTGTATATTTTTGACCAGTAATAAATATGTGTTTCAATAAAATATTTTCAGACTTTTGAAACCCACTGTATTTTACAGTTCTGTATGTACAAAGACACTTATTTTGATCTAATATTATGAATTAAAAATTTCGTATCGCTAAAGTAATAACCCGTGGAACAAATTATTGTCAAAAAGGACCAAAAAATCCTTTCCTAAATTCTTCTCAGCTCCGTGAACTGATACATCCATTCACTAAGCTATAGGTTTTAATGAATTAGATGCATTATTTAAATTAGTATAATTCTACAGATATAACGCAGTATTAAAACAATGCGTGAAGATCAGTACTCCAAAGGATTATATTGTTATTAAGTAATTTAGTTTTTTATATCATGTTGTATAAATTAAATTTGTATTTTAAAGAAATTATTAAGGAAACAACATTATAGTTTTATCCTTTTGTTGGACATCCAGAGGACTGTAAATTTTGCATGTTTTTATGTATTGTGAGATGTTAAAAATTATTCCCTTTTTTACCCGACTGAAAAGAAGGGTTATTTGTTCCACGCGTATCTGTGTATGTGGATTTCTTTATACACTCGAAACATCCCAACGGCTGGATGGATTTTAATGAATGAGGTCTCTACCAATTCGTCTTAACGGCTCGATGGTTATAGGCCAGTTTTTTGTTTTTAAAATACAAAATGGTGGTCGAGATGATAAAAAAAAATTACGCACCCTGTTGAGTGGCATATCATTGGATAGGTCTTTCAAAATGAAGACGATGTTTCTTGACTATTTTACAGTCAGAAGCTCCGTTAAAATATATACAACCTGGAAGCTGTGCATGTATTGTGGATCTCTAGCTTTACTGCAACTCTAACAATCATAGACATCAAAATAGTGTTTATAAATAGGAACTAACAATTAAACACAACTTAAAAGTCATCAATATAAGTAAATAAAAAAAAAAATAGGTAAGTAATATAAACAAGTAATATAAAAAAAATATTTTAAGTCAATTCTTACTTAGGTCAATAAGAGAGCTTTTTTTCTCCCATTCTTCTTTCCTGTTGAGTGGCACTCAAAATGCCTTGATCAAGAAGAGGGCTCTCTCTGTCTTAAAATACATTGATCAAGAAGAGGGCTCTCTCGATTATTAAAAATTAATTAATTAAATTTAATTAATGAATTAATATTTGAAAAAAACTAGATTAACATCAAGTGTCATCCACTACAAGTTAAAAAAAAATTATTTGAGCTTGATTGGATGAATAATAAGTATTTTATTAACGATTGAAAATTGGAACAAGATATATATAGCGAGAAAGTGAGCTAATAGTAGGAATTGAAAAAAAAAGTAGTTTCACATTGATAAGAAATAAGTAATTAATTCGATTTTTACCCAGTTGGGTTATTGATTTTTTAAATTTAATAGTTTATTAAGAATGTATATTATTGTTCGTGTTAAATGTAAAATTTTTACCTTTAAATAATGGATATATTATTTCACGTGATTTTTTATTAAATGTGTATATCACATATATTTTATACACATTTATCTCTCTCTGCACAAATTTATGCGTACAAGCGAAAAAAGAATTCAGATATATTAGCTAGATTATGAATAATGCATTTCCTATCTTCTTTATAAAGGCACTCGGAATCGCAATAAAGATTCCCATTTCTCTTTTCACAAACATTTATTTTTTAAAATATTCCTGTTATTCACATATTTAGGTAGATGTATGATTTAAAAATGTTTAAAATAATAAAAGAAAAATATAAAATTGCTACGACAATTCTCACAAATATTTTTACTTGCTATAAATCATGAATTATTTTCATTTGTATTCTGTAGCTTCCTTTTACTTTATAATGCAAGACTGTCTAAGATGATATTCATAAATAAAGATCCCTTTTGTCTGTATGTTATATAGATTTTTTATAAATAGAAAAGGCAAGGATATCAATAATTAACTTACCAAATCACATAAGTAATGTAAATTTAAGGCTTGATAGTAAAATTTTAAGAACTTTACAAGAAATATATTTGACAATGTGATTTTTTATGAAATTATCTAAACGTGTTCTGTTTATGACCATAACTATAATCATTAAGTACCCAAAATTATTTTAAACTTTGATCGATAAACCGAAAGCTCCATAAATGAGTTCCATGAGAATTGAACTGAACAAACCTAAAGAAAGTTTTCAAGATGGAATCAGGTCAGTTTGAAGTTTAAAAAAACATATTGATTAACGCAAAACCCAGTTTATTTTTAAAACTAACACATTTGAAAAGGGTTTGAGATTTTCGTTTGTTTAGCAATATGTCTGTTTGTCTGTCTAGTCGCCTGGACAACACCTAGTTCGCGAAAATATACTCGAATCACTATGTAATTAATATATATTGCAATTTTGTACAGAATGATCACTTTGGAGAATGAAGTGTGTAGATTTTATATTTCGTTTACAGGGGGACTCAGAAAAACTTTGTTACATTATAGTCTTATATTAACATTTGGAAATTTTTCCAGAGAGAAACATTTGCCTTGCATACTATATTTCAAATGAAAATCAAATTTCAAATTAATAGGTTGGTCTTTGCGCCTTTTAAGCAATTAATTTGAAATTTGATTTTTATTTGAAATATTGTATGCCAAGCGAGGGTTTCTCTCTGGAAAAATTTCAAAATATTAATATGGACTCAATCGATGCTGGAGTCTGTATTTGCCCTGTGTCGGTGGCTCACGGAAAAATATTCCATCTTGTGCTGTGCACAAGACCTGCCTTGCCAACCTGTAATAGCCAGAATTTCCAGGCTGGGTATCCCTCCATGTGGTTTAGTCGGTAGAACGTCAGTGTGCTAGACTGATGGCCCGAATTCGAGTCCCGTCATGGAATCTTTTTCACTAGGTTTGCCTTTGATGATGTTACTGTGCTTTAAACATAATACAATTTATATGTGTCACTGATATGGGAAGCAACATGTTGTAAATTGAGTATAGAGTTAGTAACATTTATCTAGTTCGTTTCTGTTATGCACAAAAAATTCCATTACATCGTGTTGTCTAGGAAATAATCGTCTTCAGTGTAATTTAACGATGCCACACTATTTCAAACACGATGAAATTGTTGTATTTTTTTAAGGTACTAGAGAGATCTGCACCCTACGAGCTATACTCGCCAACTCAGTTCATACAGCGCAAACACTAAAAGCACGCTAATTTAATCGGCTTAAAAATATTTCGGAAGAATGAACTATAGGGTAATTCCGGGATTTATGCCGCACATTTTTTTGAAGTTGTGTATAAAGTCCCATGGTGGACATAACAAAAAATAACCATGATGTGCTATTTAATGTTAAATATACAACGCGTGTACTGCGATAAAAAAAAATTCAAAACAAATTATTAATATTTTTTAACAATTTTTTTTCTAAAATATTACACTGCGGCGCGTCACCCGTACATTCAGGCTGATACGCCGCATTTGTGCGGTAGTTATGCCGTGCTTGTAATAAGAACAGAATGAAATTATAAATAAAAATATTAAAAAATATTCATATCTGGACTATAATTAACAATGTAATAACAAAATGAAACTAAATGAGTACAATGAAACGTTTAGTAGATTCAAATTAATAATTGTTGCCTACTTTCACTATTAAAATTATCGACTTATATTTTTTTTTCATCAAATTTTAATTGTTATTTCAGCAACAACGTAACATCAGTGTATTAGAAAGTGAAAAAAGGTAATATTGTGTTTACATAATTTATTTGTTAACCCAATCGGAACCGGTGGCTTTTACACAAATTTTGTTCGGTTGGTACCACTTTTTAAAAAGAAGCTACCTTTACTTAAATAATTATAAAAATGTTCTAATTAAACAAAGCAAATATTACTTTTCTTTTTTACTGGTGACAGAAATAAATATTGTAAGCTCTTTATGAAGGTGCTTATATGCACCTATGGTCCCGAATGGGTTAAGAGACCAGTTTTTTCGACTACAATCGAAGGAAAAAGTGTCAAAAAAGTACATTCTTTACGTAACTACATTTAAACACATGATGCAACGAAGCCAATTACACATCCTCTTTTTTGCAGCAGTTTTCTAAACATTCCTTGCAAAGAGCGTCTGCTTTACGCGTAATCCAATTTTTCATTATTATCATATTGACTTGCATCTTTTTGGACCGTCTTACTTTTTATTTTCCCCTTTTACTTCTTTGGTTTTAGTAAACTTGATAACATGCCTAACATGGTTAGTCTGTGCAAAAAGAAAAGGAAAAGTTAATAATACTTAATCATCCCGTACAAAAGAAACTGCGGCATGTATACCGGAATAGAAATGCGGCATGTATCACATTTTGCATGGTGCAGACGTCGGCCATCACAGTTAATTGCCATCGCTAAGGTGAATGGCGCAACCATACACACAGTACTCTATACAAACGCTAAACTTAGTTTTGACTTCGAAATCATGCATGCATTTACTAATTAGTGTATGAAAAGTATTTAAACATAACGTGCTTAAAAGTTTGGACAGTGAAATCATGCACTTATGTCAAATTAAGGATTGTACTTCTACAAGTGAACATCGAAATGGGATTCACGCTATACACTGGTTAAAATAATCTCATTGCGCACCTATACTGTGCGTTTGACGACCATCTATCGATAATTACAAGCAATACAAGGGGTGCGGCATCTATAACGTATGCGGCGACTCTCACGGAGTTACCCTAATAATAATAATAATAAAAGACACAGAGGCGATCTTCCTGTTAACGGGTTGTTTTCGTCTTTGAATATATTAGATAAGTGAAACATGTGAAAATGAGCTAATATAAAATTAATTAAGTAAACAGAGCCTCTGCCTCCCGGTATTTTTTAACAACTCTATAAGAAAGTCTTTTTTTTTTTTAAATAAGACATTTTAAATTTATTGTTTTAAATCTGACGTAATTTAAACCAAAGTTTTCTTTCTATTTTTAATATTCGTGTGAAAATAGTTTTGTTGTTAGAAAGGAAATATTATTTGCGCTGTCTTAGAATTCTCAACAATGGTTTAAAAAGATTATCTCAAAATATGAAATAAATGTCTCATGCAAATACATTTTTAAATTTAAACTATTCAGCAATATTATGGTTTGGCAATTTTAAATATGATGTAGTTTCCTCCATTTACGACTGAAACGTACGCAAATGAAAGACTTTATTATTTTACAATAATTTTTCTCTTTTAAAATTCACTTGAAAATATAGTTTTTATGACATAATTATCAAATTTTTCCTGCTTTTAATATGTAATCATTTAATTGTCATATGAACGTTTTTTTTTCTGTTTATAATAGTCTCATGTATATAAATTTTTAATTTGAAGAAAATATTATTATTGTTGCTTGCTGTTTTTAAATTTGGCAACAATTTAAAATAATACACTTTATTAAAAGTTGTAAAAAATATCTCTCGAAATGTTGAAAATTTGAGTTTAAAATAAAAATAAAACCTCAAAAATGAGTCAAATTAAAAAAGTAAATGCAGTATGCACACCGGAACTTCAGATGTATAAAATGATCTAAAAATAATTAAAATCCTATGTATAGTTTTTGCTCCTATAAAACTTTTTTCCTGGAACGATTTTGACCAATTTTAACATTAAATATATCTTTAAATAATTCTTCGAGTTAAAACTGCCTACATCAGCGTGTTTATCAAACATTTTTCTATATTAGCACAGATTTTCATATTTTGGTATGCAATATTTTTCTTACTAATAACGAAGAAATACATCCGGTCACAAAAAAATTAAAAGAAAGCGGTGGTGACAGCGTTAGCTACTTTTTTTAGAATCGAGAGGTACTACAGAATTTTTTCTATAGATTATTAAATACGTAAAAATTTTCAGGGTTGACTAAAAGCGTATACTGCTGGATGTTGTTTTCCGTCTGTCGTGCGTATTTCTAATCTTCACAATTTGTGTTGTCTTTTACGACGCGTGTAGATCATATGTATTACCCCGCAAAAAAATTTGCACTCAGTACCGGCTATGGGCAGAAACATCTTGAAATGTATTTCTACTTCAATGTGTAATTTTTAAAATGTTTATTTTGATATCTCATTACATTTCATAAAAAAAAGAATATCCTGAGTAATATTTCAATAGTGTTGGATATTTTTTCCTAAACTATGCTCTGATGCACGATTTTACGTTCTTCGTAACTTTGCATACGATTTCCTCAAAATTGCGATTTTGCGATAATCGCATAATGTGATAATTTCATTTACAGGAAGATTATTTCTTATGTACAAATATGTATGACCATATGACCATATCTACAAAACTGACTTGCTAGTTTGTTATTTAATCTATGCAAATTTCATTTGTTGCATTGCGATTGTCCTTTTTAACGAGTATTACATGAAAAACACATTTTATTCGCAACACAACTAGTTTGTATCGTTTTCTTTACAAACCAGAAATGAAAGATTGTAGCTATGATCAATTTATAGATATATGTGGAAAATAGATTGTTCGTTTTAAAATGATTTTTTTTTTTTTTTTTTTTTTTGTTATGCGCGCAACCAGAAAAAACACAGATTTGTGAAAATTGTATGCGAGTTTAAAAACTAATTTGAGTCTGTGTTAACTTGCATATTTCCAATTTAAAATTAATATAAATCTATATTGAATATTTTTATGCGAAAACTTAGTTAAATTCAAAATATTGTAATATTTCTAATAGAAATAAAATCTTAAAAAATATAAGACTAAAGAGTCCACTTAAAGTAGTTTTATGCACACGTAGGTTAACAACGTTTATATGTCAAATAGCACTCATTACATTTCCAAACGTCTGCAGAACACTTATTAACGTTTTGGCCTGGTTACGTATTTTATTTGACTTTTTATAACACTAATCTCTTGGTTCTGAGATAAAAGTTATGAATATAGCTACACCTATAAATTTTGAGCTAATAGTTTATCCTTATAAATAAATAAATATATATATATATATATATATACATACACGCGTTCTCAATTCCTTTTATGTACCCTACTTGTATTAGTTTAATTTACATCATCCTATGCTTTTTAATGGATTAAATATTGAACATAGTCTCATTCAAATCATTAATTTTGTTACGGATGGCCCTAAATAATAAAAAAAAAGTCTGTAATAATTGTGTTTATATTTCACTATTTAACTTACCGCAACAGTATTACTTAAAATCTCGTTACTTAAATCGCAATAAAATTTTTCGCTCTTTATTTGGAAAAAGCCTTTTAAAGAAAATGTCTTTTTCAATTTTCCTGAGCAATTGTCGCTGTAGAAATTTAAGTACAAAGGAAAATTTACGCATTGTCAATAAATTTAGATCTATCTTGGGATGCATAAAGCCGTCTGGTAATTCAGGCTTTTAAGAAGTATTAGATTTAATGGGGTTTTATTAATTTATGTAACAGAAGCTACGGAAACGTGCTAAGCTTTAAGCCATTTTAAAAAATAAATATTTAAAGAAATTTGAATTGGCGATTTCCTGAGTTTGGCATTTCTGTATTATAATAAAGCTAACTTAAACTTTTAATTAAAAAACACCGGTGTTTGGTATTTTATGTAAAAACAATGTATGATGATGATATGTTATTAACAATAATGTTGTTAAATATTTAAATGTCTAAAACTTTTCAAAAGAAAAAAAATCACATTTATTACATTATTATAACATATTTATTACATAACTAGAAGGCACTCGTCGATATTCGACGACAAATAAATGAGAAACATTTTATTATATACTCTTAGATGAACTTATAGTAAACATACAACTTACATATACTGCTCAGTGATCGCGATTACTATCAGTACATACTTGCTACCATTTGACACACATACTATTAATACGAATTATCACTTAACTTTCAGCCGTACACTAACTCCAAAATGAATCACTATTTTAATTGTATTTACTATATTATTATTTCTAGAATTTTTATTTTTCGCAATATTGGAAAGTAATTTTGATTAATTTGTTTGGTAGTTTATTTCAAAAGAAGTTATATGTCATTATTATTATTTCTAGAACATTAATTTTTCGCATTATTGGAAAGTAATTTTGATTAATTTGTTCGGTAGTTTATTTCAAAAGAAATTATTTTGTCATTATTATTATTCGCCATCTAGGTTTATCTGTCTTACAATTTTACATTCGTCATTTGAAACAGGGCTGCCACAGGTGACTATTTTTATATTCTATTCGCACCACTATTCTAAGAAAAGAAATTTTGTAATATATTTCTCTTGCAGATGTTGTCAAAATGTGTGTGAAAATTTTTTGTTTTTAAAAAATGGTGCGAGATAAAATTAAAAATAGTCGGCTGTAGCAGTCCTGTTAAAGGAGCTGTAAATGACGATGAACTTGATGCTAGTTTATAGTAACTTACGCAAATAGTAAATTTATGCAAAACCTATGATATAATTAATTATTCGTATTTCAAATTTGTATTTTAGAGATATGACTTTTAAAAAAAATTTATTTTACAGATTGTTTTATTTTACAGAAAACGTGTGAAACAAACTTTACTTTTAAAAAAGGGGCTGGGGGTTCATTATTACTATTAAATTGATTTTTACACATTTTAAAAATTCAAACAATGTTTTATCGAATAAACTCTAATTATGAATATTATTATTATTATTTACGAAAAAGAAACTTTTCAGTACATTTTAACATAAATATTTGGTACTGATAAAAAGAAAAGGTAAAATACATTGGAAAATTCTTCAAATAGAAAATTTTAAATAAAGACATTCTCATTGCGCATTTAAGTTAAAAATCTATTGTGTACAAAAACAAATAAGCGGTAAAGAACCATCTGCTCAAATCGTCTGCGTGAAATATAACCATAGAAAAATAAATAAAGGAAGACGCAGGAAGCCGGGAAGTTACTCCACTGTTTATAACATCGCCATTTCTACAGCAGTTTTTTTAAGATTAGAGAATGACAGCCGCCATTTTAGGATACACGGATATTATTATAGAAACATAAACGTAAGTGTTATTTAATTTAAATCTTTTATTCCTAATGTGTTATGAGTTAAATAGTTTTATGTTATATTAATAAGAGACTGATCTGGAATTGTTTTCAGAAGCAAAATTTTCCTATTCGATAAGGTGAAGGAAAAAAAAATCTTAATCTGTCATCGCTTGAAAGAAAAAAAAGCTGCGCAGAGACTTATTTATGATTACATTCATAGGGATATTAATGAAAACATTAATTTTCAGTTACTTGAGATTGAAAATGTGTTGAGACAATGAGTTGGAGTTTGTTTTCGGTATCTTACTGTTTTCTGATTACTAACACTTATAGATTATATAGATGTTCGATTATTATGATATTACGAAATTGCTTCAGATTAGAAATTAGCATTATACTGGTAAAATATACTTTTGCATATTACAGTAGTGAAACTTTTGAAAGAGTTTTCTTTTAGTGGTACTAATATTTTAAGTTATTTTTTAAAATCTAAATCTTCATACCAATGTTTTCAGATTTAACATTTGTCAAAATTATAAAAGTAATAGGAATTCCTTATAACATATGGAAAGATTTTTGAGATATTGTTAAATCTAATAATGCATTTAATTCATCTATTGTAGTTTGTTGTTTTTTAATAGTACAACTATAAATACTAATTATTATTTTAAATGTTTTGCAAATTCGTATATTTATTTTTTTTAATTGTATGTAAGCATTTTTTTTCTATTTGTGATTTTAATCAAACATTTAATTATAGACATTTTGAATCGATTAATAAATTTTCTTCTATTATAAACTCATTTTCTACGTTTATGATACACGTAATTATTGGCATTAAAAAGTAGAATATGATATTTAAGCACTGAAATAAAGTGTTTTTCATGAATGATAGGAAGTTATAGATTAAACTGCTTTAGTATATATATTTTTTAAGTTCATATAATACAGGACACATAATACAGGACACAAAGTTGAAAAGTGCTTATTACTTCTGTTTGTCTCTCCGTTACTCGGATTGATTTGAAATTTTTGGATGTTATTGACTTTTTCCATAGCACGGTCCCTATTTGTAATGAAGTTTGTAGCATGTTTAGTTCATTTACAAGGACAGCCAGAAGTATTCCGTTACATTACGGCCTATGGAAAAAAATCGTTTCAAACGAATTTTTAAAGATTTTATAAACACTTTCAAAAAGAATAAAATTGATATGCATTTAGGAAGCGCGCTAAAATATGCATTCTGTTCATTATACGATGCAAAGAATAGTTATTATTCATTTACAGGGCTGAAAAAGGAATTCAAATACATAATGATTTAAGGGGTCTCAGGACTCTTAACGCTTTAAAATTTTCGAAATTTTAATTTTTTTAGATATTAAACTACTATCTTTTCTGAACATTTTGGTATAAATGTTTCCTTGAAATTCCCGTTAGAACTGAAGTTTTGGCTTTTAGAATTATACACGCTCAATAGCTGAAGCGGCGTTTCAGAAACTTTGAAGTCAATTTTCTACAAATGACGTTTTTGGGCATAACGCGCTCGATATCTCAAAAACTTCTGATTTGTTTTTCATGGAGTTTTCAAAACATATGTTTCATGTTAGTCTGTATAAACTGAACCTAAAACTTCCTTCTTATTGTTCAGAAATATATTCTTTATAGGTGATTATACTGTTGAAAATTTCTAAATTTTGCTTTAACTAAATATAACTTTGTATTAAAAATAGAAAAATGCTTTAAATACAAATTTATTTAGGTTCAAAGTAATAATTACAATGTGAAGCATAAGTAGGACCCAAAATTTTCTTTCTACTTGCAAAATTTATTTTGTAATCGTGCGCATAATCTGTTATGCCGATTTTCCGCTCGTTAAATATCTGACATTTTGGAGCCCACTGTATATTCTAATTCTGCATCTTGTAATTTTTCAAATACATGAAATGAAAGAACATAGTTATATCTTTCACCCCAGTGTAAAATTTTGTCTTAAAATCAATTACATTTTAAGATATTATTTGTTGAAAATGGTCTTTTTTTTTTTCGATTTTTCCAATTTTAAGAGTCCTGAGACCCCATAAGGGTGGAGGGAATTGTGTGCTGCGTACATTAGTTATGTTAATCTGTTTCATATATAATGAAATTGATATACGTCGTTGAAGTTTACATACTATAATATATTTCATGTATAATACGAATAATACGTATATAGCATTTACAGGGACACATTATATAAAGTATTTCAGATACTATATTGTATCCGAAGTACTGTACATTAGCAATGACGGCTGGAAATGCATTTTTAATTATGATATGCGCTTTTATGAATCACTATATTTATGCATAGTATATGGTGTATATAAATGCTATAATTCCTATACAGGGGTACACAAAAATATTCGTAAGTGTTACTGGGTATGGGCGTGTTAAAGGCCAACATAGTGAAAAAGATTCCATGCCGGGACTCGAACCGGGGCCGTCAGTATAGCGCAGTGACGTTCTACTGACTAAACCACATGGAACGACACCCAGCCTGTAAAATTTCTCACTATTACCTGTTGGCAAGGTTACAGACGCAGCACAAGATGAAATATTTATCGTGAGCCTCCGATATGGGGTAAACACGAAACTTAATTAAATCCAGCATCGATTGAAACTATAATAATACTTGGAATTTTTTCCAGGGAGAAACATTCGCCTTGCATACAATATTTCAAATTAAAATTATCCTTTAAGCAATTAATTTTAAATTTGATTTTCATCATAAGTTAAATCGTCACTAAAGGGTTCCACAAATTATTTCTTCTTACGTTTGAGAAAATTAGCTGAATTGTTAAAAATAAGTAATGGAGCAATTTCCTCCCGGTACAAGTCGGAAAGACATTTTATAATGGATGTAATCTAAAATAATATTTAACTTTAGGCCAGTAAGTGAAACGACATATATCAGTATCATAGTATGATATCAGTAGGGTAAAAATACCACTCCACCGGCAAGCCGCGAAGTGGCTACCCCTTGGCTGACGACATAGTCTGTGAGGAATTTATAAAAAAGCGAGAAGATAGACGGAATGGTCACCGTGCACCCAACGGAACTTTCGTCCCACGGACTGGCCATATGAAGCTGCCATGCCCAACCACTGTCCTGAAAGGCCATGCGCGGCCCATTGCACGTCACAAGGCCTGATCCCGAAACAATTCGACTATTATCATGTATGCATACTGTCATATATAACTAGTTACTCTGTAAAAAAAATATAAAAATTATTTACACTGTAAAAAAAAATCTGTAGTTCTACAGATGTAAAAATACATGCTTACTAAACTTTCACCTGTAACTGTACGAAAAAAGCTGCAAATCTACAAAACTAGTTTTTGTAAAGCTACAAAAATCTGTAACTTTACAAATGAATCTGCTAAAATTTCAGTAATCTTACTAAACTTTTATTTGTAACCCTGGCTGCAGTTACATGAAAAGTTCTCGGAATCCCAGTTTCCAAAAAAATTCTTAGTAACCTTACAGATTTTTTGATTTTCGGCGCAAAAGTGTGTCTGTTACATGAAATTTTGTTGTTGACGTTACATGAAAAGTTCTAGGAATCCCAGTTTCCTAGAAAAACTTTAGTAACTTCACAGATTTTTTTTTACAGTGTACTTAATTTATTTTTTTAGTTTTTAAAATTCTTAAATATGAACAGAATTCATGTAACTGAAATTCTTCGTAATATTCTGTGTAGCATATTTAAGAAGTATTTATTTTCCACAATGAAAGGGTTGCTTGCTCTTAAAAGGATAATTTGAATAAAAACTGAAAGGGCAACTAATGACGCACTGTTGTCAGATTGGCACCTTTTTTGTATCCAGATTGTTGATTGTCATCGCTTTTTTGAAAAAGACATATTCGACCTATTTAAAAATAGATTAAAAGTTTTGAAAAATAACGCGAATTGTACTATTTTAAAAAAGTGGTGATAGTGAAATAACCTGAAATAAAAAAAAACCCCAATCTAGCAACACTGTAATGACATGTTTGTGAAATATTTTTATTTAACCCTTAAGTGCCTGATTTTTCAAAAATCAATTTAAAATATTTCGGCTTTGATTTCTTAAATAATTCCTGAAAAAAAAATACCTAAAAAATCACTTTTTGTTTTAAGTTTTGTTTACGTCTAAAAACAATTTGGTGCCAATCGGCAACACTGGACTTTAATTGAAAAAAAAATTCCTTAGTAAAATGATATAATGTTAAACGCTTATGAATTTTAAGAGCTATGGTAAGGAATAAATTTTACTTTGTCACTCTCGATCAAAATAGTGTATTTCGCAAGCTTCTAAACAAAACAAAAATCACATGTAGCAACAATAGAAAAAATAAATATATATTTATTCTTAAACAGAATTAGTGCTGCCATCTACATGCTGAAAATTTCTTTAGTAATATTTTCAGTATGTATTTTATTGGCAACATTAGGCATTCAATCTTCAATATTATTCTAATAGTATTTTAGAAGACTAAGTTGGGTTGAATGATGCCGAATAGCAACATACGGCATTTAATTGTTAAAGTAAAAAATAAAATGCAATAAACTAATTTTTTATTGAATCATTCATAAAAAGTGACTTCCACTGATATTTTGAAATTTAAAACATACATCTAAAAATCTTATATTTGTGTATAAATTTTAATATTATGTTAAGAAATTTGGAAAATAAGATGGAAACGAAGTTAAGGATCAAAATTACAGAAATGCAAACTTCTTGAAATCATAAATTTCAATGAAATTTCTCTAACTTCATTCGAGGACAAATGTCCTATCGAAAAATCAAATTTAAATGCTTGAAAATAATTTTAAGTTCGATGCAAAGTGCTTTAGGAACTTTCTAATATAATTCTCAAATGCATTCCATGACGATTTGAGGAATTTTCAAAATAACACTCCTTTTGAAAGAGATAATATATGAGGCATCAGTTCTTAAATCTGCATTACACAATATTTTATTTTTATTAAAGATATTTTTATAATGTTTAATACTTTTGAGAAAAATATTTAAAGAATGCGCGAATTGTTTGATATATTTTCATACATCGTTATTTTTTCTAAATATTACCAATAAAAATATTATTAATTTATCGAAAATAAAAGCGCATTTTTATAAAGAATTAAAATTATATTTAAACATTCATAAACATAGAACGTTATCTTTAAGTGCAGCGTGTTCATAAAAGAACTCTGGGGTTTTTAAAAATCATATTGAGTTAACAAATTGAATAAGGTCAAGTAAATAATTTTGAAGAAATCAGTAGCTCATAAAATTTATCCACACCAGTTTAAGTTTTGTTTCAATACTAGGTAGCGCTGCCAGTCATTGGCGTTGAAGTAACGTAGCAGACGCTCATGCCATCATTCTATTCAGCTAATGCAGTGCAATGGCGACGCCTCAATAAAACGCTCAGTGTATTATCTGGCTTGTAGAAACTGGTTCTGTTACGATTATATAGCGGAACTTTGGGCACGAGTATGCTGGTAATGCGCCTATGGACAAATAGATTCGTTAGTGGTCACGTGCGTTTAAAGAACCGGGAAATGGACTCCATTAGTTTTTTTTTTTTTTTTCTAGGGACATGTCAAGACTATTGACGCGAAGAAAATTCAAGATGTAAACCATCTCAGGCAAAAGATAATAAATGGTGTGGCAACTCCAGACATATTGGTTTCATCATGACAAGAGGTTGAATAGCGTTTGGATGCATGCTGTGCCATAAACTGGGCATACATTGAAATCTACTAAATGGTAAAAACTTGATAAATTTACCTTTAACCCTCTCGCTGCGTAATTGTTTTATCAAAACCCCTTAGCGATGAGCGTCTTTTAAGAATTTTTATTCTTTTGTCACCGGTTTTTCAAAACAAAAATTTTTGTCTAATTTAATCAAGAGAATGCTCCGATCAAATAAGGCAAAATTTACAAAAAAAAATATTGGTGGAAATAATCAAGGAGGGTTAATTAGACGGAAAATACATGCCCGGGGAAATCTCGGGTTGCGCAGCGAGAGGGTTACGTACATATGTATAACATTAACCTAATTGCATGATTGAATAAAAGAATTTTGCTTAAAAACCACGAAGTTCTTTTATGGATACCCTGTATTTATATTAAAATTAAATTCTGTAATGAGAAATATTCTTTTATAAAAAACAAATCAAAGAGCTTCATTTTATAATTATTTAAGAACTATTAATTACTTATAGCCCTTGTACATGATCATTTCTGTGTGTATAATTAAATTAATTATTTTGAAACGAACAAAAAAGATATTCTTGAATTATTAATCAATTTTTAAAACGTGCAAGTGCTACAAAACATGCGTTGGTGAAATGTATTCACTGTTTAAAATATATATTATCAAGAACTTCTTTTTCAAAAATATGTTCTTGTAAATGTATTTTCAGGCATTGTACAGAAGGCTTTCACTGAGAAAATTCTCTCTTTAAAAATCTCACTTACCTACAATATAAATAATAAATGAAATGGGAAATGCATTTTTAGTCTGGATGAAATGTTGTATAAATTCATTTGACGTATGATGATATCTATTTCATTCGTTCGTTTCCATGTCACACGCTTGAACCATAATTTTTTTAAATGCAAATGCACCTTGGAAATGTTTTTTTTTTTTTTTTTTTTTTTTTTACATTAGAGGTATGTAACAAAAAATGACATTCAGAATATTCTCAAAACGAACGTTTAAAATCATTTGTTAGAAAAGTATTTATGTATGAAAATGATTATATTATGAAAGTAACCTGTATTTTATCCTTGAATAAATTAACGGAACAACATGCGATTAATGGAGTGCATTCATGAATATGACATTGTTATTAGTGTCTCCTTTCCCCTTTCTAAGATAAATCGATTTCAAAATTTTTATTATTATTTATTATTTCATTACATAGAATTACTAAACTTAAAACAAAATTAAACGTAAAAATAAACTTAAAACTAAAATTTCGAGGGATACATAGCAATATCAGTACACAAACACTAATATTTTGCAAACTGTTTACAGCAAGCTACATCTTTTTTACGATTTTGTCAAATACTGATACAAAACAAATAGAAATTTATTCTTATATTATTATTTTTTCAGTTAATTAGATATATGTTCTTAATATAATATTCACCATGTATAGGTATACCACATATAGAGATACCAAGGATTTTGAATATTCTTCATCAATGGGGCATTCCCAAACTGCACACTAACGAGGAAAGCTCTTAAACCTTTCAGGAGCAAGGCTATTCTGCTCGAAAAATGTTGAAATGTTTGATTGACACCACAATTTACGAACAAATTATCTGAATATATTCAGAAGCTGCTCTTCACGTAGGGTAGACCGCGGCACGTTTACGCAGTGTACATTTTCCGAAATGAGTTATAACTGGAGTGCCACCAGTCATGGCAGATTGATGCTGCTCCTGAGCGGGTATTTTCACAAGTTTTTGAGCGTCGGTAGAGCTTCGGTCTAGCATTCGGAAAGGATAACGTGCTTTCTTGCAAGTTGAGTAAATTTTGTGTTGCACTTATTTAAACTTTTTGTGAACTCATAATACTTAGTTAGGGATAAACCAATATATGAACATCAGCAGAATTTTATCCTTTTTTGAGAACTGTATTTGTATGAACAAAAATGTTATTAATTTTCGTTGCACGTTAAAAATAAATCCAAAAATGCCGACGAGGCACGTTTACGCATTGGCATCGGGATACTTTTACGCACGTTCTTACTGCATAAACGTGAACAACTGAGGCCATTTGAAAAGGCAGGACCAAAAAGGGAAGAGAGGCCACCAAGAAAGGGAAGAAAAAGAGGAAGTCCGCAATCCTAACTGATATTCCGGCTAAAGAAGCCCTCAGACAAGAGCAGCTAGAAGCGAAAATGAAAAAAATGATGGCACAACAAAACAAAAAAAGGAAATTACGTAAAGTTACGTACAGTTACGTACAGTTTCTATGGAAGCAGAACAAGAAGACAGCAAAGGAAAAAGTATGAAACTAAAAACTGCAAAAGGGAAAAAGTTGGTACACTCTGGAAAAAAGAAAATATTGGATTAATCTGATGACGAAGATGAAAATTATGTGCATATTTATTGTTTGAAATCATACAACTAATCCAAAAAAGGACAAGACTGGGTTCAATGTCTTAGATGCAAAAGGTGGCTCCATGACAAGTGTGCAAAGGGAAATACTTTTTTGTAAAAACTGTAACATTGATGATGAAGAACTAAATAGTTTCTGTTTTTAATTAGCAATAAGCCCTATGTTTTCAGTTTAGCCTGTAAAATGTTCTTTAATTAATTCCCTTTAATTTTTTTTATTAAACAGTGTTTTAAGTTATAAATAAAACATTTGAATTTGATTAAATACAAATTCACTTACTCCTTGGTATCACTTATAATATGCGTAAACTTGACCCACTTGATGCGTAAACTTGCCCCGTTTCTGGGGCAAGTTTACGTAAAGGATTTGGACCCGATTTTATTTTATTATTATTATTTTTTATTTTCTTACGGTTAAAAACACAAATAGGGCAACTACTGAATACGCAAATTTTGACTTTATTAACTGCTTTATAAATCCACAATCTCAGAAATTTTCTAAGTTAAAACATAAAAATGAAAAAAAATCATTGAAAAAAAAAACCAGCGTAAAATTGCCCAGGTCTACCCTATATTATGAGATATAAATTGTACTAAAAATTCTTGGTGGCATTTGGTAGTTTTGAAATTAAATTTAAGCTGTCGCACCATGCAAACGGCACCCCTGCAATGGTTAACTATTCTTTCTTAAGACACTTATAGCATTATACGTGTCATTTGCGAATAATAAACGTACATACAAAAAATTATTAATCATGTAATATAATTTTTTTTTTTCGTTATAAAAATGAATAATTTAAACTATTGAACAAATAAAAGACAATGATCAAGAATGCAAACTTATTTATATTTCTCTGAATTTGAACTTTAGAGAATATAGTTTTTCTAGTTTAATGCAAAACTCTATGAAATAATAGAAATGTATTATTCAAAAATTTTATTTTTTTTCTCTTATATAAAATATCAGAGTGAATAACATATGTAAGTTCTGCAAGAGAGAGAAAAAATGAAGAGATGTAAATTATTTGCGAATTTTGTGGCAGTGCGAAACTTATTCGAGATCCTGCTTCGTTTGTTCTGACACCTTATTAAATTTCTTGTTTTTAACTGTCAAAAACAAAGTTATATGCTACAACAAATCTTAGAAGAAAATTTTCAGGAACATTACGAGTGCATTCGAATAAATTTAAACTCAAGATTCATGACTTATTTTATTTTGGAGCACACAACAAGGCTATAACAAAATAAATATAGACGTTAACGTTTTAGTAAAGTAATAATAAATGATATATCTTTGTAAGAAATAAAGTTTTAGGAAATATTTAATTTCATAATTGTATTTCTTATTTAAAAATCTCATAGCTCACAAAAAAAAATCGAAATTGAATTTTGAAGTTGAGTGGTAATGCTTGGCACAGAAAATCGTTCAAGTAAAATTATCTAAATCTACATTTCGTGTACGTAAAATATCTCTTTATTGCAGAAAACCCGAAAAGTTACCGAAAAGTAAACCCCGAACTTATAGGAGTATAATTGTTAAAGTTACACACACAGATATATATAAAAGGTCGTTCGCACTTTATTGAAACGATTTTGATAGTTACGTTTTATGTATAAATGTGTATTTTTGCGGCGATTTGCTTCTATATGATAGCCATTGTACTTGTCTATAGCTCTAGCTCGAATTTCCTATGAAAGTAAACTTATACTTAGTACTGTCATGTCAATTTTACTACATTATTCTTGGACCGCTTTGCAAAATCCTTTCTTAGATGCCGTTTTCGTAACGCTATCTTCAATAATCGTAAAGCGCACAAGCCCATTGGAGAAGCAACAGGTGATTTTACAGGTATTTCATTAAATAAGATACACTTTATTCGTATTTCTGCTTCTTTCTTGGCTAAATAGGCGGCGATTGATTTAGATTTGTGCCTAGAGCATTTGTCCATATGCCACTCAGTTTTATCAATTTTTCTTTCCATATAAGGCTGCAATTTCTTCTTCAAAAATTGGTTCCAAAATAGTCTACGTAAGTCTGAATAAGTATAATAGGGTAAATTAATTTTCGCTTTATTTGAGACTTTTTTTTTTTTTTAATTTGCCGCTGTAACAAAATCCTGCAACAATCATGAATCCCTTTTGGAAATTTTCTTTACACTGAAGAAGCCCTTTCATACGGGCATTCCCGTTATTTGAGCAATAGAAAATTAATCTTATTCCATTACAGTCACTTAAATATACCCATGTCTCATTGCGTGTTGCCACAAATTTCCATTTATCAGCAGCTAGGTGTTTTTTCAAATAATTTTCCACAATTTGTTTTTCTTTCAGCAATATGCTTTGGAAAAAGCATATGAAATTTTGACTTAAACATCGTTTTTAATTATTTTTTTTTTTTATGAATGATTATACTATGTTTGAATCGTCGTATTTTTATTTTTTTTTATTTTTGGATCAGATTCTTCATTTTCTTGATATTTATATGCATTCGAACAGTCTTAGAATGAGGTATCGTGGTTATGTTTTCAATTTTAATTTAACATTTTTTCTTTTGAAATTTTATATATTATAAATATTTTTACTATTTTCCAACTGATTTAATCCAAGAACACCCGTGTGATACGTTATCACAGCCGCCAGAATGTGATTCCAGTTAAAAAGTAAGGCGTGCCGCGGACATATAAAAGCTTTAAAATAATAAAAACGTCAATATGATCTAACTTTTCTGTTTATGCATATGTGCACATATGTCAATTTTTTTAACCAGGCTAGGACATTTGAAGCACTAATGTTTGAAAACTTTCGGAGTGCACTGGGAAACTTCCGGTGTTTACCAATTTATTAACTCACCTCGCTAGATGATTTTTGTTAAAGACACGTCAACGCTGGGAAAAGTCTGGTTTGTATAAGAGAAATGATTAAAACAATTTATTTTCTGGTAAGGCTCATTCTGAAAAGTTTAAGCTAAGACGTTCACGAGTGTTATCACCAGATAAACATTTTCTTGGATACAGAAAACTTCTCCTCAGAAACTTTCTTCATGAACGGACTCTTCCGGGAAAACGCCAATCACTTTTGATCTACAGAATCTCTCACCCTAGAGTAAGGAAATTTTTAGAAAATGTTTTTGACTAATCCGACGTCCGAAATAATAAAAAAAAACAAAGATCGTAAAACGCTGAAAAACAACAACAGTTTTTTTCAACAACAAAGTTTTTTTCAACTAACATCAAGGTGCTTTTACAATTTGTATTTTAAAGAAAATTGCTTCTGTTCTCTGTACAAATTTCTCTTTAAAGATTTGTAAAAACTATTTATGAGATAAACATACATTTATATTCATCGAATATCTGCTAGTGTAAGTGCACTTTATATATCACATTTACGATATTTTAAGGAGGATATTTTGATTAGCCTGCAATAAAGACAGATTGTTTTGTGTGAAGATATATTCCAATCATGCATGTTATTTATGGCATTTAAAAACAACACTGATGGCTAAACTTCGTAGGCATAAACAATTTACTTACATATTTAAGGATATTTTGATTGTCTAGCCCCAAAGTAAAATACAAGTTTACAATAAATGAATGACCAAATTTTAAAAAATATGTATTTTTAAAACTAGGACTTCCCTCAGAGGGATTAGTCGGGGTGATGTTACTGAGAACATAGATTTAATAAGTCGTGACAAGAATTGAAAATGAGATGTATTCTTTAATTGACAATACATGGCCTGTCTAAAAATGTATTCAACCTATGCCCGAAAAAAATATATATGTTACCTGTCGGGATTGGTACCCTTACCATTTTCGAGGTAGGCCCCTTGCGCCTACACATATTTAGCCCACCGTTCTTTCCACGGCAGAAAATACTTCTGGAAGCCTTTTTTTGGAATGGTGTTGAACACCGCCGTCGCATTCTACATATTTTATCTCTGCTGTCAAAACGGGATTCTTTTAACGGCGCCTTCAATTTCGGAAGCAAACAGAAGTCGCAAGGAGCCATGTCTCAAGAGTATGGAATTTGGAGAATGACTGGAATTCCATATTTTGCTAAGAAAGTCTTAATCAGTTGCGGTGAATGGACTGACAATTGATGAATCTTACGAATTATTTTGCTTTCAGGATCACCAAGTTTTACAAAATTGGATGCAGTACCTTTGTTCAACCCGTTCAGCCATTTTGAGAAAAATAAAAATCCGACGCACACGTATGACAGCACCTCACTCGGCGGAAGCAAGAAACGACTGGCTCACTGTATTCGTGGAAAAAATTGAGGCATGCGTATTAAGCTGTCTCTTTCCAATGTGCACAGTGTCGCCGCCTTAAAATCCATATTGCGAATGGAAAAAATAGAAGTCTGATACTTATCAAACAGACCTGTCACAAATTCAAATGATGAAAGTGAGCAAATTGAATGGTAGAATTACAAAATATAATAAATGAAATATATACTGTATACACTATATATATAATATACACTGTTAAAAATGGCAAAGAAAACCTGCTAGACAGCCGTCCATGGGCGTAAAATGGAAAGCGTGCAATAGATTAAAATTAATAGAGAAAACAAAACACTAACTATTTTTTATCGGAATTTTTATTCTTTGAAATGATGTCAAAAACATAAACAGACGTTCCTCACCAATTTGACTACCTCTAAATGACAAAAAAATGATGTTTAACGAGAATGAAGGACTTTTATATCGTGTGTGGCCCACTCGAATAGTAAATACTCTTGAATATAGGTTTTCCATGTATGCGATGAGGTTGTCGATAAGAATTTAGGGAATTGTCTCTTAAAAAAGTGATATATCAAGGTCCCGAACACGTCAACAAAAGCATGCAATGCGTTGTTCGCTTGTGTTACACATATGATCGATCGGAATTAAATGATGAGTGCATGCTGGTCACTACATACACAGTATTGTTTTGTTTTCAAAAATATTCGTGACAATGTAAGCTGTGTTACGAGTTAGCATGCATTAAATAAAACAAATCGGCATTGACTGCAGCTTACGTTATGACATCAGATCAGGAATATCTCGTCTGCATAACCTTTCAGCTGTGAAAATGTCACTTCGAGTAATTTACATTTCCGTATATATTTTTTCAACAAATCATGCAAGCTAAAATGCGTCTATATTATCCCGGTTAAAAAAAATTACCCGAATAAGTTACTATATAAAGAATCGTCTAGTGACAATTGAGAAAAGGACCTTATAATAAAATCTTTAGATTAGTGAAGCTGAAAAAAAAATCAAATTTAAACAAACACTCTACTCTATTAGGGCCTTAGCGAGAGAGCGAAAAGCCTACAGAAGTAACATTTTGACAAGTACTTTCGTGCAAACTATTTGCTGTTTCATAGTGAAATTTTTTCAATATTTACACAATTTATTCAATGCTAGATGAGTAGCTACCCATTTTGTTGCATTTAAATTGCATTTTATTTTGGGGAGGGGATGTAGTATTATCAAATATTTAAAGTTTTTATGCCTAACAATGTAAATGAATTGTAATTTATAACGTTTGCCGTTCATTTAAACTTCTTAAATTTAGTATTTTTTGGAAGCAATTCTTAGAGAACATTTACATATTAAAAGTATCCCGTCAAAAACTTCAATCTGATAAAAAGTTTTTAGGTCAGCAGTAACATAGAAAATAAAAAAGAAAAGTGCCCAGCTAAACTGATGGCATTGAGCTCAATGGCTATTCACACTAATTGTATATTATACTCTTATTTTAAAGAATAATGCCCTCAAAAAATAAGTGAAGGGGAATTAGCCGCCGTTTCCCCCTTTATACTTAACCAGTGAACCTCCAAATCAAATCAGGGAAGCTCCTTATCATAATAAACCAGTACACCAAATTTGGAGCAAATCGAATAATCCTGCAAAAAAACCATTTATCTAAATTAAGGGGGTGGACTAGCCCCCCTTTATCCTTAACCATTTAATCCCCAAAACGAATCAGGGAAGCTCCTTAACATAATAAACCGGTATACCAAATTTGGAGCAAAGCGAATAATTCTGCATGAAAAACCCGCTTATATAAATTAAGGGAGTCCGACTAGCCCACCTTCCCCCTTTATCCTTAACCAATGAACCCCCAAAACTAATCAGGGAAGTTCCTTAACATAATAAACCGGTATACCAACTTCGGAGCAAATTGAATCATTCTGCATGAAAAACGCATTTATCTAAATTAAGAGTAGCAGGCTAACCTCCCTTTTCCCCCTTTATCCTTAACCAGTGAACCCCCAAAACTAATCAGGGAAGTTCCTTAACATAATAAACCGGTATACCAAATTCGGAGCGAATCGAATGATTCTGCATGAAAAACCCATTTATCTGAATTAAGGGGTTCGACTAACCCCGTTTTCCCCCCTTTATCTTGAACCAATGAACTCCCAAAACTAATCAGGAAAGCGCCTTATCACAATGAACCTAGAAATAAATTTTGAAGCAAATCGGATGTTTCTAGCAAGAGTTATCTCGTTACGTACATACATACATACATACGTACAGTGGACTAACCCCCCTTTTCCCCCTTTATACTTAACCAATGAATCCCCAAAACTAATCAGGGAAGTTTCTTAACATAATAAACCGGTATACCAAATTCGGAGCAAATCGAATGATTCTGCATGAAAAACCCATTTATCTGAAATAAAAGGGGTGGACTAACCATCCTTTTCCCCCTTTATCCTTGACCAATGAACCCCCAAAACTAATCAGGGAAGTTCCTTAACATAATAAACCGGTATACCAACTTCGGAGCAAATTGAATCATTCTGCATGAAAAACGCATTTATCTAAATTAAGAGTAGCAGGCTAACCTCCCTTTTCCCCCTTTATCCTTAACCAGTGAACCCCCAAAACTAATCAGGGAAGTTCCTTAACATAATAAACCGGTATACCAAATTCGGAGCGAATCGAATGATTCTGCATGAGAAACCCATTTATCTGAATTAAGGGGTTCGACTAACCCCGTTTTCCCCCCTTTATCTTGAACCAATGAACTCCCAAAACTAATCAGGAAAGCGCCTTATCACAATGAACCTAGAAATAAATTTTGAAGCAAATCGGATGTTTCTAGCAAGAGTTATCTCGTTACGTACATACATACATACATACGTACAGTGGACTAACCCCCCTTTTCCCCCTTTATACTTAACCAATGAATCCCCAAAACTAATCAGGGAAGTTCCTTAACATAATAAACCGGTATACCAAATTCGGAGCAAATCGAATGATTCTGCATGAAAAACCCATTTATCTGAATTAAGGGGTTGGACTAACCCCGTTTTCCCCCCCTTTATCCTTAACCAATAACCTCCCGAAACTAATCAGGGAGGCGCCTTATCACAATGAACCTAGAAAAAAATTTTGAAGCAAATCGGATGTTTCTATCAAGAGTTATCGCGTTACGTACATAAATACATACATACATACGTACAGTGGACTAACCCCCTTTCCCCCCTTTATCCTTAACCAATGAACCCCCAAAACTAATCAGGGAAGTTCCTTAAATTAATAAACCGGTATACCAAATTCGGAGCAAATCGAATGATTCTGCATGAAAAACCCACTTATCTGAATTAAGGGGTTCGACTAACCCCGTTTTTCTCCCTTTATCTTTAACCAATGAACTCCCAAAACTAATCAGGAAAGCGCCTTATCACAATGAACCTAGAAAAAAATTTTGAAGCAAATCGGATGTTTCTAGCAAGAGTTATCTCGTTACGTACATACATACATACATACGTACAGTGGACTAAACCCCCTTTTCCCCCTTTATCCTTAACCAATGAATCCCCAAAACTAATCAGGGAAGTTCCTTAACATAATAAACCGGTATACCAAATTCGGAGCAAATCGAATGATTCTGCATGAAAAACCCATTTATCTAAATTAAGGGGTTGGACTAACCCCGTTTTCCCCCTTTATCCTTAACCAATGAACTCCCAAAACTAATCAGGGAAGCGCCTTATCACAATGAACCTAGAAAAAATTTTTGAAGCAAATCGGATGTTTCTATCAAGAGTTATCGCGTTACGTACATACATACATACATACATACGTACAGTGGACTAACCCCCTTTTCCCCCTTTATCCTTAACCAATGAACCCCCCAAAACTAATCAGGGATGTTCCTTAAATTAATAAACCGGTATACCAAATTCGGAGCAAATCGAATGATTCTGCATGAAAAACACATTTATCTGAAGTAAGGGGGTGGACTAACCCCGTTTTTCCCCCCTTTATCCTTAACCAATGAACTCCCAAAACTAATCAGGGAAGCGCCTTATCACAATGAACCTAGAAAAAATTTTTGAAGCAAATCGGATGTTTCTATCAAGAGTTATCGCGTTACGTACATACATACATACATACATACGTACAGTGGACTAACCCCCTTTTTCCCCTTTATCCTTAACCAATGAACCCCCAAAACTAATCAGGGAAGTTCCTTAACATGATAAACCGGTATACGAAATTCGGAGCAAATCGAATGATTCTGCATGAAAAACCCATTTATTTGAATTAAGGGGTGGAGTAACCCCCCTTTTCCCCCTTTATCCTTAACCCATGAACCCCCAAAACTAATCAGGGAAGTTCCTTAACATAATAAACTGGTATACGAAATTCGGAGCAAATCGAATGATTCTGCATGAAAATCCCATTTATCTGAATTAAGGGGTTGGACTAACCCCGTTTTTCCCCCTTTATCCTTAACCAATGAACTCCCAAAACTAATCAGGGAAGCGCCTTATCACAATGAACCTAGAAAAATTTTTTGAAGCAAAGAGGATGTTTCTATCAAGAGTTATCGCGTTACGTACATACATACATACATACATATATACGTACAGTGGACTAACCCCCCTTTTCCTCCTTTATCCTTAACCAATGAACCCCCAAAACTAATCAGGGAAGTTCCTTAACATAATAAACCGGTATACCCAATTCGGAGCAAATTGAAATATTCTGCATGAAAAACCCATTTATTTGAATTAAGGGGGGTGGACTAACCCCTCTTTTCCCCATTTATCCTTAACCAATGAACCCCCTAAACTAATCAGGGAAGTTCCTTAACATAATAAACCGGTATACCAAATTCGGAGCAAATCGAATGATTCTGCATGAAAAACCCATTTATCTGAATTAAGGGGTTGGACTAACCCCGTTTTTCCCCCTTTATCCTTAACCAATGAACTCCCAAAACTAATCAGGGAAGCGCCTTATCACAGTGAACCTAGAAAAATTTTTTGAAGCAAATCGGATGTTTCTATCAAGAGTTATCGCGTTACGTACATACATACATACATACATACATACATACATACATACATACGTACAGTGGACTAACCCCCCTTCTCCCCCTTTATCCTTAACCAATGAACCCCCAAAACTAATCAGGGAAGTTCCTTAACATAATAAACCGGTATACCCAATTCGGAGCAAATTGAAATATTCTGCATGAAAAACCCATTTATTTGAATTAAGGGGGTGGACTAACACCCCTTTTCCCCATTTATCCTTAACCAATGAACCCCCTAAACTAATCAGGGAAATTCCTTAACATAATAAACCGGTATACCAAATTCGGAGCAAATCGAATGATTCTGCATGAAAAACCCATTTATCTGAATTAAGGGGTTGGACTAACCCCGTTTTTCCCCCTTTATCCTTAACCAATGAACTCCCAAAACTAATCAGGGAAGCGCCTTATCACAATGAACCTAGGAAAAAATTTTGAAGCAAATCGGATGTTTCTATCAAGAGTTATCGCGTTACGTACGTACATACATACATACATACATACGTACGTACGTAAGTACGTACATACATACAGAACGGGCGGGCACATTAGCTCTCAGGCTTTGATAGCCTGTGAGCTAAAAAAGAAAGTGTTTTGTCCCTGCGACATTTTTCATATAGAAATTTTTAGAATTTGTTTTATTGCGAGTTTTTACGTCTTAAAAGACATTCATGCAATTCTTTATCTTTATATTTCTAATAATTCCATATGCTTCGTTATTTAGATCATCTTTAGAACTTTTTCCGCTTTATTTAGTCTTCTTAATTTCGAAATTTTTATATTTTGTTCTAATGCGTATTGCAGTTTGAATTCGTTCTATAACGAGCAGTTAGATCTTACACTGGTCATCAAAATTAAAGGATAATGAGAAAAAATATGCCCACTAAGTTAATGTTGCAACCAATGCCCAATGCTGCAATTATTTATGTTAATTAAATACTATTGAACTTAAAATATCACTTCCGCGCATAATTTAGCGTCAGAAATATGCAAATTAGATGATTGACAATATGGTGCGCAATGGACATATGGTGAAATTCAGGTCTTTAATGTTGTTTAAATTGAAAGTGGTGTTTGAATGTGATCAGTATTTATTAGTTATGGCTCAAAGGCATCATTTAAGTTAAGGTCAAAAGGGGCGAATAATTCGTAGAATCGAGGAAGGTCAAACACATATGTAAGTCTTCCAAGATTAGAATATCCCTCAAAGTGGCGTATCAAGAGCCTCGAGCCGCTCTTTAAGCACTGGATTCGTTGATAGACAGCCTGGTGATGGGAGACCAACAGCAACAACTGCATCTGAAGACCTTTTTTGTCATTGTCGGCTTGAATACACCACGAAGTGACTACAAGAGATTTGGTTTAAGACCTTCAGGCTGCCACAGGAGCTCGAATTAGCCATTTACTGCTGCACGAAGGCTTAACAAGAGTGAACTGTATGGGAGAAGACCAATAGTTTGTGCCCCACTCACTCCAGCTTCCAAAGGGGACCGTTTCATCTGTTCCCGTCGTCATTTTCAAGGGAGCCAAGATGACTGGGCTCGAACGGGATATTTTACGGACAAGGGAAGGGTATCTTGCGTCTTACTTCATCTCTTCAGATCAAAACACATCTAGAATCAGCATTCAGACTATACCTGGACTCGTCAGTAAACAATTCTCGAGCCCAGTTATCTTGGGTTCCTTGAAAATGACGACGGGAACAGTTGAAACGGGCCCCTTTGGAAGCTGGAGTGAGTGGGGCACAAACTATTGGTCTTCTCGCATACAGTTCCCTCTTGTTAAGCCTTCGTACAGCAGTAAACGGCTAATTCGAGCTCATGTGGCAGCCTCAATGTCTTAAACCAGATCTCTTGCAGTCGTTTCGTGGTTTCTTCGAACCAACAATGACAAAAGAAAAAGGTCTTCGGATGCAGTTGTTACTTTTGGTCTCCCTTGACCAGACTGTCTATCAACGGATCCGGTGCTTAAAAGCGGCTCGAGGCTCTTGATACGCCACTTTAAAGGATATTCTAATCTTGGACGACCTCCATTTGTGTTTGCCCTTCCTCGATTCTACCAATTATTCGCCACCTTTGACCTTAACTTAAATTATGCCTTTGAGCAATAACTAATAAATACTGATCACATTCAGACACCACATTCAATTTAAACAACACTACAGACCACAATTCCAACATACGTCCATTGCGCACCACATTGTCAGTCATCTAATTCGCATATTTCTGACGCTAAATTATGCGCGGAAGTGCAATTTTGAGTTCAACAGCATTTAATTAACATAAATAATTGCAGCTTTCGGCATTGGTTGCAACATTAACTTAGTAAGCATATTTTTTCTCATTATCCTTTAATTTTGATGACCAGTGTATGAGTTACTACGATGCCAAACTTTAAGTTTCTAGACCCAACAGTGTCACTGAAATTGCAGATTAGATCTTTTTTTATGGTACACCCTTTTAACCTTTTTTTTTTAACTGACGGGGCATTTACGTCTTAAAAGTAATAATCATGTGGAATTAAAAAAATTCTTTCTCTAACAATTCCAAATAAATCATGGTTTAGAAACTTTCTAGAACGTTTTACGTTTATTTCTAACTTTAAAATTCTAACCTTGTAGAAAGTGTTCGTAACGAGTATTTCTAGCCCAAACAATATGACAAAATTCACATTTTTAGAACTTTTCTGCTCCTGCACCCATGGAGGTTGTTGTACCGACATAAAATATAGTCGTTGTTGGAGCAGAGATGGTCACCGGAATTTTCAAAATATTATTTACTAAATTGGATAATTAGTTTCAGAAATTACACTCCACAAACACGCAAACATTACTGCTTTATAATATTAGCATACTAATGTAAATGCCCGTCCTAGGACGGTGGGTAAAAATTGTGTTTTTCAATTAAAATTTGAAAAACTGATAAAAAAATAATTGACAATATGGAAGCGTTTCGATGAGCAAAGTTCGGCTAGTTTATGTTCTAATAAACACACAATTAGCATTTACAATAATTCTGGGTAAACCAGGTTTTCCGGCTAATATACTATAACAAAATTAAGATTTCTTAATAAAACAAAAATTTAATAAATATGCAATAAAAGTGCGTAATTAAAACAGTCTGCTGCAAATATTGGAATAATACTATTTTTTTAATAACACTTTGAAATTGTATTTTATCGTTTACTCCCCCCCCCCCTGCCTCTCCCTTCCATTTTTTAAGTGTATATTGATTAATAAATTAGTATCTCGGGTTGAATCCCAACCGTCTTATCCCCTAAGCTGCTTTTTTTTTCTTTAAGTTTAAATTTACACACACCTGTATATAGAAAAGGAAAATATAAGTAATGTGTAATTTAAAAATAAGTTACAAAATGCCAGGATATTATTTCGGGGGGGGGGGGGGCGTCTAATCCCCTAAGCTTCTGTCCTCCTGATGCAGAGCTATAAATCAAAAATTATTAATTTTACTTTTCGTATAAATATTAATAATTTACTATTAAAATATGGAATATTTTTGGGGGTTTCGTAAGTTTAATTTAGATACACCTGTATATAGAAAAGGAAAATAAAAGTAATCTGTAATTTAAAAATAAGTTACAAAATAATAAGTCTAAAATATTTAAATTGATTACTTTTTTAAAAGAAAGTCTGTTTTATCAATTTTTTTCAGGGAAAAAAAAGATATTTTTAAAAATATCATTTCATTGTTTTCCGTGAATCACTTTATATGAGTAATAAATTAAAATTCCTTACATGTCACAAAGAAAATTTAATATGATTGCAACTTAATACTTGAAATAATATCAAGCGACACTTGGCGGTTTATTTTGGTTGTGAAATTCAATGTGGCTTCTGATTTGTTAGGAAGAAGTGTCTACCACTGCTCAATTATCACGACTTGTAACCTTGAGAAGTAATCGCGGGATTCTTGTTTCTTGTCAACCAATGGGAGGATCGAACCTTTCACCTTTGAGTCTCTTCCTTGGAGACTGGTAAGATTGATGGATTCGCTCTGGATGCGTTACACTGCTTTTTATTATACAGAGATACGTTGGTACAAGAACCGTTTAACTATTATTATATAAAAACATAAATAATTTACCCAATACGTGTTAGCAGATGTATTTTTTCAAAATCCATGCATAAACCTGTTTAATATTTCTTCAATTTTATTTTCATAGTCTTTTATATGATTTGGCAAAAACATCTCAATTTCTTAAACCCGAATTGGGTAAACATTTTTATAAAAGCGCCAAGGCCCATATAACAGCCAAGTATTGTGAAGGGTATTAGACATATGGTAATAAGGCACTTAGCCGGATACAGGAGATAAATTGCCAACTTTCGTAATGCATTCAAATAATTTGAAATACATAAATTAAATACATTAAAAAAACACGACATTGACTCATTTCTTTTAAAATACAAACAAATAAAAATAATAATAAGTAATAATAAGTCAAAACATTTTCTCCCAAAATCAAAGTATTGTTTCTAAATTACACAGGTGTAAAAAACTACTTTTGACGAAAAAATAATGCTCTTGTCTAAATTTTAACCTGGCTAAAAATAAAGTACCGTGATTATTTCAAATGTTATAGGATGCATTTGGTAAGGAACACAAGATAAAAGGAACAACGATTCAAGGAACAGAAGTAAGGAACACGAGATAAATACATGTGGTTTGCAACCAATTTCATATTTTAAAAAGCTTCGCTTATCGCCAAGTTAATTTCATTTCAATAACTTTTTTTTGGGTGGGGGGAGTTGCAAATATTTACATTAGAATTTAAACTTTTGTTTATATATCTGTTAATTGTATAATTAATTAGTACTTTGATGATCGAGCTTCACTCGAAACATATGTAAAATACTCGTGCCAACGTGGTGCGTATATGACATCTGTGCCCCAATGACAATATTGTTACTTTTATGTATGCCGAACACAAGTGATAAATAGCCAGAAAATTTTCCCATCCCATATTCATATTGCATTCATTTCATTTATATTGTTAACCTTCCAGTTCTTTGATTTAAATACATGATTTTAACTAATTTGGTGGTACATTTCAATAATACTTTTGGCGTTTTTTTAAAAAACTCGGTGCTGTTGGAGCTTATAAATTATATACAATATAAAAAACCTGATGAACGTTTATGCTTATTTTTACATATAAGTATAAACATTGTATTTATATATAATACTATTTTTTTATATACAAGTTACTTCTGTTTGTATGTGAAAATAGGTAAATGACATTTTTTTACACAATAAATTGCATAAATATTTACATAAATGGTTGGGCATATCAAACAGTGGATAGGTTATTAGAAAATATGCATGAAAAGTTTACTTCTCGCCCAAATTTATTTTCGCTACCTCTGCAATGCACCTATACTGAAAAAGTACCACTTTCATTTAAAATACAAAGACGAAGAAAAAAAAAGAAGAAGAAGAAATGATGCCATAATCACAATGTTTCATTTAATCATCAAATATTTTTTTTCTAATTTGCACACGCGAAGTATAAAATATGCTATTGGTGACTGAAAAATTATGTTACAGAGATTGTTCGAAAAAAATCAAACATTAAGTTTTTTTTAATCCCCTTAATAAGAAAAAAAAAATCAAGATTTATTTTCCTGTTTAAATAGGTTTATTATACTTTAATGTTAGTGAGTGCATATTTTCTTTGCTCCATGTGCTGTATTCCATGTGCTGGCTGCTAATGGTGAACCCACTATTTGAAGCAGAATTACAAATTATGAAACAAAGCGTGTAGAAAAGCGATATTAATGTTTTGTTACGTTCAATAATAATTTGTGTTAGATTTCATTTGAAAAATATTCTCAATATTTCTCCAACTTTGGTGTGTTTGTATCATTACAATATTACAAAAATATTAGGAAGAAACATTTCAAAATTTCATTGCTAAAATTTCCGACGTATGATTCGTACTTCGTCAATGTCGGCGTTTCATTGAAAATATTAGTAATGCTAAAACACTCAAGCACTGGCATTTTACTGCGAATCTAATGCTAATACGTAATCAAAATTTCATTATAAAAGTATTTGATAAGAGCAATAGTGGTGTTATATTAGATTATAAGTTACTCAATAATGAATTTAATAATGTATGTAATCATTTAAACCACTTGGAAAAAATAAACGCTTTAAGAAAGTATATAATTTAATTTAAATTTTCAGTTTTCTTTTTCAATTTTCACATAGAAAGATCATCTTTCATCTTACCTCCTTTATCTCCAAATTTGTAAATGAAGTAGTAAAAGTTTACGAGGAGTTTTAAGTGTTAGTCATTAAATTTAAGCATCTGTTAAAAATTTTAAAACTGGAAGGAAATTTTACTTTAAAAGTGAAAACTTGGTTGATGAATGTACTTTATAGATTAATTTGGAAAAAGAAAGAAAACATTGAGGAATGTATATGCTTCTGAAAGAAACTTTATTGATTGAAAATATTATTATTAACTGATATTTAAAAAAAGTTAGTATTCAAAGGATGAAACTAAACATATATATGTAAAACAAAATCTATGCAATGAGTTTTTTATGTACATTAAATGTTAATGTTTGAATATAACTTGAAAACTTGAAATTATACTTTACGTACTTTATCTAGGAAAAATTGTTTTTTGTCATTTACAGAAAATAGCTATAGGGCTATTATTCTCTGTATTAGTTTTGCACGATGAAGATGTACAACAAAACTTTCATCAAAATGAAAAGATTTAAAAAAGAAAAAAAATGAAGAATTTTTTCTTTTGCATAGAAATTATGTTTTTAATTATGTACTTAGAATAAACAGATTAAAATATATAAACTTGTAAATAGAAATCTTAAAACAACATGGTCCCGCAAATATTTTTATTTTGGCCAAACCAGAGTGCAAACCTAAACAACATTTTAAGTATTTATGCAATTAGTCGTTTTGAAGAAATAATGAACAGTTTAATGAATTAAAACTAATTAAGATAGATCTGTAATTTCTAATCTGTTAGTCATCTTATTTAGATCAGATTATATATATATATATTTTTTATTATTGCAAAAACACCACGGATCCATGCATTAATTTGGCCTTGAACATAATGTTTCAGGTCAGTTTTCCTTATTGTCAATGAATAGTAAATGAAAATTTTTGTCAGTTATTTTAAATTTTAACTGAAAACCATGATTACTACCCACCGTCCTAGTACAAGCATTTACGCTAGTTTAAATATAAAGTTTTAAAATATGTACCTGTCCCTACAACAACAGATGCTGTTGGAGAGCTACGCTCCCGAATATCTGCTCAAGATAAATCATGAACATTTTTTACCATTTTTTTTGTATATATACACTGACGGGAAAAAAAAATCCCAACACCAAGAAAGATTTGTGTTAGATAAACGAAATTTGGTAGGCGTGTTTATACATCTGAAAGATGACATCGATTGAAATTTCGCGCTTCGCGCATAAGTGTGGCGCTAGTGGCGCCACTCAGAACTTGCAGATCAGGCTTAATTTAAATGCATGCTGTAAAGTTCGTGGGCGTTATTTAGCTACGAAACGTGACGTATTGAGTTGATGTTAGCCAAGAATGCCTTTAACAAGACGAAGAAGCCACTGTCAACAGATCCCCGAGTTGGAACGAGGTCGCATAATCGGGCTACGAGAAGGTGGATTTTCTTTCTGCGGTATATCAGAAACACTTGGATGGAATGTATCCACTGTGCATGATTGTTGGAAACAGTGGTCAAGGGATGGTGCTGCATCAAGAAGACCGGGTTCCAGGCGGTCACGTACACTCCTGAGAGGGAAGATCGCCGTATTACTCGGCGTACGACTGTGGCGCATCGTACTGCGTCTGCGGCAGAAATTCGAGCTATAGTTGGTACCACAGTTACACAACGAACGGTTAGAAATCGGTTACTTCAAGGACAGCTCCGAACCAGGCGCCCTGTAGCGTGCATTCTACTGACTCCAAGCCATTGCCGTTTGCGACTCCATTCGTGTCAAGCCTGAGCTCATTGGTGGGCGGAGTGGAGATCTGTTGTGTTTCTTTTTCATTAGAAAACATTGTTGGAAAATATTGTTTCATTCAATTTTATTATATTACTATAAAAATAATTATTTAGTATATATATATATGCGGACGGTAAGTTTTATAAACAAATCTCAGACCACAACACCGGCGTGTACATATCCAATCTCAAAGGCAACAAATTGGAATGTCGCAACAAAAGTGAGCCTAGGAAATTTATTGGATGCTAGAAACATGGTTCACTTTAGGGCAGTAAAGATGTCCTGTACGTTTAATGAGTTTAGGCTTTGACTTCAGGTAAAGCTAATTATTCTTTTGGAGAGGCGCATGGGTTTTTTTAATTTATATCAACAAATGCTACAAACGTAGCATGTTTGCCATTATTAAAAGATGTGTAACCCGACAGAGGGTGATTGTAGTTTTAGATTTCCCACTGAAATCAGAAGGGCTTCTGTTAGTATAAATATACATAGAGTTTGGTTTTGCTTCTGGGTATGTGAAGTTTGTTTTTGAGCCTTAGTTTGTTGAGTGTGATTTTATTTTCGCAGAATGTTGCGATTTGTTTGTAATCTCAGGGTAATCAGATGGAGTATTCTAAATGTCTGAGCAGTATAAATCTGTATCCTTCTGAAAAAAACCCAAACATAAATACATAGAATTTAAAAATTTGAAAATTTTATTTCATGACATATAATTTATGAAATCAATATTCGAAAAAAATATGAATTCCAACCTACAAATTTTTTATGTTTTTATATTTATTATGACAAAGCAAACTTCATGCAAATTTTCGAATTCAAAATTTTTCTCCAAGTAGTTTTCGAATTATAAGTAAAAAAAGTCAAAATGATGGAATAGGGCCGTCTATGATGTCCAGAAAAACATAATTTGAAAAAACATATATTTTACTAATTTTAATGAAACATTTCGTCTGACAGTAGTCGAAATATATTAAGCGAATGATATGTTTATATTGACAAGAAATCATAGAAACTCGACAGTTTCTCGCCAAGCAAAAGAAACAATAGTGCAATGAACCGTAAATGAAAGCAATATCCGTCAATTAATGCCAAACGATATTTCAAAAATTTTTTAGTAGGGGAGACCGGGGCTAGTAGGCACAGTTTTCAGTTATTGATTTTTATTAAGTTTTTGTTTAAGGTTTTTTTGTGAAACTTTAACTGTACTTTTAAAGAACAGGCATTGGGCTATAAATAACAGGAGTTTTGAGTTTGTAGCTTTTGTAGTTTATGTTTAGAGGAAGCCTAAAGTAAAAGGAAAATTGTGCGCCAACCTACCCCGTCACGGGGCAAGTTGCCTATACCTATGGGGTAAGTTGGCACACACTTTATAAAAATTTAAATAAGACACGCAGTTAAGAGAAATAAGTTTTATTATTACGAGTAAGTTTAAACAAAGGCGTTATCACCGTTCAATATAAATTCTAAATTATACAGACATAAAAATAATGAAAAATACATTAACAATGAGTAACTTCTATCCTACTCGATATCATCATCAGAGTTACAGTTGTTACGAATATATAAACGAGTTTATCCGTTTGGGCAAGCCTCGTGTTCCCGAAATCTTGCATTGCAACCACTTTTCTCGGTGTTTTCTGTTTTTCAAGCTACCAGCACACACCAGACATCGAGCCAACTTGCCCCGTGTTCAATGCGCCTACGAGCCCCATAATGAATTTCTTCACGAAAGGGACTCGTAATCATCTAAGCATAAATAATCCTAGTAAATCACATATGGGGTAGGTACAGTTAATCATACACTAAGAAAAGCTGCGCAAAGTAAATAGCAATTATTAAGATAAGTATTAGAAATTAGAAAAAGAATGAAACAACAAAAAATTACTTATGAGTGCAAAAAACAGAAAAATTGTAATAAATGTCCACTGAACGTAGGTAACACTGCAAAACTACAATTAGGATTGTAAAAAGCAAGAAGAAAGGTACTCTGTGACTAGGTGCTTTGTCTATCCATAAACAGCCGATTTATAAGAACTGCAAACAAAATTCTTGTTTTTATGGAATGGGGCGTGCCACGGGAATCAGAAAACAAAAATAAAGTTCAATCCGGCCAATAGGTTTTTAGTAAATGCGATTTTAAATGTACCGTTTTTTGCACTTTTGAAGTTCTTATTCTGACCAAAATCTGTTGACAGGGCTACAGCCATGTGTAAATATCGGTTTTTTACGCGGTTTACGGCATTAGAATTTTTTTTTATGAGTAGTTCAAAACTTTGAAAGTTTCATGTAAACATATCAATTAGTTTTTTATTTATACCAGTTTAAAGTCTCTTTATTTTTGCAGCGTGCCGTGCGTAATATGTCAGGCATTCTCACAATCTTTTGACTTTTAAGTCCCTGAATAATAATTTTTACTTTCTTCTAACTTTACAAGAAGAAAGTATTGGATTCTTGAAAAATTGATCCGAGCAAGACAAAATAATTTCTTTCGACACACAACCGGAGCAGAACCTGATAACAAAAAACCGAAATCTGACACGAACAAAATATGATAAGCGACAAAAATAATCTAAAGCACCATAAGCCGATCCGAGTAAGACAAAATAATTTCCGTGAACACACAACCGGATCCGAACCTAGGAATTCCATTAGAAAAATCTCAGAAATCTTACACGAACCAAATCTGAGACCCGACAAAAATATTCCAGTGAACCATAATCCGATCCGAGCAAGAAAAAATAATTTCCGTGGACACGCAACTCGACCCGAACCTAAATATTTTTTTGAAAAAAAACCCGAAATATGACCCGAACCTAATATGATAATCTACGAAAATAATCTAAAGAAATATAACCCGATCCAAGAAACACAAAATAATTTCCTTGGACGCAATACGACCTGAACCTAAAAATTTCACTAGAAAAACCCGAAATCTGACACGAACCAAATCTGAACCCGATAAAAATATTCCAAAGAAACATAACCCGATCCGAGCGATGCAAGATAATTTCCTTGGACACGCAACCAGAACCGAACCTAAAAATTCCATTAAAAAAACCTGAAATCTGGCCCGAACCAAATCTGAATCCTACAAAATCATAACCCGATACGAACAAGAAAAAAATATTTTTCCGTGCATGCAACACGACCCAACCTAAATTTTCCATTAGGAAAAACCCGAAATCTGAAACGAATTAAATCTGAACCCGACAAAAACATTCCGAAGAACCATAACCCGATACGAACAAGAAAAAATAATTTCCGTGAACACGCAACCCGACCGAAACCTAATTTTTTATGAAAAAAAAAACGAAATATGGCCCGAACCAAATTTGATAACCGACAAAAATATTCTAAACAAACATAACTTGATCGAGCAAGACAAAATAATTTCCTTGGACGCAACACGACCTGTACCTAAAAATTCCATTAGAAAAAACCCGAAATCTGACACGAACCAAATCTGAACCCGATAAAAATATTCCAAAGAACCATAACCCGATCCGAGCGATACAAAATAATTTCCTTGGACACGCAACACGAACCGAACCTAAAAATTCCATTAAAAAAAACCTGAAATTTGGCAGGAACCAAATCTGAATCCAACAAAAATATCCCCCAAAAATATAGCCCGATAAGAACAAGAAAAAATAATTTCCGTTTATGCAACACGAACCCAACCTAAAAATTCCATTAGAAAAAACCCAAAATCTGATACGAATTAAATCTGAACCTGACAAAAACATTCCGAAGAACCATAACGCGATACGAACAAGATAAAATAATTTCAGTAAACACGCAACCCGACCCGAACCTAATTTTCTTTTGTAAAAAAAAAAACAAAATATGGACCGAAGCAAATTTGATAACCGACAAAAATATTCTAAACAACAATAATCCGAGCAAGACAAAATAATTTCCTTGGACACGCAACCCGAACCGAACCTAAAACGTCCATTTAAAAAAACCTGATATCTGACCCGAACAATATCTGAATTCGAAAATTATCCCTAAAATCCATAACCCGATACAAGCAAGACAAAATAACTTCCGTGGGCGAAACACGACCCGAGCATAAAAATTCCATTTAAAAGAACCCTAAATCTGGCATGAACCAAATCTGAACCTGACAAATAAACTATTCCAAAGAACCATAATCCGTTCTGAGCAAGGCAAAATAACTTCTGTGGACACGCAACCCGCTCCGAACCTAAAATTTAGTTTGAAGTAAACACGGAATATGGCCCGAACAAAATATTATAATCGACAAAAATATTCTAAAGAACCATAACCCGATCCGAACAAGACAAAATAATTTCCGTGGACACGCAACCCGACTCGAACCTAAAACTTCCCCTAAAAAACAACCGAAATCTGAATCCGGCAAAAATATTCCTAAGAATCATAACCGGATCCGAGCAAGACAAAATTATTTCCGTTGTCAAGCAACCCGATCCGAACCTAAAATTACAACTTGAAGTTAACCCAAAACCCGAACAGTACCCGAAATAAAAATACATCAGGCCGTGCCCCGATCCAAGCAAGGCAAATTAATTTCCGTGTGCACTCAATACGACCAGAATATGAAAATTCCATATGAAGTCAACCTGAAACCGACCCTGAACCCGCTCTGGAAAGGACAAAGATCCGTAATCCGATCCGAGCAAGACAATATTATTTCTGTCGACACGCAACCGGATTCATTTGAAGTCAACCCGAAAACCGACCATAACCCGGTTTCGGATTGAGTTCAATTATAACTTTCTGGTTCGGATCGGGTTGCCTGTCGACGGAAATTATATTGTCATGCTCGGATCGGGTTATAGTTCTTTGGAATATTTATCTCGGGATAAGATTTGGTTCGGGTCTGGTTCCAAGTTAACTTCAAATGGAATTTTTAGGTTCTGTTCGTGTTGCGTGATCACGGAAACTAATTTGCCTTGCTCGGATCGGGTTATAGTTTTTTGGAATATTTATCTCGGGATAAGATTTGGTTCGGGTCTGGTTCCAAGTTAACTTCAAATGGAATTTTTAGGTTCTGTTCGTGTTGCGTGATCACGGAAACTAATTTGCCTTGCTCGGATCCGGTTATGGATGTTTGGAATATTTTTGTTGGGTTCAAATTTCGGGTTTCTTTCAAATGAAATTTTCACAATCGGATCGGTTTGCGTGTCAACGGAAATTATTTTGTCTTGCTCGTATCTGATTATTGACCTTTGGAATATTTTTGTCGGGTTGAAATTTCGTTTTTTTTAATGAAATTTTTAGATTCGGTCGGGTTGCGTGTCCACGGAAATTATTTTGTTTTACTCGGTTCGGGATATGGTTCAATGGAATGTTTTTGTCGAGTTCCAATTTGGTTCGGGTCAGATTTCGGGTTTTTTTTTCAAATGGAATTTTTAGGTTCGGATTAGGTAACATGTCCACGGAAATTATTTTGTCTGTTGGGATCCGGTTATGGTTCTTTGGAGTTTTATGTCGGGTTCAGATTTGGTTCGGATCAGATTTCGTTTTTTTAAATGGAATTTATAGGTTCGGGTCGGGTGACATGACCACGGAAATTATTTTGTGTTGCTCGGATCCGATTACAGTTCTTTGGAATGATTTTGTCGGGTTCAGGTTTGGGTTCGGGTCCGATTTCTGGTTTTCTTCAAAGGGAATTTTTTGGTTTGTGTTGGGTTGCGTGAGCACGGAAATTAGTTTGTCTTGATCGGATCGGTTTACGGTTATTTTTAATATTTTTGTCTACTATCAGATTTTGTTCGGGTCAGATTTCGGGTTTTTTCAAATGCAACTTTCATGTTCGAGTAGAGATGCGTGTAGACGGAAATTATTTTGACTTGCTCGGATCGTCGCACAGTCTGTTGTAATTTATTTTTTGGGTCCGGGTCGGGTTATGGGTTTATAAGTCTAAAAAAATCACACTGATTGGGAAATAAGTTGTTACTTGTCAATTAGCCTAACCGCTGTCGAGGCTCTATGCAATAGGCCTGAAAAATATTAGGCTAATTGGAAAATGGGAGATGATTCTCCAATTAACCTACGACATGTATATCTCGCATTGTAGTAAACATTTCAAGCTGATTAGAATTCGCGGGATTACGGGTTGAACATAAAAAAGGCAAAAATTCGCCAAAAACGTAAAATAAAAAGAAAATTATTCAAAATTTTTGAATTTTTGACCCCAATCGTTCATGAACCACCTACAAGCAACCCGCATGCCAAATTTCGCAGCCCTTTGCCCTGTGGTTTCCGAGTTTGTGAGGTTACATAGATAGATACGCGCACGGATTTTAATAGGATAGATGTTATTGCATTCAACCCAGTTAAGCTCTCTATTGTAAGACGGCATTGAATCATTTACGAGGTCACATTACATCCGATAGATATTTCCTGAGTGGCATGTATTTTAATGAATTTGCACCATTTCAATCTCTGGACAATTTTAGGTTACTTGAAAGCTGAATATGAATTCAATTTGTTCATCTAAAGGCTCTACTATCCAGGTTTCTACTTTATGAAAGATGTTTCTATTGTCCACTTTATTAAAATGCTTCTAGATTTCAGCACACACCCTTTTAAAATTCCAATACTATGGGTATTTTTGCACACAAAATTTAGATGACAATTAAATGAACTTTTATTTTGCACAAAATCAGAATGATTTTTGACGAAGGTACTGCGCACAATAATCATCGCCGAATGTCCTGCTGATATTTGAGGAGAAACTGGTTTATAGAAACGTGCCAGTGGACCTCGATTATGGAAAGATTCTAGGTAAACTCTGACTACGGAGAAACCACAGAACAGGTTCAGAAAGATAGTGTAAGTACCTTAGTGAATCACAGAGTAGTTATAGTCATGAAAATAATTCGACAGAACTTAAGGTTCACTGTTTATCATACTGAAATAAGCGGGAATGTATTCAATTCTGTATTGCTTTTATACTAAAATTCACATATACTCAAATATATTTTTCATCATTCAAAACTTTGCAATTCATTCAATTTAAACTATTTTGCAAAGGTAATACAGTGAGTCTGGTTTTTTATTACATAATTTTTTTCATTTTTTTCAATCCTTTTATATCGAATAAATTTTTGGAAGTTTTATTGGAATTTTTCCTTTTCTTTTCATTTAAAAAGATTAATAAGTAAATTTATTAAACTAATCGATTGTGTTATTTTGGACTTGGTAATTAAAGAATGTTATCAATATGCCATAAATAGCTTTTAGTTAATTTTTACTCAGATAATATAGCTACTTAAAAATTTACAAATATGACTGAAATTAGGGAAAACCATTCCGTAACGATGAAATATCGAATTCTGAACTTTTATTGAAATGAATTATTATTTATCGTATGAATGATCTGAAATATGTGAAAAAATACTTGGAAAACATATGAATGAATATGTCCTGTTAGTCACGTAAAAAACAATTATGAATTTAGAAAGCACATGCATTGAAAATTCAGAAAATCCAACAAGTGTTGGAGCTTATGAAACCATTTTCTAAGAAAAGAGGCTTAATCAGATAATCTGAGTTTCTGCCGCGCTTATCGGAGGGACATTGGATTTCAAAATTATAAAAAAAACTAATTTTATTTAAAAATAACTTCAAGCACGCCCGGTGATAAGACGAACGCTCATTATTCAGTCTGTTTTTAAGTCGTTACATATTTTGTGTAAAATTATGCGGATTTTGAAAATGTAATGGCAGTTTTTCAAAAATTATTAAAATAAAATCTTTGCTGAGTTAATTTATGAATCACCCTATAGCTTATAATAGAACAACAGCTAAAATATTGGTCTTTAGTTCGACACGTTTTATCATTTCTAAAAAAATAAATGGTTTCTTCTGAGATTTGTAAGGATAGATAAAATGTA
Source organism: Maratus speciosus (assembly GCA_963932465.1). NCBI lineage: Eukaryota > Metazoa > Arthropoda > Arachnida > Araneae > Salticidae > Maratus > Maratus speciosus. The sequence goes on from OZ010789.1 coordinate 558,703,770, forward strand.
TTTGAATAGTTTTTAAAAAATACAACATTATATTTTACTAGCTATATTACACTTTTGAAAAGTTTATAGCCTCACTATTAAATTATTTTTTTATTTCTATCATCTTTCGTTTATCTTTTCTTTTCTGAACTAAAATGGAATATGTATAATGCAAATGAAATACCTTACAGAAAGAAGTGAAAAACAACTCGTTGTAAATGATGCCGCCAAGCCACAAACTAAAAACGTCAGTCATAAAAAGAAGTGATATTACATAAAATGAAGCGATATAGAAGTGCATACTCCGAGTGCCGTGTAAAAATCTATCACTACTCATAATGTTTCCAAATGACTCGTAGTGAGGTACAGTATCTGAAAACTGCTTGGTGACCTGCAAGCGTATATTTAATATATGCAGTACCTATACCAATTTCGAAAAATTCTGAAAGTCGAAAAAATTAGTTTTAATTTCTCATTATATCACTCTTATAAATATTTGTAGGAGGAAGATCTGTAATAAATCAGAAAGATTTGTAAGACCAGCAGGAAATGGTATGTAATTGTGGTAAAATTAAAATTAATAGAAGTGGCATAGTCATTCTGTAGCATTTTAACAATCGGGTACATAATTTCAATTTGGCTACAACCCTTAAAATACGCTCATTTTAAAATAATTTATTTCTCGGAATCTAAAATTAAATTGTGGTAATTAATCATCTATTATTACAATTATACTTTTCATTATTTTAACGTAATTTTTAATTACATAAATACGTTTACTAATACACTGTATTAAAATTAAAGGAAAAGCTTGTAATTTGGATCCTGTTTATGACAGATTTATTTCTTAAACATAAATGTCGTGTTTCCAACATAAGGAATATTATATATTACTAGTAGCCTTACTAGAACAGATTTTTCCCCTGTCATGTGCAATTCGGTTTGCAGGCTTTACTACACTTAGTTTAATTAACGTCTATTATTAGGTGCATTGTTAGTAATATTCATATGATCATTATTTTTTATTATTATTTTACAAACTCAAACTGTTTAATACATGTTTACTTAGAAAATCCTCCTCATAAAAGTGATCTTTCTCGTTCAAATAATGGTAATCAACAAATCGATCCCATGATGTTAAATAAGAATGGGCATGTAAACACCAAAAGCTTCGAATTTTCATAGTTTAATGGGAGAAGTAATACAAGAAGAAAAGCATTAACCAAATTGTCATATGTAAGTGCAGGAAGAACAAACATTATAAAAGCCTGCAGGTCGCCAAGCAGTTTTCACATACTGTACCTCACTCCGAGTCCTTTGGAAACATTATGAGTAGTGATAGATTTTTACACGGCACTCGGAGTATGCACTTCTATATCGCTTCTTTTTATGTGATATCACTTCTTTTTATGACTGACGTTTTTAGTTTGTGGCTTGGCGGCATCATTTACAACGAGTTGTTTTTGATTAGATAATATATTAATAGAAGTGGCATAGTCATTCTGTAGCATTTTAACAATCGGGTACATAATTTCAATTTGGCTACAACCCTTAAAATACGCTCATTTTAAAATAATTTATTTCTCGGAATCTAAAAATACGCATTTCACGAAAATTTAGATTCAGGCTAATTGAAGGGTGTAGAATCTGTTTAGGGTTTCAAACTTGGGTATTGCTATTGAAAAAAACAAAGTTTGGGTTCTTTTTAATATGTAGATAACACCTTAGCAAATGTTATATGCATTATTAAAAAATAGACTTTATTTTCAATAAACTTTATTTCGTTTGGTACCACTAACTTTCTTCTACAATAATTTGTTGCACAGTTAGTAGGGGTATTAACTTTTATTCCACGACTGTACAATGTGCAGCCGATGAAAAAAAAAAAGTAAGCACCCCTTACTAATTCGGCAAAAAAGTATCGTAGAAGAAAGTTACTGGTACCACACGATTGGTAATAAAGTCTACTTTTAAAGGATGTATATAAAATTTGCTTAGGGGTTTATCTACATATTAAAACGAACCATAACTTTGCTTTTTTGAATGGCAGTACACAATTCTGACAGCATAAATGAACTCTACACCCTTCAATTAGCCTAAAAATAAATTTCTATGTAATTCATACGGTAAGTTTCCGAGAAATTATTTATTTTAAAACGAGCGTATTTTAGGGGCTGTATCCAAATTGAAGTTCGGTACCCGATTGTTGACCGAGAGAGCCCCCTTCTTGATCAAGGTATCTTAAGCGCCACTTAATGAGTCATTGAAGACTTCTAGATCTCAAGATAGCATAAGAAATTTAAAATATCTAGTCACTTCTATCATAGACGACCCCTTAAACCATCATTTTCTCGTTTTTTAATCATAATTTGAAAGCTACTTGGAAGAAGGTTTCATTATCTTAATTCAATGTTACTGATTACGTATAAGGATAATGGTTAATTTTTCAATAATTTGAAAAGTTGAACTTGCATTGAAAATATTAATTGTTTTAAGAGTTAAGCAAGCCGGTATAATATTGATTAATTATTGTAATTATCTTTGAGAATTTATAATAAATTTCTTCCGATCAGTTCTTTTAAACATTTTCATTCGTTGAATTTGACGGGTTACGACTCGTTTGTTATTAAACTATCTAAAAAATAAACCCATTGTCCCGGTCGGCAAAAAAAAGAGAACATCCCATAAATTTTATTCACCAAAATGTTCCAGAAAAAAACATTATTACTTAGATTAATTTATGTTTTAAAAATAAGCTTATTGAGTCGTCTTTAAATTTAAATTGAACTAAACTTAAAAATCTTCAATACGAACACCTGAGTTTGATATCGTGTTTACAGTTTTAGGTACAGTCGTGGAAAAAAAAAAAGTAAACACCCCCTACTAACTCCTCAACAAATTATCGTAGAACAAAGTTACTGCTAACGAACGATTGGAAATAAAATCTACTTTTAAATGATGTATATAAAATTTACTCAGGGGGCCATCTAAATAATAAAACGAACACAAACTTCATTTTTTCCCCCATGGCAATACCCAATTTTAGCAAGATATATCAAATCTTCTGTTCAAACTATGCCTAGACACCAAATTTCAGGTCATTTGAATGATAAGTTTTTGAATTATAAACATTCAAAATTTAGTGCTTCTAATGATAAATCACATTTTCATATTTTTATTAATATCTTCTGAAATTATACACCTAATGTGCTAATTTTTTGTGTAGCAATAATACTAAAATACCCAAAGATAAATACATTGAATTTGTAATTTTTATAATTTTATGATATGAATTATGAAATAAATATTTGAAAAAAATATCTACAATTTTTTTGATGGATTTACATGTATTAAGTCCTGCTTTATGGAAATTATCTGGCTTTCAAATGTATCGACGATTTAATAATTTTGAACTGTGATCGCGATTTTTTGGGGATATCATGCAATATTTATCCTGATATGCTAGTCTTGAAAAAAAAACAAAAAAACAAATGAAAATAATAGTGCTGCTGATTATCTTGATTTGAAAATAAATATTTCAAATGGTATACATATTTCAATCTTCAATAAACGCGATAACTTTAATTTTGAAGTTAACCAATTAGTTAATTGGAGTTCAAATATCCATAAATGCATTTACGTCAACATTATAATAGGTCAGATTTTTCGCTACTATAAACTCTGTTCGAATAAAAAAATATTTTTTAAAGAACTTTTTAATTTAACCAGCATTTTGTATTATAAAAATAATATACCTTTGAAATTCATTAATAAATATACTAGTTTTACAGACAGTTTTCATTTGTGAGTAGTTGCTATGTGATTCACAGTTAATGATTTGTATCACTTAAAGTCTTTTTTGGACGGTTTTACACCGATGTCTGAAATTGTGTGGAAATAGACATGGAACAAGCATTTACAGATTTTAGATCACTGGAAGTTGGTTATTGTTTTTTGTGGCTGTGTGGCTCGGATTTGGGTACTGAAAAATAAAGCCGCTACTGAAAAATAGCTGTTGTGAATTGTAATTTATCTGAAACACAGCTGTGTTTTTTTTTAAATGCCCAATGCTGAGGAGCCCACAGCTTTTTTGTTGTTTTTCTTGTTCAGGTTATATTTGTTGAAATTTCTTAGATGTTTGTTCGTTATTCTTATTTTAATTATGGTGCAGGATTCTGGGTCTGACGAATGCAGTTAATACATAACATGCATTTAATACATAATATATATATATATGTATATTATATCATTTCAAAATGCTAAAACAACATAACTTCAAAAGGAAGGTGTATATCTGTAGAAATTTTTAAACAGCAAAATATTTATAAAAACAAAAACAAGAAAGACAGGTAAAAAAACAAAAACAGTCTGTTCTTCAACAGTGGGAGGACAGACAGAAAACTAACTCCACCCCCCACTTTTTAAAATTTGCAGGTTTCTGAACACATGTTCACCCCGCATTCAATACTGAAAACTATTGTCATTTTATTAATCTAATTACATAAAAAACTAAAACAACTCAAATTAAAAACTAACAAACATAATATTAACCATACAAAAACAAAAAACTTTAATAAAAAGGTCTTTTAGAGGAATGCTTAAATTATCATTAAACTGAAAACAAAAAGAAAAAAATATAAGAAAATAGCATGAATGCAGAATAAACATGCGCCCCCCCAAACCCGCAAAATGAAATTTCTCAAAACATGAATACCTGTATAATGTTTTCTACCCGTCAACTATAAACAAATAAATTTTTTCTTCCAAATCCATTATCAAAAGCCAGAAATTCCAGGTCTGCAACATTCTTTCGTTTCAATTCATCGATAGACACCCGTTCTTTTATCAAGACTTTAGGATGCCCATTTCATACAGAAAGATCCAGAAGGCTGCTATCACATGTTCACGCCGACAGTCCACATCGTTGCCATTCACTTTTAAGAACTGTCTTTAAATAATATTTCAAAAACTTAATAGGGTAATTGTTATTGTAAAATAAATTAGCCAATAACTTAAAAACCTGTTTATAAAAATTACTGTCTCTGCCACAAATTTTATTGAAACGTATCAATTGATTAATAATTATATTTATGTAAATTTTTTTATGCAAATTTGAAAACCAATGCGGCATGCTTCTAGTAAAAAAATTAAAACTATTTCTTTTATCATACAAATCCAAAATCAAATTATCATCACTAATTCTGAATAAAATATCTAAAAATTCTGCATTATAATAAATGATAAATTCCGTAATTAATTTATCATTAATTTTGGAATAATATATATATATATATATATACATTTCCTTCCAATTATAAAGAAAACATTAAAATTATTAAAATTAACGTATATAATATTTGTATTACGATAATAATTGATATTACGATTTTAATTTAATCCGGCAGGACGCCGAAAATATTCGTCTGCTGTCGGTGACTGATTTTAATTTATTGTTTATTAATTTTTTTAATTAACGATAATTTAACATTTCAGTTGTCATTTTTCACGAGAAAGAGAGTACTTATCATGAATTTTGCTAACAGACAGAGTTCTAAATTTTTTTCCGTATTTATGCCATTTAATATGTTTGGGGTGTGCTGACATGCCATGCCCATTCTCGTGTTACATTTCATGGCGCACGTCCTGCCGGGTTAATAATTTTACTTGTGTATGAAATAACGTATATATATATATATATAAAACATTTTATTCGCTTATTGTATAATATAATATGGATTGAAATTAACATATTACTCTGCAAATGTAAATTTTAGATAAGTGTTTTAAAACATTTGTGTGAAACAAATTCAATACTAATATAATACCAAATATTTAAATTGAACATCCCTGCACTTCTGCAGACATTTTTTGTCCTTTAAATGAATCCAATGTTCTTTCAGCGGAAACATTACAGGTGTTTGCAGATAAAACTTTTTATGAAAGTTTTTCAGAAAAGTTTTACATTCGTAAAAACTTCTAGAAAGATTTCTATACATTTATTTAAAACTTTGAAGAAATATAGATATTTCACTATTAGAATGTTCAAAAAATGAAATATTTTACTCTCTTACAATATAAAACGTTCTGATTGCTCATTACATTAAGCAATGTAGATTGAAACTTAATTGAACTCCTTGAAATGAATCCAATGGTCTTAGAGATGAAGTATTACATTTGATTTCAGTGAAAAGTCTTAAGAAAAGATGTTTTGAATTTTTCCATAAATTTCAAAATTATTTTAGAATGATTTCTATTTATTTATTACAATCTTTAAACAAATTTTATTCTAATATATGTGCAATAATCAGAAATTGCACAGTGTGAAATTATGTAATCCTAATTTTCTGTTGTGTAATCGATATGATTTATAAATTTCATTAGTATTAAATGCAGTTCCAATACAATAAGCCCCAATTTTTAGAAATATTTGTCTACAGAGCACACTTTTTTCGAAGCAATATATATATATATATATATATATATATGATTATGCCTTTTTCTTTTTCCCAGAAGTTTTGTAACATCTAGTATATGTGTATGCAATTGGCTTGTAAAACATAGCAAAAAAAAAATGCTTCAGACATTGGATTTTCTGTCAAACTGTCATTTCAGCTCTAATATTATTTGCATAGTTATTTGGTCCCTGTTGTCTAAATTCTTTGGATTTTTATGAAATTGTAACAGTTTATTAGGTTTAACAATAATATTTTATTTTATAAGCCTGCTGAGCGTAAAAGAAATCTACAAAACAAAGAAGTTTTCAAAAGTTAAAATAAATCCAAGCTTAAAAGAAAAAGAAAAAGAAAAGTATGATATATGAAAGTTGCGCCTGAAAAATAGTGTGATACCGAATTTCCAAACTTATATTGTGGTACTTTTTTAATAATTTTCATTCAATAATTTATTATATGTATGGCGAGAGCCTACATATATGTTTATAGGAATCCTTTTCACCTGTACTAAATACATCATAGCGTGTTTCTGAAAATTTAGATATGTTTAAATTATGCATAATGAGCTTGCCGGTCGCCTTTCTAATTTCTAAGCTTCCAAATCCCTACTTAAAATCCGAAGTTTGAAATTTTAAGCTTTTCCTTTACGTACTTGTATTTTGAGAAATTTGTGTCTTAAGATAATGGTGGCATATCTTAAGGATTCATCGAATAATTTATTTCTTACATTAATTAATAATTTAAAAGTAGTGAAAATCAATTTCTTTTTTCAGTATAGTAGTCTTCGTGATTAATATCTAACCTGTTCGTAATTAATATCAGAATGTCGACATTGTTACGAAAGCAAACATTTCATTCATTTCCTTTTAAACTTATATGCTTAGAAATTTCTGTTTTTTACGTGTCCTTGTAAAAGAAGGATATATTCTATGCACACCCTATTCTAAAGTAAGCGCAGTGTAGTTCACCTCAGTGATATATATAAATTTCAGCATGTTTAAAATACTTTAATATCAATAAAATATGTCATATGATATGTCAATAAAATATGTCATAAAATATGTAAACGATTTTCCTCCAAAGACCCTAATATAACGGAATTCTTTTGAGTGTCTTTTTAAATGAACCGTAAAAGCGATTCATTTCATATTCAATACTGAAGGTGTAATATTGAACATGTCGTTGTGATACCCAATAACATCTATCAGTTTCATGGCAATCGGAATATATTTACGTGAGTTAGAGCGCGGAAAGACGGTCGGACAGACAGACGGACAGACAAACCCAAATCATAAACACTTTCCAACTGTGTTGAAAAGTGTTAAAAATAGAAGATACATTTGTGAACTCTTGAAAGCTCCTAAGCCAAATAATTAAAATAAAACTATGTGTCATATCAGACTTCAACATAAAAAAATTCTGTTATTAGAAAAAATTAAAATAAAACAAAAGTAATTTAATGCATAACACATCTAATAATTCTACATGGCACAATCAGTAAATTGTGGTAGGATCAATATGAGTACAAATTTAAGAATGACGATTAACACGAAGACTTTTAGACTACCCTTATTCCTCGTTTAAATAGAGTTTGACAGTTATTCGCCAAGTAGAATTTTTAAGATTGTTTTAAGCTATTGTGGCTGTTTTATATTTCGATTTTTTAACGAATTTTAATGAGCATTTCACTATTATATGTAAACAGGAAGCCAAAATTTGTGCTTCTACCACGAACGGTATCATAGAAATCTGAGCCTCACCAGTAACCGAGAGGTTAAGAAGGTGGTAGACGGTAGGTACCGGGTTCGAATCCAATCGCGACCGTCGACCTAATCATTTGGAGGTTTCGTGGTTTCCTTTGAACCTTGTATTCTCAAGCGTAAATACGGTTTACGTTCCCTTAGAAAGACCCTCACGGAAGGCAAATCCCCCTAGGGCCCATATCCCTCGTGTTGATAATTGACCGTCATAAACACAACAACATAGAAATCTGAATTTTAGATCTTTTTTGCTTCTTCACAATTTTAAACTTAATGGAAAATGGTCTCGGCGAGAATTTACGTTTCAAAAGTAACCACCATGTAACATTTGAAATTCATGCCCTAAGAATTCCAATTAAATCGTAACTTTCGTGCGTTTCACCTTTTTAAATTTAGATATTTTTCTTTATAAATCATACTCAGCGAGGCATTTTCATTTTACAAGTAACTGTCATGCCAAAATTCAGGTTTTATTTTTTTTTATGAAATGCTTGCTGTGAACAATTACTATTTAATTTAACGACTATGCCTCCTGTGCGTGGAATAACTTCCTCTTTTTACAGGTATATTTAAAATTATTTTAATGCATTGCAGTCTATGGTATGTAAGTCCTTAATATGTGGTTATATGATTAATATTTAATTTTTTATTTTAATAATAAGATAATATTTTAAACAAGTTTAATATGGCACTTTGTTATTAAGTTTTTGTGCGCGTCAATTGTATTCTTTTAAAAACATTCACCAAAAATTGGGATTCATAACCGCTTACATGGCATATAATTCAATAGGGTGAATAATGGTATACACCCCATGTCGGAAGCAATCTACATGGTAGTATATATTTACAATAATTATAGGCATTGATGTAATTCAATAATGAGTAAATATAGAAAACTTAATTCCTCATACATCATTAAAGTCTTAGGCAAAATATTAAATTATTTTGAAATACATATGAGTGTTCCGTAATCTGGAAGTTTCTGCGTCAGCAAATAAAAGAAATTGAGCCTCAAATTCAGAATCTGAAGTTTTCGGTGCAGAAAATTAAAGGAATTGAGAAGTTTGTTCGCTAAGTGACGAAATACCGCTAGAATGTCTCCTAGATTTAGAAAATGAAAGAATGTTTAAGTATGAAGTTCTTTATTTACATGAATATTTAAAAAGGCGGTAGAATTTTATAAGTTATTATACTTTACTATGCGTGATTGATAATTTTAAAATTAGCATATATGTAGTTGCAATTTTGTCTTAAGGGATCTCAAGACACTTAAATCTTCAAAAATTTTAAAATTTTAATTTCTGTTAAACTTCTAACGTTTTAAATTTTTTTTATATTTTTTCTTGAAATTCTCATTGGAGCAGAAGTTATGTCTTTTAGAATTATACATACTCAGAGCTGAAACGACGTTTCCGAAATTTTGAAGTCTTTCCTCAAAATGACTTTTTTGGACATAACGCGCAGGATGTCTCAAACATTTCTCAGTATTTGTTCATGAAATTTTCTATTGCTAGCCTGCAAAAACTGAAACTAAAATTTTCTTTTTTCTGTTAAAAAAAAACATTTTTGTAAGTGATTATACTTTTGAAAATTTGAAAATTTTGAATTAGATAAAAACAATTTTGTATTAAAAATATAAAAATTCTTTAGTTATAAATTTATTGAGCTTCAGGGTACTTATTAGAATCTGAAGTATAATTAGACACTCAAGTATAAAATTTTTATTAGAGTTGCAAAATTTATTTCGTAACCATGTGCGTAAGCTGTCATATCATTTTGACAAATGTGTGACAATTCGATGCTCCCATTAAATAATAATTCTGCATCTTGTGTCCTTGAAATCGCATGAATTTTAAGATATTAAATGTTGAAAATAGTCCTTTTTTAATTTTTAAGAGTCCTAAGATCCTTATTTTTTATCTATGAGACTGTTATAAGTATTGTTTTCGGATATCTGTGTACATTGTGTAATGCATTTATTCATATATGTGATATGTACAATTTTTTGTTCTTAATTTTTTTAAATCATTTTTCACCTATGAATGTTAAATAACATAAAGACATATTTTTAAATATTTTGAAAGTCAAAACAATAAACAGTATTTTATTGAAAATAATAATCATAATTTTACGCCAAAACATCCAATGGGAATTCAATGAAATCGTTTTCAAAATGCATAAATTCAATCAAAATTGATTAATATTTCTGTAAATATCAATATGAACTGTACAATACAGTTTGCAGTTTTTTAAAACACAATGTGCTCTTATGTTATTAAAAATCTTTGAAATAGCCGCATATTTAAAGCATCTTTACTCAAATGAAAACGGTTCATTTTAAATAGGAAACAATGGAAATGAAAATAACGATAATTATAGAGATGGTTGTACCTAATTTCAAGTATATAGAATGAGAAAGTTTATAATATTAAGCACGTCATATGACATTAAAGACTTAAGTAAAACATTATTTTCAGAACTATGACATTCGTCTTTGCGAAATATTCCTGCGTCAGTCAATAAAAATAAGTCAGACTGAAATTCAAAAGCATGATTTCTCGATGTTAGAAATCGTAGGGGAAATGTTTACAGACGAAATATAAATTTTGAAAGTTATTGTGTTATTAGAATATGTCATTTACGGCTTTTGAATGAACATAAATCTACTCGCAATTCTGTACATACTTTTATTTTTTTTTAAATATTTGTATGTTATATAATACAGGGTGTCCCAAATGTCTCCGTACAACTTCAAAAATTGATTAAAAAAATAATAGACTTACAGCCAAAATAATTACAACAGTACATAGAGTAACTCAAAAAGTTTTTTTTTTTCTGCTACCTTAGTATACTTCTACATGAGATCCTTTCGTTGCACGCGACGTTTCCATGCGGTGAAGCATTTCAACTGCAAATTCGAAGCGTTTTGCGTAATCATCAGTTTGTAATGCCTGCGCAATCTGAGTTTTGTAGGCTGAAAGTTGTAATCGTTTATGAAACACCCTGTGTGTTGCGAAGTTTGACATAATATGCTCTTGCAATGATTTGCGAAATGATTTTACAGGGTTCCTAGAAAAAGTTTCACGTACTCGTTTCACACTTGTTGAACTGCTTCATCGCATGAAAAAGTCGCGTACAATGAAAAGATCTCATGTAGAAGTATACTAAGATAGTAGAAAGAAAAAACTTTTTGAGTTATTCTATGTATTGTTGTAATTATTTTTGCTGTAGGCCTATTATTTTTTTAATCAATTTTTGAAGTTGTACGGAGACATTTGGGACATCCTTTATTTAATACTTTTAATATTTGGGGACCTCAGAGGCCAAGGTGCATAAGTGACAAAACTGAGCTAAGTACACAGACTGTCTGGAAATAAGACTATTTTTTTGGGTTGGGTGGTTTGATTTTTTGACGGCCGATTATCTACTCGGGGGATATAGGCCATATGGGGGGGTGCCCTCCTTAGGGGTCTTTCTAAGGGAACCTAATCCATATTTACGCATGGAAATCCAAAATTCTAAGAAAATCACGAAAACTCCGAACGATTAGGTCGACGGGAGCAATTGGGTTCGAACCCGGCACCTCCCGTCTAACATCTTCGAGAGTAGAACCTCTCGGCCACTGTTGGGGCGACTATTTGTTTGGAGGGAAATAAATATATGTGACTTTCGAATGATGTGCTGTGTTCAAGGGGTCAACTAATTGATCTTTTTTTACAACTTAACTACGTAACTCTTTAATCTCTACTTAAACTTTTAGAAATATTGTACCCCACTTTCCTTTAACTGTTATTGGAAAAGGAGATCAAAGACCGCTGTCAAATAAGCAACAGTTTCCTATTTTAATACTGTCAATTACTATTGATGTTCCAACTTCGAACTCAATTTACTCCAAATCTTAACATTGTCACTTCTACCCCTTAGTTTCTGAGGTCCTCATTAATACTACGGTTGGTTATTTAATTTTTTATTATGCTCAAGAAATAGGAAGCAATATATATATATATGTATTATACACAATTCTTCGCAAACAATTAGAATTATTTTTAATATTAACACTTGTAGCAATAAAAACTAATATCTAAAGTGAAACAATTTGTTTTATATTTTTAGCAACACATAAGTTAGCTATAAATTTCAGTCACTATTAAAAATACTTTAGATTTATCAGGTTGTGAAAGTATATGCATCAGCAAATAAAAGGAATTGAGACTGAAATTAGAAAACTTGAGTTTTCGTTGCAGAAAATTAAAGTAATCGAGAACATTAATCACTAAAAGAAGAAATACGACGGCAATGTTTGCTAAATTTGGAAAAATGATTGAATGTTTAACTTTGAAATTCTTTAATTACATGATTATTTACAGAGGTGAAACTTGATTTCATGAGTTATATTTTTTAGAATGTCTGATTGATCATTTTCAAATAAATATGTATCTAAGTGTAAATGTTTCTTTATTTTTATGTATGAAAGTGAAATTTGCATTTTTATCAAAAAGCTGCTAATTACTTAACTTTTTAATAATTTAAGTGTAATGCAGAATATTGTTTCTTAATTTTTTTAATCGTTATTCCATTCCTCTAAAACTTAATAAACCATGTAAAAAAGAATTAAAAAAGTAAATCTAAACTCAGAGTTTTATAAAATATTTTTGCTTACAGACTATCAAAACCTGAGATCTAATGTGCCCACAAGTTCTGTATGTACGTATATATGTATGTACGAAAAGCGATAACTCTTAATAGAAATATCCAATTTGCTTCAAATTTTGTATATAGGTTCATTCTGATAAGGCGCTTCCCTGATTAGTTTTCGCGGATCATTAGTTACTTTACATAAATGGAATATACATGCAGAGTTATCCGATTTGCTTCAAATTTAGTATGCCGGTTTATTCTGATAAGGTGCTTTCCTGATTAGATTTGGAGGTTCATTGGTTAAAGATAAAGGGGGAATCTAATCGCTCTCCCCCTTAATTTTGCTAAATGGGTGCTTTATCGGTTTCTTTATTTTTCGAAGGGCTTTATTTTATTAAATAATAGTATAATATGCAATTAATGTGCATAGCCTATAAGCTCAAAGCCACTAGTTTAACGCTACAATTTTCTTTTAATTTAATAATTCCGTTCATTTTTGTATGTCATATAATCCAGTGTTAATTCAGTTAAATTATTTAAAAATAAAGAAAATTTAAATTTATATAAACTATTTAAAATTTCTATAAATTTTTATGCAATGTAAATTTTACAATAAAATTTATGTTTTTTTTTTAATAAGGTAGTTAAACATCTTTAAATTAGCAGCATATTTAAAATGTTTTAGTAAAAATAACATCCTATACCATTTTTTATATAGAAAATAATCTAAATTATAATAACGGTAATTACAGAAATGAATATGTCCAATTTCAAGTTTAAATAATGAGAAAGTATAGAACTTTAAATACCTTACATGAAATTTAAGAATTTAGTAAGATATTAAGTTCTGAAATATGCCATTCGTCTTTTTTGAAAATTCCTGCGTCAGTAGGTAAAATGAATTGAGACTAAAATGAAAAAGTTTGAATTTTTCATGCATAAATTTGTAGGAAAGAGTAATCACTGGAATAGGAAATACGACCGCAATGATTGCTAGTCTTTAAAAAGGAAGAAAGTTTACTTTTTAAATTCTTTACTTTATACAAAAAAGTTTTTAGACGAAATATGTTTTGCAAGTTATTGTATTCATCACAATTTGTTATTCCTAACTTTTTAACATACATATATCGATTACAAGGAAAATATGATTTGCATTCAAGAGAAGAACAACTTTTACACCTACTTAAGAACATTTCCCAAGAGCACATAGAATTTCCACAACGCGACGTAGCATTGACTCGACTAATACTTGAAGGTATTCTGGAGGCAATTCACATAAGAAATTCTGCAGGGCAGTCCGCAAATTCATAGGAGTCCGAAATTATGAAGATCTCTTCTAACTAGCACCTTGCAGACCATCCCAGATATGCTCAATAATGTTATTGTCTGGAAATTTAGGTGCTCATTGTAAATGTATAAAGTCAGAAAGTGCTCCTGGACCTACTCGGTTGAAACTCTCGACGTGTGTGATGTCGTATTTTCCTGCTACAATTGTACAAAGTCCATCGGAATGCACAACGGACATGAATTAAAGCAGGTATTTGGACAGGTTACTCTTCACCTGTCGGAATCGTCTATAGACCTGTCAGGGTTCCTGTTTTACAGAGGTTTCACCAGCTTAAACATTCCCTTGTTGAGATGAGGTTCCATGGATTCATGAGGGTGTATCCAAAGCAGTACACTTTCATCTGCACGATACAATTGCAAACGAAATTCGTTAGACCATGCAACGCGTTTTCAGTCTAATGCAGGTCTTGGTGATCCCATGAGAGGAGTAAAATCTCATGCGGAGCCGTGCTGTCAATAACGTTGCACGAGTGGACCTGCGCCTCTGAAAGTCCATATAAATGAAGGTCCGTTAAATAATTTGTACACTGACAATTGTTGATGCCCCAGCATTAAAATTTGCGCAATTTGAGACAGTGTTTCATGTCGATCTCGTTTAAGGATTCTCGTTTTTTCAAGGTCTTATTCCGGCGCACCGCTATCGGAGATTTTATGTTTTTTGCCAGGGACTTGATATTTATGGTAAACTCATAAATTGGTTGTGCTCGAAAATCCATATCGCATCGCAACCTCGGAGTTGATATGTCTCATCTCTTGTGAACCGACTATAACGTTACGTCCAATGTCCTAACAGATTGCCAGATACCCGTTGGCTTATATTGGCGCTGATTGGTTGCATACATCCCTTATTGGCGCAAGAACGCTACTAAAAATGTTCTTGGCTCTTCAGTGTACATTTAAAATAAAGACATTTGTTAATATTAGCTCGCTGTAACCGTAAATAAAATTTACCAGTGAGATTTTTTAACACTTTCCAAAACAGTTGAGAAGTGTTTATGAATTCGGTTGGTCTGTCTTTCTGAAATCTGTTTTTTCGTACACTAACTCGCTTAAATATACTCGGATTGCCGTGCGAATGATATATGTTATTCAGCATTAGTATGTCATGTTCAGTATTTAAAATGAAGATTATGGCACTTAAAGTTTATTTAAGGGTACTCAAAAAAAATTTCCGTTATACTACTCTCTATGGGAAAAATGAATTTGCGATGTATATGAATGATGGTGTACTTTTCAAATATTCGAAATTGATATGAATAACTGAAGTAAACTACAAGAGGCTTACTGTAGAATAAGGTGTGCACAGCATTTATCGTTTATTTACAGAGACGCTCAAAAGAATACTTCTACAGTACTCTTTATTTAAAATAATTGCTGGAAGTGCGTTTTCAGTTGCTTTTGGTACGCTTTATAAAACTTAACTAATTTTTTCCTATTACTTGGTAGGTAGGATTTCTATAATAGATCATATACAGGAACGTTCAAAATATTTCGAGTATATTGCGGTTCAATTGCTTAATAGAAATTGCTTAAAAGAAATTTTCAACTGAACTATGCGATCCTTATATGAACTAAATTTTAGCATTTTATGCAGTTTTATATGTATATCTGTAGATCATATGCAGGGATTCACAAAAGTATTCGGCTATTTTTCCGACTATTGATGGGAATTACTGAAATTTGCTTTTCAAATGTGTTACTTTTTTTCTTTTTGGTTTAATTAGAAACCATTTTTCACCTTATTAACGGTGAATTTTGTTAAAGTATTCTGGAAGGGTTGGTAAGTGTTTCATCGCCTTTGATGGATGATTTTTAGTTATTGTTTTACGTGTAATGTATGGCCTTTATAAATGGATTATATTTAAAACACGTGAAAATTTCGAATAAACTTTTTTCATTATATTTCTTTGCAAAAATTTTATTATTTCACGATTTCAGTCTATATACCGTTTACCTGACCACTCATGTAAGTATAACGATCTCGCAACAAAAACCTAGTTAATTAGATTTTTTTTAAATGATGATTTCGGAGTGCAAAAATTAATGATCCTGTGTCATATTTCATGTAAAATCCGTGTGCATTGTGTTTGATAGTTTCGCTAGGTTTGTTTTAATAGTAATGAAAGTCTCAAATAACTTCCTTATTTATAAATCATAAATGAAGCAATTCTGTTGTTTTAAGAAAAATACTCTGTGGATTACTACAAAGTCTTTTCATATTAAAGAAAAACCACCAGGCAGAAAAAAAACATTGAAAAACGGATTACCTTTTGGCGGATAATAGTTTAGCGCAAAGTGCGGCAACTTATAGTTAATCATTGTAGAATGACAATAACAATAAAGGCAATTTTCAGTAATTAGCTAAAATTTAAAAAAAAAAAAACTAATGAAAATATCAATTTGAAAATTTCAGAGCAATTGTAGATTTTTTTTTTTTTGCATCAAATATGCAATTTGTTTTAATATCTGTCAGCACTTTTCTTACTCTTTCTAAAAAACTGACAACGACAGTTACGCGAAGAAAGAATCAGACAGGTGTGAACATTCATTAACCTCTTCGGTCCCTGGGTTCCCGAACGGGGACTCTGTTCTTTTCTTTATAAAAACTAAAATGTGCAATTTTTTTACATTTTCACATCACTTCTTAATAGCTGAATGTTTTTTTCGTTCAAAGCAAACAAATAAATGGTACCATCTAAGCTAATTCCAATATAAAATAAATGTTATTTTCATCGGAGTTTGCAAAATGCTTGAAAATGCCCAAAAGACAGTAAGACCAAGAAAGTGAGAAATTTTCATAAGTATTTAACTTAAATCTTTTTCAATAAAAAAAAAATAAGGATTTGTAGATTATTTAATTGTGTAAAGCTCTTAAATTTGTGATTGCGTTAATTTAGGTTAATGTATGGTTAATTTGGTTTATAAAGTTTATAATTTCCAACTAAGAAAGAAAAGAAAAGAATTTTCAAAAATATTCGACCCTCTTGGCTTGCTCACTCCTTATACTATTCGCATGAAATGCCTATTTCAAGATCTGTGGTTGAGGAAAATTGCTTGGGATGAAGATCTACCAATAGATGTTAAAGAAAAGTGGCTTCAATGGTGTTCTGAGATCCCACGCCTCTCCGACCTAAAAATTCCAAGAATTGTGCTAAATTCAACGAAAGAAGAAAATTCAGATGTGGTAGAGATTCACTGTTTTTGCGATGCTAGTAAGAAAGCCTTCGGCACTGTCATATACCTCAGAATTGTAAAAGAAAATACTTTTTGAAGTCACAAGGTTAACTTCAATAGCATTTTCTTTTACAATTCTGAGGTATATGACAGTGCCGAAGGCTTTCTTACTAGCATCGCAAAAACAGTGAATCTCTACCACATCTGAATTTTCTTCTTTCGTTGAATTTACCACAATTCTTGGAATTTTTAGGTCGGAGAGGCGTGGGATCTCAGAACACCATTGAAACCACTTTTCTTTAACATCTATTGGTAGATCTTCATCCCAAGCAATTTTCCTCAACCACAGATCTTGAAATAGGCATTTCATGCGAATAGTATAAGGAGTGAGCAAGCCAAGAGGGTCGAATATTTTTCCAATAGCACGCAGGATGAAGCGCTTGGTGTTTTCATTTTTTGATAACATTTCTAATAAGCCTTTTACATCTACGATAAAGCAATCTTCACTCGTATGCCAAGACATTCCTAGAACCTTTGTTGAGTCAAATCCTAATTCAATTGGGTTGTGTAGGGGCTGAGTATCAAACCCTTCTTGTTTCCATCGCTCCATCAAATCGTTATCATTAGTTGACCATTTTCTGAGTTTCATACTTGCCTCGCTCATAATATAAACAGCATTTCGAGAGATTTCTAACGCATCTTGCAAGTTGTCAGCACCAGCGATGAAATCATCAACGTAGAGGCACCTATCTAATAACTTTGTTGTTGTAGGATATCTAACTTGAAATTTCTTGATATGTTTTCTTAGAGTAGCAGCAAGAAGAAACGGGGAAGCATTCATACCAAAAAGAACTCGGTTGAAGCGATATATTTCTATACCTCTATCTCCAATCCATAAAAACCTCACTGCATCTCTGTCTTTCTCCGCTAGGGATATCTGCAGAAAGGCTTTTTCTATATCACCTATCAATGCTATTTTGTTTAATCTAAAATTGATAAGTAGATCGAATATGTTTGGATTTAGATTTGGACCTGGCCAAAGACAATCATTTAACGATAATTCGCCAACATCGTGTGAGCTGGCATCGAAGACTACTCTCATTTTTGTTGTCAGGCTTTGTCTAAAGACAGGTTGATGTGGAAGATAAAAAAGTGGTTTCTCCACTTGTTTGTGCGTTTCCGTTATTTTTTCTATGATTCCTTTATTTTCATAATCTTTCAAAGTCTCACAATATTGAGCACGAAGCTCTAATTTTCGCTTCATTTTCACTTTAAGACAGTTTAGTCTATTATTGGCTATTTTAAGATTGTCGTTCATTTCTCGCCAATCTTTTTTCCATGGTAAGGTAACTTCGTAACGTTTATTTTTATAAGATACAGATTTTTCGAATATTTCTAATGCTCTATCTTCGTCAGTACATGTGGGATCGTCTTTTATCCCTAATGTTTCTAACTGAAAGAATTTTTGAACTTCTTTTGTCAAATCTTCATAGTTACAAACAAGCCCACAATGAGTATTTTGCGTGATTTGATTGTCAGGATTTAATACGCTTCCACAGGCAATGAATCCAAATACCGAATTTTGGAATTTTAAATTAGAATTGGGGACTTCAATTCGACCGACTTCTAAAAGATCATAAAATATTTGAGCTCCCAAAAGAACATGAATTTTTCCAGGTTTGTAAAATTCTGGATCCGCTAATTTAATGTTATTAAGGTATTGTTCTGTTGGAACGTTAATCCGATTTACTGGAATAGTATCCGATATTTTTGGTACACAAAGAAGTTCTATTTCCGCCTTAAAATTTGAATTGTTCGAAATTAATGCTTTTACCTTGGAGTTAATATTCACGGAGATGCCATTTAATCCTGAAACCGCAACTTTTATTTTTTCTTTCTTAATTCCTAAATAATCAGCACACTGAATCGTAATGAAATTACTCATTGATCCAGCATCAATCAAACCTCTTAACGGCTTAAATTCACCAAATTTATTTTTAATATAAACAATGACAGTTGATAAGATGCCAGAACTTAAATAATTCATCTCACAAACAGATGTACCTGAAAATGCTCTTTCGTTAGAAATGTGAAATGTTGCAGCATTCGGGTCTAGATTTGAATGCGCTACGATTTGATTCTGGTTTTGGGTATTGCAATCACTGACCTCGGGTTTTGAAATAAATTCATTTTTCCTATCACTGTTTTGAATTTGCTTTTCATTTTCATTCTCGAAATGCAGTAAACTCGAATGTTTTTTCATACATTTCTGACAAGAATAAGTAGATTTACAATTTCTAACCGAGTGGAATTTTAAACAGTTAAAACAAATATTATTTTTCTTTACGAATTCATATCTAGAAGCCACTGAAAGATTTAAGAATTCTGGACATTTGTGCAAACCGTGGAATTCATTACTCTGACACTTAACACATTTAAATGTTTTTGAGTTTTTACCATTAGATGTAGATACCATACTAGTGATTCGTTGTTGAGCATTGCGTTTAGGAGTTACATTATTTATAAGAGGTTTGGAAACTTGCAGTGTTCTCGCTTGTCTTTTTAAAAACTCGATTAATTCTTTTAATTTTGGTAGCTCGTCTTTTTTTTGTTCACGTTCAAACCATAATTTTGTGGACCCATCTAATTTCTGCCACAATATATAAGTTATTATTGTATCCGCAAACCCTTCAATTTTTTGATCGAGAATTTCTAGAGATCTGATACATTCACTGGCGGTATCTGCTAAATTAAGAATAGCACTAGGTGTTTCACTTTGTACTGAATTAATGGACATTAATTTTTTAATGTGAGCAAACACTTGTTGTCTTTTATTGGAATATCTTTCCTCTAATAAGGACCACGCTGTTTGATAATTATCATCTGAAATCGTTATACTTTGTACAACTTTTGCAGCTTCAGAATGAAGCGAAGATTTCAAATATGATAACTTTTGAGCACCCGAAAGTGCGCTATTATTGTGAACGCTAGATTTAAAAAGATCACTAAAATATATCCAATCCTGTACGTTTCCACTAAAAGAAGGTAGATTAATCGTGGGAAGTCGAACTTCCGTTACACTATTCTCTTGTTTCGGCTTTGATTCATTAAGAACATTTATTTGTTTTTGTTTCGCTCTTTTAATTTTTAACCAAGTTTCATCTAACTCTTTTTCAATCGATGATTGTTCATCGATATATTTATCAATTTCCTCGTCATCGCACAATGAATAAATTTTATCAAACATTTCTTTCAATTCTGT
Organism: Maratus speciosus; assembly: GCA_963932465.1. Taxonomy (NCBI): domain Eukaryota; kingdom Metazoa; phylum Arthropoda; class Arachnida; order Araneae; family Salticidae; genus Maratus; species Maratus speciosus. Next base: position 558,724,382 of record OZ010789.1, read on the forward strand.
ATTGAATTGATCACATTTCGTATTTACAAGTTCTAAGGAACATTCATCAGAGTCACTTAATTTAATTTCACTCACAAATTTAGTAATTTTACATTTTAAAACTCTTTTTTTTGTCAAAATTTTTTAATTCAGTAGACATGTTAAAGAAAAAGTCCTACCTTATTCGAAGAAACCAAGTCTCGTCGCTGATTCTTGACTCTAAAAGCAAACGATAAATCCGTTTACTTTGGCCTCGAAGGACCAAGTTTTGGTTAAGAATAAATCAATAAGTTACTCAATGACACCATTTTTAAGGAACTCTTCGCAGTGAACTGTATATTTCTTTATTTTAAAACAATAATTGTTAAGAGTGAAACAGTCTCTCTGGCCGTTTCCAAATCAAACATTCCATTATCTCAATAACAACAACAACAAAAAATTCAGTGTTTCCACTCACTAGTAACTAAATTACAATCTATCGTCAACACGCAGACGATTGGAATAATAAATAAAATTACGGCGCTGACACAGCGCCCTCGTACGGGAGATTTTAATTACGATCAGTAACAGTTATTAAGCTGAAGTTTTAAGGGGGTTTGTTGTTTTAGATCCATATTTTTGAATCTAAATTACTAAGCGCCTAAAGGAACAATTTCAGAAAAGATATTTTGTCTGTCATTTACCATGTCATTTTGCTCGGAAAAAACCACTGAATAAGCATTTGTAATATTATTTTAGCTTCGGAACTGAAGACGTTAAAACCTGAACTAAAAAGATATCCGTTTCAGCATATAAGACGACTCCCTTTCTAATTTGGTATATGAATGAGATTAATCATATTGAGCTTTGACAAATTGTTGAAAACATAATTTAAAAGGACTTTAATTAATTTAATCAAAGATTAATAGTGTGTTATGTGCTAGAGTCTCTTGATATGCGTTAAGAGTTTTCACAGAAGGGTTTCATCCCTTTATTTACATTTAAAAGTCTGCTCTACTAACTATAGACTTCAGTTAGTACCCTTTTCAAACATTAACATAGAATTCTTTTCTTCGGTTCTATGTCCCCGATTTCAGCTTTAATTGATTCGTATAAACTCAGCTTACGACTTTCTGTCTGTTTTTGATCAACCTTCCACAGCCAGAGGGCGCATTCTTATATCAGATTCTACGGCTTAATTTCAACGGTGTTTTGATAATTTAACTTGGTCGTCGATTGTCTTACAGTTTTTATTGCCACATTCAACCTCCAGGGAAGAATTCTTATATCGGTCTTTACGTGGCCGATTTCAAAGGATTTCTTTCTTTCAACTCAGCTTATGATTGATTCTCTTCAGATTTTCAGACGTGTGCGCAGGAGATACCGTAGGAAGCAGGGACGCTTGCTGGATTACTTCGGAAACAGGTTTATTTGGAACAAACTGCGCAGCCCGCCCAGTCTATAGTTCGGAGGCAGCGGCCACCCATCCAACATGTTAATTTAGATATATTCGTCTGAAAAAAAAATGAATCTAGCATTTAAACATTCGGCGTTCGTTTTGAAAAATCGACGGGTTTGACAGTATAGTTCTAAAGTTAGGAACGGTTTTGGCAGTTGGATACGATTGCAACAGAAAAGTCCATAGTGAAAGAATTAAGAATTTATTCCTAAAATAGAAAAAAAAAACATTACAAAGGACCATAAAGGTCGTATTTTTTAAATTTTGTATTTCACATTTGATATTTATCAAATATTGAGCAACTACTATGTGATAAATTCGCTTTTTAAAATGAAAAAAGTTCAAGCGATCCTTTTTAATACTTTCCAACAAAGTTGAAAAGTGTTTATGCTTTCGGTTTGTCTGGTCGTCTGTCCGTCAGTCCGACTGTCCACGCTCTAACTTCCGTAAATATACACGGATTTTCATGAAATTTATAAAGGTTATTTAGGGTCACCAAAGCATGTTTGGTATTGTATATGAAGAATGTAAGATTAATCGTTCACTTACAGGGGCACTCAAAAGTATTCCATTACATTATGGTAAATGGGGAAATATTGTGGGTATTTTAATAATATTATGCTATTTCAAATGTATTGAAGCTGATATAAATCACTCAATTTCACTATGATCCCGTTAGAACAGGGCATTCATAGTATTTTTTATTCATTTGCAGGGACACAAAAAAGAAATCGGTTACAGTATACAGTGGCGGTCAAAAGTTTCCGGCCAGCATAAAATTTTTGGTTAATTTGTAAGTATATCCATATGAAGAGGGATCTCAAAGTGATACTTATACACTTTATTGACATAACAGTTAAGAACTTATTTATGGAATAAAAATTAAATATTAATAAATTTAATTGACAAAATTAATTGCTAAAGAAAACGCATGTTCTCAAAAGTTTCCGGCCACCTTTGCAAGTTTGGAAAAAAATGGCGTTATAGCAGAAAATAAAAGTGATCAACAAATTTACAATTAGTATTTTGTATTCATACATTTAGCAATAAGTACTACGGCGCAGCAACGTGGCATCGATTCAATGAACTGTTGTAGATCATCAATGTTACGTTTTGTCCACGGTTCTTACAATTTTTGTGAAAATGCTGCTAAATTTGAATATTTATAATTCCACACACGTTTTCAAGTTAGTTTTAAAGATTTTCTATTGTATTCAAATCGGATTATTGGGCTGTCTATTTCAAAAGCGTAATTGTTTTTGTGCGAAAGCCACTGCTTGACGAGCTTGCATGTATGCTTTTGGTCGTTAACATGATGAAACAAATAGTTGCGACCACAATTTTTCCTCCAATAAGGGAGCAGATGATCTTGCAAGATAACCTTATGCATTTCACTATTCATCTTGCCGCAGATTTCAAATAACGGACAGGTGCATTTTGCAGAAAATGCTCCCCACAGCATAACTTGTCCTCCGCCGTGCTTCATTGTAGGAATAATATATCTCGCATCTTATCTTTTGTTTTTAGATCGTCGGTTATAATGTTTTTTATCACTACCAAATAGATTGAAAGCCGATTCATCGGAAAATAGTACTTTATTTCAGTTTTCACTTGACCAGTCTTTGTGTCTTTTGGCAAACGCCAGTCGGGCCCTCTGAATTTTTTATTTGTGAAAGGTTTTTAACACTGACTGTTCCATAAAATTCTACGTCACATAAGCGTCTTGATACTGTAGACAGACTTATTTCAGCAATATTTTAACACCATAATTCGAGTGGAATTGCAGCGGAATTTTTACGCGGGGCATCAACTGCTTTTCTTCTGATAATTCTGTCCACAAGAATAGTCGTTTTCCGGAGTCCCCCGGACCGTGGAAAGTTTCGAAGGCCTTGACCATCTTTATATTTTTTAAAAATATCGTTTACAGCAAATTTTCCGATCGACAACTTTGCCGCCATCTCACGAGAGGATTGTACCTTTAGCGACAAACAAATCGCTAGTTTAGGAACAATAAATTGTTAAAATTTTCATTTTTGAATTTCAAATGCATTATTCACGTTGATTAATTAACAAACATGGCCAAAAAAACACTTTAGTGGTAGCAAAAACTAATGGATGACGAATGGCCGGAAACTTTTGCACGCGCGAATTTCAAATTCCTCCCCTTTGCATCAAGTATCTTAAGCATCCAATGAAAGTGATCACGTGGTCAGAGGTACTTTACTTATTCCTAACTTTTGGAGCAATTGTGCTTCTTCTTCACTAAAACGTTCTATCAAACAAATCAAAGAAACTAACTGGCCGGAAACTTTTGACCGCCACTGTAGTACTGTCTTTGAATAATAATTGCTGGAGTGTACGGTTTAAAATTAGGTATGCGCTTTTACATTTAATTAATTTTTTGCATCTTACTCGTTATATGTAAGTTCTATCCCTCAAGTACAGGGCTGCGCAAAAGTATTCACGTGCCATTCTCCTTATTAAAGGAAATAACTGAAGGTAAAATTTCAATTGAATTATATGTATCTCTTAAGTGAACTAAATTTTGACATGCATGTAGTTAATAGATTCAAATCGATATATCATATACAGGGCTGCTGAAAAAATTCGCATAATTTTCCAATTGTGGATGGGAACAGCTGAAATCGGGTTTTGAAATGTATTATGCGTTTCCATATGGTTGAATTAGACGTAATATTTTAATTTTTTAAATTGTGCAGTTTTGTTTACATTATTCTGATTGTGTTGGAACGTGTTTCATAATCTATGCTTGATGCATGATTTTTTTTTTAAATTGTGATATATAAAGATGCAAACAGACAAAGATTCAAAGTTAGGGATTCCATAAGTTTAAAAATTAAGCGTTAATAATTGCACATTGTTTAATTATATGCGCATATATTTATTTTACTTTCTTACATATGATAAGCATTAACTGTTAATTCATAACTAAAGTTACTTGAGTATAACGCTTTAAATTATTTTAATACCGACATATTCTATGTACTTGCTAAATCCATAGATAAACATCGAATTAACTAATGAATTAACTTTGAATCGTCAAATTAACATCGAATTAACTTTCAATTTATTAAATTGTACACGTTATTTTAAGGTTGAATTGGAAAGAGCGACATTATTAGTCAACTTTATGTACACTTCTCGACACTTGAGACATTTTCATGACCTATTTCAGAACTTTCAAAATATTTGACAATTTCAATTTGAAATATTATAAAATGGTTATTTAATGCTTCATACTGGGTAGAATAGACACATGACAAAATTGTTTTGTCATATTGAATGGAATTATCAAGTAATTGCTGATATATTTAATTTAACAAATCATTTGGTTAGTCCACCCAAAATTTGGTCATTCCAACCAAAATATTTAGATGGAGCTATATGAACCAAAATTTAGTAATTTCAACAAAACAGTTTTTTCTGTGTTGAAGTTTAATTAGTTTTTGCTGGTTTTCCGAACGTATCACTAATGAAATACACATTGGTTACTCATATTTGGTTTATTTAACAAGAATGTTGCAAAATGAAAATATAATGCATTATAAAGAATGCGTTAAATATACTCATTTTACTATTTTTTTTATCGACTCAGTACTGCTGGAGAAATTTGTGATGTCATCCTGAAAAATAGAAATTTTAAATAAAGTCACATTTTAAAAACAAGGGGTTTTTTTGTGTGACCCTGTAAAAAATATAAAAGCTACGAAAAATAATTTCAGTTAAAAAAATGCTGTTGTTTAAATAAATAACCTATATAAATTTTATTAACTTTGAAATAAAAATTCTGTTTGCAGACGGTAGTGTATCCGAATTTTTTGTGTCCCCATAAAAGAAATATAACTGCTGCACATTTTTTTTTTAATTTAAAAAATGCTATTGTGTATCTCAATAATCTATAGTAATTTTATTGAAATTTAATTAAAATTTCTGCTTATAAGCAACAATCTTTCCGCAATCTTCTTTTTGGCGCAGTGATAAGAGTATAATTGCTACGTTCGTGAAATTATGATATAATTGAATTGTTATCAGAAAAACACATGTAGGCAAAGTTTCAGCTCAATCAGATAACTAAAAGTGGTTTGAAATTTATCTGCAAGATTTGATCTAATATTTTATCTTATCCTCTAAAAAAAAAAAAAAAAAAAAAAAAAAAAGTTAACTGCTACGTTCCATAAATTATAATAATATTGCATTGTCATCAAAGCTTTAAATACAAGCAACGTTTCAGTTCAATTGGACAATTGCAGTTTATTTAAAATTAACTTACAAGTTAAAAAAAAATATGTAGTCGTGCGCAAAACAGTATAATTTCTACGTTCTTAAAATTATAATAATATTGTGTTGTCATTGGCACTACACATGTGTTCAAAGTTTCGGTTCAATAAGTAGTTTAAAATGACTTGCAATATTTTAAGTAAACATGCATACACTGCAGGTTAATATAATGCTTGTTTATTAATAAAAACTTAAGGATTTGCAAACTTTTACAGGAGTTTTTTAAAGTTTCCAATACTTTAAGAATTGGACTTTCATTTAAAAAAAAATGCTTATTGATGAATAATGCTGAAGATTATGTTAAAAGTCAAGATGAAGTTTATAAACAACATCATGGATCATCCAGAATCAAAACCTCTGAAAAAAGCGGTTAAGCGAATTTAATGCCAAATATTTTCAAACAAAAATAGGTTAAATATTCTCTTGACAAACATGTGACATATGTCCAGCAAACTTATGTTTAAAAAAAGAAAAAAAGAAAAAAAGAAACAGAATTGCCACTGTGTGCTTTCGAACTTACAAGGAGCGGGCCAACCTCGTTAATCACAGACTTTGATTATTTTAATATATGTTGTCGAGTAGAGACCCCTTAGCCTCAAATTCAACGGATTTTATACAACGCTCGTTAGTTTTTGAGAAACCGGGGGGGGGGGGGTCTAATATTAGTATACAACTTAAATACTTACTTTGTCACAACGAGGACAGGTTCGGCGTAGCTCAGTTGGTACGGCGTTTGCTGGCTGATTCGCGGGCTCGGGATTGGTACTCGAAAGCTCTAAATTTATTTTTCTTATTTTTTGTTTTACAAATATACTTGTAATTATAACTTAATAATATCATTGTCAATTAAAATTTATAATATTGTATATCAATTATAATTTTAACTTATTTAATTTTTTACTTTTAACTAAATATTTGTATAAAACATCATAAAACTTTTTTTTTTTAAATCACTTTTAAAATGTATTTTATATATTCTTCATCGATGCAGTGATATTGAACAATTGTGTCAAATCGTGATTTTAAAGAAACATCATTTATGCATTGCTTTAACAAGGGAAGTCAGTACGATGATACTATTACTCTGCTTTTAAAGTAAAAAGCATAATCATATTACAAATTAGCATCGGGATTAAATTACTACGGATTTTTTGCACATTAAAGATTTTTAAATTTATAATACGTATGCTTGCGTTTTCAAATATTTTGTTTTCACCTTTATCTTCTTTCTGCTTTTATTTTTATTTTATTTGAATCTGTTTTATTTTATCATAAATGGATGGCGGCCGCAACAGATTTTGTAACGATTTTGAAATTTTTATTATTCAATAATAGATTCAATTTCTTTTTAAATCTCTTTAAAGGATGAGAAAGAATAGTTTTAAATAAAAACTGATAAATTTAAATTTAAATTTGTTAATAGTATAATTAATGTACGATATTAAAATTTTTAATTGAGATTATTAATTTATAATTACAAGTATATTTATAAAAGAAAAGATGACAAAGACAAATGTAGCGCGTTCGAGTATCGAACCCGGGTCCGCGGATCAGCCAGAAAACGCCGTACCAACTGAGCTGTGCCCAACCTATGATTGCGGTTACAAACTAAGTATTTAAGTTGTATACTAATATTAGACCCCCGGTTTCTCAAGAACTAACGAGCGTTGTATAAAATCCGTTGAACCTGAGACTAAGGGGTCTCTACTCTACAACATATATTAAAATAAATAAAATCTATGATTAACAAGGTTGACCCTCTCCTTGTTAGAGGAAACTAGTGCAACTATTGAAAAGCAGTCAAACCAACTGCGCAAATGGCAAAACGGTCATATTTTATCATAATCTCGGAATTTTTAGACAAAATTCGTACGGAACTCGACAAAAGAGAAATTTAGCTACAAGTATTTGTAAGGTTTGTAAGGCTTTGTCAAATTCAGAGATAATCCGAAAAAAATAATTCTGTCCACCTAGATCCTCAAAACTTCCTACTAGCTGTGTTTCAAAAATAACATATAAATGTTTAAACAGACATATAATGTTGCGTTTTTTACAAAGTTTTTTGTATATTTTTATGGTTGGTTGGTTGGTTGTATTTATGTCGGTCAATTATCTGCACGTGGGATATGGGCCCGAAGGGGGGGGGGGAGTGCCTTCCGTGGAGGTCTTTCTAAGGGAACCTAATCCGTATTAATGCTTGGAGAACCAAGGTTCGAAGAAAACCACGAAAACTCCGAACGATTAGGCCGACGGGCGCGATTGGGATCGAACCCAGCACCTCCCGTCTACCAGCTTCGAGAGCAGAACCTCTCGGCCACTGGTGGGACGTATATATATATATATTTTTTATGATAAGTACCGGTAAATTTCCAGGAAGTAAGCTGAAAAGAAGGACCATTTCCTATGTCTACTAGAAGCTAGAATTCAACTTGGCGAATTTCCATTTCGAATGCAATTAAAAGTAATTCTGTTTATATTAAAAATAAATAAATAAACGAGAATGTTTCTAAATCTAATAAAATATAATATAACCACAGCCGAAGATGTACAGTCGTGGTAAAAAAAGTAAACACCCCCTACTAACTCCTCAAAAAATTATCGTAGACGAAAGTTACCGGTACTGAACGATTGGAAATAAAGTCTACTTTCAAATGATGTATATAAAATTTTCTTAGAAAGTAGACAAAATTTGCAACAAATTAGATATATGACATTATGACTTAGGATGAAGGGGATGGGGGGATATGCTTTGGAACATGCGCGCGGTGCTGCGTGAACTAAGTTGCGCAATTCCACTTAACCACTCACACGTTTATATTCGCTCTCCCATCTCCCCTCCGAACTTTCTCTATAAGGTTTACTTTAAGTTGTTCGCGTCGCTGAATCCGAATTTTTAACTTCCCCCCAAACTTTCCCCCCCAAATAAGTGTTTTTATCTTAAATTTCTTATTGTTTTAGGGGAAAAGCATTACAAAATTCAGAAACTAGACAAAATTTGCAACAAATAGGATATATGACATTATGACGTAGGATAAACGGGGAGGGGGAGGGCTGCCTCTGAACATGCGCTGCGGCTGTACGTGAACTAAGTTATGTCCAGGCAATAGGGGATTTTGCCTGGAAAAATTAATATTAGCTATGGATTTCGACTCACTTTATGTTTTTGGGGTCGCTGAATCCGAATTTGTAACTTCCCAATAAAATTTCAACCGGCAACCCCCAAAAAATTGAATTTTTGAAAAAAATTGGTTTTTGAGAAAAGCGCACGGGAAATGTTCCGACGCAGCCCCCTCTCTCCCCGTTTATCCTACGTCATAATGTCATGTATCCTATTTGTTGCAAATTTTGTCTAGTTTTTGAATTTCGCAATGCTTTTCTCCTAAAACAATAAGAAATTTAAGTTAATAACATCTATTTTGGGGGGTTTTCGGGGGGCGGGAATTTTGGGGGGAAGTTAAAAATTCGGTTTTAGCGACACAAAAAAATTAAAGTAAACCTTATAAGGAAAGTCCGGAGGGGAGATAGGAGGGCGAATGTAAACGTGTGAGTGGTTAAGTGGAATTGCGAAACTTAGTCCACGCAGCACCGCGCGCATGTTCCGAGGCAGATCCCCCCTTCTCCTTCAGCCTAAGTGATAATGTCATATATCTAATTTATTGCAAATTTTGTCTGCTTTCTGAATTTCTAGATACTTTCCCCCTAAAACAATAAAAAAATTGATTTTTTAATAAAAACCCTTTTTCGGGAGGGGGGGTGGGGCTTGCCGGGAGAAATTTTGGTGGGAAGTTACAAATTCGGATTCGGCGACCCCAAAAACATAAAGTAAGCTGATTTTCAGAACTACCATTAATTTTGCTAGGTAAAATTCCCAATTGCCTTTACTAACTTCAATTTGGATACAGTCCTTAAAATATGCTCGTTTTAAAATAAATAATTTCTCGGAAATTTATGGTACGAATTGCATAAAAATTTGTTTTTAGGCTAATTGAAGAGTGTAGAGTTCATTTATGCTGTCAGAATTGTGTACTTCTAATGAAAAAAAAAAAGTTATGATTCTTTTAATATGTAGATGGCCAACTAAGCAAATTTTATATACATCATTTAAACGTAGGCTTTATTTCCAGACTTTCGGTGCCAGTAACGTTCTTCTACAACAATTTGTTGAGGAGTTAGTAGGAGGTGTTTACTTTTTTTTTTCCACGACTACACAATAACCATCTTGCCATACCGTAAGGTATCCTATATATTCATAAACCTCAGACACCAACACACGTATAGCAATATGTTTAACTCTTTAATGCTTGATTTTTAATTTTGTTCGGAAAATGTTATACTCGAGTCTATTTTTGTTAATTATACAATAGCAAAATAGCGAAAATTTTTTTTAATGCTTCTGTCGGACATAAAGACATAATTTCACTCGGGTGTGACATAACAAAAATTATCCCAAAATGATAAATTTAAATTATATACTTAATTTAAAGTTTTTACATTGCATAGAATTAACTATTCAAATACATAATAGTTTTTATAATAAATTTAATATTTTGCAGAATTAATATTTACTACCTTATAATGATAGAAAAAAAAACCGGCAGTCGATCACATTGCAAGCAGTATCAACAAAAGATATTAAAACAAATCAGAGCAAAAGCAGACACGAATTTAAATACATGTTATCACACGTAAATAACACATAAAAGTGCACCGAAATACCAATAGAAATGGCAATGGAAAGAAAGATTATGTAACTCCTGAGTTATACTATGAATTGAATATATTGTGTTCTGAGATTTGTAAATGTAACGAACACTTTTTGGTAGCTCGGAAATGTATATTGTATATTTTCATACGCGGTTATATATCTTTTTAGAATACAAACATTTTACCTTTCTCACAGTGGAAATCTCGCTAACCCTCGTAAGTTAATTTGATTATTAACAGTTTTAACCGAAATGTCATGTAAACCCAGTTAAATGTAAAATTGTGGACGTATAGCCCTCGGCGGAACACAGATTGGGAATTGCTAATCTAAAAAATATTTACAACTAAAGAGAATATATGAAATATTCTGATTTATCTTGGTGGTGCTATCTTCGACAATTCGTCCAATAAAAGCTATTAAAAATCATATGATTGAAAGTTTTAAAATAAATATTAAATCTAAAATAATTTTAAACATAAATAATAGAATATAATTTCCAGGAAGATTTTAGTAACATAGTGGATCCCATTTAACCAAATATTGTTTAAAAATATAATGTAAAAACTTTTGGTGTAAAGAACTGAAAATGTAAATATAAATGAAGCAGATGTAATTTGCTTTTGAAATCAAATCAAATGCTTTTTAAAAAATAAGACATAAAATAACTACTTTCATACAGAGTAAAATAATTAAACACATCTGAATTTTAAAATAACCATTAGAATCTTTTCGCAAATGATATATAACACAAACATATAAATGAAATTTTCTTTTTAAAATTTTAAACATATGATTATGCCTATAAGTATTTATTTTTGTTACATCATAGAAAATTGTACATTAAAGGTAAATACGTAAAAATATAAAAGACGAACAATATAGAGATTTAGATTTTTCTGTTTTATGGCTTTATTTTTCCATTATAATTTTTTTTAAGAGACTCCTGTATGAAACGCATTTGATAATAATTAAATCGCTGCATTGGAATTGACGTTGCCTATTTCAGTTTCTGTTATATTAGAATATTTTATTCTATTTAATGATTAAAATACGACAGTTATGTATTTATTATCTATCCATGAAGTTATTTTTTGATTTTTTTGGGGGGGTGGTGGTGGGTGGGGGGGGGGGGTGATGTGTGGGTGCATTTGAATATACAATACAAGTGTAAACGTTAATTAATTTTGAAAACTTGACAAAATTACAAACCTTTTTAAGAATTTTTACTGTATTTATGCATTTGTCCTACAGTTATTTAACTGAACTTTCTAACCACATTGTGCGTCGAATTTCGAAGCTACATCCCACACAAACAAATTAGAAAATTTGGGTTTCTATTCGCAGACAATAATTAAATTACCCAAATTAGAAAATGTGGGATTCTATTCGCAGACAGTAATTAAATTTATTAGAATATTAAGATTTCAAGCATTGATCAATTAAATATAATAACATTTACTTTCTACTACATTTAACTATTATCTTTCTTATTTTCAGGCTTCTGAATTATAAAGTTATGAAATCTATTTATTAAATTATTTGTTGCTTAAAATAATTTAATGTTAAAAGTTTCTTGCTATTTTTTTCTATTTAGTATTTACTTTACAATCTCTTCAATTGAAAAAAAAAAAAAAAAAAAAAAAAAAAAAAAAAAAAAGGGAAAATAGCACACACATTTAATGAAGTTTTCACGGTATTTTGGCATACAATAATTTTAAAGATTAAATATTATAAAATTATGTAAGAAGATCGCTTAACATCATCCAAACTAAGGATCTCCAGAATGTCGCCATTTGAGAGATGAAAGATATGTTGATCTAAATAAAAGTGTTAAAGTGATAAAAAATACACTAAAAAGCACATAAATCGCTGCCATCGAAATACTCAAGGCCAGAGGACACGAGTTGTGACGTCATCACTAATCGACCGACTTCTCACTAGTGTTGGAATTCACAACAGAAAATTTTGAATAGCAGTTTTCATTTACTTTATTTGTGTAAAATTCCTCATCTTATATAATAGTAATAACTATTTAATCTTACAGAAAGCGTAGTGATCAACAAGCAAGTCCGCCACGCTACAGGGCGAGAGTCTCCCGACTGGCCAAGGTTTACACAGATTTTCATCCATTCGGGGTCCATAAAATGAGTACCAAGCTTGCTTGGGAACTAAACACCAAGGGTCTCGCGTTGGGTTGACCACCTGACCGGGGCACATGCTGCATAGTACCTCGGGCCCACTGTCAAGTAGACATAGTTGGGCACTGTAGACACTGATCCTTCATGGGTCGTATAGCCACACGTTTAGTTAGTTTTTTTTTTTATTTAAACTTACAAGTGAGAATTCTGGATCCCGCAATAAAAAATCAGTCAGATGCGGTAACACTGTGGTATTCCGCATCTGACTGGATATTTATTTAGGGATTCCGAATTCTCACCAGTAAGTTTAAATAATTATTATTGTTTTGTAAGGTGATAGATATACCACAAATAAAATAAAAGAAAATTGCTATTCAAAATTTTCCGGTGTGAATTCCAACACTAGTGAGAAGTCGGTCGGCTAGTGATGAGGTCTCTGTTGATACAAATAAATTCGCAAATTATATAAATATATAATTTCTGCTTTGTAAAATCTTTTACGAAAATATTTGCATCAACAAAGATTTTGAGAATGTCGCAGTTTGAGCGATGAAAGAGATGCCGATCTGAATAAAGGTATTTATATATCCTTTTAAGTGTATTTGTTATCACTTTTAGCAATTTTTATATTAAATTAAATAGTGTATAGAGATTGAATGAAACAGCTTTTAAGTGCTTAGAATAAAAGTAATAATGAAAAAAATTTTTTAAACGTATCTCATGGGTGGCGAATGTTTAAATTAAGGAAACTTATTTTTAATTTAAATGCTAAAAAGGGATAACTGATGTGAAATAAGCAACGAGAAAAAGTCAAGTTTAAAGAAAATATAGCACAGCAAATTGCTATTTAACAAATGTTTCTAAAGATAAAATGAATTGGGGGTTACAGTGATTGCTTCCTAATCTACGTTTTGCTGCAAATACCCCTGTTACATACTTTGAAGAATTGTTTCATTCAGTTACATCTCGCTAGTTGGCGGATTTTAGAAAGGTTGATTTGGTACAGCAGACTCTTTTTCTGACAACATTTTTGGTTACTCATGTTCAATTTAATCTACATTTTTGGTTACTCATGTTCAATTTAATCTACATTTTTGTCAGTAAACTGCTTTTATAATAATAAAAAGAAAAGATGTAACATAACGCAGGGAAAAAGCTACCACTGGATGTTTATCTCCTAACTATGGCACTGAAGTACACAAACGCACCGCATCTACTTTGTTTAGATGAGCGTGACAAATCAACAAACTTTAGCATGCCGACAATGGCAGACTCACATTATTTTTCTCCCAAACCCACCAATAAATGTTTTTTGTTTTTAAGTCACAACTTTTTTTAATGGCAATTTGACGTTTTGCATTCAATAAACAATCGAAAAAACTAGAACGTTTCATTTAAAAAAATAATATGCAAGGTATGATGATTATTTTTTGTTTAAACCTTCCGTGGTGTACAAAACATCTAATTTATTCTTCTACATTCATGACCTTTCAGTAGTTAATTGTATAAAAAAATTCCATATATATATATATATATATATATATATATATATGTGTGTGTGTGTGTGTGTGTGTGTGTGTAACAATAAAAGAATAATAAATAATAATAAATAACATAAACAAAATATATTCCAAAAAAGAAGTTTTTTTTTCTTGTCGAAGTCCTTTAAAATTATCCATGTAAATTCTGAATAACTTAAAGACAATTGATTAATTCTATATAAACAGAGTTCCTTAGTTGTGTGCGTACTTGTGTACGGAGATTAGGGACGGTTGACCATACTGGAGGCTTAACCCACCAATCAGTTTTCATATTTAAAAGCATTTAGGAGTTTTATCAATAGGTGACAAATTAAGCTACTGGAATGCTCAAACAACAGTCTTTGTTTCATACAGATAATCGAAATAGGTGTGGGTAAAATCACTGTGAAGCGTTTCCAATCTAAAATTTGTGTTTTTTAGAAATAATTTGTAAACTTTTTTCAAATGAAATATGTCATAGAAATTTAAGTAAGTAGGTTTCATGTAATGCAGAAATATGGAGCTTTCATTCCAAGCATAAAGATTGTACAGTAAGTTAGGTTTAACATAACAATGTGCTATTCTTTAGAAAAGGGTTATGTGGGGAGGATTGACCCAGTAAATGAGAGGGAAGGTTGACCAGACTGCCAAGACTGGTTTTGGAAATCATTTGCACTGTGCATAATGAAATGTTAATGATTATATATAAAAAAGAATGTGAATTTATTCTGTAAAGCTACAGTAAAATGTGGTGATGGTAAAGAAAATGTTTAAAACTGATTAAAGAAAGATATGAAAAACTGCTATAGTATCCACTGCAAGAAAAAAATTAATGATATATAAATGGGAAAGTTTATAGGAGCTTTTTTCCATTTAAATATTACTTACAGTAGGTAATTAGAAACAGTGGGAAAGACTAGAAACTTTGAAAACAACAGTCTTAGCCCTTTAAGGGCAGTGGTATGTTTATGAAACCACTTAATTTTAATTCCCAATCTCCACAATGACACCAGATTTTTTTAAAAATCTTTTCCATTTAATATGTATGTGAAATATAGCCTTTTTTTAATTTCCAAATAAATTTGTTCGTAAATTTCTGTACCTGTCATTTACTTCAACATTTTAGTACTGAAAGTACTTTGCCCCTCAAAGTGTTAAAATATGTTAATGATATGTTAAGGGCTCATACGGCTGTACAAGAACATAGCATTGATCGAAAAACTTTAAGAAGGTATGTAGACAAATCCCACCATGATGAATACAGCAGATGAAGCCAAGCTATGCGACAACTAGAGTTGTCAGGTCGAGTGTTACAAAACTTATCACAAGGAGACAAAAAAGCGGAACACTGGCACCTAAATCCAGACAAAATAATAAACGAAACCCTATCAAAACGGAACTTGTCTCTAACGGAATACTGTCTTAAATGCTGAAATTTCATTTTTCTAGCTGCGCAATTATACCTGCTCAGACAAATTCATGTTTAAAACTGCAGTGACTTTTTACTGCTGTGGCTTGCGATTGTGTCAAAACAGGTTTGTTTAAGTATCATATTTCAAAAATATTTTTTTTAAATAATAATTGAAGCATGTAGCATAAAGTTATTTTAGTTTTTTAAACTGATTTTATTTTTCTTCACAAATATTTTAATATAAAACAAAGTGTGTCAAGCCTCTCATATAGTGGGTCAAACCTCCCATAAATGGGGAGCCTTGATCCATTATTTTCTGATGATTAAAATCAATCATTTTTTCAAATTTCCTATATTTTTCACTTATTTAGCTATTTTATTTTGATAACATATGGTATAACAAATAAAATTATATATAAAACTTTATTCTACGTTCAATATTTAAAAAATAAAAATTCATTTTGTAAACATTGGGTCAACCTTTCCCTGTGTGTTTTAATAAACATCACTTACTTCTACAATCATCCTTTTTTCTATAAATCTGGCGTGAAATCGAGTTTCGTGATTACATTGGTATTATACTTAGATGAAATTAATGTTTCTTGTACATTTATCACAGAAATATTTAAGTAAAATATTGATATTTCTTGTTTTTCCCACGAAATTTAAAAAAAAAAAGTTGCTTTTTTTTCAATGTCAACAGTGCAATTGTTATATTTTATGAAATTAATCCACTCGTATTTCAGAAATTTAAAATATTAATGTTTGCATTAAACTGAATATTTAACTGCAGATGATAATATCTCCAACAAAGCAAAGAATCTCCCTATAAAATATGTATCTTTATTTTTATTTTTAAAGTTTAAAATACCGATAGCTATACTGTTATTTTATTGCACTTCATTTAAATATCTTCATAGATCATTTCCACATTTTCTTTTATCTATATTATAAAGAACAAACGTATCTGTGCGTAACGCTGACGTCATTTTGCGAATGGCAACACTTCACGAGCAAATTTCGGTCTAGAAATTTTCGCTACTGCAATTTTTTAATCTTCTGACCATCGCACAATTTCAATTTTTGTCGCATAGGGAAAAAAAAAATTATTGTCAAATGCAATTTGTTTAAAAACTGTATTCATTGACTGATGTATTATATTTTCTAAAATAATTTTTAAGAATGTTTTTTTTTTTTTTTTTTTTTTTTTTTTTTTTTTTTTTTTTTTTTTTTTTTTTAAGTTTATCTTATCACGTGCCGGTTTCGATACATAATAATAATAAACATTCTGCACATGTAGCAACAAACATTTTTCAGTATTTGTTTCTGCCTATTTTTGCATAACGAAATTAGTACTTCCTTTATAAACAAATAATATAATAATATTTAAAAAAAAAAAAAAACCAATCTAACATATTTGTGAAAGACAAATTGACGAAATTAATGCTTTTTTTATAAACAAATAAAAGAATAATATTGAAAAAACACAAATCTAACATATTTGTAATGGTACAATTTAAATTTTTAGATCACCAAATAGAATTTTTTTTTCAAATGTAATTTGTGTGCAAAGTTCATCTCACTTTACTGATGATCTGTGGTTTTAAAAAGAATTTTAAAGCATGAAATATTTTTTAATTTATCTATCTCGCGCGGAGCTCGATTACGAAAGATTAATCCGTTTGCCCTTAAAATAAAATAAAGAGTTGATCATTTTCTTACGGCTAATATCCATTAAAAAACTGCCCTATGAATAAATAAATAAGATAATATAAATAAAACACAAATTTACCAGACAAGTTTAAGCTCTGAAATTATCTATTTATATAAAATCCAAGTCTCTGTGTGTCCCTCACGATTCCGGTAGGACCACCTCATTGAAATGAGTAATTGTTGAAAAATACTAATGCAGGGTTACCACAGTTGCGCCAAATGTTGGCCAACTTGGCAATAGCTGGCTGATTTGGTGAAATTCCCATTTATAACTATTAATCTTTCATAAAGGAGGTCACCAAAATTTAATTTAAACTCCGCTCTTTTAAGATATTTTTTCAAAATCTATGGGTGAGAATTTAAAGTACATCTTTACATCTTCCTTCCGATGCTACTAATAAAATAACCGCCAATAGACGACGCTGTACTGTATGAGCTCCTAACTGCGCGATTTTAATGTGCTTTAGGTACTTTTCCAGTATAAGTGCCTTGGCGAAAAAAGAAATTTGGCAACATTTTCCCGGAACCTATCCACTGTTTCATTTTATATACACATGCATTTTTTTTCGATATTTATACGATTTATTTATACGATTAAAAAAGCTGTTTCTCTAATTTTATACAGAAACAGATGTAATTTGTACATAAAAACATGAATAATATACATATAAAATAAATATATAAAAAAAACACTCATCAAGTTTGTTTTCATAGCTGTTTATATGATTTGAATACAATTCTCAATATTTTTCCGTTATACGGACACCATGCCAAAATGTATGCAGTACTTTTCCATTATACGGACAGCATTGTCGCCAAGCGCAATAGTTGGTGCAAAATGAAAATAAGGTGATTTGAAACATTTGAAAAATAAAAGAAAAACATTCTCGATAGTAAAGTGGGCATTTTAAAAATATAACATTTGAAAATTACAAACTTTTACGAACTATTTTATTAAATCACAAATATATACTTAAAATAAATGAACAAATAAGTGTTAAAAATAAAGTAATAAAATAAAAAATCATATTAAACTGCTGCCATAAAATTATAAATATCTTTCAGCATTGCAGTAAACATTTCATTTTTTGAATGAAGGCGTAGCCACATAAAATCCATGAGATACGACTCTAAATGATGACGAACAGCTTCCCGATGTCGTTTGTTGCGCCGTTTTGCGATGCCCCATAATCTTTCAACATTTGGAGTATGACATCCAGTATTAAGGTCGACAAAATTGTATTTGTGATTTACTGTGAAATGATCATAACCAGCACTTAGCAGTTCATCTGTTTTATATCCTTTCCAACAAACTGTATAAATAATACACGACTTTCATCTACTTCTATAATTTTATTAGGTCCACCGATTTTTCTATTTGGTCGAGAACATAAAGCATTTGCACAAACTTCTCTCGAATAACTATTCCATTCCACTGTTGTGTTGTGGTTCATATCAAGTTGCAGCTCACAAAACTCAATCGATGTCAACTCTTTGCTCGATAAATGTATAAACCTCAAAGCATTAAGAAAAGTCAGCCGAGATCCTTTAAACCAAGTTTTTTGTCGTATTTCTACGCTTTCTTCGCATGATCGTAAGCTACAACTCAATTTCGGATTTCCAGAACTCATCCATAATTTCATTTCATGATTTTTTGATCACCATCTTCTATTATGCAGAATTCCAAATTCCTGAAACAGTTTTATCACAACTTTCTCATCATCTGGTAATTGCCAAATGATAAAATCCATCTCAGCATCAGCAGTAAAAGTAAACTACAACTTTATAAAAATAAAAGCATTTTTAATTCGATTAATAGCAGATTAAAAAGCATTCCAAGGTTAAGGTTAAACAATAATCATTCACGTGATTCACGTTTCATAAATAACAAATCACAATGTTTCGCATGGTTTACAATAAAAATCTACGATCAAGGTTGAAATAATTGGCGCATTAGCATACATTTTAGCATGCTGTCCGTATAAAGGAAAAGTACCATGTATGCTAATGCGCCAATTATTTCAAAATGCTAAAAGATATTTGTAATTTTATGCCAGCAGTTTAATATGAGTTTTATTTCATTGCTTTATTTTATAACAGTTATTTGTTCAATTATTTTAAGTGTATATTTGTGATTTAATGAAATAGTTCGTAAAAGTCTGGAATTTCCAAATGTTATATTTTTTAAATGCTCACTTTAGTACGACAATATTTTTTCTTTTATTTTTTAAATGCCTTAATTCACGTGACTTTCATTTTGCGCCAACTATTACGCTTGGCGACAATGGTATCTGCATAACGGAAAAGTACCCAAATCTCAATTTCTGATGCCCAAATTTCACCAAACTTTTTTTAAAAAATGCCAAAGCCCCTACAGTGGAAAAGTATCAAATTGTCTATTATTTTGCGCTATCTGTGTTATAGTTTATACTATATGCAAGGTGAGTGGAGCGAAGAGTTTAAACATTAAATATTAAAGTTTCGGCACAGATGTCATATACACAACGGGTACTTAACTGTCATCAAAGTGTCGTTATTTTGCTTGATATGGTAACCCGGATGTCGTTGTTTATGCTGTTGATGTTTTCGCCAAATTGGCGTCGGAAAAAATCGCTCCAATATGGGGTATATATGACAACTGTGCCAAAGTTTCTATAAAGCAGTATAAGACTAAAAATTAAGAATAAAATAAATGCAAAATAAGACTAAAGAAGAATGAAAAATCATGTGTTAAGCATAGAATATGAAACACTTTCCAACACATCCTGAATGCTTTAACAAAACTTCGTTATTTAGGGAAATAAGGTAAATAAGATACTAAGTAAACATTTTAGAAAACGCATAATTAAAAAAAAAAAATATTTCAGCAGTTACCCTCCATAGCAATAGTACCGTTATTACATGCCACTATTTAGCTAAAATTTAATTTAAGCTACTCTTAAAGCTACTGAAATCATATTTCCAGATATTATCATCCATAGACGGTTATGTATCCAATTCTTTGCGTGACCCTGTATATCATTTTACCTATTTTCTACAAACATTTCTTAGTAATCTAAATGCAGTTCAGCGTAAAACTGCATAACTCCTTTAAAAACCACCTTTAAGCAATTTATTCTCATACTCAGGAACCCTTACGAATTCTTTTGTGTAGCCCTGCATATGAACTGTAACATTTATGCACACGGTATAGTATGCATAAATGTAGTGAAACATAAACGCGCATATCATAATTAGAAATGCATTTCTAGCAATCATTACTTATGTACGTACAATACTTCGGAGAAAAGTTTCTTGGCTAGAAAGAAGTTTGCCAACGTATTTTCTGACAACCTCTTTACTGCTTCATACTCACAAGCAATTTTTTGCATATGTATACAATTTATTTAATGTAAAAAAAAAAAAACTATTTATCCATTTTTATAAAGAAACAGAAGTATTTTTTGCACAGATGTCATATACGCATCGGGGTTGGCGTGATTTTTCTCTGACGCCTATTCGGCAGAAATCTCGCTTTCGAATACCAGTTACTTATATATTTTTTAATTATTTGCTATCATTTTGAAAAGGAAATAACTATAAATAAATAAAAGTTTGAATAATAACTATAGAACAAAACAGTTTATATAATTTAAAAACAGAAAATAAAAGTAAATAAACAATGGCACAGATGTCATATTCGTCCCATATTGGCGCGATTTTTTTCTGACGCCAATGTCATATACGCAATGTATACTTAGCCGGCGCCAAAGTGTCGTTATTTTGCTTGATATGGTAACCTGGATGTTGTTGCTTATGCTGTTGATGTTTTCGCCAAATCGGCGTCGGAAAAAAATCGCGGCAATATGGGGCGAATATGACATCTGTGCCTAAACAATTTATTAATAAATAAAAAACAATAGCCGGCAAAATAACACCATTTTAGCGACATAGGTATCCCGGTTCATATCTGAAATCTGTGCCGTAATTTGTATATGAAAAAATATTATATATATTTAGAAACGATTTTTGGTACAGATGTCATATTCGCCCCATATTGGCGCGATTTTTTTCGGTTGCCAATTTGGCGAAAACATCAACAGCATAAACAACATAATCCGGGTTACCACATCAAGCAAAATAACCACACTTTGGCGCAAGTTAAGTATCTGTTGCCTATATGTTATTGGCGACAGAAAAACATCGCGCCAATATGGGGCGAATATGACATCTGTTCCCGATTTTTTTATGTATATAAGTGCATATATAAACAAAAATAAAAGTTCATTAGATTTGTTTTCATAGCTGTATATTTTGGCAACATATCTCACTTTCTGATGCCCGAATTACGCCAAGCTTTTTTTTTTAAATGCGCTATAATGGAAAAGTACCTAAATAAATAACAAACAGAAATAACCAATTATACAAACTAAAACATTTTATTTCGAGATTAAAGCATTGTTTTTAATTTCGATTAAAAATACATATATCTTTGGATAACTTTAATTGAAATTGGGTTCACGGCTTAATATCTTGTGGCAGCCGCAGAAAGGCAAGGGAGAAAATTCTTCGTTCGGAATGGCAGCTGGCCAGAGCCGTTGTCATAGCAGCGCAGACGAAAATGTTTACATTGCGTTTTTGTGTGTTCGAATACGAAGAGTGTCAGAATCGACGTTTATCAATGTTCTACGAATAAAGGTAGTAAAGTGTTTTTAAGTGAGTGATTATATTATACGAGAGACACCACCACAATGGTGACCCGGACTGTTCTTATATAGAGCATCAGCCTTCCTAGATGAGTTGGAATGTTATCCGATCATCTTCATCTTTCAAAGAATACATCGTTCTACAGCGGCTCGATGGAAAGCAGATAAGTTCTTCTGAGTCATTTTCCTGATATTTTTTCTGTTATTTTATTAGAAAAATTTAACTCGCGAATTTATTTTGGTTTGATTGTACTATTTTATATATTTATTACCATAAATCATGTCTAGTGTCGATGCTGTTCAAATTCCATTATATAACAGATCAGATCCTGCGCTATGGTTTGTGATGTGCGAAAGCACATTTGCTTTAGCTACCCCCAAAGCAATATCAGAATCTGTTACAAAATATAATTATATAGTTTCGCATCTTCCACCCGATGTTGCATCAATCATTCGTGATATTTTAATGCAACCAGATGCTACCCTCATAGCATGCATGGTCACGGTGACGTCGCTGTGACGTCACTGCAAGTCACTGTGGTCACGTCACATCTGTGACCGAAATGCCACCACTCAGTGATGTCACATTGTGACTGAAATGTGAACTTCTTAGAAAACTTTAAAAACTTACGAAAATTCTTCAAAACATGTTACTTTTTGTAAAATTATATTTTTCTGGCAATTAAAACAAACTGTGACGTCTCTGTTATCTCACTGCTATGTAACGTACGCCACGTCACATATGTGACAAAAAAAAGCATATTGTAAGTCACGGTGTGACAAAAAATATGAACTTCAAAAATCTTTGAAAATGAAGAGAAATATTTTAAACAGCCACGAGTTATAGCGGCATAAGGAATGAAAATATATTAGTGGATAGCAAATGGTAAATTCCGTCACTAAAGGGGAGGGGGGGGGGGGCATAATAAATAAAGTGCACGATACAAGCATTAATAAACTAAATTTTTGGGCTATATTTTATCAATTTGATTTCTAAGACAGTGAATGTATACTTTTTCATGATTTCAATTTTATCTAGCATTTGGATAATATATTTACAATTACGAATATTAAATTTATACACTTTACATATTTAGTTTGCTGGGAGGAAATTTCATTCTTTCTTTCTTTTTTTACCGACCAGAATTATTCGAAACACTTCTGTGGTTTCAAACTAAAAATTTTCTATTACAGTTAAATCTGCACCTTTTAATAAGCATGCAGAAAGAGTCTTCAGAGTTTAGTCATCTATGCATTTTTTGCTTTAGAATATTTTTATAATTTGTATTCAAGTCATAAATTCTACTTCTTTCAGACTTTTAAAATAAAATTAGCATTTTCCGAAAATAAAGGAAATATACAAAATTTGTGCAAAACAAACTTTACTTTAAAAAAATAGAAAAAAAAGGGGGGAGGGGTTGTCGTTAATACATTAAATTTATTTTTACACCTTTTAAAAATTTAAACAATGTTTTATCTAATAAACTCTAATTATGAATATTATTATTATAATTATTTAGAAAAAAGGAACTTTACAATACATTTTAACTTGAATTATTTGGTACGGATAAAAAGAAAAGATTAAATACATTGGACATTTCTTCAAATACAAAATTTTAATGAATGATACTTTCAGAAAATTTCTGCGCGTTCAAATTCCATATTTCTTGTATACAAAAACAAACAATCTGT
This sequence comes from Maratus speciosus, assembly GCA_963932465.1. NCBI lineage: Eukaryota > Metazoa > Arthropoda > Arachnida > Araneae > Salticidae > Maratus > Maratus speciosus. The sequence goes on from OZ010789.1 coordinate 558,747,962, forward strand.
AACAAACCATCTGCTCGAAAATCGTCTGCCCACTGAAAAATAAATATGAGAATACGCGGGAAATAGTTCACTTGTTTTAGAACAACACTTTAAGATAAGGAAATGACCATTTTAGGATACACGGATATTAATGGAACGTGCATGTAAGTTTTTTTAATTTAAATATTTTATTCCTGGTTGTATATTATGAGTTAAATAGTTATATTTGTAAGAGACTGATCTTTATCTGTCAGAAGAAAAATATTTTAATCTGCCATCGCTTGAAAAAAAAAAAAAAACTGCGCAGAGACATTCATGCCTACATTCATACTGGATTTAATATAAACATTAATTTACTCTTACTTGAGATTGAAAATGTATGGAACGACAATGATTTGGAATTATTTTATCGGCTTCTTACTATTTTTTGATTACTAACATTTATAGTTATTATTATTTTGGGGTTAAATATGATGTTCGATTATCATGAGATTACGAAACTGTTTCAGATTAGAAATTAACATTATACTTGGAAAATGTATTTTTAATATATTACAGTAGTGAAACATTTGAAAGAATTTTCTTTTAGTGCTAATAATATTTTAAATTATCTTTTAAAATCCTAAATCTTCAAACCAATATTTTCAGATTTAACATTTGCCAAAATTATAAAATAATAGGCATTCCTTATACCATATGAAAATATTTTTGAGATATTGTTAAATCTAATAATGCATTTAATTTATCTATTGTAGTTTTCTGTTGTTTAACAGTACAATTATAAATACTAATTATTATTTTTAGTGTTTTTTAAATTGGTATTTTTATTTTTTTTAATTGTATGTAAGCATTTTTTCTGTTTGTGATTTTAATCAAACATTTAATTATAGACATTCTGAATCGGTTATTAAATTTTCTTCTATTGTAAATTAATTTTCTACGAGTATGATTCGGGTAATTATTGGCACTAAAAAGTAAAATATGATATTTAAGCATTGAAATAAAGTATTTTTCATGCCTGATAGGAAGTTATAGATTAAACTGCTTTAGTATATATATTTTTAAAGTTCATATAATACAGGATACATAATGTAGGACACAAGTTGAAAAGTGCTTATGACTTCGGTTTGTCTCTCCGTCTGTTCGTCTAGCAGTCTGTGCGCACTCTAACTCTCGAAAATATACTCGGATTGCCCTGAAATTTTTGGATGGTATTGACATTTACCATCGCACGGTACCTATTTGTAATGAAGTTTGTAGCATGCTTTGTTCATTTACAGGGACAGCCAAAAGTTTTCCGTTACATTACGGCCTATGGGAAAAAGTCGTTTCAAATGATTTTTTATGATTTTAAGCACGCTTTCAAACAGAATAAAATTTATATGCATTTATGAAGTGCACTAAAATATGCATTCTGTTGACTATGCGATGCAAAGAATAGTTATTGTTCATTTACAGGATTAAAAAAGGAATTCAAATACATAATGATATAGAGGTGGAGGGACGTGTTTGCGGCATACTTTAATTATGTTAATCTACTTCATATATAATGAATTGATGTATGTCGCTGAAGTTTACATACTATAAACTATTTCATGTATAATACGAATAATACGTATATAGCATTTACAGGGACACACAAAATCTTTCAGATACCATATTGTATCCGAAGTACTGTTCATTAGCGATGATTGCTGGAAATATATTTTTAATTATGATATGCACTTTTATGATTCACTATATTTATGCATAGTGTATGGTGTATATAAATGCTATAATTCCTATACAAGGCTACACAAAAGTATTCGTAAGGATTACTGTGTATGGGCGCAAATTGCTTAAAGATGTTTTTTAAATGAGTTATGCTTTTTTCGCTGAACTGCATTTAATTTACCAAGAAATATTTGTAGAATATAGATAAAATGATATACAGGGTCACGTAAAGAATTGGATACATGGCCGTCTATATATTATAATTTCTGGAAATGTGATTTCAACAGTTTTAAGAGTGTCTTAGTTTGAATTAAATTTTAACTAAATAGTGGCGTGTAATAAAGATTTTAGGTAAACTACAGGGTTGTACAAAAGTATTCAAGTATGTTTCCATACATTAGTATAAATTGCTGAAAATGAATTTCAACCTGTTAGGCGTTTTCTTGCTAAACTAAATTTTCCCATTATATAGTATATATACACTTAAAAAAATTGGTACTCAAAATTGAGTAAAAAGTACTCAATTTTAAATGCGTCACATGCACAAAATAGCTCCGATCCAAATGTACTCAAAGTTAAGAAACACATGTACTCATTTTTTATTCCATGGCTGTGATCAAATATGAATCGTTATGTACTGCCCCATGTCCCCCCCCCCCCAAAAAAAAATCCCTAAAATGTAAAGTAAAAATGTACTGACATTTATTTCCCGTCCAAAGTTCTTAACAAGAAATGTTTAATTGATTATTTATTAAGAAAAATAGCAAAATTCTTAACAAGATACTCAAATCGAATATTTTTATGACAAGAACATTATTTCCAAGCAATTATTTTTAAAATGCTGTGCATAATTTAATATTTACATTAATAAACATCATTTATGCCGCCATAAATGAAATGAACCATTACAGGGTACAAAACTATTTGTTTGTTTGGGTTTGATAACATGTGATGCTTCAAAATAGAGAAAGCATAGGTTCATTTTTGATCCAAAAATATTCAATTCAATATGAGTACGTCGGTTTGCTCATTTTTGAGTACTTCATTTTTTTCAGTGTATCAACCTACAGATCAAATAAGGGCTGTTCAAAAGAATTGGAAAACATATTTGGCTATGGACGGTAACTGCTGAAATCAGTGTTTCAAATGTTTTATGCGTTTTCTAAAATGTTTATTTAGTTATCTTATTTACGTCATTTCCCTAAATTACAATGTCTTGTTAAAGCATTCAGAAAGTGTTGGAAAGTATACTTTAATCTATGCTTAACGCATGATTTTTCTTACTGTTTTTTTTTCTTTTTTTCTATTTCCCAGATCAGTCTTTTCCTATAAAACATACCAAATCTATTTAGCTCATATTCACAAAGCATAATATACACGGGAATAAAAAATTTAAATAAATATCGCTTATCATGCCGCTCTATAAATAATAGTTGTATTAATATCCGTTAGTTTCCATGTTCGTATTTAATAAAGCAATGACAAATCACAACAAATTAAAAAACTTACACATTCTAAATATCAAGCATAGAACTTAATAAAAAAAAAATATGTCAGTTGATAAGCATTGTTTTTTAAGTGGAAAAATGTAAAATGTTTTAGAACAATAGGACTCCAAAGTAGCGATATTTTGCTAAAAAGTACGGTAAAAAGATAAGATTTTATATTTACAGCAAAATTTTATTTTAAAATTCATCGCTGTATTAATACTTAGAAATTTTTCCAGGGAGAATCATTCGCCTTATATACAATATTTCAAATGAAAATCAAATGTCAAATTAATTGCTTAAAAGGCGCAAAGGCCAACATTGTGAAAAAGATTCCATGCCGGGACTAGAACCCGGGCCATCAGTGTAGCACACTGACATTCTACCGACTAAATCACATGAAACGACGCCCAGCCCGTAAAATTTTTCACTATTACATGTTCGCAAGGCTACAAACGCAGCATAAGATGGAATGTTTATCGTGAGCCACCGACATGGTGTAAACACGAAACGTAATTAAATCCAGCATCGATTGAAACTATATTAGTAATTGGAAATTTTTCCAGGGAGAAACATTCGCCCTGCATACAACATTTCAAATTATAATTGCCTTTTAAGCAATTAATTTGAAATTTGACTTTCATTTGAAATATTGTATGCAAGGCGAATGGTTCTCTCTGGAAAAATTTCCAAGTATTAATATAATTTCAATCAATGCTGGATTTAATTAAGTTTCGTGTTTGCATCATGTGGGTGGTTCACGCTAAATATTCCATCTTTTGCTGCGTTTGTAGCCTTGCCAACATGTAATAGTGAGAAATTTTCCAACCTGGGTATCGTTCCATGTGATTTAGTCGGTAGAATGTCAGTGTGCTGTACTGATGGCCCGGGTTCGAGTCCCAGCAGGGAATCTTTTTCACTATTTGCGTCTTTTAAGCAATTAATTTGAAATATAATTTTCATTTGAAATCACAGTGTTTATGACAAGTTCGTCACAAATGACACATATTTCACAAATTGGTCACAATGTGACTTCAAAGCATTGTCGCTTTCGTCACAGGTTCGTCACAAAATTAATGCCAAAATAGTCACAAATGACACACTTTTCACAAATTTGTCACACCGTGACTTCACAGAGTGGTCACAATGTGACGTCACAAACGTCCTCTAAAACGGCCATAACGACCTCGCATTCTAGTCACCGTGACGTCACATCGACGTCACGTGACGTCACATCGACGGTCACAAAATCACAGTGTGACTTCACAACGACGTCGCCGTGACGTCACCATGCCTTACGGGTACTGACCCTTATGGTGTCTTAAAAAAGGAATTAATTGCGCGCTCAGGTGAATCATCCCAGCAAGAGATACGACAGCTCTTGTCTGGAGAAGAACTAGGAAATCGGAAACCTTCAGATTTATTACGTAGTATGAAACGTCGCGCGGAATCCCTAAATGTTCCAGACAATTTAATGTTAGAATTGTTTTTGCAACGATTACCAAATTCTGTTCAGACAATTTTAGCGGCTGTTTCTGAATTAACCCTTGATAAAGCAGCGGAAATTTCAGATCGTATTTCAGAAGTTACCCCTTCCCCAGCTTCTGCAATTGCCGTGTCCTGCTCGAATGAACAGGCGATAGAGGGTAAATTATTGAAAGAAATCGAAAAATTAAATAAGCGCATCGATCAGCTTGCTGTTTCACGTGGTCGGTCCCCATACCGCAGAAACTGGAGTAAACCTCGAGGGAGTAATAGTGATAATCGGGATTCAAGTATCTGTTGGTATCATAGACGATTTGGAAAAAAATGTAGGGAAGAAAAATGCATAAAGCCGTGTTCTTGGACGGGAAACGAAACCAGCAAAGAGTAGAGGCGACTTATTCTTTGCCTCAACAGTCACGTCGCCTGTTCATTAGAGACCGGACTACAAATGTTTCTTTTCTGGTCGACACCGGTTCGGACGTGTCAATCCTTCCTGCCAACAATGTACAAAAATGGAATCCACCCGTACAAACGCTTTTGGCTGCTAATTCTTCCCCTATAAATGTTTATGGTCAACAAACCCTTTCTCTAGATTTTAAGTTAAGACGAAAATTTAATTGGACTTTTCTAGTTGCAAATGTTAGTACACCAATTTTGGGAGCAGATTTTCTCCATAATTTCGAATTGGTTCCAGATCTCCGCCACAAATGTCTAAGAGATTTAAAAACAAAATTTGAAACAACAGGTCACATGAAATGTGCATTAATTCATTCAGTATAAACAATCAATATTGATAATATATATAATGAACTTCTTAAACAATTCCCATCTATTACAAAATTACCAGATCCCAATCAGCCTGTCAAACACAACACAATGCATTTTATTTCAACAAAAAGACCTCCAGTTGTGGCAAAACCCCGCAGGTTGGCTCGGGATCGCCTGAAAATTGCTAAAACAGAATTTCAAAATATGATACAACTCGGACATTTAAGACCTTCACGTAGCAACTATGCATCACCTTTGCACATGGTTCCAAAAAAGGGAACTTTGGAATGGAGACCCGTAGGTGATTATCGTGCCTTGAATGCGCAAACCAAAAAAGACAGATACCTGATACCATGTATAGCTGATTTTACTGCTAATTTACGTGACACTAAAATTTTTAGTCGACTTGACCTCATCAAAGCATATCATCAAATACCAATCAATCCTGATGATATTCCCAAAACAGCGATATGCACACCTTTTGGACTGTTCGAAAGCACACGCATGCAATTTGGCTTATGCAATGCGTCTGCAACATTTCAGAGATTCATAGATGACGTAATACGTGATTTACCAGGCGTCTATGCTTTCGTCGATGATATACTCATAGCCTCTAAAAATGCCGAGGAGCATTATCATCATTTAAAAGCACTATTTTCCAAATTAGCAGAATATGGTTTGTGCATAAATGTATCCAAGTGCACATTTGGTAAACCTACCATTGATTTCTTAGGATTTCGAATATCTGAACATGGTATTCAACCACTTCCAGATAAAGTTAAATGCATAATCGATTTTCCGCAGCCCACAACCTTATCTCAACTTCGAAGATTTTTGGGTATGTTTGATTTTTATAGGTCTTTCATATATCAAGCTGCACACATACTTGCGCCTTTAGTGAAATTGTTAGAAGGCCATACAAACAAAAAGAAATCTCGTTCCCGTGTTCCTAAAACAGAACCCCTTAATTGGAACGAAGATGCTGAAAAAGCTTTCGTAGCTGCCAAAAATGCAATATCTCAGGCTGCTCTTTTACGGCACCCTATTCCAGGCGCTCAGTTGAGTATATGGGTTGACGCCTCAGATGTCGCGATCGGCGGCACCCTTATGCAGTTTTATCAGGAACGTTATGAACCTTTAGCATTTTTTTCCATGAAATTAAACAGTCAGCGGAATTGGTCAACGTATGACCGGGAATTATTTTCTATTTATTCGGCAATAAAAAAATTTCGGCACATGCTAGAGGGGAGAATTTTTCAAATTTATACTGATCAAAAACCGCTAATTTATGCATTTAAGCAAAATCCCCATAAATGTTCGCCGCGGCAATCACGCCATTTAGATTACATTTCCCAATATTCCACTGACATTAGACATGTACCAGATTCCGAAAACATTGTTGCAGATTGCCTCTCAAGAATTGAAATTGATTCTATTTCAAAATCTCCAATCTTAAATTTTGAGGAATTCGCAAAAGCTCAGGAAAATGATTCAGAGCTACAGAACCCGCATAATAGTACATTGCTCAAATTGGAATTGAAACCTTGCCTCATTTCTGATTGTAGCCTACTATGTGATACTTCAACAGGTACGCCTCGACCCTTAGTTCCTAGTTTCTTTCGTCGGCTGATATATGAACATTTGCACAACCTAGCCCATCCAGGCATAGCAGCTACCACAAAACTAATTTGTTCCAGATACGTATGGCCAAATATGAAACGAGACATCAAAAACTGGGTTCGTGGCTGTGAGAAGTGTCAAAGATCAAAAATACAGAGGCACACCAAAGCACCTCTTGGCACGTTCTCTCTTCCTGATGCACGTTTTTCCCAAATACATATAGATATCGTAGGTCCCTTGCCTCCATCTGACGGTTTCAGCTATCTTTTAACGATGATTGACCGATTTAGCAGATGGCCAGAAGCCGTACCTATATCTGATACACAAGCTAAAACAATTTGTAGTGCCATATTAAAGCATTGGATATCAAGATTTGGTTGCCCTTCGCTCATAACCACGGATCAAGGCCCACAAATGCGATCAGCAATATTTGATGAATTCACAAAAATGATGGGAACACAGAAGATCCGCACAACGGCATATCATCCGATATCGAATGGCATTATCGAAAGATTTCATCGACATTTAAAGTCATCCATCAAAGCTCACGAAACCAGTAGGTGGACTGAAATATTACCGATAGTTTTACTAGGCATTCGCACAGCAGTGAAGGAAGATATACAAGCTTCTTGCGCTGAGCTTGTCTACGGCACTACGTTGAGATTGCCTGTGATATGCTGGATGAATACAAGATCCGACCTTTCAACGATAACTTCGTCACGCAACTACGAAACACCATGCGGCAGTTAAGTCCAGTTGCTACATCATCTCACTGCCAAGAGAAGTTCTATATACACCCTTCCTTGACATCTTGTTCACACATCTTTCTAAGAGTGGATCATGTACAACCTCCATTGTGTCAACCATATACTGGTCCTCACAAAGTCCTAAGTAGAACTGGGAAAACTATAACAATCGAGCTTAATGGTCGTAAGTCTACGGTATCAATAGATCGAGTGAAGCCAGCTCATTTGATTTCTACTTCAGACTTGTCCACGAAAACTGTTCCAGAGAACTCTAAATTAAAACTCTCTCTTAAAGCGGACAGTAACCCTGACCAAACAAAAACTGTCACACGTTCGGGCAGACATGTCCATTTTCCTAAAAAACTGGCATCTTATATTACTTACTGAAATTGTTGATAAATTGTTCATTTTGCATACTACACATTATGCCTATATTTTGTTATATATTGCAATTTTATTTCATGTAAATATCCTTGTAATTTTTCTCCACAAGCGTGGATTCTGACACAGATAGTCAAAAAAAAGAAAAAAAAAATAGTATACACTTGTATATCGTTTCTTCGGTACCCTACGTCACTGGGGGGATACTCTGTGGCAGCCGCAGAAAGGCAAGGGAGAAAATTCTTCGTTCGGAATGGCAGCTGGCCAGAGCCGTTGTCATAGCAGCGCAGACGAAAATGTTTACATTGCGTTTTTGTGTGTTCGAATACGAAGAGTGTCAGAATCGACGTTTATCAATGTTCTACGAATAAAGGTAGTAAAGTGTTTTTAAGTGAGTGATTATATTATACGAGAGACACCACCACAATCTCATTCCATAAACCTAAACAAACACAAGTGATTCATTCATCGTGAACCGTAAAAAATATTAAATCATTGAGGTAATCATTCACAAAGTAAGTTCTCCAACAATCAATGGACAATATTCTAATGACGTCATAGTATGTAAAATGGTGGCGGTGTCATTTGTTTATGGTTTGAAATCATAAAGATTTAATTTTGCTATGTCTCTTCGTTACATTATTTTATTGTCGTATTTATGAGATCAGAACAAAAGCATGTTTTTTCATTATTTAGTTATTAAAGACGAAAAAATATTATAAATGTGCATGATTTGAAAAATTTAAATAATTTTCTTTCTTAATACTAAAAAATAACATCGGGAAGTAACAGCGAGTTTAAGTTAAATAAGTTTAGCTGTTTAATTCTGTTGTAATATTCAAAATAACTGTATTTATTAGATTTCAGTAAACAACACCAGGGCCCGATTAAACTTTGAAGTTAGAGGAATTACAATGTCATTTCAGGACCTGTCTTTTGGAGAAGCTTTTCTAAATTCCACATATACATGGAAACTCTTCAGTGTTAGAAATATTATTCCCAGGACTGGCATAACATGAGAACGGCCTGCAATTCTACACAAGATTTTACACTTTATATCAGAAATTTTACTAAAAACTGGTTACTTTTTTGTTATAGAGGCCCACACTATTAGAATTATAACAAGTTGCAGCCAATTTCGCCAAAGTCGTAACCAAGATCGTGAAGCACACACATATAATACCATTTTATGAAATCGTATACGATAATTTAATAGTTTTTACCTTACTTCAAGTGTGTAATTTATTTATTTTTAAGGCTTAATAATCTAAATTGTCCAATATATGAATTTAAAAAAATGTAAACAAAGACTGAATCGACATGACCGCAAAAATCTGCAGAACATTTGGAATTGTGCAGATTAGTGGTCTTCTACTGTACACAGTTATTCATAAATGTGTTTCGTTCTTAAAATGTGTTATTTTCATCTATCACTGCGGAACAAATGAGAAAACTCATATTCTTGCACATGAGTTGTATATATCTTTATATCTAAATTTCCGTCATTTTTGACGGGCTACCTTTCTAGTCAGAATATAAAAGGATGCCATAAGTTAAGTAGCGAAATCTTGGCAAATAACTCTTAGCATGCGGCTAATAAGAAAATATCGCTTTTGATAAATTTCATAAATTTATTTGATTGTATGATTCGTATTTTCCATATGTAAAATGCTTTTTTAATGTAAGTGATCAATCTAAAAATGTATTGCATATAAAAAAATTATTAGTTTTCAATTTAAAAAAAAAAAATGTTTTCCCCTATATTTTTTAACCCGAGAAGCCCGGATACGATCCCCTAATTCTCTTAAAAGTTAATATAATTCAGAAATATTCATACATTTATTTACGAACGAACAAGCCATTTTCATCAAATAGAAATTTAAAACTTAAATCCTTAGCAAGGTAAAGTGTTTATATAAATTATTTTAAAGATGAAACCTGAAAATTGTAATTATCTATCAGTACGTGAGTGCATTTTTCAAAGATATTTTGAAATTCAAGTTAATTCAAAATGTTCTAATATTTTCTCCACTCTTTAAAAAGTAAAATAGTCAAAATATAATAGCGAAAATTATACAATAAAGCGATTTTGAAATATGAAAATAGTATTTTCGTTATTAAAGATACATTAATTCAGAAATATTATTTTTTGAAACATATGAATTTTAAATGCGATTTATTTTTCATATCTTGCAACTACTTCTTTTCAGATGCAAATTTTTGAATATTTAATGAAATGCGGCATATTTTAAACTGTAAAATAGTTTTGTGTACAGATATCGATCTATCGTCTTGTTTATACTCATTTGCATGCATCTAAATAGGGATGTGTTTCTGACTTTGATAATCTCAAATGTTAAACTATCTATAATTTTCTATTTATGAAAATAATTAGTTCAATTTTTATTACTAGTAAGATTGGATTAAATTATCATGTGTAACAAGTAACAGAAGCAATACAGAAGTTCTTTACTATGCTCCACAAATGTGTATTCCGTTCACGCAAGTTAATATGGGTCCAGACATTTGCCACGGACCCCAAGACTGATTAATTAGTGGTGGAAAGAAGGAATGATTGTACTATTCGAATGAATTATTTGGGCATGCGCAAAAGCATAGCTAACCAATCTTTTACTTAATTCAATTTCTACCAGAAATTTTGTACCGAAAACAGTTTCTTATTTTAATTAGAAATAAACTGAGAGCCATATAAAAGTATGAAATTTTTTTTTATCTTCAAAATTGCTAAAGATTAAAAACATTGCGAAGGTTGACAAATATGCTTTTGTTTCTTTTACTTTCAAACTTTCTGGGGGTAATTGATTAAAGATATATACAAAGATTGGAACTATGTTTTTACGTATAACCGAATGATTCATTCGATAGTAAAATCATTCATTCTGTCACTAAAATCTGCACACTTAATCACACATTCTCAATCACTATGATTAATTATACCCCAACTTTCAAGTTCTAAATAATGGTTATATTTGTATAACGTATTCTTATTGCAAATTGCATTTATTCTATTAATGAAAAATTAATGTAAAATTAATTAATGGGATGTCAATATGAAGAATCTAGCTAAATACATATATATCTCTATATTATTCAATAGCTTCATTCTTTAGAAAAATCCTCATAATGAATAGTTTTTTACTATATGACTATTACGTAAGTGCATAACGCATATGTTTAACTGCAATACTGGTGATACCGCAAATAATAATCATGGCAGTTTCCATGTACAAATCCTAAAAACGCAAATTAAATTGGAGGACGCTATCGTTTTTATCCATTCATCAGTACATTTTTTTCAGACCTTCTACTGTTATAGACAGTTTCACATTAAGATACATTCTTCGACGTAAATAACATTTTCGTTTTTTATATACAAATTGCGTATACCAAAAAATTTAAGTTAAAAAAACTTCATTTTTTTTTTTGTTATAGGCAATTGGTCTTTTGTCTTTTTTTCTGAGTCCATTTCAAAGATAGTGCGTAAGACTTAGCGTGTAATCTGCATCATACTACTATTTACTTTCTCACATTTCGTTAGGTTTAACCTTATAAAAGACGTAATATCAAGCTATTTTTTAGAGTATAACAAAAGAATAGAACCTGGAATTCTGAGTTCAAAGCAGTCTTTTACGTTTATAAAACTCGAGATTTAATTTATCTCTTTGAGATACTTAGAATTCGTAATTTGCACGAATTGAAAGTCTCTGAAGCAATCAGATCCAGACCGCGCCAACTCCGTCATGATCTTTTCTATCGTCTACAATAGTTACAGTATTTTGCACTTCTCTATAATAAAGAAAATATATATACGGTTTTCAAAATAATTTTTTTTTTTTATTTTATTATTCAAACTGTAATTATGTGGTATATTGATATTTAGAAATGATACTTCACAAAACTAGAAGATTCAAAGTATGTTAAGTAGCGTATTTCCTAGAATACATTGCACAGTATTGCGCATCCAGTTTTTTTTATAGGAAAAAACACTGCAAATATATCTCGTACATATTATGCATCATAATGATTTACTTGCACAAAATCCGGAAGTTGGAAAAAATAAAATCTTTCGATGTCTCGATTCAAAACAATGTCTAGAACTCATTTTTTTGTATTTGCTCACGCATATTTCCCCACGTTAAAAACATTAGGCAAAATTATGTTTCTATACTCCGCACTGTTCCCTCAATGAAAAATATATTTCAAAATATTTATCGATAGTGAAAATGATTATATATATTTCCTCATACTACACTAAATCAGGTGAAAGAACAGTTATTTCGGTTTTTTACATACTTTATATGCATTCTTAGCATTTTATGATATTAATGCAATATCTATGTTATATCGTATTAATGAAAGCTCGTGTAGTTTCATATAATTGAACTGAAAAAAAAGACAAATTCTTCGTAATCCAGGAAAATATATCATAACCATTAACAAAAGTAAACCTGTGATGAGTTTCCCAGGATGCCGAAAAATGTTCTTTTATCTTTAAATAATAAAGAAGCCAATATATTTTTTTGACTTAAAGAAGAATTTATGAAAAAATTTTTGATTAATGCCACTGATATTTGGAAACGTTTCGGAGCAGTTTTAATATTTTAATAACATATTTTATAGTTTAATATTAGCTGTTATGGTTTTCGAAACTCGTACTATAGATTTTTCGAGTGCTATGAGTTATCTATGAAAAATCTATGAAATAATATAAATATAGTTTTCAATTTAAAAAATAATTAATTGTCAAAATGTAAGTGATCAACAGAAATTTCATTATTAAAAACAGCAATACATAATTGAAAGTAAAATGCCTTAATTTTCAAAATATTTCAGTGTATGCCGATCCAATTTACAAATGGACTTGTCTTCATATGAAAGAAACACATAAGGATAAAACTTTTCCTATAGTATACATTTAATAAATTAATTTTAGAGAAAAGAAAATAATTTTCTTTTTCTTTTTTTCTGTTACATAAAATTGTGAAATAAAAATATTTGATGCTAATTATTTCGAAAGTCTTATGAAAATTTTTCTTCAAGCCAACTTTTGCTTTAAAAAATTTTAATTTAGAAAAGTATTTTTAGTTGAGGGATGAAAATTTACATTCCAAGATTACTGCAACTTGCTCTGTGCGCATATTTTTTGAAGTTTTATATGTGGTATTTTAGTGCCTATTTTTATTAGAAGAAGTTATGCTGCTACGGTCAAAAATTACTAATAAAGCCCAAACTTGATGAAACATCTTCCTTATATTTCATTAGGCAAACAAAAAGCTTATATTAGTGTCAAAATCTAAACTTATCCCCAAGTAAATTGTAGAATGCGTTAGTTTAAATACTTTTTGATGGTTTTCTGCTCATGTCATTTTTAATTGGACATTTAGAATTTTTTTGTGAACCGTTTTTAGTGTGCATTTGCATCTTAAAAGTAGCAACCATGCAAACTTCCAATCTCCTAGTATCCATGCTTCTCGATAATAAGATTGCAATTTCAGAATGTTTTTATTCATGTAAACTTTTAAATTTCGAAATTTTTAATGATTGTTTTGTAATTGCATTTATGTCATTAATGTAACAACCGTGTCAAATTTCAAGTTCATTTCCCTCATAATTTCATAACGTTTCTGAACTCTTTTCGAACGTTTTCCTTTCATTTAAACCATTTAATTTAAAAAAAACTGTTCTTAGGAAGAAATTATACCTTAAAAGTAACCATCTTACAAAAATCCATACTGCTATTGAAGGTATATAACTAAATCGCATGTTTAAAAATTTTTGCCCCTGCGCACTTTTAAAACTCGTTTTTTTTTTTTTTTTAATTATTATTATTATTATTATTATTCTGGGGAGATACTTACATTTCTAAAATAACCAATGCTTTTCGAACGATTTCTGCTATTTCACCCTTTTAAATTTCGAATTTTTTAGAAACAGTTCTGAGCAACAATTTATTATTTAAAACAAACCACCGCACCGAATTCCAAGCTTCTATATGACATATCCCTTCCCATATACGACATAAATTGCGTTTTTAGAAGGTTTGTTGTACCTTCAACGGTTTAAATTTCAATTTTTTGAAAAATATATTCTTTGGGTGTAGTTATTTTTACAACATTTTCTGCTTTTTTTTTTTTTTTTTTTTTTTTTTTTGAGCATTTATATCTGATAACCACTCTGCAAGTTTTCAAGCTTCCAGCCACGGCAACACTGCATAAATCGCCCGTTATTCAGTCACGTTTTTTCCTTTGGTCAACTTTTAAACTTTGAATTTTGCAAAACTGTCTTGAGTGGCTATTCACTATTTCCAAATAACATACATGGAAATATTCTAATTTCTATCCCTAACAGTTATAAATAATTATTAATTTAAAACGTTTTCCTCTCAGTTCTAATATTTAAATTATGAATTTATAACAAACTGTTTAAACGAAGTGTCTGCATCTTAAAAGTCACTAAAACAAAATTTTGAAATTTCATTTGTTTCAAATTTATCCATTCGTTTCATCCTTTTAATTTTCGATTTTTTTAGAATCCGTTCTTAGCAGCTTTTACATATTAAAAGTACAAACCATGCCAAAATCTAAGTTTATATACCAAATGTATCACATAAATTGCACGTATGTAATGTTTTTCGCTCTTCTTCCCACTTCGAATTTTCAATAAACTTTTCTGATCAAGCTTTTACGTCTTTAAAGTGATAGTCATGAAAAATTTCAAGTTTTTTTTTTTTTTTTTTTTACCGCAGCAGTTCTATCTAAATCCAAATTTAGAGCCCTATTAAAATGGTTTTCACTAATTTAACTCTTTTAAATTTTAAATTTTTGGGAAAGTTTTTAGTAAGAATACACATCTTAGACACCACGCCAAATTCCAAACTTCAATACGAACTGTATTTCTTAAATTTGGATTATAGAATGTTTTCTTTTACCTATATCCTTTCTTTATTTAATTTAAAAAATAAACTGTTATCTGTGTTTTCATTTTCATCTTAAAAGTAGCAGCCATGTAAAATTTGAACTTTCTATCCTTAAAAATTAGTTAGAAATTGAAGTTAAAAAAATGTTTTAGAACATTCACCCTTTTGAACCGCATTCATCATTTTGCTCATTTCACCCTTTTGAAATTCGCATTTTTTAGAAACAGTTGTTACCGATTTTATGCATCTAAAGTAACCACAATGTCTAATTCTAAGCTTCTGTATCAACTGTATTCCATAAATCGCAATTTTAGAGAATTTTTTGCTCCTGCAAAGTTTTAAAATTCCGAATTTTTAAAATACACTTTGGGGAAGCATTTAACGCCGTTAAAAGCCAAAGTTTACCTTTCTACTCCTAACAGTTCCAGACATATAGAACATTTTTAGAACTATTGTCGCAATTCTTACACTTCTAAATTTCAGACATTTAAGAAAGCGTTCATTGCAAATATTTACATCTTTAAAAGTAACCGCCATACCAAATTTCAAAATGTTTATCCCAACAATATCACAGATATCGCAAATTTAGAGCATTTTTCTCATGTATCTCTTTTGCGGTCGTTGTACCAACATTAAATGTAACCTATTTTTAGGGTCGTGATAGTAACCAGCATTTTGCACCGTCGGTTTTTTAATCGGTTTGGTAGTACAAGAGATTACCCCTACAAACAAACAAACATACAAAATTTACTTCTTTATATTATCAATATAGATCTAAAAGTCTATCGATAATTTTATGTCAGTTCATTGTATCTAAATTAATGAAGACTGTACTCCTACAAATAATTTTACCATTTGCAGAGAAGATTTTTCACCTTGTTTATTTAAATCAAGTTACACAAATCTATTTAATTTAAAAGTTTTTTTTTTTTTTTTTTTTTTTTTTTTTTTTTTTTTTTTTTTTTTTTTTGTTAAACTGAAAATTCATTACCTTTATCTTTATAATTTTTTGAATCATAGTTTTTCTTCTATATATAATACGAAACATATTGCAAAGTTTAACCGCTTTGAAATCCCGCTTTGAATCTTTTTGAAATCAGCGACAGCACTATCACGCCGCTCACCTATTTCGGCAATAATATTTTTACTTTCTTTTATCTTCATAAGAAGAAAGTATTGCATTCTTGAAAATTTCGACTTCCGGTTTTCGACGGAATTACATGTTTAAGGGTCAGAGATCCCGAAAAACATATTTTTTACAAAATGTCTGTCTGTGAGTCTGTGAATCTGTCATTAAGTGACACAAATTTTCTGAGCGATCTATCTCAAGAACTAATGCAAGGAATTTAATAAAAATTTATATTCAGGTAGTCCCTAATATAATTCATTTCTGATTAGTTTTTGGAGTAAATCGCCCAACAGGTGGAGCTGCTATGCAGAATTTTTTACTATTTTTGCAATAGCTCTATCTCAAGAACTAATGCACAGATTTTCATCAAACTTCACATTCAGTTAGTCCTTGATATAAGTTGGTGCTGCTAACGTTTTGGTGTAAATCGCCCAACAGATGACGCTGCAATGCTGCATTTTATAGGAATTACACGATTTTAGTAATAGCTCTATCTCAAGGACTGATGTACGGCTTTTCATCAAACTTCAGATTCCGTTAGTCCCTGATATGAATTAGTGCTGATTACTTGTTGGTGTAGTTTCTTCATTATCCTCCGAACCCTCAACCTCCTTCCAAAACGTTGACAAAAGCGCAGCTCTGCCGTTCACCCGCTACCAAAGCACAGCCGCTCACCTAGCAATACGTCTCAAAAACGTCTCTAATCTGCCTCAAAAAATTCATCCACTGGCATATGCAGGGGATCCCAGAGATAAAAGAACTCAAATCCTCCCAATTCCAAAATTGAAATTAAGAACATGCGACGGTAGCTGAGGTCCATGCGCCGGCCCGGCGGTGGTGCCTGGAATCCGTGGGTCTCTTACCTGATCTCCAAATTTGCATTCTTTATCTATTTTAAAAAATCTTTCAATTATTATTATCATATCCGAGCATTGCCGAAATGGCCACAATCTTGGACTTAGCCGCTAAAGCTGAGGTGTGTATGAATAATACAGTGGTTGATGAAGAATCCAATCTATCCAATGATGCACACGAGAATCTGAAGGCTGCTATTCAGCTGTTGAACAAAATCAAAAAGCTGGATGCCAGCGATATTAAATGCATGGTAAAAGCTCAACTAGAATATGTTTGTCTTAAGGATCAAGCAGCTAATCTGAAGGGCGAGGTTGCCTCCTAAATTGAACAACTAGAGGAGTTCTTTCAGCAGATGCCAACCCCTGAGTCCATGCTAGAAGCGAAAACAAAAATCCTGGAATACTAACTAAACCCATTAAGATCCGAAATAGATACTGACGCCAAAATGCAAAGAACTCCTTTCAATCATGCCTGGCAATTCCCCATCTAAGGAAAATTCAGAGACTGACTCTCGTAGTCAGCGCAGTCTCGCAGTCTCTCATCAATCAGCGGATGACCGGCAAAGCCGTCAGGATTCAGTGAAAGCCCAGGAAACCGTGAAGAGAACCCGTCTACGTACCATCATTATATGCGGTAAAAAGAAGTCGAAGTCAGGTACTTCAGTTAGGAGTTTCATTGGGCACTAGCACGTTCCATGCCCGAACGTGATTATATGGATAAACCCTTTTAGCCGCCACCTGGAGCCCCTTTACCGTACCGCTCAGCAGACCGATGCAGTAATTGCTGATCTGCAGTCACGCCGCAGCCTGTCAGAAGTCCTCACTTTCTCGAAGAAAATGATACCACTCCAAAAAACAATCCTCATCGGGATTACGGAGGGCACATCTTTTGACTTCATCCTTGAAACCCTGGACCAAATTTACCATTTCACGAAAGAAGACATCATCTTCATGAAAGCAGTTCACTCAAACAAACCGGAGTGCAGAGATTGGCTCTTTCTTCTCCCTGAAAACCCTGCTCGCACCATCAGAAATGACGGCAGCGTACCCTTGGGCTTCAGCACCTGTCGTCTTCGCCCTCATACTGTCGTTCAGCGGTGCATGAGCTGCAAGCTGTATGGCCACATTGCAAAATATTGCAAAAATACATCATCCTGTGAAAACTTCGGCAAAGGACATTCTCTTGATACCTGTGACAAATCATCGCAATGCAGAAACTGCTCGCATACCAATTTGCGCCCGAGCATGTGACACAACTCTGATCACAAAGCATCAGCATCATCCTGCAGTGTATACAAGAGAGCCTATGACTGCGAGAGGTCTAAACTTAACATTAAGTATGGACTCACCTCTAACCCTACTTCTTCGCCTCCTCTCGAACAGCCACCGCTATCAATGGAAGTCAGGGGCTTTGACTACAGGTCAGAGACTGGTTTCGGAACCATGGATGCCATGCTGGTCACGTGCACGACTATTATTTCGATGATGCCCCTTATTACGAAGGGTACCTACATGCTCATCATCAGCATCTTGGAAATCTTCCCTGCCCAAGCTACCCAGGTAGGAAATACTAGTTTTCACTTACGGTTTTCACAAAGGTTACACAAGTACACTCACTATGTCTCTTCCAATTAGCCATTCACCTCCCCCCCTTCCTTTCGGCCATCTGAAATTTCTCCAGATTAATCTCAATCACTGCCATGAGGATGCGTCACGGAGCAACAACATATGATCGAAAATTACCTTGACACTGCACTGCTGCAGGACGCATACTCCCACGACATAGAACTTGCAATTTTCACTAAAGACTGGAAATGCTTTTCATCCAAAAACAATTCTGCTCACTTCGTCGACAGGAATACAAACCTTGTTTTTACACACTTTTGCACATGCAACGACTGCGTCTTCATCTCAATTTCTGCACGTGAAGGAGAAATAATTGTTGGATTCTGCTATGCAGCTCCCTTGGCGGATTTCGTAGGATGCCTTACAGAATGGGAACATCTGATTACATCGAGGAAGGCTTTCATTTGTGGAGGTAACTTCAACGCCAACTCAACCTCTCTCAACACATCATTATACACAATTTAGCTCTGGGAAACATAGACAACATAGATGCCACATTCGAAAAGTAGGACAGCGAGGGCAATATTATCGCCAAAGGCCGGTCTGACCTAACACTGAGTAACTCCTACGCTTTCTCAAAAATCACTTCATGGTCTGTTTCGGACACGCATAGTAGCTCCTTTACCTTCCAAACAATTCCACTCTACACCCAATGCAGACGCTTTAACACAACAAGAGGTAATCTTCGAAAATTCAACACTGTCATCAACTCTCATAAGCACCCCTTTAAAGAGTTGCTGAAAGGAGTTGACAATACAGATTTACTTAACGAATTCATAAAAAGGTAATAGAAACCATGCATCTTGCAGCGAAGGCCTCATTTAGACTAAAGACAGTCCAAAGATCACACACATTCTCATTCTGGAATAAAGATCAGAGCAAAGGCAGGAATCAGCTTACGGCGGTAAGGCGCAAGCTTAAATCTCTACGCAAGCTGGACCCATTCTCACCAGAAATAAAGATGGTCGCAGCGAAGTGCACACGCCTCCCAGCATTGCATAAGCGAGCAGTCCTGGTGGTGAGAAGGAAAGTATGGGCATGCTTTTACAGCAGCAATATTAATCCTTCCGGCACTGCCCAAAAATTTTTTATCGAAAAATACTTCACTCCAGATGAAATACGTCTTGTACGCCCTCCGAACCAAACATCACGACAAAACAACCTAGAATTCCACACACAGACACTTTTTGCCCCACGGCACACCCATCCACAGACAACACAGATGTCAGATTTTCAGCGCCGGATGACAAACCCTTTCAAAAGCTGAATTAAAAATTGCACTCTTTATGCTAGATGACAAGAAAGCCCCAGGACCGGATGCGATAGACTTCACGATCCTCAAGATAACACACAAAATCATTCCACAGATATTCATGCGTTGGGCTAACCTCTGCCTCACACATAAATATTTCCCACTCGTCTTACGACAGGGCGAGGTCGTCTACTTTGTAAAGCAAGGCAAATCCCCCTCTGAGCCCAAATCCTACAGACCTAGATGTCTCCTCCTCATCTTGATTTTCCGACTTGCACACTTCCTAGAAACAAATAACCTACTCCAACCACACCAATTTGGGTTCAGAGAAGGGAATTCATGCGAACTCGCATTAAACGCAATTATGTCTGCTTGCAACGAAAGTATAGCCCAAGGCAATCTCACCTCTCTGGTCTCACTTGGCATCCAGAGCGCCTTCGACAATGTCGAATGGCACGATATTCTCCTACAATTACTCTCAACTGTTCGGAAAACATAGCTATCCACATCGGCTCATACCTTTCACAGAGGAGCGTCCTAATTAATTGGGGCGCGGACAACTCGACCCACCGGTTGAAAAAGGGATGCCCCCAAGGCTCTTGCCTTGGTCCAATTCTCTGGCTGTTAGTCGCAAATGTGCTACTAAGAGAATTGAACCGGTTGGGATGTATACTATACGTCTTTGTCGATGACTTTAGCTTCATCTTCTCCGGACGCATACTCAAAGATCTGGAGGAACGATTTGCCGATACCCTTCAAATATTTTGCCAGCTCCTAGAAACAATGCATCTCACACTGTCTCCACGCAAATTAAAAGGTATTTCTGTTCGGTAGAAACACGCAAACTTGACCCAAAACGGTCTCCAGTCATGAGAATCTACAATAGAAGCACTCACCACGTTCAACATCTTAAAATTTTAGGCTTAATAATAGACAATAACTGCAATTGGATCCCACAATCAATAACATAAGACTTAAACTAACAGCATAGCACAATAACTCATTCAAACTCACATCTAAACTGGGAGTATAGACAACACTACACTTAAAACGTAGTACCTAACAATAATAGAACGCATAATTTTACATGGAGCATGCATCTGGATGGGGGGTAACCTCACACAACAAGCTCTTAAGAAACTAACATCAATACAAAGAATTTTCCTTCTACGAATTTCTCGGGGATACAAAACAGTATCAATAGACGCTCTGCAAATAATCACAGGCATTCCACCCATTACAATACAATTAAGGTACGAACAGGACAAATCATCTATCTTACAACTTAAAAATAATACAATAGCGCACGCTCTTTTCTCCAACAAAAACATGCAACACAATGTCAGGGGCTGGCAGCTTCACCCAGAAGAAGAGTCATCACACTTACAGGTGAACAGTAATCCCAACAGTTATACACCTGCCCAAAGTCTCAGGCTTTTCACTAACGGCTCTGGCACCAAGACCGGCGTTGGCGCAGCTTTCTGTGCAACGGAAGCCATGGTGAAGGTTCATCAGTGGGTCTGCAGTCGGGATAATAATAACTCCTTGTATCAAGATGAACTGTACGCCATACTTAACGCATTAGAATGGGTTGAAGCAAACACAGGCAGAAGTATTCCAATTTTCAGCGACAGTCTCTCCGGTCTGCAGGCTATACACGCACACAGAACAAAAGAACTTTTTGTACTACACATTAAGAAAAAACTAAATTCACTCATTCACCGTACCTCGCTGGGTCATGTCTCTGCTCATAAAGGTATATTTGGCAACGAGCTAGCTGATGACCTAGCGAAACAAGCTACACAAAACCTACCATAGACACACATCTCCCAGTGCCCCAATCATACGTCAAGAGGATCCTGAGATTCAGGATTCTGACGTCATGGCAAGAGTACTGGAACACATTCACAAAGGGCAGGCACACACACGAACTCATACATAAAGTTTCTCTTCAATTTTATAACCACACGCCGTACACGACTAGCTTTCTGACGGGCCATGGCCCTTTCAAAGCCTACCTGGAGAAATTTAAGTGCGCCTCTTCCAACCTGTGTGAATGCAGTGATGTGGGCACTGCAAGCCATGTCTACTTCCACTGTGAACTCACACGATGCTGGTACTTAAAACGTCCAGCATCTCCACCAGAAGGCTAGCTCCATAATATACTTACACGTACCCCCCTACTAAACAAACTAAAATGTATCCATAAACACCTTTTTGAAATTTCAATACTAACTACATAGCCTGGGCATGCAACAGTTTCACCTGGCCCTTGCCGTGAGGTAATTTTGCCGCACGTTCATCCGCCCCTTGTCGCGTAGGAGATCTGTTTCCCGGCGTAACGAATCTTGTTTTGTAATTTTTTTTGCCTATCTTCTCTTAACTGTCCCCTGTCGAGTTAGTTTTTTTTTTTTCACCTGGCAGGTGCGGGCCTGACACGGGATTTTATACACATACCACCCACTGTCGTGATTCCGGAGGCTTCAGCTCTGGCTGAAACAGTATTTTTTTTAAGGCCTTAATAAAGGCGAGCGGGAAGAACACTATGAAGTACAGATTTGGTTTCCTTGTCTGAGCTGTTCCTCTTAGGCAATCAAAAGAATTTATACAGTATTTGCCAAGAAATAATAAATGAGTATGATTTCTGGAAGGGTTTTAAAATTTCGCTAATACGATTTTACGAAGTGTCTACATGTTTTCAGCACTATTATTCCACGCTTTCTGTTGA
Organism: Maratus speciosus; assembly: GCA_963932465.1. Taxonomy (NCBI): domain Eukaryota; kingdom Metazoa; phylum Arthropoda; class Arachnida; order Araneae; family Salticidae; genus Maratus; species Maratus speciosus. The sequence continues at coordinate 558,770,667 of OZ010789.1, forward strand.
AATATATAATTTTAGTATTTACTTAGCTTAAAACAATGTACTAAAAATAATAAAATCTTCCGAAATTGATTTAAAGCCTGATTAAGAAACATACAATAAAGGAACTGATTAATGTCGCTAAAAAAACGATATTTAAAACACAGAAATATTCATAAATGTATATAGATAAAAATACATATGTAAATTCTTTAAATATTTTCATAAACAATTTTAAATCTTTAAAAATATATTTTAAAGCATCATAAAATATTTATCCAGCAAAACTTTCACGTATCAGACTCATATATATTGTCTTAAATGTTTGAAACAAATATGCAAATGTACGCTTGCTCTCCAAATATAACTGAAAAGGGTGTTTTTGTTACATTTAAATAAGACAAGGAGATATTTTCATTTTATTCTCCAAATATTTAGTACATACTTTAATGCATCTTCTCATTTCGTACTCATACTCATATTTTACAAAAATAAACGCGTGAAAAACAATATTATTTCAGTTAACATTTTTGAATACACAACACTCTGAATAGGAGATCTTTTCAGAAATTTTTATTTGATAGGTGACATTGCCAGATTTCATAGAGCATACTACCAAGTATATTCTACAATGTATACAATTTAATGTGGAAGAGATATTAAAATGTGTGAGAAAAACAATGTACTTTGTTCAATTTTGTATCTTCGAAAATAAGGAAAACAGTTCGCTTGATATGTTCATCAACAACTTCAAATTTTTTTCAAAATATATCTGAAAGCAACATGAAATAAGCTACCTAGCAAAAGTTTCACGAACCAAACTTTCTTACACTTTATGAACATTTGACAGAAGATGCAAATGAACCTTTGCAGTTTCAAAAATAACAAAAAAAGTTTTATGAAAATGAAAAAAAAATGCATGTGATGTTTTTGTTTCCATTAACTAAATGAAGAAGACATTTACATTTTCTTGTCCGAATGTTTATTTTTACTTTATTGTTTTAAAGTAAAGTGAATCAGCTTTTATATAATAAGAGAAAATGTTTTGGTCGATGTTAAATGAAGAAGGATTCTGAAAATGAAAAAAAAAATCATGGTTGGTGTCTGTCATAAAATGGTAAAAGTATTTTTAGAAACTATGAAATAAATATGGTTATTTTTCATGAATAATTTGAAAAAGCTTGTGAGAATTAAGTTTTGTAACAATTTATATTGATATTTAGAAATGGTAAACCAATTATGAGCTAAAAGAAAAGTTCAGACATATTCAATTACAAGAAATGATATTAAAGTTGTTTTGATATCAGATAAACAAGATTCGAGAAAATATTTTAAAAATATAATCATAAAAATATAAAATATTAAGTTATTTTAATTATTTGTTATATGTAAGACAATTATTGATGTCTTCATAAGCAATGACAAATACAAATGAAGATTGTGTAGGTTTGGAGCATAATACAATATTTCAAGTATATTTTTGTGTTAAATAAAAAAACAAAGTCTTGTTACGTGCGTTCTTTAAAATTCTCTTTCAAAGGGAAATAGACGTATTTCACAATTTTTTCATTAAAATCTAATATATTGTTTTAAATTCTCGTTGGCTCGTATATATATATATATATATATATATATATATATATATATATATATATATATATATATATATACATATATATATATATATATACATATATATGTATATATATATGTATATATATATATATATATATATATATATATATATATATATATATATATATATATATATATATATATATATATACATATATATGTATATATATATGTATATATATATATATATATATATATATATATATATATATATATATATATATATATATATATATATATATATATATATATAATATGTGTATATATATAACATTTTTACAATTTAAGCTGCGTATCCGTCACATAAGGTGGCATTGCTTCTTACTCTGCAACATGTAATTTTAACCTTTTATGGTATTGTTGTGTTTATCTTTTTTGCCTCATATCACGGAAAATTCAGGTATCTTATATATAAGTTACTTGAAACTATGCACAAAAATGTTTAATAATAAAGTAACAAACAAAGAGAAACATTATCGGAAATCACCCTCGTAATGAATTTTAGTATAACTTACTGATTGGTAATAATGGTTTAAAGATAATGAATTAATGGAAAATCTCAATTTATAACGAAAACTCAAGATTTGTTGTAAAATTATATAACCATATAAATGTGTTGAAAACCCCCCATCTTGTAATCATTATTAAAAAAACAGTGGTATTCCTTGTATTTTGCATAGAAGTGGAGTGATTAAATGTTTAATAATGTTAACGAGATATCCTTACTATTAAAGACAGTAAACATAATAAACTGCAAGTGAAGTAACTACATTAAAAATATGAAATGCTTATGTTCTGCAAAAAATAATGCAACTCAAAGATATTCATATTATACACTGTCGTAAAAAAAGAAATATTTTTTAATGTTTTTCATCAATATACTATTAAAATTATTATTTTTAAAAATGTAGGAATCGTAATTTATGAATATTTTAATTGAACCGATTTCTAGAATTTACAACTATGGGATTAAAAAACTACAGTTCCATCCCACAACATTATTTTTTGTTGTTATTTTTGAGTTTTGCATCTAAAAATAATCACATTGTAGTTTGATTTGCCTGTTTTTAGATGCAATTTCTAGGAATTATGTATATTTGTATTTGAAAGCTTTAAGTCTTTGTTTTCCAGATTTATAAAGACATTCATTTCTTCAATCATGTGTATAGAACAGTTAGAATAAATAAAATAATTTGATTTTTTTAATAATAATTTATTTTTTATTTAAATAAAATGCAACATGAAAAACCTACATAGTCTTTCGAAATTTATTATTTATATATGTTAAGATTTGTATGACAATATTTAAATTAATATATTAGTGTTTTATGCATATTAGCATATCTATAACAAGAACAGATGTGTTAGAGATCCTCAGATTGAACTTGGCGGAAAAAAGCCAAAATTATTGGCATAAGACATTTAATCCCTATAATACGCCAGTGTAATAGTTTTGTTTCAAGGTTAAACATTAAATATTTTAAAGAAAAACTTCGCTTGGTTTTTATTTAATATTTTTGTTATTATGACGTATATAAAGCAATAAAATTTCTCATTTTCTTATTCCTCTAAATCCTTTAACATGCTCCAAAAACGCAAAAATATTATGTTATTTATAACAAACATCGATTTAGACTAACGCTGTAGTAAATGTACATAAATTTAACATACATTACTTATCAAAAATGTACAGCCATTTTGAAAGCAATACATATGCATCTTTTAATTTTATTTTGCTTTAATTTACGATAAAAGGAAAAAAAAAACTGGAAAAAGGGAAATTTATCATAAACAAGCATTGTTTTGACACTCAAGAGACTACTTTTACTAAAAAATAAATTTTAAAGATTAATGTTTAGAAAAAAGCAATAATTAAAAGTTTTCTGTAATATTCTTCATAATATAATTAGATGGAAAAAATTACTAAATATCATTTTTGGACAATTGGATTTAATGGTTGTTTTTCTCACTCGAGAATTAATAGTTTAAAAACAAAAAGCAAATGTCTGCTTTTTTTAAAATGAAGAATAAAAAAATAAAGCAAACTTCTTTTCATTGTGATTACGAAAATATTTACACTCAATTAATGCATGATTATTAAGTTAATATTTGTTTTTGTTTCAATTTTTCTTTTTTTCTTTCATTTTCCTGAGAATAATTTTGTTTTTTGCTTTTTACTATGCGGTAAATAAACTAGGCAACGTATTTTTCCAGTTAAGTTTCTCGTCTATGCAGAAGAAATAACATTTATTAAATAAATATATTTTGATTGGGATAAAAATTATATTCTAAAAAAAATCTATTTTATATATATATTAACAAAAAAATGCTTTCCTCTGACTTGGAGACTGTGTGTCAGTTTGCGATGGCTAGCGATCTGTACTGTACGTATAAGTCCGAAAAATTGGATGAGGATTATTTATGGTAGGTCCTGATGCAACCGAGGCTCCGATTTTTAATTTTTTAAGACACGACCAGTTTGAGTTTTTATGTTTTAAAATGTTAATAACTTGCCCATTTTATTCATTCTTATTCGTTTTTGGGGCTCTTTTTCCAACTATTTATTAACCTATTTCTCTGCCCCTCTGGTTTCCCACAACGGCGACTCATGGATTTTTTGTGGAATAAATTGTTAATAAACTATCCCATTTGAATCCGATCTTCGTTTTTGACGCCATTTTCCCCTTTAATTATTCCCTTGTTTTTACATTTCAGTTATTACCCTGTGCTCCTAGGTCCCGATACAGGGCACTTTAAACTTTTGTGCGCCATGCATTTTTAAAAGCCTAATTGTGTCAATGTTCACATGTACACCATAGGAGCTGATATACAGCTATACTTCTCACTTTAAAATTTAGCATAGTAGCATTTTCTCTTGAAAGAACTAGTCAAAATTGAATTAAGATAAATTTGAATAAACATCTTATATGTAAAATTTGAAAAAAGATCCTGCCTTAGTTGCGACAATACACATTTTGCAGAAATCGTAAAAATATAGCAGGACAGCGCTACGTCTTGAGCTATATGCACCCAAACTTTATTAGCACCATTGTATGTCAATGTCTAACTCAATATGAAAATTGATGAAATTCAATTCCAAAGCTGCCGAGAGAACGAGCTATAACGTAAATCAAGAAAATTCCAACGTAGCAGCTATATACACTAAATCCTAATAATCACTTATAGGTGCCATTACATGACTGAATAGCAGGACTGCCTGAACACTAATTTAGGTATCGCCTTGTCCTACATGTTCTAATTATTCATTCACCACTATTTTTAAAATACAAATCTCATTGTAGTTTGACTTGGCATATATTAACTAAATATGCTACGATTATAATAATTTTAGGGTTTCGTTCATCTGACGAAACCCTATTCGTCTCGCTCCTATGTCTGTCTGTCTGTCCGTCACAGAGACCGTTCTTAGAAACTATATATGTTTGAGACTTGAAATGTTGCATACGTATAGCTGAATATCTCACATCAAATGACAAATCATAAAATTTTGAAAAAGTCTTATATTTAAACCTCTGAGCTGTAACTTGTGTATATTAAGCTTTTTTTCCTAACTGAGCCCCTAATTAAGTTGAATACTTGAAATTTTGCATACTTATAGATGAACACCTCGCATCAAACGACAAATCATAAAATTTTGAAAAACTCTTATATTTAACTCTCTGGCCTCTAACTTGTGTATTTTAAGCTTTATTTTTTTCTAACTGAGCCCATAATTAATTTGAAGACTTGGAATTTCCATAATTATAGCTAAACACTTGCGATCACACGACAAATCATAAAAATTTCAAAAAGTCTTATATTTACCCCTCCTGTATTTTAAGCATTTTTTCTAACCTCCCCCCATTGCACCCGGTGGGTACTTTTCTAACATTGCCGGCACCCATTTGACCTATCTTTCATATTATGCACATAGCATTACATCTTTCAGTTCCACGTTTTACCGCCAGGGAGCGCCTACCTATCTCGGGTGCTATGGGTCCCATCTCCTTGACTAATATATCTATGGATAGGTTGTAAAATGGAGTTTCGTTCGGAAATAGGGTTGTGTAGAATAGAGTACGTTCCCTCGTTGCGAAATGTGGAACTAACAGATTTTGCAAAAGGATAAAGTGTTTTGAAAGGAATATTAAACGACACCCTTCGTGCGATCTGTGATCACACTTACCCACTTGCTTATTATAGTAGTAGAAAAAATACATATGCATAGTAAGCTGTGTCATAAATTATCCATAACATTCCATAAATTATCAACTTTTATATTTAGTTAGTGTATCATACTTTTCTTCGGAATAGACTCGTGGAACCAATGCATTGTTGAAAAATCTAATAATAATAAGTAGTAACTATTATTATAATAAATTATATAAAAAAATTCTAAGCAAAATTTAATATTATAATAAATACTATGGATCTGTTTTGAAAATTTTTTAAATAATTTTCAGTCGGATAAATGTTCATCTTAATGTGTTTGAAAATATCATTATTTTTAAAGAATTGTATAGTATGTGTCAAAGTGGTGTTCAACGGAAAACAATTAATTTCTAATGTATAAAAAAAATGCCGTGATTTAATATGATGTTCAAAATATAAACGAATAAATTTATTTAGTTGCATAACTCGGTAAAATACTATGTACTCGGTAATCTACACTATGAAAGTCTGCAAATTAATGATTCCAACTTCATTTAAAATTGTATGTACTACTAAAATACTCTCGTTTCATTTCCTTATAATTGCAATAATTCTGATTGGAGAAACGTTGCTACTTTGAAGTATTGCGAACGTCAAATAACATTTACTGAAGATATGAAAAATCATTACTTCGTTTCAAATGCTCTTAACAAAATATTTCAATAAAATTACAGCAAAATAACTTCCTTTAAAGTTAAACAAGATATGCTGTAGAATATTATTTACATAGCAATAACCACAAAGAATTTTCATACTTTTAGGACACCTTACTGTAAACATTCCTAAATAAATATTTTTAAATTCAAAAAACCATTTTGTTTCTCTAAATTTAAGAATTAAAATGTCATATGCTCTTATGTATTGAAAGGAATATATACGACATTTTTAATAAAGCAATATGAAATAAAATCTTTGTAAAATTTTTTTTTAAATATTTTAATCTTATATGGCTGTTAGTCCACTTGATGTAATTTATACAGTGTGTCCCAAAATTTTTACCTTGATATCATAAAGTTCATACTCTTTAGTGGTTGCACTGATTAGATTTTTATTTAACAGACACGTTAAACAAATCGTCAAGTTCTGTGAAATATTAATATACAGGCTCGTCCCTAGTGGCACTGCTGCTACTTAATCTGAAAACATGCATTCTTCTCAAGAAAAGACATAGTACGTTGAGTGGCTGGCTGTGACCAAATCACCAAAAACTTTGGAATGGAAATTTTAAACTTGCTATGAAAAAGAACCAGCAGATGTGAAGTTAATGAAACCGAGACCTGCTAAACTGTTACTTTCCGAATCGGTGTATTCGTCGCAATGGTCAAGTACCTTGGCCACCGTGATCTCGACTTTACTCCATTGAACTTCTTTCTTTTGGGATACATTAAGGACCAAGTATATGTGACACCTGTTTCAAACCTACTGAATTAACGAAGAAGAATCAGTTGAGTCTTTGCATAGTTTTACTCCGCACATGCTTTTAAATGTGTGGCAGATAGCCTACTGGTTTAACATTTTGGGTGTGACTAGCTGAGCTCACATCTAGTGTCTTACATAAAACTTTATCAACTTTTCTGCATGTTTTACAAATATGATGCTTGTAAATAAAAAAAGGTCATAAAATTATACACAATGTAAATCATGATAATCAATTTGGTACACTCTGCGTTTCAATAAAATTCATGTATAAGAAATATTTTACGCTATTGATATTTTACCCCATATGCGTATCCTTATTATACGTCCTTATTTGTTGTTCAGTAATTTACATTTGAGAAAGATTATGAAATTTTTTTAAAGATTCAGGTTCCTTCAGATAATGTATCTTTTTTTTTTTTTGTAAAAAAGTACTTTTTCTACGTAGTTTTTAATTAATAATAAATAAATTTCTGAACTGCATTAAATGAAATAACACATTTCCTCTTAAGGTTTACCTACAAAATTATCCTTCAAACGTTTATATTTTCTCTAATAAATACTGTGCATAAAATTTTTATTTAATTAAATATAATTGAACGCAAGCGACAAAACCGAATAATGCTAAGATTTAACTAATAACGTCTTAGTATAGAAAAGTTAAATAAAATAAATTGACTTGATTTTAAAATATGGTTATCATATGTTATAAAAGGAAACAAATTGTTTAAATTTCAAATTTTACATTTCAACATCACAAATAGGAATTTAAATATATGTAATAAATATTTCCAAATTTTCAAAAATGCATGGTTGTAATTTTTAATAATTTAATTCAATTTAAATAAAGATAATAAAATATGTATACTAAATATTTTTTGAGAAAATTATTTAGCTTTATTATCCAAAGAAGCTTTATTATCTAAAGAAGAAATTATTCTACCCTTAACTGAAAATTATTGAATGTTTCAGAAAAAATTACATAGGTAAAAATAGTTGCTTTAAGGGAATTTAAATCTTTCAAAAATTTTCTGACATACTTTGATCAGTTTAATTTTACATTCAAAACACTGTAAATCATAAAACAATTGACTTAGAACCTAGCAATAAAATTCATCTCATTTGTTTTCTGACTGAATATATCTTGTCCACTTGATTTAGATTTTCGTTTGAAATAATTCCCTGACTGCCGAACATGAGGGCAAAATTCTAATGTTGTTTTCTATTCTATAAAAATGATTTTCCGACGTCATATAGAAAATTTAAATAAGTATATGAATATAATCCTTGAGAGTATTGATCATTAATCAATGTTTAATTCTTTATCTACTGACGGTACTTATAACTACCACTCACTTTAAACTTTCATCCTATAGTGAATATTACTATTATTCTAATGGTACTTTGTAAAAACACTCTAATTTCACCTTTTCATGATACATCGCAGCAGTAGTTCTAGGTTCGTTACTTCAACGAGGAGGGAGGCAATCTTCGAAAGATTCACTGTATTTTGTGCCGACATTTTGCACAGATTGTCATGCTTTTCTTTTTATTGCTGCAAACATAGTGAAGGACATAAGACAAGTGTTGGATTTTTTTTATGTACTCATTATGATCTCAAAATACCATTTGACTAGCTATTTTAAGTAAGCTCTGTATATATTTCATTTAACAGTTGAAATATTCAACTTATAAGTGCCGCCACTGCCGCTACTGTACACTGGGTGTTGGAGAAAAACTTCTTGTTTACTTTTCGTCTGTGTAGTTATCCATCGTTTTTATCTACTTTATAATGTTACTAGCAAACCCCGCGGCTTTGCTCGAGTAATAGTTGAAATATGCCAAGTGATATTTGCATGACTATTTTTTATTAGAAGAACACTATTTGGAATAATTCAAAAATTACAAATTAAGCCACAGTTTGACTAAACTTCATTATAAAAGTGCAATAGACAGAAAGGAGATTTTAATTAATAAGAAGAACAAAAACTAATTCCAATCTATTTATATAAAATCGAAGTCATTGTGTGTCCCTCACAATTCCGGTTGGAGAACCTCAATCATCGCGGCCATGTTAGGGTTCCTATGGAAAAAACTCGGTATGAGCTTCAACAATGGTTAATTGTTGAGAAGTACTAATAGCAGCCACAATAGCTTACCACTATAGAGCCAAATGTCGACCAACTTGGCAAGATATCGCCAAATTTGGTGACAAAATTAAGTTGCTATATAAGACGCCAACTTTGCGACAGCTGGCTAATTTGCCGAAATTCCCATTGAAACCTAATTTTTCATAATCGAGATCACCGAAATTTAAACTCTGTACATTTAAGGTTTTTGTTTTCAAAATCTATGGGTCAGAATTTAAAGTGTAATGTACGGAAATGTACGTCTTTAAAACTTCAATCCAATTTTACTAATACAATAATCGCCACTTGAAGGCGCTGTACTAACTGAGCTCATAACTGCCCAATTTTAGTGTGCTTTACATAGCCGAATACAAAAATTAATTTGTAGGTACTTTTCCAGTATAGAGGCATTGATGAAATAGAGAAAACTATATATATCTTGATATCTCATTTTTCGTCATTTTTGACGGGCTATCTTTCTAGTTAAATGATATTTTAGAAAGTATTTTAAGACTTTTATGCTTATTTCATACGCTCATTTCAGAATTCATTTGAAGTTTTGAATTTTTTTAAAACCATCTAAACACATTTACATCTTAAAATTAACCATCACGTCAAATTCTAAGTTTTTTGTCTAACAGTCTACCACCTATTTGGTGTTAGAGGCACGAACATAAAATGCCGAAAGAGAATTGAAATAGAATGTCTCGAAAAATGTTGAAACAGAGACTGTCACCATTAATTTGCCAACATTAACCTTTAAATCGGTTGGTATTTCATAATATTCTATAGAAAACGGAATTTAGATGTTTTTAAAGTCTTTCTTGTTGTTTCTGCCAACCAGGTGGTAGTGACACCGGCATAAAATATAGTCTGTATAAGATCAGGGACTATCACGCTTGATTCGCAACCAATAACTTCTGTAATCGGTTTATTATTTCCTGAGATTCTATAGAAATCGTAATTTAGGACTATTTTAGAATGCTTTTCGCTCCTTCCCTTCGCTTCACACCTTTTTAATTTAGAATTTATTTTCGACTGTACTTAGAGGACATTTATATTTTATAAGTAACTACCGTGCTATATTTAAAGTTTCTAGTCTCTTCAGTACCGCAGAAATCGCAATTTAGATAGTTTTTTTGCTCCTGCAACCCTCTAGTGGTTGTGGCACCGACATAAAATATAGCTTATGTTTGAGAAGGTTGTTCCACCACCAATTTGCAACCATTATGTTTAAAATCGGTTTCCTATTTCATACAATTGCATAAAAATCGTAATTTAGAACGCTTATAGAAAGTTTTTAGCCCACTTCATGCTTTTAAATTTGGAATTTTCTTTCGACAATTCTTAGAAAGCATTTGCATCTTTGAAGTAAATACCATTCTAAATTTAAAATGTTTGACCCCCTCAGTAACACAAAAAACGCAATTTAGAACATTCTTTGCTCCTGTAACACACAGGTGGTAGTGGCAACAACGTAAAATATAGGCTATGCTGGAGCGGGACTGTCATCATCAATTTGAAACCATTACTTCTGAAATTGGTTTTTATTTCCTGAGATTGCTTAGAAATCGCTGTTTAGAAGGTTTTTAGGACGCTTTTCGTCCATTTCCATCCCTTTTAATTTTCAAATTTTTAAGGAACTTTTCTCAGAGAGTATTTACATCTCATAAGTAATTACCGTGCGAAATTTCAAGTTGCTAGCCCCTTCAGTATCACAAAAATCACAATTTAGAGCATTTTTTACGATGCAACCGCAAGGTGGTAGTGTTGCCGACATGAAATAGATCCTATATTGGAGCAAGGGCTGTCATCATCAATTTCCAACTATTACTTTCGAAATCGTTTGCGTACTTTTTGAGATTGCATAGAAATCGAAATCTAGAATGTTTTTTAGAATGCTTTTCTCTCATTTTCACCCCTTTTAAATTTCGACTTTTTTAAGAAATTTTCTTAAAGATAATTTATATCTTATAAGTAACTGCCATTCAAAACTCCATGTATCTGGGCCCTTCAGTAACACAGATATTGCAATTTCGAACGTTTTTCTTCTCCTGCCCTTTTTAGGGGTAGTGGCACATACATAAAATGTAACCTATATTGGAGAAAGGGATTCTCACCATCATTTTGACACCATTATTTTTTGAAATCGATATGGTACTTCTCGAGATTACGTAAAAATCGCAATTTAGAACGTTTTTTAGAACTCTTTTCGTGTATTTTCACTCCTTTTAAATTTCGAATTTTTTAAGAAGTGTTCTTACAGGTCATTTACATCTAATAAGTAACTACCATGCCAAAATCCATGTATCTGTACCCTTCAGTAACACAAAAATCGCAATTTTGAACTTTTTTTGCTCCTGCACCCCTTTAGGGGTAGTGGCACCGGTATAAAATGTATCCTGTGTTGGAGCAAGGATTATCATAATCATTTTTACACCATTATTTTTTTAAATCGGTTTGGTACTTCCTGCAATTGTGTAAAAATTGCTATTTAGAACGTTTTTAGAACGTTTTTCCAACATTTTCACCCCTTTTCAAATTCGATTTTTTTATGAAATGTCCTTAGAGATCATTAGTATCTTATAAGTAACTACCATTCCAAATTTCATGTTTCTAGGCCCTTCAGTAACATAAAAATCGCATTTTTACAACGTTTTTTGCTCCTGCTCCCCTTTTTGGCACGTGACACGGACATAATATATGGCCTATGTTCTAAGTTGCACTAACACCATCATTTTTATACCATTACATTTGGAATCGGTTCGGTAGTTCCAGAGCTTACCTCCTACAAATAAACAATTTTTACCTCTTTATAATATTAGAATAGATTAGATAATTAAATTGTAGTGTAGTAATGTTTTTTCCGGTATTTCTTTTCTGTTTTTTTTTTATTTTAATTATTTTTTTATAGGAAATCGAAAAAGTTCTGATACCGGCTCATAGTTGCTATGCTAGAAATGGCATATGTAAATTTCTGAATTGCATATGTAGAGATTTGAGAGAACATGTTGTCCTTGGAATATAGGTGTCATATAACTAATACTAAGGCTAAACTAAAAACATAAGGAAAAAACTAAACTAGAGTAAACTAGGCATAACTAATGCTAAAGGACTGCTAATAAAATCGAAACCTAAAAAACTATCTTTTAAAACCATCAAATTTTAATTTTTACTCATTCTTTATGTGTCAAATGAAACTACGTCAATTTAATATTTTTTATTGTTAACTTTCGAGTGTCTTCTTGGTATTTATCATTTTTAAGTGTTTAAGTTTTATTTGAAATCATGTGGGTTTTCTGTAACGAGGATAGTTTATCCATAGAGTACTAAGGGGACTTTAAATTACCACTTTAATTAATTAGTTCTGATGAATTAAATTTCTCCCGGGTGAGTATTTTTTTATGTATATCCTTTAATTTTCATCGTCGTAATTTAAAAAAGTCCTTCCGGCCAGTGCCGGGAGGAAGAGGTAGCTTTCAAATTCCTTATTTTTAAAAAGGAAACTTATATTATTCAAACACACGAAGCTCAATTTAGTGGAAACCGAATATAGGAGATTCAATACTAATTTTTATCAATACTAAATCATTATGAATGAGAATTTCGCGAAATTAGTCAGCTTTATCCAAGCTGCTTTTATTTCAAGTCACTTATATTTGACTGAGATGTTGATGTATACTATCCACATGCTTTCTTACATGGAAATAGGCGAATACGTGTGTTATCGCGTGACAAATACAAGATCGTTTCAAAATGTTAGCCATACTAGAAATTCAAAGTGCTATAATTCAACCATTTTTTAAGATATAAACAAAAGAACAAATTTTCAGAAACAAAATCTGCTCCGGAATCTTTGTATCAAGGCCAAACACATAAAAAAATCTTTTTCATTTTCCAATTTTTTCATACCTCATTTTAAATTTTAAATAATTTTTTTTTTTTAATGACAACCCTTTTGAAACAAGATGGCGAATGAAGATGGCCAACGAACTCGGTCGAGACATTGGTATGTACTATGTACAGACCAAGTAACATCCAAATCGGTTCATAAATACGCTTGTTATCGCGTGACAAAAATCAGGTCGTTTTAAAATGTCAGCCACAATAGAAATTCAAAATGCTATAACTCAGCCATTTTTTTAGATATAGACGAAACAAAAACTGTTCTGGAATCTTTGTATTAAGGTCAAACACATACAAAAAAAAAATCTTTTTCATTTTTAAATTTTTTGGTATCTCTTTTTAAATTTTAAATTTTTAAAATTTTTTTAAATGGCCGCCATTTTGAATCAAGATGGCGGATGAAGCTGGCCAACTAACTCGGTCGAGATATTTGTATGTACTATGTACACACGAAGGTACATCCAAATCGGTTCATAAATATGCCTTTTATCGCGTGACAAAATTCAGGACGTTTCAAAATGTCCGCCACGCTAGAAATTCAAAATGCTATAACTCAGCCATTTTTTAAGATATAGATGAAACAAAAACTGCTCCGGAATTTTTGTATAAAGGTCAAATACATAAGAAAAACATATTTTTCCATTTTCAATTCTTTGGTACCACATTTCAAATTTCAAATAAAAAAAGAATTAAATGGCCGCCATTTTGAAACAAAATGACGGATGAAGCTGGCCAACGAACTCGGTCGAGACATTGGTATGCACTATGTACATACCGAATTACATCCAAATCGGTTCATAAATTCGAGAGTTACAGTATGACAAAGGTCAGATATATATATATATATATATATATATATATATATATATATCAACTTTTGAACGGAGGGTGGTTTTGGTGTCTGGGGGTCATGATCGATGAAAATATACCAAAATTTTTTGAAATCGCTTTCCTCCGAACGGCTGCAATAGGTAGCTTTTTGTAATGAAAGCTACCTAAAAAATTGCGTCAAAAAAATTGAACTAAAACATAATGCAGTAGATAAAGGGTTAAAACATTATATCTGTAGAATTATATTTTTATACTTAAATAACGGTTCTACTGCACTAAAAATAGCGTAATTAATATATATATATATATATATATATATATATATATATATACATCTGTTTATGGTGCTGAAGAGAATAAAATCCATTAATGAATTAACATTTTTCCAAATGAGTAAAAAAATGCCCATTCCCTGAGCACAACCCAAGACTTTTGTCTTAAACGCTCAGCACTCTGCCTGTTGAGTCGCCTGTACCACACCAGGCAGACGCAATTCTTTTAGGCATCTTTATTGGCAATTGTACCCTGTCTGCCATATAGACAACCTAACAAAATATATTGCAGGTAGTGCGACTCAATTAAACGATTGGTACGTAGATACATTTAATTACATTTTACCCAATCAATGATAGGTAAAGATATAAAAAATGACGTTTCTCCAAGTGAGTGAAAAAATGTTCATCTCATAAAAAATACGTTTTTCCAAATGTGTGCAAAGTTCCCCCAAAATATGAATACTTTTAGGAAAATGTTAAGTTTTGTGTTATATTTACCAATCAGTATAAATGAGTCAAGAATAATAATGCGTACATACGTATTTTCATAACAATGGACTTCCATTACTAGCGATGTATTTTGTTGAGCTGTCCACATTACAGACCGGACACTATTAGCAATAACAAAATCGAAACCTAAAAAACAATCTTTTAATACCATCAAATTTGAATTTTTACCCATTTTTCATGTGTCAAATGAAACTACGTCAATTTAATATTTTTCATTGTTAACTTTCGAGCGTCTTCTTGCTATTTACAATTTTTAAGAGTTTATGTTTTATTTGAAATCATGTGTGTTTTCTGTAACGAGAATATTTCAGCCATAGAGTAGTGAGGGGGTTTTAAATTGCCACTTTAATTAATTAGTTCTGATGAATTACATTTCTGCCGGGTGAGTATTTTTTTATGTATATCCATTAATTTTCATTGTAGTAATTGAAAAAGAATTGCATAAAAAAATTGCACTAAAACATAATGCAGTAGATAAAGTGTTAAAAAATTATATCAGTAGATTTATATTTTTACACTTAAAAAAAAAAAAAAACGGTTCTACTGCACTGAAAGTAGTGTAATTAATATATATGTCTGTTTATGGTGCTGAAGAGAATAAAATCCTTTAATGAATTAACATTTTTCCAAATGAGTGAAAAAATGCCCATTCCCGGAGCACAACCCAAGACTTTTGGCTTAAACGCTCAGCACACTGCCTGTTGATTCGCCTGTACCGACACCCGGCAGACGCAAATCTTTCAGGCAACTTTATTGACAATAGCACCCTATCTGCCACGTAGAAAACCTAACAAAATATACTGCAGGTAGTGCGACTCAATTAAACGATTGGTACGTAGGTATATTTAATTATATTTTACTCAATCAATGATAGGTAAAGATATAAAAAATGACATTTTTCCAAGTGAGTGAAAAAATGTTCATCTCATAAAAAATACGTTGTCCCAAATGTGTGCAAAGTTCCACAAAAATCTGGATACTTTTAGGAAAATGTCAAGTTTTATGTTATATTTACCAGTCAGTATAAATGAGTCAAGAATAATAATGTGTATCTACGTATTTTCATAATAAAGGACTTCCATTACAGCGATGTATTTTGTTGTGATGTCCACATTACAGACCAAGCACTATTAGCAATAAGTTTGTCTGACTTAATTGTGCCAGCTGGTTGTCGATCCTGTCAGCTCAATAGGTAGAGCATTGGCAATTTAAGTCAAAATTCTTCAGTTCGACTCCCGGCCTTGGCGCTTTTTCGGTCAGTTTGGAACAATATCAATACTTATATCTTTAGGAATCAGTATGACGAATCTCTATTATTACGAAGCAGTTAAAATTAATAAAATAAATGGATTATTATTCTTAATAACAACTATAACTACGAACTGGTCTAGGATAATATTTCCATAAATAATATAAAACCAACAAACAGAAATTAAAGTAACTAAACTACTAACAAGTATGAGTCGTTTTTTAACTGAAAAAAATCCACATACTTATTATAAATTGAAATGTAAAGTCAGTTTTTTTTTATTGTTCAATAGAGGAAATATGAAAGTAGCTGCTTGTTTTCATTAAGACAATATTTGTCTAAATATAAGAAAAAATTAAACACATATTTATCACCTTTAAATATTGGTCGAATTTTAACAATGATTTAAATGTTACTTTCGAGTTCGTTCATTGCAATGTCATTGAATGACAATTGCATTTTTAATTTCATTATCACAATTAGGCAGATTTAATAAGATACATCAAAAAGCTATATTTTAAGAAATACTGCTTTAAATAGGTCTGGTCTGTAATAAAATTATAAGTGATTAATCAGCTTCAATAAACAGTTTTTTCCTCACAAGATAAAATGAAAAACAAACATTTCATAAACGTATTGTATTTTCAATAACTCGAATCAGGTTATTTAAAAATTTTTGTTAAGTCGAACTAATCATAATGTCTCTAAAAACTCGTCTGAAACTAATTCTAAAACTAGTTCTTTAACATGAATTTAATTTTCTTCACACAGGATAATAAAAAATAAAAAGTTTAATGTTTTTATTTTTATTTTCAGAACAAGAAGCTCCGACATAGATAGAGGCTACTTCTTTTTATTGTTATAATTATCACTTCAAAATATACTTGCAAAACCGCAAGACATCACTTTGTATGTGCATCGTCTCTCTGTGCTCTAACTGCTTTAAATATACAGGAATAGAAATGCAATTTATATGAGTCATTGAGCTTTATTATAGTTTTTATAGCTTTAGAAAACGAAGTGTGTATCAATCACAATTCTTTACAGGGACCATGAAAATACTTTTTTTAGATTGTGGTCAGTGGAAAATCGTTCGCTGCGTAGTTTAATGATGTTACACTGTATCAAACATATTAAAATTGATGTACAATATATTCTGGTATATAAAGCACTCCATCGAATAAAATTATAAAAGACTTGAGACTCTATTTTTATAAATTTAGTTGCATTCGCGGCATTACACGTACCCCCCCCCCCCCTTTAAAAAAAAAAAAAAAAAGAAACCTTCATGAGATATATAAGATGAAAATATTAAAAAGTATAATGACTAATTCTGATATTAAAAAAAAAAAAAAAATTAGGAAATGTTAAGTGAGGACATATTCTTCTGAATTGCTTGTCTGCTTGAATCACCAGAAAGGAAGTTAAAACTAAGTATTAGAAAAAAAGTCCTGCCGGCCAGTGCCGGGAGGAAGAGGTAGCTTTCAAATACCTTATTTTAAAAAAGCCAATATATATTATTCAAACACATGAAGCTCAATTTAGTGGAAACCGAATACAGGAGATTCAATACTAATTTTTATCAATACTAAATCATTATGAATGAGAATTTCACGAAATTAGTCAGCTTTATCCAAGCTGTTTTTATTTAAAGTAACTTATATTTTCTGAGATGTTGATGCATACTATCCACATGCTTTCTCACATGGAATTAGGCGAATACGTGTGTTATCGCGTGACAAATACAAGATCGTTTCAAAATGTTAGCCATACTAGAAATTCAAAGTGCTATAATTCAACCATTTTATAAGATATAAACAAAAGAACAAATTTTCAGAAACAAAATCTGCTCCGGAATCTTTGTATCAAGGCCAAACACATAAAAAAATCTTTTTCATTTTCCAATTTTTTAATACCTCATTTTAAATTTTAAATTAACTTTTTTTAAATGGAAAAAACAAACCTTTTGAAACAAGATGGCGAAAAAAGCTAGCCAACGAACTCGGTCGAGACATTGGTATGTACTATGTACAGACCAAGTAACATCCAAATCGGTTCATAAATACGCTTGTTATCGCGTGACAAAAATCAGGTCGTTTTAAAATGTCAGCCACAATAGAAATTCAAAACGCTATAACTCAGCCATTTTTTTAGATATAGACGAAACAAAAACTGTTCCGGGATCTTTGTATTAAGGTCAAACAGGTACAACAAAAATCTTTTTCATTTTCTAATATTTTGGTATCTCATTTTAAATTTTAATTTTAAAAATTTTTTTTAAATGGCCGCCATTTTGAAACAAGATGGCGGATGAAGCTGGCCAACGAACTCGGTCGAGATATTTGTATGTACTATGTACACACCAAAGAACATCCAAATGGGTTCATAAATACGCCTGTTATCACGTGACAAATATCAGGACATTTCAAAATGTCAGCCACGCTAGAAATTCAAAATGCTATAACTCAGCCATTTTTTGAGATATAGACGAAACAAAAACTGCTCCCGAATCTTTGTATGAAGGTCAAATACATAAAAAAAAAATTTCAATTTTCAATTTTTTGGTACCACATTTCAAATTTAAATTTTTCTTAAAAATTTAAATGGCTGCCATTTTTAAACAAGATGGCGGATGAAGCTGGCCAACGAACTCGGTCGAGACATTGGTATGTACTATGTACAAACGAAGTTACATCCAAATCGGTTCATAAATACGCCTTTAATCGCGTGACAAAATTCAGGACGTTTCAAAATGTCAGCCACGCTAGAAATTCAAAATGCTATAACTCAGCCATTTTTTAAGATATAGACGAAACAAAAACTGCTCTTGAATCTTTGTATAAAGGTCAAATACATAAGAAAAAAATATTTTTCCATTTTCAATTTTTTGGTACTACATTTCAAATTTAAAATTTTTAAGAAAACTTTAAATGGCCGCCATTTTGAAACAAAATGGCGGATGAAGCTGGCCAACTAACTTGGTCGAGACGTTGGTATGTACTATGTACATACCGAATTACATCCAAATCGGTTCATAAATTCGAGAGTTACAGTATGACAAAGGTCATATATATATATATATATATATATATATATATATATCAACTTTTGAACGGAGGGCGGTTTCGGGGTCTGGGGGTCATGATCGATGAAAATATACCAAAATTTTTTGAAATCGCTTTCCTCCGAACGGCTGCAATAGGTAGCTTTTTGTAATGAAAGCTATCTAATAAAAGACCAATTTCATTAACGTTTGATTAGTCTATTTCTCTATAGGGACGTTATCGGTGTAAAAAAAGGTGGTTTGAACATGTGTTTTATAATTATAACTTGAGTTATGGTGGCCATTCATATAAATATAATTTACAATTTTATTATTTTTATAATTAGGAATTTTAATATTTTCGTTATGCAGTTTTCCGCCATTTGTATTACAAGCAGAAAAAAAAAATAATGTACGATTTGAAAAGTTCGTAAAAATTTTATAGATAGATTTCGTATGAAATACTACCTATTACATTCTCCCCTACGTTGGAATTTCTGAAATTTTTTTTGCAGATCTACACCGATCATGACCTCTAGAACCCAAAACCACTCTCAGTAAAAATCTTTATCTTCTATCTATCTATCTATCTATCTATCTATCTATATATATATATAATTATATATATATATATATATATCACTTTCTTCTGGACACGATAATTCCCACAATTCTGCACAAATCTCTTCCAAACTGATACATAAAATCAAGGGCCATAAAATCTCGGTCAAGTTCGTTAATGGGCAAAATCGGACCAAGGGGATGGAAATAGGGAGGGATTTTGTGAAAACCGAAAAAAACCCATAACGTCTTAATTTTTGTATATATCAAATCAGTTTAAATTTTTTATTACTTCTAAAAATAGAGCCAGAATTTAAGTATCACAGATTTTTGATGGAATTAAAAATGGGCTCAAGGGGAACAAAAAATAGGGTTTTTGGGGGAAGAAAATTCATAACTTCGTCAATTCTCTAGATATCAAATCCAATTAATTTTATATAAATCTCCTTAATATTAGCTACAACTTTTATATTCACAAATTTTTGACAAGACCAATTCGTACCGAAAAAAAAAAAATTAAAAACGAAAACAAAAAGGGTGGTTGAAGAAGAAGATAATTCATAACTCCGTCAATTCACAAGATATAAAATCCCCATGAATTTATCATATATCTTCTTAAAATTGTGTACAACATTTAGATGGACAAGTTATTGGTAGGACCAATTCTTACAGCAAAAAAAAAAAAAAAAAAAAAAAATTAAAAATACATAGCAGTTGAAGAAAAAATCATCTTATTAAGGGTGTATTCAAATCCAAACTGCTTACTTTCTTATTCCTTTTTAAATTCATTTTTCCTCTCAGTCGCATCCAATTGGCAGATTCGCTTATTCAGAAACTATATAATGTACCGCAATGATCGATTTTTTCATAGAGGCAGAATATATTTCTAAAAATGATGTCAAAGTGGGCATTTTGAACAGAATTTCCCGAAACGATTGTGTTAGAAACGAAAAATATTGTCCTACTGAGAAAATAATTGTTTATAAATCAAGTTTTAATTAATTGAACGAAAAATAAAAACACAGGTCGCTTATAAATCTTTTCAAAAATAACGTCAGCAAGTTTCATATTTTTTCTATTAAAAAAGAATCTGATAATGTGACAGAAAATTTAGAGTTGTTGAGCATGGAAAAGTATATTTATTTTTTAATACCGCCTTAACATGATTCTGATAAAACCAGCTATTATATAATAAAAAAGAAAAGTGCCCAGCTAAACTGATGGCATTGAGCTCACAGACTATTCACACTAATTGTATGTTATACTCTTATTTTAAAGAATAATGCCACTCAAAAAAATAAGTGAAGGGGAATTAGCCCCCGTTTACCCCTTTATACTTAGCCAGCGAATCTCCAAATCTAATCAGGGAAGCTCCTTATCATAATAAACCGGTATACCAAATTTGGAGCAAATCGAATAATCTTGAAAAAAACAAAACATTTATCTAAATTAAGGGGTTGGACTAGCCCCCCTTTATCCTTAACCAATGAATCGCCAAAACGAATCAGGGAAGCTCCTTAACATAATAAACCGGTATACCAACTTCGGAGCAAATCGAATCATTCTGCATGAAAAACCCATTTATCTAAATTAAGAGGTGCGGGCTAATCTCCCTTTTCCCCCTTTACACTGAAAAAAAGATTTTGTTAATTTAGCCCCAGCTAAAATGTTTGGTTGGACTGACCAAATGTTGGTTCGACTGATTAAATGATTTTGTTCTTTCAATAAAATTTTATTGAACTAACAAAAGGATTTTGTCAGTCCAACAAAAAATATTTGGTGGGGGCAAAATTTGGTTGGCACAACTATTTTTTTGTTTTAACAAAATCGTTCTTTCCGTGTACCCTTAACCAATGAACCCCCAAAACTAATCAGGGAAGTTCCTTAACATAATAAACCGGCATACCAAATTCGGAGCAAATCGAATCATTCTGCATGAAAAACACATTTATCTGAATTAAGGGGGGTGGACTAACCCTGTTTTCAAACCTTTATCCTTAACCAATGAACCCCCAAAACTAATCAGGGAAGTTCCTTAACATAATAAACCGGTATGCCAAATTCGGAGCAAATCGAATCATTCTGCATGAAAAACACATTTATCTGAATTAAGGGGGGGGGGGTGGACTAACCCCGTTTTCCCCCCTTTATCCTTAAACAATGAACTCCCAAAACTAATCAGGGAAGTTCCTTAATAAACCGGTATACCAAATTCGGAGCAAATCGAATGATTCTGCATGAAAAACCCATTTATCTGAATTAAGGGGTGGACTAACCCCCCTTTTCCCCCTTTATCCTTAACCAATGAACCCCAAAAACTAATCAGGGAAGTTCCTTAACATAATAAACCGGTATAGCAAATTCGGAGCAAATTGAATGATTCTGCATGAAAAAACAATTTATCTGAATTAAGGGGGGTTGACTAACGCCGTTTTCCCCCCTTTATCCTTAACCAATGAACTCCCAAAACTAATCAGGTAAGCGCCTTATCACAATGAACCTAGGAAAAAATTTTGAAGCAAATCGGATTTTTCTATCAAGAGTTATCGCGTTACGTACATACATACGTACGTACATACATACATACATACATACAGAGCGGGCGGGCACATTAGCTCTCAGGCTTTGATAGCCTGTGAGCTAAAAATGAAATAAAAACTCGTGAAAAGCGACCAGATAAAATTGTTAAAGTGGGTTTATCTCTAATCATGATTTAGTTTTTGTTGGTTAAATTAGTATACTTAACTTCGAAATCTGCATCCGCCTGCAGGCCGGGCCGGCAGGTATTTTTTTTTTACTGTAATAGAAGCTTATTTTGAGCATTAACAAAAATATATATGTAGTACAAACTCTGACATACAATAACAAACACCTCCAGAGCGCAAAATATGTTTGTTATTTAGAGCAGCACTCACGTTCGCCGGGTTTTGGGGAGTGACTAAATACTTTATTATGTCAATGCTCTTTTAATGCTGTTTAAATTATCTCTAAAATGATTAAAGAGTTTTCACATATGTAGCATTTTGTTATCCTTCTTTTAAAATTAAAGCGAAGTTGCAAGATTTTTACAGAACGTAGGAATGGATTTAGTTCGTAGTTAGCACAGAAGTCTAGTTCCTCAAACGTGTAAACAAATCTGCTTTCTTGTTTATGGTTATTTTTATAAAGCTAAATACGCAATTTGCACAAAAAAAAGACTAAGATTGTGAGAACCAGAAATTGTTTAATTATATGCAATAATTTTATTTTCAGGAATAAAATTACGCAAAAGTAATTTTGAATTAATTTTATTTTAAACAATTTAAATATTTTGACAGAATAAGAATAAAACTAAAAATAGTAAAAAATAAAAACCCTACTTTATTAGCATCCCACTTCATGCTGAAAACCCCGCCTAATTAGGTAGATTTCGTATGAAGTACTACCTATTACATTCTCTCCTATGTTGGAATTTCTGAAATTTTTTTGCAGATGTACACCAATCATGACGCATAGAATCCGAAACCACCCTCAGTAAAAAAACTATATATATATATATATATATGTATATACTAGCCGCCCTTGGCGACCAGTTTGGTCTCCGTTAGATGTGTGCTAAGCATTGTACCATGTTACTTTTATCCAAAATTTAATTTACTTTCTCAATAATTCGCCAAATCAGAACTTTCTAGTACAGAAATCAAGAACTCCGTATTTTTATGGGTACTACTTGGTTATCAGGTCGACCAAAAATATATCGCCAAACTATAAGATTAAATATCAATAATGGCTGATCGTAAATGTCCTATTCGCTTGTTTTTAAGCAAGTTACTCGTGCTTACGTCATCAAGTTATTTTTACTTCGACGTTTTATTTGTATTTTTATTAATGTTATACTAATTTAATTGTTCTTTCGCTATTTAAAATAAAAATTATGTAAATTTGTATAATTTGGCGAGTGGTTTGGCGATTTATATAATTTGGCGAAATTGGGCGACGGTATAACTCATATGCTAGCCAGGCGCAAGTGATAAATCATCAAACATTGTCTTACCAATCGCAATTTTTCGTATTTCATTAAATTCATCTAAATTATAATAATTTAACTCATTTTATTTAAAATATATAATTTTAATTTGAAATTCATGACGGTCACTTTTTCTTTCCCTTTTTTATGAAAAAGAAAAGAAAAATAATAAATAATACCAAAAACCATGACTTTTAATTTCAATATCAAAGCATTGTTTTAATTTACCACGCGAAAAATAAAAAATGTAAAAAATGGTCACCTGGCATATGAAAAGCGAAGCGGTCAGCCCGGAACTATTGATGACAGTCACATGACTTAGGCTATTATTATAGAGATACTTTATTGTATAACAGTTATTTGTTCATTTATTTTAAGTATATATTTGTGATTTAGTAAAATAGTTCATAAAAGTCTGTAGTTTCGAAATGTTATATTTTTAAAAGACTCACTTTACTATCGACAGTGTTTTTTCTTTTATTTTTCAAATGTTTCAATTCACATGATTTTCATTTTGCGCCAACTATTACGCTTGGCGACAATGGTGTCCGTAAACGGAAAAGTACCCTTTTTTTTAACTCGTAAGTTAGCATTTTGTTTATTATTTCAGTGGTAAATTAAAACGGTACTACTTGGTTACCCCATTGACCAAAAAATAAATCATCAGACAATAAGATTAAACGATAATATTAGTTGATCGCAAATGTAACATTCTCTTGACTGTAAGGACGTTACACGTTTATACGCCATCAAGTGATTTTTATTTTGACGCTTTATTTGTATTTGAATTTTTATGCTAATTTATTTGTTTTCGTTATTAAAAAAAAAAAAAAAAAAAAAAAAAAAAAAAAAAAAAACCGTCAACTTGTATAATTTGGCGAATAGTTTGGCGATTTATACAATTTGGCGATATTGGTCATTTGCTTTGAATTTGAAATTAAATGTTATGATTTTTTGCTTAACATTTAACACAGATGTCATATAAGCACCGGGTATGGCGTGATTTTTTTTTTTTTTTTTTTTTTTTTTTTTTTTTTTTTACGACAATCTGTCAAAAACCTCGTTTTCAAATACTAGTTATATATGTATTTTTAAATGATTTTTCTATTATTTTTAAAATGAAATAACAATAAATAAAAAAAAAAAATTAATAACGATAGAACAAAGCAATTTATAACATTTTTACCTAAATAAAAAGAAAATAAATCTAAATAAACGTTTATTGATTAATAAACAGCAATAGCCGGGTTACCATGTCAGGCAAAATAACGCCATTGTGGCGCCAATTAGGTACGCCGGTGCGTATATGATATCTGAGCCTAATATTTTTATTTTCGTTTCGTTTAAAAAAAGAGAAAGAAGTATAATCCATTACTTTTAAATGTTTTTTTTTTCTTAATGAAAATTTTGTATTAAATAAAATGACAACGAAATAATAATAATTAAAAAAAAACATTTTTCTTAGCTTAGATTTAAGGGAGGCCAAACTTGGTCGTCAAATTAGTTTAAAATTATAAAATTTTTTGAAATGCGAAAAAAATATCTGTTATGATTGAAATTTGAGTTGTCATCATTAGAAAAATGTATAATGTATATAAAATTAAAAAAAAAAACTTAATATTTCGAAAACTAATTCGAATTTTAAAATTCTAATGCCAGTTTTGAAATCTGCGGATCAATATTGATTTTTGGTGTTAATTTCATCGCAAAGTATTCAATATTTTAGGAGAAATCGCCGTGAAACATAATCAGTTGTTTAATCAGTCGATTCATACTTCCGTTTCATAAATTCGTTTCATTAGGATTTTATATATACTAGGGGATCGTACCCGGGATTCCCGGGTTAAAGAATATAGGTGAAAACATTCTTTTTAATTGGAAAGTAATAATTGTTTTATATGCAATAATTTTTTTAGATTGACCACTTACATTAAAAAAGCATTTCTCATATGAAAAATACGAATTATACAATCAAATAAATGTTTCAAATTTATCAAAAGCGATATTTTCTTATTAGCCTCATGCTAAGAGTTATTTGCCATGATTTTGCTAATTATGGCATCCTTTTATATTCTGATAATTTCAGAGCTTATACATGTCCGTTAAATTTGTGTTTTATTTATGTTATTTTATATATTTATTCATAGGGTAGGGTTTTTTTTTTAATGGATATTAGCTCTAAGATAATGATGAACTCTTTATTTTGTTTTAGGCCCCACCAGTGGCCAAGAGGTTCTGCTCTCGAAGCTGGTAGACGGGAGGTGCTGGGTTCGATCCCAATCGCGCCCGTCGGCCTAATCGTTCGGAGTTTTCGTGGTTTTCTTCGAACCTTGGTTCTCTAAGCGTTAATACGGGATAGGTTTCCTTAGAAAGACCGCCACGGAAGGCACTCCTCCCCTTAGGGCCTATATCCCACGTGTTGATAATTGGCCGACATAAATACAACCAACCTTTATTTTGTTTTAAGGGAAAAGAATTAATCTTTCGTAATCGAGCTCCGAGCGATATAGATAAATTAAAAAATATTTCATGCTTTAAAATTGTTTTTAAAACCATAGACAATCAGTAAACTCAGATGAACTTTGCAAACAAATTCCATTTGAAAAAAAAAACATCCTATTTGGTGATCTAAAAATTTAAATTGCACGATTACAACTATCTTAGATTTGTGTTTTTTCAATATTATTCTTTTATTTGTTTATAAAAGAAGTTTTCATTTCGTTAATTTGTCTTTCACAAATATGTTAGATTGGTGGTTTTTTTAATATTATTCTTTTATTTGTTTATAAAGGAAGTATTAATTTCGTTATGCAAAAATAGTCACAAACAAATGTTGAAAAATGTTTGTTGCTTTATGTGCAAAATGTTTATTATTATTATCATGTATTGAAACCGGCACGCGATAAGATAGACTTTAAAAAAATCATGCTTAAAAATTATTTTAGAAAATATCCAGCAAATAGCCAGAAAATAGCCAGCGTTACGCACAGATACGTTTGTTCTTTAAAATATAGATATTTAATCAGTAAAATATAATAAAGATCAGTTATTAGGATGTGGTTATCAATTGAGGCTCTTATGCTTGGATTTCCGGAATGAAAACAGCAATTTTCACCTTCTCAAAATTTGCATACGCACTTCTCATATCCATGTTCATCATTTTTTTAATTATTGTATTTTTTTTTTATCATTTAAATTCAAAACTTGAATTTTAACTCAAAACTTGAAGTCACAATTGTCAGCAACATCTTTTATGTGAACAGACGCACTCTTTACTTGAGATTCTAATCTCAATCCCGGAGAGTAAAAATTTTCGTAATTTATGTTTTTTAGACGCATTTGTGTTAAAATATTTAGTTTTATCTAAGAAAATGATCGTTTTCTTTTAAATGTGACTTCATTTTCACTTAAATAAGCATATCGCCTAGTGTCTGAAACTTAGTATCAGTACACATGCAGAAGGAAAAACAATATAGAAAATTTATGAGGAAAAATGCGTGTTTTCAAAAGCAGTATGTCACTTTCCGTTACTATGCCCCTAATATATTATTCTGCTCCTAATTGTATTTTGCGCCACTAAACCTATACAACTATTTTTATTAACAATTTTGAATTTTTATCAGAAAATAGCATAATTAAAGTTAAAATACCTCATTATTTCTCTCTTGTCTGTAATAATGAAAGCTATCTAATTTTCATCACTTTGAAGAAATTTCATAAGATGCTTTTAAAATTAAAATATAAAAGTGGGGGTATTTAAAAAAAAAACAGATAGTGCGATCACATTTTCAAAGGATGAGCGTTCAGTTTAAAAAATATATATATTAGTAAAATTGGTTCAGCAAAAGATCAGGGCAGATGATTAAAAACACACTCGTGTTTCAAATATATAGATTATATAAAATTAGGAAAAATTAAATTAAGCAGATTATGTTATTTTGATAAATTTATAGTAGAATGTCCTAAAGAATAATATTAAAATTTTATTATTTGAGAGAATTTTTGACAAAATCTTCAGGAATACGATTTCATTTTAAACCATGAATTATTTGTTATTTGTCTAACTCGACGAAGCGAATCCATCCAGGGGAGAATCATCAATTTCTGTAACATAAATCGCTATTATTTGCATGTCACCTCTCTTTTATAAAGACATTCTAAATTTTTGCAAAACTTTGCGTTTTATCAGTGTGTGATTTCGATTACATTATTTTAAAAAGTGAAGCAATTTTCACCTATGAAGAATTTCAAAGCAGCTGGACTGTGAAAATGACTCACTTCTACGAAACATAACTCATGTTTAAGAATTAAAATACATGCTTTTTTTATAAAATGACGTCATTTGCATACGCTAAAGCAATCCACTTTTATAGCCCAGTCTTAAACTTCGTCTATAGAAAAGTGTGCATATGACGTCATTATCACGGAATAACATACAATAATCTTGACACAGCTAATATTTTAATTTCAAATTTTTTTTCAGGTTTTATGAAATAATGGCAACAAAAAGATAAAGTATCGCCTATTTTCGACTATATTCCGTTTACTTTCAATGACTAACAATAGAAATGAGGTACTTTTGTTGCCACGATAATAAAAATGGCTTTAAAACTACAAATAAATTAATATCTCAAAAATAAATTGATATAGAGCTTTCAAACAAATTGCATTTAAAAGAGCAATTTTTTCCTTATACGATGGTGTAATTATTTTAAATGTGCAATGTTTAGAAGTTCAAAAATTTGCAGTAGAGAAATTTGCAAAACCAAAATTTTATTTCAAATTTCAAAGTGTTGCCATTCGCAAAATGACGTATGCGTTACGCACAGATATGTTTGTCCTTTATAATATAGATAGTGTAGATAATTTTTCTTTAGATCTCTTGGTTTTTTATCATTTGTTTTATGAAGAGCTATAATGAGCTAAATTTTGTCGTTTTAGGCTTAATGCTGATTGGATAAAATTGGGTGAAATAATCCATCTTCCTTATGAATTAAACATGCAAGTTCCTCTGACGATTCAGTGGGTTATTCACAGTTTCTTATTTTACATACTGGTCTCCTACATTCATATCTTGTTCCTCTTTAGAATTTTACCATTTGTTTATATATTTGTGATTTCATCTGTATTATATATATATATATATATATTATGGACACGATAACATCCATAATTCTGCACAAATCTCTTCAAAACTCATACATAAAATCAAGCGCCATAAAATCTCGGTCACGTTCGTTGATGAGCAAAATCGGACCAAGGGGATGGAAATAGGGAAAGGTTTTGTGAAAATCGAAAACCACATAACTTCTAATTTTGATATTGTCCTACTGAGAAAATAATTATTTATGAATCAAGTTTTAATTAATTGAACGAAAAGAAAAACACAGGTAGCTTTTAAATCCCTTCAAAAATCACGTCAGAAAGTTTTATACTTTTTCTGTTAAAAATGAATCTGAAAATGTGCCAGGAAATTTCGATTTGTTGAACATGGAAAAGTATTTTCTTGAATAACGCTTTAACATGATTCTGATAAAACCAGCTCTTATTTAAAAATGATATAAAAACTCGACAAAAGCGGCCAGAAAAAATTGTTAAAGTGGATTTATCTCTAATCATGATTTAGTTTTTGTTGGTGAAATTCATATACTCAACTTCGAAATCTACCTCCGCCTGTAGGAGGGGTCGGCAGGAATTTTTTTTTTTTTTTTTTTTTTTTTTTTTTTTTTTTTTTTTTTTACTGCAATTAATTTATTTTCAAAACATTTTCTTTACAATACATTAACTGGGCCCCAGATATCATTATAAAAAATGTACTGATTTTTTTTTCTTTTTTTATCGCTCTGTTTCCTTTTAAATGTAAGGCATCAATAAAGAAAAAAATATTTAAACTATCTCTTTTGGTTTTGTAGGAAAGTGGATCGGAAAAAAAGTTTACGAGAAGCAGCATTTGATTGGTTGTGTTTATGTCGGCCAGCTATCAGCGCGAGGGATATAGGCTCTAAGGGGGAGAATGCCCTCCATGGGAGTCTTTCTAAGGGAAATTAACTCGTATTTACGCTTGAAAAACCCAGGTTCGAAGAAAACCACGAAAACTCTGAACGATCAGACCGACGGGCGCGATTGCTATCGAACACAGCACCTCCCATCTAACTGCTCGAGAGCAGCAGCAGCATTTCAATAGTAACTACTGTGGAGAGAATATGCTTCTCTCAATGTGGAGACAGATGGTGCAAGTTGTCTTACATTGTTTGTGCAGGTACGTAGTGTAAAGTCACAGACGTGTAAGAGTGATTGAAGTATCAAAACGTTTCAAAAGGGATATCGCTTGTGCCACTTTGACACTGTTGCGTTAAACCGTCCAACGCAAACCGCTGCCATGTTGAGTGATGGTGTCAACCACAAGCATGACACAGCGAGGCCCTATACTGTTTACCAAACTCAAAAATTGCTGCAAAGGTTCAAGTGAGAATACCAAAATCACTCCATACAGCACGAAATTTTCACCCAATGACTATGTCTTTTATTTGAAATTGAAGAAAAAACTTATCTGTAACAATATTCTCTTCAGTGAGTGATGTAAACACAGCTGCCAAGAAGTGACTGAATGGAAAGGAGAGTTATTTCTATTATGACGGGTTAATCAAGTGGGTCCTTGCGTTTAGATAAACGCCTAAATAGATTTGGTGATTGAGTGAAAAAGTGATAGGCAAGTATGCCGCTTAAATTCATTATTGCATTTTCTGTCTGTTGTCAATAAAAAAAATTGTGTACCCTTGTAATTTTTTGGATCCCTGATAACTAATTGATTTCTCAACATGTAATCGCAAATCAATTAATTAATATAAAGTTTTTTGTATTTTTAATTATTACACTTCTCAATTTTTATTTAGAATTTATTTTCACTCTTTACCGATTAAAATCTTGCATTGTTGCAGGTTTAGAGCCATTTTAACAGTATTGGTGCATAATTATACCTATTGTTGTTTTAATTCGTGTAAAATTGCACGAGTTACACCGAATATTTAGCTATTTATCAACTGTGGCAGGCTTGTGGGAAAATGCCTTAAAATTAATGTACTAAGTTATCTTAAAATTCTAATATCATTAGAAAGTTCTATTGTCATCTGACACATGCATGTGAACTTAATTTTTGTAATTCTATAATATTAGAAAGTGGGTTAGTAATATTTTTTCGAAAGTCCATTTTTACGTACAAAAACCAGGTTGAGTGTGATGAAAGAGAATAAAAATGTACCATGATTGTTGACTACAATATGATTTTAATCATTAAATTGTTTTGCTATTTTATATATTAAATGTATATTATCCACTTGTGTGCATAATTTTGAAAGTCATTTTAGTAATTTGTACAAATATAATTGAGATAAAGCTAATTATAAATGTTATAATTAATGAAAATTATATTATTAAATTATAGTTGAAACTGATGTAAAATAATAAGAACTAAAAGAACTTCTTAAAAACTGTCGAAATTTTTTAAATGCGCTAAAACAATAAGAAGTAAAAGAACTTCTGAAACACGATCAAAAAATTTTAAATGCACCAAAAAAGCTTTTTTTGATGGTGTTTCAGAAGCTGTTTTAGTTCTTATTATAATTAATATCTGTAATAGATAAAGTGTTTCTAAAAAGGTTAAAGACAAGCCGGTAGCTTTAATTGAAATGCTAATCCAGTGACTTGTTTATGTTTAAATATATAAAATATATAAACATCTGAATCATTACAAAGTATTTCCTTTTTACAAAGCATTCAGAGAAAATGTTTAAAACATGGATGCATTATGAATAATTTATTTCTCCGCTTTAGCTGCCTTTCAGTCGAAAGCAGAGTAAACATCCTTATTTTTCTTATTTCAAGTCATTTATTTAAGAAAAATACTCAAAATATTCAAATGTTTTAGCAGGTGTGAGCTGTTTTCGAAAATTTCTTATAACAAAGAAATAAATAAGAACTGAATAATGGTCTAAATAATTTAGCAATTTGGCATAAATCGAAATTTTTATACTTTGGAATTCAAAAACTGTTTCAGATTTTAAAATAAATTATTGTTATGAAAAAAAAAAATTCTGTACGTATCGTCGTTGACTATTCATAGTCAACTATTCAGTTTTTGTAGAAGATTTTCTTTTTTAAAATATATAGAAATAAATGTTAAACAACAAAACGAAACTCTGAAAATCATTTCAAAATATTCTCAACTAATTAATATTTAAAATCAGTCAAGACATTTCACTCACATAAGTTTTATTGGATCAAGAACTGTTTATAGCAATTCACCCATCCACCCGTCATCAAATTGTGACTAGATAGCGCAGTTTTCAATCATTTTTTGTGTCATTTTGTGATTTTTATTTGTTTTGAAGTTCCTTATTTACAATTTCACTATCTGAATACAGATTTATTTCATAATTCGAAAACGTTGTATTTTTACATACTGTTGTAAGATTTTGAAAAGGCTCAGTTAATAATATTAGGTTGTAACGAACGTTTTCCGTCAAAAAAGGTTCTTAATAAAGTTAGAAAAAAACACATGAAAGCTGTATCTTTAGTGCGGGTAGTAATCACCAGCCGAATCTATGATTTTCTGCCAATGTTTTGTAGTTTTTCAAAGCCTTCGGTACAGAAACTTGGGAGTCGCAAGTCCATAAACAGATTGACCTCATTTCGGAAGTCCTGTGCAGAATTAAAGATAACACCAGCAAGATGTAGATGCAAGTGTGAAAAAAGATTCAAGTTCGAAGAAGCGATGTCAGGGCTATATAATGAGAGTGGCAAAAGTTCATACAGAGTCCAGCCGTTGAATGTAGACACATATGATCTAGCATTATCTTGATGAAACATTTCCTTCTTGTGCAGAAACTCATTTTGGCTTTTTGCCTTGATAGCTGCGTCAACACGGACTAGCATCATGTTGTATACCTGACTTTTCAACGTTTTACCTTTTTTCAGATACTTTTTGTGGATAATACCACGGCAATCCCACCAGATACAAAGCATTATGGTTTTGTTAATCAAATTGTGCTTTTCAATGCTTCCGACGGGCTCACTGGGCGCAGACCAACCCCCTTTTCAGCTTGTGTTGTTGAAGTAAATCCATTTTTTGTCACAAGTGACGATCCAGTTCAGAATTTTGACTTTGCGTTGATATTTGTGCTGATTAGTGCAGGCCTGAACACATCTGCTATTGTCTGCTTGAGTCGGCTCGTGTTGCACCCAGCGATTGAACTCTTACGTCAAGTCTATGCGATGCATAGCGCGATTAATGGACATGGCACTAACGTCTAACTACTTAGCTAGCTCTTGAGCGGTTGAATACTATTAATTATTCCACAAGTTTTTGCAGACGGGCCTCATCAACATCAGTAGGCCGGCCAGAGCGATCTGCTCATTGAATGCCATAGTCCTTGTTTTTTAACTTTTGGTACCAAACCTTCAGTGTGTCACATGATACAGCAGTAGAGATGCACACATGATTCGGTGTCATTCTTTTTGCGACAGAATTGTAATTAAATGCAGGTTCTAATCTGGTAGTATGATAGTTCCATTTCAGACACCCTGTATTTTATGATAACGGTATTTTTTTTACAAATTTCACAACAAAGTGTTATAAAGCTAGTCTTTTTCTTTCAAATGCCAAAAATCGTTTGACAAAATATGAGCAAACACATCAACGAGAACTGTTCAAAAAGACGATATTAGCTGTGGCGGGAAACATTCGTTACAACCTGATATTTGCAAAGATTTTTCAATTTACACGTAAATATTAAAAAAAGTATGAAAATTTAAAAATACCTAAATTATTGCTTTCGAAAAGAATTTATGGATGAAATTTACCTCATATTTAAAAAGTCCAAGTATTAATATTTACAAAATTATCTTTACACTTGTATATTAAAAGAAACTAATGTTTGAAATAATTGATTAAAATTTTATTGCAAAAAGCATTAAATGTGTAAATATATAAGTCATATTTGATACAATACATTTATAACATCGTTTTAAAACGGGTTTTAACGGAGTCTAAAAGAAAACATTTCTTGTAGGCTTTATAATAAGTTTAACGCATGGAGCGGCATTTTTTAGCTCATAGGCTATTAAAACCCAAGAGCTAATGTGCCCGCCGGTTCTGTATGTATGTTTGTAAGTGCGTACGTATGTGTGTAACGCGGTATCTCTTGATAGAAATATCCAATTTGCTTCATTTTTGTTTCTAGATTCATTCTGATAAGGCGCTTCAATCATTAGTTTTGGGGCTGATTGGTTAAGTATAAAGTGGGGAACGGGAGCTAATCCCCTCTTAACTTAGATACATGGGTTTTTCATGCAGAATTACAAGATTTTCTTCAAATTAGGTATACCGGTTAAAATAAGGTGATAAGGCACTTCCCTGATTAGATTTGAAGATTCATTGTTTAAGTCTAAAAGGGGAACGGGGGATTAATACTCCACTTAATTTAGATAAATGGGTTTTTCTATCGGATTTGCTTGAAATTTAGTATACCGGTTTTTTATAATAAGGCGCTTCCTGATTAGTGTTAGAAGTTCATTGGTTAAATATAAAGGGAGGATGGGGGGTGCTAATATCCCTTAATTTAGATAAAAAGTTTTTTCAGTCCGATTTTCTTCAAATTTGGTATACTGGTTTATTTTGATAAGATGCTTCCCTAATGATATTTGGGGATCATTGGCTAAATATAAAAAGGTGATACGGGGGGGAGGCAATCCCCCCCTCTTAATTTCATTTTCGATGAGCATTATACTTTGAAATAAGAGTAGAATATGCAATTAGTGTCAATGGCATGTGAGTACAATGCCATCAGTTTAACAGGGCACTTTTCTTTTTTATTTATGAATTATTTTATATATATGCTTCATTTCAAATAATATGAATCCTTCTTTGTTTAAATAATTTATGTTACAAAAAAATTGTTTAATAGTTGATTGTTTTTACATTTTTTTTTCAATTCTCTTGTGACTTTGCAGTAATCGTCTGAAGTGCTTTGATAACAACCAGGTTTACAGTAATTTAAATTAAATGATACTAAGTACAAGTACAAGGAACAAATAGTACATTTCCGAAAGGAATATTGTTTATTTGGTATGCAGGGTAAAATGTTGTCTGTTAAATAAGTTAACGAAATTTTAATTTATAATTTAATTTTAAATGAAATAAATATAAAGAATAGAATGATTAAATTAAACATCTGTAAGCATTTCTGCACAAAAATATAATAAAAGGAATTTTATAATTATCTCATGTGTTCCAGTACCACACTCACAAAGATGAAGTAAATAATGTAATTGGTTTTAACAAATTACCTTAAAGAAATCACATTTTCTTCTTTGAAGTAAATTAAATTTTCTCTTTTGTTTCAACGGGAGAGTATAATATTTCTTCATTGAAAGAGCTGTATGGTTTCACGTTCCTTGCATTTTAAGAAGAATCTGCACCTAGAAAAAATATATATATTCACGCAATAGTCCTTTTATGTTCTATTTACAGTGCTATTTGTTTTGAAAATGTTCATTTGGATATTTTTCCCTTTAATAACAATTTCTTTAAAAACAACTTCATGTAGAAATGAAAAAATATCTAATATTTTGTAGTATTTTTCAATGTAATGTTAATTATACGGATTTAGACTTTCACAAAAAAAATTAATATTTTGTTTTTTCTATCAAATTCCTCATTGGTGTTTAATTTCAATAATTTTTATCAAATTATAATGCAAGGAGTAGTTATTTTAGATACAGCATCTTGTGCTTATTTTAAAGTTGAACTAAGATAATATAGATTTTTTCCCTACAGTTCATCAAGAATATTTCAATGTAGAGGTTCTATTTATAAATATACATATGAAAATATTTAAAAGTGAAAAATGTTAGAATATGTTACTATAGATTTAAATAATTACCTTTTCCAAGTACACATATATTTACTAAATATTATAGAACTATATTGCATCCGCTCAACAAAACGGTTGTTTCGGGAGCCACTCTCTTTCAGAAGTCAACCCCTTAAATTTAAATAATGTTTTATTTTAAAATGAGAGTGATATAAGATGAAAAAAATAATTAGGCGAGCGTGGAGTATCGTCCCACGAAAATTCATCTTAAAGGGCTTGATGGAACCCGAGATAAGGCTTTGCATTCCTGAAGAAGGCGGCTGAGGTAAATTTTTCGAGTTCGAATCTCTTTCCCTGTGAATATGTTAAAAAGTGTATTCACAGCACAGAATGAAAAAAATAAAGTCCAGAGAAGGCAAATCTAAATTGAAACAATTTCAGTAAATTTTTTATTCATCCGCTCTTTTATGCTTTCTACATACCCCAAAAATTTATTATTATGATTTCATGAATATGAGCTTGACATAATACTTTTATGAGATAAAGAGTGCAGAATAAAGGACTCATTTTAATTTATTATTAGAAAATAAATTAAAGCATTACTTACATACATCATGATTACTCGATAACATTTTTGATCTCATCTCTCCCAAGTCACGTTTTGCAAACCAGTACATTGCAATAATACAAAAATATGCTATTAAGCCTTCTAATACTTCTTTTTTACATTTAGCACATATAGTATCGCAAGGTTTAACATCATAGATAAATGTTTTTGATTTGGTAAAAAAAGCAAGAAAAGATAACACAATAACAATGATACGTAGTTTTTTATTTCATTTAGTTTCTAAATGAGTTTTGTTTACATTGAACTTATCTTAAGAAAAGAAGGTAAATAAAGTTTTTTTTTTTTTAACGAGATGAGTTGTCCAGAATTTCACATAACAGAGTTATGCTAAATTTTGATTGGTTATTAGGTGCGAATAATTTTTCATGCACAAGAGAGCGCTGCAAATATTCTCTCTTTGAAAATCGCTTTACGAAAGATTTTCTTCTATATTTTACTAGTTTTTATATGCACATAGAATTGAATTAGTTTACTTCGATAGGAAGATATACCTAAAGTTTAGACAAGTTTCAACATGTGCTATCTTAATATATATGCAT
This sequence comes from Maratus speciosus, assembly GCA_963932465.1. Taxonomy (NCBI): domain Eukaryota; kingdom Metazoa; phylum Arthropoda; class Arachnida; order Araneae; family Salticidae; genus Maratus; species Maratus speciosus. Next base: position 558,807,453 of record OZ010789.1, read on the forward strand.
ATTTAAATGTAACACATCTTATAAAAATATATTCTTCGCTGTGGTTCTAAAAAGATTAGTTTTATGTGTTTTTCCAAAAACAATTTGAGATAACAGGGCCAATTGGCTTTTGAAATGTGAAGTGGTCAGCCTCAGAAATGTATTTCGAAAAGTCACATTATATGCGCATTTAAAATACAGATTAACCCTCGGGTATGGATTTATTTCAGGGCTAACACTGGCGTTTTTTTTTTGTTTTAATTCTATGTCGCACCACTTTCTCAAAACAAAAATCTTTCATATACACTTTGACAGTATGTGCAAGAGAAAAATACTAAAAAAATATTTTTCTTTAAATAGTGGTATGAATAGAATATAAAAATAGGTGCCAGTGTCCAAATGCATGAAGAGTCTCAGTCGTTCGTCAAATGTACCCAAGGGGTTAAGAATGTCTTTTTCTGTTTAAACAATACAAATTCGTTGATTGTTTTATCGGTTAGTATATTTAACAAATATATAAACATCCAGTAAACAAAATTTAAATTTGAATATAAGCTTATTTTAAATCTTTTATTTATTGAATTCTTGTTATAAAGTTAGTAAAACATTATGTGAGAAAAATAGACATGATATTTATTTAAAACAAAGCTTTAAACTATTTTCAGCGGCATCACTCGCAAGTGTTACATAAGCTGTATTGCTGATTTACTATTGATAAGGAGCTAAAACTTTGCAGCTCTAAAATAAAGGCTATATATATTTTTTAATAAATTGCGGAAGTATTAACATTTACTCGCAAATTAAAAACTGTTTACACATTTTAGTTATTGAATAACATTCACTATCTTATTCATCCACATTTACCTCTACATTAAGTATTCCCGCATAAATAAAAATCATGAATGAATAAAAAACAATCCTTTTAATGAATATTTATAAACATGATTTCTATATTTGAATTTATGAGATAAGTGATATGGAAATATGATATAAGTTGATATATAAATCTATATGTTATCGAAATCCGGGTTCTGATAAATTTTACTTTATACATGTTACTGCAAAAGGAAAAATATGCTCTCAAGTATTTAAGAATAGACTTTTTTCCTTAAAATATTTCAGACTTAAATCTTCACAGAATGTTTTGAGAGAAATATTCTATGTAAAACATTTTAAAAAATATCCGAAAAGTTGATTTGATACAGAAGACAAGTTATTTTTTTTTTAATTTCAAAATTTGTTTCAACTATGGGTTTTTTTTCTTAATCGAAGAAAGCAATAACTACCCTATATACATAAAATCCTAATGAAACGAATTTATGGAACGGATATATGAAACGAATTTATGAAACGGATATATTAATCGACTGATTAAACAACTGATTATGTTTCAAGTGATTTCTCCTAAAATATGGAATACTTTGCGATGAAATTAACACCAAAAATCAGCATTGATCCGCAGATCTCAAAGCTGGTATTAGATTTTAAAAATTCGAATTAGTTTTTGAAATATTAATTTTTTTCTAATTTTATATGAATTTTTCTAATGGTGGCAACTCAAATTTTAATGAAACCGATATTTTTTTTTCATATTTCAGAAAAGGTTGACATGGTAACCCGGAGCTATTGTTGTTTGTTTGATAATATATGCTTATTTACATTTATTTATTTTTATAAATTATGTAAATTATTTTGTTCTATAATTATTAATTATTTTTTATATTTCCTTTAGAAAATAATAGAAAATAATTAAAAAATACGGTACTACTTAGTTATTCCGTCGACCAATTTCGCCAAATTATACAAATTGACATAATTTTAATTTTAAATAACGAAAGAACAAATAAATTAGTATAACATTAATAAACAGACAAATAAAAAGTCGAAATAAAAATCACTTGATAAAAAACACGTGTAGCTTCCTTAAAGTCAAGTAAATGTGACATTTACGATCAACCATTATTGGCATTTAATCTTATAGTTTGGCAATAGATTTTTGGTCGACGAGATAACTAAGTAATACCAAAAATGCATATGTAACTGGTCTTTGAAAACAAGTTTTTCGCCAAATTTTCGTAAAAAAAAACACCGCCAAACCTTCTGTGCGTATATGACATCTGGCCAAATATTACCACTCGAAAAAAAAATGCTAACTGACGAGTTAAAAAAAAAATCTTTTGGCGAGATTTGCATCCAGCTAGCGTAAGAGTACCAAGAATTCTTTGAAACCATGGCAAATTTTATGTAATTTTATTCGAAAAAATTTTTTTTTTTTAAATCAACATGGAAAACATACATTTCCATATTTGCGCGATTTTTTTCTGACGCCAATGTCATATACGGAACGGGCACTTGATTGGCGCCAGAGTATCGTTATTTTGCTTGATATGGTAAGCCGGATGTTGTTGTTTATGCTGTTGATGCGTTCCCCAAATTGGCGTCGTTAAAAAATCGCGCCAATATGGAACGTATATAACATCTGTGCCAAACTTTCATATGAACGGCGAAGGGATCAGAGAGTATTTGTTTATGGCAGTTGTTGACTTGAACTATTATAATATAGATGAAATGATGGCGATAGAATAATATCTGGCGACTAATCACCTGTGCCTGGCTAACATTAAAGTACCCAAATGGCACCTAGAGTATAAAAAGCGAAGTGCTCCGCCCGGAACTGTTGATGATAATCACATGACTTAGGCTATTGTTATAGAGATTGTTTTAAAATACCGGGAGACAGATACTCTGTATACATAATTTATTTTATTTTAGCTTCTGTTCAAACGTTTAACTCATCCTCTTTAATCAAGAACGAAAACAACCATTGGATGTCTTAACAGCAACTGATTCGCCCTTAAATTTTTGCAATCAAAGGGAATTGAATGGAAACTCGTTTACAGGGAGATCTGCACAGCTTCTTTCAGTATAATTAAATCTTCTCTAATATTTTTAAAACCCATCAGATAAGCATCTTTTTAGATTCTGCGGTGTCTGAAGGGGGGTTGGCGAGCGTAGCTTGCAGGGGGCAGAGCCCCCTATACGGAATATATTTCTATACGTATTATATTTTGTAATTATCTAAATACTGTCTAATTACATTTCTGATACTTTTTTTTGTAAGAAGTAATGTAATTGCAACAAGACCTTGCATGATATGCAATAATATATTTCACAATTTAAAATTCAAAACAAACAGTAAAAATATATTTGTAAACTAATTAAGATGGGATTAACAGGTCGGACTGAGAGCATTTTATATTACCTTATTTGATTATTAATTATTTAGCTTTTTTATTACCAAATCGTATTACTCATTTTAATTACCCATGCTTATTAGCAATTTTTATTATCAATTTTTTCACGACGCCATAAACACGAAAAGCTCTGATTTATCAAATTTGCACAGGCTTCATATTTTTAGGTAGCTTCTATTAAAAAATGATGTTAATTGATCTATACGTAAGGAAGAAAAAAAATAATTCAAATAATTCGATACATTTTCACCAATCACAACTTCCAGAGTCTCAAATCAACCGGAGGTACCTGGACCATAGATAACAAATTTAAATATATTTAAAATGAGTCTTGAATGATTTTAATTTTCTGAACGAAAATATACAAAAAGAACAGGGGCCTCATTATCTTCGACAGCGTACTTTTAAAGGACAAAAAGGGACAAATATGTAAATGAGAAACATCGAGTTGTGATATTACAAAAAGTACTACAATATAGATACTTATTTAAAAAAACAGCTTCTTTTTGAGCATCTGAAAAAATCAATCTACAAACATATAACCATCATCGTAGATGAGTCCCGCATATAATACTATAGTCATGACGTGATCTTATTGTTCAAAACTTAATGGAAGCAATATTACAAAATTTAAAAAATTTTAGAAGAAAATACATTTTTACATTTAAAATTGAATAAACTTCGCATATTATATAACATATATGTGTAAATTCAAAATATATAACTCTTTTCGGTACTTTATTGTAAACAACAACAAAAATAATAGCATGTGGTCTTCATGTCAATTTTTTTATTAAATGAAATTTCCTTAGTACATCATTAATATAGTTTTACGGAATCGAAAAAAAATATATATTATTTTTTAAAGTGTAATTTTTTTTTTTGTTTTCACTAATGGATAGATTATTTCATGTTGATTTTCCTTATATGTAATTTCAATCGGACATCATTAATAGTACATATTATACACATTTATCTCTCTTTGTATAAATATATTCCTACGCATAAAAAAACCCGATATATCAGCTATATTATGAATAATTCATTTCTCATCTTCTTTACAAAGGAATTCGGAAACGCAATAAGGATTCTCATTTCTCTTTTCACAAACATTTATTTTTAAAAATATTCTCAATATCTACATATTTAGGAAGATGTATGATTTTAAAATTCTAAAATAAGTAGAAAAGATACAAAATATCTACGACAAAGTTCCGAAGTCTTTTTTGTTATTGTTGTTGTTGCTATAAATCGAGCATTTCTTTTCATTTGTATTCTATAGTTTTCTCTTATGTTATAATACAAGACTGTCTGAAGTGGCATCCGTTAATATAAATCCCGTTTGTATGTTTGCTTAAAAAATCATATAATTAGTGTATATTTAAGTCTTCTTATTAAAATTTTAACAGACTTCTACGAATTATAGTTCAGAATTTTCTATTAATGAACGGTCCATGGATGAAAGTATTTATATAGGGGAGACTAGGGAGGGTTGACCCACTTTTTACAAAATGATTTTTTTATTTTTGAAACATTGAACGTAGAATAAAGTTTTATATATCATTTTATTTGACATACAATCATTTATCAAAATAAAATTGCTACATAAGTGTAACATGTAAGAAATTTGAAAAGTGATTGATTTTATTCATGAAAAAGTAATAGGTCAATGCTCCGCATACATGGGAGGGTTGACCCAATTTATGGGAGTCTTGACTCACTGTGTTTTATATTGCAAAATTTGTGAAGAGAAATAAAATCAATTTAAAAAATGCAAAATAACTTTATGCTACATGCTTTAATTATTATAAAAATATTTTTTTTTAAATATGATGCTTAAACAAGCCTGTTGAGACGCAATCGCAAGTCAGAGAAGAAAAATTTTGTTTCAAACAGGATTTTGTCTGAGCGGGTATAATTGTACAGCAGGGTAAATGAAATTTTAGCATTTAAGGCAGTATTCTGTTAGAAAGAGGTTCCGTTTTCACAGTGTTTTATGTTATTTTGTCCGGATTTATGAGACACTGTCCCGCTTGTTTTGTCTCCTTGCCCTATTTTTTGTGACAGTCCACCTGACAACTCTAGTTGTCACATGCTTTGGCTTCACCTCACTGTATTCACCATCGTGAAATTTATCTACATACCATCCTGAAGTATTCCTGTCGATGCTATGTTTGTTTGCAGCCGCATGATAATGTAACTTATCATTAATATGATTTAAACCTCTAAAAGGCAAAGTACTTCCAGTACTAAAATGATGAAATAAATGGCGGGCACTGGAATATACGAACAAATTTATTTGGAAATAAGAAGAAGACAATATTTCATATACATATTAAATGGAAAAGATTTTAACAAAATGCTTGTGCCATTTTGACTTTTCGGAATTAAAATTAAGTGGTTTTATAAACATACCACTGCCCCTGAAACGTATAAGACTGCTGCTTTCATCCTTTCTAGTCTTTCCCACTGTTTCTATTTACCTATTGTAAGTAATATTTAAATGGAAAAATGTTCCTATCAACTTTCCCATTTTCTAGCAATTTTTCACATCTTTCTTTTGTCAGATTTAAGCACTTTCTTGTCCATCACAACACTTAACTGCAGCTTTACAGAATACATTTACATTCTTTTATCTATATAACCATTAACTTTTCATTATGCACAGTGTATAATAAAGAGATTTCCAAAACCATGTAATTAATGGCGCCTTGACATCTGGTTAACCCTCTCTCACATTGACTGGGCCAAGCCTCTCCATATAGCCCTTTTCTAAAAAATAGGACATTGTTATGTTAAGCCTAACTTATTGTGCAATCTTTATACCTGAAATGAAAGCTCGATATTTCTGCATAACTTTAAATTTACTTACTTAATTTTCTATGATATAATTTATCGGAAAAAAGCTTACAAAGTATTTCTAAAAAACACAACTTTTAGGTTGAAAACGCCTCATAATTGATTTTTTCCACATCTATTTCGATTATCTCTATGAAACGAAGACTATTGTTTCAGCATCCCAGTAGCTTTGGTTGACACCTATTGATAAAACTCTGAAATTCTGTTAAATATGAAAATTATGTTAAATATGTCAAGCCTCCCGTATGGTCAACCGTCCCTAGTCTCCCCTACGTTTATTTATGTATCCAGAATTATTTCTAACGTTGATGAATAAACTGAAAGCTCCCAAAAACGGAATCATCAATTTCAGACTTCAAAAAATGGATATTTGTTTAGAAAATAAATAAATAGAATGCTAAATTCATCTTTAAAAATGTTAAACTTAAAATTACATTATCTGTAAAATACATAAAAGATGACAAAAATATTAAAAAATATATTAAATTACATTAATACTTCGTAGTACTTTCAGCTAACACAGTAAACTAACTTTCAGCTAACTTTCAGTAAACACAGCCTTCGTCAGAGAATACACGAATACTGTTATTAACGTCTTATGTTTTCAAATTTTACGTAGTTTGTGTCAAAAGGAGTGAAAGTGAAACTCAATATTTAGATCCGAAAACAAATTGGAAAAATAAAATATGGATATAGAGGGAAGTGAAATATTACTTGTTCTATGATTCGTGAAGCAAACTGAGCCGAATTCTAAGTATGTTGTAGGATAAAATGTCATTACAAACAGTGCTTTCTTTAGCAGTAATTTCCATTGATTCACGAATAATTAAATCATAATAATTATTTAAGAGACATACATTTTTTGCATCTTCGAAATTAAGTTTACTGGAGTTGTGGCTATTACGTTTATGCCAAAGCAAAAAAGTGCATGTCTGAGTTTTTCAAAAAGTCCTGATATGTACTTCATTTTACAATAATTCAGATTGCTCAGTGGAGTTTTTTTGTGTCTTGATGTGTTTATTCTGTGAATTGACTAATTTATCAATAATGCGTATTAGAAAACAGTACTCAACTGCAATGCTTTTAATGGTATTTAATTCATTTTCAAGATGATTAATAGAGAAAACACTAAATGTTCGTCTTATAAAAAAAGTTGAACGGACCAAGTTTGTAGTTGAAAGGTGAACTTTCAAAAGGAATAGTGCTGTTAGACTTATCTAATTTCCAGTAAACTGTGCTCTCAAGTATTAAGTTTGATAAATTTTTGTATGCTAGGATCCATGTTGTTTATTCTGTTAAGAAACGCATACGATTAAGATAAACCATAATCTCATACTATGAAAATATCGTCCAATAACAATACCATACTGACGGAGTAAAATCGGTGTCTGTTAAAATTCTTTCTTCAAATAGACGTAATTTGAATTCAGCTAAAGCACGCGAGATGGCGGAACCCATTATTGCTCCTTTTGTCTACTTATAATTTTGTTTTATTAAAAATGAAAATATTTTTTCCAGTTACCAGGTTAAGGTCAGATTTTACGGTGGTCTTCATATATGAGTTTAATGATGGCTCGTTATCTGTTATTAATGAATATTTTTACTTTGTCAGCATCGATTGAATGGAAAAGAGAAATGATGTCAAAGCTTGCTAAAACACTATCTTTATTGAGCTTCAAATCCTTAATCTGGTTAATGAAATCAGTAGTAAACGCTAAACTGTGGTTAGATAATAGTAGAAAAGGGTTAAAAAAAAGAACAAATGCCTTTTCAAGGAAATATGTTGGGCCTGTACATTTTCCAACTATCGGTCTTAAGGGATAATTATTTGTCTTATTGTCCTCTAGTCTCATAAACAGTCTTGTAGTGTGTCTGTACTATTAACTTTCATTGCTTTTCATTATTGGTGGCCAACATCCTCTATTGATTAATGCTGTGGTTTTACTCTGAATTTGGTTGTTCGAATCTTTGTTAAGTAGTATGCATTCCATTTCTGCGATGCATGTTTCCATTTTTGTGATATAATACAAACGGTTCATTATTACGATTTTATTTGTTTTGTCTGTCTGTATAATATTAATATTTTGATCTCCTTTAAGTCGATTAATTACCATATTATTTTTATAATTAATTCTTGCGAATAGTTACGAATGCTTGCACATTATTATACAGAATACTTCTAGCAAAATCTCTTTTTTCTGGGTCTATTGACAGTGTAACCTTTTCACAATGTGCGATTATGCTTTTGGTGTTTACATTATTCTTAAACATAAATTTAGGTCATTTTACCAAATCTTCCTTTTACGATATCTCTCAATTCGAAATATTAATATTTGGCACAGGTTTACACTCATGATTTCCTGATTTCGAAATATCCAAATTATTGAAATTCTTTTGTATGGTTATCGACTTCCCTTTACGTTCTACATCTCTGTAATGCTCTGTAATATGTAGTGCGCTGACAAAATCGGGTGCTGGTAATGAACTCATTAATGAATAATACAGGTGGAAAACATTCACTGTAATCTGGTGAGTTAATTTATATTTCTGCCAGATGCATAGTTTATGGAAGTTTAATTCAAATGCTATCATGATAGTTCCACAATATTGACTTAGCTCTGGCACTTTAAAAGGCTCGGAACAATTTGAAACAATATATATATATATATATATATATTTTTTTTTTTATCAGGCAATTCTCAATCGAACTGAAAAACCATAACGAAAAATTTGAAATAAGAACTATGTCAGTTTGCCATTCAAAATGTATATAGATAAACGGAAAATAGGACTGATTTTGAAAACTAACAGAGTTGAAAAGTGTTTGTAACTTCGGTTTGTCTCTCTGTCTCTCCAATTATCTGATCGAGCTCTAATTCTGAAAAATATATTTGGATTGCTATATCAGTAATTTATGTTATTAATGCTTTGTATATCATGATATCTTTTTATAATGAAGCATGTAGCGTTTATATTTCGTTTACAGAGGCACTCAAAAGAACATTGTTATATTATGGTATAGTTGGTGAAATCGTTTGCAGCACACTTTGGACGATGTTCCAATACTTCAAATATAATGAAATATATATGCATCAACGAGATGGTCAGAAACGTTTTTCAAATTGAGTAAAGAGTATATAGAATTTATAGTTCGTTTCTAATGATGTACAAAATATTTCAATTACATTAAGCTCTATAGGAAAACATCCTTTACATTGTATTTTAAAGATGTTATACCATTTAAAAAATAATGAAATTGTTATATATTTCTCATGTGTCCTACATAATGTTTTCACAGATTATTAAATTCGTACAATTTTCGTTTATTTACAGGGACACTCAAAAGAATTTTGTCAGAAGACAGACTGTCAGCTGTGATGAAAATTTTAAACTCAACTATTTGTTATGTAATACGAGCCGTATAGATCATACATATTACTGATGTAAGATCATCCAGTACTGACTATAGGCAGCAAATTGTGAAAATGAATGTTTACTGCATTGCTTTTTTTAAATATACATATTTTGTTTAATTGCAGGAGACAGATGGGTATTTTCTCAGCGATGTTTAAATAGTGTTAGAAATATATGCATCATTTATAACTTAATACATGATTTTTCTTTGCTGTTAATTTTGTGCACGGTTTTATAAAATTTTACATTTTGCTACTTGCGCATACAGTAATAAGTTCCTTTGCAGAAAGATTATTCCTTCACTACATATATGTATAAATGATCTTTTCTATAAAATTGGATATGCTGGTTTATTATTTAAGCGATGAAAATAACATTTGTTGCAATTCGAATATCCTTTTAAATGCGTATCACATTAAAAACGTGTTTTATCAAATCAAAAACAGTTTGAGACATTTATCCGTTAAAACAGAAATGAAATATTATTGGTATGACTCCTTTATACATACTAGTTGCGTAGCAACCCGTTGTGTTGCTTTTGAATTGCATGAGACAATCGATATTTTTGCGAAAAATGAAATCTTAACTTTATTGTAAATTTAGAAATCCATTCCAATATTAATTTTATTAAACACAATATTTCAAATAAGTTATATTTACAATTTAAGTCAAAAGCTTTCCCAATAAAAATGCACATATATTATAACTTTATTTGCCTAGAGCTTTTCGCTCTTCCAAGATTTTGCTTCGAATTTAGAAGTTGGTAGAAATGATGTCATTTGTTTTATCTTATACAAAAATGCATTTGTTTGGACGAATTTATTCAGAAGCATTTTATATTTATGAATTAAAATAAATATTTAGAGAATTATTTTTTTTTCTCGCTAAAACATTTCATTTTTAATGTCCGCTTCTCAAATGTTTTATTAGCCATCTTAAGGGAATAGTTGAAAATCTACTTTTCGACTTTAAATTAAATGAAAATAACGTACGATGTTTTTCTTTTCTTTTGACGTCAACAGAATTTATCTCAATATTCCAGTCGAGAGTCGAATTTGTGTTTCTAAAATAAACGGATTCCCGAAGCTTGAATATGTGTCAGTTTGTATTTCGTGAAATTTTCTTGAAAACTACAACAATGTTTTCACTATTTTGTCAAATAAACGTTAATTTAATTTAAAAATGATTTCAAACAATGATACCTAATAATCCTTGTCATTTTCCCTTTTCTTTCTTTTATCCAGAAAAATGGAGCAATTTTATTTTCCATCATTACAGAAATGTCATTAAAAATAGCATAAAAATTTTTATCTCGAAAACTAATCAAATTTTAAAATTCTACGACCACTTTTCACATCCTCGGGACCATGTGGATACCTGGCCTTAATTTGATCACCCAACATTCCATATTCTAGGAGGAACAGCTGTGACTTTTTAGTCACTTTTTAATATAATAGATTGATGAAGTTTTAATTTCGCTATAAAAATTAGTCAGGGACAAATGCTGAATTATTTATATTATTTTAACTGCAAATGGCTTATTTCGTAATGGAGCCTGTACGCAATGGATATAGATTAAAACACATTATACTTGAAAATTATTTAAAAAGACATAATAAATAAATAAATTAAGATAAACTTTTCAAGCAAATTGCATTTGAAAGTAGATTTTTTCCCTATATAACGGGTGTAGAAATTGAAGATGGGCGATGTTTAGAAATTAAAAAAATTGAAGTAGTAAAGATTGCAAAACCGACATTTAATCGTCAAGCGTTGCCATTCTCAAAATGACGTCAGCCTTACGCACAGACATATTTTTCCTTTATAATATAGATAGATTTTCAAACGTGAAGTATTCCGTTTGTCAGCTAAAACTTTGCATGTGAAAATGTATTCTTTTGGCTTGAGGTTCTAATTTCAGTACCGCGAAGTACAAATTCCAGAAACTGATGTCTTTTAGATGTATTCGGGTAAAAATATATAGTTTTATCAAAGAAAAGGATTGTTTCTTTTAAATATGGCACTTACTGAAAAATTACGCCAAGTGTCTCAAATTCGGTATCAGCCAAATGAAAATATATTGTGACATTAGCTTTATGAGCGAAAATGTTTTTTAAATAGTGACGTCATTTTCTGTTCTGACTTAAAATAAAGTTATTTTTAATTGTAATGAGTAAATGGTATCATTAAGGATAAATAAACCCCAATATTTCATTTTTTCTGCAACAGTGGAAATAATACAATTGCTACCATTTTGATGAAATTTAAAAAAAACCTTTTCAAATTAAATTAAAAATATAAAAGTGGAAATATTTAGAAAAATAGCTAATGCGAGGACATCTACAAAGGAACATCATTTCATTTAAAAAAAAGAATTATTAACAAAATTGGTACTGTAGAAAGTTCAGGGAAGATGTCTAAAAAAGCTATCTTGTGTTTTTAATGTATAGATTATTTTTTCTCTTTTACTTTAACAGTTGCCTAGCAACTCTATTTCATACAAATTATGTTTAAAAGCACATATTTTTCCCAATTCGGCTCTAAAAATTTAAATTGTTCGATTACATATATGTTAAATACGTGTACTCTTTTATTTATATATTGATGAAGCTTTAATTTCATTGTAGAAAATTAACGGGAGAAAAATTCTGAAATTCTGAGAAATTCTTTTTTTATGTGCAAATTGTTTACTAATATTTCGCAATGGAGCTGGCACGGCAAAATTATTTAATTGATAAATAAAAGCGAAATAAAGCCAAAACTCTCTGGGTTTTTATAACAGTCGATATTCTTGACATAGCACGTCTTTTAATTTCAATATTTTGGGGGTTTTTATGAGAAAATGGCAACAAAAAGATACAGCAATCTACTATTTTCATTTCCCCCCTTTAGTTTCAACATGACTTTCAACAGAAATGGAGTACTTCAGTTGCCACAATTACAGAAAAAGTAATAAAAACTACAAAAAAATTAATATCTTAAAATTAAATTGAGATACAGTTTTCAAACAAATTGCATTTAAAAGAGCATTTTTTCCCTTATACGGCGGTGTAAAAATTTAAAATGTGCGATATTTAGAAGTATAAAAATTTGCAGTAGAGAAAATTACAAAACCAAAATTTTATTTTAAATTTCAAAGTGTTGCCATTCGCAAAATGACGTATGCGTTACGCACAGATATGTTTGTCCTTTATAATATAGATAGGCACAAAAAATATTACCTGTTATAAAAGATTTTTTTTTTTTTTTTACAATGAGCGAAGTGAGAAAAACATAGATTTGCAAAAACTGTATTCTAAATTAAATACCAATCAGTGTCTGTCTTAAAGTGCACATTTCAATTATATTTCAATTACCTTTATTCTAAATAGAATATTTGCATTGGAATGTTTTGTTAGATTCAAGCTATTGTAACCTTTCGAATTGAAATGAAATCTTTAAACGAGATAAGACTGACGAGACCCTTTAAAAAGGTTTTATGAACTGTTAGGCTAACAACGTGTTCAAATGAATGTCAAATTATTCTCACTATATTCCGAAATGTCTGCAGGTAAAATACAGTAAAGTTTTGCCATTGTTATGTGTTTATTATGTTTTTTATGTTTTTTTTTTTTAAACACCAGTTAAAAAAACGTAGGAGAGGCAGATAATGCATGTAGCTACACATAAAGGTGTTTGTGTTTGCTCTGAACTAATATTATAGTCTTACTAGGGGGCTCTGCCCCCTGCAAGCTACGCTCGCCAACCCCCGTTAAGACACCGCAGAATCTGAAAATCTAAAATTCTAATGGGTTTTAAAAATATTAGAGAAGACTAAATTATACTGAAAAAGCTGTGCAGATCTCCCTGTAAACGGGTTTCCATTCAGTTACCTTTGATTGCAAAAATTTAACGGGGAATCAGTTGCTGTTAAGACATCCAATGGTTGTTTTCGTTCTTGATTAAAGAGGATCAGTTAAACATTTGAAAATAAGCTAAAATAAAATGAGTTAAGCGTTCAGAGTCTTTGTCAACCGATATTTTAAAACAATCTCTATAACAATAGCCTAAATCATGTGACTATCATCAACAGTTCCGGGCGGAACACTTTGCTTTTTATACTCTAGGTGCCATTTTGATACTTTAATGCTATCCAGGCACAGGAGATAAGTCACTAAATATTATTCTATCCCCATCATTTCATCTATATTGTAATAGTTCAAGTCATCAAATGCCATAAACAAATACGATCTGATCCCTTCGCCTTTCATATGAAAGTTTGGAACAAATGTCATATATTGGCGCGATTTTTTTCCAACGCCAATTTGGGGAACGTATCAACAGCATAAACAACAACATTCGGCTACCATATCAAGCAAAATAACGATTCTTTGGCGCTAGTTAAATACCCGTTGTGTATATGACATTGGCGTCAGAAAAAAATCGCGTCAATATGGGGCCGTATATGACATCTGTGCCGAAAGAAAAAAAAACCGGGTGCAAATCTCGCCAATATCTTTTTTTCAACTCGCCAGTTAGCATTTTTTTATTGTTCGTGTGGTAAATTAAAACATTGATTTGAAGTTGAAATTAAATCTCATGGTTTGTTACATAATTTAATATTTCGCCAGATGTCATATATCGCATGTTTGGCATGACTTTTTTTTTTTTACGAAAATTTGGCGAAAGCCTCGTTTTTGAATACCAGTTAATATGTATTTTTGGTACTACTTAGTTATCCCGTCGACAAAAAATCTATCGCGAATTATAAGATTAAATGTCAATAATGCTTGATCGTAAATGTCACATTCACTTGACTTTTAGCAAGTTACACGTGTTTACGTCATCAATTGATTTTTATTTCGACGTTTTATTTTTATATTTATTAATGTTATACTAATTTATTTGTTCTTTCGTTATTTAAAATAAAATTTTTGTCAATCTGTACAATTTGGTGAGTGGTTTGGCGATTTATATAATTTGCGAAATTGGGTGACGGAATAACTACTACATTGTACCGTATTTTTTAATGATTTTCTATTATTTTCAAAAGGAAATAGGAAAAAAAATAATTAATTACTATAGAATAAAATAATTTATATAAATTTAAAAAAGAAATAAAGGTAAATATACATTTATTATTAAATAAACAACAATAGCCGCGTTGCCATGTCTATCAAAATAATGCCATTTGTGCGCCAATTAGGTACCACGGTGCGTATATGACATCTGTGACTAATATTTTTCTTTTCGTTTTGTTTTTTTTTTAAAAAGAAGTGAAAAACATCAATTTAGATGTTTCTTTTTTAAATGAAAATTTTGTATTTAATAAAATGATAACGAAATACAAGAAAAAAAAAAGCATTGTTCTTAGCATAGATTTAAAGGAGGCCGAACTGTCGCCAAATTAATTTAAAATAGTAACCTTTTCTGAATTATGAAAAAAAAATCTGTTATGATTAAAATTTGAGTTCCCATCATTAGAAAAAATGTATTTAAAATTAGAAAAAAATTAATATTTCGAAAACTAATTCGAATTTAAAAATTCTAATACCAGTTTTGAGATCTGTGGATCAACACGGATTTTTGGTGTTAATTTCATCGCAAAGTATTCCATATTTTAGGAGAAATCGCCGTGAAACAAAATCACTTGTTTAATCAGTCCATTCAAAGAATCGATACATTTCAGGCGTTTCATATATTCGTTTCATAAATTCGTTTCATTAGGATTTTATATATACTAGGGGATCATACCCGGGCTTCCCGGGTTAAAGAATATAGGTGAAAAGATTTTTTTTAATTGAAAAGTAATAATTTTTTTATATGCAATAATTTTTTTTAATTATCCACTTACATTAAAAAAGCATTTTTTCATATGGTAAATGCGAATTATACAATCAAATAATTTTTTGAAATTTATCAAAAGCAATATTTTCTTAATAGCCGTATGCTAAGAGTTATTTGACCAAGATTTTGCTACTTATGACATCCTTTTATATTCTGATAATTTCAAAGCTTATACATGTCTGTTAAATTTCAGTTTTATTTATATTGTTTTATTTATTTATTCATAGGCAATTTTTTAATCCATAATAGTCGTAAGAAAATGATGAACTCTTTATTTTGTTTTAAGGGCAAACGGATTAATCTTTCGTAATCTAAATAATCATCTGTAATCTAAATCGCTATTATTTGCATGCCACCTCTCTTTTATACATACACTCAAAATTTTAGTAAAACATTGCGTTTTATCAGAGTGTGATTTCAATTACATTACATTACATTCAAAAGTGAAGCATTTTCACCTATAATGAATTTCAAAGCGGCTGGGCTGTGAAAATGACGCACTTCTATAAAACATAATTCAGCTTTAAGAAGTAAAATACATGCTTTTTTATAAAATGACGTCATTTGCATCCGCTAAAGCAATGCACTTTTACAATCCAGTCTTAATATAAACTTCGTCTATAGAAAAAGATGCATATGACGTCATTATCACGGAATAACAGACAATATTCTTGATATAGCCGATATTTTAATTTCAACTTTTTTTTTCAGGTTTTATGAGAAAATGACATAAAAAAGATACAGTATCTCCTATTTTTGACTGTTTTCCGTTTACTTTCAATGACTTTCAATAGAAATGGGGTAGTTTTGTTGCCACGATAAGAAAAATGGTATTAAAAACTACAAAAAAATTAATATCTCAAAAATAAATTGAGATACAGTTTTCAAACAAATTGCATTTAAAAGAGCATTTTTTTCCTCATACGACGGTGTACAAATTTAAAATGTGCGATGTTTAGAAGTTTAAAAATTTGCAGTAGAGAAAATTGCAAAACCAAAATTTTATTTCAAATTTCAAAGTGTTGCCATTCGCAAAATGACGTATGCGTTACGCACGGATATGTTTGTCCTTTATAATATAGATAGGGTAGATAAAAAAATAAATAAAACACGTGTCCGTCCTCTATTTCCCTGTGTACCCTACTTCTACTAGTTTATCACCCCGAACGTTTTAAAGGATTAGATATAAAACCTCGTCTCATTCAATTCATTATATTTAACTACAGATTTTCCTAAACAAGAAACGATATTTTATAATTAGTTTGTGTTTATATTTCACTAGTTGTCTTACAGGAAAATGTTACTTTAAAGCTCGTTACTTAAATCTTAATAAAAAACCTTCGCAGTCTATTTGGTAAATGCCTTTTAAAGAAAATGTCTTTTTCAATTTCCGAGCGCAATTGTTGCTGTTAAGTACTATGAAAAAATTTAAAGGCTGTCAATGAATTTAAATCCATCTTGGAGTGCATAAAGCAGCCGGGTAATTCAGGCTATAAAGCAGTATTAAATATAATGGGATTTTATTTAAATTCATTTATCGGGAATCTACGTAAAACATTAAGATACAATTCTTTTAAAAAATAAATATTTACAGAAAATTGAAGCAGCGTGTTTCTAATGTTGAGATTTTTGTATTATTACAAAGTGAATTTAAATTTTTAATTAAATAACGCCGTTGTTTCATATTTTACTAAAAAAAAATTATATGATATCGAGGATAATATTTTAAAGTATTTTAATAGATAAAATGTTTTAAAACTAAAAAAGATAAAAAGTTATAACATATTAATTACGTGACTAGAAGGCAGTCGTCGACATTTGACAAAAATAAACCCTTTAATTAGGAACTGTTGGATTAAATTATAATTAATCTAACATCTTACATATGAGGCTGACTATGATTACTATACAGGGTGTATCTAAACTCTTGGGCAAAACATTAAGGTGTGATAGTACACATCAAGACAAACAATATTAAATAGGAAACTAAGGGTCCCAAACGTCTTCCGAAGGAGATAGGCGCCTTTAAAGTTTAGGGTCCAAAATTTCAAATGATTATAAAAAACGGAAAAATTGGTCGATTCGTTTGCGGTTTTCACTAAAACTATTCTTTATGTCAGTATTTTCTTGAAAATAAATTTTAAAGATACAGTTCAAAAAATGTTGATAGAGGGCGCTTTAGAATTTTAAGTAACCAACAACTATTTTTTACCTTCATTTTTTGTATCTCATTACATGCTTTCAAATGCTTAGGCTTAAACTTAAATTTTGAGCTCAAAATCTGAATCGTTGGGAGTGGTTAAGTAGAGCAAACTGGATTGTGTTTAGGAGTTAAAATTTCAAATGATTATAAAAAACGGAAAAATTGGTCGATTCATTTGCGGTTTTCACTAAAACTATTCTTTATGTCACTATTGTCTTGAAAATAACTTTTAAAGATACAGTTAAAAAAATACCGATAGAGGGCGCTTTAGACTTTGAGTAACGAACAACTATTTATTACAGTTATTTTTTTTATCTCATTACATGCTTTCAAAAGCTTAGACTTAAATTTTGAACTCAGAATCTGAATCGTTGGTTAAGTAGCGTAAACTGAACTGTGTTCACGTGTTGAAATTTGAACCACCCTCCTGAACACAGTTTAATTTGCGCTACTTAACCATTCCCAACGATTCAGATTTTGAGCTCAAAATTTAAGTTTAAGTCTAAGCTTTTGAAAGCATGTAATGAGATACAAAAAGTAACTGTAAAAAAATAGTTGTTCGTTACTCCAATGTCTACAGCACCCTCTATCGGTATTGTTTTTAACTTTATCTTTAAAATTTATTTTGAAGACAGTACTAACATAAAGAATAGTTTTAGTGAAAACCGCAAACGAATCGACCCATTTTTCCGTTTTTATAATCATTTGAAATTTTAACTCCTGAACACAGTTCAGTTTGTGCTACTTAACCAATGCCAACGATTCAGATTTCGAGCTCAAAATTTAAGTTTAAATCTAAGCTTTTGAAAGCATGTAATGAAATACAAAAAATAACGGTAAAAAATATTGTTGGTTACTCCAAAGTCTAAAGCGCCCTCTATCGGTATTTTTTTAACTGTATCTTTAAAATTTATTTTCAAGAAAATACTGACATAAAGAATAGTTTTAATGAAAACCGCAAACGAATGGACCAATGTTTCCGTCTTTTATAATCATTTGAAATTTTAACTCCTGAACACAGTTCAGTTTGCGCTACTTAACCACTCCCAACGATTCAGATTTTGAGCTCAAAATTTAAGTTTAAGTCTAAGCTTTTGAAAGCATGTAATGAAATACAAAAAATAACGGTAAAAAATATTGTTGGTTACTCCAAAGTCTAAAGCGCCCTCTATTGGCATTTTTTGAACTGTATCTTTATAATTTATTTTCAAGAAAATACCGACATAAAGAATAGTTTTAGCGAAAATCGCAAACGAATCGACCAATGTTTCCGTTTTTTTATAATCATTTGAAATTTTGGACCCTAAACTTTAAAGGCGCCTATCTCCTTCGGAAGACGTTTGGGAACCTTAGTTTCCTATTTAATATTGTTCGTCTTGATGTGTACTGTCGTCACCCCTTAAAGTTTTGCCCAAGAGTTTAGATACACCCTGTATTACTGCTACATGCAATAATTACTACTACATACACTGTTGCCATTTACTTTCAATACTAATAATCACTTACATTTCAGCCGTACACTTAGAAACTCCAAAATTGATCACTATTTTAATTATATTTACTATAATATTATTTCTAGCGCTTTAAATTTTCAAATTATTTTGAAGAAAATTTCATTCATTTATTATGTAGTTATTTCAAAATAATTTAATATGTGACCTGTAATCAATGACCTGTGAACAATAAAAATAATCGTTATAAAATTACCTTCTATCTCTAATTCTTATCATACAGCACGATCGTGCTGTATAGTAGAGCTCAGCCGCATCTTTTACGTTTTGTAACATGTTGAAAAGACAAGAACTCAATTACAATCGAAACCAGAAACATTCAGTGATGAATAATGGCTTTTTGGAAAGGTCTTAATTTAGTGATGTGCCTTTCGAAGGTCGGGTCAAAAAATATCCAATATTAAGGAAATGGCACCCATTTAAACTTTACATAGCGTTCCATAATTTAACAATATAGAAATATCTCCTTCAATCTGTCTTTCATGTTGCCACATCCTAAAAAGCGGCACAATAATTTTAAAATAGTGATAACATGCGTATTTTGTTTTAAATAAAAATCCGATTTTCTCGCTATATTTTTGCATTTTTCAAATCGACGTCATTCAAATCAGAAAATGAAAATATTTCCTATATATATGTAAAAACTTTAACTAAACACGTGTTAAAATGACACAGTATCTTCCTTTGAATGTTTTTTATGTTTAAAAATCTATTTTAATACAGAAGTTTTATTAAAAAAAAAAACAATTTAGGAAAAGATAATAATAAAAAAAAATCGTTTGCTAGGTATGACGTCAGTTTCTGTTTAACTGACAGAGCTTTGTAATGATGTTTTACCCTGAAAAAAGACTCCTGATATTCTGAAATTAATACTTATTATTATCATCAATAAAACAAAAGATTTATTTTTAAGTCATACGAAAGAAATTTTCGGTAAATGCTAGTTCATTTGGTTGTATTTATTGCATTTTCCTGCGTATTGTCAAAGAAATCGTATACTCCTATTGCACGCGCCAAAGAAAACATGCATTTTAATTTTAAAAGCTGAAACACTTTAGTATAATTATGTCATTATAACGCCAAATGAAATTCAATTTCGCGAGTTTAAAAAAAAAATAATAATATTGTTGGACCGAAAGTAATAATCTAAGACAGGGACGGCAAACCCATGGCACGCGTGCCATAAGTGGCATTCTGCAGATTATTTTAGGCACGGCATAGATTTAAGTTTTACATCAAAATATAGTAGAATTTCACAAAATGCATTAATTAATATAGATGTTGTCTGTGTCAGTTGAATCCGATTAGTTCGGTTGGTTGTGATTATGACACAGATTGAAAAAATTGAAATTAAAATCTAGCTCAATATTGGCTCAGAAAATTTTGAGATTTAGAAGATTATCGCTAAACAAAAATTAAAAGTGTAATAAGCAAAAATGATGATTTCAAAATTATAACAACTTGGAATTCAATTCCAGGCACTAAAAGCTATAGTTTTTGGCACTTGCTATTTTGACAATTTTTTCTGCAAGACATTCTTTTCGTAAAAAAATAAAAAATAAATAAAAAATTCAACTAAAAACGTCTTGTCAAGTGAGTGCAATTAAACTTGCATTCTAACGAAAATAACTAAGTACAAAGCGGACATAAATTATTTGTCATTTAAGATGAGACAACAGAAATAATATTTTATAAATAAATTTCTGCAGTACAACATCAAATATCATATGTATTTTTTTAATGCTAAAAAGAAAATTTTAAGTAGTTTTGATTCATTATTATTTGATCCATTAAATTTTTTTATTGTTGGCACGTCATGATCACGTAAAGTATATTTTTAAAGATATTTGGCACGTGGAGGTGAAAAGGTTCGTCATCCCTGATCTAAGAGCTAGCAACGTTTTCGTCACTTGATTTTAGCAAGGGTCATTTTTCTATATGCTCTTCCGTTTTATGGTGTAGTATATATGCGAACGGTCTGGCTGGCAGCAGACGTTACGTTTATCTGCGGGAGAAGGGGTTATGCAGATGAAAAAATTCAAAATTACATCATTTTAGCAAGGCTCATGTTTTTGTATGCTCTTCCGTTTTATGGTGTAGTACGTATGCGGACGGTCTGGCTTTCGGGAGACGTTGCGTTTACCTGCGGGAGAAGGGGTTACGCAGGTGAAAAAACTTCAAAAATTCATCATTTTAGCAAAGCTCATTTTTCTATATGCTCGTCCGTTTTATGGTGTAGTATGTATGCGGACGGTCTGGCTGGCGGGAGACGTTCCGTTTACTTGCGGGAAAAGGGGTTATGCAGGTGAAAAAACTTCCAAAATTACGTCATGAAACAGTTCTGACCTTCTTTGTACCTTTCAAGGGCAAGGTTGAGAAAGGTTGTATGAAGGAATGTCTGTAGTTTGTTGGCTAGAAAAGTAGAAATATGGCTTTTGAGATTAAATAATCTCGCGCGTGTACAAACGTTACATTTCCATATGTTCATTCGTTACGGGATAACACACACTAAGATAATTTTACTGAAAGAGTGAAATAAAAGCTGCCTTCATATGTTGATGAAAGTGTATGAAATGTAATTACTGTAAATTTTATAAAATAATTCATGTTTTAAGAGGTAAAAGAAATCGTTGCATATTTTCTCAGGAAAAAAAAACCGCCATTTTTACAGAAACTGTTATAAAATTGGAAAATAAATATCAAACGCTTGATTTTTTCCTAAAAAGAAGTAGTACTGATGCATTTTACAATATATAGTAGTAGACTTTTTTTAAGCGCATTCAGCCAAAAATATAATGGGAGACAAAATGAGGTGAGATTTAACGCACGCGTGTGTTAACGTTACACAAATAGGTGCATGCGCTTACGGTTCAGTTAATTATGCCCTAAAAGACGCCCGGTAACTTGCGCCAGTTGTCTGTAGGCTCAATTATATAATTTATCCGTACCAAATACACCAATTGTCAATAGACTCGCTTACGTAATTTATCTCCTTAATTAATGCATACTTTACAAAGGACACCTACTTTCCAATTTTCCTGATTTTTTTATCAATGGTTAAAGTTAAATGTAAATATGTTAGTCATTATCGTGATATTTTAGTTTGACCTCCGAAATATTATTATAAGTATCCAATATTAGTAATATTTCTGATATTATTTACAGGTGTATTGTATAACATTTTCAATCACTTTTGATCATTTTTCTGCATTCAGTCGTTTTCAGACTTTTTTAAATTTTAAATTCCCATTAAGTTCCAAAGACATAAATTTTCCCTTTTTATAGTTATTTCGCAGTTTTAATTAATTTCTTATGACTGTTTCTTACCCTAGCTTTTGTGTGTTTGAGGGGTTGGCCTAGGATACTGCATAGTCCCTTAAACCAGAAAAGCGTAGGTACATAGCAGAAAAATTCAAGAGATCACACTACGTATAAAACTTAGTCTAAGGACTAGTCTGGCGGTCAGTCCTGAGTAAAGTATAGGTCAATATCCCAATATGGGTTTAGCAATAAGTATGGGGTCATCAGAGCTCTTGAAATACACTGGTGAACCAATGTTTCTGTTAGTTTTTGATTGGAACAATTGGTTGGGCCGGTTAATTGGGATCATTGGTTGGTTAATTGGGGCGGTTGTTTGGTTAGTTGAAGTTGGTATTATCTGAAAAAGATGTGAAATGTATAAAAAAAACTGGTGGAACCAGAGAGAAAAGTAAAGCTCGATCTAAAAAAGTTACAGTAAAAAATTGTCAAATAGTTTCAGTTTAAAAAAGTAAGTAGTGCGTAGAAAATTAATGGAATCAGATTATCTGTAAAGCTCATGAAATTACCCAAATTTTTGTTGATAGCTGAAAATGTGGACTGAGCTTTACTGGTGCCTTATATTCAAAATCATATTATCCACTCAAAATGAGTACTGGGTATAAGTAAACAGAATGTGTGGTTATGTGCAACAAAATTTCTCTCAGGCTGAGAATCGTGGACATGATTGCATCAAGTCAAGCTAAACTCCGCAAAGTTGAAAGAATGTAAACCCTGAAGTAATATTTTAAGTATAACATTAATATAGCCAAGTTGTTGAGGAATTTTTTTTATTAACATTTCTGACATAACACATGCATCATAATAATTTTTATTTCATGTAATTACTGTGAAAAGGGAGCCTTATGCCAATGGACTTAAGCCTGAAAAGTAGTTAGCATATGGTTGAATCGTACATGCTTAGGGTTTTGTTCTTATTTTGGACTTTGATCTTCCATGCTTATGAGTGACTCCTGGAATGGAATATGGTCCATACTTCGTACTGAACGATCTCTCATGTTCTCGATACCTCTCATGTTCTCGCTCATTTCCAAATCAACCTCTAACCTATTCTTATGAACCCAAATTTTTAAACTGGTTATGAATGATTGGGATTCAGAATAAGTTTAAAATGCCTTTACTTCCCTGATTGATTTTAAGGCACCAGTAATGCTCAGTCCACATTTTCAGCTATCAACAAAAATTTGGGTAATTTCATGAGCTTTACAGATAATCTGATTCCATTAATTTTCTACGCACTACCTACTTTTTTAAACGGAAACTATTTGACAATTTTTTACTGTAACTTTTTTAGATCGAGCTTTACTTTTCTCTCTGGTTCCACCAGTTTTTTATATCATCTTCTTAGTTATGATATACTATTTTAACACACTTGTTTTATATTTTGCAGTTTATTTTATATAAAAAAAATACGTTTCAATTTTAAATTAACATCCTTTCTATTTACCTAATTTTTCTTTCGTACACACTTTTCATATTAATGATACATATGTAATTTAATAGTCAGTAGGTTATTAATAAATATGTTTCCAGGAACAAACGTCAGACAGTATATTTTGTGTACGAAAGGATTAAATTCGCCCTTCATGAACACCTTGACGTCCTACTGATATAATTACAAAGACAAAATTTTTTGTAATTTAAATACATTTATAGTAAAATAGTTTAATTTTAACAACGAAAATATACAGTAGGGTTAAGTGAAAATGACCGCCTCAATTTTTTTTTCTTTTTGGACAGGCCCAAAAAAGTTGCCTTTTTGCACACTGAATATAAGGTTAAATTTTCATTTCATGTGGAATTCATCTGTACGGCTCTACCAGCTCTTAAAGAATATGCCCTTCATACGCCAAAAACCAAGATTTCACTATGTAGAATAAATTATTCAAATATATATATATATATAGAAATTAACAAAATAACCATGAAAAATTCTTACTAACAAAACCATGATCAAAAAGAAAAAGAAAATATCCAATGGAGAAAGACTGCAAGGCTAAAGACTTGCATGCTGGGTTATACCGGAAATTACACATGAAACTTCCCCCATGTCAGTCGAGACCAAACTGATCAAAGAAAGCATTAAACCGGCCATAGAAAGCAGTAACCCAATTCAAAAAGAACGACACATACAGACAAAGCTCCTTATAAAGCCTACAATTATTTAGCGATGTTTTTAATCGCCAAAATGTAAAGCATTTCGGTAATCTTTATCCTTGACGAAATTGTTTGTCAAACAATTTAACAAACTAAAAGGATAATTCTGAACCAATGCATCTTGATAGAGATTTATAATGTCATTTATTATACTATTATTATTAGAATTTAACATTGCAGTCCTTATCAAACTATTGATAATGATTTTTCTTAAAATGGAAATATGTACATTGGAATTAAAATTTAATATCTTTATTGTTTCAAAATTGAAATCCTTTCTCTTATCATACATGCAAGTACTTAAGCCATCCTCTCGATGTTCGATAGTGAGATCCAAATAATTTGCATGTTTTTCATCATATGAAATTTTCTTTTGTGTCAAACACTGGAGATTGTAATCTAAATTTAAATCGCTATTGGAATCGTTAATCCTTACCAACAATACATCATCAATATATCTAAAACTTAAAAAAAAAAACATTATTTAATGATTCATTAACCTCGTATAAAAATAAATAAATATCTGGAAGTACCTAACTGTAACTACTCCCATAGGTATACCCCTTATCTGCTGAAACACATGCTTACCATTGCATAAATAATTTTCATTAACTACAAAATTAAATAAATTTGTTAAATGATCCAAATTTTTACCCAAAGTATTGTACTGCTTAAAAAAGTCAAAAATTTTATTTTTATGATCGGTTAAATCAATACTATTATATAAATCTTCAAAATCATAGACATATAAACCTTTTATATTGCTCAAAACCTTCAATCCATTAAGTAACTCAAAACTATTTTTTATTATACAAGTGTAATTTTATTTTAATGCCACTTCATGTAAACTCTACAAAATATCCAAAAACATTTTATTAGCAACTTCCAAATAAATGCCAAAACCACATGTAATTGTACGAAAGGCAACGGGGTCCTTATGAAATTTAGGAACCAAGACCATATAAGGTAATGCTTCACTACGTTGTGTGTATTTTAACCTTTTGTAAAAAGCACCAATTCTACTCTCTGTCTCTTTTACACTGGTATTTAACAACCTATAATTATATGTATTATTATAATATGTGTAATTATTATTATATATATATATATATATATATATATATATATATATATGTATATATATATATATATATTGTTAAATTTCTGATTTCAATAAAATTACCCATAAAAAATGACTGATTGAAGTATTACTTGTGAACAATCGAAGTGTCGTCATGTTTTAACACCTTAAGTGGTAAAGATAACCTTAAAATATAAATTGTATTGTCGCAAAGAAGATAAAGAAAAAGCATAATAATTAGACATACAGATCACTTTTAATTTTCAAATATAAATAAAAGACAGTGCTCTAAATATATAGGAAAGACAGTTTTTTGACTATATATAATAAAAATAATATATACGATATACTCTATAATGGTCTTTCATTTTACTCTAATTTATATTTGTAATTGGTATCAAAATTAGGCATTACCTTTCGTGATTTGATTTTTGCTCTCATATATCCGTCCCTTGCTTCCACTCCTACAGCCTCTAATGGAGCTTCAGTAACTAACTTCACGCATCTTTCAAATGACATGAAAACTTGGGGAATTGCAAAGATGGGACTTCCTGTCTTTTTATGAGAACTTTCAGCCCCTCTCCTGATACACCATTAAGAATACGAGGTAATGTGATTTCACATTCTTACCAGTCAATAAACTTAATATAATCTATAGCACTGAAGTTCAATATTGAATTATGAAACTGTCTTATTGTTGAACACTCCATTTCCCTTGCCTTCAATATTATTCGGAATCCAAGTTCTCGAACAAGGTTTCCTTCATCAGTTATCATTCCTATTTTTTTCCTCAATGACAGAGGTATGCGTTTCGCTCAATAACATGATCGACAATCTTCTTTAAATCTTCCCTGAAATAACGAGAAAACTTAATTGTTTAAAAAAAAACATTTTGAGCTCCCTTTTTGCAGGAAGAAACATTCTTAATGTGAAACAACATAGATGAATATACTTTCATTTCAAATTCAGCCATAATCTTCAGATATTGGGAAGGATTCTTACTTCGAATGTACAATCTAATAGTCGATTGGTAGTTGACAACCATCTAGAGTGAGATATATATGCCTGAATTGCGAATTACTAGATTTAATGAGCATTGGCCAGATTAAAATGTTTGGCACATGTCGCAAAAATAATTTTGGACTGTACTTAACTCTCCATAGTTCATTTCTGGGAGACAAGAGAAGATTTTTTTAAATTCCACAACTGTCTATTGTTCACATTGATCCAAAGATTTTCCAATAGGAACAGAAAATGCTCATGGGACTATAGTTCGTCCATCAAGTTCAGAAAATGAGTGACGCAATAACAATTCGTTTGCGTGAAGCTGGTATATTAACCACTGCAAGAGACAACTAAACTTTGTTTAGAACAATCTAATAGCAGCATTCTTTCTCCTATTGTTTACAGTTGTTCCGTCGCAACCTATAGTCATAAGTTTATCAAGGTTTAAATTGTTTTCAGTGCAATATTTTAAAATGCTTTCTGCAATGTGTGTCAAGATGTAATGTGTGCCAGATACAGTAAATTTGATTCTTCAATCAGAGATCCATGTTCTTCACTTATAGTTCGTCAATATAATCTATCTCAAATTTTCCATCCTTCTTTTGGATTTGCGAGTCGAATAAGCTTCTGGTATTCCGATTTTTTTTTATCTATCATTTGATCAATACGCCTCTGGGAAACTACAATAATTGATGCTTTTTTCCAAATTTCTTCTATCTTTCCTCTTAGGATTTTAATTATCTTAGACTTTGGTGGATCTTTACCATTCCTATTGTGTTTTAATTATTGTCATGTAAAGAACAATATTTTGTAACATCTGCCATTGTTGGTAAATAGAGCTTTATTTAGTTTTGCAGAGGCACCAATTAGATAATATTCCACTGCACTTCTAGTAATGGTAAACTTCGAATTCCTCCGCAAGCACTCATTTAAAGATGACTCTAAAAATAAGAACAAACTTTTTTAAAAACTCTCTTTACAGGGGAGTCAGAATGGCCTAGGTGGCTGGCTACTCGCCGAGCTCACAAAACAGCTTCCATCATCTCGATGATTCTGCCCTCTCTAACTCTGACAGCTCATCGTATTGTCTTCAAAGGCAGTGTAGAGGCATCCTTCTTGAAAAAGTACCCCCCACCCCCGTAACAGAATAAGTGCAGAAAAAATGCATCTGAGTACACTTTTTATATATCTGAGAGTTCAATGTTCAGAGCCACCAGGTGGCATTACGTAATGGGCAATCATGTTGTTTTGTTATTCATTTGCATATCTGACAGAAACGTACCAATTCGCCAAGTAGCATTATGATCCGATGGTTACTTCTTTTTGCGCCAATTTTTAACGCAATGAGTGTATTTAACTACAGTCGGAGCAAAATAATCTTATGTCATATCGATAAGTTATGCAACTTGAAATAACATATTAAAAGGACAATTACGGCCGTAGTAAACATTGGGATTCCAGCAAATCTTTGACGTCAGAGTTTTCCAAGTTGACAAAAAAAAGTCCAAATGCGTTTGTATCAAAAGTCCAAATGCAAAGTTCAAATGTTGAAGGCTGATATTATTGGTACATATGTATCCTCAGACATAAAAACAATCAAATCCTGCTATTTTCTGTCTTAGTGGATGCTTTAAATTTCATTTGCGTCGCCATATTGGTATTCAAGTTTCCTAAGATGTGTAGGTCAGATATCGTAAAATAGGTTTGAAAGAAGCAAACTTTGCGTGACCAAATTCCTTTCTGTTTTTTCGGTGAATATGGCCGCATTACCTATTTATCCTTATTCATTCCTTCATTAACATTTCTGAAGGGGATGTACATCTTAAAGCTAGCTGAATGAAAACTGCACCATTCTGCCTTCACGTACTCAATGGCCAAGTGCAAGACCTCTTTTGTCCGAGAGACTCTTTTTTCTGTTCTTTATCTATTGCTTGGAGTCTTTAAATAAATAAATTCATAAATCAGCAATAATCTTGAAGTGCTGATAAAAAGTAAATTGATACCATTCTTGTTTCTAAGAAGATTTGTATTAAAAAAATCGAATTTCATCTTGCTTAATAGCTACATTTTCATTAAAAAATTGCTAAATAAAAAATAAATACATAACTAAAAATTATTGTTAACTACGAAAGCTTCGTAAATGTATGAATGTATAAACGAAAATAAATAGTTCCTCTGTAAAGATATACACTTGAAATCTAAAACAAAACGAGGCATCTAGTTGTATATAATTAGTATGTGAGGTGAATTCGAAACGATTTAAAAATATAAGCTAAAAATAAATTACCTTCAAACATGAGAACTGCCAAATGATAGATCAAAATGTTTTTTTACGTGGGAAAAGGCATGTAAGCACAAACCATAAACTTACAGCATGAAAACCATGCATACATCCCAGCAAAGAGGAAATTGCTGGCCAGCAGCAAGACAGGTGCTGGTAATGATGGATATGTGCTGGATAATGGTCTACCACTGCATGACCCCTACTAGACAGCTTTAGTCAACTTTGCTGTTGGAAATCATCAGATATAATTGTGGTGGACTTCCATTTTATCTCATGTGCTGACCCACCACTACATGGAAGTGCACGAACATTTGCAGTTTTACTGCAGGGAACCCTTACGCTAGGTGGCGTTGCGAATATTGAAGACATTGAGTATTTGAACACAAATCTGAAATGAATATCTTAACACTAATTTAAGCTGTGAAGCTATTTTTTTTAACTGTAAATAATATAGCACCACTGCCACCAACAAAATGAATAAGTAAATGAATAAATAAATAAATTCTTTATTCCAAGAAACTTTTTTTCTCCTTAAATCTGGTTTTATTAAGTTACAAAGGATTTCGGTTTTCATAATTTACACAGATCAGAATCAATAATAAAAGAAGCGTATGAAATATATCGGATTTCTATACAATACAATAATTTCTACACCAGTTTAACGATTGGGAACGTAAATCACAAAAGAAACAAACTTCAAATAGTGTAATGAGAGCTTGAAAACTATGAGCGCTCGTAGGATACGCTGAAAGTACTTGTTCATGTCCGGTCACGAAAACCAAGCAGCACCGAGCACGGTTAGTACTTGGGAGGATGACCACATGGAAACCGCTGCAAATTCAAATATTTCTGTAGACATTTCTGTTGTAGACACTTATAACTCTTGGCGAAACTAGCTTATAGAAAAAAGGGCCATGATTCTATAATACTTTGTTTTTTTTATAGAATTCTGTAAGAAATTTTTGTAAGGGAAAATGCTGGGCCAGCAAAGGAATAGCAGTAGGATCGGTGCTAGCACTGCAGGAAAAGTGCCGAATTGAAGTAATGTCATGGCATACCAATGCTAGCCTTCTGTTAACCATAACTGGCCTAGCTGCATTCCGCACGGACACTTTAGTACTGGTTTAAGTAATGGCACAATTGCACTTTACCGCTCATGGCATTGCTGGCTGCCATCTTTTTTCCAGCTGATGGCCCACTGTTTCTTTCTTAGCTGGGATAGTTCGCTTTGTTCTCAAGAATCTCCATGACAATCAGCGTACCTCAAATTTGCGAGGGAGTTTCTGAATACCCAATATTAACAGAATTAGCAGCATAGTTATAGCCGCCAGCATCCATTTCACTCCATGTTTGGATATACTTGTAAAAGTATCGCTAAATTTAGCGACCTAAACGATTTCGCCATAAGTGAATCGAGCTTGGCAATGTCCGACCAATTTGGTGAAATTTCCATTTAAATTCCGTGTTGATTTAAACTGGGATTAAATCTTCTAATTTAGGGTTTCAACAATTTTAGCATCATGTGGTTGAATAAAATAATATTTAGCAAATAATTTTAAACGATGACTTACGCCTGAGAAATCTAAATTTAATTACGTGAATTTTTATTCTCAATGCTAGCAAGGTGTAATACCAACAAAGAGAAAAAGCCTGGATCCCTTCATTCTTAAATATTGGTAAGGCTGCAACATGATGGAATAATTTCATGAACCACAATCCAGCGGAAAATATGACTTCTAAATCCATAATATATACCACAGGGTTGTGGTTCATGAAGATATTTCATCATGTGCTGCGGTTGCAGTCTAACCAACATTTAAGAGTGGAGGGTGCCAGGCTAGGTGTGTCGTTCCAGATGGCTTAGATGGAAGAGCGTCGGTTCGCTGAACCAAAGGCTTCAAACCCTGGCCTGGATACTTTTTCAATCTGTTAGTATTATGCCTTGTTACCATTGTGAATAAGAATTTACGTAATCAATATTAAACTTTTGGCTAGAAAGTGAAACGGCTTTTATGATATATCCATACTGGCATATTATAAGAAGATGCTCAGCATAAAAGTTTTTTTTCAAAATTAGTTTTCTAGTTCATAAATATAAACACATTTTAAATTACTGAAATTCCTCGAATTCGTGTAGCATTTTAAAGAAGGATTTATTTTCACAATGAAACCGTTTCATTTAAAAGGACAATTAGCAGACAAATAGAAAAGTCAACAAATAACATGTCCACATATTTGTTATACATTTTAATTTAAATCAAAATTTATAAAATGAATATAATAATTTTTGAAGCATTTACAAAAAGTGACTTCCACTCATATTTTGAAATTTAAAACTTCGCATAGAAAATCTTATAGGTAATCTTATCTTCGCATAGGAAATCTTATCTTATCTATATATATTTTAATATTGTATTTAAAAATGGGGGAAATTAGATAGAGACGAAGCCAAAGATTACAATTTGAGAATACGAACTTCTGGAAATCCGAAATTTCAATGAAATTGTCCTAAATTCAATCAAAGACAAATGTCAAATCCAATAATCAATTTTAAATACTCTGAAATAATTTGTAGCCGTATGCAATGTGCTTTTGAAAACTTTCCAATAAAATACTCAAATGCACTCGATAACGATTGCAGGAACTTTTAAAATAACAGTTTAATTTTTGAGAGAGATAACATATGACGCATCGTTTCTTCCGACTTCATTACAGAATATTTTCTTTTCATTTAAGATTTTCCGTTTTTTGCAATGCTTAAAAATTTTAAGAGAAATTATTCAACGAATGGGCAAACTCTTTGCCGCACTTTCATAGCTTATTATTATTTTTTTTAAATATTAGCTACAAAAATATAAATAATTCACTGTAAACAAAATTCTTTTTTTAATAAAGAAGTAAATTTATACTTAAATATACATAAAGACATAATGTTTTCCTAAATGATTATTTATAATAAAAATTAAAGAACTTCATTTATTAAATATTTTTGATACTTCAAATACTTATACTCCTTTTGTATGATAATTTCCGATAGTGTGATGTAATGAATTTTTTTCAAAAGAACAAAATTGCGTTTTTGCATTAAAAAATAAATATTTAAAACGCGCAAGGACCGGGTATTGTCTGTTTTAAAATACGTATTCTGAGGGTTTTTTACACGAAACTTGTCCTTCTAAATGCATTTCCTGGATTTAGACAGAATATTTTTACTGAGAAATGTCACTGTTTAAGAATTTACCTGCTACAATGGAAATAAGAAGTGAAATGGGAAATGCATTTTTTGCCTAGTTGAAATGTTACGTAAATATATCTGACATACAATGATATATGTTTCTTTCTTTTGTTTTAAGTCACACGTTTGAACGATATCTTTTTTTAAAATGCAAATGTTCTTTGCAAATCTTCGTTTACATTAGATGCGCGTAAAAATAAAACAAATGAAAATCACAATATCGTTAAAGTGAACATTTTAAAATCATTTATTAGAAAGATATTTATGTATAAAAAACGATCATAATACGAAAGTTAATTTCAAGGAGTGTATTTTCTCCTTGAATAAATTAAATGTACATTGTAGTATTAAGGAAGAGTATTCAAGAATATAATATTGTTACGATTGTCTAATTTCCAATTTAAGAGATAAAATGAGTTTGTAATACTTATTATTATTTATTATTCCATTGCATTGAAATCGTAAATTTAAAACAAAGTTTATTTTCAATGCATAAGTAATTCTTATGAATCATTTACAAAAAAGGGATTTTCACAGAGATACATCAGTAATATCATTCATATACAAACAATACATTTTACAAAGTTGTTACAAAACAATACATTGTTTTACGATTTGTTCGAATAGCGGTATAGAGTAATTTAAACAATAATTTTACATCATTACTTGGTTTCTGTTAATATAATATCTTCTAATAATATGATATTAACAATTTAAAGGAATGCCATATCGGCACATATACAGTATTTTGAATACGTTACATTAATGAGGAATTTCCAGGCTATTTCATCACAAAGCAAAGTAGAGCTGTATGCTTCAACACATGAAGGTCTTGTTTAAGAGGCGCTTTGCTTTAATCTCAGTTGTACATATTTTAAAGGTTGTCAAAACATAAATAATTTGAATTATTCTGTAATTGAAAACGGCAGTAATGGATACTTTCTCAGTACAGGGTGTCTCAAAAATATAGCAACCAACTTTTATGGGAGGTTGGACACATCGTAAGGATTGAGAATGGCATAGCAACCCGTGACCCGAAACGTTAAAGGAAAGAGATCATATTGAAACAACATGTTGTGTCTCACATTTTGTGGCACAAAGAGAAGTATTCCTGGTAGTACATGTTCCAAAAAGATGAGATATTTGCTAATGTCAGACATGATGCCAAGAGATAAGGTCCGACAAAGAAATTGCGACTGATACTAGGATTACTCTTCACGACATCAAACACAGTCTGTTCAATGAAGGGCGTACAAGTCACACGTGGCCTGCCCTCATTATGCCTACTACCTCATTATGACCCATAGTCACAAAAATTGTAATGCACATTCAAAAAAATATCCAGTAGTCCAGTACACCTCTCTGTGAAAACCGTTCTAGTTACTGTCCTTGACGTGCTCGTATATTGCAATCAGCTAATTTATAAACAGAGTGTATATCTGCCATCTCCATGCCCGTAAAACGTTGCATATTCTTCTCAAGGCATCTACTGCGTGAGTGATTGTGATAAATCAGATATGTCCTCTCCAATCTTCTCGTGAACATCACAACCCAGCGGCATACGATGACGTTTCCTGTTATGGGTTTCAATGCCATTCTCAATCATTATGTTTTACACTACATCACCTAACATTTTTAGGCTATATTTTTGAGACACCATGTATAGCATTTAACAATTCGTCACAAATCCTGATGTTTTGTTTAAACTCACGCTAGTGATTTCACTTGCATCTACAGAAAAATTATCCTTTTTCAGGAAACAACAGTGGAGAACGTCTTATTACGTGTAAAGTTAATTTGATTTTAAACAGTTAGGAAGATCAAATATATAGAAGTTCAAACATTTGCTTTGTTTTGATTGTCTTTGATATATCCATAATCTATCCAGCACATGAACGCCATAGTAATTGATCTGCCGACTGGTAACGGAACCAATCTACTGATTAGATACAAAGAGGAATAAGGCATCCGCACAGGCGGACATTATTCAATGCCATGTTTAAATTCGCTGCTTTTGCACAATCTGAAGGCCTTATCTGCTATTCATGATTATTTTTCTATTTCTCTCAAGTAATACAATATATAGCAAATAGAGATAAAGCGTTCTGATGTTATGAAGCTTAATGATCTTAAAATTTACCGTAAAATAGCACATTTTTGCTATTTTTTATGAAAAATAAAGCCATTGCATATAAAGTTATACAATAAATTAAATTGACTTTCTGTTGGTTCTTTTTGTCTCTCCAATTTTTGAAAAATTTCCATGCGTATAATAAAAAAATAATTCGGTGTGTTTTCAACTGTCCATATTAGGTAGGCTTTTACACTAAGTGCAAATAAGTGAAAATAAGTGCAAATTCTTTAGGTATAAGCGTGAATGATTATTTTAAGCTGATGTTTAAATACTTTTAAATGTTATGTTTGAAAGTATATAGAATTGAAATGCTCCATTGTTATTATAAGAAAGAATGCTTTTTATGATACAATTTTGTAGATTTTTATGATCATTATATGATATAAAAATCACCATGCTTCTTCATTTAAACATAAAATCTTCATAGAAAATGATATATTATTCCAAATTACAAGTTTTATTTAGCGAAGTGATACAAAACTAAATGTATTAGATGAGAAAGTTTGCATGATTATTTATTGCTTTATTTCAGTTCAGAGAAAGTTGATTGAGAGAGAAACTGCTTAGATGTATAACACAAATTTGGGTCTTAGACAGCTTTTTTAGAAGTACGGATTTCCTTTATGTTTTCCCTCACAATTTTTTCACTATCAATGTTTTATCTATGCATACTCTTTAGCAGATAAAACTTATGAAAACTCTGAGATTTGAAGGTTCTTTCTAAAAATATTTATCAGATTTACTTAACAAATTGGGATTGAGTTTCATTTTTCCTCACATTAGTTATTTTTTTACGTACAGTAGGTCTAACATATTATACATAATTAACAAAAAATAGTATGTATGATTAATAAAACATTTTTCTGATTATTAATACATTGAAATTATTACATTCGCCTTGCATGCAATATTTCAAATGAAAATCAAATTTCAAAGTAATTGTTTAAGAGGCGCAAAAGCCAACATAGTGAAAAAGATTCCATGCCGGGACTCAAACCCTGGCCATCAGTATAGCGCACTGACGTTCTACCGACTAAACCAAATGGAACGATACCCAGCCTGGAAAATTTCTCACTATTATACGTTGGCAAGGCTACAAACGCAACACAAGATGGAATAATTATCGTGAGCCACTAATATAGGACAAACACGAAACTTAATTAAATCCAGCATCGATAGAAACTATATTAATACTTGGAAATTATTCCAGAGAGAAACATTCATCTTGCATACAATATTTCAAATGAAAATCAAATTTCAAAGTAATTGCCACATGGAACGATACCCAGCCTGGAAAATTTCTCACTATTATATGTTGGCAAGGCTATAAACGCAGCACAAGATGGAATAATTATCGTGAGCCACTGACATAGGGCAAACATGAAACTTAATTAAATCCAGCATCGATAGAAAATATATTAATACATGGAAATTATTCCAGAGAGAAACATTCATCTTGCATACAATATTTCAAATGAAAATCAAATTTTAAAGTAATTGCTTATGAGGCGCAAAGGCCAACATAGTGAAAAAGTTTCTATGCCGGGACACGAACGCCTCGTGTCCCGGCATTATTCCATCCAACATTATTCCATCTTGTGCTGCGTTTGTAGCCTGGCCAACATATAATAGAGAGAAATTATCCAGGCTGGGTATCGTTCCATGTGGTTTAGCCGGTAGAACGTCAGTGCGCTATACTGATGTCCCGGCATGGAATCTTTTTAACTCTGTTGGCCTTTGCGCCTCTTAAGCAATTACTTTGAAATTTGATTTTCATTTGAAACATTTTTCTGATTTCAAACATAAGACGGTTATAGCATTAATTAAACTGAAAAACACAATCTATCTATCTATCTATCTATTTATCTATATATATATATATATATATGTGTGTGTGTTAAAAGATAGTTACTCATGATATTTAGTTTTTATCAATATAAGATTGTTTCATCGACATTTGTAAATAAGAGTTTTCATATATCTTTTGATGATAAAACACACAATTTGGTTAATTTGGGTCGTCATATAAATCATGTTGAATGCAACATCTTTGTTGTACAGGATCGTACTGCGAAGGTCACTGCAACGCTTGTATATACCCTTGGAGTCATGAAGACAAACATAAAATCGTCATCTACTCGGTAATGCAACGGAGAGTACATGTGAGTGTGCTTTGCGCCCATGGAAAATAAAACAAACAAACAAAAAACATCACTGGCTGAACCAATCTCGTTGTATACGAATCTTACAGGGGCGTGAAATTGGATAATACTACATTCATTAAAATTTACATGTATGGTCTTTGCGCCTATGTAAAAAATATATGAATCGATGAGGCGACCTGGCTGTGCAATAATGTCAAAAGCACATGAATTGTTTCAATGCCGAATACCTATAACGATCACTATCACTAATTGTAAAATTTAGATAGTGGAAAAATTTTGTTGAAACAGTAGGAAATTCATCATGCAATTTGAGAAATTTTTCTGTCTACCAACTTTCACAAGTACAACAGTATTTCAGAATGTCATGAAATCTCATGAAAGTACATTGTTGTCAGCATTCTATATATTGGTCTTTAATCTTGCATTCGATTACGGAAGATTAGACAATTAATTTAGTCACAAATGTTTCCTTTTTTAAAACTATCTGACATAATGTATATCTATATCTATAAGTGGAAAAGATAAAACTATTGAAGCCAGAATCTTGAACTATTTGATAAATATTATTGTGTATGTGTCTTTGATAAACATTCTTAATACCCTATCGGGAACTGATAAAAAGTATTTCGAAATATATTTCCTAAAAGTATTAAAGAGTGTGTTGAATTTTTGTTTTGTTAATTCAAATTGCTTTTTGCTCATGGTGCTTTTTGTTACCTCAGCATCAAAATCATAGATCACAGCATAAAAAATAAATAAACACGATTTGCGAAATTTAAACCATACGAAAGTAACAGGGGTTGTTAAAAATTATGAATTATCGAAAATCTTGGATACATCCATAATCAATTCTGTCCCTATTTTGTACAATTTTCAGAGTTGGTTTTGCGCAAAATTACTCTCAATCCCACAATCTTGAAACAGCATCGTTTTCAGCATTGCTCCTATTTGACGCCGACTTTGTCTATGGACTCGATTTCGGAAGATTAGACGATTAATTTAGAGCCAATTATTGTCTTTTTAAAAAAAATTATCTCGAGCGCGAAGTGTCCAATTACAATGATCATTGCATTTTTTTTACTTGATCCATTTTTTTTTTTAATTTTATCGTTAATACCACTAAAACAAGAACGGGAGTCCTCGGTCGTGTCTTCGAGTTTATGTATTTAAAAAAAAAAACTGAAGAAATCTATTTAAATTATACCAGTGGCATACAATCGTAGTAAAAATTAACACTTTTCTGCTAGAATACAAGACGTCATTTAAACTGGTCGGAAAATTTCGTCTTATCGAAATTAGATTCCAGTTCCATTATCAGGAAAAGAAAAATTGTTGATTTATCATTAAGAGGCAAGTAATTAGATATTGCATTAAGCAAGACATTAAGTATAGAAATGTGAGTTTTATTAATAAAAATTCGTTTTTCTTTGAACATTGACTTCATTTTCACTGAAAGAGCAGTCCACATTTAAGCCTACAGAGCCTGTTAATCTCGGTACCAGGGAATGACAAACTGATGTAAATTTAATTTTTAGAATCGTAGAAAATTACGCACCTTTTCTGCGTAAAAACACACGTTTTGAGTCCAATGCCTTTTTAAACATGATTTCGTTTTAACACTTGTAATACTTACAATAACACACAATATTTTAGGACTTTGAAGTTTAATTTATTATTTCAAATTTGGTATAAAGACAAAAATACTTTGAAAATTATGCCATAAATGCCAGAACGACAATATACATAGACAATATTGACGTTTTCTAAATTGTTATAGGTTAATAAATTTATGAATTAGAATATATTGTAAATTCACATTTAGCGTCATTACGCTCCTTGACCTCTTAAAGATCATGAAATTTTAAATAATTTTTCTTATTTATTGTAATGATAAAATGACACGAATAAATAGCTAATAAATAAAAAATGTGTGTTGAAACCCGTCGAATTTCGACGAAACAAAATGCTTAAAAAGAAACTGCTACATTAATTTATAAGAAACCTACAGAATTAATTTAAAAAAAAAGAATCCCTCCTGCATTGATTAATATCAGCTTAAAACAAATATATATTTAACTTAAAGTTACCAAAACACTATTTTAATAAACTTCAACTGTTCAAAATTTTAAAAATTTAAGCTTTATTCGTTTAAGTTATCAGTAAACTGTGATCAAGATAACCAATTATAATGAATCTATCAATTGATGCTCTTATGCTTGGTGTTATGGAATGAAGAATCAGCAAAAATTACTTCACTTTGACACAATCATAGAAATTTCTCCCTTGAAATGTTAACCTAACGCCATTTTACCGTCTCAAAATTCACATACACACCTTTCATATCCGTATTCACCATTTAAAACATATTTTAACGCGCAGTAGGTTATTAACATATATATTTCCAAATTTGAAGTCGCTTTTGTGAGCCTTTACCTCCAGTTAGCATGTGAACATTCGTTCACTTGACTCTAAGCACAGTATCCCTGAATACAATTCACAGAAATTAATGACTTTTAAACATATTCGTTGTAAAATATTTAGTTTTATCAAAGAAAATGATCGTTTTCGTTTAATATATCATTTTTACTCACTGAATCATTTCGCCTATCACAGGGACGGCGAATCTACGGCACTCGTGCCACTTTTGGCATGCGAAAGATTAATTTTGGCACGGCATTGCTTGTGGCTCTAAATCAAAATAAAGCGGAATTACACAAAATTGCGACTGATCTTTTCCAAATTCGATTAAATGGAAATTGCAAAATTTTAATTGTCATATTATGTTCCAATCTAATTAATTATGGTCTCAAAAATGTTTCAAACAAAGACGATATTTGAAAACTATCGGCAAGAATTAGTTATTAGACATGACTAAATTCTAATGTTAAAATTATAGCAACTTTGAATATATTTCAGAGCTATTCAAAGAAACTGGTGTCTGCCATTTTAACAGCTTTTCTGCCTGTCTATGGTTTCAAGCCACTGTTTTCACAAATGAATTATATCAAAACCCATACTGAAAGCACTTGTCAGATAAATCCGGCGTTTATTTTGCATTAAAATTAACCTTATATCAAGATGCAACAACATAAATCAAATTACATAGCATTAATTTTTTAAAAATTAATTTCTAAAATATATTTGTTGCCATAATTATTATAGTGTAATACCTACATGTATGTTCCTCATGTTTTTCAAAACTTAAAAGGAAATTTTAAGCAATTTTAATCCATTATTTTTCCATCTGCTAAATTTGTTTTTTAGTTGGCACGTCATTGTCACGTAAAATATTTTCGATCAAATTTGACACGCGGCATACAAAAAGTTTCGGCGACCCTGGCCTAGCGTCTCAAACTCAGTATCAGCGGAATGATAAAGTATTGAAATGTAACAGCTTTAGAAAGGAAAGTGCGTGTTTGTTAAAGCGTGAACTCATTTTCAGATGACATATTTTTAAAAGTTACTTTTAACTGTAATGATAAAATGGCATCATAAAAGATATAATCAATAAATGAAACCGATTATTTCTCTGCAGTAATGAAAGTATTCTAATTTCCACCACTTTGAAGAAATGTCATGAAA
Organism: Maratus speciosus; assembly: GCA_963932465.1. Classification (NCBI taxonomy): domain Eukaryota; kingdom Metazoa; phylum Arthropoda; class Arachnida; order Araneae; family Salticidae; genus Maratus; species Maratus speciosus. Next base: position 558,847,460 of record OZ010789.1, read on the forward strand.
AATCATTTAAAATTAAAATTGCAATGTAAAAATAGCTATTTATAAAAACGTAGCTAGTGCGATCACATATACAGATAAAAAGCTTTCATAAAAAAAAAAAAAAAAAAATACTAATTAATTCAGTAGAAAGCTCAGGGCAGATGACCAAAAATACAAACTTGTTTTTTATATATACTAGGAAATTGTATCCGAGAAGCAGAAATAGGTGAAAAACATTTCTTAAAACTAATTTATATGCAAACAAATTTATATAACTTTTTTATATGCAACACATTTTTTTAGATTGCCCACTAACAATAGAAAAGCATTTGTCATATGAAAAATAAGAATTATACAATCAAATAAAGTTTTGAAATTTATCAAAAGCGATATTTTCGTATCAGGCGCACGCTAAAAGTTATTAGGCCAAGATATTGATACTTACGGAATCCTTTTATATTATGATAATTTTAGAGCTTTAAGCAAGTAGTTCCAATACATGTCTGTTAAAGCTGTGTTTTATTCAATTAATTTTAGTTATTGATTCACGGAGGACAAGTTTTAAATTTTTATGGAATATTAGACGTAAACAAATTATGAATTCTTTATTCTTGTTTTTTTTTTTTTTTTTTTTTTTTTTTTTAAATAGGTTAATCTTTCCTAATCGAGTTCCACGCGATAGACATAAATAAAAAAATATTTGATGTTTGAAAATTTTTAGAACCATAGACAATCAGTAATCTACAGTGCAGTCAGATGCACTTTGCAAACAATTTCCATTTGAAAGTATTTCTCTCGTATTTGGCAATTTAAAAATGTAAATTGTTCAATTAAAAATATGTTAAATTTGTGGGGTTTTTTTATTTATTTATTTATAAAGTAAAAATTAATTTCGTTATGGAAAATTAATCAAAAATAAATGCTGAACAATTTTTGTTACTTTCTGTGCAAAATATTTATTATTATTTTGGATTGAAGCCGGCACGTGATAACATAAATTACAAAATAATCTGTTTGAAAATTATTTTAACAAAAACATAATAAATCAGTAAATTAAGATACAGTTTTTAAACAAATTGCATTTGAAAGTAGATTTTTTTTCATATACAACGTTCAAAATATGGAAAATGTACGGTGGTCGGAAGAGTATCAGTAGCGAAAATTTCAAAACCGAAATTTGACAGTAAAGCGTTGCCATTCGTGACGTCATCAAATTTCAAAACCGAAATTTGATCGTAAACTATTACTATTCATGAGGTCAGCGTTGCGCACAGATACATTCGTACCTTATAATATACGAGTTGGAACCCGTCGAAATTCGACGAGTTAATATGTTTAGAATGAAACTGTTTGATGAAATTTCTGATAAACCTACAAAAATAATTACAATAAAAAACTCATCTTGCGTAATGTCTGAAACTTGCAGAAAGAAAAAAACTAAAGACTTTATGAGGAAAAATGTGTGTTTTCAAAAGTAGTACATATTTTTTGGTTCAAATCTATCAAATAGTATCAAAGCTATCTAATTACCACATTACCACCATTTTGAAGAAATTTCATAAAATATAAAAATGGGGATATCAAATAAAAAAAAATGAAAATAAAAAAAAGCATTCCGGGGACCCCTACAAATAACAGCTTTCAGTTAAAACAAATATTCGTAAAATTGTTTCAGCAGAAAGATCAGGGCAGATGACTAAAAAACAGCCTTGTTTTATATAAAATTATGAAAAAATTATGAATATTATATAAAATTATGAAAAATTGCATCTGCAAATTATGTTATTTTGATAAAATTATAGTAAGATGTCTTAAAGAATAACAATAAATTCTCTTAGTAGAGAGAATTTTGGACAAAAACATTATGAACCTGATATTATTCTAAACTTCAAATTATTGCTAAGATCTTGTTTGTTTACATGCCTAACTCTGCGAAGCGAATTTATCCAGGCGAAAATCACCCGATCTGAGTATGTGTAAACTGTATGTCGCTGCTCTTCTATAAAAAACTCTAAATTTTTGTAAAAAATTGCGTTTTATCAGTGTGTGATTTCGATTACATTATTTTAAATGTGAAGCATTTGAAAGCAGCTGGGGTGAAAATGGTGCACTTCTACAAAACATATTTAAGTTTTAAGAATTAAAATACACTTCTTTTTTTATATAAGATGACGTCATTTCCATCTGCTAAAGTATTCCACTTTTACGATCCATTCTTTAACGACATCTATGGAAAAGTATTCATATAACGTCATTATCGCAGAATAACACACTCACCCAGCAGAAAATGCAATGCTGTCATTCAAGAAGCTTGACAAAACAAATCGGGTATCTTAATGACTCATATGCCTTCGTTTTTGTTTATAATAGCTCCATGTTTAATCAGAAATCATTCATTTATATTTTTAAAAATTCGGAAATTATTATTACACACGGATTAATAAAATTATATTCTTTCGGATTTCAGATATGAATTAAGTAAATGCAGAAAAAATAAGTCACACAAATATTCTTTAAAATAATTTTTTGTAAGGGAAAAATGTTGTACCGTTTTTAAACCAAGATGGGAATAAACTAAAAATCATTTAATTGACTTAGAAAAAAAAATATATATGACATCAAAAGCCGGGTTTTATATCAGACGATATTATTGACATAGCACGTATTTTAATATTAATTTTTTTTTTCAGATTTTATGAGAAAATGGCAACGAAAAGATACAGTAATCTGCTATTTTCCCTTTATTTTTATAGAAATCGCGTACGTCAGTTGCCATAATTACAAAATTGGTATTAAAAACTATAAAAAATTTAATATCTCAAAAATAAATTGAGATACAGCTTTCAAACATAATGCATTTAAAAGTACATTTTTTCCCTATACGACGGAGCAAAAATTGAAATTGTGCGATGTTTAGAAGTTTAAAAGTTTACATTTTCGAAAACTGCAAAATCGAAATTTCATTTAAACTTCAGTGACGCCATTCGCAGAATGACGTATGCGTTACGCAGAGATATGTTTGTCCTTTATAATACAGACAGCAATGCCAAAATTTAGCTTTCTAGGCCTAACAGTTCGAGACAAATAGTAAATTACATCATTTTTAGAACGATTTCCGCAATTATTAAACTTTTAAATTTCGGTCTTTTAAGAAAGCGTTCGTAGGAAATATTTACCTCTTAAAAGTAATGTTTGTCCTTTATAATATAGATAGATTATTTTCTATTACGCTGCATCAATTGCTGTAAACTAATTTTCTCATTATCAAAAAATCTTATTAAAAATTTTTAAATTTGGAAATAACATATAACTAGTCGGATGTACCAATCCCAAAACTTTCTTCTATCTCATGCATGTTAATACTTCAAAATTCGCTATAACATTGCCAAAATTAAATGGCAATCTAAGCATCTCATGAGGATTCTAAAGATATGAAATTCCGTGCATTAGTTCTTGAGATATGACTATCGCGGAAATTGTCTAAATCCAGCAAAATGCTGCATAGCAGTGCCACCTATTGGGTGATTTATACCAAATCCTAATCAGCATCAATTTATGTCAACGTCTGAGTGAATCCGAAGTTTGGAGAAAATCCGTGCATTAGTTTTTGAGATAGAGCTATTGCAAAAATCTTGAAAATTCCTACATAGCAGCGCCACCTGTTGGGTGATTAACACCAAAACCTAATTAACGACAACTTGTGTCAACATATAACTAAATCTGAAGTTAGATGAAAATTCGTCCATTAGTTCTATAGATAGAGCTATTGAGGCAATCGTGAAAAAGGCAGCACAGAAGCGCCACCTGTTGGGCGATTTACACCACACATAATCAGTAGCAAGTCATATCAAGGATTAACTGGATCTGAAGTTTGATGAAAATCCGTGCAATAGTTCTTAAGATAGAGCTATTGAGGAAATCGTGTGAATTCTGCAAAATTCATCATAACAGCGCCACGTGATGGATAATTTACACCAAAACGTAATGAGCATCAAATGATATCAACGACTAACTAAATCTGAAGTTTGATCAAAATCCGTACATTAGTTCTTGAGTAAATGCTATTGCAAAAAGCGTGAAAAATGCAGCATAGCAGCACCGCCTGTTGAGCGATTTACACCAAAACTAATCAGAATCAATTTGTATTAGGGACTAACTGAATATAATTTTTTATTAAATTCCGTGCATTAGTTATTGAGATACAGCGTCCACAAAATTTGTGCCACATACACACTTACAGACAGACAGACATTTTCTAAAAACATGTTTTTTGGAATCTCCGACCCCTAAAACGTGCAAATCCGTCGAAAACCGGAATTTGAGAATTTTCATGAATCCAAAACTTTCTTCTTTTAAAGATAGAAGAAAGTAAAAATAGAACTATTTAAGAAAAACAGATAATTAACAGCTTTCAGATGAAAAATAATTACTATAACTGATTCAATAGTAAGTTCAAACCTGATGTTTGTTTTGTTTTTTGTTTAATTGTATGTACATTATCACTTTACAAGAAAACAAATTTGAAAACTTGCATTTTTACCAGCTAGAAAGTTTGTACAAAACTGCACCATTTAAATATTGTCATTTTAAACTTTAAAGTATTTTTTATTAAAGTGATTAATCCTGAGTTTGCGCGCACTGAACCCCCTAAAACTGTTTAACATAACTTGATGAGTTTCGGACAATGGATACATTTTTTGACATTCTAAATGCTGAAGCTAAAAATAAAGTACAAATTGAAAAAAAAAAACTGCAAAGATATTTCCTATGTATAAGAATATGCTATTCAAAAAGTATAATTTTTTCCCGTACATAAAACATCAAAATGAATTAAATATGTAAATATCTTATATTGTTAAATATTTTAAACTTATCAATTTATGTAATACAGACTTTTTCAAGTTATTTTGATTTTATAATGTAGCCCGTTCAAAATTTAATACACAGTTGCAATTTCTTGAACTTGCATTAAACGGTCTGGGAGCAAATTTTACGTAATAACTCAAGATTCATAATTTTGTAAAAAATTAAATAAAGATGTGCCTCCACGTAGATTTAAGTTTAAATGTGCTATGAATCATATAATAATGGGAATTTTAAAATACTGTTTTCACACTGTACTTAGAACTTATCAAAAAATGGTTAAATGTTAAAAACAATTTCTTTCACATGGTAAAAAGAACTGAACATTATTAAGACACCTATAAGTCTTACACGACATTTCCTATAAATATAGGCACAAAACATCAGTAATCATGTATTATAGACACTTTTTTTTCTATTTACAAAAAATAATAATATAAAATATCCAAGAAATAGAAGAAAATGATTGAGGAATGAAAGTAAAATATGTTTTTTTTTTTTTGTTCAAACAATGTTAAAGAAAATATTTCTCTGAATTTGCACATTAGAGAATACCTCTTTTTTAGTTTAATGCAAAAATATATGAAATAATAATAAATTTGCTATTCTAAAAGTATCATTTTTTCCCTTACATAAAATATCAAAATGAATGACATATGTAAGTTCAGCAAGGGCGAGAAAAGAATGAAGAAATGTAAATTAGTTGCGACTTTTTTGACACAGCGAAACTTATTCGAGATCCTATTTCCTTTTTTCTGACATATTATTTAATTTCTTGTTTTCAGCTGTCAGAAGCATAGTAATACGCTACAACAAATCTTACAAGAGAATTTTCACGAATGTTAGAAATGCATTCGAATGAATTTAAAATTCAAGATTCATGACTTATTTTATTTTGGTTTATACGTTAAAGTTATAACAAAATAGATGTAGATTTAGCTTTTTCAGTAAATGAAAAACAGATTTTAATTAATAATACATTTTTTGAAAGAACTTCTAAAAATATTTGATTTCATAATTTAATCGCCTATTCGAAACCTTATAGCTGACAAAAAAATTCGAAATTGATTATTTTATGCTGATTGGTAATGCTTAAATCACTCAAAGAATGTTACGTAACTACGTTTCGTGTTCTTGAAATACCTGTTTAATGCTGAAATCCGAAAAAGCATTATTACGTACAAGTAAAATTAGCATAGTGTACACACCGATATATATTATATATATATATATATATATATATATATATAAATTTTTAGGTTTGAAGGTGATAACTTGACATAAAAAAATCCGCATAAAATAAAGTCTGATATTCATAAACAAAATAAATTTTGGATAATAGATCTTTTTAGCTTTTCAGAACTTTTATATCAGAGACTTCTCTATTCGCTGAAATCTTTTTTCTCTCGTTTTTGTTGATATGCTACATGATTTGTTGTAGTTCTTTCATTATTTCTTGGTAAAAAAAAAAAAAAAAATCGCATCTTCAAGTTGTTCTAAGATCTCGATACGTAGATCTTGATAGAGGTAAAATAACAAAACATTTATCTCACTAATACCAAATGGATGTCAATCCATTCGGTTCAAATCGATGTTAAAACGTAAACCTATTGTTTCCTTAGGTATTATTTCTTTAGTCGGTTTTCATAAGTGTATAAAAAATGTATATTATAAAGCTAAATCATGTCCATGAGTAAGTTATTTTAATTTTTACACTGTCGGATAGAGTAAAAAATTTTCAAATGCAATTTGCTTAAACAATCCATGGAATTTATTGATTTTTTATGGCTTTTAAAATAATGTTTAACGAAGAATATGTAAACAATCTATTTTTATGGCGTTATGCTTGACAGTGGAGAATTAATGCTATTCAGGGAATTAACTATTCAGGGTTTGTTTCAATGTTATATTCTACAACGGATCTAATACTTCCTTCCCCCCAAAAACATTAAAAAATACACCAAATTTTAGATATGTAATCGAACTTTATGCTTAAACACTAAAATAATCAGAATAAGATAGATTGCTGTCAATAAAATAATCTTTCGTGATTCCTTCCGGCGCGCTGCTTAAATGAAAATATCGAATTTAATAAATTTCTAAAATTTATTACCACTCATGATTAAATTACTTTTATATAAAATTGCTTTTTGGTGTGCGATCTAAAACAAATTACATGTAAAGGCTTTATTACAATTTCCATAAAAAAATTGTTTTCAATAATATTCTGGACACCGGAATTTGGTTGGATCCTATGACCTATATTATAAAGAAAAAAGATGTTGGTGAGTAATGTTGGCGACATATTGAAAGTATCAATGACCTCACAATTAAACGTTCTTTTGCTGCAGTTTTAATTATTACAACGTCAAATAGATATCAAAATGTATTTTTAACTGCGATTTCTTTGAAAACTGTATCCCAATTTACTGATTTTTTTCTATTGCTTTAAACAATTTTTTTTAAGAATGTCTTTTTAAAAAGCTATCTCTGTCGTCTGTATCTTGATTATTTAAAATTATTACGTTTGCACTAAAAGCAATTTAAGTTGTTCACTTTTATATATGGCTGTTATTCCACAAAGAAATTGAAAATTCATTTATATTTAATAAATGTAAAACATAATGATATCTATATAAATAAAAATGTAAATGTTTGTTTGTGTAAAATCGCTAATCCCGGAAAGTTTTACAAAGATTGCGTTGAAGTTCACGGATTGAGTTGCATTCGAATACGGAATTGTTGCTATATACTTATCATGAATCTCGCTTAACTACACCCCCCACCAAGGGGCGTTTTTTAATTTTTTTCCGACACCCATCATGCTATATATTATTATAAAGCCCTTGGACTACTCTTTCATATTATGCACCTAACAGCATCATTTCTATATAAATCCCCCGTGGGGGTTCATTTCTATATAAATAAAATTATAAATGTTCATTTGTACCAAATCTTACACTGTTAAACATTTTGCAGCATTCTGGCAGGTCATTCGACCGTTTTTTTTAAAACGGTTTCATAACCAAAATTTAACTATATTCTGACCATAAAATGGCCAGTAATATGGTCAGAATAGTGTTAAAATTACGGTTGTGTAACCGTTTTCGGAAAAAAAAAAACGGTCAAATGACCTGCCAGAATGCTGCAAATTTTTAACAGTGTAAGCCTCCGAAAGTTCAACACCGATTGCTTTGAAATTCAAGGATTGCGTTGCATTCGAATACGCGCGTGTTTTTATATTCCTATTACGAACCATGTTCCAACCGCTTCTAATTTTCTCACCACAACAAGGGGGTGCTTTAAAAAAATTTTACGAACCCAACATGTGATATACACTGTTAAAAATTTGCAGCATTCTGTCTAGTCATTTGAACATTTTTATCGAAAACGGTTACACAACCATAATTTAACACTATTCTGACCATATCATTGGCGATTTCATGGTCAGAATATAATTAAATTACGTCTATGAAACTGTTTTTTAAAAAACGGTCGAATGACTGTACAGAATGCTGCAAATTTTTTACAGTGTATTATTAGAAAGCCCTTTGACTATTCTTTCATATTATGCACCTCCCATCCCCCTTTATTTCCCCTTCCCTGCATGGGGGCACATTTCTATATAAAAAATGTTAATATTCGTTTGTACGACTATAACTCTTGATAGAAATATCCGATTTGCTTAAAATTTTGTAAATAGGTTCATTCTGATAAGGCGCTTCCCTGATTAAAAAGCAGAAAAACCAACGTTTAAAATGCACAAATAATACATTAAAAGCAGCAAAGAGCTGTTTCAAATCTATTAGCGAGATTCTTCTTCAGTGCAAGATAGGGAAAAAGGAACAGCGTGCTAGAAAAAACAAGGATGAGAGCTCAGCTTTTTCCTTTTTCCCTATCTTACATTGAAGAAGAATATCGCTAGTGGATTCGAAACAGCTGTTTGCCGCATTTCATGCATTATTTGTGCATTCTAAACGTTGGTTTTTCTGCTTTTTAATATTGTTGCACAAAGACATTATTTGCTATTTTTATGCTTCCCTGATTAGTTTTGGGAGTTCATTGGTTAAGTATAAAAGGGGAAACGGGGGAGGGGGAATCTCCCCTTAATTTAGATAAATGGGCCTTTCATGCGAAGCCCACTGGTGTAATGGTCATTGCACCTGACTGCCGCACCGCAGGTCGAGTGTTCGACTCCCGACTGGGCAAGGTTCACTCAACCTTTCACCCCTTTGGGGTAGATAAAATGAGTACCATGCTTGCTTGGAAACTAAACACCGAGGATCTCGCGTTAGGCTGACCACCTGACCTGGACACAAGCTGCATAGCACCTCCGGGTTCAGGGTCAAGGAAGCAAAGATGTGCACTGTCGGCCCAAATCTTTCTTGGATTACTTAGCCACAAAGTTTAGTTAGTAGTTTTAGGTTTTTCATGTAGAATTTTCCGATTTGCTTCAAATTTTGTAAATAGGTCCATTTTGATAAGGTACTTGCCTGATTTGTTTTGGAGTTTTATTGGTTAGTTGTGGAATTTTATTGGTTAAGTGTAAAGGGGGAACAGGTCTAAATCCCCCCTTAATTTAGATAAATTGGTTTTCATGTAGAATTATCCGATTTGCTTAAATTTTTTAAATAAATTCATTCTGATGAGGCGCTTCTCTGATTAGTTTTGAGGGCTCATTGATTAAGTATGAATGGGGAAACGGGGCTAATTCCCCTTAATTTAGATAAATGGAGTTTTGCGGCAAAATTATCTGATTTGCTTCAAATTTGGTACACCGGTTTATTCTGATTAGGCGCTTCCCTCATTAGATATGGAGGTTCTTTTGTTAAGTATAAAGAGGGGGAAACAGGTGGAAAATCTACCTTAATTTAATTTTCGAAGTTCATTATTCTTTGAAATAAGTATAATATGCAATTAGTGCGAATGGCCTGTGAGCTCAATGCCATCAATTTAATTAGGCACTTTTCTTTTAAAATTAATTTTTGCAATTTATATGCTTTTATTATAACACTCTTTCTTCTTTTTGCGCGCAATCAATTTGCTTTAGTTCATCCAAATAATTCCTCGCAGAAGGTTGGCGTACTGGCGGAGCGGAAGCGGTGCGACGATAATGAATCTATCTATTTATATAAAATCCAAGTCTCTGTGTGTCCCTCACGATTCCGGTAGGACCACCTCATTGAAATGAGTAATTGTTGAAAAATACTAATGCAGGGTTACCACAGTAGCGCCAAATGTTGGCCAACTTGGCAATAGCTGGCTGATTTGGTGAAATTCCCATTTATAGCTATTAATCTTTCATAAAGGAGGTCACCAAAATTTAATTTAAACTCCGCTCTTTTAAGATATTTTTTCAAAATCTATGGGTGAGAATTTAAAGTACATCTTTACATCTTCCTCCCGATGCTACTAATAAAATAACCGCCAATAGACGACGCTGTACTGTATGAGCTCCTAACTGCGCGATTTTAATGTGCTTTAGGTACTTTTCCAGTATAAGTGCCTTGGCGAAAAAAGAAATTTGGCAACATTTTCCTGGAACCTATCCACTGTTTCATTTTATATACACATGCATTTTTTTCGATATTTATACGATTTATTTATACGATTAAAAAAGCAGTTTCTCTAATTTTATACAGAAACAGATGTAATTTGTACATAAAAACATGAATAATATACATATAAAATAAACATATAAAAAAAAACACTCATCAGGTTTGTTTTCATAGCTGTTTATATGATTTGACAACAATTCTCAATATTTTTCCGTTATACGGACACCATGCCAAAATGTATGCGGTACTTTTCCATTATACGGACAGCATTGTCGCCAAGCGCAATAGTTGGCGCAAAATGAAAATAAGGTGAATTGAAACATTTGAAAAATAAAAGAAAAAACATTCTCGATAGTAAAGTGGGCATTTTAAAAATATAACATTTGAAAATTACAAACTTTTACGAACTATTGGTACAGATGTCATATTCGCCCCATATTGGCGCAATTTTTTTCGGTTGCCAATTTGGCGAAAACATCAACAGCATAAACAACATAATCCGGGTTACCACATCAAACAAAATAACGACACTTTGACGCAAGTTAAGTACCTGTTGCCTATATGATATTGGCGACAGAAAAAAATCGCGCCAATATGGGGCGAATATGACATCTGTTCCGAACTATTTTATTAAATCACAAATATATACTTAAAATAAATGAACAAATAACTGTTATACTATAAAGTAATAAAATAAAAAAATCATATTAAACTGCTGCCATAAAATTATAAATATCTTTCAGCACTGCAGTAAACATTTCATTTTTTGAATGAAGGCGTAGCCACATAAAATCTATGAGATACGACTCTAAATGATGACGAACAGCTTCCCGATGTCTTTTGTTGCGCCATTTTGCGATGTCCCATAATCTTTCAACATTTGGAGTCTGACATCCAGTATTAGGGTCGACAAAATTGTATTTGTGATTTACTGTGAAATGATCATAACCAGCACTTAGCAGTTCATCTGTTTTATATCCTTTCCAACAATCTGTATAAATAATACATGACTTTCATCTACTTCTATAATTTTATTGGGTCCACCGATTTTTCTATTTGGTCGAGAACATAAAGCATTTGCACAAACTTCTCTCGAATAACTATTCCATTCCACTGTTGTGTTGTGGTTCATATCAAGTTGCAGCTCACAAAACTCAATCGATGTCAACTCTTTGCACGATAAATATATAAACCTTAAAACATTAAGAAAAGTCACCCGCGATCCTTTAAACCAAGTTTTTTGTCGTATTTCTACGCTTTCTTCGCATGATCGTAAGCTACAACTCAATTTCGGATTTCCAGAACTCATCCATAATTTCATTTCATGATTTTTTGAATACAATCTTTTATTATGCAGAATTCCAAATTCCTGAAACAGTTTTATCACAACTTTCTCATCATCTGGTAATTGCCAAATGATAAAATCCATCTCAGCATCAGCAGTAAAAGTAAACTACAACTTTATATAAAAAAAAGCATTTTTAATTCGATTAATAACAGATTAAAAAGCTTTCCAAGGTTAAGGTTAATCAATAATCATTCACGTGATTCACGTTTCATAAATAACAAATCACAATGTTTCGCATGGTTTACAATAAAAATCTACGATCAAGGTTGAAATAATTGGCGCATTAGCATACATTTTAGCATGCTGTCCGTATAAAGGAAAAGTACCATGTATGCTAATGCGCCAATTATTTCAAAATGCTAAAAGATATTTGTAATTTTATGCCAGCAGTTTAATATGAGTTTTATTTTATTGCTTTATTTTATAACAGTTATTTGTTCAATTATCTTAAGTATATATTTGTGATTTAATGAAATAGTTCGTAAAAGTCTGGAATTTTCAAATCTTATATTTTTTAAATGCTCACTTTAGTACGACAATATTTTTTTCTTTTATTTTTCAAATGCCTTAATTCACGTGACTTTCCTTTTGCGCCAACTATTACGCTTGGCGACAATGGTATCCGCATAACGGAAAAGTACCCAAATCTCAATTTCTGATGCCCAAATTACACCAAACTTTTTTTAAAAAATGCCAAAGCCCCTACAGTGGAAAAGTATCAAACTGTCTATTATTTTGCGCTATCTGTGTTATAGTTTATACTATATGCAAGGTGAGTGGAGCGAATAGTTTAAACATTAAATATTAAAGTTTCGGCACAGATGTCATATACACAACGGGTACTTAACTGTCATCAAAGTGTCGTTATTTTGCTTGATATGGTAACCCGGATGTTGTTGTTTATGCTGTTGATGTTTTCGCCAAATTGGCGTCGGAAAAATTCGCTCCAATATGGGGTATATATGACAACTGTGCCAAAGTTTCTATAAAGCAGTATAAGACTAAAAATTAAGAATAAAATAAATGCAAAATAAGACTAAAGAAGAAAGAAAAATCATGCGTTAAGCATAGAATATAAAACACTTTCCAACACATCCTGAATGCTTTAACAAAACTTCGTTATTTAGGGAAATAAGGTAAATAAGATAACTAAGTAAACATTTTAGAAAACGCATAATTTTTTTTTTTTAAATTGATTTCAGCAGTTACCGTCCATAGCAATAGTACCGTTATTACATGCCACTATTTAGCTAAAATTTAATTTAAGCTACTCTTAAAGCTACTGAAATCATATTTCCAGATATTATCATCCATAGACGGTTATGTATCCAATTCTTTGCGTGACCCTGTATATCATTTTATCTATATTCTACAAACATTTCTTAGTAATCTAAATGCAGTTCAGCGTAAAACTGCATAACTCCTTTAAAAACCACCTTTAAGCAATTTATTCTCATACTCAGGAACCCTTACGAATTCTTTTGTGTAGCCCTGCATATGAACTGTAGCATTTATACACACGGTATAGTATGCATAAATGTAGTGAAACATAAAAGCGCATATCATAATTAAAAATGCATTTCTAGCAATCATTACTTATGTACGTACAATACTTCGGAGAAAAGTTTCTTGGCGAGAAAGAAGTTTGCCAACGTATTTTCTGACAACCTATTTACTGCTTCATACTCACAAGCGATTTTTTGCATATGTATACAATTTATTTAATGTAAAAAAAACTATTTATCCATTTTTATAAAGAAACAGAAGTATTTTTTGCACAGATGTCATATACGCATCGGGGTTGGCGTGATTTTTCTCTGACGTCAATTCGGCAGAAATCTCGCTTTCGAATACCAGTTACTTATATATTTTTAAATTATTTGCTATCATTTTGAAAAGGAAATAACTATAAATAAATAAAAGTTTGAATAATAACTATAGAACAAAGCAGTTTATATAATTTAAAAACAGAAAATAAAAGTAAATAAACAATGGCACAGATGTCATATTCGCCCCATATTGGCGCGATTTTTTTCTGACGCCAATGTCATATACGCAATGTATACTTAACCGGCGCCAAAGTGTTGTTATTTTGCTTGATATGGTAACCCGGATGTTGTTGCTTATGCTGTTGATGTTTTCGCCAAATCGGCGTCGGAAAAAAATCGCGCCAATATGGGGCGAATATGACATCTGTGCCTAAACAATTTATTAATAAATAAAAAACAATAGCCGGCAAAATAACACCATTTTAGCGACATAGGTACCCCGGTTCATATCTGAAATCTGTGCCGTAATTTCTATATAAAAAAATATTATATATATTTAGAAACGATTTTTTTATGTATATAAGTGCATATATAAACAAAAGTAAAAGTTCATTAGATTTGTTTTCATAGCTGTATATTTTGGCAACATATCTCACTTTCTGATACCCGAATTACGCCAAGCTTTTTTTTAAAAATACGCTATAATGGAAAAGTACCTAAATAAATAATTAACAGAAATAACCAATTATACAAACTAAAACATTTTATTTCGAGATTAAAGCATTGTTTTTAATTTCGATTAAAAATACATATATCTTTGGATAACTTTAATTGAAATTGGGTTCACGGCTTAATATCTCATTCCATAAACCTAAACAAACACAAGTGATTCATTCATCGTGAACCGTAAAAAATATTAAATCATTGAGGTAATCATTCACAAAGTAAGTTCTCCAACAATCAATGGACAATATTCTAATGACGTCATAGTATGTAAAATGGTGGCGGTATCATTTGTTTATGGTTCGAAATCACAAAGATTTAATTTTGCTATGTCTCTTAGTTACATTATTTTATTGTCGTATTTATGAGATCAGAACAAAAGCACATTTTTTCATTATTTAGTTATTAAAGACGAAAAAAAATTATAAATGTGCATGATTTGAAAAATTTAAATAATTTTCTTTCTTAATACTAAAAAATAACATCGGGAAGTAACAGCGAGTTTAAGTTAAATAAGTTTAGCTGTTTAATTCTGTTGTAATATTCAAAATAACTGTATTTATTAGATTTCAGTAAACAACATCAGGGCCCGATTAAACTTTGGAGTTAGAGGAATTACAGTGTCATTTCAGGACTTTTCTTTTGGAGAAGCTTTTCTAAATTCCACATATACATGGAAACTCTTCAGTGTTAGAAATATTATTCCCAGGACTGGCATAACATGAGAACGGCCTGCAATTTTACACAAGTTTTTGAAAACTACTTTATATCAGAAATTTTACTAAAAACTGGTTACTTTTTTGTTATAGAGGCCCACACTATTAGAATTATGACAAGTTGCAGCCAATTTCGCCAAAGTCGTAACCACGATCGTGAAGCACACACATATAATACCATATAATACCATTTTATGAAATCGTATACGATAATTTAATAGTTTTTACCTTACTTCAAGTGTGTAATTTATTTATTTTTAAGGCTTAATAATCTAAATTGTCCAATATATGAATTTAAAAAAAAATGTAAACAAAGACTGAATAGACATGACCGCAAAAATCTGCAGAAAACTTGGAATTGTGCAGATTAGTGGTCTTCTACTGTACACAGTTTTTCATAAATGTGTTTCGTTCTTAAAATGTGTTATTTTCATCTATCACTGCGGAACAAATGAGAAAACTCATATTCTTGCACATGAGTTGTATATATCTTTATATCTAAATTTCCGTCATTTTTGACGGGCTACCTTTCTAGTTATATATATAAAATCCAAACGGAAATTTCGTTCCGAACGCCGAGATTTCGAGTTCTACCGCATGGATTTTTACGAAACTTATACCGTTAGATAGGTATCGTTCCAGGGAAGGTTTTAAGCTATAACACATCATTCTACCTAGATTAGTTATAGAATTATTACGGAACACTCTATTATTTTGGACTTTGTTACTTCATATTTCCTTAAATATCTGGGCTCCTATTGGTCGTAGAGCTTAGATCTCGCGCCAAAAGTAGCTCCGAAGCACCCAAGCAAACTTTTCCCCGCGATTATTTTTCCGTCTTCCGATTTCCTCTAACTCTATTAGGGGCCCGCGTAGAGACCCTTTAAAATATTTTTCGTAGTAATTTCAACAATTATCTTAAATTATTGGTTAAGACCGCCACCCTCCCGATTCATGTATCTACGGAAAGGTTGCATGAAGGAGTTTCGTTCAGATACGCTTTCGTTAAGAATAGAGTGCGCTCCCTGGTGGTGGAATGTGGAACTAACATAACGCGATATTGTTAAAATTAGGAAATCTAACAATGCGATCTGTTTTAAACTTTGAGATAGTTCATAACACATAATCTATTATCTATTCTATTATATATATATATATAATCTATTATCTATTCTATTATCTATTATATATATAAAATCCAAACGGAAATTTCGTTCCGAACGTCTAGATTTCGAGTTCTACTGCATGGATTTTTACGGAACCTATACCGTTAGATAGGTATTGTTTCAGGGAAGGTTTTAATCTATAACACATTATTCTACCTATATTAGTTTTAGAATTATGACGGAAAATTCTGTTATTTTGGGCGATAAGGTTACCATTTTATTTCTTGGCGAAATTCATCGTTGATAAAAAAAAATTGAAACGGCTATTAAACCTCGAAAAATAAAAGAAAAACTGTTACTAATTTTATTTAAATGAAAAAAAAAATGAAGAAGAAAATCCGTTTTAATGAGTGATAATATTAAAAAACGGAAACATTTAATCAAAACCTGAAAGAAATATTTGTAATGCTTAAAAATTAATTTAATAAGAAATATTACACTTGATACGCAATATTTGGCTCTTTATCGCTTGCGTTAGATATGGAAACGAATCTGAAAATTTGATTAGATGAAATTTTAACGACATTTTCTTTCTGTTCTGTTCTTTTCTCTTTTTTTTATATCTAATTGTCCCATCACGTGACTTATAGAAGAAACAAGCAGATGTAATTGTGAGTCACATGTGTAATTACTATTTGTTTCTTTACAATTTTTTATTTTTCTTTTGTCGCCAAACAATGTGATTTTAAGCCAAAAATGCATAAGCGTGAAATTAGCTTGAGGATGTTCTCACAAATGGTGTTTTTTTAGGTGAAAGAGATCATTTTTTGAGTACATTTTCATATTCAATTGTAACTTATATAGATATCAGTTAATATTTTAAAAATGGAATCGAATGCTTAAATTTCAGTGTGAATTTCTGCCACACATACATATTGTAAAATAATTTCATACTTTTAAAAATGTTTTTCGCCGTAATTCCGAAAGCATGTGATATTTGTAAACTCGAACTTAGATCAACGAATATTACCCATTTTATTTAAGAAAATATTATCTATTTTCTCAAGTCATATCGCCAATTTCATTTATAGGAAAATTCACAGATTCGAAATCTAGGAAATAAAGATAATTTTTAAGGAAATTTATGTTTTAATACGTTATTACTATGGAAAAATTCAACATTTTGAAAAAAAAAATTACAAGTCTTTTGTAATTCGTCATTTCTTCTTCGTCTTTCTTCGTACTTTCTCCTCTGTTATGTAATATTTCAAATGATATTGGACTAATTTTCGATCATCGATTCACCGTAAAATCGCATATCTAATATAGTATATAAAATAAAGTCTGGATTAGGGGACTAATTAACGCACAGCGCAAACTACTGAAAATCTTGAAAATCGTGGTTTAAAAATACTTCTTATGACATAAACTTCTGCTAAGAAAGGATTTTCTAAAGTGTCACCCCTAATGGTTTTTGCACGGGGAGGGGAAAAAATCGAATATCAAAATTATGCATCAAATGATAGCATATTTTAATGTAGTTTTGTATGCTGAATCGAATGCTACCAAATAAATTTTTATAAGTCCAACAGTTCATGACACATTTCATATTTTTCTAATTTGGCGGTGTCTTTGGCATCTAAACCTCAAAATATCTATCATTACATCCGTTACTCTAGCAACGGAAAAAATTCAAATCAACCCTTTTGGATAAAAAATAAAAACGGCTCTATGAGTTTGAAATAAAAATGCAAGCATCTTAATTTTAAAAAAAAATAGTGATTTTATGTAAAATAAAAAGGAAATAATTACGGAGAATTTAGCGTTATAAAACAAAAATGGAAAAGGTACTACTTAGATATTCCGTTGACCAAAAATCTATCGCCAAACTATAAGATTAAATGCCAATAATGGTTGATCGTAAATATCAAATTCACTTGAATTTAAACAAACTACACGTGTTTACGTTATCAAGTGATTTTAATTTCGACGTTTTATTTGTATTTTTATTAATGTTATACTAATTTATTTGTTATTTCGTTATTTAAAATAAAGATTATGTCAATTTATATAATTTGGCGAATGGTTTGGCGATTTATATAATTAGGCGAAATTGGTCGACGGGATAACAAGTAGTACCAATGAAAATATTTAAGTATGAAAGCAATGTTTGTAACGACTTAAAAATTATTTTCATATATATAAACTCGGTTGATGGCGTCAGATGCCGTCATCCGAAGAATCTACAAGAGTCTTTTTCCATTTTTTCAGGTCATAGGTTCCTCAATGAAAGAAATTGGAATTGGAATAATATTGTGCGATTTATAAATTGCTCCTCGATAAGAAGAAAAAATGGGTACATTTATAACAACCGTGCGCACATCTCGCTGATAGCATTTTTAAAATTCCCAGTAGCAGTAGTTACATTTTGCGTATATAAATTAAAAATATTTTTTTGCTTTTAATTATGGCATTATTTCCTGTTATTGTTTATCTTTTCAGTTTTTTAAATGAAATTAGTATAAGGCATGCATTTTAAATTAAATGAGTGAAAGGTTTGTGTTTTAAATGAAAATAATAAAATAAGAATATGCTATGAAAACAATCTTTATTGATTTATTACCTGCGCCCGGCTGACATAAAAGTATCACAAAAGCCACATATTCACTTTTCTTTGAGTAGTTGCTCATGAGAATTCAAGTTAACCTTCCGTAATCGGATACTTCACATATTGGTGTATTAGCTTTAATGTTGAAAGCATCGCTTTTGTTTGAAGCGAAAACTTTACTATGAATTCTATTACACAAAATCGCATCATCATCTACTATATATTTACAAGGGAAATTTGTATTTCATTCCGATTGTTTATAATACTTTCGTAGGATATACCACAATTAGTTAGGTAATAATTTTGGAAAGGTTTTAGTGTATACATATTGTTCAAGGGTACTTAGTTATAGAGCAACAGTAAAAGTTCAAAAATTAAGTGAACCTGATTATGAAAGTTTAGCCTTTTAAAAAAAATGTACAGAACATATTTTGTTACAAGTGGCCCTGTTGCATGACTTTTAGGAATGGTGTTAGTATATACCATTTCATTGTATGTTGATTAGTTACAGATGTATTAATTCCTGTTGTCATAACGGTCTCATTACCCGACCATAAGTGCGCTGTTTATAATCAACTAAAACAATTACTTCTTAATTGCTAAATTTTGTCCGACGCTTAAGATAACATTATATCGCAATGGCGTTCGCATCGTTTTCAGTAATGTGCAAGTCAAGCTGAAGATCCATATTGTTTAAAATACAAGTTCAAATTCACCATTTAGTTTAATCCAACGTTCATTTGGAAATATTGACCAGCGCAGCGGGCATAGCCTGCTAGTATGAAATAAAATGTAAATGTTCGTTTGTACAAAAATGCTAATCTCTGAAAGTTCTTCAGCGATTTCTTTAAAATTCACGGATTGAGTTGCATTCGAATAGGAGCGTGTTGTTATATACCTAAAATGAAACTCGCTCACCCCTCTCCCAATTTGTCACCTCCCAAAAGCCCACCAGGGGGCGCTTTTTAAATTTTTTTCGACACCCATCATGTGATATATCATTAGTATGTGTTTTGACCACTCTTTCATATTATGCACCTCCACTCCCTCTTCCCCGACTTTCCCCCCGGAGAGGCACATTTGTATATAAATAAAAATGTATATGTTCTTTTGTACAAAATCTTAAAGCTCCGGAAGTTCTTCACCGATTACTTTTAAATTCACGGACTGCGTTGCATTTGAATGTGCGCATGTTTTAATTTACCAGTTATGATCCTCACTTGCCCCCCTCCCCAATTTTACCCCATCCGGGTACAGTTTTTAAAATGTTTCCAACACTCATTATGTGGTATACCGTTAGAAAGCCCTTTGACAAATTTTCATATTATGTACCTCACGTCCCCCTCCCAATCAATCACTTTGCCCATTGGGGGTGCACTTTACTGAAATATTTCGTCAGTATTTTTTTATGTTTTTTCTTTGTTTTTTAGTTCGTGTTATTTTCCTTTTTAGCTCACACGCTTATTAAAGCCTGAGAACTAATGTGGCCGCAGGTTCTGTATGTACGTACGTATTATGTATATATGTACGTAAGGCGATAGCTCTGGATAGAAATATCCGATTTGCTTCAAAATTTATAAATATGTTTATTATGATAAGGCACTTCCGTGATTTGTTTTGGGGATTCATTGGTTAAGTATAAAGGAGGTAACGGAGCGCTAATCCCCCCTTAATTTAGATAAATGGTTTTTCATGCAGAATTATCCGATTGCTTCACATTTTGTAAATAGATTCATTCTGATAAGGTGCTTCTCTGATTAGATTTATGTTTTATTTGTTAAATGTAAAGGGGGAACTGGGGGACTAATTACCCACCTTAATTTAGATAAATGAGTTTTTCAAGTAGAATCCTATGATTTCCTTCAAATTTTGTGAATAGGTTCATTCTGATAAGGCAATTCCCTGATTAGTTTTGGGAGCTGATTGCTTAAGTATAAAGGGGATAACGTGGGTTAATCCCGCCTAAAGTTAGATAAACGGGTTTTTCATGCAGAATAATCCGATTTGCTCAAATTTTGTATGCGTGTTTATTCTGATAAGGCGCTTCCCTGACTAGATTTGGAGGTTCATTGGTTAAGAATAAAGGGGAAACATGGGGATAATCCCTTTAATTTATTTTTCTTGGGGGATTATTATTTTAAATAAGAGTATAATATACAATTTTGCGAATAGCCTAAGAGCTCAATGACATCAGCTTAACTGGGCACTTTTCTTTTTAATTCACTCGATCTTTTGGGGATGCCATCGCATGCACTGCAATTGACAATCGGTGTGCCAATTATGATGTTGCAAAATATCCACGGCACGAGGCTTGCAGTAAAAAAATAATGAGCACGTCGTCGAAGCAACAATCTTGACAGGACCTTTCAAAGGTGAAGATGCCGTCATTTCTCTCATTCCTTTGATTCCAGATGATGTTGTCATTTTGAGATATTGCAATTACCAATTTGATTGGCGTTTGCAATATCCATTAACAAAGCTTAGGGCCAAGCTTTAAATTCTGCGGCTTAGAAATAGACACGGATTGCTTCTCACACGGATAATTATATGTTTCGTGTTCTAGGATCGGCAAACCGGACAATCTCTATATCTGTACAGACAATGTAACAACAAAAAATATTGTATATCTACGAGCATCGTGAAATTAAACATATGAGAAACGTGCATTTTCTCTTTTCTTACTCTTACATTTAGCCAGACTGAGCCACAGCAACGCGTGGCCAGTTATAGATAGTAAAGAAATAAAAGACAAATTTAACAGTTGTATTGTAGAACTACTAACTTAAAGACTAAAATAAACAGAATCAGCTGCCATTTATTTGGATATGATCTCTAGCATATGGTTTTTATTAATTTACGGATTTCAATAAATTTCAAATCTTTTTTTGAAGGTATAATTAATATAGTTCATATAAAATATTTTGTGGACTTATTAGTGGCAATCTAAAAGAACATATATTACCCTTTCGATCAAAAATGCTTTTTTATGCATATTTTGTACATCGAAAAATATCTAACGTAACCCGGCAACCCCGAGTTGAATTTCCTAATATTGCGTAACTGTAGTTAGATATGTAATTAAATTACAAGATACACTTTTTGTAAATTTTCAACACGTTTAATGCATATCAATGCACAATCATATTTTACATTGTCACAGGCTCTAGAAAAAATAAAGGGAAAAGTTTAAAGAGAATCATGCAATTACAAAAGCCTTTAAATGAATCTACTATAGCTTTTTTGTTTATGCAATATATCAGCAAAAATCGTCTAAAGGGATTTTTTATGCCAAGGTAGGATCTTCAAAATACTATCTGTTAAAAATATATTGTACCAGTTTACAAACTCGCTTCATTAGATGGTATCTGCTGTAAAAATGTTTAACACTTGGAGTAGGGAACATATATGCAGATAGAAGATTTGGATTTTTGATATAAAAACACTCTAATTTCTGGTATGGATCATCTGGAAAATTTTAAGCTAAGACGTTCATGAAGTGTATAACCACATCAACCAGTTTTGCTAGTGGGCTACTTTTTTAAAATTTAGATTTATTGATTGGCAGCACCTTTCTGTAATAGTTAAATTCCGCTTATTTTCGCCTTAAGTTATATGTCATCAAATAAGGCGAATCTTGCTTTTTTGACTTCCAACAATGAAAGCAACTCTTACGGGAAAGTCCCAATCAACAAGAAAATATTGATCAGCAGAATTTGTCACCTCAAATTAAGTTAAACTAAACAATATTTGAGTATTCCAACGTCTGAATTAAAAAAAGAGACTGTAAAACACACACACACCAAAAAAAAAAAAATGTTTTTACACCAACTAGCTTCAAGATTGGATTTGTTTCTATAAACATCTAATTTAGCAAATACTTTGCTTTCTGTACAAATTTGCGCATACAGATCTGTAAAAAAACTGTTAATGAATTAAACATAATATTGATTTCATCGAAACTATTCTGATAATATACATTAATTTACGATACTTTAAATAGCATTTTTTCACCAGACTGTATTTTGATGAGACTGCAATAAAATCGATTGCTTTCTGTAATCTTTATAGCTGTATAATGCAGACTATTTATGCCATTTAAAAACGACAGTGGTATTAAATCTCAAATGCGGACAAAATTTACAGGCCTGTTTAAGCATAATTTGAACTTTCAGGCGAAGAAAAAGAAATATATTATACTTGCACATTTTATCCACATTTTAAGTCGAAGTATTAAGTGCAGACAGCAGGAATTCTGGTACAAAATAAAACTGAATGCACGCAATTGTTCCTATTTTTTAAATTATGTATCTTTAGTATGCTTCATAGAGTGTATACGCTTTTCAAAACCTAATTTCCCATTCTGCAACTAACTTTGTGGTAAAACACTATTAATATTTTGCGATGTTGCATTTTTGTCTGTGTTACCTATATTTTTAATCACCATTATGAATAATAGCATGCCATTTTGAAATCTTGACGTGTTTACATGTGAAAATATTACAAAATTATTACGAAGAAATATTTCTAAATTTCGTTCCAAATATCTGCTATGTGAAGTTCATACTTTTCAATATTGGCGTTTCATTTAATACTTCTAATGATGAAAACTCAGGCATTGCAAATTTACAGCGATGTCTTTCATTTTACAGCGAATATGTTATCGAAATTTCATTCTAAAACTATCCGATACGAGAAATATTGGTGTTATACTATATTTTAATGTAACTAATAATTGACTCCAAACGAGGAATGATGTAAACCATATGCAGAATGTAAACACGTTACGAAAATATTTAATTTAATTTAAATTTTCCGTTTTCTTTTTCAATTTCCTCTTAGAAAGATAATCTTTCATCTTACATCTTTTATCTTAAAACTTGTAACTGAAGCAGTAAAAGTTTAAAAGGAGTTTTAAATGCTAGTCATTAAACTTAAGTATCTCGTAAAAATTTTAAAACTGCAAGAAAATTTCTTTTTAAAACAGGAAACTCGCATGATGAATGTGTTTTATGGATTAATTTCGAATAATCAGGAAAGAACTGAGCAATAAATTCCTTTAAAAGAAATTTTATTGAATGAAACTTACATTATTAATTGATATTTTCAAAGAGACATGATTCATGAAATTAAAAATAGCAGGTACTACGTAAAAGTGTTTATATATATATATATATATATATATTCAATGTTATTTTCATTGAATATAACTAGAAAATTTGAAATTAAAAGTTACGTTTTTTACTCTTATGAATAAAATTTTTGTCAATTGTAAAGTATCGCTTTTTTCTGTTTTTTGAATGCATCATTAAAATGTAGAACAAAAGATTGATCGGGTATGTTATTATGATATGGTATGTAGCATTACAGTCATTGGTTCACGTTTTCCTAGAAGTTTCATGTTTAGCAAAATGCATATATATTTTTTTCATTAAGTTGCAAACACAAAAATGTGTTATTGTGGACATGGAATTTGTGAAGGTAATTTAAACTTATACTTATTTTTTTTTATTGTGTACTAAGTATAAATGTATAAACATTTTATAAACTTACAACTATCAATTATAAAACAAAATGTCCTCGAAAAACATTTTTATGTTTGTTACTCCAGCGTGCAAATCTAATTTTTTAAAGGTTTTTATTATTATCTGAAGCCGAAATAACGAATATTTTTCATATAAAATAACAAAATAGGTTGGAACGAATAAAGAACAGGTGGCTGTTTTAATTTTCTTTAATAATAGCTGACAGACATTTTAATAAGTTATTTCAAAAATATAAGATGATGCCATAATGAGGATACAAATATGAGAATGCTTTCAATTTTCGGATGCAGAAAAGAAAGCTTAAAAATAACGAAAAACTTATAGCTATTGTCATCTCTAACAAACAGCGTTTTATCCACATATATATGATGAATGAAATAAAATAACTAATGATTTATCTTCTTTTAAATACATGGATGCTTTTCTAAACCTAGCTATAGTGGTTTATTTGGAAATTTTAAGCAGCTGTTTTAAAAATAGTAAAGCAATTGGTTTACATGAATTGAAGAATAATTTTGTAAAGTATTTTTGATATGATATAAAAATATTTTGATCAATAGCACTTTGTAATAGTCACAAACTACAACAAACATTTGGTTAAGGTCTCCGTCTACTTCAGCATGTAAATAACAATTTTCGGTATTAAGATTAAGTTGCGTTTAGTTTTAAATGAAGAATATTAAAAAGAAAAAAAAATAATGTATGCATTTTCTTTATAGTTTCAATATGAATGTTTAATTTACAATGTAATTTCACACGAATTAAAAAAGTCGTTCAAGATTTATAATTTATAGTGTAACTCCGGGAGAGTCGCTGCATACGGGATAGATGCCGCACCCCTTGTATTTCTTGTAATTATCGATAGATGGTCGTCAAACGCACAGTATAGGTGCGCAATGAGATTGTTTTAACCAGTGTATAGCGTGAATCCCATTTCGATTTTTACTTGTAGAAGTACAATCCTTAATTTGACGTAAGTGCCTAATTTCACTGTCCAAACTTTTAAACACGTTATGTTTAAATATTTTTCATACACTAATTACTAAATGCACGCATGATTTCGAAGTCAAAATTAAGTGTAGCGTTTGTATAAAGTACTGTGTGTATGGTTACGCAATTCCCCTTAGAAATGGCAGGTAACTGTGATGGCCGACGTCTGCACCATGCAAAATGTTATACATGCCGTACTGCTATTCCGGTATACATACTGCAGTTTCTTTTGTACGGAATGATTATGTGTTATTAACTTTTCCTGTTCTTTTTGCACAGACTAATCATGTTAGGCATGTTATCAAGTTTACTAAAGCTAAAGGGGAAAAATGGGAAAATAAAAAGTAAGAAGGGCAAGAAAGATGCAAGTTAAGATGATAATAACGAAAAATTGGATTACGCGTAACGCAGACGTTCTTTGCAAGCTACTCTAAAAAAGAGGAAGTGTAATTGGCTTCGTTGCATCATGTGTTTAAATGTCGTTACATAAAGACTGTACTTTTTCGACACTTTTTCTGTAGATTGTAGTCGAAAAAACAGGTTTTTTAACCCATTCAGGACCATAGGTGGATATAAGCATCTTTATGTAGAGCTCACATAATTTGATTCTGGCACCAGTAAAAAAGAAAAGTAATATTTGCTTTGTTTAAAAAGAGCATTTTTATGATTATTTAAGCAAAGGTAACTCCTTTTAAAAAAGTGGTGCCAACGGAATAAAATGTGTGTGAAAGCCATCGATCCCGAAAGGGTTAACAAATAAATTATGTAAACATCTTTTTTTTTTCTTTTCCCTTTCTAATACATTGATGTTACGTTGTTGCTCAAATAACAAATAAAACTATCGCAATAACAATATCTAAACATTGACTTTGTTGATATATCCCAATAAAGTAACAGTGTTAAGAAATAATGTAATTACGAACACGAGCCTCGAAAAAAATATCGCCCAATATATCAAAACTCGATGAAATAACAATGTTTTGCGATCACCAGAGCCCCGAAAAAAAAAATCTATTCCAATGTCTTCAACCTCCTGCCTCATCCAAAACAAAAAATCTACATCAATAATCTTCCTTCCATTGATTATCTCTAGTAGAAATTATCCCAATTATTACAATAAATCCTTCCATTTTAAACCTAGAGTTCGTTCGACTGGCTGCGTAATAATTAATAACACTTATGGTCCTTCTTATGTCGTACCTGTAATTGGCCTACACATATTCCAATAACTCCAGATTATTGATACATCATGAATGATCACGCATGAACACTTGTTATTCATTGTCGCGTTTGATACAGAAAATTACTGGTTATCATCGGCTCTATATCTAAGCAGGTGGAATGCTCGGCTTGAAAGCAACCAATCAGAGTCCTCTTATGGGAAAGTTTCGTCTTTTGTTTATGGCCAAGTTGGTGAGAAGCCCAAAAATGGACGCTCTGTCAAGATTAGTTGCTTTTAAAAATATCTTCCCGTCAGTAATGCTTATTCATCTTGTACTATGACTTTATTTATCGCTTGTCGTATTTTCGTTACAGCGAAGTTTTCTCGAGTGAATTTAGAGTATCCAGTCTTGATATCTTTCAGCTAAGAATAGTGATCAAAAAACAAAATTTAAATTAACATAAAACTATTCTAAAATATGATTTGAGTGTATATTTTTTAAAAGAATATTTTAAAGTTGTTTTCTTGTAGTAATTCGGTAGGAAGATATAAATACAGTGATTTTCTTTTCCTATTAAGAATGAATTGAATCCTTGCAGAAAGATCGAAATGCAACATTTCTGTTGCATCTATCATCCAAATAACAACTGTATTAGTACGACATGTGGCAATAAATTAATTTTAGTTTTTCAAGAGATTCCTCTTTTCTTGTGTTAATTAAAATAAAATTGTCAACGATCTAAATTTAAGGGATTTTTATTTTAGTTTGTATTTTATAATTTTGTCTGTTATTCGCAAAGTAATTAAATAGTTAAAATGTTATTGATAAATGACTCGCAGATTAGGAAGAATAAGTATCATACTATTTTTGAAGGAAAATACTTTTCAACAAAAGGTATAAGTGCAAACACATATCAAGCATTTTCTTTTATAAAATAATTTTTTCATAATTATATGTACTTATTTTAATGATGCTGTATGAACATATAGGTATAAGATATTGATTCGTTGCTCTCTACATCTGTTTTAGCCAAAATTTCTATTCTTACACAATTTAAGCTAGTTATCGCGATATATCATAAATATCAATATTAACTCGTTGATATATTGTGATATTAAATTTATGATATCGTAAACGTCATTTATTTGGAACTTCGCATTTTGTGATGTCTGGTGATTTCTTGAAAAATACAGATAATTACAACCATTTCAATCTATCTGCCATCCAGATAGATTATTAACGCATGCAAAAGTAGATGATATACATACGGCATCATTGAACTATTTAAAATCCACATCCAGTACGTTTACACTGTAAAAAAAATCTGTTAAGTTACTAAACTTTTTTCTAGGAAACTGGGCTTCCTATAACTTTTTATATAACTGCAACAACAAAAATTCATCTAAAAGAATCACATTTGCACTGCAAATCAAAAAATCTCTGAGGTTACTAAGATTTTTATAGGAAACTAGGATGTCGAGTACTTTTTATGTAACTGCAACTCGGGTTACACATAAAATTTTAGTAAGATTACTGTAATTTTAGTAGATTTTTTTGTAAAGCGATAGAAATCAGTTTTGTAGATTTACATATTTCTTTCTACAGTGTACAGATATAATTTTAGTAAGCATACAGATAGATTTCGGTAACTTTACATCTGTAGAATTATAGATTTTTTTTACAATGTAGTGTTGACATTGAACTTCACACAAAGGTTTTATATAATCTAGTTTTTTTTTTTTTTTTTTTTTTTTTAAGTGTATAAAAGTAAATACCTCAAAACATTCACGAGTAAAAATATGTTTGCATACATTGTTATTTAAAATTTATTTTTGAATCCAAATTTTACCTTAAAATATTTATAAATTTCTTACTAAACTAGGATAAAAAAGATCATAATAATGCATACTTATACAAATGAGATATGGGCCATAAAAGAATAGTCTGAATTTGCAATTTCCTTGTTGCCATAGACTTCCCAGTCCCCTTAATACCATTAAACACATTATCGAGCAATGTGCCGTAAAAGCTCGTTTACGTGCCGTAAAACTTCGTTTATGTGCCGTAAAACCTCCATTACGGACCCTCCTGAATAGAGGACACCTCTACTTAGCGGACACATTTTTCAATTTCCAACACATCGTACCCGCACATTTTTACCTGTCAGTAGAGGACACCTCTGAATACCAGACAAATTTCATGCTCCCTAGGTGTGCGTTATTGAGAGGTTTTACTGTATAACAATCAATTGCTCATATTAAGTAAAAATATTTACTAATGTTAAATTGAAATTATTTTTTTTTAATAAAGTTAATTTCAATTTTACTTTTGTACGCGTTTTATTTCTTAATATTTAAAAGGTTAACAAAGAAAAATGCTTCTGGAATAAATTTAGCACTTTCATATGCTTTTTTATGTAGTAGTATAAAAGTTATCTTCTTTTTTAAGATCACATAAAAGTAAAAGAAATAAAAGTTACATTTTCTATCTTTAAATTCACACGAACATATTAAGAAAGAAATTTTATCATTCTTTAGGAACAAAAACAAAATAAATATGTAAATTCCTCTCCTACTTTTTTCTCTAATACCTTGACAAATTTGTACTTTTTATTTTCAAATGAATTCTTTTCATTCCATTAAAGAAATAAAACATTTTTTTAAGGATAATACATTTTTTTTAATACTTTAATATTACTTATGCTATTTTTACTAATAAACAATATATATATATATATATATTTGTTATTTGTTATATTGTTTATTTGTTATTTGTATATTGTTTATTTGTTATAAGTTTAAATACATTTTGT
The DNA here is from genome assembly GCA_963932465.1 of Maratus speciosus. Taxonomy (NCBI): domain Eukaryota; kingdom Metazoa; phylum Arthropoda; class Arachnida; order Araneae; family Salticidae; genus Maratus; species Maratus speciosus. Next base: position 558,876,638 of record OZ010789.1, read on the forward strand.
GACGGAATTTGTTAATGTAATTATAATTATATATATATGTTACAAAACAATTTAATGGGTGTAGCTGAAATCGTGCTTATTACGTATTACTGGAGACATACCACATTTTAGTCAGTCGTTGGTGATGTTGTAAGCAATCCTACCACTTAGCACAAGCATTGCTAGCGGAGGTATCAACTCTGAAAATATAGCAGCTGTAGAGCGATGATAATATTGGTATAGTCCAATCAAACACTTATTATTTCATTATGAAAACAAGGCAGCTTGAGTGGCGAAAAAAGGCGTATGAAGAAATATGGGGTTTTCCCAATTAAACACATGGAAACGTAGTCATAGAACAACTGTTTATTTCATCAGAACATACCAACACTGAACAATTTCCGCAGATGAGAAATCAGAGCATTTCACTCGAGCATAAACTAATTACTCATGCTAAATAGATGTTAATTTACGAAATGAATATTCCACATGGCTAAAGACGCCGGTTAACAGGTTTTGTAAACAATCACAGCACAAAAAAAATCTCTCCTTCTGAGTTCATGCTCTCGCTATTTATGAGAATGCGCGGAGGAATTCCGATTTAAATGAGAACTTCAAGCTAAACCAACGAAAATCACGAACGAGCCTCGAAGTGAAACTGGGATCCGACACTCAGCCAATGGAGAGAGATCAAGAAACGTCACAGGAAAGAATCCCAGCGCCGCTAATGGAATGATTTCGATGTGAAAAGGCTGGTGCCTCGCGGGCGGGAAAATGAGATGAAATAGAATTTTTTATTCTATTTCATTTTATGTAAAAATGGCTTTGATAAATATTCGAAAAATAAGTAACTGCGTTCAGGACTTTACAGTTTGGTAGACGATAAAAGTTAATGAAGGGATTAAAAGTTTAGATTATGTTTTGGAATAAATCTATTATTAAAATACGCGTTTTAAAAATATAGAAATTTAGCTAGAAATAAATAATAGAGCGTATTGAAAAAAAAGGAAATAATGAATAGGCCGGCAATTTAGAATAATTTAAATGAATAGTAAAAGGTAAAATTTTTATATAACATATATATATATATTGGAAAAACAGCACATATTACTTTAGATTATTGCACACACAGTTAATTAACAATTAAAATCGAGGGATATTCTGTTTTTATCATGTATTTTTTACACAGGAAATGAAGTTCATCATTCTCTAAAATTTTGGAAAATCAAAAGCGAATGTAGTATATTAATGCATTGAAAAAGTTAAAATAAATGGTAATGTATATTGAATTATATAAATTATGTTAAGTTTTTTAAACTATACTGAGTACAGGAATACTTAAAAAATTTACTATTAAATATCAGTGGTTACATTCATTTGATGCAAGACACTTTAAAAAATTATCCATTTTAAGAAACACGGGATTTTATTTAGGAATTTTAATATTCCCACTTAAATTAAATGCAAGAATATTTTAGAAAGCACGATATCACCACACACATATACTAAAACAAACTAAACCACCACGATGCATGAAGAATCCCGGCTTACAGTGCCGAACACTTTTTACTAGACCCTGAGGCGCTTTAAGGAATATGTCCTGGTCAAGTGGTCAACCCAAAGCGAATCAATCAAAGTTTAATTCCCAAGCTAGCTTGGTACCCACTTTATCGATTCCGAAAGTATACTGGTTGAGTGAACCTTTCTCAGCCGGAAGTCGAAATCGGGACCTTTAGCGCTGCAAGCATGTATGCTGACAACTACGCTACTGGACTTCCATGCGCATATACACATATACATATATAAGTATTTACGTGAAATGACAATATATATCCATTTCCCAAAAAACATACATACAGCTAAAATCTGTCCTAAAACTATGAGTATGTGAAAGTACGTAAACAATAGTTTTTTAGTTTTTAATATGTTAATTTTAACCATATGAAGAAACGAAATGAGACTAGAAAACAGTGAACGGTAACCAGCACTTATAAAACTGGGCCATACTGCATAAGCTATAAAACATTCATGCACTGATCTAGTACATTCAGTGTAAAAATGTATAGGAGAGAGGACATATTTACAGTAAACTTTTATTATTTTTTATTGAGTATATAATAAGACAGAAAAAACCTGTATCGACTTTCGTGCAAATTATTTGCATTCGATTATTCGAAGTTACTTACACTATTTTTTTTTATTTCAATTCTAACCATAGTTAGGCAAACTGGTATGTAGCATTGCTAAATCTAAATCGATAACAAAAAATATTTTGTAAAATGTTTGATTTCAATTAAAATTTTCATTGTCTTATTTAAATTTTAGATTAATTTAGATTTCATATTAATTTAAATTTGAGATTAAAAAGAAACTAAAAAATCCTTCCATATAATAAATATTTCCATCAGACAGTTGGGTCATTACTGTATCTTTTAAAACTAACAAAATCGGATGTATCCGCAGCAGTTTATATGAGGGCAGTTGAAAGGCCCTATACTCACCGCATTAAACTAATGTACTTTTTTTTCAGAAACTAACAAATACATTCACTTGAAATTATTTTTGCACATAACACAAATAATTCCTAAAAAAGTGAAGTCAATTTTATAAAGAGATATTCTCTAGTTATTTAAAAAAATCTGGAATAAAAAGCACTTTTAAATAAGAAAAAACTTGCATTGTTCCGAAGAAAATCTTTTTAATAAAAGTTTTCCAGATATGTTTGTAACAGCATTCACTTTATATTGATCAGGGATGAGCTTAAAATATTCAGAAATAATTACAAACAATAATAGGTAGTACTTTTTATAAAAAGATATATCGAACTTCAAAAAACAACATTTTGTGAAAATTGAGTTTAAAATTTATGTATGTACTTTGCATGTATGATGTAAAGTAACTGAATTATTTAATGTTTCTAACTTCTTGCACTCGTAGAAACAAAAGCAGTGTACCAATAGAAAGAGGAAAAATAAATGATTAAAAGACATCTAAAAAACATCTTTTTTCACGAATATGCGTTCTTACTCCCCAACTTCTGAAAATATAAAAAAATAACCTAAACAAAGGGCATAAACTCAGTAAAAGGAATAATAGAATATTTTAAAACTACAAAATATATATAAGCTAGTAATAAATAAAATTAAGAAATCAGTATTTTAACAGTTTACCCTGATGTCAATGCATACCCTGATGTCAATGCATACCCTGATGTCAAAGAGTGACAAACGTCAAGAAAATCCACTAGTTTAAATTTATTAATTTAGGTGTATGCTACAGACTGGATTCAACAGACTGGACATTATCCTAACTTTAAATTTATTAAAGTTACGATAATATACAGTCTTTTATATTAGACTACAACAAAATATTTAGTCGTGTTCTAGTATTAAGCAAGAATTAAATGCATAGACAAAAAATTCCACTGCTTAAAAAATCGTAAAGAAAATGGTTTTATGAATCTATAATACTACACAAGTAGGGAAATGACAGTGGATAACATTACCATGCCCTTGGCTCGAGTTGACTTTGAACGGCATGGATGCGGTCTCCATATAAGAAGATTTTCTTTTTCAGAAATAATTTGGTTTTGTTTGTCAGGTTTTCTATAAAAGACATTTGATTGTGTGTTACATGGGGCATAATACATAGAAATACACTCTATAATGAACTAAAGTGTATTTATTTCATTTCGTACTTTTGCTTCAAAAACTGACGAACACATAGTTTACCATTTTTTTCTAATAGTTTACATTTGTCTCTATTGTACTTATACTGCATGAGAAAATATAATCTATTTCTTAAATTAAAAAATTCCAAATACAATATTACTGGTTTTATTTTCAACATTCCGGTTTATTTTTAAAACATCATTATCTTGGTACATAAGTGATCATCAAAGTTCGAGGTAAACAATTTTTTTTTTTTTTTTTTTTTTTTTTTTTTACCTTAGATTAAAAAATACCTTTCATATATATGTATTGATACATCAATGTACATATATATTTTAGCAATATTAAAAAAAATTAACTCACTAAGGAGTGTTAGGATTCTTACAGCTTCAAAAATTTCGAAATTTTAATTATTTTATGTTTTAAAATCCCATCTTTTCTGAACATTTTGTTAAATTGTTTCGAAATTTACATTAGAAGTTATGGCTTTTAGAATTGTACCCGCCAATAGCTGCATAGGATTTTCCGAAACTTTGACGTCCTTTTACTGAAAATGACATTTTTGGGCATAACGCTCAGGATACTTCAAAAACTTCTCTATATATTTTCATGAAATTTTCGAAATAGATGTTGTATGTTAGTCTGTATAAACTGAACCTAAAATTTCCTTTTTGTTATTCAAAGAAATATTTTTTATGTAATTATACTGTTGAAATTATCAAAATTTTGTATTAGCTAAATAGAACGTTGCATTAAAATTTTAAAAATGCTTTAAATACAACTTTATTTGTATTCAGATTAATTATTAGAATCTAAAATAAAATTAGGCATCAAAAAAATTCATTCTAGTTGCAAAGTGTATTTTGTAATCGTTCGCGCAAGCCGTCATAATAATTTTCTACTTTATAAATGTCTGACAGCTTAAAATATATATTTATGAAAGAGAAAAGCATTGTTACAAATTACTAAATCTAATTATTTGAAATAAAATCAATAGGCGAAACGCAATATTTCACCTTGATTGGAGCATAAAATATGTAATATGAACTTCACTGGTTTACTGAAAAGGCTTCTAAAATAATAAAAGAGACGTTGCAAGTTAAAAAATATACATTTAATTAAAAACCTCTTAGTACGTTCAGGCTTTACCAAGCCATTCATCAGAGAATATTATAATAACTAACCGCTGTATATTCATGCAAATAAGCAACATCGTTTGAAATTGAGAAAGCCAATAATATTAGAATTCTTAGTTTTGAAATTGAGGGAGCCAATAATGATTAGAGTTCAGTTTTAATCCAGTATAAACTGTAGTTATTAATGGTTCTCTCAATACTAAAACGAAGTGAAACATTTGTATAAATAAACAGGAAATAGTTATTATAATATTCTCTGATGAAGGGCTTGGTAAAGCTTGTAAGTACTAAAAGGGTTTTAAAAAGAAGGTATATTTTGAACTTGTACATATTTTTTATTATATTAGTCGCTTTTTAAGAAAAACAGTGAACTTTTTAAAGTTCATATTACATATTCTACGTTCTAATTATTGTATTTATAACAATATTGATATAATTTTTTTAAACCAAATTCGAAAACAAGTGAGGCATCCTTCTGATAAAAAAATGTAAATGAATATTTTGCCAAATAAATCTAAAATTATATTATTAATTATATATATACTTTAAATATAATTATATATAATTATCTATTCATTCATAAGCCCTTAAAGCATCTCTGACACAAATAAGTTTTTAAATGTTTGGATATATATATATTTTTAATAACTACCCATGAAAATGTTTTCGATACTACATAAAGCTAATTTTGAAGATTTCGATTCGAGATAATAGCGGATGCTGGATTCTGGATGTTTCCGAGTAATATTTTAGCTTTAAAGCCTGGATATAGAACGAGAATATTCAGAAGTGTTAAAATATAGTAACTACTAGCATAGAAATGTCTCGACAAAATTATATATATCAGAATCAAACTTTGAATAAAGTCTTTTTTTTCCGTTTGATTGACTTCTGATGGATCTCATGTATTAGTAAGAAAGTATTAAAAAAGAAAAGAAAAAAAAAAAAAAAACAAAAAACAAAAAAAAAAAAAACAAGCCACATTGCATTCGATATTTTGCCATAATTAACAAATTTAGTAGTGTAAAAATCTTCTTATACAAAATAATATCTTACAAAATTTTATTCCATTGTAACTCCTTTTCTATGGGCTTTTATTGATAGTTTCAGTTACACATCGAAGACGCTTTGTTTTTATTTTGTACTAGCTGTTACCCGTGACTGCGTTCACGTAACATTTAAAGAAGAAGAAATTCACCAATTAATCAAAAAAATTCGATAATTAAAATCATATATAATTAACCTTTTATCCCATTTTATAGTAGAAACGCTTCTGATGATCCCAATTTTCTTATTTTTATTTATATATATAGGATCATTTAAATTTCTTTCGTGTGCATGAAATTTCATACACCTTTTCTATGATTAAATGAAGAATAAATTTACATCTCTGTTATTCTATTTTATTATTTATATTTATTCTATTTTATATTTATTCCGCTCAAGGACATTGATTTAATTTATGTTTTCGGGACAACGAATATTATTTAAAGAAATATATTAGTAAATATTTTTAAAGGAATGTGGTTATTAACAGGTCACTTCAGACGTGACTTTAATAAGATTAGAGTAATCGAAAAATCAACATGCAACATTATGTTTATATTCCAAAAAATCACATCTTGGAAGAAAAAAAAGATAAATGGTATTAAAAAGTAATAATCAAACGTGGTGAAGCATCAAAGTTCAAAAATAAATAATAAGAGAACGAGAAATATCTTTAACTTTCAATTATTTATTACACTTTAATTTCACGGTACCACACTTTTATAACTGTCGATCTACCAATAATATTAAAATACTTATCATGCTCTGAAGACTCTTGAGCCTAAATACTTATTTTTAAGCAATAGAGTTGCTTATTGGTTTCGCGGAATAAATCAATTTATGGAAAAGCACACCAATTATGAATTAACATTTTCATATCTAACGTTGTGCCGTAATTTTGGCTTTTGAAAGCTTTGAAATTTGCAGGAATATGCTCCAATGGGGGACAGAGATTGATTTCCAGAGAGATTTTTAATTATACATTTTGATATTTTAAAATCGAAAGAAAATTTCCCTTCTTCCTTTCCCCTTTTCGATAATCACGATGCCTTTAAAAATTAGAGGAATCTGAGGCAAAAGACAAATTTATTGCTTTATTAATGGTTTTGGTTCTTTTTTACACGTAAATGATGTCACATGTAAAGCCTAATCTCAAATTAAAATTACTTGCTAAACTTTTTAAAGTCGACTTTCATGTGCCATTTATTAAATTTTATTGAAACCAATGTTCCTGGAGATTGTACGGTAAAAGGGTGTTAAACTTATGTATTTGCTATTGTTAAGTTCTTAGCAAATTTCGCCATTTTGTATAACTGCTATAAAATGCTAACATTTTCTGAAAGAAAAGCAGCTAATGATTTAAATATAACGACGCTTTCACTAGGTTAGTTTATATTACGGAATGATACTTTTCGAAATAAAAAAATATAGAGATTCTTTCACTTCATGAATCATTTAAAACTATGCATTTCAATTTGTTTAAAACATAGAATCGGTTAATGAAATCCAATATTATTGTACATTTAGAAAAACATTGAAACATTAATTTTATTAAATATACTAAATTTGAAGTAATAAAATATATTTAAAATGTAAGCTAAAATTTCATTTTAAAATAATGCGACTTTTGGTGCAAAACTTTATTTCTGAAAGGTATATTAATATTTTAAGATTTCGTTTTAACTTTCGAAGCTGGTGTAACGAAAACGACATCGCTTTGACGAAATTGAAATAAATATATGTTAATGTTTTCGTATTAAAATTAAGGCTTTCCTTGAAAAAAAATATTACATCATTTTTACCCGATAAAGCTTTTACTAAAATCGACTTTGTGACATGTTTTAACTGCCATCTTTAAAAATAATTAATTAAAATAATATATGATTTTTTAAAACTTAATTCTTATGAATAGTGGGCAATAACTATCCACTTAAATGTACAGAAGATATATTTACATCCGCAGACGATTTTAGCTTCTGTGGAATAAATTCATTCATGAAGCTTCGATGTGTGTAAATATGTTTTCAGTTTTGGGAAATTTACTTTAATCATGTTTTTGTACCATTTATACTAATTGAAATTCAATTCTTTTTAATTTTAATGAGGAAATAGCGTCAAAAAATATATTCATCCATTTTAATTCCCCTTTCTTCCACCAAAAATATCTTCTCCTTATAATCATAGCGTGGATTGTGAAACAAAACTCATTTGTTTGTAACTTATATTCAAACTCTTTAATCAGTATGGATAGTATTCTTTTGACGTCACAATTTAGTAAAATGGTAGTTTTATAGCCTCGAACCGAAAGCGAGAATAGAGTCCATTAGTAAAAAATATTTCTGTTATTCGTTTTAATATGACGTCATTATTTATCTATTTTCATTATTTACTGATATTCATGTCCCTTGCATTTTTAAAGTATACATGGAAATATCTGTTTTATTTCAAATAAGACGTCATATTTTTCCAAGCGAATAACTTTATTAATAATATGATTTTTTTTCATTCTTTTTCCTTCTGACTCCATTTTATGCAGAAAACCCCTTTTTAATGTAACTGATATTCATCCTTCATGTATAATAAAAAATACATATTTTTCGTTTCAAATATGACGTCATAAATATTTTATTTTGAATTCTTTTTATTTTAATTTTTAATTAATTGTAGAGGAAAAATTATTATTCCAGATTTAGAATTTCTTGGCAACGGGAAAGTAAAATGGTCAAATTTTATCGGGAAAATGTCAATTGATTCTGTATGAAAAAGTGTGAAATTTTGAATTATTAAGTGAACTATTTTGATAAAATAAATAAAACATAGCCTATGTTCTTTTCCGTTTCATAATCTATCTATATGCAAATATACAAAAGCATTAATTCATCCGTTTTGATGTTCACTTCCTTCAAACATTCGGACACACATTGACATTTATAATATTACTAGCAAACCCCGCGGCTTTGCTCGCGTAATATTTGAAATATGCCAAGTGATATTTATATGTCTAATTTTTATTAAAAGGTACTAACTAAATTTTTATTTTATTAAAAGGTAATATTTTATTTTATTAAAAGGTACTAACAAAATTTTTATTTTATTAAAAGGTAATATTTTATTTTATTAAAAGGTTTTTTTTATTAAAAGGTACTTATTACTTTTAGGAGTAATTCAAAAATTACTATTTAAAATACAGTTTGATTAAACATCATTATTGCACTGCATTAGGCAGAAATGAGTGTTAAATTAATAAAACGAAATAAAACTAAATAAATGATGATTTAGAAAATATTTTGAAACTTTTATGCTCAATTAATACGCTCATTTCAGTATCCGTTTGAATTTTTGAATTTTTTTAGAAATCATCTTCTTACATCTTAAAATTAATTATCATGTCAAATTCCAAGTCCTACCACCTCTCTGAACATAAAGGGCTATGTTGAAACAGGAACTGTCACCATTAATTTGCCAACATTAATTTTGAAATCGGTTTGTTATTTCCTAATATTCCACAGAAACGTAATTTAAAAAGCTTTTAAAGCACTTTTTTTGAACGTTTGTTGCTCCTGTGAACCCCAGGTGGTAGAATCACCGGCATAAAATATAGCCTGTGTAGGATCAGGGACTGTTACCATTAATTCGCAACAATTATCTTTATAATCGGTTTATATTCCCTGAAATTGCATAGAAATCGTAATTTAGGACTTTTTTAGAATGCTTTTCGCACCTCCCCTTCGCTTCACTCCTTTTTAATTCGAATTTATTTTCGACGTTCCTTCGAGGGCATTTATATTTCCTAAGTAACTACCATGTCATATTTAAAGTTTCTAGCCTTTTCAGTATCGCAGAAATCGCCATTTAGAATGTTTTTAGATCCTGCAACCCTCTGGTGGTAGTGGAACAGACATAAAATATAGCTTATGTTTGAGCAGTTTCTATCACCAAAATGTGTCATCATTATTTTTTTAATCGGTTTGGTAATTTATAAGTTTGCTTAAAAATTGTAATTTATAACGTTTTTCATTCACTTCATTTTTGTAAATTTGGAATTTTCTTTTGACTGTTCTTAGAAAGCAGTTGTATCTTGTAAGTAAATACCATGCCATACTTCAAAGTGTTAGACCCCTCAGTTGTGCAAAAAACGCAAATTAGAACATGTTTTGCTTTTGCAACCCTCAGATGGTAGTGACAGCAGCATAAAATATAACCTATGTTATAGCAGGGACTGTCACCATTCATTTGCAACCATTACTTTTGAAATAGCTTTGGTATTTCCTTAGATTGAGTAGAAATCTCAATTTAGAACGTTTTTAGGACGCTTTTCGCACATTTTCACCTCTTTTTAAATTTTCAATATTTTCGAAACTGTTCTTAAAGATCATTTATATCTAATAAATATGTACCTTGCCTAATTTTAAGTTTCTAGCCCATACCGATCACAAAAATCGAAATTTAGAACGCTTTTTTGCTCCTGCAACGTCTTGGTGATAGTGATACCGACATAAAATAGTGGCTATGTTAGAGCAGAGGCTGTCAGCATCAATTTCCTACCATTACGTTTGAAAACAGATTCATTGTTCCTGAGATATTGCCGACAAATCGGCATTTAGAACGTTTTTAGAACGCTTTTCGCGCATTGTGTTCCTGCATCTCCTCTGGGGTAGTGGAAACAGATATAAAATATAGGCTATCTTGGAGCAAGATCTGTCAACATCATTTTTACACCATTATATTTGAAATCGGTTCAGTACTTCCTGAGATTGCATAGAAATCGGAATTTAGAACGTTTTTTACAACGTTTTTTGCGTATTTTGAACACCTTTTAAATTTCTATTTTTTTTTGGAAATGTCCTTAGAGATCATTGATATCTTATAACTAACTACCATTCCAAATTTCACGATTCTAGGCCCTTCCGTAACGCAAAAGCCGCAATTTAGAACGTTTTTCTCCTGCACCCCCTTTGGGGTAGTGGCACCGACATAAAACATGGCCTATGTTGGAGCAAGGGTTGTCACCATCATTTTGACGCCATTATTTTTTTTTAGATCGGTTTTGTATATCCTGAGATTGTGTAGAAACCACCATTAGAACGTTTTTAGAATGCTTTTCGCGCATTTAAACCACTTTCAAATTTCGAATTGTTTAAGAACTGTTCTTAGAAATCCTTTATATCTAATAAGTAGCTAATATTTCCAATTTCATATTTCTAGGCCCTTCGGTGACTCAAAAATCGCATTTTTAGAAAGTTTTTTGTTCCTGCACCCCCTTTCGGGTAGTGGCACCGACATAAAACATAGCCTATGTTGGAGCAAGAGTTGTCACCGTCATTTTGACAACCTTATTTTGGCACCAATATTTTTTAAATCGGTTAGGTATTTCCTGAGATTGTGTAGAAACCACCATTTAGAACGTTTTTTAGTATGATTTTCGCGCATTTTCACCCCTTTCAAATTTCGAGTTCTTTAAGAACTGTTCTTAGACATCATTTATGTCTTATAAGTAACTAATATTCAAAATTTCATATTTCTAAGCCCTTCAGTAACGCTAAAATCGCATTTTTAGAACGTTTTTTGCTCCTACATCTCCTTTAGGGGTAGTTGCACCGACATAAAACATAGCCTATCTTGGAGCAAGCGTTGTCACCATCATTTTGGCACCAATATTTTTTAAATCGGTTTGGTATTTCCTGAGATTGTGTAGAAATTACCATTTAGAACGTTTTTTAGAACGCTTTTTGTGCATTTTCACACCTTTCAAATTTCGAATTGTTTAAGAACTGTTCTTAGACATCATTTATATCTTATAAGTAACTAATATTCAAAATTTCATATTTCTAGGTCCTTCAGTAACGCTAAAATCGCATTTTTAGAACGTTTTTTGCTCCTACACCCCCTTTGGGGTAGTGGCACCGACATAAGATATAGCCTATGTTCTAAGTTGGACTAACACCATCATTTTGATACCATTACTTTTGGAATCGGTTCGGTAGTTCCAGAGCTTACCTCCGACAAATAAACAATTTTTTCCTCTTTATAATAGGAAGTATAGATAGATAAGGATGTATGTATAGCACGCGTTTTGAACTTAGTGGAATTGCAGACATTCCTCCTATACTTAAAAAAGTATGTATCGTTAGTACATAAAATTGGTAGCAACCTCATTGCCTCCATTTTATGAAGCAATTTAACCGATATAACTGGTGTTACGTTACATCAATGTGTTATATTACATCAGTTATATCAGTTTTAATTATACCATTATATAATTTAAATTACTTCATTCAATTAGAGGGATCATGTTACCACCTTATGGAGTAACGTTACATAAATTTTTACAGTGTACTGATGAAAGTGAAACTTGATCATCTTGTGTTAATTATTTCTTGATTTGGAGTTTATAATTATTTCATTACAATTTTGTGTTTGGTTTATAGTTTATTATTTTAGAGTTCAGTTATAAATATACACATGCTTTTGAAGGTATTTTATTTAGTAGTTCATGTATTAGGAATATATATTTATCCACTTTGATTTTCAAAACTTTTATGCACTTTATTTAATGTTTTTTATATTAAAATATATTTTTTGTTGTTTCCTTCTTTCAAATGACATTTAGTTGTTCACACCATAACATTTTCTTTACTGTTTCAGAATTCTTCACACCCAGAATATTCCATTTGATCGACAAACAAAATATACAGAGTTGCCAAGTCTGCGGCTGTTTGCGTACCACTAATATCTTAGAGAAAATGTTGTTCTTTTAAATAGCCACCATGTTCCAATTAAATAAAAGAACATTTTCTGTATTAAAATGCTGATATCCAAAGAGCCGAAGACTTGGAAGCTCTGAATATATATTTTGGGGGACAATTAGAAATGTTTTTTCGCGGAATCTAGGATCGAAGCTCCCAGGATTTGTTTCTCGCCATCGAAAAGCACTGGCGAGTTTCTTTTTAATTCGTTTACAATCTTTTGCACCCTTCATACTGCATGGAATTCTGTTCTTTTGCTCATTACTCATAAAAAATCTTGGACTAGTTGAGAAATTAATTTTTTCGTTTTTCTAAATTTATCTTGGAATACGTCGTCCAGTGCTGTGGAAATGTGCACTGTCGTAAGGTGATGGTTTGCCTTTATTTCTACATATTTTATTTACCTTTGTGAGTGAGTTGAATGTGAGTTTTTCAATTATGCTAATACTCATCGCTACAAAATGGTAATCGTCAAACCGGAGAAATAAAATGTCGCAATTTGAAAATATTCTGTGACTCTGAATGAACTATTTTCACCAGTTGCTTCGTAGAAGTTTTGTAGAATGATGATTAAGCAAGCTTCTTTGCTTTGATTAATGACAAGAAGAAATTGTCCTCTCAGCAAACAAAGTAGGAAAGATTTCACTATTCGTTTTTGCTGTATTATAAGTTTTTAAAATGGAATCTATTGTCAAATTAAAAAAGAAAAGTTCCACAATAAGATCTTTTTTTTTCAAAATTGATTGGTAAATTGGAAACATTAATAAATGTCAAAATTCTAGAAATAGATATTTACTCAAAAATTTTAGAACTAATAAATGATAAAGAACAATCGCTAAATACATAAATAAGGAAATAGAAGCTGCCATTACTATAGAAAAAGATTATAAAAATGATATTGACAATGGTGAAGGATATCATGATAACATTATGAAGACTAAATTTTAAATTAAGAAAAAAATAAATTAAGTGTTTATAAGAAAGTAAATTTCCCAGTGAAATTCAATCAAAACCTATTCTAATAAACAACGCGATAAACATTAAATTACCTGAAATTCCACTTCCCAAATTCTCCGGAAAATTCGAAGAGTGGAATACGTTTAATCTACAACTTAACAACATAATAACTTCAAATGTGCAACTGTCGGATGCTCAAAATCTGCATTATTTATCAGCAGCATTAATAAATGATGCAAGGGTTTTGATTACAACAGAAGATACAATTCATCATTGTTCAAAGCATTAAAGGGCAGATAAGAAAATGATAGAGTAATAATAGAAATACATATTTATCCACTTTTAGACGCAGATAAGCTCACGCAGCCTTCCGCTAAAGACCTACGAAATTTAGTCGACAATGTAGAAAAAAAATGGTGCATTAAGGATTTTAAATTTTAATAAAAACAATATTTCCGGTGTTTTAATATTAAATATCATTCTTCAAAAGTTAGATAAGGACACTCGAAAACATTATGAAATGAGTATAAGTGCGAATGAAGTACCAAGGTTAGATGAATTAATTTTATTTCTGGAGAAACGTCATCAAATTTTGGAAAATATCAAGAAATACATTTCCATAAATGCACTTTCATAAAACGCAAGGATCAGAAACGTTCATTCAATTCTAATTCATTAACCTTGTTAGCAGAAGGTCCCCACAATTGTTTAATGTTTAAGGGTGATCACATTTTAATGAAATGATCGCAATTTTTTAATTCGTCCGCTAAAAATGGTTCGATATTGTTAAATTTAAAAGATTATGCTACAATTGTTTATCATATGTTCACAAGTTTAGTCAATGCAAAAGTTTAAGTACGTGCAAAAAATGTAGTAAGCGTCATCACAGCCTGATTCACCTGGAACACGGTGAGGAAGGTATTGATACTAATCAAGGAATACCGATTCAAAACAGTATTAATCTCACAAGGAGAGGGCCAACTTTGTTAATCACAGATTTTGATTATTTTAATATATGTTGTAGGGTAGAGGCCCCTTAGTGTCCGGTTCAACGGAATTTATCCAATGCTTCTTAGTTCTTGAGAAACCGGGAGGTCTAATATTAGTGCACAACATAAATACTTACTTTGCTACAACAATGATAGGTCAGTCGTAGCTCAGTTGGTATGGTGTTAACCGGCTGATTGGCGGGCCCGGGTTCGATACCTGAATGCGCTACATTTGTTTTTCTCATTTTTTGTTTTATAAATTTACTTGTAAGTATAGCTTAATTATCTCACTGTCAATTAAAATTTTTAATATTGTATATCAATTATAATTTTAACCTATTTAATTTTTTACTTTTAACTGAATAGTTGTAATAAAACATCTTAAAACTGTTATTTTTTTTAAAAAAATCACTTTTAAAATGTATTTCATATATTCTTAACGTTGCAATGATATTGAGCAATTGTGTCAATTCGTGATTTTAAAGAAACATCATTTACGCATTGCTTTAACAAAGGAAGTCAATGAGATAATACTATTATTCTGTTTTTAAAGTAACAAGCATAATCATATTAAAAATTAGCATCAGAATTAAATTACAACCTATTTTTTGCATATTAAAGATTTTTAAATTTGTAATAAGTATGCTTGCGCTTTCAATCATTTTGCTTTCCCCTTTATCTTTTTTCTGCTTTTATTTTATTTGAATATTCCTTTATTTTATCACAACTAGATGGCACCACAACAGAATTTGTCACGATTTTGGAATTTTTATCATTCAATAATAGATCCAATTTCTTCTTAAACCTCTTTAATGGATGAGAAATGATAGTTTACAAATAAGAAATGATAAATTTAAGTTTGTTAACATTATAATTAATGTTTGGTGTTAAAATTTTTAATTGAAATTATTAAATTATAATTAAAACTACATTTATAAAACAAAAAATGAGAAAAACAAATGTAGCGCATTCAGGTATCGAACCCGGGCCCTCGGATCAGCCGACAAACGCCATGCCAACTGAGCTACGACTAACCTGTCATTTTTGCTGCGAAGTAAGTATTTAAGTTGTCTACTAATATTAGACCCCCTGGTTTTTCAAGAACTAAGGGGCATTGGATAAAATCCGTTGAACCTGACACTAAGGGGTTTCTACCCTATAACATATATTAAAATAATCAAAATCTGTGATTAACACGGTTGGCCCCCTCCTTGTCAGTAGTGACTTGTCGCCAACAGCCACAGCATTTTCTCCTCATAGTTACACGAATAGTCGGTTGTCTGTCACCACTTTGAGTGAAAATACACATTCATTTGATAACACGCATTCAACCATTAACAATATTGTAATGGATATGGCGTTTTTTTTTAGTAAACAAGTACTTCTTTCAACCGCGATGGTATATGTATAAAATGCTAAAAGAGAATTTGTTCCTCTTTGGGCATTGTTAGTTTCGGGATCACAAAATAACTTTATAACAAAGTAATGTACCGAGTGATTGTTCTTGAAAAGAAAGAAAATAAATCCATCAGTTTTAGTGCTAAATAGTTCAGCCATGAATATAAAAGAAAGTGTTATAACAACCATTGCAAATGAAAATAGAAGTTTTAGTGAAACATTGCAATTTATTGTTGTTCCAAAAATTACGCGCGTAACGCCAGCAACATTGATTCAGTTAGACGTTGACATATGTTGTTGCTTATTAGGTTTTGGCGTAAATAGCTCAACAGGTGGTACTGTAATGCTGCATTTTTCAGTATTTACACCATTTTAGAGATATTCATACCTCCAGAACTAATGCACGCAATTTCATTTAACTCCATATTCTGTTAGACCTTGACATAAGTTGGTGCTAATTAGGTTTTTGTGTAAATCATAATTATCATGGCGCTGATATATTACATATTTCACTATTTTCGCGATAGCTATGTCTAATCCACGGAATTTAATAAAACTTGATAGTATGTTGCACTTTCACATAAATAGATCCTTATTAGCCTAAGATGTATACGTATACTGTCCAATAGGTGTCGCTTTTATACTCCTTGGGATGGGAATTTTGGATGCCAACATCTAAGATATTGGGTGACGAAATTCAACGATTTGATTGAAAACCCGATCCTTATATCTTCTTTTTAAATGCACGCCGTTCGAAGAACCTATACTTTTAAAATCCACATGATGGGCATAGATTGTCATTTAATTTTGGCGCTGTAATACGAATTTCGAAGTATTAACATATAAGAGATAGAAGAAAGTTTTGGATTTACCATATACGAATAGCTACATAGTGTTTGAAAATAAGGTTTTTTAAATGTTTGCGACTTTGGTTTCTCTCTTCATCTCGAATGTTTACATGTATACATGGAATTTTAATCATTGTAATATTTTATTAAGAGCAACAATAGTATATTCTCTATTAAACATTTAGTACGTAGAATGATTCATTCTTTTTACATGTATATTGAAAATAATTTTAATACATTAAAGCCTCTGTGAGGTAATTCCTTAAGATAACGTTACTTTTAATAATAAAATAACAGCTTAATAAAGTTTAATATTGGACATTGTTTTTAAGTTTGTGAAAGCATCATTTATTTTTCCCTTTAAAAGTAGTCAATTCCCAATTCATAACGCTTATGGATATATAAATACAAGAATTACAAACATTGAATTCAGTGATAAGTAAATTTAGAAAACTAAATTTTTCAGACATCATTCAAATCTCTAGTAAAATAGTATATTCTTTTGAAATACACATCATTCGTCATATTGTCGAAGTTTCTGCGCCAGCAAATAAAAGAATAGAGACTGAAATTGCAAACGCGGAGTTTTTGGAGCATAAAATTAAAGTAATTCAGAATTTTTATTACTAAGTGACGAAATACGGCCGCAATGTTCTGCTAAATTTGGAAAATCAAAGAATGTTTAATTTTGAAATATTTTAATTACCCGGGTATTTACATGGTAAAACCTGAATTCATGAGTTATATTTTAACAATACATGAATGCTCATTTGTAAATAAATGCATCTAAGTGTAAATGTTCTTTATTTTTATAAGGAAAGTAAAATTTGCACTTATCGGTTAAATGCACGTTATATAATATTTTTAAAAGTATATGACATGCAAAATTTTTTTCTCAAGTTTTAAAATCATTTTTGCTTTCGTCTGAGCCGTTATAAATGATGTAAAATAAATAAATAAATAAATAAATAAATAAATTGAGAGTGAAGAAATATATATATATTGATAACTTAGTTCAATTTTACATGTTATAACATCTACTAGAATTTCAGCTAAATTGTTTTCAAAGTGCGTAAATTTAAACTTATGTAAACTTCGTAATATTTCTATAAATTCTTATACAATGTAAATTTGCAAATACAAACTAGCTTTTTTATATAAATAATGTAGACTTGTGTAATTAAAAATCTTTTTTTAATAGCGACGAATTTAAATCATTTTTAGTATAACGAACAACTTATAACATTTTATTTTAAATAATAAATTATCTAGATAATAATAACTACACTTATAGAGATGGATATATCTAATTCCAAGTTAAAATAATGGGAAAGTTTCGAAGTTCTATTACCTCATATGGAATTTAAGTCTTTAGTAGAATCTTTACTTCTGAAATATGACATTCGTCTTGTCTGAAAATTCCTGTGTCAGTAAATAAAATGAATTCAGGCTGAAATTGAAAAGCTCAAGTTCTCGATGCAGAAAATTGTAGAAGTTAGGACGATTAATCACTGATAGAGGAAATACGACCGCAATGTTTGCTAAACTTTGAAAAAAGAAGAAAGTTTAGCTTTGAAGTTCTTTAATTATACGAAAATGTTTATAGACGAAATATCATTTTGCAAGTTATTATGTTCTCATAATATGTTATTTACGGCTTATGAATAAACATATATCTAGTCTCAATCGTACTTATTTTTATTTTTGAAAATACTACAGGTATTTTATTTTAATGCTGTACAATATATATTATTTTTAATGTTTGTCCCAAATTTGTTATTTAAATTTATATTTTGCTAAAGAAAGACGATACAATACACATTTTTATACACACTTTTTTGTAAATAATTAGAATATTTTTAATGTTAAAAATACAAAGTGTTTTCGAAAAGTAAAGATACACCTATGACAGCAGAAAAGAAAAGTTTTAATGAGCGCGTTCGCAACACTTATTGTAACCTAGGACATTTGACCTTTTTCTCGCAGTCGCTCGTTAATTGTACGAGAAGTCTGTTTCGATTAGCATGTGTTTATAATGCTTTTGTCATTTCAAAATCTTGCCAAATATGAAATACGTTCTATTAAACGTTTTCTTCATGTAGAAGCTCAGCTACCATCGGATATTCACAAAGAAGTTGTTTACGTTTGTGGGAACATTATGATCCAACAAAATGTTACAAATAGTGTCGTGCTTTCTCTTGAGGTAGGACAAATGTTCATGAAGACGCAGAACAGGTAGGCCATCTGTGATCTCTGAAAGGCTCGGTCCTTGAACCCAGCGAGTTCCACTTACTCCTTTATTTAAAGAAACATGTTTTAGAGTAAAACATGCACGATGATGATAAGACCAAAATCGAAGTTGAAATGTAAATTCGACAACAGGTGGTAAACTCCTATGACTGTGTTTTACAAAAGCTTCTACCCAGACTTAACAAATGCTTGGACAATGACGGCAACTATGTCAAAAATTAAGGCATACCCCACTAAGAAATTTGTAATGGATATTTAAATAATTAAAAGTTTTTTTGAATTAGTACGCGGCATATTGTATCTTTACTTTTCAAAAAACCCTCCTAGTAGCAATATTTAATCCGAAAATCTAAAATGAAACAAAGCAATTCTTTATATTTTTAGAGACAAAGAATTGACTACGAATTTTAGTCACTAGAAAAATTAGATTTACCATTAAAAATCTTTTATCATGGATACAGGCACTTATTAAGAATATATTTGACGCAGTACAGTACAGGCAGTAAAACAACATTTTAAGATCCAAATCTTTTTAATTATTTTCAGTCACATTCCGCTTACCATGATCAAACCTTTTTAGCACTAGATACTTTTTAAACTAATTTCAGACTAGTTTAGGTACCATCAGCACTGGTGACAGTACGCTGAATGCTATCAAAATTAGTCTGTGATTTTTTTAAGTTGTAGTTAAAACACTGTTTTATCTGCATAGGCTGATATTATTTGTTAGTTTTCGTATCCTTTGAAACGAGACGGAAAATATGATTTCAATTAAAAAATTTAAGAGCATTTATTAATAATAACTTACTATGACCGTTAATAAAATTAGCAAATGCGATTTTTATTTTTGACTCAGTACAATTTATGGTCTCTGAAAAGGGACGATATTTAGCAAGAGTGCAAATTCCGAGTAAAAACTTTTCATCATGTTTCGCAAAAAAAAAATTTCTTTCACGATTTTAGATTACATACCGATTATCTTACGAAGTATTTAAGTGCAATAACCTCGCAATAATGCATATTGAATTCAAGTACATTTGCATATACATTGGCACATACTGCATATAAAATTCAGGTGCTGTGTATATGCTGTGTCTACCTCAGACATTATGTTCATCACAGTTGTTTTATTAGCAATGGATATCTAAAATAATTTTCATATTTATAAAAAATAAGTGAAGAAATAATGTTATTTTAGCAAAACCATCGTATGGTTTATTATATGGCCTTTTCAAATTAAAATAAGGCCATTACACAAAGAGAAATATTGGAAAACAAGTAATTTTGCTGGAAAATTATAGTGCAGCGTAAAGTGCAATAGCTTATATTTAATAATTTTTCCATTTTTAATTTTCCCTGGGCCATCAATTTTCATGTCTCGTAATCTTTCCACTAATTACGTTACATTATTCCAAAAATCATACTTCAGAATTTTTTAAAAAGTCATAAAATTTAGATATTGTTTTCACTAAATTTCCTTCTTAAATACAATCATTTTACTATTTAATGATAATAAAACAAACATTAAACACATTTTAGAAGTGATATATGAGTAATAAAAGCTAAAGACACAGAACACGCTGTTGCTTCAATTGTTAAATAGTTTTAAAGTTAGCAATGTGTTCGGCACATTTTCGAAAATAGATTTGATTTATAATAATGACAGGAATGTCTGTAGTGAAAGAATTGAGACTTTGATTTACAAACTAAAAATTCTACGAAGAAACATAAAGATTCTGCTTTTTTATTTTTTATTTATTTTTCTTCCTATTACATTTGATATTTATAAAATAAGTGAACAAACCTTATGTGATAAAATCATTTTTCAAATTACAAAGGATTCAAGATATCTTTTTTATAATATAAAGAAGAAAGACAAAGTTTCAAAATTAGGGATTTACAAAGATAGGAAATTAGAAGGTAATAATTGTAGATTGTATAACTACAGATACTGTTTTATATTTTACTTCGTTACTTATGATTCGTTACTTCCATGTGTTAACTCATATCTAAAGTATCCACAATGTAAACATTTAATTAATTCTATTGCCAACGAAATCTACACGTGAAATTCTACATGATATACAGTAATTTTAATATTTATAACAAGGATTGTTATTTAACTTTATATTCTGCTGATTTATATTATGCAATTTTCAAAAATAATTACAATTATTTTAACAAATAATAAATAACTTGGTTAAAACTAGTAGCATATTTGAATATCTTACACAGAACAAGCTATAATTTATAATTTTAGAGACAGAGATGGCAGGTATGAATTTTAGTGACAAGTAAAATTATTTTAGATTTATCATAAAAAATACTGCATTAATAAATAGAGACGTATATCATACAGGCTAATAAAGCAACGTTGAAAAATTTTTTAGTCTACTTTCGGTTGAATAACACCCATAAATAATACACGTAATAAAATAGTATTTTACGTTCCAGAATATTTTAGCTTCGGTCGCATTCTGTGTTATTTTTGTTAAGCCAAATACATTTTTTAAAAACATAAACCACAGGAATACATAATTTTGACATCGTGCTTGCCTTCAAGGTACATTTTACAGTAGGATTTCCCACGAAAAGTTATTCGGTGAGTAGTATATGAACTAAGAAAGTTTAACGTTTGGAATTACAAATGTAATATCCATTTGTAATAGTTACAAAGTAGATTGGAATAATGGTTCCTTTTTTAGTATAACCCAAAAACCTACATGGCAAAATATATTGTAATTTTAAATTTGCCTATTTTAAATTTATAAAAATCAATTTTTGCTGAGAGATTTAAATGTTATAAAACGTATTTTTCTTTTTTTTTTTGCAAGTTTATTTTAATGTATATATATTTTCGAAAAGAAAATTATGAGGAAAATATATATTGCAATCTGTAGTTTTTTTTTAACATAAATTAAATTTTAAAAGCTTCGTGTTTGATAATAAAAAAATACATATCATTCAGTCATTTGAATTATGCTTCAAAAACAACCTTCATTTGAAACAATTGCAAATTTATTAAAACGTTAGTAGTTCCAAAAATGATACTTTTATAATTCCTAAAGGCTTGACCGTTTGTATATTCTTACCGTTTATAAATTCTAAGGTAAAATGTACCGGAAAAGCTAAACACGGTGTCAAAATTCCGTTTTCTTATTGAAGATTTTAAAGTTTGCTACAATTTAAGTGTGAAAACAACTCACTAATCTTATTTTTAAAAGAAAAACATAAATTGAAAGATGTCACAATTTCCAGTTAAATGCCTTGTTATTTTTTCTGTGACATTTTGGGTATTAAAATATATGGTGTGATTTTTTTTTCAATAAATATTGACAGAAGATTGTATAATAAAAATCGACTTATTATAGCATAAACTATCGCCTCCAAATAAATAGCAATCCAATTGATAGAATTAATATATCTGCAAAAGCAACTTAATTGAAGTGAAAAAAAATTCTAAAAAGTGCAAGAACATAAAGTAAATAAAATGCGATTATTTTTGGAAAGTGACATATAATCCTCTTAGCAATAACTTCTTGATCCCCTTTCTGTAAAAATTAAAAGCCAAATTATCGCCAGAAGTACGAAAAATGTACTGATAAAATGCTTTATCTTTTAATTTTCCAACTTGCACAGTCAGCACATACCAATATGAAGACTTGTGGAACAATTTTATAATAAACATTAAAAAGTGTTTCATTTAGTTATATTGCATTAGAAAAGGATATATTTTGCAGTTACTTTTGTGGATTATATATTGATACACTGTATCCAAATATTCATTTAGTTATATTGCATGAGAAAAGGATATATTTTGCAGTTACTTTTGTGGATTATATATTGATACACTGTATCCAAATATTCCCTTAAATATATTGTGTGTGTTTGTTATACTTTGTCAGTTTCTTTATATATTTATCGGTACACCGTGAGATACATTCCATCAAACAATAAAATCTGAATATAATCAAAACTCCAATTTTAAAATTGCATAATTGAACTGTTTACAACAAAATTCCATGATTATGATTTTCTAGAGTTCCTTCATACTGAAAATTCCTCGAATGGTCATATGTTTAATACTAACAATAATAAAATCTTATATTATAATCTTATATATAATAATATAGCAAGTTTAATATGTGTATATAATTTTTATCTTAAAAGCAAACCAAAGTGCACCAAATATATTCAAAGTTATATATGAGACTAACGGGATACTTTCGAAAGTAGTATTGGTGGCTATGCAGTTGTATTAATGCAACAATCTCCACTAGGCTATCAATTTCATCCCGTTTATTTCACCAGTAAAAAAACAACCAAAGCTGAACGAAAGTATACTAGCTATGAATCGGAGGTCTTGGATGTAATAGAAACCTTGAAAAGAATTAGAATGTATGTGTTAGGTATTCTATTTAAAATTATAACTGACTGCAAAGCGTTTAAAATGACTATGGATAAGAAAGAAATGAGTACAAAAATACCTAGATGGGCGATGATGTTATCTGATTTCAATTATACTATTGAGCATAGACACGGTACTAGTATGAGACATGTTGATGCATTAAGCAGATACCTTATTTGTATGGTAATCCAAGATAGTTGAAATTTAAAAATTAACCACTTTAAAAATTATCGCTCACGAAAAATGTCATTATGCAGTCGCACGAACGGAAAAGAATTTAGAGAATGATTTCTACATTGCTAAAGATAATCAAAAACTGCATAGCAAATTGTGTTTCTTCTCTGTATTTTAATTAACCGAAAATCTGGTAAACAAGAAGGTTTTCTACACCTAATAAAAAAAGAAGAAACTCCGCGACATACGAAATTATGCGAGATGGATTTCCAAAAACAGTCCTTTGGATTTATAATTTTGAAATTACTTCTGTAGCATCGGCAGATTTTGTGGGACGTAACATTATTAGCCCCTTTCATTTTTTGCTAAATATGTTTGAGAATGATTAGGAATCTATAAATATGTAGATGAATAGCCTTTATTGCGTCAGCCAATTTGAACTTCCATAGTTTACGGGTAAAATGGGTGTGACAGACAGACAAGAGTGATCGTATAATGGTTCCGTCTTTATTTTTTAAGTACGGAATCCTAAAACATGACGTATAGTGTTGCTCATAAAATTTTTATACACCACTGCTCTATTTCAAACTACAATAATGATCAAACTTACTTGTAAATTTTCATCACTTTTTTCTCGCTTTTTAATTTGCTATCAAATCAGTAATATATGAAAATAAAACTGTTCAGATTCAGGGCTTTAATTTAATCATTATTATATTTTAAGAGAGTGCAGTACCATCTATAGCGGAATTGTTCAACTATGTATAATATTTCTAGATACAAAAGTGCTGGGCCTTTTTATAAACACGTAACGTATTTAATATCTCTGTTTGATACAGCTAATGATGTATTGTTTACGGTGTAAGTCATACTTGAAACCTCACCGAAAGTCATTCTAAAATTATTCTGACTGAGCAATACATGAAAACATTTATGTCCCAGAATTAATTTGTCGTTTTCATAATTGTTTGATGTATAAGAAAACCACACTCTACATAATAACAATAAATAAATTATTAAGTACTGGCTTCATCGTTTATATATGAGAATTAATTATTCATATTAAGTGAAAAAATAATTTCTAAAACTAGTTTTTTTTTTTAAATAATCTTTTTTTTTCTATTATTTTTACGTGCGTGTTATTTCTTAATATGTAAAACTTAAACAAAATATAGTTCTTCTGAAAATATTCTGAAACCTTCATATCGTGATTTTTTTTTTTTTTTTTTTTGTGTGTGTACGTGTATTAGTATAAAAGTTTTCCCCTTTTTAAAAGCACATAAAAGAAACATGAAAAAGATCATAGCATTTTCTATCTTAAAATTCATACGAATATATTAAGAAAGCAATTTTATATTTCTTTAGAAACCAAAGAAAAAATTAAATATGTAAATTCATTTCCAACATTCTATCCAATGTCATGATATATTCGTCTTTTTTTATTTTGAATGAATTCTTTCCATTTCATTGAAGAAATGAAACTCCCCCCCCCTTTTTTTACAAAGTGCTAATATCCTCTTTGATATTTTAATATTCGTTAAAGTATGTTTCTCAAAAGCGAAAAATTAAAAAAAGAATAAAAAGTATTATTATAAGTTAAACACATTTTATGAAGGAATATTTTATTATTGATTTTTCGTTTCGAAATAAAGAATACGTAAGTTTTTGAAGTTTAGAATTGTGTATAGGCAAATATTTAACAACTACAATGGACGAATATTTTATTTTCACATTGAAGTATTTTTTAAACAGGAAATTAACTATATCATTCTAATTAAGTATTTCACAGTCAAAAGCAAACACAATATGTCTTTAATGGCACTGAAAAAGTATTACAAATGATAATGTATATTGAGATATATAGATACTATCAAGTCATTTAAAATATAGGGAACAATACCTAAATTAAATACAAGTACATATTAGTATTCTATTCAAAGCTGGAGTAGCACAGTTGAAGTTTATTCCAACAGAGCGAAAAATGTCCAGACCAGAGATCGAACCTGGATACTTGGCGTGCCGTGCCAATGCCTTACCTGTTAGGCTATCCGGACGACAATTCCCTCTTATTTGTTGGATCCGGATTATCGTCCGGATAGCCTAACAGGGTAGTAACAAGTAGTTTCATAGTGTAAAGGCTATAGTTATAGCTCGGATGAATGAAATAGCGCTGCAGTTCGCAGCCAAGTCCAACTAATAAGAGTGAATTATGTCAGCCAGGTATCGGTCCGGATAGCCTAACAGGTAAGGCATTGGCACGGCACGCCAAGTATCCAGGTTCGATCCCTGGTCTGGACATTTTCCGCTCTGTTGGAATAAACTTCAACTGTGCTACTCCAGCTTTGAATATGATATAATCCAGTTGAAAAAATATTCGTTCCCTTCATTAGTACATATTAGTAGTTACATTTATTATGTCCAAGAAAATTAAAATCGAAAATCCATTTTTAAATGTAAGGGTTTTTTTTTTTTCATTTAAGAATTTCAGATCTTGATTTTCTACTATTAATATAGCGTTTTTATCAGCTTAACTTACGTATGGTCTCTGAAAAGAGTCTTTTTTTATGGGGTACACCTCGGTAGCTTTTTCGCCTGTCCTTTCTTTTTTGGAACTAGTGGAATTCTCTTTTTTAATTTAAATTTTCTTTTTTGTTTTTTATTTCTCACTTATTATATTATACTTAAGTACTTATGTAATTTTTATTATTTTGTTACTCTTCTTTTAACTTTTTAAGTAATTTTAATTTTGTGGCTACCAGTCACGTCTAAACATTATTTTTTAACGCTCCCTAATGCCCTTGCAATACGATCACCTCTCCACTGGATGTGAAGTTGCCACGCATCTAGGTCCATAAAGCAGATTGCATTGTTCCATTGTTCAATAATTTCAGTATTCTGAATTCAGAAATGTCTTAGAAAGCTTTATCTCACCATACACATATACGCATATAAATCTATAAGTATGTACGGGAAATGACAACATGTATTCATTTCCTGACAACATCAAAAATCTGACCTCAAACTTAATAAAAGTGTATGAAACAATTATTTTTAATTAATTGTCTGAGCGAAGCGAAGGCTAATACTCAACGCAATATTACAGCTACGATTGATTGTCTGAGCGAAGCGAAGTCTAATACTCAACGCAATATTACAGCTACGATTGATATTAAGGCCATGTCCTACTAAAAATAAAGCCCAATAAAAACTTTCGTCAAGCATAAATCAAAAAATATTTGCCGGATTTCGTTTCTGATTGCACCAGAAGGTACCTATGAGGGTCGCCTACTGAATGCACCTACTATGAAAAATAAGTTCCAAACCGCTTAAAAATTATATAAAAAAAACTGATAAAAAAGCAAAATTTATCTGCATACGTCACAGATATTTGCTGTGCGTCACTTTCACTGGTAGATGTTTTCGTAGACAACTGGTTTGAACACATGGAGTAAATAATTAAAATAAAAACGCACGCAGTAATAATGAAGTGCCATAGAAAATTTAAATTTAATCAAACAGGAAAAGAAATCTGTTTGTTATTCCATTAAAAAGAAAAAAGGCATAAAGACTTTGATTTGAGATTTTGCGATAATCTTTCAATAGCATTTTTTAATCGACAAAAGCATATGTTATATTTCGCGTGTGAAAATTAAAAACAATTATATGATGTTTAATAAAATATTTTGCTTTATAGCATCATATTTTCTTATTTTCTTTATTTTTTAGGGTTTCGTACATCTGACAAAACCCTATTCGTTTCGCTCCTCTGTTTGTCTGTCTGTCCGTCAGTCACAAACCACGTTCTCAGAAAATATACATGTTGGAGACTTGAAATTTTGCATACTTATAGCTGAACACCACATATTATACGACAAATCATAAAATTTTGAAAAAATCGTACATTTAATCCTGTGGGCTCCACATGTGTGTTTTAAACAATTCTTTCCAATTGAGCCATAATTACGTTGGAGGCGTGAAATTTTGCACACTTATATCTGAACACCTCACATCAAATGACAAACTATAAAATTTTGAAAATGTCGTACATTTAACTCTTCGGGCTCCCACATGTGTACTTTAAACAATTCTTTCTAAGTGAGTACCTAATTACGTTGGAGGCGTGAAATTTGGCATATTAATAGCTGATCACATCACATCAAACGATAAATCATAAAATTTTGAAAAAGTTGTACATTTAAACCTTTGAGCTCCCACATGTGTATTTTAAACAATTCTTTCTAAGTGAGCCCTAATTAGGTGGGAGGCGTGAAATTTTGCATACTTATAGCTCAACATCTCACATCAAATGACAAACTATAAAATTTTGAAAAAGTCGTACATTTAACCCTTCGGGCTCCCACATGGGTACTTCAAGCAATTCTTTCTAAGTGAATACCTAATTAGGTTGGAAGCGTGAAATTTTGCATTCTTATAGCTGAACACCTCGCATCAAATGACAAGCCATAAAATTTTAAAAAGCCGTACATTTAACCCTTTGAGCTCCCACATGTGTATTTTGAACAATTCTTTCCAAGTGAGCCCCTACTTAGGTTGGAGGCGTGAAATTTTGCACACTTATAGCTGAACACCTAACATCAAAAGACAAAGTATAAGATTTTGAAAAAGGTCGTTCATTTAACCCTTTGAGCTCCCACATATGTATTTAAAACAATTCTTTCTAAGTGAGCCCTAATTAGGTTGGAGGCGTGAAATTTTACATACATATAGCTGAACACCTCACGTCAAATGACAAACTATAAAATTTTTAAAAAGTCGTACATTTAACCCTTCGGGCTCCCACATGTGTACTTTAAACAATTCTTTCTAAGTGAGTACCTAATTAAGTTGGAGGCGTGGAATTTGGCATATTAATAGCTGATCACATCACATCAAACTAAAATCATAAAATTTTGAAAAAGTCGTACATTTAACCCTTTGAGCTCCCACATGTGTATTTGAAACAATTCTTTCTAAATGAGCCCTAATTAGGTTGGAGGCGTGAAACTTTGCATACTTATAGCTGAACACCTTACATCAAATGACAAACTATAAAATTTTGAAAAAGTCGTACATTTAACACTTCGGGCTTCCACATGAGTACTTCAAGCAATTCTTTCTAAGTGAATACCTAATTAGGTTGGAGGCGTGAAATTTTGCATACTTATAGCTGAGCTCCTCGCATCAAACGACAAACCATAAAATTTTGGAAAAGCCGTACATTTAACCCTTTGAGCTCCCACATGTGTATTTTAAACAATTCTTTCTAAGTGAGCCCCTACTGAGGTTGGAGGCGTGAAATTTTGCATACTTATAGCTGAACTCCACATATCATACGACAAATAATAAAATTTTGAAAAAATCGTACATTTAACCCTTTGGGCTCCCACATGCGTAATTTAAGCAATTCTTCCTAACTGAGAAATTGGAGACTTGAAATTTTGCATACTTATAGCAGAACATCTGAGACCAGGCGACAAATCATAAAATCTTGAAAAAGTCTTACGTTTAACACTTTGAGCTACCACATACGTATTTTAAGCAATTCTTTCTAAGAGAGCACCTAATTAAGTTGGAGACATGAATTTTTGCATACGTATAGCTGAATACCTCAGACCACACGGCAAATCATAAAATTTTCTAAAAGTCTTATATTATTTACTCCTCCGGTCTCTAACTTGCCTATTTTAAGCAATTTTTCTAACCTCCGACCTTTTCACCCGGGGAGCACTTTTCCAACTTTTGCCGACACCCCTTCCACCATTCTTTCATATTATGCACCATAGCCTTACATATTTTAGTCCCACTTTTTACCGCCAGGGGCGCCTTCTTATCTCGGGTGCTATCGGCCCAATCCCCTCGACTAATATATCTACGGATAGTCTATAAAACGGAGTTTCGTTCGGATAGAGGTTTGTTTAGAATAGAGTGCACCCCTGGTTGCGAAATGTGGAACTAACAGACTTTTCGAAAGAATAAAGTGTTTTGAAAGGAATAGTAAACGAAACCCTCTGTACGATCTGTGATCCTACTTACCTACTTGTTCACTATATTTATGCATACCATAAAGTGCGTATAAATGCTATAGTTCATATACAGGGCTGCAAAAATGAATTCGTAAAGGTTACTGAATATGAGCATAAATTGCTTAAAGGTGGGTTTTAAAGGAGTTATGCATTTTTACGCTGAACTGAATTTAGTGTATTAAGAAATATTTGTAGAATATAGATAAAATAATATACAGGGCCACGCAAAGAGTTGGATACATGGCCGTCTATGGATGATAATTTCTGGAAATGTAATTTCAGTAGTTTTAAGCGTGTTTTAGTTTGAATTAAATTTTCGCTAAATAGTGGCATGTAATAAAGGTACTAGGTAAACTACAGTGCTGTACAAAAGTATTCAAGTATGTTTCTATCTATTAGTATAAATTGCGGAAAGATGAATTTCAACCTGTTATGCATTTTCTTGATAAACTAAATTTTCCCATTATATATATATATATTAACATACAGATCGAATACAGGGCTGTTCAAAAGAATTGGAATACATATTTGGCTATGGGCGGTAACTACTGAAATCAGATTTTTAAATGTTTACTTAGTTATCTTATTTTCCTTATTTCCCTAAGTAACGAAGTTTCGTTAAAGCTTTCAGGGAGTGTTGGAAAGTGTTTCATAATCTATGCTGTACGCATGATTTTTTTTACTTGTTTTAATGTTTGTTTTATGTTGTATGTTAAATTTTGAAATTAATTTTTCACAACAAACATCTTGAAATTCTGGGCAACGCCGGAAATTTTAGTTTGTAACAGATAAATGGCTTCTGTATTTGTATATCTATGCTAATATTATAAAGCGATATAATATTATAAAGTGTATAATATTAATAATGTTTGCGCGTTTGTGAGGTGTTAAGTCTGAAACTACATAGCCAACTTAAAAAAATGTTGGTGGCCATTTCTGCTCCGAAGAAAAAACTATATTTTATGTCAGTGCAACAACCTACATCACTGCAGGAGCAAAAAAATTCTAAAATTTCGATTTCTGTGATAGTGATTGGGTTAGAAACTTTAAATTCGGTGTGATGGTTACTTTTAAGATGTAAATACTCATTACGAACGCTCTCTAAAAGGTTCGAAAATTCAATTTGACAGATGAATGTAAAAATTTCTAGAAAGGTTCTAAATTATGATTTATTTGGAATACGGAAATTTCTGGGATACTGTTGGGGTTAGAAACTAGGACTGTGGCATGACAGTAATTTATATGATGTAAATGCTCGTTGTAGAATGAATTCTAAAAAATCGAAAGACTAAACAAAGCGAAAAAAAAGATCTAAAGATGATATAAGTAACAAAGTACATGAATTGTTAGGAATATAAACTTGAAAATTGACATGGCTGTATTTATCATGACATAAATTATCGCAATAGAACAGTTTCTGAAAATGTCGTTATATAAAACCCTGCAGAAACAAAAAACGTTCGAAAATTTTCTATTTCTGTGTTACTGCTGAGCCCAAAACCTTGAAATTTTGCTTCGGGTTAGTTTTAAAATTTAAAATTGTCTATGTGAATGGTTTCTAAAAAACTTTAAATCTAAAAAGATGAAATGAACGGAAAGCGTTCTCAATTAACATTAAATTGGAATTATTTGGTATAGAAACTTTAAATATTTCATAATGCTGCATTTCCTCCACCACAAAATATGCAATTTAAATGCAACAAAACAGATAGATACCCACATAGCATTAAATAAATTGTGTAAATATTAAATAAAGACCTGTGTGAAACAGTGAGTAGGTTGCCCGAAAGTATTTGTTAAAGTGTTCCTTCTCAAGGCTTTTCTCTCTCTCGCCAAGGCCACTAACAGCGGGAAGTGCCGTTTTAAATTTGATAGGATGTTTTTTTCTAATTCATTTTTCTAGAGATTTTATCATAAGGTCATATTCTCAATTGCCATTAGTAGATTTTTTTTATATATTAACTTATTCTGGTGAAATTTCGTAATCGGGTTCATATAGGAGTATTTTAGCTTGCATGATTTGCTGAAAAAATATGTATGGATTTGTAAATTACTTCAAATGACACTTTGACAGCTCAAAGGTTATGCATACGATATATTCAGATTTTGTGTCATACTTTATGCTGCAATCATTGCCGATTTCTTTTATTTAATACATGCTAAATACAGCTCAACTTGTGCAGAATATGTCTGAAAACAAAACAATACAGCGTATGTAGTGGCCAGCAAGCACTCATCATTTAAATCTGATCGAGCATATCTGAAACAGGCTCTAACGATGCATTGCATGCCACTATTGATGTGTTCGGTACTTTGATACTACGTCAAATTTAGAAGAGAGAATACCTTAATTCTTATCCACAACCTCATTGCATGCGTGGAAAACAGATATTGTACAATATTAACTTTTCCGGGGGAGCACACACTATATCAAGTATAGTCCATTCTTTTCAAACATCATATATTTGTCATTTAAAGTTACTCAAATTGGTGCGAAGCGTCTGATTGTGCTTTTGAGATTATTTTATACAGTTACAATTACGATATAAAATAATTTAGAGTTTCATTTTCTATTTTACTTTTAATATATTGCGTACTTACAATTTTATATCCATGCATGTCTGTCTTGCATGGTTTGCTTTCCCATTTTTTTAAACAGTGTATACGAATTTATTTATAAAATTTTGTAATTCTACGACTCGTTTATTTTCATCATTTCAATTTATCGCAGTATATGGACAATTAAAGATAACATCTCACTTTCTTTGCTGCCACATGTTATTATTAAATCTATGTTCTCAGCAATATCGCTCAGACTAATCCCTCAAAGGGAAGTCCTAGTTAATTAATTAATTAATGTATTTTTTTATTTTTTTATTTTTTGCCAAATGAATAAAAAGAGAGAACAAAAGTGCGAGCAGTAAAATACACTTAATAAATGCGTCGTAATGATATTAAAAGTTTACTGAAAATATGTCCTCAATTCAATAAATTTTGATACTGACTGTATTAGAGCAATGTTCATGTGTTTTAATACGTGAACTGTTCTAGTACTAAAAATGAGAAAATGTATCGAATAGAGGATAAATTTCCAGTAAAGTTTTTTTTTGTTGTTGTTTTGTTAATTACTAAGAATATGTAATGATTGAAGAAATCTGCTTCCACTTTCCTCCAAATTATTTGCACATGATTATTGTAAAATTCTTACACAATTTCTTTTAATGTCTAACTAGTTAGAAAAACGGATAGATAGAAATAAGAAACCAGTATTCGAAGTATATTAAATAGATGCCAATAACTGCGAGTGACAAATCCAGTAACAAATAGAGTAAATTTATTGAAGTTATGAGAAAGTACAGTTTTTGGATTAGCACGCGTCAAAACTACATAATCATTTTATAGGATAATGCTGTGGATAATGTTTGCAGCAAATTCCGCTCAAAAAACTCTATGTAACATCAATCTCATAAAAGATTTTGACTTCAACAGAACCTACAATTCTATATATATAAAGACAACAACTTGCGTATTAAAAAGATCCAATCAGAAAAAAAAATAACTCGAAAAGTAAAAGCATCGACAAAAAATTTTATTGCATAAGACATCTTAAAGAAAACGGTATGATGAATTTAGACTACCACCGAAATATGGACTGCGGATATCACTACGGTGCCATTGACTAGACTTGAATTAAAAGTCATAGATTTGTTTGTTCGCCAGATAAAAAGGCTGTCTTTATCAGATGAATTCTGTTTTTTTAATCATATTTTGAAAAAAAAAAAAAAAAAAAAAAAAAAAACTCATGAATTCTGAACGCATGTAGCGCATAACAAAGAAATCATCTCTAAAAGGAACTGAAGCGAATTTATTTCAGTTCTCCCTTTTTCTTCAAAAATTAACGAACATATACAGTTTGCCATTTTTTGCTCTCAGTAAAAAGATATGCTTATCATTCTAATTTTTATAAGAAAAGATAATTTATGTGGAAAATTAAAAATTAACAAATACATATTACTTTGTTTAGTTTCAAGCGAAGTGTTCATCAGAAATCGAGGTAATCAATTTTCATTTTCATTACGTTTGATTAAAAATACATGTTATATACATATGGGTATATTTCAATCAATACATAAGAAAATTATTTCATTTATAGGCGCTTCAAGAAGCTCTGGTATAGACAGATTTTATAATGTTTGGAAACTACCCATGCAAATGTTTGCACTAATACTCGTACGTAAAACTACTTTTGAAATATCAACGCATACAAGTAGGAGATAACTTAAAGTCATACGGAAGCTGGCTTCTAGAAGTTTCCAAATGATATTTTAGTCCAAAAATTTTGGATATAGAATGGGTTGATTTGGTGCTGTATCTCATTTTATTAGTAAGCAGACGTTTGAAAAGAAGCAGAAAACTTTACATTTAATACTTTCAAATAATTAAGGAGTTTAATAGTCTACAATTTTCTCATACAAAGTAAAAGCAATAAATAAGTTTCTATTTAGCGACTATTCTATTTTTTATTCATTTGTGACATTTTTGTTTTAGTTGACTTTTATTGATATTTTACGATACGTATCAAAGGTGCGTTATTTTAACTTTGAAAGTAAGCGTAGAACGTCTTTCGAAACATATTTGAAGTTATATTTTAGTTAGCTTTTTTTACAAAAAGTAAAAATCAACTTATTGCAACCGTTAAAAGCCATTTCGGAAAATGTTGATATATTTTCAACGATCATGACCCCCAGACCCCAAAGCCACCCTGCATTCAAATGTTGATTTATATACAGGGTGGTCATAAAAAAACTTTGCCGATATATGGAACTCTAGCGGCCGTCCCGTTTAACCGATCGAGATGAGATTTCAGGTATAGTTATTCAGAGGTATGAGCTCGAGATTCTGTGAACGGCAACAAATTGGCGCTCACGGTTACGGTTATAGGTACAGAAACTCGAAATTTTCGAATGGCAACGCCCATTTTTTTTCGTCGCAAAATGCTCAGAGCATGCGAAAACCCTAAATAGCGCTGGAACGGTACGTGTATCGCAATAAACGGACGCGTTATGCACGCACAAAAAACAGCTCAGCGAACGGCCAAAAACAACACGATCGGGGCACACGGAGGAAACTTGCAAATGACAGTGGCAAGAATCCGTTTTCTACGCTGATTATCTGTCGTGCGGCGTTCAGTGATTGTTGTCTTGCCTCTGTCATATGCAAATTTCCTCCGTGGGCCGCGATAGTGTTGTTTTTGGCCGTTCGCTGAGCTGTTTTTTGTGCGTGCATAACGCGTCCATTTATTGCGATACACGTGCCGTTCG
The DNA here is from genome assembly GCA_963932465.1 of Maratus speciosus. Taxonomy (NCBI): domain Eukaryota; kingdom Metazoa; phylum Arthropoda; class Arachnida; order Araneae; family Salticidae; genus Maratus; species Maratus speciosus. Next base: position 558,911,585 of record OZ010789.1, read on the forward strand.
AACGCTATTTAGAGTTTTCGCATGCGCTGAGCATTTTGCGACAAAAAAAAGGGGGGTTGCCATTCGAAAATTTCGAGTTTCTGTATCTATAACCGTAACCGTGAGCGCCAATTTGATGCCGTTCACAGAATCCCGAGCTCATACCTCTGAATAACTATATCTGAAATCTCATCTCAATCTGTTAAACGGGCCGGCCGCTAGAGTTCCATATATCGGCAAAGGTTTTTTTTTTATTACCACCATGTATATATATATCCATATACATAAGCATATATACGTACTAGGGGCTCTTACCCCTGCAAGCTACGCTCGACAATCCCCGTTCAGACACTGCAGAATATAAAAGCACGCTAATCTGATCGCTTTAAAAAAGATTAGAGAAGATTGAATTATTCTGAAAAAAACCTGTATTGATCTCCTTGTAAATGGGTTTTCATTCAATTCCCTTTGTTTTCAAAAATTGAAGGCATAATCAGTTGTTGTTAAGACATCCAATGGTTGTCCAATGGTCGTGTCTGATTCACAATCTGTTGCCTGTTATATCTAAAATCTGTATAAAATATAAGATTAAATGTGAATACGGATTGATCGTAAATGTCACATTCAATTGACTTTAAGGAAGTTACATGTGTTTACGCCATCAAGATATTTTTATTTCGACGTTTTCTTTTATTTAATTTTTATTAATGTCATACTAATTCATTTGATCTTTCGTTATCTAAAATAAAAAATTGTCAATTTTTATAATTTGGCGAGTGGTTTGGCGAAATTGGTCGACGTGAGAAGTAGTACCATTAAAACATTGCTTTGAAGCTGAAATAAATATCATGATTTGTTTTATTGTCATATACGCACCGGGTTTACGTGCATTTTTTTTTTTACAACAATTTGGTGAAAGTCTCGTTTCGAATACCAGTTACATATGTATTTTAAAATTATTTACTGTTATTTTTAAAATGAAACAACAATAAATAAAAAAAAGTTTAATTAATAACTATAGAACAAAACAATTTATAACATTTTTTTTTTATTTTTTATTTTTTATTTTTTTTTTATTTTTTTTTATTTTTTGTAAATAAAAAGAAAATAAATTCAAATAAACATTTTTTAATAAATAAGCAACAATAGCCGGGTTACCATAACAGGCAAAAAACGCCATTTTGGCACCAATTAGGTACAGCGTTGCGTATATGACATCTGTGCCTAATATGTTTCTTTTAGTTTCGTTTAAAAAAAAAAGAAAGAAGTGAAAGCCATTTATTTTAAATGTTTCAGTTTTAAATGAAAGTTTTGTATTAAATAAAATGATAATGAAATACAAATTGAATTATGAATAAAAGTAGCATAATGCATTTCTTAGCATACATTTAAGGGAAGCCAAACTGGTCGCCAAATTAGTTTAAAATAACAACCTTTTCTAAAATATGAAAAAAAAAACATCTGTTATGATTAAAATTTGAATTACCATCATTAGAGAAAATTATATAAAATTATAAAAAAATTAATATTTCGACCAGTTTTGAGATCTGCGGATCAATACGGATTTTTGGTATTAATTTCATCGCAAAGTATTCCGCATTTTAGGAAAAATCGCCGTGAAAGATAATCAGTTGTTTAATCAGCCGTTTCATAGAATCGTTTCATAAATTCGTTACATTTCAATAGTTTAATATATCCGTCTCATAAATTCGTTTCATTAGGATTATATATATATATATATATGTATATATATATATATATATATATATATATGATATTTGTCATGTTGTAATTCTTGTATTTATGAACCGACATGGATGTGACTTAGTATTAACATAGAATGTACCAGTTTCCCTACCGCGTTCGATGGCCAGCTTCATTCGCCATCTTCAAAATAACGGCCGTTTAAAACATAAAAAAAATAAAATAAAATAAAATAAAATAAATATTACTTAAATTTTTACTAAGGTGGATTTTAAGAAGCAAGGGTTAAAAAATATATTTTTTCCTCTTGGCACAGGCCGGAAAGATTTTTTATAATGGGGAGAAATATTGCTATTTCTGACTTTGAGACTATTGATAAAAATGAGGCTGGTCGATCATCTTGGGTTATAAATTTCAGGTTTTGGAGTTTATAATTATTTTTTATGGTTTCATATTGTGTTTTTTGTATAATATTTTACAATTTAATTATATATATATATATACTACTCGTTTGCGAAATTTCGATACTATTTGGTACATACATTTAGTAAGCAATGTATATATATATATATATATATATATATATATATATATAGTTTTTGTTGGTGGCCGGTAATGTTTGTTTAATGGTTATATATATATATATATATATGTATATATAGGGTGGTCATAAGTAAAACTTCCTCGATATACATACCCAACGACCTAACCGCTCAACCAATCGAAAGGAAATTTCAGATTCAGTTATTTGAAGGTATGCCCTCGATATCGTGATGATTTCAAACAATAGAGCTCTCACAGTTATAGTTACAATGAAAAAAATTCGAAATTTTCGAATAGCAACACCCTTTTTTTCCTGGGCAAATTGATCAACGCATTGAAAAACCATAAATGACATTAGAACGATACATGTAGGACTAAAATTGTCTGTTAATATCGTGGCACTCAATCCAAATCTGTTCCTATGCAATGTAATATTCAGCACTCTAAAAGAAATGATTACATTTTTATTTTAACTATGTTTACACAAACACAACTCAAAAACACATTTTGAAACAAATCTTACAACATTACTCAGTTCACAAGTGGAAAAAAATCGGCTGCTGATAAACATGTTTTGTAGCCCTCATTCGTTCCTCGAAATGGTTTTTTTTTTTGCTGTTTTACGCCGGCAATTTTGATCGTACGTGTATCATTCCAACGCCATTTATGGTTTTTTAATGCGCTGATGACTTTGCGAATGAAAAAATGGGTGTTGCTATTCTAAAATTTCGAAATTTTTTCACTGTAACTGTAACGGTGAGAAACGTGTAACTGTAAACTGTAGTTTTAAATAATCACGATCTCGAGGGCAAATCTTCAAATAAATACCTATATCTAACATTTATTTTTGATTGGATGAGCGGTTAGGCCGCTGGGGGTTCATATATCGGGGAAGTTTTTTATGGCCACCCTCTATATAAACTCATATACACATCCCTTGTACATACGCTCATATTTTCGTCTTTCACCGGCGTTTCTTTTTATTAATTTAGAACCTTTTGCACATGACAATCATTGTGAAATTCTGTTCCTTTGCGCGACATCAATAATTCGGCCTATACCGGTTCAGGAGTGCACTTTTATCCACTTATCTCTGAATATCCGGCTTCAGTGCCGCAGGAATGTTTAACGGCCTAACGTTGATAGCTTGTCCTTTTTTCCAACTTATTTTACTTAAAATTTTGTGTTAAATTATTATGAATGTGTTAGTATTTTAAATCAATCTAAAATAGAAAAGAGGGAATTAGACTTCTGCAATCCGATGCTTTTAATTTTTCTCGCTTAAATAAATTATCATGTAGAAAATATTTGTATTAAAGAATTCGAATTGAAAACTAATATCAAATCTTTCCATAGAACACCCCTGCACTTCCTCAGACATTTTTTTTCCTTAAATGACTCCAATGTTCTTTCAGCGGAAGCATTGCACTTGGTTACTCTGCAAACTTTATCGAAAAGTTCTTTAGAAAAAGTTTTACATTCGAAAACACTTTTAGAAACATTTCTATTCATTTATTTGAAAATTTGAAGACATATGGATTTTTTTTTTATTTGAATGTTCCGCCCGGAAAATAGTGCACTGTATTACATTTATAAAACTTTTTTCTTGTTCATTATATTAGAAAATGTGCATTGAAAATAGCACATATTACCACTTTAGTGTAACTTTTATGTTATGCATTTTAGAATTCGAAAGTTAAGGTAAAACTAAATCTTCAAATTTAACATCTCTGTAATACCTTTTTTTTTTGGGGGGGGGGAGGGGTTTAAATAAATGTAGTGTTCTTTGAGCAGAAATATAACAGTTGATTTCAGTGAACCGTTTCAGGAAAAGGTATTTGGAATATTTCATACATGTCAAAATATTGTAGAATGATTTCTTTTCATTTAATCTAATCTTTGAACAAATTACCTGTTCTTTTTTATATGCAAATGTTACTATATGATACATTATACAGTATTACAATATTAATCAAGCTATAAAGAGTAAAAAAGTTATTCAAATTATGTAACACATAATTTATACTGAATAATTTTATAGTTTTATAGTCACACGTAATTTATTTCTGCGAATCTTTTTTTAATTTTCAATTTAATGAAATGTTACTGATATTAGCAGAGCTATTATCATCTTTCAAATGCAGTTGATTTTATTTTCTCTGCCTAGATAACTGTGAGAGTTACTAAGGGATATTTAAGCACATGTTTGCTACCTATATATTATACTCTCAATGTAATTTAAAACTTTGAGCATGCCTAAGTATAAAAAAAGCTTATATTTCTGAAATACTTAAAAAGACTATCAATAATTTAATACTCACTTCGAATAAATAGCGTTGTGAAACTAGCATGTGTTATGGAAGGAATAGTATGGTATTGACTTATTTTACTTTTTTGGATTATTTTTATGTAGTCAAATACATACTGATAAATTTCAGTAGATTATGTTACATAGGAATGTACGCAGATTTTAATTATAATACACCACATGTCGTATTATTGATAAGTGCTCCTTAGTATTCCCGATTTCTTCCGTAATTTTTTGGAAGTCCCATAATCAGCCATTGTACGGTGTGAATTGGTGTAAACCTATTTTTGTGTTGTTTAATGGATATTTCCTGGGAATTATGTGGCATATCATCAGAATAAATGTAAAATCATGATGAAGATTGTCTACAAAAATACAAAAAACACATTATTGACACCCATATGGATTTTTTTTAATTTCTCATTTTGCTTTTTGAATACCTTTTTTTAACATCTCGTATATGGTTTTTTTTTTTTTTTTTTTTTTTTTTTTTTTTTTTTTTTAATAGCCTTTAAAAACATAGTGGAAAAATATTAACGACAATCGTTCATTTGTCTGTTTGTCGCTTCAAGATTAATTTTTATATGTAGACTTGGGTTTTTATGATACTGTATAGCATTTTATTAAGAACAAAAATAGTACGTTCGTTGTTAAATCTGCTATATGTAGAATAAATTAATTTTTTACAAGAATATTCCACTACACTTAAATGCGTTATACTGTATGATGTATAATTCCTTGATATGCTGTTATATGATTTTTAAAATTATGAAACTGTGTTTTTAATAATAAAATTACAGAAAGTTCAATGCTGCACGTTCTTTTTTTATTTGTGTATTGATCATTTATTTTACTTTAAAAGTATTCACAAAAAACGTCGCATTCATAAACGTACATGTTACATAATCACAATAATCATAAGCCTTGATGTACTACACAGATGAAAAAATTTAGAAAACTATATTCATTATAGACCATTCAAATCCTTAGCAAAATAATAAATTATTTTACAATACATACGATTCTCCCATGTTCTGGAAGTTTCTATCGATAGCAAATGAAAGGAAATGAACCTTAAATGATATCTTGAGTTTTCGAACAGAAAATTAAAGCAATTGAAAACTTTAATTTTACAATCATACGTTTGAAGAATCGTAAGTACACTTACTTACTGAACAAAACTATCTAGGAATAACATTGGTTTCTTTTATTTCTTTTTAATTATTCTTATGTAATCTAACCTTTATTTCTAACTTTTAAATATATTACATTATGTTAATTAGACATGTATTCAGATTTTAGTTAAAATACACCATATTCTGTATTATTGATAAGTGCTCCTAAGGATTCGGAATTTACGCCATCAATTTTGGAAGTCCAATAATCAGAAATCCCACGGTGTGAATTGGTATATTCCTAATTTTGTGTTGCGTAAGGGATATGAATTATAAATCTCCATGAAGTTATATTACCATGACAGTAAGGCTCCAATCACTATGAATATTTGCTTACAATAAACACGTTACTCAAGGCTGTACATATGTTTTTTTTTTTTTGTTTTTTTTTTGTTTTTTGTTTTTTTTTTTTTTTTTTTGCTGCATTTTTGTAACATCTCGTATACGTGTTCTTTTTTCCAAAATTATCTTTGAAACCGTAGTAGAAAAATTTTTACGACATTTGTTTGTCAATAATTTTTATCACTTGTACTCTAGTGTTTATATGCATAAAAGGATTTCTATGAAATTGAAACATTTTATTTAGAATAACAATATTATTCTGCCTGTCAAACTTACAGCACGTAGAATAAATAATTATTTTTACAGGTATATTCAAAATCATTTTATTGCGCATGCGCATTATACTATATGAGATGTAATTCCTTGATCTGTAGTCACATGATATTTACTGAATTATGAACCAATATTTTTAATAATAAGATTACACAAGTTCTACGGTACGTTATTTTTAAGGTTGTTTTGAGGTAATTTATATTACATTCAAATGTATTCAGATAAAAATTCGGATTCACAGCCTTTATAAGCATTCATGCAATACGTTGATAAAAAAATTAGAAAACTATATTCATCATATAACATTAAAATCATTGGGGAAATATTAAATTCTTTTGAAGTACTTGCGTTTCTTCGATATTGTGGAAGTAACGAAGTCGGGAAATAAAAGGAATTGAGACTGAAATTGGGAATTTTGAGTTTTATAGCAGAGAATTAAAGTAATTGAGATGCTTAATCACTAAGTGATTAATTATGGTAGAATGTTTTCAAATTTGGAAAAAGAAAGAATGTTCAACTTTAAAATTCTTTAATTACATGAGTATTTACAGAGGGGAAACGTGATTTCATGAGTTATATTTTTTAAATGTGTAATTGATCATTCGTAAATAAATACGTATCTAAGCGTTATTTTTTCTTTATTTTTATATATGAAAGTATAACGGTATTTTTATCGCAGAACGTAACATTATATAATGATTTTAATAGCAAAGGTAAAGTGCAAAATGTCTTCTTCTTAAGCTTTAAAAACTTTTTTTTTTTTTTTTTAATAATTCCTCCGTAACATTAAAAATATCTTTAAGACATATTTGAAAACTATAATCATACACAATACTATAAGGTATTTTTTTGATAAATAAGTTAATAATTTCATGTCACAATAAACAATCTTAAATTGTTTTCGAAAGGCGTAAATTTGAACCTTTATAAACTGTTTAATATTTCTATAATTCTTTATGTAATGTAAATTTTACAATTCGTTTTTTGTTTTTATAAATAATATGGAACTTTATAGAATGAGAAAGCTAAATTTGTAATATGGAATTGAAATCTGTAACTGAACATTAAATTCTGAAATGTGAAATTCGTCTTACTGAAAGTTCCTGCGTCAGTAAATAAAATGAATTCAGACGAAATTGAAATGCTCAAATTCTCGATGCAGAAAATTGTAGGAAATATGAAGATTAATCAGTGGAAGAGGAAATACGACCGCAATGTTTGCTAAACTTTGAAAACGAAGAAATTTTAACTTTCAAGTTCTTTAATTATAGGAAAATATTTATAGAGGATAGATGATTTTGCAAGTTGTTATGTCTTTACAATATGTTATTTCTGGCTTTTTATTAAACAAATACACATCTTAGTCGCAGTTGCGTACTTACATTTATATTCGAATACACTGCATATGTATTTTATTTAGAGGCTATCTAATATGAAATATTTTTAATGTTTTTGTCAATATTTATTTTTTTCTGCTGAAAAAAATAGGCAACAATATACATTGTTATACACAATTTTTTGCAGAAAATTAGGATAAATTTAATCTATAATAATAAAGAAAGAAGTTTGTGTGTGAGTGAGTGAGTGTGTCGAAGGTGTTCTGAAGAGACCACTGCACGTAGAGCTACAAAATTTGGGGAAAAGGTGCGTCTTTGAAGCTTTGCACCTCGATATGAAGCTTTGCACCTCGAAGCCCGATTTTCGATTTTCTGATTAGATTTTTTTATTTAATTTTTTATGCGATTTTTAGCGCTTTTTTATGTTTCGAGGTGATTTTTCCATATAAGTGAGAAGAATATGGTTTCTTTCTTTTAACCCAATATAGTAAATTTTGTTCTCTTTTCAAAAAAGTTTATTCGGAATTCGTGCAGCGATTTTTGAAATTTTAGCGAATTTTTTATCCGATTATTCAACAGCATGTAATGCATGTCCATACCTGTAAGGGGTGTTACCGTGGGGGGGGGATCCAGTTCTGTCGCCAAATAACGCCAAGTTTGTCGCCAACATGGCGATATCTCTAATATTTCTCCAAATTCCTATAGACTTCCACTGTAAAACAATAGGGTTTACTTGCTTACAGAAAATCAACAATTTGAGATACTTTAATGCAACAAAAACTAATATTAACTTAAGGGATTATATTAATTATATTTAAGGGAGTCCAAGTAAATTAATTACGAATAAAAGTAACATGATCTAATGCTTAGCATAATTTCCAAAACATAAATTTTAAGAGAGCCCACATGTCAAAGGAATTAGGTTTGAAACTTTTATCCAATTATAGTAAATTTTGACTTTCGTGATTTTTGAACTTTTTGTGATTTTTGATGCGATTTTTACGTTTCTTCGCGATCTGCTGCAATTTTTTGACATCCCATTTTTGACCTAAAGTACATTCTGCCCTCATTTCAATAAAGTTTATTTGGATTTCGTATAGCAATTTTCGAATTTTTCGGGAATTTTGTATCTGATTTTTAGTGTATTTTAGCGATTTGCTACTATTTTTCCACATTAGTGAAAGGAATCAACTTGCAATCTTCGAACACAATATATTATTTTTTTTTCTCTTTTCAAAATTTGAGAAGCGATTTAAAATTTTTTCCCGATATCTTACTGTCATTTTCAGAGCTTTTTCGTAATTCCTGCTGTTTTTTGACGTACCCGGGCAACGCCGGGCAAGTTCGCTAGTTTTAAATAAAGCATCAATTTTTTATGCGAATATCTAAAACGAAACAAAATTATATTTTATATTTTTAGCGACAGAGAAACTAGCTATGACTTTCAGTAACCAGTAAAAATATTTTGAATTATTATTATTTTTTTTTAATTGTATTACGGATTATTAGGCACTGATTATTAAGATGATACTTTGAGTCGTAGTACACAAGGATATAAAACAATGTTTTAAACTTCAGAATTTTGTAACTAATTATGGTGACATTTAGTTTATCATCATCAAACTTTTTAATACAAGAACTTTAACTTGCTATATAATATAAAATACTTTTAATATTCATGTCAATGTTTGTTATTTATTTTTTTATAAATAATACAGAGCTTTATACAATGATAAAGTTAAATACCTAATTTGACATTTAAGTGTTTAGAAAAACATTAAATTCTGAAATATGAAATCCGTCTTGCCTGAAAGTTGCTGCGTCAGTAAATAAAATGAATTCAGACGTAATTGAAAAGCACAAGTTTTCGATGCTGAAAAATATAGGTAATAGGAAGATTAATCACTGGAAGAAGAAATACGACTGCAATGTTTGCAAAACTTTGAAAACGGAGAACTTTTAACTTTGAATTTGTTTAATTATAGGAAAACATTAATATACGATAGCTGATTTTGCAAGCAATAGGCATTGTTATATACATTTTTTCGCAAATAATTATGATATTTTTAATTTTAAATAACGCATCAATATTTAATTCGAATATCTAAAACGAAACAAAATTATATTTTTAATTTTTAGCGACAGATGAACTAGCTATGAATTTCAGTCACTTAAATTATTTAGATTTATTATTTAAAAACTAAGCTTGTATTACGGATTATTAGCCACCGATTATTAAGCTGATACTTGGATCCGTAGTACACAGGGAGATAATACAATGTTTTAAGCTTCAGAACTTTATAACTAATTGTGGTCGTATTCAGCGTATCATCATCAAACGTTTTTAACAGAAGAAATTTAACATTCTATATAATATAAAATACTTTTAATATTTATATCAATGCTTGATATTTATCTTTTCATAAATAATATAGAACTTTATACAATGATAAAGTTAAATACCTAATTTGACATTTAAGTGTTTAGAAAAACATTAAATTTTGAAATATGAAATTCGTCTTGCCTGAAAGTTGCTGCGTCAGTAAATAAAATGGATTCAGACGTAATTGAAAAGCTCAAGTTTTCGATGCCGAAAAATGTAGGAAATAGGAGGATTAATCACTGGAAGAGGAAATACGACCGTAATGTTTGCTAAACTTTGAAAACGAAGAACTTTTAACTTTGAATTTCTTTAATTATAGGAAAATATTTATGGAGGATAGATGATTCTGCAAGTTGCTATGTCTTTACAATGTGTTATTTCGGGCTTTTGTTAAACATATATACATATAGTCGCAGTTGTGTACTTACATTTATATTTGAATATAGTTTCTATGTATTTTATTTGGATGCTATATAATATAAAATACTTTTATATTTGCTTCAGTGTTTACTATTTATTTTTTTATTCTGTTGTTGAAATAGAAAATAACATACATTGCTATACACAATTTTTTGCAAATAATTATGATATTTTTAATTTTATATATAGCATCAATATTTAATCAGAATATCTAAAACGAAACAAAATTATATTTCATATTTTTAGCGACAGAGAAACTAGCTATGAAATTCAATCATTCGTAAAATTATTTAGATTTATTATTTAAAAAAATAAACTCGTATTACGGATTATTAAGCACTGATTATTAAGATGATACTTGGAGTTATAGTACACAGGGAGATAAAACAATGCTTTAAGCTTCAGAATTTTGTAACTAATTGTGATCACATTTAGCGTACCATCATCAAACATTTTCAACGCAAGAAATTTAACTTGCTATGTAATATAAAATACTTTTAATATGTATGTCAATGCTTGTTATTTATTTTTTTATTCTACTGAGGAAATCGGAAATAATATATATTGTTATACACAATTTTTCACAAATAATAATGATATTTTTAATTTTAAATATAGCATAAATATTTAATCCGAATATCTAAAGCGAAACAAAATTATATTTGAGACAGAGAAACTAGCTATGAATTTCAGTAACTGGTAAAGTTATTTAGATTTCTTATTAAAGAAAAACGTGTATTACGGATTACTAGTCACTAATTATTAAGATGATACTTGGAGAAGTAGTACACTGAGAGATAAAACAATATTTTAAGCTTCAGAAATTTGTATCTAATTGTGGTGGCATTTAGCGTACAGTCATCAAGCGTTTTTAACGCAAGATTTTTTTAATTAATTGCTGATTAGTTTTGGTACCGTCAGCACTGGTGGCATGCTAAATACTACTAAAATTATTATGCGAATTTCTTTAAATTCCTATTGATTATAATGGTATTTTATCTGAAGATGGACTGTTATTCTTTATTTACAGCAACAGAGTACATATTTTAGATTTATGGAAAATAATTATTTCCGAAATTATAGACAACTTCTAATATTGAAGTTTTATCCACTTAAGTATATCTTTTTATTGAATCGGAATGAAAATTTGAATCGAATTTAACATTTAAGAATAGAATTGTCGGTGGAAAAAAATTAAATTTAAATAATCTGTACATTTTGCTTACTTATGAAACAGAGGAAATTTACTATTTATGTATAACAATAAAGTCATTTATTACTCTTAGTTCACTATGACCTTAATTATATATCTTCCAGTGACATTTCTTTTTTTACACGATATAACACAGGAGAACACAGGTTTTGATGACTTAGATTTGGCACTTGTTTTTGGCTAATTATTGGCATCAGAATCCCAAAATAACCCCATTGTTTTCCTATCACGTCAATATTTTAGGCTACAGGGTACCCCCAAAACCATACTTAGTGTGGATACAAAGAAAAGTAAAGGAAAAATTACCAAATTATCCATGCAACGGCTGTATATGCTTACTATAAGCTAATTTGTGTTCATACCAGTAGTAAAATCCTTTTACAAAACGAATAAAGAACATATTAAGGAAAATATTTTCGTTTAATAGCTTTTCCTGGAGTGTTAAATATTTGTGGACAATCTCGCTTGATGCTCTAAAAATAGCCAACCATCATTTATTGTTCATGTCATCGACCTTGATATCGTTCTTCCATGAGCATCAAATCATGGTGGAATTGCTCACCCTACTTATCGCTGACTGCAGCAAGATTTTCCGGGAAGTGATCAAGATAATTGGGCAGAAAATGAAATTTGACGCTCATGTTGCAACCAAGCATTTTGAAACTCTCAAAAAGTTGCTGGACAATTTCGGTGTAATTTCCTACTCGCGTATTTCCAAGAAAGTCTTTGATAAGGTTTTTGACTGTCAAATAAGCATTCTTTTTTATTTTTGTCATTGTTCCTATGAAATATTTATCTCTAATGAGCTTCCGAATCTGTGGACAGTCAAATGCACCTGTGTTTATCTTTTCAAAAGACATGTTTGGAAATTTTACAATGAGATAATTAAAATAGCCTCCATCAGTTGACAAAGCTTTCGCGAACTGCTTCATTAGACCCAGTTTTATATGCAGAGGTGGAAATATGATTTTCTTTCTGCTGATAAATGGTTGATGCAAAATGTTTGTATAACCAGGTTTGAGATTAGATCATGGAGGCCAATTCGGCTGGAACCAATGCTTCTTTTGAGCTCTGCTGTCCCTTATACACATATATACTTGAAATATCCACTTTGCTGACTGAGAAGGAAACAGACCATTCTTAAGGTCAACACGGATGATCCATTTGTACATGTGATATTGCAATAAATCAATGGCCCTCTTTATGTTTGTATTCTTCTCGAAATAAACTGAATGGCCTATTGGGACTGCTCCAAACAAATTTCCATTGTGAAGGAGCACGCACTTTAAGCTCCTCGTTGAGCTATCGATGAACAGTTGCCATTCAGTTGCGGTATAGGATAGAATTCTCAACTCCTTCTTAAACCATGTACGTTATGGCAATAAAGAAATCCACCGTCACTTCAAAAGTGTTGAAGAAATTAACTTTCTCTTGATCGAAAGTGGGATACTTTAGCTCTCTTTTCAAGCAAACTTTTCTCGTGCCAGTCTTGATGCTAAGAATTTTGAAGCTTTTTTCTTGCTATGACTCACCTCCGATTTAGCGTAGATTGGGCACATTAATATAAGCTGTAGAGAAAAAAGTTTACGTGATAGAAGAAAACTGATTGCAGTTTTGAAATAAGCACTCGATTTTGGCTTAAAAACACCAGAAAAATCGAAATCAACAAAAACTGTGTAAAAAATTGTTCCCCAGTGTAAATTATGGTATTTGTAAATGGATTATATTTAGCAAAAGTGCAAGTTTTGAAATTTCTCATCATATGTTTTCGCAAAACGTTTATAATTTTACGACCTTAGACTATGTAACCTTTACCTTAATAAGCATGTAAGTACAGCAATCTCTTGACGCAAACGTAGTTAATTAAATGTTTAAATTATTACAAAAAGGGATTTTGGAGAGTGAAAAGTACTGATCCTTGCCCATATTGCAGATAAATCATTGTGCCGTGCATGTTCCTCAACCAACTCGGACATTAGGTTCGTTTACGTATGATATCTATCAAATATTGATTCATTATCATGTAATAAAATCGCTTTTCTTAATATAAATTCAAGATATAATTTTTATGTAAAACAGCATAGAAAAATATTCAAATTTAGTAATTAACAAAGATTTAAAATTAGACGGAAGTGTTTTATTATAGATATATATATTTATATATTAAAAACTTAGATATGATTAGTAATAACGTTTACTCATACTTAAAGAAACTTGACTATAACGATTTATATTCTTTTAATTCCATGAAAATCTACCCGTTAAATTCATAAATAAACATCGAATTAACTAAATTACACTTTGAACTTATTAAATTTCATCCGGTATTTTCATATTCATATTCAGTCTTATACATTATTAATCAAATATATTGACTTTTATCGGCACTTGCACAAATTTCCATGAAAGGTTTCAACATTTTATTTGACAGTTTCTTAATGAGTTTCAATATAAAATACAAAAAATGACTGTGTAATATTTCTTATATGTTAGGATACACATGTGGCAAAAATTTTCGGTTTAACTGAATGTCACTCTAGAGTGATGTTGTATATACTTACTTATGCGTGTTGAATGCTCACAAACGTAATTTATAGGCATTCTAATATGCTAGACCTGGTGTACATGGAGTACATCCTATAGATTTTTTTTTCGAAATTGATGTTACATTTATAATTTAAAATTTAGCATGGAAATATTTCTGCAATAAAAATTACATATGCGGGTTGGATGTTCACAAAAATAATTTATAGATATTCTAATATGCTAGACCTGAATACATGGAGTGCGTTCTGAAGATATTTATTTTTCGAAATAGATGCTGTATTTATAATTTAAAATGTAGCGTGAAAATATATCTGCAATAAAGATTACATATGCGAGTTGGATGTTCACAAAAATAATTTATAGACATACTAATATGCTAGACCATGGTACCATATGACAGACCATATGCTAGACCATATGCTAGTACATGGAGTACATTCTAAAGTTTATTATTTTTCAAAATCGATGCAGAAATTATAATTTAAAATGTAATGTGAAAATAGATCTGTAATTATAACTCAATGATAATAATTATAAAAGTTTCATTATATTTATATTACATTATAACTCAAGATAGATTTATTTGGTTATTTTTCATTTCTTTTTAAAGTGTCCAAAATCGAGTTTCTTAGAGATTTGACTGTTCTCAAAAAGTTTGTTAAAAATATATTAACTTTAGATACATTTCCAATTTTTTTAATTAAATTAAAAGACATGCATATAAAAAAGTAACGTGGTTTTAAATTTCATAAATATGAATTTAATTTTTAAATAATTGGAGAATCTTCAAACTAATTTATATTTAATACATATTCTAGGCTACAATTATTTAAAAATATTCACACTTAAATGGATATATTGGTATATGTACAGGATATTTTGTGATTGGAAAAGCTAGTTCAACAACCTCTGCCTCGTGAACCAATAACAGATTTCTCTGCTCGAAAAAGAGCATTTTTCTACTGTTTAGAACATTTTAATAATATATACGTGTGGCATTTCAATACTTCATCGCGTTGGTATTTCCATTTATTGTAACTTTTACGTCTTACTTATCCTCACGAGTAAAGACTTTGTAACATTGTTGCCTTGTGCCGATAAGATATGCACGTGACATAAATGTCAGATAATTTGACCTTGAAATGCGATGTAGTACATCTTTTTGTATATTAATAATGTACTAATATGTAGAGAAATAATTTACTGTTTACAGTTCGACGCACCTTTTCGCAGATTCCAAGTGTCTCCTGAACATTTGCTGCAACGACAGAAATTCTTGCAATGATGTCCTCATCAGTATCAGCTGCTGTCTCATAGATGAGACATCAGGGACATTCAAAAGGGTACAGCAATCACTTTCTATACGCTGCAAGATACGTATCGATATTGGTGGTGGAATATTTGAGTCCTTACTCTAATTGTTATGCCAATAAAATACTTGTTTTCCTTTCCTCGTCATTTCTTTTTTTTTTTCGCAAAAACGTTTGATTTCCGACACCATATTGCTATACTAAAATTGCTTCTTTATGTGTACTTTACCTTCCCTTAAAATGTGTACCACAATTACAGAAAAGCCCTGTATATTGTTAGTTATTCTGAGTTTCTCCTTTATTTTTAACCATTTGGAAAAATGGTTATTGTTCTCGTCAGGGTAGGAAATCAAAAGCATATATGAAGGTTTCTATTGGTTTAATTCGCTTTTTTTCGTTATCTGATTAGTCTATACAGTAATCTGCATTTCCCTTTACTTTCAACAGAGATGGACACCTTCTGTTACCACTATGGCAAAAAAGTTATAAAAAGTACAAAAAAAAAATAATAACTCAGACACAAATTGAGATACAGCTTTCAAACAAATTGCATTTAAAAGTACATTTTTCTCTCTATCCGACGGTGTAAAAAGTAATATTGTCAGATGTTTAGAAGTTTACGAATGAAATTTCATTTAAAATGTGTCGTCAGATTTCTTGGAAATCTGACGATGGAAAAGCCTTTTCCCGAACAGCCAATGAAATGCTTGGGTAATACGTAAGTTTCAGGTGGATAATAACTAATGAAAATGACAGAAAATGAATAACAATTTCTGCCAAAGAGTTAATTTTAATTTGTAAGATTTTCACTTGCAAAAGAAAAATGGAATAAGCCAATTAAAAATAAAAAAAAGAAAAATAGGACAGGAATGAATGCATATAAATATTTCGCACCAAATACGAGTCGCAGGCGATTTTTTTCGCTTGCAATTTTTACGTGTAATAACACTATTCATGTATAATTCATGGCGTACGTAATGTATGATTAATTCCGTGCGATTTTTTATGTCTTAAATTTTATTCATTGAAAAAATCATTTTTCAAATGGTCGTTGTAATTTGTTAAATTGCTTTTTTTTTTCTTAATTTTGTATATTTGAGGTATGAAAATATTAATAGAAATAATGCTGTATTACTGCAATTTCTTTAATTGTTTTCATAAATCACTTCCACATTTTATTTTATTCTGTTAACACTATTTCTACCACGATGTTGTGTATACCTATGTCCACCAAAAGGTGCCTTTGAAGCCTTTGCGATTGAATGCAAATAATTGCCAAAACTGTTGGGATTTCAAATTATCAGTTAAATATAGATAACTTGAGCAATATATTTATTAACACATTGATGCGTAATCTCTCTCTCTCTCTCTCTCTCTCTCTCTATATATATATATATATATATATATATATCAATTGTGTGTGGATAAAGACAGACTTTTCTCCATGAACACCTACTGCCACCCATACGTGGTTGGTGTTGTTAGGTAGCCCTTGCTCCCTGCTGTTAGTAAGGCAGTTTGGTCGCGGTGGGTGGAAGTGGGAGATTACGGGGATACTGAAAATAATTCCATTACATTACGGCCAATGGAAAAAAATCGTTTGAAATAGTTTCTAATAATGTTACGGCCTTTCGAACATAATGAAATTGAAATGCTTTTATGTAATGCATTTAAATATACCTCCTGTAGCATATGCGGTGCAAAGAATATCTATTATTCATTTACAGAACCATACAAAAGAATTCCGTTACATTCTTAGACAAACTTTCTTTTGTTTGTTTGTTGTGTGTTTATTTCTTGGGGGGGGAGGGGGGCGTAATCTCTGGAACTGCCGAACCGATTTGAAAAGTAATGGTATCAAAATGATGGTGTTAGTCACTGTTCCAACACACGCTATATCTTATGTCTATACCATTTAGACAAATGGGGTGGAGCAAAAAATGTTCAAAAGTGTTATTTTTGCGTTACTGAAGGACACATAACATGAAATTTGGAATGGCAGTTACCTATAAGATATAAGTGACCTCTAAGAACATTTCCTAAAAAATCGAAATTTAAAAGGAGTGAAAATGAGCGAAAAACGTTCTATAAACGTTCTAAATTGCGATTTTTATACAATCTCAGGAAGTACCGGACCGATTTAAAAAATAATAGTTTCAAAATGATAGTAACAGCCCTTGCTCCAAAATAAGCTATATTTTATGTCAGTGGAACTACACCAAAATGGGTTGCAGAAGCAAAAAAACGTTCTAAAAATGCGATTTTTGTGTTACTGAAGGTCCTTGAAACATGACATTTGGCATGGTAGTTATTTATAAGATATAAATTATCAATAAGACTATTTCTTAAAAAATTCGAAATCTTAAAGGGGTAAAAACGCGCGAAAAGCATTCTAAAAACGTTATAAATTTAAATTCTCAGGAAGCATAAAAACTATTTCAAAAGCAATTGGTTGGAAATTGATGGTGGCAGCTCTTGCTCTAACATAGGCTCTATTTTATGTCGGTGTCACTACCACTTAGGTATTGTAGGAGCAAAAAAAGGGGTAAATTGCGATATTTGTGGTAGGAAAGATGGGGATGAAAGGAACATTTTGTCTCTATAAGCTTATAAAATAATGACATTAAAATATATCACTTTCAAATTTGCGCCTAATTCTCTTCGAAAACCTTTGCTTTGATTACTACTAAGACCTGTTATCCCCAAGTACAGAAATATATACGCATTTTTATAAATAGGGAGAAATGTCTCTTTTAACCCCATTGTAGGGGATGAAATGGACACTGTTGATAGAGATGTTGGATGAGTTGATAGAGACACGCATAAATACAAATATTATGAGCATTTTTTGCGATTTCATTATTCAAAAATAAAAGATAATTACACACAAATAAAAATAAAATATATTGTAACATATATAAAATAAAAACAAGAAAAATAACATGTTTAGGTCTACTTGACATAAAACAATTTTAAATCAGTCAAAATTTTTTAGAGATATTTAGTTCTAGCTCTCTCACTACCAGTTACAGGTTTAGGTAACTCCACCACAATATCATTAATATTTACGTCAGTCATGTCAATAGTATCAGTAAATACAAAATGGTTTTATCTTGCATTTTTCTGAAAAATGTACTTTGAATTCATTACGAGTGATTTTCTAGAATTCGTGGCTACACTACGACACGAATATTACCATTATTATTCCATTAACTTTTGCAAATTTTACTTTCTTAACATTTATATTGATTTCATAATTATCAAATAAGAGAAGCGCAGGATCAGTTTTGGAACAACTAGAATATTTAGCTAATGCATAATTGCCTTAAAATACTTCTGCCGCCATTGATCAACTTTGGTGAGCAAGTCAAAGTTTTTGGGATGGGACAACTCCAGCATGAAGTCCTTGAAATTCTTGCTTGGGAAAACGAATACTGTTGAACAGAGTTAACATGAAACAAAACACAAAAATGTGAAAGGTTTACCATGTTCAGCTGATGTTACGTGAGAAAACTCTTTTTCACTACGTTTTGCTACTATATAAGGTGGTTTGTGCTCTGTCATTAATCCTGATTTATCACTGATATATTATGTTCTGTGTAAATTTATAGCGATCCATAAGTAACTGAAGTTTTTTTTTAAAAAAATATCAACATAGCTTTGTTGAAACTTGTTAAAATAATGACGATATGTTTCACAAGAAAAAGTCATGATTTTTGTTGCATTAAATTTTAGAACCAAAAAATTCCAGCAAGCTTCTTTATTTGTCCTGATAGGGACATATGTGGAGTGTTTAAAGCAGTTGAATACTTATATGCACAGTTGTCAAATCATAGTTGATACTAGATGCTTGGAGCAAATATGAAGTTAACTCTTTTTATTGAGCTTCATTAAAGGAAGCTTTATAGGAACGACCTGAGTGTCAAGCCGAGGGCTTGAAAGGGACAAGTCCCTAAAACAATAATGAACCTATTCGGAAAGTAATGGTTGCGAATCAATGGTGACAGTTTCTCATACAACACAGGTTTCATTTTAAGCCGGTGCGACTACCACTTCGTGTAGTCACTTATAAGAAATAAATGATCTCTAAGAACATTTGACAGGAACAACAAACGTTCTAAAAAAGCCTTTAACATCTTTCAAATTTCGTTTTTAAAGGAATATTAGGAAATACAAAATACACATCGATACAATTCTTGCTTTCAAATGACTTTGTTTGGGGCTACATCAATACGCAACTTAGGAAATTTCAGCCCAATTTTTAAAGTCCAAGGGCAAGTTTATCATCGAGTAGTCTTGCTAATGCTCATACCAAATCAAACACCAAAATTTTTACACATATATTTTGTTAGAGAGAAAAAACTCAAAATAGATCAGCGTTGCACTGACATTCAGGATCTACAACGAGAAATTATTCAGGAGTTACAGCGTCTATTCCGTTTCTTCCATAACCATAACCAATAGATCAATGTGTTCAAGACTAGAATAAATAGTTGCAGGCAACTATAAGATCGTCATTCTGGCCGACAAAAGACCAGCTGGTGAGCCTGAAAGAAGGTTTAATGCACCTCAAGTCAGTGAAGTTGCAGTGGTAATTGTGGATAACAAATATAGTAATCGTGATATCCTTATTCAACTCCGAAGCAATGAACTGCAGAACTTTTTAAATTGCTGAAACATATCGCTTATGGAAACTTGTCCTGAAGCAAAAAAGCATGCTATATATTTTCTGACCCGGACAATGCCGGGTATTGCAGCTAGTATCTGTATGAATGTCTAGTGTGTGTGTGTAAAGACAGACCTACCTTCATGAACACCTACCGCCACCAACACGCGATTGGTGCAGTTAGATAACTCTTCATGCCCTGCTGTTAGTAACCCAGATTGTTTGCGATGGGTGGAAGTGGAGGATTAAAGGTACACTCAAAAAATTACATTACATTACAGCCTATGGGGGAAAACCGTTTGAGGTAGTTTTTAATCTTTATCGGCATAAGTAAAAGCCCCAGCCCAAGCTACTGAATTTAGAAGAATGGAAATTGGAGGGGAAACAGCACTAAGGACGAATTTTTGATAATCAAACCTAAAGGGGTTAAAAGGGGCGTGGTCGAAAATTTTACAACATTTACCTTATCTCAGCAGCAGTTTTAGTTAGGAGCGTTAAATTCCAGAAAATAAATCTACTAAAATATAATTAAGCAAAAAATAATTAACACTTTAAAAAAAGATATAATTACTTTGCTATATTCTGTAAATTTTATTTCTATAGTCTCGTAAAATTCACAGAATTTCTGCGTCAAACACAATTTTTGAAAATTGCATTTTTTGCGGTCACAAGAGTAACAAAATTTTCATTCATTATCTAGGCAAGTAAAATGCTTTTTATTACAAACTGCAAATAGTTTATAAGAATAGAGCATATGTATTTTTAAGTGGTTGCATCAGATTTATCCTAAATATATTTTGTAATGCAAGAATTGCAAATATTTATGAAAATTTGCTCTCACAGTCACAAGACTATCAATGGATGTTCCCATATATCACCAGTCGTTTGAGATAAGAGCGTGAAATTCCAGAAAATAAATCTACTAAAAAGATAATTAAACATGTGTTCAGCGATTTTAGAAATTCTCTCCTTAAGGGGGTTAAAAGAGGTGTCGAAACTTTTTGAACATTTGACCATATCTCATAAGCCATTTTAGCTAGAAGCATGAAATTCTAGAAAAAAGATCTAATAAAAAAATAATTAAGCACACATTTCAGCGAATTTAGAAATCAGCGATTTAGATATTTTAGAAAATTTGTCATATCTCACCAACCGTTTGAGGTAGGAGGGTGAAATTACAGAAAATAAATCAACTAAAAAATAATTAAACATGTGTTTCAGCGTTTTTTTTTAATTCACCCTTAAGGGGGTTAAAAGGAGGTGTTTAAACTTTTAGAACATTTAGTCATATATCAACTGCCGGTTTAGGCAGAAGCGTGAAATTCCAGAAAATACATCTATTAAAAAAAAAAAAAATTAAGCATGCATTTCAGCGATTTTAGAATCCCCTCCGAAAAAAATCGGGGTTAAATGAGGGGTAAAATTTTAGAACATTTGCCATATATCACCAGCCTTTTGAGGAAGGGAAACAGCACTAAGGTCAAATTTTTGATAATCAACCCTAAAGGGTTAAAGGGGTGTCAAATATGTTTGAACATTTGGTCGTATCGCAACAGCCGTTTGAGGTAGGAGCGGGAAATTCCTGAAAATATATCTACTAATAAAATAATTAAACATGTGTTTCAGCGTTTTTTTGAAATTCACTTTTAAGGGGGTTAAAAGGAGGTGTTGAAACTTTTAGAACATTTAGCCATACCTCAGAAGCCGGTTTCGATTAAAGCGTGAAATTCCAGAAAATAAGTCTACTAAAAAATAACTGAATACACGTTTCAGCGATTTTGTAAATTTTCCACCCTTAAGGATTTAAAAGGCGTGGGGGTCGAAAATTTTAGAACATTTGGCATATCTCGCTAGTTATTAGATATTTAATCAGATTAAAATTTCAAGTTTAATTCAAGATAGCAAATAAGATAATAAATTCGAGATAACAAACATACTAAAAAAAAAAAATAGGTAAACACATTTCATCTTTGCTAAATATATTTCGTTTGATTTGATGTTCTTTTAGGCAAAACGAATAGCGAAGCGTGCGAAGTCCGCTAGTTATTAGATATTATTTAATCAGATTATAATTTCTAGTTTAATTCAAGAATCCTCAAATTAAAAAATATACATAAATGTAATCAAACACGTTTTACGTCAACCGGAACAACAATTAAAAAATATTATCGTCTTCATTTTTTAAATTTTTATTAGAAAATCAAACATTTTAATATTATTAACTCAACACATTTTCAGTCTCATGTATAAAAATTCAATCTTTGTAAAAACAACAACAGTAATCACAAAAACAGTTTTTACACGAATGAAAGCAAAATTCACGTGTATTGAACTCATTACCAGAATTGGAGAACAAAAAGAGTTATTAAATTTTTTTACAAGTCACTGCAATGATCTTCACTAAAATGCAACATGGCGGAAAACAAGCTGATATCAGTGTTGTGCAGCAACTTCTGTATTTTTCGTTACAACTGAAATCATGATCATATAATCTGGTTGTAATTTATATGATTCTGTAAAATGGTATTGATATTTATGTGTAAAAAATAAAATAAAATTAGATATTATGAAATCCTTAGAAATTATAAATTATGAAATCCTTAGAAATTAGAAATTATGAAATCCTTAGAAATTAGAAATTATGAAATCCTTAAGGTGTCAAAAGACACCTCATGTTAGGTATACCATATGAATATTTTTAGATACAGGAAGAACTGAAGGAAAATTATTTTACTGTATTATTTTAACAACTATTGAACAAAAAGTTACAAAAAATTAATTGTGAAGAAATGATCAAACTTAGAGAATAATTTTAAATTATAATCCGAAAGGTGTGTTTTGATACCTCTTGGTAGAAATAGTGTTAAATGTTAATATATTTCAAAAAATATCCATCCATTTATTTATGAAATAAAAGCCATTTTCTTTAAATAGAAATTTTAAACTTAATTAATATGCAAGATAAATTGTTTATATAAATTAATTTGAAGATGAAACATAAAACTTTTGATATTTATCGATGATACATGGAAAATTAAGTAACTGCAAGACGTTCTAATGTTTGTTTCACTCTTTTAAATGTAAAATATTTAGAGTTCCATAAAGAAAATTCTACTTAAGAACAGATTTTAAAATATGAAAATAGTATGTCGTTATTAAAGATAAATCAGAAATATTAAATTTTCCAATGTATGAATTTTTAATACGATTTATATTTCATTTCTTCCAACTACCTCTTTTCAGATGCAAACTTATAAATAGATTACGAAATAAGCAATATTGAAAATTGAAAAATAGTTTTGTGTATATGTATATATATCAATCTTTCGTCTTGTTTGTGAGTATTTGCATGAGTCAGAATGGGAATGTGTTATATATCATGATAATCTCAAATTTGAAAATATTTTTATTTTTAATTAATCAAAATTATCAGTTCGGCCTAAAAAGATTTGATTTAATGATTATGTGTAATAAGTAACAGAAATAATACCGAAGTTCTATACTATGCTCCTACAGATATGTATTCAGTATGTTTAAGATATTGTAGGTCAATGCATATGGAACAAATCTCGCGCAGACTAACCATAAAATAATTCTATAATGAATTCTTATTGTAAATAATATTTATTTTATAAATGAAGCATGTACAATTAATTAATGGAAACGGAGAAAAAATTAGCTAAATACAATGTATATTGATACAAAATTCATTTGCTTCATTCTTAAAAAAAAAATTCTCTTTAAGAATTGTTGTTTAGCATATAAATAATGAACTGCAATACTTCGATACTGCGGTATTATGCATTTTTTTAAAATTAATCTACAAAACACATATTAACTGTTACGACTTTATCGTTCTTATTATCTCACCGTTAACGTGTAATCAGACGCAGCATTGTTACACTCTGCATCAGACTCTCGCACCCTCAACCCAGTGTAGCATCCCCTTGTGACTTGCATGTGGCTATTTCCATGAGTACTTGTAGTGTAAGTCACATGCTACGATATTTGGCTACCAGTATTTTAGAACGGGAAAATGCGACCTATTTTATCGGAGATATCTCATTAATTGAATAAAGGGAAGGAAACTTTTCGAAAATAACTATGGCCAACAAGCATAGCAGTTATTAGCTAAGTGGCTGATGCTACAAAAACCCATGGAACTAGCCATGCATTAATCTGATATAGAAATAATTAAAATTATAATTAAGCAACGAAGAACGATGAATTTTAACATTTGATTAAAAAAAAATTCTATTAAAATAAATAAAAAAGAATTACTTTCAAAACGAAATAAATTAAAAACAAGAATTACAGTAATGCTGTTATTTACATAAAAAAATTTTGTTATATACAGCTGTAAAAAAAAAATAAAAAAATAAAAAATAAAATAAAATAAAAATAAAAGGAAAAAAATTAGCTTCATATTTTAATAATCTGTGGTTAAAAAAAAATCTTCGACTAAAATCACATTAGTTTTATTTGTTAAATTTTATTTTGTTCATAAATGTAATGGGTCTTTTTCTTTTCTGAGTTCATTTCAATGATAAACTCAACGTGTTACGTGCATCATACTACGATGTATTTTCTTCCACTTCGTCTGGTTAACCTATTAATAGGCGTAATATCACAGTTCATTTCTTTGAGAATAACATAAGGAATACTGTCTGGTATTATGAAATATAATAACATATTTAAGTAAAAAAAAAAAAACCGAGAAATTTTATATATATCATAATCATCATCATCATCATCAACCGTTTTCAATCCACTGCTGGATGTAGGTCTCCCCCAGATTTTCCCAATGTTTCCTGTCTAGTGCTTTAGTCATCCAATTTACACCGGCTACTTTTCTGATTTCATCACTCCATCTTACTTGAGGTCGTCTTCTTGGCCGTTTTACATCTCTGGGATACCACTGTAGAGTGTTTGTGCTCCATCTATTATCTTGTCTTCTTGCGCTGTGCCCAGCCCATTTCCATTTTAGCCGTTTAATTCTTTCAATGATGTCAAAAACTTTCGTCTGATTTCTTATCCAGGTTATTCTTTTTCTGTTTCTTCTAGTTATACCTAGCATACATCTTTCCATCCTTCTCTGTGTTGTTTGTAATCTTTGTACCATCCGTTTTGTTAGCGTCCATGTTTCTGCTCCAGAAGTTAGGACAGGCAAAACACATTGGTTAAATACCTTTCTTTTCAAACACAGGGGCATGCTACTCTTCAGAATAATATTGTTCTTCCCAAAAGCACTCCATCCATTTCTTATTCTTCTATTGATTTCATTCATGATACTATTATCAGATGATATTTCTTGCCGAAGGTACACATAACTTTGCACTTCTTTAATTTCAGTGTTGTTGTAGACGATTTTCTTTTTTGATGCAAATGAATTGAACATCACCTTAGTCTTTTCCAAGTTTATTTTTAATCCCACATTAATGCTAGCTTCTGCCAAATCTTTTAGCATATTTTCCAATTCTTCAGGACTGTTACTGAAAATTAAATTGTCGTCAGCGAATCGGAGATGACTTAAATATTCCCCATTTATTCTAATCCCTTTGTTTTCCCAATCCAGCTTCTTGAAAATATTTTCTAAGACAGCAGTAAAAAGCTTA
This sequence comes from Maratus speciosus, assembly GCA_963932465.1. Taxonomy (NCBI): domain Eukaryota; kingdom Metazoa; phylum Arthropoda; class Arachnida; order Araneae; family Salticidae; genus Maratus; species Maratus speciosus. The sequence goes on from OZ010789.1 coordinate 558,937,400, forward strand.
GGCGAAATGGTGTCTCCTTGTCTTACCCCTCTTCCAAGCTTGATCTTTGCTTTTCCTTTGTCCAAGCGGATGGTTGCTGTTGCTTTCTTGTAAATCTTCTTTATAATATTGATGTAAGGTTTGTCTATACCAATGTCCTCCAGAGATTCCACTACTGCTGATGTGTAGACCGAATCAAATGCTTTTTCATAATCAATAAAGGCAAGGCAAAGAGGTAAATTATATTTCTTATGTTTTTCTATGAGTTCCCTTACCGTTTGGATATGATCCATTGTGCTGAATCCACTTCGGAATCCTGCTTGTTGTCTAGGTTGAGCTGAATCCAGAGCTGATTCAAGTCTTGTCGTTAAAACTTTGGTGAAAATTTTATAAATCACTGATAGTAAGCTGATTGGACGGTAGTTTTTAATGTTTTCCTTCTCTCCTTTCTTGTAAAGTAGTACCATCACAGCATTATTCCAATCTTCTGGTACATCTGACTTCTGGAGACATTTGGAAAACAGTAAGGATAGCATTTTTGTAAATTCTTCTCCTGCTTCTTTGATAAGGTCGATTGTAATTCCATCTTCTCCGGAGCATTTACCTTTTTTCATAAATTTAATGGCTTGTAAAACTTCGTCTGTCGTCACTGGGATTATGGCATCGGTTTCTGTTAAGTTTTCTCGTGTATCACATAAGTTGATTTCCCTCTGATCTTCACATTTATATAAATCGTTATAGAATTTTTCGACAATGTGTACTATTTCTTTATTGATTTTGGTGATTGTTCCATCTGTCCTCTTTAGTGCAAAAATACCTTTTCTTCCAACACAAAGTTTTCGCCTAGCTGATTTTAAACGTTTGTTATCTTCTAGAATTTTCTTGACAAGATCAGAGTTAAATTTTCTGATATCTTCTGTAACACATTTTCTTACCGTTTTACATAATTCAGCATATTCAACTCTTGATTTAGGATCGTTTTTCTTCATTTTAAATTATCTGCGTTTCTTCATCAATCTTCTTGTTTCTTCTGTTATTTTCTTTGTCTGCTTTACTTGTGCATCGCCGGCTATCTTCTTTGCAATATCTTGTAGAGTACTGGTTAGTTTCTTGTTCACTACTGTAACATCTTGCTCTTCTTCTAAAGCTGATTGAAGTACTTGGAAACGGTTTTTAAGTTCCAAATGGAATTCTTCTTTATGTTTCTGGAGATTTATTATATCGATTGATTTCTTTGAGTGTTGCAAAAGCTTCATTTTTTCCACTTTAGTATTTAACAGCACTTTGCATCTAACCAACCTGTGATCACTTCCTGTATTGAAGTTATTGAGAACGCTGCAATCCTGAATAAGATACTTTTTGTTTGTTAAGATGTAGTCGATTTCACTTGTTGAGCCATTTGCACAACGCCATGTCCATTTTCTTTGTGGCTTTTTCTTGAAAAATGAATTCATGATATACAACTGTTCACATTCTGCAAACTCAATCAATCTGTTTCCTCTTTCATTTCGCACCCCATATCCATGATTTCCTACTGATAACTCACCTTTCTCTTTTTCCCCAATTCTAGCATTCCAGTCTCCCATTATTAATTTTATGTAGCATTTTCCCTTTTGATGCATTGAAGCTACTTCTTCATAGAAATCCTCAACTTCTTCATCAGTATAGCTTACTGTTGGTGCATAAACTTGGGTAATTTGCAGTTTGTATCTTCTGGACACTTGTATTACTAACCTTGCAACTCTATCTGATGCACTATCATATTCTACGATGTGATTCTTCCACCTTTTATGAATCAGAAATCCTACACTGCTTGTTCTTCCATCTTCTGTGCCTCTGTAGTATAATACATGTCCGCTGGCAAGATCTATCTTCTCTTCTACTTTTATTCTTATTTCACATAATCCTAAGATGTCCCAGTTGATTCTTTCTAATTCTTCTTCAAGTTCCTGAAAACGATTTTCCGAAGATAGGGATCGTCCATTATATGTAGCCAAGGTCATCAACTTATGGCAGCCTAGCCGAGCCCGGTTATTCTTAGCACTCTCTGTCTTCATGTCTTTCTGATCGCTGGCGTAACCAGGAACATTCAGACCGCCGGGAATTAAGGGCAGTGATTTATTTTGTGAATTCATGGTAAAATAAGCGGGGTAGGTGGCCAAATTCCTCCTCGCTGGCCAAGCGGTTAGGAAGCCCATCCGCGTTCGTTCCCCATGCACTAGGCAAGGGTACTAACAGGCTGTACCGGTGGAAGGTGCGGATTGGACATTAAGTCTCCGCTCCCAGTCGATTCCTTTAAGTCCTCCTCGAAGGCAATTAAAGGGTCTTCTCCTGGTTAATAAGCAGAGGCTATTAAACAGCCCATATATATATATATATATATATATATATATCCCACTTACCTAGAGCAGGGAATGCTCTAGGTCTGAATTCTTCAAATACTTTAAATCTCGCCCTCTAAGTAAGTGGGATATATATATATATATATATATATATATATATATATATATATATATATATATATATATATATATATATATATATATATATATCAGTGGCGAGGCGTCCGGTCATCGCTGGATGCGGCGATGACCAAGTAATATTTTAAAACTCTTAATAAGCTTTTAAAACTCTACGATCCAGTTTTAGCAGAGCATTTGGAGTTCATGTATAAGTGAAGGTAAGATTTAAAGTTTCTTTTTTGAACATTCAACCATTGAATTTTAGAGTTAATAATTTTTCACCACAAACTTAAATAATTGCGATGACCACCGAAAATTTTCACGCCAAGCCACTGATATATATCCCACTTTCTTAGAGGGCGAGATTTAAAGTATTTGAAGAATTCAGACCTAGAGCATTCCCTATCCCTTGCCATGATCTTTTCTGTTATCTGTAGTAATTCCAATGCTTTGAGCATAACTATACACAGAAAAAAAACAATTATGTAACGTTACTCCATAAAATTGAGGGCAGCATGGTGCTTCCAATTTTATAGAGTAATTCAATTTATATAATGGTGTAATTTAAACTGATATTACAGGTGTAATATTACACATTAGTGTAACGTAACGCCAGTAATATCGGTTAAATTTCTCAATAAAATGGAGGCAACAAGGCTGCCACCAATATTTCGGAGTAACGTTACATAAATTATTTACAGTGTAATAACGTAACTAACAAACATATATGCGGTTTTCTGAATGCGATTATTAAATAACAATTTATTTAAACTGCAATTATGTGCTATATTAATATCTAGAAATAATAATAGACAAAAATTCAACAGTCAATTATAACAGTAAACTATTTCCCATGGTGTAATGTTCACTTATGTGCATTGCGTGTCCTGTTTTATTGATAAGGAAAAAAGAAAAAAAGAAAAAAAATATATTTTGTATATAATTCAAATGATGATATTTTAATTTCCTAAATTCGAATAGTTTGAAAGATTAAATTCTGTAGAGATTATGATTCAAACAATGTCTACATCCCATTTTCCCGTACGATAAACTTAAGGTTTTTAGAATTTGCACTTTTCTCGAAATGGAAAAATTATTTCGAAATATTTATCGATAGTGGAAATCTATTCTATCTATTTACTCATAATAAACTGCGTCACGTAAAAATGCCATACTTTAGATTATTTTATTTAATTTTCTATTTTTGCAGACTTGGAATTCTTTTTCAGGTTTTAAAGGACCATAATAATGAGATTTGTGACGTTTAAAACAAGAATATATCAAATAAAAAAGTGCCACCAATTACTATTTCTAAAAATATATAGTTTCTTAATTATTATATATTTCTTTATAATAATTATTATATTTTTATTTATAATATATTATATCTTTAGTTATACATTTATTTAAAATATTTTATATTTTATATGACATTTTTATTTAAGAGCGTTATTTTTAAATTGTTGAATCTGTAATATTTACTAATAGGTCTGTAATATTCAAACCCTAGATTTTGCTAAAAATGAATAAATTTATAAATATTTTGTATAAATATTTAAAAGTCTATAAAGGTTATGTTCTTTTATATGCTTTATATTCTTTCCCCTTAAAGTTTAAATACGTAATACATACCAATTTTGATACTTCCATATGTTTAAATATCATAGCAAACATTCTAATTTAATTTTTAATTAAAAGTCTATTGTAATTTAACTTTTAATAGAAATCTATCTGTGTTTTTATGTAAGCGCATTGCTTTTAATTTAATAAAAAATTAAGAATTGTAATCCTACAAATATTTTTCCTAGTCCGGAAAATAGTTTTTCTTATTTATTTAATTCAAATTACAGAATTTTTTTTATAAATTATAAAGGTGGAGTTTTTTAAAAATAAAAAAAAAATATTATCTTCACATTTATATATTTAAATAAAATTTCAGTATTTTCTCATCAGTTGCATCTGTTGAAAAACATTGCGCAAGGTAACCCTCACTGTTAAAAATCTTGCAGCATTCTGGCAGGTCATTCGACCGTTTCTTGAAAAAACAGTTTCATAACCATAATTTAACAATCTTCTGACCATAAAATGGCCAATAATATGGTCAGAATAGTGTTAAATTATGGTTGTGTAACTGTTTTCGGAAAAAACGGTCAAATGACCTGCCAGAATGCTGCAAATTTTTAACAGTGCTGTTGGAATCCTCAATGAACCTTTTTGAATTCCAGGCTGCATTATCACACATCTCAAATATTGCATCACTAAACGTCAATATTTTTTTTCTACTGCATATTATAAAAAAAATACATATTATGAGTAAATATAGTATAATAAATATTTTCTCTTAATGCTTGAAGCTTTTTTTACTTTCCAAGAACGTGAAAGTAAACAACAAAAAAAAACTATTTCCCGTCAGTAAATGCTATAAAATTCCAACTGGAGATTTAAATTCGTCTTAGTGACTCTTTTCAAAAACTAGACTACAAAAAATATTTTCCTATACATTATTCTTACATGTAAGGAAGAGATTAGACAACATGTTAAGTATTCAACAGCAATGTGAAATCAAAATCAACGTTTCTAGTCTGTGCATTTAATGTTGCATTTGAAATATGAAGAAAGTTTTGGGATTGGCACATCCAACTAGTTTTAATATAATCGAAAATTTTTCATTTTCATGTGCTTAGTCTGCCTTAAAACAGGAATATGACACTAATCTAAAATAAAAAAGTAATACAAGATTATACAATCTATGTTAGATATCCACCAAATCACGAGAAAGATCTTTTAATGTGTTACTAAAAACGTTAACCTTAAAATAATATTTGAGTATGTCTTTTTCCCCTCAAATCAGAGAAATTTCTCCAATATAAGCTGAAAGTTGCCTGTAAGTATCCAAACAAAGGACTAAAGTTTCGTAAACGCACGTGGGAGTTTCGGACATTTTGGATACATTTAATTCCATAAAAGCATTTTAAGACCATCTTACGAAGAAAATTTTAAAAATCCATTTCCTTTGCAATGGCAATAATAAACTTATAAACAAGAAAAATATTATTTTAAATCGCCCACCTAATGATTTTCATAAAATCCTACTCAAGTTTTGAAGATAAAGGATTCTTGGAAATTCTTAAGTAGTAACTAAAACTTAAGGGCTATTTCAAAATTCTATCCCACATAAATGTGGGAAAAGACTCCTGTAATCATTATAAACAAACGGAGGTATTCTTTGTATTGTTTCTGGGTGTTGAGAGATTAAATGTTTAATAGTGTTAACAAGATATATTTACTTATAAGAGTAGGAAACCATAATAGAAAGTAACATAAGTAACTTATACTGTATCTTATCCATTGAGATAACATAGTAGGTTGTATATGAATAAATAGAGCATGTAATACAAATCAAAAGAATTTGTTTATAATGAATTACTAATTCTAAAATGTAGAGTTCGTTGCGTTTAGAACTAAGTAGATTATAATATGACTCTTAATCAGTCCGTAATAAGATTTTTAATACTTTTCCTTGCCGAGAATTAAATCAATGTCATGCGGCTCTTCAGAACGTAAGTCATATTTATTTTCTATTCTGAAATAGCCCCGTAAGGTATTGGGTTGAGCAAAATATTCTGGGAAATTTTAAACCTAATAGTTACTAGAATTTGTATCGTATATAGTTTTACTAGTGGTATATTTATAGGAGCTCAGGAACTTTGGATCCAAAATGCCTATTGAACAGTATGATTTGGGTGTGTTAACCCGGCATTATTAGAGAAAAGGCCTAACGATTCTGATAGCCATCGATGAGATTAATGAGGAAGAAGGTGCTGGTAACGGCGACAAACTTAGCCAGCAAATCTGGAATCTGGCAGAATGGTGGCAGAAAGTCTTGGACTATGATGGTCTCTACTTTAAAGAATAGACCTTGTTGCTTTTGTTGTTAATTTGGTCATAACAACGCAACTTTCACAAATTTCCCAGAACTTTTTGCTCAACCTAGTATTTCTGGTCTTCAGTAGATGTCTTCTGTGATGTTAACTGTTCTACCGTTCCCTAAGGACATTTGCAGCAGCTTCATAGTTGGTTTTTGGAGATGCTAATTTATCACCTGAGCTCGAAGAAAAAAGCACCCTGTACAGATATTTGCCGATAATAAAGATCTAAGAGCAACTGTTCTTCTCTTATTAAAAACATTAGCTAGTCCTGCAGAAAACTCTTTGACTTCTGGGTTAGATTTAAGGCCATATTAAAAAATATATTTACCCACGCTCAGCAACTCGAAATTTTCTGACACATTTTGAGACTCATTTTTAAAATTAAAACATGAAACTTGCTGACGTGATTTTTTAAGAGAGTGATTTTTTGTTAATAAGCGAACTGTGTAATTTATTTTTTGTTCAAATAATTAGAACTTGATTTATAAGCAATTATTTTGTCAGCACGACCATGTTTTTCGTTTCCAGTACTATCACTTCGAGAAATTAGCTTCAAAATACCCAATTTTGGCAGCATTTGTTGAAATATATTCTGCTTTTATCAAAAATTCTACCGATACGTTACATTATATAGTTTCCGAGTAAGAGAACATGCCAATTGGATGCGTTTGATGAAAATGAATTTAAAATATAGTCAGGAATTAAAGTGTTTGGATTTCAGTACACCCTTAAAGGAGTTTATTGTCAGAAATACACGTAACCACTGAGGGAGACGTTTTACTGTCAAAGCATCCAAATAGATTTCTAAATTTGCCTCCGCTTCTTTTCGTTGCAAAGATGCTCTCTTGTCTCTATGAACACGCAACATTCCTCCGGAGATACATACATCTGTCAGGGCGTGAAACAAAGTTCGAGAATTATGCTACAGTTTCGCTGGACCCGATGAATGATCTCCCTTTTAAGTTCATATTTCTGCGCTAGAAGCACGTGCGCTAGAAGCTTAAAAATTATCCACATTGCTGTTTTTTTTTTTTTTTTTTTTTTTTTACATTCAGAGATTCAAAATGTTATATCTTCATGATTCGTAAACTACTTCAACAAATAACTTAATGCTTGATATCCAAAAGTGAAATACACGAAAAAATCTATATTTGAAATAAAAACTTTGGTGTTTACAAGGAACCTTTTAAAATGCACTACAATTTCGATATGGATACGGCCGCCATCTAAGCTTATTTGTTCAACATAAATTGAAAGAAGACTGCATTTCCAATCAGATGGCTCTTTTCATCATTTCTGAGACAAAAATAAGGTTAAAAACATGATGAGATGTTCCTTTTTTTTTACTGCCGCATCGTTCTATATTTATATGAAATGTTAAGGATGACAATTTACTTATATTTTAAAGTTCTTGAATCGACGTTTTACAGAGTTATATTTACATTCATTTTCTCAATTATATGAATGCGATAGAAAGAATAATTAATGCAATTTTACATTTGTGTGTGTGTGTTAATATTACACAATTTTCTAATAATCTTCAATAAAAGTCTGTAAAAAAGAAAAATATATACAGGATGATACATATATATAAATGTTTTCTAATTAATAGGAGTGAAAAAATATTAAAAAATATACTCGATGTCATGTTTTACCAGATGAGGATCCACGCAATTATGTGAGTGGAGGCTCGATTTAAAATCGCACAAAAAGAGGAAAATGTTTTATCTTTTTTTCTTTAGCATCACTTACATAAATGTGTAGCTCAGATCGTAAAGCATTAGCATAAACTCTAATTTAATATGAAGGCAACACTGGAATATTTAAGATTTATAAAAACCTCAGAAAGTCCTAAAATCGTAGTTGTATATATTATATATTCACTATAATATTATTTTTATAAATTATACAATGTAAGCTTTAAAAATGACGCAATGTAATCTTTAAAAAATATATTATCAACTTTTTTTAAAATTATTTTAACTCGAAGTTAATTTTCAAGAAACTTTCAAACACATTCAACTACTCGTAGAAACAAAAAGAAATAATTGGTGGAAATGGGTCCTTTTGTATAAAATTAAATGTCAAAATTTATATACAGATAGAAACTACATAATAAACAAAAGGCTATGGATTATAATGTATCTTTCATTATATTGTAATGTATTATAATGTACATATTATTATTATTTATTACAAAATAATAATAATTATTAGGTTGAGCAAAAAGTTCTGTGAAATTTTCAATCTAATAGTTACCAGAATTTGTATCATATATAGCAGTACTAGTGGTATATCTATAGGAATTCAGGAATTTCGGCTCCAAAATGCCTATTGAAAAGTATGATTTGCATGTGTTAATCCGGCATTATTGGAGAAAACGTTGAAGGATTCTAAAAGCCGTAATTGAGTTTACACAGTTGGACGTCAACGATATTCTTCCATTCCCCGCTTACAGTCCAGACGTGGCTCCATCCGATTATTACCTCTTTCCCTCAATGGAAGGCTTTTTCAAGGGCTGCCGATTTGAATCCTTTAATGAAGTTCAAGAAGCATGTCAAGAGTTTTTCGATTCGAAGGAGCCGCCATGGTACTGAAGCAAATCCGGAATCTGGCAGAACGATGGCAGGAAGTCGTGGACTATAATGGCCTCTACTTTGAAGAATAGCCCTTGTTGCTTTTTTTGTTAATTTGCGCATAACAACGCAATTTTCACAAATTTCCCAGAATTTTTTGCTCAACCTAGTATAATGTCTCAAATAGATTTCTTTATATTTTGCATTTGTTACGTTCCTTAAATTCAACTGATGCAACATAAAATGAAACACGATTAAAATTTTATTTTTCCTATGAATGTGCTGAAATATCAAACAAAAAAAATATTTATCCTATGAATGTGCTGAAATATCAAACACATGCATCAGACGAGTAGTAAATTCAGTTACTCTGACAATTTTTGTTTAAGGCATTTATGATAAATTTGCGATTTTTGAAAAATTTAAATATAAATTAATATGATCTTTTTAGTCGCGGAAAAAAAATCTCGTTCAAAACATAATATTCGAATTTCTAAAAATAATGTTTAAACATAATGCATATTTATGAGATTAATAAAGTAAACATGAAAATATTTTACTCAGTATCAAAAATATTTAAAAATAATAACATTAATTTCAGTGTCACATCATTATGCGTATTTAGTTATACAGAAGTTAGAAAATATTCTGTCCAATTTATTTTTCAGTCAGCATTATTTATCTTAAAGTTGTAAATATCCACACGTAACCGATAAGCTGTATAAAAATACCTTATAAAGATTATTTTTTCCATGAGTCTAGTTGATTTAATTTTTAATGAAAAAAATCAACGAACATTTTCTTTTTACTTTTTTATGCCGTGATTACATGAACCGACATGGAATGACACTAAACGTCAATGATGGTATGAGCTGAATGCCGTTGATAGTATTAAAATGTTGTTGTGGTGCATCATACAGGACATTCGTATCGGTGTTTTCTTATTATTTGACTCTTACGTAAATTCCCAGCATTATCTGTATTTCAGTAGACGGTCTTTTCTTCCCTACTGTGGTATTTTTTCTTGTTATTATTAACTTCCCAACATAGAGTAGCTGTTTTCGAAGGGTTGGCATTAAGATTCCTTGTCTATTCTTATACTGGCATTTTTTCGGTTATGGTTACACAGGTCATCTGATCTGACTGCTCTCTTGTTTTTCAGCATTATAGTCATCTCAAATAGGTAAATGCATTACAATTGATTTAGCTGCTGCACAAATGGTTCTTGAATGTCGATATCATTCCCGTTTTTGACGCGAATCGATACCGAAGGGTAAGACACTATTCTAAAACGTTATCTTTAGACCTTTTCGGATTTCATTTCTCCAAAGCGATTGAAGATCATGTTTTTGAGTAGTTTAGACGAATTAATTATTTAAAGGAATATTACAGTGTTATACGATACACAATCCGACAGCCTTGCTATTTAAAATGTCTGATTTTGATTCAATACGTGAATTTCCAGATGTCTGCTGTGACTAAAAAAACAGCCTAAATGCCTAATTCTGCCATAGCATATACACGGAGGTTATCCATAATTTAATTTTCTTTTCAGATTGAAAAATAAAGTGTTATTTGAAGATTTTCGACTGACGCTTCATATCGCTGCACCTATACTACAACATCTAATTAAAATACCTGGTATACCAAAAATTAGTAAACATTTCCAAAATGCATAAATGTGAAGGAGTTGGTTTATTTGATAGCGGTTTACTAAAAAATTATTCTCAATTTTTTTGGTAATGTTTTGAGGGGTGTTTCGTGTAAAATTACTTTATTTTTGCATGCAAATATTTACAAACTCATAACAGTTAACGTTCTATGTGTTTGCCACCAAAAGGAATTACGAAAGCCATGGAAGTAGTTGGAGGATATTAACAGTTTCTGGACAATGCTACTTAAAAATGAAACAGGGGAAAATCCTACCTTTCTCATTTGAAGGCAATATCTTAAGAACAGTAACTTTCATGAAAGACAGACAGCTCCTTATATGAAATCTCCAGTGATTCTGTTATTGACAAGCACATTTGGAGTCCGTCATTCTCAGCGGAGCTAACGATCGCCATACGTCAGAAATATCCTGCATCCATCTAGATGTGCCTGCTTGCCTCGGTTATCGGTTTTCTCATTCGCTTACAAAGTGTAATTCCTTGTGGTAGCGGACACGTAGAACATTTACTGCTATGAGCTTGTAAGTATTTGCATGAAAACAAACCTAATTTTCCACATTTTTTTTAATTTAAATGTTGAAGCGACCTCTACTACCCCCCCCCCAAAAAAAAATCCCTGCAATAATAATTACAAAAACAGTTTCACATACTTCATCATTATATTTACACTTTTCATCAAAATTAAAGGATAATGAGAAAAAATATGCTCACTAAGTTAATGTTGCAACCAGTGTACAATGCTGCAATTATTTATGTTTATTAAATCATATTTAATAGGTTATCCATAATTTAATTTTCTTTTCAGATTGAAAAATAAAGTGTTATTTGAAGATTTTCGACTGACGCTTCATATCGCTGCACCTATACTACAACATCTAATTAAAATACCTGGTATACCAAAAATTAGTAAACATTTCCAAAATGCATAAATGTGAAGGAGTTGGTTTATTTGATAGCGGTTTACTAAAAAATTATTCTCAATTTTTTTGGTAATGTTTTGAGGGGTGTTTCGTGTAAAATTACTTTATTTTTGCATGCAAATATTTACAAACTCATAACAGTTAACGTTCTATGTGTTTGCCACCAAAAGGAATTACGAAAGCCATGGAAGTAGTTGGAGGATATTAACAGTTTCTGGACAATGCTACTTAAAAATGAAACAGGGGAAAATCCTACCTTTCTCATTTGAAGGCAATATCTTAAGAACAGTAACTTTCATGAAAGACAGACAGCTCCTTATATGAAATCTCCAGTGATTCTGTTATTGACAAGCACATTTAGAGTCCGTCATTCTCAGCGGAGCTAACGATCGCCATACGTCAGAAATATCCTGCATCCATCTAGATGTGCCTGCTTGCCTCGGTTATCGGTTTTCTCATTCGCTTACAAAGTGTAATTCCTTGTGGTAGCGGACACGTAGAACATTTACTGCTATGAGCTTGTAAGTATTTGCATGAAAACAAACCTAATTTTCCACATTTTTTTTAATTTAAATGTTGAAGCGACCTCTACTACCCCCCCAAAAAATCCCTGCAATAATAATTACAAAAACAGTTTCACATACTTCATCATTATATTTACACTTTTCATCAAAATTAAAGGATAATGAGAAAAAATATGCTCACTAAGTTAATGTTGCAACCAGTGTACAATGCTGCAATTATTTATGTTTATTAAATCATATTTAACTCAAAATTGCACTTCCGCGCATACCATAGCATCGGGAATTTGCAAATTAGATGACTGACAATGTGGTGCGAGATGGACGTATGTTGGAATTCTGGCTGGCCAGTAGTGTTGTTTAGAGTGAATGTAGTGTCTGATTATTACTAGTATTCACTAATTATGGCTCAAAGGCATCATTTAAGTTAAGGTCAAAAGTGGCCAATAATTGGTAGAATAGCGGAAGGGCAAACACTAATCGAGGTCGCCCAAGATTTGAATATCCCACAAAGTGTCATATCAAGAGCTTCAAGCTACTTTTTAAGCACTGTATTCGGTGATAGACAGCCTGGTCAAGGGACACCAAGAGAAACAACTGCATCCGAAGACCGTCTTTTGTCTTTGTGGCTCGAAGAAACCGCGAAACGACTACAAGAGATCTGGTATCTGACCTTCAGGCTGTCACCGGAACTCCAATTAGCCATTCTACTGCTGCACGAAGACTTAACGAAGATGGACTGTATGATAGAAAACCAATGGTTTGTGTACCACTTACTCCAGCTTCCAAAGGTGCTCGTTTAATCTGTTGCTGAAGTCACGTTCAATAGCGCCAAGAAGACTGGCCTCGAACGCGATATTTCACGGACAAGGGAAGGGCATGTTGCGTCTTCCTTCATTTCTTCAGATCAAAACACGTCTAGAATCAGTGTTCAGACTATACCTGGACTCGTCAGTACACAATACTTGAGCCCAGTCTTCTTGCCTCCATTGAACAGGGCGTCGGCAACAGTTTAAACAAGCCTCTTTGGACGCTCGAGTGAGTGAGGCACAAGCTGTTGGATTTCCCGCATACAGTTCACTATTGTAAGCCATCGTGAAGCGGTAGAACGGATAATTCGAGTTCCCGTAGCAATCTGAATGTCTCAAACCAAATCTCTTGTAGTCGTTTCACGGTTTCTTCGAGCCACAATAACGAAAAAAAACGGTCTTCGGATGCAGTTGTTGCTCTTGGTCTCCCTTGACCAGGCTGTCTATCAACGGATCCAGTGCTTAAAAAATAGCTCGAAGGTTTTGATATAACACTTTGAGGGATATTAAAAACTTGGGCGACACCCATTTGTGTTTGACCTTCCTCGATTCTGCTAAATATTCTCCACTTTTGACCTTAAATTAAATGATGTCTTTGAGCCATAATTAGTGAATTCTGATCACACTCAGACACTGCATTCACTTTATAAAACCGTACAGACCAGATTTCCAACATACGTCCATTGCGTACCACATTGTCAATCATCTAATTTGCATATGTTCGACACTAACGTATACGTAGAAGTGCAATTTTTAGTTCAACAGTATTTAATTAACATAAATAATTGCAGCATTGGACATTGGTTGCAACATTAACTTGGTGAGTATATTTTTTTCGCATTATCCTTTAAATTTGATGACCAGCGTATTTTAAATAAAGAAGTTAAAACGATATTTAGGAAATAACTTCTTTATTATTGAGTAATTTACGATTCAGAAACATAGTGATTAACTTCAGAAATACACATCTTAGTATTCTCATTATGTTATGTAGTTCTTAGTGTTGTTACCTCCAACTTATCACGGGGCTGCTGTTGAAGTGGTTAAAATAAATACATGTTATATATATATATATATATATATATCAGAAAAATAAGGGGAATAAGTGAACTGCATCAATTAAAAAATATTTGTCTCTTTTTTAATATTATTAAATTATACATTTTATATTGATATATTGCTGTCTAGTTCGGAATTCAGCAATATGGTAAATCATTTTAAAAAGGACACATTTTGAGACTCTTATTAAGATATTTATTTCACAAAATAATTCTATTTCATTACGACCACTTTCATAAAAATAAGGAAGATAACTGTATTATTTCTAAGAAAGCATTTTACTCGTTTATTTCAGTAATGAAATTATCTCATATCGCTTTTCATATAGCTGTGTAATTAAGAAATGAGCAATATGATAAACCATGTCACAGAATACATTTTTTAGATTAAAATTAAATTATTTATTTCTTAATATAATCGAATTTAATATCAGTCCATGTCATGGAAATAAAGACAATAACTGCATCGATTCTAAGATAGGACATTCCAAACTGTTTGGTGTAATATTGTTTTTTCACTTTGTTCATATATTAATTTTTCCGTGCACTTTTATTTAAATAAATATTTATTTGTCTTTTGTATATTTTCCACCAAATTTACAAACCGGGAATACTTCACTAATCATATGTATTTTTCTCAAGCTATCATATATATATATATATATATATATATTTAACTAAAACTATACCAAATATGCATTAGGTTCTCCACTCTTAACTTGAAATTAACTGATGAAATGAAGGAAGTAAATACTTTTTTTTAATAAATTCACAAATTTAAAAGAAATAAATTTAAAGCAACAGTTAGATTTTTCTGATAAATAACAGGTAAATTGGGCTAAAGTAACATTATTATCTAATATACTTTTTATTACAAAGTATATTTGCAACATTTCGCGTGCAATTTCCGACTTGTTCATTAGATACTAGATTACCACAATTTTAGACATTACTTCGCCATTATTTATCCGTTTGCACATAATGTCTCATTTAATGTGCAGAATATAAAACTTTTTCAGGGCAAATCCCATAATCATTAAAATAGTTTATTGCATCGAGTTATATAGATAGAAGATCCCAGATCTTTAACACTTTTCTTAGTACAAGAGAAATCAGGGAAAAGACAATTAACTTTAAGAAAAATTGAATTAATTTATTCATAAAATAAATAAGAACATATACTCCATGCTATCAATGCATTTTAATTTAAACGTGACTTCACGCTTTTGTATTATTGGCAATAAATCGCGTTTTTTGGTGATAGTTTTTTTTAAAGGGGTCTATGGGAAAGTACACATGCGCCATTATTTCTTGTTTTTACACTGAAAATATTTAAAATATAAATATAACAATATATTTCCTATGAAATATAAAATTCAGATTCAAAATTCAAAAATTGCCCTTAACAAATTGCACTTTTTCAAATATTCGGAATCATATTTTGCACCAAAAGAAAGTGCTGTATATTTCATAGACATCCCACGATAGATTTGTTTACTTTCCCTTACTTTTCTAATTAGGTGCTATAAGTCCAGGTGAAGTTTAAGTACTCTGCTCAAAACAATTAGGGGAACACATGGTTATATCAAAATTACACAAATATTTACACCGATAAGTAACGTAAAATAAATCATCCATAATTTAAAGAGTAGTAAAAAACAGACGTAGAAAATTTCGCAATCCAATCAGTGTTCATGACGTCAAAAACTAGAAAAAGGAAATAAGTGCAAACATCGGGATTTCGCAGAGACGTCTGTTTTACTATCTATGTTGTAAAATTCAATTGCTCAGTTTTTTTTAAAAGAAAAGGTGACCTGAAAATGCCACAACAACGTGACTTACCCATATCCTTGGCTTGGAGTATTATCCGGACAGTTGAATCCGTGTAAACACAATGAAGTGTAGCGGACGCTGTTGGAGTCGCAAAAAGTGTCAATGCAAGGCTGTGTAATAGATTCCAAGTAACAGGGAATATTAGGCGTCGGCCATATGCTGCCACAGAAACTGATGACCGATATATCCTGTTAACAGTTCCTCGTGACGGTACAGGCAATGCTGCTCAGCTGCAAGTACAGTTGTTCTTGGCAATTGGACGAAGAGTGCCCAGCCAAACAGTGCGAAATAGGTTTCATCAGGATAGTCTCTATAAACGTAAGGAAATGGTCTGTATTATGTTGACTTTAAGCCACTGAGTGGACCAAAGAAGATGGGCAAATGAATATCGAGAATGAAGGCAACATGATCGGAGTCAAGTGGTGTTTACAAACGAGCCCCGATTCAGTCTGCATGTGACATCCAACGTGTTTTGCTATGGAAGGAAAGGGGCACTTGAAATAATCCCACATTCGTCCATGAAAGATCACATTACAGACGAGGGGTTTGATGTTATAGTCAGGAATCAGCATAGGTGTATGTACGAATCAGCATATCACTCAGAATGGCACTTTGACAGCCCAAAGTTATATGGACGAGATACAGAGAGCTCATGCCGTACTTCACGCATCGACATTGAATGATTCCTTTCTTTGAATGCATGATAATGCTAGATCGCGTGCAGCTCGTCTTATGGAGAACATGCTTAACGCTGAAACAAGATAGTGTAGGGGATTGCCAACCTGCTCTCCTGACCTGAATTCGATCGAGTACGTTAGGAAGGCACTCGGATCACGAGTTGCAGGGAGACTAATGTATCTTTTTACTGTCCGGGTCTTGGAGAGTGAAATTCTTGAGGAGTGGAACAGCATCCCCCAAAGTCTTACCGATAATGTCATCGAATCCATAGAAAACAAGTGTACAGCAGTTTTATTGATTCGAGAAGACCACATGCCGTATTAAATATCTTGCATCATTCCTAAACAGCACTTATTTGTCATTTACATCTAACCAAATATTTGCCGTTGACTATCTTTACATATTCTTTCCATCATTTGAAAGAATTAAAGCTTTCTTGGAAATTTTTTGCGTCATTTTTTCTATATTGGGCATTGATACACGCGTATCTCCATTTTATGCCCACTCGTGGCTGTCTCTCACGGTTAACGTTGCTTATTTGCTTGCCGACCTAATTTTTTTTTAGCAGTGTAGTTTTGTTTATGGTAATAAAAAGTCTCCAAGTATCGTCGAAATTAAGGATTGAAGCTGCGTAGTTTTCACAGCTTGTGCCTTTTTGCAATAATAAAATTATTTATTTATAAGAATTAGATATCTTCGTGGCGCATAAAAATATATACAATTTAAAGAGAAAGCTTTATATTTATGCGCCTTATATATTTTCTCACTTTAGTTATGCGGAAAATATTAATTTGCTTTAATGCATAATATTTCTACACTAAAAGATATTTCAAAAAACACAGACAGTTTCCAGGAATTTCAAGATACCTACTTCTCTATAGCACTTATTACAATGGAAATGAAGTAAAAAACGTTAATTTCTAAGGCTGAGGTGTCTAAAGTTGTCTTTGTATCCACTCGTTTCTAATTTGAATATAACATATTGTGGATTATATCTTAAATTAGAATACATTTTTTTTTTTAATATTTTATTAGGTAGCTTTCTTTACAAAAAGCTACCTATTGCAGCCGTTCGGAGGAAAGCGATTTCAAAAAATTTTGGTATATTTTCATCGATCATGACCCCCAGACACCGAAACCACCCTCCGTTCAAAATTGATATATATATATATATATATATATATATCAATATATATATATATATATATATATATATATATATATATATATATATATATCTGACCTATGTCACACTGTAACTCTCGTATTTATGAACCGATTTGGATGTAATTCGGTGTGTACATAGTACATACCAATGTCTCGACCGAGTTCGTTGGCCAGCTTCATCCGCCATTTTGTTTCAAAATGGCGGCCATTTAAAAATTTTAAAAAAATTTAAAATTTGAAATGTGGTACCAAAAAATTGAAAATGGAAAAATATTTTTTCTTATGTATTTGACCTTTATACAAAGACTCCGTAGCAGTTTTTGTTTCGTCTATATCTTAAAAAATGGCTGAGTTATAGCCTTTTGAATTTCTGACGAAGCTGACATTTTGAAACGTCCTGAATTTTGTCACGCGATAAAAGGCGTATTTATGAACCGATTTGGATGTAACTTCGTTTATACATAGTACAGACCAATGTCTCGACCGAGTTCGTTAGCCAGCTTCATCTGCCATTTTGTTTAAAAATGGCGACCCTTTAAAATTTTAAGAAAAATTTAAATTTGAAATGTGGAACCAAAAAATTGAAAATTGAAAAAATATTTTTTTCTTATGTGTTTGTCCTCGATAAAAAGATTCGGGAGCAGTTTTTGTTTCGTCTATACCTTAAAAAATGGCTGAGTTATAGCATTTTGAATTTCTAGTGTGGCTGGAATTTTGAAACGCCCTGATTTTTGCCACGTGATAACAGACGTATTTATGAACCGATTTGGATGTACCTTGGTGTGTACATAGTACATACAAATAACTCAACCGAGTTCGTTGGCCAGCTTCATCCGCCACCTTGTTTTAAAATGGCGGCCATTTAAAAAAATTTTAAAAAAATTAAATTTAAAATGAGATACCAAAAAATTGGAAAATGAAAAAGAGTTTTTCCGTATGTGTTTGACCTTAATACAAAGATTCCGGAACAGGTTTTGTTTCGTCTATATCTAAAAAAATGGCTGAGTTATAACATTTTGAATTTCTATTGTGGCTGATATTTTAAAACGACCTGATTTTTGTCACGCGATAACAGGCGTATTTATGAACCGATTTGAATGTAACTTGGTCTGTACATAGTACATACCAATGTCTCGACCGAGTTCGTTGGCCAGCTTCATTCGCCATCTTGTTTCAAAAGGGTTGCCATTTAAAAAAAAATGTAATTTAAGATTTAAAATGAGGTATTAAAAAATTGGAAAATGAAAAAGATTTTTTTTATGTGTTTGGCCTTGATACAAAGATTCTGGAGCAGGTTTTGCTTCTGAAAATTTTTTCTTTTGTTTATATCTTAAAAAGTGGTTGAATTATAGCACTTTGAATTTCTATCATGGATAGCACTTTGAAACGATCTTGTATTTGTCTCGCGATACCACGCGTATTCACCTATTTCGATGTAAAAAGGCATGTGGATAGTATACATCAATATCTCGACCAAGTTCGCTGGTCAGCTTCATCAGCCATCTTGTTTCAAAATAGCGGTCATTAAATTAAAAAATATATATATTTAAAGTGAGGTGCAAAAAAATTAGAAATTGAAAAAGGTTTCTTTCTTAAGTATTTGACCTTGATATAAGGATTCAGGAGCATTTTTTGTTTGTCTTTATCTTAAAAATTGGTTCAGATATAGCAGTTTCAATTTCTAACGTGGGTGACATTTTGAAAAATCTGAATTTTTGCCTGCGACAGCACTCGTATATATCAACCGATTCCGATGTGAGTGAGCATGTGCACAGCAATTACTAAGGTCTCGACCAAGATCACTGGTTAGCCTCATCCACCATGTTGTCTTAAAATGGCAGGCACTTTAAGAAATCGCCGAATTATGCAGCCAAATATAAGTTACTTTAAATAAAAGCAGCTTGGATAAAGCTGACTAATTTCGCGAAATTCTCATTCATAATGATGTAGTATTGATAAAAATTAGTATTGAATCTCCTACATTCGGTTTCCACTTAATTGAGCTTCGTGTTTTTGAATAATATAAGTTGGCTTTTTTTAAATAAGGAATATGAAAGCTACCTCTTCCTCCCGGCACTGGCCGGAAGGACTTTTGAAACTTTAATGCTGTCTTTAAGCTTAATAAATGCTGTATGCTACCATTCCATTATATTTGCAAAAAAAAAGTTTTTTCTCATAAATAATATAGTATTACGTGTCTTTCTAAATAATTTTTTGTATTTAAAAAGTAATAACATTTAGTCTCTATATTTGGATAAAACTTATGATTAACATGATATATTTTAAATAATAAAATTATGTCACTAGCAACGCATTCGATTTTTCATAGATGTATTTATTTTATTTAAATCAAAGAATAGATCTTGATTCTAAATGCAAAAGAAAAAAATATATATATGCATTTAATGAATATTTATGAAACACCTCTTCTAAAATTATATTGAATAAATTTTCAACGTCACATCGAAATTCGTGTTCTGATGAATTGCGCTTGTTTGCATATTTCTACAAATTGAAAAATATTCCATGAATTTAATAATAGAAGGCTTTTATTTATCCGTATAAAAATTGTGAGATTAATTTTAAGAAGGACTTTGAGTAGATATCGCAGGGAAAACCGTTCAAACTGCATCAGAAATTGGATGTTTGCTAGACGATAAATTAATTCCTGGTATATCATTATAACTATATTTTCATTGATGAAAGCACTGCAAGTATTGCTTCATCTTGCAAGGAGTTTAAAATATTTGCTCTTCAAGTTTGTATTTATGTTATTATGTTTCAAATGTGTATGAAATTTGAAAGAAGATTACGAAAAATTTTCATTCGTGAATTTAAAAATTTTATTAAAAAAATCATAAGTCGAAACGCAATAGTTCAGCTTGATTAAAACATAAAATATACAATATAAACTTTAAAAAACTGACTCTAGGTGATTAAAATAATAAAAGAGATATTATAAATTACAAATATTCATTTTATTTAAAATTTCTTAGTTCTTTCGGGCTGTATTTACCAAGCCCATAATCAGATAATATTTTAATAACAAATCGCTGTTTATTTATACAAATACGTCACATCGTTTTAAAAATAAGAGAGCCAATAACTAGAGAGTTGAAAGTAGAAGTAGCAGTTTCTTGGATTAAACATAATTGGAGAATATATATATTATAATTAACTGCAATTCCATTTATTTTATTTTATCGTTCTGTTATCATAAGTAACTTTCATTTTGAATGTGTAGCTGGACAGTCGAAGTAGCAGTGTTTCAGATTAAATTTGCTTAGAAGAAAATATTTAACTGTCGTACCATAAACTTTAATACGTCACTTTGCTCAATTTTTCAGGATTTATTGTCAGGATATTTAACCATAAATTGGGGATATTGTACGACAGGGTGTCGTTACATACTTGATTGTTTTCACATTTTGTACCAATATAGATCCAGCACCGAAAGATTAATTACATGGTGTATATTCTATTCCTTTTAGAACTGATAGCAATAGAATAATAGAATGCATAGGAAAGAATAAAAGAAAATTGAACGAAAGAATCAAAGAGCATAAAGCAGATATAAAATCTTGTCGTCAATTCACAGTTCTCTCTCGTTTACGTTTCATTCAGTATATCACAATAGATTTTGATCATGCAAAAATCTTATATACAACATCCAAATATTACGCATCCACTATCAGAGAATCCATAGAAATCCTGTGTAAAAACAAGCAAGTATGTAATGACGCCCTTAAGTACAGTATCACACACTCCACACATACTCCGCGATACCACACATACTCCAGATATACACATATTCCGCGACCGCTTTCTCGTCGACGCAACGGGGAAACATCTGTTCATCACCCACCTAGGAGTCGGATGATAACTACTGTAGCTACAGAGGACTGAAGAGGATGAGCCTCCTGACGAAGAGAGCACGCCAGGCACTGTCCAAAACCTCTCTCGACGGTTACTACGGGAGATCATGAATGTCGATCCCGCGAGCCCTATCGATACTAGAGAGTTCCTGAGTCTTCTTCTAGAAACCCCGCTCTCTCCTTTCAGTCTCCCTCTGGGTCAAAAGGTGGGTGCGGTCTTGTCACATTAGCTAGTCGTTGCACAGAGTTATCATCTGACCCGAAGGCCGGCTCTATGTTTGACCTATGAACATCGCTACCCAGCTTCCCACAAAAACCGAGGTACGGGGGGGGGGGGCGTGTTCGATGTCACGCCGACGCGCACCTCGTCAATTCGAGCATGACCCCCATGTACATCGTTCGTTACTCGTGGCTGCTGCACTCAAAGTGTCACCGATGGAGGATGTGGTTCATGTGCTTCCTGCCTTGGTTCATGTGCTTACATTAGTGTACTACGAACTCCGCCGAGCTCCAGGTCTCCTCCCCCACGAAAGAATTCGGTTCCAGATCACCCAGGAGGGCTATCGCACTCTTGTGAAGTGAATTCGGTAAAATATATTGGATATATATCTTACAAATTAAAGGCAACTTGTAATTTATTTTCTATCATTCTAAAGATAGAGTTCCCTTAATCGATATCAGTTTTGTTACACAGTAATATTAGAATTCTAATATACAAGGTGGCCATAATTAAGCTGACGGTACTAAGAGTGTCCTGTAGTGCGATCTAATTGCGAGAATGGCGCCAAATTTTGTAGGAAGATTAAACAAGACTGGGGACGAAAGATTCCGCGAAAAAAAAATTGTTTATTTATTACAGTTTATTTAGCATATTCAACTCAGGTTCGATGCGGCCGCCGTTTTTATGGATCACATATTGCATTCTGTGCACAGCATTTACAACAACATAGACTAACAAGTCTGCAGGAATCTCCTGTACAGTTTGCGATAGGTTATTCTTCAACGTATCCAGGTCCTGGAAACCTCCGTGATAGTCCTCGGACTTTAGGTATTCCCATAGCCAAATGTCGCAGGGTGTAAGATCAGGGGACCGAGGTGGCCATGCAGTCGGAAAACAGTGGCTAATGACTCTTTCTGTTGTGAATTTCTGTCACAGCAGCTGCTGTACCCGCAAAGCAATATGTGGAGGGGCTCCATCTTGCATGGAAATGATTTTCTCTAGGCACTGTCTTCGCTGAAGTACCAGAATAAAAAAGTTGTTTAGCATTTGGCGACATTTCTCTACGGTAACAGAACAAGTTACAGGTCCTGTCGGAGTAATGTTCTCATCGAAGAATGGACCGATGATAATTTCTGCTGTGAAATCACACCAAACAGTTATCTTTGGTGAATGCAAAGGATTTTTTTATGTTCTTGTTGACATGTTATTCCAAATTCGGCAGTCCTGAATATTTACAGTTCCATTCAGGTAAAAGTGGGCCTCGTCTCCCCATAAGATTTTCCAGGGTCAAGCATCATCCAACTCTATTTTGGCAAGAAAAGTGAGAGCAAAAGTCAATCGCATATCATGGTCGGCGTGACGTAACTCTTGTACACGTCTGATCTGGTACGGACAGAAGTAGATAATCTTTCGTAGGATTTTCCATACCGTACAATAAGGCATATCCAGATTTCGAGCTATCCCACGAGCGGTGGAAGTGCTAGCAATATTGTCTGGTGCTCTGTCGACAATTGTGTTGCCACTTCTTCGATTGTATCCTGTGATACGGGATCTCATCCTCTGCCTGACTGCATATTTAGAGAACCTATTTTCTCAAAATTATCAACCATACTTTTAAACCATTAACTGACAAAGGACCGTTGCCTTTACGCATTTTTTGTGGTTTCTAATAGCACGAAGGCGGGCTGGTGCTATGCACTGGTTGAGGTAAAAGAATTTGGCTAGTAGAGCTCGCTCGACTGAAGAAGGGGACATAATGGAAAATAACTTTCAATGAAATTGCTTTTAACAGTAGCACATAACCTTTTAAAGCAGAACAAGCTGTCACTGGGCCAAAAGATGTAACATGAAATTTGAATAAAGAACTTCTGCTGCTGCTGCTTTCTTTGTGGCTCTGTAAGTGAAATTGCAGATAAAAAAACTTTGGCAGCGTTTATGAAAATTTTTTTCTTTTTATAAACTGTTACCATTTTGAGCTTGGATTAAATTGCTAAATTCGTTAAATAAACGGTAATTATATTTCGGTATTGATTCTTCATTTTTTGAAACTCCCTTTTTCGAATACACAGCGCCAACTAATTTTTTTCCGCGGAATCGTTTGTTACTCGTCTTGTTTAATCTTTCCACAAAATTTGGCGCCATTCTCGCAATTAGATCGCGCTACAAAACATCTGAGTACAGTCAGTTTAATTATGGCCACGTTGTACAATTCAAACTATATATATATATATAAAGTAGTAATCGTAATGGTAAGAAAATGTTGATTACTTTCGGAATATGTTGTATATGTCACTATTTTAGAAATATGCTGCATTTTACGTGAAATACCCTCCAAAAAATTATGCCATTCTGAAAATTATACGATGAATTTACTACATCTAAGCTAGAGATTGGAATATATGTATAATTTTGAGGGGGGGGGGGGACGATTTATGCAAAATTACAAGGATGATATGTCTTTGCTATTAAAGTTACTCGATTTCATGGGTGAAAATATTGTAATTGTTTCAAAACTTAATCAAATCTCTGTCCAACTCACAAAACACCTATCCTGTATTATCCTTACCTCTGTATCTCCACTGCATTCCATTTTAACTAACCTTTGTACCACATCTATCGTAACAGTTATAATCTGTTATAGAGAGATAATATATTTTAGTATAGAAATAAACACAGATATATACACTGTAAAATCACAAATGAAGATCCATAGCTATAGTACAGAATGGCATAAAATAATTTGAATACATTATCTCTACGAGCAGTCGTTTATGTTTAGTTTACTTTCTATAGGGAGTTCTAATTCAACTCAATTTAATCATATTAGGCTTTGCTGTTCTTCATTAGTCTTCATATAAATTCCACTCCAAATTAATTTGAGCCTATTTCCATATATGGTAAGATATAGAATGATGTTCACTGATTTTATATGTTTTTAAGACGATTTTAGCGCCAAACGCAAATAAAAACTATTATTTAGAAAGTTTCAAAAATCGAGCATCTATTATCCATACAAACCGATTTATATTGATTGTTTCGAATACATGAAATTAAAATTTCATTAAGTTACATGTACAGTCGTGGAAAAAAAAAGTAAACACCCCTACTAACTCCTCAGCAAATTATCGTAGACAAAAGTTACTGGTACAGAACGATTGGAAATAAAGTCTACTTTTAAATGACGTATATAAAATTTGATTATATACATACGTAAATAAAATTTTAACGAGATATTTCAAATCTTTGGTTCAAACTATGCCTAGACACCAAATTTCAAATCATTTTAATGATAATATTTTGAATTATAAACATTCAAAATTTTGTGTTTCTAATGTTAAATTACATTTTCATATTTTTATTTATAACTTCTGAAATTATGATCCTAATGTTCTATTTTTTTGTGTCGCAATAATACTAATATACCCAAACATAAATACGCTGAATTTGTAATTTTTATATTTTTCTGATATGAATTATGAATTATGAAATAAATATTCAAAAAAATTATGAATTGCAACTTACAAATTTTTTTTTTATGGATTCAGATTTATTAAGACCTGCTTTATGGAAATCCAACATTTCACATTTTTTCTTCCAAGTAGTTTTCAAATTATGCTTTAAAAACGGCAAAATGATGGTTTAAGGGGCCGTCTATGATAGAAGTGACCAAATATTTTGAAATTTCTTATGCTATCCTATAATCTAACAGGCTTAATTGACTGCTTAAGGTACAGTCGTGGAAAAAAAAGTAAACACCCCTACTAACTCCTCAAAAAATTATCGTAGACGAAAGTTACTGGTACCGAACGATTGGAAATAAAGTATACTTTTAAATGATGTATATAAAATTTGCTATATACATATTAAAACGAATACAAACTTAACTTTTTTCAATGACAATACCCAATTTTAACGAGATATTTCAAATCTTCGGTTCAAACTATGCCTAGACACCGAATTTCAAGTCATATGAATTATAAGTTTTTGAATTATAAACATTCAAAATTTAGTGCTTCTAATGTTAAATTACATTTTCATATTTTTATTTATATCTCCAGAAATTATGCTCCTAATGTACTAATTATTTGTGTAACAATAATACTAATATACCCAAACATAAATGCGCTGAAATTGCAATTTTTATAACTTTATGATATGAATTATGATTTATAAAATTAATACTCGAAAAAAATTTGAATTGCAACGTATAATTTTTTTTGATGGAATTAGATGTATTAAGTCCTGTTTTATGGAAATCCAAAATTCCACATTTTTCTTCCAAGTAGTTTTCAAATTATGCTTAAAAAACGGCAAAATGATGGTTTAAGGGGCCGTCTATAATAGGAGTGACTAGATATTTTGAAATTTCTTTTGCTGATGTGTAATCTAGCAGGCTTCATTGACTTCTTAAGGTGCCTTGATCAAGATGAGGGCTCTTTCGGTTAACAATCGAGTTCCGAACTTCAATTTGGATACAGCCCTTAAAATAAGCTCGTTTTAAAATAATTAATTTCTCAGAAACTTATGGTACGAATTGCATAAAATTTTGTTTTTACGCTAATTGAAGGGTGTAGAGTTCATTTATGCTGTCAAAATTGTGTACTGCTATTGAAACAAACAAAGTTACGGTTCGTTTTAATGTGTAGATGGCCCTCAAAGCAAATTTTATCTATATCATTTAAAAGTAGACTTTATTTCCAATCGTTCGGTACCAGTAAACTTCTTCTACGATAATTTGTTGAGGAGTTTTTAGGGGGTGTTTACTTTTTTTTCCACGACTGTACCTTGATCAAGAATATTCTCTCTCTCGGTTAACAATGGAGTACCGAACTTCAATTTGGATGCAGCCCTTAAAATACGCTCGTTTTAAAATAATTAATATCTCGGAAACATATGGTACGAATTGCATAAAAATTTGTGTTTAGACTAATTGAATGGTGTAGAGTTCATTTTATTCAGTCAGAATTGTGTACTGTTATTTAAAAAAAAATATGTTATGGTTCGTTTTAATATGTAGATGGCCTCCTAAGAAAATTTTATATACATCATTTAAAAGTAGACTTTATTTCCAATACTTCGGTACAAGTAACTTTCTTCTACTGTATATATTCTATAATTTGTAGAGCAGTAAGTAGAGGGTGTTTAATTTTTTTTCCACGACTGTACATAAAAATTAACAGTTTTTTTTATAGGATTCATCAATCTATAGGTAAATAACATCCTTATTATTTTAGCAACTTCAGTGATACTTAAAAATTATCATTATGCATTTCTTTATGCGATTTATCATATTATCATTTATCATCTATATTGTAATGTTTATGAATTTTATTGTTTTCTTAAATATTGTGATACCCACTGTGCTTAGTCTAAATTGGCGAATATATGTTATATAATTTACATTCTTTTATGCTGAAACGTAAAAGACTTGGTAACTCTTTTTATCGCTGTTCCAAAAGACTAGATGATAACGATGACACCTAAGGTTAAAAAGTGTTTAATTACGTGGGGCGCATTTCTTTGTTTCTATCTTGCCACGAGCCTAACGTTGTTGTTTTTTTAAGCCCGATAATTTTCATATAAATAATTTTTAATTTGGACCATTAAATATGTAAATAATGTGATAAATTTGAATACAACATATCCATGTCTAATAAGTGTGTAGATATTATAAGAATGAATTTTGAGTTTAAATGCTATTTATATTAAGTTGTACGAAATTAGAAACGATGTTTTTAAAAGTGTTTAAAGTTTTTAAAATTAGTTTATAGCGATTTTATAAATGTAATCTTGATACTACAGATGTACAATATTACACACTAAATCAAAAATTTTATGATATTAACCCCTTGCCCTACAAGTAGGTGTGAGATACGTGATCTTGTATTCGGGCTAAAACTTATTATCACGGGCCTGTCCGCTGCCATTGAAATTCTCAACGCCACAGGACACGAGTTATGACGTCATGACTAATCGCCCGACTTCTCTCTAGTGTTGGAATTTGCAGCGGAATTTTTTTTATTGAGGGATCCCAAATTCTCACCAGTAAGTTTAAATAGTTATTATTGTTTTAGAAGATGATAGATATTCCACAAATAATGTAAAAGAAAATTGCTATTGAATGTTTTCCAGTGTGAAATCCAACACTAGTGAGAAGTCGGTCGATTAGGGATGACGTCACAACTTGTGTCCTCAGGCCTTGAGTATTCCAGTGGCAGCGGCCTGTCCCGTAGTACATAAGTCGGGCCAAATCTGAATATTACGGGCATGGCACCCTAGTACAATGTTCGAGCCAAATGTAAATATCGCGGGCATGGTGCGACTGTAAAGGCTACGTTATTACTAATGAACCTTTTGTGTTATGTCTACAATTATTATATCAGGTTGTAATTACTTATTAAATATCCCACAAAATTAAACTAGTTGTATCTTACACATGAATTTACATTCCACAAGTCATGCGCATTTGGTGCAACTTAGGACCGATTTGCAGAACCGTGGAATGGCTCGAAAGCTGCATGATCTTGTCACGTTTTGGACCCAGGTTGTTGAAACGAAAATCGTAGGTTAAAAGGATAATTTACAGATGAGATTTATTCCGTTTAAAAAAAAAGGCTTTAATATTTTCGCTAAATTTCAGTTAGATGAAGTTACAAAGGAGTGTTCCTGTACATTAAAAACGCTTCCGAATACCAAAACAAACGATAAGTAATCAAAAATATGGCTTTATTAATAGTTTTATTGTTCGAGTATATTTGTATTTGTTTCCAAAAGTTTCATTTAAAAATGAATTAATCCTTAATATTGCAATTTAATTTTCTTTCAGTTTACAAATTATCTAAACTCTCATTAAATCAAAGCAACACTCTAATCATTACTAGAATTTGAAAATGATAACAAATTGTTCGATAGTTTTTTCTTCTAATAAATAAATTAAGATAGAAAATAATTACTGACGTT
Source organism: Maratus speciosus (assembly GCA_963932465.1). Lineage (NCBI taxonomy): Eukaryota > Metazoa > Arthropoda > Arachnida > Araneae > Salticidae > Maratus > Maratus speciosus. Next base: position 558,966,057 of record OZ010789.1, read on the forward strand.
TTCACTAATATCGAAAATAATACTACCAATAAATAATTCTATTAACCCCTTTATCGTCGCACTCGATATTTCCAGCTTTTAACTGCCTGTGAAAGAATCGGGCGTGAAGATTAAGGGGTTAAATCATTGCGCCTAATATGTTCTGAACGTCAAAACAATGACGTCATCTCATGTATTCTGTTTTGTTATAAAGTGTAATTAAATAATTTTTTCAGTTTAAACTTTTATGCATATGCTTTAATTGAGATTCGAACACCAAATTTTCATTCTTTTTCCATGTCTTATTAAGTTTACATTGCAGCATTCCGCCATAAATCATATAATCACATCTGGACTTCATTGTTTGATTTATAACTGTAAAAATAAAATTTAAGGGGTGTAAATTAGAACCTTTGCTCATTCTAAAATGCGAATAGATTTCCTTATCTTCATAAAAGGGACTATATTTTTCCAATAATCAATTTTAAACGATTGAAATAACTTGAAACGACGATCTAAACAGCTTTTTAGACTTTCAAATTAAATTATCAGACAAACTAGATAACGATCTCATAAAATTTTAGAATAACACTTTATTTCAGAAAGACATGAAATACTGTGAATCAACTTTTATATTTTCATAAGGAAATATTTTCATTGCATTAATGATTAAAAAAAATTCTCTAAATTCTGAATTTTTTTTTTCAGAAGACTATGAATATGTTTTCTTGATTCATCCCAAAAATTTAGTAAATTTATCTTAATACATTAAAAACATAAATAATATTAGCTACATAAATAACATGGATTTACTGCTCTATATGATCTGATACGTGCAGACATTATGACATTTTTTTTAAAATAATAAATTTGAACTTTTTTCAAGTAATACAAATATCATAACGTTTTATAAATTATAGGATCGTAAAGAAGTACTTTAATTTTTAAATGTAACATAACGTTTAAAATTGAAAAAAATAATGTTGCTAAATATGCATGCAGACATGGGGCATTCTTCCAATCTTTTGACTTTTAGGAATAGAAATCCGGGGAAATTAAACTTGCTAAAATAACATTTTAATCTGATAGACGGATGTCTTAATGATTCAAAATAAAGAAAAAATGATCAGCAATTTTTTTGTTATTTAACTGAGGTTTAAGATAAAGTTGCGAGTTTAATTTTTATTATTATTTTACCACTAAAACTTTTTTTTCTTCTAAATTTTTACTTATAATGAATTTGCATAGTACCCATAGGACATTCATATAAGAAATAATAACAATGTAGTATTTCCAGTACAAAATTTGAATATATATATATCGATAAAGTTTTGAACCGGTGGTGGTTTTGGATTATAGGGCTCATGATCGGCGAAGATATGCAAAAACTTGTAAGAAATTACTACATAGGGGAGATTGCAATAGGTAGTATTTCTTACGAAATCTACCAAAAAATTCATTAAATTGAACAGAGTGATACAAAAGTTACCAGTTTCATAAGTTTAATTTCTAACTATACTGCACAATTTACGGTAATTAGATCTTAAAATATAAACAGAAGAATTGATTGCCCAATTTACGGTAATTAGTCCTTAAACTATAAACAGAAAAACTGATGCATTTTCTTCGATCTTACGGAATATTGTAAAGCACGGCCGAAAGAAATGGTGGATTTAAAACGAGCAAAACTTGTCAAACGACAAATAAATCTTGCTAAAAAATTTGTATACTGTTCTTTTATGATCTTATTTTTTTATTTTTGTTTATTCACTAACATGATAATTTTAAGGAAAAGGTTTTATGTTACTCGTAGAACTACTTTTATTCTTTCAAGATTGTAGAAACATCAACATAAATAAAATATATTTGAACTTTTCGAATATTCTCCTGTGTATTCCCTGTAACAATATTAACCTGCTTACTAATTATGTAGTTCTATATGATTTAAAAATTGGTATTTTCGTATGTTCTTTATCAGTTAACATTTATTTTATAGAAAAACAGCAGAATTGCTTAACACTTCCTGTTTGACTATGAAAAGTGTTACATAAAAATATAAAAAATAAAATCTGAAGAAAATCACAGAAACGAATTTGATTTAAAAGAAATAGAAACGGCTACCACTCCGCGGACTATTAAGTTCAAAAGCTTGTTGAATACTAAATCCTAAGAGGCCATAGGTTGGTTGCTACGTAGTAGGGGAGTCTAATAACGGCTGTGAAAAGAAGTAAAACCCGTGTAATAGTGTACGCCTTCACGTTTCTGGCAGCTATCATACTACAGGTGCTATAAGAGCAATGAACGTGTTAATGGGATTAATGTTCTTTTTAGGTGCGTTCGTAATTATATAAATACGTAGCACCTATAGTCGTCGTTCAGTCCGTCCGTCTGTCCTTCTGTCTGTCCGTCTTTCTGTCTGTTGTCCGTCCGCATATAACAGCTCAAAAACTACCCAACCGAATTTCTTGAAATTTAAAATATATAAATGTTGTATAATTTTGTCAAGTCATTTCATATTGTATGAAAATCGCATGTATAGTTTAATTACAGGGACAGTCAAAAGTTTTCCGTTACATTACGGCCAATGGGAAAAATTATTGCAAGTGCATTTTAATGATGTCATAGCCTTTCGAACTGAATGAAATTGATAGGAACTTATGAAGTGAACTAAAATATACATTCAGTACAATATGCGGCGCAAAAAAATATTTATAAAACTAGTTCTATTACGAATACACCTCATTTGCCACGTTTTACGAGCAATTTCCAACTTGATGTTATGTATAGACATATGCGACAGTACTCTATAGCAACTCCTTAAATTTTTATTACCCTATGTAAATGATGTGTAATGATGTCATAGAATGACAATGCGTGGGGTGGAAAGCAGAACATTGTTGTGTTCCTATCCAAATCCAGAAGCTGTATAAATTTAATAAAGCACAAAAAAAAAGATAAATCAAGAATCGTCTTCATCAGATTATGCAGATAATTAAAAACCAGGCTGTGACAAAGCGTATGTGTTTTCACCAACTTCTGATGTAGATCTTTGAAATTCCCAAAAGATTCCTGAAATCCTTGAAATTTTTAAAGTCCAAATACTTCATCAGTTACAAAATTTATGTTAAGATCTAGTACGTAGAATTTGCAAATCGTCGAAATTAAAGAAGTGGTGTACTTCGTGCTGAAAGACGCTATTAAAAAATTGGTTTTACAGAAAGGTTAGTATATTATGGGCAGTTCGTGTATAAATTATAGATATACAGAAAATATAAATATATAAATTTTCTCTGAAAGAAAAATAAAAGTATGGATATTTTTTTCTTAATTAATAAGTTTTTAAATTATGAAAGCATCCAAAAACATTTCTTTGATAAAACTATACCCTACATTAAAACGTAATTTGCTAGAAGAATTTATGCGAATAAATAATCCTTTTAAATCGAATTTTAAAGTATCAAAAGGAAAATTTTTATTGAGAAATATCACTTATATATATAATCATCTGACATAGTATAAACATAAAATGAAATTGATAATGCATTTTTAGCAGTTTAAATGTCGCGTAAATAAATCTGACATTATTCGATGATAAGCATATGTTTTATTCTTCCATTTTCAATCACATATTCAAACTATGTAGTTTTAAATATATAAATACTATTTGGAATTCTTATAAATATTTTTATATTTTTAAAAAATATATATTTACAATACTCTCATTGTGACATTACAGATGACAATTCAAAAGAATTTTTAGGAAGATATTTATACATTAAAAAGTATATAATGAAAAGTGAATTTTCTTTATCCTAGACTATATTGAAAACGGAATATAGTATATAAGTATAGGATATATTTATTCGTGATATTTTTCATATGAATGCTTAAAGATAATTAGTCCAAATATAAAATCAAATTAATTATTTCAATTGTTTTTTACGAAAGGATTATTTTAAATTATATGTATTTTGTCTATAATACGCAGTATATGATTGAAAATTGGGCATGTTTATTCCTTTATAATATTAAATTGTTTAAAATACCAAATTATAATACAAAAAATGGAATATTATTATAAAAAAAATTGTAATTCATTTTAGCAAAATTAACTCTTAATTACAGAATTTTACTTATCAACTGATTTAACCCAGTTCAGTTTTCTTTGGGTAAAAGAAAAAAAATATGAATGAAAATGGTAGACTTTAGAGAACATGTACTTGTTAGAATTTCTTTGCAGGATATACTTCGTCATCTCGAAGTTTCTGATACACTAGTTTTGTTTCAATTTTTTTCTCTATAAATATTCTTTATCATAATTTCAATATAAATACATAACAAAGTACAGATGTTTTCTAAGAAGGCCAATAAAATTTACACTGGACTGAAATTCAATGTGTACTAACTTTACGACACATTATATATATCTGTATATACATATATATATTAAAAAATTGCAATCATGCATGCTAATATCGAAATATATATTAATCCGTTTCTAATTTCAAACGTTATTGATAGCTTATAATGAATGACATAAAACACCGAAAATGTAATCAACATTGCAGGTGAGACATATTGGAATTACTCGATATGCCGTATTGCGCATAATCTGCAATGTTTTAGATCAGCGGTTCCCAACCTTTTTTTGGTCGGGCCCCACCTAAGCCTCTCTAAAATCATGATGTCCCCCCGCCTCCCTTCTACATCATATACATATTGTCACATCAAAAATAAACTTCCATTTTCCCAGACGGATTCTAAAATAGCATTAACTCCATGATAAGTGATTTCACATTCTTTAATTTATCAAAATCATATTTTTTTAATTGCAAATATGCTTTTAACCTAACTCCATGAATGCAGTGATGCCATGGATCTTCGCATTTACATCGTTTCATTGTTTTTTGGCAACTTACCTCAGATTTAAATATGATAACATTTTTATTTTCGCAAAATTTCTTGAAAACTTTCTTATATTTTGTATAACATCTGATAGAATTGATACATTTTATAATGGATTTTAGTGCTGCATAAAGAATAAGTGATATTTGTTTATCGCGCAAAATTGCATGGATAACATAATTCAGAAGTAGCATTTCCGGATTCGAGCTTTTATCCAGTTTAAGTTACTATTTTTCTTTCCTCTCATCACATACTTCTTTGATAGCGGGATTTTACCCCCCCCCCCCATTATTATTACCGAATTTTATGGAAGAAACGCCGTGGCGTTTACGAGTTTAAAAGATAATTTTTTTCCAAGTGCTTCGTTTACGCCATGTGTGGCGTTTACGATATTTTTTAATACCAACTGAGTTTCCTTAATTTAAAAATTCATAAAAATATTTAAAATCGGATTTAAATATTTTAAATAAAACTTCAGACATCTTAAGATATTAAACACGAGGCATCCTACACTGCTCAGAAAACTTTGATTAAAGTTAGGTGATTGTGACGCTGTCGACAAAAGTAGCGTTCCGATGGATGCAACGTTTACAACGGGTGCGGCGATTATGGTATTTTTACGCTTATTCAGGCCAATTTGAGGAGTGCAGCGTTTACGACGTGTGCGGCGTTTCTTCCATAAAATACGGTATTTGGCCCCATGTCTTCTCCAATTTTAAATTTTAAAATGCATATGTCATGAATGTCATATTCTGTATGCGGTCTGCAGAAGAGTCATAAGAAGTTTACTTTCAACCCTTTCCTTCCGTGATGCGCACGGAATTTTATTAATTTCATAAATGTAGCACTTCATTTAGATCATGCAAAACATTTTTTTTAGATTAAACATGTCCAAATAGTCAATTTTAGATACACTCTACAAAATTTCATGCGTAACATTTCCCTCATGGGGCATATTACACTATGAATAGATGTACAAGTGTTGTTGTTTTTTTTTTAATAAATCGTAAAAAAAAAAAAAAAAAAAAAAGAGATGCAATTTACTAAAATAATATTAAAACCAGAAAAATTAAAAAGATTTCTTAATATATAAAAGGTGTCAAATTATCCAGAAAAATTCATATAATTAATCTGGTGTCAGTGTATTTCTGAACTTATGGGACCATTTCAAAAATTAATTCTTATTCACTTATTTTTAATTTTTTTTCATGTATTATTTCTGTTTTTAGACTAAGACACTACTTTCATTCGAAAAAAATGACAGAAAATTTGTTAATAAGAAATCTGAAATTGTTCCCCCTGAAAAGTCACATTGCCCCCCTGTGGGGCGAACGCCCCACGTTGGGAACCACTGTTTTAGATACTTTCAGTCAAAAGAGTTAGAGGTCTGCACGGGCCGGAATTTCCAGGCCCGGTGTAAAAATTGAAAGTTCGGCCCGGGCCCGGCCCGGCCCGTTTACATTTTTACCGTTCTCGGCCCGGCCCGTACAAAAATCAGTGAAAACAGGCCCGGCCCGGCCCGACTAAATGTCTACAAAAAATTCCGTTTTTTCTCGACATACAATTAAGATTCTTTTAATGAATACTACATGCATATTTATGGGAACATTTTACAGTATATTTTAAATTACTATGTGTTCGCAAAATAGAAAACACACAATAGTAAACGTTAACGATTACTTACAGTGTTTTAGTCAACGTCTCTACAGACGTTTCAAAATTTAAATAAGGGTTCATTAAAAGATTATTGTAGTTTAGAATAAAGGGTTAAAAAACATGATAACTTTTGAAGCTTATAATAAAAGGTAGATTTGTGAAAATATTTCTGTCATTTTTAAGGCTTTTCTCAAATCCAAAGGAGCTACATTTTGATACATTTATGAATTCATTTCTTTTCGGAAACGCATGAGATTGGCAGGTATTCTTATTCAGAAACCATGTAAATGACGTTTTTTTTTTAGATAAAAGTAATATATCTTTCAGAAAATACTGCAAAAGTTAGCGTTTTGAATCGAATTTCCGGAAGCGATAGCACAGGAAAGGAGAAAACGTACAGTCACGTGACAAGAGTCTTATTATCTGTGCACGTAATTTATGAAAAATGGAAACGCTATTTGATCCCAATCGCCTTCAATACTCAGCCTGTCAATTTTATGCCTTTATAGTTAAAAATGAGTCAGAAAATGTGTCTGAGAGTTTCGCATTGTTGAGCAGTAAATATGAGAACCACCTTAAGGTACATTTCCAACGATACTGTTAACAGAAGTTCATTATCGCTATTAATACTTTTACAAAACATAATGCCTGTCCTACACATCCTGAGAAGGATTAAGACCAGTTCCGTCCCGGCACAAGTCTGCCGAAAAAAATTAAACCCGGGATCAGGCATCATGTAACTGTACGATGCCGATCTCTACAATGGACATGTTACATTTCTGTATTGATGTTGTTAAACTCACATCGGCTCGTAACACACATTTATACTTCTCGAAAAAGTCATATTCATTGGAAATGACCTCGTATTTTATCTGCTCCTCTCAAATTCATATATCGGGCCAATAGGCCCGATTAATTTTTTTTATCGGCCGGGACCGGCCCTTCAGGCCCGTTCAAATTTTTTGCCGGCCCGGCCCGTTTGAAAATTCTCCTCCATTCCGCCGGGCTACGGGCCTCGGGCCAAGCCCGGGCCCGTGCAGACCTCTGAAAAGAGTACAATGTGTACAATGCAGCAAAACAGGTATGTAGACGTACATATACGTTTGCACCCGCATGTACGAGGATAGACTGTACTTTTAGAAACATCCCAAAACTGGCACCGAAATTAAAATCCCTTAATAAACGATGACATTTAAATTTAGTTAAATTCCCATGTGAATTAATAAAACAATTTAGATTGCATTTATAAGGTACAATCCAATATATTGTTGATTCTTCACCCTTGATATTTAAAGACTTATAACCAAGCTTAAACCACGTAGAAATATACAATAGCTAGGTCTAATTAGTGATAGTTACTGATCGTATTCGAGTTATGTATTCGGTATCGTCTGTTGCAAATAAAATGAGTCATACTTCTGTGGCCAATAAAACATAGGTATACCTTTAAAATAAGCCGTAGTTTACAGAAGAATTATATAATGGTGTAACGAATGAATATAGCACGGAATTCATACAATTTAAACAAGTATTACAATAGAAAACGTAAATGTGATGCCAATCTTTACATATAAACATGTCGGTGTAACCCTAAAGCAATTCAAAACTTAATAGGTAATTAAAAATATAGGGCAGTCGATTCGCAATAAGATTAGAATTATAGTTTAGTATTCCTGATAATATATACATATATGGATGTATGTAATCCTGTATATTTCTAAGTTTTGGAATTTTGTAAAAGTACATTGAGACAAAAATTATTTTAACGAATGACGACGATTTTTATTCTTTTGAAAAAAAAATTGATACAAATTTAAACTACACAAATACGCTACACACTATTGTATAAATTGTTTTTAAAAAGTTATTTATAAAATCACACATGCAGCATAACGGAGTATCGGAAATTGTCTCACTGTGTACCACAAGTGGTAAACAGTGAGACAATGTATGTATTTTCATAAATCAAATTTCATTTTTAATCAATTTCATTTTTATACTCTATCAATAATTTTCTGCAGTTTATGGTTTATAATTAATATTTCTAGATTATCAAAATATTAAAAATATGAGCCTCAAAATATTAAAAATATGAGTGGACAATGAGAGATCTTGGGCTACTTTCATGCAACATTTTAGCCTCTTACGTTTAGTAGATTTCCCTAGTCATCGCATGATTTTTCTTTGTTTCTAACCGTTGACCAGCCCCCTACCTGCCCGGAAGCCCCATCGCTAGTTTCGAAGCGGGTGACCACCTAATCGACGCGTAGCGGCAATAAACCTAACGAGCGCATAGAACGTATTGTAAGTGCCTATTGCTTAGTTGTGAACGGTGTTATGTCGGTTGCTTAACATTTATATCCTGTTGTTTGGAATCTGCATATTGCTACTTATGTTGATCTCGTAATTTGGAACCTTGGTCAGGTGACAAGACCTTTATCTGGCAAGGCACCTCCAGAGGTATAATTGCCGACGAATGCTCACACACACACAGAAAGTGAGAGAAAGAGAGAAAAACCTTCTTTTATTAATAAATAACTTTTTTTAATATCAGAACCACACAGTAGATATACAATGAGAGTCTAACTGTGTATATCAACTGTGTGTCTGACTGCGTATTTTCGTTATGTTGTAACAAAATGGATTCCACATCTGTTACATCAATTTCATCGCTTTTAAAAGTTTATGTCGTTTTGTAGAAATAGTCAGTTATGATATATAGCTAGGTTTGGTTAAGTAAATATGTGTCATATTGAAAGAAATGAACTCTAAAATAGATGTTTATGTAACTTTAACGACTATAAAATAAAGAATTAGTTACTATTTTGTCGGACGAGTAACTGACGCGACGAAACTACATTCGAGTGTTACATAAAATGGGTCGTTATGTGTGTGTGCCAGCTTGGAGAAAAAGTTACAGCTGTGTATCAAAGTGGCTCCTGTCTCACTGTGTACTTCTCTCAACTATTAATAATTTTAAAAAATGAAAATCACTCTGAAAATAGTTCACATAGAAAATTATTTCAATTTATTTTATTACTAACATGTATATTTTTTTTATATACACTGTAAAAAAAAACGACATTTTTACAATACAAAGTACAGTTTATCTCGCGCACAAACTAAATCACAAAGAATGTGCTGTATCTTTCTTTGGTTTCCTGACTATATTAACATGGAAAATACAGTAGTTGCGTTAAATTAACAGGACAATGTGCTGGCAATTTGGACGCCAGCAGTTTGTGCTGTAAAAAATGCGTCCAAATTGCCAGCGCATTGTGCTGTTAATTTTACGCAACTACTGTATTTTCCATGTTAATAAAGTCAGGAAACCGAAGAAAGATACAGCACATTCACTGTGATCGAGTTTGTTCTGGCAAATATACAGTGGTTCTTTTACAGTGTAAGCCTTGCATGAAATTTACGGTATGTGGAAAAATCCTATGTAATGCAATATTTTGTGATTTTATAATAAAATGTTTTAATAGAAAAAAAGACAGAGATGTACTTGATGTTTTCTTTTAAAAGAAAACCTTTTAGAAGGAAGTTAAATAAAAATACTGAGTACTTTGAAATTAAATCAATGGAAATTTTGTGTTTTTACGTCCGATTATTTGCTGGAACAGGCAAGAACAAATTTCTTATATAACAAGAAAAACTTTTTATAAAAGTATGTTTAAATGGAGAAAGTTTTGAAACCTTTTAATGCTCTACTAATGGTTGTGTAAAGGATATAAAGGAGAACCTTTCTTTGCTGGGAATTTAAAATATTTTTAAAAAATCGACCTTTAAGAAAACTATTAAATTATTTTCCCATAGATTTTGATGGTCTTTCATTCCTATTAAACGTAACATTTACTTTACATAATTATGTTACCCATAAATAAAAGTACTATAACATGATAAGAAAAATAATATATTCTGTAATAACGATTTCTTTAATGAAATTTAAGTATGCTCATATTGTCCAATTTATTAAGGGGTCTCAGGACTCTTAAAGCTCTAAAATTTTCGAAAATGTAATTTTTTTAGATGCCAAACTTCTATGTTTTCTGAACATTTTTATATAATTGTTATCTTTAAATTTCCATTAGAACAGAATTTATGGCATTTAGAATTATACTAGCTCAATAGCTGAAGTAGTGTTTCCAAATCTTTGAACTCATTTTTCTCCAAATGACGTTTTTGGGCATAACGCGCACGATATCTCAAAAACTTCTGAATATTTTTTCTTGAAATTTTCAAAACCTATGTTTCATGTTAGTCTGTATAAACGGAACTTAAAATTTCCCTTTTATTGTAAAAAGAAAATATTTTTTAGGTGTTTATATTGTTGAAATTTTCTAAATTTTGCATTAACTAAATACAACTTTGTATTAAAAATATAAAAATGCTGTAAATGCAAATTTATTTACGTTCAGTGTAATTACTATAATCTGAGGTGTAAGTAGGCACCAAAATTTTCATTCTAGTTGCTAAATGTATTTTGTAATCGTGCGAATAAGATGTTATGCCGATTTTCTGCTCGTCAAATGTCTGACAGTTTGGAGCTCCCTGTAAATGCTAATTCTGCATCTTGCAATTTTTTAAATATTTAAAATGAAAGAACATACTTGTATCTTTCATTCCCATTTAAAATTGTGTCTTAATATCAAATACATTTTAAGATATTAAATGTTGAAAATGGTCCTTTTTTTTTCATTTTTTCAAATTTTAAGAGTCCTGAGACCCCTTAAATGGTTAAGTGGTATTTTTTGTCAAAATGATCTAAAACGAATACGCTGCATCAATTACTTCATCTACTGCTCTATAATTAGTTATTAAATCTTCATGATAACATGTTATTTTTCTTAATATACAGGTGCTCAAGAAAAATTATGAATAGGGTAATATGCCCATTTTGCGGGGCCATTTTTTTGGTTCTTTAGCAGAAAGAATGAAAACGAGTATACTTCACGAAATATAATAATTTATATGCCGAAACATTAATCTTGACGAAAAAACACTTTGTTTAATAATAAGGCCTTAAATATATCTTAAGGATGTGGAATTTGTCAATTTTGCAGGATGATTCGTTTGGTTGTTTTTTGGCACAAAGACCTAAAATGAATAGGCTTCAGGAATTGGAATACTTTATATACTTAATCCTTAATTATTGATGAGAACATAAACTCCCAGAAATAAAACTCTCACTTTTGACGATTCAGAAATCTATAAACTTCATTTGGTTAATTTTTATATTCGTTTCGTCTCAAAATCGCGTGATTTTTAACAAAATGGAAACTGTGAAATGTTTTACGAAACTGTATCTCACTCAGACGGCCAGATTCAATGTATTTTAAGAAAATAGTTTCAGTAGTTGTTGGCCGAGAGGCCAGTTATTCTACCTCCACAAATTCAAGATTTGTGTAAGGATATCTACGTTTTTTTTTCTGTATTCCTGTCCAAATTTATTTAAAAAACAGCACTTTTTAGCGCTTTTCAGGGAATATTGAAATATAGGTAGTTATTGTTTCTGCATTAGTTATTTTTTTTTTTAGCTGTTAAAGTTTTCAGGAAAGTGTATAATTTTTTTTTTGTTGTTGTTATTGTTCGTTATAATTTAATTAGAAAAGAAAAAAATTACTGTGTTTTACAACATCGTTCAAAAAGAAAATTTAGTAAATTAAATTTCGAAATTCCAGGAGCACTTTTTCATTTAGGAAATATATTCATATAACAATCAATTGAAAAATATGCATAATTGATCCCTCCCTCCCTATAAACTACAAAGTATAATTCTTAACTACCATCGCAATTTGAAAAAACTTCTCCCAATATGCACTTCATTTTTTTTCTGAACAATAAATTAGTCAGACCATATTATAACCATTCATTTGTCAAAGAAAATGTCTCTAATAAATTAACTTAACCAAGCCATATTCTAAATATTCCCCAGTCATAGAAAAACCATAATAATAAATTAACCTTATTAATTAAAACTTTCAGAAATTATAATAACACATATGAAATTACAATTTACCTTAAAAAATATAAACATACAGAAAAATCTGTAACTGCATTTAAAATCTCACCATGCAAGAGTCTGATGGCAAGAGCGGTAACGCAATCGAATTCCCCACTAAAGATAGTGAGTTCTATTCTCCCTTGAAATAAAAAGTGAAACAACATAATTCTCCCTCATCAGTATATACAGATTCTTACGCAGTGAGAGATATGCATACAGTATTCAGCCTCCATGTAGCTTCCTAAAATTTGGAAAGAGATACTATCTATACTAGTAAAAAACACATCGCTCTGTATGTGCGTGTGTATGTGTGTGTGTGTCTGTCTGTTGAAGATAGCCAGCGAAATCTATTGCGCATAGATGTTTGCAAATTTAAATGAGGATAGTCCAAGATTTTTTTTTCTTTTAAAGGCCGGGGCCCCGGGCTCATTTATGTTTTTATGCACTAAACTGCTAATAACTTGCCTCCGTTTTATCCAATGTTCTTCGTTTTGGGGAAGCTTTCTCCAATTAGAGATTTTCGCCTGTCGACCTTTCGGTTAAGACCCTAGTTCCTTGGGGCTAGATAGAGGGCCCTTGAAATACCCTTGAAATTTTTTGAAAATCAATTGTTAATAAATTGCTTCCTTTTAATCCGACATTCATTTTTGGAATCATTTTTGATTTAGTTTTTTCTCACATTCTGCATTCAAATTAAAAACCTGGGCCCATTTAGGGTCGCGTAGAGCCCACTCCAGGGCACATTGAACTTTTTGTGTGTCAAGTATTTTTAATCCCCTTATATTCACATCTTCTCAGTGTATAATCTTAAAGTTGAGTCTTGGATCCTTCTTCCTAGACCACTATCCTCATATTTTTATTGGGATCTAAAGCGCTAAGTACTTAAGGAATTTTAACATGCTTTCATGTTAGGCCCTGTTTTTAAATATCCGTTGATGCCTTTTCGGCTCCCTATTATAGCTCAATTAAAAATTATCCGATTCACTAGTTTTTTTTTTTTTTTTTTTTTTTTTTTTTTTTTTTTTTTTTTCTAACAACACTTCACCAGCTACCCCATGAACGACAAAAGAATTCCTCAGGATTCAGCTAACACTAATTTTGAACATTAATTGCATTCTTGAGGCCCTCGGTGCAGCTTTTTAAAGAATGATCCTAATTGCTTGCAATTTTCCTTAATATAGTACTAGCGTCCTCCGATTATTTTAAAAATTAGTAAAAATATCTTTATTACTAACTACATGCCAGGTACCTTCAGGCCTAATACAGGACCCCTTGAAAATTTTCCATCATAATTTGTTAATAAATTTCCCCTTTAAATCCGTTCTTCATTTTTTGAAACCATTTTCCACTTACTTATTCCTCCGTTTTTAGATTCCACTTAAACACCTGGCGCAGCCTAGGGCCACAAGGGCCCAATCCGTGGCCCTTTATACGTTTTGTGAGGCATGCATTTTTCACCTCCTAATTTTCTCGCATTCCCAATGCAAAATTTAAAGTTGATTTTTTGACCCTTTTCCCCGTACCAACACCCTCTTATTTTTACTGGCACCCTAGGACCTTATCTTGACCGTTTCTCCCCTTTTTTTGCCTATCTTCAAAATTTTATTCTAATGATTAATTCATACCTGTGTTTAATTTTGAGCAATTGAAGATCTAATGTGCTAAGAGCTAAGTCCATTTAACATGTTTTCATGTTAGGGCCCTGCTCTTAACTATTAAATGGACCCCTTTGAACCCTTTGCTATAGCTCGCTTTAAAATGGTTGGATTCAATAGCTTTTTTTCCCTAACAACTTCTTAGGTCCTCAAATTGCTACATGAATGGCAAAAAAATAAATAAATAAATAAATAAATAAATAAATAAAAAATAAATAAATAAATAAATAAATAAATAAATATCAGGCTTCAGTTACCAAAAATTTTGAATATTAATCTCCTTCTTGGGACTTTCTTGCAGATTTTTTAAAAGCAATCAGATTTTATTACAATTTACTGTTACATTATTTTAGCGTCTTCCCGCACTTTAAGACAACTAAAAAAAAATTCTTATACCCAACAATCCAGTTAAGATCTTGGCCCCGAGTTTCGGTCATTATTTTTACCTCAGCTACCACCTTTTACAAACATTAATCCACTTTTATGGCAAAAACTACGTTTGCTCACTATATCCGTAAATAAAAATCGGATTTTTTTAAAGGTAACTATAGATAACGGATTTCATCCGTTTATTAAACATCGTGTTAATTTTAAAGTTAATTTGCGAAATTTACAGAGGGGGGCACGTTCCTCAGCTTGGGGGCGCATTCATTTCTCAGACTCTAAAGGCCCTATTTCCACAGAATTTGATTCATTCAACTTAGATTACAGATTGTCTGCTTTCTGTATAATAAAATTTTATCTTACACTTCAGTTTCAACAACTTTAACAACATTTTCGAACATCAATGGTGCACTCTGTTTTCGAGTCTATGTGCTTCATTACTACAAGGTTTGGATTACTGAAGTTTGTTTTTAATTGACTTCGGCACGTGCGGAATACTTCTGCTACATGCTGCTTTATGTAGCGGCGTCCAAGGACTCAGGTTGGTTCGGAAAGAGGTAGCTGGGAACGCACTAGACATTGTCGAAGTCAATGGAACCCCCGGAACTAGGTTCATTTAACAGATTTTTAAAAGATATAAAATCATACAAACATGAGTTTTGTTCAAGGCTATTATAGTGGGACCCGGACAGTGCCGCACGGTTCAGCTAGTACAAACTAATGAAATAATAATATAAAATAATTCATGTTCACAAATATCCATTTTTAACACTTTCTAACAAAGTTGAAAATTTTTTATGCATTTGGCTTGTCCGGCCGTCTGCCCACGCTCTAACGCCTGTAAATATAGTAGGATTTTCATGCAATTAATAAAGTTTATTTAGGGACCCAAAAGCATGTTTGGTATTGAATATAAAGAATGTAGGATTAATAGTTCATTTACAGTGGCACTCAAAAGTATTCCATTACATTATGGTATATGCGGAAAAATCGTTTGCAGAATATTTTACTGACATTACGCTATTCCAAATGGATTGAAACTGATATAAATCACTGAATTTCACTACGATCACGTTAGAAAAGGACATTCATAGCATTTTTTATTCATTTTCGGGAACACACAAAATATATCAGTTAGGGGAGAGTGGTGATTTTGTCTTTATAAGCTTATAAAATAATGGTATTAAAAGATATCACTTTCAAATTTGCGCCTAATTCTCGTCTGAAACTTTTGCTTTTATATTACTAAAACATCTTATCCTCAAGTACAGTAGTTTAAACCATATATGCATTTCTATAAATTAGGAGAAATGTCCCTTTTAACTCCATTGTAGGGGATGAAAGTGACACTGTGCAGGGTTGAAAGAGACACACAAAAATAAAACAATTTTATGATTTTTATTCTTTTTATTTGTGACTACATTATTCAAAAATGAAAGATAGTTATACAGAAATAAAAATAAAATATATTGCAGCATATGGTAAAATAAAAACAAGAATTATAACATATTTGACACAAAACAATTCTAAATCAGTCAAAAATTTTCAGAAAGATTTGGCTCTAGCTGGCTCCCCACCAGTTACGGCTTTAGGTAACTTCACCACAATATCATTAATATTCACGACATTCCTGTCAATAGTATCAGCAAATACAAAATGGTTTTCTTCTGCTTTTTACTGAAAAAATGTACTTTAAATTCATTACGAGGACATTTCTGGAGTTTGTGGCTACAGTGCGACAGGAATATCACCGTAATTATTCCATTACTTTTCGCAAATTTTATTATTTTAATATTTATATTGTTTTCATAATTATAAAATAAGAGAAGCGCAGATCAGTTTTGGAACAACTATACTATTTAGCTAATGCGCAATTGTTTTAAAAAACTTCTGCGATCATTGACCAACTTTGATGAGAAAGTCCAAATTTTTGGGATGGAGCTCCTCCGACCATGGACTTAAAATTCTTTCTTGTGAAAACGAATACTGTTGATCAGATTTACCTGATACAGAAACAAAACACAAAAGTGTGACAAGTGTACCACGTTCAGCTGATGTTACATACGAAAATTGTTTTTCACTATGTTTTGCCACTATATTAGGTGGTTTGTGCTCTGTCACTAAGCTTGTTTTATCACAGTTATTTGTTATGTTCTGCGTAAATTTATAGCGATCCATAACTAACTGAAAGTTTTTTTTTTTTTTTAAATATCAACATTATCTTTGTTGAAACTTGTACTTCTTCTTAAACTAATGGCTACAGGTTTCTTAAGAGAAAGTATGAATTTCGTTGCATAAAATCTTGGAACCATTCAATTCCAGCGCACTTCATTGTTCGCCAAGATAGGGACACATTTGAAGAGTTTAAAGCAATTGAATACTTATAATATGCAAAACTGTAAAACCATAGTTAATATTAGATGCTTGGAGCAAATATGAATCTAACTCTCTTTTTAATGAGCTTCACTAAAGGAATCTTGATAGAAACAACCTGAGGTGTTTAAAGTGAGATGTCCCTTTCAACCCCATATCAGCCTAGCGGAATTAAAAATTTATTCATGCATGAGAGAATTTTAGCAAACAAAAGATACTGATATTCACATAAAGTACATACATTATAGTGCTAAATAATAAAAATATCATATTGCTAAACACAATATTACTTTTTTAGCGAAAAAAAGAAAAGCAACATCAAAATTTACTTTTTTACATTAAAAACAGAGTTTTCTTTCATCACCTACAACGCTGCAATTGCTGATGTTAGTTATAAGGATTATTAAGAGAGAACAAATATCATCATCGATTGAGCCAAAGTTGAAACTTTGTACATTTGACTTTCTTTCTGAAATTTTGAGTGTCCCTTTCATCCCCAGTCTCCCCTACAGTACTCTCTTCGTAATAATTATTAGAGTGTACGGTTTAAAAGTTCGTATACGCTTTTAAATTTAATTAGTCATTTGCATATTTGTCGTTACATATAAATTCTATACTTCATATACAAGGCCGTGCAAAAATATTCACGTACAGTCATGGAAAAATAAAGTAAACACCCCTACTAACTCCTCAACAAATTATCGTAGACGAAAGTTACTGGTACCGGACGATTGGAAATAAAGTCTACTTTTAAATGGTGTGTATAAAATTTGCTTAGGGGGCCATATACATATTAAAACGAATCCAAACTTTATTTTTTTCAATAGCAGTACCCAAATCTAACGAGATATTTCAAATCTTCGGTTCAAAATATGCCTAGAAACCAAATTTCAAGTCATTTGAATGATATGTTTTTGAATTATAGACACTCAAAATTTAGTACCTCTAATCTTAAATTACATTTTCATATTTTTATTTATATCTCCTGAAATTATGCTCCTAATGAGCTAATTTTTTGTGTAGCAACAATACTAATATACCCAAACATAAATACGTTGAATTTGCAATTTTTATAATTTTATGATATGAATTATGAATTATGAAATTAATATTCGGAAAAATTATGAATTGTAACTTACAATTTTTTTTATGGATTATTATTTATTAATTCCTGCTTTATGGAAATCTAAAATTTCACATTTTTCTTCCAAGTAGTTTTCAAATTATGCTTAAAAAACGGCAAAATGATGGTTTAAGGGGCCGTCTATGATAGAAGTGAGTAAATTTTTGAAATTTATTCTGCTATCCTGTAATGAAACTGGTTTCATTGACGCTTAAACGTGCCTTGATCAAGAAGGCGGCTCTCTCGGTTAACAATCGAGTTTAAACTTCAATTTGGATACAGCCCTTAAAATACGCTCGTTTTAAAATAATTAATTTCTCGGAAACTTATGGCACGAATTGCATAAAAATTTGTTTATCGGCTAATTGAAAGGTATAGAGTTCATTTATGCTGTCAGAATTGTGTACTGCTATTGAAAAAAACAAAGTTATGGTTCGTTTTAATATGTAGATGGCCCCTTAAACAAATTTTATATACATCATTTAAAAGTAAACTTTATTTCCAATCATTCGGTACCAGTAACTTTCTTCTACAATAATTTGTTGAGAAGTTAGTAGGGGGTGTTTACTTTTTTTCCCCCACGACTGTATCCTTATTAGAGGAAATTGCTGCATGGAAATTTTCAACTGAAGTATATGTATTTCTTAAGTAAACAAGATTTTAGCATGTGTGTAGCTAATAGATACAAATATATGCATCATATACAGGGCTGCTGGAAAAATTTGGAGAATTTTCCCATTGTAGATGGGAAAAGCTGAAATTGGGTTTAAAAATGTGTTATGCGTTTCCATGTGGTTGAATTAGACGTAATATATTAATTTTTTAAATGTTGCAGTTTTGTTACATTATTCTCGATGTGTTGGAAAGTGTCTGATAATCTATCCTTAACGCGTAATATTTTCTTTCATGTTAATATTGCAGATAAATTCATTTAGCTTGTTGTCGTGTGATTTTTGTTTACCAATTTTTCAATTTAAAAAATGGATGCAATGGAACATGTCGAATGTGAATAAGTAAAGGGCCTTTTAAATTTATTTTTACGATTACCCATATTAATACTATATTTACCACTCACCATAACAATTATTAAGTACTTTGGTCTTTTCAAGTGATTCATATATATAGTTTTAAATACAGATGCTTCAAAAATTCTCACTAGATAGCGCCATCGGTGCGTTGTTTTGCTTTTTTTTATCAAGCACTTTTGACGAAATACGTATCTTCAAACACGTGAAGAAGGTAAATTCCTCAATTTGATGAAATTTTTGCTCGAATCATTTACCAAGAAATAAGAGTTTCTTTAATATAAAATAAGAACATGCAATTTGTCCATTTTGCAGGATAGTTCGTTTGGCTTTTTCGTAGAAAGACATAAAATTATTATACTGCACGAAATAGAATAATTTATATAGTTAAGCACTAAATTTTGACGACAGCATGTAACCTTCTTTTAAAAAGCACGTTTGAAATAAAACATAAGAACATGAAATTTGTCTATTTTTCAGGATGATTTGTTTATTTTTTGGCAGAAAGACCGAAGACGAATATGTTTAACGAAACCTAATAATTTATATACAAGGTGGCCATAATTAAACTGACAGTATTCAGAATGTTCTGTAGAGCGATCTATTTGAGAGAATGACGCCAAATTTTGTAAGAAGATTAAGAAAGACGGGGAACGAAAGATTCCGCAAAAAAACGTTTAATTTCAAAAAGTCACCGTTGGGGAATATGTGGTGCTTTGTAACAGAAAATACAGAATCAATACTGAAATATAATTATCTTTTATTTAGCACATTTATCTATTTAATTCAAGCACAATATGGCAACACTATTAAAAGAGATAAAACCTTATATAAACACTTATATGGGTATTTTATCTCCAATTTCGCTTACTGAGTTTCAACGGAAGCAGCAGAAGGAGAAATTCTTTATTCAAATTTCACGTTATTTTCTTTGCACAGTACCATCTTGTTCAGCTTTTATACGCAATGTGTTACTTTTAGAAATCATTTGATTGAAAGTTACGTGCAATAATGTTTATTTCTTTAGGCGAGCTTGCGTTGCTTGTGAAATTCTTTTACCTGAACCAGCGCAACGCGTCAGCTGCTGCAATGATTGCGCAATTTGAAAAAAAATTGGTTCTCTGAAAGTTCAGTTAGGCAGGGGACGAAAACCCGTACCACAGGATACAATCGTAGAAGTTACTACGGCCATTGTCGATACAGTGTAAGACAATACAGCTGCACTTCCAAAGCTCCTGGGTAGCTCAGAATCTGGATATGTCTTATAGTACGGTATGGAAAGTTCTACGAAAAATTATTCAAATCTATGCATACCAGATCATTCGTGCTCAAGAATTACGTCACACTGACCAGGATAAACTATTCATATTTGCTCTCGCTTTTCTTGCCAGAATGGAAGTGGATGATGCTTATCCGCCGAAAATCTGATTTAGAGATGAGGCTTACTTTTATCTGAATGGAACGTGGCCGCCCCTCCGGGTGGTTCCGACCCGACCCCTTGAGTGGGGGAGGTGACCGGAAGCTCGGCAGAGTTCGTTGTGTACGAATGCGAGGGGGCCGGATGGGGACGAATTGCCACCTCCTCGAGAGGCTCATCTCCGACAGGCGTTGAGTCCGGTGGCCACGGTTAACGGACGTCGTGCATGGGTGCAACGCCCTTCGGTCGTACGCGGGAGGGCGCACCCCCGGCAGCCGGGTAGCGACGCTCCATAGTCTGATCCCAGAGCCGGTTGTGACCGGGTGGTGACTCTGGGCAAAGGATAGCTAAGGCGATAGGACCCCATCCACCAATTAACTAAAAGGGAGCCTGAAGTATGAGTGAGGGCTTTGTAGTGGAAAGTCCTCGGTGCTCGCTAGTGACGACGGGGCTCGCGGGAACGCCATGCAGGGACTCCCAGAGCAACCGAAGGGCGAGGGTTTCGGACAGCGGCCAGGTTACTTTATGACTTGGGTGGCTCATCCCTCCGAGGACCTCAGCTGGAGCAGTTGGGAGCCGACCCTAAGGGTGGTAGGGTTTGGCGGTGCCCCCGTTGACCAAGGAGCGGCCGCGTGGGGAGGCCAGTATGGCTCTGGTTGCTCCATGTCGTGCCGTGTCCCATGGGAGGGGGTCGGTCGGCAGGTCCACCATCGAACACTATTCCCGCAGGGAAACGGGCCGGAGGCTCGCCGGTAACCCGGCGGCTCATCGTGCCTCGGGTGAACTGTTGGTCCGATCCAGGTCCTCCGTGTCTATGCGGTACCGGAGTTTTCCTCGCCTGGTGATGAGGACCTAGAGGTGTCTCCACCTAACTTTCGAACGCACTAACAAAGGTAGCGGTCGGTCACTGCACGGGGTCAGGGGCCTTCGGACCTGGATACCCTCGACGGCCGTGAGGTAAGGTAGTGGCGGGCGGGCTTCTGTCGGTCTCCACTGGCTTCTCTGTCTTAGGATGGGGTCGAGTCGGTGGGGGCTGGCGGGACTCCGTTCCGTCCGACCCCCTAGCGAGGCGGAGTCTATTCCGTCTAGGTGGAGCTTTCCGTGCCCGCCTGGGGTCGCTAACGGCACCTAGTCTAGGCCAACTGGTTCCCGGCGTGATCCACGAGGGGTTCCGTCGGTTGAGCCGGGTGGCTTGGGCGAAAAGCCAGGATCTGGGTCGCTTTACGGCTGGAGTGACTTTCCCCGTCCTCCCTGGTCTTCCAGTTAGGGTCTTCCAGTTCAATAACTTTCCTATCGGCTGACCCACAAAAATGTCTCTGCCGGAAAATGGTATCTGATCTTGGGGGCCTTCCGTAAATTAAATTCGGGTCGGGAAGCCTCGGTGCACTCCGTGGGCCCAGCGTCTTTATAGGCGTCTGGTTCCTGCGATGGCTTGCGGGGTCTACCGGCTCGAGTAACCAAGTTTAGGGACCACTTGGTTTTTCTAGCTGGGTGGTGAGGACTATCGTAGCGATTGTTCACCAACTTGGGAATAGCCGGCGTGACGTGTGCTGGGCAGTGCGCCGGCTTGACCGGAGTTTGCGTGGGGTTCCGCTCTGTTGGAGCTTGTCTGGCGGCGACCTTCGGGACGCGCCGCGGGGCTCGTTTCACGGGTGGTTCCTTGCGTTGACAGATGGGCCTTCTAAGGGCCTGGGACCGGGAGATGGTAACCCGTCTTTATCTGAATGGAACTTTAAATAGTCCGAATTGACTAATTTGGGATAGCAAATTACCAAATTCATTCAAAGAAATTCCCTTTAATTCATCAAAGGTAACTGTTTGGTGTGGTTTCACACCGGAAATGGTCATAGGTCCCTTCTTCTATAAGAACATTACCGGTAACCAGTGTTGTTATCGGAGAACGAATGTCACCAAATGTTAAACAACTTGGTGATTCCGGCACTTCAGCAAAGATAATGCCTCTATAAAATAATTTTTATGCAAGATGTTGGCCCTCCACACATCGCTAGCTGCTACGACATAGGTTCACAACAGAAAGAGTCATTAGCCGCTGCTTACCAGCTCCATGGTTACCTTGGTCGCGTGATCTTACACCATGCGACTTCTGGCTATGGGGTTACCTTAAGTCCATGGTCTACCATAGAGTTGTCCAGGACCTCGCTATATCGAAGGATAACGTAACACGGAGTGTACGAGAGATTCCTGCAGCCATGTTACTTTCTGCTATTGTGCATGCTAGGCACAGATTTCAATATTTGGTTCATAAAAACAGGGGTCACATTGAACGTGATTTAAATGTTCTTAATAGAATAATAAATTTATTTTAGAATTTATTCTGCATTTTTAAATCTCTCTTTTCTGTTACACAGCGCTACATATTCCCTAGTGGTTAATTTTGGTACTCATTTTTTTCGTGGAATCCTTCGTCCCCCGTCTTGTTTAATCTTCTTACAAAATTTGCCGTATTTCTGTCAATTAGATCACGCTACAGACCACTCTGAGTACTGCCAGTTTAATTATGGCCACCTTGTACTTAAACATTAAGTCTTGACGAAAACATATCACCTTGTTCAATAAGTAGGTTATGAATAAAGTTTAAGCACGTGAACTTTGTCCATTTGCAGGATGATTCGTTTATTTTTATTTATTTATTTATTTATTTATTTATTTATTTATTTATTTATTTATTTTATTTTTTTGGAAGAAAGACAAATAACAAATATTATTAACGAAACAGAATAATTTATGTACTTAAACATAAAGTCTCGACGACAACATATCGCTTTCTTCAATAAGTAGATTGTAAATAAAATTTAAGCACTTAAATTTTGTCCATTTGCACGATGATTCGTTTACTTTTTTGGCATAAAGACTGAAAAAGAATATGCTTAACCAAACAGAATAATTTATATACTTAAACATTACATTTTGTCGAGAAAGTGTCTCCTTTATAATAAGCAGGTCTTAAATGACATTTAAGCATGTGAAAATTGTAGATTTTTCTGAATGGTTCCTTTGTTTTCATGGCAGAAAGATCGAAAACAAATATGCTGCATCAAATAAAATGAATCACGTACTTGAAATTTGAAATTTGAAGATAACACATTACTTTCTTTAATAAGAATAACTTAAAAATAATTTAAGTTTTTTAAATGCGTGGAATTTGGAGATTAGCCCGTTTGTCTTTTTTGTTCGTAGAAAATTCGAAAATGAAGGTCCTGCACAGTATATGATTGTAAAAAAAGATATTAATAGTAGAGAACTAATTATATCACATGAATGTTCAGACATACTAAAGATGCGGATATGGATGTAAATTATAAACAGACGGCGGACTATAGAATTTATTTTTAATTATTAACGTTATTCCAAGAAGATATTTTTCTGAAAAGCCTGAAAAAAGTAAATTTGCAATATATATATACAGTGTGTCCATGTATAACCTGACTGACCGTTATTTTCGCAACCGTTGGTCCTAGATCCATACTTCCAATTACAAAAATTGTTTAAATAAGGTAAAGAATTATTTTTAAAGCGATTTGGGTCAAGAAAAAAATTACAATATTTAAATTTTTATACGGTTCCCCGGTCCCATAAGTGATGTTTAGTAAAAATGTACTCTGGCACTAACAAGTAAGACAAAAAAAGTCCCATTCATCTAACCTTAAAATTGACCGAGTTATGAAACTTTGAAATGCATGACTTATACCACTTTTTTGCATATCAATAAAGATGATTTCGGCGATGCTTTCAGGGGTCGTACATAAAGTACTTAAACTTATTTCAAGTTATCTGCGCTTTCACAGAAATCGTACAACTATTACGATTGAGCAAATTTAAATCTCAGATTAGTTAAAATAATTGTATTTTAACATATGTTTTATTTTGTAAGGATTTGAGGCTATTATTTCTTTTTAAAAAATTATGCTATTTTCATAATGTTTTATTTAACTTGCAGCGATCGTCTTTCCAGTTTAAAATTTCTACTCGAACATTAACTCACTTTTAAATGTCTGATCGAAGTTAAATTTTACATACTGTCTTAAATCCAATGAAAATGTAATATTATTATGATTTCGACGCTTGCCTTCTTATACATACTTATATTAGAGGATAACACACAAAAAAAAATTCGAATAGATTACCGTCAACAAGTTTTAAAAAGTTTTAGATTAGATAATATAAACCTGCGATGGTTGTGTTTTTTAACTTTTATAATTACGTTTTATGTATTTTTTAAAGCTGAATAAAAAAATTATCTTCACTTTTAACCATCATGTCAGGATATTTCGCAAATCGTAAATTTCAAGGTTAAAAAATAGCGAAAAACCTGATACTATAAAATAGATGTAAGACTCTTTTATTACGTTTAATTTTATTTAATTCAATAATTTATTTAATTTTTTGGTTTATACTGGGTTTCTTACACCTAAACAACTCAGTGGTCCGATAAGGTTGGGTAAGGAGGGGGGATCAATTATAAATTTGAGCGTTTTAACTTTGAAATTTGCGATTTGAGAAAACTCCTGACGTGATGGTTTAAAATGAAGGTCATTTTGGGATTCAGCACTAAAAAATACATAAGAATCAATTTTTATAAGCTAAAAACACAACCATTACATCTATTTTATGGTATCAATTTTGCGCTATTTTTTCTTTTTTTTTAATTTACGATCTGCAAAACATCTTTATGTGATGGTAAAAAATAAAGATCAATTTCGGATTCAGTGGTACAGAATACATAAGAATCCATTATCAAAAGCTAAAAAAACATGACATAACCCAACTTTTGCAGGCTTGTGTAATCTAATAACATTTTAAAATATGTATAATTTTGTAAAGAATTGAGGATGTTAATTTTCATCATTTTATTTAACAAAAAGTCTGGGTTTTTTCTTCTTATATGTTTAATACAAATTGTACATTTTGCAATAATATGTTAGAGTGATTAAAGATTTTAAATTTATATTGCAATGCTAATTTTACTCTGAAGCATTTTTTTAATACATCTGACGAAATTACGTTTCTACTAAATTTGTGAATGACCCCTAATTTTCAGCAAAAAATATCCTCCAACTTTAAACAGCTATTACTCGGTCAATTTTAATCGTAGAATAACCGGATTTTTTCTGTCTTACTTGTCAGTGTAACGGGAAAATTTTACTAAATACAAACTAAAGGACCGGGGGACCGCATAAAAATTTAAATTTCGTTATTTTTTAAGAATTATTTTTCTTGACCCAAATTGCTTTAAAAATAATTCTGTACCTTATTTAAATCATTTTTGTAATTGGAAGTATGCATCTGGGACCAACGGTTGCGAAAATAAAGGTCGGTCAGGTTATACGTGGACACACTGTATATATATCTATAGATATATAACCATTACATAAATACAATTCATAATCAATTTCCAGTTACTAAAATTAAAATAATAAATTTAGCTTCAATACATAACACTGACATTATACAAAATAAAGATGGAACTTATTTTTTATGTAAACATATAATACAATATCAAGCACAATACCACTAATTCACTAATACATTGCGACCGATTAAACCATATAAGACATATGATTGGTTGGTTGTATTTATGTCGGCCAATTATCAGCACGTGGGATATAGGCCCTAAGGGGGGGAGTGCCTTCCGTGGGGGTCTTTCTAAGGGAACCTAACCCGTAACGCTTGGAGAACCAAGGTTCGAAGAAAACCACGAAAACTCCGAACGATTAGGCCGACGGGCGCGATTGTGATCGAACCCAGCACCTCCCGTCTACCAGCTTCGAGAGCAGTACCTCTCGGCCACTGGTGGGGCCTATAAGACATATGAAAAATCACCAAATTTTGATACAATAATCTATTAAAGACAAAAGATACATATAACCAGCGAAATATTGTTGAAACATTAAAAGACGTATAGTAAACATATAATAGATCAATTAGACGGATGTAGCAGGAAGCTTATATAGCATTTCGCTTCTTCAGGGGTACATGAAATACAAATATAAGCAAAAACATAGTCAATTTCTGTAATTGAATCCATCAATAAGCTAAAAATTGAATTCCATTATGGACTCGATCGACTATACACCAAAAAGTATAAATTTACCATGCCATATAAATTGAATTAAATAAATCATTAATCAATGCAAGATCTGTAATAATAAACAACATGAAACTTTTTTTGTAACATTTAAATTTAAGACATACCCAGCAATAGAATTATTATGACCATATCACAATCACAAACAAGTATCCCATTTTAGCACAGCAGAACTTTCGACTAATTAAATGGTACAGTTAAAAGCGAATCCTTACGATTTCAAATCATAACAGCTTGCAGATAATATAATCATTCTTATAAATATAATAATTATAATTAACTTAAATAGTCTATGTAAAAAAAAATTATGTACATAATAAAAATGTATGCGATAGGAGGAAAGTAAACTACAGTACCAACTACCTGTACGCTGAGTTGTGTCACCTAACGGCCATTGATAGAATTTCCAAAGCCTCACTAATTCTCGCAAACGGGTGTATAGTTGAAACTGGCTCCTGCGTTATTGTTTCGGAGTCCGGATACTTTGCATGCTGAAACCTACTGTATATGAGAATTACCTAACACAGACAAATATTCTTTATTTTCTTTCTGTTAGTTATACTGTGTAGTAATATAATCATTGTCAAATGATATTTCTTTGAGACATAACAACATAATCAAAATGTAGATAATCGATGAGTCTGGGATACAACTACATTGTTCAAATCTAAATTCATCAGGTGTCAATTTAAAGATTAAGCGTATATTTTGCGTTTTCCATGTGACGATAGACGTGAAACATCACGAGAACATATAAAATTAAGCTGGATTAAAAGTGTAAACGCTCACGTAGTTCAGGAAATAAAATGTCTTTATTAACCTTAAGTTCATCGCTCTCCCTCCGAATTTGAT
Organism: Maratus speciosus; assembly: GCA_963932465.1. NCBI lineage: Eukaryota > Metazoa > Arthropoda > Arachnida > Araneae > Salticidae > Maratus > Maratus speciosus. Next base: position 558,993,539 of record OZ010789.1, read on the forward strand.
TCATTTCCTTTCGCCAATTTTCGTGACATTTCCGCCTTCTAAAATTCGTCCTACTGGAGAGTTCTCAAGTTGAAAATAATCCCTTCTGGTAGCATATAACAAATGAACCAAAGGAAGAATTACTGCATCATCTAAGAGAGCGCATGCCTGGCCAGTGATCGGACGTCAAAAATAATCTGAAGTATGGACTTCGGCGTCCGGATTCTATTCACCAAACTTAGAAAAAAATTGAAACGGCTTCCAAAAACAATCCTCGAAGAAATCTTAGGATAAATGACAGAAAACTTGGTTTGAAATCTTCATGGAAGAGTTAAACTAGAAATAGGAATATATAACAAAAAGCCGGATCATTAAGAGGCGCAAAAAATTGAAATTATTGCTTGGCAGAAGCGTTTGTGCTACTGATGACCAAAAGTAAGAGGAAATAGAGTGGCTACGACATCTAGAGGAAGGAAATGAACAATCAGACAGGCGCAATGTACTTGAAAGACTTCAAAGACTTCCCTCAGTCTTACTTTTCAACCAAGAAAATTTCTGAATACGCGTCAGGCCGTTATATGACGTAACCATTGTATGCTCAGAGATTTTTCCGTTTCCCTTAAAGAGGAAGAGATTATACCAGAATCTTTTTTATTTGTTGATCAGAGGCACGGATATTGAATCAGAAAGTGATAGAGGATTAGGGTTTTTTACAAAACTAACATTTGAGAATTATCCATTTTTAACTTTAGTGAAAACAAAAACAATAATTCTACATTTTTATTTTATTCCGTATATTTTGTCCATGCCGTTTACTAAAGCGTAAAATACAGTTGTATTTCTCGTTAAAAGTTTCCTCATTTTATATAATATATATACCGGTTGTCCTAAAAAGGACTTACTGATTTTAAAATTCACTAACTTGCAAACGGTGACAGATATTTAAAAAGTTCTTGCAGGAGGGTTATGCAGGAGGTCAAAAGTTCTTTTACAGTGATTTTCGATTTTAGTTCGAATTAAAACAATAGATGGCGCTGCATCAACAGACGCTAAATTCAGGCTCTTTTTTTGGTACTTCCGGTCCAACTCAATACATTTTTATCTCCTTTTTCTGCATGGAAGTAGAGAAAGATAAAAGAAAATCTAGCCTGTATTTAGCGGCAAGAATTTTTTAAATATGTGTCACCGTTTGTAAATTATTGAATTTTAAAATCAGTCAGTCCTTTTTAGGACACCCGGTACTTTAAACCTTGTAATCCTTATTCATTTTAATAGTTAACTGTAATTATATTGTGCGATTATTTTGTTTTGTATTACTTTCAGAAAAATTCCAAAATTCTATTTTTTAATCTTAGGATGCACAATATTTAATTAAAGAGGATTTCCCACATTTAAATAGAAAAATATGACTATGAATTATTATGAAAGTATTGTTATAAATAAAGGGTGAAACATATACAAGAAACTCCAAAACGCTATTCGACTCTTTGGAGAAAAAGAGGGATAGTAACGGGATAAATCGATGACATATAAATATCGTTTTTGCTGTTTAATTTGTTTTCAGCGTAATTTTCACAGTTGGAATCATTGACGATTTTTTTTATCTTGCATTTCAAGGCGAAACATTACTGTCACAATGTAACTCCACCTGATGTGGTATCTTTGTGTTATCATTAAACATAAATTTCTCAATTGGTATTTAACATTTAGATTATCGCAATACATCGTTTTGTAGGAATAGGATATATCAATGTTTAGCAATAGTCAGTTTTGGGTTATTTATAAAACACACTGCCTGGTGTTAAAGAAACCTTAAAATGTGTCACAAAGTCATAACCCTATCTTAAGGTATTTTAAAATGTTATTAGCTTACACTAGCCTGCAAAAGTTGGGTTTTGTCATGTTTTTTAGTTTAGTTTTTGATAATTGATTCTTTGATAATATATTCTGTACCGCTGAATCCGAAATCGAACTTCATTTTTTACCATCGCGTAAAGATGTTTTGCAAATCGTAAATTTTAGAGTTAAAAGAAGAACAAGTAAAAATTAAAATTTAAAAAATCAATAAACCCGCCTGCGTAAAAAGCGAACAAATTAAAACAAATTAATTATTCCTCACCAATGTCAAACTATTTTTTTAATACTTACCTATTTTTTTTAATTTACTTGTATTGATGACTTTTAAGTTGTGTTTAATTGTTAGTTCCTGTCTATAAACACTGTTTTGATGAGGCCTATAGACGACTATGATGGTTCGAGTTGCAGTAAAGCTAGAGATCCTAGTTACACAACTTCCAGGTTGTATAATATTTAAACGGAGTTTTTGACTGTAAAATTGTCAATAAATATCGTCTTCATTTTGAAAGACCTATCCAATGATATGCCACTAAATATGGTGAGTAAATTTTCTTTCGTGTCTTCCTCCATTTTGTATTTTACGGCTACTATTTTGAATTTATAAAAAAAAAAACCTAGCCTATAACCATCGGACGTTTAAGATAAAGCCATGGAGACCTCATCCATTAAAATCCATCCAGCATTTGGGATGTTTCGGGGGTATAAAGAAATCCATATACCCAGATACGCGTGAAACACACAACCCTTCTTTGTAGTCGGGTAAAAAATAGCGAAAGTTTGATACTGTAATACAGATTTTATTGTTGTTTTTCGAACTTTTGACAAGTGATTTTTATGTATTTGTTACCGCTGAATCCGAAATTACCTTCAATTTCAGCTATAACGTCAGAATTTTTCGTAAATTGTAAATTTCAAAGTTCAAAAGTTCAAAATTCCTCCAGCCCCTCATAGTACCCCTCAGCTGTTTAGCTGTAAGAATCGCAATATAAGCCAAAAAATTAAATAAATTATTGAATTAAATAAAATTAAAAAAAATTAAAAAAAAATGCATTTGCTTTATAGTACTATCTGATTTTCGCTATATTTTAACTTTGACATATATGATTTGCAAAAAAATTCTAACGCGATGGTTAAAAATGAAGATCATTTTCAGATTTAGCGCTAAAAGGTACATAAAATCAATTATCAAAAGTTAAAAGCACAGCCATCTCCTCTATTTTATAGTACCTGATTTTTGTTATTTTTTAACTTTGACAATTTATGATTTGCATGTGATGGTTATTAATGACGTGATGGTTATTAAGAAGATTTAAGATAATTAAGATAATTTTCGGATTCAGTACTAAAAAATACATAAAAGTTAAAAACAGAACCATCGCAGTCTTGTGTTATCTAATCTAAAACTGTTTCTTAAATATCTTGGCGGTAATCTATCCGAAATATTTTGTGTTATCCTGTAAAATAAGTATAACTTTGACAATTTATGATTTGCAAAATATCCTAACGTGATGGTTAAAAATTAAGATAATTTTCGGATTCAGTACTAAAAAATACATAAAAGTTAAAAACACAATCATCGCAGTCTTGTGTTATCTAATCTAAAACTTTTTCTTAAATATCTTGGCGGTAAACTATCCGAAATATTTTGTGTTATCCTGTAAAATAAGTATAAATGGTAACCACCAAAAATCATAATTATATTAGATTATCATCGGATTTACGCCAGTATTAAATTTTAATCTCGATCGAATATTTGAAAGGCAGTACAAATTTCGAACTGGTAAGACATACATACGATCATTGAAGTTAAATAAAATCTTCTTAAATATAACATAATTATTGTTAAAAGAAATCATGAAAAGAAACAGTCTCAAATCCTCACAAAATAATACATATGTTAAAATACAATTATTTTCGACAGTTTGAAACATAATAAAAGTTATCTCGGTCGTAATACTTGTATGATTTTTTTCAAAGAGCAGATACACATGAAATAAGTTCTTCGAATAATTTAATCACTTGGTATACGACCCCTCAAAACATCACCAAACTCATTTGTGTTCAGATGCAGAAAAGTGGTATAAGTCATGCATTTTTAAAGTTTCATAACTCGGTTAATTTTATTTTTATATGAACGAGGATTTTTTTTTTTAAATCTTACTTGTCAGTATAATAGGAAACTTTTACTAAATATAAATTATAGGACCGTATAAAAATTTAGATTTCGTAATTTTTTTAAATGTTTTTATTGACCCAAATCGCTTTAAAAATATTTCGGTACTTACGTATTAACGCCGCCGCAGCAATAATACCGCAGCTTATATATATATATATATATATATATATATATATATATATATAAGTTGCGGTGGCGTTAATACGTAAGTACCAATGTTTCTTTATATCATTAAAAAAAAAAAATGTAATTGGATGTCTATGACTAACGGTTTAGGAATTATCCTTTGGAAACCGTTGAAAGTGGACACCCTGTACCCTATATATTATAACCTGTTATTTATCTTTTTTTTATTGAGTTCATGTATACAGGTATGTTGTATGTTTTTGAGTTAAAGAAGACTACCTAAAGTAATAATGTTAATAAATATTTTCAAATATAGTTACTCATTTTTCTCGGTATTTTTATATATGACTTTGGGGAGATTATGGAAATTTAAAAAAAAAAAAAATCAAAATTTAGCATTATATTTCTATTTCAAAACTTCTGACACTTTAAACGAAATGGCAGAAAATTTTTTTTCAACATTATTAATAATTATATTATATAGTGACTACTACTATTATACTGTTTTTAGTGCTAAAAATATTGTTTATTTAGCAAGAATAACATAATTTTATTAGTTGTTTACAGCTTTAACGACAAAGATTTTTTTAATTTCAAACAGAAATGTCTGGAATAATAAAATCGTATTACCTAAGTAGTCTTATACTGTCTTTAAATGAAAAATCAGTACAAAATGGGTTTTGTGAGCTAAGGAAATAAAATGACAAATGTAAATTAGTTTAAAACTTTTTGACACTACGCAAAAAATTTGAGATCTCATTTCGTTTGTTTTGACATATTATTAAATTTCCTTCTTTTATCTGTCCGAAAAAGTAGTTATATGTGACAGAAAATATTATAAGTATATTTTGACGAATGTTAGAATAAATTCAAAAGTGAAGACTCATGACCTTTTCTTCGGGGGTGCGGGTAGGTGGAGGAAATGCATACATTAATGTTGTAAGAAAATAAATACAGAATTCCCTTTTTAATAAGGTAGTATCTTATTTTCATTGGTGTTTGATTAATATAAGGAGTGAGTATGTTTGAAATATTTCATTTGATTTAAATTTTGGTATTCAGTAAATTCTTATATGATGCACATAAAGTCTACACAGAGAATATAAATTAATTGGCAGAAGCAAATTGCATATCATGCAATTTTTGAACTAAACATAGTTGCACGCATGAGGCATGATCAAAAGAGAGTCGAAACATACAAAGCTTCTATTCTGTTTTGTTCGATGTGTCTTGTCGGCTTCTTTTACTCGAGAAATGTCCCTTCGATAAACCGATTATTGCCTTATGTTCGGTGTGCCTTGTCTGCGTCCATTGCTCGGAAAATGTCCCTTCTATAAATCGATTATTGCCTATTGTTCGATGTGTTTTGTCTGCTTCCGTTACTCGGAAAATGTCCATTCAATAAACCGATTATTGCCTTCTGTTTGTTGTGCATGTTCACGTCGATCAGAGCAAGTGCAGTACACAGATCAAACATCAAGATAGGACAGTTGCAGCTTAATATGTAATCTCAACGATGCTATCTTACTATTGATAGGAAGAAAAACTAAAGAAAAATCTGAAACTTAACTAATATACGAGGGTAGTTCAATAATTATTACTCCAAGTGTGTATAAAATATTTGTAAATCCAGCCCCACCGGTGGCTGAGAGGTTCTGCTCTCGAAGTTGGTAGACGGGAGGTGCTGGGTCCAAACCCAATCGCGCCCATCGACCTAACCGTTTCGGAGTTTTCGTGGTTTTCTTCGAAACTGTGGTTTCCCATGCGTAAATACGGTAAAGGCAAAAACAAAAAAAATATTGTTAATATAGCAGCTACAGTTCTGAAATTGAGCACATAGACATCTAAAATATTAGGCTTCAATATTCCACATCTATCATCGCAGTATAAATATTTTATTCACACACTGAACAATAATTATTGAACACACTCGTATAAATACATTTTTTATGGATTGTATTATATATTTTTAATTATATTCTAAACTCTTCGAGGTAGAGGATTCTCAGTAAATTGATAGTTAATTATTTGGATAAGTGCATTTTTATCATGTATTATATAATACGAGCAATAATATGGTATTTTTTTCCGATACTGTTTAAGTAACTGTTCTTTGCATAACTTTTGTAACGTGAAAACTTTTTAAAATGAGTCAATAGAATCTATATAACACTCAAACCGGTATCTAAGCAATAATGTTTCAGTTTTACCACATGCAACTCAATACGATAAATACGTCTTTAATTTGCATCGCCGAATATTATTAATCTGCTTTTGAAATATAACAAAATCTAAGAAAATATTATTTTACTTAAGAGGTACATAATTGTTTTTAATACGTTTTAATGGCATTAAATTTTTATTTGTAACAATCTAATATAAAATAAAACATATAATTACTTATCTAGCTGACATATAAAAATTGAAATATTCTTGAAACGCTTAAGCGCAACAACAATAATATTATTGCTAATCATTGCAAAATAACATATATTGCGATATTACATTTCAAATTTGGCGATGCAAATTAGCGAGTACCGCTTAATATAAATGTACAAGAATTAAAAATAAATAAATGAAAGAAATACTTAAGGAAAACACAAATGTCACTTATCTCTAAAGATAATTCAATATTATTTACTTAAAAACAACATGAAAATGGACTTTTCCTCCTTAAAATTATAGTACATGGATATACCTCAATAGATCGGTGATTTTTTGCTGCGTTCGTATTGTGTTTTTAATATGTTACTATATTTTTCAATGTTTTTATTTATCAGGTATTTATTTCTAGTTCCGAAAAGGTAAATATCAAATGCTAACAATAAGTCTTTGAGCTTTTTTTTTTTATTACACTAGCCTGCATTTTTAAACTTTTCGTCAGATGATTTCTTATGAACCTGTTTTTCTGAATCAATTTTTGATGCTGATTCCGAAAATAACCTTCATTTTTGTCCATCACGTCAGGATTTTACAAAAAATAAGAAGTTGTGATTTCAATATTTTAATCAATGGAATCAAAAATTTGTCACAATTTCATACAAAGTATTTCATTAAACATATTAAAAATACTGTAAAAAACGTCCTTATAAGTTCATTAAATATCTTTAATAAAACGAAAAGCAAACAGTGCTCAATTAAACAAACTTTCTTCTTTTTGACTTTCTTGCGGATCCTCCTTCATCGTTATGTCCCTCTGCAACGTCCAACAGTAGCCTGCCATTATATTTACATTCCATCTTCCCTTATACTCTTCACTGTCATGTACCAGATTTTCTGGAAAGTAGTCGATATGGGAATGCAGAAGTGCATTTTTGCAATCATATTACAGCCCAACTTTTTGAAAATTTCCAGCATTGTTTCAATAATATTCCTGTAATAAAACACTCATACTACAATATATATTAAAACACACATACACACATAAATAACGCCTGCATTCAACAGTTAAAGGTATATATAAATATTATACAGACATACCAACAATAAATACAATAAACCCAACTGGAGTCAAAAATTAGCCAGAGCCAGGAATCGAACCCGGGACCACAGTATACAAGACTGCTGCTCTAACCACTGAGCTACTCCGGCCGATGCCTGAGTCTGCAATTTCTCACTAATAAACCATGTTGGGGAAGTCACCAGCCATCAATACGGTGTGTGTATGTGTGTTTTAATATATATTGTAATATGAGTGTTTTATTATAATTATCGTAGATCGATGTAATAGTAAATTCTATTCACCGTTGTCCGGTCATCCATGGCTACCGTATTGATGGCTGGTGACTTCCCCAACATGGTTTATTAGTGAGAAATTGCAGACTAAGGCATCGGCCGGAGTAGCTCAGTGGTTAGAGCAGCACTCTTGTTTACTGTGGTCCCGGGTTCGATTCCTGGCTCTGGCTAATTTTTCACTCCAGTTGGGTTTATTGTATTTATTGTTGGTATGTCTGTATAATATTTATATATACCTTTAAATATTCCTGTAATTTGGTTATTTCTTATTCTGTAGGAAGTTTCCGGTAACGCATTTAAAAGACGTCCAGGCGTCTTTTTCTGTCTCATTCATCGTTTTTTCAAAATCCTTGTCCTTCATCAGTTTTTTTGATTTGAAGACCAACGAAAATTCCAGCTTTTAATTTTTCGTGGGTAATGAAGGGAAATGTACGTTATGTATGACTACCACATAATGCTTGTTCTTAGCGATGGATCTTCGCAATGAACTCGGGTAGATTGCAAAAAAAGTATACGTGATACAAAAGAACACTTTTGAAATCAGCATAAAAAATGCTTCAAGGGTAATCATTGGTTTTTAATCATCTGATATCATGCAGACTAGTGTTACTATTTAACCGTTTTATGAATGTTTACTTTTTCCGCATACTTTTGCAGTCATCAGTTACTATCTCGGTTACTTTTTAATGAATCGGTCCATCATTCCATAAAAATAAATAAATAAGAGGGTGGATCCATAAACGAAGTTTCAGAGGTAATAAAAGATTATTTATTAACATCGACATGAAACATAAAAGGGAATTAAGAGGCATACTTGCTATCGCTTTACTACATAATCCAAATTTATTTAGGCATTTATCTGAAACCAAAACTAAGTTGTTTAACACTGCTTAGTAGAAATCACGTCCCTTCCCATTGTTCCAGTTCTCGGCCGGAGTTTTCACAGCACTGCCTGAAGTGAAACTTGTTCCAGAGAAGAATATGGGGCATTCCCACAATCTTTTGACTTTTAAGTACCTGAATAATAATTTTTATTTTAGTACATATTCTTGTGGGGTTTTTTTTATTTCATATTCTGGGGAACATCCCATTGCATGATTGTATAACAATATTCACGAGATAAATAAGTTTTGGACGATGTTGCGTGTCCAAATACCACGAAAACTCCTATACCGTCCCGTGTCCCTGATGCTGATTTTTAAGTTTGGAGCTGTCTGTATAAAATTGTTTCAATAATAGTAATTCGATGTAATTTCTTTCCGAAAATGGGACAATTGTATTATATAAATATGTAGCAAAAAATTAACCTGCACACATTTTTACGGTTGATATTATTTTTTGAACTGTGTCCCAGGGTTTTAGATCACTTACACTTCATTTGCTAAACATATACAGAAAATCACGTCAGATGGAGCCACATAATGTTTTTCAAGTTTTTTCTAATGCAGAAGTATGTTAGAGAAAGAATGTCTAAAATTCTTTGACAGGAAATTTACTGCAGAATTTAAATCAGCATTTAAATATCAATTTCAAGCATCATGGCTTTATTGGTAGTCTTACCGTCACCAAGGTTTATTCCTGCACTCTTCGAGGTTTTTTTTTTTTTTTTTTAATTTAATCCAATGTAAATAACTGTTTCTAAAAATCAATGAAAATTGTGCCTATCACTCAGTCTTAATGTGATTTGCCTAAAAATAGTGGTAATTTTCCTTACCGTACCATCCTTACAATCCCCTTTTTTTCCATTACCGTCCCTTTTTTCCTATACCATCCTCTTTTATTCCTTCTGTCCCTTCTTTAGCACCCCTTTAAGACAATGTTATACCAAAATTTTGTAGTAAAAAAAATACATTGTTGTTATTTCTTATTTGAATGTCATGTGGGTACTATGCAAATTCATTATAACTAAAAATTTAGAAGAAAACGGAAAATTATGGCGGTGAAATGGTAAGGAAAATTAAACTCGCAAGCATTTTTTCTTTATTTTGAATAATTAAGGCATTCGTCTATAAGATTAAAATGTTATTTTAGCAAGTTTAATTTCGACAGATTTTTATTCCCGAAAGTCAAAAGTTTGTGAGAATATCCCATATATGTGAATTCTGAAAACAGATAATAGTCACTGTGGGGTAAAACTTTATTGCCTGGGGAAGTGTGTGTGTGTGTGTGTGTGTGTGGGGGGGTGCTCCAGACTTCTCACTTCTACTTTAGCAGCAATTCATTTCGTAAGTTTAGAGAGCAGTATGGGACTATTTAGGGTTGTCAGATTGTACGTTTTTCTCGTAAGTTGTATGATATTTAGCCTTTTTCGGCCTATCGTACAGTGTATGTTTAAATTTACCCTATGTGACGACTTCTTCCGTTATTCTACGAAAGTTTACTTTTGATAGTTGAAAGATTTTTTTCTTTTTCAGTTTGCTTCAAAATTACTTTTTTGCAGAAAAAAGCTATAAACATCCGAATCAAATGTAAAATCGGCTTACTTCCGATCAGGATGACAGAAATCGTGTGAGAGTTGTGTAATATTAATTGCGCATTCGCAAAGTTTTGCGTATGATTAGATCATCTGAACTTGACATTATTATAGACTATCAATAGTGCCTGCATTATAAAATTTTTAATTTAATATATCTGTATCTAAAGTTTTAATATTCTGCTTGATTTATTATCTACCTTTATGATTAAATACAAACATTTATTATTGTATGGAATTCATTAATAAAGTTTTCATGATCAGCATTGAATAGTAGGATGTTTTCATTTATTTTTGTTTTTACAATTAATTTTTCAATCAAAACGTTATACATGATTGCAATTTTAGTTAAACAATTTAATGGAATAATGTAATACAAATACATTAGCAAAATAATGATTAAATCGATTAATTAATAACATCCTTTTAAAACAAATTTGTTACCGAAAACATTACTGGCACATTCAACATCATTTAGTATGGTTTAAAAAAGGAGAATAGCGCAAAAAAAAAAAAAAACGAAACTTATTAGTCTGAACCAAAATCTTATGTTTTTTTTTTTTTTTTTTCTGCGATAAATCTAGCAATCCTAGGACTAGTATTGTTAGGTAGGAGGATGGTACCATCACTGAACATGCCAGGGCATATACAAGTCGGCTTCAAGAAATCTTGTCAAGGTGCACAAGCGAGAGTACTTTTTGATATGTCTTGCCTTTTCAATAGTTCTGACGGCTCTGCGAAGTTACGATACAGAACCCCACAATAGCTGTAACACAACTAGAGCCATCTGTCTTTGCTAAGGGGAATTTTTTTATTCCACAAAATTACTTTTCAAATGCTGCTACTTGTAATCTATTTTTGGGGGGATTTAGTAGGAAATTTGAATTATTGAATTATCAATTATAAACATAAACGTTTTTATGTAATTGGGATTTTTTTTTGACGTATTATGAGTGACATTTAAAATGATATATAAAAATGAAACTGCCTCTGTTTCCACAGTCGATGCCAGAGTTATTAGTTTGCGAACACAGCAGTGATTTCGACAGAAATATGGTATGTTTGACACAAAAATGCTGTTTGATACAAAAAAAAAAAAAAAAAAAAAAAAATCTTTTCTAAATTCGTACACTATTTTACGCGGGCAACGATTATTAAAGGGTAACATTCAATATAAAAAAAACGATTAAAATAGGGATTGGATTGTTTTGTTTAAATACCTTTTGCTTTTAGTGAACTACAGCCATTCGGGGTAACTTTGAACCATGGGGTGTAACTTTGCACCACCTCCTAATTTTCAATATTTTTGACTCCAAAAGGCTAAATAAACTCCAGAACTGTGCTCTGTTGGCAAGGTTATAAATTGTGATTTCTACTCTTTATTTTAGAAAATAAACTAGCAACATTATGCGCAATTAATTGCATCATCTAACTATTTTTGTGAAGTACTGTTTTCAAGTTAATTTTGAATGCTGTTTTGAAGTTGTTGTAATCCAATTAAATTTTCATAGTAAATAACTATATACTCATTTATCAGACATATTATTATGTAAATGTCGTAAATGTGTTAATATTTTGTGATTATTTATTTATTAATTGTTAATAGAATGTAAAATAAGAAGGCACTAGCATTTTACCGCATTTTCAGGGCAACTTTGAGCCGGCTCAAAGTTATACTGATGTTCATAATTTACTGATTATAGGTGCTACTGTTAAAAATTTCCCATATTTGCACGTATATTTTATATGAATGCCGAAAGTGTGCATTAGATATAACATGTAAATATTTTCACAAATACGAGGGTCACTCTGAAATTTTTGAGATACAACTATGTTTTTAAAGTTATAGTTACAAAATTTTAGGTGTGTTCAAAGTCTCCTCCCACATCAATGCACTTTTGTAGACGAATTTTCCACAGATTAAATGCCCCAAGCCATTCATTTCTTGGAATAGATGAAAAAATGCATTTGTAGCATCAATCTCTTTTTCTGAATTAAAACGACGTCCACGTAAGTTCTTTTTTAGATTAAAGTTTAACCAAAAGTCACACATAGCCTATATCAGGTGAATACGGCGGATGTTCTATCACTTTAATTCATTTTTGTTTAAGAAACTCAACTGTTAATCCGGCTGTATGTGAAGATGCATTCCCATGGTGAAGCATTAGTCCCCTAACATTCACTTCTTGTAGAATTTTTGGAAGACATTTAGTGGTATACCAGTTTGCTGTTACTGTCTTCTGTCCTTCCAACTTGATGTCTTTGACCAATCCCGTACTTCTGAAGAAAACGGCATACATCCCTTTTTTCAATGCGCATTGTCTTTCACTATTGTCGGCGTGGTATCATCTTCAAAGACCCATACTTTGCTTTCTTGACGTGTTGGAACGTCAAAAAATGTTATGCACGTTTCAACACCCGTTACAATTTTAGAAATGATGCGGTGGCCACCATCATTTAGCAATTTAAGAGTTCCTTTGCGGATTCTGACACGCTCCTCTTTTTGGTGCTCAGTTAGATTATGGGGAACCTAACGGCAAACTACTTTTTTTCATATGCAATTCATGAATAATTTTGTGTATGGCTGCGGATCCAATGTTAAGTTCCTTCTGTATCATTTGATAGGTACAGCGATTATCATCCATTAACATTTTTCGTATGGCAGACACATTATCCGGGATTACTGCCGACGGCGGCCTTCCTGTGTGTTCTTCTTTCCTGTGTGTACTGCAACCTCTGCTAAATTCTTTAAACCATCTGAATACAGTAGCACGAGCTGCAGATTCATCACCAAATGCAAATTTCAACCATTGAACGAATTCTTCTTGATTTAATCCTGCTTTAAAATCGTAGAAAATCATAACGCGAAAATGTTCTCGCGTCAACTCCATTTTCTCTTCTGTTTAAAATTTATTCAACGCTAAACAAGTTGAAGTAAGTCAGTAAAAAATCGTCTGCTGTGTTAAAATACTTTGTATTTTAAAATTAAACCATTATTTTTATTTTGTAAATTCTCATCTACGCGTATCTCAATAATTTCAGAGTAACCCTCGTATGTGTAAAATACATAAAATTCATTTAGAGACGTGATTAGGAGCGGAGCTACGTAAATTTGACATTTCATGCGTTCGATGTTTTTTAATCTTTTTTGAATAATACTAGTACTGGTATGTATTACTGTAACTATGGATATATCATTGAGTTAAAACATTGAAAATTGTTTTTCACTGCATTTTTATGTTTTATATGGATAATAAACATGTTTTTTTTTTCTAAATATTCATGGTTCTCTTCTTCCACTTTTCTTATGCATAATATTTGTTGTAATATCATAAATTATACAAATCTTGTGATGTTGGGAAATGTAAATTCGGAGTCTTTACATATCTGAAAACATTTTTTGGGGTTCAAAGTTGTACTAACTATAATACTTTTTTTATAATGAATTATTTTAGATATTATTTATCATATGGTGCAAAGTTACCCTAAATGGCTGGGTAACTTTGAACCAGGTTAAAAATTAATTTTTTATTGCTTTTATCATTATTATTCCTTAACTTTTTATAGCCATACGATAATTTAGGATCATTTCTTCTCTTTTATGCCGCTAGTTGCAACAATATTCTTAAAATAAGAGTATAATATGGGAAAATAGAGAAAATGCGGATCAAAGTTACCCTGAATGACTGTATTTATTATGGCTTCGTATTAACATTTTTCTAAAATCTTATAAACGGCTGCATTTGTTTGACATCAAACAATAACAAAGAAGCCGACAAATTGGTAATGGTTTAAGCATACCAAAAGTAAAAGAGAAGTTAACTATAAACAAATTTTAGCATATCTGTAGGATATTTCTGAAAACATTTAAATTCACCAAGTCAATAAACTTTACCAAAATGCATTAAACAAAAAAAAATTAAACAAATAAAGGAGAACAATACTTTTATTTATTTATTTGTTTTTTACTGTTCTAAAAATTGTATATAATTTTTTCTTCATATTCCTGAGCAAACTGTTCAATAACGTATCAAAACCTTAATATATCGTCGATATAACCGCTAAAATACGTTGCAAACTTAATATATATTTTAATTTGAACTTTTATTATGTATTCCACTAATAAACAAACCAAGTTAATAAACCGAGGTATATAATTTTGGAATGTAGATAATGTATAAAAAACTTAGAAAATTGTCATATTTTTCTTATTATGCCAGAATATTTGCAAAGGTAAAATGATGACGTAATGAAATAGTATTATCTTCTTTGTAGCATTTTATTATTATGGGATCTTTGGAAGTGAAATCATTACAAATGTGAAGAAATTAACCTTCTGGTGTTAATAAAAAATAGTATTTTGATTATTTCGGTTTCTTTTTTGAATTAATATTCTATTTGCAATTGTTAAAAGTTGTACACTTGCTATGAGAAATCAGGAATGCAAAAATAAAAATAAAAATATATATCTCTCCCGGAATATTCTTTACGAAAATACTTAATGTAATTTGAAATTTAAATTTCCCTTTACAATTTTATTCTTAGATAATTTTACTTGACTCATCTCAGAAGTTTAAGACGAAATATTGAAATTCTGGAAAAAGTTTTAAATGTTACTCATTAAGCTCAAGTATCTCTTAACAGTTTTAAAATTGCAAGGAAATTCTACTTCATAAAAGTCTTGGTCTTATGAAAGCTCTGAATAAAAAATTCTTCTAAGAGGAACAGTACTGAAAGTAATTTATTCTTTAGCTTTTTTTCTCTCTTAAGACTTCTTTCAAGGAGAGAACAGAAACACGTGTGTAATAATTAAGCGCATGTTGTCTTAACATACACAGACATGGAGCATAATGACGTTGAACATATAAAATACTTTAAAGAAATACTTAATATAGTTTAAAATTTAATTACCGTTTTTAATTTTATAAATAAGATCATATTACATCTTTTCTGTGATAAGTTATAACAGAAAGATTACAAGTCTAAGAGTTTTAAATGACAGACTTCCAAATTAAGTATGTTACAGTTTTAAATACTACAGAGGAATTTTGCACTATTAGAAGAACACTCGGTTTGCTGAATACATTTAAAAGATTATATTTAAATGAAAAGGATAGACGAAATAAAAATAAATTTGAGAGAAAAAAAAATAAATTAAGATATACACTGAATTTTTATTTCTCAGATACAGGCTTAATAAAATAAAAATTTAAATGTACAAACTACTTATACGTTAGACCTTCAAACTTAAAAAAGGATGAACATACCATATGCAAAATTTAGAAATAAAAGAGAACGAAAATACATAATGAAATTTAAAATTTTAATATCATTTTTCAAAAATTTTTATGATGAGCTTATGTATTTTCTCTTTGAAGTTGTGAGCGTAACGATATAATAATAAGAAGAATGTTAAAACTCATTTCTCAAATTAAGTGGCTCTAATTATTAAAATAAAAAAAATGCACTGTAATTTATCATTCTGAAAAAATGTTTAGTTTGGTGAATGTGTTTTATGGATTGCTTTGAAAACTGTAAGAAAAATAACTGAATGACAATCCATTTTAAGAGAAAATTATTGAGAGTAATTTATTTCCTGGTTTCCCAAGTTTTGTTTTATAATAAAACACATACATTAGTTTGACAGAAAAGTTTTATGTACTGTTTTGACGGAATAAGTAAAAGAAAATATAACAATAAATTAATTTTGAACGAATCTTTATTAAACTTTATTAAAACATTTTTAAATAAATTTAACTGTTTTTTTTTGTTATTAATTTTAGAGTTAGAATTTTGAAATGAAAATAAAATTGTGTAAAATATTTATATGCTAGATATCATACAACACTTTAACAATGAAATAATCATGCTCAGAAATCAAAATATACATTATAGAAAATGCTTAATAAATTAATTTTTATTTTCGGTTTATTTTTTTAAAGATTAAAATTTAATTTTAAGCCTTTCTTCTCAGGCATTCGAGAGCAAGCAGTGGCAGCATATGCTAAATATTAAATGTTATTCAAGAAATATAAGTGTCTTATCAAATTTTGCAACTGTAAGATATTTAAAAAAAATTATTTAAAAAATGTGTTTTATGGATTGGCATTGAAGAAATAAGAAGGTATACTGGAAAATTTAAAAAAAAAGAAAACATAATAGAAAGTAAAATCTTAGCTGATTATTTTTACTTTGAGACATGTTTATATTATCACTGTATAGGTAAGTATATGTATACTACTTACAGGAGTAGCTTCCAGTAAAGAAATATGATTTTTTTAGAGGTAACTGATGGCTATTCACCAAAATTTAAGAAGAACTTCTTTTTGGCACTCTAAATAAAAATCCGATCAGAGCTCCCCCCCCCCCCTTTTCTCCATAAAAAAAATTGCTTTATCCTTTTTGGTGGAAAGGGGGGGAAGCGGGGAATTTTAACTGTGTGTGTGGGGGGGGGGAGAAAATTCAAATGTTTTAAGTAGGTTGTCGTTTATTGTGTATTTTTTTAATACTGAATCGAATATCACCGACCGCATGCAGATAGTATCATTTGTTACAATGTTACGGCAGGTTTTATGAATACTGAGTCGAAAGTTGTACTCCAGTGCAGGTGAAATAGCTTTTTACAGACAACCGATAGCCATTCACGAAAATATGGGAAGAAAATATGCTGTTTCGTACTAGAAATGGGGATTCGATGATTCCTCCAAAATCAAAATTGTTTTACCATTTTTACCACGTTAACATTATTTGTTACAATGTTACGGTATGTTTTATGAATACTGAGTCGAAAGTTGTACTCCAGTGCAGGTGAAATAGCTTTTTACAGACAACCGATAGCCATTCACGAAAATATGGGAAGAAAATATGCTGTTTCGTACTAGAAATGGGGATTCGATGATTCCTCCAAAATCAAAATTGTTTTACCATTTTTACCACGTTAACATTATTTGTTACAATGTTACGGTATGTTTTATGAATACTGAGTCGAAAGTTGTACTCCAGTGCAGGTGAAATAGCTTTTTACAGACAACCGATAGCCATTCACGAAAATTTGGGGAAAAAATATGCTGTTTCGTACTAGAAATGGGGATTCGATTATTCCTCCAAAATCAAAATTCTTTTACCATTTTCGTTTGGTGGAAGAGGGGGTCATTTTATTACAGAGGGGAGAACTCAATTTTTCTAAATAGGTCATGTGGGTGTATTCTATGAAAGTTAATACTTGCGTAGGGCTGAAATAATAGCATTGAAGTGTGAAAAAGTGTAATAAATTTTTGAAATACTAAGATTTGTGACATAGAAGAAAGTTTTTAAATTGGAATATCCGAAGTGTTTTCTTCTGCTACTGAAATTATTCAGATATAATCAATAGATCTAAGTAACATAAACGATATTACTAAATTTTGAATATTTTTCAATTTCTTGGAAGAATTTCCAATGTTGGTGAATTGCCATCAAGTCACTGAATCGTTCATCATTCGAAACTAAAAGCAACCTAAAACCCTCTTTTATTTATTTTTTAGTTTGTGGAAAATTTTTAATGGTGTATATATAAGTGTAACAAGCTTTTTCTTTTGAATTTAAATATATTTGTTCGTATAATAAAAAAAAAAACAAAAACTGCAGGGTGTGCAAAGATTCCTAGACACATTTTAATATTTAATATGAAATCAAATAGCTGTCGAACAAGAGAATTGTTTGAACTCAGGTTGAAAAGTTTTCTTCATGCGAATAAAAATAATTAATTCCAAATTTCGATCATAGATGGTGCACTATATGGCATCCGTATGTTTTCTTTAGGACATGCGTTTTTATGATTTTATGATTAATTTTGTGACTGTGAGGCAGAAATGACGACTATGTGCTGAGAGTCATCCTTTCTGTATCACAGCGTCAAAATCAACCTCAAAATAAGAAAAAAATCATGTTTGAAAGCAAACAAACCAATGCCATGTAATGGCACCATCTGTGACCGAAATTTGGAACTGATTATTTTTATTCGCGGGAACAAAACTTTTCAACCCGAGAAGCATTTTAGTCAAAACCACACTGCTGTACGACAATTATTTGATTTTATATTGAATTTTAAAATGTGTCCAGGAGTTTTCATACTCCCTGTATTTTAACGAATATTTTAACATAACAGTCAGTGCACAGTATTTTTATTTAGTTTGTAAAACGATTAAATAATTCACAAAAGATTGCAAAAATGAATTGTGAACTAATTATGATTAATTTAACTTCATCTTTCTAACAAACTTTTTTAACCAAGTAACATCTTAAATATACTAAACCCCAAAGCAATTTAGATAAAATTTAAAAGATTCTGAAAGGAAAACCAAAAGTATATGAACTTAACCAAGACTTCAGATTATTTTTGGAAGCGACGCATAATCCTCTTAGCAAGAACTTCTTGATCTACTTATGAAAGGATTAAAACAAATCATCTCTATAATCACGTACACTTTGCGGATAAAACATTATCTATTGCTTTTTTTATACTTTTTTACTCAGCACCTAACGATTTGAAGATTCGTGAAATGATCTTTTAATAAACTTTATAGACATGCTTTTTTAAAGTTATATTTCATACCAAAAGCTGCATACATAATTTTCTATCCGTATAAAATAGTCTGAGATATATCAAAACATTATTATTTTTTCCTTTTCATATTTTGTTTTGAATTTCCTTACACATTAATCTCTACATCGCAAGAAACATTTATTTTTTAATAAAGAGTAGTAGTTTTCAATTGATTAAACGTTTGTAGTAACAAGCACTGCAGGAAATACTTTGCTAATTCCATGACTGTAATTTGCTTAATTGCATAACTGTGTTTTTTTCCGACTAATTTCCTTCATATACAAAAATTTGGTCTCAGCAAGAACTTCAATTTTAGAAAATTCTCTCATTTTTATTTATGTTTGTTTTAAAGCGTGAACTGTATAATGCATTACAAATAATGCGTTAAACATATTTATTTTACAATTAAGTAAAAAACAAATTAATGCACACATGTAAGTTATTATTTTTTCTATTTTTTTTTTCTATTTTTCTATTTTTGTCTACTTAGAATTTCTCGAGAAATTTGTGTAGTCATCCTGAAAAATAAATGTTTTAAAATAAAATCATATATAAAAAATCTTTAATGTTTTTTTGGTACCCTGTAGAACATATGCATGCCACCAAAATTATTTTCGGTTGAAAAAAATGATGTTGTGTGAATAAATAACCTATATAAATTTTATTCAATTTGAAATAAAATTTCAGCATATAGACGGTAATGTATCCCAATCTTTTATGTGTCCCTGTAAAAGAAATACAACTTATACGTACTTTGTTTTCAATTTAAAAATGCTATTGTGTATCTCAATAGCCTGTAGTAATTTTGATGAAATTTATTAAAATTTCTGCTTTTTAGCAACAAAATTTCCCGATATTTTGTGTGGCCGTATTAAAAAAGCATAATTTCTACGTTCATCATATTATAAGTTAATAGAATTGTCATCAGAAATGCACATGCAGGCAAAGTTTCAGCTTAATCAGATAATTGAAAGTGGTTTAAAATTGTCTTGCAAGATTTGAACTAATCTTGTATGTGATCCTGTAAAAAAAAAGCGTAACTGCTACGTTCCATAAATTGTAATCATGTTGCATTGTCTTCTGAACTAAATATTCTGAGCAGGGTTTCAGCACAATTAGATTATTGAAATTGGTTTAAAATTAACTTGTAGTTTTTTATCTAAATTTTTGTGGAGCCCTGTAGAAACTGTATTCAAAACTAACTTGTACATACTTTTAATTATAATATATTGTACTGTCATTCAAATTACACATGTTTGTGCTCAATAGGATAATTAAAAGTGGAATAAATTTGACATGCAAGATTTGTGATAAACATACATACATGCACTGCAAGTTAATATCACGCTTGTTTATTATGACACTTATAATGATACTTTGATTTAAAAAAATGCTTATTGCTTAATAATGCTGAATAATTTTTAAAAGTCAAGATGAAATTTGTAAACAACATCAAGGATCATCCAAAAGTACAACCTTTGAAAAAAGCGATTAAGCGGGTTTAATATCGCTGATTTTCAAACAAAAATTAATTAAATCTGACCTTGACAAATCTGTGGCATATGTTCAGCAAACTCGTACTTTCAAATAAAACAGAATAGTCATGCCCTACTTTCAAACTTAGAGGAAGCAAGTTCAACTTTTGAAACTCCCTCAAACCAAGTACGAAAATGGCTTCTTTACGGTCATAGTTAATCAACAACTTTAATTTTTTTTTTTTTTTTTTTTTTTTTTTTTACAAAACTCGTACAGATCTAAAAAATACCAACATGCAGCTACCAGTACACGCGGTTTTGTCAAATTCCGAGATAATCGGAAAAATGAATTTTGTCCACCTAGATCATCAAAAGGTCCCACTGTGCGGCATTAAGCACAATTCGCACATTTTTTACGTAATTGCGTTCGGCATACATTCTGTTTTGACATTTTGTATAAAAAATGAATATAAGGATATAATTAAATACGACGATCACCAATTTTAAAATGAGGAAAAATGTTTCTCTTAGTCTTGAAAGGGTAACAAATGGAAACAAGAAAGAAAAAAAATGTTAAATCATTTAAACTTACTTTTTAGGATTTCTAAATTGATTTCTTGACGTATAATCAAAATTCAATTAATATGAAACTATTCATTGATTAAAACGTATTTTTTTACACTCTTTATCGTTTATTTGTATTTTCCGCTTTTTGTGTTTAAAATGTTGTAGTTTTACAGGCAGTTGACATATGCTAGGGAGTGTGGTTTGTCGCAAATATATATCCATTTTTGCTGCAACTTGTATACAATGGAAACAATAAAGAGTGTTTGGCGATTTATCAACTGCTGCAGGCTTTCGGAAAAATTCCTTAATGTTAATGTATTAAATTATAATTGACTCCTAAAAATATTAAAAATTTAATTATTATTGGACCTGTGAACATAATTTTTATAATTCTACACTACGAGGAAAAGAGTGAAAAATTGACTACAAAGTTCCATTATGACATACAAAAAACAAGTTTAGTTAAATAAAAGGTTGTAAAGAAGATAACGTTTTATAAGTAAATAAAACCGAAGATATATTTGCATTTAAAAGACTGTAATGCTTATTAACAGGTTATTTAAAATGTACAGTTTTGAACTTAACTTATCATAACGTCATTTTATATATCATAAGGATTGTGTTTTAATCATAATAAAATATCTCCAATGAAATAAATTAAATTACTTAACTGTCAATAGAGCCATGTGATTGAATTTACAAATGAATATCGTATTAACTAAATTACATTTTAAATTTACTAGATTGCGTCTGAGAGCTTCATGTTGGACAGGAGGAACTTTTGCAGGAACAGTCTATTTTGTGTACTTTGTTCGACAGTTGATGAAATTTCTATAAACCATTTTAACATTTTGAAATGTTTGACAGCATCTAAATTAGTTTCATACCGAATTA
The DNA here is from genome assembly GCA_963932465.1 of Maratus speciosus. Taxonomy (NCBI): domain Eukaryota; kingdom Metazoa; phylum Arthropoda; class Arachnida; order Araneae; family Salticidae; genus Maratus; species Maratus speciosus. The sequence goes on from OZ010789.1 coordinate 559,015,405, forward strand.
GCATAAAATGAGAATTTAATAACTTATATTATAGTTTTCTATCTTATATGACTTTTGAATACTTTAATAACGACAATTTTTATCCAGATGAGTTTGAATTTCACAATTGTAGTTTACGCACGTTCTAGCGCGCGACGCTTTTTCTTCCACATTTGACCGATTTACTTTCTAAAATAAAATTAATAGTAATATATTAATAGTAATAGTTAAGTAAATAGTTTTTTAATAACTTATAATTTATGCCCTAAAAATACTTGATAACATATAGAATTCTTTAACTTTACTTTTAATGCATTATGGTTCACTATGGTTTCTTTATTATTCTATGATTTTAACCCATCGTTTGTCTTTTTTTAACCATTTGGAAAAATGGTTATTTTCCTCGTCAGGGTAGAAAATCAAAAGCATATCTGAATAGTTTTATTGGTTGAATCCGTATTTTATTCGTTTTCTGATTGGTCTATACAGTAATTTGTATTTTCCCTTTACTTTCAACAGAGATGGATAGTTCTGTTGCCACAATGACAAACAAGTAATAAAAACTACAAAAAAAATAAATAACTGAGAAACAAATTGAGATGCAGCTTTCAAACAAATTGCATTTAAAAGCACATTTTTTTTTCTCTATACGACGGTGTAAAAAGTAATATTGTGGGATGTTTAGAAGTTTAAGAATGAAATTGAATTTAAAATTGGTCGTCAGATTTCTACGATAGAAAAGCCTTTTCCCGAACAGCCAATGAAATGCTTGGTTCCGGCGAGTATTAGCCAGAAACAAATGCTGAAATATTTATATTGTTTTAAGTTCAAAATGGCTTTGTTATTGTGCTGCATGTGATAGAGATAGTTTCAAAAACAATTTCTGCTTAAAAGTTATTTGTCTTCAAGCAAACGGTATTTGAAATAAAAGCATTTGTTTTCTGTTCAACAGTGTGGAAATAAAAATTTTGCAATGTTTAATAAACGTTATTCTAGTAACAAGTTGGTAAGTGTGATCATTGATTGCACAAAGGGTTTCGTTTAATATTCCTTTCAAAATGTCCAGTACATTCATCGCCATGGACCACCTTCTAAATTTTGTCAAACCATTCCGAAACTATCGTAAAGCTTCAAACAGATTCGCTTTGTTATATTTTCTAATTTTGTTTGTGCACCCCCACCCACGAAATGCTAGGATATATCGCAAAACGGATATCTGCCAAATTTAGAAAAGTGACCCCCTTGGGGGGGCGAAGTGGGGTAATGGTCACCATGACTTTTGACGCTACCTGATGTTTAAAATTTTGTTATGTTTTATAAGCTATATTAAAGTTTCAAACAGATCGTCCAGCTATATTTCCTAATTTTGTTCGCGCCCCTCCCTATCCCCCTCGAAATGCGACACGCCATTCTTCTTTACACTTTTTTATCATGTGTTATAAAGCATCTTAAAGTTTAAAACATATCGCATTGTTAGATTTCCTACTTTAAATGAACTTGCGGTCTTTTAGATCCACATTTCACCACCAGGGAGCGCACTCTATTCTTAACAAAAGCGTATCTGAACGAAACACCTTTACACAACCTGTCGGTAGATATGTTACTCGAGGGGGTGGCGGTCTTCAGCAAGAATTTAAGATATTTTTTGAGATTACTATTCAGAAATAGTGGCAATTTAACTTTGAAATATTGGTATTTAATAAATATCATGTATCTGAGAACTCCGTCAAAAAAAAAAAAAAAAAAAAAAAATTGCTTCTCCCCTTCTCCCCACCTGCTCGAAATTTCATGTGCGACTTTTTATAAACTTTTTCTTATGTGTTTTAAACTATCTTAAAGTTTCAAACAGATCGCCTTGTTAGATTTCCTACTTTAAATAAAATCGCGCTCTGTTAGTTCCACATTACACCACGAGGGAGCGCACTCAATTGTTAACAAAACTGTATCTGAAAGTAACTCCGTTAAACAACCTATCAGGAGGTATGCTAGTCGAGGGGGTGGCGGTCTTAACCAAGAATTTAAGATATTTGCCTAAATTACTATTCGAAAATAGTGGTGTGAACACTTTTAAATTTTTTGATATTGAATAAGTAATAGTTTTCTTATCACGCCATCAAAAAACCGCATGCAAAACAGTACAAAACGCCCTGTTATACTGCCTAATTTTGTTCGCGCCTTTTCCCTCCCCCCCCCCCCAACCGAAATGTGACGCGCCATACTTTTTTATAATCTTTTACTATTTGTTATAAATTATCTTAAAGTTTCAAACAGATCGCTTTGTTGGAATTCCTACTTTAAATGTAATCGCGGACTGTTAGTCCCACATTCCACCACCAGGGAGCGCACTCTATTCTTAACTAAAGTGTATCTGAACGAAAATCCTCTACACAACCTATCGATAGATACATGGTTCGGGGGGGGAGGCGGTCTTAACCAAGAATTTAATATATTTGCTGAAATTACTATTCGAAAATAGATGTATCAATACTTCTGAGATTTTTGTCTGGCATAAATAACATTTATGCTGTATTTTTAAAAATCGGACACCATTCAGAAGAATTTTGCAATGAAACATCACGTGACTGACTTTTAAAATAAGTATATAAGAGAAATAAATCAATTAGTGAAATTAGCGTCCCTCTTCCCTACCCGAAATTTCACGTGCCATTTTATATAAACTTTTCTTATGTGTTATAAACTATCTTAAAGTTTCAAACAGATCACCTTGTTATATTTCCTAATTTTAACATAATCGCGTTATGTTAGTTCCAAATTCCACCACCAGGGAGCGCCATCTATTCTTCACAAAACTGTATCGGAAGGAAACTCCGTTAAACAACCTATCAGTAGATATGTTACTCGAGGTAGTGGCGGTCTTAATAAGAAATTAAGATAGTTGCTAAAATTTCTATTCGGAAATAGTGGTAACTAAACTTTAGACAGTTTTATATTAGATAAGTAGCATATATTTCAGGACTCCCTCAAAAAAAGGCACCTAAAGCGGTCAGAAACGCTAATTTTTTAAATAGAAATCTAGCGCTCCTTCTCCTTCCCCGGAATTCCATGCGTCATTCTTTTTTACACTTTATCTTATGTGTTATAAAATATCTTAAAGTTTCAAACAGATCGACTTGTTAGATTTCCTAATTTTAATAAAATCGCATTATGTTAGTTCCACATTCCACCACCAGGAGCACACTCTATTCTTAACAAAAGCATATCTGAACAAAACTTCTTCACGCAATCTTTCCGTAGATACATGGGTCGGGATGGTGGCGGTCTCAACCAAGAATTTAAAACATTTGCTGCGGTAACAAACGCTAAGATTTTAAAAATAAATCTAGCTCACCCCCCCCCCCACCTCCTCTTCGAAATATCACACTCCATTCTTTTTTACACTATTTCTTATGTGTTATAAACTATCTTAAAGTTTCAAACAGATCGAGTGTAGTTCTTAACCAATAATTTAAGATATTTCCTGAAATTAATATCCGAAAATAGTGGTATGAATACTTGTAAACTTTGTGAGGATGAATGAGTTATACTTATCTCATACCGCTGTTCAAAAATCCAACGCAAATTGTTATATTTCATAATTTAAATTATTTCGTGGTTAAAAAAGTACGTATCTCCATTTTAATCGACTCATTTGATAACAATAAAACCGATTAATTAAATATTAATTAATATTTCAGCTTGTAATTAAGATAGGACTTAGAAATGAGTATCAATAAAATCAGCGAGAAATTTCACATCGGGATGATAAAAAATTTAATCAAAAAATTTGATATTTAAAAATTTAAAATTTCGTATTAAATTATCCTACTATGGAAAACTGCAGCGTCGTCATGTGTGACACCCGCTTTTCCCGCCGAAATGAAATCTTTTTTCCTTGTCTTTCTAATTAAACAAATTAAATTTGTATCGATCGATTTTTAGTGAATATTTTAACTTGTACACAGAAAAGTGAACTTTATACCAAATGAAAGTAGATTTTTTCCGCGTTTGTCTATACCATTTACAAATTTCTCGGACCTATACTTTTTCAGATGCGATTTCACTTTAAAATTTCCACTTCATTTTTCGGCTTAAATTTCCTGCGTGCTAACCGTGCATCGGCTAATTTTACTGGCAACCCTTAGGAGAAACTCACAAGGAAGGTCTCCATACGGGCATACTCAGAAAAATCTGAAAAAATTACAGAATGTTTTTCTTATATGGATATATATGTTTATAAAAAAAAATTGGCGGAACCCCGATACAGCGTTCGTAAAAAAATAAGGAAATTTTCGTTTATTTGGCGATTTATCACCGGTTGGCGATGAAGAAAAAAAATACGCTTTTATGTAGAAAAACACTTTTTATGTTGAATTTGTTTATATAAGTTTAATTTAAATAACTTTAATTTTGTCATTTTTAATTTGTTTTAACTATAGTTTTATCATTTTTAGTTTGTTTTAACTATAGTTTGCCATATATATTTATATGTAGTTATAATAAAATTTAAATATCATATTTTATCATTTAAAACAAAATTTAAATTGATTTAAATTATTTCAAGTTCAAAAATAAGGGAGATAAAACGCTATGAATTTGATTTTGTTGCTATGGAAACGACTTCGTCTTCGATATGGAAATGTATTATGGCAATCAAATGTCAGTTGACTATAATTTAAAATAGATATTTACAACTTGCAAAGCATAGAAAATATTTTTACAGTGATAAAATTAAATAACTACAGCAACAAGCAACATATATATGTAATATAAAAAATATATAATGACTTCTTTCATTGATTAAGTTTAAATTCATTAAAAACTGTGCATTCTAAAAAACAATTAATAAACAATTTTCAGATGCATTAAAATCGTTTGCTTTTGGCGAGAAAAATCCTGCTCACCAAATCGCGTGTCACTTTCGTAATTTTTCGCCAAATATTTGAAAGTATTTTATTTTTTTACAGACTTTCTACTGAAATTCCGCCGTTAAATTTGACTGATCCGTTATTACATATATGAGTAGTTTCACTAGCCTTTTTTTTTACATATTCTGAGTATGTCCTGTAAGGAGACCTTCCTTGTCAGATGATTTGGAGAAGGTCCGTTTGTTCCTGTGTTAAAAAGTAAGATTGGTTAATTTTAGAAGTTACTTAGCTCGTAATTCGGTTAATTACCGACTTTTTCAAAATTTTATGATTTGTCGTTAGATGTGAGGTGATCAGCAATAAGTACCCAAAATTTCAAGTCTCCAACATGTATAGTTTCTGAGAACGGCCTCTGTGACGGACAGGCAATGGAGTCCGACGAATGGAGTTTTGTCATATGAACGAAACTCTAAAAAGCATCGAAATCGGCTATATAGATTTCAAGTTAAGCAATTTTTATATTTTTCACATGGTTAAAAAAGAATCCATGCACAATCTTTCGTCCTCTTTTTAAAATCAAAAAGATGTCAGTGAGTATTAAAATGAAAAACAAACCCGCTAAATAGTAGCAATTTGTAATATTTGGTATTTATAACACTTATATTTCTCCTTTCATGAACTCATAACAAAATTCCAAAACTACACACGCAAAAAATAGAAAAAAAACCTTTACGCATGTTCCGTAAAACATCAAATTATATCTCAGAAAGCATTGAGAGAAAAAATCTCCTGTATTTCCAATCTAAACTTCGGAAGAGTACGAAATATAAAAAATTCACCTAGAGATTATTATTAGTTCTTCAATAATAGATATTTAAACATATATATTAATGAAAGTTTCCATTTAGATTTAAAAAAAGAGCACAGAAAGAATCGGATGCGGAGTATTAAATGATGCATATTCTGTGATTTATATTAAAGGATAAAAGGTGTGTTCGATAGGAACAATTCAATTGAAATTCTAAGGATCGGCAGAGGATATCTTATCAGAAAAATGATTCAAAAGGTCAACAAAAGTATAAAGTTATTCATAATAGGTTTATTTTATTTATTTCTGCTCACAAATTTTGTTTTTCTCATTCGCATACAAGGTGATTCCTTATTTTAGTTATACCTTAAATAACTTTTGAACCGAGTTAGTTATAGCCATAAACGTACTGTCGTGGTATATTGAAACGGGTATCTGCTGCTCGATAAGGTGCCTCAAATTTTTTCGTAGAGTTGAACTACGGAGTTATCTTTCCTTTCTCGAAAACGGCCCTCGAAAGAGGATTATTCAGAAAAAGTTGATTACAACGTCGTAAAGAGTCCTCGATTTATTATGATATGTTGTATAACATATAAAAATGAGTTTATTAGCCCTGAGATGGGCTTTTATTATCCACTGGCCAGTATAAATACATTAATCATTACAGAAGTGCTTTATAATAAGGCAGATGCGCAATACTAATGAAAACTGTACATTATTGGAATATTTAAACTGGAGATTGCATAAAATAGTTATTGTTTATTAGTTTTAATAAAGTTCTTATCACATGATGACATCATTTTATTCTATAATAGCTTCCAAAATTAAAATCACTAACTCGTTTTTGGCAGTAATTCAAAATAGCGACCAGTAAATCTGATAATATTTTTTGAGTAATATTCTAGTGACCGTGTAACAGAATTTTTGTATCCAGTTTTGTATTAAGGTGTTTAGCATTATGATTGCAATACAGCATGCAATTTGGCCTGTCATGCATATGAGATGTTTCGCTTCAGTGTTATGATATTTTCATTATAACACAAAAGATTCATTGATTTAAATACTAACGAGTTCTCATAATCGTTTAGACGATTCACTGATATTGAGAGACGTCGACAGTCTTAAAGCTGGGCAGTCTCATGCGGCTTCGATAGAAACTAGTGGCATCAAAAGTAGTATACTGATCGTAGAACAACAACAAGAAAAAATACTAACATTACGAGGTTATGCGAACGTGGTCTAAGATCGACAATATCTGTCCAAAATCGTTACTTGACATTAAGTGCACGACGGTTGCTGCGAATACATAGCTATTTCTCGTGACATAGCCGCTGCGTCTGGAAAAAAAAATTAGGGAAATTGCACACAGACGTCAGGCACGGTCCCTTTCGAAGTTTTCCAGTACAGTATATCCATCCGTATGTCTTGGAGATGCCATTCTTGGACATACCAATAATAGGGACGTAAACTTTTCTCCGATGAGTCAATATTAAGCACACAAAAATGAGTCCAGACGAGTATTCATCGGAAGAGAACCTGGAGCCCACTATCATGCTCCATCGTAAATAAAAAAGACTACTTACGGGACAGAGGATTTCTTGTCTGGGGCGGCATCATGTTAGGCGGTCGTACATGGCTTCACGTCTTTAATGCGTGTAATGTCACCAAACAGAGTTAAAGGGATCAAAAATTTGAACACTACGTGAAATTTTCCATGGTGCTGTAAGTCTGGGCTTTCTTTCATTGGACGATAATGCGACATCACACAGAGCTCACATTGTTTACATTTTAATCGGGAAGAAGAGGATAATCTTCGTATGGACATTGCGAAGTCATTTGTATATCATTAATATAAAGTATGTTAGAGATGCGATAAGATAATGGTTTTGAACGACTTCCATCCCTCCCAGGACCTTCCAGAATTTAAATTTGGGGATTTGTTACCGCAAGCATTTATCGATGCTTTCAATAACAGGATTAAGGCAGCGTTGCTTGTATAGTAGTGAACGGTGACCACACTCTATATTAGACTAACTTTTCCTGACATAAAAGAATCATGGTTTTATTGTTTTTTGTATAACCTGTATCTTAACTAACAATTTGCATCTTTTTCATACTATTATGTTGCGATCTGATTTCGAATCTGATTCTATGTACCAGATTTCGTTGCAACATACCAAATTAGCACATGTTTTGTACACCTATATATGAGTTTAATTGGGGACCCCGGGGTGAATCGAGGCCGTACTAGAACTGCCCCACCTGCGGCCGAGAGGTTCTGCTCTGGACGATTGTACACGGGAGGTGCTAGGCTCGAACCGAAGCGCTCTCGGTGGGCTAATCGTTCGGAGATTTTCGTGGTTTTCTTCGAATCATGTATTTCATTGTGCAAACACGGATTAGGTTCCCTTAGAACGACCCCCACGGAGCCCCCCTCCCCCCTACGGGCCTATATCCCCTGTGCTGATGATCGGCCGTCTTAAAACAATACCGACACTGAACTAGAATTTGTTTAGGATCTTACGTACTGTATATTGTACCGTTTTAAGATAGTAACGCTAACTCCGCATTTTATCTGAAAGGGAAACTAACGGATATCTCATCATGTAACGTTCACCTGTTTTACTCTACATAGGCATCACGTTCATCGATACAGCTAACTTGGTTCACCAGGTAATTGATCAAAACCAAATTATAGAATAATATAATTTATTTTAAATATTATTTTAAGTAAATGTTTTAGAAATGATCAAAATTATTTTTTAATAATTTAACCATCTACAGGTTTGCATTCAATTTTTTTTTAACATTTTAATATATTCTTGATTAATTTGTATAAAGTAATTACTGATGCTGATAACTCTTAGCAATCATCTCCTTTGAAACTCCAATGTACAAAATCATATTACATAACAAGAAGAAAAAAATATTAAATTATTTTTAGGGATTAATTAAGTTTTTTTAATATATTTTTTAAAAATAATTCTTTAAATACAATTAACTTGAATTTTTAGAAATAAAATTCAGAGAGAGCATGCAGTAGAGTTTGGCAGATAAATTTGCTACTCTGAAAATTAATTATTATTATTTTAATGTAATATGTTTTAAGCTTAAACGATATTGCGTTAGTTTTCGGTAACCATGTGGAAAGATCCTTAATGAGGATATTCTTTTAGGAATATAATTATTGAACAAAACAAATACAAAACACACAAAGCTAACAAAATAGAATATTAAAAGGATTACGTAAATATAGTTAAACAACTTCTAAGAAATGACACAATGATCTTCAAAACGTATCATATGTAATTTTAAAGCTCATATTTTCTCACTAACAATGTTTAATATTTCCTTTGATTGCCAACGCTTTGCTCTGAAATTATGTAAGAAATTTAAGCAATTTAAATCACATTAAAAATGATAATTTATATTTGAATATAATTAATTTTATTTATTTTAAATAACAAATTTAACATAGTTGAAAAAAAACTTTATTTCATTTGCATGAGTCATTATAAAGGATAACTATTATAACGATATATTTGGCCTTTCTTTATTTAAGTTTTTATTTCTATGAAACAAATTTTATCAAATATGTCAAACATTTTATTGCATAATTGCTTCAAATTGCTTTAAATAATATTTTCTTATCAATTAAACAGTATCAAATTTACATGTACTTACTTTTAATATCGTAATTCCTTCACATTTAAATCCTATAGATTACTCAGTGCTGCTCTAAAGCCTAAAGAATACCCATTTACAACTTTAACAGACTGAAACATTGTTCATTAAACACTGAAAACAATATTTATCCAGGTCTCAAAGGGCGAGGATAATGAGATTTGTTATGTTTAAAACAAGTAATTTTGAAATGCACAGCATTAATACTTACCATTTTGATTAATTATCTTGTGTTAAAATTCTAAGGTGATTTTATTTAACTACAATACATTTAATTTGAATAAAAATTTTAAACTTGAAATCTTGCACAGAACTTCACATTCCCGGAAATATTGATTTCGCACATATATTTACGTTGTGTTACGTAATTTATTTTATACTTTTTAAAGATCAATTTTGTGAAAATTTAAATTAATCTTAAATTTCTTTACAAGAATTATATTTTTTTCATATAGATATAGATTATGTGCTTTTATAGATCACATATTTTTTCGGTCTTACATGCTTTCTCATACTTGCATTTTACTTTACATAATTTCATATACTTCTTCAATAGAATATATTTTTGCCTTTTATTTTATAGAAGTGATATTAAAAAATATTTCATAATTTATTAATTTAAAGCAATTATTTTGATTGGTAAATGAATCATGTGAGTTTCAGTTTTTGTACCTCAGTGGAAAAGTTTCAAGGTCTGCATTTGAATACAGGGCCTTGGCTTAATCTGCCAATGCTCTACCAATTGAGCTATACCCGACGTATCCAAAATTTACATAGAGTTCTACTTCTGGCGATTTATTGTGTTGAGCTGATAGAAATAGCAAACCAAATGTCATAGTTAAATGGTTGTCTGTGTGAAATGTACCCGCCAGAGTTGTCAGGAACAGATCATTTAATAGAGCAAAAGCAGCTTAAACAAAGTTTCTGTATTCAAATTCCGACATCGAAATCCTTTTATTCGGAAATTTATTTCGGAAACTCGTATGAAATATTTCATTGTGGTAAATTTTTCTTCAGATATTGTGCAAGAAGTGTTGAGTATCCATTACGTAAATTCCTCATTGCATGCATTATAATATACGATGTCATAATACAATAGTCAAAATTTCCTACCAATAAGGTAGGAGCAAAAATTTCTTAATTAATTTACCTATATTTTAACATATTGTATTAAAATCGTAAATAATGTTATCTTAATTCAATACCTCGATGCATACAAAATTTTATTTTCTTCTTAATTCAACTGCAAATTTGAATTGATTCATGTCTGTAACGTTAATTTACTTTCATTTATTTGCTGTATCACAAAATAAAATATAAATACTGTAAGATACTGTACTTTAAGCACTTACATTAATTCATTTACACAACATAATTTCAACATCTTTAATTATTTACTTTCATTTAGAGGAGTTCGAGACAAATTAAATCGTATTATTTTAAAATTAAAACTAAAAGTGTATTTGAATTCATTCTATCGACATTTGTCTTTCCTATTTATATCAGTTTACAAATATTTTATTTAAAAATCTCTAAAAAGATATTTACAAAAAATATTTGATTAACATTGAAACGACTTTCTTAAGAATTTAGCATTGACAGTTTTAACTTTACTTCACAGATTACCTTAATTCATTCTCAGTTATTTCTACATAATATTCATCAGTAAAGTAATGCTAGACAAGCAAACTCCCAGCAGAGAGAGCCAGACGCAGTTTATATACAATTCTTAGATGTCGTTATTCATTTCTCAAAAGACAAGAATAACGGGATTTGTTACATAAAATTTAACTTTACCTGTACATGTACACCAGAATATTTTAACAATTTATTTACGCTTAAAAGCCTATTGGTGAATTTAATTGAGAATTATGCACTTATATCAACAAAGAATTTAAAATACGAAATAACTTATGAATTTTTTAAAATTATTTTTAATTCCTGAATAAGAATTTCATATCGAAAACAAATATTCTGTTTGATGTCAATACAATATTATTTTAAATGCAGATTTGTAGAAAAAGTAAATTAATATTCATTTTTATAGGTGAAATCAAAACATAAACAATAATAAACATTATTTTATTAAGTGAAACTAAGAATTAATCTGTAAATACCTTCATAGAATTTATTGATAATGTTTGCGGATTATCATAATTATATAGAATTGATATTACTTAAGATGTCTATTGGAAACTTTTAATATCACGATTTTTTATTTTTTACTGATAAAAATTTTCGATATAACGAGTGATTTTGTAAATAAAAATTACAGTGGTTGCCTACAAGTAACTGTTGTTTTGTTTGTTCGAGAAATACAGGTATTTCTAAGAAGGAATATGAAACTCATATCATGCAAAGAACTGTGTGCTAATTTAAAAACACTTTTGTTATGTAACACAAAGCAAACTCTCATCCTGTTACCATTATTCCCCATTTTACAAGATGAAGACATTTAGTTTCTTACAAAGAAAGTAAGTTTCAATTTTACAGGCTTACCCTATCTATAACATGCACGAATTCTCCTTCATAAAGAGGAAATACTTAAAAATTTAACAGGGATCCTAGATATAAATTACAGGGGATAACACGTTGCATTGATAACGGTATTTTTCTATCAAATGTACTGTGTTTTAAAGGTGCAGATTTGAAATGTGGTGCTAAATGTAAACAGAAGTACATACGCACATTAATTTGATTTATGTTTCACTACAAATTAATATTTGCTACCCAAAACACGCTTTTTGTGACGATGGATTTATCCTGTTCTAAATTCATTTCTATGACCCTCTGCAAATCACAACAATAACAGATTAAAATACTCCAAGTTAACTTATGAGGTCTGTCTGATAACTATCCGATCACGATTTTTGTCGCGTGAAATGGTAATTCTAAGGCGGTGCCACTGTGCACATTAGAAAGAGACAACATAATGCGCATGTTTAAATTTTTTTCTCGTTTCCAGTGAGCCAATTGTTGCAAGCTGGCCACCGAGGGAGATGCTGTTATACATGTTTGTCGGATTTTGATTTCTTTCAAAATGACTGAAGTAGTTCAGAAAATGTACTGCATCAAATTTGACCAATGTATTGTGATTCTCATAGCAAAACAAATCGTAAGATTCATCAGCTGTCGTAAGATTCATCAGTGCTCCATCACTTTCATCGGGACCGATTCAGACTTTCTTGGGGAAACATGAAATTTCGGTCGTTCATAACCTCCCTACTCTCCAAACATGAATCTTTGCGACCTTTTTTTTTGCAAAATTTAATGCGCCATTGAAAGTTTCCCGTTTTCAGAGTAGAGATGAGATTTACAGAACGCAACGAACGAGTTGAATATCATTCCAAAAGAAGCCTTCCAGCAACGTTTTCGGCAATGGAAAATACGATTGTCTAGGTATATCGAGGCACAATGAGCGAACTTTGAAGTAGAAGAGGGTCCCATTCCCGTCAAGTAAACGAAATATTTTTTTTTAATGGCCAAAGATCGGACACTTTTCAGACTGGCGACGTATTTATTTAAAATTAATAAAGAGAGTAAATGAACAGTCCAACAAATAGGTAATTAGTAAAATTCCCGATTGTTTTAAAATAATGAAAGTATAGATATGAAAATTATATCCAGTATAAAATCAAAACATTCACTTTGGTAAAATTAAAATTTATTAACATTAAAATAACACAGCAAAATCCAATTTTTTTTTTTTTTGCACACATATATATAGAGGAGAAGGTCCAAATACCGGCTACTAGGTTTTCAGAGAACTGAGCACAGCGCAGCCTAGCGATGATAGGCAGAGTTTGTAACTTTAATTGAGAAAAGAATATTACGAAAAGTATGTCGCTGAAGTCTGTCTCATTTACAAATAGTAAATGCCAAAAGTGTCGAATCTACGTAATCTGGAACATCAAAAGTTTTTCAGATATGTGTTTTGCATTTTTTAGAAATATACGGATCATATATTAGATTGAATTGCTGATTAAGTTATTTTCTAGACATATTTAAATATCAACTGCCACGCGCACATTATTGATATCTTATTATATGAATGAGTAATACCGGTTTCAACTTAAACATAGCCGTGGTCCGAATACCGGCTACCTAGATTGGTTAAATACCGGCTAGCCGGTATTTGGACCTCTCTCGGTTTCTCTGCTTGAAGGGGGGGGGATAAATTAATTAAAATCGCTCCATAATTAATAAATTAATTTAAATGGTTCAGAAATAGATCCAGTCCCATTTCGCAATATGAAAAAAGCAACCGTGGTATTAAGTCTTTAGGACCGACACTGGTTACCGGATCACTTTCCAAAAAAGCGCTGTTGGACACTACAAAATTGCCTGTAATAAATGCGAAGACAAATCAATAAATGACGGAGTAAACCAGGCGAAAGGGGCAGAAATTTTATTTTAACCCACTCGCTGCGCTACTCGAGATTTCCTCGGGCAACGCAAAAGTAGCAAAATTCGCGGAACCCGAGATTTCCTAGGGATTGCATTTTTTCCGTCTAATTAACCCTCCTTGATTATTCCCACCAGTTATTTTTTTATTGTAAATTTTGCCTTATTTAATCGGAGCATATTCCCGATTAAATTAGAGAAAAATTTTGTTTTGAAGAACCGGTGACAAAAGAATAAAAATTCTTAAAAGACGTTCGTCGCGAAGGGGTTAAATACGCAATTTTTGAAGTTATTTTGATAAAACAATTACGCAGAGAGAGGAGTAAAATAGTGAAAAAGGAAAATATCCAACAGAGGAAGATGATAAATATGTGTCTTCTGCATGGGTGCTTTCTGTGTGGACAAGAATGTGGGAGGGGATTCTGGGTTCAATGTTAAGAATGCGATATGTTGGATGATAGGGACTATACCGAAGCAGAGAGTGATATTATGTTTTTGATTTTTTTCTGATAAAATAATTCTCATTTCCATCAGCAAGCTTTATTTTTAAAGTTTTATACGTTAAAAAACAAAATTAGAAACATAATGGGAAGAAGACTGTGAGAGATAGTCGTAAAGAATTTTAGAAATTTGACAAAAGTACATATTTATTAAAAATTGCATATTTTTTTCTGAGCATAAGAAATGTTATTAATTAATACAATTTTTTAAATAATATTCTTATTGCTTAATAATTTTCATTAGCTCTATTTGTGTGATCTTTTGGGGAAAAAAACATAGGCAGCCGGTATTTAGATCCCATTTTAAGAACTCAAAATTCGAAGACTTTCGGAATTTTGCTTTTTATAAGCAGAAAAGGCCTTTTAAACTGATATTTTTTTTTTCTCTAAAGAGGAGTAAAACATGTCAAGGTACCCTGCTGTCACTTTTTATTTTAATAATTTCAAAAATTGTATGATCTAGATTGAAAGCAATCGTGGTAGCCGGTATTTGGACCTTTTCCTCTCTATATATATTGTATACATCAATCTGATATTTTAACATAACTGTTGAAGGATATTAACTACTTTTAACGAGTGGTTGAAGTCAGAAGTAAATGTTTTGTTTTTCAATGTAATTATATAATGATTATTATCATTTTCATATATATAATGATACGTTACCCAAATCAAACGTTTGCGCTTCAGTATTTATTGATATTTGTTCATATGTAAAAGAATTTACAATTCGATAGCTGTTTAGCTAAAGATATCAAATATATCCAAATTGCAGTCCCATGTAATCTCTGAAATAATGGAATTGCATTCGGGAATTGGGATTATATTTTAATAACATCTCAGAGATCTTCTGTGGTTAGTTGTTTCTAGGTATTACAATCAATGGATTATTTGTATTTTCTTCAATTCTGAGGAAAAATAAAATTAATCTGGCTATTTCTGATATTAATATCCCCATTGGATATTTGAACAGAAAAGGCACTTTCCCCCTAAATAATATGAAGCTATTATTTATTTATTGATTTATTTGCAACATCACAATATGCTTTTTATTTAATTTGATGTAACATAATACGCGTTCCTGCAATTGATGTTTGTTCAAAGACCGATTTTATCTAATTCGTATTATGTATCAGAAACTTAACATTTAAATTCGCTTTATGGAAAAATTTCAAATATTCTAGATTATCAGAAATAAAATATATATATATTTAATACAAACAGCGAAGCGTATAGAAAATTATTCATTGTATATTTCATCTTATCAAAAAAGCGAATAAACTTTCATTGAAAAATGTTAAAGATAATTTTAGATGCGCAAGTCAATTGGAAAAAATATATACATATATAGAGTTTCTTTTTTTATTAATAATAAATTTATTAATTATTTTTTATTAATCATAAATTATATTATTATTTTTTTAGTAAAGCAGCAAAGACAGAAAAATTAAATTATTCATAAAAAAGCGACTGGACAGAAACGTACAAGTATTCTGGCAAAATATATTCCAAAAGGAAAAGTAGTCACATCTTCATTTAATAATTTACTAACAATTTTATTCTTATACAGCTAATATTCAAAATATTAGAATAATTACTTTTTTTTTTCACAAACTGGAAATATCGTTTGGTAATTTAACATCTTTTAATGCAAATATGCAAACGATATTTTTATTAAGAACTTATTGTTAATTAAACTTATTTATTATCTTAAAATTAATATCTTTTCTGAAAAGATTAATTTAAAAAAATTATTTTGAAAAGTCAAAATATTAGAATATTTCTTCAAGTGTTTCAAAATATTAGAATATTTCGCATTAATTCTCCTTTAATTATCACCGACAATATATTATTTAGTGATGAAAGTATGTTTTGTATCTATACAACAAAATTTCATCACTAACTAATATGTTTTTCAAATCTTCTTCGCTCCATAAACGTCTTGATTTCCACCAATTCAATATTATACGCTTTTGTTTTGCAGTCATGATAGATTTTGTTTTCGGTATACGAGATTCAAACTTAAATTTATGGAGACGTCTTGATGTTTTCGATGTAGAAACTTCAACTCCTTCTTCTTTCCATTTTCGGTGCAAGAACTGCACACTTTTAAAACGGTTTTTCTTAACTATACGCTGCAGTTTTCTGTCAGCTCTAGCAGATGCGTTTGGTTTTCGGCCGCCATTTCGGCGATTATTCCGAAAATTTCCATTTTTTAATATTGTGTTAGTATTTTACTAACGCTTGATTGCGAACAATGTAAATAATTCCGTATATAACATTGATTTTTACTTTGCCGATACAAATAAACCATACGAAGTTTAATAGATTCAGGAATATTACCCACACGACCCATTTTAAGGCGAAAAAGCAAACAAACTCTAAAAAGAACACCGATTTTAAATAAATCGTCTGAATTTAATCAATGATGTCACCAGTTATGAATTGGTGATAATTAAAGGGGAATTAAAGGAGAATTAATGCGAAATATTCTAATATTTTGAACCACTTGAATAAATATTCTAATATTTTGACTTTTCAAAATAATTTTTTCAAATTAATCTTTTCAGAAATGATATTAATTTTAAGATAATAAATAAGTTTAATCAACAATAAGTTCATAATAAAAACATCGTTTGCATATTTGCATTAAAAGATGTTAAATTACCAAATGATATTTCCAGTTTGTGAAAAAAAAGTAATTATTCTAATATTTTGAATATGAACTGTATATGCGGGTTTTTATGTAAATTTAAATCTATCTTGTAACAAATCCAACTTAACTTGATAATTAAATAATTAAATGCATAAAATAGAACAAAAATCTGAAGTTCCGTTCAGTGAGTTCGGTCTTGTGCCAAAGTGTATCTTATTCATTTTATTGTATATCTGAACTACACTGCTGAAAACAATTAGGGGAGCACATGGTTTTAACGAAATTACGCAAATATTTGCACTGATAATAACGTAAAATAAAACATTCATGATTTAAAGCGTAGTAAAAAGCACTTAAAAAATCTTCACATGCAAATTAAAGCTTATGACGTAAAAAAGTAGAAAAAGGATATAAGTCTTGAAATCGGGTTTTTGCAAAAACGTCTGTTTCACTGTCTCAGTTGTGAAATTCAACTGCTCAGCTTATGTTTTGAGAAAAGGTGACTAAAATGTCACAACAATGTGATTATAGCGAAATCCATTGCTTGGCGTGTTATCGGGAAAGTTAAATATTGGGAAACACAACGAAGTGTAGCGGAAGCTGATGGGGTCGCAAGAAGCGTCAATGCAAAGCTGTGGAATCGATTCCAAGTCACATGGAATGGTAGTCATCGACAAGGGTAAGGTCGTCCATGTGCTACCACAGAAACTGATGACTGATATATCCTGTTAACAACTCGTCGAGACGGAACAAACCATGCTACTCTGCTGCAAATAGAGCTGTTCTTGACCACAGGACGAATCGTGTCCAGCAAACAGTCCGAAATAGGCTTCATCAGGGTGGTCTCTATGCACGTAAGCCAATGGTCTGTATTCCGTTGATCTCAAGCAACTGTGCGGCCCAAAGAAGTTGGGAAACTGAACATCGAGTTTGGAGCAACGTTGTTGGAGTCCAATTATGTTTACAGGCGAGTCCCGATTCAGTCTGGATGGGACATCTGATGTGTTTTGGCATGGAAAGAAAGAGGCACTCAAAAGAATCCCTCATTCGTTCGTGAAAGATCACATTACAGACGAGGTGGGTTGATGCTATGGGTTGGAATCCGCATAGGTGGACGTACAAGCCTGCATTTCATTCGGAATGGCACTTTGACGGTCCGAAGTTATTCAGACGAGATACTGAGACCTCATGTCGTATTTTATGTTGCAGCAATTAGTGATTTTTTTTTTCCATGCATGATATTGCTAGACCTCATAAGGTTTGTGTTGTGGAAAACATTTTTGAAGCTAAAGCTTCGAAAATGA
Organism: Maratus speciosus; assembly: GCA_963932465.1. Taxonomy (NCBI): domain Eukaryota; kingdom Metazoa; phylum Arthropoda; class Arachnida; order Araneae; family Salticidae; genus Maratus; species Maratus speciosus. The sequence continues at coordinate 559,033,602 of OZ010789.1, forward strand.
ATCTTCAAAAGGTTTTCATCGTATGGAATGATCAGCATGCTCTCCTGACCTAAATCCGATCGAGCATGTTTGAGACATACTCATACGAAGTATTTCTGCGAGACTAAGACCTCATTTTAGTGTCCGGGACTTGGAGATAACAATTCTAGAGCAGTGGAACAGCATTCCCCAAAGTCTTATCGGTAACCTCATCGCATCCATGGAAAACAGTTGTGCAGCAGTCTTAGCTGTTCGCGGAGATCACACGCCATATTAAAAATATTGCATCATTTCTAAACAATGCTTTTTTTTATCATTTACATGAAACCAAATTGTTGTCCCAAACCAACTTTTCAAAGAATAAAATCTCCCTTACAATTTTTTTCGCGTCTTGTTTTCTGTATTACGCATTGATACACGTGTACTATCCATTTTATGCCCATACATTATTGCCTTGCACTGTTCTTTTCACTTTTTTGCTTGCTCCCCTAATTTTTTGAGCAGTGTAGTTATGAGTTGTAATTAATAACTACTTCCTTTAAATAAATGAATTAAAGCATTTTTCATTTCATTATCTCCTCTACCCGGAGAGTTAAATTTTTATTGCATGATGATTACGGGTTTGGCTCTGACTGACTGGCATAATCAATTTATTGTAATTAGCGGACTTAGTTGTTGGAGGCGTATGGTGTGATGACCGTGTATGAGCACCTCTCTTGATATTTAAAAATTTAATATATTTAAAATTTGCATGATTATTCAATGCAATTACAATTAATATTAGAGAAAGTTCGGCTAAAATGTAATACCGTTTTATTTTTATTTGTAAGTGAACATAAAAAAATGTGAGATACATTACATTAGAACAAAATTTGACAAGTTCTTAACATATTTTTAATGCGTTTGAAAATAAAAAATTCATATAAATATTTAGCTTTTTAAAAATAAGTTACGATCAGCGTAATGACAGTCATTCGAGTAATATGGAATGGAGTCATAGGGAATATTAAAATTGCAAAAAAAAAAAAAAACACGATTTAAAAAAATGATCAAAATTACTTAATGAGTAAACCTTTTTTACATCATCTATAAATCATCATATTCTTTAAAAAATTGTTTTACTTTTTAGACTCGTCTTGAAATAGTTGTCTATATTATTCATTGTATCCCACATTACCCTACACTCCATCTTGAAAAACTTATCCTCTTCGCTCGTCAATACGTGAACCTAAAGGAAAACTGACTAACACAGCAATACATATAATTGTTCAACTTTATACTGAACTTGGTGCTTATCCCTGATAATACGAGTTTATAATTAATACAAATTCTATAAAATTTACCTGAAATAAACAGCAGAAATTGAGAGTAAGAATATATTTCACCGTGTCTCTCCAACAACACGTATCCAAACAGAACTCAGCACAGTGCATCATGGGAGTATTATAAAATCATATGGTAGATTTACACTTGACTGCAACACCGTATGTGTTAGATATTGAAGTATACCATATTGTCCGTCCATTCGATAATACCCAAACGTTATTTATATAATGGGACATAAATATATTCGTAACTAATATTACTTAAAAAATACGTTTGCATAATATAAAAATATTTATGTACAGTGTATGCAATATTATTCTGCACAATTAGATTGCATACAGACTAATTGAAAACTTTATTTACATTATCTGTTTAATTGCCTGAGGCATTATTTGACGTGCCACTCTAAAGTTTTAGATACTAAACATTCCCTTGCCATATTATTTTGAATTATAGTAACAGGTTTAAAATCCCTACATTCCAGTATTACCTATAGCATTAAAAAAAATATTTTTTTTTTAACTTTCGGATGAAGTATCAGATGATGCAACTCTTATGATTAACATTCCTTAATCAAGTCCATAGCCAAATTGCGTATTTTAGCAAATATGATTTGTCGCAAGAATGTTTCATAAACACTTTAACAGTATTGCAATTCAATGTAATCCGAATTGTAATCTTGACAGAAAGACTTGGAATTGAAACCAGTTATCAAAGATTTATCTAATGCAAGTAAATAAATAAATACTTCCAACATTTTATTTTATTTTTACGTTAGAGTGGTTTTATAGTAGGGTGACATTTCATCACAAATGACCTTTTCATGTTTTTGTGTTGTACGTTATTTAAAAAGAAAAAAAAAAAAAAAAAAAAAAAAAATCTGAATAAAAAAAAAATCTAATTACTCTTCAAATATGTAAAAATAGTAACCGGCTTCTAGCTGCTGCACTAGAGTACATACAAGTAGTACCCTAAGACTTCTCCAGTCCGAACACAATTAGAGGCCGCACCAGTGGCCTAGATGTTCTGCTCTCAAAGCTGGTAGATAGGAGTTGCTGGGTTTGATCCCAATCGCGCCAGTCTGGCTAATCGTTCGGTGTTTTCCGTGGTTTTCTTCGAACCTTGGATTTCCGTGCGGAAATACGGGTTAGGTCCCCTTAGATTGACCCTCCACGGAGGGCACCCCCCCTACTTCGGTCCCATATCCCTGGTGAATATAATTGCACTCTTAAACAACAGCAATACCGAGCCCAATTAATCCGAAATTTCGGATAATCAGATCAAATAAATTGCCTATTATTGCTTTTTGAGCCTTAGAATGTCGAAAATATTATTAAGAATATTACAAGTTTCAGTAAATTAATAAAAATGTGCTTAGTTATATACAGTGCGTCTCATAAATATAAAGACACTGATATTTTCGAAATAATATTTTAATAATTCAGTATTCAAAATTATATTTATGCATATAACGAAAAGTATGTGCCAAGAAAACATTTCACAGTAAATTAAATTAGAATTAAATAATTTTAACTCAAAAATTGATAAATGTATATAAATTTGCTGTCTCATAAATATGAAGACATTTTACATACTTTTAAATTACCGTCCAATAAATAATCCATTCTTATTAATGACAGAAAATATTCTAGCTGGCATGCTTTTTATTAAGTTGTATAACTATTTTGGCTTTATATCAAACCGACTTCGTTCGATTTCTTTTTTCAATTCAAGGACGTTTGAAAATTGTCTTCCAGATGCATATACACTGCGAACGAGACTGCCACAGAGGTTCTTAAGTGGATTTAAATCGGGGTTACGTGCGGGCCACACCGTGACATGAAAATTGCTATCGGCAAACCATTTTTTGTGAGTCTTGATGTATGAATCGATGCATTATCCTGATGGTACAAATAATTCCGACCACCAAGTTTCAGCAATTGGCAACAACTGACTATAAAGCAGTTCGATATACTCTTTATATGTCTGTTTACCTTCCAGAAAAGCAATATCCGTAGTTCCAATAAAAGAGAAGACACCCCACACCATAACAGAACCTCCCCCTTTCTGCCTACTGAAGAATGTTCGAGATTAATGGCTTAACTAGTGCGAGCAGGAATTCCAACCATCTGTGCCATCCAAGTTAAATTTCTTTTCATCTGAAAAAAAGTCTTGCATTCTTCCGTCCTTCCAGTGCATATCATCTTTAACCCCGATTAACCCCCGTTCTTTGTGTTCTTTTTTCAGTAAAGAAAATTTGCATGTATGTCGGTATACAATGTTTTTTCTTTCTTTTATACGACGATGTACTGCATCCTTTGGGACCATACCATAAAAACGTTGAGAAACTTATCGGTGTGACAATTTTTGCGACGAAACAAGTCGCATGATCTTCCGATCGAGTCTTTCACTAGTTTTTCTGAGTCTACCAGATCGTTTTCTCGAATAAAAATTGTAATTTTTTGATAAAATTTTATAAAGTGCAGCTCTGATTCTCCCAGTTTTTTTACATATTTGGCAAATTGTTAAGCCATTAGCTTTCAATTCACGTATTTTACGAATTTCATCTTTAGAAATTTCAATGTTCCACGCCATCTTTGCAATAGATACAAATCAAAAAAATTTGCGCGTTTGGGTAAGTTAAAGTGTATTTCTGCGCGTGCGCATTAATTCTGTACGCGCGTATTCGGAAAAAAATTGCATATGAATCAGTTTCAAGTTTATCTTTATATTTATGAGACAGGATATATTTTTTTATTATTATTATTCGAGACAAAATTATTTTATTTTATTTAAAACACCTATAAGAGATTCATTTCAGTGTTCTTAATATGAGGTATAAAATTTAATTTCTTTTAACTGAATTAATAAAATGTAATTTCAAAAACATGCGTGTCTTTATATTTATGAGACGGACTGTAACTACGTACTTATGAAATACAATACTAGTAAAATAAATTGCTTACTGGTATATAGACCACTTCATTAACTGTTTGAAGGCATGGATTTATTCAATTTTCGTTAGCGTACAGATGTAAATCTAAATGATGAAACAATTTTAAACCAGCGAGCGTTTCATAAACAGGATGTCCGGTTGCCGGTACATTCAGATGCTGTACTACATATTGCAATGCTACTTCCCGTACTTTTACTTTTTGAGAATGTGAAGAACGCAGTTCCCAACCATCGAATTCATCAATTACACCAGAATCTAAATCTCAATCATGCGTGAATAGAGAAACAATTTGTTGAGTGAGAAACTCGTTTGAGAGTTGCTGGTCACCTTCGCAGTCAGCTGCAAACAACATGTCTAGATCCAATTCAATCATTTCTTCACAGCTTGGAATTTATATCAAGACTAGGGGGCTCTGCCCCCTGCAAGCTACGCTCGTCAACCCCCATTCAGACACCGCAGAATCTAAAAGCACGCTAATTTGATCGGTTTTAAAAAGATTAGAAAAGATTGAATTATAATTGAAAAAACCTATAGCGATCTCCCTGTAAACGGGTTTCCATTCAATTCCCTTTGATTGTAAAAATTTAAGGCCGAATCATTTGCTATTAAGACATCCAACGGTTGTTTTCGTGTTTGATTAAAGAAGACCAGTTAAACATCTGAAAGGAAGCTAAAATAAAATGAATTAAGTAAACAGACTCTTTGCCTCCCGGTACTTTTTAACAGCGTTATAAAACGATTGACATAATACAATTTACTACAATTTATACAATTTACCACTTTAACCCCTTCAAGGGCGGTAGTTCATTTTTGGACCACTTAATTTTAATTCTTAAATGCACCAGAATATTGGAATGAAAATTTTCTTTTATTATTAAGTGAACAAAAGAATTTTCGTATTTCGAAATTTTTTTGTAAATTCTGGTGCTATTTACTGATTTCAAATTTTACGAATAGAAGTACCTTGCTCCTGAAAGGGTTAAACGCATATTAATGTATTTATTACTTTAAAGTTTCCTCTCTCTTTTCATATTCACGTATAAATACAATGTTCAATATTTTCGTGCTTGTAACACGTACTCATTTAATAGTAATTTTAAAGGGGGTTTTTTTTCTGTTTTTAATAGTCACGTGTAAATAAATTTTTAATCGTTAGGAAATATTATTCTTTGCGCTGTTTTTAGAATTGAAAATAATCTCTATAAGAATATCCTAAGTCATGTGACTATTATCAAAAATTCTGGGCGGAATTCCTTCGCTTTTTATATTCCAGGCGGTCATTTTGGTACTTTAATGTTAGCCAGACACAGGCGATAAGTCGCCAAATATTATACTATCGCCATGATTTCACTTATATTACAATAGTCCAAGTCATGTAACTGCCATAAACAATTACAACACTTCGCTTTTCCTAAGAAAGGATTCCATTTTGATTAAAGAATCAAAGTTATTTTTTCGAATAAAACTACATAAAAGATGCCATGATCACAAAGAATTCTTGATACTTTTATGTTAGCCGGGTGAAAATCTCTCCAATAGCTTTTTTAACTCGCCAGTTAGCATTTTTTTTATTTTTCGAGTGGTAAATTAAAACGGTACTACTTGGTTATCCCATCGACCAAAAATCTATCGCCAGACTATAAGATTAAATGTCGATAATGGTTGATCGTAAATGTCACATTCACTTGACTGTAAGGAAGTTACACGTGTTTACGCCACCAAGGGATTTTTATTTCGACGTTTTATTTTTATTTTTATCAATGCTAGGCACAGATGTCATATACGTCCCATATTGGCGTGTCTTTTTTCCGACGGCAATTTGGCGAAAACATCAACAGCATAAACAACAACGTCCGGGTTACCATATCAAGCAAAATAACGGCACTTTGGCGCCAGTTAAGTACCCGTTGCATATATGACATTGGCGTCAGAAAAAAAATCGCGCCAATATGCGGCGCGTATATGACATCTGTGTCCAATGCTATACTAATTTATTTCGGCACAGAAGTCATATACTCCCCATATTGGCGCGGTTTTTTTCCGACGCCATTTTAGCGAAAACATCAGCACCATAAACAACAACATCAGGATTACCATATCAAGCAAAATAACTATACTTTGGCGTCAGTTAACCTTTAACCGGAATCGCTAAATTGTTGCACATTAGTGGAATCTTATGTCCAAAATGACCCTTTAATTAAAACCCAAACTATTTTCTAATATGTATGAAATTACCACTTAGATGGGTTATAAGCGCATTGAAAAAAGTTTCATGTACTATATAAATCAATATTTATTCATATATATCTTGAAATTATATATATATATATATAAATTTAGTTCTTTAAGTGTTGATGCGCGCGTTTCAAAACTAAACGTTTTTTTTTTTTTTTTTTTTTTTTTGTCGTTGTCCGGTCAAAATGGACCCACGATTCCGGTTAAGGGTTAAGTACCTTTGCGTATACGACATTGGCGTCAAAAAAAAAAAAAAAACGCGCCAATATGGGGTATGACATCTGTGCCTTTATTTGTTCTTTCGTTATTTAAAATAAAAATTACGTCAATTTGTATAATTTGGTGAGTGCTTTGGCGATTTATATAATTTGGCAAAATTGGTCGACTGGATAACTAAGAGTACATTTAAAACATTGCTTTGAATTTGAAATTAAATGTCAGGATTTCTTGCAATATTTAATCGGGTTTGGCGTGGTTTTTTTTTTTACGACAATTTGGCGAAAACCTCGTTTTCGAATACCAGTTACGTATGTATATGTATTTTTAAATTATTTTCTATTATTTTTAAAATGAACTAATAATAAATAAAAATAATTAATTAATAACTATAGAACAAAGCAATTTATAACTTTTTTTTTTTTTGTTTTAAATAAAAAGAAAATAAAGGTAAATAAATAAGCAACAGTAGCCGGGTTACCATGTCAGGCAAAACAACGCTTTGGCGCTCTTTAGGCAACCCGGTGCGTATATGACATATTTTTCTTTTCGTTTTGTTTTAAAAAAAGAAAGAAGTTAAAGCCACTGATTTTAAAATTTTCATTTTGAAATGAAAGCTTTGTATTAAATAAAATAATAATGAAAAAAAAAAAAACCATTGTTCTTAGCATAGATTCAAGTGAGGCCAAACTGGTCACAAATTAATTAAAAATAATAACCCTTTCTGAAATACGAAAAGAAATATCAGTTATGATTAAAATTTGAGTTGCCATCATTAGAAAAAATGTATATAAAATTAGAAAAAAAATTAATATTTCGAAAACTAATTCGAATTTAAAAATTCAAATACCAGTTTTGAAATCTGAGTGTCAATATTGATTTTTGGTGTTAATTTCATCGCAAAGTATTGCATATTTTAGGAGAAATCGCCGTGAAATATAATCAGTTGTTTAATCAGTCGATTCATACTTGCGTTTCATACTTCCGTTACATACTTCCGTTTCATAAAATGCGTTTCATTAGGATTTTATATATACTAGGGGATCGTACCCGGGCTTCCCGGGTTAAAGAATATAGGTGAAATCATTTTTTTTTAAATTGAAAACTAATAATTTTTTTATATTCCATAATATTTTTAGAATGACAACTTACATTAAAAAAGCATTTTTCATATGGAAAATACGAATTATACAATCAAATAAATTTTTGAAATTTATCAAAAGCGATATTTTCTTATTAGCCGCTTGCTAAGAGTTATTTGCCAAGATTTTGCTACTTATGGCATCCTTTTATATTCTGATAATTTCAGAGCTTATACATGTCTGGCAAATATGTGTTTTATTTATATTATTTTATTTATTTATTCATAGGGAATTTTTTTAATAGATATTAGCCGTAAGAAAATGATGAAGTCTGTATTTTGTTTAAAGGGCAAACGGATTAATCTTTCGTAATCGAGCTCCGCGCGATATAGATAAATTAAAAAATATTTCATGCTTAAAAATTGTTTTTAAAACTATAGACAATCAGTAAACTGAGATGGACTTTGCTAAGTTATTCCATTAAAAAAAAAATTCATATTTGGTGATCTAAAAATTTAAATTGTACGATTATAAATATGTTAGATTTGATGTTTTTTCAATATCATTCTTTTATTTGTTTATAAAAGAAGTATTAATTTCGTTAATTTGTCTTTCACAAATATGTTAGATTGGTGGTTTTTTTAATGTTATTCTTTTATTTGCCTATAAAGGAAGCATTAATTTCGTTATGCAAAAATAGTCAGAAACAAATGCTGAAAAATGTTTGTTGCTTTATGTGAAAAATGTTTATTATTATTATGTACTGAAACCGGCACGTGATAAGATAAACTTAAAAAAAATCATGCTTAAAAATTACTTTAGAAAATATAATACATCAGTCAATTAAGATAAATTTTTTAAACAAATTGCATTTGAAAGTAAATTTTTTCTCTATGCGACGAAAATTGAAAATGTAACGATGGTCAGAAGATTGAAAAATATACTTTATAAAGATACTCTAAATTTTTGTAAAACATTGCATTTTATCAGTGTGTGATTTCGATTACATTATTTTTAAATGTGAAGCATTTTGACCTGTGAAGAATTTCAAAGCAGCTGTTCTGTGAAAATGACGCACTTCTACAAAACATAATTCAGGTTTAAGAAATAAAATACACGCTTTTATATAAAATGAAGTCATTTGCATCCGCTAAAGCAATCCACTTTTACAATCCAGTTTTAAACTTCGTCTATAGAAAAGCGTGCATATGACGTCATTAACACAGAATAACAGACAATATTCTTGACATAGCCCATATTTTAATTTCAACTTTTTTTTTAGGTTTTATGAGAAAATGACAACAGAAAGATACAGTATCTCCTATTTTCGACTATTTTCCGTTTACTTTCAATGACTTTCAATGAAATGAGGTACTTTTGTTGCCACGATAAGAAAAATGGTATTAAAAACTACAAAAAAAGTAATATCTCAAACATAAATTGAGATACAGTTTTCAAACAAATTGCATTTAAAAGAGCATTTTTTTCCTTATACGGACGGTGTAAAAATTTAAAATGTGCGATCTTTAGAAGTTTAAAAATTTGCAGTAGAGAAAATTGGAAAGCCAAAATTTTATTTCAAATTTCAAAGTGTTGCTATTCGCAAAATGACGTATGCGTTACGCACAGATGTGTTTGTCCTTTATAATATAGACTAGCCGCCTTCGCCCGCTACGCTGGTCGGTTTTTCTAAAGAAATCTAGAATGAAACAAAATATATCTGTGAATTTGATCGTGCGTTTTAAAGCAATATGGACATTTACCTGGTGTATCCAACCGAATTGCTGAAAGCAATATGAATGTCATTACGCTATTATATCTTTTAATGAGTCATACAAAATTTAGACTGTTAAGGACCAATTTCTTTAGTTGATCTGATAGTGTAGGATTCGGTAAAGAACAATAGAACAATATGTAATATACTAAAAGCGTTCAATAAAAATTATCAATGCAAGTCGCAATAGAATCTGTTAATTGGACTTATTGAAAAGTCTGATCGTTCATAATAATTAGGTTCGCCTGATTCTAGAACTTTCATCTATAATTCTACAATCAAACAACCTAACAACCAAGCAACAGCAAATGATATGTGCTTTATACTAAAGTATTCACTGAAAAATTAACTAACCTATCAAGTTGCATCTAAATCCACTTAGCAGAATCTTTTAAACTGGAAAATATACCGAAACCTTCCCTAAAAATGATCTAATTAACAGTTTAAATCCCATAAAAATTCATTCAGTGGAATCTTTAAAAAAAGCAAATCTTTCAAAATTGGGTTCATCTGATTTAGAACTTTCCCCATAATTATTTAACTAAGCAACGTAGAACGTTATGTTTTATACTAACATCTTTTCTGAAATATTATCTAACTAACAATGTATGTCCCGTCAAAATCTATTCAGCAGAACTCAAGATATAAGCGGCCGGAATGAAATTTCTCTTCGCATTATACATATATTTTAAGATAGTTAAATATAACTTTCATAATCGCGTTCACCTGATTACAGAACTCTCTGGGAGGTAGGGGTAGGTATATACTGCATCACTTCTGAATTTTTGAAAGAACTCAGCTCAACTTCCATATCTATAGCATATATACTCTCTAGTATACCATATCTCTGTAGCGTATATCTTCCAATTTTCTTTACTGTACCACTGAGAACTTTTTCCGCATAGCTCCGTAACTAAACAACACAGAATGATATGATAAATATTGAAAAAAATCTCTGAAATATTATCTAACTTACTGTGCATTTAATTAGTTGACTTTAAATCTTTCATAATCGAGTTCACCTAATTTTAGAACTCCCGTAGTAACTTTGAATGATGGTTTTTACATTAAACCATTTATAAATCAAATTTACTATTTAACAGTGTAAGTTCTACAAAATTCTGTTCAGTAGAATCTGAGTTATAGTCATATTTAAAATATTTATTGGTCATTAAACCTTTTTTCTTTACATTTGAAATAAAATCAGTAACTGTTTTGGTATTTCCCTGTTATGCCAACACCATTGTCACCAAGCGTAATAGTTGACACAAAAATGAAATGATACATTTGAAAAAAAAAATTGTTGATAAAAAAATGAGCATTTAAAAAATATAACTTTTGAAATTTACAGACTTTTACTTACCATTTTTTTTTTAAATCAATAAAAATAATGGTACTAATTGGTTATCCCGTCGACCAAAAATATATTGCCAAACTATAAGATTAAATGCCAATAATGGTTGATCGTAAATGTCACATTCACTTGACTTTAAGCAAGTTATACGTATTTACGTCATCAGGTGATTTTTATTTCGACGTCTTAAATGTATTTTTATTAATGTTATACTAATTTATTTGTTCTTTCGTTATTCAAAGTAAAAATTATGTCAATTTGTATAATTTGAGGATTTATATAATTTGGCGAAATTGGTCGACGGGTACCAAAATAAATACTTAAAATATAAGAATAAATAAATATTTTGCAAGTAATAAAATATAGTTAATTTAAACTGCAATCTTGAAATTGTAAATGTCTTTTACTACTGAAGGATGGCGTACGTAATACGTAAAATATGTCTCACATTGCAGTAAACATTTCATTCTTTCCATGAAGACATTCATGGTTTTTTGAAAAAAACATTTTTATATGTATAATTCCTAATTTCTGAAATAATTTTATTGTAGGTTCCTCATCATCAGATAACTGCGAAATGGTAAAATCTATATCAGTATCAGTAATAAATATTTTCTATTCAAAAAATAACAAATAAAAAAGTTTTGCGAGATCATGATGGAATAAAATAAATTCCATCATTAAAAATACTCACGTTCAATAATTAGCAAATGTTAATATGTGGCACGGTTTGCAGTAAAAATCGTTTGCACGATTAGGGTTGAAATAAATGGCGCGATACCATATATTTTGGCATGGTATCGCGACGAAAATTAGAACGAAAGAGTACCACAGAATTTTTTTTTTAAATTTAGTTTTAGTTTTTGAGGCGTTTGAATTTTTTTTCTAATTGACGAAGTTGTTTTTATTTAACCAAAAGGAATGGTTAAAAAATTATTCAATTTTAATTTTTTCGCTTGCTTCTTTTAACAGAATGAAAAGAATGAGTTTTTAGAAATTATCACTTGAAAAATTCATGTTTTGGCGCCAAAGATAGTGCCAAATTTGAAAAATATGAAACATCTCCCGAACTTTTGGGCTTAAAAGAATTAAGTTAGTACCATTTGATTCAGCATACAAAAATACACCAAAATATGTTATCAGTTGAAAAATAACTATAAAATCAGATTTTTAAGGAATTTTTTTAAAGTTCGTTCTCTATTTTATCTCCCTTAGGGGTGGAATTTTGGAAAATCCTTTCTTAGCGGCACTCTATATCATAAGAAATATTTTTACCCCGATTTTCAAGATTTTAGGTTCAGTAGTTTTGGCTGCGCGTTGATTAATACAATATCCAGACTTTCTTTTATATATATAGATAGATAGGGTAGATATCTTTACATCTAACATCCAACTAATCTGGGCATTCAATGACAAAAATTTTCGACCATAATAGTTTCCACGATCTTGTACATTTGATATGTGCCATTATGCTATGTCTCAGTTACCAGGTTGATCACTTCCTAGATTGTCAGTTTTTTATAGTTTCAAGTTTGAATAGTAAAGGGATTAAAATTTTGTAGAAACATTTTTGTAAGCACATTTCAAAGTTTGATGCACATCTCGTCCGTTAGCTGCAACAAAGTACAAATATAGCTTTAAATTGTCCACAAACAACTTCGCCATCGGAATAATACCAATGATTATTGTGATTATCTAAATCTCTATATATACTAAGTAGCTAATTATTACGTATTATATAGTTTAATATGAATACTTGTAAGTATACATTAATGTAGTAGTTTATTGTTCTGATAATCTGTTCTGAATCTGATATTGTTCTGAATCCAATCACCCTTTGCTCCTAATTATTTCGGATTACCTAGGTTTTGGTGTATTTTGTCGCTATAAAATAAGAGTCGTAAATTAAATACTGGACAGAAAAACGTTGAAAGACAATAGCAATAAATGTTTTCAACTCTGTGCCCTTTATAAACAGTTTCTCCATTTTTATAATAGTGGTCCGTTGGACACAAAAGCTTTTCAGTTTCAAAACACTGTTTAATCATAGCGCGCAAGGTATGAGCAAAAAAGAACTTCATTAATCCTTTAAGAAGTTAACATTGATAAGACTGGTCTGAACTAAATCCTCCCTTTAAAAATAATTATTGATCCCTATAAACTTTAGCTAATTAAATCAAAATAGGGCATTGAAATTACTATATCACAGATAAGGTTTTAGGCAGGTTGGCTTGTTATTGAAATTAAGGTAATTTATATCTTATTAAAGCGTAAATGAAAATTGCATAAACAAAAATGTATGTATGTTAATATGCAATTAAGCTATAAGTAAAAGTATACAAACCTTACATTATCCAGTGGCAAAAAGAAATGTAAAATATTAGTGGATACTACTGGACAAGAAAGAGGGAGAGTTATCAAAAGAATAATCAAAGAGCCAAGAAAAATATTATTTAATGACATATTTTATAGATTTTTTGTGTAAGACAGTCAGAATATCTTTTATATGTTTTCTTCGGTAACTAGAATTCTGAATTAATGTAGCAATCTTTAATTATTTGTTGTTATTAGAAAAATGGTTTTCGGCAAAATGGGACGCAGTGGAACAATTTAGATGTAATATTTAGATTTTGAAATGTTAGATCTATATATTTTACATATTTGTTCCGCAGGGATGCAAGATTTTTATATATTTGCTTACCAGTATAATTCCTGCTTGATAACAAAAATAAATTTAGTTCGCACACAGAACTAAATAGCTGTAATATGGATTACATGAATTTACATGTTAAAAAGGACAGAGACAAAAGTCTCTACTTTTCCGTACATTTATTTGAGTACCTTTTTGATTTTGATTTTAAGATAAATGTGTGTTATTGCGTATATATCTTTCTAAAAATATCTTTCAGTTCTAAGAACTTAAGAAAATATTAAAGCATTCAAAAATTATAAATGCATTCAAAATTTATTTCAAAGCAAAGGAATTGCGCTGCGTAATTTATTACCTGTAATATGGATTACATGCATTAATATGTTAAAAAGAAGAGAGCCAAAATGCCCTACTTTTTCCTACATTTTTTTGAGTACCTTTTGGTTTTAAGTTAAATGTGTGTTATTGCCTAAAAATATGCCTTTAAAAATATTTTCAGTTTTAAGAATTTAAGAAAATATCTTAGTATTTAAAAATAAATGCATTAATTTTTTTTTTCAAAGCGAAGGAAATACGCTGAGTAATTTATTAGATTAATCTACTTTGTTTGGCCACAACAGATTCCACTGGGTATAGGTAAGTGCAAATTAATTTTTATCAATAATGTTAATGTGTTTATTTGTAACATTTGTCAAATTAATGCACCTACTACTGACCCGATACAGCTTTAGAGTAGCTAATAAATCATCTTGGTTTGATAGATAGATTAGCACATTTGAAACTGCATATAATTATATATTTCGAATGTAAGTTGTGGAAGAAGTACCCTTATGTAATATATTTTCATTTATATGTAGTATTAAATATTTTCCGTTTTTAACAAATACTTTAAATTTGGTGAATATACTTGATGGGATATATGCATACAGGGTGATTCAAAAAAAGATTACAAAACGACACAGCAAATCAGCCATAAAATAAGGATGAAAAATAAAATAGAAACATAGGGTCGCAAACCACTTATGTAGTCCAAATACAGCGTGTTTCATCCTAAATCAATTTGTGTTGACGGTAATAACTTTCAGAAAACTGAAATACTACATTATAATAAAACGTTTAAAAGACATTCTCACATTTGTTCTAAATGTGACAACACAAAACAAAAGTTGTAGAAGTTTGCATCATACACGCCAGCATTATGTACTTGAGGCCAAACACTTTGGAATGTTTTTATCAATTCATACGGTATCTTCGATTGATTGTGCAACACGTTTTGCCAATCTTTTCGTGATGTTATCACATTTCACACAGAACATGGGACATCTCGTTGCATTTTCATTACAATTTTTTTTTCTCGAAATTATTGCCGTCAACTCTGACTCAGTTCGAAAGAAACACCCTATATTTGTGACTAAAGAAGTGGTTTGCGACCCTATTTTCCTATGGGATTTTTTATCCTTGTTGTATTCCTGATTTGCCATGTCATTTTGTAAACCTTATTTTGAATCACCCTGCACAGTGAAAAATTAACTTTTTAGATCGACCAATTTTATTTTTTTCATTTTTGACAATTTAATTTTTTTGAATTTACCATCTAAAAACATTTTAAAATCAGTGTATTTAAAATACTACATTCTTATTTTAATGTTGAGTGGAAAAAAATCCCCAGTTGCTATTTATGATATAGGCAATATTCAAAACAATTAAATGATATTTTAGGTCTTGTATAAAATAACGCTGTATGCGACTTTTTTTTTTGTACAATAAGGAAGACGATAGTCACGAATGCAAATTTTTCTCATTTTCAAACTTCAGAGTATGCAATTTTTGAGTTTGACGTCAAAAACGAAGCTTTAGCGGCAGCGAATGAAATTTGGCTTTTAACTTACTAATTAATTTTCGTATATGAATTTTTAACTTTCTTATATTCCTGATTTGCCATGTCATTTTGTAAACTTTTTTTGAATCACCCTGCATAATATAAAATAAACTTTTTAGATCGAAAGATGTTATTTTTTCAATTTTTGACTATTTAAATTTTCGAAATTACCATCTAAAAACATTTTAAAATCAATGTATTTAAAATAGTACATTCTTATTTCAATCTTGAGAAGAAAAAATTGCCATTTGCTGTTTATGATGTACGTAATACGCAAAACAATTAAAGGATATTTTAGGTCTTATATAAAATAACGCTATAAGTGAATTTTTTTGCAGGATCAGGAAGAAGATAGTCACAAATGCAAAATTTTCTCATTTTCAAACTTCAGAGTATGCAATTTTTGAGTTTGACGTCAAAAACGAAGCTTTAGCGGCAGCGAATGAAATTTGGCTTTTTACTAATTAATTTTACTATATGAATTTTTAACCTTCTTATATTCCTGATTTGCCATGTCATTTTGTAAACTTTTTTTGAATCACCCTGCATAATATAAAATTAACTTTTTAGATAGAAAGATTTTATTTTTTCAATTTTTGACTACTTAAATTTTCGAATTTACCATCTAAAAACATTTTAAAATCAATGTATTTAAAATAGTACAATCTTATTTCAATCTTGAGAAGTAAAAATCGCCATTTGCTGTTTATGATATACGTAATACGCAAAACAATTAAAGGATATTTTAGGTCTTATATAAAATAACGCTATAAGTGAATTTTTTTGCAGGATCAGGAAGAAGATAGTCACAAATGCAAAATTTTCTCATTTTCAAACTTCAGAGTATGCAATTTTTGAGTTTGACGTCAAAAACGAAGCTTTAGCGGCAGCGAATGAAATTTGGCTTTTTACTAATTAATTTTACTATATGAATTTTTAACCTTCTTATATTCCTGATTTGCCATGTCATTTTGTAAACTTTTTTTGAATCACCCTGCATAATATAAAATTAACTTTTTAGATAGAAAGATTTTATTTTTTCAATTTTTGACTACTTAAATTTTCGAATTTACCATCTAAAAACATTTTAAAATCAATGTATTTAAAATAGTACATTCTTATTTCAATCTTGAGAAGTAAAAATCGCCATTTGCTGTTTATGATATACGTAATACGCAAACCAATTAAAGGATAATTTTGGTCTTATATAAAATAACGCTATAAGTGAATTTTTTGCAGGATCAGGAAGAAGATAGTCACAAATGCAATATTTTCTCATTTACAAACTTCAGAGTGTGCAATTTTTGAGTTTGACATCAAAAACGAAGCTTTAAACGAAGCGAATAAAACTTGGCTTTTATCTTACTGAAACGCGAAGCCGAAAAATATTATCGGCATTCAGTAAGTTCTTTGTTTAGATTTGTGCGATGTCTCAGAAAAATCATTTAACTGTAACAGAAGCTTGGACAGTTGTTGGTTGGTTAGATGTGGCCAATCACGTA
The DNA here is from genome assembly GCA_963932465.1 of Maratus speciosus. Lineage (NCBI taxonomy): Eukaryota > Metazoa > Arthropoda > Arachnida > Araneae > Salticidae > Maratus > Maratus speciosus. The sequence goes on from OZ010789.1 coordinate 559,050,555, forward strand.
GCTGAAGGCAAGGGAGTTTCAGAAAGTGTGATTTCCAGGATCTAGAACAGTTTTTGGAGGCGGTAAATGCAGGCCGAAGACCAGGGCAAAATCCTAGACGTGCAACAGCGTTCAATGAAGATCGATACTTAACGCTAACGGCTCGGAGACACCAAAATATGAATGCCACTCTTCTTCGTCAACACCTTCACTTGGCTATTGGTGTCACAGTTTTGGACACGAACTGTCCGAAACCAGCTCCTAACAGTAGCTCTGTATGCGCGCAGAGAAATGGTGTGTGCTGTGTTAACAGCAAGACACCGTGGCGCCCGTAAGGATTTTGACAACAGAGTATGTGAACTAGGGGAAATGAATGGCGTAATATTATGCTCTCAAGCGAGTCCCTTTTTCTTTTCATCCTAATAATAGTCATATTTACATCTGGAGGGAACCTGGCACCAGAAACAATCCTGATTTCTTGCAAGGAAGTGTCCGTTTTGGCGAGAGATCGATGACCGCTTCGGGAACTCAGCTTTCACTTTAGATTGATAGTGCAATACCGAGGGGCAGGTGGGTGTATGATGGTCTATGCTGGTATCTACATTGATGGGCGTTTTGCCCCCCCCCCCCCACCCCATCATTCGAAATGAAGCTCTGACCGGTCAGCAATATACGGAAAAGATCCTGAGACCTATTGCAGTTCTTTACGTTGCAGCAATTGGAGATGTCTTCATGTTAATGGAAAACAATTGCAGGCTACATCATGCTCATATAGTGGATGATTTCCTTTTCGAGTAAGGAATCATACAAAAGGAATGACCAGCATGTTCAACGGACATGAACCCAATAGAGAACATATCTAAGCATACAAGTTGCTAGCCGCCTACCACACCCACAAACTCTCCAATAACTGGAAAGAGCTCTTTTTGGGGAGTGGGGCAGATTACCCCCAGCTCCCTATTAATAGTCTTATTGATTCCTTGCCTCAAAGGTTTTTAACGTTTCTGGCCATATCGAGAAACTACTAAAAACTAATTTCTTTAAAAAAAAAAAACAGCTTTTTTTTTTTTTTTTTTTACACGTTTTTTCTCATACTCGCAAAATGTGTTTTTATCCTTTTGTAACCAAATGCTTAATGCAATGCATTTGTTTATGCCAAACATGCATAATGTTTTTCACATATTGCCTACCACGTCTGTCGATCACGTATCAATCATCTAAAAAATTCCCAGCCACAAGATGCATCCACAACTTCAATATCCTTTTAATTGTTTTGAGAAGTATATACGAATAAATTGTTTCTTTTTAAAAAGTTCTACACGAATAACATTAGAGTAGAAGCTCGGTTCTTCTTCTTTCGTGCCACAGTTTTCGAAAAATTCATTAAAAAAAAAAAAAAAGCTGAAAGAAATTTAAATCCGTTTCAAAAGAGATGCTCCGTTTTGAACAGCCAGCATGCCATCGCGAAATCAAACAAATAAAACAATTGCTGCAAAAGTGATTGAATTGATTTTCATTTTATTTTTCTAATTGATGCACACATACACCAGGTGCAATGATCGCAATTCAAGCATCAACGGAATTCATGCATATTGAGATTCCCGTACGGCAAAGTTACATATATATGCGATATAGTGGTCCCAGAATTAAAGAATTTCATACATTTTGATATTGAATAATAGGGAGTTAATATACAGGGTGGTTCAAATTAAAGTATCCCTGTTTGGGACATTCTAGCGAGAGAAGCAGTGGATGTAACGACTTCATTGTTACTGATCGTAATTAAAATCTCCCGTACGAGGGCGCTGTGTCAGCGCCGTAATTTTATTTATTATTCCAATCGTCTGCGTGTTGACGATAGATTGTAATTTAGTTACTAGTGAGTGGAAACACTGAATTTTTTGTTGTTGTTGTTATTGAGATAATGGAATGTTTGATTTGGAAACGGCCAGAGAGACTGTTTCACTCTTAACAATTATTGTTTTAAAATAAACAAATATACAGTTCACTGCGAAGAGTTCCTTAAAAATGGTGTCATTGAGTAACTTTTGTTTTATTCTTAACATAAATTGGTCCTTCGAGGCCAAAGTAAACGGATTTATCGTTTGCTTTTAGAGTCAAGAATCAGCGACGAGACTTGGTTTCTTCGAATAAGGTAGGACTTTTTCTTTAACATGCCTACTGAATTAAAAAATATTTTGACAAAAAAAAGAGTTTTAAAATGTAAAATTACTAAATTTGTGAGTGAAATTAAATTAAGTGACTCTGATGAATGTTCTTTAGAACTTGTAAATACGAAATGTGATCAATTCAATACAGAATTGAAAGAAACGTTTGATAAAATTTATTCATTGTGCGATGAGGAGGAAATTGATAAATATATCGATGAACAATCATCGATTGAAAAAGAGTTAGATGAAACTTGGTTAAAAATTAAAAGAGCGAAACAAAAACAAATAAATGTTCTTAATGAATCAAAGCCGAAACAAGAGAATAGTGTAACGGAAGTTCGACTTCCCACGATTAATCTACCTTCTTTTAGTGGAAACGTACAGGATTGGATATATTTTAGTGATCTTTTTAAATCTAGCGTTCACAATAATAGCGCACTTTCGGGTGCTCAAAAGTTATCATATTTGAAATCTTCGCTTCATTCTGAAGCTGCAAAAGTTGTACAAAGTATAACGATTTCAGATGATAATTATCAAACAGCGTGGTCCTTATTAGAGGAAAGATATTCCAATAAAAGACAACAAGTGTTTGCTCACATTAAAAAATTAATGTCCATTAATTCAATACAAAGTGAAACACCTAGTGCTATTCTTAATTTAGCAGATACCGCCAGTGAATGTATCAGATCTCTAGAAATTCTCGATCAAAAAATTGAAGGGTTTGCGGATACAATAATAACTTATATATTGTGGCAGAAATTAGATGGGTCCACAAAATTATGGTTTGAACGTGAACAAAAAAAAGACGAGCTACCAAAATTAAAAGAATTAATCGAGTTTTTAAAAAGACAAGCGAGAACACTGCAAGTTTCCAAACCTCTTATAAATAATGTAACTCCTAAACGCAATGCTCAACAACGAATCACTAGTATGGTATCTACATCTAATGGTAAAAACTCAAAAACATTTAAATGTGTTAAGTGTCAGAGTAATGAATTCCACGGTTTGCACAAATGTCCAGAATTCTTAAATCTTTCAGTGGCTTCTAGATATGAATTCGTAAAGAAAAATAATATTTGTTTTAACTGTTTAAAATTCCACTCGGTTAGAAATTGTAAATCTACTTATTCTTGTCAGAAATGTATGAAAAAACATTCGAGTTTACTGCATTTCGAGAATGAAAATGAAAAGCAAATTCAAAACAGCGATAGAAAAAATGAATTTATTTCAAAACCCGAGGTCAGTGATTGCAATACCCAAAACCAGAATCAAATCGTAGCGCATTCAAATCTAGACCCGAATGCTGCAACATTTCACATTTCTAACGAAAGAGCATTTTCAGGCACATCTGTTTGTGAGATGAATTATTTAAGTTCTGGCATCTTATCAACTGTCATTGTTTATATTAAAAATAAATTTGGTGAATTTAAGCCGTTAAGAGGTTTGATTGATGCTGGATCAATAAGTAATTTCATTACGATTCAGTGTGCTGATTATTTAGGAATTAAGAAAGAAAAAATAAAAGTTGCGGTTTCAGGATTAAATGGCATCTCCGTGAATATTAACTCCAAGGTAAAAGCATTAATTTCGAACAATTCAAATTTTAAGGCGGAAATAGAACTTCTTTGTGTACCAAAAATATCGGATACTATTCCAGTAAATCGGATTAACGTTCCAACAGAACAATACCTTAATAACATTAAATTAGCGGATCCAGAATTTTACAAACCTGGAAAAATTCATGTTCTTTTGGGAGCTCAAATATTTTATGATCTTTTAGAAGTCGGTCGAATTGAAGTCCCCAATTCTAATTTAAAATTCCAAAACTCGGTATTTGGATTCATTGCCTGTGGAAGCGTATTAAATCCTGACAATCAAATCACGCAAAATACTCATTGTGGGCTTGTTTGTAACTATGAAGATTTGACAAAAGAAGTTCAAAAATTCTTTCAGTTAGAAACATTAGGGATAAAAGACGATCCCACATGTACTGACGAAGATAGAGCATTAGAAATATTCGAAAAATCTGTATCTTATAAAAATAAACGTTACGAAGTTACCTTACCATGGAAAAAAGATTGGCGAGAAATGAACGACAATCTCAAAATAGCCAATAATAGACTAAACTGTCTTAAAGTGAAAATGAAGCGAAAATTAGAGCTTCGTGCTCAATATTGTGAGACTTTGAAAGATTATGAAAATAAAGGAATCATAGAAAAAATAACGGAAACGCACAAGCCAGTGGAGAAACCACTTTTTTATCTTCCACATCAACCTGTAGTTAGACAAAGCCTGACAACAAAAATGAGAGTAGTCTTCGATGCCAGCTCACACGATGTTGGCGAATTATCGTTAAATGATTGTCTTTGGCCAGGTCCAAATCTAAATCCAAACATATTCGATCTACTTATCAATTTTAGATTAAACAAAATAGCATTGATAGGTGATATAGAAAAAGCCTTTCTGCAGATATCCCTAGCGGAGAAAGACAGAGATGCAGTGAGGTTTTTATGGATTGGAGATAGAGGTATAGAAATATATCGCTTCAACCGAGTTCTTTTTGGTATGAATGCTTCCCCGTTTCTTCTTGCTGCTACTCTAAGAAAACATATCAAGAAATTTCAAGTTAGATATCCTACAACAACAAAGTTATTAGATAGGTGCCTCTACGTTGATGATTTCATCGCTGGTGCTGACAACTTGCAAGATGCGTTAGAAATCTCTCGAAATGCTGTTTATATTATGAGCGAGGCAAGTATGAAACTCAGAAAATGGTCAACTAATGATAACGATTTGATGGAGCGATGGAAACAAGAAGGGTTTGATACTCAGCCTCTACACAACCCAATTGAATTAGGATTTGACTCAACAAAGGTTCTAGGAATGTCTTGGCATACGAGTGAAGATTGCTTTATCGTAGATGTAAAAGGCTTATTAGAAATGTTATCAAAAAATGAAAACACCAAGCGCTTCATCCTGCGTGCTATTGGAAAAATATTCGACCCTCTTGGCTTGCTCACTCCTTATACTATTCGCATGAAATGCCTATTTCAAGATCTGTGGTTGAGGAAAATTGCTTGGGATGAAGATCTACCAATAGATGTTAAAGAAAAGTGGCTTCAATGGTGTTCTGAGATCCCACGCCTCTCCGACCTAAAAATTCCAAGAATTGTGCTAAATTCAACGAAAGAAGAAAATTCAGATGTGGTAGAGATTCACTGTTTTTGCGATGCTAGTAAGAAAGCCTTCGGCACTGTCATATACCTCAGAATTGTAAAAGAAAATGCTATTGAAGTTAACCTTGTGACTTCAAAAAGTAGAGTTACACCTCTTAAAAAAATCACTTTACCAAGATTAGAGCTATTGGGAGCTTTACTTGCTGCCCGACTAGGTAATGCAGTCAAGAAAATAGTAGATCATAAGAAGCCATCAGATGTGTTCTTCTGGACAGACTCGAAAATCACTTTGTACTGGATTAGAGGTTCTAGTAAAAGATGGAAATCATTCATAGCGAATCGTGTCAACGAGATTCAATCTTTGACTGACTCCAATTCGTGGTTTCATTGTCCGGGAAAGTCTAATCCAGCCGACCTCCTTACCAGAGGCGTCAGTGTTGATATGCTCTTAGAAAAGGATTTGTGGTTTAAAGGTCCCCCCTTTTTGAGAGAAACTGTTCTCCCAACTAATGACTGCAACATCCAAAATTCGCCAGATGACTATTCTGATGAACTAAAGAAAACAGTTAAATGTGAAAATGATAACTCTTTAGTTACTCTAGCTATTTATGATCAAAATTATTTATTAGATTATATTATTAGTGTTAGTAATAATTATATAACTATCATTCGTATTTTATGTTATGTGCTTAGATTTATTCATAACCTTCGAAATGTTAATAGAGTGAAAGATCATCTTACTTCTAAAGAATTGAATGCTGCAGAATTATCACTGATAAAGATGGTTCAACAAAGTGAGTATCAGGAAGAAATAAAATGTCTTCAGAAAGGTAATTCGGTACCAAATAAAAGTAAACTAAATTCTTTAAATTGTTTCTTAGATGAAAGCAATATTTTAAGAGTTGGGGGTAGATTGGGTAACTCATATTTGACAACAAATGAAAAACATCCTATGGTTCTGCCAAGTAAGCATCCCCTTACTTTAATTATTGTAAGATATTTTCATTTAAAGTATTTACATGTAGGATCACAAACATTGTTGTACCATATTCGTCGTAAATTTTGGATAACTAATGGTAGAAACATCTGTCGCAAAATAACATATGAATGTGTCACTTGTTTTAAAAACAAGCCTGTATTAGCGAGTCAAGTTATGGGTGACTTGCCCAAAGAGCGTGTTACACCTTCATTTCCATTTTCCATTATTGGAACTGATTATTGTGGCCCTTTTTACATTAAATTCAAAAATCAAAGGAAAGGTACATATAATAAAGTGTATGTATGTATATTCGTTTGTCTCTGCACCAAAGCTATTCATCTAGATTTCGTTTCAGATCTCACTTCTGCAGCCTTCATTGCTTGTTTTAAGCGCTTTGTTAGCAGAAGGGGAAAGTGTTCAAAAATATTTTCTGACAATGCAAAAAACTTTGTAGGGGCAAACTTAGAATTGAAAAGGCTTCACAATTTGGTTAGACACCCAGATGAAGCATTAGCTGATTATTTTGCAAGGGAAAATATCGAATGGAATTTTATTCCTCCGAAAGCGCCGAACTTCGGTGGTCTTTGGGAGGCAGGGGTTAAATCATTCAAATTCCATCTAAAACGTGTAATTGGTAACGCGCACCTCACTTTAGAGGAATTTCTGACAGTAATTCTAGAAATTGAAAGTGTTTTGAACTCAAGACCTCTGTCCCCATTGTCATCAGATTTCGACGATTTCGAGACTCTGTCACCGGGTCATTTTCTTATAGGTAGGCCCTTAACGTCTATTATTGAACCCCAGCTCACTGAAATTTCGGAAAACAAACTTAGCAACTGGCAAAAAATAACAAAATATAGCCAGCAAATATGGAAATTATGGAAGCGGGACTATCTGAACACCTTGCAGCAACGTAATAAATGGCAAATAAATAAAAACAATATAAATATTGGTTCTCTCGTATTGATCAAAGATGAAAATATGCTCAGCCCAAAATGGGCAACAGGTAGGATTTCCGAGATATTTCTCGGTAAGGACAAAAAAGTTCGAGTAGTGAACATTCGTCTGCCTAACGGTACAATAATAAAGAGAGATGTGAGAAGTATTTGTCCTCTTCCAATTAATGGAAACTTATTTCTTTAATGTATATATTTGGTATATTTTGAATATATTTTGTTGTTTAATTTCTATAGTATGTTTTATTGTATTCAAATGTAAAGTAATTTAGCCATTTTTCCTTTGTTATTAATTATATCTTTGCATTGTTATATGTAGTATTATGTAATTTTATATTATATATTAGAGTAGTTTTGAAACCTGCAGGTTTCAACGGTCGGGAGTATGTTACTGATCGTAATTAAAATCTCCCGTACGAGGGCGCTGTGTCAGCGCCGTAATTTTATTTATTATTCCAATCGTCTGCGGGTTGACGATAGATTGTAATTTAGTTACTAGTGAGTGGAAACACTGAATTTTTTGTTGTTGTTGTTATTGAGATAATGGAATGTTTGATTTGGAAACGGCCAGAGAGACTGTTTCACTCTTAACAATTATTGTTTTAAAATAAACAAATATACAGTTCACTGCGAAGAGTTCCTTAAAAATGGTGTCATTGAGTAACTTTTGTTTTATTCTTAACATTCATATTTAGAGGATATACATACCATACCATGGGAAACTCATTGGTTAAAAAAAAGTAGTTCAAACAAAGGCCGCTAGAGGAAAATAAGGTGTTGCGATCGGTTTGGAAAATGTAATATGACCAAATGTGTAAACATCTAGGGGCCAATAAGCCGATTCCCACCAATAAATTTTATTAGTATTATTCGTTTAAATTTTATTAGTATATGCTCCGATTAATTTTGTTAGTATTCTTATTTGGCGAAGAATACTAAAAATTTAGTGGTGGGAATTTTTTTTTAAATGTTAATTACCGACAACTTGTATTTTTTGCTTATTTGTTTCGTTACATTTTCCTTACCTTAAGCCGATCGCATTTTTCTCAAGCGGCCTTTGTTTGACCTATTTTTTTTTTTTTTTTTGCACCATTCTGTTTCCCATGGTTTGATATGTATATCCTCCAAATATGAAGATGTTACATCCACTGGTTCTCTTACTAGAGCGTCCGAAATAGGGATACTTTAATTTGAACCACCCTGTACTAATCATAACCTTCTCATCGCCGTGAACTCATATATCCGTTCACTAACTTCTAGGTTTCACTGCAATAGAAGCATTTTTTAAATTAATATAATTCTACAGATATAAACCAGTTTTGAATGTTTAAGTTATGATTAATACTCTCAAGGGCTAAATTCTGATACATAATTAAATTTTTTATATCATGTTGAAAAAATTATCTTTTTTTAGTATTTTTTAGAAAATCCTGAGAAAACAACATTACCATTTTGCCCTCTTGCTCGGGGATCGGGGGATTAATTATCTATAAAAATAAGATTGCATTCCCTTCCTTTGTCTCTATCTCAAGTAATACAAAGTTTCACCAGTAACAGTACATATATGTTTTATAAATTTTTCATTAAATAATTAAATTATTATTGTGCCATCTAATGGACATATACTGTAACGCATTTTTTTACTGTAATGCACCGTACACAGTGTTGTTGAAAGAGGTTAATAAAAAGACTAACTTGTGAAGTGGGTACCAATTAACCGTATTTTCGTTCTTTTACACTGCGTGTCAATAGCTTAAATACAACAGCATTTTTCAATTCAAGTTTTAATTATTCACTGTTATTTAAAACCATGCTTACATCGGCTGTAAAGTGTAGTTTTAAAAAATTATTTATAATTACCTGAAAACAGATAATTTCATAAAAGGATAAAATGTGACGTGTCTAAAATTTTAGCAGTGGAGTTATTTTCTTTTAAGAATGATATAAGTATAATAAAAAGTTAATATATGATAATTACGCTGTGATATCAAATGAGATGAGACGTGGTGTTTCATAAAAAAAATTAAAAAATAAATTGGTGAAATTCGGTACTGTAATTTCTCTAGCTTGATTTCAAAACTAATCGTTCTAAATGGTACATTTCAAGACTTTAATTTAAATTGAAGAATTCTGCTTGCGATTATAATAACAGGCTTGTGTACGAATTTCTCATTGGTTTTCTATTGGTCTTAAATCATTAATTCCTGGTCAATTCAAAACCGATAACCTACTGTCAAATTGTTAACAGATTATGCTCAGATAATTTTATTAATATTTAATTTTTTTTAATTTTGGATATTTTTCTTGCAATAATATCATAATATAACAAATATAATTTAATTATTAAATATAGAAATATTAAATATTAATGACTCATATGTCTCATATTTCATGCATAATGTTTTATCTTTGCAAGAATGCCAGTTTTTATAGTTTTGAATTTAAATACGGTTTTTACTTATGTATAATGCGCATTCATGTATAATGTGAACCATCTTTTTGAATTGGAAAAACAAATCGTGTATAATGCATTAATTCTTAATACATCTGTAAAAATACTGATTTAAAAAATGAAAGAAAGTAAGAATAAAACTGTAAACGGAAATTTCGTTATTTATTCTTGTGTATTTATCATACTATAAAATACCGAAATAGCCTAAATGTATACTTTTCATAAGTAAAAAAAAAAAAAAAACTTTGTTTTAAAATATTTATAGACACCGAAAATATAATACTACTCGCAATTAAACGAGTTTGAAAAAAAAAGCTTAAACGTGCGTTATGTGCTGCATATTTTCATTCATTCTTTTCCCACGGAGTGTGCTGCGCTAATGTGACATGAAATAGGTCAACTTACATCACTACTTTTAAACTGCAATCTTTGGAATATGCTGTAAACGCAAACGGCAACACATGTACATTTTGAAAATGCGATGTTGGCCAGTTTTCCACACTGAAAGAAGAAAAATAACTCAATAAAGCCTCATTGCACAAATGATGATTAAGTGACTTAACCAGATCATGTATTATTTCATAAAGTTATCCAAAATGTTTCCCTGTATACTGCGCAACCCATTTTTAAGCAATACAGTTTAAGGTAAATTACAAATTAAACGCGAGTAAATACGATGGATTGCACCATAACAATTCGATACACAAAAAAGCATTTTTGAGTAACATCAATATACCGTAAAACGGCTTTTATTCAACATTAAATGAATATAACTTTTATATAGATATTAGAAGATTCGAATTATAATTAATAGATTAACTTTACGTTCTATTATTCCCCATTATGCCAGTAAGAAATTAGGAAAATGTTTTGAAAGGTTATGTGGTATTATTACTTTTTTCATTATTCCTTAATTCTTGTCAGACATTTCCATTATAAAAGACTCTGTCAGACAAAGACATTTCTTTTGATTTCATTGAGGTTTTAGATGATATTGCTTCTTGTCAGAAGGATTTGTGGGGAGGGGAAAAGAAAGAGCAGTTTTAAAATCTAATAAGTACAATAATAGTCTATTACTAGCTGTGCTGATGATTAAAAAGTAAAGACGTAGTAATAACATAATAAGACTTCTACGGATTAATCTAGATAAAAACAGACTGAGATAAATAACTACTTGAATTCATATAATAGATATATTTCGTTCAGATATTTTAGTATGTTTTTCCAAAAAATCCTATATTATCAAAGAATGATTTTCGTAAATTGTAACATAAAATTAAAAAATATATTTATATATTGTGTATGATTATGTATAAAAAAAATCGCTAATGATTTGAAATTTTTTAAAGAAATTTTGCATTAAAAAGGAAAAATATAACTTTATTTGTAAAAATTATAAGATAACATTATATTAAAATCGTCAAAGTAATAACATGCAATTTTTTCCCCATCACTTAATCCTTCTATATATAAAAGAAAGTTTTGATTTGGAAATAGACCAATGAATCTCTGCGTAGATATTCCGGGTAGAACTCATCCAATTTAAATGCTTAAGCCAAGGCCTCCTTATCGAAATAACAGGCCTCGCAATCGCTAAGTTTCCTTTGTCCGCTGTACACGTGGTTAGAAACCACATGGTTTCCCGTGACTAGCGCCATCTAACGCGAGAAACAGAAATATTTTTTAATTTGTTTTCCATTTGTCTTTTACCATTTTCTTTACGATGTGCTTTGTAGTTTGCAAATGATAGTTGTTAATCTTAAAATTTTCATATGTTCTAGACATTTTATTTAAAAAATGAACTTATTTTACTGTTAAACAAAAAATGTTTACTGCTGTATTCCGTTATGTAAATAAAGGATGATAATAATAATAATAATGATCAGGAAAGAAAATTATTTTACCATGAATTTCTCAGTGATATTAGTTATTGAAATAAATGGATAGAATCTAGATCCGGAAAATGTAAAATATTTCATTTTCTCTTTTATATTTTCAAATATGTGATTTATTTTATTTCTTCTATTTCTTTTCTTTTCACAATTAATTTCACCTTACAGTATTAATTTAACATCGCTCCTTCAATTTGTTTCAATGCACAGTCTCATTTATTTATTTATTGGCCTATCATTTGTTTTATTTTTGAAAGTATTGGGGGATCATTTCAGTTTAACATACTTTAGATGAAAGCTTCACTGTTTATTCATATAAAGTTTGTATGTATTAATCTATGGAAAGTTTCATAATTGGCTCCACAGCCAATTGGCATATCTTGGCGGGCATAGTTTGGTGCGTAATTAATTTCTTTTGTTTTAACTCACATACGTAAGTGTAGTTTGGGCAAAATTAATTTTATTTTTAAACCGTATACTTGATACCACATTATTCCAGCATCGCGTTTTTGCAGTCAACTTTGACTGTGGAACAGATTACAGAACATTAGCTAATACTACATTATATAATAATAAATCGGTATTTTTCAAGTATAGGGGCCTTGGCGAGAGAAGAAAATTTGGCAACATAATTTCTGGAAGCATATTCACTGTTTCACATAAAGAAGCAGTATTTTCCAATATTTGTACAATTTATTTAAAATAAAAAAGGCATTTATCTATTTTACATACAAATATAAACAAATCGTATATAAAAAACAATAATAATATATAGAAACTAAATTTATACATGTAAATTCGGCACAGATGTCATATTGGCGCGATTTGTTTCTGGCGTCAATGTCATATACGCACCGGATACTTAACTGGCACCAAAGTGTCGTTATTTTGCTTGATATGGTTATCCGGATATAGATGATATGGTAACGAGGTTTTCGCAAAATTTGCGTCGGAAAAAAATCGCGCCAATATGGGGCGTATATGACATCTGTGCCGTAAATTCTTATAAAACAAGCTGACAGTTCATAAGTTTTGTTTTCATAACTGTTTATATCAATCGGCAACAATCGCTCTTTCCGAAGCCCAAATTGTGCCAAGATTTAAAAAAAATAACCCGCAAAGTCCTATATACTAAAAATGGTACTTGTTAGTTATCCCGTCGACCAAATTACTGTCGCCAAATTGTAAGATTAAATGCCAATAATGGTTTGCCATAAATTAATTAATTTTAAGATTAAATGCCAATAATGGCCAATAAAACCAATATTTCGACTTTTTATTTGTATTTTTATTAATGTTATACTAATTTATTTGTTTTTTCGTTATTTAAAATAAAACATTGTGTCAATTTGTAGAACTTGGCGAGTAGTTTGGCGATTTATATAATTTGGCGAAATTGGTCGACGGGATAACTAACAAGTACCCTGAAAAAATATCAATAAATCTTATATTTAAATCTTCATTTTTGATATGTTTTATTTTTTAAAGCCAGAACATAATTGTGCGAAATATTTTTTTAGGCCTTTATTTTACTGGAATTCGAAAAATATTTTATACAATTTTGCCAGTAACACAACATTTTCAATTTTTTACTATGCATTTGTTTAAGGAGTATTACCAGCAGTATACACCAGGTGGCGTAACTTACGGGACAAAGTCAGCTAATAAGTTGGCAATTATCGGGGACATTTTCACCCATAGACTTTCTCCGGATTGTCAAGTCTGTTTTATGAAAAGGGAGTCTTGGCTTAAGCATGGCCATAGCCTACTATGATATATAACGACCCGCGCATTTCGCCGAAAAAGTGAAGTCGGATCCAACTTCAAACCCTGAACCAAAACTTCACAACGTGCTCTTTGTTTACATTTATATCCTGCCCAGATAGAAGATTGTGGAACAGATGTCATATTCGCCCCATATTGGCGCGATTTTTTTCTGACGCCAATATCATATAGGCAACGGGTACTTAACTTGCGCCAAAGTGTCGTTATTTTGCTTGATGTGGTAACCCGGATTATGTTGTTTATGCTGTTGATGTTTTCGCCAAATTGGCAACCGAAAAAAATCGCGCCAATATGGGGCGAATATGACATCTGTACCAAGATTGTTTCTCATCATCGAGGTTTCAGAATCATTGATCGTATTTTCATGTAATAAATTAAATATTTATATTCTTCAATTTCCTTCGATTTAAAAGGCTATTTTACACAAATTGTAGCATTTTAGTGTTACACATACTTTTAAGTTTAGCTAAATTATTTATTATTTACCTTGATCGTTTGTTCATTCATGAAAAATGCCGGTTCTGTTATTCTTTTTTGAATGTTCCGTATTTATGTAAAAATAGCTTGGTTTCATATACACGTTTTAAAATTAAAATTTGATTTTTATCAAACTACAGTTCTCATAACTGACTTGAAGAAGGTATTTTTGATTAATTTACTGTTACCGGTAAAATATTTGTTTTTAATATCGCCCGAACCAAGAAGAAGAAGAAAAAAAAAGCCGATCTTCCTTAAACATTAAATATTCTTATTTTTAATCAGAGAAAGAAATGTTGATCACGGATTTAAATATCGTTGCAACATTCTATGTTATCCAAGCAATTTTGATTAAATCATGTAAGGGTATTTGTTACTTAATAAATTACATTTATTAATTATTACAAGGAATTTTATGAGTATTTTAATATATTAAAAAAAATTTCCATCAATTTTATTGTTTCAGCAGTGAAAATAGTAAATAAATGGTACTTAGTTATCCCGTCGACCAAAAATCTATCGCCAAACTATAAGATTAAATGCCAATAATGCTTGATCGTAAATGTCACATTCACTTGACTGTAAGCAAGTTACACGTGTTTATGTCATCAAGTGATTTTTATTTCGACGTTTTATTTGTATATTTATTAATGTTACACTAATTTATTTGTTCTTTCGTTATTTAAAATGAAAATTATGTAAATTTGTATAATTTGGCGAGTGTTTTAGCGATTTATATAATTTGGCGAAATTGGTCGACGGGATAACTAAGTGGTACCAAATAAATTTGTGACATTGATGTTTTAGACTAAGCATGTGTTTTTTTATTTATATATATTTATGTGTGTTGGTTTAACAGTTTTAAAGAGAAACACATTATATTAGTCACTTAAATAAATAGAACTTTACATTTACATTGATATGGACAGTTTATAATAACCCTTAACAGTGTATTGGAATTAGCTGTCATTTCTAAGCTTGATTGGAATGGCAGCAGAATTGCAAACGTAACCATGGCGACATGACGTAATTTTGGTGTTTGTTTGCATATCTACCCTTCCCAGGTTGTTTCAGTTACGGTCAGAGTCAAATTTCAATTTTGGGCAGGGTATCAGAGTCCTCTGGAGAGCGACTTCATACATTAAACGCAAATCAGTCTGCCTTTAGTAGTATCTAAGTATGCCTTGAGCATGGCCTTTCTTTGTTAATATTAAAAAAAACTGTCGTATACAAAAATATGGAAATCGGTGGTATTATAAAGAAATATTTGATAAACACGCTGATGCAGACAGTTTTCAAATCGAAGAATTACTTTCAGAGATATTTAATGCTAAAGTTGGACAAAATCGTTCCATTAAAAAAGTTTTATTGGAGCAAAAACTATACATGAGAATTTAATCATTTTTAGATCATTTTATAGGTTATAAGTTCCCGGTGTGCAGATTGCATTTTTTTTTTTTTTACTATTTTTTGAGGTTTTATTTCTATTTTAAATTCAAATTTTCAGTATTTCGAGAGGTATTTCTTACAAATTTAAAAAATGTTATTAATTTAAACTGTTGCCAACTTTATAAACAGCGCAAACAATAATGTTTACTTCAAATTAAAAATTTATTTACACGGGACTATTGTAAACAGAAAAAAAATTTAAAATTAGAATTAAATGATTACATGTTAAAAGCAGGAAAATTGCGTCATAAGTACCATATTTACACTGGAATTTGAAAAGAGAAACAAAATGTTAAAATAAAAAAATCATTACTATGCGTTAAAACCTTAAATGGAGGAAATTACGTCATATTTAAAATGGCCAAAAAATATGGCAAAACAACTTACATTAAAAAATATATCTGCGCGAGACATTTACTTGATATTTTGAGATAATATTATCAACTATTATCGTGAATTCGAAGACAGCGCAAATAATATTTCCTTCTAACAACAAAAGTATTTTCACATGAATATTAATAAGAGAAATAAAACTTTGATGTAAATTACGTCAAATTTGAAACGATACATTTAAAATGAATTATTTAAAAGAACTATCTTATAGCGCTGTTAAAAAATACCGGGAGACAATGACACTGTTTACTTAATTAATTTTACTTTAGCTTATTTTCGAATGTTTAACTAATTTTTTTAATTAAATACGAAAACAGCCATTGTATCTTTTAACAGCAGCAGATATGGTCTTAAAAAACCCCAATCCAAGAAAAACGAATGCAAAACCGGTTACAGAGAAATCGCTACTGGTTTTTTTTTTTTTTTTTTTTTTTTTTTTTTTTTTTTTTTTAAATTTTAATTCAATATTTTTAAAGCCGATCAAATTAGCGTGCTTTTTGTATTTTGGTGTCCCAGAATGGCGGTTGGCGAGCGTAGCTCGTAGGGGGCAGAGCCCCCTAGTAATCATAAAAAAAAAATCGTATTGGTATTTAAACTTATAGTTTTGTTGTAAAAACCTTTAATTTAAATAGCGTTAGTTAAATTAGTTTCAAAAGGAAACTAAAACATTTAAAAAAAAAACAATATTTATGTAGTACGGTTATATATAAAATGCTAATTTATTGATGACTTGAATAACTAGACGTTGGAATAACAACACATGATCTTTAATACAATTCTATAAAGATAATTTTACTCCACCTCGTTGATAGCTTCTTCAAATACCGTATATTTCTCACTTAAAACATATAATATACTTTTCTTCGAACAATTTGAAAAGGGCTAACAGTGCCTTCCTTTGCATTTCATAAGCCTATACTTCATGAACAATATAATTTAGTAGACTGACTATTTTCTAATTTTGTATGTCTCCAAACCTTGTTCTCGTAATCGTGAATTTTCATAACTCATTCTTTCAAATCCTGGATATTAAAAATACCAGAGCGTCAGTTAATTTCTTGATCATGCACGTCATCCTTCTATATATAAAAAAAAGTTCAAAGCTTTCTGACGCTATAAGGGGTGTTACCTCTGTCGTCAACTTGTCGATATATCGACAAATTTGGCGACCAAAATTAGTTGCCAAAAGTGACGCGAACTTGGCGCGATTTCCAGTATTTCGCCAAATTTCCATAGACTCCTATTGAAATCCAATAGGGTTTACTTTCTTGCAGAAAATCAAAAAATTGGGATACTTCAATGCAACAAAAAGTAATATTATCTTATGAATAGTGCTTAATTGAACTTTTTACATCTTTTTTTAGCACAAACACTAAATATTTACAATATTCGTATAAAGGGATCGCGAAGCGATCTAGTATGGGAACCCGAAACAATTACGTCTGGCGTTGGCTAGAAAATAGGGATTGCTTCTCGATACCGCGAGGCGATCGCGAAGTGATTTGGCGGGGGATGGTGAGCGTACCGAGCAAGGTGGCGGAGCCCCCTTAGTATAAAAAAGTAACACTTTAGAAAGGGACCAATGAAAATCTGCGTAGATATCGCGAAACTCATCTGATTGGTCAGTGCTTTCTGAGGCTATAAGGGGGGGGGGGACCCAGCACTGCTGCCAAACGTCGCCAAGTTGGCGATATATCGCCAAATTTGGCGACCAAAATTAGTCGCCAAAAGTGACGCCAACTTGGCGCTATTTCCAGTATTTCGCCAAATTTCCATAGACTCCCATTGGAATACAATAGGGTTTACTTGCTTGCCGAAAATCAACAAATTGAGATATTTCAATGCAACATAAACTAATATTAGCTTATGAATAGAGCTTAATTGAACTATTTACATTATTTTTAAACACAAACTCTAATCTGAGGTTGGCTAGAAAATACGGATTGCTTCGCGATACCGAATGGAATCGCAAAGCGAGTACGCGGGGGTTTGGTGAGCGTAGCGAGCAGGGGGGACGGAGACTCTCTAGTAAAGAAAATAAAAAATGCTTAAATTCATATCCTACATATAGGTCATCCTGATATGATGGCGTCCCGACATCATAATTTTGGATTATTATTTTTTCATGCTTTAACAGCTAAACTTTTGAGACATTTATATATTTTTCTTTCGCATAAAATTTTGATTACATGTTCAATACACATACACCTACACATATGCTTAATTTATCTGACTTATCCTGGAGTTTAACCCACAGAACACGGCTTCATGTATTCGGCCCCGGTTGACTTCTTTTCTGGATCTTCATGATCTTTCTCTACTTCATACCGATCATGATTCTTGTCTGCAGTTATGTCATATGGCCCCAAATATTTTTCTTTAAGTTTGATAGCATTGCAATATTGCATCCTCTTTATGGCGACGATATCTCCTACTTTGTATTTTCGTGGCTGTTTTCTTTCCTTTTCAAACTTCACCTTGTTTTCTTCTTGTATTTTGAGTATATTTTTCTTTGATTTTTCTATCATGACTTCTCGTTCTTCTATAATACATTCGGTAAATTCTACCTCCAAAATCTTCTTGATGTTTTGTATGTCGTTTTCCTTAATTTTAAATCCTGTCATTAATTCAGAGGGACTATACTTGATGCTTCGTGTTACTGTGCTATTCAAAATTGTTTGTAATTTTGGTACATATTTATACCGCTTAGATTCGTCATCAGTAGATAATTTTGACAAAACAGATAACATGACTCTGTGTATTCTTTCCGCCTCTCCGTTTCCTCTTGGCATCCCAGTTGTTATGTTTAGAGGCTCAACTCCTTGTTTTGAATAATATTCTTTCAACTCGCTTTCAGTAAAAGCTTTTCCTTTACCGGTTATAATTCTGGTTGTGTTCCCGAAAGTTGCTTGATATATTTCCAATTTGTCTATTACTTCCTTGGCCGACAATGTTTTCACTAGATAAAACCATTCGAACTTCGTAAATGCATCTACTGTGGTGAAAATATATTGATATTTTTTATTTGTGAGAGATAATGGGCCTATGTGATCGATGTGATAGGTTTACAATTGTTTGTCTTGATTTGGTATAGGATTTAGAAAACCTTCAGATTTTCCCTGCCTCCTATTATATAAGATACAGCCGGCATAGTTCACAATTACTGTTTCTACTTTCTTCCTTAATCCAGCTATGTAAAATTCTTGCTTTACACGATATTCCGTCTTTGATACAGCAAAGTGTCCCCTTTCATGGAGTTTTCGTATAATTTCTCGTTGCATCTCTTTCAGCACCACCAACATTGCTTTTCCGTTCTCGAATCTGTAAAGTACATCATTTTTTACTAAGTAATTATCGGATGATCCACATTTAACAAGCGGCATGATGCACTGTATATATTAATCTAGCTTGTGCGCTCTTGCGATTCTTTTTGTTATTTTTCCTTGCAATCTAGTTATCATTAATACAGATTGCGTTATTGGCACGTTTCGGCTTAATGCATCTACATGTTTCATTCTCGTTGCTGCTCTTTGTTCTATCTCGCAGTAGTACTCCTCGATGAGTAAATGTCCATCTTGCTACTTTAGCTGATAAATCTTTTTTAATTAAGGTTTTCTGGAAGACAGCGGAGTCCGTTATAATATTGAATTTTTTTCCCATTAAGTATTTTCTGAATCTTTTTAGAGCTTCTATTATGGCCAATACTTCCAGTTCATAACTTGAGTATGATGTTGCATTATATTCTGCTGTTGTGGTGAAGTTTTCGTGCTTATGTATTGTAATGCATGAAATTTTCCATAATACCCTTTCTGTAATAAAACTGCATCAAATCCTCGGCTCCTTGCACCAGTATGGAGTTCCAGTGTGGATCCTTGTTTATATTATTGAAGAACTGGTTTTGTAGATAATATTCTCTTTAACTCAAAGCTTCGAGCTGCACACTTTCAAATGTGAAACAACTTACTTTCCTTAATAAATTGCTTAATGGCTTGGCGATTTTGGCATAATTTGCAATAAACTTTCTGAAGTACTCTCTAACCTAAAAATGATTAAAAGGATAAACTGTCAATCCTAAAAAGGATTGTAATTGTTTTGTTGTAGTTGGTTCATGGAAATTTTGCACAGCCTTTGTTTTCGCTTCGGACGGTTTCATTGTCCCATTTTCGATTATATAACCCAAGAACTCTATTTTCTTTTTTAGAAATTAGCATTTTTTAAAATTAATTTCTGAACCATACGGTGATGCTACTTCTAATACGCGTTTCAGCTTCTTTTTCTCATCTTCTAAATCATCCGAAGGAATCACAAAATCATCCATATATAAAATGATTGTACCTTCTCGCAGTAAATCTTGGAATACTGTGTTTACATATTTTTGAAATTGATTACCTGATATGCACAATTTGAACGGTCAACATAAAAATTCGTATTCTGCTTCATGCCTTACTAAAACTGTATATTTATGACTGCTTTCTTCAATTTCGATGTGGAAAAAGCTGTTTTTGAGATCTAATGTCCTAAATACTTTTGACTTCTTTAATTTATCAATCACACCATTAATTAACGGTAGTGGATTGCGATCTTTTAATATTTTCGATTTATTTTCCGATAATCTGTACACCATTTTTTTACTTACACAGGACTACTGGGACCGCAAAATCTGAGTAACGTCTTCTAATAATAGCATCCTCCAATTACTGTTGTATGTGTTTACTGATGATTTCCTGCTCAACTAGAGGTAACCTCTTTGGCCATTCACAAAGAGGTTTTTCATCCGCCATTAGTATTTTTATCTTTAAATCAGTATCTTTTGTTTTATTCGGTTTGTATGATTCTATTAATTCTCGTATTTTTTCACTGTTAGTTAAATTTGTAATATGATTCAAATACACCTCGGCAATTACACAGTTCTTCCCAACCTCGATTATCGTTGTCTGTATTTGATGTGGCTACTTCATTTGTTTTGGAAAAGACTTCATTAATTTCAATGTATCCTACTAGCACTGAACCCAATCGCGCACGTCGGCCTAATCGTTCGGAGTTTCCGCGGTTTTCTTCGAACCGTGGATTTCCACGTGCAAATACGGGTTAGGTTCCCTTAGAAAGACCCACCCCCACGGAGGGCACGCCCCCCATTTAGGACCTATATCCCTCGTGTTGATAGTTGGCCGTCATAAACACAACCAACCAACCAACCTACTGGCACTGTATTGTCGTTTATTATTCTAATAACATCTTCACTACTCTTAACGTCAAGCCTTCGACTGCTTTTCTATATATTATTAAATCATAGTCAGTTTCTTGTACCACGTAAAATATATGCTGTATTTCTATACTATCTACATAAACTTTATGCAAGAAAAAACCCGTTTGCCTAATTTCTTTTCCACCTATGCCCGACATATTGTTGCTGGTTAACTTTCGCCCGTTTATTGCAGTATGATATCTTGAATTGGCGATTGAAATATCACTCCATGTATCAATTATTATGTTTGTTTTTATTACTTGAATATCCATGATTATTCCTTTCTTACCATTTAACGTGACCAGTTTAATTACTTTTCTTTGCATGTTTTGACTCTAATCATGGTATTTCGTTTCTCGCCAATTTTGAGTACATTGCGGGTTATAATTTGAATATTCTTATTGTGTTTTACATTTCTCACTCACGTGACTATTCCATGATACATTTCTCACTCACGTGACTAGGTCTGCCACAAAAAAAATATATAATATGCGCCTTGTTTCTTCCGTGATTCACATTGTGTGCCTATTGTCAACTTGGGACTTTTTCGAATTGGTGTAATCAGCCACTCCCGATATTTTATCCTCAAAAATCCCCCTTGTGTTTCTTACTGATTGTTTATAGTAAACCTTTCCAGCCGTTTCGTAAATATCTAATTTGTTAACTAAGTCGTCTATCTTATTTATTACTAACAATTCCTCTGCAAAGTGAGTCTTTGTTTCCGCCGGTAAATTATGCCTAATTTGATTACAATTACAACAATTGATTACAATTTGGTTGCAATTAATTCCGATAATTCCTCATAGTTATCTATTTGAAGACCATCAATCTGCTGCTGAAAGTACCCCTTCATCTCAAAAGCGAAATCGAGCCAATTAGCCGATGGCTCATTTTTAAGTGAGACAAATTTCAGCCTAAACTCTTCTGGCAATAGCTTGTAGCGTTTTAACCCTTTAAGACCTGATGTATTTGTAAACATACATAGTCATGCCTGTAGAAAGTAAAACATGGACTCCAACCGCTACCTGTTGATAAAAAATGATACTTTATTCTATCTTCAAACCAGAACGATCGTTCGATTGGAGATTTTATTACATACGATTCAGAAACAAAAATTTAAATGAATGTCTAACCCGCACGATCGTTCGGGTTGGGTCTTAAAGAGTTAGAAGAATACATTTTATGTAATCATAATCATGCATTTCAGTTACACCCTCCCTGTTTATTATATTAATCACATCTAATGGTTTTATGTTAATTAAATTGTTTACCCACTCTTTTTTATCAATACCCGTTTACGCCATTTGCCTTTCGTACATAGCCAAATATAAACTAATATCATTAGTATTATCTCATTTTGTTAATAATCTAAGCAATTCATATTGTTTAACTTGATTTGTCCTTGGGTTCACATCGATGTGCTGTCTTGAATTTTCTTGCAGTTGTATTTTCTTAATCTCAAACTATCTTTCGCGATCTTTTTTTTTTCCAATTCTGTTCTCCATTTTCTCACTTCCATTTCTATTTTCAGTTTCTTTTCTTCCATCTCTGCTTGTAATTTCTTCTCTTCTATCTGCAATTGCAAATTCATTTCTTCCAGTTTCAGTTCCGATTGCGATTGTGCCTGTAGTTTCTTCTCTTCAAGCTCAGATTTTTCTTTTCTAACCTTCTCTTCAAACTCAGCTTTTTCTTTTCTAGTCTTCTCTTCCAGCTCAGTTTTTTTCTAAATGTCATAATTACTTCTAAGCGGTTCTTTAATAAATATTCGTCGTAATCCTCCCATCTTTTAATTAGCCTTATTTGTAAAATGATTGTCGGTATTTCTGATAGTTCAATCCCGCATTCCTAGCAAAGATTTTTATGTCAATTATCTTAGCCTTGTATAGGGTTCCCATTCTACCTTTCAATATTGTACTTGAATAATTATAATAATATTTTAATGCTGGCCTTGCTAATTCATAATCCAGCCTTTTGCACAGGTGATTTATAACAGTATAGTTTTGATTCATATTTGACTACTTATTCCGCTGCTAGTTGCACAAGTTTACGATTATTTATTCCACTACTAGTTTTCCGGAACCGAGCCCCCAAATTTGTAGGACGGTTATATGCAAAATGCTAATTTATCGATGACTTCAATAACTAGACTTTGGAATAACAACACATGAAATTTAATACAATTCTATAAAGATAATTTTACACCCCTTCGTTGATAGCTTCTTCAAATACCTTACATTTTTCACTTATAAACTATAATATACTTTCTTTCGAGCAATCTGGTTAGGCCTAATAGTGCCTTTCTTGGCATTTCATAAGCCGATGCTTCATAAACAATATAATTTAGTAGACTGACTATTTTCTAATTTTGTATGTCTCCAAACATTGATCTCATGATCGGGAATTTTCATAACTCATGCTTTCAAATCCTGGATATTAAAAATACCAGAGCGTCAGTTAATTTGCTGATCATGCACGTCATAAAGAAAATAAACGATGCTTAAACGCCTAGGTTGCATTAACTGTTTCTAATTAAGATGAGAGAGGCGACAGAATATCTGGACTTGTTTATATTACAGACAGGCATTCGCTTAAATGATTGTTACTTAAAATTGTACAATGCAGACTGCTGCATGGGAAAAATGCCGAGGGGACAGGGTATTTTGTTTATAGCTCGATTATTATTCATGATAACGTATATGATTCCCATAAAATACCTCCTTTGACCTTTTGTTGTTAATACATTTTCAACGGTCAAATATTAGCAGAGATTAAGAATTACGTATGTATGACGTGGGCGGAAGCCGATGCAATTAAATGAAGACATACTGTTACAATGAGCTGCCTTTATAATTTTTTATCTGCTTTTTGCACTAGAAGTAGTAATAAACAGAAAAATGATTCAATGAGAAAGGGAAAAAATAAATGAATGTTTAAGCGCAGAGAATTAAAGAAGTTACAGAAAGGAGAAAAACACTTTAATAAAAATCCATATCGTTTTAAGAAATGAATTTAATTACATTTTTCAGTATGAAAAAAAGGGGGGGAGAGAGGATAACATCTTTTAAAAGTAATAAAGTTCTATTTTAAAATAATTTTGAAGAAAAAAGAGAAATATGTGACAGAAACTCTTCCACAAGGGCACTTTTCGAAAGTTCAAGGGCACCACTTATGTGACATATCGTTAGATAGGTCTATGAAACTCATATTATACACATATTACATATACACATATATGCACTTCATATTATACACATCCACTTTCCCCCCACTTTGCCCCTCCCCCCTGGGTGCACCTTTCGAAATCTTAAGGTCCACCTCTTATTTGACGTATCGTTAGATAGGTCTATGAAAACTTATTCACATCATACACAGCTGATGCGTCCCCCCCCCCCCCCGTTTTTAATGCGGTTTTTTGACGGACTCCTCTTGTATATATTATTTGTTAAATATATAAAATTTTAAAATAGTGTTGTGAATGATTTCAGGAGGGGGGGGAGGCATTCCTAAATATGGTTCTGCTATTTATGTAAAGAATTAACAATTTTGATTTGTTAATTTAAGGATAAAGTGTTTTAAAATATGCATTAAACGAAACCCTCTGTGCTATCTGCAATTACACTTACCTACTAGTTTTATTTTATTGTTCGCTTGTTTCCGTCAATGTTGGTTTGGGGTCATATTCATAGCCATGATTAACTTTCTTGATGTGTAGGCACGTCAAAAAAGTATTCATGTGTTATCAGCAGTTGTGACGTTAGACATATTGCAATGTGTACCATCAGTAAGTAATTTTTTGATTTCTTTGCTGATTTTGACACTACCCGCGTTTTAATGATTTATTACTGTATAGGGATTCCAACGAAAAATTAATTTCTCATATGCAGTGCTTCATGAATAATTTTATGTATAGCTGAGGCTCCAAATCATGTTCTTTGTGTACTATTTTGTAGGTAGAGCGATTGTCATTGATTAGCATTTTTCGTTTGCTCGAAGCATTTTATAACACTAGAGTTGACAAAGATCTTCATGCTTGGTCTTCACCCAGAAGGGGAATTCAAGCTCTTTATTTATTTTTTTTTTATCATAAGAACATAGTGGCAAGAGATGTAGCTTCATTTCCATTTTCTGATGTCAGACGTTGAAAGTGTTCTTCTTTTTTTTTTTTTTTTTTATCCCTACTGTAAAATCAATGAAAATCATACCTCAAATATGCTCTCATGTCAATTCCACTTTCTCTGCTTTCTAAATTTATTCTACAATAACTAAATTGAAATTGTTGCCACAAATTATCTTCTGCTGAAATAGCAGTGTTCAAATGTAAGCATTCCCTAATATTTTTTTTTTTAATGATGAAGCATATGGTGAAGCATGCGTGTTTTAAAAATTTCTGTGATACTAATCAGAATACAAAAATGAAGTATTTGCCGGCCAGTCTTTTGTGTTTTCTCTTTTTTCTTTTTAATTTTGTATGTTCGGATTTTAGTAAAAGTAGCGTATGACTTCAAAATTGCAATTTGTTTTTAAGTTACACTGTACTACTTACGGTTCAAGAATGATCATCATATCATATATTTTTTGCAGATGCAAGTTAAAAATTTAAATATACGACTGTCAACTACATTTCCAAATGATAAATATTTGAAACAATGGACCAAATATACCGCCGCCCCCCTTTATGGGGACCAAATCCGCGAATTTCAACAGGCTAATGTATTGCAAACTTTCTTTTAATTCATCTATTGATGGAAACACACTGCAAATTTAAATTTTTGTATTAAAGACAATTTTTAATAATTAAAATTGTATATGGACGGTCAGATCAGTTTACAGATAATTGCACATATATGCGTTTAGAGGATTTATCTGAAACTTTAGTTTATCGTTTAGTATTAATAATGAATTGCTATTTGTAGTTATCTCCATGTAGTTAAAATTTTTGTTTGAATTATTTTAAATTGAAAGTAATCACCTTCACTTGTCTGGGAAAAATTAGTACTCCGGCATGTATATTTACCGATCAAAATGCCCCAATTACAAAAAAAAAAAATAATTTAACAAAAGAATTATATGTTAACATTTGAAAGTGATTTGGAAAAAATAACATGTTATTGTCCATTTACCAATATTGTTTTTATCAATATTGTTAGTAATTATGCACAATTAGTGATGCATTTTGCTGTATTTTATCAAATGTTAATAAGATGGAATAAAATTTGGCTCTTTTTGGTGTTACTCCAAATTTATTTTGAACATACTCTCTTGAGGCAGTTGAAAATTAAGCTTATCTTATTTTCTAAGAAAGGCGTGCAAAATTAAGCGTGGTTGTGAACAGTTTAAACAAAATTCAAAAGCACTAACTGTAGCTATAACTATAGCATGTAACTCTTCGTAAAAAATATTTTTTCATGGATCTGCAAAAGAACTGTAATTGCCACGTACAAAATTTTCAGTGGAAGACGTATCGTGTAGATCAATAGAATATAGGACCGGAATTAATTTTAAAATAATATCACCTAATTTAATTCCTTTTAAAATAATTATCTGACATGACGATAACGTGAATATATTCTACTTTGTAACCCTCTAAAAAAGTATTTAATGGAAAAAATTAGCTTGACATAAGGGTGTTATATTCCCATAGGAATATATACTAGGGTGGAGCGAAAAAAATTATTTTTTTTAAATCAAAAACGGGTAGGTGCCAAAAGTTGCCTTTATACTAGTACATCATCTGGGTGCAATATTACCGCTGAAAAAAAAAATGGCTTTATTCTGCGCTTTTGGTCCAAAAGTCGAAATTTTGGGTAAAATTTGCCATTTTTTTTCAAAAAATTAAAAAAAATTCTACAGAGATGATTATTATTTAAAAGTGTTATATAACTCTTTATTATTAATGACTTAACATATTTAAACAATAAAACGATATATTTGTTCTATATAACTGGAACAAAACTGACAACTTTTGGTGGAAAAAAGTTGTCACACAAATAATTGTTGTTTAGAATACAGCTCTTACTTAGTTGCTTTCAAAACTACCCAGGAGATATCATGTGGAGGTGACTGCATTGCATGTCACAACAGTGCATAGCTCGACCACCCTACCATCTGAACTCAATGTTTTATTTATACAATGAATTGTGATTTTTTATCAAAGACTGGCCTAAGTTTTCTATGTATCAACCTAGTACATATATTCTTTGGATCCACAGACTTTGAATGCTGCTGTTGGGATCTTCTTTACGTATTTTTCTGCTGTTTGTGTAAGAGAAGATAAACAGTGTAATTCAGTGCGGGTGATATTAGTGTAATCTATTCAGCCGTCTATTATCTTCACCAAGATTGCACCCGATAAATGCATATTGATTAGAGGTTCTGTTACCACAACACTTTTCCAATGAATTAGATTTATATAATTAGCCACTTCAAAGTTGATTGTCGATATTTCAGATCTGTGTATGCAATCACTTACTCACATTTTTCAACTATTATGTGCTGAGCAGCTGCTGTTTAATGTGATGGAAATCGTGAGAGACCATTGAATTAAGAATTTTCTCTGCGTTTGCAAAGCAACCATTCTCCTAAATAACCTTTTTTTTAGTAGTTGTTTTATTCCGTTTAGTGTGTTGTTTAGTAGCCGAGTAATTTCCCATGAGTTTTTAGATACCTTCTTTAGCTGTGGATTATATTTGATTGTAAACTATCCTGGAGCAAAACTTGGATAACATAGTACTTTTTGAGTGAACGTAGTGACTCGGATGGGCAGTGAGTACTGAAATGAATGCGGATAATTCTGTTAGTCGTTGTCGTCCATTCTGCGAGGGACATGTTTAGAATGAACAATTAAAATTGATAATATGTCACCTCCAAGTCCAGGGAATTTTCTCTGCATCATTTATTAGACAAGATCATTGGCAAAAATTAGATTTTAACCCACAGGGATTCGCCGTACCAATAGGAAAACCTTTGTCCACGTGTTTTTTCCCTTCTAATTTCAATTTTTGAAGCCATGGAGAGTAATTTTCAAACATTATTTCCTGAAATTGGGAAAAGGGTACTCAGCACATACCAGAAATGCACGCTAGACATTTACAAAGTTATTTCATCAAGATATCGCTCAGAAGAACTAGCGAATAGGAACCCAAGAAACTTCTCCTACGCAAGATGGCTCACAAAGGCGCATAAAATTATTCGCTTTTATAAAAGCACTGATTGACCATCAGAGTCTGGCTCACTCACAAAGTATGCAAACCAAGTTTTTGCCGCAGGATGGTTTACACCAAATATAATCCACATCTAAAAAATTAATCTAAAAAGTTATGGGAAATTACTCGGCTACTAAACATCATAGAAAACGGCAAAAAAAACAAATACTAAAAAAATTTATTTAGGACATCGAGAGTAAATTCTTATTGCAATTTTGATGACGATCGCTATCACATTAAACAACAAGCTTATTAACATATGAAAAATGCAATAGGTAGAGTAAAGGATGGCATACTCAAAGATGAAATACCTAAGTGTTGTAAAATGTTGTACGAACAGAACTCCCAATCACTATGCAGTAGCTGGATGCAATTTTGGTGAAGATACTAGAGGGCTGAATAGATTCCATTAATTCCACTGCATTACTCTGCTTACCTTATGATACACAAGCAGTAGAAATATACGTGAAGGATTGTCACAGCAGCACCACCCAAAGTCTGTGGATATAAAGAAGAGATGGACTAGGTTGATACATAGAAAACTTATGCCAGTCTTTGATAAAAAATCACATTTCAATATATAAATAAAACATTGCGCTTAGATGGAAGGGTGGTCGGGCTATGTACTGCTGTGTCATCAAATGCAGCCACCTCCAAGTGATACCTCCTGCGCAGATTTGAAAGCAACTACGTAAGAGCTGTATTCTAAACAACAATTAGTTGTATGACACAACAGAGTGACAACGCCATTTTTTCACCAAACATAGTCAGTTTTGTTCCAGTTATACAGACAAAGATATCGTTTTCTCGTTTAAATATGTTAAAGTCATTAATAATAAAGGTTTAAATAACACTTTTAAATAATAACCATCTCTATAGAATTTTCTTTTTTAATTTTTTGAAAAAATGTCAAATTTTACCCAAAATTTCGACTTTTGGACCAAAAGCGCAGACTCAAGACATTTTTTTTCAGCGGTAATATTTTACGCTGATGATGTACTAGTATAAAGGCAACTTTTGGTACCTACCCGTTTTTGATTTTAAAAAAATAATTTTTTTCGCTCCACCCTAATATATACCTAATAAAACATCTTTAGAATTTCCGATAGCGATAATTTCTTTTTTATAACTTTCCAACAAAGTATAAAAGTATTTATGACTATCACTTGTCTGTCTATCATAGACCTAATTCCTACAGTCTGTTGGCTTCCTAACGATTGTCTGTTACCTGCCGGTTTCAGTCACCGTCTGTCTATCGACTGCGGTCTCCCTGTGATTTGACTCTTGTATATATATTCGTATCGCCATGTCGTTAACATAGATATGGCGTTTCACTGTGGCATATTCGCTACTGAAAAGTGAGTGCATAGCATTAATAGTTACTTTCCAGGAACACTCAAAAGAATATCATGATATAGTGGTTTGTGGGCAGAACACCGTTTTCTGCTTAATTTAAAGTTACTTCAAGTATAATGAAATAAATATTCACTTGCGTGGTACACTAAAACATGCTTCCTGTAGAATGTAGCTTCGAAAGCACTTATTATTTATTTACAGGATTACAAAAATAGAAAAAGGATACATAAAACATAAACGGATACATACTACATAGACAAATTGTTTGCATATTATTTTAATAATAATGCTTTATTTCGAACGTAAATAAATTTATACACATTATTGAAGTTCGATGTGTGATGCTTAAAGTCAAATATGTTTTCTATAATAGTTATCCTTCATGTACAGGGGCATACAAAAACTTTAGGATTAAGACTGTAAGCGATTAATACTGGAAGTGCATTCTTAATTTTCATATGCCGTTTTGTATTTAACTAATTTTTGTTTAATTCTCTTTATGCATTTTTGAGAGTAGTTATATTTATATATTCCATATAAATACAGAATATATAAATATAGTTTATACAGAATAAATAAATATATAACAATATTTATATATATATATATATATATATATATATATATATATATATATATATATATATATATATATATATATATATATATATATATATATATATCTTGCGTGGCGCTAAAACAGGGCTGAATTTGTAGCTGGCTATTTAGCAACAAACAAAGCGACGATTCTCAGTTTTTAATTTACGATCACATGACCCGACTCATTCAGCAAATAAAAATCCAGACAGAATATGTCTTTTAACACAAACCTTTTGAGCGATGCATGGATAACAATTGATATTGGTCCGTTTTACAGTGAGGTGTTGAATTCGGCAAATCGGCTTTCTGTTCAAGATTGTATTTAGATAGAGACGAAAACATTTTGTTTACAAATTGTTAGCATGATACGTAGCATCTTTTATAGCGTCTTATTATAATTTTAAATGAATGTAAGCCGCTCTGTTCAATACTATAGGCAAAATGAAAGGAGAAGCACACCATCGGACACGTCATGGGATTTAAAATTAAACGGCGAGAAATTCCAATCAGCTTAGCTTTCTCAATGACGATCAACAAGTCTCCCTACCAAACTTTTGATAAAACATGTTTAGTATCACCACCTAAATACAATTTTATTTACATTTTCAATAAAGTTTTTCATTATTGTTTTATGCATTAAACATATTTGTGAATTTCATATTTTATAATTATTTATGGATACTACTTAGTCGACCAATTTTGCCAAATTATATAAATTGCCAAACCACTCGCTTTTTTCTTAAAAAAAGAAATGAAAAGTAAAAAAAAAATAATTTAATCTATATATAGTTTCACTATTTGCTACCAAGAGGCACTGTAAACAAAAGTAATAATACTTTTAATCTATTCAAGTCATTTTAACAATAAATGCTATATTTGCCATAAGATACTTTGATATTTTTATTTAAAGTACGCTATAAATATTTAATACACTTATTTAATTTTATTTTTCATCAATCTTGTCACATTCCCTAAGTTAACAAAAGAAATTTTTAATATTAGTTTCTCAATTATTTTACAAAACGGGAAGCACAAAAACTGATTTTATAAATTGATTTCCTTCAAAGGTTTTGCTTTATTTAAGTCGATTTTTCTTATATCTAATATATTTTAATATTTTTTTTTTAATCAAGGCGCAATGACAACCTTTAAATTAATAAATTCAAAATGAAATAAATTTGCAATTTTCTTTAAAAGTGTCTGTGTGATGTATTTTTATATTTATTTTAAAAACTTTGTTTCATATTTTTCAATAATGTATAAAAATGTATAATAAATTACTGTAAAATGAATAACAATGTATAAAAATGAACAACGATTTTCAAAGACACACCAACGGAGATATAATACTTGATATTCTTTACATAGATTACATTTTTTAATTCTAAGATTCTAATCAGATTTTTATCAAATCTCGAGATTTGTTCTGAGAGAAATTTAAGATGATTCGGTATTTTTAGATTTGCATTTCTTAAAAATATTATTTTTTTGTACGGATTTTTTGTTAATATGTGTGTCATTTTTAATAATACATTTTAAAATCCTACTAGAATACATTATATTACGTATATAGAATGCAATTTTGAACGTTCTTATGGAGAATTAAAAAAGAGATATTTCTTTATTACAATGGAGTTGGCTAGATGAAGAAATATATCGTGAAGTGCATGATTTTCCAAAAAATAAATACAAGAAAACCTAAAAGCCTTTCAAACATTAAAACCAATTCAAAGATACTAAAATAGGTTTGCTGGAGTTTGCGAGCGCTTTGAACAAGAACCTGGCCATCATCAAGAGGTGAAGAAGAAAAAATTTATAACTTCACACTTGTTCTTTAGTCGAATGCACACTAGTTAAATATTGGAGGATGAAGCTAGAGGGGAACATTCTGGAAGTTAAGGTTAGTTGGGGTAACTGGACACACGAGGTAACTGGGCCATAGGCTAATTTCTAAAACACTGTTGATGTTTTTTAAGTTTTAGCTTTTGTGAACAATGCACCTTAATCTCTACTTCCTAAAACAACGTGTGTCAACTCAATCATAACTCTTACTTTTCTGTGATAGATTGTCAAAAATTTACGTTTATTTTTTTAAAAACAATGTAAATATGATTGAACATCCTCGGCTTTTCATTAAAATACTGTAAGTACTTTTATTAAACAATTTTTATTTTAAAGATTAGGCATATAACTACATTAATATTATTAGGTATCTATACATATTTACTTCCTGTTTCAAATGTAAGCCCGGTATCCCAGTTACCCCATAAATTTTTCAAGAATGGGGTAACTGGGACATGTATCCGGGGTAACTAGACCATGCTGGATCTAGTTACCCCCAATAGTTTTATATAATTTTTTTGAGATTCTCTTACTACGTGAAATAAATTTATCCATTGTTCCAAGAAAATTGTATCAATTTATCCAAGAAAATTATAGAATACCTTATTAACATTACGTAATAAAACTTTAAATAAGCATATTGGGTGGTATCAAATGAAATTTCTTGACCCCTTGAGAGGCGGTGATGCCGTTATGGCATCACATAATTTCAATTCCTAATTGCCACATTGGCACCGGAATTTTATAATGAAAGCGTCGCCTTTATTAAGTACGCATAAATACGCTTTTACTTTTTTAGAAATAGACTCTCTTTTAAATACTGGTGTCATTAAAATTTTTCAAAATATTTTACGAATGCAAGTACCTTGCCCCTGAAAGCGAGATAGACAAACCTTGAAATTGTACGATACACAGGGGTCGCAATCTATATGGAAACTTTTATTGTTCTTACCACTATTTTGAAAATAATATCTTCATCGCACTTTTTTTTAAAGAATATGTTAAATAAAATGATCATGAAGGTAACTGATTAAGGGTTCTGTTAGGAACAATAATTTTTTCTTATATAATGCGACCCCTGTATACAGATAATGTACTTGTGTACTTACGTTGCCGTTTGTTCATAGATTTACCTTGATATTTTCCCCCTTCAAATACCCATGTGACTTTTATACTTATTACCTATACTAAAGTACTTAAGTACTTGCTTAATTTTTATGTTTTTGGTATAAATAAATCTAATATTTTCACTTTTAGTGCTTTTTTTAGACGCATTGATAGCAAAGGTTTCCCTTAAAATGCTCTATAGTTGATATATAATTTACATGATCTGCCTGGTTTAAATATTTTTGTATATATTTTGTTGCTTACACTTTTTCAAACAGGACCTGATATCCCATATGAAAAAAAAAAAACGTATGTGGAACATAGACCCTCCTGGTACACTTACCCCATATTTATGGGGGAATTGAACTCATGAGGGAAGAAAGATGAAATATGCGTATTTTTATATTTTTAAATATTGAAATGCACTTTTGAGCATTTCAGTCTGATAGAGGGAACCTAACTGAACACATTTACAGAAATTCAGACTTTAATTCAAATAAACATTAGTATTTTGAAGATGAATTATCAGAAGCTCCAGAGTCACATTGTAAAATCATGGCCAGTTGCTCCAACTAACCTTACTGACTTTTCCTCCTTTGTCCCTTTTATGATGGCCAGTATCCGTAGAGAGTGCTTGTGAAATCTGGTACGATTTTTTAGTATCTGTTATTTGGATTCGAAAATTTAAATCGATTTATATTGTTTTACATCTATACTGTTAATGACTAAATTATGAACCATTTCAAATGATTTGATTAATATAGTAATGTGCATTTGACGTTCCAACTTTACATATAGATTTTTTTAGAAACTCCTAATTATATGTTTACTGTGTCATACAAGCAATGCATTTGTTGCTATCCGTACACTTACAGTGTAAGGAAAGTATTGTAATCATAATTAAATACAAATTATGTAAATATTCGTACTTTTTTGTGTTTTCAGGTACTATGAATACGTTTTTCTATTTTAACACTGACTCTATATGCGTGTGCGTATCTATGCGTGTATTTTAGATTTTCCTCAAGTTCTCATGTCCACATAGCACGTTTTTAGAGTTTCTACGTTGTACCGCTCTTAAACACTTAACTGCCGACGAAATCTTACGCGATCGCATGTGCCTTACTTAAATCACATATTTCTGCAATTAAAGAAGGTGTATATTAGTTTTCTGAAATAACAGTCAGAAAGTACACATGTTATACTGTTATACATAATGACACAGGTGGTGAAAATTGCCTCGCTGTAATTGGAATTCGGCCATGTCTTTAATAGATGCATATATTTTCTACAGCCGTATATATACATCCGTAGCAGTTAAGGGGCTAATATATTTGCGAAGGTGAATACAATATAGCCCACATTATGCTTTCGATGAAGATGCTGTTTGTTTTTTACGGGCTACTCTTTCAATAAATGTATAAATTTTTGAATGAAATCAGCCAACGGGATGGTATTTAAACCTTTTTTCAACCATGCTATAAACTTCCATTAAAGTTAACTGATAAACATTTTCTCTTCTTTTTCAATTTAATAATTTCAATGCTCATGTTTATCTTATGTTGATAAAACTAAGTTTCAAAAGAAGGTGACTTAATTTAATAAAATCTTTTTTTAATCAGAGTAAAAGATAAAAGAAATGCTTTGAAAAAAAAAAACTAAATAAAAGTATAACGAAATTTGTGCGTTAATTTCGCTGCAGAAGAAAGAAATAATGCAAAAAATCAGGAAATGCTTTTACAAATTATACTAAAACGGTTTCTTTTTGCTGATGAAAAGGATTCACTTCAAACTTGTTTCTAGGATTGCTCAATTGTGATGCCAACATTCACTGCGAACACAAATCTGGAACATTATCACTGTAAGTAATATGTTTTAGTAGAATAAATTGCATATGTTTCGTTAAATATGATTTCAATAACCTGTTACCTGTATACTTAATTTTCAATGAAAGTGTCCCGAAAGTCTAGTGGGGTTACTTCAGATATTTTTATATTTATTTTAGTTCCATAATACATTAAGAATCAATTTATGAGATATATTCATTTGTAAGAAATTTTATACATGCACACACACACACACATGTATATATATATATATGTGTGTGTGTACATATATATATTATATATAACCATTATATAATTACAATTTATCATCTATTTCCAATTACTAAAATTAAATTAATAGATTTAGCTTCAATATAGACCATGAAAGATGACAAACATAGAGCATAAAATGTAATTTCTTATATCAAGGAATCAAGTAGCTACAAAAGTAGAAATCATATGATAACACAGTAAGTTTTTGCGCATATGCAGCAATAAACCCAGTGCTTAAATTAAAAAAAAATAGTTTGCTAACGTTGCAAAACATTTAGCTAACAGAAATTATATATTTTTAAAATATATAAAAGATATCTCTTAAAAGAATTTGCGTTTCAAAAAGAATTTTTGCAGTTCTAAATGAAAATAAAATAACAAAAAGCAATAATTCATAATGACTTGCGCATTAGCAGCATAGAAATTTGAATGGTAATATTTAACCATTATATAATTACAATTCATCATCTATTTCCATTTACTAATATACATATATATATATATATATATATATACAAATCCTCTACTTTAAAATTAATGCGAATCAATACCAATTTTAATCTTAATTCATATTTTATAGGCTTTCAATACGGTAATTACATATCTATAATGAGCACTCGTGTGTAATGAGAACCAACTTTTTTTATTGGAAAAAAGTAAACGCTACGGATTACACCATAACACCTTTATATAGAAAAGATAAAAAATGAGTAATATGAAACATAACACATTCTTCCACTCTTATAATCAGTTACATTATCATAAAAGTGCATATCATTAAGCATTAGATGAATATCCTTTTTATATAGACATTGAAAGTTTCGAATTATTATGATTAGATTAATTTTACTTTCTATTATTCGACATTACACCTCTAAGAAAATAGAAAAATCTATTGAAAGGATATGTGGTAATATTACTTTTCCATTATTCCTACATTCTTGTCAGGCATTTCCATAATAAAAGACTCTTGCAAACAAAGGCAATTCTTTGATTTCATTGAGATTTTCGACAAGACCGCTTCTTTTCATAAAGATTTAGTGGAAAAGCGAAAGAACAATTTGAAAATATAATAAGTACAATAATAGAGGATTATTAACTGTGCTGATGATTAAAAAGAAAAGACGTTGTAATAAAATAATAAGACTTCTATGGATCAATCTAGATAAAAACACAGACTGCTTATTTAGATAAATAACGACTGTCAATATATATAATAGGTATGTTTCGAATATACTTTAGCATGCTTTTCCAAAAAAATCCTATTTTATCAATAATTTTCGTAAATTGTAACATTAAATACAAATAATTCTGTATGGATTGTGTATGATTATGTACCAACCAAATTGCAATAGTTTCCAATTTTTAAAAGAAAATTTGTATTAAAAATGGCAAATATAACTTTATCTGTATAAACTAAAGATAAAATTATAAAATCGTCAGCACAATACCATGTAATTGTTTTTTTTCAACGCTACTTATAATTAATTAAAAAAACTTAGTATTGGTATTTAAACTTATTGTTTTCTTGTAAAAACTAAATCACCTGAAACCACCCTAACATGTTTTCTGTTAATTATAAAACAAGCAGTACTATCGGGATAAAAGTATCAGATTTTAACAACTGGTGCAGAGCAAAGATATAACAATGAGGGCGAGAAAATTATCAAATAAAGTCTGAAAATTGCAATATAAAAACCCTGCATCTAATGAAAGTTGTATCATCATGAATAGTTTTTAACCTTTCAGTTCTTATTCTTACTGCACCCGCCTCTTTTTTTTTTTGCTTCGTAATTTTCGAAAAAAAAAAAAATGACGCACGCTAATTCAAACACATCTGTTGGCTTTTAGGGAAACTAAGGAATCTATTGACATTAAATCAATATTTTCTGCTACAAAAAGTAGTTTTTATTATTTTACAAAATGCCCAGTGCCCTTTAACTCGACTTTGCCTAATTTTTTTTTTTTTTTTTTTTGCAAATATGAGGGTAGTGTCCGCGTTTTAATAATTTACCATAAAGTTCAAAAAAATCGTTATTGAAATTTTAAAAAATGTTCCAGTATTTAGTGCTTTTTGTAGTAATTTAAAAACAATGAAAGGACAGAACAATATTAAAATGGCTACATTTGTCTTATTTAGAGAATAATTAAAAAAAAAAATTCGGGTGGAAACTATATGTTCCAACTGAAGTATTAAACGAAAAATGATTCCAGAACTTACAATAAAATTTATAAATTAAAGTAAATATAACGTTTTCACAATGGAAGAATAGAGTGCTTGCCTAGTGGGTAAGCCTTTTTGTAAGTTCACGCAAAAAAATGCTTGAAAAATGTTATTGCACTATACATCTGATTGGCTGTAGTTCATTAAAATAACGAGGGTAGAACACATGTATTACACTCTGAATAGTTACATATTTTTTTATTTTGCAGTATTATTGTTCTTCCATGCATTTAAAGTTCTAAAAAAGTCATATTTTTGCACTCGTGGATTCTCTTCCATATGTACGAACTTCTAAAAGGAGTACATCACTCAATTGATGAATTGGAATCGAATATCAATGTAGGTTCATAAACATAATTGTAACTGAATAGAGAGTCTGCACATTGCGTAATAACCTGTAATGCGACACCTTCAGTGAACACTGTCAGGATAGCCCGACAACGAAGTACTTTAGAGGCGGTAGCTCGTCCCCTTAAGATCACATTGGAAATTATTAAATCAAATTTAGATAAGAAAACCCCCATCAAAGATGTGATTTGTCAGTTTTGGGTATTTAATATATGTATTATTGATGTCGCTTCAAACTTTCCCTTTGCCGATTTCGACCATATCTATGCGATATCATTTTGTCTTGGAGTAACCTATAGCACCCAGAGTTTCTTACACGTGGCAGACAACCTCCCTGCATATTCTGTATATTGCTTTATTACAATTTTCAAAATTTGGAATTAATGCAATAAGAAATGCATTTATATTCATCAAGAAAACAGTAAAAATCAATATTTAGCTTTGGAAAAATATTTAATGTATTCTTATTCAAATTCTTATTCTTATTTTTCATTATCATTATTATTACTTTATTAAATATTATATAATTTATGCTATAATTTTTTAAATAAATCTAGACGATATGCTTATTATTTTGTTGTAAAATCAAACAAAATTTCCGAAATTATGTATAAATATATATATATATATATATATATATATATATTTTTTACACAATTAAGTTTTGATGCAAAGTTTTATTGAACAAGTGAATGTTTTTACAACCTTTTCGTACAATGTTTAGAATCAAATTATAAGTTTAATTATTTGAGATTTTTATTGTTTTGTAATACAAACAACACAGCTTTCATTTCAAGAATTGACTGTACACTGATAAAAAATTTTACGGGCAGAGGTCGGCAGCAGAGATTCCTGTCATACCTTGTAAAAAAGAATGATCGATGCTCATCATTTTGTGTCAACGTGTACATGTACACCCTAGCGGAGGGAAATATATGGGGTTGTACCGTATTTTTGCTAACAGATGGGCTAGAACTACAAGAATATGTGCATTTCCCTTAATTTTCTAAGTATCTAAAAGTATCCTTGTAAAATTATGGGAAGAGGCTGGCAGCAGAGATTCCAGTCATACCCCGTAAAAAAATCCTTGTCCATCATTTTGTGCAGTCCGTAGTTTTACGGGGTACAGATATACTGGGGGGCTCGGTATACTGGGGGTGCACTTCAAAACACAATAACAATTTACTTACTGTTCCACAGCACGTTAGATAATCATCACAGAATTGCTTTTTGGACGGGTTAAAAGATATGTTACGGTCGTGGTTAAGTGACATTATTTTTCGAAACAAGAATAAAATGAAGGGTTACACCCTAGCTGAGGTACTATATAAGTGCCGTTTAGCTCGTACCGTATTTGTTTAGTAGATCAGACTGTTTTTCATTAAATAAGGCTGTTGCCCATGAAAATTGAACAGCAAACACTCATAAATTTACAGTTTTATCTGAGAGTGTAAATTACATTTCTATTCTAAAAAACTACTGCTAATGTTTCCGCTACTTGTGAATCTACCGTGTCTTTATCACTTTTAGAAGTTATACTGCAAAATTTATTGCATGTAAAAACCAGAAAACTGGTAGACATGTTGTATTAAGAAGTGCGATAAAATTCCTGACAAAAAGAGCTTTTTACAATACAATTTTTTAAACTCTATTTGATGTTCTTATGGGTTAAATTTCAGTTACATAAGATTTTTGGGAACAAAAACTACATAGAACAATTAACCATCCTTTTCGAGACAGATACTTGACTGATTGTGGTAAGCAGTGTCGAATATTTTTTTTTTCAATTTTTTCGTTTATTTTTCAATTTTTTTGTTTAATTTTTTTTAACTAATGAAGATTTAATTCATATTTTCAATTAGTTGTTTTATTTCCAGTACCAACAATTTAAAAAGCCAGAATAATAATGTTATATATATGGTTAAATACATAGTTACATGTGACTATGTTAAATAAAAGCAAATTTTTACATAATTAAATTATTATGTGCGAAAAGCTTTTACTGTCGAAAATTACATCATTGTAAATGTTAATTGCATGTGAACAATGACATATTTATGAGATTAATCTAACATTGCACATAAGTAGAAAATCCGCCACAAAGTACGAATCCATCATATTACAATAAGAATAAATACGGCACTCCACCAATTTCACTTTTCGTTAGTCGTTCATTATTCTCTACATTATTAGATGATGATAAATAAGCTATTCCATGTCATTAAACAAGTTCTAACTTCTTTGTGACGAATGTGAATTTTAAATATATCAAAAACACAAAAATATATGCTCTAGAACTCATGAAGATCTATAAATACAATACGGCAAAGGTATTTCTACTGCAGTGCGGATAAGGGCGACAATCAATGATAGAGTTTAAAAATACCATCGGATTAATTGCTAAAGCAAAAATAGTTGAAGCTTTCTTTCTAGTAAGCGATTGAAAAAAGGCTTTTAGAATTAAAAAAAATGGTAAAAGAAAAGAATAACACAACAAATAATTTTAGTAGAATTCATATCCGAATTCAGGATTGAACTAAAAACGAAAGCTCCTTAAAACAAAAATAATGGTACATGAACAGATTTGAAAAATGATTTTGAAAAGAGAAATAAAATATCATAGTACAAATTGAGATAGAAATGAAATTAAAATAAAATAAATTTTTGGAATATTTTAAAAAATGGAAATGATTAAACAACCTAGACCATAAAATTATGTTAGAAAAAAAATATCTAGGATATTTTAAGACACAGTAGAAATTTAAATTTCTTAATATTTATATAATCGTTATGTACGATTGTATAGAACTATTTAAAGTAACGATTTTCAGAAAAAAGGATTTCGGAAACGAGTTTTTCTAAAGATTTTATGAAACGCGCTTTTGCAATATTTTATTTTACGTTTAAATTTTGTGTTTGTAGAATGCTCACGGAAAAATAAGATATATATATATTAGTGTGTTTTTGCAAAAAGCTTTATCATGTGTTATCTTGAAGAGTGTGCGTATAGCCTTTATAGCAATTTTACAACTTTATTATTTGCAAAAATATTAGATTACACTACCGTCTATGACGGGTAATTATTTGAAACGCATTAGTGCATGTGCAATTGTGTTATTTCAAATGGGAATATATTTGTACTGCTGTGGAAAAAAAAAGGTAAATACCGCCTACTGAGTTCTCAACAAATTATCGTAGAAGAAAGTTACCTGTACCGAACAATTGGAAATAAAATCTACTTTTAAATGATGTATATAAAATTTGCTTAGGGGGCATCTACATATTAAAACGAACCATAACATTGTTTTTTTTTTCAATAGCAGTACACAATTCTGACAGCATAAATAAACTCTACACCTTTCAATTAGTTTAAAAACAAATTTTTACGCAAATATTTATTTCGTGCCATAAGTTTCCGAGAAATTAATTATTTTAAAACGAGAGTATTTTAAGGGCTGTGTCCAAATTGAAGTTCGATACTCTATTATTAACTGACAGTGTCTCCTTCTTAATCAAGGCAACTTAAGCAGTAAGTTAAGCCTATTAGATTACAGGGTAGCATAAGAAATTTCTAAATATTTAGTCACTTCTATCATAGACGGCCCCTTAAACCATCATTTTGCAGTTTTTTAAGCATAATTTGAAAACTACTTGGAAGAAAAACGTGAAATTTTGGATTTCCACAAAGCAGGACTTAATAAATCTGATTCCATCAAAAAAATTGTAGATTGCAATTAATAATTTTTTGTAATAATTATTTCATAATTCATAATTCACATCAGAAAATTATAAAAATTGCAAATTCAGCGTATTTATGTTTGGGCACATTAGTATTATTGCTACACAAAAAATTAAAACATTAGGATCATAATTTCAGAAGTTATAAATAAAAATATGAAAATATAATTTAACATTAGAAGCAATAATTTTTTAATGTTTATAATTCAAAAACTTATCATTCAAATGACTTGAAATTTGGTGTCTAGGCATAGTTTGAACAAAAGATTTGAAATATCTCGTTAAAATTGGGTATTGCCATTGAAAAAAAAAAGTTTGGATTCGTTTCAATATGTAGATGGCCACCTAAGCAAATTTTATATACACAATTTAAAAGTAGACTTTATTTCCAATCGTTCGGTACCAGTAACTTTTGTCTACGATAATTTGTTGAGGAGTTAGTAGGGGTGTTTACTTTCTTTTCCCCGACTGTACATCTTTCTAAGGCTTCCAGCGGCATACTCTCTTTCGAAAATTTGAGGTCCAATATTTATAATTATTTTGCAGGAAAACTCAAACAATTTCAGATGCATTACACTTTATACACAATTACTTTTGAAAAAGCTATTGTCTGTGACAGGGTCGGCGAACCTATGGAACGCTTGCCACTTTTGGCACGCAGAAGAATAATTTTGGCACGACGCTGTTTGATGTCTCTAAATCAGGAAACAGTGACTTTACACAAAATACAGGAACTTAGATGAGCTGATTCAAATCTAAATTCAATTAATTAGAAATGGAAAAATTTGAATCTTATTCAATATGGTTAAAAAAAAATTATCAAACAAAGAAAATATTTGAAAACTAATAGACGGGACGCGGCAGCACACACAATTACCTCATCGAGTTCACGGCTGAAATTCCAAACTGAATTAAAACTCGATTAGCATATTAAAATGCAATTGGTCTGCCAAGTCCTAACTTGGTGGAAAACACTTGAAAACCCGATTTAAAAGGTTGAATCGTAGGTTTACTATTGTGTTTTCCTGCCCCCAAAGGTATGAAAACGTGGAGGACTGGGAGCAGGAAAACACAATAGTAAACCTATGAGTCAACCGCTACAATCGGGTTTTCAGGTGTTTTCCACAAAGATATCACTTGGCAGACGGATTGCCTTTTAATATGCATGTCGAGTTTTAATTAATTCTGGGATTTCAGCCCTGAACTCGATGAGGTAAAAGTCTGTGCTGCCGCTTTCCGGTCCATAACAAAAAGTCCTTCCGGCCAGTGCCGGGAGGAAGAGGTAGCTTTCATATTCCTTATTTTAAAAAAGCCAACTTATATTATTCAAACACACGAAGCTCAATTAAGTGGAAACCGAATGTAGGAGATTCAATACTAATTTTTATCAATACTAAATCATTATGAATGAGAATTTCGCGAAATTAGTCAGCTTTATCCAAGCTGCTTTTATTTAAAATAACTTATATTTGGCTGCCAAATTCGGCGATTTCTTAAAGGGCCTGCCATTTTAAGACAACATGGTGGATGAGGCTAACCAGTGAACTTGGTCGAGACCTTAGTAATTGCTGTGCACATGCTCACTCACATCGGAATCGGTTGATATAAACGAGTCCTTTCGCAGGCAAAAAATCAGATTTTTCAAAATGTCACCCACGTTAGAAATTGAAACTGCTATATCTGAGCATTTTTTTAAGATAAAGACAAACAAAAAATGCTCCTGAATCCTTATATCAAGGTCAAATACTTAAGAAAGAAACCTTTTTCAATTTCTAATTTTTTTGCACCTCATTTTAAATATATATATTTTTTAATTTAATGGCCGCCATTTTGAAACAAGATGGCTGATGAAGTTGGCCAGCGAACTTGGTCGAGATATTGATGTATACTATCCACATGCCTTCTTCCATCGAAATAGGCGAATACGTGTGGTATCGCGAGACAAATAC
Organism: Maratus speciosus; assembly: GCA_963932465.1. Classification (NCBI taxonomy): domain Eukaryota; kingdom Metazoa; phylum Arthropoda; class Arachnida; order Araneae; family Salticidae; genus Maratus; species Maratus speciosus. The sequence continues at coordinate 559,093,974 of OZ010789.1, forward strand.
AAGATCGTTTCAAAGTGTTAGCCATGATAGAAATTCAAACTGCTGTAATTGAACCAGTTTTTAAGATACAAAACAAAAGAACAAATTTTCAGAAACAAAAACTGCTCCGGAATCTTTGTATCAAGGCGAAACGTGGTACCAAAAAATTAAAAATGGAAAAATTTTGTTTCTTATGTATTTAACCTTTATACAAAGACTCCGTAGCAGTTTTTGTTTCGTCTATATCTTAAAAAATGGCTGAGTTATAGCATTTTGAATTTCTAGCGAAGCTGACATTTTGAAACGTCCTGAATTTTGTCGCGCGATAAAAGGCGTATTTATGAACCGATTTGGATGTAACTTCGTTTATACATAGTACAGACCAATGTCTCGACCGATTTCGTTGGCCAGCTTCATCCGCCATTTTGTTAAAAATGGCGGCCATTTAAAATTTTAAGAAAAATTTAAATTTGAAATGTGGTACCAAAAAATTCAAAATTGAAAAAATATTTTTTCTGATGTGTTTGACCTCGATAAAAAGATTCGGGAGCAGTTTTTGTTTCGTCTATATCTTAAAAAATTTCTGAGTTATAGCATTTTGAATTTCTAGCGTGGCTGACATTTTGAAACGCCCTGATTTTTGTCACGTGATAACAGGCGTATTTATGAACCGATTTGAATGTTACTTGGTCTGTACATAGTACATACCAATGTTTCGACCGAGTTTGTTGGCCAGCTTCATTCGCCATCTTGTTTCAAAAGGGTTGCCATTTTAAAAAAAATGTAATTTAAAATTTAAAATGAGGTATTAAAAAATTGGAAAATGAAAAAGATTTTTTTATGTGTTTGGCCTTGATACAAAGATTCTGAAGCAGTTTTTGTTTCTGAAAATTTGTTCTTTTGTTTATATCTTAAAAAGTGGTTGAATTATAGCACTTTGAATTTCTATCATGGCTAACACTTTGAAACGATCTTGTATTTGTCTCGCGATACCACACGTATTCGCCTATTTCGATGGAAGAAGGCATGTGGATAGTATACATCAATATCTCGACCAAGTTCGCTGGCCAGCTTCTTCAGCCATCTTGTTTCAAAATGGCGGCCATTAAATTAAAATATATATATATATTTAAAATGAGGTGCAAAAAAATTAGAAATTGAAAAAGGTTTCTTTCTTAAGTATTTGACCTTGATATAAGGATTCAGGAGCATTTTTGTTTGACTTTATCTTAAAAAATGGCTCAGATATAGCAGTTTCATTTTCTAACGTGGGTGACATTTTGAAAAATCTGATTTTTTGCCTGCGACAGCACTCGTATGTATCAACCGATTCCGATGTGAGTGGGCCCCGCCAGTGGCCGAGACATTCTGCTCTCGAAGCTGGTAGACCGGAGGTGCTGGGTTCGACCCCAATCGCGCCCGTCGGCCTAATCGTTCGGAGTTTTCGTGGTTTTCTTCGAGCCGTGGATTTTCCATGCGTAAATACGGATTAGGTTCCCTTAGAAAGACCCCCACGGAGGGCACTTCCCACCTGGGCCTATATCCCTAGTGTAGATAATTGGCCGTCAAAAATCAACCCAACCCAACCCGATGTGAGTGAGCATGCACAGCAATTACTAAGGTCTCGACCAAGTTCACTGGTTAGCCTCATCCACCATGTTGTCTTAAAATGGCAGGCACTTTAAGAAATCGCCGAATTTGGAAGCGAAATATAAGTTACTTTAAATAAAAGCAGCTTGTATAAAGCTGACTAATTTTTGCCAAATTCTCATTCATAATGATTTAGTATTGATAAAAATTAGTATTGAATCTCCTACATTCGGTTTCCACTTAATTGAGCTTCGTGTGTGAATAATATAAGTTGGCTTTTTTTAAAATAAGGAATATGAAAGCTACCTCTTCCTCCCGGCACTGGCTGGAAGGACTTTTTGTAAAGAAAGCTACCTAAAAGGAAAATTTATTATATATTATTAAACATATCGAGGGTAAATTATGGTAACTTAGAACTTAATTTCAAAACTATTTAATTAAACTGCCTTTTTTTCCCATTTTGATAATTTTTCCTACTATTTATACCTGTGAGTCATTATTTTCGGGAATGAATAATATAAAAAATCAAATAGAGAGCAGTTGTCAGATAAATTGATTTTAGTTTGCATTCTATTAAAATTAAATGAGCATGAACATGGTATTAAATTATTTTTCATCCAGGATACAACACAATTAATCATATTATTTTTTTAATTAATTTCCAAAATATAATTGCTTCTATAGTTATCACAGTGTTATACTTACATATATGTTACCCATTTTCGAAAAAAAAATTAATAAGTAATTTTCCAGTTGTTTTGATTTATTATTTTTTCGATCAACTAAGTTTTTTTTTTTCGTTGGCATGTCAAGGTCATGTAGAATATTTTTTTGAAAAAAAATAGGCCCGCAACTTTATAAAGGTTCGCCAATCCTGGTCTATTATTTTATTTATGATATGATGCTTCATGAATCTTTGTTTGCATGACGTGTACCCAATTTACTTTTCTAGTGTAATTTTATAGTCACTTTTGAAGAACTAAATCTTCAGTAAGATCTTCTGCTTTCATTAAATCTGTATAGCGTTTTTTACATTGGTAGCACCCTTTGAGGTAAGATCATAAGTAAAATTTTAAAAGGATTTTTTCGTTTCCGCATATAGCAGGCATACTCTAAGTTTAAAAAAAAACAGATAGGGTAATTTAAATTCAAAATTTTTTTTTAACGGATAGCGCCTCCTATAGATAAATATTTAAATAACAGTTTTTTTAAATTTCGCTGTATGATGGTCGTATGCAAATTAAAAATAGTTACTCATACAGAACAATTTTCTTTTGCGTTTATTGTCCAACCTGGCGGAAATAAGCCAAGCAAATTTAAATAAAATGCTTTTTTATCTTCCAATTCATGACAACTACACTGAAGTGAGAAAGAAGTGGAACAGATTGAAAACAATTCTCTAGTATATCTGTTATGTTTTCTCATATGGTAAGTTATACTAATATTACTTAATATTAGGTGATACAGATTTAACAAAATTTTCATTTGCGTTTATGGTGCCCTGTGGCATGAAGTAAGGTAACCAAGTTTAAGTAACTTTTATTTTTCTTTTTTATGACAGCTATACTGAACTCAAATATAACTGGATCAGATTCAACGCAATTTTCTTTTGTGTTTACTAGTTTTCATGGTGGAAAATAGGTTTAACGTAAATTAAATAAATTTGATATTTGATATTCCTTTTATAAATATATATATAAAGAATTTGCCAATGGCAAATTTATGTCTTGGTAAAATTTTTCCCATGATAGTACTCGTTACGCTGCTAGAGCCACTATTGGAAAATTTCATAAATAAAACAATAAAATAGATTGTTTATGTTTTCTCTTAAGGCAAACATACTTCAAGTTGAAATTAGGGAATGCAGGAAATGTTCTTTTACGTATATAGCACCTTTGGGAGGGTAAAGTGAAATTAAATTTAAGTAACATTATGTTTAACTTAAAAAAAAAATAATAAATCTTCAGAATACCCTTTTGCTACGGTCAAATTTATGTTAAGATAAAAATAATTAAAATGATATTTTTTCCTTCACTTGGAACGTTCCTTAGAAGTATTCCATAGATACAAGTTTAAAATGACTTTTTTTTAATTTTTCACATCTGAAAAGTATACTCCAAGTTAAAATTACATAAGACAAATTAAACTCAACCTTTTTTATTAAGATAGCTCCCCCTAGACTGAAAATAAATCTACCACTGGCATGTAGAAAATAAATTGTGGGTCTAGAAAAATAGTTCCATGTCATCCTTATCAATTCTAGTTGCCTTTACTAGAGAGCTCTAGTTATCCCTACTAAAATTCAAGGGCGGTTTCCTATATTATAGTGGTCAAAGTTATTTAAAAATCTGTGCAATTAAATGCATAGACAAGAAGTGGATTTTAGAAACTGTAATTCTAGTTTATGAATTAATTCTAGAAATTAAGTGATAATTTCTCGCAATTCAAACGATTCATAATATAATGTATCGTTAAATCACCTAGAAAACTGTAGAGGAGATATTCTCGAGCATTTCGTCTATTCAGTTTATTTGTTTACCTTATTCGCATAACTCGGAAATCTATATTTCTAGTTTAGGGATTAGAAAATGACTACGTGTTCGTTTTAGATGAAGGCCGAAGATTTTTCCTTTCAGTGTAGGAAGATAAACAAAATTAACCAAAATTTAAATAATATTGTTTTTAATGCATCATGTCATGTCAGCTATAAGCTGTAAATTAGTAGTACTCACGATGAAAACAGATAGCGCTGATTCAATACAATTTACTTTCGCACTTATAGTGCCCCCTGACTATCTATCTATATATATATATATATATATATATATATATATATATATATATATATATATATCATCATCATCATCATCATCAACAACAACCGTTTTCAATTCACTGCTGGATGTAGGTCTCCCCCAGATTTTTCCAATGTTTCCTGTCTAGTGCTTTAGTCATCCAATTTACACCGGCTACTTTTCTGAATTCATCACTCCATCTTACTTGAGGTCGTGTTCTTGGCCGTTTTACATCTCTGGGATACCACTGTAGGGTGTTTGTGCTCCATCTATTGTCTTGTCTTCTAGCGATGTGCCCAGCCCATTTCCATTTTAGCCGTTTAATTCTTTCAATGATGTCAAAAACTTTCGTCTGACTTCTTATCCAGGCTATTCTTTTTCTGTCTCTTCTAGTTATACCTAGCATACATCTTTCCATACTTCTCTGTGTTGTTTGTAATCTTTGTACCATCCGTTTTGTTAGCGTCCATGTTTCTGCTCCATAAGTTAGGACAGGCAAAACACATTGGTTAAATACCTTTCTTTTCAAACACAGGGGCATGCTACTCTTCAGAATAATATTGTTCTTCCCAAAAACACTCCATCCATTTCTTATTCTTCTATTGATTTCATTCATGATACTATTATCAGATGATATTTCTTGCCCAAGGTACACATAACTTTGCACTTCTTTAATTTCAGTGTTGTTGTAGACGATTTTCTTTTTTGATGCAAATGAATTGAACATCACCTTAGTCTTTTCCAAGTTTATTTTTAATCCCACATTAATGCTAGCTTCTGCCAAATCTTTTAGCATATTTTCCAATTCTTCAGGACTGTTACTGAAAATTAAAATGTCGTCAGCGAATCGGAGATGACTTAAATATTCCCCATTTATTCTAATCCCTTTGTTTTCCCAATCCAGCTTCTTGAAAATATTTTCTAAGACAGCAGTAAAAAGCTTAGACGAAATGGTGTCTCCTTGTCTTACCCCTCTTCCAAGCTTGATCTTTGCTTTTCCTTTGTCCAAGCGGATGGTTGCTGTTGCTTTCTTGTAAATCTTCTTTATAATATTGATGTAAGGTTTGTCTATACCAATGTCCTCCAGAGATTCTACTATTGCTGATGTGTAGACCGAATCAAATGCTTTTTCATAATCAATAATGGCAAGGCAAAGAGGTAAATTATATTCCTTATGTTTTTCTATGAGTTCCCTTAACGTTTGGATATGATCCATTGTGCTGAATCCACTTCGGAATCCTGCTTGTTCTCTAGGTTGAGCTGAGTCCAGAACTGATTCAAGTGTTGTCGTTAAAACTTTGGTGAAAATTTTATAAATCACTGACAGTAAGCTGATTGGACGGTAGTTTTTAATGTTTTCCTTCTCTCCTTTCTTGTAAAGTAGCACCATCACAGCATTATTCCAATCTTCTGGTACATCTGACTTCTGGAGACATTTGGAAAGCAGTAAGGATAGCATTTTTGCAAATTCTTCTCCTGCTTCTTTGATAAGGTCGATTGTAATTCCATCTTCTCCGGGGCATTTACCTTTTTTCATAAATTTAATGGCTTGTAAAACTTCGTCTGTCGTCACTGGGATTATGGCATCGGTTTCTTTTAAGTTTTCTCGTGGATCACATAAGTTGATTTCCCTCTGATCTTCGCATTTATATAAATCGTTATAGAATTTTTTGACAATGTGTACTATTTCTTTATTGATTTTGGTGATTGTTCCATCTGCCCTCTTTAGTGCAAAAATACCTTTCTTCCAACACAAAGTTTTCGCCTAGCTGATTTTAAACTTTTGTTATCTTCTAGAATTTTCTTGACAAGATCAGAGTTAAATTTTCTGATATCTTCTGTAACACATTTTCTTACCGTTTTACATAATTCAGCATATTCAACTCTTGATTTAGGATCGTTTTTCTTCATTTTAAATTCTCTGCGTTTCTTCATCAATCTTCTTATTTCTTCTGTTATTTTCTTTGTCTGCTTTACTTGTGCATCGCCGGCTATCTTCTTTGCAATATCTTGTAGAGTACTGGTTAGTTTCTTGTTCACTACTGTAACATCTTGCTCTTCTTCTAAAGCTGATTGAAGTACTTGGAAACGGTTTTTAAGCTCCAAATGGAATTCTTCTTTATGTTTCTGGAGATTTATTATATCGATTGATTTCTTTGAGTGTTGGAAAGCTTCATTCTTTCCACTTTAGTATTTAACAGCAGTTTGCATCTAACCAACCTGTGATCACTTCCTGTATTGAAGTTATTGAGAACGTTACAATCCTGAATAAGATGCTTCTTGTTTGTTAAGATGTAGTCGATTTCACTTGTTGAGCCATTTGCACAACGCCATGTCCATTTTCTTTGTGACTTTTTCTTGAAAAATGAATTCATGATATACAACTGTTCACATTCTGCAAACTCAACCAATCTGTTTCCTCTTTCATTTCGCACCCCATATCCATGATTTCCTACTGATAACTCGCCTTTCTCTTTTTCCCCAATTCTAGCATTCCAGTCTCCCATTATTAATTTTATGTAGCATTTTCCCTTTTGATGCATTGAAGCTACTTCTTCATAGAAATCCTCAACTTCTTCATCAGTATAGCTTACTGTTGGTGCATAAACTTGGGCAATTTGCAGCTTGTATCTTCTGGACACTTGTATTACTAACCTTGCAACTCTATCTGATGCAGTATCATATTCTATGATGTGATTCTTCCACCTTTTATGAATCAGAAATCCTACACCGCTTGTTCTTTCATCTTCTGTGCCTCTGTAGTATAATACATGTCCGCTGGCAAGATCTATCTTCTCTTCTCCTTTTCTTCTTACTTCACATAATCCTAGGATGTCCCAGTTGATTCTTTCTAATTCTTCTTCAAGTTCCTGAAAACGATTTTCCGAAGATAGGGATCGTCCATTATACGTAGCCAAGGTCATCAACTTATGGCAGCCTAGCCGAGCCCGGTTATTCTTAGCACCCTCTGTCTTCATGTCTTTCTGATCGCTGCCGTAACCAGGAACATTCAGACCGCCGGGAATTAAGGGCCGTGATTTATTTTGTGAATTCATGGTAAAATAAGGGGGGTAGGTGGCCAAATTCCTCCACGATGGCCAAGCGGGTTGGAGGAAGCCCATCCGCGTTCGTTCCCCATGCACTAGGCAAGGGTACTAACAGGCTGTACCGGTGGAAGGTGCGGATTGGACTTTAAGTCTCCGCTCCCAGTCGATTCCTTTAAGTCCTCCTCGAAGGCAATTAAATGGTCTTCTCCTGGTTAATAAGCAGAGGCTATTAAACAGCCCATATATATATATATATAAATATATATATTTATTTATTTATTTATTTATATATGTATAATTCGCCCTTTTTTATCTTACTTAAACTATTCCAAATTCTTGTAATAGCTACCTTATTGACCTGTCTTTAATAATATTTTAAATATCTGTTATATTTTTATCCTTTGCCTTTAATTCAGCCAATTCTTTTATTTATTATTCTAAAAACCTTAATCTGTTCATAACCATACTTCTTTATAAAATCCACTAAATTTCTTTATTTCTTTCCTTTTATTCTGAGACATTGAATCCTTTTCTTCTCGTTAGAAGGTTATCAACACCATTTTATTTTATTAAATCATTCCGTATCCCAGAGTGCTTTGCTAGAACTGCGCGGGATAGGCGTCTTACGTTACAAAACTACCGCCGGTAAGTAATAAGTCCTGTCAGCACATCACGTGCCCCTCGCACCCCCCCCCGACCAGAAGTTAATCCAATCGCTGGCGCAGCCTCCCCTCTCCTCCCCCCTTTCACTTAGCTGAATTGGCCTTTCGTTGAGAGCGTCAGTGTGCTCTTACGCGTTTTTGCTACTATTTAACCTCTTACATTCACTTGGAAAGCGAGATTTTGTATGATATTCTGTTGCTAAAAAAATGCACGTCGCTTGGAGAGTGGTTCGCTAATTAGTCGTGATGTTGTTTCTGATCAGTTTTATCATTCTAAGGCTATGTGCCCTTACTCGAAAATGAGTACCTATTAGACTAGTGGAGTTGACGAAATTTATTTCAGAAAAAAAGTTTAAAATAGGTAGCTACTTCATTAATGTGAAACCATCAAAGTCCAAGGCTTGACAGATGGTTTGAAGCCAGAGTAAGAGAATTACATGATTACTAATCCTCCAAAGTACCATAGACTGGTACAGAATGGCTAAACAACTAGTATTAATTCCGACATTTCATGTAAACAATAATAATGCTAGAAATAAGGACTTTTAGAAATAATTCTCAAAGTCATGGATAATTCCAGCAGTATAATCAGGCCCCTAGACATTGGATTCGCCCAAACCAGAATTTTCAAAGACCAAATCCAATTTTCGGCCACAAAACACTTTTAATGCTCAAAATTCTAGATTTGCTAGCCCTCGATTGCCTACTGCTCATTTTAAGAATAAGTACCCTAGTCGACCACTTCGATTGTGTATGAATAGAGGTATACAGTATGCTTACCACTGGGAGAGGACTTATATTTTCAATACTGAACCTATGCATTCTTATGTTCCTCCTGCTAGTCAACCCCAACAACCTAGTCATAATATTTGACAGTTAATTGTTTCAGGATATGCATTTAACAAGGAATTGCGTTGTGTAATCGATTCTGTTTCTAAAATATAAATTTTACCCTTTAAGTTTGTTAAGTTATTAAATGCTAAAGATCCACCTATTGCTATTGAACAAGCCAAGGAACCGTTGTAATAAATCAATCTTGAAATTTATTTTTTTGAAATAGGTAATTTGCAAAAATGTATTAGGTTTCTGTTATGTAAGACTGATTTAAATTATACCATACTAGGTTTGCCAGGGTGTGCCAAATTTACATTCATTATTGATTGTAATAAATGTGAAGTATTGCAACGAAACCTTGTATTAAATCAATCTCATAGCATATCCAGTGATAATTTCAAATTATTTCATTTGAAAAGTACCAAAGAGTGCAACCCGATTATGGGGATGTCATAGCTCCTCGGTTCTTTGATCAAATTAATCCTAATGAATTGGGAATGTAAATGCTATAAAAAAAGAAACTTCAAGGGATTATTTAGACATTTTTTCCAAAAATAAATATGATGTTGGGAAAATTAATATTGAACCGCAGCGCATTTTTCTTAATTCAGACCTACCAATATCTATGAGGCCTTATCGCACTTCTGCAGAAGAGCAAAAAGAAATTTCAGATCAAGTTCAATCTTTATTAGCTGCCGGTTTAATTAAAGAGAGCAATAATCTTCATTCTTGTCCTGTTACTTTAGTTATGAAACGCGATGTGGTTAAAAAAAACTAGAATGTGTGTAGATTACCATAAATTAAAAACAATAACGAAAAACGATGCTGAACCTCTACCGCAGTGGTTCCCAATCTGGAGGATACGCCCCACCGGGGGGGGGGGAGCAATTTGACATTTTAGTGTGGCGATTACAAATTTTTAATTCACCCATTCGCTATGAATTTCTTTTGTCTTTTCCTTTTTTTTTTTTTTTTTTTTTTTTTTTTTTTTGATTGGGGGGAAATAAATGTTATACACTAAAAATAAATGGAATTCAAGCAAAGTTACAAAAATCAGTTTTTAAATGAATTAAAAAAAAATTCCCAAACAAAAACCTAAAATAGGATTTACCAGAATAATTATATGAATAATCTTTTTAAAAAATTAACATATTTTTACATTATTAAAAATGTTTATGAGTTTTATGTTTATCATAGTATTTTATAACTTTCTCTTTCGATTATCTTTTGAATGAACTTTCTACTTATAATCACTCTGCTATGTGTCACACGATGAACATTTTACACGTGAATCTACTTAAAAATGTATATAAATCTGACTGTCTTGAACATATTTAACCTATAAAATATGTGAAATAAACGAGGTATTACTACTAACTTTATAAAATTTTAAATATTAAATATCACTAGAAAAAAATGGGTAGATAGTAAATATTCATGGCTCTACTACAGACATCCTACACAATAAATTACATGATGACATATACATTTTAAACTTTAAAATCAGATAATATATGGAAGAAAATTAACGCTGTTGGGAAAGGGTAAACATAGAAAATGTGTTGTGATGGGATTAATATCTACTTAAACTCGATGAAGATGATAATTTTGAAATGCTTTTTGCGCATTATGTTATCCATAGAATGAAAATATACCGTCAAAACCTTTTCCACCACTCAAAAAGTAACAAAAATGGGTTAAAATGTGTGATGTTATCAATTTTAATACAAAATCCAAATCTATCTTCAAGATATCTTGCGAAGATAAAAATGCAGACTGTATAAGACTTTTTTAACATTGAGGAGAGTTCTAAAAGTACAGCAAAACGCTGTTTAGCACAAAGACGAAGATGTATACCGCCATTGCATTTATAAAAAATTGTGTTAAAAACACATTTGTGACAGAAGATTCACCTCTTGATACGTTAAAAAATGTGAAATAAATAGTCAGTATTAAGGCTCTATTACGCACACGCCGCGCCTTGTGAATAGAGTTCACTTTTTAAGTAAAAAGATCCATAATTTTCAGAGTGAGTGGGGCATAGTGATTTTATGGTTGCTTTGGTAAATAAAGTAGTGATCAATATTTTTCCACTTTTACTTAGCATCTTGCTACTAGTACATACCCATACACCCAGCACATACTGAAAAATTGGCTTTTGCTACCAAATCTGGACTTTTTGAGTGGAATGTTCTTCAATTTGGTGTCAAAGTTGGTCATCCAAATTGCAATAGAACTCTTAAAAAAATTCTCACTAAACATAAAAATAATTTTGCTTGTTATTATTTTAATGACATTATTGTTTTTTCCTCCTCTTTAGAAGAACGCTTGCAAAATCTAAACCAAATATTTGAATAATTTAGGCTTGAAAATAATAAATTTAAATTATATAAAAGAAATATTGTTCAAAATAAAATTAATTTCTTAGGATATGAAATCAAAAAGGGTATCTTAACTCCTGCTAATGCTAATATTGATGTCGTAAAAAATTTAAAACCTACTTCTAATGTAAAAGAACAACAAAGATTTTTGGGACCCATTAATGTTTAAATTAAATGTATAGATAATTATACAAAAATCAAATACCTCCTCAATAAATTACTTAAGAAAAATAACATATGGGATTGGAATTCAAATTGCCACGATTGATTTTTTTAAGAAATTAAAGGATGCCTTTATTATTAAACCTGTCCTAAGAATTTATGACCCTGCATTACCCCTTCATATGTTTGTCGATGCCTCACACGTGGCAGTAGGTGCAATGCTTAAACAACCAGATAGTAATGGGTTTTTACATCCAATTGCTTATTGCTGAGGATTGAGAAGTTATGAAGAGAATTAACTTTATAACTGAATTAGAGTGTTTTGCCATCATTGACACCATAGACAAATTTTATCATTATTTTCATGGTGTAAAATTCACCATTCATACTGATCATGTATCTCTTGTTTGGTTAAAGAATATTAAGCATTTGAGTGGTAGATTATTTAGATGGTTTTTTAAGTTAAGCATGTTTGATAATAATATAGTGTACAAAAAGGAATCCACGACTGTCGAAGCTGACATGTTGTCAAGAAACCCTGTTTCACACTTTTTTCAACCATTAACACTTCTTCTAGTTGTAAAGGAAATTATAAATATGCAGGAGAAATATAATGTATGTTATAAAAGCTATCAAAATGAAAATGGGATTATAATTGTTAGAAAGAAAGGATTTCGAAAAATAGTAGTCCCCATGTCTTAAAAATCTTAAATGTTGCCCATGAAGAAATTGGTCACCCTGTTATCCAAAAATGTTAAACGTTATCTCCCTTAATTATTATTGGCCTGATATGACTCAAAATATAACCAATATTGTAAAACATTGATACATTTGTCCGAAAAATAAAAAACCCAGACAGAAACAATTTGGCTTACTACAAGCTATGCCAACTACAGATCAACCTTTTGTATGTATTTCTATTGGTACTGTGGGGATATTCAATTACTATAACTCCACCAATCATATTTGCATACAATAATAAACCACGCTACAAGATATGTCTGGGCTTTCCCCTGAAAAAGTGTTACTACGGAAACCTATACTAATTGCTGAAAACAAGTTTTCAATATTCAACTTCCTCAACAATTATTCTGTTTCAACAAGATTTTCAATATGCAGGTTCCCTAAAAAGTGTTGAGTGATAGGAATGCAGGTTTTACTTCTTCTAGATTAAAAAAAAAAAATGAATGACAATAATAAGCAACGTTTAACATCAGCACACCATCCAAAAAAAATGGAAAGTGTGAACGCCTAAATCAGCCAATAGTTACTAGATTAAAAATTGAGATAGCTCAAAAATTCACTGGACACAACTTTTGACAGAAGTAGTTAAAAAATGTAATTATACAGCCCATTCCATAACGAAATTTGCCCCTGCTAATTTACTTTTTGGGCAGCTAGCTTATGATTCCCCCTTGAAAGAACATTATTACTCTCCAGTTCAAGAAGCCCTTAAAATTTCTAAAGCGCGTACTAATGAATTTCAATTGAAAAATAAAAAATATGATCGAAATTATGAAGAACCTAAATTTTAGATAGGGATCTTCTAATTTATGAAGAATCGAAATATACAAATACTAGAAAGCTCTCAAAAATATTTAACATTTCATATCGAATTCTTAATAAATTATGTGGTGTTACTTTTGAGATTGATAGAAAAATTCAAAATAGAAATACGGAGATTCTCCATGTATCTAAATTACGAAAATATTTTTCATCAGATCAATTAAAGTTATCCCATGAGAAACCACAGAAAACGAATGTTAACTCTATAGCCGCATTTTAATTTTATAATAATCATTAAATGGACTAATATAAATAAATAAAATTATATGTAAATAATCAGTTATTTTAAATATAACAGTTCTTGAATCGGGACAGGACTATTACTGCTAAGACTTTTTACTTGAGTTAACTGCTTATGCCGGCGTAAATTGGTTGATTTAAGTTAGGAAATTCTTATATTGATTTGAATTGGTTTTGAACAATATTTTAAACTTTATCAATTAAATAAATAAACCTAACTGGATTAGATTTTAAAATTAAATTATTTCGATCTTGGATTAAATTTAGTTATTATAACTTAATATTAATTGATCTTTTATCAATCTTTCTTAAATACGATACGAGGATTCCTTTTTCATTCAGTAACTATGTTTTTCTTGTTTGATTGAAAACAAGAAATTGGGTAATCCTGTTGATTTGATGATGGTTCTTTCACAAACATTTCTTATTTATTTTAAGGTATATCTAGTACTTCAGTATATTTTCATACCTCATTCGCTGTCATATGGATGAGATATCAGAGCGACACTTGAAGAATTAGTTAAAGAAGTTTGTTCGATATTTTTGAATTTTACTGAATGTTGTTTCTGAATTTATTGTGATTATAATTATTATTTATTTTATTATAATGTGACATTTAGAAGAAATTTAGAATGAAAAATATTATTGATTACTGTGATGAATGCAATACATTGAATACTTGACATTGAAAATTACTTGAGTTAGAAAATTTATGCTATGAGTTTTCTGTATCCAAATTGATAAACTGATTAGTGTGAACTTCAATTGCTCAATGTAATTTATTCCTAGATGTTTATATTATTAGATATGATATGGTTATAAGTAGGTAATTTAAAGACATTTACCAGTTAGCTAGTTAAGAGACATAGCTATAACCATAACATGACAAACTAAAAAATAAAAATAAGTAAAAATAAATTAAGAAAAAATCTTTCTTAAGAATGAAGTCGGTTATAGAGACTAGTTTTTATTAGATAAAAGTTATTTTCAAAGTAACAGAAATCTAAGGCAAATAGATTTATTTTAGATTAATTTTATGAGTTAGAAAATTTTCAGGAATTTTAGAAATGTAGGTTATAGAGATGAGCCTTAAGCGTTATTTTCATATGAGTTTATGCGTTACTCGTTCACGAGTTACAATTTTCAGATTTTAGAAGTTTTTAGGATTTTAAGAATCTTAGAAATGATATGATGGCCACATGGTAAATAATTCCTTATAGTAATATTGTGTTGTACCTTATGGTATATGGTATAAAAATTTCTCTGGCATCTCAAGCTACAAAGAAATGGTACATCGATGTATGACATGTCAATACAAATAAAAGCTGCTGTAAATAGGTTTGTTTAAATTATTGTTATTATTATTGTTGTTAAATTTGATATTAATAATTTATTATTATTATTATTGGGATATATTTAATTTATTTATATAAACTGAAAGCGAAAGCAGACTGAAAAGATTGAGTTGCTAGTATAGGGATACGTTTTTTTTTTTTTTTTTTTTTTTTTTTTTTTTTTTTTTTTTTTCAGACGCACATTTTATTTTTTAATCCCAACTTTGAACTTTACCTTTGAGAACATTTGTCAGAAGTAATTTCACTAGCTACTCATATGGTAAAATGTTCAGTTCAATTCGTTCCTAATAGTGAGGTATGCAAATAGGACTTTGTTTACTAAACTTTTATTATTAAGATAGAGGAACGAACTTCATTCACATGCGTAACTGAACGCGTTGCTGGTGAACACGAGCAATGAATGTTCCATAGAAACATTCAGTATGTAAATAACAAAATTTGTTAAATAATTACTGTCAAATTTTCTATTAAACTTTTATTCTATATTCATATTGCAAAAACTATCTTTGTAATTTTTAAACAAGATTAATATATTTTCGTTGTATTTTAAATAACAATTCCACTAGTTTGCGTTATAACTTCATAATTTAAATTTAATTGGCATTTATAATATTTTAGGAAAGCTTATTCTTAAAACCTACTCCAAGTGACAAAATTGTAATCGAAGTCCATGTAACATTTCACTTCTACGTACTTCCAAACGTAAGATCTACCAGTTCATCCAGTCTTTTTGAGTGGGGGGATATGTAGTAATAAAACAATTCGCCCTTGTTATCTTAGTTAAACTATTCCAAATTCTTATAATATCTACTTTATTTACCTGAATTTAATAATATCTTAAATATCTTTTATCTTTTTATCCCATGCTTTAATCCAGCGTATTATTTTATTTATTACTCTAAAAACGTTAATCAGTTCATAAATATACTTCTTTATAAAACCCAATAAAATACTTTTTTTCATTTATTTTATTCTGAGACATTAAATTCTTTTCTTTTCTCGTTCGAAGGTTATCAATGCCATTTTATTTTATTAAATCATTCAATATCCCAGAGTGCTTTGCGAAAACTTCGCGGGCTAGGCGTTTTACTTTATAAAGCTGTCGCCGGTAAGCAATAAGTCCTTTCAGCACATGACGCGTCCCCTGCCACCTCTCCCCCTGAGTTAATCCAATTTCTGGCGCAGGTTCCCCTCTCCTTCCCTCTTACCTTAGATGAATCGACCTTGCGCTGAGAGCGTCAGTGTGATATTTGCTATTATTTAATCTCTTACACTCACTTGGAGAGCAAGATTTTTTAAGGTATTCTGTTGCTATAAAAAATGCACGTCACTGGAAGAGTGGTTCGTCAATTAGTCGTGATGTTTTTTTCTGATAAGTTTTATCATTCTTGATCTATGTGACCTTACTCGAAAATGAGTAACTATTAGACTGGGGGAGTTGACGAAATTTACCTATCATAAAATAATGTTTTATTTGATTGATCTCCGCATCTGTCGTTACTCCTGGGAAAATTCCTACGAATTCAATATATCCTTGCCTTACCTCCGACCATGACGATTGCACTTCAATAAATTTGGTTGGCGATATTTTCGGCTGCTGTTTATACTGCCTATTTACGACATGTTTTGAGAGAATGTTATATATATATATATATATATATATATATATTAATAATTTTTAATGGAGATTCTTATATATCTTCAGAGCAAGCTTCTACTGTGGTCAATCTGATGTTTTAATAAAACACAGACATAAGAGGTTTTGTTTTACGTGGTGAAATATATGAGTTCAAAAGGTTTAATGTACCATTGCTTTAATGTATTTTTCCTTGAAACTTCAATTTAAAAAAAAGAACATTTACATGTAATTGCAGATAATTATTTATTTTAATTTTAAACCTATTGTTTTTAAACTTACATTTATTTATCAGATTGAATTTAATATTGCAAATATGGCTTTTAAGATAAATAGCAAATATATAAAGTGCCTTTTAGCCATACATAATATAGTCATGTATATTTCAGTTAATGAATTATTTTGGATTATTAATTTATATAAAATGCATATAAAAACTAATAATAATTGCATTTTTAAATAACATACATTTTAAAAATTACTAAATTTACATTTTGTAAATTTTAATTAAAAGTCATCTCTTATTATCAATTCCGTCTTTATAATAGTTTATGTAATAACATAAAAATGACTACCTATTTTCATTTATTTTCTCGTTTTATACCAAAGTGATTATTTTAGTGCAATTTAGAATTTCCTATACGAATTAATTAAATTTCGTGTGCTTCTTACTACCTAATTAAAGGAAATTTTAAATTGAAAAGCCCTACTTTCAAAATTAATTAAGTTTTCTTTACTAAAAGCTCCAATCTATTAGATTTCTCTGGCATTCTAAATGATAATATTTAGAAACACTTATTCAATTACATATAATTTATTTAAACAAATTATTTTAAAATTCCTAGAAGTTTCCTCCAATATAGAAATAATACTTGTAAATTTTAGGCGGCTGAAAGGATAAAATATTTCATAATAATCAAGATGGCTTTGAAGGGAAATATAATGAAAAAATTTAGAGGTTTTTATATAATTTATATTTTTTTGAGAAAAAAACTGTATTTAAATAAGCCGTTTGGCGTTATAAACTAAAAAAAAAATAACTAATTACTGGTGTTTGAATTTTTTTTAAACATGTATAGGATTAACTATTTCTGTTACTTTGACAATTTAAAACATTTTTTATGAAATTATACTAATTATATTATATTAAAGTAAATATTTTTTCTTTAAATTAATATTATCTATAAAAATTTTGAAGGGGAAAATATATATATATATACAGACATAGTAATAATGAAAATCTTTTTTTTAATATTCTTTGTATTCTTCGTATTTTTATATAGATTCTTCGTATAGTATTTGATTTGTGTATTTACATACATTGTTTCATATTCTTTGTATATTCTTTGCAGAAAATATAAAGATGCAAGTAGCACAAACACACATTATATGGTTAATAAGGTAATACTTGGCTCCATATAATATAAATAGAAAATAACAACATTAATAGCGCCAGAATTTCAAATTTTAAAGCATACCAATTTCGGTAGCTTTTAGCCTACTGTCCCCAGTGCCAATTTGAGGATGGTAGTAAGGCTTGGCACTGAGTCACTGAGGACGGTACGCTTACCACTACTGAAAATACTATGCTTTAATTTAAAGTTCTGGCTTTGTTAACGTTGTTTTTTCTATTTAAACTGTATATGTTATGAAAAATCTCACAGTATGTGTAAAACACAGTATATGTTGAGAAAAATCAGTTTTTAGAGTGGAATTTCACTGTGAATATTGAAAAATACTAAAGAAGATGTTAAAATATAGCTTAAACTATAATTTTTGAGCATCATGTTCACCTTGATTACTAAATAAAAATATGCGAAATTAACATTCAGATATAATTTACTTAAAAAGGTGCTAAAATATACATAAAATGGTCTTTATAAAGTAAAACCGTCAAAAGTTTGTTATAAACACCGACTGCAATGCAACAACCATCATCAGGGGAGAGATCAGAGAAGTAAAAGTTCGTAAAAATCCTTTGCTTATGTAGCTGTAGACGAGTCTATTTAAAAGGAAATAAGAGAGGGGGTTCGGTTGTCATATGATAATTATGTTTGAAATCGCTAGAGATATTTAGTATTCCATAACAGATCCTGGATATATTGTAGGACAGTACATAATTGTAAGTATTCTTTGAGTTAAAAATTCCATGAAAGTTCGTTAAAGTGTTACTTAAGTAGATGCTTGCGAGTCTATTTCAAAGGAAAGGAGGAGGACTGAAAAATTTAACTCAAAGAAAGAATACTTGCAATGATGTACTGCCCTTCAATACATCTAGGATCTGGTATGGAATACTAAATATCTCAAGCGATTTTGAATCATATTCCACCTCTCCCCTCCCCTCCACCCTTCCTTTGAAATAGACTCGTCTATAGCTACTTAAGCAAAGAACTTTCACGAAGATTCAAACTTCGGATTTTACACCTCATCACGGCTGTTGTATTGCGGTTCAAAGCGCTTGTGGATTTTAATATCCTTTTGGTGGTTTTTATGTTATAAAGACTTTTTTATGTATATATTAGAGCCTTCTTAAGTAAATTGCATCAGAATTTTAATTTCGCATATTTTTATTTACAAAAGAAGAGTTGACAATTTTAGTCTTAAAGGGAACGTAGGTTTCACATGAGTACATTAGGATATTCTTGTCTATTCACAATTTACCCATCTATTGATGCAGCTACAAATTCGATGCGGCATTTTGAATAAAACTACATAAAAAGAACAACAGGCAAATTTCTGGGGTTATTAACAAAATCTTCAAACGAACATCGTATAACAAACTTCATAATTTTAAGCCACAGGAACACGTAATGGTTTCCTTTGATGTAAAATCATTGTTTACTAACATTTCGGTTGAGGGGGATTTAGATTGCCTCAAGAAAAGGCTTTGTGAGTTCCATTTCTCTTATTTTGAAATAGAGGAGCTCATCCTTCTCACTCGAGCTTGCTTGTCGCAAAATGCTTTTGTTTTTAATAGAAATTTCTTTCGTATGATTGAAGATTTGGCTATGGGTAATACTCTTAGTCCAATTTTATGCGATATTTATATGCACTATTTTGAAGTCAAACTTTTTGAAATTTTAAAATTTCCATTCCATCTTCGTTATGTTGATGATGTTTATGTCCTGGCCGAAATGAATTCGGATATTAATCATATTCTCTCTATTATGAATTCTATTGATCCCTGCATTCAATTTACGTCTGAAATTGAGGCTAATAACTGTCTTTCTTTCCTAAATGTCCTTGTTATTAGTTGTGATAATTGTCTTCAGACTACCGTCTTTCGTAAACCTTTTGCTGTCAGTCTCTCACCTCACAGATATTCTTCTCATCCTCCTAACCAGAAATTCGTTGCTTTAATACTTTTGTTTTTAGGGCTATCAATATTTGTTACACTCCTCAGTTACTCAATGCTGAACTTAATTACCTCAAAGCTATTGTCATTGATCGTGGACCTCTAATACACTGCTCAAAACAATTAAAGGATATTTGAAGTTTTATATAAAATAAAGATATAAACGAAGTTTTTTTGCCGAAAATAGAAGAAGAGAATCACAAATGCAAATTTTTCTGGTTTTCAAACTGTGGAGTATGCAAATTTTGAGTTCGACGTTAAAAACGTCGCTTCAGCGGCAGCGAATGAAATTTGACTTTCAACTGGATAAAAGAGAATGAAGACAAGGATAATCGGCATTCAGTGATTTCTTTGTTTCGATGAGTACGATGTCTCAGCGAAGTCATTTGACAGATTCAGAAGCTTTGAGAATTGTTGGTAGGTTAGAAGGGGGCCAAACTCAAGCCGAAGTAGCGCAAGCCATTGGAGTGTCACAAAGTGTCATTTCCAGGATCTGGAACCAATTGTTGGAGAGTGGATGTGCAGGCCGAAGACCAGGGCAAGGTTGTAGATGGGCAACAACGCCCAATGAAGATCGGTATTTATCGTTAACAGCTCGGAGACACCGAACCATGAACGCTACTCTTCTCCAGCAACACCTTCGCTCGGCTACAGGCACCACCATTTCAACTCAGACTGTCCGAAACCGGCTCCATGCTGTAGGTCTGTATGCTCGCCGACCAGAGATTAGACATCTAGATTAACATCAAGGCATCGTCGCGACCGCAGGGAGTGGGCAACCGAGCATGTCAACTGGAGGAGAAATGAATGGAGCAATATTCTGTTTTCTGACGAGTCCCGTTTTTCTGTGCATCCGGATAATAGGCGTATTTTCATCTGGAGGGACCGTGGCAGTAGGAATAATCCTGCGTTCGTGCACGAAAGTGTCAGATTTGGCGGTGGAGGAGTGTTGGTGTATGGTGGCATCTCCATTGACGGGCGCACTGACCTCTACATCATTCGAGATGGAGCTCTGACTGGTCGCCGATATAGGGATGAGATCCTCAGACCTATTGTAGTCCCTTACGCTGCAGCAATCGGAGATAACTTCATTTTAATGGACGATAACTGCAGGCCACATCGTGCAAACCTGGTGGAGGATTTTCTTTTCGAGGAAGGAATCGTTCGAATGGAATGGCCAGCGTGTTCTCCAGACATGAATCCAATCGAGCACGTTTGGGACGCTCTAGGAAGACGAGTTTCTGGCCGCCAACAACCCCCACAATCTCTCTAAGAACTGGAAAGAGCTCTTCTGGAAGAGTGGGGCAGAATACCCCAACTCGTCATTAATAGCCTCATTGAGTCCATGCCTCAAAGGTGTTCAACGTTGCTGGCCGCCCGTGGAAACCATACCCCCTACTGAAAATGATTTTCTTTGAAGAAAACACCTTTTCTTATTCTTTTTTTTCTCATATGCACAAATGGTGTTTTTTTCCTTTAGTACACAAATGCGCAATAAAATGCATTTTTTTCTGCCAAACATGTGTAATTTATTCTCATATAACCTACTATATCTGTCGACCATGTATCAATCTGCTAAACAGTTTACCAGATACAAAATCCACCTAAAACTGCAATATCCTTTAATTGTTTTGAGCAGTGTATTAAAGATTCTATTTCTAAGAAATTGACGAAATCCTCCCATTCTGAAAAGCATTCTAATTCCAACTCTAAATACTTCAGTTGTGTTGCCATTCTTTCCTAAGATCAGTTAGCAAGTTGCTAAAATGTTAAAAAGGGTTAAGATTAGTGTTAAGATTTTGATGTTATTTTTTCTCCTGTTAATAAAATCTCTTTTTTCAAATCTTAAACACCCCGTTGATCACCTAGATAACTGGGGTATTTACCAAATCTCTTGCCAGTGTAGTCAATCTTATATTGGACAGACTAAATGTGCTCTTAGATTTCGTTTAAAAGAGCATTAAGGTTATGTTAAAAATCAGGAGCTTAAACGTACTTCTATTGCTCAACATTGTTGGTCTTTTCAACATAGGTTCAATTTTTCCTCAGCCATCATTATCCAAAAAAATCCTTGATCTTGATTTTTGGGAAGCTTACCACATCATTAAAAATTCTCACTCTTTAGTCAATGACTTATCTAGTACTCCTGATTTTCCAAGTATTTGGAAAGCATTAATTTAATTTCCCCTTTTCGATTTCTTTTTCTCTCGTTCTCCAGTAGATGTCACTGCTTGTCTACTCTTTCATCTGCTTCTGTCTCATTGGTTGTTTTTGGCGCATTCGTTACCCGTATCTGGTATATAAGCCTTCGCGTCTCTGTCATTTTTCTCAGCCATGTTTTTTCTAACACGCTGTGTCTTGCTCTATCTTGCAATGAAGAATAATCAAGCTAGTGGATTCAAAACAGCTGTTTACTGCTTTTCACATATTATTTGTGCATTTTTAAACGTTGGTTTTTTTGCTTTTTAATATTCCTGAACAAAGGCTCTAATTGCTATTTTAACATAAAGAATTATATATATATATATCATTGAGTTTCGGCATCAGATGCTTACTTTCAAATATGATGCTGAAAAATATTATCCTTCATGTACATGAATATACAAAATCTTCACTTACAGTGTTATCTATGATCGATTAGTTTCGGAAGTGCGTTCTTAGTTGCATTACGCGATTTTATATTTAACTAATTTTTGCCTACCACGTGGTGTGTACTCAGTAACAAAAAATGTAAATCTAAAAAACTACAGAAAACTATGCTTACTAAAAGTTTATCGGTAACCTGAAAAAATTGCATGATTTTTTTTTTTTTTTTTTTTTTTTTTTTTTTTAGCATAAAAGGTTCTAGGCATTCCAGTTTCTTTAAAAATTCTTACTAAACTTACAGATTTTTTTTTTTTTTTTTTTTTTTTTTTTTTTTACTGTGCAAACGTGAATACATGAATTTCTTTTGTTGCAGTGACATAAAAAGTTCTAGGGATGCCTGTTTACAAGAAAACATTTAGTAACCTTATAGATATTTTTACTGTGCGCAAATTCTATAGATCATGTACTGAGCTACACAAAGGAGTTCGTAAGCAATACTGTGTATGAGCGTGCATTACATATGTCTGTTTATATATTTTCGAACTGAACAATATTTAGTACATTAAAAGATTATTATTTATTAAAAGAAATTATTTAGTATATACAAAATAAATAAATTCGTGGAGAAACCTACACAAAGAACTGGATACATAGACTTTTATTGACGATTATTTTTTTAAGTACGTTTTTAGTTGTTATACGTTTTCTAAATTGTTTTTTAAACTTTTTTTAACCTTATTAACCAGAGAAATACTGTTACAATATTTTGGAATTATTGACAGAAAAGAAGCTAGCCTTTTATAATCTATGCTTGACACATGATTTTTATTTCATACTGAACTTAGTGTTTAATAAACAGTAATAGTGTGTGTTGACTATAAATACTCAGACTGGAATTTGCCATTTTTCTCCCATTTTTTAAGTTTTAAATAAGACGGGATTTTGTATCTTATTTACCATAATCAGATGCATAGCGAAATGTCGTATTATATCAAGTGTGTTTTCCCGCGAAAGTGAATTGATTAAGATTTTAAAGGATATCCTAGCCAATATAATTGCTGTTTGATAACGACTTTTATACATTAGATCCGATTATCGAAGGTAAATTGTTCACATCTTTATATAAAAAAAATGCGAAACCAAGTTGAAAAGTCCTTCCGGACAGTGCCAAAAGGAAGAGGTAGCTTTCATATTCCTTATTTTTAAAAAGACAACTTATATTATTCAAACACACGAAGCTCAATTTAGTGGAAACCGAATATAGGAGATTCATTACTAATTTTTATCAATACTAAATCATTATGAATGAGAATTTCGCGAAATTAGTCAGCTTTATCCAAGCTGCTTTTATTTAAAGTAACTTATATTTGGCTGCCAAATTTGGCGATTTCTTAAAGTGCCTGCCATTTTAAGACAACATGGTGGATGAGGCTAACCAGTGAACTTGGACGAGACCTTAGTAATTGCTGTGCACATGCTCACTCACATCGGATTCGGTTGATATATACAAGTGCTGTCGCAGGCAAAAAATCAGATTTTTCAAAATGTCACCCACATTAGAAATTGAAACTGCTATATCTGAGCCATTTTTTAAGATATAGACGAAACAAAAACTGCTCCTGAATCTTTGTATAAAGGTCAAATACATAAGAAAAAAATATTTTTCCATTTTCAATTTTTTGGTACCACTTTTCAAATTTTATTTATTTTTTAATTTTAAATGACCGCCATTTTGAAACAAAATGGCGGATGAAGCTGGCCAACGAACTCGGTCACCGAATTACATCCAAATCGGTTCATAAATACGAGAGATACAGTGTGACAAATGTCAGATATATATATATATATATATATATATACACACATATATATATATGGATATATATATATATATATATATATATATATATATATATACATATATCAACTTTTGAACGGAGGGTGGTTTCGGGGTCTGGGGGTCATGATCGATGAAAATATACCAAAATTTTTTGAAATCGCTTTCCTCCGAACGGCTGCAATAGGCAGCTTTTTGTAATGAAAGCTACCTAAAAAAAATGCCAAACCAAGTTGAAAATGTGCACTGATTAAGAGGACACTAGACCTTTGAGTTTGTCGGAATGATCAAAAGCATCGCCTTTTTCAAAGCACCAAAACGTAAATAAAATTCAATTAAGACCCTTTTTTTTCCATTTCTTCTTCAAATATATGAGGCATTCTCACATAATTTTGACTTTTAAGTCCCCGAATAATAATTTATATTTTAGTACATTTTATTGTTTATTTTTCCTTATCCATTTCACTGTCCGAAGGTTTTCCTGTATTTCTATAAGATTGCTTCTATATTCCAGGATATATATATTTATTAATCGCAGTTTGATGTTATAATATCTATAATATCATTTCCATGTATATATGGTTCAAAATTAAATTCTGTTTAAAATATTTTTTGTCTACAGCCATATGTCTACACCCATGTCCCAGCTGCTGATTTTTAAGTTTAGTAGGTCTGTATAAAATTGTTTCAGTAAAAGTAATTCAATGAAATTTTTTTCCGAAACTATTGTTTTTATTGTTTTACTTAAATATGTAGCAAAAAATTAACCTGCACACGTTTTGACGGTTGTTATTATTTTTTTAACTCCGTCCCTGGATTTTAGATTCCTTACCGTCTCTCTTTCTAATATGCTAGAGAAAATAATTTCAGATACAGCCATAGAATTTGTTTCAACTTTTTTTTTTCTCTTATGGAGAAAGAAGAAAGTATGATAAAGAAAGAATGCCTAAATTTCTTTGACGGGGAATTTACTGCAGAATTTAAAGCAACATTTAAATATCGATTTCAAGCATTGTGGCTTTACTGGTAGCCTTACCCACGCTAAGTTCTATTCCTGGACTTTTCTTTGTAAATTATCTTTTTATTTAATCCAATGTAAATAACTGTCGCTAAAAATTAATGAACATTGTGGCTATCTGTTAGTCTTAACATGATTTGCCTAAACATAGGAGATAATTTTCCTTACCGTCCTCCCCTTTTTTTACCTTACCTTCCTTAACAACCCTTTGGAACAATGTTATACCAAACTTTTGTACTAAAAATTCTAAATTGCTATTATTTCTTATTTGAATGTCCTGCGGGTATTAGGCAAATTCGTTAATAGTGAAAATTTAGAAGAAAATAAAAAGTTATATAGGTAAAAGGGTAAGGAAAATTAAACTCCCAAGTTTAACTTAAACCTCAGTTATATAAAACATTCGTCGCTACTGACCATTTTTTCTTTATTTTGAATCATTAAGGCATTCGTCTATAAGTTTAAAATGTCATTTTATTAATTTTAATTTCGCCAAAATTTTGTTCTTAAAAGCTAAAATTTTGTGAGAATTATTATTATCTGTATTATCCAAAAAATAAATGTTGCTTGTAGAATATTAATATTTAAATTTTAATTTATGAATTTATCACTAATTTTATCACTAATTGGTGAATAAAAAAAAATAGTGCTGTGCACTTGATAAATCTCTAAATCATGTGTATAGAAAACAATTTTTGAACAAAATAGAATCATGACATACCTAATTCTAAATTAAATACAAAATATATTCAAAAGGATTTCTTTAAAATTAAATTTTAGCTCAAAATTAAAAAAAAAAATCAAACATTTCAAAACAATTTCCATGTTTTCCAAGTACCAGAAATAAATAACCAAAATATGTGGATTTTTTTAGTTTTAGCAAATGTACATGTTATGCAGACTATAAAGAAATGCACATTTTTTTTTTTTTTTTTTTTTTTTTTTTTTTTAAGTTATTGCTTACATAGTTTGAAAGTAACAGTGCGTACATACTCCAAATTTAGTAATATGAGAAAAAGTGTTTTAATCATTCAATATCTACTCACCGTCTGTAAATGATTATAACTCAAGAAATTATGCAGATTTTTGAATGGGGTTTTTTGCAATCTGTTGAGAAATGTTAAAACATTCAGAATTAAACAAAATCCGAAAACCAATTTTTTGAAAGTTTACAAATCATGTACACTCTTAAGCCTTTAAAGAATTCACATTTATTTTAAGGTATATCGTAGAAAATATCATTGCTGATTGAGGACGCTTTTTGAAATTAGATCTTATTATGAAAGGTAAATTGTTCATATATTATACAAAACATGGCATATTAAGTTAAAACCTCAGTAGCTTGATTCGGCAGACTTTTCTAGATTTCAAGTTTAAAAAGATAAAGGAATGTCTCGTCATTTAAATTTCATATTCATTTTGAATAATTTATCCTAATACCAAATATCCCATAATCTCCATCTCAAATATCACTTATAAAAGCATGAATGAGGGAATAAAAGGACTTAACAATAATGACTATTTTTTCTCATCCTAACTATTTTTATCTGTTCTTATAAAAAAGTAATAAAAGAATCTATTTATGTAAATATAGTTACTCTATTTGCCACCATTATAAACAGCAGCTATATTCTGCTGAATATGTCCTAGCGTTTTTAAACAACAAATGTTAAAAAAATCCCTGCCGGCCCGGCCTACAGGCAGAGGTAGATTTCGAAGTTAAGTATACTAATTTCACAAACAAAAACTAAATCATTATTAGATATAAACCCACTTTAACAGTTTTATCTGTCTGCTTTTGACGAGATTTTATTTCCTTTTTATAAAATAGCTGGTTTTATGAGAAGCATGTTAAGGCGATATTAAAAAAAAATATTTTTCCATACTCAACAACTCGAAATTTTCTGGCACATTTTCAGATTCGTTAAAAAAAAAAAAAAAAAAAAGTATATATATATATTTGATTGATGACGTGATTTATGAAAAGATTTATAAGTGACCTGTGTTTTTATTTTTCTTTCCATTAATTAAAACTTGATTAATAAACAATTATTTTCTCAGTAGGGCAATATTTTTCGTTTCTAACACAATCGCTTCGGGAAATTCTGTTCAAAATGTCCACTTTGACATGATTTTTTGAAATATATTCTGCCTCTACCAAAAAATCGATCATTACTGTACATTATATAGTTTCTGAACAAGAGAATCTAGCAATTGGATGCGTTTGAGAGCAAAAATGAATTTAAAAAATGAGTAAGAAAATAGACAGTTTGGATTTGAATGCACCCTTAAAAAGATGATTTTTTTCTTCAACCGTTATGTATTTTTAATTTGTTTTGCTGTAAGAATTGGCCCTATCAAAAACTTGTCTATATAAATGTTGAAGACAATATTAAGAAGATATATGATAAATTCATGGAGATTTTATATCTTGTGAATTGACGGAGTTATGAAATTTTTTTTTCTTCAACCCCCTCTTTTTTTTTTTTTTTTTTTTTTTTTGTACGAATTGGTCTTATCAAAAACTTGTGAATATAAAACTTGTAGATAATATTAAGGAGATGTATAATAAAATTATTGGATTTGATATCTTGGGAATTGACGAAGTAAGGAATTTTTTTCTTCCAAAAACCCTATTTTTTGCGCTCCTTGAGCCTATTTTAAATTTTATCAAAAGTCTGTGATGCATGAATTTTTGGCGCTATTTTTAGGAGTAATGAAAACTTTAAACTGATTTGATATGTACAAAAATTAAGAAGTTATAGTGGGTTTTCGGTTTTCACAAAACCCCTCCCTATCTCCACCCCCTTGGTCCGATTTTGTCCATTAACGAACTTGACGGAGATTTTATGCACTTTGATTTTAAGTATCAGTTTGGCAGAGATTGGTGCAGAATTACGAAAGTTATCGTTTCCAGAAGAAAGTGATATATATATATATATATATATATATATATATAAAGTTCTTTACTGGGGCGGGGGGGGGTTCTATGGGTCATGATCGGTGTAGATCTGCAAAAATTTTTCAGAAATTCCAACATAGTAACGATCATAATGGGTAGTAATTCATACGAAATCTACCTAAAAGAAGAAAAAAAGTACTGCGATTTTTTTTACAGTATGCTTTTATTTAAAGTAGTATGCAAGTATTTTTATACACTTATTTACTTTTATTTTTCATAAATTTTCTTACATTCCCTAAGGTGCAAAAGAAAGTTTTAATATTATTTTCTCAATTATTATACAAAACGGAAAGCATAAAAATACTTAATTTATTAATAAATTACCTCCAAAGATTTCGCATTTTGAAAATAGATTTTTCTTATATCTAATATATTTTCATTAATTTTTTTTTAAAGAAACGCAGAGTGACAGCTCTTAAATTAATAAAGTAAAAATGAAATATATTTTGCGATATTCTTTAAAAGTGTCTGAGTGATATATTTTTATTTTTTTCTATCTTTAAAGAAGAAAGTATTGGATTCATGAAAATTTTCGAATTCCGGTTTTCGACGGATTTACAAGTTTTAAGGGTCAGAGAACGATAAAAACATGTTTTTCAAAAATGTCTGTTTTGTGAGTATGTCTGTGAGTCTGTCTGTCTGTATGTATGTGACACAAATATTATTGTCGCTCTATCTCAAGAGCTAATGAACGGATTTTAATAAAAATGTATATTCAGTTAGTCCTTGATATAAATTAATGCTGATTAGTTTTTGATGGAAATCGCTTTACAGGTGTTGCTGCTATGCAGCATTTTTCACGTTTCCGCAATAGCTCAATCTCCAGAACTAATGCACGGATTTTCATCAAACTTCAGATTCAGCTAGTCTTTGACGAATTGACATTTTGTACATTTTGGTGTAAATCTCTCAACAGATGGCGCTGCTATGCTGCATTTTGCAGGATTTACATGATTTCAGCAATAGCTGTATCTCAAGAACTAATGCACGGATTTTTATGAAACTTCAGATTCAGTTAGTCCTACTTGATATAAGTTGCTGCTGAGTACGTGTTGGTTGAAATCGCACAACGGGTGGCGCTGCTGTGAAGCATTTTTCACGATTCCCGCAATAGCTCTATCTCAAGAACAAATGCACTAATTTTCATCTAACTTCAGATTTAGTCAGACGTTGACATAAGTTGGTGCTGATTAGATTTTGGTGTTAATCGCCCAATAGGTGGCTTTGCTATGCGGGAATTTTCACGGCTTTTGCATTAGCTCTATCTCAAAAACTAGTGCACGGATTTTCCCCAAACTTCAGATTCAGTTAGACGTTTACATAAGTTGTTGCTTGGAGGTTTTGGTGTAAAGTACCCAATATATGGCGTTTGTAGGGTGCATTTTGCTGGATTTACACGATTTCAGCGGTACTCATATCTCAAGAACCAATGCACGAAATTCCATATCTTCAGAATCCTCATGATGGTCAACATTGCCATTTAATTTTGTCAGTATAGTAGCGAATTTGAAGTATTAACATGTGTGAGATAGAAGAAAGTTTTGTGATTGGTACATCCGATTAGTTATTATTTAGTTTACAAACTTTCATTCATATTTTTTAACAATGGATCAAAATGTGTAATAAATGCAAACATAATGAATAAAAATATATAAAAAGTAACTTGTACGAATTTTTGCTCATTTGTTTGTGATTTTTAATAATATATTTTAAAATCTTATTAGATCGCATTATTATACGAATAATGTGTTGAATCTGTACTAGTCTTTTTAAAATAAATGTCAAAATTAAGTAATACAAACTTTCATTCATATTTTTTAACAATGGATCAAAATGTGTAATAAATGCAAACATAATGAATAAAAATATATAAAAAGTAACTTGTACGAATTTTTGTTCATTTGTTTGTGATTTTTAATAATATATTTTAAAATCTTATTAGAACGCATTATTATACGAATAATGTGTTGAATCTGTACTAGTCTTTTTAAAATAAATGTCAAAATGAAGTAAAAAGATAATACGATTTGTTTTATTATATACTTTTATTTAAAATTTGATATAAGTATTTTAACATACTTATTTACTTTTTTTTTTCATCAATCTTCTCAGATTCTCTAAAATGACAAAAGAAAGTTTTAATATTATTTTCGCAATTTTTATACAAAACTGAAAGCATAAGAACTGATTTTATAAGTTAATTTCCTCCAAAGCTTTTAAAAATAGATTTTTTTTTTTTTGTAACTCTGTAATATATTTTCATCGATTTTTTTTTTTTTTAAAGCAATGCGCAACGACGGCTTTTAAAATAATAAAGTCAAAAGGAAATAAATTTTCTAATTTTCTTTAAAATTGTCTGTGGGACATACTTTTATATTTATTTCCAAACATTGATTCAAACTTGTAATGACAGATAAAATTATATGCTAAATGCATGTATAATGTATAAAAGTAAACATTGAATTTTAAATACACAGACAGCGGTAGATATTACTTGAAATTCTTTACATAGAATTTTCTTATGATTATTAATCAAATCTTTATCAAATTTTGAAACATGTTCTTAGAGAATTAAAGTTGATTCGGTATTGTAATGTACCACGAAGTGCATGATTTTCCACTCTCGATATTCTGCAAACTATATCATACAAGCAATGACTTTCTGAATGAGATTTTCTGAGTACGTTTTTACTATTTTTATAATGACACCATATGAATGTAAATATAGGTATGCGTATATACTAGAATTTCCTCATGTTTTCAAGTTCACATAGCGCCTTTTTGGTGTATTTTCTGAAACATTAGCTGATAAACATTTTCTCTTCCATCTCAATTAAGTTATTTTTATTATTCAACTTTATCTTAAGTGGAATCAACTATGTTTTACCAGAACGCTATTTAATTTAATAAAATATATATACAGTGCAACCTCGATTATTCGAGCTAATTGGGACTGCTAGTACCTCTGAAATCGGAAAACTCGGTAAATAGGAACTGTGTGTAAGAACTCGCCGTGCTTCCGCATTTAACGTATCTTAAAAAAAAAAAAAAAAAAAAAAAAAAAAAAAAAAAAAAAAAAAAACGATAGTACGTTTTTTAAATGGTAAAAAAATATATGTGTAAAGTTATTTTTTACAGCTTAAAAAATATAAAAAGGGAATCACCTACTACTGGTAACTTTTAAAAAGCAAATTAAAAAATTTACGAAAGTTCACACGGCCACTGGAAACAAAGCATTGTTCGCTGTTGACTTCTGGGGATTCAATGTTTCTTGGAAGTTGAATGCTTTCGCGGGCAGAAGAGCCTGTAGACCACGGACAGTGAGCTAAAAATTGTAGTCTTTTTCTAAGATCAGTCATGAAAAAAAAAAAAAAAAAAAAAAAAAATCAGACTTTGTTATTACCTACGTTAACAGAAACCTCGATTAATCGAAGCTCAGTTAATCGGGGTTCTACTGTATACCTTTTTTTTTTTTATAGAGTTAATATATATATATATATATATATATATATATATATATATATATTGTTTTGCTAGAAAAAAGATTTTACTAAATAAAAACGAATGGAAATTTATTTATTAATTCTGCTGTAGCAGAAAGAAATCTATCTACATTTAAAAAAAAAAAACACACGAAATCATTTTCTAAAATATACTAAAATGGTTATTTTTTAATGAAGAAAGGTATTACAATTCTTATAAACATGAATCTTCAAGAAAGAATTCTTAATGTCTGACGCCAACATTGACTGTGAATCCATTTGCGGATGATAAGCTCTATAATTGATGTATTTTAGTAGAATGAAATGTATTTATTTCATTAAATATTTTTCAGTTACTTTTCGATTATAAAATTATGTTTATGTGACACTTATGATACACAATAATTGTTAGAAAATGCTCTTTTGTTTCAAGAACATTCCACCAGATGGCAGCATCAGACAATCCTTTTTTTTATCTACTGTGACAGATACTCAGAACAGTTAGTTTTTCTCCTTCCCTTATAGCAGTTGGCAGCAAAATGCTGGTGGATTAAAAATCCAATAATATTCCAAAGGAATGATAATATGTTAAAAAAAACTGCAACAAACCATTGTTCAAAGTATTTATTTGTGTTTGCAAATAGTCTTATTCATCTGTTTTGTTTTATTGTGAAGTGTGATCAGTATTGTGTCCAGCATATATATATTATTCTAGTGTATTTAATCTTCAAATAAATGTTTTTGTTCATCCTAAGAAGAATATATTTCTATTGAAATACATCAAAACATAAAGGTAAAACTTTTAACTTTTTATTGTTTACCTATTGAGGAATTTCGTATTCATGCCTTCCATATGGAATAACATTCCAACAGTCGATTATGAGACTGAAGTTATCTCAATTTTAAATATAATATTATGAAAGAAGAAAATATAATATAATTAAATTCAAAGAAATAATTATTTTCTGAATGTTTGTATTTTTCACAAGTGAATGATTCAAAAGAAAATTCAAAGAATTGTTCTTATTTTGAAATCAAAAGTATTGTGTATTGATAAGAAAAGAAATTATTTTGAATTTTATTTTCCCAATTTCTTATTGAAATTTTATTATACAAGTTGCAAATGTAAATTTATGTTTTAAACAAACAATTGAACACTTAAGAACGGTTTTTCTGAAATCAAAAGTAACTTCAAAAATTGTTCTCAAGAATTTTATTTTGTTCTTATTTCATCATTAGCATTATATTTGAGTTTATAATTGTTGCTTTGATGTATTAATAAGATAAAAAGTTTTATTTTCTGTGAAATAAGCAAATTCTATTATATCATAATGTCTAGTATTAAAGAATCTCATTATGTTGATAAATTAACTGATGACAACTACTCAGTTTGGAAGTTCAAAATAGAACAATTGTTAATCAAAGAAGGTCTGTATGATGTTGTATTTGAACTTAAAAAGGAAAATGATGATAATTGGGTAAAAAATGCTAGAAATGCTAGGGCATTAATTTGTTTAAATATCTCAGATTCACAAATTGTTCCTGTCAGACATGCTAACAGTGCTAAAGAAACATATGATCAATTGAAATATGTTCATGAAAGTGTAAATTTAACAATAAACTTTATCTTCTTAGGAAGCTGTATTCCATTAAGTATAATGAAAGTGTAAAAATGCAGGAACATATTAATTCTGTCTTAGAATTAGCAGAAAAATTAAGAAGTATAGGTGAAGGAATACAAGATGATAATTTAATAGCTATTTTGCTCTGTTCCTTACCAAATTCTTATAGTACCTTTATAACTGCTATTGAAAGTAAATATGAAACAGATTTATCATTAAAATATGTTCAAAACAAATTAGTTGATGAGTATCTTAGAAGAGTTGAAACTAAACAAATCTCAACAAAATTTTTATCTATTGCTTTGAAGGGTAATAGGGATAAACCAAAGCATTTGAATAAACAAAAATTTTGTTCTCATTGCAAAAAGAATAATCACAACCGTGAAGATTGTTTTCACTTAAAGGCTAATAATACTAACAAAACAAAACCAAATTTTGCTCAAGATAGATCACGTCAACAGTTTAAAAAAAAAAAAAAACAATTTCTCTGCTTCAACTGCTAGTCAAACTGAAAATCTATCAGATTCTCAAAACTATCAGGAATTAATGGAAGAATCAAATTCTTCGAGTTTTGTTATGAAATCTCAACAAAATGGAAATAAAAACAAAAATTTGTCTTTTGTTATTGATTCAGGTGCGTCTGTGCATTTAGTTAACTCCTTGGAACTGTTCTCAGAATTAAAAAGTTCGAATAAAGATACAATTACAATTGCTAATGGAACTAAATTAACTGCAAAGGGAAAGGATAAAAATACTTTTAATATTGAAACACTTAATGGTCAAACAAATAGATCATGTGCTTTATGTTCCCGAGTTGGATAGTAATTTATTATCTGTCCAGTCTTGTACTGAGAAAGGTTTTGTTGTAACATTTAAAGATGGTATATGTTTAATTAAAAAGGGCAACATCTTATTTGCAGATGCAAAAGCTTATGAGGGGTTATACAGATTAAAAATAATACCTACAAATAAAAAGGTATATAGTGCTTCAGAAATATTACCCGTTTGTTCTAATGTTAACTGCATTCTAAAATGGCACCAAAGGCTGGGCCATAGAAATTTGGAATCCATCAAGAAAATTCAAAAGGATGATTTAGCTTTAGGTATTACTGTGAATAATTCTTCTCATAATACTGAATGTTCAAGTTGCATAAAAGCTAGGCTAACAGAAAAATAATTTCCAAAAGAAACACAACACAAAAATAAAAAACTACTTGATTTGATATACAGCGACGTATGCGGTCATGCAGAAACAAAAAGTATGGGGTCAAAAAGATATTTCGTTACATTTATTGATGATTACTCTCGTTATACACAAGTATATTTTATTTCTTCTAAAGATGAAGTATTTGGTAAATTAAAAGAGTATGTTGCATCAACAACAAATAAATTTAGATTGAAGATTAAATCCTTGCGTAGTGACAATGGAACAAAATATTACAACGAATCTGACAAAGACTACCTTAAAAACTTAGAAATAAATCATGAAACAACGACGCCATATTCACCGTCCCAAAATGGAGTCGCAGAAAGAAAGAATCGCTCGCTTATTGAAATGAGTAAAGCCATGCTTATAAATGCTAAATTGCCAAAAACATTCAGGGCAGAAGCCATAGTCTACTTACAAAATAGATTACCTACAAAATCAACTGAAAAGATACCATATGAACTGTGAAATGGGCATAAGCCAAATTTGAATCACCTTAAAGTATTTGGATGCAAAGCATATGTGTATGTTCATAAACAGAAGAGACAAAAATTTGAGGAAAAGGCCACTGAAGGAGTCTTTGTTGGTTACGATTTAAGAAGCAAAGGATACCGAATTTATATAGCGGTAGAAAAATAGGGATAAGCAGAACAGTGAAGTTTTTTTGAAAATATGAACTGTGAAAATGTCTTTAAAGAAAATCCTGAAGAGCGAATCTCAGATTTAATGCATTTCAATTTTTCAGAAGAAAATCTTGAAAATGATAGTGAAGCTATCCGAATAGAAAATACTGCAGAAGAAATAAAAATGGATGAAAAATCAGTAGATAGCCCAACAACTGAAGAAAGTGAAGATAATTTCCAGAGAAGAATATCTAACAGAGAGACTAAAGGAATTCCACCAGAAAGATATTCTTACAAAACTGAAGACAGTTGTTCCAAAAATCAAGATCCTGAAACTTTTAAAGATGTTTTACAATTACCAGTAAAAGATCAACAGAAATAGTTTCAAGCTATGAAGGAAGAATTTAACTCTTTAAAGGAAAATGAAGTATTTGAGCTTGTTACTTTACCCAATGGCAAGCACGCCATTGGCTGTAAATGGGTTTACAAAACAAAACGTGATGAAAATGGAGAAGAAATAAAATGCAAAGCACGATTACTTGCCAAAGGTTTCGCTCAAAAATTAGGGACTGATTATGATGAAACCTACTCTCCTGTCGTCAAACATACAACTATTAGAGCTTTTCTGACCTGGGCAGCTTATCATAAAGCCAGAGTATTCCAAGTAGATGTTAAAACAGCCTTTCTACATGGTAAACTAGATAATGAACAATTATACATGCGTCAACCAGAAGGCTTTCATGATGAAGAAAATAAAGCAAAGTCTATAAATTAAAAAAGGCTATATATGGTCTTAAACAAGCCGCCAAGTGCTGGAATGAAGAAATAGAAAACACTCTAAAGGCATATGGGTTTAAACAAAGTGAAGCTGATCCATGTTTGTTCATAAAAGAAAAATCAAAGAACTTTTAACTTTTTATTGTTTACCTATTGAGGAATTTCATATTCATGCCTTCCATATGGAATAACATTCCAACAATAATACATTTAGATTTGTAAATAAGCTGTACTATTCCATCTGATAAATTAATTACACCGTATATTACTGCTTAACGGTATACTACTGCTTATTTACAGCTCATTATTGTTAACTCTTTCAGGGGCAAGCAATTGTATTTTAGTTAAGTTAAGTTCCTACCGGAATTTTCGAAAGATTTTGTTTCAAAATAAGGAAAAGTAATTTTTCAATATTTTTACACAAAAGCTATAAAAGAAAAAAATAATTAAAAGTTTCTGATGGAAATGATAATTAAAATTAGGTGGGGTATAATATATCCCACCGCCTCTCAATGGGTTAATTTTACGGTATAATAATGCAGCTAGAGTACCAATATTATACAGCAAATTCAAGAAAAGTTTTGCAGAGTACATGGTATCTGTGTGCAAAAATTTTCATTAACCCTTTCAAGGGCGATACTCACACAGCGTGGCCACCTAATTTCAATTCCAAAACTAATAAGTAGCACGAAGAATATTTTAATAAAAATTTTCTTTTATAAAGAAAGCGTATAAAAGCAGATTTTTATTTTCTGAAAATGTCGTATGAAAATTCTGGTGTTAGTCAATTATTTCATTATTTTACGAGTAGAATTTTTTTGCTCTAAAAGTGTTAAAGTGTATATCTATGTATTTCATTACAGTGTTACTTCTATATTTACTTTTTTTATACATAAAGTGACAATTTAGGAATTATATTCATTTATCGGCAATTTATATACATACGTACACACATACACGTATATATATATATATATATATATATATAATGCCTTCAAAAAAATTTTTTTTAAACAAATAACCCAGTGCATCAGGCGCAACGCAGCTTCTTATATGCACTAAGTGAATATAGCTCTAATAAAAGTGAATGATTATGAAAATTATTATGAAAAGAGGGTGCAAAACAACAATAAAAATCCATGAAAATTTATAACGAAAAAACAACAAACAAACCACTCCCTGCTCTTCAGAAAGTGGGAGGAGTGAAAAAAGCAGGTATCAAAAACAGAAATTGGATCCTCACGGGTTTCGCAAGATATGGCCAACCCACATACTCCAAAAGTATAACAATAGATTTAAACTTTCAAAAACACAACATAAAAAAGCTATTTTATAAAAAAATTTTAACGAATCAAAACTGCTTTAAAAACAAATATAACCAACCAATTCAAAATCCAAGAAAACCGAATTAGCTTATAAAACGTAAATAAAAATTAATAAATATTTTTAATATGACTAAATCATTAAGCAATTAGAAGCATTGAACATGTGAGAAGTGTGTTTATATTGACATGTGTTTATATTGACAAAGTTAAAAATGAGTTAAATAATGGTAAATTTTATAAAGAATATAAATTAAGTCACAAGGTTGTTGTAAACAAATTTAATGCATACACCAAGAAGGCTAGAAAGATGTATTCATATAATTTTGCTATTAATAATCATCATACTTTTCCATTTCTGTTTATGACCCCAAAATTTCACAAGACACCTATTAAATTCAGATTTATATGTTGTAATTCAAGTGGTATAGGTAAAAGTTTAAATGTTAAGTTACAGGAGTTTTTGAAGCGCATTTATGGTTTTTTGAAGTTTAAATATAGAAATACTAGCTATTTTTGGTGTATAGACAATAGTAATGAGGTTTTAAATAAAATTAAAAAAACGCCCATAACGCCCACAAATTTGTATACCTATGATTTTGAAAACCTTTTTTCTAATATACCTATAGATCTACTTTATGATACACTAAAAAATATTTTTGATATGTTTTGTATTGAGGAGGAGCTTGGAATTAAAAGAGATTTTTTCTTGAGTTTATGTAATTTCTGTTTTCTTAATAATTTCATTACATTCAATAGCTCATTTTTCTACCAGGTATGTGGTATCGGTATGGGAACTAATTTTTCGAGTTCTGCTGCAAATCTGTTTCTTTTTTATTATGAATTTAATTATGTTTTAAACAGTAATAGGAGTTATTCAGTTTTAAGGTATATCGATGATTTAATAATATTCGATGACAAACTTTTGGTATCGATTAACGATATCTATCCTCCATGTTTAAAATTAAATAAGGCTTCTGTTGATAATTTACATGTTAATTTTTTGGATTTAGACATTTTGATTAAAGATAGCAATATACTAATTAAGCTTTTTGATAAACGGGATTTTTTTAATTTTAATACTCAATCGATGCCACACTGGTATTCAAATTTAAGTAAGAAGGTTTTTAATAACATTATTGTGGGACAAATTAATAGATTTTATAGAATTTGTAGTAATAGAGAATTTTTGAGTTCACAGATTTTTAAATTTACTGCTAATCTTTTTTATAATAATTTATTTCCATACCAGTTTATTTTTCATTATGTAAATCAACTTGAGAAGAGTTTTCTAAAGTGGCAACAGCTAAGCGGCCAAACACCGTAATGGATGCCAAGGTAGCTGCTTGAATATATGAAGGGTGTGGATTAAAGTCTTTAAGAACGTCTGCATGTTGATGTGCTTCAAGTAGAAACTGCGGTGACTTGGAAAGAAAATTAATGATTATGAGGATAATGGAAAGACAAGTCTTTAGGACGCTGGTCTAACTTGGATTATGGCCTTGCTTGCAACTCCTGCTGATGGAAAGAAGTGGAGCGTAGTGATTGTTTTAAAGGTAGCAAGTTTTTTTCAGGTCGTCATGGGTAAAGGTGGGGATATGGCCTTCTCACATGTTCAATACTTCTAATTGCTTAATGATTTAGTCATATTAAAAATATTTATTAATTTTTATTTACGTTTTATAAGCTAAATCGGTTTTCTTGGATTTTGAATTGGTTGGTTATTC
This sequence comes from Maratus speciosus, assembly GCA_963932465.1. Classification (NCBI taxonomy): domain Eukaryota; kingdom Metazoa; phylum Arthropoda; class Arachnida; order Araneae; family Salticidae; genus Maratus; species Maratus speciosus. The sequence continues at coordinate 559,132,736 of OZ010789.1, forward strand.
TTGTTTTTAAAGCAGTTTTGATTCGTTAAAATTTTTTTATAAAATAGCTTTTTTATGTTGTGTTTTTGAAAGTTTAAATCTATTGTTATACTTTTGGAGTATGTGGGTTGGCCATATCTTGCGAAACCCGTGAGGATCCAATTTCTGTTTTTGATACCTGCTTTTTTCACTCCTCCCACTTTCTGAAGAGCAGGGAGTGGTTTGTTTGTTGTTTTTTCGTTATAAATTTTCATGGATTTTTATTGTTGTTTTGCACCCTCTTTTCATAATAATTTTCATAATCATTCACTTTTATTAGAGCTATATATATATATATATATATATATCTGTGTGTCTGTGTTTGAATGCGTTTGTATATATATGTTACGGCCGAAACCCGAAGCTTGGCCAGTTCGCAAATTGGGCAGCCAATTCGCCAACTGGCCAATATTCCTGGCCAAAACCGGAAATGAACATCTTATGATCATGAACATCTTATGAACACCTACATGGAATGAACATCTTATTTCGGGTTTTGGCCGGCCAATTCGCGAAGTGGCCGGGAAGCATCGGCCAATATACGAAATGGGTATTCAAGGCTGAGCGGTAAGTGACACTGACATGCACACGTGGTAGGAAAACAGCGTCATTTTCAGAAAATGATTAACACTGCAATCACTGAAATATATAACTTTCTTAAAACGAAGTATTTCTCACTCATAGTTCATTAAAGGATGCCATATTTACTAGCTAGAACTTTGCATACGAGATAATATTTGCTCAACATTATCAACTTTGCTTTTCTGTCCTAATTTCAGTACCAGTGGAGTGAAAAACCAGAAAGTTACCTTACTTAGAAGCATTTGATGTAAAATATTTCCGTTTTATTAATCAAAATGCTGAAATCTCATGTTTTTAAATTGATGTCTTCTTTTGATAAATTACGCCAGTTATCTTCTCATGTCTTTTCCACTTTAGTGGTCTAAAACATCATTTTTGCAATTAGAAATTTTTTAATTTGTTATAATATAAGGAAATGTCATCAATAAAGTCATAATATTCCCAATTATTTCCTTTTCACTGGAACCTTATTAACATCATTTTGCAGAAGATGCTTTAGAAATGTTTTGAAAAAAAAAAAAATTGAAACGGATATTTTTTTTATAATAAATCTGGCTCATCGACACTTTGCTTCCCTCATGAGTGAGGCATATAAATTTCATTATGTTTGTGATAGTGTAACATCATTTAAGTGCACTAAAAACGATGTTTCAATATTGACTGCATTGTAGGAAAATACTTTTGAGGGTCTCTGTAAACAAACTATAAGTGTTACTTATTCCATACACTTTGCCATCCATCTTAACGAGGCATACCAATTTTATTATAATTGAGATAATATAACAACATTAAAATGCACCAGAAAATCTTTCCCATTTGATAATATTTTAACGAAATACTTTTGTGTGTCCCTGAAAATTAGCCGAAAATATTACACATTTCACTTTCAATGCCGAAATTAATTCATAAACTTCAATAATATAACAATTACAAGGAAATCTGACACTTTACTCGAGTTAGAGCACGGACATGCAGATGCCCAGAGAAACTGAATTCATGAAACTTTTTAACTATGTTAGAAAGAGTTAAAATGTCAGCGTCAAACCATAGAGACAGTCAAAATCAGCTCATCACATTTTCTTTCGACTTTGTCTGATTACACCTAGTCATTGTATTAATATCAATTATTTTATTTTATTTGAAAAAACTACAATCACTTAGAAGAAATTCCATTCAAAGCATTAAAATTTAAAACAAAATAAAAATATTTAAAAAAGATGTGCGGTCTCAAACAAGCTGACTGCCTATACTCACTACGCGAACTGGCCGGCCAATTTCCGAATTAACCAGTTTATTTAAAATGCTGTCGGCCAATTCGCAATTTGCCAGCCAGTTCGTGAACTGGCCGATTCCGGGATTTGGCTGTAACATATATACATAAGAAACTCCCAGAATAGCGAGATGGAAAAAGTAAACGTGCAAGAAAAAAAAATCTCTTCAATCTGACATGTACGCTGTTCTGTATTTTATGCATGCCAGAAATAACACAAATAATTTAACCTTACGAATATGTGTAATCGAGACATATATGTTTAATAACTTTGATATTATGATGTACCACAAAGCCTCAACTTTAAAATTAATGGAAATATAATTATTCGCATACTTAATAACACTCGTGAATAAATTTTAACTTTTTTCTGCATATGGGTCGTAAATGGGTGCATTTCACTATTTTTATGGAGCTGAATTCAGTTGAATAATCGGATTTTTCCAAACACGTCGCATTTATTAGATACAGGACAGATACATAAATACAAATGTAAAATATTTGACAAAAATTGATCATTTTAAACACAAGCAAAACATAATATTCAACAGTAAAAATGTTTTCATGATTACGTCACACAAAGTATGAACTAATACGATCACAAAACCGTCGCATAAAAGCCCATAATGTTAATATTAAAAATGTTATTTTTATAAACAGCATGACGTCTTTCGTGATGATATGCTGAATGATTCTATAGTTATTTCTACATCAGAATGCATCCAAATAATGGTTTTAACCAAAATAGTCAATCGTTTTCTTATTATTTTATTAATAAATGTAAATTATAATTTACGTTTCTACCGCATATTTTACCATATACGTAAAAATTAAACTCTAAAATTTTGCAAAACCCATACGTGATAGAAAATCTATCATTGAAGATTCGGATTCTATATGTAAAAATACATCTAAAAATTATTTTTTACAAATCAGATACAAAATGGCTATTGCATAGTGTAACTTGGAATTTATTTATTTGCAATTTATTATAACTAATTAATATTTTATAATCTTTTAAACATTAGCCTTTTTCTTCTCTTGCTTTAGATGTTGCCTTTTTATTACTTTATTAAATAAGTTATTTATCCGAGTACAAAGATCCAAGATTGAATGAAGATTTGAAGTATACGATTTTTTAGCGGAGAAAAGTGTAAACATTTCTATGAGTGGGACTTGTTTTTTAAAGTGGAAGATTATTTTGATCTCATTGTATTAATTATAGTATATGGGAAAAAGGTCATAAAATTATTTTTCATAACATGCATCAATTTATTTATGAAATGCATATATTTTCATTTCAAAATTAAACCAAAATTAACTGTGAAAGTTTTAAAGGATATTGCATTTTACATATTTAGTATTAAATATTACTTTAACAAGCTAAATGAAATTTTTATGTACAAACAAAATTAATTTATCTACTTATACGACAGTAAACTCATATATTTAAATTAGTAATATTTGTATAATAACAAACTGTTCTAATATCTCTTTAAGCTATAACATGAAATATTTTAAAAATAACATTGAAAGCGTAGTTTTGTTCTTTTATAATTAATTCTCTGAACTGTTTCAGAACAGAAATTTTACTGAAAGCTGTGAAAGTACTTATAAGCACTGACAATGTTTGATAAGTGCAAATGGTGCAAAACTTTGAGAAAGCCTTTACTATGCAAAGATTAATTCTAATTTGCGTCATTTTAATCTAAATATATAAAATAAGTCTTTTAACTTGTTTCAACTTCAAGTAACAGAGGATTAATTAATTAATAATTCAAAATGGTCATTAAATGTATACATTTATTTAAAAAAAATGTTATGCACATTACAAATATGTTATTAACAATAACACATTGAATATAAACAAAACATAACATCGCAACATAGACAGAAAAGTTTTAATTCAAAATTTTACATTGATCATTTATAAAAAATAAAAAAGTATTAACAGAGAATGGATATACTGTAAAAAAATCTTTTGATATAATATTTTAAAATAAAGAATAAATTTTAATTAATGATAGCTTTTCACAATTATTTTCTAAAAGAATCGTCTGTTATATAAGCAAGTAAATATATGGTTAAGTAAAATAATAGATATTTCAATCGTGCATTTTTAATAAATTAAGTTTTCAATGCAGACAAATAAGATAAGTAAATGTATCATATATACACTAACTAAACAAATTGGAATAATTCATTTCATTTGTACTTGGAATTGCATTTAGCTTTATTTCAGCGTAGTACGATTAAAAAAGAACAACGGTTGATGTTTTAATAAATTTGCATGTTATTAAAAGAGATTAAAACTATAAAAGATTAAATTTTGAGTGAATATTGTATTTTTATAAAATTATTTTCTTTATTTAAAATATTTGAATGCTAAAATAGGTAGCTCAAGAAATTAGAATACTTATAAATTTTCCTGATTGGTTCAGAAGGTTGCATAAATCAAGCATAAAATTAGCAAGCTATGCATCAAGAAACCTTTTTTTCACAATTCCTTTTTTTAATTATTCTATTTTTTTATTTGTAACTGTACATATATATATATATATATATATATATATATATATATATATATATATATATATATATATATATATATATATATACAACCATGTATGTTTTCATCTGTGATTTTCATGATTTATTTCTTCCATATTTCAAATGAAAATCAAATTTCAAATTAATGAATTGCTTAAATTGAAATCTGATTTTCATTTGAAATATTGTATGCGAGGCGAATGTTTTTCTCTGGAAGAATTTCCATATATTAATTATTTCTTCCACTTTTTTAAATATAACATAGTGAATTTAGTATCTTGACTTTATTCAATTTTTTGGTCGATTTATTCATTTGTATTAATAGCACTGCTCAACAAATTTGAACTTTTGCTCTGTCCTAAAACAGAAATTAGTTGTTTTTTATGCGGTTTTTTGTGCTGATTCCTAATCTAATTTTAGATTTACTCCACCATGCCAAGTTTGAGAGATATTTGCATATTTCAATTTACGCAAATTTAGTATATTTTATACAATTATTTGCAAATTTAAGGTATAAAGCAATAACAGACAGGATTTTTTCTTTTATGTTATGATAACTACCTAATTTATTTCACGAAAACGTTTTTTCTGAGATTATACTGACATGTGACTGTGAAATATTGTACATAATTTGCAGATTTTTTATATTTTTCTAATAATGTTTCTTGACATTCAAATATTTCTGCCGCACGGGTACGCTAATATGTTTCTAAATCAGTATTTTGAGCTCATTTCAAATCTTGTATCTGTTTTCTTCTATCGCATCTAGTTTTTTTGAAAAAAAAAAAGAAATTTTAATTTTTGGTCAAAAAAGCCAGAAATAGCTTTTTATGCTACTTTGCATGATAAATTTCAACTAGTTAGGAAAGATTCTACTACTTTTTTTTTCGATTATATAAATCTTTGTTTATGTCTCTGATATGAAACTGAACCTGTTCACCTTCTTGTGAATGAATTACACACCTCAAAAAAGCATCTTTTATCAAACCTGTGTTAATGCCTTGCAAAAGTAGAAATTCATCTTACACAAAAACTATACATGACATAATAAAACAGACTGCAGATTTGAAATTAGCATAAAAATCTAGTCTAAAAAACATTACGTTAATTCTGTGGCAAATATTTTAAAGTGAAGCATCATTTACAAAATATCCATGCTAAATCTTACACTTATTGCAGTGAGAAAATGAAAGAGTATTCTTTACAACAAGTATTACTCTCTTTATTTGTATCTATATTTTCTACATATTAGTGTTTATCATAGTTCATTGTTATAGTTTCAAAGAATAATGACATATTTCAGAAAACGCGGTTTGCTCATATTTAACCCTAATGTTGCTGTAACCTGTATGCAGTTCCAAACATAAAAAATATTTGGCAATTTATCAGTTGCGGTCGGATAATGGAAATTCATTTATCATTAAGCTCTAAACATAAAAAAAAATGCCGTATTGTCCTTGGAAATACACTTGTTTACATAATTTTTATATTTCTAGCAATAAAAAAAAAAAAAAAAAAAAAAAAAAAAAAAAAAAAAAAACGAAATTCCACCTTTACATACATAAACAGTATTAAGTTTTAAAAAGAAAACTTTTAAAAAGAAAAAGATAGAGAATGAACGCGAATTTGTTAAAATTTTCGGAAAGCGAACTAACCAATCGACTTGAAATTTTCACCTAAGTTAGAGCCCTTTGATCACTGTTTCGTAGAGTAATATTTGTATAGAACATATTGTACTTCCTGTCGGAGGAAGGTTGAACTAACCACTACTAACGAATAATAATTTAAGCAAATTTCTTTCTCCTACAAAAATTTTGAAACGTTCGGAGGGGTAGAAATATTTTTTGCAAAATGAAATGTCTGAAAATGTTCACGTAACCTGTAAAATTCTGAGTGTTTTGTCGCAGTTCCGCTCGCTTTCGGTACGCATAGACTCCAAAAATCAACTTACGCAAAATAGCCTTCAATTTAATATTTTTCTTGCGATTTTTTATATTTAAAAATATACATTTAGACAAAAGGGAATTAAAGGTATAAAATCATAGAAATTTTAGGTTCATTCATCACGGGCTCGGGCAACGCCGGACGGATCTGCTGATATATTATAAAATTTGCAAATAAAACCGTGCATCTTTTTTTTTTTAGTAAACCATCCTTTCCTACTGCTATTTACAAAGACATGACTATTATATATAATCGGTTAAATAACTTGAAATAGCAATGTAATTAGCCTTATGTAAGAAACGTGTTACATTTTCAATTATGCAAACCCTTACTTGCTTTTAAAGAAAAGTAAAAGTTAAATTTCATCAAATAGATAGTATTTCATAAAAATTGCTTTATAATTCTTCAGATTTAGAACGATTTCGGAAACAACAGTTCGTTGAAAAATTAATCTACATAGGAACCATTTACATTTTATCTTTCGAATTGCTTTGAGAAAAAAGAAATTTAATCTTATTTTATGTTTTAAATCTATTTAAAAAATTATTTTTGTTAAATTTTACTATTGTTAATGAATTATAACTTTAAATTCTGCATGTCAGACAAGCATTAACAAAAATAGCAAAAACACAAGATGTATATGCTTTATAAGAAGGTCGTTTCTAAATTAGACTAAATAATATTTAAATCTGTAAAAGTATGTATCTAAATTTGTATAAATATCTAACATTTTGAAACATTTTCTCAGGTTACTCACTTTATTTTTATTTTCCCCAGACTACGTTATAAATAGTTTAATATAGTCATTCCCTCTGGCACGCTGACGAATTTTAAAAAAGGGCTGTTTCTTGTTTACTCCAGGAAACGGATAACTAGAAAAAAGACTGAGAAAAAAGAAAACGGGAAAGTAGATTTGTAAATTGATTTTTCGGAAGCATATTGCTTGTTAAAATGTTTTTAGTATTTTATGATATCTCAGCTAGACGATATCACAAACCTACACAGAATGACACTTTGTTCCACATTTAACTATTTAAATTAAATAGAAAATAAAATATCCATTAAATATTTGCTATAATTCATTTGTATTACATCAGTTTTCAAATATTTTTGTACTTCACTGAAAATGGAACACAAGAGATACAAGAGATTTAAATATTTTAAAACACATATATTTCTAAAAAAGTATTTTATTTCCTCAGCCATATTTGAATTATATATAAAATTTCTAATCAGATTGAAGGAAACAAATGTCATATAAAAGTAATATAATAAATTTGATTTTATAATAATATTTCTTCCCTTCTAAATTTTCCCTTTCAGTATATTCTGAATAATTAATGCGTTTGTTAATAAAACATATTTTTTATTCGCGTTGCAAAATTCTAATTAAAACAGGCGAGTATATGTTTTTAATGTACGTTTTTTTTTAATCTACGTTCTGTAACATTTCATATGTTCTGCTTTTAAATTTATTTTGGATTAATACTAATTGAATTTAAAATTTACTAAATACCGGCTTCGTGGAAATTACGTTAGAAACATAAGTCAACAAAATATAAAAACATTGCAGGAAATCTAAATTAAAACGACTTTTTATTATTAAAATATAACTTAATATAAAGATAAAACAAAACCGCTTGAAACCTTAATATAGTTTATTTAATTTATTTGCTGAAAATATAATATATTTTTTCATTTTTCATTTTTTTTAAACCATTAAGTAGATTCTTGCTAAATTCCGAACATATTTTACTGATATGTAAAAATGTTCTCACTTGAGAATAAACAACGTGAAAGAAAATTCAATTCACAATTGTTTAATAAATTCCATTTGAATTTCTCTTTCTTTTAATATTTATTTTTCAAAACATTCTGATTTGCCTACACATAAATTAATGAAGAAGTTTTCTTATTCATGAATTAGACTTTTAATTAAATTATGGGAATGTTTTTTTTTAAATCTATGATTTACGAGATTACCATTATTTATATGGTTATTTTATTTCATTAATGCTAACTAATATAAACTGTTCCAAAACACATTTTTTTTTTTTTTGTAAATATATAAAAAATTAAAAAATAAAAACAAAATAGTACATTTAGAAATAACATATAAAACAGCAATAATTTATATATATACTAGCAGGCTGAGCCCGCTGCGCTGGACCATTTTTGAAATAAACCTTCAATCAAACGAAATAGAAAATCCGACCCTGTATTTTAAATTAATATGGACCTTCACCTGGAAGATCCTTCCGCATTTTCTGAATATGCTTCGGACGCAATTGCGCTATTGTATTAACTGATGCGTTAGACGAAATACGGGTAATTTAGAAGCAACTCTTTAGTACATCATGTAGAGTTTGGAAGAGAAATGCGGCCATTACGATCATATCACCACACTACTAAAAAAAAGAGAATTACAATGTCTGCAGAGATTGACCATTTAACTTAAAGAATGTTCGGGTTATTCACTTTCGTTTGTTAGTTCTTTTATTCCGGGCTTCTCAGCTTGATACTTTGTACTGATCTGATAACATAAATACAATCTCTCTCTACGTTACATTATATTTGGTAATATACGTCTTCTTTTGGCAGGTTTTCTCTACAGTTTCTAATCTTCGATTTCCAGTAGAGTAAATACAACCAAAACAGTATTTAACTTTTGTATTTTAAAATATGTGAATCATGTAAAAGTGGATATTTAAAGCGGAATTGTGTGAATAAAATTAAAATAATGCCATTTTAACTGCCGTTTCTTTTTACATACCAGTTTTAATCATGCAACTATTAACTTGGGAAAATAACCTCGATAACCAATTCAAATAGAAAACTAAACCTCTAGTTTTCATTCAATAAAATCTTCCCAATCATCCGTTATCGGATAAATACCAAGTTTGATTTGAAACGTTAGAAATGTTCGTAACGGTATGGCTAAAAATGTACCAGAGTTAGCTACAAAACACGGTTAATTACGCTCCAAACTACATTCCATTAAATAATGTCAAATTGCTGTTGATTGATTTTTAGATCTTTCACTATCAAAACTCTTTGCAAATGATAAGTAGTTAGTTATGCAAAATTTTTAGTAGTGATCTTTTTGGCAAACTGAAGATTTTTTTCGCATTTCTCTAATGAGCGTAATAAGACGGTGAAATAAGCATGCTTTTATTTTCAAGATGTCATTATTCATCATTTTGTTGCCTAAATAAAACGAAAAACGTTAATTTGTGACTATGATCAGCTGCTTGGGCTGTGCATCAGCCAAAATTTCTTTATAATGATTGAAATTTTATTTGAATCTGAGGTACTTTATTTTTTTAACCTAGAGTAAATGGACAAATGTTGTTCCATTGGGCACCTTTGGCATTTGAAAGTTTTTTTTTTTTTTTTTTTTTTTTTTTTTTTTTTTTTTTGTACATTTAAAGAAATGCTTTTTTAGTGATAGTAAAAATAGTAAAATAAACCTAAAATTTGTCACTACGATCAGCTGCTCGGGATCTGCATCAGTCAAAATTATATAATGATTGAAATTTTAATTGAATTTGAGGTACTTTTTTAAAAAAAACCTAGGCTAAATGAACAAATATTGTTCCATTGGCTACCTTTGGCATTTGAAAAAATTTTTGTACATTGAAATTAATGCTTTTTTAAAGATAGTAAAATAACTGCACATGAAAAATATCTATTAGAAAATCTTCTTTTGTCCGTTTGCTCTATACTAAAAAAACATAAATTTACTAATCGTTAATTACTAAAAGTACAAATTTCGCGTAATCTTCTGAAATCGGATTTACCGTACACGGTTCCTTTCAAATATAAACGAATCTTCCAACACTATACTGTAAATTCGCCAATTGTAAGGTGGCTGGTTATGGAAGATTCATTCAATATCTTTTTATAACATTTCTAAAAGAAGGGAAGATATGAAAAAAAATTGACAAAAGGAATCGAATACCGAAAAGTGATTTCAGAAACCAATTTTATTGCAAAATGTCTTTTTTCGTGATAGAAATAACGCATAATTGCTTACATTTTCTTAAGAATAATCTTTACTACCTAACATTACAAGCATTGAACATTTGTATAAGGAAAATTGGCGATATGTTTTTTTATTTAAAAAAGAATGGACAATATTAGCTAATCTGGCTTCGAGGTTATGAAAGTATCAAATTTGGGGAAAACAGACCGACATGCTTTCGCAGTAAAGTATGCTGAGAAATTTTTTATGTGTCTAAAATTAAATTACTTTACAGTATGTATGTGCGTGTGTGGGAAACATTTATACTAAAATTAAAATATCTGACTCCATTTTTAAAATATTAATTGCTATTTATATATTGTACATTTGAATTTAAAAAAATACTCAAAAAATGCTTTCGTACACTTGCAAAATCACCTTTATTGTAAACATCGCTTGAACCCAATTCACGCCCAATTCAACTCAAAGTTTTTTGTTCATTCAAAGGGATGCTTTTTTAGCGATAGTAAAATAATTGCAGGCGAAAAATATATAATAGTAAATATTCTTTTGTCTGTTTGATCCATAATAATAATAAAAACCTAAATTTACTAATCGAAATAATCGTACAAATTTCGCGTAATCTTCTGAAGTCGTATTTACCTTCGACGGTTCCTTTCAAATATAAACGAATCTTCCAACATTACATATGAAATTCGCCAATTGTAGGGTAGTTGATTATGGAAGATTCATCCAATATACTTTAATAACATTTCTAAAAGAAGGGAGGATATGGAAAAAAAATGACGAATTAAATGGAATATAGAAAAGTGATTTCAGAAAGCAAATTTTATTGCAAAATGTTTTCTTTCGTGATGGTAATAAAGCATAATTGCTTACATTTTCTTAAGAACAATCTTTACTACTTAACATTGCAAGCATTGAACGTTTCTATAATGGAAATTGGGGATACGTTTTTAATTAAAATAAGAGTGGACAATATTAGCTAATCTGGCTTCGAGAATAAAAGTCGCACATTTGGGGGAAACAAACCGACATGTTTTCGCAGTAAAGTATGGTGAGAATTTTTTTAAATGTGTGAAATTAAATTATTTTACAATATGTAATGTGCGTGTGTGGGAGACATTCATACTAAAATTAAAATATTTGACCCCATTTTAAAAATATTAATTGCTATATATATATTGTACATTTGAATTTAAAAAAAATACTCTAAAAATGCTTTCGTACACTTGCAAAATCACCTTTATTGTAAACATCGCTTAAACCTAATTCACGCTTACGTCTTTTTGGCTTAAAATCAAACTGTTTGGTTACAGACGTGAACTCAAAATTACAAATAAACATATAACATGTAAATCATAAGTACCATGACTTTTACAATTACATATGCTAGTTTCCGCCTGTAAATCACAAGATGGGGGAGTTAGAAATAAAAAAGAACAAATCAAAAACAAAATTGTTACCACAAGGAAGGTCTCCTTAAAGAGCATACTCAAATTATTTTGAAAAGAAAAATGCTTTTAAAACTACCCATGTGTGTAGTAAAACATCAGTCAAATTTAGCGGCGGAATCCCAGTAAAAATCTGAAAAAAATCTATATATATTCGAGTATTCGGCGCAAAAAAGACGAACGTTCCACGCTGTTTGGCTAGCCAACGCATTTCCATCCCAAATGCAAGATATTTAAATGCATTTGAAAATTGCTTGTTAAATAAGTGTTTAAATGCCTAAAACTCAATGAATTTAAACTTAAACGAAGGATTAGCGTATTATTTTTTTATCTTTAAGCGTATACATATACAAATTGCGTGTTGCAGTAGTTATTTAATTTTACATGGCTTCACCGGCTGGAAATGTTTTAAGGGTACTATTTGATTATTCATTCAACCAATTTCGCCAAATTATATAAATTGCCAAACGCTTCGCCAAATTATATAAATTGCCAAACTACTCGCCAAATTATACAAATTGCCAAATTTTTTATTTTAAGCAGCGAAAGAATAAATAAATTTTTAAACATTAATCAAATTACAAATAGAAGTGAAATTAAAAATCGCTTGATGACGCAACAAACACGTGTACCGTGTTTAATGTCAAGTGAATGTAAAATTTAAGATCAGCCATTATTGACATTTAATCTTATAGTTTGACGATAGTTATTTTGTCGAGAAGATAATCAAGTAGTACCGTTTTAAATTTGTTTTAAAAGTAGCTGGCTAATTAAAAATGCTACCATTAAACATTTTATATTAAATACTTGTTTCCATGGCAACAATAACCTTCATTTCTTGTTTCTGATACTAACAATATCGAAGTCAAATTGCCAATGTTCCGAATCGGACATTAATTTTGAATTTGGAAAAAATTTAATAAACTGAAATTTTATTTTAAATCGTATAATTACAATAATAAAATTTTTATATATACACATATAACGGTATATGACAAAACTGTAGTAATAAAAATGTATTTATTTAAGTTAAAATTAATCTAACTATCTTCGTATGAAGAGTAGAAAAAGGTTTTACTTGAAAATTATTTATGATAAAAAAGTATCGTTCAAAATTTTATTGTGCCGCCAACCAGCATTAAATCGCCAAAAAAATAAAATTTTCATTATTTTTTTATAAATGCTAAATCAAGGTTCTGCGGATTTTTTTTATAAACATATTATATGTTACGAGAAAAATTTTCTATATATTCTCATGAGAAGATATTTTTTCAAATATTTCTGAGCATGCACTTATCGAAACTTCCTTGATATCACCCTATTAATTTTTCAGATGCATTTTCCTTAACCTGACGCAAAAGATAAAGAGCCAAATCTTATTTCAATTGCAATATTTTAACTGAGTAAATTTTTAAGCATTACGGACATTCCCTTTCATGTTTAAATTAAATATTTTCGTTTTTTAATATTATCACTCATTAAAACGGATTTTTTCTTCTTTTTTTCTTCCTTCTTTTTTTTTTAATTATAATTAGTAAATTTTTTTTCTTTTATGTTTCAAGGTGTAATAGCTGTTTCATTTTTTTTTTTTTTTTTTTTTTTTTTTTTTTTAATCAAGGATAAATTTCGTCAAGAAATAAAATGGTAAACCTTATCGTCCAAAATAACAGAACTTTCCGTCATAATTCTATAAGTAATCTAGGTAGAAGAATGTGTTATAGCTTAAATCCTTCCCTGAAATGATATCTATCTAACGGTATAGGTACCGTAAAAATCCATCCGGTAGAAAGCGAAATCTAGGTTTTCGGAACGAAATTTCCGTTTGCATTTTATATATATAATATATATATGTGTGTGTGTGTGTAATAATAAAAATTTTCGCCCTTTAATCTTTATTAAACTATTCCAAATTACTATAATATCTACCTTTCTTACTTAGCTTTAATAATATCTTAAATATATTTCATCTTTTTTCTATGCTTTAAATGCGTATTATTTTATTATTCTAAAAACTTTAAACCATTCGTCTAATCTTATAGAACCCATTAAATTATTTTTTCATTTTATTCTGAAAATAAATTCCAATGTTTCGAATGTTTTGTAATATCATTTATTCCATTTGTTTTCTGGTATTTTATTTTCCATAATTCCTTGCAAATCACGCCAGCCATTGTTTGCGCAATAATTCTGACGCCAAGGCTAAATAGTTTGCATCGTCGTCACGCGTGCTTCCCCTCTCCCGTCCCCCGGAGCTAGGTTCTATCGTATTCTGCATCTCATCGGCGTCCTTCCAGCTACTTTTACAGGATTTGTCATTTCACGTGCATTGTATTCATACGCATGCAGTTTTTGCAATTTTTTAACCAGTTGCATGGGCTAGGAGAGTGAGAAATTTACGATTATTGAGCTGATTAAATGACCTAAGTCACCTAGAGATCTTTTTTCCTGAATCTTCGTCATGTTGTTCTAATACGTAACGTCTAGTGGTTTATATTTTACGACGTAGCAACTGCCCGAATATGGATAACATATGGCTAGTGGAGTTTAGTGCATTATATGGTCAAATATTAAATGTTTGTTGAATCTAAAGGCTTCGATTATTATTATTCATCGTAAAACCTTCTAATGGATGGCGACCTGATCTTACATTCTTAATCATTATTTTACGACTGCTAAAACTATGATTTCTTCATTGAGTTACATAACGAGGGTATGCTGTTCCTTAACACCGACATGTTTATATGATAATAGTGAAAAAATATTATATATATATATATATATACACTGCTCAAAACAATTAAAGGATATTGCAGTTTTAGGTGGATTTTGTATCTGGTAAACTGTTTAGCTGATTGATACATGGTCGACAGACATAGCAGGTTATATGAGAATAAATTACACATGTTTGGCAGAAAAAAATGCATTTTATTGCGCATTTGTGTACTAAAGGAAAAAAACACAATTTGTGCATATGAGGAAAAAAAATAAGAAAAGGTGTTTTCTTCAAAGAAAATCATTTTCAGTAGGGGGTATGGTTTCCACGGGCGGCCAGCAACGTTGAACACCTTTGAGGCATGGACTCAATGAGGCTATTAATGACGAGTTGGGGTATTCTGCCCCACTCTTCCAGAAGAGCTCTTTCCAGTTCTTGGAGAGTTTGTGGGGGTTGTTGGCGGCCAGAAACTCGTCTTCCTAGAGCGTCCCAAACGTGCTCGATTGGATTCATGTCTGGAGAACACGCTGGCCATTCCATTCGAACGATTCCTTCCTCGAAAAGTAAATCCTCCACCAGGTTTGCACGATGTGGCCTGCAGTTATCGTCCATTAAAATGAAGTTATCTCCGATTGCTGCAGCGTAAGGGACTACAATAGGTCGGAGGATCTCATCCCTATATCGGCGACCAGTCAGAGCTCCATCTCGAATGATGTAGAGGTCAGTGCGCCCGTCAATGGAGATGCCAACATACACCAACGCTCCTCCACCGCCAAATCTGACAGTTTCGTGCACGAACGCAGGATTATTCCTACTGCCACGGTCCCTCCAGATGAAAATACGCCTATTATCCGGATGCACAGAAAAAAGGGACTCGTCAGAAAACAGAATATTGCTCCATTCATTTCTCCTCCAGTACACATGCTCGGTTGCCCACTCCCTGCGGTCGCGACGATGCCTTGATGTTAATCTAACACATGCCATCGGTCGGGGAGCATACAGACCTACAGCATGGAGCCAGTTTCGGACAGTCTGAGTTGAAATAGTGGTGCCTGTAGCCGAGCGAAGGTGTTGTTGGAGAAGAGTAGCGTTCATGGTTCGGTGTCTCCGAGCTGTTAACGCTAAATACCGATCTTCATTGGGCGTTGTTGCCCGTCTACGACTTTGCCCTGGTCTTCGGCCTGCACACCCACTCTCCAAAAAACGGTTCCAGATCTTGGAAATGACACTTTGTGACACTCCAATGGCTTGCGCTACTTCGGCTTGAGTTTGGCCCCCTTCTAACCTACCAACAATTCTCAAAGCTTCTGAATCTCTCAAATGACTTCGCTGAGACATCGTACTCATCGAAACAAAGCAATCACTGAATGCCGATCATCCTTGTCTTCATTCTCTTTTATCCGGTTGAAAGTTAAATTTCATTCGCTGTCGCTGAAGCGACGTTTTTGACGTCGAACTCAAAATTTGCATACTCCACAGTTTGAAAACCAAAAAAATTTGCATTTGTGATTCTCTTCTTCTATTTTCGGCAAGAAAAATTTCGTTTATATCTTTATTTTATATAAAACTTCAAATATCCTTTAATTGTTTTGAGCAGTGTATATATATATATATATATATATATATATATACGTATATGTATGATAGAGATATAGAGATAGCATTAAAAAAAGTTATATACAAAAATAAAATCTCTATTTCACACACACACACACAAAAAAAAAAATCATGAAAAAGTTTGTTTGCACATTAATATGGCATGTATACTTAAACATTATTAATTATACAACAAAACTACATTAAATATGTTAAATTTCTATATTTCTTTCAATAAAAAGTGTTTTGCCAAATTTATACTTCCATAGGTCCTTTCACTTTGCCACCTTGGTTCTGTTTCTTAGAAATTCAGGTTTAATTATGCTTATTTAAATATCATTAATTACTATTGCAATTGGCAATAATTTATAATATTTTACTCAAAACAATAAAAGGACTACAACTCTTTAATCAACTAAAGATATAAATAAGGAAAAGAATTCTGGTTATCACTTTTTTTAAATTAAGAACCTTTTATAGTATTTGAAGTTATCCAACTGCAGCTTTCTATACTCTCTATCTTTCTTTATATGCCTAGTTTTGCACAAGCACGTACATGATGTTTCAGCACAAAGGTTAGAAAGTTTCAGGAGAGACAGAGTACATCTAGGCGATTGGAAAACACATATGAAAGCATGGTCGGAGACGCTTTTCTGTCGCGGTAGTGACGACAAAAAACATAAGAAAAGAAGGACAAGAAAAAGGTGCGAAAACATGTTTATTATTCTTAGTACAGCAAAAACCTAAGCAATAAGAACAAAAAGATAGACACTCGTCATCATAGAAGGTGTTCAAAATTACGACCCCTGTCCTCACATCTCCGGCGCATGGAATATCTGATGTTCTCGAAAATACCGCGCGTGTCCAGTACTTCCTCTTCAGCTGCCACGATGCGTGCATCATGTTCCTCAGCACTGTCCAACATTGTCATAGCATTTTTGTTTTACTGAAAATAAAAAGCGCTTTTTCTTATCCTGTTCCTGTCCTTCCTTTCTTGTGTTTTTTTTTCACTACCACACCGGGAAAACGTTTCCATCCATGCATTACTATCTGATTCCCCATCGCCTATGTGTACTCTATCTATTCTGAACTTTGTAACCGCTTCGCTGTGTTGAAACACACTGTATATATGTTTAAAAAGAGGTAAAATAATATACGAAAAATTAAAACTCAATTATTTGAAAAAAATTACAGCACTGTGTACTTTACATGCTCAGACAGGAATTGGCCTATTTTATAATTATACAGTTTTATTGCTATAATAGTGACATTTGTCATAGGCAGTTATTACTGTAGAGTCTAGAACTTCCATAGTTGTTGCATGTTTCTATTTAAACCCCAAGTGGAATAAATTATATCATAAATTATCTTACATACAGTATAGAGTATCGTATCACATCTGATGACCTTTCTCATTGAAAAAAATATCTCATTGTTTGTAATTATAGGAGCTTTGCATATAGCACAGAGTCGCTGTACATATTACTGCCATAGATGAAACCCCCTTTGTTTGAGAAAAATGCCACTGATCAAGTGGTAAAACTTTCATTACTAGAAAAAACAAATATCTAAGTATACAGCAAAATATTTAATTATATTCCTTGCTCCCCCTCTGTATATAGATATCTTTGTGCGCGCGTGCGTGCACGTTCCGTCGTCTTATGCGTATGATAAATTAATGATCATTAGCAAGAGCATATTAATTCGTTTACTGGACAGCAATATCGAAATTTCCTTTTTTTTTTTTTTTTTTTAACGAGACTAATTGACAAAATAATAAATCTGAATTTGTGCAAAATACGTTCTATTTTTGAAAATAATTACAAAAATTTAGAATTCTTTTTTATTAGAGAAGTTAACAATTATTACGTTTTTCAGTAAAAAAGCTATAATTTTTTTCCAATACTTTGGTATTGAAAATGAGAGAAATGTGAATGTAATTGTGCATATATGTATGTATATATTACCACACTCACTCATTTATACATGTGTGTGTGGTATTATGATTGATAACTAAAGAACGGTACCACAACACAAATTGAATATGAATACAAGTACAAACATTTAATTGAACATGAAATACGTGAAAATGAAAGTTGAATGCGTAGACAGATGATCACAACAAATTGGAATTGTTTTTTTTTTTTTCCCTTTTTTATAAATATCATAAGAGACATGTTCAAATAAAATCCCTTAGAAGAGTGCAAATTAAAGAGTTTGTGCTTAATGTTGGAAATGCGCAAAAACAAATAACGTTATATGTATGGAGCATGCATTAAGTTGCGGAACGGTCCTTCATCTTTCGTTGTTTTAACTTGGCAGTACGTTCAAGATTTCTGGAGTAATTACGAACCTGTCCAAACAAGACTAACTTGCATTAATACAGTTTTTACCAGCAGAGTATTTCAAGTCTGTTGAGATTCAATGGAAAATGATTGCTGTGTATGGTGAAATATGCTTATCAATGACAACTGTTACGGATTGGTCTCGAATGTTCCGCGACGGCCGTGAGGTAACGACGGATTTGGCTCGCATGGTACCGCGAACAATGTTCTTACTGAGACAATAATATACACAATATTGATAATATTGTCACTGAGACAATATTGACACTGTGATCAAGATGAATCGTCAAGGAAATATTCATGGCTTGAAAAGAGAATTTAACCTTCCCATGGGTTTAAGCAACAACCGAAATATTTCTTCGCCGACGTCATTCGACCTACACAAACAATGGAATGTGTGCTCCAACACCATGGGTGACATTTTTATAGACAAATGTGCATGGTGCAATCTTAAATATATATTATTCTTTCTATTTTAATCAGTTTTTATTTCTTCATGTTCCGCTTCCTAGAACTACCGAACGGGTACCATTTGGACACGCCTAATACAAAAGAGAGCAAATATGATTATCTTTTCTGAAACTAATCATTTTAAGATTTGAACCTTTAAATGCCGGGTGTTGCTTTTCGGCAACATATCCAATTTAGGCTCTAAAATACTATTAGAATAATATTGAAGCTATAATGCCTAATGTTGCCAATAAAAAACATTCTGAAAATATTATTAAATCGATTTTCAACATGTAGATGGCAACACTTGTGCTGTTTAAGAATAAACAAAGATTTATTTTTTTAGTTGTTGCTACTTGTTCTTTTTGTTTTGTTTGGAAGCTTGCGAAATACCCTATTTTGTTCTGCAGTGAGGAAGTAAAATTTATTTATTATTATAGTTCCTAAAATTCTTGTGTGTTTAATATTATAGAATTTAAAATCAAGGAAAATCAAGGAATTCATTATAGAATCAAGGAAAATTATTTTTTCAATTAAAGACCTGTATTGATGATTAGTAACAAACTGTTTTTTAGCTGTAAACCATACTTAAAACAAAATATAATTTTTTTAAGTATTTTACGTATGATTTATTTAAAAAATGAAAGCTGAAAAACATTATTGCAATGATTTTTGACCAATCTGGCATTTAAAGGTTAAGCATTGGTTTCTACAGTTTATAAACAGATTGCATCCTATATCATTCTAATACTGATCCGCGTATCGTAAACTTATACAGGTTTATGAGCTTATTACAGACCGTGGACTGTTGCATTTCATTTAGCTGGTACTTTTATTTGGATGTACGTTGCTGTTTATTATCTCTCTCTAAAGTAATAACGCATATATATATATATATATATATTCATTATTAATTAATATTAATTATATTATTATTATATTATATGGTATAGTAATTATTATTTTACTTATAAAATATTAATTAATATAGCTTAACATTTCAATATAGAAAGCATTATTGAAATAACAAAATATTCGATTAACTTCTGTAAAATACAAGAGATATGCTAGCATAGATGTTCTAACACAGTCTTGAATTCTGTAAAGTAAAAATAATATGTGCACAATATACCTTTTAAGAAAGATAATGACGCTAACTCTTTCGAGTTAGTGAGAAACTAATAAGCTCAATGATGAAAACCTTAAGCTTTAATTAAGATTTATATGCCAATAATAAATTTCAAGCAAATAAAAAAAAACACCCTAAAATCTATAAAATATAAATAAGTCATCTATCTATATTTAAAAAAACAGAATTTTATAAATGACATTTCTTTCACATAAAATGTGAAGAACAAAAGGATTCAGTATTTAATATTGCTAAATTATTTGTTTATCTATTTCAGACAGAGCTGTAGTAGTAGAAATATACTAAGAAACACAAACGAAGTCATATTTGCTTACTTGTCAGGTGTGTAATAATAATACTTAGGATTATTATTTTCTTTTTTCTGTGAATACATTTCTTAAGATAAAGAAATACACTTGACTACTTGTTTTTCTTTCTTGAAGACAGATATCGAATGAAATGAAGAGAGAAAAATGAATATGTCATACATTTGTAAAAACGATGCATGTGTTCTTATTTTTTACTTGGAGAAATGAATATATAAAAGAATAATTTACTAGAAAACAGGAATTCTGCTTTTTCAGAATTTAGTGCCGGCCCCCGATAAAAAAAAGCATATAAATGTAGATAGTACAAAACACATTTTAGTTTTAAAACTTAAAACACCCTCTTTTATTTTATATTAAATTACATCATTCACATCCGCTGAAGAAATTCACATTTACTATCCAGTCTTAAGCAGCATCAACACTAAATTATGCATATAATGTCACTATTGCTCAATAATACACAATTCCAATAAAAACCGATGTCGTCACTCAAGAATGTCGAAAAAAAAATCGGTTATCTAATGATTCATATGTCTTCATTTATTTGTAATATTAATATAGATACTTAAAATTAAATATAGTTTATAATAGCTTCTTATTTTATCAGAAATAATTCATTTATATTTTTCAAAATAGCACGTATTTTAATTACAATTTTTTCAGTTTGTATGGGAAAATGGCAACAAAAAGATATAATTACTATTTTTTTACCCATTTTCTCTTTATTTTCTGCAGAAATTGAGTACTTGAGTTACCAACAATAAAAAAATGGTCTAAAAATACAGAAAAATTAATATCTCAAGAAAAATAAATTGAGATGCAGGTTTAAAAAAAATTGTATTTAATAGTACATTTTTCCCCCAATAAGACGGTATAAAAATTTAAAATGTGCAATTCTTAGAAGTTTAAAAAATTGCAGTAGAGTATTTAAACATAGGGTCATATATCTGCTTTGTTTTACGGCTGGCTTAGACAATGGAGCGTTATTTTTTAGAGAGGACACTTTAATTGCTGGCCGGAAGATATTCCATATCAGGGCAAAAAAAGTTTAGAAAATGGAAACTGTAAATTATTGTTAATTATGAATAATATTAATTCACACTCATACTAAATATGTATCAAATATACACTGATATTATTTATAATTTTAAATTTTTTGATACTACCATATGAAACAAACAGAAAAAAGAATAATTCAAAGACGCAAAAATAGCAATATAGTTTCTATGTTAAACAATTTTAAAATGAACTAAAAATTGTGAATTTTAAAATCTGTTATGATTTCTGTTTCGTAGCATCTCCGACTCTTATTCAGCAATAGATAAAGATTACAATTTACACACAGTGTCTGAATATTTCGATTATTCCGAAGAAGTAGTACACACATTTTTGGAAGAACAACAATATAAGCTGAAATTTGACAACATCGAAGTTTTTATTGAAATTATATAACCTCTCGTTACGAATTCATAATCTCATTCACAATAATGCAACATAACATTGCATATAACAATAATGAATCTCCAGCAGTCATACAAAATTTTATGTTCCGTTTAAGTTAGAGAAAAAATGTAGTATCAGCCTACACTGCCCCTGGAACCAAAAATGTGAAAACATTTTTCGTGCATAATTCATTATGTAAATAGAATTCAAACAAAATTGTACTGCGTTTGCCCAAGTACATTCCTTATAATTGATCTCTATAATATTATACTTTAATTATGCCACACTGTATATATCCAGACGTTATTAAAATGTTTTCATATCATTTTTTATACTTTCACAAGGCTTTGTTTATAAGGCTCTAAAATTTATTTCTTTAAATACTTTTCCTCAGAGTTTAAAATAAACATGGCATCATTTCAGCATAATTACTTAAATATGAAACAGAATAATGTGTAACATAGAAATAGGATGCAAAATAATAAATATCTATGTTTTTTTAATGCATGGCATTAGAACTACATTTTAATATTTTGGCAAGAAATAAAAGGAGAAAAATTACCATATATATCAATTTCACACTCTAAAGTTTTTCTTTTCTTCATAAAATGACCCCTAGAGAAAAAAATACATTAGAATATTCAGTATGAGAATTAAACAAAACGTAATTAAAGTTTATTTAAAATGTACGGATATTAAAGTAAAAAAATAATGCTGCTAATATTTCCGTTTATTTAATACTAGAATTTTTATATTTATTACTTTATTCAGTACCTACATGAAATAAAATGAAACAGACATACACCCGTGCGCACATATTAAAATATTTTTTCACTTATATCCTGTATCTATCTATCTAGATAGAAATATTAATAGAAACATAGACTTATTCATCATTAGAAGTCCTTCAATAAAAAATAACGATGGTACAAGACACTTCAGTAATCTTTTTTTCATATTTTAGGATATTCAAATTAGGATATTCAAATCTTTTATAAAATTATAAATTCAGCGCGTTTCAGTCTAAGCTGAACCTTTTTTTTTTATTCATAAAAATATTTAAGATACTTAAATATAATTCGAAAGCCTCTTAACTGTCCATTTGCGAAATGTAATGATAACCTGCGAAGCAGTAGAAGTGGTCAATGCCCACATCCAAACACATTATAACAACATTCTCCCCCATTTAAAAATGTAAATAGTTACATTTAGAAAAGACTGCTAAAACACTTACATTTTGTTTCAGTAAATATGATACTACACGCACAAATCCGTTTTAAAGATGGCATTGCTATAAAAAAAAATTACGAAACATCATGCGTCATGCATAGATTATGAAACACTTTCCAACACTTCTAGAATATGTAAAAAAAAAATACAATTTAATAAGGTGGAAAATGGTGTTATGAAACACACAGAACAGTTGAAATTTCCCCTTCTGTAATTTCCTCGAATAAACGAAACTGTACTCGAAATATTTTGTGCTACTCTTTATAAGATCTAAAGAATTTATGCACACTAAGCTATAGGAAAGTAATTAGTTAAACTTAAAAACATGTAACACAATAGAAATTCATTTGCTTGAAATAGTGTTAATAGACAATAGTATAACATAATTCTTTTGCGTGTACCGGTAAATAAACGATAAAACCAATGCCCTATTATAAGCTTCTTTCATGCACCTCATTGATATATATAAATTTCAATATGTTTGAAATAGTGTAACATCATTAAAACACATCGCAAATGATCCCCCACTATAAACAGTAATGTAGCTGAATTCTTTTAATTGAACCACTAAACGAACTATACATAATACGCACTTCATTTTCAATGTCGGACAATTGAACTTCTATAACACCTATTAGTTGCATGGTAATCCGAGTATATTGACGCAACTATGGGGACGAATAGACAGACAGAATAAAAGTTCCATATACACATATCAACTTTGTTGGAAAGTGTTAAAAAATAAGCTCAATCTGCATATTTTCCATAAAAATTACACCTTGTGTTTTTAAGCCCCCCCCCCCCTCCACCAAATAAAGGATTTTTGTAATTCAACAGACTTCTGGTCTTGACAGAGTGTTAAAAATTTTCAGCAAACATTTGACGTTTTTGCAGAAAACAGATTAATAACAGTAATTGCTCTTTATTCTCACAAATGAGAATACTTCAAACCATGGACAACTAACCGTTGTTTTCTATAAAAAGGATTGGGTGATTGAACAATTATCTGCAGATTTTAAAAACATCTAGAATATGTATAAAATACCTAAAAAAATATGCAATTTATTTTATCTTGATTAAGTACTTTGCATAAAAACACTAAAATCTGTGAATATACAATCCTTGGAGGATCTGGGCCGACAGTAGTCATTCCTGTTTTCTTGACCCTGACCCTGTAACCAGAGGTGCTATGGAGCATGTGTCCCGGCCAGTTTGTCAGGCCAACGCGGGACCCTGGCTGTTTAGTTCCCAAGCAAGCGTCATTTTATCGACCACGAAGGGATGAAAGACTGAGTAAACATTGCCCAGTCGGAGGCTGAACTCTCGACCTGCAGCGCGGCAGTCAGCTGCTCTGCCCACTACGCCACCCGGCTTTAACTTTGCATAATAACAGGTCTTAAATTATTATCTTAAAAATTCACTTCTGAAATTACTTGCTAACGTATAAATTGTGTTCTAATCCTATTTACCTATGAAATTGTCAGAGAACGCTCTTGATATAAAACTTTTTGATTAATTAAAAAAAGATAATTTTAAATTAATCAATTATTAAAAAAAGGATATTTTTATTTTAATACAATATAATAAAATAACCTAATAAATTAAATTGATATTGATTTAAAACATATTTCATGATACTTACCCGCCATATTGCGTTAAATAGAAATTATCTAATGCTTCTTTCTTGCTTTATGTTTATTAGATATTTTTCGAACATACGGATATTCAGGGAATTATCATGTATATATATGCGAATATATTAGTAAAAGCGGATGAAATGGGACTTGCCAGCTCTGAAAATTAAACTTCATAATAAGTATTTGAAAACAAGAATGATTTAAATCGGTTAACATAAAATTTTCATAAAGTTTCCATAAGTGAATTACGTTTTTATAGAAGTCAGTATGAATTTGATTTATTTTAGCATAATGATTCATACATTCTTTTCACATAATTTTAAGAAACATAAAAAAAAAATCGATTTAAATACTTTATTTTTTATTCCTTATATATAAAAAGATCTGAAACGTTTTAAACTGTTGAAAAATAATAAGAAAAACATTAAAATTAAAAACAATATCTGAAGTACGAAGTAAAATATATTAGCTTAGTTTTTCAGCCGTAGTTTCTAAAAGAATATGTAAAACTAATAATATATTTTCTTTTATAGATAACAAATTTCTGAATTTATATTTCTTTCATAAATTGGTTTGAAGCATCAAACTTATAATAATATTAATAATTATATGAATCCGTATGAAGCTTAAAATCATATGAAAAATCTCATCACAGTTGTTGCGTTTTTTTATAAAATTATAATATTAACACAAATAAACTTCAGTGCAGTGTCTGCCTAACAGTTTACTTCTAATAAAATAATTCAAGAGAGAGTAACAAATGTTTTTTTTTAAATAAATTAAACATTATATATAGCCCGTTTGTGTAGACAAAATTAAGTATTGTTTAAATAAAAGAACTTTACAAATAATCATAATAGAATAACTTCTTTATTGTTATATAATAACAACGCCTGCGCTCTTCAATGTTTTATAAAAAGAGGAAGTTATGCAATTAAAGATGTTAGGTTAATATACTACTTAATCAAAATTATCGACAACGTTTATGCACTGCTGAGTTTTCTCCAGCTATTTATGAATGTAACATAATATATCCCATTTTTTAACTGGTCTGAAAGAATTTATTCACATGAAAAATCCATGCATAATATGCATTATCTTTCAAGGTTGAATTATGTTATACATCTTGAAATTTCTTTTTTGATAATGTTGCATCGCATTATGCATCACCAACACTTCTTCGAGAGTTTTTGCAATCCGTTCAGAAAGAAATTCTTAGTTGTAGTTGCTTATTGTTTTTTAATCGTTTTCTTAAAATCTTCTTACATGAAACACTCGAAAGTTCTATTTATTGCAAAAGCTGTAATTTTGAAAATTTTAAGAAAAATTTAAATGTGCTTAAGAAATATTTAGAAGTGCAATTAAAATTAGTGACCACATAAACATGGAAAGTAATTCTTCGTATTTAATAAATACGTTATGTTAACTATACAGGTTAAACATATATAAGATATAATATTTAATGTTACACAAAACAACTTGTTAAATATTTAACTTCTTAAATACAAAATATATTACTCCTTATACTGAATGTATTATTTTTTAATTATTTTTTCCAGCAATTTTCAGCAGTGAAATAACGCTCGAAATTATTGAACACTTAATACGTGATTTATCAGATTGCTAACTAAGCGTAGAACCAACAAAATGAAAAATGTCCACACCGGGTATCGAACTCTGAACCCTTGTAATAGCGCTCCAAGTGCTCTACTATTTTAGGTACGAGGACGATATCCAGTTTAGCATCTCTCACTAACATACACTGTAAAAAATATAATGCTAGTTTTCCGGTAGGAATCAGAAAAATTGTTGCCCTTATCGTACCGGAATAATTTCCAACCCATCTCGGAATAAAATCCGTAAAATACCGTTTTACTGACTATTTCCTTATTTTTACGAATTTTATTCAGAGCTGTGTCGGAAATTAATCCGGTACGATAAAGGCAACTATTTTTCCGATTCCTACCGGAACACTGGCAGTATTTTTTTTACAGTGTATGTTCGTAAGTCTGCAAATATGATAATGTGATAAATCAGGTATATATTATTATGTTATATATAACATATTGTTTGTTAAATACATAAAAAACTTCCTAAACATTTACATTGCGAATGCAAACCTTTAGAGATCAAACAAAAGAGCATTCATGATGGATAGTTCAATTTATAGGCGCAAAATTTACTACAGACGTGTGAAAATTATTAGAATAATTGTGAAATGTACAATAAAAACTTGTTTTACTAAAGAAATATTTAAAAAATATTGATACATTTAATATTTAGTGTGCATCCCCTTGTTTTTTATCAAAGAAATGGTGGCATACTTGTCTTGGCATACTTTGTATGAGTTTTTGGCAAATAATTTTTATTTCGTTGTCATGATGCCAAATTTGGATGAGACTTTCTATCAGACTAGTCTTATTTGTGATGTTGTATTTCTTTAATTTTTTCTTTGCAATGGCCCAAAGTTTCTCTATGGGGTTCATATCTGAACTGTGTTCAGGCCATGGAAATGTTTTCTTTAATTAAATTAAAGAAATGCAACATCACAAACAGAAATGTTCTGATAGAAAAACTCATCCAAATTTGGCATCATGACAACGAAATAAAAATTAATTGCCAAAAACTCATACAAAGTATGCCAAGACGTATCGTATCTTTAATAAAAAACAAGGGGATGCACACTAAATACTAAATGTATCATTATTTTTTTAATGTATTATTTCTTTAATGTAACAAGATTTTAATGTAAATTTCACAACTATTCTAATAATTTTCACACGTCTGTATTTATTTCATTTACTTATTTCTGTCCATAATGCCCTATTATTTCAGTACCTTGAAGCATCTGCCATACTGACTTCTTAATTGTTAATTATAAATAGTTATTTTTAACTTTTAAAGCAGTACCCTGATTAATTAATTTTTAAACTTCTTTGATGAACAAGAAAGTAATTGAGCATAAACAATCTAAAAAGTTACTTTCTACTTAAAAAGAAAAAAAAAAACAGGAAAGTAATTATTAATTTAAGCAGTAATTTTTCTCAATGGCTACACATAAATCCGCTCGCAAAAAAAAGGTCCCATGATCATGCATCTTGTTTCTGATGTACCGGGAACGCAATCCCGAACAAAAACAGTCTGCTCTCCAATCAACACCTATTTGCGAAAGTGGCATCTATCAGTAGTCCGATCTTTAATGGATAGCCTCCAACTTTGGAGCTCTCATTCTGAACAAGAATCTACTGGTGCCGAAAAATGACTAAAAAGTATTGAAGTTTTGGCGTTTCCTGGGCTTCTTGCGCGACGCCAACATTACGACCTATCTAGGAGTAACTTATATGTCTAAAACTTAGGGAGCTATAAGAAAGAAAAAGTCCAACTGTGTTTCAAAAACTCTGAGAGCGAATATAAATATAAACAAATATAGATATAGTTTAGGATATTATTAAAGATGAAAAAGATAATAAAATACAAAAGAACTGATAAAGTATTTCCACAAAAAAAAGTAAAATAAAAAAATAAAATAAAATAAAATAAAATAAAATAAAATAAAATAAAATAAATAAAGAATATAGTTAAAATGTTTAATGTTCCGTTGTTTAAAACAGCCGAGATGAACGGTGAAAAGTCGAAGAATGCAAACCATTTTTCAGCAATAGCAATAATTTTTTTTGTGTGTGAGAGAGAAGAAAGTGTATGGATATTACAGTAATAAATAAAGTACAATATATTTCTCTCTATTATAAAAAAAAGTAACTTACGCTGTCACAGCCACCGCCGATTTTGAATTTTTTGTGACCGGAGGTCTTTCTCCGTTAACATAAAGATCCGTTAAGATAAATACTGCATACAAAAATTTGAAAATCGGCGGTATTATTGAGAAATCTTTGATAAACACGCTGATGCAGACAGTTTTGTAAATCGAAGAATTATTTTAAGAGATATTTAATGCTAAAGTTAGACAAAATCGGTCCATTAAAAAAGTTTTATAGGAGCAAAAACTATACATGCGAATTGATTCATTTTTAGATCATTTTATGCGTTAGAATTTCCCGGTGTGCAGACTGCATTCACTTTTTTAATTTGACACATTTTTTGAAGCTTTATTTCTATTTTAAATTCAAATTTTCAGCATTTCGAGAGATATTTTTTTACTTATTTTAGAAAATGGTATTAATTTATACTGTTACCAACTGTATAAACAGCGCAAATAATAATGTTTGCTCCAAATAAAAAAAAATATTTACACGTGACTATTATTAACAGAAAAAAAAACTTTCAAATTAGAATTAAATAATTACGTATGAAAAAGAGTAACTTATTGAAAATTACTTCATAAAAACTATATTTACACGTTAATTTTAAAAGAGAAAGGATGTTGTAAAATAATAAATTCATTAACGTGAGTTAGAAGTCTTAAATAGGAGAAATTACGTCACATTTACGTCACATTACACTTATTATGTAAAATGAACGAAAAGTAATATTGCAAAACAGTTTAAATCTAAAAATTGCGCGAGACATTAATTTGATATTTTGAGATTATATTAATAAGATTCATTGAACGCATTTAGACTGCTTTCGAGCGACTATTTAGTAATTTAATAAAAATAAAAAAGATTACAAGCTGAAAATGAATTGTCATCAACAAAAAATATGATTTGAAAGAGAAAAATCTGTGAAGCAGAAAATAAAGAAATTGCTTAAATGGTTT
This sequence comes from Maratus speciosus, assembly GCA_963932465.1. Classification (NCBI taxonomy): domain Eukaryota; kingdom Metazoa; phylum Arthropoda; class Arachnida; order Araneae; family Salticidae; genus Maratus; species Maratus speciosus. Next base: position 559,162,128 of record OZ010789.1, read on the forward strand.
AGTTAAGATTCGTTAACCTTCTGTATCGTTTCCGTCAAATGAAGGCATTGGTAGTTGTAAAATATATTTGCATTTTGTTGCAGATTTACTTATTATATTAGCTTATTTTGAAACTTTTAACTGATTATATTTAATCAAAGACGAAAACAGTCATTGCATCTTTTAACAGCAGCTGATTTTTTCTTAAAATTTCCCAATCGAAGAGAAATGAATAAAATCCCGTTTATAGGGAGATTCCCACTGCTTTTTAAATTATAATTCAATCTTTCAAAATCTTTTTAAAGCGGACCAAATTACCGTGCTTTTGGAGACTGCGGTGTCTGAACGGGGATTGGTGAGTGTAGCTCGTAGGGGGCCGAGCCCCCTAGTACTTTAAAATAAAGTAATCAAAAGTTTAAGGTAACTGCACGTTAAACATAAAACAAAGGAGAAAATATCAGTTATTATATTCAACCATTGTTGACTTTCATTGTTGACTTTGTATTTCGTTTATTCAGGAATTACCTCTACCTCATTGAGAGTAGTACAATTATTTTTATTTGACCCGTTGCATAAAGGAACAAGTATTTAATGATTGTCTAGTTGTGGTATCGTATGTACGGGCATATACACCCAACGCTGATGCTTCCTAATTTTCTATTATGAGCTTTAAGCAAGTTTTCAATACTAGATTTACAGATGAGATCACAGACAAGAGAAGCCTAAACCATGCTAGAGATATTGAAAGGTTCATATATTAGAGTTTTATAGCGAAAAAAAGAGAAAATTCTTTAAAGAGAGAGCTTCTCCGAACTTACCTTTTACGGTGACTTTACTTAGGAATGTGTTTTCTGACAATAAGGATGATGATGACGCTTAGGCATTTTGTATCCCCTTGTCACCTTTTAAAGTTAGATTAGTGTTGTTAAAGATTAGACTGTTGTGAAGTATAACCTTCTGAAACACTCCCATGATTTATTGCATAAGTATAATAAAGTGAATGAAATAAAAAACGGTGCAATACTTTTCCACATATAATACTATTGTGTTACGGAGTAATGAAAATATAATTGCGCCATGCCTATTCTTTTTTGTTGTTGTTGTTGTTATTGAATATTTTATTTTAAGCTCTGTTAATTATTCTTAGTAATATGATTCACATTAATTGTGTTCTTGGTTTTAAAGAAAATTCATTTTTTTCATTTTCTCCCTTGAAGAAATTTTGAAATCGGTATTTTCAGAAAATGAAAGAAATTCAGAGACTCTAAATTTCGAACACTAAAATGCATTAAATATCTAAAGTTTTTTAATTTCATAAAGTAATAACAAATTTAGAAATAAAAAAAATAAACACCTTTAGCTCAATTGAAAACATTATCCGTTAATTCTGGTATACATTTACACAAACACATGAATTTCTGAATATCTAAACTGTTAATTATCTCAATTTGAAACACCCCTTTATTATTTAGATAGGTATCTTTGTTCGTTTGCTATCGCTAGTTTGTTTAGTCAGTTTTGCGTCTTAAATAGAGACATCTGTGATGCCTGAATCGTCCCTTTCAGACATGTGAGTATCTGGATCACTTTATAAGACACATTTCTGTCTGAATTAAGAGTAGTACAATTTGTAGTGTAATAAGTTAAATATTTAAGTAATTTATGTACTACATTTAAGTACAAAGAAATTTCCCTTCGGAAATTAAATAAACCAGTTTGACACTGATGGAATTTATAACATCCTTCCTCTCTAAATTTTAATAAACAAATGTTTAAGAATTAGAATCTAATTTTTAATGATATATTGTCGTAAAGTATTCCTTCAAAAGAAAAGAATAGAAATAGGGAAAAAATCGTTCTTTTGTGTATGAGCAATTGCCTAATGCTAAAATATTGATTACAGAAGATAATAAAATAATTTATATCAATCCTGATTCAAAAATCCTTCGATAAATTTTATAGGTTGTTCGAAAAAACGGCATAAAACAATTTTTGATAGAAAACCAGGTTTACGTAATCACACATTCGGGTATCGTAGTTCATTTGGACCAGAATTATTGTTCATATGTTTAATAAAAAAAGATATTTTAAGGGAAGCTTCAGTACATTTGTTTTGCTTTGCATAAAATTGATGCTGGTGATAAACGTGCACTGTATTTAGATCAGAACGACCATAAATGTGTGTAATATCAATCAACTAGCTTCATATTTCCGAAGGTAATATCTATTATATTAGGAAATGTATACTTTGTTTAGCTTTATTCGTTGCAGATGGTTACCAATGGTTTCATTCTTGTGATATAGATGTATTTATCACAGATAAAGTTTACTGCAAACGTTCTTGTTGTTGTGCAATATTTTCCTTATTATAATAGTTCTGAACAAATCTTTTATTAGGAATGCAAAGTGTATTTATCTTGAATACATGTGTTAGAATACTGGTATTATGCCAAACTTGCTTCTGAAGTTTGTCATATTATTCGTTAAAGGGTTTTTTTTTCTAAGTACTTCTGAATCTATTTGAGGATAATTTAATTATAACTTTATAGCTATATTAATCAGTTAAATCTTCAAATTTTTAATGCTTTTCTTACGGTTAGAGACATTATGAATAGTATTATTTTATTTTATCTCTCTTCAAGATATTTCACATTGATAGAACGTCCTCTTAATCATATTAACTATTCTCCGGTTTCGCTGACTAAAAACCTATTACACTTTATTCTTATTGCTTTAAATTTAAATACTATGAATCAGCTGACAAATAAATGATTTTTGCTAAATGTCAAATAATAGCAACTCGAATAACTTAAATATTCTAGAGAACATAATATTCAGCTGATTAGGTTCTATGTAAGCATTCATAAATATAATATGACATATAGATTCACTATTTGAATTTATGTTACATGTGTTTCAATATAATCTTGCCGAAATTGATAATTATTGAAACTATGTAGATTACACTAGATTAATTTTTACACAATTATTCAAATTGGTAAATAAATTACATGATATGTAATTTTCACACTGGGCGAAAAACGTCCGTGCTAGGATTTGGACCAGATATAGATTTGGATCATATATAGATTAATTTCATGACCAATATAAAGTATAATAGTTTTCGTATGGAATATTAACATTTAAATTTAAGTAATGTGAAAAAAATCAAAATAAATTAAAAGTGAGAAAGATCCTTCATACGTCATTTTAATAACAAAAATCCTTTATTTTTAAATACTACTTTTTTTAAAACTACTTTTAAATATAATAATCGTTAATCGATTAAAAAAAATCCTCAAATGTTTTCAAATCTTTTTGTAAATGAAAAGGATTTTTAAAAATTAAAAGAAGAGAAAAATGTATAAAATTATGTAGTTAACTACATTGACAAACTGAGAAACATACAACTATAATAAGATTTTATATTTCTGATTTCGACTTTCTATATATATTGGTAAACTGGTACATAAACAAAATGGCAGATGCACTTTGATTTGTCTTAAGTGCGATTAACTACACTTGAGGAAGGTAATTTTATGTTTTCAGTAATGAGTAATAATATTTCATTATAACTACAAATAATAGAGAACACAGATAGGATGCATTAGACAGGAATGGTCGATATTTTTTTATTATTTGTGAAGTACTTTCAGTTATGAACTACATCAGGTGGAAATATGCTTCAAACGCAGATTCAGCTTTAATTCTTCCCATTTTTGTACTGTTTGTGGCCTAATTAAATCGAACAATTAAAATAAAAGTAAGTATATTAACCTATAATGCCTATGGTATCATTTAAACTACCATCAAAATTCCCATTTTAGTGATTTTTTTAAAATTCAGATAATCCAAATACATACCACAAATTAAAAATAATAATGTTTGTATTATTTAATAACAGTCATTCCGTCATTAAATTAACCGATTTTATTATTTAGATTTTCTTTATGAATTTGGATTCACTGAACGACGGAATTTCTAGAACGCATTCTACTATGGGAATTAGATGGTTAAATAAATATACACTTAACTAAACATTTTCTTAAATATAAATGTATTTTCAAGAAACTCCTAATAGGTCATGGTCGGTTAGCAATTCCAGAATAATTTTTAAGTGTTTATGATTTTGGTTCGTGAATTCTTCTTTTGTGCTCCCACTTGGATCACCTCAGAAATGATAATAACTTTCTGATATTATAACAACTAAACTGATATTATTAGAATATTTGCGTTAAAATTAATCTAGTGTAATCTACATAGTTTCAATATTCATCCATTTATACAATATTATTTCGAAGCATGTGTAACATAAATGTAAATAGTGAATCTGTATGACATATTAAACGACGTTTTGCACTTTCAAAATAATTTTGAATGATTTATAATCTTGGTCAGTCTATTCTTATATCCATACGAATACTAATTTACTTAAATATACTTGGATTTTCTCGAAATTCATAATCTTTCTTTGTTGTTTCGTACTTCCAATATACCAGTAATTTTAAAAGACATGTCAATTTGGCACGTCTATCCTTCTTACGGTCGTCGGAGTTATAGGCTTGTAAAATGTACTTGGATCTTGAAATTTTATATGTAATTGACGTCAAGCACAGCTTTTTCTGTATTGTAAATAGCGTAATTTAATTTAACGTAAACTTCGAGGAACACTTATTTGAGAAGAACGTGCTAATCCCTCAACTCTGTTGATGTAAAAAAAAAAATAGTATGAGAGTAGATGATGTGATTATTAGAACAGTGTTCATTTACTATAATGTTTATAATATAACCATACAGATTGCAAAGGATATCAGACGAATTAACATTTTCCAAACTAAGTGAAAATGTGTCTGGCCATCGAATCGAACCCAAGATCTTTTGTTTGAATTGTTAACGGTCAGCTTTTTGAGCTATCTGAATCAACAACCAGAATACACAATAATGTTGTAACTGTGGCTTGTACAATTATTTACTTCACCAAGAAATAACACAAATAAGAAACAAATAAAACTCTCGTCCATGCCAACAAATAGGAAATTTAAATTTTGTAATATAAATATATTTATTTACAATATATTTCTTTTTGTTCTTATTTAAAATTATCTTTCTGGAACATTTTTACGCTGTTTGCTTTAAACAATGTCTGTTTTTTGTCCTTTGTATTTCTACAGTTAAATTGTTAAGTGCATATCTATTGTTATTTTTAAGTGCATTTATGATATTGTGGTCCTTGTTTCATGTTTGTGAATTGAATATAATTTATGTAGTTAATTCACTTAACACACACACACACACAAAAAAAAAACACATGAGATCTAATGATGAGAAAAACCAAACAAAAAAAAATTAAAAATTTAATTTAAGAAAATGCCCTTTTTAAAGTTTTTTGAATGCTGAAACCGTATTTCAAAAGATTCTAAAAACAAAATTGCATTAAAATGAAACAAAATATAGCTTTTTTACCGAATTAATGATTTCTTTTTTAAAATATTAGGTTGAGCAAATGTTCTGCGAAATTTTTAATCTAATAGTTACCAGAATTTTTATCGTATACAGGAGTAATAGTGGTAAATCTATAGAAGTTCAGGAATTTCGGCTACAAAATGCCTATTGAACAGTATGATTTGCATTTGTTGTTCCGGCATTATTGGAGAAAAGGTCTAACGATTTTGAAACCCTTCGATGAGATAAATTAGGGTGAAGGTGCTGGTACGGTGACAAAATCGACTGTGGGCAGATGGTTTAAGCGATTGGAAGAAGGCAATTTTAATCTCAAAGACATGCCTTGTTCCCACCGGCCATCTGTTTTGGATGAAAGTGACTTGGTAGCCGCTAAGGAAGAAGCATGACAAGAGTTTTTCGATTCCAAGGAGCCGCCATGGTACTTCCAGCAAATCCAGAATCTGGCAGAGCGATGGAAGAAAGTCGTGGACTATGATGGTTTCCACTTTGAAAAATAATCCTTGTTGCTTTTCTTGTTAATTTGCGCATATCAACTCAACTTTCACAAATCTCCCAGAACTTTTTGCTCAACCTAGTAGATTATCGTAGAAAAATTTATCAGTATTTTGAATAAAAATTATGCATTAAATAATGAAAGTGTTTTTTGTAAAATGAATATTTTTTTAATAATTTGCCGTATACTGTACTTTATTTATTAAATCGGCAGTTTTCTGTAAACAGTGGTGATAGAAAATATATTTTTATAGTTAGTTTTTTTCATTGCATGGGACAGACAAAAAATATATACAAAATAGACAAAAAAATAGACAAAATAGACAAAAAGATAGACAAAATAGACAAAAAAAGTCAACTACTAAAAACTTCATAATCTTTTACACTGATAGATTGAACTCATAGTGAAAACAATCCCTTATTAGTATTGTTTCTTCTTTGGATGTCCACAAATATGTCACCTACTCACAAAAACAATGCATGTCCCATTTAATTAGATATGACTTTACTAAAGATGATTTACACTGAGAAAATTTCAAAATGTACCATATCAGAAATATTTTTTGTAAATTTTTTTTTACGGAAATTCTTTAAAAAATTCATACAAAAATAACAGTATTCGATATTGGAGTGTTGTTCTCACCAATAAGACTCCTCAAAATGTTAGTTGGTTGGTTGATTATTTCATGTCCTATTATCTACCCTCATAGCATGCATGGTCACAGTGACGTCATTGTGACGTCACTGTAAGTCACTGTGGTCACGTCACATCTGTGACCAAAATGCCACCACTCAGTGATGTCACATTGTGACTGAGATGTGAACTTCTTAGAAAACTTTAAAAAATTATGAAAATTCTTTAAAACATGTTATTTACTGTAAAATTATATTTTTCTGGCAATTAAGAAAAAATGTGACGTCACTGTTATGTCACTGCTATGTAACGTACGTCACGTCACATATGTGACAAAAAAACCACTATATATGAAGTCACAGTGTGACAAAAATATGAACTTCAAAAATCTTTGAAAATGAAGAGAAATATTTTAAGCAGTCACGAGTTATAGCGGCATAAGGAATGAAAATATATTAGTGGATAGCAAATGGTAAATTCTGTCACTAAAGGGGAGAGGGGGGGGCATAATAAATAAAGTGCACGATACAAGCATTAATAAACTAAATTTTCAGGCTATATTTTATCCATTTGATATCTAAGACAGTGAATGTATACTTTTTCATGATTTCAATTTTATCTAGCATTTGGATAATATATTTAGAATTAGGATTATTAAATTTATACACTTTACATGTTTAGTTTGCTGGGAGGAAATTTCTTTCTTTCTTTCTTTTTTTACCGACCAGGATTATTCGAAACACTTCTGTGGTTTCAAACTAAAAATTTTCTATTACAGTTAAATCTGTACCTTTTAATGAGCACGTAGAAAGAGTCTTCAGAGTTTAGTCATCTATGCATTTCTTGCTTTAGAATATTTTTATAATTTGTATTCAAGTCATAAATTCTACTTCTTTCAGACTTTTTAAATAAAATTAGCATTTTCCGAAAATAAAAGAAATATACAAAATTTGTGCAAAACAAACTTTACTTTAAAAAAAAAGAAGAAGAAAAAGGGGGGGGGGGGGTCGTTAATACCATTAAATTTATTTTTACACCTTTTAAAAATTTAAACAATGTTTTATCTAATAAACTCTAATTAAGAATATTATTATTATGATTATTTAGAAAAAAGGAACTTTACAATACATTTAACTTGAATTATTTGGTACGGATAAAAAGAAAAGGTTAAATATATAGGACATGTCTTCAAATACAAAATTTTAATTAACGATACTTTCATAAAATTACTGCGCATTCAAGTTCAATATTTCTTGTATACAAAAACAAATAATCTGTAACAGAACACCTGCTTGAAAATCGTCTGCTCACAGAAAAATAAATATGAGAAGACGCGGGAAATTGTTCACTGTTTTTAGAACATCACCAAGTCTACAACACTTTAAGATAAGGAAATGACCATTTTAGGATACACGGATATTAATGGAACGTATATGTAAGTGTTATTTAATTTAAATATTTTGTTCCTGATTTGTATATTATGAGTTAAATAGTTTTATGTTATATTTGTAAGAGACTGATCTTTATGTCAGAAGCGATATTTTTCAATTCGATAACTGTAAAGAAAAATATCTTAATCTGCCATCGCTTGAAAAAAAAAAAAAAAATCTGCGCAGAGACTGATCCAGGCTTAAGTTCATACTGGAATTAATATAAACATTAATTTACTCTTACTTGAGATTGAAAATGTATGGAACGACAATGATTTGGAATTATTTTATCGGCTTCTTACTATTTTTTTATTACTAACACTTATAGTTATTATTATTTTGGGGTTAAATATGATGTTCGATTATCATGAGATTACGAAACTGTTTCAGATTAGAAATTAACATTATACTGGGAAAATATATTTTTACATATTACAGTAGTGAAACATTTGAAAGAATTTTCTTTTAGTGCTAATAATATTTTAAATTATCTTTTTAAATCCTAAATCTTCAAACCAATGTTTTCAGATTTAACATTTGCCAAAATTATGAAATAATAGTAATTCCTTATACCATACGGAAATATTTTTGAGATATTGTTAAATCTAATAGTGCATTTAATTTATTTATTGTATTTTGCTGTTGTTTAATAGTACAATTATAAATACTAATTATTATTTTTAGTGTTTTTCAAATTGGTATATTTATTTTTTTAAATTGTATGTAAGAATTTTTGTGCTTGTGATTTTAATCAAACATTTAATTATAGACATTCTGAATCGGTTATTAAATTTTCTTCTATTGTAAATTCATTTTCTACGTTTATGATACACGTAATTATTGGCACTAAAAAGTAAAATATGATATTTAAGCATTGAAATAAAGTGTTTTTCATGCCTGATAGGAAGTTATAGATTAAACTGCTTTAGTATATATTTTTTAAAAGTTCATATAATACAGGATACATAAGGACATAAGTTGAAAAGTGCTTATGACTTAGGTTTGTCTCTGCGTCTAGCAGTCTGTCCGCACTCTAACTCCCGAAAATATACTCGGATTGCCCTGAAATTTTTGGATGTTATTGACGTTTACTATAGCACGGTACCAATTTGTAATGAAGTTTGTAGCATGCTTTGTTCATTTACAGGGCCAGCCAAAAGTTTTCCGTTACATTACGGCCTATGGAAAAAAATCGTTTCAAATGATTTTTAATGATTTTACGCACGCTTTCAAACATAATAAAATTTATATGCATTTATGAAGGGCACTAAAATATGCATTCTGTTGACTATGCGATGCACAGAATAGCTATTGTTCATTTACAGGGCTAAAAAAGGAATTCAAATACATAATGATATAGGGGTGGAGGGAATTGTTTGCAGCATACTTTAATTATGTTAATTTATTTCATATATAATGAAATTGATGTATGTCGCTTAGGTTTACATACTATAAATTATTTCATTTATAATACGAATAATACGTATATAGCATTTACAGGGACACCCAAAATATTTCAGATACTATATTGTATCCGAAGTACTGTTCATTAGCGATGTTTGCTGGAAATGTATTTTTAATTATGATATGCGCTTTTATGATTCACTATATTTATGCATAGTATCGTGTATATAAATGCTATAATTCCTATACAAGGCTACACAAAAGTATTCGTAAGGATTACTGGGTATGGGCGCAAATTGCTTAAAGGTGGTTTTTAAATGAGTTATGTTTTTTTTTCGCTGAACTGCATTTAATTTACCAATAAATGTTTGTAGAATATGGATAAAATGATACACAGGGTCACGCAAGGAAATGGATACAAGGCCGTCTATAAATGATAATTTCTGGAAATGTGATTTCAGCAGTTTTAAGAGTGTCTTAGTTTGAATTAAATTTTAACTAAATAGTAGCGTGTAATAAAGATTCTAGGTAAACTACAGGGTTGTACAAAAGTATTCAAGTATCTTTCCTTACATTAGTATAAATTGCTGAAAAAGAATTTCAACCTGTTAGGCGTTTTCTTGCTAAACTAAATTTTCCCATTATATAGTATATATACACTTAAAAAATGGGTACTCAAAATTGAGAAAGAAGTACCCAATTTTAAATGCGTCACATACTCAAAATAGCTCCGATCCAAATGTACTCAAAGTTGAGAAACACATGTATTCATTTTTTATTCCATGGTTGTGATGAAATATGAATCGTTATGCACTCCCCCCCTCCCAAAAAAAAAACAACCTAAAATTTAAAGTAAAAATGTACTGACATTTATTTCCCGTTCAAAGTTCTTAACAAGAAATGTTTAATTGATTATTTATTAAGAAAAATAGCAAAATTCTTAGCAAGATACTCAAATCGAATATTTTTATGACAAGAGCATTATTGCCAAGTACTTTTAAATTATTTTTAAAATGCTGTGCATAATTTAATATTTACATTAATAAACATCATTTATGCCGCTATGCCGCTATAAATGAAATGAACCATTACAGGGTACAAAACTATTCGTTTGTTTGGGTTTTATAACATGTGATGTTTCAAAATAGAGAAAGCATAGGTTCATTTTTGATCCAAAAATATTCAATTCGATATGAGTACGTCGGATTACTCATTTTTGAGTACTTCATTTTTTTTTCAGTGTATCAACCTACAGATCAAATACAGGGCTGTTCAAAAGAATTGGAAAACATATTTGGCTATGGACGGTAACTGTTGAAATCAGTTTTTCAAATGTTTTATGCGTTTTCTGAAATATTTACTTAGTTATCTTATTTACGTCATTTCCCTAAATTACGATGTCTTGTTAAAGCATTCAGAAAGTGTTGGAAAGTATTTTATAATCTATGCTTAACGCATGATTTTTCTTAATCGTTTTTTTTTTCTATTTCCTAGATCAGTCTTTTCCTATAAAACATACCAAATCTATTTAGCTCATATTCACAAAATACAATATACACGGGAATAAAAAATTTAAATAAATATCGCTTATCATGCCGCTCTATAAATAATAGTTGTATTAATATCCGTTAGTCTCCATGTTCATATTTAATAAAGCAATGACAAATAACAACAAATTAAAAAAACTTACACATTCTAAATATCAAGCTTGAACTCAATATCAAGCATAGAACTTAATAAAAAAATATGGCAGTTGATAAGCATTGTTTTTTAAGTGAAAAAATTTAAAATGTTTTAGAAGAATAGGACTCCAAAATAGCGATATTTTGCTAAAAAGTACGGTAAAAAGATAAGATTTTATATTTACAGCAAAAGTTTATTTTAAAATTCATCGCTGTATTAATACTTAGAAATTTTTCCAGTGAGAATCATTCGCCTTATATACAATATTTCAAATGAAAATCAAATATCAAATTAATTGCTTAAAAGGCGCAAAGGAGTGAAAAAGATTCCATGCCGGGACTCGAACCCGGGCCATCAGTATAGCACACTGACATTCTACCGACTAAACCACATGGAACGACGCCCAGCCTGTAAAATTTCTCACTATTACATGTTGGCAAGGCTACAAACGCAGCACAAGATGGAATATTTATCGTGAGCCACCGACATGGGGTAAACACGAAACTTAATTAAATCCAGCATCGATTGAAACTATATTAATAATTGGAAATTTTTCCAGGGAGAAACATTCGCCTTGCATACAACATTTCAAATTAAAATTGACTTTTAAGCAATTAATTTGAAATTTGATTTTCATTTGAAATATTGTATGCAAAGCGAATGGTTTTCGCTGGAAAAATTTCCAAGTATTAATATAATTTCAATCGATGCTGGATTTAATTAAGTTTCGTGTTTGCATCATGTTGGTGGCTCACGCTAAATATTCCATCTTTTGCTGGGTTTGTAGCCTTGCCAACATGTAATAGTGAGAAATTTTTCAGCCTGGGTATCGTTCCATGTGATTTAGTCGGTAGAATGTCAGTGCACTGTACTGATGGCCCGGGTTCGAGTCCCAGCATGGAATCATTTTCACTATTTGCGTCTTTTAAGCAATTAATTTGAAATTTGATTTTCATTTGAAATCACAGTGTTTATGACAAGTTCGTCACAAATGACACATATTTCACAAATTGGTCACAGTGTGACTTCAAAGCATTGTCGCTTTCGTCACAGGTTCGTCACAAAGTTAATGCCAAAATAGTCACAAATGACACGCTTTTCACAAATTTGTCACACCGTGACTTCACAGAGTGGTCACAATGTGACGTCACAAACGACCTCTAAAACGGCCATAACGACCTCGCATTCTAGTCACTATGACGTCACATCGACGTCACGTGACGTCACATCGACGGTCACAAAGTCACAGTGTGACTTCACAACGACGTCGCCGTGACGTCACCATGCCTTACGGGTACTCTAGGGATATAACCCCGAGGGAGGAGTGCCCTCCTTGGGGGACTTTCTAAGGGAACCTAACTCGTATTTACGCATGGAAATCCATGACTCGAAGAAAACCACGAAATCTCTGAACGATTAGGCCGACGGGCGCAATTGGGTTCGAACCCAGCACTTCCCGTGTACCAGCTTCGAGAGCAGAACCTCTCATCCACTTGTGGGGCCCTCAAAATGTTACACTTTTGTTGCCTATGAGAAAAATAACCCAAACTATATTTTTATTTTTTTTAATGAGTAAAAAGTTTATTTGGGAAATTGCATAGTGAAAATTGCATTCCAGTTAGACAATTTGTTAATTTGTTAATGAAGTTTTGAAATGTAAAAAGAGCTATTGAATTCTTTGAACTATTTATTTAACTTGTAAGAAAAGTTTACTTTTCTTGCATTATGGAGTACACAGGACTCCAAAACAAGAATAGGTTGAATTTTTCTTCATGAATTTTCAATTAATGTGTAATCGTTGCAATTTCTTTATTTGACAGGAATATTTGAAGATTTTTTAATAAGAAGAAAATGCATTTCTCGAAGAACTTAGCAACTTTCACAATGTACTATATCAGAATATTTTTAGTATAATTTTCTTCACGCAAAATCCTCCTCCCATTTCTTAAACAGTATGAATAAATATTACTCTCGTTTCGTTTGCATTAATGAAATTCATCCAAAATTCACATTATAGTGCTATTTTCATAATACCTTTCAAAATGTAAGATTTTTGTGGCTTAATCTGGTTTTTCGACTGCCGGTTAGCGTAATCGGTCCCCATATGGTTATATATCGGCAAGCGACTTACGCCGGCAAGTGACGCAGGACCGATATGTGATTTCTGATAGTGGCCCGATCCGATTTCCCAGCATCGGTCCGAATTCGGAATTTTTAGTCGTGGCCGACGCTTTTTTTTTTTCCTTAGTTTGGTTTGAGTTTCAGTTTTGATAAGATAGATATATTTCATGTATTTCATATAAAATTCTAACAGTGATAAACAAAATAAATGTCAAAAATAGCTTATATTCATTTATTTAAAAAAAGTTGTTGTTGAATTCATTTTAAAAAGGACTTACAGTTATTTGAATCATCAAAAGAGTTTTTTAAATAGCTCCTTAAAATTATTATTCATTATAAACTTAATCGTAGAAAAAAAAAAATTCATAAATTAATTGATCTTATTTTCTAGCTATTATATTCATTTTAAAAGCAATCGCTATGGTTCTTATTTTATCTAAAAATCAAATTATTAAAAAAGTGTTTAAAATTATTTTATAAACTATAAAAATATAAAAAAACTACCCAACTTTTTAGCATTAAAATTTAAAAGAAAGATTCAGAAATCTCACACTTCTAAAAAAAAAAAAAAAAAAAAAAAGATAAATTAATATTTCTATTTTATTTGATGATTAAGAAATGTTGATCATTATTGCTACATAATTACTAAAAATATATTCTACATTAAATTATCAAATTACAAAAAATGAACTCTTATTCTAATTAAAAGTAATTAATTACCAACTTATTTTTATTAAAATTAGTTTTTCTATGTTACAAATGTATATTTCTTGAATTAACACATTTAATTACCTTAAAATTCCTAATGAGAAAATTGTATTAAGAGAAAAACCTCTGAAATTCATTTATTTTATTTAATAAGCATTCTTAAATTTATAAGAAATATTCAGAAATATCCCCTATTTCAAGTTGTCTTCCAAAAGAAAAAATATATATATAAATTAACATTTTTATTTTATTTTTTAATTAAAACTATTGATAAGTAACAAATTAATATTGCAACATAATCATTAAATATATGTTCTATTTTAAATCATCAAAACGACATAAAATGATTTCTTATTCTAATTAAAAGTTATTAATTACCAACTTTTTATTTATTAAAATAATTTTTTCCATGTTAAAAATATATATTTTTTAAATTAATGCAACGCATGCAATTAGATTTTAAATCCTAAAAAAGAAATTTGATTAACTGAACAAAACCTCTAATTTTTTTTAATAGTTAATTATTCTTAAATATATATATATATTCTTAATTATATCTATATCTTAATTATTCTTAATTATATCTGTATCTTAATTATTCTTAAATTCGTTTGCTTTTACGAATTCACTAACGTATTTATTTCATTCACTTAAATATTAAATTAACCTTTAAATACACGCGCGTAAGACAATTACAAATAAATAAATAAAAAATAAAATAAAAGCACTTCAAAATTCAAATTTTCCCATCTACCACTTACCTTCAACGACAACCAATACCCATCGATATGTCTTCCCCTTATGACCTCATATAATCCTCACCTGATCAAGTCTCAGTGGCTGAGTGGTGAAGGCGTCTACTTCCTGTCCCTGGGTACGATGGATCAAACCCCGCCTCTCCCAACGCTGAAACACGTTCCTTCCAAATATACATCCCAGGATGGCTCATAGATGGCGCCATCAAAACAGATTTTTTTTCAATTTATGCTGGTGTCGGGCTGCGGCCGGCATTCATATGGATAGCTATCGGCATGCTGTCGGCATAGTTTTCTGCCGATACCGGACCGGCTGCGTGCCTCATGAATCGGGGCGCATTCGCGCGGCATATAAAAAAAAGATACGGAACCGGAAGCGGCAGCCGGTATCGTACCAATACCACCGGTAGTGGCAAGCGGCTGTCGCCCGATTGCTTACCGATATCTCTGTGTTTGCTGGGTAATATCAAAAACGTTTACTCTTCGAGCATTATGGAATGACAATCACTCCGCACCGCACTCCAATACAAGAATTCGTTGATTTTTTATAAATTCTCAATTTATGTATAATCGTTGCAATTTCTTTTTTTGACAGGGGTATTGAAGTTTCTTTTAATAACAAAATAATTTTTTCAAAAGCGAACAGAAAATATGCTATCGTGAATTTTGTTTTATTGGGTGATGGTTAAAGGCTGGTCATATCACGCACAAGTTAAATATTAATTTACATTTTAAAACTAATTTTAGTACAATTTCGTATTTCTCTTATAATAAAGTTCTCTATGATAAGGGATGGTCTTAATAATAAAAACCATAATATGAGAAATTGTTTTAAAATATACAATGGTGGAAATGAACAAAAGTTAGATAAAAATCAACTTTGAAAAACGTACATATAATCGAACTAGCAAAATCAGCGGCTTTGTTCGCGTAGTAGTTTAAATATACCAAATTGTATTTGTGCTGATATTTTTATTACAAGAAATTATACTGCTACGAATAATTCAAAAATTACTAATTAAGCAAGAATTTTACTGATCTTCATTATTACGCTCTATTAAGAGAAATTTAGGCTTAAATTAATAAGAAGAACTAAAACTAATTTTAAATAAATGATAATTTAGAATGTATTTTGAAGCGTTCTCGCTCATTAAAATTTCATTTGGAGCTTTGAATTTTTTTTTTTTTAAATCGTTCTCAGTACGCATTAAGATCTTAAAAGTAAGCATCATGTCATGTACAATACTTCTAGCCTGATTATATACCATCCAATGGTAGTATTGGCACCAAAATAAAATATAAGAAGTGTCACTTTGAATTTACCAGCATTAATTTTGAAAAAAAATTTCGTATTTCCAACGATTCCATAGCAATTGGAAAATGAAAGCTTTTAAAATGCTTTTCGCTCATTTAAACACTTTGAATTTCAAATGGCTTAAAGCCTTTTTAAGAGAGAATTTACATCTTATATGTATCTACTATACGACATTTTAAGTTTCTATCTTTAATAATTCAATAGAAATCACAATATGGCAAATTGCAAATTTCCATATTTAACAATTCCATACAAATTGAATTTTTTAAAAATTTTAGAATATTTTATCCGCATTTCTCTTTTTTAAACTTGGATTTTTTTATAAACTGTTTTTAAAGAGAATTTACACTTCATAAGTAACTAACAAGCCAAATTTTAAGAATCTAATCCCTTCACTATCACAAAAACATCAATTTAAAACGTTTTTCGCTTCTGCAACAATTTGGTGGTAATAGCGCCGACATAAAGTATAGTATACGTTGGAAGATAGATTTTCACCATAAATTTGTTACCACTACTTTTGAAATCGATTTAGTATTTCCTAACTTTCCAAAGAAATCGTAATTTAGAAAAGTTTTAGAACAATTTTTGCGAAATTTCACATCTTTTAAAATACGATTTTTTTTTTTAATTAATTCTTAGAGAGCATGTATAACTTACATGTAACTACCATTACAGATTTAATTTTCGAGATCCTTCAGTAATTAAAAAATTGCATTTTTAGAAGGCTTTTTACTCCTGTACACACTTGGGGGTTCAAACACCGGTATAAAACATACCTTTTTTCGAACAGAGACCGTCACCATCAATTTGCCACCATTGCATTTGAAATCTGTTCGATAGATCCAAAAATTATCACTAGAAATACAGATACGCTACTTCTTTGTAATATTAATATAAATTAAAGGTCTTTTTAATGTTGAAGTACATCACATGCATTTCTAATAAAAAAAAACTTATATAATGAGTGCATGATAATAACTAGTCAAATTCAAATGCGATAAATTTTAATATATAATTTTCTAAAATGAGTTACAGTAATGATTTTTAGTGATTCCATATATTCTAAAAATGTTTATGTTAATTAGGACAAAATTCAATATAGTTTATTAAATTAGATTTGGGGAACAATTTTTTCCATGGTGCTTGCTTGGAAGGCGTATATACAATTCTTTTAAATTAGTAGATCAGATACTTTCGAAACAGAGGATGTTTTTCAGTGATGTATACCTAACGTGAACGAAAATTATATTTTCATATTCTATTCAGAGGAACGTGAATGAAAATTTTATTAAAAGCTACTTCACAAACTCAATTTGATAAATATATTTTCTAAGAGTATAGTTTATTAAATTCTATTTCGGGAACAAATTTGTTTATGCAGCTTGTTTGAAAGGTGTATATACAATTCTTTTAAATTAATAAATGCTTCCGAAAGAGAGACTGTTTTTCAATTATGTCATAACTAATGACATACCTAACGTGAACGAAAATTCTATTTTTATATTCTATTCAGAAGAACGTGAATAAAAATTCTATTAACAGCTATTTCATAAACTCAATTTGGTAAATATATTTTCTAAAATAAATTTATCCCCTAAAGTAAAGAAGCATCATAGTGATTTACAGTAGAGATTTATAGTGATTCCATATAGTATAAAAAATGCTATGTTACCTAGGACAAAAGTTCAGTATTGTTTCTTAAATTCTATTTTGGGAACTAATTTGTCTCTGCAGCTGGTTTAAAAGGTGTATATACAATTCCTTTAAATTAATAGAAGCTTTCGAAACAGAGACTATATTTCAGTGATGTTTACAAACATGAATGAAAATTCTATTTCTATATTATATTCAGAGGATTGTGAATGAATATTATATTAAAAGCTACTTCATAAACTCAATGTGCTAATTATACTTTCGAAGATACTCTATCGGAATATTTTTAATTTAAATATATTATTTATTAAATCATGTTTCTAATTCGCGCTTCGTGTGTTTTAATTAAAATGTTTAACGAAATAGTTGTTAAATTAACATCAATTTATGCATTAGCAGTGTCCGTTTTTGGAGCTAACATGCATTTCAAGTACAATTTGGACCATAAACAATTTAGTTTCACATTAAATTGACAATTCGCATGAAACACCAAATGAAAAGTTATTTCCTAAACTATACACGTTATTGTATTTTATACAGACTAATAGAATTTTTTTATGCTGAAACATAATTTAATTTTTCCCTATGAGAAATTTAATTTTTTTTAATAAAAAATATACATTCAGAAATCTGGGGCTACATTTTCTTCTTCTGAAATTATGAAAAATAAAATCATGTGAGTTAAAAAAATTTTTAAATGATGTTTGAAAATGCTGTTTGTATATTCAAAAACGTTCTATTTCCAAACAACGACATCACAAATACTTTTACATTTAAGTAACTTTATATAAGCGGTACAAACTATATCAAAGCAGATATTTTCCCTCTCCTTATACATCAATCGTAAACCAATGACTGGAGGAATGAAGGTGCTCATAAAATTAATTGTCATTTTACAGATTCAAATGAAGCTGCACTGTAAAAAAAAATGGTAACGTTCCATGTAAAATCCAGGAACGTTTCGCCTTTTATCAGGTTTTCAGAATAATTTAGCTCTTTCCTGTGAAATTCTGGTTTTCTTATCTGAAACGTTCCTGAACAAAAGTTGGAAACAGCAAAACGCTGCGGCCGCCATTTTTTTTTCCTATAATCCGTTGCTCGCGCGCGAGTGTCGAAAACGAATTCCTTAAATGAATGTAAAAAAATCAATATGGAATGCAAATAAATCAATAGACGACATAATCCTTTACGTCTCTGTTGTCAAGATAATTCAGATGAAAATACAATACCTCTGTGACATCACTAAGAGATTATCTCTCGTACTTGTCTGTGAAATCTTTAACGAGCAGACTGTGTAAAAAAAATACGCCTATTATTTGGATCTGCATTAACCAGGGGACAATCAAATATGATTCTCACCTATTTTGATTTATTTAAAGTATGTTTTAGAGTTCTTATCTCTAATTATTCTTGTGAAAGGATTTTTTCAAATGGGCCTTAGATTTTCAGAAATTAGATGCCGAGTTTTAGCATACGTTTCAAATACCCATTAGTTTGCAGCTCTCAACGTGTCTTTCGTGGTGTGGACGCAGAAAGCTCGCACGCTACCCGTACGGCCCGAGTTCGATGCTACCTCTTGACTTTTTTTTCTTTTTTAATTAATTTTATATTTTAACACTTTATTACAATTTGATTTAAATTTGACATATATTTGACACTTTGAATTGCTGCAAATTTGAATTTTTTTTTATTTTCGGAAAAAATATACAATTACGTTTAGGTTTTTTTTTTTTTTCATGAAAATTTATATGTATTTTATCTAACTTGTAAACTAACATAATTACTGACGAAAATCCAAAATATTTTATGTCTAGATTTTTTTTCTAATTATTATTTACATTTATATATTTTTATATTTTAAGCAAAGTTCAGAAACAATATATCACATATATATTTACTTTATTGAATTTTAACTGAAAATTTATTTTTTCGTGTAAATTATAAATAATAATTTTGATGTCAATTTCAAAATATTTTTTCATTCTAACAAATAATGATAATAAAGCGAAAATTGTCAACTGGAAATGTAAAAATCGTCTGCGGATCCCGCATGCTGTGAAATGTCAGTAATGTCATAATGAAGGGAACAAACATCCAGAGTGAATTATGTCAGCCAGGTATCGGTCCGTATAGCCTAACAGGTAAGGCATTGGCACACACGCCAAGTATCCAGGTTCGATCCCTGGTCTGGACATTTTTCGCTCTTGTGCTACTCCAGCCTTGAATATGTCAGTAATGTTTTGCTGTCAGCAGAAATATTCCTGGTATTTCGCAGGAAACTTACTGGCATTTCTGTAGAAAGTTTTTAACATATACAGTAAAGTACCAGTCATTTTCAAGAAATGTTTCTTGGAAATAATGGGCAACTCAGCTGCCCATTTTTTCCCAGGAACGTTGCGGAATTTTTTTTACAGTGTGATATCAAGTGGATTTCAAAAAAATTAAAGTTAACAATTATTAAAAAACAATGTAAATATAGTTATTATTATTTAATAATAATAAAAAAACAGCATATCATATCAATGAAACTTTGTAAAGGTTATCGTTTGCTTTTGATATGTTGTACCACCAATTCCCTTTGACTTTATACCATAAGTGAAAACTAAGCTTAGAACTGATTATTAAGTTATTTTCTCTAGGCCACTTTGCACACTTTATAAATGGTATAGATTTATGCTCACTTTGTTTAGAACATAAACTCTAAATTTCTCATCATATAATGATGAATTATCAGTTAAATAAGATTTTACCTGTATGATAAAAAATAATTAGTTTTAATGTTATAAATACTTCTTTTATTTTTTTTTTCTATGATCCAGTGATTCGCATATCTCTTTTCTTTTCTGTCGCTAGATGGCTAACATATTTCCATGGAAATATGTTTTGTTGATATAGGCATTTTTAAAATCTTCTATGTTCTTCTCTTTTTATTGTCTATTCTGTGTAAGTGATGCCTGCTGCTATTATATGTTTTGTTTCCTTCAATGGCTAAATATTCCTGTAAGGTTGTTAATTCAAATATTATTTGAAATGTGAGGCTGGACTATTTCTTTTGAGGTCGTTTTTTTATTTACTACAAGTTAGTCTGGGCTACCGAGAGAAGTAAGACGTAAGACCTTCGTTTATTTGAACAAGTAGAATACAAGGTAAGCCCAACCTATCTATATTACTGTTTGTAATGGGCGAAAGGTTAATACTTTCTTACATTTAATACATGCAAAAATGACACATTCTTTCTCAACAAGTCGTTTTTAGACAGAAAAACAGTTTTTTTTTTTAGAAAAATGTCAGAAACATTTCAAATTTTCATACATATTTATCAAACCATGCTTAAAACTATAGATAGATCAGATACATGAAATACTTCAGGAAATAGATCACGAGATTCATTAATTTTATAAGTTGGCCGAAAATGAATAATATAATTTAAGGCAACTGTAGTGATGTACATATGTGTCAAACTAAATACAAGATTTTACCAGCCATGCAGAATCAAAACTTATGGGAAAATATTTACGAGTAACGCCATTAAACAAAGTTGTGAGTGTATGGTGACTTTTCTTTCCCAAACTTTATATTATGTCAACTCATTATTGTGTAAGTTTATGTACGAACAGCCTTTTTTTGCATATTTTTGTATATATTGAAATATTATACGAAATTATAATATAATTATTATTCTCTGTAATCAATATAAGGAAAATCTTTACTGATTTTCCTAAAAGCAATTTCATATTAATACTTAAACGCAGCATAGTTAAATTTCCATCACTGAGGTTTTATGTAAAATGCTTTATGTAAAAATCTCGGTATCTAAGAATTTTCTAAATATTTGACATTTATAGTTTCTTATGTGTATTAAAAATAGGGAAATAAACCTTTTATCATAATTTAAATCTCTGAATTGGCACTTGTAAACTATTCACAATGATTTATTTCCTTATAAATTTAAATAAAATTTTATGTGCAAATCTATTTAAAATTCAACTTCTGTATTGTATTACATTGTGGTATGAAAATGGATATATATGTCCTTAAGTGTAACTTGCACTTTGTAACGATCATTTTATTATATACTATTTATCTATTTTTCCTTTATTGCTGTAGTTTTCTATTGATATACATTACTTTGAAATATTACTACCATAATTATGAGACTGGAAAAAAAGACTTATTTTTTATTTTTTCTTATAAGAATTTTTTGTACGACGTGTTTTAACCACGTAGCTTTTATAGATACTTGAAACCACAGCATCTTACATTAAACAAATATTTATTTATGATAGTAATACGGAATTATCTTTATATGCATTTTATTTGATAACGCATCTTTTAAAAATTTAGAACCTATGTGATATATTTAAAACCTAACTACTAAATAAGAATAAAATAATGTTTTACCGAAAATGTACACAATAAAATACTTTATCTTGTATTTTATACGGTTTCTAGATAGAAATCTTCTAACATGATAAAACGAAAATAATTCAAAGTGCCGCTTTAATGTAGTTATAATTTATTTGTGCTCAATTGTTCAATCAGATGATATATTTTTTTACGAATCAGTAATTACATAAAGGATCAGAATTCTAATCGGGTAAACTATAAACATTGACTAATTTCTTAATCTAGGGGAAGCATAGTATCATTTCATGGGCGACCATTCACCCGGAAAAATTCAACATTCAAAGAAATGGAAACTTTTTAGTTAAAAAAAAAATGTTACTCTCAAGAGGAGCTTAACTGACATGAGATGTTTCATTAAGCAACTTTTTTAATGTTCCTTGTATGCAACGTGGATAAAATATATTTTTGGAATATTATTGTAGTATGTGGAGATATCTAGCCAGTAAATGAGGATGACAAATGATTGGTTTACAGCTTATTAATAGCATTGCAATTAACGGGTTAGCTATGTTTCCTGAAATGGAGTGCGTTTTGTTTTTTCCATTTGGCAAATTGTCTCTCCAAGTACGTTTTGCCCAAACCAGTGGCCGAGAGGTTCTGCTCTCGAAGCTGGTAGACGGAAGGTGCTGGGTTCGAACCCAATCGCGCCCGTCGGCCTAATCGTTTCGGAGTTTTCGTGGTTTTCTTAGAAACCTTGGATTTCCAAGCGTAAATACGGGTTAGGTTCACTTAGAAAGACACCCACGAAGGGCACTCCCCCCCCCCCTCAGGGCCTATATCCCTCGTGTTGATAATTGGCCGTCATAAACACAACCAACCAACCAAATAAATTTTAAAATCAACGTAAAAAAAATATAATAATGGAATTAGAGACCCTATTTTGTAGTCATTTTGAGACACCTCTAAAATTTTAGAGAGAAAGCTCGTGCTTCGTGTGTCTTTGGGATAACCAGGTCCTGTGCACTCCGAAAGATTCGAAAGCAGTCGGATCATTAGAAGTTTGTAAAATAAATAGATTACCGCGATGTAAAGAGGGATTTATGAAGCAGAATTTCTTTTGGAGCTCATTAGTTTTGGAAACGTAGCCGATTCCGAGGAGTTTTTAGAGTGTAGTAAACATTGATCTTTATACATCATATCATCTTTTTCGTTGCTACCAATTCTAAATTAAGCATTTTCATAAGCGTAGCTGAGTCTGTACATGCAACAGTAAGAAAGTCAATATTAATATTCTTAGTTATAATGTTAACGTTAACGCTGTGAATGTATCATGTTTGTTGAACACCAAAATGTTTTCCCGGGAATTTATAGCATCCGAAATATCGATATTTCGTGTTTAAACATCGGATTACTACAATGAAAAAACTATTAGAAAAATGTTTATGAAAAATAAGAGTAGCAACTGAAACTATTGTTTCGGAAATGCTTCTGTAACTACAGGGACTTTATTGATTTATTTAACCTTTTTTATGATAAAGCAATGTTTTTTCGGGACTGTTGGTATCTTGGCAGATATATAATATAATATTATATTTTAGTAAACCTTAAGAAAGTTACAGACTAATACACACTTTTTACAGTGTATCAAACCGCTTTAAATAAATGATGTTACTACAAAACAAACAGTTTAAACGAACGCTTGAACTGAAGAACATTTTTTCCTCTTTACGTAATAATTGCTAAAAATTATTGAGATATTTTCATTCATATATGACATTCAACTGGATTACATTTACACTAAATTACATATAGTTAAATACGTTAGAGCTTTTCTTTATTTAAATTAAGCTTTATGTAAGTGAGATATAATAAAAATTTAATACAAAATATATTTCATCTTAACGTAAAATAGTTTTGAAATCAGAAATCTCGAAGAGCAGAATACCTATCACATGTAAAGTAGCATATATAACTTTGTTTAATAAGATATTGTAATGTAAATATATTATAATTTTGATAGTCAAAAACGTTAGATTGAATTATTAATTTTAGATATATTTTAAAATTTATAAGAATTAACTTTATTAATATATAAATATTACCTACCGAACACTCGCAAAAAAATCAGCATTTCAGTTTTATTGCAATTTACTCGAATTAGCAAATAAAAAAATAATAGTTTTAACTACTGATTTTTTCCCTTTCAATTCCGTTTTTCAACTTTGTTCATTATATCCACATTCTTGATTACACTTTTGTATTTTATGTTTATGCTGTTTCCTCTGCGCACTTTTAAAACATAATTATATTTATTAAGATGGCGCCTTTAATATTTATTTATTCAGAATACACCTGTAAAATATCAAAAGTTATGGAAGTTCAAATCTTGTTGTTTAAAAACTATATGTCCCATCTGCACAAAATGTTAAAAGAATATTTAAAACTTTATAATTAGGGGAATGGAGGTTTAAAACAGCAAATCTTATTATTAGTTGCTTTAAAAACCAGAATTTCCATCATAATTTAATGTAACATTGATACATACTCTGATCTTATCCTTGTACCATAATATATATTTTTAAATATATTATTAAATGATAAAAGTTTTACTAATGACTGACATTTATTTTTTTAATTCAAATCACACAATCATACTCCAATGGCTTAAAAAGCCATGCATATCGTAATCTTAAATGAAATGAAGCACTTCAGCTTTTCTTTTATGAAACAATACACTTTATTTTCAGCTTTTACTAAGCGGCTAAGTTAAGAATATATCACTTATAAATAAAATTATTTTATTTTTAAATGCAAAATTGCAATTATTACGTAATTCATGTGTTAAACATTATCATAATTATATTTAGGAAGCTAGCTATAAAACAAACCGAAAAAAATATTAAAGGCCAGTCCTCGATCGAGCGTAAATTACTGTTGCGTTAAACAGTTGATCTGTATCTCCTACTCGTCTCATTTATAACATTTTATGTATCCTATCAGTGGATAGTGAAAGATCCTAAAAAGACTACCTTCCTGCCAATTAGAACGAATTGAGCGATCCTAACACGCTCAAAAGAAATCCTAATTGGGTCTCTGAAAAAAATTTCATATCCATGAACTGCTCCATATTGGCGGAATCAATGAAATATTTTTAATCAAAATTCCGACTTTGTACCTTTTTTTTTTACAGTTTCAGAAATTAACCTGATTTACACCTTTATAAAAATCATATTCACTCTTGTAATATTTACTGCTTTTTATTTCAAATATTGTTTACCAGTTCTTCAATTATCGTTTTCCATTATCATTTTTATTCCACGTAGGATATTCGGTTTTATCCTAAGAAATTGAGGAATGCAAAGCAAGCCATAACATTGTCCTTTTAACTGCTCGAAACAGTTTCACAATGTGAAATAAATACTTATTTTAAATATATGCCACACATAATAGTACAAAAAGTTTCATTAACTTCAAATGTTTTCATGTTCATGATTTTTTTAAAAATAGAAATGATTAAAATAAAATAATTAAAAAAAAATTAAATAAACTTTTAAACAAAGAAATTTAATAAAATTCCTGTATAAACATACGAGGGTGTCTCAATAAGTTTTAGCCTTCACATAGAAATAATTGAGTGAAATTTGTGAAATTGCTATATTGTATATACTTGTCAAAAGTTGATGCATATTTTTTTCAATGCACCCTCAAGGATTTTTGCAAATCGTAAGTTATTTTTAATACTTAGACAAATACAGTATAATTCGAATTGTCTATGAAAGAAAGAAATGTTTAATTCTTTGAATGTTAAAATGTAATTATTTCATAAAAGTACGGTCACTGACGGTAAAATACAGTAGCTTAAAGAAGTTGATATTATAGTTGACTTTATTTATAGTTTGCCTTGTTTTTAAAGTGTGGTATTTGATTTTATACGCAATTTATCCTATGCATGTTATTAAATTCAATATGATTATTTCATGCAGAGCCATATCATTGTAAAAAAAAGTATTTCATTATTCATATACACACAGAGTTTATAAATATTAGTAGAAGACTAACATATTTAGATCATTTCATGTACAGTCGTGGAAAAAAAGTAAACACCCCCTACTAACTCCTCAACAAATTATCGTAGAAGAAAGTAACTGGTACCGAATGATTGGAAATAAAGTCTACTTTTAAATGATGTATATAAAATTTTCTTAGGGGACCATCTACATATTAAAACGAACCATAACATTGTTTTTTTCAATAGCAGTACACAATTCTGACAGCATAAATGAACACTACACCGTTCAATTAGCCTAAAAAAAAATTTTGTGCAATTCGTACCATAAGTTTCTGAGAAATTAATTATTTAAAACGATCGTATTTTAAGGGCTGTATCCAAATTGAAATTCCAAACTCGATTGTTAACCCAGAGAGCCCCCATCTTGATCAAGGCACCTTAAGAAGTCAATGAAGCCTGCTAGATAACAGGACAGCAGAAGAAATTTCAAAATATCTAGTCACTGCTATTATAGACAGCCCCTTAAACCATCATTTTGCCATTTTTTAAGCATAATTTGAAAACTACTTTGAAGAAAAATGTGAAATTTTGGATTTCCATAAAGCAGGGCTTAATAAATCTAAATCCATCAAAAAAATTGTATGTTGTAATTCATAATTTTTTCGAATATTAATTTCATAATTCATAATTCATATAATAAAATTATAAAAATTGCAAATTCAGATTATTTATGTTTGGTTATATTAGTATTATTGATACACAAAAAATTAGCACATTAGGAGCATAATTTCTGGAGATATAAATAAAAATACGAAAATGTAATTTAACATTAGGAGCACTAAATTTTGAATGTTTATAATTCAAAAACTTATCATTAAAATGATTTGAAATTCGGTGTCTAGGCATAGTTTGAACCGAAGATTTCAAATATCTCGTTAAAATTGGGTATTGTTATTGAAAAAAATGAAGTTTGGATTCGTTTTAATATGTAGATGGCCCCCTAAACAAATTTTATATACATCATTTAAAAGTAGACTTTATTTCCAATCGTTCGGTACCAGTAGCTTTCTTCTACGATAATTTGTTGAGGAGTTAGTAGGGGGTGTTTACTTTTTTTTCCACGACTGTACATTCACCAAGTACGATGGTCAGTCTGAAAATTTTCCATTAGACAAAATCGACAAGTGGGATGGTATTAGCGGCTTCCGATTAATTAAATACGAGGTGAATTGGTGATGCGTGAAATTTCTCCATCCAAATCCTTGTCATTTGGCTACCAGGCCTAGTTATAACCATTTACTAAGCTGACTCAGCCTCACTAAGGGTGTCGACTCAAAAGAGCATTTCCGCGTAATGATTTTTTATGAATTTAAATGTGGTTTAAACAAAAAGGATTATTTAAAAAGAATATCAAAGTCTTTTCAAAATTATCATCCCTCATATGGAGCCACATTTTGATGGTTTCAAGAATTTAAGCATGAAAAATCTCATTTCAAAGATAACGGACGGAGTTTCTGGTGCCCTACAGCATACTCAAATGAAAATGACAAAAACGTAAAAATACCTTTAACCGACATAACATATGTCAATTTATTCAGCAGACTCTGAACATTGATTATGCGGTAATATCTAAGTTGTTACGTGAAGATTTAAAAGTGGGGCACCTTTGTAGCAGATGTGTCCCACAAGAGCTGACCAAAGAGCAAAAGCAGACAAGAGTGGGTCATTGTGCCACGAAATGTTGGTAAAATTTGATTCTGACACTTCCGAAGTTGTCACAAGGGATTGGAAATGGATTTACCAATCTGATCTATGAATTAAAAAATAAGTTTCAGCGTGTGTGTTTGAAATTTAAAAACAAAAGTCAAGCGACTGAAGAGCATCGGTAACAAGATGTGGGCACATTTTTTTTTTTTTTTTTTTTTTTTTTTTTTTGACAAAAGTGGCATACTGCCTTAATACCTTTGATAAAGCAAAAAAATGATTCTGATAATTGGTATACAGAGATTTGTGTACCGGCGATCATTAAAACGTTAGGAGAAAAGCGACTAAAAACTGGAACAACAGGCATTGTCCTTAACCAAGACATTGTCTCAGCACATTCTCTTTAAATCAGAGAACTTTTTAAAAGCAAAAAAATATGCAGTTGGTGGGATATCTATCTTACAAATCCTGACGTTTCTCCATTGAGCTTTCATTTCTTTCCAAAGGCCAAGGAAAATTTTCGTAGCACAAAATTTACAAGTGTGAAAGCAGTACTGGAGCGCTATTTGCCTCTCCTCGGAGAAATCGGCCTGGATGCGTGGGAAAAAATTAAATCTGGATTCAAAGAAATAAAAAAAAAATGTATTGAGTGTAAAGGTAAGTATTTTGAGAAAACATTAAATGTTTATATGATGGAGATTTTTGGTATTGTAAAACTTTCAGAGTGACCCTGATAATATGTCATTCATTTGTCCTGCAACAGTTCAAGAACTAAATTTATTTATCCATTTGCACAAAATCGTGAGCTCTATCTACCAGGTATCTGTTCTGAATAACTAGACATTTTACAAATGAGCCTTTAACATGTTGTATATCATGATACTTCCAGTTACTTTTATCAAACATTTGTTCTAACACAAATTTGTCAGTGAAGTTTGGATTAAAATTTTACAAATTAATTAAGTTTTAATATGAGCAAATAAAAGAATTTTCGATTCTTTACTCTACTTAGAAGAGTACTATCTCTTTAAAGTAATTTTAAATTTTTCATGATGATAAATTATTTGCTAATAGCACTGTTTGAGGTGAATATGCCACATTTACTAAATATTACATTTTTAACTCACATTTATTAAAAATGTTTGATGTTGATAGCTGATTTTCTATGTATTTTGCAATGTGTAGAAAATCATATTTATTAAATTAAACAATATTATTTTGTATTTTTGCAGCGTCGTAACTTTATTTTAAAAGACATATATTGATGGCATATTTTGAAGATTTTGAGGCTGTGTTTTACAATTATCATATAGGTAATACATTAATGCTACATTCCTCAATCATTAATTTTTTCAATTATTTTTCACACACACATATATATCTATATACATGAAATGTCTTTATTTAAGATTTTACATTTAAAACTGCAAAAACTTTTATTAACATGTTTGTGAAAAGAAATCGAGCACATAAAGTTAAATCTCTCGTGAAATATATTCGGGAGAAGAAAATATTTGTAATTATCAGAATGAAAATTACTAGAAAATTAATGAAAAGTTTTTTTTTTTTTTTTTAAATAAAATTTGCAGGTTTAAGGTAAATTTAATACAGATCTAGAATAATGTTATTGTTTGAATATACCATATTACCATATAAACTAAACACCCGTTAATCCTATTGCTCATTCAATATTCACATAAATATTTATTTATTTAAACGCAAAAGAAATAACCATTTTATACCGCTAAGATCTATAATTATATAAACAAATATGATAAGCACGTTAAATAAAGAATACTTAAAAGCATGTTATTAGCATATATATGAGAAAATAAGTAGGCATTTCTTAGTTTTTTTCAGCTTTCATGTAGATAAGTATTTTACCGAAAGAGGCTTAAAAGGGAAACAGTATTTTGTATTTAATATTCGTCAAAGTATTTATTTCTAATTTAAATTTGTCCTCCGTGGAAAAAATTCTTTTTAAAAGTCTATAACTTATTTAAGCAAATCAGATTTAAAAATATCTTATATTGCATTACCAACGTAAAACTCACACTCCCTAATGTATTTCTTTAGAATGTAATATAAATAAACAACATTTGGAAAAATAAAGCAATTTTAGTAAGCTTTGATGTATATGCGTTTCAATTATTTTATACCACATATAAAAACATAAATATAGCTTAGATAATAATAGATATTAGTTTTTTGTGTCATATTACAAAAACAAATGGCTGTTATCTCATTTCTCGAGCAAAATATAGTTCTTATAAACGTTCACATGTCCGTTAAGCCTACGGTAAATAAAAAAAACAACAACAATTAATTAATGAAATATTAATTTTAAAGCAATTATTTTCTGAATATTCGAGAAAAATCAAATGATTATGAAGATTTAGAACTTTTGACATCTGGTTTGTTTTTAATATTTTTAATTTCAAGCATTTGTATTTTGGCAGTAGTAATTTTGCTAAAATGAAATTCAAATTTGAAATTTGTTTAATACAATTAAATTTCATACAACACTAAGCAAATACTGGTTGTATAGTGTTTATTGGTTCGAACTTTATGTATAAATATGTTAAACCAAAGATAAAACGAGTAATGAAAGAGTCTATAATTGAAAACTTCTATGACGATCTGGTAAGTAACTTTGAGTCTATCCCATAAATCTCTTAGATGGAATTAAACAAGAATAAATGTTTCTTGTAAAAACTGAATATGTAGGTTTATGTAAAAAGTAACCAATGACAAATACATTTGTACAGGGTATCGCAAAATCCCTGACACATTTTAAAATTAAATATAAAGTGAAGTAATCGTCGTACATGAGTGTTGTTTGGACTAAAGTACTTCCCAGGATGGAAAGTTTTTTCCAAGTGACTGAAAATAATTAATTCCAAATTTCGATCTTAGATGGTGCCACTTGTCCGTATGTTTGTTTTTAATGTTTTCAAACATGCGTTTTTTTCTGATTTTCAGATCAACATTGACGCTGTAACACATAAATAAATGATGACTCTCAGTAAAATAAAGAAATGCATGCTTTTGATGTGGCAGAAATTGAATTAATGAAGACGACAATCAAGCAAGCGATCCAACCAATTCAATAAGCAATGCTAGCGAAAACGTAGATTGAACAAAAGCTCCGTATGAATGTGACTCGAGCTACAAAAAATGCACTCATTGAGCTATGCTAATGGATTGTACAAATTATTACTTTTTAATCTTCTTTCTAATTAATATAAGGTACAGCTCCATCAATGGGATATGATAGAAACTAATTTTTTCATTCGCTTAAAGACATTTTTCATCATGAAAAGTATTTTAATCCAAACCGCACTCCTATACGATAATTATTTGATTTTTTATTTAATTTTAAAATGTGTCAAGGACTTTTGGGACACCCTGCATATTAATTAACCATTTTGAAAAATGGTTATTGTCCTCTGTCAAGGTAGGAAATCAAAAACATATCTAAACGTTTTATAGGTTGAATCCGCATTTTATTCGTTTTCTGATTGGTCTATACAGTAATCTTTATTTTCCATTTACTTTCAACAGAGATAGATACTTCGGTTGCCACTATGACAAAAAAGTAATAAAAACTACAAAAATATAATAATAACTCAGAAACAAATTGAGATACAGCTTTCAAACAAATTGCACTTAAAAGTACAATTTTTTCTCTATACGACGGTGTAAAAAGTAATATTGTGGGATGTTTAGAAGTTTAAGAATGAAAATTCATTTAAAATTGGTCCAGGAATATTAATGTTTAATCCATGGCGTACATAATGTGTGACCAGCTCCGTAGAAGTTTAAAAATTTACAGTACCGAAAAATGTAATCCATGGCGTACGTAATTTATGATAAATTCCATGCGATTTTTTATGTCTTAAATTTTAGTCTTTGAAAAAATCATTTTCCAAATAGTCGTTGTAATTTATTAAATTGCATTTTTTTTAGGGTTCCGTACTTAAAAAGTAAAAACGGAACCATTATAAGATCACTCCTGTGTCTGTCCGTCCGTTTGTCTGTCACAGCCATTTTACTCGTAAACTATGGAACGTGGAAAGTTCAAATTCGGGGAAGTAATAAAGACCATTGACCCACATTTTTCAGATTAATATTTTCAGATTCACAAATTTCTGATTAATAAACATTCATAAATATATTTCGTAAAAAAGTAGAGGAGCTAACTATGCTACTTGAAAAAAAAAAAAAAAAACCTTTGTATATCATGAGGGGTATCCTCAGAAATCTTTTGTAACGCTGAACTCAAAAATACATTCCTTTTAATTTTACGTATTATATTTTCAAATATATTGTTGAAAATGTAGCGCAAAAATATGCCCCCCCCCCCCCATCTAATTCCGAATCTACTGAAACTAAAATTAAGAAAAAATTAGACGTAGTAGACGTTAATATAAACCTTACTGGAAAATTATAGCGATTACCCTAGGTCACATAGTTTTTGAGTAATTAGCATTTTTCTGTTATAGACAAATTTTGATTTACGGGCATTCAAAAAAATTGTTGAGCATCGCTGAATATACCTATCGTTGCAGAAGAATAAAAGCATCGTTGATAATGATTTTCGGAAAAAATCATCCGTAATTAGCCGGGATATTAACACTTAAAGGTACGGTCAGTTTGGACATACACAAGGACAGGGGCGGCGTACTCTATGCACTAGTTAACAACTTTTAATGATATATATGTGTAATGCAATGTCCAGTAACAGTATAAAAGCAATAAACGTCAAATTGTTAAAAACATACTAATTTAAGGGGTCTCGGGGCTCTAAAAAGAGGGGGAAAAAGGAAAAAATCACCATTTTCAATATTTAATGTCTTTATATGATTTTAAAACACAATTTTAATTGGGATGAAAGATATAAGTATGTTCCTTCGTTTCATGTATTTAAAAAATTGCAAGTTGCAGAATTAGTATTTATAGGGGGCTCGAAACTGCTAGACATTTGTGAACAAAAACCTGGCATAACAGTTTAGGCGCAGGATTACAAAATAAATATTGCAACTAGAATGAAAATTTTGGTGCTTACATATACTTCAGATTGTAGTAATTTCTCTGAACTTAAATAAATTTGCATTTAAAGCATTTTTATATTTTTAATGCAATGTTGCATTTAGCTAATACAAAATTTGGAAAATTTCAACAGTAAAATCATCTAAAAAAATTTTTTTGAACAATAAAAAGGAAATTTTAGGTTCAGTTTATACAGACTAACATGAAATATATGCTTTGAAAGTTTCATGAAAAAATATTCAGAAGTTTTTGAAGTATCCTGCGCGTTATGCCCCAAAAACGCCATTCGGAAAATAATGACTTTAAAGTTTCGGAAACGCCGCTTCAGCTATATAATTCTAAAAGCCAAAACTTCTGTTCTAATGGGAATTTCAAGGAAACAATTATATCAAAATATTCAGAAAAGATAGGAGTTTAACATCTAAAAAAATTAAAACTTCTTAAAATTTTGAAGCTTTAAGAGTCCTGCAATCACTTAATCCTTTCCGGCACGGAGTAATTCTATATATAAACTTATGAAATAATGAACTGACACCAGAATTTATAAACGAATTTATTAGAAAATGCGAACTTGCTTATTTTCACGTACATGATAAAAGGAAAATTTTAATTAAATATTCTTGGTGCCGTTTGTCTGTTTTGGAATTAGGTGTCCGTTTTTTAAGGGCATCGCCCTCGAAAGATTTAATTAGAATGAATCGCATAAATACTGTGGGATTCGCGATAGTTTGCATTGATTGTATCTCTCAATACGCCTCGAGTGACTTTAAAAGTTAATTAAACACCTATCTGGAAAAACGCGGCACTGACCAAGTCGGCGTTGCAACTTTGAGACCTCAGTTCGAAGCGCGCTTAGCACAATGCCAAATTTGAACTTTGAACAAAGGGTTTTTTTAGCTACACTGTAGAAATAAAGGTTATTACTACGCTGAATTTAATTTCATGAAATGCCGAATGAAGTTTAGCTATGCACTGCTTTTATTGTCAGTACCGAATTAAGTTCATCATAAACAGATTCGGATAATATTAAAAAAAGTGTTATACGAATAGCTATATTTAATATTATTTAGGTTCCATATCTGTTTGAACTTTCATGGTATGCCCGATTACATTTTTCTAATATATACAGTTATACACAACCCAACGTTGCATAGTTTTTTACAAAGTCTTAGTATTCTTTTAGCAACTTTATATATATATATATACTAGCAAACCCCTCGGCTTTGCTAGCGTAATAGTTGAAATATGCCAAGTGATATTTGCATAACTATTTTTCAATTCCTAGTATTAGTTCACACTCTCCCTATATTTATTTATTTATATATATTTTGTTCAAATTTTCAATCGTTAATAAAATACTTATTATTCATCCTATCAAGTTGATATAATTTTTTTTAACTTGTACTGGATGACAATTGATGTTAATACAGTTTTTTCAAATATTAATTCATTAATTAAATTTTAATTAATTAATTTTAGTTTAACATGGGAGACAAAATAGAGGCCATTGGTTATTGAAGCATTTAATGCATCTTCATATCTATAAAGAGGGTTCCCATAGGATCAACCAACCGGAGCACCCACCAAATTTGGCATAGGTTCAACGCTCCGGCGGACCCCCCCCCCCCCCCACACCAACAACGAAAAACCACATACAAGATAACAGTCCCAGAAAAAAACAGAAAAACAAGGTTAATTGAAGCAAACTATAGTGAAAATCTCACTAGAAAGAAAAATATCTACATACAACAATTACATAGATTATTAGTACCAAAATTAAATTAAACAAAACAAAAAGCACAGTTCTAGTAAAACACCGTCAGTGTACCAAAAATTCAGTGTTGCCTTTTGTAAAAAAGATAAAATACGTAAAATATTACACCGATTGGTTAATATCTTTTACCGCCGCAAGGGGTCCAAATTTCGTAAAAATCGCAAAAAACATACTTTTAGCAATTTTTTTTTAAAATTATCCAAACATACTTATTCAATTTCTAATAGAACGCAATAGCCACGCCAAGATATTAGTAATGTAACATTAACATTTCATTTTTGTGACATCGTTGCTTTTACCGCCACAACAGGGCCAAAATCTCTAAAAAATGTTAAAAATTAAAGTTTTTCATTTTTTCAATTTTCATAACTTTTGTAATGTTTTCAGATTTTTTACATTTCTAATAGGCTGGTAAAGGCATTTTATGTTGTTAATTTCATGCACATTGTTAACCATGATCACTGTAATTCTATAAAAAAAAAAAAAAATGCTCAATGATAGAAACACCTGCAGCTGACTGCACGTAAAATTAATTTTTCGCTGCTAGAGGGCCACGTTTCACTTTGTTCGTTTTTTTTTTTTTGTAATGTACTCCTTTTACTCTATACTTTGATGGCCCTAAAGATAGAAATATCTGCCAGGTTAAAGAGGTGACAAAGTTTCATCTTTGCGAAGTCAAGGAGGAGCATATCTCTTCGTACTAGAACCAGGCCAGAATTATTTTCGTCATTTGACCCCATCGTCCGGCAAGGCGACTTCAATATGCAATGACATTATAGATTTTTTGAAGAAAAATGAAATCCCGACTGGAATAATAATTACAGTTGAATTTCGCGGAACTGTCTTCAAAACAGGATGCAAAAGTGGTGTTATAGTAGGATTAGTTGAAAACAACTTTTAAAAAACCACTTTATTGGCTTCCTTGACCTCACTTCAATGAGCTTCCACTGAGATATCTTTTCAAACATCTTGATGACAAAAAACAGGTTCTCTATCATATTGTGGCCCAATTGGTTGATCTCTTGCGATTTGCGAAATATTACCAATTGCTAAATTTAAGCCAATTTAATCTGATCACCTAGCTGTTGATAAAGATGATTTGTCAACTGACCAGAAGTATATGTCTGAAATATTGCAAGCTCTTTCAACACGCGTGTATACAATTGACCTTTTTTGCTGAGTCCCTGGAAAAATATTTCACGCAAGGTGGATCATTACTGCTATTCGAATTTTGAGACTCTTCGTTGAAACAAAGAAACCCTCTTCTTAACTTGTCATACTGTTTGAGTACATCCTGAAAATGTACTGCATCAGTTGGTTCACAATTAAAATGAATCACTCATGTTTTCCAGAATCTGTGCACTATAGTTAGTAACTTACGTTACTTGACAGATAATCTACGAAAGATTATAGTTCCTATATTTTCACGAAATGACTATTTCGCAAATCAGACAAATAGCCTCTTTGGAATGATAGCATATGAAGAGGAGAACATCAGAGCCCTAGCCATGAAGAAAATTGCAAAAGCACGAACTTCTGTGGACTATAATAGTGCCTTTATCATAGTCACTTTATCATAGCAGACTTCAACACTGAAGCTTAAAATTGTATGGCTTTAGTCTACTGACAAAACTGAAAACTAACGGAACCACCTGTTATGGTTTCTTTATCGACTAAAAACGCTGGTGAGTTTAAAATGTTCGATTAAAGATTCCAGCTATTATAACTTTCCTGGTCCCACTCAATCACTAGAAAGATGCGTGAAATTATTCATTGAAGCACTGATAAAGTTTGTTTACTAGAACAGAGGGAGGATCACATCTGATCAGTTTTGGCCTCTCGAGAAAAAATGGCTTCATCTGAAAGCAAGTTATATTATAAAATTCATTTACATTAAATTCTTTTTCATTTTAAGTTTATCTAACCCGTTTCGGTTAAACATCTCTATATTTTAATTAACAAAATACTAAAACATTTTGCTCATTTTATATAATTTTTGTGGCATGAATTGGCTGTTATGAAGTAAAACATCAGTAGATGACGCGATCGTCAAGAAAAATGAATGATTAACAATTAACTTTATTTTCAAGTCTATTACAAATAGTTATAAAAAATTATGATATATTAATAGATATAAAGTAAAATTATTTATTTCTAGACATATTATAGAAATTATAAAAATTTAGAAAAAAAAAATGAAAAATTGAAATTTTTGAAATTTTTACAAAAAATATGGTCTTTTTGCGGCAAATACAGATATGATTTTATGATAATGAACATTTACCGGGACATTTCTCATATCTTCATGTAGCTATTGCGTTCTATTAAAAATTGTATTGGTATGTTTGGATCATTTAAAAAAAATTATAAAAAAAAACATATTTTTTGCGATTTTTTGAAACTTTGGCCCCCTTGCGGCGGTAAAAGATATTAACCGATAGATGTAATATTTTAGAAATTTATTCTGTATTACAAAAGGCAACTTTTCCGCGCTATTACATTTCGATTATAAAAATTTCGGTTTTTTCGACCCACCCTAATATACAGTATGAACGAAACTTAACCAAACTATACGTGAATATCATGTTATCAGTCACTGGAAAACTATGTTTATCACGTTAGTCATATGTAACAAGTCACTGCTACGAAGTAATAATGTCCAGATAAAATGTCCTTGAAAACCGCTTTTGGAAATTGTAAAATTGTCCATTTGCAGTAACTCAGCACTATGTACATAACTCAAGAATTATCCAATAACTTCAAAAATAGTTCTGGACAAAAGAAACCATTTCGGCAAAGCATGAAGAACCACAGACTTTTCACATCAACGTCACAGGTGGGACAGATGACCTTAATGTCAAAGACATGTTTAATACATCACTTGATCGTAAATGTGTCAGAAATAAAAGTTCCAGGAATAACTGTTTATAAAAGCCGTAAAATAATCCAAAAATAATAACACTACAACTTGTAGAAAAACTGAAGAACCACCTAATGGCACTGCGATAGAACTGTCCAGAAGAAATGTTTTTTAAAAGAGTTTTAAAATATTCCCAAAAGGGGCAGGAAGATATTGTGAGAAAGAAAAATATACAAATTCGGTCACGATGTATATTTATTATATCCCAGGTGGGCCATATGAACTTAATATCGAAGACACAATTGTTACTTCACTTGAACTTGAAAATATCAAAATAAAAATGTTCAAGAATAACTGTTTTTAAAAATCTTTAAAATGGTCCGAGAATAGTGACCGACATTGTACAATACCAAGAACCACCTGAAAACACTGAGAATAAAATTGTCCAGAAGAATTATTAAAAAAAAAAGAGTCTTAAAAACTATCACCGAAAGGCAGAAGAATAATCACTAACTTGTGAAGAAAAATATATTATACATAATATATTAGAATGTATATTTGAAAAACGAAAAATTATTAATTAATTTATTGTAAATGCAGCGAAGTTTACTATAATTTTCCCGGCACGCCAGAACTCTTCCAATGTTCCAAGAATCAGATCTGTTTCTTATGTAATCAAAATATTCCGTCGTAACCGGGCATTAGTCAAATAAATAATGCTCGACGTCACCTCTCTTCCCACACGTACACTTGTCACTTTCAGATATGTTCATTCTCTTCAAGTAGTACGGGAAAGCTCCATGTCCAGTAAAAAAATAGACACAGATCTGTGAATAGCATATAAAATAAAAATTCACCTTGCTAAGAATACCATATGTAAACCTACCCTTTTTGCTTGAATCCCAATAACTTTGCCAATCGCAGGATAATTTCTTTACTAAACAAGCCTTCAGCGTACTTATTGGGATGGGAATAAACTCTTCTATATCATATTCATCGTTCATTATGACATATTTAGCCAGAAAGTCCGCACGTTCATTACCGTGGACCCCAATATGGGCCTTGACCCAGCCAATGTTTATAATTTTATTATTAAAAAATCTGAGGTTTTTTATATTCTTAATAATAAATCATCACTCGGAAAAAGTCTCTGAAGAGAGCAATATGACGAATAACTGTCTGTGAAAAGATAAAAGACTGTATAGGTTGAAGAGCGACACCACTCTATGGCGTCGGCAATTGCGGCCAGTTCGGCCTGATAGATTGAATTGTAACTCTGAAGTTTTATCCTCTTTTCGAAAATTGTGTCATATTTACAATATATCGCATAAGCGGCCACAACACCTTGTTCCATCTTCGAACCGTACGTAAAAATTACAGGTTTACCAGAAAATGTATTGTGTCTCAACATAGGCTTAATAAAATTTATGTTATGGTTATTATAATAATACGGATATTCCAATGAGTAGATCTTTCTTAGCAACTTACTTGAATTTATCTGATCACCGCCAATATCAATAGACTTCTGACCATTTAATACACCATATTTTAAAGCTGAATAGTGAGCTGTATAAAAATCGGTGGAACACCAGCCAAAATACACAATGCATCTGTTGATGTCGTCCTATACCCACGAACGAAGGAAAGAAGGGCTACACGTTGACATGATGAGAGTCTTTGTTTTCCGTGATATTTCAGGTCATTTAACCATATCTCGTGACCGTAGCTAATTTGTTTTAACAATACCGTCTGATACCAAAGTTTCAAAAAATATAGAGAGACACCTTGGTCACGTATTCTCGTTCTCTTGACGTTGCAGGAAAAATCAGTAACTTTGGACCTTACCAATTGGAGGTGAGGCAACCAACTGAATAAATTATCTAGTGTGAATCCAAGATACAGCATAGTGTCCTTGACTGGTATACTCTTTTGGTGAATTTTAAATATTGGTCTACGTTTCTTAAAAGTTTCCGTCCCAAACAGCATAGATACCGTCTTCGAAGGATTGATGGACAGATTTAAATTAGTGCATATATTTACAATGTTATTAACATGACGATTCATCTTAATCTCCAATGACCGTCTTGTATCCTCACCATCCACCACCACTGAATCGTCTGCGTATGAGATCAAATCCATATTTAGACTACGACTATTTTTCAGTTTGACATCTGCAACAATTGTCTATATCAGTGGACCAAGACATGAGCCCTGCGGGCAGCCAACGAAAATCCTGAACCACCTGATGCCCCTCAGAAAACGAAAACCAATCAACCTGTCTGTGATGTAATTCTTAAAGGTATATTTCAGAAAACTGTGAATTGGCAATGTATTGATGATCAAAGTGGCAATAGACCAGTCCAGGACATCGAAGTCCCCCGAGATGTCAAAAGAAACAGCACAGTACTTGTATTTTCCCAACTTAGTGGCCAAAAAAGATTTTAGAGAATTCAGTGCAGTTATCGTCGATTTACCTTCACGAAAGCCGTGTTGATTATTATCCAGAAAGCCATTGGACTCTATCATTGTTAAAATTCGCATTTTTAATAGACGTTCATAAACCTTTCCAAGAATTGGCAACAATGTTATGGGTCTATAGGACTGCGGGCTGATCTGCGGGACGATTCCTCTTTCTGAAAAATATTATAATTCCTTTTTTCCAAATTACTGGGAAATGTGCAAATCTGAGGGAAATATTGAAGAGCAATAACATAAGTGTACGAAATTTTGTGCACAGATTCTTTACCACTAAGGCGTCGACATTATCGGCACCAAGAGCCTTGTTGTTATTCTGACACCTCAAAGCATAGCTCAATTCTCGCCCCGTGAATGGTTTATAATCAGGATGATCCACAAAATCTGTATCGCTGACAAAACTGTGAATCAAAGCAGGACCTTCGGAAACATATAATACATTTCGGAAACATCTGTTCGTCCATAAGAGACGAAGCAATCTCATCGTATGTCGCGAAAACCGAGGAGTTTTCCAGCGTCGTGAATGCAAGATCTGAATGAGAAACTCTTTTTCCAGAGATGAACTTATACAAGTTGCCGTAGGCACTGTCCGTGCGATTGCAAAAATTAATCCAACCTGTGCGCTTAGCCAATCTTAAAAGTTGTTTATACAGGTGACGTGCAATTTAATAACTTTCCTTATAATTAACATTACTTATATTCTTGTGGTATCTCTTATATAAAGCGTTAACTTTGTTTCTTTCCACTTTTAGCTCCTCTGTATACCAGGTAGTTGAAGGTTTATGGGCAAGGGTACCCTTCCTAAAACATTTATCCAAAACGAAATGAAGGTAATCATCAAAATTTGTTATCCACTCTTCCAAACCAGCTGTACCCTGCTCCCTCTCGAGTGTACTCTGCAGACGATCATTCATCTTGGAAAAAAGTCTATCAAACTTGCTCATAGATTTATTTTTTTTTATATCGAAGAATATTATTATACATTGGATCCAGCATTAGATCAAAAACGATATATCTGTGATCCGAAAAGGAGAAATTTTTATCATCAACCCACCATGAATCTAGATAATGAACTGCGTCCACACCAGCCAAAGTTAAGTACGGACGGCCTTTTTGTTCATCCTGTATGAATGCACTCGGTCATTAAGAATCTTCAAATTGCCAATCATCAAGTAATCTTGAAAAACTTCAGATCTCCGATACCCACACGTAATAAGCAGCACATTGAAGTCACCACCAATAATAAGTGTTTCACAGTTAATAAAGTAATTCATCCAGCTTGACATATCAGAGTCTATATTACTTGAGGGAGCAGAATACACTGTACCCAAAATCACTGAGGTTTGCTCGAAAGTAACATAAAAAAAAACACTGTTAGGGGTACACAAACTTACTATGCAGTTCATGGTCTTATTAGTGCAAAGGATAGCAGAGGTATTATTAGAAGATGAAAAAAGAAGCCAATCTCGTGACATCCCAGTAACCTTACCACCAATTACACAAGGGTCCTGGCATAAAAAGAAAAGCACTCCCTCTTTCTCAGCATAGTTGAACAAAGCATCGTCCGCATCAAAGCAATGATGGAGATTAATTTGTACTATCTTTACACCATTTGACAGTGAACCAGAAACATTGACCCATGTTATAAACGTTTCGCCAAAAGCTCCTCACGATACGCCCTAAAAGCCAGACAGTCCGTGCTGTCCGCACGATGAGCAGAATCTATATCCTCATCTTCGTTATCAGCGCAGTTCACACATTTCTCCGTATCTGTCGTACATTCAGTTATTCTGTGCACACAAGCACATTTCTGACACCTCTGAACACCCTGGTACCTTGAAGATATATGTCCATACCCCTGGCATTTGAAACATCTTGTTATTTGAAGGAATTCCACAACTCTGTAACGACTGAAGTCAATACATATTCTTTTTCTCTCCGTCAGACATTGAAAGACCTCGTTGTCAACATCCAAGACACAGTTTACCTTGCCCATCCTAGTGTCAATCTTCCGAACAATATCAATTTCTCTCTTCTGCTCCAGACCCTCGTCCACAATCACCACTCTCAGAGAATCAATCACCATCTTCTCCTGTATATCCCTATCCAGGCTCAACAATAAAAAGGAGTGATAAAAGTGGGTTCCCATAGGGGGAACCCTGTATTGTCGCAAAATACCGCCAAGTTTGTCGCCAACTTGGCGATATACCGCCAAATTTGGCTACAAAATTAGTCGCCAACTTGGCACTACCTCTAATATTTCGCCAAATTCCCATAAACTTCCATTGTAAACCTACTTGCTTATAGAAAATCAACAAATTGAGATATTTTAATGCAACAAAAACTAATATTAGCTTAAGGGATTATATTAAATTTTACTTTGATGCCCAAAGTAGGAATTGACTTTAAAAACAAAATTTTTATATTACTTGTTTATTAGAACAACACTTTTTTGGAATAATGCAAATATTACAAATTAAGCCACAGGTTTACTAAACTTCATTATAAAAATGCAACAGACAGAAATGAGATTTTAATTAACAAGAAGAACTAAAATTAATTCCAAAGAAATTATAATTTAGAAAGTGTTTTGAGACTTTTATGCTCATTTCAGTATTCATTTGAAGTTTTGAATTTTTTAGAAAGCATCTTAACACATTTACATCTTAAAATTAAACATCATGTCAAATTCCAAGTTTCTTGTCTAACAGTCTATCACCGCTCTGGTGTTAGTGGCACCAGCATAAAAGGCCGTAACAGAGTTGAAATAGAATGTCTCTAAAAATGTTGAAACAGAGACTGTCACCATTAATTTGCCAACATTAACCTCGACATCGGTTGGTATTTCCTAATATTCTATAGAAAACGGAATTTAGATGTTTTTAAAGGCTTTCTTGTTATTCCTGCCAACCAAGTGGTACTGACACCGGCATAAAATGTAGCCCGTATAGGATCAGGGACTATCACTCTTGATTCGCAACCAATAACTTCTGTAATCAGTTTATTATTTCCTGAGATTCCATAGAAATCATAATTTAGGAC
Source organism: Maratus speciosus (assembly GCA_963932465.1). Taxonomy (NCBI): domain Eukaryota; kingdom Metazoa; phylum Arthropoda; class Arachnida; order Araneae; family Salticidae; genus Maratus; species Maratus speciosus. The sequence continues at coordinate 559,205,031 of OZ010789.1, forward strand.
TTTTTAGAATGCTTTTCGCTCCTTCCCTTCGCTTCAGCCCTTTTTAATTTAGAATTTATATACGCTGTTCTTAGAGGACATTCATATTTTATAAGTAACTACCGTGCTATATTTAAAGTTTCCAACTTCTTCACTACCGCAGAAATCGCAATTTAGAACTTTTTTTGCTCCTGCAACTCTCTAGGGGTTATGGCACCGACATAAAATATAGCTTAAATGTTTGAGCAGGTTCTATCACCATCAATTTACAACCATTATGTTTAAAATCGGTTTCGTATTTCATACGATTGCATAACAATCGTAATTTAGAACTCTTATAGAACGCCTTTCGCTCACTTCATCCTTTTAAATTTGGAATTTTTTATCGACAATTCTTAGAAAGCATTTGCATCTTTGAAGTAATTACCATACCACATTTAAAATGTTACCCCCTCTTTAACACAAAAAACGCACTTTAAAACATTTTTTGCTCCTGTAACCCCCTGGTGGTAGGGACATCAACGTAAAATATAGGCTATGTTGGAGCGGGGACTGTCACCATCAATTTGAAACCATTACTTCTGAAATCGGTTTATATTTCCTGAGATTGCGTAGAACTCGCCATTTAGAACGTTTTTTAGAACACTTTTCGCACACCTATTTTAAATTTCGAATATTTTAAGAAATGTTCTTAGAGATCATTTATATCTTTTCACTAACTACCATTCTAAATTTCATGTTTCTAGGCCCTTCAGTAACACGAAAATCGCATTTTCGAATATTTTTTGCTCCTGCACCCCCTTTGGGGGTAATGGCACAGACATAAAATGTAGCTTATGTTTGAGCAAGGGTTATCACCATCATTTTAACACCATTATTTTTGAAATCCGTTTGGTACTTCCTGAGATTGCGAAAAAATCGGCATTTAGAACGTTTTTTAGAAAGCTTTTTGCGGCTTTTAACCCCTTTTAAATTTCGAATTTTTTAAGAAATGTTCTTAAAGATCATTTATATCTAATAAGTAACCACTATGCCAAACTCCATGTATCTGGACCCTTCATTAACACAAAAATGCAATTTCGAACGTTTTTTTGCTCCTGCACCCACTTTAGCGGTAGTGGCACCGACATAAAATGTAGCCTATGTTGGAGGAAGGGTTGTCACCATCATTTTGACACCATTATCTTTTTAAATCGGTTTGGTACTTTTTGAGATTGCATAAAAATCGCCAATTAGAACGTTTTTTAGAAAGCCCTTTTGCACATTTTCACCCCTTTTAAATTTCTATTTTTTTTTAAGAAATGTTCTTAGCGATCATTTATATCTAATAAGGAACTACCATGCCAAATTTCATGTATCTGGGTCCTTCAGTAACACAAAAATCTCAATTTCGAACGTTTATTTTTGCTCCTGCACCCCCTTTAGGGGTCGTGGCACGGACATAAAATGTAGCCTATGTTGAAGCAAAGGTTATCACCATCATTTTGACACCAATATTTTTGAAATCGGTTTAGTACTTCTTGAGATTGCATAAAAATCGCCATTTAGATCGTTTTTTAGAAACCCCTTTTGCGCATTTTCACCCCTTTTAAATTTCGAATTTTTTAAGAAATATTCTTAGAGATCATTTATATCTAATAAGTAACCACCATGCCAAATTCCATGTATCTGGACCCTTCATTAACACAAAAATGCAATTTAGAACGTATTTTTGGTCCTTCACCCCCTTTAGGGGTAGTGGCACTGACATAAAATGTAGCCTATGTTGGAGCAAGGGTTGTCACCATCATTTTGGCACCATTATTTTTTAAATAGGTTTGGTAGTTCTTGAGATTGCATAAAAACGCCATTTAGAACGTTTTTTAGAACGCTTTTCGCGCATTTTCACCCCTTTTAAATTTCGAACTTTTTAAGAAATGTCCTTAGAGATCATTAGTATCTTATAAGTAACTACCATTCCAAATTTCCTGTTTCCAGCCCCATCAGTAACACAAAAATCGCATTTTTAGAACGTTTTTTGCTCCTGCACCCCTTTTTGGCCAGTGGCACGGACATAAGATGTAGCCTATGTTCTAAGTTGGACCAATACCATCATTTTGAGACCATTACCTTTGGAATCGGTTCGGTAGTTCCAGAGTTTACCTCCTACAAATAAACAATTTTTACCTCTTTATAATAGTAGTATAGATAGATGTATATATATGTAATATACCGGGTGTCCTAAAAAGGACTGACTGATTTTAAAATTCAATAACTTGTAAACGGTGACAGTTATTTAAAAAATTCTTGCAGGAGGGTTATGCATAAGGTCAAAAGTTTTTTTTACAGTGATTTTCAATTTTAGTTCGAATTACAAACAATAGATGGCGCTGCGATCAATAGACGCTAAATTCAGGCTCGATTTTTGATACTTCGTGGCCCGGATAATACATTTCCATCTCCTTTTTCCGCATGAAACAAGAGAAAGGACCAAAAATCGAGTCTGTATTTAGCGACTATTGCTTACAGCGCCATCTATTGTTTGTAATTCGAACTAAAATCGAAAACCACTGTAATAAAACTTTTGACCTTATGCATAAACCTCCTGCAAGAAATTTTTAAGTATCTGTCACCGTTTGCAAGTTATTGAATTTTAAAATCAGTCAGTCCTTTTTAGGACACCCGGTATATTTATATATATATATATATATATATATTAGAAATTCATATATTTATTCTACGGAACACTCTGTGCGCGAGAAATTCTCGCACTTGACCGTTTATTAAATATTGTAAACGTTTACAGCTGTTTATTAAATCATATAATCAATAATTCTTATTAAAGTACATTATAAAAAATTTGGCTTTTTTAGATCCAAGGTGTACGTTGTCATAAAAAGAGTGAACTTATAATAAAATTTTCAAGAGCGGAAAATCATGCATGCAGGCACACCTTTCAAGAACTTTTGGAAACTTGTTAAAATATATAATATTTTTTCGTACATTGAAATGAGATATGTAAATAAATAATCTAAAAACACACATAACGCAGTAAACATTCACAGGGGTCGTACGCTTAAGGGTTTTTTTCAGGACACATATCACTATTTGTTTAAAGAATAATAAAACTGCGTTAAAGACGCAAAAATTTGCCTTATTTAAGAAGGGGTTTTCCATAAGGAAATATTGGTACCGAAGAATTTCCCAGTCGTGAAATTTCAGGACAAGTACGAGCCCTACATTCATTTTTATAAATTGATTTGCACAGCCGATAATGCGTGCAAATTCTTTCATGCTGTCCTAGATACAATCTACATACTTTGTAATACACAAAAAATAATTAAGTTGTAAAATACATACATAAACTGAAAACGTATATGCATTAGTTATCGCTCACATTCAGGCCAGTAACTACATTCCTTTAATCATTTATGTACTGAATTATGATTTCATGAACAATTTATCTTCAAAAGCATTTTTCGGGAATTGTTTAAACTACATTCGAAGATTTACATAATAATTTAATAAATTTTAGATGGAATTTAGAAGTATTAAAGGATTTAGAAGGGTTAATTAAATTTTAATTTATACAGATTTTGTGAAATATTTATAATCTCACTCAAATCTTTTAATTTAAATATTTTTTTAGCATTTTGTAGAATTAGGAAATGTACAAATATAATGTTCTTATAATAGAAATATAGAAATATTTCCGAATCGAAAAATCCATCCCCCTTCAAACGCCAAGAAACTGAAAAGATGCAAAGGCAAAAAAAATCATCCCTTTAAAAATATTTTTATTTAGTGTAACCACTAATGATTTTGAAAGAAGATAAAGTAATATATCTATAACTCATTTTAAAGTATAATACAACTAATCGATGTATTAAAGGAATTTTATAACAAGTTATTTTAATGATACTTATAAGTACCGTCAGTAGATAAAGGGTTAAGTGGCACTGAAGTTAAACGTTAACTTCTATGCATTTGATAGTCTTCATAGAACATGTTGTGGTGCACATCAAAAACTGACATTAGTTTCATTATGTTTGAAATAATGGAACATCATTAAAATACTTGATTAATTTTAACTCAATTATTCTAATTGGCAAGTAAATCATATGTGTTATATTTTACAACTGAGAGATAAATTGTCTGTGCATTATTAAAAGCAAGAACCTTTTAACTGATTTAATTTATTTACAGATTATAATAATTTTGTTAAAATTAATCAAAAGTACTAAAATTGTTTTTAAATCATTAAATTTAAAAACACAACATCCCATTTTCATAAACATATTAAATAATTTCATAAACATATATAAAATATTAAAAACATAAAAACGCCCCCTATTGTCAATCATGAAAAAAATAAAAATAATAATTTAATATTTCTTACTTAAGTGGGTCCACCTATTCCTTTAAATATTCCTAGTTTCCTTTAAAATAATTTGATATATAACATAATAATTGATTAAAAAAAAAAAAAAAAAAAAAAAAAAATGTAATTTCTTGATTTTTTTTTTCATTTTTTTTATTTAATAAAGTATAAAAGGTTTTAAAGATTTTGGTTAACTTAATAAAGTCAATTTGTAAAAGAATTAGGATTCTACTACTGTATTTTTTTTTCAAGAATTATTTTGTGGGTAAGCAAAAGGCATTAAATTTTTATTTTAAACTGTATGCTTAAATTTTGTGTAATTTTTAATTATCTGTTAATTACATTGAAAAAATTGTAATTAAATTAATTACGTTATTATTTTATTATAAACACTGTAAAAATTTCACCGTAAAATGAGAAAAAGTTACTGATGTATATCAGTTTGCAAAAAGCATCTTAAAAAGAGCAATTTTTTACTCGAAAGGTACTATATCCAATAAGATAACAAGTAAAAATTAAATTTAAAAAATCAAAAACTTGACTGCGTAAAAAGCAAACTAATTAATTATTTCTCATCAATGTGAAACTATTGTTTATATTACTTTCCTATTTTTTTTCTTTTTTTCATGTATTGATGACTTTTAAGTTGTGTTTAATTGATAGTTCCTATCTATAAAAACTGTTTAAATGAGGCCTATAGATGTCTATGAAGGTTAGAGTTGCAGTAAAGTTTAGAGATCCTACGTACACAACTTCCAGGTTGTGTGATATTTAAACTTAGCTTCTGACTGTAAATTAGTTAATGAAACGTCGTCTTTATTTTGAAAGACTTATCCAATGATATGACACTCAGTATGGTGCGTAATTTTTTTTCGATTCTACCGCAATTTTGTATTTTACAGGCACCATTTTAAATTTATAAAAAGAAAATCTAGCCTATAACCATCGGACGGTTATGACAATTCGATAGAGACTTCATTCATTAAAATCCATCCAGCCGTTGGGATGTTTCGAGGGTATATAGAAATCCACATTCCCAGATACGCATGAACACATAACCCTTCTTGGCAGTCGGGTAAAAAGTCTCTGGTTCAAATCCTGGCCTGGGCACTTTTTCACTCAGTTGGAAAATTACAACTCATATTATTAAAATATAAACTTTTAATCAAGGGGGAGCATGTGATGCAGTGGAACATACCTTCAAAATGCATTTATTTTATAGGTTTTAATTTTATATTTGTACTTACCAGTAGCAGTATAGTAAAGAAAATTTTCAACCACAAATCACGTGGTCAAATACAAACATATTCATTAAGTTGTTTTTAGCTACGAAAAGTAATTTGTTTTGCTTTGCATCTTAGATATTTTGTTAGTAAAGATAACAATTAGAAAAAATAGAGTGTACAGATAAGCACTCATTTTTTTCAAAATATACCTTTTTATATAAAATAAAATGTTATAGAAAATTTCCTTATTTCATGTCTACATATTGTTCAGTGAGTCATCGCCAAAAAATTACAGTAGATCACTCTTTTATACGTATTATATAGTGAATTTTTCAATAGGAAAACTTAAGCTGATCAACGTTTTCTTTTTTTATTTAAATTAAAACTGATCTTATGAATATGGTCTAGTACATTTTTTGTTTCATTTTAAATTTGAAAAGGGAAAATAGTACAATTATTTCTGTGTAATTTTAATATATTGGGGAAAGTGACTACCAATTCATATTACATCGAAAAAAATTATTATGAAAGTTATTTTTTTTTTAATTTAACAGCTATAAAACTTAATACATTTCTTTGTTCTTTAACTTACTTTATTTTCATATGTTTAAAAACATGCCAATTATTTTTTATTTGAACTTAAACATGCAAAATCTTGTTCAATATACCTATGACTAATTACAATGACATCGTGCACAAAATTCATCGTGCAATAAATCCATTGTGTTCTCTACTAATTTATGTATCAAAAAGTATGCCTATATGTTTCTAAAAAAGTAATTTTTCATATAAATAGTTATTAATATTTTAATTTATCCTTCCTGTTTCATATTTTACTGTGCTTCATGTGGTGTTGCAGTGTACCCCATGCTAGAGGTTACATGTTTTAAGCTAGTATTTTTTCTTTAAAAACTACTAAAATTTATACTGTAAGAAAGTTTTATTCAAGAACTTTTTCTTGTAATTTGATTTTTAAGATTCGAAAGAAAAAAATAAAACTGGTCCATGTGTGCCTCATCTTTTTCTATTTGACAATCCATCATATATGATAGCATCTTTCACATTCGTTGAGAAAAATACCCGTGTATTGTCCGATTAAGTTGCCTTGCTTTACTTTTAATATTACTATACTCTGATATTTTCGGTTGCAAATTAATTAAGAATTTTGTTTTCAAATGTTATCGATGTACTGAAGATGACATGAAGTAACTGTTTGCGTGTAATGTTTAATCGAATTCAATATTAAAAAGGCAAAAAAAAAAAATCCCTTAAAAGTGCCAGAAAAAAAAAAACTAAATGAAAAATTTGCATTATATTAAAAGGTGAAAAGATATGTTAATATTACAAAATATTGCAGTTAGTGAAGAAGTAATCTGTCTTCTTAATAATAAAAAATGTTTTTAGATGGTGTATTTTTAATTCGTATTCAAAAAATGGTCTCTATTTCTAAACCAATTGCAGAACTTATTAAATACCTTCAATCAAATTACACCCAGATTCATTTAGTACATAATAAACTTGGCAACTTACAAAATATATCTTAATAACTGTATACCATATCTTTATTGTAAAAAAAAAATGAAGACAATGAAGACAAAAATCGATTTTTAAAAGTTTTAAATAGGGGAATTCAAAATTACAACGCATTCTGCGAAGTGGTTTTTGAGATATGTTTGAAAAACAACCTTCATTTTAATCTGGTTTGCAACCATTACAAAAAAGATTTAACATGAGTAGTTCCAAGGTTTAAACCTGCTTAACTCCTAAACTACTTTGCCGAATTACTTCTCTTTTGATTGCTAAGGTAAATATGATGGAAAAAGCACGAAATGCTGTCAAAATTAGATGTTCGAATTGAAAATTTCAGTTTGATCCAATTTCACTACTAAGGCGATCCCTAATGTTAGTTTGCATAAATTTAATGAAGACAATTTCTAGTCGATGGTTAATTTCCCTTGTTTATGAGTTAATTTGATGATTAAAATGTATAAGGTGTGCAACTTCTATCCCTCTCGCTCTTTTTAACACTTTCCAACAAAGTTGAAAAGTGTTTATGACTTCGGTTTGTCTGTCAGTCTGTCCGTCTGTCCGTCTGTCCGTATGGCCGTCTGTCCGCGCTCTAACTCCTGTAAATATACTCGGATTGTCCTGAAATTTTTGGTGGTTATTGACGTTTGCCATAGCACGTTCCCTATTTCAAAATAATTCGTAAGGGTTACTGGTTATTAGCGCAAATTGGTTAAAAGTGGTTTTTAAATGAGTTATGCATTTTTACGCTGAACTGCATTTAGGTTATTAAAAAAAGTTTGTAGAATATAGATAAAATGATATACAGGGTCACGCAAAGAATTGGATACATATCGTCAATGGATAATAATTTCTGGAAATGTGGCTTCAGTCGTTTTAAGAGTGTTTTAGTTTGAATTAGATTTTAGCTAAATAGTCGCGTGTAATAAAGGTACTAGGTAAATTACAGGGCTGTGCATAAGTATTCAAGTATTTTTTCAATTAATTGTATAAATTCTTGAAAGAGAAATTTCAACCTGTTATACGTTTTCTTGCTAAACTAAATTTTCCTATTATATGAAATATATATCAACATACAGATCAAATACAGGGCTGTTCAAAAGAATTGGAATACATATTTGGCTATGGGTGGCAACTAGTGGAATGATATTTTTAAATGTTTACTTATCTTAGTTACCTTATTTGCCTAAGTAACGGAGTTTCGCTAAAGCTTTCAGGAAGTGTTGGAAAGTGTTTCATAATCTATGCTGTACGCATGATTTTTCTTACTTGTTTTAAATATGCCATACGTATATTGAAGTGCGTGGATGAACATAATAATTCAGATAATGAAATTGTAACCGATTAATATTGAATTGCTCTTTTCAATTTAAAATTGCTGAGCTGATAATATTAAAAAATGATCTTTTTGTTAAAATACTTCTCAATTCCATATTATAATTAAAGGGACATTTTAATAATTCGACAAATTTGATATATAAATGTAAAACGATGACTTGTTTATTTTAAATATTAATAGATGTCTAAAGTTCTAATTTTTTCTTTCTTTTACACTCGTCTATCTTAACTATCTAATATCTATATGAGTGTTTTGTACACTTATATTTAATTGAGAAATAAATACCCAGTAAATACCCAAATTTGATAATTACCCGAGTATATAACCAGGGTATTTACCCTTCAAAATAAATACCCGGCTATTTTACATCACTGGCTGTAGCACGTCCAGACGGAGAGGATAACCGAAATCAAAAACACATGTAGAAAAGTGTTAAACACATTTTATGGATTTGATTCTTTCTTAAATATATATATTGTAAAGTGCGACATTGTTTGAGTTGTTTGATTTATTATTTTTTATAAGTAAAGAATTAATAAACTTACAATATATTCGAGTCTTTCTATTAAAAAATTAAAGACAAAAAATATAGATTTAAAAGAACGTAGCATATACGTGCCTTATACAGACATCTTTAAAGAATTTATGCGTTTAGAATGTGCATAATCAAAAATTCTTCAAAAATATTTAAAAAAATATTTCCTATTACAAAAAGACAGTACTTCAGTTCTATATACCTGCATTTTAAATGTGTTATTTAATACCTGTATGCCCATTCAATTATTTCTCCAAGTGTTCACACACCGGATTATGAGAAATAGATTTTGTTTTATTTCTTAAATATTTCTCTTAAATACAAGAATAAAGGACTAGTATATAAACACATAATTTATAAATTGAAAGATATTCATATAAATTTAAATTATAAAAAATACATATTTAGTTCATTTCATTATAAACATTTTCAATACATATTTGTTTTATTTTTTTAAATGTTATATTTCTATGAGAAAATTTACTTATAATTTATTACTAATTCTTTTGTTCTAATTCTATCAGAAATATATTTTTGTATGATTCAAATATGTTGTGTTATAGAATTATAAACTATTTATAAATAAAATATAAAAGTATTTTCAAATTGTAAGAATTTAAATATTGAATGATTCGTAACTTTTTTTTTATAATATTTTAAAAGTATTGTGAAAGACAAACAAACAGTTATAACTTAATATAATTTTCTTGCTTTTTTTAATGAATAGTTTAATTTATGTATTTTAAGGGAAAATAAAAGAAGCACTTGAAAATTTTCTCTTGGAATCGCAATTATTTCTTTTAATTTAAATAATGATAAAAATCATTTCGCCTTAATTGCTAAAATATGAAATATTATGATAAGACAAAGCAGACAAAAGTGCAACTTTAATTAAGAAACGTTCTTAATTGCTTTTTTATTGCACTAAAACAGCATTTTTATAAGATTATAAAAGGAAACTGCGTAACATAGGACATAAAATGTTTATATGCTATGTGTTTTTCTCTATAATAGTATCCTCTAAAAAAATTAGCAGTTTTTTTAATTAAAATTACATAATAGGTAAATGAGTAAAATATACTTATAATTACTATGAAAAATGCTAAAAAGGTTTATTTCTTGACAAATAACAACATATTCTAGGTTTTATAAATAACATATATTTGTATATGCAGGGTGATTAAAAAAAAAAAAAAAACTTTGACAAAATGACATGGCAAATCAGGCATACAACAAGGATAAAAAATCACTTAGGAACATAGAGTCGCAAACCACTCACAAATACAGTGTGCTTCAGCCTAACCGAACTCGGGTCGACGGTCATAATTTCGAGAAAAATTAAAACATTGCAATGAAAATGCAATGACATGGACCTTGTTTTGTGTGAAATGTGATAACATCACGAAAAGTTCCTGAAAAACACGTTGCTCAAGCAATCGATGATACCGTATGAATTGATCATCACAGTCCAAAATGTAGGGCGCCCATTGTATACAGATGGCACTTATAAGGCAAACTTCCACCACTTTTGTTTGGTATTATCCCATTTACAACAAAAGTGAGAATGTCTGTTACATGTTTTATTACAATATATTTTAGTTTTCTGAAAGTTATGAACGTCAACCCAAATTCAGTATGAAACACCCTGTATTAGTGACTAAATAAGTGATTTCCGACCCTATGTTCCTATGTGATTTTTTATCCTTGTTGTATGTCTGATTTGCCGTGTCATTTTGTAAACTTTTTTTTAATCACCCTGTATATATATATATATGTTATATAAAAACTTTTTACTTTTACTATTCATTTAAATTATTCTAAATTGCCGGCATATTCATTATTTCCTTTTTTTTTAATACACTCTATTATTTATTTCTAGTTAAATTCCTATAAATTTAAAATGCGTATCTTAATAATAGTTTTATTCCAAAACGTAATCTAAACTTTTAATCCCTTCATTAATTTTTATCGTCTGACGAACTGTAAAGTTCTGAACGCAGTTACTTATTTTTCGAATGTTTATCAAAGCCATTTTTACATTTTTATTCTATTTCATCTCATTTTCCCGCCCGCTAGGAGCCAGCCTTTTCACATCAAAATCCTTCCAGTAGCGGCGCCGGGATTCTTTTCTGTGACGTTTCTCCATCGCTCTCCATTGGCTGAGTGTCGAATCCCAGTTTCACTTCGAAGCTCGTTCGTGATTTTGGTTGGGTTAGCCTGAAGTTTCCATTTCAATCGGATTTCCTCCGCGCATCCTAATAAATAGTTCGAACATGAGCTCAGAACAAGATTTTTGTGCTGTTTGATTGTTTACATAACCTGTTACCCGGTGTCCTAAGCCATGTAGAATCATCATTTCGTGAATTAACATCTATTTCGCATGAGTAACTAGTTTATGCTCGAGTGGAATGCTCTGATTTCTCATCCTGTGGGAATTGTTTAGTGTTGGTATGTTCTGATGGAATAAACAGTTTTCCTATGACTACGTTTCCATGTTAATTGGGAAAACCCCGATTTTTTCATACGTCTTTTTTCACCACTCACGCGGCCTAACCTGCCTTGTCTTCATCATGAATAAATAAGTGTTTGATTGAACTCTACAAATATTAACATCGCTCTACAGCTGCTAAATTTTCACAGAGTTGACACCTCCACTAGCAATGCTTGTGCTAAGTGGTAAGATTGCTATGCAACATCACCAACGGCTGATTAAAATGTGGTACGAATCCAGTAATATGTAATAAAAAACACGACATGATATTTCGAGGTAACCTATTAAATTGTTTCGTAATATATATATATACAGGGTGACAATTATAGAATTATATGAAATTAAACCGCCAAAACTTCTGAACGGTTTGCGTGATCATATTCAAACTTCGTGGTTGGTCGCAGGGCATGATGGGAATAAGTATGCACATGAAATTTGTTGCCCGTCATTTGCAAGTGAAAATGTCACGGTACAGCGTGCCTGAGCATATATCGCTTGTGAAAGCCTACCTCGTGAGCAATAATAGTCCGATTGCTGCCCAAACAAAGTTTGCGACCGAGTATAGGCTGAGGACAACCGTTCCAAGTGTTCTAACAATCAAGAATTTGATTCGCAAGTTTGAGAGAACTGATAGTGTTTGCGATGACAGTGTTGGTATGTCAGTCGACAAATAAATGTGAGAACGCCAGAAAACATCCGGACGGCACGCTGTGTATTTGCAACCAGCACAAGGAAATCTATCACATGAGCAGCACAACAGGTTCGAATCAACCGGAAGTCCCTGCGACAAATTGTTGTTGAATACCTACCTGCATCTCTTCCCATACAAAATTCAAACCCATCACCTATTAAGTCCCATTGACAAGGAACAGCGGTTGTGTTTCCCCAACACTATTGTCGAGAGAATTGACGAACAGGAATTTCATGCAAATATGGTTTGGTTTAGCGACAAAGCCCACTTTCATTTAGATGGGTTCGTCAATAAGCAAAATTGGCGCATTTGGGGGACTGGCAATCCGAATTTTGTGATCGAGAAGTCTCTCCACGCTCAACGGGTGACTGTGTGATGTATAGTGTCCAGTCACTGAATAATCGGTCCAATATTACTTGACGGCACGGTTACTACTGAATGATAAGTGAAGATTTTGGAAAATGGTTTGATCCCCATTACCCACAGTGACCCTGATTTCGAAAAGATGTGGTTCATGCAAAACGGAGCTCGACCCCATCTCACCAATAAAGTTTTTATGTCCTGGAGGAGTACTTTGGGGGAAACATTATGGCTCTGAGGTAGGCAGAGGCCATTGGAATGGGACACACTTGAGTGCCATATACTCCGGCTCTGAAGACATGCGATTCATTTTTGAGGGGCTACATTAAGGACAATGTGTACAGAAAAAAACCCAAAACCATTGCTTAGCTGAAAACTGCAATTCATAAGGTCATCGACAGCATCGATGTTCCGACACTTCAGCGGGTCATACAGAATTTTGCTATTCGCCTGCGCCATGTCATAGCCAATGATGGCAGCCATATCAAACATGTCATAACCTAAATCATATCTGTAGTGACGTTTACTTGTTGTGTAAAGTTTGTACACTGAGTTGTTTTGAAATAATTGACGTTTTATTTCATATAGTTCAATAATTGTCACCCTGCATATCAATTTCCCGTATCCATGCATTCATAATGCACATATCTCAAGTAAAGTGCGGATGTTTGGCCATAAAGGAATAATTTCATTTGAAATATCTGTGTTAAGTATTAATTTTATCATATGCGATGCTGTTCTCGTCTGCTAAACCTGAGTACCAACAATTTTTTGTGCAAGTTCATTTTTCTAAAAAAGGCAACGTTCTGTTTTGTATGCCTATTTTATTCTATTCTAAAATAAGTTGAAAAACCATGAAGGTTTAACTAAAGTGTGATACAGTTCACTTTTTTTCTTTAATTTGTGTTTTGAGTTATGATTAGTGTGTATTTTATTTAAATTAGAACCAGCTCGCTGTGATATTTCTGGTTACGTCAGCCGTAACCTTGATATTTGTTTGTAGAATTAAGTGACAGAACTTTAAAGTGTGTTTTGTTCTAAAAAAAAATAGTGTCAATGTTCCGAACGTTCTAAAGTGATATATGAATGAAGAAGCGGCTTTAGTTAAACTTGTCTACAATTCGTTGAGTCTTCTTTGTTAATATTTTTACTCATTATGGCGGAAGTTAAAGATATTTTAGATAAAAAAAGTGTATTGAAAGCAAATGTTACTAAAAAAGAGAACAATATTACTAATTCGATAGATGATGCTGATTCTAGTCAACATATTTCAAAATAAAATCGAAAAATTAAAAGAGGAATTAAATGAAATATTTAATGCATTTTTTTTCTCAATGTAAAGAAGAAAATGTAAATAATTTTATTGAAGAGCAACAAAATGAGCAGGATAAACTAAATAGTTTTAGGAAAGTTCTAACCGAAGGAATATAAAACTTACATTAAACGAATCGAAACAAACCGCCAGTCTTTTAAAATCCCCCAAAACTAGAAGTAAAGATAACAAAACTGACACTTCATACTTTTAGTGTTAATTCAGAAGAATGGCTATCATTTTATAACTTGCTTAAAACTGGCGTAGATAGCAGTGAAAGTTCATCAGGGTGTGAGAAATTTCAGTATCTGAAATTGCATGTAAAAACAGCGCACGTAAAAATAATATATATATTGTTATATATTGTTATATTCTACGTCTTCCTAGATCTAATTCAAACTATAAGACAGCATTAGAATTATAGAAGGGGATATATTCAAATAAACATGAGTTAATTAATGCATTGATTAATAAGTTAATTTGAATATCTTGCATTTTGGCTAATGCACAGTCTATATTAGAGAGTGTAGAAGTCATAAACGAACGTGTGCGTTCGTTATGTGTACTTAACCAAGATGTTAGTGGATTTTCTGAAGTATTGCTCGTTTACTTAATTACAGGTAAATTAGATTAAAACGTGAGATATAGCATATACGCATTATATTTAACGCATCAGAATATCGGCCAAGACCAAATGAATCGTTAAATCAAATTTTTGTATTAGCACCTTTGAATTTGTAAAAAATTCTGCGTCGGGATTATATTAATTGGAAAATAAGCAAACTCTGCTTTGTACAGCAATGGTTAAGATTTTGACTCAGTACACGGTTAAAAATATCGTCAAAAATTACCTCTGTTTTTAAATGCTATCTATTATCTGACCAATGAGAACACTGCCTAAGCGCTTATAAAGCGTTCTCATTTGTCAGAAAATAGATAGCCTTTAAAAACAGAGGTAATTTTTCACGATATTTTTAACAGTGTAGGCAATCTTGTAAATTGTCGCGCTTTGCTGGATAGGAACAGTGAAGCCTATTCTTTCATTATAATTTGTATTTTCACCTTGTGTTTTACAAGGCAATCTATTATGGTACATATTACATGCTTGGGATATAATAATGCTGAAAATAATTGAAGAGATAGATTAAAATTTTCCTTCCATTTTATTTCTGAATTGATATTTGCCACTAGACCATTTGTGATAAAAAAGAATAACGTCAAATGTACCTTATAGTTCTAT
The DNA here is from genome assembly GCA_963932465.1 of Maratus speciosus. Taxonomy (NCBI): domain Eukaryota; kingdom Metazoa; phylum Arthropoda; class Arachnida; order Araneae; family Salticidae; genus Maratus; species Maratus speciosus. The sequence continues at coordinate 559,220,091 of OZ010789.1, forward strand.
TCCTTCAGATATTGTAAATAATTCTAATGATTTAGTTCTAGCGCATGCATTATTCTTTGAATCAAGACTAGTAGATATCTTACTAAGAGCAAACGTTTTCTTTACATTGCTTAAAGGGAAACTTATGAAAAGTGGAGACACTCTGCTCTTCGATGTATGTTCAAAATCTGGATGGGTTATTATGGGAACTGTCTCATTGGATACAACTTCAAATACATGTCCTTTTAATACTATTTAATTACAACTAGATGGTTAAGTTTAAATATTTTGGTCTTTGGATTCCATTCCTGAGCTGGTTCGTATTTCAAAGGAAGAATACGAATGTGAAGACCATTTTTAACGAAATTAATTTATAGATAATTCTGGAAGATTTCTTCTAAATCTTCCATTTGAAGATTCTCCATCGCGATTAGTTTATACTAAGGAATTGACCATGCAGCAACTTCGTTCTTTAGAACACATGCTTTCAAAACGACAGTCTATTTAAATATCGAGAAATATCGAAAAATATCGAGAGTTCATGAAGGAATATTTGGACTTGGGACATATGGAACGTATATCCGAATCGGAAAGGGTTCCTCAAATTGTTTTTTATTTACCTCACCCTGTGGTAATTTGTGAATCAAGTAAGACGACAAGTTTTATTTGTCGGGCCACGCATACAACAGGAACTTTTATTCATTCTTTGAAGATTTAGAATTTTGTCTATTGTTGCACGAGAAGATATAGAGAGAATATGTTTAGGCAAGTCTTGAGGAACACAGAAGATCTGTCTTTTCTTAAGATTCTTTAGAGAGAGAATTCCAATGTAAAGAAGAAGGAATGTAAGGAAAATATAGAGTAATGTTCCTTAACTAATGATGGTGGGATAAAAAGTTTAGAAATTTAATTTAATTTAAAGGGTGATTTCTTTTAATTCACTGCTCTGCATGAGAAAAGTAATACATATTCTAAAAGAAATATCTTGTCAGAAGTTGCAAAGATGTTTGATTTATTAGGTTTGCTTTCCTTCTGAATTGTTTTCATGAAGGTAGTCTTACAAGATTTATGGAAATGTTCACTTACGAGTTAATTAGTGAATAAATTAGTAAAAGCTGGACATTTTCCGAACGCTTATAGATACGATACAATCTGGCGTGCTTGACAGTGGCGTATGTCGTCACTTTACATATGTTTATTTTCATTGTAATCTGTTTCTACTAAATAATACGTTTTAATTGTCTTTCCAGCTTTATGCTTCATATCTTAAGAAGTTTCTTTTTTGAAAATGGGAAGTTTCACAGCCTAAGAGAGACTGCTCAGATGAGATCAAGTCTGCAGTATAGGAGCAGATTCCCAAACTTTTTAAGGAGTCAGTGGCTCCTAAACTCCAAATATCTAGTCGCCACTTTGGCTCCTAATCAAAATCTAGTGGCCACATTGTGAAACAAACTCATCAAACAATATAGTGTTTATATGGAAAAAACTTAACAAAAAAACTCAGGAATTCAAAATGAAAAATAGTTTAATTATTAAATACACATGTAGAACAAAAAACAGACTAATTACAACAAATGCGTATATTTAATTTAAACCTAAAACTCTTCAAACTCTGATATTAAAAAAAACAAACATAATATAAATCTGGAAAAATCCGAACATAAAGTTGGACAAGATACAATTGAATAACAAAATATGTATAAACTAAGCAGTTATGATAATGGGACATATTAGGAAAACTTTATTTATTATTTTGATTTTATCGTATAAAAGTATACATATAAAAAAATTAGAAATGTGTAAGATTATTTTATGACTATAAAAATCTCGCACTTGCAAAAACATTTACAAAGCGAGAATGTACCTAGCGTTAAGTATTTTTTCGTGCGAGTTTCTTTTTCTTTTTGTTCTTTTTTCTTCAGAGTTCCGCCACATATCTTACAATTTATCATTTCAAAAGATTGTAATCATAAGTAACAGGATTTTTTTGATAAATATGCAACATATTTTGCATAACAACAATTAACGAAGCCGGTTAAACTTAAGTTAGCAAGTTTAAATTTCTGAACAATCCACTCGTTGTCATCTGCCAAATAGAAATAACCGTTTTTTTTCGAAGAACTGTACCTTTTCGTGATATATATGCACACACACACACATATATATATATATATGTGTGTGTGTGTGTGTGTGTGTGTGAAAATGTACAATGCATATAAATTTTAGATTTAGGAAATGGAACATATTTTTTTTTTACTATAATATTTTGTTTTAAGGCTATTTCAAAGGGAAGAAATCCTAAAATTTCTTACACACACACACACACACACACACACATATATATATATATATTGATAAAAGAAGAAATAGTTTTATTAAAATATTTACTCTTGCTATATATAATGCTTTCGTATTATACGAAAGATTAACTTTAAAGATTCAGTTTCAAAGATAGAAATTTCAATATCAGTAAAAAATGTTATTGAAGAAATTCTGCCTGAAACGAACAAATCTTTAGAGTACTTTCAATTCCCTCAAATTAGAAAATATTCACATAATCAAAGATGCATATCAATTACATTAAAAATCCCTAACAAGATCAAAAGGAAGCGGGAAAGAAAATTTTTATAAGACATACTTAAATTTTGACATGATAAACATATTTTTTAATAATTTTATTTTTATCTTTTACGATTCTTTAGAATTTTTAACAAGATAGTTATTAAAAGCATTTTTTAAAAATATTTTACCATTTTTAATTAAAAAGATGTGTCGATGTTTTTAAAGTAATTTTTTCGACACTTGTATGAATATTAGATTAAAATATTACGCATTTTTAATAAACACAACAATGACGAGAGATTTTTTTCAAAATTGTATTTCTAAAGTAAATCAAATTCGAAGAAAATGGAGTTAGTTTAATCTTTTATGCTGCTTATGTTATGGGACAACACATAGTCGAAAGTAAAAGCGAATGAATAAACTAATATAGCTGCACATAATATTAACACACATGTGCGAAAAATATTTATCATCCTACTAGTATATATATATATATATATATATATATATATATATATATATATATAAGGTAACGATTTGGAAATGGACCAATGAAATTCTGCGTAGACACCGCGAAACCAAACCTTGTGAACCACATATATTAAGCATTCGAACTTAAGAGGCCACATTAATGACTCAAAAAAAAAAAAAAAAAAACCCGGATGATAATGTTAATCCTATGGGGAAGTTATTTCAAATATCTCGCTTAAATTTTGATATTTTCGAATGATATTTTGCACAGGTTAGCTGAGCACGATCTACATACCGGCAAGTTTTTATTTATTTTTTATTTTTGTATCAGATTTTTTTTTTTAATTCTTTTACTTTCGAAACTAGTTTGAGCAGGTTCCGAAAGTTAAAGTATTTTTTTTAATCTGAAACTAAAATCGAAAAAAGTAAAAACTAGCCCGGATGTAGATCGTTCTCTGCTATCCTTTGCAAAAAAAAAAAAAAATCATTCGAAATTATCAAAATTTAAGCAAGATATTTGAAAATAACTTCATAGGATTAACATTAACATACGGGTCTTTTTGAGTGACTAGTGTGGCCTCTTAATGTTGGAATCAGGCTTAAATTGACATAGCTGCGCCATTGACAACACGCCCGGCTGCACGGGGTTGATAATTGTGGTGGATTGAGGAACTAACAGAACGTGATTTTGTTACAATTTGGAAATCTAACAAGACGATCTGTTTTAAACTTTAAGATATTTTATAAACAATCATAAAAATTTATAAAAAAAGAATGGCGCGCCACATTTCCAGGAGGGAAGAACTGTTTGAAACCCTATCACGATATCCTAGGGTCCACGAAGACCCCTAGCACTTTCAATCAGTTGTCAAAAAATATCTATCACTCACTGAGTATTTTTAGCCGGTGACATCTCATCTCATAATGCTTGTAACACACGGTAAAAATTAATCTGTACAAAAATAAATGGTACTTGTTTTTTTTTTTTTTTTTTTTTTTTAAATAAATAGCATATTTCTATGTCCTGGGGTCTGTGGGGACAACAAGATAAAAAATTCATAGAATGTTACAAAAAATGAAAAAAAATATTTTAGGACAGCAAATATTTATAACATGGTTCTGAAAATTTTATTTCAAAGATTATTAGTTCAAAGATTGTCCCAGAATTCGATAGATGGCGCTAGTTATCAGCAGATGCGTTCCTTTCTTTTTTTCTGGTGTGAATGAAATTGTCACTTGACTGCGCTTTTCAATTAAGACTTATGCTTTGATGCTTCAAAATGTCACGAAAACGAATTTCGGTAGATGACACTTTGCGTATGATACAAGAAAGTGATAGTGATAATGATGTAAATATATATAGCTTATATAATAATAATATAATAAATAAATATAGTGAGTCATCTGAGTTTGAAAAGAGTGACGAAGATATAATTCAAGAACCGAACTTTGAAACCAATAGTGAATCAGAAAGCGATGATTCTAGTGACTCTCACCACCTTGGAATCAAAACATCTCACGAAAAAGAAGATTTGAAAAGAAAAAAAACGAATGAAACAGAACTGTATTCTTTTATTGGCTTACTCTTACTCAGTGGTGTCTATAAATAGGCGAATGAAAGTTAGGAAGAAATGTGGTTCACGGTCAGTGGAAGGTCCATATTTCGTTCTAGTGTGTCAATGCAACGTTTTCAAACTCTGATTCGTTTTTGTAGATTTTAGAATGATGCAACGAGAAATCAAAGATTGCAGGTAGACAAATTAGCTGCCGTTCGCGATGTCTGATAAATTGTGTTCGAAAATTTGGAAAAATATTACATGCTTGGAACATATCTAACAGTCTATGAACAATTAGAGGTAACACGTGGTCGATGCAGTTTTCGACAATACATACCAAATAGGCCCTGTAAGTATGGTATAAAAATATTTTGGTGTTGCGATTCAACTACGTTGTTTCCTTTGAAAGCAGAATTGTATGTCGGACAACAATTTGCATTTGGACCAAATAATATTTCGGAAACCGTCAAACAATTAGTTGACCCTTGGAAGAACAAAGGTCGCAACGTTACCATGGACAATTATTTTACCAATGCGCAGTTAGCAGAGGATTTGTTAGTTGCAAAAACAGCTGTAGTTGGAATAATTCAAAAAATTCTAAAGGAAGTTCCTAAAGAGTTACTGCCAAATTGTCAGCGTGATGAGAAGTCTTCTATCTTTTGTTTTGATAAAGAACATACTCTAGTTAGCTATACTCCAAAGAAAGGAAAGGCGGTTATTTTACTATCATCCATGCATCATGACGCGATGATAATTGAAGAGAAAGATAATAAACCAGAAATTATTATTCATTACAATGCAATAAAATCTGGAGTTGACAACTTTGATCATTTACGCAGACTGTATACTTGCAAGCGAAAGATATGCCATCGGCCTATGGACTTCTGGTTTAATATGATTGAAAGTACAGCTGTTGCTACGTTTATTATATGGATTTCAAAGTACTCAGCGATGACAGCGATGACCACCTCGGGAACTCAGCTTTCGCTTTAGAGTGTTAGTGCAATCCCGAGGGGTAGACCACATCCACTCCTCCCGACTCTCAACCAGAGTCTGAGAGGGAGCGTCGGGTTCCTGATCAAGCTGATGAGATTTATTTCGGTTACTGTGAGATTTACAATTACAATCACAATTGGTTACCCAATTTTTCTGGGCGAACCGAAGATTTCACATCGAGATATATGACTGTATGCAGTGATTACATGAGGATCATCTCACCTAATCTGATTGCATAATTGTTTACAATTTTCTTGGATATATATACGTCACAGTACATTTAACACACAATATTTAACATGACAATTAGAAACACATTACAACACAATATCAAACACCTACTATTTACATGACTGTGTGTAGTGATTACATGAGGATCATTTGAATGTGATTGCACAATTATTTACATTTTTCATGGATTTACAGGGATTTCACAGTACATTAAACACACTATATTGAACGTCACAATTAGAAACACATTACAACACACCTATTATTTACAATTTGCGCATACAAGAGTTTGGAGAGATGCACAAGATAAAAATTCAAAAGTGATAGAAGTTTCTGGCACCCGCTAATAACCCGTTTCTCCCTCCATGCTACACCCTAGTGATGGAGTCGGACTAGAATGACTCTGGATTTGAAAAGATGCACTCGTTTGTTTCTATAAACCTCATGCATTGTATGATCTTGTTGAGTAGTTGAGGTTTCTCTTTTACATCCCGCCACCAACTTGCTAAATTCATACGTGTGCGTTTTTTGAGATGATAATGCGATGTTAATGTACAGTATAATAAATATGGAAAGCGCCTTCGACAACGCTTATATCTGAAAGACATCGGGAGAGAATTTGTAAATGATCAAATTCAGAGAAGACTGCAGAATTTTCAAACGCTCCAACCTGGAGTCCGCCTTTCACTCAAATCATTAGCGATCGGAATTCCGAAAATAAATACTGAAACTACAGGTTCTGGAATTCAAGAACCTAATAAAAAGGTTAGGTGTCATCTATGCCCACGTTCTATGGATAGAAAAGTGAAGACCTGCTGTTCTAGTTGCCATATCCCTGTTGCGCGGAACGCCAGAAGAAAGTTTGTGAGGTATGCTCAGCCAATATTTTGAATATGTTAAAATTCATCTAAATTTAATATTTTTAGGTATAAATAATAAAGTTTATTATGAAAACATCAGAATAAGCGTTAATTATTTTTAATGTAATTAAATAAATGAAAAAAGTAATTTATAAGATATTTAATCCATGCTAAACATGTGCATTATTGCATGGGGTCCGTGAGGACCCCAGGTCACAACAGGGCATGTTTCGATAGGACATAGCATATGGCTGAGAGATTTTATAACACATAATAAAAATTTTGAAATGAGGGGCGTCAAAAATTTGTGTGAGGGGAGGAGCGCGTTTTTACCAAATGGTATTTAAAAATTGAATGCATAGAAAATAAGAGTTCGCTAAGCTATCCAGAATGAAAACGAGGAGCAATTACGCTTGGGGTTGGCTAGAAAATAGCGACCAATCGTTATCGCAAAGTTCTTACGCAGGGGGTTGGTGAGCGTAACGAGCAGGGATTGGAGCCCCCCTAGTATTGAGTACATAAAAACTATAAAATCGTGCACATAGTGTATTTATTAGCATGAGAAGCAGATAATCTCTCTTCAGCAGCAAAGTATCATTTATATTATTAAATAATTATTATAATACACTGGATTAATACCTATTACTAGAAATACGGATTATTAAATGATGAAAGATAAAAATTTAACGAACTCTGTTTTACATGGCATGTAGTTGCCTATATATATACAGTTTTACAAAATTGAAAATATAATAATACTTAATATATTCCTTTTATACAACAAATCTTGAATAAAATATTTACTGGTTGAGTTAGAAAGACTGAAATGTTATTTTAACTGATTTAACTAATTTCGATGATTTTATTCAAAAACATTTTGAGAATACAAAAAAAAAGAAAAGAAAAAACCTAGTTAGCAATCAAAAAGTATTATTTTCAAAGCAGAACGAGCATTTTTGTTTCATAAGATAACCATGACATAATGAATTAAAGACATAAACTAAATTAAAATAATACTTTCTAAATAAATCACAGATCAAAAATATTATCTGCCCTCTGTTTTAACAAGTTTTTCTTTCTAGCATTTCGGAAGATTTTTCAATAACCTACATAAAAATAAAATTTCAAGTGTGCGTATTAATAGCCTACAGAGTCTTCCGTACAATGAATATATTAATTGGTAAGGGCTAAAATATCTTCTTAAAACACCATGAAAAACTTTTAAATGCGCCTGGACTTTAAAAAATCAAGATATTTCTTCTTCAGGCGCAAAGACGACGTGCTTCTACTATGTCAGCAGCAGCAGCAAGACTGAAATGAGAGATAAGGGAAAGGAAACAAGCTGAAGGAACAGCCTATAGGAAAGTACAAAACAACAGCCAGTGAGAAAGCGAAGACAACAGCCAATCACAGAAGGGTATAATCAAAACAAAAGAACACAGAGTAGAATGGGAATAAAGAAGCAAATTAAAACAAAAAAAGAACCCTGAAAATAAAATAAAATTAAAAATAGAATATAATAAAATGAAAATACACACATATATTGAAATATGGGGACACATGAAATAATTAAATAAATAGAATATAAAAACAGGCTAATATTAATTAATACAAAAAACAAATTATGTGGTAGTACTGAAAAGGTTTTTCCAAACTGGAGTGAGCATTGTGGAATCATATTTATCATTAACAATAAATTCACTATTAAGATAAATAGCTAAATTTTCAAGAAGTTTAATTCAGAGATACTATTGGCATTAAAGATAATTTTAGCATTTTGAAAATTAAAACTATGGCCGGAATCCCAAGAATGCTTGGCAAAAGAAGATTTATAAATATCTTGATTAATTACATAACGAGGGGTTCTTTTAAGCAGATTTCGAGATTTCTTTTAGTTTGACCAAAATAAGGTGAATCACAGCCATCACAAGGAACAATAAAAATTCCCCATATAGGAAGATCAGGAACAGGAGATTTAGTGGAGGGTAAATTTGAATTTATTGACAGGTTTAAATATTATGTTAAAATTGAAACGTCTTAAAACTTTAGTTAATTTGAAATATAAATGAGGATAAAAGGGGAGGACAACCAAATTATCAGGGTTGCTTTTGACGGAATTGGAAAAAGTAGATTTATTAATCGGTCTATTAAATTTCTTCACAGCGTTATTGATAACAGAAGTGTTGAAACCTCTTTTGACAGCAAGTTTTTAAGTAATTAAGCTCATCCTTAATGGATGCAGAGTCTGAACAAATTTTGAGAGCACGATTTACATGCGTGTAAAAAACACCGATTTTTTGGTTGACAGGATGATTTGAGAGAGCATGAGGTGGGTTAGAGACATAAAAAGATTTTCTATAAACACAAGTTTTCAAAGAAGAATCACATTCGGTAACTAAAATATCAAGGAAAGGAAGTTTATTACAATTCTCGAACTCAAAAGCAAACTGAATATGTTGGTCGATAGAATTGACAGTTTAAAGAATTTAAGAAATATCAAAAGGATTATTAACTAAAACAAAAGTATCTTCGACATAACGCATCCAAATTTAAAATTAATCAGATTTAATAATTTTTTTCCTCAAAAATAATGCATAAAAATATCACAAAGAACTGGAGAGAAAGGATTACCCATGCTTAAGCCATCTGATTGTTTGAAAAATTTATTATCAAATTAAAAAGTAGTTTGAGTGATGCAAATTTTAGTTAAATTAACAAAATCTTGGACTTCAATCTCAGAGAAATGAAATTCACGTAATATTGTTTTCAAGAAAGAAAGAACACTTTCAATCGGAACATTAGTAAATACAGATTTGACATCAAGAGAAAGCATAGAAGAATTGGATGAGTTAATATTTTTTGATTTACTAACAAAATCATAAGAATTTTTTATCGTAGGATAATTAGAAACACATAAAGGAGCAAAAATGGATGTTAAAAAATTGGTAAGAGGAAAAGTAACTGTACCAATATTAGAGACAATAGAACTGAAGGGGGACATGGGTTTTATGAACTTTAGGCACATCATAAAAATGAACACAGATGGCTGAAGAAGGAATAGCACAATGTTTAGTGTTGTCATTTAAAACAACAGACTTTTTAACAGCTTTTCTGTGAGTGGAAAGATGTAAATTTGTAGGATAGTTTTTTAACTTCAACATAAGGACATTCAGATAAGAAAGCATGAACTTTATAAGAATAATCTTTTTTATCCATAAGAACAATTTGACCACTTTTATCAGCTTTAGTAATAATAAGATTGTCATTGGAATTAAGCTCATTCAGAGCGATATGTTGAGAACGTGAAAGATTAGGCTTAAATTTAGAATTATTAAAAGAAATAGTATGAGTAAGGATGTGACGAAGAGTTTCTTTTTGAAAAGGAGTAACTTTACTATGTTTAAAGGAAGATTCAATCAGAGCAATCAATTTGGTGAGAGAAGGTTTGTAAGACTGAGAAATATTTAAACCAAGATCTAAAATTCTTTTTTGGTCAGTCAACCAAAAAATCGGTATTTTTTACATGTATGTAAATCGTGCTATTAATTTTTTTTCTGACTCTGCATCCCTTAAGGACGAACTTAATTACTTTAAAACAGTTGCTATCAAAAGCGTTTTCAATCCTTTTGTTATCAATAATGCTCTGAAGAAATTCAATAGATCGTCTAATAAATGTACTCTTTACAAATCTGTCAAAAGCAAAACTGATAATTTGGGTGTACTCCCCTTTTATCCTCCTTTATGTTTCAAATTAGCTAACGTTTTAAGACGTTTCAATTTTAACATTATCTTTAAACCTGTCAGTAAATTCAAATTTTCTCTCCACTAAATCTCCTGTTCCTGATCTTTGTAAATGGAGAATTTTTAATATTCCTTGTAATGGGTGTGATTTATCTTATATAGGTAAAACAAAAAGAAATCTCGAAATCCACTTAAAAAAATTCTCTCGTTATGCAATTAATCAAGATATTTATAAATCTTCTATTGCCAAGCATTCTTGGATTCCGGCCATAGTTTTAATTTTCAAAATGCTAAAATTATCTTTAATGCCAATAGTATCTCTGAATTAGACTTCTTGAAAATTTAGCGATTTATCTTAATAGTGAAGTTATTGTTAATGATAAATATAATTCTAGAATGTTCACTGCAGCTTGGAAAAACCTTTTCAATACTACCACATAATTTCTTTTTTGTATTAATTAATATTAGTCTTTTTTTATATTCTATTTATTTATTAATTTCATGTGTTCCCATATTTCAATATATATGTGTGATTTCATTTTATTATATTCTATTTTTAATTTCATTTTATTTTCAGGATTTCTGAAGTGAAAACTTCTTTAGGCGCGTTGAGCTTTTCTTGAGATGGAGAAAAACCACTGATTTGGAGACACTGTTACGTAACCGACATGCTAGCATTTTGGCACATAGACACTAGCGCGCCAAGCGGTGACTGACAGGAAATTTTCCCTCTTCAGCTCAATCCGCAAAAGAAGAACGAAACTAAAACTCACTTTTTCGCCCGGCGTTCACACAGGAACACACACACACACATTATTAGTTTTCGAAAACATCTTTAGGCGCGTTGAGCTTTTTTTGATATGGAGAAAAACCACTGATTTGGAGCACTGTTACGTAACCGACATGCTAGCATTTTGGCACATAGACACTAGCGCACCAAGCGTAATATAATTCTGGTATTGTATTCATTAATAAAAGTACTTTTGGATAGTATTGAATTGGAGTATGGATTTCAATATTCGGATAGTATTGAATTATAATGGTTGCCGTTTATATTTCACCGGATAAATCTTTAAATGCAATACGAGACCTTTTGTACGAAAATTTGTTTATTTATATGTACATGTATAATTTAATATTATAATTTAATATAATAATATATATTGCAAATTATTAATGTTTATTTATATGTAATTTATAGTTAAATTATATTACTATGAAAATTGCAATATAATTTTGGTAGTAATAGTTTATAATAATGAATAAAAAAACACTACATTTAAAAGTATTTCCTGCACAATAAAACATTTCCTGACGATTAAAAAAACACACACGTAATTGTTGAAGTTTTCCCCTCTATTGTCACTCCCGGAGTGCCACTGTTTTTTTTTTATTATTTGCTTCCGTATTCCATTTCTAATTCGTGTTCTTTTATTTTGATTATACTCTTCTGTGATTGCCTGTTGTTTTCTACTTTCCTATTGGCTATTTCTTCAGCTTGTTTCGTTTCCCTTATCTCTGATTTTAGTTTTGCTGTTGCTTTCATATTAGAAGAACGTCTACTTTGCGCCTGACGAAGAAAGATCAAATCTTTTGAAAGGCCTAGCACATTTAAAAGCTTTTGATATTGTTTTAAGAAGATCATTGAGTTCTTATTGATTCACACCAGTTTCAACTTATTTTTGCTGATATTAAATGGTAACTGTATTATTACAAAAAAATCTCTGCTAAAGAATAATAAGACTTTGTGAAAAAAACTATTCAACGTGATGTTGGGTATGCACTGTATGGTCAAAGATGATTAGTACCTTGCGATTTTTGACGTTTTGTTAAATATGTAGGAAATTCATCAGAAATTATCCTGAAACTCCAGGTGTGTAAACGGAATAGTATAAGTGATATATTTCCGCGAATATTTTTTTTTCCCGAAACTCCATAGGGGACCGTCAACAAATTGAAAAATATAACGAATATCTTTCGGATAACTGCAAAAGCTAATGTATCAACAGTGTTTAACTGTACAACGTGATTAAGAGGCTTATTGTAATACACTGTGCTAATTTCTATGAGGGTAATATGTATCTGTAGAGAAATTAAGGTTTTTATAAAAACAGTCCCAAATTTTGCCAAGTTCTGTGCTTATAATTTGCAGAGACCTTAATATAAAAAAAAAATGTCAACTTCAGAAAATATGACAAACAACAATGGACACAATATCGTGCAATCAGAATTAAAAAATAATAAAAACTGGTTAAAAAATGAGTAGGTTTACTAAAAAATGCTTCACTGCGGTGGCACGAATGCTATCAAAATATAATGTGCATAATACATTAGCTAAGTGTTTAGAGAAGCTTTTTGAAAGTTTCAGAAACATAGCTTGAAAATTCTGAAATTTATCGTCGATAGAATAAGCTCGAAATCCATTGTATCCAAGAGGAAGCTAAAAGCTGAGGAGCTATATCCAAATGTAGTAGTACGTGCAATATTTTGTACGCTATCTTAGCACTCTAATCAACATATATTACGATACAGATGCTCATATTTTTCCATACTTCTTTATGTTGTTTGTAATCTTTGTGCCATCACCTTATCGTTATATATATATTTATGCAAATGTATACAATACATTTAAAGTTTAGACTTAGGAAATTAAATATATATATATTTTTTTAAGCAGTTGTTCTCTTTGGAAATATATAATGATATGCAATATTCTATAAGTATTTTTTTAATTTACAATTTAAAGTATTTTCACTTTAATATTTTGTTTTAAAATTATTGAAAGTGAAGAAATCCAAAAATTGCTTATAATTTTTTTATTAATAAAAAAAATAGTTTTTTTTAAATATTTGCTTTTGGTATATATGTTGTAGGCTAATTGAGAAATCCGGCTCTTTGCAAACAGCCTAGGCTCTTTGCAAAGAGCCGGGCTAATTGGAGAATCCATCTCCCTTTTTCCAATTAGCCTGATATTTTTCAGGCTTACTGCAAAGAGTTTAGAAAGCGTTAGGCTAATTGAAAAATGACCACTTATTATCCACTCAGGGGATATTTTTAGCTCACAGGCTATCAAAGCCTGAGAGCTTATGTGCCCGCCGATTCTGTATGTACGTGTGTACGTACGTACGTACATATGTACGTAACACGATAACTCTTGATAGAAACATCCGATTTGCTTCAATTTTTTTTTCTATGTTCATTCTGATAAGGTTCTTCCCTGATTATTTTTTAGGGTTCATTGGTTAAGGATAAAGGGGGAAAAGGGGGGCTAGTCCTCCCCCACCCCTTAATTTATATAAATGGGTTGTTCATGCAAAAGTATTCGATTTGCTCCAAATTTGGTATACCGGTTTATTAAGTTAAGGAGCTGACTTGATTAGATTTGGAGGTTCATTAGTTACATATAAAGGGAGGCAAGGGGGTGGGATATCCCCCACCCCGTAATTTAGATAAATGGGTTTTTCATGCAGAAATATGCGATTTGCTATAAATTTGGTATACCGGTTAATTATGTTAAGCAGCTTCCCTGATTACATTTGGAAGATCATTATTATGTATAAAGGGTAGAAAGGGGGGCAGTTGCCTCTCCCCTTAATTTAGATAAATGCGTTTTTCCTTTAGATAAATGCGTTTTTAGATAAATGCAGTTTTAGATAAATGCAGTTTTTAGATAAATGCATTTTTAGATAAATGCAGTTTTAAGGGGGGGGCTAGCCCCCCCCCCCCTTAATTTAGGTAAATGTGTTTTTAATGTAAAATTATTCGATTTGCTCCAAATTTGGTATACCGGTTTATTATGTTAAGGAGCTTCCCTGATTAGACTTGGAGGTTCATTAGTAAAGTATAAAGGGAGGAAAGGGGGCTAGACCCCCCCCTTTAATTTAGATAAATGGGTTTTTCATGCAGAGTTATTCGATTTGCTCCAAATTTCGTATACCGGTTTATTATGTTAAGGAGCTTCCCTGATTAGATTTGGAGGTTCATTAGTTAAGTAAAAAGGGAGGAAAGCGGGGCTAGACCCCCTTCCCTTAATTTAGATAAATGGGATTATCATGCAGAGTTATTCGACTTGCTCCGAATTTCGTATACCGGTTTATTATTTTAACGAGCTGCCTCGATTAGATTTGGAGATTTATTGGTTAAGTATAAAGGAGGGACAGGGGCTAGTGTCCCCTTAATTTAGATAAATGGGTTTTTTATACAGAATTATTCGATTTGCTTCAAATTTTGTATACCAGTTTATTACGATATGGCTTCCTTCATTTAATTTGGATGTTGATTGTTTAAGTATAAAAGGGGGGAAAGGGGGCAATTGCCCCTCCCCTTAATTTAGATAAATGTGTTTTCATGCAGAATTACTTAATTTAGTTTAATTTTTTTTCTAGGTTCATTCTAATAAGGAGCTTTTCTGATTAGATTTGAAAGTTCATTGGTTCAGCATAAAGGGAGAAATGGGGGAGCTAATACACCCCCCTTAATTTATTGAAATGATTTTTTCATGCAGAATTATCTGATTTGCTTCAAATTTGGTATACCAGTTTATTATGTTAAGTAGCTTCCCTGATTTGATTTGGAGGTTCTTAGGTTAAGTAGAAAGGGGGCCAATGGGGACTAATACCTTCATTTATTTTTCAGGGGGCATTATTCTTTGAAATAAGAGTATAATATACAATTAGTGTGAATAGCCTGTGAGCTCAATGCCATCAGTTTAACTGGGCGATTTTCTTTTTATTAGGCTTATTAACGCATAACCATACCCAAACCCGAAAAATAAATTACAACAGACCGTACCCCGATCCGAGCAAGACAAAATAATTTCAGTCTACATGCAACCCGACCGGAACCTGAGAGTTCCATTTGAAAAAACATGAAATCCCGAACAAAATCTGATAACCGACAAAAATATTCCAAAGATCCAT
Organism: Maratus speciosus; assembly: GCA_963932465.1. Lineage (NCBI taxonomy): Eukaryota > Metazoa > Arthropoda > Arachnida > Araneae > Salticidae > Maratus > Maratus speciosus. The sequence continues at coordinate 559,235,406 of OZ010789.1, forward strand.
AACCGGATCCGAACAAGACAAATTAGTTTCCGTGGACACGCAACGCTACCAGAAACTCAAAATTTCATTCAAAGTCAACCTGAAACCCGTCCCGAACCAAATCTTAAACGACAAAAATATTCCAAAGAACTATAACACGATGCAAGACAGACAAAATAACCTCCGTCCACCGGCAACCCCGTCCGAATCTGAAAGCTCTAACTGAACTCAATCCGAAACCTGGTTGTGGTCGGTTTTCGGGTTGACTTCAAATGGAACCTTCAAGTTCGGATCCGGTTGAAAAAAAATTAAACTAAATCAGATAATTCTGCATGAAAACCCATTTATCTAAATTAAGGGGAGGGGCAATTGCCCCTTTCCCCCCTTTTATACTTAACCAATGAACCTCCAAATCAAATGAAGGAAGCCATATCGTAATAAACAGGTATATCAAATTTGAAGCAAATCGAATAATTCTGTATGCAAAAACCATTTATCTAAATTAAAGGGATACTAGCCCCTGTCCCTCCTTTATACTTAACCAATAAATCTCCAAATCTAATCAAGGTAGCTCCTTAACATAATAAACCGGCATACGAAATTTGGAGAAAATCGAATAACTCTGCATGAAAAATCCATTTATCTAAATTAAGGGGGTGGGGGTCTAGCCCCCCTTTCCTCCCTTTATACTTAACTAATGAACCTCCAAATCTTATCAAGGTAGCTCCTTAACGTAATAAACCGGCATACGAAATTTGGAGCAAATCGAATAACTCTGCATGAAAAATATTTATCTAAATTAAGGGGGGTGCGGGGTCTAGCCCCCCTTTCCTCCCTTTATACTTAACTAATGAACCTCCAAATCTAATCAGGGAAGCTCCTTAACATAATAAACCGGTATACGAAATTTGGAGCAGATCGAATAACTCTGCATGAAAAACCCATTTATCTAAATTAGGGGGGTCTATCCCCCTTTCCTCCCTTTATATTTAACTAATGAACCTCCAAATCTAATCAAGCCATCTCCTTAACATAATAAACCAGTATACCAAATTTGAGCTAATCGAATAATTCTACATGAAAAACGCATTTATCTAAATTAAGGGGAGAGGCAATTGCCCCCCTTTCCCCCCTTTATACATAATAATGATCTTCCAAATGTAATCAGGGAAGTTGCTTAACATAATTAACCGGTATATCAAATTTATTGCAAATCGCATATTTCTGCATGAAAAACCCATTTATCTAAATTACGGGGATGGGGATAGCTCCCCCTTTCTTCCCTTTATATGTAACTAATGAACCTCTAAATCTAATGAAGGCAGCTTCTTTAACTTAATAAACCGGTATACCAAATTTGGAGCAAATCGAATAATTCATCATGAAAAACCGATTTATCTAAATTAAGGGGGGTAGCCCCCCTTTCCCCTTTCCCCCTTCTATACTTAAATAATGAGCTTCCAAATCTAATCAGGGAAGCTCCTTAACACAAAAAACCGGTATACCAAATTTGGAGCAAATCGAATATTTCTGTATGAAAAACCCATTTATATAAATTAAGGGGGGGGACTAGCCCGCCTTTTCCCCCTTTATCCTTAACCAATGAACCCCAAAAACTAATCAGGGAAGCCCCTTATCAGAATGAACCTAGAAAAAAAATTTGAAGCAAATCGGATATTTCTATCAAGAGTTATCGTGTTACGTACATACGTACGTACGTACGTACACACGTACATACAGAATCGGCGGGCACATAAGCTCTCAGGCCGGTGAGCTAAATATATCACCCTGATCGGATAATAAGTGGTCATTTTTCAATTAGCCTAACGCTTTCTAGGCTCTTTACAATAAGCCTGAAAAATATCAGGCTAATTGGAAAAAGGGAGATGGATTCTCCAATTAGCCCGGCTCTTTGCAAAGAGCCTAGGCTGTTTGCAAAGAGCCGGATTTCCCAATTAGCCTACGACATATATAACACTTGTTTATTATACGAAAGCTTAGCTTTAAAGATTCAGTCACCAAGCTAGAAATTTTAGTGTCACTGAAAAACGTAATTTTCTAGTTCTACGAGTACCTTACTGTAAGTAATATACTATGATTTTTGACTACTAGTATTTTAGAACGGAAAGGTTTGACTTATTTATCGCAGATATCTCATTAATTGAATACGGCCAAGCAAACTTTTCGGAAATAACGGTGGCCAACAAGCATAGCAGTTATCAGCTATGTGACTTACACTACAAAATCCCATGGAACTAGTTAATTGAAAAAAATGAGCATGAAATGAAGCAATATTTGGAGGACATTCAATTCCATTCAATTAGCTTATACAGTAGAGCGCCGATTACCCAAATAAGTCGAGACCGACCCTAGTTCAGATAAATGGACAGACAATTTAACGGATGCACCTGACTATACTAAAATCTTCATACTTTATCCAAGCTTTAGACTGACAGCTGTAGTTAATGCTTGCATGTATAAAAATAGATTTTTGTGTTTTTAAATTTTTTTTTTTGTTTACTTTGTATTATCATTTTCTGAACTCCAGATATTATAATTGAAGCGAAAATGCTTTCGATTGTTGCTTGCTTCAAAGAAGACATTCTTTTCCATGCTGCCATACCTCAAATTCTTCTAAAATACGTTAGTTGAATAGGATCAGCATTCTTCTGCCGTTCGAGCCAGTTGATAGCTATTTCAAAACATTCAAAGTCTTCGTTATGTGATGGACCTTGATCATTTTCAGACCATTCGTTTTCAATTTCTTTTTCGTCTTTAATATCATCTACAATCTCATCATCATTTAAAATCTGATATCCAGGTCTAATAGTGTGTTTGGATAATTGGAAGTTCGTTAAAAAAAATTTTTTTGAGAGAAATAGGCTGTTCGGATAATTGGAAGTTCGGTTAAAAAATATTTTTTGAGAGAAATTGGTTGTTCGGATAATTGGAAGTTCGGTTAATTGGAGTTCGGATAATCGGCGCTCTACTGTATTGACATAATCAAAAATGCATTCCAGTTGTATTACAAATCAATGGCATGATGAAAGGTAACGACAAAGAAAATTTAATTAAGACTTATTTAAAAACTAAACCGATAAATATATTTTTTATTTTTATTATTTTTATCCTTTCCAAGCCTTTGGAATTTTTAACAAGATAGTTAATAAAAATATTTTTTTTATATTTTCACATTTTTTGTTAGTCGATGTTTCTAAAATACCTTTTTTCGCCACTTATATGAATATTAGATTTATCTGTTAAATAAAATATTACATTTTCGATAAACAAAACATTGTTGAAATTTTTTTCAAACTCGTATTTCTAAAGTAAATCAAATGGGGAAAAATGGCGTTTGTTTAATCTTTTGTACTGCTTATGCTATAGGGCAACACATAGTCCAAAGCTAAATGCGAATAAATGAACTACTATAGCTGCACAGAATATTAGCACAACTGTGTAAAAATTATTAATGGGTATATAAAACTATAAAATTATGCACATAGTGCATTTAGTAGTATGATGAAGCATCATATGTTGTTTTCTTATGTAATATTTCAATTAAATTGTATACCTTTCTTTCCTATTTATTGAAAAAAAAAACATTACAGTTTTATGCTTTAAATGTAACTTCTTTCTTTCTCGTGACCAAATATATAATGTCATGTTTGTTCAGCAACCGTTATCCTATTTTCATTACCGCAGAAATAAGTAATAAAAAATTAAAAAGATTGAATCATTTTCGGTACGGTGTCTATTTTGCAGATGCCTGCAACTTACAAAAAAATAACAAGATATATGATCTAATAATTCCCCAATCTAATAATGATGTGTCTAAAATTAGGTTTAGAAGTTTATTTTTTATAAAAAGGTGTACTTTGCAATCGACCAAAGAAAAATAATTGATTTTTCGTCGCCATGTACTTTATTGTTTTATGTATATAGATAAATAGGAAAATGTATAATACATATAAATTATAGGTTTCGGGAATGAAATATATTTTTTTCTAATTTTTAAAGACATTTGTTTAGTTTGTGAAATTTATGATGATATAGTATATTCAATAGGCCTCTGGTGATTTACAATTTAAAATAATTTAATTGTAATGTTTGAGTTTTAAAATTATTGGAAACATGGGGGTCCCACGCCCTGGACATATGCCCTCACAGGCCCATTTGCCTCTGCTCGAAACCACCAGGGAGACAAACCCGCGACGCATCCCGAAGGTCGCCGCCAGGAGAGCCTCACCAAGGTGGCCCTCAAGAAAGCACCGGTCAGGTCGGCGTACTGCCCAGCGCACGTCACGCCGGTTATTCCCAAAAGAGAGATGAATTGACCGCATACGACAATCCTCACCACCCAGCTAGAAGAGCCAAATGGTCCCTTCTCTTGGTTATCCGACCCGGTACGCCCCGACAGCCCACAGGAACCGAACATCTATAAAGGAGACGGGCCCATGAAATTACACATGGTTTCCCGAGCCGGAGTTGCTTTACGGAAGGCTCATAAGATCACATACCATTTTCCGGAAGAGACATTTATACGAGACAACCGATGAAAAGTGGAGATGCCCTTAGCGAAAAAGCCTGGAGGGGCTGGGAAAATCCCCCTCCGGACGTAAAGCGTTCCTGCTCCGGGCTTTTCACCCAGTCTCCCCGCACACCTGCGGAATCCCTCACGGCTCGACGCTCGGAGTAAAAAAAGACCAGAAAAGTGCTGTTAGCTACCCCAGGCGAGCACGGAAAGCTCCACGTCTACGGGATAGACCCCGCCTCGTTAGGGAGTCGGAGAGTCCGGAATCCCACCGGCCCCCGACGACTCGACTCCACCCGAGGGTGGAGAGGCCGCGAGAGGCCAGGCAAAATCCCGGCTCACTCTACCTTTCCTCACGGCCGTCGTGGGTACCCAGGCACGAATGCCTCTGACACCGTGCAGCGACCGACCGCTACATATTAATGCGTTCGAAAATTAGTTTGAGACGCCGCTGGATCCTCAACACTGTGTGCGGTAATCTCCAGTAGCGCACAGACACGCAGGATCTGGGTCGGACCAAGAGTTTCCCCAAGGTTTGAAGCGTCGCCGCGTTAGTCGGCGAGCCTCCGGCCCGGTTCCCTGTTGAGATAGCGTTCAATGGCGGACCTGCCGGCCGTCGCCTCCCAGGGTTTACGGCACGACATCGGGCAACCAGAGCTATAATGGCCTCCCTCTGCGACCGCTCTCTGGTCGACGAGGGTACCGCCAAACCTTACCCACCTTAGGGTCGGCTCACAACTGTTCCAGCTGCAGGTCTCGGCGGGATGAGCCACCTGAGGCAAAAAGTACCTCAGGCACTGTCCGTAAAATTATTGGAAAGTGAAAAAATTATAAAATGAGTTATATATTTTTTTAATTACTAAAACAGGAATAGTTTTATTAAAATATTTACTTTTGCTATATATAATGCTTGATTATTATACGAAAGCATAACTTCAATGATTAAGTTGCAAAGATAGAAATTTCAATATCACCGAAAAAGTTTGAAGATCCGAAGAAATTGTGCATGAAACAAAAAAAAAATCTTTGGAAAAGTTTCAATTAGCAAATATTGACATAATCTAAAAAGCATTTCAGTTGCATTAAAAAATCCATGGAATGATGAAAGAAAGCGAGAAAGAAAATTTAATTAAGACTTACTTTAAATTTAACGCCATAAATATAATTTTTCTATTTCTTATTTTTATATTTTTCGAGTCTTCGGAATTCTTAACAAGGTTGTTAATAAAAACATTTTTTTTTTCTTTTCACACTTTACTTTTTTTAATTAAAATATGTGAATCTATGTTTTTAAAGTACTTTTTTCGCCACTTGTATGTATATTAGATTTATCTTTTAAAAAATATATCACGACAGTTTCGATAACGAAAATAATGTTGAATTTTTTTAATCAAAATTGTATTTCTAAAGTAAATATAATTTTAAATGAAAATGACGTTTTCTAAATCTTTTATATTGCTTATGTTACATGGCAGTATATATTAGAAACTAAATGCGAATGATTAAACTAATATAGCTACACAGAATAATAGCACAAATGTGTGAAAAACAGAGTGATTGTGTTAATGATTATATAGAATCTATAAAATGATGCACATTTCGTAGCATAAGAAACAGAAAATCTCTGTTCATAAGAGCAGTACCATTTACTATATGGTATGGTCATTATAAATCACCGTATTAAATACATGTAAACTAAAATAGATGTAAAACATAATAAATTAAACACAAAATAATGATTTTTTAATTAAAGTTTATCGACAGAAGTCACTGTCTTTTTTAATGCCCGTATTATACTTATATCCATCTTATCCAATATTTTAGACATTTCTATTGTAGTAGCCATTAGAGTACAGGCATTTTTCTTATCTGTTATTACATTAATATATAAAAAATAAAAAATAATCATTAGATCTTTTTTTTAATTATTTTTTTTATCTTGTTTCTATAAAAATTATACCTAATATAAGAACATATTCCCGACCTAAAATACAATAGCCAGTAAACAGCCCTTTTAAGAGAAAAAAAAAACAACCTTGAAATCAAAGTCAATTAAAATAGAGAAAATAGCGAAGTACGTAAGAATAAAACCTTAAACCACCTTGACCTTTACCTTAAAACAATAACTCTTATTTTCAAATTAATTTTATGCTTGATAATTTTATGTTTGATCTAAATAATCTATCGATTTCTATTATTTCCACAGAAAATTTGCATGAGTACTCGGGTACCCTGGCCATATTGATGAAAGGCATAAAAGTGTTTAATGTCCCAAAATAATAATAATAATAATCGAAATTTTAAAGTGATTATACTAATGGACACTGAATATTAAAAATAATGGAGATCTAAATTTATTTTAGCTTATTTTGGTACTAACACCCTGAAAACGCGATGAGAATGGTAAGTTAAAATTATTTTATTGTTATATAGATCCTTAATACCTTAAATTTCAAAACAAACACATTGTCCTGTAAAAAAAATTCGTTTTAAAATTGGATTTGAAAAAGAGAAAGCGAGGTGTTATTTTTATAGTAAAGAGAAATCATAGAAAAACTTTAATCTTGCATTAAAAGAAAGGGGATTTCGTTTTTATGGATTATATTAATATTATATATACAAATTAATTTAGTAAACATTTATAAGATTACTATAAATCTTACTAGACTGCATTCTCGAAATGAATGTATATATATATATATTACCCGGCCCTCTAAACTAATTATAAGTTACATATCGGAACGAATACCTGTCCTGCAAAAAATGTTCATTTTAAAAATAAATTTTAAAAAAAGAAAGGGAACTTTTTTTCTTTTTTTTTAAAGAAAAAAATATAAAAACCAAAACTTTTATCTTTTATTAGAAAAGAGTTTTGTTTTCATTTTTCAATTTATATTGCTATATTCTAAAGCTTAAATTCAAAAATAAATTATATTTCAAGAATTTTTTATTTTTTTGGTTTATGGATTATCGCTCTTTTTTATAATGTTTCAAACTGAAAGATTAATAATATCTTAAGTGAAAAAGGAAGAAAGAAAGAAAGAACAGGAACTTCTTGTAGCGTTTGCATATATCCAAAATTCAATCATTTTAAAAATTTCAATGCATTTAAGAAAATCTATTTTCAAATTTCGTGCATAAAAAAAAACTAAATACTTAAATTAAAAAAAAACAGTTTCCTGTAAAAAAAAAAAAAAAAAAAAAAAAAAAGTTTGTTTTAAAATTGAATTTGAAAAAGTGAAATGGAGGAGTTATTTTTACAACAATGCAAAACATAGCAAAACTTTTATCTTGCATTAAAGAAAAGTGCTTTCGTTTTTATGTATTTTATGAATAATGCATATATAAATTAATCCACTAACCAGTTATAAGATAAGTAGAAATCTTAATAGATTATATTCTGTTAAATTTCACACATTGCTTGCAAAAAATGTTTCTTTTAAAATTGAATTTGAATTTGAAAAAGAGAAAGGGAGGAGTTATTTTTTATAATAAGAGAAAACATAGCAAAACTTTCATCTTGCAATCATAGAAAAGGGATTTTGTCTTTATCGCTTATTGTTGCAAAACTTGTAATCATATTTAAAAAGCATATCAAAATAGACGTATATCGTTAGATTTTTTTTTTTTTTTCGATAGCAAAACTTTTAAATAAAACATATACAAAAATATTACTTTCTATGAAAAAACGAAAAACTGCAAAAATATTTTTGCAGTTGTTGTGACACAGAAAGAAAATATTCATGCGAGTAAAGACGATAATTAGTCATGGTGATTCATCGAGTTAAGAAATATAAACTCTCAATGTTCTAGTTTATAGATTTTATGATTATTATATATACAATTAATTTACTAAATAGCCATGAGAAATCTATGAATCTTTTCAGATTGCAATCTTGAAATGAGAAAAAAAATGATCTTACAATTTCAATGAATAATATATTATTGCCGTGTAAAAAAGGAATCGTTTTAAAAATGAATTTCAAAGAGTGAAAGGAGGGATATCTTTTGCAAAAATAAATAAATAAATAAATAAAATATTCATTTTTCATTAAAAGAAGAAAGTTTTCATTTTTCCATTTATAATGTTACAGTTTAAGCTCAAAAATAAATTATATCGCAGGCATTTTTTTATGTTTATGAGTTATCGTTTTTTTTAATTATGTATCAAAGAGGAAGATAAATAATATATCAAGTACAAAAAAGAAAAGAATATATACGATTGAATATATACGAAATCATGTCATTTTAAAATTTTGAATGCATTTAAAAAATATAATTTTAAATTTCGTACAAGACAAAACTAAATATAAGATAATATTTATTTATTAAATATAGGAAAATATGTTTTTCTTTTACTAGACATTAAATGATTTAGAAGAATCTTTTTACTGTTTAAAAAGATTGGATGTTTTGTACTATCTGCGATTTATCGTTTATCATAGTATGACACGTGTGATCGCTGCTTTATGAATGTATTTGAATGCATTAATTTTTAGAAAAAACTATTAAAGATTTAACAGAATATTCTTTGGAATTAAAAGTATTTTCATAATAATTATTTCATTTTAATGTGTTATTTTTAACCTATGCACACACAGATATTTGCCTTATAAAAATTGAAAAAATATATTTTATTTACTTCTTTTAGAGTTCCATACTTAAAAAGTAAAAACGGAACCATTAGTGCCCACCAAGAACTGGCTTAGCCAACACGAAATTAACGTACATCCCTGAACGGCTAATTCGCCGGATTTAAATCCAATAGGGAATATGTGGGGAATAATGAAGAAAAGACTGCAAGAGATTGCGTCAAAAAACAAATTTAAGATTCCTTCCAACATAAAGTCGGCATGGTCATATCTGTGCAGAAAATACTGTGACCCACTTGTAGCTAGCTTGGCAAAGCGAGTTCGCGCTGTTATAAAATGTAAAGCCGATGCTACAAAATATTAAAGAATAACTAGTTTTCCTTTTTATTTAAACACGTATTATTTACTTCGCATTACTCTAATATTTTGAACCAGGTAAACGGTTATTCTAATATTTTGATTTTTTGCAAGTGTGAATAATTTTGTTAAATTTTGCATTATTATTTTTTTAATTTTTGTGCTAAAAGATACTACAATTTATGTATATTCGTACAATATTATGTTTTATTCTATATTACTTTTATATAAGCAATAAGTAAAAAAAAAAAAAAACTTTTTTTTTGTATTATTCGAATTCTTTGACTTGGAGCTGTATATTCGTAAATCTTCAGTTAAACGATATTTTTTATATTCTAAAATATACTGTGATACATCGAAATATTTAGATATCCTTCTTTGATTGATTTCCAGATTTTAATTCTTTGTGACTGTGAAATGTGATAAAATTGCTTTTAAGTTCTTTCAAAATTATTTTTTCTTCCCATTCCTACATTTTTCTGCATAGCTTAAATAATTAGATTATATATCAGCCAAAAAGGGTAACTGTTTAACACACTATATCACAATAGTAAAATAAAAAAAAAAACAATACAATCAAGCAGGACGGTCGTTCTGCCAAGCCAAGCTGAAAAAAAAAATGCTAACCCCGCCAAACAAACAAACGCCAATAATAAGGCAAGACACCGTAACTGCTTATTATACTGATGACAACTTCTCCATGTTAAATGAACGAAATATGCCAGCGTAAAATTTCCCATATCAAAAGAAGCAATCATCGCAGAAAAATAAAACCAACACTAGAAGGACCTAATAAAGAAGATCTTCAATTTGAGATCAAATGCATCCTCATAAATTAATTATAAAGAGAGATATAGATTTTTTAAAATAACGTCGAGATACTGAAAATGACAGATTTATTTTCTTCGTTACAACTTATGTTTAAATCGAGGTAGAGACTTAAATAATGGGCAGAAAAAAGTAAGGATTGAATTTTTGGATAGATATTTACTCAATCTACGTGCTTTTATAAAATTCAGCTTTAAAAACATTAATTTTCTATTCATAATTAGCGAAAAATGTTAATTAGTTCTAAAGTTTACAAATTATGCCAAATAGCGATAAACCCGCCAAAATATTTTAGAAATCTTACACTTTTCTTTTATATTATCCTTTTGCATTGATTTCATCGAAGATAATTATGGCTGAGATTCAGATAGATTTTTCGCTGTTAGCGAAATGAGTTTGACCAATCAGAAGCCTGCACGTTTGAGAATATGTGCTGTTTGTGGATCCCGGCCTATGTCATGAAAGTTTTGAGTCATTTTTTTAGTGCCGTGGATGAAGTGCAATGTTTGTAGAAATGTAGGTTAGGATCCAGATAGATTTCTCGCTGTTAGCGAAACGAGAATTGCCAATCAATAGCCTGCATTTCTCCAAACAGCGAAAAGTTCACAAAAATGCAGGCTTCTGATTGATGAATCTCGTTTCTCTGACAGCCAAAAATCTATCTAGATTGCGCACAATGGAGGATATTCCAAATATGGGTTCGAGGCTGAAAAAGTCACGTGATACCGGTAATTTATCCAAGGAACTTCTATCTGATAAGAAGGGAAGATACTACTACTTTGCCTCATGAACCGTTTCATTGGCTAGCGGGGATTTACATTACACGTTACGTAGCCTTCCCTTCTTTACGATAGAAGTTTTTACCTTGACCACGTGATCAAAATGTAGATGGAATATCCTCCATTATGTTGAACACAATTTTGCATTTCCACATCCAGGTAGGGTATTAATTGTAATAACAACAATACATATTCGAAACTATTTAAGGCACTGATTCTGAACTCCTTTGCTATACCTTTCAATGTTAAAGAAGTTGTTGTTTCCATAGTAACAGTACTTTTCTGTATTGCTTTCTCTAAAACTCAAATATAGAAATTTAACAAAGAGCGCTCAGAATCAACACCATAACAGAGAGCCTTCATACATAAGAGTGGTGATATATGAACAGGAAGCATGCTCATTTCAAGTTTTTGCCGAAAGTATGGCTACAGCGTCTAGAATACCTTGTGTGGAAATATGCTATCCAAACAACGCTAAAAATTTGTATCCCTTAAATGTGCGACGATACTGCTAAAATCCCAAGTATCGATCACAGCGACATCTGCGGGATTTAGTATTACATTGTATAGACTAACAATATCTTGCAGTTTGAGAAAATATCCTGCAGATGTCGCTGTGATCTGTATATTTCAGCAGCATCATTGCACAGTTAAGGGATACAATATTTTAGCACTTTTTAAAGTATTACAGGGATAGCCAATTTCCACACTATATATACAGCGCCTAGAAGATACAGTGTGGAAAACGGCTACAAAATAGTGCTAGAAAATTGAATCCCATAAATGTACAACGATGCTGAATAACAAGATGTCGATAGTAGCGCCATCGTAGTGATTTAAAAACGATAGTCATTCTAAAAGAGACTCTTTAACCAATTTCACGTCATTCCTTAACTAAATTAGCTTATAACAGACCAAAATATCTTATATTTATAGTTTCCGATATTTAACATTATATAATTTTTGAAAACTCAGTGTTTATATTGAAAAGAGTTACGAGATGGCGCTCGTATCAGCATATTGCCGCTGAGCATTGTTGGAGATTTATGGGATACAAGTTTTTAGCACTTTTTACAGCATTATAGGAATAGCCGTTTTCCACACTGTATCTTCTAGGCGCTGTACTATAGCTCCGTTATAGGCCTAGATTATATGTTGTAGAAATCGACTATCCCAGCAATACTTAAAAAAGCGCGGAAATAGTGAATCCCTTAAATGTACAACGATGTTGAATTCCAAACAGTCATTTACAGTGACATCTGCAGGATATTTTTTAAAGAAGAAAGAGACACGTATAATACACCGCTATAGCGTCTAGAATACATACTGTGGAATTTTGCTATCCAAGCAGCGCTAAAAAGTTGTATCCCTTAAATGTGCACTGACGCTGAAATCCAGGGAGCTGATCGCAGCGACATCTGTGATAAACTTTCAAAGTAAACATCATATTATTACAGCGGGCTTGACGCCAAGCACACAGGTCAGATGTATGTTAATAAAATGTAAAAAAAAAAAAAATAATAATAAAAACGCTACAGCGTCTAGACCAAATTATAGCGATTAGAATATATAGTGTGGAAATTGGCTATCCCTGTAATACTTAAAAAAGTGGTAAAATATTGTATCCTTAAATGTGCAACGATGCTGCTGAAATAGACAAATCGCAGTGACATCTGCAGGATATTTTCTATAACTGAAAGATATTGCTAGTCTATACAATGTAATACGAAAATCCCGCAGATTTCGCTGCGATCGACACTTGGAGTTTTAGCAGCATCGTCGATCATTAACGGGATACAAATTTTTAGCGTTGTTTAATAAAATATTTCCACACTAGGTATTCTAGACGCTGTTACCAAATCGTCATGAAGTTTTAGGAAATATCCTGCAGATATCGCTGTGATCGACTCATTGGATTTCAGCATCATTTGAAATTTAAGAGATCCAATATATTAGCACTTTTTAAAGTATTACTGGGATAGCCGATTTCCACACTATATATTCTAGGCGCTGTAGCACCGCGGTAGCCTGTCTTTTCCGTTTACCTCGGAGTAAATATAGATGAAGTCATTTGTAGCTGTTCCTAAACTGTGGCCAACAACATATAAGGCCAGTTCATAACGTCACACGGAGTTGATTATCTGTACACGGCAATGGACACAAAAAAATCGGCTCGCAGCTTTGTACTAATCATCGTGTAAAGATGATCCAACTCTGAGACTTATGAAAAAGACAGGCTACCGCGGTGGGTCCGATTCTTCTTTTTTTACAGACCGCTGGAGTCACGTGATGCTCGAATGCACCAAAAAAGGTGCGTGAAAAGAGCATCACGTGACTCCAGCGGTTTGTAAAAAAAGAAGAATCGGACCCACCGCGGTAGCCTGTCTTTATCGTTAGCCTCGATCCAACTGCGTGTGACTTTTAAACATCATGAACTGGCCTATTATGTCATTGGTCGCGCTAACACTCTCCCTCCTGCGTCCACCGTATATAGTGGCATCTTGTACTGGAGACTGCTAAATGGGCTGCTATCGGTCAAAATCAAGAGAGAAAAGGGCAGAAGAGAGGGAAATAACTCGTTTTTTTTTTGGTAACTAGTTTTTCACACGGGAAGATTGACCTGTCTTTTCCTCTCTTTTCATAACTTCATGGTGGTGAAATACGCCAAAGCATCCTAAATATCTGAGAAAGTCTTGACTCGCGTCACGAAAACATCACACAAAGCAGGCAAAGCAAAGAAACAAAATCATTCATCGGCTCGTGAATATGAACGAGCCAATGAATGATTTTTCTTCTTTGTTTTGCCTGCTTTGTGTGACGTTTTTCTGACACGTGTCAAGGCTTTCTCCAATATTTAAAGAGCGTTGAATAGACCGGGATCAACATAGATATTTCGCTATTAGCGGGATGGGATTGATCAATCAGACGTCTGCATTTTTCCGAACTTTTTGATGTTTGCAGTAAACACCAAAAAGCCAGCAAGGATAAAGGCTACTTATTGGTCAATGTAATTTTACTAACAGAGAAAAATTTATCTGGATCCCGGACATTAAATTTGGTCGGTTAAAACAATTTTGAATAAAATCAAATCAGGAAGCCAATGTTTGTTAACTTTTCTGGTTAGTTTAAATGAAATCTTCCTCGTCTATTACTGAAAACTGAGTTACCGTACTTTGGACAAAAAATTGAATATGAGTACACGACTTGTACATATGTCACCACTCTAACACAGTGTTGCCAGATGGGCTGCTTTTTTTAAACTCAGATACTTGATTGGCACCACTTTTTTGAAATTGTAAAATGTGCCTTATTTAATGACATATTAATTAAGGCGAAAACAATGGGAATTTTACCGTTTATAATAAGTGCTGGCAATCCAGAAATCTGAATTAAAAAAAGTAGCTCGCTGGCAACACTGCTCTAACATATAAATGTTCTGTGTTATGACCATGATTCTAAGTGCAGTTGGTTAAATTTGAGTATCTGGGCATTAGAGAAAGCAATAGTGGCCCACTGTTGCTGAGTGGATAAGACACAATGCCGCTAATCGCTTGAGAGCGTAGGTGGAAGCAGATTCGAATCCCGCCGTGATCCGCATGTGATATGATGTATGAGTTCAATAAATCAAACAAACAAACAAGCAAGCAATAGTGAAAGGTACAGTTGGCATGGAAACAACGACTTCTTTAATTCGTATAGAAAATTAATGAATAGTAGTAAATGACTCAAGTTTAAAATGTAGGCAAATGGTCTGGAAATATCAATGGCTCACATCTAGTATTTCACAAAATTAATTTAATAGATTCACATGATGTATAACTTGATGCAACTCTTAACTAATGAAAATTCTGCAAAAAGACTTATGTAGGTAGATCTTTTGAATGAATAATTCAGAATTCTGAGAACAAAACGAAATTCTTAAGGCTCTTCCTCACACCCCCCTCAAAAAAGGAAATACGATAGAAAGATATAAGAATTTGGATAGCTTCAATATGTCTGTGATCTTTTGTCAGAGTTCAGAAAAAGAGTCTGGGCATAAAAAAAAAACAAATTTAACGAACGATAAGACTATAGATTTCAGGCAATTTTAACCGAAAAATATTTAGTTCTAATGTATATGCGGCTTTAATAATAGACTATTAAAGATAATCAATTTAGGGGAAATTTTATAGTAAATTAACATCCTCACATTTATGCAAATAGGTATGGATAAACAGACTTGAGTAAAATTACATATTTATTCTTTCTTCTCTATAACACGATCTAAATGAAGAGGAAGTTATATGTACAGTTTATATCTTTAAATTTTTAGATTTTTTTTATCAAAAATGTTCCTTTATTATGTCTAGAATTGCTACATTTACAGATCTTCGATTCTTTAGAGGCCTGCGGGTTTTCATTCTCGGATTAACCGTAGGTATTTGTAAAGGTAAATTTATTTTGCAAAACCGTCAGCAAAAAGAGTTAGAAAAAACAATTAACTGACAGACTAACTGTAAATATATATTTTATTTCGACTCTGTTTTTTACTAAATTTTCATCTTTCGTAGAAAATTTTAAGGAGATATAAATTGAGAAAGACTGATACTTTGAAAGAAGAAATTGACTTTCCTTACTTTTAAATTATTAATCACTATGATAAATGAATGATAGGTAAACAAAATGTATAATATTGTGTTTGCTCCCTGCTTATAAAGGCTATACAAGGACTAATTTTAATTTGAGCTAGTAGAATTATTTCAGTTATATATCATTTGTTTTAAAAAAAGAACTGATATCTACTAAAAAACAACTTTTCAAAAGTAAAAAATAAGCCAAGCAAAAAAAAAAAAAAAAAAAAAAAAAAAAAAAGGTGAAATTTGTGGCTAAAAAATAGTGTGATATCAAATTTCCAAGCTTATATTGCGGTACTTATTTAACATTTTTTGATAAAAATTTACCATATGTAAGTCGAGTACCTAAGTATGCGTTGATAGAAAGCCTTTTCTCCTTTACTAAATACATCATAACGTGTTTCTGAAAATTAATTTTTTTTAAATTATGCATGATGGGCTTGGCGGCCATCTTTCCATATTTTACACAAATTTCTAAACACTCAAGCTCGTAACATATTTGCATTATTAAGAATTTCGAACTTATAGTTTTCGTTACAGACAGATAAATTAAGAAAGTTTTTTATTTTGAAAAAACAAATTGATTTTTACTGCTTTAACTAATTAATTAACCCCCCTCCGAAAAAAGAGAATCATAAGATGAAACCTGAAGTTACTTCAGCTTTATTTTTAGACACAAATTTTTAGGCACTCATTTCCATAAATTAAAAGAATAAAATGTTTGCTTTAGTAACAATTTCGAACTTCCAATCTTAACAATGAACTTGTGTGCTTAGAAATTTGTGTAAAATATGGAAAGATGGCCGCCAAGCCCATAATGCATAATTAAAAAAAAATTTAATTTCCAGAAACACGTTATGATGTATTTAGTAAAGGAGAAAAGGCTTTCTATCAACGCATACTTAGGTACTCGACTTACATATGGTAAATTTTTATCAAAAAATGTTAAATAAGTACCGCAATATAAGCTTGGAAATTTGATATCACACTATTTTTTAGCCACAACTTTCACCTTTTTTCTCTTCTTTTCTTTTCTTTTTTTTTTTTTTTTTTTTTTTTTTTGCTTGGCTTATTTTTTACTTTTGAAAAGTTGTTTTTTAGTAGATTATAAATAATAGAAATATTTTAAATCGATATTTTTCTCATTTAAAAACTTTTGAAATATTATCAAAGTTTTGTAAATTATGAAAAGACATGTCCGTAAACAACGATGTATAGGATTTTGAATTTCTGTATTTCTGAAAAGTCATCTTCAAGTATTTTATAATGAATTGTTTGACGCAAATAAATCTGATTTACTAATGATTTTACATTTATTTTTAATTTAACTACAGTATTTCTTGTAATTTATGCCATAAAAATTGTTTTAAATAATTGAAAAGTATATTTTAGAGCAGATATTTTTGCTCTAAAGTTTTTATTTTTTAGTTTTGTATTTAGTATATCAAGCAAAATCTTTAGACGTTTAAGAAAGAAATCAAAAGATTTCAAAGTGATACATCAATTTAACAATGCAAACAAACGGTAAGTCTTTCATATATGAATTCTTTTTTGGAATAAAGAACTACATTTTTACTCAGTTATTCACAAAATAATTATCTTTTAAAAAGTTAAATTGCGCTTAAAACCTTTACTAATCATTTACTCTATTGATAAACTCTATAAAATTTTATTGTTTTCAACAATCAATTAAAAAATCAGCCACTTATTAAAATATTTAGACAAACATACATTTAGATGATACGATTGTCGTTACTTAATTAATAGGTTTTAAAAGCCAGTTATTATTATGTAAATTTAAATTTTTTTATAATTATTGAGGAAAATGCAACGCGCAACACTGCTACGTTAAATTACTTACAAGTAAGCATAATGATTTTTTTATATTAAATATTCATATTAAAAATAAATTTTAAATAATATCCAAATAATAAATTATATTTCAAAATTGAAATAATTGTAAAAATAATCTTAAATATTTCAAAAATTTAAAAAGGAATCCACTTAAATTTGCAAAAGTAAAAGTCACTTTGTGTTTATATTCTTTCACCTTATTTTAATAAAAGAAACTCATCTATTTCCTTAAAATATATCTTGCTTTCTAAAGAAGAATACGTTTTACTAAAATACGAAACTTATTTATTTTATCAAAATATCTTTCTAATCGTTTTCAAGTGTTGAATTTTCAATTCATATTCTAACATATTTAGATAGTGAAATCTGTAGGATAAATCTTTCTTTTACATACGAAAAGACATATTAAGTCATGAGATTCTTTTACTATGCCTTTTTAGCATAATGAAAATGACAAAAACTGGATACTCTGCCTATTTTGTTAGAAGATATCCTTGCAATTCAGCCTGGATGACACAATCTTTCATTTATTAGTATTTACAAATTTTGTATACTATATGTGTTCCTAAGTGGAATAAATATGTTAAGTTTATATTAAGTCAATATGCAATATGCATTTTTAAGCTTAAGGAAATTTTATTGAATTCCGTCGTGTATATACATCTCCTAACTCACATATAATAGTGCACAAAAGAATTTGTAAGCAATACTGCCTATGGATGTGAATTGTTTAGAGGTGTTTTAGAATGTGTTATGCATTTTCAAGCTTAACTATATTTTCCATGATAGAATTAAGATATGTTTATAGAATATAGATAAATTTATATAAAAGATTACGTAAAAACCTGGATAAAGTACCGTCTATGGATAGCAGTTGCTGAAAGTGCCAATTTTGTAGTATTTCACATATTTTCGTTAATCGAATTTTATATTAATAAGTGACATGAGATCAATAAGTGACATCTACAGTTCTTATACAAGGTTGATCAGATCATTTTAAGTTACCATCTATGAGCTGAAGCTGCTGAAAGTAAATTTGCGAAATCAATGCAAACAATTTGGTGTGAATACAAATCTGTATATCATACACCCAGTTGCTGAAATAAATTCGAAGTCCTTAAGACTATGAGACGCTCATTACACAAATAGTATATTGTTTAACTATGTGACGCTATTTTAAAATTGTTTAATTGCTTGTCTTATTATATTAAAAAGGGTATTTTAATTAGAGTATTCAGGAAGTGTTAAGAAATGCTTCATAATCTACACTTGACGAATATTTTTTTTTTTTGGTATATTTGTATACGCATTCACACCCATTTTGTGTAAATACTGTTTATGTATTTTTACAAAAAAAAAAATCAAGAAAGACAAAAAAGTCAACAATAAAAGCTAATTGCCCAGTGGTAGGGGAGCAAAAAAAAGGCTGAATTCGGAATTAATTAGGGAAAAGCTGGAAATAGTTTTAATTCCTTCAGTTTAGGTCTAGAATGAATTTGCTATGTTTTCCCTCTAGTACTAGGTGAGCGTTATGAAATATGTATAGATTTATAGTCAAAAAACACGTTTTTTTACATACCAAAACAGTATCTTTAAACAGCTAACTCTGTCAAAACATTATCAATACAAATGTTGTAGAGCTTAAAATTCTGAGTAAGATGAGTACCTACACTTAATATGTTTGTCGAACATTAAGGACACAACTCCAGTTTAAAGTTTTAGACACATGGTCAGGGGGTTAAACTCAGAATTAATTAGGAAAAAACTGGAAATAGTTTTAATCCCTTCAGTTTAGGTCTAAAATTAACGTACTATGTTTTCTTCCTCGTACTTGGGTGAATGTTAGAAAATATGCACATATTTATTTTCGAAAAACACGTTTTTTTTTTTAATTATCTTAACAATATCTCAAAACAGCTCACTCTATAAAAAACATTGTCAATACAAATGTTGTAGAGCTTAAAACTTTGAATAAAATGAGTATCGTTATTTATATTTATGTTCAACATTAAGGTCGCAATTCTATTTCAAAATTTTGCCTTAATCGCTAATCAAGCGCTTGAAGCCAGGAGATACCAAGTTAACTTAACAATATCTCAAAACAGCTAACTCTGTCAAAACATTATCAATACAAATGTTGTAGAGCTTAAAATTCTGAGTAAAATTAGTACCTACGCTTAATATTTTTGTTCAATATTAAGGCCGCAGTTTTGAGATATTGTTAAGTTAACTTGGTCTCAAGATCTTGGCTTCAAGCTCTTGATTTGTAAAATTTTGAAATAGAATTACAATCTTAAT
This sequence comes from Maratus speciosus, assembly GCA_963932465.1. Lineage (NCBI taxonomy): Eukaryota > Metazoa > Arthropoda > Arachnida > Araneae > Salticidae > Maratus > Maratus speciosus. The sequence continues at coordinate 559,255,240 of OZ010789.1, forward strand.
GTTGAACAAAAATATTAATGATGGTACTTATTTTATTCAGAATTTTAAGCTCTACAACATTTGTATTGACAATGTTTTTGATAGAGTTAGCTGTTTTCAGACATTGTTAAAGTAATTAAAAAGAAAACGTGTTTTATGAAAATAAATATGTACATATTTTCTAACATTCACCCAAGCACGAGGAAGAAAACATAGTACGTTCAGTTTAGACGTAAGCTGAAGGGATTTAAACAATTTCCAGTTTTCTCCTAATTAATTCTTAGTTCAACCCCCTGACCACAGGTCTAAAACTTTAAAGAGGAATTGTGACCTTAATGTTCAACAAAAATATTAAGTGTAGATACTCACTTTACTCAGAATTTTAAGTTCTACAATATTTGTAATGACACTTTTTTGGCAGAGTTAGCTGTTTGGAGATACTGTTATGGTATGTAAACAAACGTGTTTTTTGTCTATAAATCTATACATATTTCCTAACGCTCACCTAGTACGAGGGGGAAAACATAACATAGTCATTCAAGACCTAAACTGAAGGGATTAAAACAATTTCCAGCTTTCCCCTAATTATTTCCGAATTCAACACCTTAACCACTGGGCTATAAATAATTAACAGTAATTCTTTTGTATAAACTTTTGGAACTATTTCAAAGCAAAAAATGTTTTCGAAAAAAATATTTTCGTCTGTGTTGTTTGTTAGTTTTCATCTTGCATCTTAATATGTTACATTTTAATTATCAATAAGAATAAAAGTTTGTTTTAATTTTTTTAAATGCTGTACAATTTTTGAAAAGTATAAAATCTTTCTTTTCATGCCACACCCTTCTGAATTTTTAAAAAGCTCTTTTTTCATAATAATCAATTTTAAAATCTTAACAATACGAAGTTTATTACACAGTAAATCTAACGCATTGCTTCATTCTACATATAAAAATATATTAATAGTATATTTTTAATCTACATGTGTTTAAACCTTTAAGCTATGTTTTCCTGCTAATCTTTTTTTAACTCATTAAAGCAATAAAAAGAAAGATAGAAAATAACCTAGATTAATTCTTCTGCGAAAAAAGTAATTTAACTCTACCTGCAAAAATACAATTTTCGTGAGTTCTTCTGTTAAAGATTATTAAAATAGGGGAGACATTATAAATCATTTACCTGCGTTTTTAATGCAAAACTACTAATATATTTTCGTATTTTTAATTTAAAAACCGAATGATCTTTAAAACTCTACAGCACTTGTACACTATATAACACTATAGGCGCTATAACACTACGGCAGGTATAACAAAGTATGCTAACTACGCACTTTATGCATTTTTTGAGAAACCATTTTTTTCTACTGTGTGTTCATTTATGAGGAGTTGTGCAAATTAATAAAACGCAGTTCTTTTCAATTTCAGAATTTTTTTTTCTTTTTTGGCAGCACAGTGTACTTTTTTGTAAGTAGACAAGTAGCGCTGCTACTGTAATTTTTAAAGACTTTTTTTAGTTGAATCCAGCAATAAACATCATTATTAACCACTTCAAGTCACCAACTTGAGGCATGCTACCGAGTACTATTATTTATTTTTTCAATAGTCACTTTGGGACATTATTTGAACGGTTCAGTGCTCAAATCGATTAACTCCACTTTTGAAAAATCTTAAATTTTAAGTGTCAAAGCACTTGGTATAATCAACTTTTTATATTTGTAATAAATTTCGTGAATAATAAAGATTAACACCATTAAATGACAACATTTTTTTGCCCATTGAATAATAAATACTAATGTAGGCCATTTTGAGTAACTCCATACTCTAATGTAAATCGTTGTAATAAAACAACTCAAATGCATTAGCAAGCGTTGAATGATAACGGCCATTTTTTTAGTGTAGAGATCAAAATTAAACTAAAATAAATTGCTGCTGAGCAAGTATTAAAGATCAGTCACGTGAGTAACAGGTCTGCGTAAGACGAAACTATACTTGATAATAGAACTGAGGGTAATGAAAGTTACCCGTAGAATTGCTTTTGTTGGGAATGCTGAGGAGAATATATACTACTAGTAGTTTCGCATTCACTTGTCTTCAAGATTTTAAATAAGGAAGAACTTTTCTTCTTAACTATTAATAATATACTATTTTCTTTCCGATCAAGAGGTAATCTTCAATCTAAAGAAACATGTTAGGGTAACACTTAAACATGTATTATTTTTATTTATAAAACACTATAATATGAAACATTTCTAAATGGTATGAAAAATCTGTAATAAAAATATATAATAACTAACTTTTTCTGTAATAAAAAACTTAAAAAATTTAAAAATTGAATTTTATTTTATTAGTTTATTACTGCCTATTTTATTACTGCCTAATCGATTAACTCCTCCCGTCACATACAAATTGTAACATTACTGACGACTATTTTTTGGCTATTCTTTCTTATTAATTTTATATACCGTTAGATGAAAGCTATATCTGTATTTATGCATTCTGCAATATATTTTTGAACTTATATTACAAAAAGGAAATTAAAAAAAAAAAAATGTGCATTATTTCATCGCATTTCTTAACTTTTTCTTTTATGGAGTTAATCGATTTGCGAACTGAACGGCTCATTTATTGATTGCGAAAGCTTATAGCTATATATTTTAAGCTCTACGAAATATTGTTATATACAATTCACTTAAGATTAATTCAGCTTTAACAATATTCTATATATTTGGAATTATTTTAACAACGCAACAGATATTCTTAGACAACGATTGAAACACAATAATTAAATTCCTTTTGAAATAAAATCCTTTAGAATATTTATAATTATTTTGTCCTATTTCTGTATGAATATGTGTGTAAATTGTGTTTAATATGTTATCCTGTGCGCAATATTTTAAAACCAGTTTAAAAGCAAAATTTAGATTACACTTTCACATGAACGATAAATAACAGATCCAATGTCAATAACAAGTTAAACGTAAATTGATCGGTTATGTAATGTATTCCACTCTCAAACAATTCCCAAGCGTGATATGCTTGAATTAATTCAGAGAAGCATATTCATCGAACTTCTCCCTTTGAAGTATAAAGGAGAAGATGGAAATATTGATGTAACAGAAAACTTCTGTAGATATAGGAAATGGTTTCCTAAACCTTTCTCACAAACTATTTATCATAAGAATATATAGCAGGTATTTTCACTGAACTTGAGAAAACACCTACCTTTAAAATCATTGGATTGGACTGCATCATTAAACATATCTTTAATAATAATATATCTTTTAAATTAATAAGAAATAACATATCTTTTAAAAAATTATATTCAAACACATACATGTTTAAAGTGAATACAGTGTATAAGTCACACGCATTGAATTTAACACAACTATGTGATAAAAGTACTTATCTAAATATTTCCTTTCTAAAATGCTGTTCTGATATTAAATAATGTTTCTGATTATAAAATGCGTGTAACCAAGGCTTTAATATAAATTCAGCAACTTTAGGATTGCTGTTTAAATGTTTTTTATTTATCTAAACATTTTTTTTTCCGAAATTATAAGTTTTATTCATAAATTTTATATAAAAAAAACCTTCTATGACAAAGTTTCATATAGCTATGTCTATACAGATACATACATTGGAAGATACTTATACCGTTCGAGGAGAAAAAGTAGTAATCCAAGCAAATAAACAAATTGCTAGCCGCCCTTTTTGATCAGTTTGGTCTCCCTTAGAATTTATGTTTAGGAAAGCATGCTAAGCATTGCATCATGTTACTTTTATTCATAATTTAATTTACTCGGACTTCCTTAAATAAAATTAATATAATCTCTTACGCTAATATTAATTATTGTTGCATTAAAATATCTCAATTTATTGTTTTTCTGTAAGTAGGTAAACCGTATTGGTTTACAATGGAAGTCTATGGGAATTTGACGAAATATGAGAGATATCGCCAAGTTGGCGACATTTTGTATCCAAATATAGTAGTACGTGCAATATTGTATTTGCTGTCTTGGCACTAATCAACAAATATTTGGATACAGCAGATCTTTTTGCTTCCTATTGGGAACAACGGATTTCGAGCTTATTATATAGACGATAATTTTCAGAACTTTCAAGCTATGTTTTTGAGACTTTCACAAAAGTTGCTTTAAAACTTTCGTAATACATTATCTACATTACATTTTGATTGCATTCACGCATGCGCAGTGAAGAATTTTTTAGTAAACCTGCTCCTTTTTCTTCCAATTTTTATTATTTTTTAATTATGATAGCAGGCAACTGTGTACAATATTGTTTGTCATACTTTCTGAAAAGAACATTCTTTTATATTACATGCATGTTATCCTCATAAAAATGAACACAAATTATTACAAAAAGCCACGTAATCATTATCTACAGTTTGATCGCGTTTGCTACATTAGTTTTTATAGGGTTATCCAAAAGGTATTAGTTCTTTTTCAATTTGTTGAGGGTCCCCTATGGGGTTTCAGGAAAAAATATTCGCTGAAATATATGATCTACACTATTCTGTTTACACACCTGGAGTTTCAGGTTCCTCATGTATTTTTCTAGACATTTAACAAAACGTCAAAAATCGAAATTGACCAATTATCATTGGCCATATAGTGTAAATACTTAAAACTTGAATTACACATGTAAAAAAGAACATAATTAACATACATCACGGGAATTATTAAAATACTGAATGCAACTTAATGAATATCTGAAAAGAAAGAAATAATATGAACCGATTAAGATTTCGGTTAATTACTTGTCCTTACGGACATTTTACAACGATCATATATTTATTGGGAATACAATGAAAGCAAACACAAAGGATAAGATTGGAATAAAATGTTTTAGTTTATTTCTGTCAGCAATCTAATTTAATTCATATGTAACTTTTATTGAAGTTTTCTGTAAAAGTTCAATTAGTGTTACAAACTATAACTTAAATAAATATTAGCCAGTAAAGTATTTTATTCCAATCATTACCATACTTGGATCTATTTTCATTGCATGCTCTAATATATATTATTATTTTAAGATGCACATAAAAGCAACATTAAAAATGTGTTCACTCAATGAAAAATGAACATTTATTCCTACAGGGGTGAAAAAACCCACTCCTTTAGCAACAGTGAATAGTCAATACTCCGAAAGAGTGATTATTCACCTCTGTTTAGAGTTAATATTCACTTCTCATGAGGGTCTATTCACTCTTTCAGAGAGTCAACGATCCCACTTTTACTCAGAGTGAATAGTCACTCTAAACTAGTTGGGCATATTTTGACTCTGCGATGAAGTGGCTATTCACTCCTCCGGAGTCCATAGTCACTCATTATTTAGTGTGAAAATAATAAAACAGTACTCACGTATGCGGTTATCTTAAATTGTTTGTGATACTCTTTTATAGTGACCTTTATCCAACACTGTACAACGCTTTCATTTGAAACTAATAAAATTAATAACTGGAACATTCTTTTATGGGCAACTTACATTTTGCTTAGATGTTCAATAGTCAGCCATCAGATAATGTCTTCAGCAAACCATTACTGCATATAATACATCCAATGAGCTTAGAAATGCATTGATTTTGGCATGCATTAATACTCCGTTATATGAAAAATCCGGGTATAGAGCATCTTTTACACATAACAAAAAAAGTGACACATTTCTGCTGCAATATTTCAAAATTTCGCCTTATTCAAGGTGTATATATATATATATTTACTTTCAGTTGGAATTAACCGATGTGATTAAAAATAAATTTGAATTTTCCCAACAATTTGATATTAATGTAAGTGATGGGGTGTTTCATTAATAATTCGAATAAACCGAAACGTCAAATTATCTGGAGTCCTCTGTATTAAACAAAAAAAAAAATAATTTTGGTTATTTTGGTATTATTTAAAAAATACTTTCGGCATTAATATAAAATTGTTGCGAAAATTCAAATTTATTTTTAATCATATCGGTTAATTCTAATTGAAATATATATATACACCTTGAATAAGACAAAATTTTGAAATATTGCTGCAAAAATATGTCACTTATTCATTAATAATTCGAATAAACCGAAACATCAAATTATCTGGAGTCCACTGCATTAAACCAAAAAAATATTTTTTATAGCGCATAAAAAAATGCTATATTACTTGTGAGAATTCAATAAATCTGAAATACGCGATAATGGCAAAATACGGGTTAAATCCCTCATTTACTCCCCTATAATTTTAGATTGGACAAAATATTTTGTTATTCTTTGAAAATAGTTGATAAATGTAGTTCATTGTGATAGACTGCCTAAAGAGCGAATGTCATATAAGAAAAAAGGGAAAAGAATTAGGTCGTCCTCATTTCTAAATGGTTATTTTGAGGTTTAATCTCCTATTTCCTAAGGTTTTCTCAATATATTCGCAAAAGGATATACAAGGATTTCAGGAGCATTTACCCGAATAATATGTAATATTATAAAGGAAAGGAAAAGCCCTTAATCAGATGAATAAATATCACAAAATCCTACATAAAGATAACTGACAATAACTAATGCATATATGTTTTAAATATGTTTGAGGTTTTTTTTTTTTTTTTTTTTTTTTTTTTTTTTGCGCGTATGTGCTTTAAAGTTCTGATATTTTATGAAAATATGAAATAAACCTAATCCTTTTTAAAAGTAGTTTAAAATATATTCTGTGCATTTATTTACCGAACCATTGTAATATAACTGCTCCATCAGCATGCAATTGTACATAAGAGAAATTCATATATAACTGTCATAACTTTTTAAATTTTAATTGGTTTAAAATTATTATAGTAGTTACTGCAAATTTATATCGTTTCGAAAAATCTGTGTTATTTTTGTAATTAACCCATGGAGCAGCTATTGCATTTGGGAGAGTAGAAAAAACATGCACATAACATACTGAATCACTTTTACTGAACGATATTTTTGGATAGTTTATAATGAATGTCTTAATATGGAGCATATTTGTTGTCGTCACGGCCGACCACCAATGTTCATCGATATATTGCAACTGATCTCCAAAAACCACATTGAATAGTTTAACTACATTCAGATGAGAATTAATTTTTAGATACAAACAGTACTGGTGTCTCGTAGAAATTTAATGTTAAAAGTTTAGACCGACAATATTAAGATTTTACAAATCACTATACAATACATTACAAATTACACATTATTACAATACATTGCAATACATTTTACAAATCAATATGAATTGTAAAATGGTATTGATTAAATATAGCACATACTTTAATCTGAAAAAAAAAATTTTGTATTTATGTTTTGTAAAAACAAAACGCACTCATAAACGATAAAATTTACATTATCTGAAAATCTTCGTTAACATATTAAATATTTCGTAAAAGAGATTTTTTTAATGTTTATTTTTATTTATCAAATAAACGGCCATGTGTGAGTATTACTAGCGCTCACAGGGTTCCGTAAAATAAATATATGAATTATTAACTGTATTATTAAAAAAATTGTTTCTAAAAGAATAATATGGATTTGTAAAAAATTTACAACGTAGGGTTGTGTATAGCTGTATATACTAGAAAAGTATGAATGGGTATACCATAAATGTTAGAAGATATATGAATCCTAAATAATATTAAATATTGTTATTCTGTATATCGGTTTTTTTAATCTTATCCAAATCTGTTGATGATGAACTCAATTTGATACTGACAATAAAACGTATGCATATTTAAACTTCATTTGTAACTTCACAAAACTAAATTCAGCGTATTAATAATCTTTTCCTTTTTACAGTGTAGCTAAAACAAATCCCTTGTTCAAAGTTTAAACTTGGCATTATGGTAAGCACGCTTCCAAAGGAAGTCGCGAAAGCGCAACGCCGCCGCCTTGGTCCGAGCAGCGTTTCTCCAGTTAGGATTTTAATTAACTTTTAAATACACGTATTGAGAGATAATCTCAATGTAAACTAGTCCCGAATCCCATAGTATTTAGGTGATTAAATCTAATTAAATTAGTATATTTATAACAATTTGACGTTTATTGCTTTTACTCTGCTACTGGGCATTGCATTACAGAAATACATCATTAAAAGATGTTATGTGTGCATTAAAAGCAAATAATACATAGATTACACCGCCCCTGTCATTATGTATGTCCAAATCGTCCGTGTCCTAAGGGTTAATATGTCGGCTAATTACCGACGATTTTTTTCGAAAATGATTATCAACAATGCTTTTATATTTCTGCTAGGATAGGTACCTCCAGTGCTCTTCAAAACCTTTTCTGAATGTCCGCAAATCGAAATTTGTGTGTAACGGGATAATGCGCTATTCTCAAAAACTATGTGACCTATGGTAATCGCTTTAGTTTTCCTGCATGGTTTAAATTAGCATCTACTACCTCTAAGTGTTTCATAATTTTAGTTTTAGTAGATTTGGAAATAGAGAAGGGGACTTATTTTTGTACTACCTTTTTGACGATATCTCTCAAAATATAATACCTACACTTAAAAGAAATATATTTTAGAGTCCAGCGTTGCGAAAGCTTTCACACGGTTCATATCAGTGTCATGACAGTGTCATGCAGTATCATATCAGTGTCAGTACAGAAGCCCTGTTAGTCTGTGTGCGATCAATAATTATAATATAAATAATGAGTGACGGCTAAAAAAAAGGAGAATTTTTTAACCGTTTATGTCCCAAACTATGAACTGGTAAAAATTTCATCTTCTAAAGCCTTTCTTATGAATTTCTGAAACTCCATTAGAGTATTTACAGAAACATTTAATAAAGTTTAGAAGGATTTTTCAAATTAAAATTAATTAATTAAATTTGAATTAATAGGGATTTTGTGCGATATTTATAACTACACTCAAATGTTTTATTTAAAGAAGTTTTTTTTAATATTTTGAAAAATTAGAAAATGTACAAATATAATGCACTTACGATAGATATATAGAAATATTTCCGAACTGAAACTCACCCCCCCCCCCCAATCTTTCAACATCAATAAAGCTGAAATGATGCAAGTGAGAAATGTATCACCCTTTTAAAAATATTTTTGTTTTGCGCAAGCAGTACTGCTTCTGGAACAAGATAAAGTAAAGTATCTATATCTCCTTCTAAACTGTATTACTACTAATCTATGTATGTATTAAATGCATTTTACAACAAGTTATTATAACGGTACATTAAAGTACTTTCAGGATTAACGAATGTACGATTTTTATTCAAAGAAGAATTTGTTGGATTTTATAATCCCATACAATGTAAGCATATTTAATTCAAATTTTTAACTAGTGTGAATGCAACATTTTTTATCCATAATGTATAATAAATAGTTGACAAATCAAAATTTTCAGTTGGAAATATGAGTGGGCGTTTCCTCCCAGACAAAGCAGGCCGTCCCGTTTTCAGAATGTACAGTCGTGGGGAAAAAAAGTAAACACCCCCTACTAACTCCTCAACAAATTATCGTAGAAGAAAGTTACGGGTATCGAACGATTGGAAATAAAGTATACTTTTAAATGATGCATATAAAATTTGCTTAGGGGGCCATCTACATATTAAAACGAATCCAAACTTCATTTTTTTCAATGACAATACCCAATTTTAACGAAATATTTCAAATCTTCGGTTCAAACTATGCCTAGACACCGAATTTCAAATCATTTGAATGATAAGTTTTTGAATTATAAACATTCAAAATTTAGTGCTTCTAATGGTAAATTACATTTTCATATTTTTATTTATATCTCCAGAAATTATACTCCTAATGTGCTAATTTTTTTTTGTAGCAATAATACTAATATACCCAAACATAAATACGCTGAATTTTTTGATGGATTTAGATTTATTAAGTCCTGATTTATGGAAATCCGAAATTTCACATTTTTCTTCCAAGTAGTTTTCAAATTATGCTTAAAAAACTGCAAAATGATGGTTTTAGGGGGCCGTCTATAATAGAAGTGACTAGATATTTTGAAATTTCTTCTGCTGTCCTGTACTCTAGCAGGCTTCATTGACTTCTTAAGGTTCCTTTATCAAGATGGGGGCTCTCTCGGTTAACAATCCAGTTCCGAACTTCAGTTTGGATACAGCCCTTAAAATACGCTCGTTTTAAAATAATTAATATCTCAGAAACTTATGGTACGAATTGCATAAAAATTTGTTTTTAGGCTAATTGAAGGGTGTAGAGTTCATTTATGCCGTCAAAATTGTGTACTGCTATTGAAAAAAACAAAGTTATGGTTCGTTTTAATATGCAGATGGCCCCGTAAACAAATTTTATCTATACCATTTAAAAGTAGACTTTATTTCCAATCGTCTGGTACCAGTAACTTTCTTCTACGATAATTTGTTAAGGAGTTAGAACAGGGCGTTTACTTTTTTTTTTTTTCCACGACTGTACATTGAAAGAAAACGGCTCACTGTAAAGTTAGGTAGACTGCAAAAACATATCTGTGTGTAGCCTCTTTACATGCCTTACAGTGCGGAAGCAGTGTAAACCCTACCCTATTATAATCCCTATTAAATCCCTATTATAAATGCGCGTATCAATGTAACCTAAAAAACTCGGAATCCAAAGGTCGCAGGGCTACGAAATTTTCATACGGGTTGTTGATACGGGGCCCATTAGCAATTGGAGCAAAAAATTCGAAAATTGTAAATAAATTTTCTTTTATTTTATATTTATGTCGAATTTTTCCCTTTTTTAAAATTTTAAATCCCTAATCGCGCGAGATCTAATCATATATATTACGTACGCCACGTTGCAATACCAAGAAGCTCTAGCGGATATTACGATAATTCTTTTACCTCGCATGCAAATAATTTGAGATTATTTAATTGCGCTTAATTATTACCTTTTTTAAAAAAATAAAGAAAAAAGTTTTATCACAATCATCAACAAAACTTTTTAATCTGTTTATTCCCTTATTTCAGAGATGTATTTTTATCGTCAGCTGCCATAGTAACATTATAAATTAAATTTCATTAAAAAACATGCACAGTAGTAAAAAAATATTTTTCTAAATCGAATGCTTATTTTTAATTTCGGATTTAGAATTAAATTCATGAACTCCCGTGCGTAGAACGGGTTAAACAGCTAGTCTATATTATAAACGACTAACGTATGTGTGCCTAACGCTGAGAGCATTCTGCGAATGGCAATACTTCACTATAAAATTTCGATTTCTCAATTTGTGCTACTGCAATTTTTTTTTAATTTCTAAACATTGCACATGTATTATTTTAACACCGTTGTATAGGGGGGAAATTGTCATTACAAATTAAGTTTGTTTGAAACCTGTATAGGAATTTTCTAATTTTTTAATGGTTTTTTAAATATTTTTTATGCATACATTTTTTAATCTATTTCTTTAGCGTGCAGGATTTATTACGGAAGAATAATAACTCATTCACACAAAACACAATATAAAGAGACCAACTTTTGTCTCCGGCTAAAATTCCATAACGAAATTTAAACTTAATAAATAAAAAAATATAAAATGAAATAAATAAAACATAAATTCAACATTCATGCAATCCAACAATTTCCATTTTTACACCTTCGTATAGAAAAACAATGTGCCTTTAAATGAAAATTGCAAAAAACGTGCATCGTCGTTTGCTTATTTTTATGGCATTTTAAATGTCTTTCAAGCATGCATTTATCGGTCTCGCTCTATCGCCAGAAGTCTTTATAACGAAGAATAACAATAACCCATTATCGCTTAAAATAATATCTTGTTTAGATTTTGACTCCAGCTAATATTAGATAACGAATTTAAATCTTAATAAATAAATAAATAAAATAAAACATGAATTTAACATCTATGCAATAAAACAATTTAAATTTTTACACCGTCGCGTCGGACAGAAAAAAAGAACTTTCAAGTATTTTAATTTGTTTGAAAACTGTATCTATAATTTTACTGATTACAAGTCTTTAACACTTTTCAATGGGTGGTGTAAAAACGTCAAAAATAAATTTTAAAAAAATGTAAGTTAATACTTTTGCTTGAAATAAGTGAAAAAATAATTGAAAATAAGGGTTAGAGAAGAAAACAAAATTAGAAAACAATAAATCATGTGCTTTGGTAAAATAATTGTCCATTCTCCTTTATATTTTTTTTTATCTTGATTTCGCCTTTTATTACATTTTAAAGTTTTAATAAACCCATTATGGGAACACAGCGAAGAGCTAAGAAATACAAACGTCGGAATAAAACTTTAATTTAAAAACTTTCATCTCCACGAGTCAGCTTTTCTAAATTGGAAGAAATTGTCTGTCCACAAATTGTCATTACATGTAATTTTTTAATTAGTTTATTATTATTCGACCAAGGCCAATAGCACCAAAACAAAAATGAAATCTTAAAAGAAGTTTATTTAATTATTTATTTAATTTTAATGAACCGTTGAAAAAGGGACCTTTTATTGAATAAGCACATTATAATCTGTTTTTTTATTTGAAATTCAGTATTTAATCAAATTAATACTATATATATATTTTTTTATTAAACATATATTAAAACTATATTTACATTGAAAAACAAATCATAAGATCTCATGCAAATTAAATGCATCACAACGGGTGCCATCACCCAGTGTTAGTAATATCAGCAATGACTGACTTTTAAAAATCCAGTTATAAATCCAGTTATAAAATATAATGAAAACAATTTCTTCGAAAATGTTTTTCATTTGATCTCCTACGTAATACAAAGTAAAAATGCATTTCGTTTTTAACACTTTCCAACAAATTTGAAAAGTGTTTATGAATTCGATTGACTTTTTCCGTCCACGCTCTAACTCACGTAAATACTCGGATTTCCGTGCAATTGATATATGTTAATGATATTTACCAGGGCATTTTCAGTATTGTATGTGATTTGTGCAGTATTAATTGTTCATTTACTGGGCACAGAAAATAATTCAGTTACATTAGGGTCAATTGGTAAAAATCGTTTGCAGAGTATTTTAACGAGATTACGCTATTTCAAATGTATTAAAATTGATATAAATAACTTAATTTCCCTGCAAGAGGATTACTATAGAATGGAACATTCATAACATTTGTCGTTCATTTACTGGGACAGGCAAAATAAATCGCTTACATTACTCTCTATGAGCACTAATTACTGGAAGGGCGTTTTCAATTTCGGTATACGCTTTTAAATGTAAATAATTTTTTGCATGTTATTCTTTGTGTATAAACTGTGTATCTCGTAAATAGGGGCTGCAGAAAATAATTCCTATACCATTCTCCCTATTAGCGGAAATTGCTGAATGGGAATTTTTAACTGAGGTATGCATTTTTTAACAGAGCAAAATTTGTTCATGCATGTTGTTAATAGATACCAATCTATGTATCATATGCGGGGTTTTTCAAAACATTCGGGTATTTTTTAGATTATAGATGGGAATTGGTGAAATTGCGTTTTCAAGTGTGTTATGCATTTCCAAATGGTTCATTTAGACATCCTATTTCAACTTATTTAAGGGTGAATTTTTGTTACATTATTCTGAATATGTGGAAAGTGTTTCGTAATGCATGCTTGACGCATAATTTTTTATTTCTTGTTTAATATTAGTGCCGGAATATTCCTATATATTTCGTATTAAATGCATAGCAAAACAGACTATTGACATTCAGGATAAAATATCAGAGCATTTTCTTCTAGAACAGACGGAGAGGTCTGTCTTTGTCATGTTTATTATACTAAAACGGCTCAGTAAAATAAGTGAGAGATTTCTTCTTTCCTTTGTACGTGAAAAAAGCATTATCCCACAGATTTCCCTTTCTGAATAGATTATAATGTGGAAGTAAATTCTTATGCATGACTCCCGATAAGGAAAAAAAACATCAAATTTCCGACAAATAAATATGGTTAATAATGATATAAAACAGAGTCTTTTTGAAAAAATTAAAAAACCATTCAGTGGAATTTACGACAATTCACTTTACTGTAAGTAGGAGATCCTTCTCGGGTTACAGAATGTAAATTAAAACCATTTTTTCTATAAAAACCCTAATGCATTTTTTTTTTTTTTTACATTTAATATATTTTTTGAGATGGGACATTAATAATACCAAAAATAATTTTACATGAAATATATCAATTATGCGTTCAAATAAAATTTTAAAATTTAATAAAAGTTATACTTTCATACTAGCCCAGAAGTTAACGGCAAAGAAAAAAGCAGCAAGCAGCTATTTACAGTAAGTAGCCATTTGATCCTAATCATTTCAACGGCTTAATCATGTAGTTCGATTACATGTGTTGGATTTGTGTTTTATTTACGTTATTTACTTTATCTATCGATAAAAATTAGATTTCGTTATAGAATTTATGCCGGAAACAAATGCTTTATTGTCATACAAATGCAAATGGATTTATCTTTCTTAATCGTGTGCACGCGATATATTTAAAAAGAATTCGTGATTAAGAATTGATTTTAACGTAATAAATGAGTAATATGCGATACAGTTTAGAAAAGAAAGCGATGGAGATTTAAAACAAATTGCATTTAAAAGTTCATTTGTTTTCCTATTCGGAAATATAAAAATTTAAGATGTGCGATGATTAGAACTTTAAAAAATTATATTAAAAGCGAAATGTAATCAACTGCTGTTTCGAACTTTAAAATGACGCCAGAGTTACGTACGTGCATGTTTTTCCTTTATAATATAGATATGTTTAGTGAAAATGAACGGAAATAATGAGTTTGAAATGCCGCAATAATATTTAAGATGAAATTTCTGACTATTCTGCAACTACTTATAGCATGCATATACAGATATAAATAAAATAACTATTATTTTTTATTAACTATTTGGAAAAATGGTTATTGTTCTCTGTCAGGGTAGGAAATCAAAAACATATCTAAAGCGTTTTATTGGTTGAATACGCATTTTATTCGTTTTCTGATTGGTCTATACAGTAATCTGTTTTTTCCCTTTATTTTCAACAGAGATAGATGCTTCTGTTGCCACTATCACAAAAAAGTAATAAAAACTACAAAAAAAATTATTAACTCAGAAACAAATTGCATTTAAAAGTACATTTTTTTCTCTATACAACGGTGTAAAAA
Organism: Maratus speciosus; assembly: GCA_963932465.1. Classification (NCBI taxonomy): domain Eukaryota; kingdom Metazoa; phylum Arthropoda; class Arachnida; order Araneae; family Salticidae; genus Maratus; species Maratus speciosus. The sequence continues at coordinate 559,270,326 of OZ010789.1, forward strand.
GTAATATTGTGGGATTTTTAGAAGTTTAACAATGAAATTTCATTTTCAATTGTTTCAGGAATATTAATGTTTAATCCATGGCGTACGTAATGAATGACTAGCTTCGTAAAAGTTTAAAAATTTACAGTACCGAAAAATGTAATCCATGGCGTACGTAATGTATGATCAACTCCGTTCGATTTTTTATGTCTTAAATTTTAGTATTTGAAAAAAATCATTTTCCAAATGGTCGTTGTAATTTTTTAAATTGCATTTTTTTTTTTTAATCTGGTGTTGTTTGCAATTTTTTTTTTTTTTTTTTTTTTTTTTTTTTTTTTTTTTTTACAAGAGGGACATAATCGATATCACCATTTTCCACAGAATCCGAATAATACACGTTCCATCTTAAAAAGACACCTCTGGTAAATGTATAGGAAATTGTGACGGATGTTCATTGCAATTTTTTTTTTTTTTTTTTTTTTTTTTTTCTATCATACATTCTAAATTTTGATGTAAAAATTAATAACTTATACTTTAAAAACTTATGTGATTGCAAACAGAAAATAAATGTACAAAATGAGACAGAATCAAAATTTAACAATCATTTGAATATATTCTATATGAGTAATTAACATGTTAACTGGAAATAGACAGAGAAATTGTTTCAAAAGTCATTATATAACATATTTTGTATTTAATTATAATTATAGAATAAAAAAAAAGTTAATTAATGAGACGCAATTTCATTTATAATACATAATTAAATATAGTGTGAAAATTTGTTAGAAATGGCTAATATTTTTGCAGCAGAAGTGAATATTTGTGTGTGAATGCACTGACTCGATTTCCTGCATAATATCAGTAATATGCAGCTAACAGTTACTGATACTATAAAAATAATGAACGTTTGTAAAGAAATTAATAATGAGATATATTTTCACAAACCATGTTTTTCTGTGTTTTTATATTTTATACAACTTAAATATATACATTTCACTTTGATTAATGAGTAATAAAAAAGAAATTGATTTCTGGTGAAAGATCCGTCCATTTTATCGCAAAGCGGGCACAGTATCCCATTTTTGTTATATTTATTATATATTAAAAAGTCTCACTAAAAGGATCAGAATACTTCTTCAATTCTTTTGTATATGAAAAACCTTTATCCTACAGATTTCATTTTCTCAATACGTTATAATACAAATGAAAAGTGCAATACTTGATTCATAATAAGGAAATACACTATATGGCCAAAGGTGACCGGTCACTTGCGCATTTAGGCGCTTTGTTACATATCTAGAAACATACATGAGGAATTAACGTAAAACTGCATGTGTGTGAACAATATAGTATAGGTCATACATTTTCGAGAAGATCTTTTCCCGAAACCCCACAAGGGACAGTGAACAAATTGAAAAATAACGAATATCTTTTGTATAACCCTGTAAAAACTAATGTAGCAAAAGCATTCAAACTTGAGATTTTTAATAAGTGGCTTATTATAATATGCTGTGTTTATTTTAATAAGGATAGCATGTATACTCGCAGAAAGATTAATGTTTTTATAAAAACAGTCCCAAATTTCGCGAAGTTTTTTTTTGTTTATAATTTGCAGAGTTCTTAATTTAAAATAAAGTTATTTTCAGGAAATATGAAAAACCACTTTGTACACAATACTCAGACCTAAATCAGAACTAAAAAACAATTCAAATTGGATAAAAAATGAGCAGGTTTACAGCAAGTGAATCTAGATATAATAGTACGTGCAATATTGTGTGCGCTATCTTGGCACTAATCAATAGATATTTGATACAACCCCTTATATTTTTTTCTGCTTTTTGAGAACAACGGATATCGAGCATATTCTATCGACGATAATTTTCAGAATTTTCAAGCTATGATTTTGAGATTTTCAGAAAAGTTGCTCTATATACTTAGCTAATACATTATGCATGTTCCATTTTGATTGCATTCGCGCATGCGCAGCGAAACAATTTTTTAAGTACAATTTTGTTTGTCATATTTTCTCAAAAGATCTTTTTTTTATATTAAGAACTCTGCAAATTAAAAGCAAAAAAAACTTGGCAAAATTTGGGAGTGTTTTTATAAAAATCCTTAATTTCTCTACGAGTATACATGCTATCCTAATAAAAATGAACACTGTATATTACAATGAGCCACTTATTAATAATCTCGAGTTTGAACGCTTTAGATACATTAGTTTTTACAGGGTTATCCAAAAGATATTCGTTATTTTTTAATTTCTTGACGGTTCCCTATGGGGTTTCGGAAAAAAGTTTTCACGGAAATATATGAGCTATACTATACTGTTTACACACCTGCAGTTTCAGGTTAATTGCCCAAGTGTTTTTTAAGATATTTAATAAAACGTCTAAATTCGCAAGTCACCAGTCACCTTTGGGCATATAGTGTAACATCACATGAAAAAAAAACTAGTATTGTAGTTCAATTGAGTAAAAATTTCACTGAAATATAGGGTATTATATTTTAATAAATAAAGTGAAAGAAAGAAAGCTTATTTTTTAAACTTTAATATTTGTTTCTTTAATTTCAGTACTATTAGTGCTTATTCATTGATTTTCTTTACTTTTTTTCATATTTATGATTTGAGTAACATTTGATGAGTTATTTTAGCTGATTTTAACGTTTAGTTCTGAAATAAGAATATTTCTTACTGTACAGGCTGTTTATAATTAAAGTTTCACTTTCAAAAGTCTGTAAAAAAAGAATTACCGGTCAGTATGAGCTCTTATTTCATGTGAGTATACGTGAAGCAATGGGAATTTGTTTTGCGAAAGAAATAAAGTAGAAAACCTGACCGATAGATGGCGCTGTACTCGTCATAAGATGCTAAAAAAAGATGTGACATACGTACTGCACGTTACACTTGATAAATAAAGACGGGAACATTCCACTTATTCTGCGTCTGAGAGGGTAATTACTACTCTATCATTGAAGATCGGACTCTTTTTGTAGAGATTCTTTTACAATATCAGTGGCTGTGCATCAATTGAATTTTAGAAATTCCGAACATTAAAGAGTTTAAGAAGTCGCTCTGTCCCGATAACTCTATTCGGACTGAAGAATTCGATCGATAAATTAAAAAAGGCGGGTTCATTTAACGAGTTCCCTTTCGTTTTTGCTATTACTTTATTATTTTTTCTACGTTTATTGGCCTAAATACGATTAAAAACCAAATAGGCACCACCTTGTCGTGGTGGATATTCTTTAAACAAAGAGTGGAACAACAGCATGTCACGTCTTTTAATTAGTATCTTATGACGAGTACAGTGTCATATATCGGTCAACTTTTGTATTTTTTTTATTTCGCAAAACAAATTCCCTTTCTTTCAAAAATCATTAACTAACTTAAAATATTGAACATATGACAAGGCCATACCCCACCTTGACTTGCGAAGTCTTGGAAAACTTTTTGATCATTTAAAACATCCACTACACTACACATCATCCAATCAACAGCAGGAGTTGCAAGGCCAAAACTCCAGTAAGGCTAGCGTCGATGAGACTTGTCTTTCCGTCATCTACGTATATTCATCAATTCCATAACAGCTTACTTCAGGTTCAACTTGATATTAATCAAAATGTAGACGTTCTAAGAAGACTTTAGTCTGCACTCTTAATATAATCAAGCTGTTCCTTCGGTTCCATCACGGTGTTTGGCCGCTTAATTCTTGCCACTTCAGAAAAAAAAACTTGTGTTAAGCTGATTTACATTATGAAAAATAAAGTGATATAGAAATTATTGTAAAAATGATTGGCAGTAAATTTAAAAATCTACGAACTCAAAAATTCTTTATTGCTACAAATCCTACAAAATCTATAAACTCCCCTCAAAATAATGTTGATGAAAACCTTTTACTTAAATTTGAAATCCAGTATGGCATTCATTGAGTATCAAAATTAAAAAAATCCCGTTTATCAAAAAGCTTAACTAATATATTATTATCTGCATTTAATAAATCTATATCCAAAATATCAACATTCAAACTATCATCGGAATCTTTATTTAATTTTAAACATGGAGGATATATATCGTTAATCGATATCAAGAGTTTGTCATCGAAGATAATTAAATCATCGATATACTTTAAAACTGCAAAACCCTTATTTGTGTTTAAAACATAGTTAAATTCGTAATAAAAAAGAATAAGATTAGAATCAGAACTTGAAAAATTAGTACCCATCCCAATGCCACATATCTGGTAAAAAAGCGAATTAAATTTATTGAAATTATTATAAAAACAAAAATTACATAAACTCAAGAAAAAATCTCGTTTTATTCCAAGCTCCTCCTCAATGTAAAACAAATCAAACATATTTTTTGATATATTGTAAGCAAATCAGTTGGTATATTAAAAAAAAAAAAGATTTTCAAAATCATAAGTATGCAAATTAGTAGGCTTTATGGGCTTTTTTAAAAATTTATTCCAAACTTTATTGCTATTGTCAATGTATCAAAAATAACTAGTATTTCTGTTTTTTAACTTAAAGAAGTATAAATACGCTTCAAAAACTCCTGTAATTTAATATTAAAAGTTTTACCAATACCTCTTGAATAACAACATATGAATCTGATTTTAATAGGTGTTTTATGAAATTTTGGAGTTAAAAACAAAAATGGAAAATCATGATAATTATTAATAGGAAAGATATATGAATACACTTTCTTGGCCTTTTTAGTGTAAGCATTTAATTTACTAAAAATAACAGTATGACTTAATTTACATTTTTTATAAAATTTACTATTATTTATCTCATTTTTAACTTTGTCAATATAAAAAAGTCTTCATGTAATTGCATAATTGTTAGCCACTTTGTCAACAGTTACAGCTCATATTTAAAATATTAGAATAATTACTTTTTTTTACAAATTGAAGATTTTGTTTTAGTAATTTAATGTCTTTTAATGCAAATATGCAAACGATATTTTTATTAAGAACTTATTGTTGATTAAACTTATTTATTATCTTAAATATGATAGCACTTTTGGAAAGGTTAATCGAAAAAAAAAATATTTTGAAAAGTCAAAATATTAGAATATTTATTCAAATGGTTCACAATATTAGAATGTTTCACAATCGGTGACGTTATTTATTAAATTCAAACGATTTTATTTAAAATCATTATTCTTTTTGCAGTTTGTTTCCATTTTCGTCTTAAAATGGGTCGTAATCCTGAATCTATTAAACTTCGTATGGTTGATTTGTATCGGCACCGTAAAAGTCAATGTTATACAGCGAATTATTTACATTGTTCGTAATAAAGAGTTTGTAAAATACTAACACAGTATTAAAAAAAAAATGACAAATTTCAAAATAATCGCCAAAATGGCGGCCGAAAACCAAAAACATCTGCTAGAGATGACAGGAAACAGAAGCGTATAGTTAAGAAAAACCGTTTTAAAAGTATGGGATTATTGCATCGAAAATGGAAAAAAGAAGGTGTTGAAGTTTCTACATCGACAAAATTAAGACGTCTTCATAAATTTAAGTCTGAATCTCGTGTATCGTAAACAAAACCTCCCATGAATACGAAACAACAGCGTATAAGATTTAATTGGTGCAAATCAAGACGTTTATGGAGCGAAGAAGATTAGAAAAAAGATATTATTTAATGATGAAAGTATGTTTTGTGTTTCATATGGTAATCAAGGTCTGGGAATTTGAAGAATGAAGGAAGAAGCATTTGATAAAGAATGCTTTAAACGTTCCGTAAAATTTGCTGCTAGTGTTATGGTTTGGGGTTGCATGAGTGCAGAAGGACCTGATAAGTTATGCATCGTGTACAAATGGATAGCTCTCAGATATATTAAGAAACTTTGGAATATTATATGATTCCATCATCAGAAGATTTATTTGAAGATGATTTCATCTTTCAACAACTTTTAGCGTCACCGCATACCTCGGTGTCAATTAAGAATTGTTCCGCCAACGCAACATTAAAGTACTTCCTTGGCACCCAAACTCACCAGGCCTTAATCTCATCGAACACGCATGGTGTATAATGAAGAAAAAGCTCCAAGAAAATCCTCCTTCAAGTAAAACTGAGTTGGTGCCACGTATAATGTCTATTTGGGCTAATATTGATAGAAATGTTTGTAGACACCTCGTATGTAGTATGCCAGATCGATTGTACGCTGTTATTAAAGCTAAAGGGGATGCTACAAAATATTAACTACCATAAAAAACCCATCAAGAGCTGCCACCGATTATAACACTCATTTACAAAAATATATATATAATAATGTTTTCATTACTCCAAAATAATCTATTAAAGAAGACACTGTATCAAATTTATTGTTTCAAGAAATAGTAATATTTGTGAAACACGTGTGCTTCATAACTGCAAAATTCATTGTTTACATCTGAGAAATACCTTACATACATCTTCTGTATTAATTTTTTTTAGTGGCAGGCTTTTGTGATAACACGTATTTACAAAAAAAAATTAATGTAATAATAATTTTTTCAATGTTCCAAAGTAATGTGTTAAAGAGGACAATGTATTAAATTTAGTGTTCCAAGAAATAGTAATATTTGTGAAAGTTGATATATTGTGATAGATTGAATATGTGTTTCTTAACTGCAGATTTATTTTTTACATCTGAGAAAAACATTATATGCATCTTGTGTATTAAAATTTTTTAGTGGTTGGCTTTTGTGATTGAACAAAGACTGCTTGCAGAATCCTTGAATAATTTTACAATATAAAATTATGGCTCTTGAACTACTATTAATCAAACACAGTACTAGGGATGAAAAAAATCAATAAATAAATAGTTTATTTTAAAACATTACTTGAATTTTCATCAGATATACTGATTATTACTACCATACATTATATGTAACATACTTATTCGAAAAGTTACAACTGTTTCAGTGAAATTTTAAAATGTAAACAAAATGATATCTTATAAACAGAAATAAAATATACAGTTCGTTTTCGAAAGCCGCACCCAACACTTTAAGACGATTTTTTTATGCAAAGGGTGTTAACGCTGAGATTGGTATTTCCCGAAATTCCAGTTGTATGTTGTCACTAAGATTGGCACTCAGCTTAACAGCCCCCGATCATCTCTATTTTGATAAAATCAAAACAGACCTGACGCATGCGCTCTTTACGAATACAAACATTACCTCTGGACGAAATCATTATACAATAGAGTCCCTCAAATCCGCACAACTTGGGACCAGAGATTGGGCAGATTTTAGAATGTTGCAGATTTCTGGTCATTGCTTTGTTTACAGCTTTTAAACAGTCATTTGAATGTAATAATGCAATCAAAATTATAAAATATCGTTGCAATATAGTAAAATATTAAAAAATTAAGTACAATAATAAACTAAAATGATAAGAAGTAAAATAATTTAAAAAAATGATTAAATTATTAAAAGTAAAGATCAAGCAAATAATTAATAATGTATGATTAAATCTGCATAATAAAGATAATATACATTTTCCTTGAATTATTGTTTGAAACTGGCCTCCTACTGATACCCTATTAATTCACATCAAAATCATAAAGTAAGGAAGTTTCATTTCAGTTTTAGACAGTCTTAATAACCAAAATATCTGGATTATAATACGTAAAAAGATTTAGTAAAAAGATTGTGATTGCTAAAATCTTGATTTTATTTTTCATAAACAAATTGTACTTTCTTCCTGAAAAACCATGAGTCCAGTCATATAATACAGAATTAATTACATATTGAAATACAAATGGAATGATATGAAATTAAAAAATTTTGTAATTTTGCCCTTACATGTGAATTGAAAGTTTCATTGTTTACATCTGTGATGATGTGTAGATATCTTGCAGATTTTAGAGTTGCGAATTTGAGGGAGTCTACTGTATTATTTATTTAATTTTTTTTTTATTTAATGCTAACAATTTTTTCATTAAAAAAATCAGAATTATGGAGATAAAAAGGAAATGATGTTTGGAATTTAGCCCTCTAGATCAGGTGCTGTTAAACTATGGTATGCGTACCAGTACTGGTACGTGAAATGAAGTAAGAAATGCAACAATAATAATGGATTGCTGGAATCCGCATTCAAAACGATGAAGGTAACATAAATTCGATTGGTGAGAAAAGAAAAATACCCTCTGATATCGGTAAAAGATCTAAAATTATTATTCGTTTTTAGTACAACATATATTTGTTTTAAATGCTTTCTCGTCACTTTTTTATATGAAAAATAAATACAGGAATAAACATAAACATCGAATCTGATTTATGTCTACAGCTAAGATTAAATCAGATATGAGGAAGATGTGTTTGGTAAAGTAAGCATCTCCCTTATTATTAGCAATACAACATAATTAATAGAGTCACCCGAGTGTATATATATCAATCTATGCCAATATGCCATTAAGTATTGTAGATTTTTTTTGAAAATCAAAACACTATATTTTGATAATGTACATATTATTAATATGCAATGATATACTACTATCTTTTACTTGAATATTAATATAAAGAAGCCAATCTAAGTATACCAATTTAATAATGTAATCATACAATTAAATCAGTAAAATCTGCTCAGACGGAGCACAAAAGACTGGAAAAATACCTTGTTTTAGACATGTGCCGTTTACACAGGTTTTTCTGTAATAGCATGGAGTTTGTAACTTGGTGGTATGCGGAAGTATGAACTTCTATTGAGTGGTACGTCGATCTAAAAGTTTGATAATCCCTGCTCTAGAAGGTAGCAATATTTCTACAAAATGGATTACAGGCTCTTTTTAAGTGTAAAATTCATTGTTTACATTAAAGAAACATCCTGTTATACAGAGAATTGCATTATAAAGGTCTTTTACTACAGCAATGCCTTCATTACGAAATTCTGAAATAAGGTGTTAACCCTTTCGAGACGGGTGATGCATCTAAGCATCGTCAAAAGGGGCATATGGAATTTGTCTGCAGCACCATTAATAAATAAATGCAATATTTGTCGTTTTTAATTAGAGCATTTTTTGGAATTTCACCAATAAAGGGAACCTTTTAAAAGAAGTGCTGCCAACGAAATAAAATTTGTGTAAGGGATGTCTTCTCGAAAGGGTTAAAGATCAAAATGTGTAAAACTTTGTGTTTCGATAAATAGCAGATATTTCAACAATATGTATGTGAAATACAGGTGATTTGTAGCTGCAAAATCCATTATTTACATCTCAGAAATAAATTATATAGATAGTTGCATTATAAAGATCTTCATCAGAATCCTAGAGCAAGTGAAATACCCAATATTGTGATTTTTATGGAAAACATCAACATCCCCATGCACGGCGATACAAACTAAAATATGTCAACCTGAAAACTGATGCGATTGGTTCACTTTCTTCATTGCTGCCAGACTGACGTTTTCTATGTCATTATTTTGGAATCATGGTAAATACAATATTTATAAATAACGGTGTATTAAAAAACACAGGAGAGCTTATTTTTATGTGGCAATCAAAATAAAGTAAAGAAAACAATTCCAACATAAATTTATTGGAAAATGTGAAATCTTTTAAACAACCTTTCGAAATCAGAGTAATCATTTAACGACTGAAATTCCGATTTTTCCCCAACTTTGAGAAAAATTCATGTCATTTTAATCGTTAAAAGTACTTACTTATATCAGTGTAAATATTGAACAATTAAAATCCTAATTTATGCAAGTATGAATACCTTGCATTCATTAAAACCAAAGAAACATCACTGGATACAGCATATTAAGAGTGGCGAATAATGCGTATACGAACACTACAAGTTCATGAAAACAAACAAACAACGACAAAAAAAAAATAATAATCACTAGCTATAGCAATCAGAATAATGCACAAAACTCACCAACACCCTGGCTTGATCACTAAACGCGTGCATTAAAGGGAAAATTAGCACTAGCCACTGGCCATAGGGACACAAAATGATAAAAAGTGGCTTTTGAAACATTCCATGTGAATTCAACCAGACCTTGTAACCCGACCGACAGGGATTTGGATGAAACTTGGCGTACATACTAATTCTATCATGATATGAATACAACAGAAAATTTTCCTTCCTAGACCCCATAGTTTGAGAGATATGGGGGATCCAATTTTTGGATTTTTCTAAAATCGCAAAATTCTGAGTCTGTATTTTTAGACTGCAGTTTCATTAAAAAAAAAAAAAAAAATGTTTCTCTGGATCAAAAATGCGAATCATCTTAAAAATATCACCGTAAGTACATCAAAAAATGCAGATTTTAATAAAAAAATATTAAAAAAATTTATTTTAAATATTTAGGACCAAAAAATTAAACCAAAGTTGAAAGTTATGGTTATTTTTCCAAATTTTTGTGACTTTACGAAAAAGGCTCTACACAAAAAAGCAAATTTCCAATTTCTTTTTATTTTAAATAAAAGTTTACACTTTGGGCTTTTTATTTATGAAATAAAAATGATGTCTTTTTCATGGCTTAAGCAAAATTTTTGACTTATTTTGGGATGCTGTACCTATCAAGTGATAAATATCTTTAACTTTGTTTATGCTACCTAAATAATTGCTGCACATTTTAAATTTAAATATATTAATAATTTTGATTTATTTTCTAAAATGAACCCTTAAAATCAGACTGATTTATTTATTTTTATAGCAGTAGAAAATTTGTATAGTATTGGTACATATCACACATTACCTGAAATTGTGTTGTTCTCAAACTTATCGCATATGTTCGTCACATAAATGTACATTTATCATTGGATTCAGTGGTATAGTATTTCTATAAATACTTTCACAATGGTGGTATGTAAAGAATATGTGCAATATTTAATGGAGGGGTTGTGGATATTGAAATCATAGATTTTTTTCTCTTTTTACTCAGAAAAAACAAAGCAAAAACTTTACTTTGTAAATAAAAAAAGAAGCACTTATATTAAATATATTCAACAAGCCATAGGAAACACAGTAATTATTTAGGTACCACAGTTTAAATTAGACATATTAGAGATTTTTTTTTCTTGAATGGTGCAATTCCCCATAACAGGGCAAAAATTTTACATAAGGTAGGAGAAAGACTTCATTTTTATTAAAATTAATAATCATTAATTCAATCTAATGCATTAAATAAAATTGCTTATAAATATTTTAAAGATTTAGATTGCTGTAATTTTTTTATGTAACAAATAAAGAATTTGTTAAAAAATCAAAATAAACATCATATTTAAAAGATTGAAATTCAAAAATATAACTGAGCTAAATATAAATATAGAAATAAATGATGTACTTTTGCAGTATCACTTAGACTTATTTTGCAACATTCTTTCTTTTTGCAAATTAAAATTTATATTTATTATGAATAAGCAACATTAAGACCCTTCTAATACATATTTCAATTTTTCTATCTTACTGCAACTTGAAACATAATAACATAATAAAACATCGGTATATTAGAAGATCTTCGTGATTTAGTATCTAAAATACTATTGTCTTTGTATTTCAGAATCGGTGTCTATCCCACCTCCTTCCACCCGCCCCAGAAAAAAAAGTTAAATATCTTAAGGAGAAATTCTCTTCATTTTGGTAAAGCTTTATGAAAATATTTAAATTTTTATATTGCCAGAGCACTCATTACTAAAGTCAAAGACCTTCTTTACATCAGGAAATATCACTTTTACAAATTATATCACTTCCTTCTGTGTTAAACACACAAGGGTGACATCATGTTGCATATCATAAGATAAAATGTGTATATTGCTTGCTGATAGTCTAATATTGAGAGATTGAGTGTACATAACAGTTGGATCAAGAGTGCAGCTTCTTTGGTCCAATGGTAACCATAAATCTCGTCTTGAATAAGAAATGTAAAATTTTTGTAAAGTCCTACAAAACGAGAGCTTTTTGAGAGCCAAAGTTTGCTTTAGTTTCTTTTAGGAAATTAGATTTAGCTTTCGTTATAAAAGAGTGGAATAACATTTTCCAAATATTTTACTTAGCTTGTCACAAATTTATTTAAAGGAACAGTGCTGCTAATACTGGATCGAAAACCTAGAGTTATAATCCTCAAGTTTTTTGGAAATTTCTGTTTAAAAAGAGAATACAGCTCATGTAGATACACATAATATCAACTGCTTTTGTGCATAGTACATTCTTAGCAATGCTTCCATGATTCGTCAATATTCATTACAATTATAAAACTTTTCAATTAGTTCATTATTTTCTGAACATGTGGCCGTGGCTTTACCTTTTCTTATTTCTGGCATAGACAAGATTATCTTTTCTCTCAGAATTTGTCATGACGGTCTTACAGCATAATTAGTTACTTCAGATTCATTTCAATTCATTAATTCAAATTATTTTCTTTTGCAGCACAAGGAAAAATAGATCACCCTTCTATTATGAGAAACAGCTGACGAATAATAATTTGATTAACAGATTCGAAAACACCTGCCTTAACTAAAAAACTTTAGCCTGCCTTTGTCAGAATTTGTTTATACAAGGCAGGTGTAGAAATATGTTTCATCCTGTAGAAATGAACTAGACTTTGTTAAATATAAGGTATTTAAACTATAAAAAATATATTTAAAATGATTAGAATTATCTAAGATAATAAGATGTAAAATATATATAAAGTATTTTAATTCAAACACACATACGCACACAGAAAAAAAACATATTGAAAATGTGATGGGTAAAAAGTCATTATTGCATTTTCTTATTCTGTACCAACAAAAGATTTTTTGTTTACAGTTATATTGTAAACACAAAATTAATGGATTGTTTAAATTTAAAAAAGGCTTATAATAAAAGAATATATATGAATGAATAAATAAAGGAAACAAAAGGATTATGCATAAAATATAATGGAGGGAGAATGGACTGTAGTCATAGACTTTTTCCCCCTTTTACTCAGAAGAAAAAAAACAAAGCAAAAGCTTTACTTCGCAAAAGAAAGGAAGGAAGAATCATTAAATAATATATTCAACAAGTTATAGGAACCAAAGTAGTTATTTCGGTACCACAGCTAAAATTAGGCAGATATTTTTTTTTCTTGATTGGTGCAATTTCCCAAAACAGGGCAAAATTTTGATTATGTCATGAGAAAGACATCATTTTTATTTCATAACTAGAAAGCCCAACGCATAAACTGTTATTTAAAACAAAAAAAAATTGGAAATTTTACTTGCCTTTTTGTGTAGAGCCTTTTTCGTAAAGTCACAAAAATTTGGAAAACTAACTAAAACTTTAGATTTTGGTTTAATTTTTTGGCCCTAAAATGAAATTTTTAAATATTTTTTTTATTAAAATCTGCATCTTTTGATGTACTTACGGTGATATTTTTAAGATGATTCGCATTTTAGATCACGAGAAACATTTTTTTGAAAATGGAACTGCAGTCTAAAAATACAGACTCAGAAATGTGCGATTTGAGAAAAATCAGAAAATTGGACCCCCCCCCCCCCCACCCACCCCCACCTCACAAACTATGCGGACCAGGAATGAAACTTTTCTGATGTATTCATATAATGATAGAATTAATATATACAGCAAGTTTAATCCAAATCACTGTCGGTAGGGTTACAAACCGTAAAAAAATTTGTTGAATTGACCCTTTTAAGAAATTATCAGTGGCCACCTTCCTACAAGGAGAATTTTTTTTTTTTTTCAAGAGAAAACATAAAAACTGCCTAATATTCATAAAATATTGGTTGACAGTTTTTCGGGTGAGAAGACTTGTGCGGCCGCACGTGTCGGGCACTTCTAAAGACGGCTCTGTCGGTGTTAGGTAAAGGAGAATTCAATAACTTAGAAACGAAAAATGTTCGTACTTTCACTGAGAAAAATAAATTAACAATATGTAGATGTACTTTTTTTTTTACAAAAAAGAAGAAAAAAACGAGGCTTGTAGTATAAATTTGGCGCCCCCTCAATTTCCTTGCCGGTGCTACTGCCCCCTTCGCCTCCTGTTTTGCACGACAATGCTGGGACATATGTAAATCTGACGGCATAGCAAATTGGATTAAGTTTTCAACCTGGTCAAATTATGCTAATATATTATTTTGGTGCAAGAAGTTCATCCAAGCCAAGACTGACAAAATTTCTAAGTATTAGGAATAACCAAATGTAAATAAGGAAATGCGTCTTCTATGGCTTGCATTATGACAAAAACACGACATTTTACAATACAACAAAGTGATTAAAAGTTCTTGATAGTAAATAGCTATTATTTAAGTATATTGAGCAGAATTAAATATTCGTTAAAAATATTTTAAAGACTGAAATCAGTACTGAGACTAAAGGTCTTGCACCCATGCACAACATTTAAAATTTTCTGAATTGTACCTTCAATGCAAAACTGCCATGTGGTAATATTTATATTTTTTGATCTTTTTAACTTTGTGCATATTTCTTGATATAGCCTATCTGGGAACATTTTGTTAAATACGATCTGAAACATTTAAATGCAACTATGATCCATTAAAAGTCACAAAAATATATTTCCCTTATTCTCGTCTTTGATTAAATTCATCAAAAATTAATAATTTTTTTTAATGTATTAGAGATTATCAATATATTTTGAGCTTTACTATATCTCCTGGCTAATTGTCAATTCAAAACAACATGCCATGAAATCAGCATGCGAACTAATTTCTTTCAACAGCGATACTATAGTATTTTCAAAATCTGAAAAAGATAGGTGAAAAGACGCATATATTTTATTTTCTTTCTGAACAATAATAGTAGCGGATAGGGAGAGCTTAATGCCAAAATATTAAAACTTTTAAGGCATAACGATATGGGGAAAAATCAAAAAATCCCTATTCCTAGTCGGTTTCGGCACGTTGTTTAGTTGGTATTGATGTTTGTTTGTACTAGATACTTATCCATATGTTTTATATTTTATCTTTCTCATACTTTTATTATTATTATTGTTATTGTTATAATTTAAGTTATTAATACTTAAAGATCATGCATTATAATTATTAATATTCTAATGATAAAAATATTATGAGATTTACATTTGGTATAAAATAGGAAAGCAAAGAATCATAAAATTAAAATATGTTTAGTTGGATGTATTAATTAAAAAAAAATAACTATGGCCTCTAAATTGGGAATTTATATATGTATATAAAACAAATAAACATTTTATACTAAGAACAAATAGAAAACAGATAATAATAGCTTTTAAATCTTTCTAAAATAATTAAAAAAAAAAATGAAGCAGCATTCACGTACTATATATAATAATCATTACATGTACATAATTATAATTAGAGAACAAGTATTAAATTATGTATATTTTAATTATAGAAGAATATGTTAGTTAAATCATATTTATTGCTTTCTAAAACCTTTACTGGCAGAAGTCATAAGATTTAGCTAAAGATAAGAAATAATAATTTTATTATATCACTTGGAGGGTAATTTTTTGTTGCCTTAGAGCAGTTAAAACGCCACATACACATCCCTATCAATTTATTTATATGTAAGTGTTAAGTATTGAATAACATTATTGCGGCATAAAAGATGCTTTTAAATTTTAAAAGTAAAAGGTTGTAGATATTTGTTTACTTATTTACACACTTTTTACTAGAATATTGGAAATATTATGTTCTAAATATTTCGTTTTTAATATTACTTTCAAATATTTTAGATAGGTGACTCCAGTAGTAATACAAAAGCTTAATTTTCCTTTGTTTCAAACCTGTTCTAAAGAAATCCCTACGATATTTCCTTCTCCCTTCTTCTATAAGGCAGGAGTTTTTTTTATCAGTGTTGCATTAAGCTGTACCCATCCGCTACTGACAATAATTAATTGCAAATCGATTAGGAAACGACGAATTTAAACACTAAATCCATCATTATAGAAATAAACAGAAAAACGTGGATTATCTACCTATTTTAACCCCCAGCACTTCGCATTCATTGATCAGATGGATCGCGACTCTCCCCACTTACGATGTGACGTCAAATTTACTCACTAATCACAGACGAGAAAAGTACCAGAGAGATTAAGTTCTTCTGAATTGTTGACCGGTTTCGTTTTACGCATTAACGGGAAACGAAAATGTCAGAATTATCAAACAAATTAAACGAGATTTTTTAGAAAAAAGGAAAGTGTTATTAACTTAATCGCAAACAGATTCATGTTATATAACGGTTTAAAGAAAATCTCCGGGACGTTTTCCAGAAATCGACATTAGGAATTTGTATCATCGCTTTTGATTTAAAAATGGGTATTTATATCTCAAAATATACTGCACGTACAAAAGTAAAAATTTAAGAATAGGATTAAACTGCACAAATAAGACTGTTCTAAAAAAATCATAATAATAAGAGCTATATTTACTGAGTTATTGAAAAGTGGCTTTTCTCGTTTTCTTTAAAGTTGAGTTAGTTGTATGTATGAGTTCCGCCAACAACAAATTCTACGATACGATACGATACGATTTTAGGCTTAAGGTTGCGGCACTCGAAATACTATCGTCTTCCATGATACTTTAAGAATGAAACTCTTGATTCATTTTAGAATATTCTAGGTGTTTTTTCGTTTTCGATTTTTATAATATTGGTAAATTATATCAGAAATCGACCAGTGCCAATAAATATATACTATAAAGCTAAAACATATCCATGAGTAACGCTGACCTCATATTGATAATGGCGACAATCAGAATAATAAATTTCGTACTTTTAGAAATTTATTAACTTCTAAAAATCCACGGAATAGGGGGAAAACGTACATTATTATTTATTTTAACTGTATCTTACTTCACTGATTCTTTTGGTTTTTAAAACAATTTCCAAGCATGATTTTTCAAAAAAATTATCTCTATCACGTGCAAACCGTCTTTTGAAGACTGATCCGTTTGTACTTAAAACAATATTAATAGCTTAGCATTTGTTCCCCTCTAATAATAACGAAGTTAAAAATTCATCAATAAATACATAACAGCAAATTGTAAATAAAGCACAAATTTAACAGCCATGTGGTCGAACTACAAGCTTAACCCCCTGACCGCCGAGCAAAAGGGCAGAATTGTAATGTTGTTTTCTCTGTAATTTTTTAAAAAGTCTAAAAAGAATAGATTTTTCTAACATAATATGAAAATTTTAATTACGTACAGGGATATAAGGCTTGAGGCTAGTAATCATAGCAAAATGTTTTCAAACTGCATTATATTTGCAGACTTATATTCATTTAAAAAATGCATCTACTGCAGTGAAACCTAGAGCTTCGTGAACGGATATATCAGTTCACGGCGGTGAGAAGGTTAAACAATGCAATAACCACACTCAAAAAGGAAGATTTATGTAGTAAAATTGTTGCAACCTTTTTTTGCTATCAAACGTGGACATGCGGTTTATAAGAATGTACTTTAAAAAACAATTTTCAAAACTGTATGTGTAAACATAATTGATATTTTTATATAAAAATGTCTTTTGTTGCTATTAGTGTCTAATCTAAAAAATACATTAAATGTAAAAAATCTTTTAGGGATTTCATTAAAAAAATGTTTTTACTTATGTTCTGTACACCGAACAATATGATGTTCTATAACCCGAGAATGCCGCGTTTGAGTCCCTATTGCTAATAATGCAAAGACTATCAATTCAAACAGAATGGAATTAAATACTTATCATTGTTTACAGCGAAATTCATATCATAAAGAATTATTATGCTATCGCAAACAAAAGTAATTTTTGCTTTTCTTATAAAGAAATTAATATTTGACAAGATTATTAAAGCTAATGAATTCGGCAGTTTAAAGGGCTATATTTAAAATTTAATTATTCTGAAATCATTGAATATTTTCACTCTAATGGAACGAAATGATGAGCGATGACCAATGAGGTATGAACAAATAGTCAAAGTCATGTTACGGTTGTCATTGAATTATATGTCGTACCTGCCCTCACAGAACTATCCTGTCATGTTTTTTCAAAAGGATTTTAGTATCTTTTGTAGTAGGGTTATATTCCCAGAAAACGTCAATGATCCGTTTAAGAACGGTGGTATGTGTAAGCGCCATTCGCTACTTAAATGATAAAAAGTGTGTTTGCACAATTCAATTCTAATTTCCTATGATAGGAGTTATTGTGTCCATATTAGTCTGTGCTCATAAACGATAAGATGCTGCATATCAACACATTCGTATATATTTCTTCACTTTATATTTAACACGTTTAGCTCACAAAGTGCTATTAAAGTTTCTAACAGACTTATATTATCCTTAATTTTACGTCAATACACTTCTTTGTGTTAAATGTTTTCTTATTCGTATGTTTCACTTAAATGTATATATATATATCTATATATATAAAAGCAGTTCTCTGTGTGTATGTCCTTTATACAAATCTTTAATTTTTGACCGATTTGCACGAAACTCGATGTACACACGTTTTAGAACGTGGAAATGATCACTGTCTACTTAAAAAAAATATCAGACCACTATTTATCCCTTTTTTCTACCACTTCCATAATTTAACATTATAGAAATATCTCTTTTTAAATCTTTTTTTAATTCAAACGTTTCTTTCCTGTTGCCAAACCCTAAAAAATGACACAATAATGCAAAAAAAAATAAGGATAACGTGTGTATTTTGTTTCTATTTGCCAATAAAAATTCAGATTTTCTTGCTATATTTTTGCGTGTTTGATATTGACGTCATTTTAAACAAAAAATGTGCATTTTTTTTGTATATAAAATAAAAACTTTAACTATAAGAGCGGGAAAATAACGTAGCACCTCTATTTGAATGTTTTTTTTTTTAATTAAAACATCTATTTTAATACAAACAGTCAAATTTCATGAAAACAGTTTAAGAAAAAGAGAAAAAAAGGCTAGATATGACTCCACATTCTATCAAATCTTTTCAACGCGTAATCAAACTCGTTGTAAACATATGGCTCTAATATTTTGCTTACTACTTCGATTGTACACTACAGCCATATCTTATAGCTATACGTTATCGCTAAGTGTTGTATTGGTTTAGATTCAGTGCTAACATTTTCTGTGACTTATAGCAAAAAGAGAGCGGTTATTTACAATTTCAAAAAAATTCTTGACAGATGTCTTGATTTAAAATTTATGGAAAATGACATCATTTCATCTAATCATTGTAGATTTAATTTCAATAAAATTTCAAATTTTCCAAATATAATTTTAGTAACTACTACCTCATTTGGATGTATTTTTTTGCATTTTCCCCCGTATTGTGGAAGCTATTGTATACTTCTGTTACGCGCGCCAAAGAAAACGTGTATTTTAATTTTAAAAGTTAAAATAATTACCACAATATGTCAAAAGAACATCCTTTTTCTGAATTTAAATTTCGCAAGTTCCAAAATTAAAACTAAAAATGTGAGTTTTTTTCTTAAACGTCAAGTTAAGGCTCACTCAAATCCAAAGCAGCTATTTTCTGACATATTTTTTAATTAAGTTTTGTTCGAAAACGCATGAAATTGACAGGAGTTCTTATTTAGAAACTATGTAATCGAAAGATAGTTTTCATATGTTAGTAAAGGTATAAGATCTTTCAGTTGGTGTTTTGAACTGAATTTCGGACGCAACAGTGCAATAAAGGATAAAAACCGGCCGCAGCGCAACCACAATTGTTCATAACTTGATAAGTAATGTATTTATGAAAAAAGAAAAACTCATTTCAATTCCAAATCGCTTTAATAGTCAGGCCTACAAATTTTAATCCTTACGTTTAATGAGTCAGAAAATGTGTCAGAAAGTTTCGCGATGTGGGGCAGGTAACAGGAGAAGCACCTTAAGAATCATTGCAGGTTAGTATTCTGTGATCAAGTTGCATATACCAGATAGTCGCTTAAAACATAAGTCATTCTATATTGTTTTAAACAAAGGTGCATGCCATAATAGGTGTCAGACATAATACCGTAGAGCTCAGCCTCATTCCTGACGATAAACCAGTACTTAGAGATTATTGTAGTTATTGTACTTAGAGATAAAAATAGTTCTGCATTTTTCATTCAGCTAATAAGACTAATCCTTCATAATTGGGTTCACATGATTATATAACTTTCCCCTATAATTCTGTGACTAAGCAACGGAAAACAATATGTTACGCATTAAAATCTTCCCTAAAAAACTAATAGTGCAAGTCGCATGGAAATCCGTTCTGAAGAATTCAATTTATATGCACCCGGAACGAAATTCCCATTTGAATTTTATATACTTATCAGGTTACTTTGTGTAGTTTGATTTGATATCTGTTAAATTCGTGTTTTATTTTATTTTATTTTTGGCATTTTAATTTCGTTTGTCAATTTAGTTATTGAATATTACGCGAAAGCAAACAAATTCTGAATTATTTACAATGTTTTTGAACAATTGAGTTATTCTTTTGTATTTGGGTTGCAAGCATATTTAAAAAATATGCATGCTTAAAAATTATTTTAAAACCCATAAAAAAATCGTAAATTGAGATAAACATTACAAACAAATATTATTGAAAGTACTTTTGTTTTCTATAATACGTTGGAACAATCGAATGTACAATGTTTAGACGTTAAACTGCAGTAAAAAGAAAATTTATTGTTGTGTTAGGTTGTTGCCACCGAAAATATGATACCAGCGTTACTCATAGACATGTCTTTTCTTTATACTATTGCATTAAGTGTAAACAGGTTCATCTTTCGTAATCGGGTTGCACCCAACTTTAAAAATATCCATCCTTAAAAATTACTCTAAAATCCATTAAAATCAGAAAACTGAGGTACAATTTTCAAACGAATTTCATTTGAGAGAACTTTTTTCTATTCGACATTGTAAAAAATGAAATTGTGTGATGTTTAAAAGTTAGAAAAATTGCAGCAAAGGCACAATTTATGGGTTATAATTTATGGGGACAATTTATGGGCACTGACATAGTGTTTTTACTTTATAATGTAGATAATACCATACAAACGAGAATTTCACTAAGTGCTGTGAGATTTATAGGAATTTTTTTCATTTGTCAGGAATTTGTCAGGAAAAATCACATATTTTTCTCTTACACCCGCCAAAGAAAACGTGCATTCTGTTATTAAAGCTCAGGGATTTTACTATGGTTGCAAGACAATAACGCCATCTTTTTTGATTGTCTTTATAACGATTTGTGGATGTGAATGCACAAATTTCAGTTATTGTGATTGCTGTATTAATTCGTTTTAATTTATTAAACCTGGAAGGATTCTTATAATTGACACGGGCGAAGCCGGGTAGTTCTACTAGTATATAAATATTTACATACAAAAGGGTTTATACTGTTTGCACTAACACTTCGCGCGTTTAAAAAACGTTTTTCTTGAATTGTAGCGATACTTTGAGAACTGAACCGATTTCTCTCAGAAACAAGACACTGGATTTCTTTTCATTCAAGAACTACAAAAATACTTTGATTTTTAATGTTTGTTTTCGAATTCCGGTAAAGAACTACCCGAATATACTTTCATAATTGATGTTTCTTTTCTAAGTTTCTGGCGGGAAAACATAAGTTTTAAGCCTTTAAATAATATAAGATTTTTTTTTTTTCATATTTTTGAAAACTTATGCAATTTGCAATTGAAGAAAATGCTCAAATTAGACCCAGCTCTTTTTATTTTTGTTAATGTGCACTTTACTAAAACTGCAGTTTGTTTTAAACTTTGAAGGCGCCATTTTCAAATCGGATTTTTTCTATCCTTGCCCACTATATTGACCCAATCATTTGCATAAAGTTTGGGTATATATAAAATACCCATATAACAAATTATTTGATTGATAAAATGATATGCATAAAATGATCATACTTTTAATAATACCAACTGCTTGATTTATTAAACGTCAATATATATATTTAAAAATTTTTTAACCATTTGGAAAAATGGTTATTGTCCTCTGTCAGGGTAGGAAATCAAAAACACATCTGAAGCGTTTTATTGGTTGAATCCGCATTTTATTCGTTTTCTGGTTGGTCTATACAGTAGTCTGTATTTTCCCTTTGCTTTCAACAGAGATGGATACTTCTGTTACCACTATGACAAAAAGTAATAGAAACTACAAAAAAAATTAATAACTCAGAAACAAATTGAAATACAGCTTTCAAACAAATTGCATTTAAAAGTACATTTTGTTCTCTATACGACGGTGTAAAAAGTAATATTGTAGGATGTTTAGAAGTTTAAGAATGAAATTTCATTTAAAATTGGTCCAGGAATCTTAAGGTTTAAGCAACGGCGTACGTAATGAATAACCAGCTCCGTAGAAGTTTAAGGGGTCTCCTGACTCTTAAAATTGGAAAAATCGAAAAAAAAAAGAGACCATTTTCAACATATAATATCTTAAAATTTAATTGATTTTAAGACAAAATTTTACACTGGGATGAAAGATATAACCATGTTCTTTCATTTCATGTATTTGAAAAATTACAAGATGCAGAATTAGAATACACAGTGGGCTCCAAAATGTCAGACATTTGACGAGCGGAAAATCGGCATAACAGATTATGCGCACGATTACAAAATAAATTTCGCAAGTAGAAGGAAAATTTTGGGTCCTACTTATGCTTCACATTGTAATAATTAATCTGAACCTAAATAAATTTGTATTTAAAGCATTTTCCTATTTTTAATACAAAGTTGTATTTAGTTAATGCGAAATTTAGAAATCTTCAACAGTATAATCACCTGTAAAGAATATATTTCTGAACAATAAGAAGGAAATTTTAGGTTCAGTTTATACAGACTAACATGAAACATATGTTTTGAAAATTTCATGAAAAAAAATTCAAAAGTTTTTGAGATATCGTGCGCGTTATGCCCAAAAACATCATTTGGAGAAAATTGACTTCAAAGTTTCTGAAACGCCGCTTCAGCTACTGAACGTGTATAATTCTAAAAGCTATAACTTCTGTTCTAATAAGAATTTCAAGGAAATATTTATACCAAAATGTTCAGAAAAGATAGTAGTTTAATATCTAAAAAAATTAAAATTTCGAAAATTTTAAAGCTTTAAGAGTCCTGAGACCCCTTAAAAAAATTACAGTACTGAAAAATGTAATCCATGGCGTACGTAATGTATGATCAGCTTCGTGCGATTTTTTATGTCTTAAATTTTAGTCTTTGAAAAAATCATTTTCCAAATGGTCGTTGTAATTTGTTAAATTGTATTTTTTTGGTTATTGTTTGTAACTTAATGCGCATAAAAATGCTTATTCAAATCGCAACATTTTCATTCAATTTGAATCAATTAAATGACAAAAAATTAGTGGGATATTATGAGAATGATTATTTTATACATATCTCGGAAAAAGGAATAAAAAAGTATTTGAGACTGAAAAACATTTTCTAAAAGCAAGTTCAAAAATGAAATTCAATTGTACGGAATATAATATAGTTCCCGTTTTATGTTATTTATTTCCATGCGGTGTTTCTTTATTTATAAATACATACCATAAAATATATATTACAAATGACTTTCAAAATATATATTAAAATGTAATTATTTGCATAAAGATGTACATTTCAATAAAAATACATAAAAAATGTTAAAATTAAATGGATTCTTTTAACCCCCTCACTGACAAGCCCGTGTTAAAACGTTCACTAACCTCCAGGTTTCACTGCAATACAAGCAATATTTAAAGTAATATAATTCAATTGATTTAATTAATTTTTAATACATTGAACAATTATTAATACTTCCAAGGATTGCATTCATATTCGTTATTAAGTTTTTTTATAAAATGTTGAAATAATCATCTTTTTTTAAGCATTTAAAACAAAATTCAGAGAAAACAACACTACAGTTTTGTACTTTTCCAAGACTTAATTGTGTTTTAATGTATATTTTGAAAGTTGTTTGGAATATATATTAGGTATATTTCGTAAGAAAGACTACCTATTAATTCTTTCCTATTTTGGAATTTCTGAAAACATTTTGCAGAAAAACGCTGATCATGATCCCTGGAACCTAAAACCACAACCAATTCAAAACTTTATCTATCTATCTATCTATCTATCTATCTATATCTATATCTATATATATATATATATACATACCTCTCCCTTAAATTATGTGTATTTAATCTTTAAGAAAGTTTGCAGACACATTAAATGTAACTAATTAATTTCAATTTAATTATTATTAATATTCCTTAGCATCTTAATTTTAATTAATTAATTATTTATTTATTTAATTATAAATTAATTTAAGTGATGATGCAATGTTGTCACAGGAATTTAAATTGTGATATGATATAGCCAGGTACACATAGTTATGTGAAACATTAATAATCATCAATTTAACCATTTTACATATCATTTTGATTTAATTTATCAATTACGAATTTTTTCTAATACAATGGTATATATTTATTAACATATTAGGTAGCTTTCTTTACAAAAAAGCTACCTATTGCAGCCGTTCGGAGGAAAGCGATTTTAAAAAATTTTGGTATATTTTCATCGATCATGACCCCCAGACCCCGAAACCACCCTCCGTTCAAAATTGATATATATATATATATATCTGACCTATGTCACACTGTAACTCCCGTAATTATGAACCGATTTCGATGTAATTCGGTGTGTACATAGTACATACCAATGTCTCGACCGAGTTCGTTGGCCAGCTTCATCCGCCGTTTTGTTTCAAAATGGCGGCCATTTAAAATTTTTAAAAAAATTTAAAACTTGAAATGTGGTACCAAAAAATTAAAAATGGAAAAATATTTTTTTCTTATGTATTTGACCTTTATACAAAGATTCCGGAGCAGTTTTTGTTTCGTCTATATCTTAAAAAATGGCTGAGTTATAGCATTTTGAATTTCTAGCGTGGCTGACATTTTGAAACGTCCTGAAATTTGTCACGCATTAAAAGGCGTATTTATGAACCGATTTGGATGTAATTCGGTGTGTACATAGTACATACCAATCTCTCGACCGAGTTCGTTGGCCAGCTTCATCCGCCATTTTGTTTCAAAATGGCGGCCATTTAAATTTTTTTTAAGAATTTAAAATTTGAAATGTGGTACCAAAAAATTGAAAATGGAAAAATATTTTTTTCTTATGTATTTGACCTTTATACACAGATTTCGGTGCAATTTTTGTTTCGTCTATATCTTAAAAAATGGCTGAGTTATAGCATTTTGAATTTCTAGCGTGGCTGACATTTTGAAACGTCCTGAATTTTGTCACGCGATAAAAGGCGTATTTATGAACCGATTTGGATGTAACTTCGTTTATACATAGTACATACCAATGTCTCGACCGGGTTCGTTGGCCAGCTTCACCCGCCATATTGTTTAAAAATGGCGGCCATTTAAATTTTTAAGAAAAATTTAAATTTGAAATGTGGTACCAAAAATTAAAAATTGAAAAAATATTTTCTTATTATGTGTTTGACCTTGATAAAAAGATTCGGGAGCAGTTTTTGTTTCGTCTATATCTTAAGAAATGGCTGAGTTATAGCATTTTGAATTTCTAGCGTGGCTGACATTTTGAAAAGTCCTGATTTTTCTCACGTAATAACAGGCGTATTTATGAACCGACTTGGATGTACCTTGGTGTGTACATAGTACATACAAATATCTCGACCGAGTTCGTTGGCCAGCTTCATCCGCCATCTTGTTTCAAAATGGCGGCCATTTAAAAAAATTAAAAAATAAAAAAATTTAAATGAGATACCAACAAATTGGAAAATGAAAAAGATTTTTTCTGTATGTGTTTGACCTTAATACAAAGATTCCGGAACAGTTTTTCTTTCGTCTATATCTAAAAAAAAATGGCTGAGTAATAGCATTTTGAATTTCTCTTGTGGCTGACATTTTAAAACGACCTGATTTTTGTCACGCGATAACAGGCGTATTTATGAACCTATTTGGATGTAACTTGGTCTGTACATAGTACATACCAATGTCTCGACCGAGTTCGTTGGCCAGCTTCATTCGCCATCTTGTTTCAAAAGGGTTGCCATTTAAAAAAAATTAAATTTAAAATTCAAAATGAGGTATTAAAAAATTGGAAAATGAAAAAGATTTTTTTTATGTGTTTAACCTTGATACAAAGATTCCGGAGCAGTTTTTGTTTCTGAAAATTTGTTCTTTTGTTGATATCTTAAAAATGGTTGATTTATAGCACTTTGAATTTCTAGCATGGCTAACATTTTGAAACGATCTTGTATTTGTCACGCGAAAACGCACGTATTCGCCTATTTCGATGTAAGAAGGCATCTGGATAGTATACATCAACACCTCGACCAAGTTCGCTGGCCAGATTCATCAGCCATCTTGTTTCAAAATGGCGGCCATTAAATTAAAAAATATATATATATTTAAGGTGAGGTGCAAAAAAATTAGAAATTGAAAAAGGTTTCTTTCTTAAGTATTTGATCTTGATATAAGGATTCAGGAGCATTTTTTGTTTGTCTTTACCTTAAAAAATGGCTCAGATATAGCAGTTTCAATTTCTATTGTGGGTGACATTTTGAAAAATCTGATATTTTGCATGCGACAGCACTCCTATATATCAACCGATTCCGATGTGAGTGAGCATGTGCACAGCAATTACTAAGGTCTCGACCAAGTTCACTGCTTAGCCTCTTCCACCATGTTGCCTTAAAATGACAGGCACTTTAAGAAATTTCCGAATTTGGCAGCCAAATATAAGTTACTTTAAAGAAAAGCAGCTTGGATAAAGCTGACAAATTTCGCGAAATTCTCATTCATTATATTGATAAAAATTAGTATTGAATCTCCTATATTCGGTTTCCACTAAATTGAGCTTCGTGTGTTTGCATGATATAAGTTGGCTTTTTTTAAATAAGGATTATGAAAGCTACCTTTTCCTCCCGGCACTGGCCGGAAGGACTTTTTTAAAAATATTATTTAATTATCATATATCTATATCTAAATAGTATTTGCTTCAAAATTTAAACCATTAATAGTTATAAATAGATTTATTTTAAGATAGCTTTTATGTTACTAATAAGTCAATAAGGTGGCTTTTAATACATGGAGCAGTTCATTCTCACTTCTAAAGTATCTATAGAGGACGCTGGTTATATATAATGGGATTGTGCTTGGCTATACTGTATATTGTTATCCTTGGTCCACCATCATATAAAAAACATTTTTGGCAACATGTGCGGGAGATCTATAAATATTTGTTTTATATTATGCCTCAAGTTAAAATAGTATGGATTTCAATTTGTAAATTGTTTTTTTTTATTTTTCCTCTATCTTTTTCAATCCTGTTTTATTTTGAACTTAATAGGTGTTCAATGATTTATTTATATGTTATATGTGTGTGGTAGTCCCAAATTCATTTTCTTTAGCTAATTTATGGCTAATATGAAGATGGAACCACACATTTTATTTGCGGAACTTTAGGCATTTGGGACCCGACGATTCTGTCTAATTTCTACAAATTTTCATTATTCCATGTATCCATTTCTGTTATTCAAGTTCTGCTGTTTTTTACTATGATTTAGAAATCTATGTTATGTGTGTTAGGGGAACTGTATTTTTGTCAATTTATTAATTTTCAGTTAATTCATAATTTACAGTTTTTGTTGGTGTTCAGTAATGTTTATTTAATGGTTACACACACACACACATATATATATATATATACCGGGTGTCCCAAAAATTACTGATGGATTTTAAAATTCAATATCTTACAAACGGTGAAAGACATTGAGAAAATTCTTGCGGGAGGATTGTGTATGATGGCAGCAGTTTTTTTACTGTGATTCTCTATTTTAGTTCGAATTTCAAAGAATATATGGCGCTGAGAGCAATAGGTGCTTAGTCCAGACCCGATTTTTGGTACTTCGGGATCCATTCAATACATTTTAATCTCTTTCTTCGCATGGAAGAAGAGAGAGGCGGAAAAATCGTGTCCAGATTTAGCGGTAATTGTTTGTAGCGCCATCTATTGCTGATGTTCCTAACTAAAACTGAAAATCGCAGCATAAAATCTCCTTACACAACCCTCATGCAAGTATATTTTTTTTTAATATCTGCCACCGTTTGCATGTTGTTGAATTTTAAAACCCATCAGTTATTTTTGAGACACCCGGTATTGAAATAACACATCTTCTATGAATGAACTCACAAGCTCCTCTGAAGATTCTGTGGGTAATTCATAGTTTCTTCTTTTACATACTGGTTTCCTGTGTTCATTTTTAATTCATCTTTAGTACTTTACCAATTTATTCATATATTTGTGATTTAAAATTTATTATATATATATATATAAAACTTTTTTATGGAAACGATAATTCTACACAAATCTCCTCCAAACTGATACATAAATTCAAGGGTCAGAAAATGTCAGTCAAGTTCGTTAATTGATTCGTGCCAAGGCGGTAGAAATGGGGGACAGAGGTTGTCAAAACTAATAAATCCCATAAATTCTTAATTATAATGCACATAAAATCAGTTTAAATTTATTATTACTTTTAGGTAAAGGGCCAAAAATTTATGTTGTCAGAGAGATTTGATAAAATTTAAAATGGGCTCAAGGGGCGAAAAAAATAGGGATTTAGGAAGAAAAAAATCATAACTTCGTCAATTCTGAAGATATCGAATTCACTTAAACCTATTATACACCTTATTAATACTATCTAAACTTTTATATGGACATGTTTTTGATAGGATCAACTCTTACCGCATGAAAAAAGAAAAAAGAAAAAAAAGGGGGCTGAACAATAAACAAATTCATAACTTCATCAATTCACAAGATATACATTCCGTTTAGATTTAATTTACATCTTCTTAGTATTATCTATAATTTGTATATAGACATGTTTTTGATAGGGCCATCTCTTACATCGAAAACATATTAAACAATAATATTAAGGTATATATTATAGTATTAATAGTATTAAGGGTGTACTCAAATCGAAACTGCTTATTTTCTGAGTCATTTTAAAAATCATTTGGATCTAAAATGCATTCAATTAGAAGTTTCTCTTATTCAGAAATTATATAATGTGCCGTATTGGTCGATTTTTTGATAAAGGCAGAATATATCTTAAAAAATGAAGTCAAAGTGGACATTTATTTGAACCGAATTTCTCGAAGCGATAGTGCTGGAAATGAAAATGATGATCATACTGAAAAAAAAAAACTGATTGTAAATCAAGTTGTAATTAATTGAACGAAAAATAAAAACATAAATCGCTTACGAATCGCTTCAAAAAGCACGACAGCAGGTTTCATGGCTTTTACTTAAAAAAATAAATCCGAAAATGTGTCAGAAAATTTTGAGTTGTTCACAAATATTCTTTTGAATACCGCCTTAACATGATTCTAATAAAACGAGCTGTTGCAGAAAAATGAAATTAAAAACTTGTCAGAAGCAGCAGGATAAAATTGTTAAACTTTGTTTATCTCTAATCCTGATTTAGCGTTTGTTGGTGAAATTAGTACTGAACTTCAAAATCTACCTACGCCTGTAGTCGAGCCGGCAGGGATTTTTGTTTATTGCATAGTTAATAGAGGACGTGAATTAAGACTATTTTACTTATATTTATATTTTGTAATTAGCATTTTGAAAGAAAGAAGTGATAAAACGAAATACCAATTTTTGCGAAATTTTAGAACTGATCAGACCAGTTAAAGATCTATAACAAAATAGTTTGCTATAGAAAGATGATTTCATAAACTTTATAAATTTTAGCACCATATAAATCACTTTAGCTGAAAAACGGATAAAATTATCTTTCTGGAGAAAGGAATGCACAAGATTTACAACATAAGCAGCCGTTCAGCATTTTACGACAATATTTTTTAAAAGCAGATATTCAAAAACCATTGTATGTTTAAAATACATCTCAAGTATTACATAACTTCATTTTTACTATTGAGTAATCACAGTTAATATTTTAAAACACTTTCGGGGCATCTAAAACAAACATATGGTAATCTGTAGTCTAGACTGTTTCGAACATTTTTATAGCTTAAAAGATTATTTATTGAAAAAATACATATATAACTGTGTGTGAGTACTAAAATA
Source organism: Maratus speciosus (assembly GCA_963932465.1). Lineage (NCBI taxonomy): Eukaryota > Metazoa > Arthropoda > Arachnida > Araneae > Salticidae > Maratus > Maratus speciosus. The sequence continues at coordinate 559,300,326 of OZ010789.1, forward strand.
ATATTTAAAATAAAAATATATATATATATCACATGAAAACTGGTTGTAATCAAAGCTAAATAAATTTGGATCAGTTAATTGAGAAAATATTACTTTAGTATAAGACTGTGATCATTTTGCACATATCGGGAAATAAACGGTCAAGTGCGAGCATTACTCGCGCACACAAGGTTCCGTAGAATAAATATATGAATTTGTAATTGTATTATAAAAAAAAAAAAAAGTTGCTAAAAGAATACTAAGACTTTGTAAAAAACTATACAACGTAGGGTTGGGTATAACTGTATATATTAGAAAAGTGTAAATGGGTATACTATGAAAGTTCAAAGAGATATGGAACCTAAATAATATCAAATATAGCTATTCGTATAACTCTTCTTTTAATATTATCCTAATCTGTTTATGATGAACTTAATTCGGTACTGACAATAAAAGCGGTACTGACAATAAAAGCAGTGCATAGTTAAACTTCATTTGGCATTTCATGAAACTAAATTCAGCGTACTAATAACCTTTATTTTTACAGTGTAGCTAAAACAAAACTTTTGTTTAAAGATTAAATTTGGCATTGTGCTAAGCGCGCTTCGAACTGGGGTCTCAAAGTTGCAACGCCGCCTTGGTCAATACCGCGTTTTTCTAAATAGGTGTTTAATTAACTTTTAAAGTCACTCGAGGCGTATTGAGAGATACAATCAATTCAAACTATCGCGAATCCCACAGTATTTATGCGATTCATTCTAATTAAATCTTTCGAGGGCGATGCCCTTAAAAAACGGACATCTAATTTTAATTCCAAAACAGACAAACGGCACCAAGAATATTTAATTAAAATTTTTCTTTTATCATGTACGTGAAAATAAGCAAGTTCGCATTTTCTAATAAATTCGTTTATAAATTCTGGTGTCAGTTCATTATTTCATAAGTTTATAAATAGAATTATCCGTGTCGGAAAGGATTAAGTGGTCGCAGGACTCTTAAAGCTTCAAAATTTAAGAAATTTAATTTTTTTTAGATGTTAAACTCCTATCTTTTCTGAATATTTTGATATAATTGTTTCCTTGAAATTCCCATTAGAACAGAAGTTTTGGCTTTTAGAATTATACCTGCTCAATAGCTGAAGCGGCGTTTCCGAAACTTTAAAATCATTATTTTCCCAATGACGTTTTTTGGGCATAACGGCAGGATACCTCAAAAACTTCTGAATATTTTTTCATGAAATTTTCAAAGCATAAATTTCATATTAGTCTGTATAAACTGAACCTAAAATTTCCTTTTTATTGTTCAAAAAAATATTTTTTTAGGTTATTTTACTGTTGAAATTTTCAAAATTTTGTATTAGCTAAATGCAACATTGCATTAAAAATATAAAAATGCTTTAAATACAAATTTATTTAAGTTCAGGGAAATTATTACAATCTGAAGTATAAGTAAACACCAAAATTTTTATTCTAGTTGCAATATTTATTTTGTAATCGTGCGCGTAAGGGGTAATTGCTATAATTTTCCGGCAATGTTTACATTAACGTCTACCACCTCCATTTTTTTCATAATTTTAGTTTCAGTAGATTCGGAATTAGATGGGGGGGGGGGGACATATTTTTCCGCTACATTTTCAACAATATCTTCGAAAATATAATACCTAAAATTAAAAGGAATGTATTTTTGAGTTCAGCGTTACAAAATCTTTCACATGATAACCCGCATGATATGCAAAGAAAAGATTTTTTTTTCAAGTAGCATAATTAGCCCCTCTACTTTTTTACTAAATATATTTATGAATGTTTATTAATCTGAAAATATTTGGGTCAATGGTCTTTATTATTTCCCCGAATTTGAGCTTTCCACGTTCCATAGTTTACAAGTAAAATGGCTGTGACAGACAGACACAGGAATGATCTTATAATGGTTCCGTTTTTTCTTTTTAAGTACGGAACCCTAAAAATGAATAAAATCTTGTTTGAGACCGAACATTGCTTTCAGAAGAGTAAGTTCATAGTTGAAACTCAATTGTAGTGCAAATTCTAATTTTTAAATTATTCCGGATTTAATTTAATTATTTATATGCTCTTTTTCTTTATTTATAAAGTAATACATTTTCAAAAAAAAAAGTGAGAAAGAAAATGTCGATTTTTTTCAATTTTAAAAGTGATAAGACCAGTTAGAGAACGAAAACAATCTAGTTTGCTATGAAAGGCGACTGCATAAACTTTATAAATTTTAGTCATTTATACTAAAATAGTACACGCATTTATTTATCTTTTCAAATTTATCTTTTCAGTAAGATATAAATTGAATGAATGCACTAGTATAATAATTTATCCAGGGATTTTTCTACTATAATAATGACAATTCTTACATCAAACATTGTACAATTCAGTTATCGAATGAATATCTAGACAATTTAAAATTTGTCAGCTGTATGATTAAATTTCTTTTAAGATAAGAAATAACATTTGAAAAGGCTTATTTTAGTAATCATTATTAACCTAAGCAATAAAGAAAAATACGTGGAAATTTATACAAAATAAGAAATGTAAAATGCAATGTAAAATTATTTCCAGACGTTTTATTTAAGACTATTATTTTTATGCGTACTTTAAAAAATAATATACCAAAATTAAATAAACATTAAACGACTGTACTAGAATTTAAAAAAAAATTTCATGTTTTAATAATGTGCCAAATTATTCTGTAAAATACAGTAAACATCTTCTAATACGACACGTTCTGGACTTGAAGCATACCGAATTACGAAATTTTACAGGTTACAGGATACATTTCGGGAAAAACGTGTAGAAGTTGAATAGAATTTTTAAAAAATAGAGGACAAGGTCCGAATACCGGCTAGGGTCCAAATACCGGCTACTAGGTGTCCTGAGAACTGAGCGCAGCGCAGCCTAGCGGTGATAGGCAGAGTTTGTAACTTTAATTGAGAGAAGAAAGTGACGAAAAGTACGTCGCTGAAGTCTGTCTCATTTACAAATAGTAAATGCAAAAGTGTCGAATCGACGCAATCTGGTACATCAAAAGTTTTTCAGATGTGTGTTTCTCATTTTTTTTAATATAATAATCGCATATTGGCTTGAATTGTTGATTAAGTTATTTTCTAGACATATTTACCTCACAATTGCCACGCGCACAGTATTGGTATTTTATTATATGAATGAGTAATAGCGGTTTTAACTTAAACATAGAAGTGGTCCGAATACCGGCTATCTAGAGTGGTCTAAATACCGGCTAATGGTTCAGAAATAGTTCCAGTCCCATTTCTTAATATGAAAAAGGCAACCGTGGCCGTAATTCTTCAGGACCGACACTGGTTACCGGATCACTTCCCCAAAAAGCGCTGTTGGACACTCCAAAATTGCCTGTAATAAATGTGAAGTGAAAGAAAAAATGACGGAGTAAACCAGGCGAAAGAGACAGAAATTGGATTTTAACCCACTCGCTGCGCAACCCGAGATTTCCTGGGGCAACGTAAAAGTAACAAAATTTGCGCAACCCGAAATTTCCTCGGGGATGCATTTTTTCCGCCTAATTAACCCTCCTTGATTATTCCCACCAGTTATTTTTTTACTGTAGATTTTGCTTTATTAATAGGAGCATTTTCCCGATTAAATTATACAAAAAGTTTTGTTTTGAAAAACCGGTGACAAAAGAATAAAAACTCATAAAAACGCTCATCGCGAAGGGGTTAAATACGCAATTTTTGAAGCTATTTTGATAAAACAATTACGCAGCGAGAGGGTAAAAAAAGTGAAAAAAGGAAAATATCCAACAGAGGAAGATTATGTAATTTGTGTCTTCTGCATGGGTGCTATCTCTGTGGACAGGAATAGGAGAGGGGATTCTGGGTTCAGTGTTAAGAATGCGATAGGCTGATAGGGACTGCACCGATTCAGAGAGAGATATTATATTTGTGATTTTTTTTTTCAAATAAAATAATTCTAATTTCAATCAGCAAGTTTTTTTTTTTTTTTTTTTTTTTTTTTTTTTTTTTTTTTTTTACACGTTGAAAAACAAAACTAGAAACATAATGGGAAGAAGACTGTGAGAGATAGTCGTAAAGAATTTTATGAATTTGACAAAGATACTTGTTTATTAAAAATTTCGTATTTTTTCTGTGGGTAAGAAATGTTATTAATCAATAAAATTTATTAAAATAATATTCTTATTGCTTAATAATTGTCATTAGCTCTATTTGTGTGATCTTTAGGAAAAAAACTTAGGTAGCCGGTATTTAGACCCCATTTTAAAAACTCAAAATTTGAAGACTTTCGGAATTTTGCTTTTTATAAACAGAAAACGCCATTGAAACTGTTTTTTTTCTCTAAACAGATGAACAACATGCCCAGGTACATTGCTGTCACTTTTTATTTTATTAATTTTGAAAATTGTATGATCTAGATTGAAAACAAAAGTGGTAGCCGATATTTGGACCTTTTCCTCTACTCAATAATGTAAAGCACAATATATGCACATGAATATAAAATGAAAATGTGGACTTTAATCCTACTCGTAGAAGCCTCGAAGAATCTTAAATAAATCTCGATAAATCAGTTTGTTTTGTAGTAGTGTTATCTCTTCTTTTTTTAGGACGTCAATTTTTATGAGGTGGAGTTTCATAATTTCCCCATGATTGATAGGACGAATGATCTCAGGAATTTTCATAAATGTGTTTAAGGCATTAGCTGCTTAATTTCAACTCATTTTGATTGTCTCGTTCACATCATCTTCTTCAGATTCAAGTCTTTGAGAGCTGTTGGGTTGATAAGACTATGAATGATGGCCTCATTTGTCAAAATTTCCTCTGACGGCTCATCAGAATCTGCTTCAACCCACTATTTTATTTCCTCTCGATCCAGTTGAGTTTCCGAATGTCGTGCCGGATAATCCAGCATGCCGGACCTTAGGTTGCCGGATTAGAAGATACTTACTGCATTAGAAAAAACTTTTTTCATTAACAAATATTTATTTTAAAAATCTTAGCGTGCAATTTTACTGTTTTATGACGATTTAAATTGCTATATCCTAGAATATACACTTTACTAGTATATAACCCCGTCAAAAACGACGGAATGTTGATCTCAGTTTTATTTTCATAAGACTTCATATAAACATACAAACAAACAGAATAAAGATTTTTTTATTGAAGGGTTTGTACTGTAGAAAAGTAGATTTTAAAAATGACAAATGCTTTCTAAAAATGCAAATGATAAAGGACATTTTTTAAACTCAATATTCAATTTATCAAATAATTCAATGATTGGACAACATAAAGAGAAGTAATTATTGCAGAAATAATACTAATTAACAAAGTGAAACACAATTTCTTAAAATTTCACAAAACATTTAGTTATAAACACATAAACACTAAACACATAAGTTATTTTATTTTAAAATATGTTATTTTTATAAAAATGAATGGCTCATTAAAACGCTTTCCAATGGGCTTTTCATCATCGATTAATGGAGCTGTTTTGTCTCCAAATATGGATTTGGCGCCACCTATGGACAATTAATATAAACGAAGGAACTTTTTGTTTAAATTGTAGTTTTTTTAATAAGAAATATACAGGACGTATAGATTTAATTAAAGATCATTTTCAAAAGCTTCAGCTGTATAACTTAAAAATTTCATTCAGTATAAATAAAATCAAATATATTATTCTTATTATTTCTGTCGTAAAAGTTTAATTCCATTTTAGCAATTCTTAAGGGAATTTCATTGCAATGTAAATAAGATTTAAACGTCTTATAAAATGTAATTAAAATGTAAGGAACGTATGAGGGGATCACAACCATAGCAGAACAAGCCCATATATTTTTAAATGATATAGTCCATTTTCAATGGCATAAAATATGTTTTATTCATTCTAACAATTAGCCAAGCCTGTAAACATATACCATATATGAGAAGATATCTGAAAAGAGGCTTTGTTCTCAGTGGGAGTAGATAAAAGAGATTTTATGTACCTTCTAAATGGACTATCCCATTTTTTTTCTTGAAAATGGCCTTGGTCTACTGTGGTTGTGAGCCCGTCATATAACACCATGTACTACATATATTAATTATTCCGATGCAGATAAAGTTTCAATTTTTGACGTAGCGACATTTGCACATAACATTGGCGTGAAAACAAAATTGTAATTTAAAAAGAGAATGTGAAAAAAAAATAATTTCCATTCATGCTTAATCATGCATAATCTTACATTTCAATTACATCTGAAAAAAAAGAAAAACTAGTTATATTTATAACGCAAACAAAATTTAAAAAATTAAGCGGATAAATGTTAAGCTCTTAAAAAAATAAAACTAAATATAAATTCTAAAATTCAATTTATTTATATTGAACGAAATTTTAAAATTATATAACCAAAACTTTTAAAAATAGATATCAAATTATATCATAACGTCCTGCATTTTTCTTATAAAAAACTATAAATTCTTTCATTTATATCGGTGACCAATAAACGGTGCCAAAACAGTGTAGGTTTGTTTATATCTGGTTATCCGTTGTTTATAATACCCTGTTACCCATTATTTTTAATTTAGAATTTAAAATTTTATAATTGGATAGTTTTTGAAGATTTTGGAGAAAATGAAGGAGAATAGATGTCATACAGAGCAGATTATGTGTATATTTCCATATGCTGAACAGTCAGCATACTTATGGCATCTGAATACTTATGCCTAACATGGCAGCCATAAGTTGCTTTTCGATATCTCGAAGATAGGTAAGACTCAGAATCGTCACCTTAGCCTATTATATAAATAGATGTTTAATGTCTCTTTTTTTTTATTATCTTTACGAAACTACAACTGTAAAATGTTGCTTCCTAAGCTTTAAAATCAATATATTCACATAAGTATACTTAATTAAAATCTGATTAATAGATTTTTCTTTAGATAAACAATATATAAAATGTACAGCTTAAAGAACTGTGCATAAAAATTGCCAAAATAGCGTTCACTAAAAAAAAAAAAAAAAAAAAAAAAAACTAATTAGGACTAATTAGGACTAATTGTATCGTTAAAATATAACTTATTTCCTATATAAATAAATTTCTTATATTTCAATTTTTTTCATAATATTACAAGTATATTCAGGATTTAAACTATTATATAGGTTATAATAATATTATATAATATGATTTTAGTATAACATCTGAACTAGAACATATTTTTGGCAAAAATATTTAGTTAAAGAAGATTATTTAATTAATGCAAATTTAACTAACGAAGTAAAAATACATGCAGTAATTCCCATTTAGCATTTCTGAATTTTTGCTCTTTAAAAAGAAATACACCGGGAAATGTATCTAGAAGCATAAAAAGAATACGCAAAGGATGTGTTCAAACACAAACACATTAATTTTAAAATGAAAAATCTATAGTTTTCAAGAGTGCGCAACATTAAGATGGAAAACGCAGTAAAATAACTAAACTTTTTTCACAGAATTTTTTCTTTAAAGAATCTCTTATTTGAACATTATTTTCTCATCGAATATCAACTCTTGAAAAATATGATACTTCTTTTGTTTTACCATAAAGAACTGCTTCAAAATTCTTTTCTATAAAAATATAACTTACTGATATTTAAAATATTACAACAACATAAATCACAAAATGTGCTTTAGAAACATAGAAAGTAGAAGATTTTTTTAAAGAAAATTATATGGAAGATTTACATCATAGGAGACTGCGCCTCATCAAGTTTTTCGAGGTATTACTCGCCGAAATGCTAATACTAAAACTTTGTAACGTTAAACTTTAATTAAAGCGTTATACTTATAGTTATTTTTTCTTGTAATGGGAAAAGTTTTATACTATTACGAATGTTTGTAGGACTTCAAAAATCAATATAAAATGAAAGTTTTATATTTGTTCAGCATTAACGCATAATTCATTACAAGTTATTTAGTTACATATAAATAGTTAAGTAAAAGTATTTAACTGATAAATTTAAAGCGTCACAAACAAACACATATCTCCTATACTGTTTTTCAATTCTAGATGATAATAATAATAAAAAAAAATAAATAAATAAATAAACTGAGTAAATTCCAAAAATCAAAAATCAATAAATAAAAGAAATGAAACTCCCACGCCTTTGTAACTTTATGATGCAGAATATAGTATAATTTTTTTTTACCTGTTTTATTAACTTATATTGATATATATATCTATAAACAAATCTCTGTCAATTCTCCTTTTGCGTCAAGATTGAAACCGAAATCTTCTAGAATAATGCTTAGTTAAATTTTACTGTTTGTCCTTTATATTTCCATATTCTACAGCAAAATACTTTGCCATAAAATATATAACATCCTAAGCTTTAAAAGCATCGTTATAAGCCCATTAGTTACAAGATGCACTTAAGTTAAAATCAATGTAGAAGTCTTTTTATAAGCAAAATATATTTAAATATGCAAAATAAGATATTCTGCATTATGTTATCCAAGTTATTAATTTTTGAAAAAACAGCTAACTATATTATATATATTATATAATATAGTATGATATTAGACTTAAAATAATAATAGATTTGTGTTTCATGCTATTCATACTTGTTCATTTGTGTTTCGTACTTTTTGTGTTTCATAATGTTTTATATAGAGATAAATATGAGTACAGAAAACAGATAAATAAAATATTCTCAAGCTTCTGAACTTCATAAATATAATACATTTATTCTTTTAGAAAAGAAATATCCTTTTTTTTTTTTTTTTTTTTTTTTTTTTTTTGAGTATTTCTTAACATTTAGAAATCAGTTTTAAAAGTAATTAGTGATAACTAGAATTAAAATTGGAAAGAGTTTAAGTATTTTTAAAGAGCATTATATGAAAAATTTTAAACGTTCCAAGAATTTGCGTAATTTGTACCAATATATAGAAGAAAAGTCTTCTTTTTATTAACTATATATTTCTCTTCTATGAATATCTACGCGGTATTTTACTTTTGACTAAAGCGTTAAATTGATATCGCCCACAAGTATTGCAAATGTTAATTAATGTTTCTTTCCGCTTTTTTTTTAAGAATTACAATTGACTGCATTCCTGTAAAAAAGTCCTTCCGGCCAGTGCCGGGAGGATGAGGTAGCTTTCAAATTCCTTATTTTTTAAAAAGGTAGCTTATGTTATTCAAACACACGTAGCTCAGTTTAGTGGAAACCGATTGTAGAAGATTCAATGCTAATTTTTATAAATACTAAATCATTATGAATGAGAATTTCGCGAAATTAGTCAGCTTCATCCAAGCTGCTTTTATTTAAAGTAACTTATATTTGGTTGCCAAATTCGGCGATATCTTGAAGTGCCTGCCATTTTAGGACAACATAGTGGATGAGGCTAACTAGGGAACTTGGTCGAGACCTTAGTAATTCCTGTGCACATGCTCACTCACATCGAAATTGGTTCATATATACGAGTGCTGTCGCAGGCAAAAATTCAGATTTTTCAAAATTTCACCCACATAAAGAAATTCAAACTGCTATATCTGAACAATTTTTTAAGATAAAGACTAAACGAAAAATGCTCCGGAATCCTTATATCAAGGTCAAATACTTAAGAAAGAAACCTTTTTCAATTTCTAATTTTTTTTGCACCTCACTTTAAATATATTTTTTTTAATTTAATGGCCGCCATTTTGAAACAAGATGGGGGATGAAGCTGGCCAGCGAACTTGGTCGAGACATTGCTATATACTATTCACTTCTTACATTCAAATAGATTAATAAATACGTGTGTTATAGCATGAGAAATATCAGATCGCTTCAAAATATCAGCAAAGCTAGAAATTCAAAGTGCTATAACTCAACAATTTTTTAAGATATAGACGAACCGAAAACTGCTCCGGACTCTTTGTATCAAAGTCAAACACATAAAAAAAATCTTTTACATTTTCCAATTTTTTGATAATTCATTTTAAATTTTAAATAAAAAAAATAAATGCTCCCTTTTGAAACAAGATGGTGGATGAAGCTGGCCAACAAACTTGGTTGACACATTGATATGTACAATGTACATACCAAGGTATATCCATATCGGTTCATAAATAATCCTGTTAACGCGTGACAAAAATCAAGTCGTTTCAAAGTGTCAGCCTCAATGAAAATTCAAAATGCTATAACTGAGCCATTTTTTTTTTAATAGACGAAACAAAAACTGTTTCGGAATCTTTGTAATAAGGTAAAACACATAAGAAAAAAATCTTTTCCATTTTCAATTTTTTTGGTACCACATTTCAAAAAAAAAAAAAAAATGGCCGCAATTTTGAAACAAGATGGCAGATGAAGCTGGCCAACAAACTCGGTTTAGACATTGGTATGTACTATGTACACACCGAGTTACATTCAAATCGGTTCATAAATACGAGGGTTACAGTGTGACAAAGATCAGATATATATATATATATATATATATATATATATAACCATTATATATAACAAATCGTCATCGATTTCCAATTACTAAAATTAAATTTATAAATTAGCTAATATTCATAACACTGACATTATACAGAATAAAGATGGAACATGTAACTTGTAATACAGAATCATGCTAAATTCCATTAATTGCCGTGCATGCATCATGATCATGCTAAATTCCATGCTAAATTCCTAGCATATTGCGGGCGATAAATCTATATAAAACATATGAAAAAAACCACCAAATTTTGATAAAATCCTATTAACGACAAAAGATACAAGATCCAGCTGAATATTGTTGAACCAAAAAAATCCATATCAAAAACATACAAAAGATCAAATGGATGAATGATGTCGGAAGCTTATAAAGTATTTCACTTGTTCACGGGTACATAAAATACATTTATAAGCAAAAAACATAGTCGATTTCTGTAACGAAATTCAGCAATAAGCAAAAATTTAATTCCGTTATGTAACCGATCGATTAATTACCAGAAATTATTAAACCACCATATAAAATATTAATCAATGTGATAACCGTAACAATGAAAAACATTGAAATATGAAACAAATTAAATAAATTAAATCATAGACATACACAGCTAGAGAACAGCCAAGACAAATTGACCATGACACAAACATATAACGGAATTTGGCTTAGTATAAAAATCCCGTTTAAATAAGTTGCAAAGTTAAAATATATGCCACGGTTGCCGCAGTAAGTAATCCCAAGCATAAAATATAACAGTTATAATTAACACATAGTCCATATAATTATTATTATTACATTCTATTAAAATGATCCTGGAATTATTTAATACTACAAGTACATGAACCAGAAATCGTTTAAAATTAAACAATTAATAATTATAAGAGTTCATGGCAACATTATAATATTATAAAAAAAATAATCAATTATTTAATGCTGCCATCTAGCGGAACAACAAGAAATTAAATTTAAGAGAGTCAAGATATGATTAAGATCAGGACTAAAAACAGAACTAATAGTGTTTAGTGCTGCCATCTGTTACAGAATACCGAATATAACATTAGAAAATTGCATTTTTTAATTACAAATAATTTAACGTATAATATCACTGAGACTGCACAAATATATCATTCTAAAACAGTGCATTAGAATATTGATAATAATCAATTAACATTTTATTATAATGTGCTAAAATTAGTTATATATTTTTTTAATTTTCACTTAAAATTAAGTAAATTAATAATAATTTCGAATAAGTAACTTAATTAATAATATAAAAGTTTATATTAATCACTTGATAAAATGAATGCATCATACTGATTTGCGGGAAAGGGGGGGGGGGTAATATACCAACAAAATACAACATCTCTACAAACTTATAAATACATATATCATATACTGTGTAAGCGTATATCATTACAAGGCAATATAAATTGAAATAAATCAATGATAGTAAATTAAAATGATGCAAATTAATTTAATTTAAAGATTGTTATACAGTACAAAGAACGGCAACCTCACAAGGACAAAAAAAACAACACATAACCACGAATATTCTGCGTACCAATCCTACAGGGTTTTTAATTTTATATAATAAATTTATATATAATAAACATTTGCGTATAAATTATCCAGACAACACCGCCCTCCTCCTTAATTTAACATATATCCAGCTAGCCATGCTATTTAAAAAAAAATTATATATTTTGTATTTTTTTTTGTTTATTTTTAATTTTTTTGTAATTTTTTTATATTTTTTTTATATGCGCAAAATGTGAATAGTAACATACAAGATCTAACCCTACTGTACATTGTTTAGATAATAATTTAATTGTAGATTAATGAATATATGAATTTCTTAGGAAAACCATGATTTAAAGCATCAAAACTTAATTGTTTAATGTTTTTATTTATAAGATGTGATGAACATAAACTTTTGAAACTTTTGATTCTATACAAATGATTAATAGTATATTACGGTAAACTGAAATGTGTAGACAGGATTTAAAAAGAGTAAATGTATTAACTTTGAACTGAAAGTCTTTACGTTTGTCATAAAGATCAGTAATTATTTTGTTATATATATATATATATATATATATATATATCAACATTTGAACGGAATGTGGTTTCGGGGTGTGGGGATCATGGTCGATGAAAATATACCAAAAAATTTTGAAATCGCTTTCCTGCGAACGGCTGCAATAGGTAGCTTTTTGTAATGAAAGCTACCTAAAAGTAACTTTTGAAGCTTTAAAGGCTTTACAACAATATGAGTCACACGAATCGTTTTAGTTAAAAACCCGATAGGAGATTTCTTTGGTAGAGAATATATCTAGAATACAACATAAGAAATCGTAGATAAAGTTTTTAAAGATACCAGTTTCTGAAAACAAATTATTCCGAATTCTTTGTACTAGCTTGGAAAATTATTTGAAGTTTTATATTACTCAGTTTCTTATATTTTGTAGAACATTTATAGAAATTATAAAGTTTACAGGACATTTAAAACTAATAAAAAAAAATTTTTAGTATATTGTCTCATTTAAAAGGATATTTAGACAGAACATTTATCTATTAAAAAAAATTAAATCATTAAAAGAATTTATAAAGTAAAAATAATAATAATAAACAGTGAAATATGTGTGTAATTTTAAACAATAAAATGCTTAAATAAAAATATGAATTTCTAAAACCACTGGAACATTTTGACACAAAACATATTATAAAAGATATTTTACGATTTTTATAAACTCCTTTTTCGCAAGAATCCTTTCTTCGAAATTTATTTATGTATCAAAAGTTAAATTGATATATCCCAGAAGAATGTCACTTGGAATTCAAATTTTTTTCTATGGGGACCACAACAAAACACTTTTTTATATAAAAAAAAAAATAACTATATAAGCTTTAAATACTTTACAAGTTTGAAAGTTGCAGCAGGCTTTATAGTTTAAATCCGGAGAGAAAGTTCTTTATGAAAACTTTTACATCATAAGAAATTATCCATCATAAATTTTTTCAATGTATTAATTTCTGAAAAGTAACTATTCATAAATCCTTGTAGTGTTATAGAAGATTTCAAGTCTTCTCCCAATTATTTCGTTCTATTTCGTTCTAAATTTTTGTACGATAAAAGTGAGAGAAACAAGGTGACATGCTTAAGCAACCAAAATCTTTCCAAAACTCAGAAAGCGGATTAAAAAGCTTTACATTTTATGAACACTATTTACAAACGCTTGTTTCCAATAGAATGAAAAGTTTGAAAAGTTTTTATTTGTCGTGAAAGTTATAAAAAAAATAAATATTTCAAAGAAAAGTCATATTCCTCATATTGCTCTGAATCATAAAGTGAAATCAGGAAATAACAAAATATAGCAAGGTAACTATAAAAGTTTCTCTATTCCACACATTCTAAAACACTCAACATATCCATAATGTATTTTAAATAAGTCATAAATTGAACAATCAAAAACAAAAATCGCATTCTAGTACCTGTGTTTACCTGCATCTAATCCAAAAATATCAGCTTCAGAATTACTTGAATTGTTAAAGTTACCTCAAGTTATAAGTTACCTTAAAATATTTCAAGAATTTTCTCAATATTATTCATAATGCTTCTTTGTTGGTTATTTTTATTATGAAGTTTACCATATATTTATTTTTACTACACAAATAATGTATAAATGGGATAACTTTATAATAAACGGGATTTATAATAAACGGGATAACTTTATTTTTGAAGTTAACCATTTAGTTAATTGGAGTTCAAATATCCATAAACGCGTTTACGTCAATATCATAATAGGTCAGATTTTTCGCTACTATAAACTCTGTTCGAATAAAAATTTATTTTTTAAAGAACTTTTTAATTTAACCAGCATTTTGTATTATAAAAACAATATACCTTTGAATTTCATTAATAAATATACTAGTTTTACAGACAGTCTTCATTTTTGAGGAGTTGCTATGAGATTGACAGTTAATGATTTGTATAACCTAAAGCCTTTTTTGGACGGTTTTACAAGGATGTCTGCAATTGTGTGGCAACAGACATGGAACGTTTATGGACAGATTATGGATCACTGGAATTTAGTTATTGTTTTTTGTGGCTGTGTTGCTCGGATTTGGGTAAAATAATTTTATTGTTTCAGTATACATTAAACATACGTTCTGAATCAGTGGTATCTTCGAGATGCACTGTTTATTGTGGCGTCGGGTCCGGTGGGGGAGTATTCGCGATATGCTTTCAATTGTTTTTATGCATTTGATTTATGCTTTGCGACACTCTGGCCGAAACCCACTGCCACTACTGAATAATAGTTTGTTGTAAATTGTAATTAATCTGAAACATTGCTGTGCTTTCTAAAATGCCCACCGCTGAAGAGGCCACAGCCTTTTGTTGTTTTTTCTTGTTCAGGTTATATCTGTTTAAATTTCTTGCATGTTTTATGGTTATACTTAGTTTATTTATGGTGCAGGATTCTGGGTCCGACAAACGCATTTAAAACATAATGTGCTATATATAATCTGTGTGGTTATATGCAGCTGTAGCGCTTATCGCATGGATTTTATTTTTATTTTTATTTTTTATTTTTATTTTTATTTTTATTTTTACTTTTAGTTTTACTTTTGATCTTTCTGAGCTTATATATATATATATTTACTAATAATTTTTAACAAATTTTTGTTATTCTTGTAAAACGCGGTTTATCATGCAGTTTTAATATTCCCTATAACCTTATTCCATATAACCAGACCTTTTATCCTTAACCGAAAAGTGTAACTTATTTTTAAAGCCAAATATTGATTTGTATATTTTTCTTCGATTACAAACGCAGTAGAAATGTGTTAAGAAATAGTAAAAGTATAATCTTTTTAATTTTAATGAATCACATTTTTTTATGTACACTTACAAACAAAAATGTAAATGGTATTCCAAAATACCTGAACTTTCTGTCGATATATTACTTATCGGCATTTATCCTTATATAGGATTTTATGGGAATTATTTATGTGATTAATGATTTCCCCTTGCCTTTATATTATTACATATTATTCGGGTAAATGCAACTGAAATCCCCCTAAATCCTTTTGCGAATATATTGACAAAACCTTAAGAAATAGAACTCGTTTTCTCGGAAGATTATACCTCAAAATAACTATTTAGAAATGAGGGCGACCTAAGTCTTTTCCCCTAAGTGTCTTTCTTATATGAGATTCGTTCTTATGGTAGTGAATTACTATGATCAAGAATCATTAGTTTTTTTTTTTTTTTTTTTTTTTTTTTTTTTTTTTTTTTTTTTTTTTTTTTAAATAATAATAAAATATTTCGCCCCGTGTAAACTCATATACAATTAAATGGTGGATTTAACACATTTTTTACCATGGTCCTAGGTTTCAAATTTATTGAATAGTTAGAAGTATTTTTTGTTTCTGCTGCTTCTTCTTTTTAAGCAGAAAACATGCCCAAATTACCAAGACATGAAGTATAGTGAAGATAAACAAGAGTGAAACAAATTATCTAGCTGCGCGTTTTGATTACAGCATAATATTTGAGAATACCCTTCGTTCGAAGTTTATTTACCATCTGTAGATCGTCTGCCAGTTGTAATCAGAAAGGATACGAGAAAGATTTTTGGAATAGTCACTCTAAAAAATAACTAAAAGATAATGCTGAAGCTGGTAAGTTGAAGACGATTTTGGAGAACAGAAGCTTTAGCTCGTAGATTCCATTGTTGCAACATTGAACCTACACATTACTGTTGTTTAGGAACTTTTAAGTCTCATATTAGATAGTTCAATTTCTTCTGTTGTATGAGGTAAGGCTATCTCTCGTATGATTCTGGACTATATTCATACCCGGGTTATGAAGTTTCTGATTCACTTTCCTCTGATTATAATCGCGCATTAGTGCTTTTCATGTGTGTGTCAGGAATAGGTAACCCGTCACGATGAGAAACATGTTTAAGAGTTGAAGGCACTTAGAGTAATTGATGCTATTCTTATTTTACTTAAATATCCTGTAATATTAGTAAGGTAAAAGTAACAGTCCATTAAGTGATCTCTTTGTTCACGCAAAACCATTAGAACACCAAACTGAATTTTCCGACGTTTTCCTTCCAGTCATTCTGTTAGTGCATTTGCACAGGTTATGAAAGTAACATGAGGTACCGAGCACTTATTCTGATCACAAAGAGCGCAGTTAAAATATAGTTTATACAGGGTGATTCAGCTCGTCGGTGACAAACTTTAAGGATCGATAGAGCACACCTAGACGAACATTTTTGAATAGGGAATGTAGGGTCCCTGACGCGATGGTAAGGCGCTAGGCGCTTTCGAAAATTTGGGTGCCGAAATTCGAAACGTCATAAAAACTAGGGAAATGGTTAGATTTTCTTGCTTGTTGCGTCGAAATGATTCTGTTTGTTTAGACTTTCTTCAGTACCAATTTGATAAGCGTATCTCTTAAAACATGGATAGGGGGCGCTGCAGACTTTGGAGAGCTAGACAACAACTTTAAGCCCGTTATTTTGATAATTTAACACATGCTCGCCAAAGTTAATACTCTAACTTAAAGTTTGAACCCAAAAGTAGAGCCCTGCAAAAAGCGTAAGAGCCGGAATAAAATGTCAAAGTACAGGGTGGTCGAAACTCGAAGGCTCCTAGGAGATAAACAAACAGATTTCTTGACTTATGGCATGCATTTTCATGATTCTGTTTGCTGGGGCTCTCTGAAACTCAGTTGAACGGTACAAAAAGAAACATCGATAGGGGGCGCTTTGGGCAAAAAACATAATTCGTTGACATTTCGGACGCTAACTGGAAACGGGGCGCTACGATCAGTTAGAAACAAAACAAGAGAGTAATTTACTTATCATAAGAAGCTATTAAAACTGCAGTTTTTTTTTTTTTTTTTTAACAAACATAGCTGGTTTCAATCATGCACAATGCGCGCAATAAAATTTACATAAGGTGCTTTTTGCTGATTTATGCAAAAGATATCGTACCATATCGATATGCAAAAGATACGTAATGCGTAGACGACAACGCGAGATGACGAAGTTGTATGCGCAGACACGTCTTTTGAACGTGCGGTACCTACTTAAGCTTCAGGTTACTTGTCTGCAGATCGGTAGTAGGATGTAACGGTACACAAACTCTGAATTGGCTGACATGCATTTGGCGTATGGCGCTGCTGGTTGTAATGGACGAGCCGCTCAGCGGTTGTACGCCGAGCGTTACCCCAACAGGCAAATCCCCTGCCATGCCTTCTTCGCTCGAGTACACCAGAGGTTGTCCACAACGGGATCTTTCGACGGAGGCAGGCCTGAACGGGAGCGATCAGTGAGCACCCCCGACAACGAAGAGGCTGTGCTTAACCTGGTTGAGGACAACCCAGGTCTTAGCACGAGAGATATCGCCAGACATGTTGGCATTTCGCAAGCAACTGCGTGGCGCATCTTACGTTCCCGGAATCTGCACCCCTACCACATCCAGCGGGTGCAGTTGCTCAGAGAGCAGGATTTTGGCCCTCGAGTGGAATTCTCAAGATGGTACTTGGCGATGAGATCCAGGGATCCCCGTTTTGTAAACAGCATTTTGTTTACGGACGAGTCCACCTTCAGCCGGGAGGGAATGTGGAACGCCCACAACAGTCATGTGTGGTGTGATGAAAATCCACATGAAACCAGAAGCCGAGCAGCCCAGGAGCGTTTCTCAGTAAATGTGTGGGCCGGCATTCTGGGGGATTGCCTCATTGGCCCTTATTTGTTACCTGAACGGCTGACAGGTGGAAATTACCTGATTTTCCTGGATCAAGTGCTGCCGCAGCTTCTGGATGAGGCGCACGTACCCGAAGGTTCGCGTCGCCAGATGTGGTTCCAGCACGATGGAGCTCCGGCCCATCACACGAACGACGTGCGTCTCCATCTAAACGCAAGGTATGGCCAGCGGTGGATCGGGCGTGGGGGTCCAGTTCACTGGCCTGCCCGATCACCAGACCTCACCTGCTTGGATTTCTTCCTTTGGGGTTACCTGAAGGCCGAGGTATACCATACACCTGTCAGCAGTGCTGAAGAACATGTGGCAGCTGCAGGGCAGATCAGAGATACTCCTGGCATTGTTGGAAACACACACTCCTCAATGCGACGGAGGTGCGAAGCCTGCATCATGGCCCAAGGTCGAAATTTCGAGCATCTTCTGTAGTGTTATTTTTTGTAAATAAATTTCCAGTATCATTGATGTTTTTGGTCTAAATTTATTCAGAAGTGTTGAGCAGAGGTAGAAAATGTGTTTTCATTATTACTAACTGATCGTAGCGCCCCGTTTCCAGTTAGCGTCCGAAATGTCAACGAATTATGTTTTTTGCCCAAAGCGCCCCCTATCGATGTTTCTTTTTGTACCGTTCAACTGAGTTTCAGAGAGCCCCAGCAAACAGAATCATGAAAATGCATGCCATAAGTCAAGAAATCTGTTTGTTTATCTCTTAGGAGCCTTCGAGTTTCGACAACCCTGTACTTTGACATTTTATTCCGGCTCTTACGCTTTTTGCAGGGCTCTACTTTTGGGTTCAAACTTTAAGTTAGAGTATAAACTTTGGCGAGCATGTGTTAAATTATCAAAATAACGGGCTTAAAGTTGTTGTCTAGCTCTCCAAAGTCTGCAGCGCCCCCTATCCATGTTTTAAGAGATACGCTTATCAAATTGGTACTGAAGAAAGTCTAAACAAACAGAATCATTTCGACGCAACAAGCAAGAAAATCTAACCATTTCCCTAGTTTTTATGACGTTTCGAATTTCGGCACCCAAATTTTCGAAAGCGCCTAGCGCCTTACCATCGCGTCAGGGACCCTACATTCCCTATTCAAAAATGTTTGTCTAGGTGTGCTCTATCGATCCTTAAAGTTTGTCACCGACGAGCTGAATCACCCTGTATACCTTCTTAGCCGTGGTAGTTATTGACGTTCTGTGAGTTCTTTATTAAATTTTCTACACTCGTAACACAAGTTCCATGGGATGTTTGCACAACTACAAGGTTGCCATTCTGCTACTTATGCTGTCCTTACTGCAACAACGAAATAGAATATTGTCTTCACTTAATACTCATGTGAAAAGACCTTAATAGCAAATAAGTTTACAAATTTTGAAAAAAACCCGGATAAATAGTAAACAGAAACGTGTTCTTTTTCCGTAAAATGACTCACATCAAGAACATAAACAACACATGTAATAATTAGTCGAAGCTTATTATCCAATGCACAATGTTAACATTAAGGAACATTAAATTATGTGATGCCATTAATCGGAAATTAACTTCACTTTTAAAATACAAACGAATACAAACGCGCCTTAAAACGAGGCATATTAAGACTCGCAACTTTCTTCTACTACTACCCTGGCCTCTGGTGAATGTGCCGATAGTTACTGTTACAGAATGAATTCAAAACTTTTCTTCATTATATGACCACAAAATGTAAATTGTAATTAACATTCCACCCCGTTTTTACCCTGTATATTTTAATAACATTCTAAAATTTTGCAAACGCCTTAGATGATAGAAAATTTCAGAGAGCATGTTCGATTTCTACATGCAAAAATTCATTAAAAAATATGTTTATTACAATCATATTCAATGTTGAGTAGTATTTTTTTTTCCAGATATAAATTAGAGATATAATTTATTTTTAAATTGCCAGAAAATGTGATCAAGTAAAAATATCAAGTAATTAGATCTTGTATCAGTATATTTCAATTATTTCTTACAAACAGTTAATTTAGGAAATCGGAAGCATAGTATTCTGTTGTATGATGTCCGTAGTTGGATGAACTGGATTAATAATGAGTAGCATGACCTTTATTTGAAAAGCACTAGGTATATAGGCTTGACCATACCCAACAAACACTCAACTTACGGCCGAAAGGCGTATATGTCGCGGCCAGAAGGAGTTAAGGCCATTTGTAACCAAACAATGTTGTGCCGTAAATGACCCGCCGCTAGTTCCGGCAGCTACTGCCGGAACGGTAATGTTTCGGCGGTGAGAGAACTGTTGCATTTACTTTGCCCGGCAACTCTTAAGGGGCGGTTTCTGGCAAAAATATAATGGATCGTCATCGTTTAGAAAGTAGAGGGCTAATATCACCTAACCCGAATATTTAATTAAAGAGAGGAAATATATTTTTCTCTTCATTTCTTTCTAAGTAAGTTTAATTATTTTAAATCTGGGTTTTAGTAAAAATATAAATATGTCGTGAGATTTATATTTAAAGCAGTAAAATAGATTACATATTTTTATTTAGTTTGAAAATATTTTACAAAAATCAAAAATTGTCCCCAAAATGTACATAAATTCCCTGTTTATATATTTTTTAAAAATATGGAAAAAAACAACAACATAAAAGCGTTTAACTTTCTTGCCTTTAAAATATCTTTAAATAAATATATTTTGAACACACTGGAATAAAAAAGATTATATTTAATGGTTATTTTATATTGTTTTTGATTGCAAAGATAATCAGATAGCATAATATAAAATATATGCTGATTTGAATAATATATTAATAGCAAAATACTGCAATCTTCGGACATATATACTACTTAAACATGTTTAAAAATTTATTGACAAATGTCAATTTATTTATGCTCTTTTTTTTCAGCATTCATGAAAAAATATTTGTTATAATGAAAAGGAGAAAATGTTTCAATAAGCAGTTATTCTTGAGCGAGGAGAGGGGGGGGGGAGAGAAAAGGTAACTTAAAAGCTGTTACTAAAACATGAATTTTCAATATCATTTGAAACATATTTCCATGTAAAAGAAAATACTGGAAAAGAAATTTTTGTTTCTGAATCCACTGTAACTTAAAATATAAATAAAATTTCTTGCCTGTATTAAATTCCTAACAATTTAGATATATTTAATGATTTCACTACCATTATTTTACTCTTTAGAAATACAGATAAAACTTGCATATGTATAAAAATAATTAAGTGAAAAATTGCACAATAAATCAAGAATTTTCGCAGAATTAAGTAAAGAATTGCAGAATAAATAAAGAATTTTTGTTCATTATTATTTGGTTTCGAGTCCCGACCTGGATACATTTTCACCCAGTTGGAAAAATTATTTCTGGCAAAATTTAGAATACGCATTAAAATCTGACATTATATGAAAGTATTAAATAAAATGCGACATGTATATTTTATGCCCTAAAATAAACATGAAAAGGTTCTATTAATTTTTAGGCATTTCAGTAAAATCGTCTTGAGTCAAAAATAAGCCTTGATATATATATAGATAAACAAGATATTTTTTATGAGCATATCAGAATAAAATGGAATGCATGTTATTTTTAAATCTTATAATTTTTAATTGCGAAGATAAATGGGTAAAAATTTACAGAAAAGAGATAAAATGCCCATTTAAAGCATAAATCGGAGGAAAAAAAAAAGTGTTTTTGTGTTATCTGAAAACTGTATGGAGAGTTTAAAAATTCAAACAATGTATCTTAAATCTTTATTTCTCTAAAAAAAGAAAAAAAAAGAACGAAAAAAAGAAAGAAAAGGAAAAACAAAGCTCTTTTTCCAAATGACTAAAAATAATATTAACAGAAAAAATATATGATTTATGAAAAAATGACTTTTATTTATTATAATAAGGTAATGGCTCATAAAACTATTCTCCCTCCCTCCCTCTCCAGAAAAATCAAATAGATGATGGGACCTTCAAATGGCTCAAGGTTAAGCAGTTTTGAAAGTTCTGGTCCGTTACGATAAGAGGGGAGAGGGAGAAATTCTCAGAATTTTTCTTTAGCTGTGCGTTTTCATTTCTGCTTTGTCATTCGCGTTATTTACCGTCGGAATAAGTGGACATGGTTTCAAAATGTAGCACATATATCGGTAAGTTTGTTAGTTCATGTTGATTCATTGCAAATTTATTAATTTCATTCTATCTGTTTTTTGCATCATTTTATCTTACGGAATATTTATATTTTAGTTTTTATAATTGCAAAAGAAAATGTAAAAGATATTTTCATTTTTAGTAAAATTCCCTTCAATAGATTATTTTTAGTTTTTCGAAGTTATCGAATTTATTTTTAAGCATTATAAATATAGGATGATATTGTTCTTTAAGGGTCTTGTACCTTTTAAACGCGTCGAAAATTAACGAAAAGCTTCAAAGTTTGAATTAGTCTATCTTCAAAACCTTTTTATGTATAAACATGAAAATTTGGATATTGATTAAACGGATTGTGCTTTGTAATATACTACAAACATAAATTTATCAACCCTTTACAGAATTTGTGTATTGTTTAAATCAAAATAGCTCTTTTTTTTTTACCCCATAAGTCATTGTGCGCATATCTTGAGGAAGTATGTATGGATTAGCATGAAATTCGGTAAAGATACTAAACATATATATGTGTTTAAAATGATCTACTCTTAGTCTAAAATTATTTCATTAACTGTATAAAAAAAATATTTTCGTAAAAAAAAAATAAAAACATATGTATTTTTAATGAATATAAATAGTCATAACTAAAAATATTACAATTGTAAATACTTAAAAGTAGATCATTTTAAACACACATATTTGTTTAATATATTTACCAAATTTCATGACAATCCATACATCCTTTCTTAAGATATCATGCGCGCAATGACTTATGGGGTAAAAAAAGAGCTATTTTGATTTCAACAATACACAAATTCTGTAAAGGGTTAATAAATTTCTGTTGATAGTATATTACAAAGCATAATCTGTTTAATCAATATCCAAAATTTCACGTATATACATAAAAAGGTTTTGAAGATAAACTAATTAAAACGTTGAAGTTTTTCGTTAATTTTCGACGCGTTTAAAAGGTACAAGACCCCTTAAAACAGTTTATTTTAGTTTAATTATAAAAATGTGATTTTATACTCGAGAAAATTTGAGTGACTAAAACAATTGAATTTAAATGAAATTTAGAAGTATCAAGATTAATTTAATATATATTTTTAAATCACTATTAAACTATTATTTACATAAAATATATAATGTGAACATTAAATAGTCCACAATATTATTTAAAAGGCGACTAAAGTAATGAAAAAGATGTTACAAGTTTAAAATATACATTTTATTTAAAATTTATTAGTACTTTCAAGCCTTCCTAGCTCATCATCAGAGAATATCTTAATAACTAAATGTTGTTTGTTGTTTTTAAAATGTGAGAGCCAATAATTACTAGAGTTGAAAGTAGAAGTAGCAGTAGCAGTAGCAGTTTCTTGGATTGAATTTAATTAGAGGAAATATATATTATTATTATTAATTACAGTTCCATTTATTTGTGACATCACTCTGTTTCTCATAGGTCACTTTCCATGAATATAATTAAATTATTATTTTATGATATAATTATTTTTGTGTAAAAAAAATGGAACTGCAATTAATAATAATAATATGTATTTTCTTTACTTAAATTAAATCCAAGAAACTGCTACGTTTACGCAGTAATTATTGACCCTCTCATTTTCAAAACAAAGTGACGTATTTGTATAAATAAACAACATTTAGTTATTAAGATATTCTCTAAGGATGAGCTTGGAAGGCTTGAAAGTACTAAGAAATTTTAAATAAAATGTATATTTTAAACTTGTAACATCTTCTTCATTACTTTAGTCGCCTTTTAAGTAAGATTGTGGACCTTTTTAATGTTCACATCATATATTTTATGTTGAATCAAGGTGAAAAAATTGCGTTTCGTCTTATGATTCTATTATTTACATGTCTAATAATTATAAATAATTCTCAAGAATTTCGAAAAAGTTGAAATAATATATTTTTTCAAATGTTTGGCTATTAAACTGCAAGAGAAATAGTTAAATATTATCTGATAAAAGCAAAATTTTAAAATATATGAGAAATATTATACTGTCATTCGTTAACTACATAAAGATTAAACTTATTTTTATGTAATATTTTATAAAATGATCAGAAATGATGCAAAAATTTAGATAATAATGATTTAATAAAGCTTTGATGAATAAGCATAATTTAACAGATTTACCAACGAAGCTGTGTAAAATATAGTGGAAATTTAAGTAAAAAGAATATCACAAACACACACATTTTTATATAAAATATATAATAAACTATATTAAAATCACGTATATTATTTAAGCATAAATTCGAAATTTATTCTTCAAAAGAAAATACTTTTTAGAAGGTTAATTGAATGGTAAAATGTTTTGGCAGGTAAAAAAAAAAAAAAAAAAAAAAAAAAAAAAAAAAAAAAAAAAAATCTTATAATTATTTAGACATACTTTTCAAGAAAATCAAGTTCATTTAACTTGAACTTTTTCAAAAATATTCAAAATACAATATTTGATAATGAATTGATTGATTAGTTTATTTTTTCAATTATACACTTTATAAATTTTTATGAAATGCAACTATTTAAAAATGCATTGCATATAAATTTTGTAAATATGTAAGTGAATAAATGAACAAATAAATTAATGCACTATGTGAAATATTGTGTTTTGGAAATTTTTTGAAAAAGTTCAAAGTGAAAGAATTTCATTTTCTACAAAAGTATATCTAAATAATTATAAGATTTTTTTAATCCTGCAAAAATATTTTATCATTTAATTAGGCTGATAAAAAGTATTTTTTTTTTTTATAGAATAAATTTTGATTTATTCCTAAACAATCGTTATGGCACAACAGTGGCAAGTGATTACATTTTAAATAACCCTAATAGGCTTTTTTGTGGGCAGTTTTGGGATAAATTTAATTTATGACAACCACAAATGGCAGAACAAAGGCAAGCTTCTGGTTAGCTTTTATTTTTAGTGGCCATTAAAAGAATAATTGTGGGCAGTTTAAGGCTATCTAACATTTTCAGCGAAAAGTTAGTGGCATGATTGTGGGCAAGTTCTTGTATTTACGGCCAATTATCTTGTGGCCTTATTCTGTCCGGCGTGACACTTTTTTTACGGAGCCGTAACTTTCACTGATAGCGGGCCACCATCGAACACCTTCGGCGAAGGCTAACGAACCCATCAGTGGTCCGTAAGTTCGGTGTTTGTTGGGTAGTTTTTTAAAAAGAAGTGTAGCTTCATTACAAGAAAATCTAAGATTTTATTTAAATAGACTCTAAAGAAAATTGTTGTTTTTCAACCCTTACCTTATCAGTATAGTTTTAATTTTTAATTTCCTTCTCTATAAAATAGTTTTGGAAAATAAACTTTTAATAAATTTTCTGAACCTAGAATTCAGTTTTACAAATAAAGCGATAGTAACAAACCTGTTTCAAAACACGACCATTATTCTCAATAGTTACAAATCTTTTGATTATTTTTAATCTTTAATTTGACTTCACTTAATAATATTTCTATTATTGAAATGCAAGTTTATTTTCTTTGAAACTAAAGAATTCTGTATTTTTTTTTTTCTTTTTTGTGAAATTTCATATTTTAAAACTATTCTCATTCAAAAAATGTCATAAAACTATTTTCATGTTACTATGATTACTCTATATAATTGTAGGTA
Source organism: Maratus speciosus (assembly GCA_963932465.1). NCBI lineage: Eukaryota > Metazoa > Arthropoda > Arachnida > Araneae > Salticidae > Maratus > Maratus speciosus. Next base: position 559,326,282 of record OZ010789.1, read on the forward strand.
ATTTTTTATGCAGCATATAAAGATTCTATACGAATTAAGAATGTTAAGCATTTTAATTTTTTTAAACATTCTTTATTAAACATCACACAAAATGTAGACATCTCAGTTTTATCATGAAAATTCAATAGCAATGAGACCATTCCATTTCAAAAATTTAATACTGAATGCGCAAATAAATTAGCAAAGAAGTATTATTTTAAGAATAGTTAAATATACAATAAAATTATTAATTTTAATTAATTTAACAAAATAATAATAATAATAAAAGTAAGTAGAAATATAGAAATGTTTTTATTACAGATTTTAAAAAATCGTATAAACATTTCAAATGCCTCGCTTAATGAGATTAAATATACGAGTACGTGTAAGGTGAAAAAAAAAAAAAAACTTAGATAAAATAAATGTAAAATAAATATTTAAAAATATATTTACATATCATAGAGCGCTGTGGAGAGAAAATCAAATTTGAAAGGGTTAAAGGTTGATAATTTTATTCCACCAGTTGATTACAATTGTAAGAAAAGTTTATCACATACTGATTTATTTCAAATTCATTAATATGTTAAATTCATTGCTTAAAATAAAATAAATTATTTAATAATTGAAACGATGAAATACACCGGAGAAATAATAAATATTAGTTTAATTACGTGATGTTTTAATTATATTGCTAAGAAGGTATAAAACCAACTAGGAGAAAAAGTATCCAGGTCACTGTACGAACTGGATCTTCGAAGACTCAGGAACCAAAGACCCAAGTTCGAATCCTGGATTGGATATTTTTTCACCGTGTTGGCTTTACGCCTTATTTGTCATGTGAATTAAAAAATCACGTAATTAAATTAAGACATATAAATTATCTCTATTAAAAAGGGGAATATTTTTGCAAGGCGGAAATACATTTTTTGTAAAAAATTAAATCAATCATTGTTTTTCTAAATTTAAGGTATTCTTGCTATGCTTTAATTTTTCTATTCGCCGTCATGACATTTTCAAAAAAAAAAAAAAAAAATGCCAAAAATAATATAGGAATGAATATTATCCAATTGTTAAAAAAATGTCCGTGAAAAATTTATTACAGCATTAATTATATTAAAAAGCCTAAATATCATCCACTTTCCTTTAAAAGTGCAAAATGTTTTATATATTTATTTCTGATATTTATCGTGTACATTTTCCACAAACAAAGTGATTCTACTCTAAACTCTCAAAATTTTTATTTAACGCATTTTACTTTGCATTCTTGTACTAAATTTCTGATGAAGAAAACGATAATCAACTTGCTAAAAAATATCTCTCATAACACAATACTATAGGGTTATAATAGTGTTCATTTTAAAAGAGCCTTTGGCGGAGCAATTTAGTGATCTAGACAAAGGTTCGTCTTGGTTTCAATGTGACATGTTGATATAACATGCCAACTTGCCAGTATTACAACGGTCTCTCCTCACCCACTCTCGTTATACATATTCGTGGATAGCGGTATAAATACCAGTTAAAGTATCAGTATAAGTACCGGTATAAATATCGGTATAAAGATCATATTTTGGTATCGGTATTCGGTATCGTATGTAACCTGTCCCTAATGCCTATTTCTAAGATTTATATACTATGCTTAAACATTTGGAAAATTTTCTTGTAATAAATAGAAGCGATTTAAAGAAATTTCTTAAACCACTGAATTTCTATTCAACGCTACGTCTCACCCAATTTGTGATCACCATCATTAACCAACATCAAAATAGTATTTTAAAAGGGCAAAATTTATAAGAATACATTTATGTCGTAGTTATTATCAATTCAATAGATTTCCATTATATGCTGGATTTACTTTAAATATATATGTTTAAATACAATTTTTCAAATGATGTATTATTCCTAATGTTTAACACTAGAACGGCGGGAAAATCTTACCTACTGGAACGGCGGGAAGGGGTCATTTTGACCCCTCGATGAAACTATTGAAATAACAACGCTAAAATAATTTTAAAAGCCATACATTGGCAAAAATATGTAATTTACGTGTATTTCATAATTTATATTTAATATTATTCGATAATTTATTGAATTTTTAAAGTACTGTATATGTAACACTTACAGGGCGATTAATTGGATCATACCACGACTACTCAAAAAACTCATTAATTTGATATAAAAATCGATTTAAAATTAATGTTTTCACAAATTAAAACTAATGTTAACTAAAATAAAACATAATTTATAAAATAATATATATTTATATTTTCATCTACTTACTCGCCGAATGATTCACTCTCTAAATCCATAAATGAGAAATATGTTCTGTTGTTTCCGTTATTTCATTATAAGTGTAGCTGAATGGTTAATATGTTAAGCATTCTGTTTCAATTTTATTTAATGCTTATAATACTCCAAATTGTACGCACGTATTAGGAATTAATTCAGTTGTATCAAAAAAAAAAAAAAAAAAAAAAGCAATTTTTCCAGTTAATTTTCCGCACACAACTTTGAAACATGGTGCGCAAAATTCTTGAGATTTGTTTCCATTGCATGTTTGTACTTGACATTTTTTCTCTTGATATCTATTTTATTTTCGTGTTTTTTTTTTTTTTTTCTGAAGACTCAGGAAAGATCTTTGGGAGATTTGAAACCATAAGATCCATTCTGAACACATCTCCTAAATTTAATAGAAAATCTCTTCTACTGATAGGCTTGCCTGTTACGCTTTTATAAATTATCCAGGCGTTTAAAGCTGCATGATCCAAAATACTGAAAAAGATATGTACAGGCCATCGTCTAGAAGCCGATTTCACGGAGAATTTTCGGCACATCTGATCATGGATATCCACACCATACTTCGTTGCGTTGTAATATTCTATTGAATCGGGCAACTTCTTGAGACCGTCTTCAGTTTTTACAGTAGAATGTAATGAGCTAAGTAGAAAAACACTTTTTTTTTCTTTTGGCTTGATAGATGGTAAGTGTCATATTATCACATTCCCCTATCTTCGATGAATAAAGAGTACTGCGCATATTTTTCAATGATATAGGAATTTCTCTTCTGTTCTTTTTCATTGTGCAACCAAAGTTGTATTTTCAGCTTTTAACATTTCTGCTAATTTGATATTAGTAAAATAGCTATCTTTCATAATATTCCTCCCTTCGTTTAGATGGGGATCTGTTAATTTCATGACAACATTTTCCGATAAACGTAATTAAGGATTGGCTGCTTCATCCTTTTCTAGATAAATAAATTCATTCAAGAGTTATTTAGTATCAACGTCAACAGATCACCAACATTTTATTCCAAATTTATCCGATTTATTTGGCTTATATTGCGTAAATTTATATCTATCCTGAGATGGGAACAATTGTTCATCAACTGTAATATTTTGTCCTGGTCGGTAGCATGTTTTGCAATTTTCAATAAATTTATTCCACATTTTAGATGCAAGAGCAAATTTAACAGTCTGTAGTCTGCTAGATCTTGTTCTCTTTTCATCAAACCTAAAAAATCTTTTTCTTTCTTTGAATCTATCTCTTGAGATAGTTTCTTTGCAAAATAGTATTCCTCATGCCTTGGACGACAATGAATATAAATCTAAACCCTTTTTTTTTATTGCTCCTCGAACATATAGTATAGCAACAAAAGCAGCTTCGAGTACAAAGAGTAATTTATTAAAGGGGTCAAAATGACCCCCGTCCGCCGTTCTAGGAATACAAGCCCATATTTCAAAAACTAACAAATCTAGAAAGCTGAATTTTTCTTTAGAAATATATGTTATCTATTTAGGAAAAGTCAAAAAATTTCAAACGATTTCGCCCAAGCAAACAAAAGTAATCAACGGACGAAAGTACTCAGGTGTCAAAATGACCCCTACCGCCGTTCTAGTGTTAATAATACAGTCCTAATCTATGTTTTTGAATAAAGGTGTTTTCTCAAGTTCATTGAAAATACTTGCTACGTATTCTTATGATAAATAGTTTGTGAGAAAGATTTTGTAGGCCTCGTAATATATCTGCAGAAATTTTCTGTGACATCAGTATTTTCATCTTTTCCTTTCTACTTCAAACAGAGAAATTTGATTAATATGCTCCTGTACATTCCTGCATTAATTCAAGCATACCACGCTTGGGGAATTGTTTGATAGTGGCATACTTTGCATAATCGATCAATTTACGTTTAAGATGTTATTGACGTTAGGTTTGTTATTTATCGTCAATTTGAAAGTGTAATTTAATGAAAGCAACGTAGATTTTCAATTATTGTACAGAAGATATCAGTTTAAATAGAAATAAATATCTGCATATAGAAATCGGATAAAATAATTATTTAAATATTTAAAAGGGTTATGTTCCAAGAGAATTTTAATCATCTAGTTACAGTCATTATTTCTGAATGTCCGTTGTGTTCTTAAAATAACTAAAATATATAGAGAATATTGTTTATATTTTAAGGTGAAATGTCGAGATTATTTTTCATATGTATATTTGATATTTTCGTAAATAAATGATAATTAAGTGAAACAGTTGTAAATAAGCTACATAGCTATCTCTATAGCTGTATATCTTTTATTAAATTAAAATCTCTATATTATAACATAACATCTACAAAAGAACATAATCAAATGAAAAATGAATATTTTTCAAAGCGTTACTCTGAAGCTCACTATAGAGAGACAAAAATATTTTGGTGCATGATTGTCGCAAGTTTGATATTTGAAAAATCTGTTAAATATAATATGTGTGGTTTTGAGTTTCATGTAATTCATTAGTTGGAAAAATACAAAATATTTCTTTTTTTGTCATAATGGTTTCCTAGGATATTCAGACGATTTTAAAACTTCATTCACTTAAAAGACGAGTAGAAAATTGTACTTCAAGCATGGCAAATGAGACGCGTTCGTACTAGGACTAGTTTTATAAATATTCAGATTTTGCTGCAATAATTGTTGCACTCTTATGCAAAAATGCATGAATACAAAAATGCATGAATACAAAATTTATTACGATTATACAGGTTGACTCTAAATACATGGTTCGAAAGTTAATGGTTGGTACAGGACACTGTAACAATCATTTATTGCACAAGAATGTACTGAGGCGTTGAAGGACAAACACCAGGGGGCCAATTCGGCACTTTTTTTAATTAAAAATTTTTAGTGAATGTCAATGTTATTTATTATTCAATATTTTAAATAGTGTTTAATTAATTTTCAATATCGTTGCGTTTATAAGGTTCTTCCAATATTATGGTACATAAGCAAATGAACTACAGTGTTTAAAGAGTGAAGCAATGTATTGACAACTATTTACAGCAACAGAGCCCTTGGAACTCATAAAATGACACTAAAACTTGGGAAAACGGTCTAATAACTAAACAGAATACAGCCGAAATAACTCACAGAGGCTATCCACACAACATCTCAACATAGGGCAGATGCTAAAAAACGTAAATAAGCTGCAAGTAAAGTAAAACAGCTCTGAACCAACATCAGACGCCCTGTTTACTAAGTAAACCCGTTCTGAACCTCAGGCGTCCAGTCTACTACTCGCTGATTAACCACCAACTGACCAGCGCCGACTTCGACTTCGAAAACATTTTTGACCGAGGCCCCTGTGGACATCTACCGACATCCACGGGATCAGGGCTGGTGAGCAATGACAGGAGAGTAAACTAAGACCAGGATGGTAGCAAATTAAAAGGGGGGTGGAGAGGGTAAAAATAAGAAAGAATCTAATAAGAAAGGCCTGACATGTAAGAAAATGAGCTACTTGGAGTAAAAGACAAATTAAAAATGACAAAGATAGAAAGAACAGAAAGAAATATATAGGAGAAAGTTTAAGTATAGCATTACAACAATTAGATATATTTTTGTATTTTATAATTTTTTTTACATTTTTATAAGTATTTTTCATATAATTTTTTGATGTTTTTTGTATATTTTCAAAATTTATATAAATCTTGAGTAGTAAAGTCAAGTACAAATAAGAAATGTTAGTAAGGAAAGAGGATAGCCTATGTGGGGGAGTGAACTGGAACTTCTGGTTTCACTAGAAGTTAGAAGTTCACTAGAAGTGGTTAAGAAATTGCCATCCGCTCTGGGATGCCGTCAGGGTCTTCAGTCAATGCCGCCGGAGCGTTGTGGCAATGCCTGTAACGACCATACGCCTAAGCGTAGCCCTACCTGATTTAAATTGCCTGACATACGGGGGAGAGATGTCATGACTGCATGTTGGAGAGAGTCACAAGAGTGCCAGATGCTGCGCTTCGGCAAACGCTCTCTTCGGCAAAAGCTCTGACAAGAGCCGGCCCATCCGCTGTACGCTGTTCGAAAACTGGAATCAGACTGATAGGAACAATAAGAATCGTCTTGTTATATAGGCTACGGAGAAAAGGGGAGGAGCCAAAGGAGGAGTCTGAGCTGCTGTTGGCAGTCAGAGAAGAAAGATAGTGCGAAGTACATGGGTTAGTAAAGAATGTAATAAAAATAAAATTAATAAGAGATTTAATATAAAATAAAATAAATTAAAATAATTAAAGAAGGGAATTTAAGATTATGCCCAATTTGAATCTTTTACGATTAACGTTGTTGTGTATGTCGTAGTTATGTTAAATTATTTAATGCATTATTATCAGATATTTCAAGAGGCAGGTGAAAAGCTCCGCTCCCATATATATATATAGGATCAAGGGAAGGTTCCGGAACTTTCCACAGCTTTCTAAGCTGGAAGTTCTTGGAATTCTCTCGAAAAACTCAGAAGAGCAATAATGAAATTCCGTACCAAAGCGGGTGAAGGGGGGGAGGCACCCTGCTCTGCCACCTAATAGCGCCAAGTTTGTCGCCTACTTAGCGGTATACATCCAAATTTGGCGATCTAAATTAGTCGCAAAAAGTGGCGACAAGTTGGCGCTATTTCCAGTATTTCGCCACATTCCCACTAAATTCTCATTGACTCCCATTAGGGTTTACTTGCTTGCAGAAAAACAACAATGTTTGAGATATAAAAATACAACAAAAACTTATATTACAAAATTAGTAACAATTCGTATACAATTCGTATACACTATATATGAGATATTATTACATAAAAATATTAGAACCATACAAAAACACCCAGTTAAACATTCACATCAGGTATCGTATACAAGAAAAAGAATGAAAAAATAAATATAATTATAACAATAATAAATAATATAATAATAATAAACATTATTGTATATAACATATGTAATAAAAATAAAAATAATATATGTAATAAGTTAATACATTCTTCTTATATAATAATATCCCATATATTATCTAGAGTTTTATTCTTCTGATACTTTAAGACAAATAAAATAATAATTAAGATTTAAAACATTATTTAATTAAGTTTTTTATTTGCATCCATGAATTATAATAGTAATTTCATAGAATACTTCCTATGAAATTTTATGTTCAGTTTTCGAAATATTTTATAAACTATAACATCTATTTTTTATTAACGATTTCACTGCTTTAAATTATTTAAACACGAAAAGACAACCCATGAACTTTTCCATTTAAATATTTTTAAAAGTTTATTTTTTCATTCTTTTTCTGGTATACGATATCTGATATCAATGTTTAACTGGGTATTTTTGTAGGGTTTTTTTCATCTCCCGAAACTCTTATAGTTTCGCTTCTCTGCCTTTCCATTACAACGCTCGTATTTTTTTACATTGAGAGATTAATTTAATTAGGCGAATTCTTTCTTGTTCGATTTCAAAACATAATCTTAAATTCAGCAAATATCGCAGATGACAAATAGCGCCTTGGCAAAACGCACGTCTCCCCCACAGTAAATTGTGGTGTCAGAATCTGTCAGGAGGTCTTTAAAATTGTTATTTTTGCTATTACACTTCATTTGCAGATGGATTTAATTAAAAGAAAATTCCTTAGTTTTTGACAATTTTAAAGACTATTTTTTTTTTTTTTTCGCTATGAAAATTTGTAAAATCTTTTTTTTTTTTTTTTTTTTTTTTCCCCAGGCAGAGAAAATCTGAAATTTCAAAAAAAAAAAAAAAAAAAAAAAAAATCCGGAGAATTAATCACTTATATATTTTTAACAGTGCCCATTTAGTAACAATTAATGTTTAACATGTCAGAGAATATAATCAAATCCATATTTAATATAAAAAAAATTCCTCATTTTTAATAATTATTTGGATACAGGAGAATAAATATTGGAAGCATCTGGAATAAATATTTTTGTTTGCTGCTGCTATCTATTGCCATATTTTTAAAAATCATAGACTTCTATACACATTGTTTATCAAGTTATAATTATAAGCATAAATTAGGAACTAACAGATATTTTTTTCGAATTTTAATAAATGTTAGCATCCTTTTTCGGTACCATCTAGTGATTGTTTGAAAAGTAAAAGAATTAATATGGTTTATTAAGAATTATTTGAGCATTTTATATATGTTTGAAACGATTTTTTGTTTTAAAATTTTTTATATTTAATTTACACCTCTGCTAATTTTTTAAAAAGAGATATTAAGCTAAACTCTCTTAGCCATTTGTGATCACACTTAACCACCTGTGGTAACATATCATTGGGGTGGTCCCACTGGTTCCAAGAACTATATAAGTCCGTCACAGTTTTATCCATTTTTCAACCTCGCACACACTCATAAAGTTCGACAAATACTTAGACTCTATGTCAAGCCTGAATTTAATTATTTTAATGAACTCACAATCGAGTTTCGTGGATTATCAATTGACTCTTGACCAAGCCAGATCATATTAAGAGAAACACAGGACTTTATTCCAAGTCCGCGCTAGCTGCGAGGGATACTTCATCTCTTGACCGAGATTACTAGAGCTAGTGAGAGATTACTTCATCTCTCAGTCTACAGGTAACAACTACTTACACTAATTCATCTCTGGATCTCTGAGCACAAGTGAAAATACCTACTTCATCTCCGAGTCTCTGGTAACAACTGCCAAGCGCAAGTCAAGACTTCATTGCTATCATATCAAACTTATTTCGTTTCTAGAAGAATATGAGGTTGGTTCTGGATACTTATGATAATAATCTTGCCAATTCTACTCCATATTTAAATTCTCTCTTTATTGGTCTTCTCCCATTTGAGAATCTGTACGAGAGGACACTAGGAAACTCCTCCTATTTTTCGAGTCAGGCTTCAATCCCCTCACCGGTCACCGCACGATCCTGGGAGGTCTGGAGTTATGTCCCAATAAATTCCGTCATAAATAAGTCTTGACAAAAACTATCACTCTCATTGTAAACGTCCCGACATCCAGAATCACCATCTTGCATCGTAAAAATTCGTAGAGCTGAGATAATATCTTCTTCGGACCACACTGTGTTTGTCATCCCTACTTTGGAAAATCAGACCTAGCGCTTGTATAAGCACCATTAAAAACCTTTATACACATTAAATACATATATAAGTAATAATAATAAACAATAATAATAATGCAATAATTATTATAAAAAATTGTTACAACGTGTTATGCATTAATATGCACAACACTACCTCTGTATTCTGTCAGTATATATTATATATTCACTAATCAAAATTACATGTTACTAAATAGGTTCAGAGAATTACATAATAAATGTTAGAAAATGTAATGAAAACACTTCTACACTGTAATTGATACTACCTCAATATATCTTATCAAGACATGCGTCTAAACAAAAACAACAAAAAAAAAACAAAAAAAAAAAACCTTACTACTGATAATTAAAATAATAAAACTTTGTAAAAAATCACCATAAAATTAAAACAAAACACAGGACGCGTTTCGAGCTAAAAACATAACAGCTCGTCATCAGCTAAGCATACACGTGTCCGAAAACGGACAAGTTCTGTCCGTTTTCGGACACGTGTATGCTTAGCTGATGACGAGCTGTTATGTTTTTAGCTCGAAACGCGTCCTGTGTTTTGTTTTAATTTTATGGTGATTTTTTACAAAGTTTTATTATTTTAATTGCTTCATATCGCCAGTTTTCGGTGCTGTTTCGCTGCTTACTACTGATAATTTTATTCAGGGTAAAAAGCAAATATCCTAACGCAACGAAAATCGCACTTCCAGCAATTATGATCCAAATATCCTGTCCTTTGCCTAGTTAGTAAACTGAAGTTATTTTTAGTTTGCAAACATCTTTTAGTTAGTTAAATATAATTTAATTGAAAATTGCTGAATTATAAAACCGCTATTGAGAAATTCAAGTCCACACAGTAAAGTATCAGCACTTTTTTTGTTTAGCCTTAAATATGATTTATAAAATTTATACACACAATTCAGAATGCAGAAATTTAGTTAAACATGAAGACTCAAACAGAAGTTGAAAAGCAATTCCACCAATTATCGCTTAACCCAGTACTGTAAATGAATTATTTTGTATGTCTATCTAAACGAAGGATAAATGCTATTAAATTCTATGTACTATGTTCATGTAACTCATATTAGGAATGTATATAAATTTCAATATGTTTGAAAAGTGCAAATGCATTAAGATATGCTAAAAACCTTTTTGATCCGTAGATAATGAAAACCGTAAAAGTGAATTCGTCTGTGTTGCTGTAAATTGATGATAAATGCTTTACACACCATATTCTACGGAAAACATGTTTTGGTGCATCTTAAAAATGCGATAATAGTTTCATTAAATTTAATGTAGTGTAACATCATTGAAATGCAACATAAACAATTTTTTTCTCCAATAATAATTCGTTTGAGTGTCCCTGTAAATCTACGTAAATGCTATATGTTTCATTTTCAATACCGAACATCCCATATCAAACATCAACCACATATATGAATTACATGGCTATCCGAATATGTTTACAAGCGTCAGAGCACGGATAAGAGAGAGACGATCAACAACCTATAAGACGAAGAATCTATAAATGCTACGTGTTATCTCTATTATAAAGGACAAACGTGTCCGTGCGTAATGCTGTAGTAATTTTGACGATCACAACAGCCAACGATTAAATTTAACAATTGTAAAATTTTATTGCAATTTTTAAAACTTCTAAATGCCACAGATTTCCGAATTTTACACCTTTGAATAGGGAAAAATGTACTTTCATATGAATTTGTTTGAAAATCATATCGCAATTTATTTATAATCCAGGTGAAATGAAAACCGTGAAGATTAAGGTTTTAACTTTTATACAAGAATTCGGAGAGCATCTGCCCGGCCTTAGCATGTATTCTCGGACTGATGCAGTGCGTACCACGTGTAAAGGTTAATACAAATAATTCATCATTTGATTCCAAGTTATATTCTATAACTATTTAATTCTATAACTAAATTAAAACTTTCTTTAATCATTACATAAAATAATAAAACACAAATAAAACACAAATTTAAAATATGTAATCGAATTTCTCGCATAATTCACTGCAATGAACAGAACTTAAAAGGGTGATCGTAAATAGCGATCTTTGGAGATTTCTTTTGCTGTTAATTCCTAATTGAGGCCAATATCGAAATACAGATTTTAATACCTTTCAAAACTTTATTTGAACGCTTTATTGCTATTTTACAGTTAAAAATGATTTTTAGTATTGTTAATAGAGGTTCTAAAAGATATATTAATATATATATATTTAGAGTTATCAATTAAAAAAAAAAAAAAAAAAAAAAAAAAAAAAAAAAAAAAAAAAAACACGCGCGTCTTTCTCTGCGCCATCTTTGAGCTTATTTGCTGATACATTTTTTTCATTAATTTTTAATTAATTGCAATTCCTTTTATCAAACAACGTATTTTAAATATATTATAAGTATACTATGTCAAAAGCCGTTTGAAAAACCTTTCAAAAATATCTCATTCATCACTGTGCCTTTAGTATGTGAAGAGAAAACGGATGTTAACGTAAGGAATAATATATATGAAGGTTTTTACCTATATTCTGTATCCCGCAGCCCGGGTTTATTCCCTTGTATTAATAATGTGTAAATCGAAATATAATTACGAATCTAATAAACGAAGCCACTTCAAAAACACTTTTCATTTATTTTCGAAAGTGTTTAAAAAGATAAGAAACTGAATATAGTATTACCCTATTTGTTCCTGAATTTTTGTTTTCCCAAATTTGTTGGTGAATCACTTTATAATGTTGCAAAATGAACTGGAAAAGACGAAGAAAAATTACGCTAAACATTTTTTGTATTTCTTTGATAAAATATAAACGTACTAAATATGGGAATATGCATATATGGGTAATAATAATATGAGAGTATAATATGCATAATTATATGTTTTGTCTAAATTTACATAAAATAAGCTTTTAAATTGTATACTATATATTGTAACTAGTATTTTTATGAACCTCTAAAAAATGTATATATATTTCTTTATAGAGACTAAAAACATTAAAAGATCGTGTTTGAGGCTTAAAAAATGTATTTTATAATCCTCTTGAAAAGGACTTTACATAAATAACTGTTTTTAAATGGCTAATAAAAACATATACTCATTCATGCCTGGCGCCCTATATTTTTTTCGTTACAAAAATGCACAACAAACATGCTTCAATATATAATTTTATAATTAAAAAATACTTACTTCAAAGAGTTCTACAAGCTAAGATTAAGACTTATTTATTTGGATCCTGGATTAAAAAAAAAAAAAAAAAAAAAAAAAAAAAAAAAAAAAAAAAAAAATCCTTACTTTTTACATTTCGCCATCTTGAAAATTTGAAAATGCCTAAACACCGAAAAAAGTCTTTATTTAAGCAAAAAAATATCCATCTTATGCTGTCATTTTTCGGTAACCGATAAAGACATTTATAGATAATTATTTCATACAATTGTCATGTCATAAAAAAGAAAATCATACTAATTTATTAAAAATCAAAGCGTCCCCAAAATGGGACGTTAGGTATAAATGGATTAAGTACATTTCACAACAGAAAACATAGCATGCCTAGAATTAATGAGAGAAAAATTCAAAATATCTGTTCCAGGAATATAGTAAACGGAATATTTAATTATAATATATTATTAATATTTTTAAGAAAATATAGCTTACAGTATAGGAAATAAAATATGTCACGTAAAGGAATTTTGTAATATACTGTCTAACAATATTTTTTAAATAAAAAATATTTCTATATATATGTAAACAAATTTAAAATAATTTTTTATAAAAAATATATGTAAACAAATTTAAAATAATTTTTTATAAAAAATATATCTAATAAGAATTAGATGCAAACAAAATCTAATAAAAATCAAATATAACTCTATGCTCTTAAGAAAAGAATGTGCATGTAAATAAGCATACCAGTTATTTGGATTTGTACAATATCAATAATGTGAGTAATGATTGATAATAAACAAAAAGTAAATTTGTAAAACCTTTTTTTTTTATTATTATTGAAGAAAATTCTTTTAAAGAAGTTTACATGTTATTTATTCGATTTAATGAAAATAAACTTTTTTACACCTTTTTAGAATACGTATTGAATCTAAATTATTCATTTCTAAAGAATAATAAATGCACGATTTTGTCATCCAGGCTGAAATGCAAGGATATCTCCTACCAGGGTAGCATAGCACTCAGTTTTTTTTATTATTATTATTATACTTAAACGGCCCAGTGAGAAAATCGGAAGACTTCATCTGTACTTCTGCATATGAAAGAAAGCTTTATATACAGATTTCACTTTCTGAATAGGTTATAACATAAAAGAAAAATTCAACGCTTGACAAACGATAAGAAAGATATGTCATAAATCCACAAAATAAATATGTTCAATATTTCAGTAAAATTTATTCATCTTTTGAAAGTAAGAAAAATGATTTAGTAAAATATATTCTTCTTCATAAAGTAAAAGTAATTTCCATAAAACAGATAAATATTTTTTTATGAAAATAAAGTGAAAGAATATAAAAAGAAAGTAATTTTTACTTTTAAAATTTTAGGGATATTATTTTTATATTTTTTGAAGTATATAAGATTATTTTTGAATTTTTTTTAATATATTTTTTGAATTAGATAATTAGAATTTGTTTCCGAAGTTGAAATTTTAACACAAAAAAAATGTATTAACTTTACTCGTTAATAACTTAATGTAGTATTGTTGCAAGTTACATTTTCAACAATATTTTTTTTTAAATACCAATTTTTATAAATATAATTAACTTTTAAAACATTTCTTTTTCTTTAATAACGTCTATCGCATCATGTAAACATTTGGTGGCGTACACATTTTAATAAGTATAACAGATCTTTCAATCCATTGTTTAATACATAAAATTTTAAAGAGTTTATCGAAATCGGGAATGATGATTAAAAATTTCATATATAATTTGATTTTTTTAAAAGATAAAAATGTCAGAAATATCTTAGTAAAAAAAAAAGACTCTTTTATTACTTGACAGAACCAATGTGTAAAATTCTTAAAGTTTGTGTGAATTGCTAAACTGGCATGTGACATTGGTAACTTGCTATTTCTTTCATATATATATATTATTTCAGTACTAAATACATAGTAAAATTTAGTATACAAAAATATGCTCTGAAAATATAATTTTCAAAATTTAAAAATACCTTTTATCGCAAAAATCACAAGTCATACTTTAGATAAAATAAAATTTAATATGAAGTCATTAATGCATGAGATTATTATGTGATAAATAATGTTTTGTATAGCATTTACACATGAATTATCTGAAATTTAGAAATTAAAAATTCCTTACAATTTTGTCATAATATGCCCATGTCATAAAATTTAATGTTTTTCATAATTGGTAAAACTTTGATAATATTAAAAATGTTTTTAAGCGTAAAAATATAGAATAATAATATTTATACTATTTATACTCGTTTCTCACTTTAAAATGACACATTCTAGACTAATAATACGAAGCGCCACATGAATACTTTGCATTTAAAATCTATGCTATTAGGAATCTGGATTTGATATGGATATATCAGTTAAAATAAAACCATTATCCTATTTCGATGATATATATTCTAATTATTTACGCTATGCAGAAAAAAGTAGAGAAGTGGAAACACAGTGAGTATGGAAAGGAATAGAAATTAGAAGCAGTTCAATCACATTGCACACTACAAAGGACTAAAATCTTGAAATTAGTCACAAAAGAATATCTAAATGTGTACATATATCACAGAACAATTTACTACATAAATGTGTCGTTTATTTAAAGATTTGCAAAGATATTTATTTTCAAAAGTGAAATGTAATTATAAAATTGTACAGCGAAAGTTTAGAAAAGCTTTGTCAGTATACAAGCAATGTTACTGTGTGTATGGGCGAAAATAATTATAATACGAATAATGAGCGACGGCTAAAAAAAAAAAAAAAAAAAAAAAACTTTTACGAAATAAAAGATTTCTTTTGTACAAAAAAAAACTTCCTCGAATATATAAATCCACCCAATGTAAATAATAAGTCTGAATGCAACATTTGTAGCTATATTATATAATAATTTTTTGACAAAATATAATTTTCAGACTGAAATATGGGTCTGCGCTTTCTCACAGACAAGGTAGACCAAAGTTTTTGTCAAGTTTATTGTAAGAAAACGACTTACTAAAAAGTTATGAGACAGCACAAACATGTGTGTGTAGCCTCTTTACATGCCCCGTGAGCGGTTACAGTGTACACTATATCAGTAATATCATTAACGAAAAATTGTTAAAAATCAAATTAAAAAACAGTCTTAAGAAACATTTTTTAGGTATTTTCCTATGCTGTAATATATATATATATATATGTAGCGTTACTCCATAAAATTGGTGGCAACATGCCGCCTCTAATTTTATGGCCTATGATGAAGTATCATATATTGTTTTTTTATTGTAATATATTTCATTTTAAATTTTATCCTTTCTGGCCTTTTTATTCAAAAAGTTCGTAACATATTACGCGTTTGTGTAACGTAACACTAGATTTATCGGTTGCATTACTCAATAAAATGGAGGCAGTAATGCTGCCACCAATTTTATGTGGAACGCTAGATCATTTTGTTACAGTATATGTAATATAAATTAAAAAAAAAAAAAAATGTTTCCTATTTTTTTAATAGGTGCTAAATACAGAATATTTATATAGATTCCGTACTAAATGCACAGTAAAACAGGATATTGACGTTCATGATAAAATATCAGATCATTTTCTCCCAGAACAGACAGAGTGCTCCGGTTTTGACATGTTTATTACACTAAAACGGCTCAGTGAAAGGATCGAAAGACTTCTTCTCTCCTTTTGTATATGAAAAAAGTATTGTCCTATAGATTTTGCCTTCTGAATAGAATAAAATATAAAAGGGAAATGCAATGCTTGACTCGCGATAAGCAAAAAACTTCAAATTTCCGGCAAATAAATAAGGTCAATAACGATGTGAAACTGAATCTCCTTTCAAATGTTTAAAAAAAAAAAAATCTTTGATGAAAATGCATAACATTTTCTTTTACAAGAATGATTTTCAAGAAACTGAACAGAAATAGTGAATTTGAAATGTCGCACTAATATTTTAATTGAAATTGCTTACTACACTGTAATTAAATAAATATATATATTATATATACATATATATTTACTAAGAGTTATTTAGGAAACTGGGATGCCTAGAACTTACTATGTAACGGGAAAAAAATCGTGTAACAGATACACGTTTGCAATGTAAATCAAAAAATCTGCAAGGTTACAAAGAACTGTAAGGTTAATAAGAATCTTTTGGGAAACTGGGATGCATGGAAATTTTTATGTATAGCTGCACCAGCAAAATTCATATAATTATCTCCGGCTTACAGGTAAAATTTTAGTAAGCATACAGATATCTGTAGTTTTTCAAAACTACTTTTGTATATTTACAGATTTTTGTTACAGTGGTTACAGTGTGCAGAAAAACATTTAGTAAGAATACACATATCTTTAGGTTTACATCTGTAGAATTACTTCGTCTTTTTTACAACGCATTCTGGAACTAGTACTTATAGTAGACGCATAACTATATAAGAAGAGTAAAACAAGTGAACAAGCGTTCTTTTTTTCCGCTATCATATGCTCTAAGTTTTGATATTAAAACTAATCGGTTATACATTAAAAAATTATGTGAATGCAAACAAAAAACAAATATACAAATGAGAAATAAACAAAATAAAATATATTTTTGAATATTTTTCTTTCAAATAATTAACATGTTGGCGTGGAATTAGAGACAGAAATTGTTTACATAATCATTCTATAGCATATTTTTGAATACATTATAATTATAAAATAATAAATATTTTAATGAAAGACATGCAATTTCATTTCTTATGAAAAACAAAATATATTAGAAAAATTTATTAGAAAATACTAGTATTATTGCACTAAAAACAAATATATGTATGTGAATACACAGACTTCAACTGCGCAAAATATCTGTAATATAAACTATAGGGTGGGACGAAAAAAACTTTTTTTCGAATATCGATGATGGGTAGTGCGGAAAAGTTGCCACTAGTGGCACTAAGTTTACACAAAAAAATTGAGATTTATTTGACAATTCCTTCATTTGCCGCAAATAACATGAAGATTTGCTCAAATGCTGATTTTTGAACTTTATTGGCAAAACTTTTAAAAATGTTAAATTTAATTTAATTTAGATGAATTTACTTGAAATGTTATGTTTAGAGAACGAAATGTTTAAAAAAGCTCTGATTATTTATTATTTAATAGTTATGTGCATTTTGAATTAGGTGAATTTTATAGCCTTTACGTGTATAAGTGGGCAAAAATTGCAAGTATTGTTGGCTCGTTCGTCGATTTCTCTCTTTTGTCATTATTATGTTCCTTGCTCTTCCTTCTCTTTTTCGATGCGTTCAGGGTCACATATTTGGATGACGGATCACAGCATGTCTTGACAGCAATTCTAGAAGGGGAGGAGAATATGAAGCATAAACCAATGAAAACTCAATCAGTCATCATGCCGATAACAAGAAGAAGGAGGAAATAGGAGATGGGAGAAATTGCGAGATGGGATGTTAATTATTTTTCAGCTCTAAATAACAGATATTGTCAGAAGATTCATATAGGGTAATTTGAAGCCGACAATTCATCTGAATCAGAATTTGAACCAGGGCCTTCAAAAGCATACACTCCCAAACGCATATCCCTTTCTCACACAGCATTCACCGCATTTTGAATTGGAACATCATATAGGTAAATTGTGTTAAGAGCTTCATCTGTACTTCAGGATGTAGGAATAGTAACATCAGGGAATACGGATCTCGTCATCGATGAAGACAAGGTCAGAAGACATAAAAAGAAACTTGGAAAGAAGATACAGGTGGAGGGAGATCTTGGAGGAGGCAAAATTACAAGCAAATATTTTGATAGTACAAAAAATAAAACGATCTTCATAGAAAAAAGGGGACAAGCAGCACCGTCCAGAGACATATGAAGCAAATATCACCATGTTGTCTGAACGGGGCTCGGAATATTTGGGTCACTTGTCACCTCCTTCTGGTCACTGTGGAGAAATAAAAAATCATTATATAATTTTCTAAGCCAAAATCAAGTCTGCTTTGGAAAAAATAAAGAAGAGTCAGCATTTGAGCAAAACTTCAAGCCATTTGCGGCAAATGAAGAAAATGTTCAAAAAATCTCAAATTATTTCAGTAAACTTAGTGCCACCAATGGCAACTTTTCCGCACTACCCATCATTGAAAATCGGGAAAAAGTTTTTTTTCGGCCAACCCTAATAAACAATGGCTGAAAGTTAAAAAGAATCAAGGATTCAAAAGAAAAGAATAACTAAAGATATTTTTTTCAGAAACGATGGTTTTTCTTCTTTTTTATAATTTGTAGAAAATAATCATAGCCATTTTAATTTAATTAATAAGCACTAAGTTCAGAATAATTTATATATTTCGTAATAAATGAATGATAAAACATGATATTTTTAAGACACATGAGCATTTTAACGTCTGGATTACAATACATTTTAAACTAAATATGAAACATTAGACAGACTTGAATACATTTAAAAAATAATTAAAATTAAAACGTACACATAAAAGCATTTAATTAAAAACAAAGTCATACAAAGTATACTTTTCGCTATGTCATCGCATACCGCATCAGTACTAACATCAACCACACCAACAAAACAACATACACACACTGGACTTAGTCATAGTTAAAGTTTTAGAAACAAGAACTATTCATTAGGAATCGAAACTGTTTCGTTCCAGGTGTTTGAGTATAGCTTAGTGAACCATCCCTCCATGAAAAATATGTAATGGTAATCTTTGCAGTTGTTTTTCATCTGTGAATCTTTACATGTTATACAACTATTATGTGTGAAAGCATTAATCTAAATTAACAATTGGTGTTCAAAATATAAAAATGCTACGTTGAAATTGATTTTCTGATTATTAATTTTTACATATATTTACAATACCTATAAATATATGAGGGATTCACAACCATAGTAGACCAAGTCCATTTTTCTTTATTCGGAATAATAACGCTTTAACGTTCGTAATAAATAATTAATTCATTCCAAGTGATTTATAAGAATTACACGCGGAAATGTTCAATTTAAAATAACATTTTTATAGCGCACTACTTTTACAAATGACAATTAATATTTCTATTGAAAACTTATACTTTTTTGAAAAAATAAGGACTTGGTCCAGTATGGTTCTGAAATTTCATGTGTAAATAAAGAACTGCTTATAATGATTACAAGAGCTCTTGATTTTGATTTATATTTACTTATTCAATTTTTTACTCAAAGAGTGAAATATATTACCAGTTATCGTAAATCATTCACTGTGAACAATACTATCATCATCATCAACGTTACATGATGTAGTTAAAGGAAGTAACATAGAACTTGGTATTGACCTCTGATGGAAGATTCTTGAAGTAAACGTGATGAATTGGCGGGATGTATGGCAAAAGATCCATCATAACTTTATTTTTGGCCAAATGCCAAATTCATTTTCTTCGCCCACGTGCAACGCATCTTGTCTGGCATTTGATAAAGAAAGCAACTTGCGCTCACGAGCCCGATTTTTAAAATTTATTTTGCAAACAGGTTGATCCTCAATGAGGGGTTCTTTCAACAGTAACATGAAATGAGAACCTCACACAACTCGCGGCCACCCAATATCCACTCAACTAACAAACGTTCCCGCGGTATCCTTCTTTCTGTTTATGATACTTTATTCCAAAGCTGTAGTAGAAAGAAATTCGGCATTCTTATCTTCAATGACATTAAATTTATGATATTTCATCTTTGCATTCATAATAGTTTCTTTCCAATCTCCAGGAACATAGATGTGTCGTTTCTTGATAGTTGCTGCTTCAATCGAGTCACAACTTTCTGCCGGTGTCTTGCAACAATGCTAGAAATGTCGTGCGAACCTCTTCATCCCTCTATTTCATCTATTTCATTCCAGACGTACATGTATCCCACATTATTACTAAAGGAATGCACCCCAAAGTTATAAACATATAGATTGCGTTTATAATAAGCTATGTACGTTGAAAGCTTAGAAAGGTTTGTGCTTTTTGCAAGTCGAATGTACACTCGTGGGAAAAAAGTAAACCCCCCCTACTAACTCCTCAAGAAACTGTCATAGAAGAGAGTTACTGGTACCAAACGATTGGAAATAAAGTCTACTATTAAATGATGTATATAAAATTTGCTTAGGCGGCCATGCACATATTAAAATGAACCATAACTTTGTTTTTTTTTTCAATAGCAGTATACAACTCTGACAGCAGAAATGAGCTCTACGCTCTTCAATTAGCCTAAAAACAAATTTTTATGCAATTCGTAGGATACGTTTCCGAGAAACTAATTATTTTAAAACGAGTGTATTTTAAGGGCTGTATCCAAACGGAAGTCCGATACTCGATTGTTAACCGAGAGAGCCCCCTTCTTGATTAAGGCACCTTAACTGACACTCAAGCAGTCACTAAAGCCTGCTAAATTACAGGACAGTATAAGAAATTTCAAAATGTCTAGTCACTTCTATCATAGACGGCCTCTTAAACCATCATTTTGCCGTTTTTTAATCATAATTTGGAAACTACTTGGAAGAGAAATGTGAAATTTCGGATTTTCATAAAGCAGGACTAATCTAAATCCATCAAAAAAATTGTAGGTGGCAATTCATAATTTTTTCGTATTTTAATTTCATAATTCATATCATAAAATTTAAAAAATATGAAATTCAACGTATTTATGTTTGGGTATATTAGTACTATTGCTACACAAAAAATTAGCACACTAGGAGCATAATTTCAGGAGATATAAATAAAAATATGAAAATATAATTTAACATTAGAAGCACTAAATTTTGAATGTCTATAATTCAAAAACTTATGATTCAAATGACTTGAAATTTGGTTTCTAGGCATTGTTTGAACCGAAGATTTGAAATATTTCGTTAAATTTGGGTATTGTCATTGAAAAAAAAATGAAGTTTGGATTCGTTTTAATATGTCGATGGCCCCCTAAGCAAATTTTATATACATCATTTAAAAGTAGACTTTATTTCCAATCGTCCGTTACCAGTAACTTTCGTCTACGATAATTTATTGAGGAGTTAGTAGGGGATGTTTACTTTTTTTCCCACGAATGTACAGCAGTAAGTTTCATCTGAGGCTTTAATTTTATCGGTTTTCATTTTCTTTCTAGCCTGTTGAGCTATCCGCGAGTGGCGCTCTCCTTCGATTTCAAGACCTTTTCAAGTGTTTTCACCATTTTTTGTAGTGATCTTGATTGAAATGTCATCACATAATTTACATGTATATGTACTTGGCTGCTTAAAGTGTAAATTAAACTTTTTGCAAAAGACTTTGTAATATAATTTCTCTTTGACAAGGGTCTTATTCTTTGTCGTACATTCCTCTCTAGGCCTATAATCAAACTATGCGAGATTTTTTTCGTTATAATGATTTTTTTAAGAAAACGCTGCCGGTATTTCTACTGATTTTTTTTTTTTTTTTTTTTTTTTTTTTTTTTTTTTTTTTTTTTTTTTTTACCGAGAGGAGGGGGGAGGGTCATCAAAAACAATATTAGTTTCCCGTCATAGTTTATGCATCTGGTACACAAAAGTTTATTTTTCATCAACAGTTTTGAAATCACTACTTATTTAAAATACAATAAATACAACTTTTTTGATAGGAATGGGGTAAGATTTAGACAATAATTGGTTACAGATAAAAAAAAGTAGTGATAGAGTAGTACACTGATGAATGGACTTGATTCAGTATGGTTGTGAAGGTTTCTTGTATTACTTCACCAACTCTGGACACAGATGCGATCTATGAGAAAGTATGTGAACTATAGCGTCTAGAATATATAGTGTGGAAATCGGCTATCCCTGTAATACTTAAAAAAGCGCTAAAAATTGTGTCCCTTAAATGTGCAATGATACTGCAGTAATATGCAGATCGTAGCGACATTTGTAGGATATTTTCTACAACTGCAAGAAATTGCTAGTCTATACAATGTAATATTAGTAATAGGGTCAATCCATTTCAAGTGGTCCAGAAAATCCTCAATTCGTTGCTTGACCATTTTTAAAAAATCTGAAATTTTTTGTACAACAACCCTAACATGATGGAAGTTCAAAATGACTATTATTTTAATTTTATTAATTTTTGTTTGTGCATGGCGGCCATCTTTGTTTCATCGTCTGCAGCAATTTTCTCACAAGAAGGGTTTACGGAATTGTAAATAATTCATCGCTTATTTATCCAATTCAACTGCGGATTAAAGCAATTTGTACAAAATACACTGGGCTAAAATTTTGGTAATAGAGTAGTTTCCGAAACTAACTGTTTATTGGTAAAATTTAAGCATAAAGTTTCAGTTCTTTTCCAAAATTTGTCCGTTTACAAGAGGAAATTTTTCTGGCAAGGAATACTGTCAACATGACATAATTTTTTTTACAAATAGGCCGAAGGTACTTGTACTCACACGCCAAGTTCCAGATCTGGGACTTGCTTTCTCTTCGCTAAAAAAAGTCCCAAATTTTTGAAAAATGTCAAAAATCGCACTTTTCAGGCTTTGATATCTCTGGTGGGGCACGAGATAAAAATCTGAATTTTTTTTTATAAGAGTATTGTATGGTAGTGTTATGCTCAAGAAATTTCAGGATGGAGATTTGACTACAAGCTGAGATATGGCAAGGGCAACATGTCAAAACAATACTGCCAAACTATTGTTTTGTTGTAGTTACAACTAAGTATTTATCTCAGAGTGCCATTTAAATTAATGTTTTTGATTATCTTTAAATAATGGTAACAGAAAATAAAGCCCTTTGCAAAACTTAGGAATTAATTAAAAAAATAATTATGCCTAAGACCATACATTTTGTATGGTTTCAGTAATTTATGTTGTAAGTAATTTTAGTAACTAAAAGAAACCTCGGCACTTTTACATAAAGAGAAAAAATATTTTTATACAAGACCTGAGACAAAAACAACATATGGAAAAAGAAAAGCTGTTAATGTTGTCATACTTGTTGAGACATGATCAAACGTGTCAAAACACATTCTTGCTTGTTGGTTCAAATACCACAATTTTTATCTTTCTCAAAATTTTATTTGTAGGAACCAAGTCATGTCATCTCTTGATAACTTGATTGAAGATCTTGGCCCTGCTGGCTCATAGAAATATAGTTTGAAATCACTATGTTCAAGTTTCAATTCATTAATAATTCCTTAATTCTTATGCAAAAATGTTATTTTTGTGCAGTATAAATTTTGAAAAGGCTTTGGATATCTTTACTTTCTGAAAATTACTTGAGGCTGATGCATGGTAACATCGCATAATGTTTCATTTACAGGAACATACTTATGGTAGGAACAAATTTCAGGCACTGGCAAGCAGCATTAAAATTGTGGTTTTTAAACCAACTAGCAGGAATATGTTTTGACATGTTTGATCATGTCTCTACAAGTATGCCAACATTAACAATTTTTCTCTTTCCCTATTCTGTTTTTGTCTCAGGTCTTGTATATATATATATATATATATATATAGGATATATATTTATTGTTGGATCAGTTCCGTAGTTTCGAATTTTTGGTTTGGTTTTTGGATATATATATATATATATATATATATATATATATATGCAAAAGTGCTGAGGTTTGTTTTAGTTACTAAAATTACAACAAAAATTACTGAAACCATACAAAATGTATGGCCTTAGACATAATTATTTTTTAAATTAATTGCAAAAGGCTTTATTTTCTGTTACTATTATTTAAAGATAATCTAAAAAATAAATTTAAATGATACTCTGAGATAAATACTTAGCTGTGACTAAAACAAAACAATAGTTTGGCAGTATTGTTTTGGCATGTTGCCCTTGCCATATCTCAGCTTGTAGTCAAATCTCCATCCTGAAATTTCTTGTGCATAACACTACCATACAATACTCCTAAAAAAAAAAAAAAAAAAAAAAAAAAAAAAAAAAAAAAAAAAAAAAAAAAATCAGATTTTTATCTCGTGCCCCAGCAGAGATATCAAAGGCTGAAAAGTGCGTTTTTTGTCCTTTTTGAAAAAAATGGGATTTTTTTTTTAGCGAAGAGAAAGCAAGTCCCAGATCTGGAACTCGGCGTGTGAGTAGAAGTATTTTCGGCCTATTTGTAAAAAAAAAATATGTCATGTTGACAGTTTTCCTTGCTAGAAAAATTTCCTCTTGTAAACGGACAAATTTTGAAAAAAAAAAACTGAAACTTTATGCTTAAATTTTACCAATAAGCAGTTAGTTTTGGAAACTACTCCATTATCAAATTTTTAGCACAATGTATCCTGTACAAATTGCTTTAATTCGCATTTGAATTGGATAAATAAACGATGAATTATTTACAATTCCGTAAACCCTTCTTGTGAGAAAATAGTTGCAGATGATGAAACAAAGATGGCCGCCATGCACAAACAAAAATTAATAAAATTAAAATAATAGTCATTTTGAACTTCCATCATGTTAGGGTTGTTGTACAAAAAAATTTCAGATTTTTTAAAAAATGGTCGAGCAACCAGTGCTGGACCACTTGAAACTGATTGACCCAATACAAAAATACCGCAGATGTCGCTGCAATCGACACTTGAAATTTTAGCAGTATCGTGGCACATTTAAGGGATACAAATTTTTAGCACTGTTTGGATATCATATTTCCACACTAGGTATTCTAGGCGCTGTAATGTGAACTACAGACTTGGTGCACAATGGCAGTAGATAAAACACAGTTTACAGCAAATTCTACATGAGCTATCTCATTTTTTTTTTTTTTTTTTTAAGTGGACTTGGTCTACTATGGTTGTGAGCCTCTCATATATACATGATGTCACATAAAAAAAATAAATGTAAAGTACTATATTTTTTTAATTAAGTTTAAAAGAATCTTCATTATATGTGAAATTTTTCTTTTTTTCATTTTTTTGTGCATTTTGTAATAAAAGCTGTTCTTGAAAGTAAGATTCGTTTTATAGAATTTGTAGATGAAATGATTAATTCCATGACAAACAAAGTACTAAATTTTTAATTTTCTAGTCTTACAAAGATTACTCCGAGACAATTTTTTCCTTTTTAATGTATAAAACTTTCGCGTTGAAAGTAAATGTGTTCAACGCATGATTTATTTATTATAAAGATATTGATAAAAAGAAATTACATTCTCTACATTTTTCTCATATGTTTGCATTTAATTTTCGATGTATATTATTTATTAAAAAATGCACATTTCTAATCTGCGAATCTGTGAAATAAAGGGTATGGTCCTTGTCAAAAGCATGCTGAACGAATATGAAATTTAATTTTCCATTTTTGAATGCGCCCATATAGTTCGTATGTCGAATATCCATAGATCTCCCAGCCTCACCAATATACATGTTCTTGCAATCCCTGCACTGCATCGTATATATAACACCAGTTAATTTTGTTTTGTCGTATTTCAACTGGTGGTTATTTAAAAAGTTACGTAATTTATTTAGCGGTTTAAAAGAAACTGCAATATAAAATTATTTAAAACAGACGGAACTTTCTCTGAAACACTATTGTAACATAGTAAACAAACAAAACTGTTAGGTTTAATCGGTTGAAAATTGGAAGGGGTTGAATAATCAGTTCCAAAGTATTTTTGAAATTATTTCTAATCAGAGTTTTGGGTAACAGTTATTTTTTATATCTTCAAAATTTTATTTCTTACAATTGCTTTTTAAATGTATTAAAGTCTGTCTAATGCTTCATATTTAATTTAAACATGATATTGGTTTTCAGGTTGAAATATCCGGGCATTTTAAGGCAAAGCTGACACATAATCCCATTTATGTTATATTTATTATATTAAATCAGCTTAGCGAAAGGATGGAAATATTACTTCAGTTCTTTTGTGTATGAAAAAAGCTTTATTCTGCCGATTTTATTTTCTTAATAGGTTATAATAGAAATGAAAAATGCAATACTTAGAAATGATAAGGAAATATCATATTAAAAAGGTTAATATTCTAGCGAAACTAAGTATTCTTTTAAAAGGGAAGAAAAATAATTTCACTGAAATATAGGACATTATATTTTAATAAATAACGTGATATAAAGCTAAAAGACACTAAAAGAGCTCTAAAAGAATGTAAAGTGTATTTTTTCAACATCAAAAAATTATTATTCTAATATTTAGAAATGTTAGGGATTATTAATTTAATTTCTTTAATTTTTCTAAAATTATTAATTATATTATTATTTGATGCATTATTGTATGTAGTGTAAACATTTATATATTAAATAAAAATACTGTATCTTATCTAATGTATCAGAATTACGAGTAAAATTTCTTTAACATTTTTATATATTTATAATTAGTTTACGTATTTTTGTCAGTTTGTCTAATTCCTAACAACTTCGTTTCTCTAGAACCTTCCATGCCTAAAAACATAATGACCCATATAACAGATATTATATTTATTGTTGCGTTAATGTAAAATATTTTTTATATTAATTTGCTTATTTTGTTGCATATAATAAGGCATAAGATATTTTTTAATTTTTTTGTAAAATAGAACTTTATATATCTTAATAAAGTATTCTGATTTTCAAAAGAAAGATTGTTCGGAATACTTATACATTTCTAAGAACTTTAGAAAAAGACTTCAATTTCTGTGGATTACCTTATTATTTTATGTATTTTTCATTATTACACCAATTCTATTAAATATTTTTATGCTTCAAAAAGTTAATTTCTTCTAACAAAAGAATAAATAAATAAATACATATGTGACCCGCCTATGTAACGCTGTAAGAAATTTTTTCTTTTTAGTGACTTAAGACATAAATTGTTTGCTTATGTTTCCATGAAATGTAATATAAAAAAAGTCAACTGGAATATACTTGGTTCCAGATAATAAGTGAAAATGCTTTTAGATTTCATGTGAAGCATGCGATAAAGTTATCCAAATCTGCAAACCTGTTGAAAGTGGCAAACAGAAAAAGTTAGTAAAAAATAAAAATAAAAACTAGAGAACAGGAATTCTGCTTTTTCAGAATTTAGTGTCGCCCCCGGCATTTCCATTACTTCATTTTCTTCTGATGGACTGATGGCTTCTATTATTATGAAATAGCGATTATAAATGCAGTGTTATGTGAAGATGAAAGAGCAGCCGTAAAAAGCTAGAACTCTGATTTTCTGGTCAGGATGGGGGAAAAAATTGTCATATATATATATATATATATTTTTTACGGCTGCTCTTTCATCTTCACCTAACACTTCATTTATAATGGCTGTTTCATAATAATAGAAGCCACCAGCCCATCAGAAGAAAATAACTTGGTTAAGCGGGACTTTACTATAGTTCAAAACATATTTCAATTTTAAGACTTAAAGCACAGGTTTTATTTTATGTAAAATGACGTCATTCGCATCCGCTTAAGGATTCCACATTTACGATCTACTCTTACACATCTACAGTAAAGCATGCATAGCACAACACTATCGCGAAATAATCCACAAATGCAGCAAAAAGATGCCGTCATTCAAGAAAATCGAAAAAAAAAAAAAAAAAAACCGACTATCTAATGATTCATAGATACTTACAATTAAATATAGTATACAATAGCTCCATTGTTTTAACAGAAATCATTCGTTTATATTTTTTTTTTTCAAAATAGCACGTATTTTAATTACATTTTCTTTCGGTTGTTACGAGAAAATGGCAACAAAAATATATAATTACTATTTTAAAACTATTTTTCCTTTACTTTCTACTGAAATGGAGTACTTCCGCCCCCAATATTAAGCAAATGGCTCCAAAAACTGCAAAAAAATTAATATTTCAAAAATAAATGGAGATACAGTTTTCAAACAAAATGCATTTAAAAGAACTTTTTTTTCCAATACGAAGGTGTAAAAATTGAAAATGTGCGATGCTTAGAAGTTAAAATAATTTCTAAAGAGTATTTAATCGTAATGCTTTGTTTTACGTCTATAGCTTCTGTAAGGTAACGTTATTTTTTGGACATAAAATAAGCTGGGAGAAAGAAATAGCATACCGCACCGGAGGCTAATTTTTTTTTTTTTTTTTTTTTTTTTTATTTTTTTTTTAATGTATATATATAGCCCTTGTGAAATTTAGGTTCCGATAAATTTCTGATAGTCGGAGAATGATGAAGGAAGATCAATTTGGAAGATGGATACAATTAGGAAGAACCTCTTTCATATAAAAACAAAGTTTTCTAGATTTACATATATAAAAACCTACCTATGCTTCTTGTGTTATTTCCAGAAAGAGTTTAGCGAATATAGAGTTTAGCATAAAAGAGCCGGAAAGCATAAAGCAAATTTATTATAACAGGTAAAATAGGATTTTTCAGAGCCAAATGATGGGCATTCACCAAAATTGACAAAGAACTCTGTTTTGGCACTAGAAATGATAGTTGTAAATAAAAATAAAATAAAGTTGCCTCACCAAGTTCTCGCTGGCAAAAGGGGGCATTTTAACAATCAGAGCGGATAGGAAATTCGGTTATATAAATATGTCAAGTGGTATACCGTTTATAATAAATCTTTTAATTTTTAATCGAATGATACCATCCGTATGTCGATGCGATTAAATAGATACGAAATGGTCAGTACGATACGTTACAATCTTACGAAATGTTTTATGAATACAAAGTCGAAGATTATACTTTAGAGCATGAAAAAATATGTTTTGACAGCAACAACAGATGGCCATTCACGAAGATTCAGGAAGAACATAGCTTTGGCATTAAAAATGAAAATTAGTTGCGTCCCCCGGAAATGAAGTTGTTTTACCGTTTTGTTTTTGAGAGGGAGAGGGAGAGGGAGCGGATTGGACAATTTTAACTCAAGGGGGCCAGAACTAAATTTTTTAAATATGTCAAGTGAAGTATCGTTTATTATGTATTTGTTAATTCTCAATCGAATAAATCGCATGTCATTGCAATAATGTTTTGCAAAGCTACTGCAAATATCCCGCTGCAATACATTGATCCTTGACGATCCCTCAGATGACCCTCAGTTTCGTTATTGCTATTTTCAGAACACTTAATAAATTTCTGATTATTAAATATGATATAAAGAATATGTTTTCAATGCAAGAAAATTGTAACAAAGCTTTGCTCAATACAAAGTATAATTTCCGAATTTGTATTCATAAAACCATCGTAATTTAATAACAAATGATCGTACAGTTTTGAGAATTATGTCATTCGATTTAGAATTAAAACATTCATGAGAAACAATATCGCATAAGACCCTTAAAAAAAAAAATGTTTATTTCTCCCCTCACCGGATTTAAAATGGCTCCCTTTTGCTCCCGTAGTCACAGTAAAACAACTTTATTTTTTGATGTCACATAGAATCATCATTTCTAGTTCCAAAATAAAGTTATTCCCAAATTTTCGTAAATGGCCATCCGTTGTTGCTATAAAAACATATTTTACCAGCTCTATAAAGTCGGATCTTCATTTGTAGTGGCAAAACGAAGTACCTCCCAAATTTTGGTAAAGCCACCAGTTGTCGTACATTACTCAATTTGAGATCTATTTTACAAGTACTAAATATTCTATTTATAAAAATACCACATATAGTACATTTATAGTTGGTGTATAATACATTTCCTTCAGCGCTTGAACCACGACATCAGTAAGATATGTAACTGTTTAAAAAATTGTTTAATCATGTTAAAATTTTCCTTAAATAATGGGGATTAGCAAGCTATTGATTGTAGTAACTGTTGCTTTTGGCAACCATTCTAAACAAACTTTTAAGATGAAATATAAAAAATAAAAATAGGAGCGCATTTTTCAGTCATCGTGATCCACTGTAAGGCTTAGAGGTGGAATTTTGATTACCAAGAGTTTACGGCAATTAGGGTATACTGATATTGACGGACCGAAAATGTATATAAAATAAATATTAGCTGTAGTAACATAATTTAATGACAATGAATATTAAGTTCGAAAAACTAATAACCTGTATTGACGAAACCAATTTATCTTATAAAGAAAAAACCAAAACATTTTAAACATTTAAGAAGTTGATACACATGAAATAAATGCACTCGAAGTGGTGAATATGTTTTCTTTATTTCGTAAAGTTTTTTTTTTTTTTTTGGAATTATTGGTCAGTTTTAACCGCATTGCTCGTAAAGGAATATCTTCAGGAGAGACTTTTGAATGAAAAGAAACCTGAATTATTGTTCTCAAAAATGAAAATCACCGACAAACTAGGTTTTCCGACAAAATCGCTCTGGTATCCTGAACGCGAACCAACCCGAGCCCAAGCGTCTCATTTTGTGGCTAACTTGCTAAACACCAACTGTGTTGCTTTCTTTAATTGAGGACGGAGATTAAAAAAATGCACCAGTTCAAAGAGATTACTACAAATAAATGTTTGATAAAATCATTGTAATTCATAAAGACACAACAGTCAAACTTGTTGTAAGAAATAAACTATAGTTTATGCTTGATTTCATAATGTTCAGCAAATGCTGATAATAAAGAGCATTTATGAACATTAACTGAACATCTTGTTTTTTATTTTAATTATTTAATATGGTAAAATATAAAAATTTTAATGATAATGTTAAGTTTAATGTTATTCTATACTACAATTAAATATAATATAAAAATCAAGTTATTGTAAATTGAATGAAGAAATTGTAGTGTCTGAATTAAAGTTTTCTTTTTAAATTTACTTTCCAATCTCACAGGTCTTTAAATAAATAAAAATGATTAAATGTTCTGTTAAATATTCCGGATATCTGCGTGAAAAACTGAATTATGTTTTATTTGTATTTATGGAACCCTATTCAAAGTCCATCAGTCATTTCGGACTTTTATCAATAGAAGTGCTTAAAGAACAGCGTTTAAGGGGACAGCGGAC
Source organism: Maratus speciosus (assembly GCA_963932465.1). Lineage (NCBI taxonomy): Eukaryota > Metazoa > Arthropoda > Arachnida > Araneae > Salticidae > Maratus > Maratus speciosus. The sequence continues at coordinate 559,357,671 of OZ010789.1, forward strand.
TTTCAAAATCAAGAAATTCGACTCAGAAATCGATTTTTTTTATTTGGAGAATTATAAAAATAGATGCTTAAATTTATCTGATGCAAAAAGAATTTTTAAATTCTGACGCTTCTTCCTTAGATATATGATTTTATATTTATAAAAACTATATATATTTATTCAGTTTGTTTTACTTTAAGTGCTGTTTTCTCAAAATTGAAAATTACGCACATTTCCAACTTTTTAAATTTTCTATGCGCATTCCTAATTATCAGATTATTTTGAATTTTTTACTGTATATTCTCTATATAATAATAAATAAATGTTATCATAAAAAGTTACATTTCAGGAGTATATTAGTGTTTAAATTTATGTGTATATGGGAATATATAGCTACTTTTTATAGAAAACGTAAAACAGAATTATAAAAATATTTTTTTCTTCTTATATATTCAGCAAACTTTTAGAAATCATGCCAACTTCCGTTGTAATGTATAAAAAGTATTTCAGAAGAAAATAATGTCATATTTTATACAAAAGAAATGCGCATGAGACATTTTGAAATATAGCAATTATTCGTTATTTAAAAAATTTAAAAATTGAATAGTTAAAAAACTTTTTATTATTTAAGAACCAAATTTTGAATATAATTATTTGAGTTTCCCATTAATATCATTTAAAGGACATTATTTTTAATCTCCACTGCCCCTTAATCAAAGGGTTTGGTAAAATAAGCATATTTGAAATAAAAGGATATTTTATAAGCATATGTAAGGGTTTTTCCAACTCACTGTGGCAAATGTTGGGATTCTCCAGACTTCTCGATTTTACATCTCAACTGATGCAATTATTGTTTAATGAATTACATTGCACTTAGCATTTAAAACAAAAATAACAACTTATTTTTCAGAAAGAGCTGAGTTAATTTAATGCGTTTGCCAAAATTTAAATTAAAGAAATTCAATTTTATTCAATTTAATCCCAGTAATTTATGCCTTCACCATATTTTCTTAATGAATTCAATTTCCATAAATGCAAAATCTTTAAAAATGTTCCACTATTTATATAGCCATCTAATAAGATATTTTATCTTAGAAGATTATTATGTCATATACTATCTTGTACTAAATTAATTACCTTGAAATATTTCGTAATCTGTATTTTAGAAGCTTGTATTAATGTCAATACTTTGAATTTCTCGACTTCACTTCAAAGGTAGACATTATAAGAATGCGCCCACGTTCATTTCTACATTAATGTAGGCATGTCAGGATTTTGGACTGTTCGTGACACGAATTCTTTACAAGATTGAGTAGTTTACAGTGAATACTTTATTGACTTCGAGTCTGTTCTTTATCAAAATTCTTAATAATAAAGTTAATGAAAATTAGGATTTTTTTTAATTGCAGGTAGTCTATTGGTGTTTACAAAATTCTTTATGCTAGAAAACATATTAAAATTTAGTTTAATTTAGTTGGAAATGTTTTAATATTCATCTAACAGCAAAAATATTAAATGTATGCCTTATTTTTTAAACGACTTAAATTGCGTGTTTTTCAGCTGTAATTCTGAGATATTGATGCGTGATTATGCACAGGTAAATGCGTCTAAAGAAAACAATAAATATAGATATGACATTAATAAAGAGTCATTGCATCCAAAGTAACAAAGATTTTAAAACATCAAACAGAAATTTTACAAAAATAGAGCTTAAACCATCATTATAGTTTCGCGGCGCTTTTTTCCAATAGTATAAATAAACCTTATAAAAAGAAAAGTGCCCAGATAAACTGATGGCTGTGAGACCAGAGCCTATTCACGCTAATTGTATATTATAGGCGAGACTAGGGGGGGGGGGGGGGGTGTTGAACCATTTTTACCTTACTGAAAAGAATGGTTATGTGTTTCACGCGTATCTATGTATGTGGATTTCTTTATACCCTTGAAACATCCCAACGGCTGGATGGATTTTAATGAATGATGTCTCTATCAATTCGTCTTAACAGCCCGATGGTTATAGGCTAGGTTTTGATTTTATAAATTCAAAATGGTGGTAGTAAAATAGAAAATGGCTGTTGAGACGAAAAAAAAAAATTACGCACCCTATTGAGTGGCATATCATTGGATAGGTCTTTCAAAATGAAGACGATATTTCATTGCCCATTTTACAGTCAGAAGCTCCTTTAAAATATTATACAACCTGGCAGTTGTGTATGTAGGATCTCTAGCTTTACTGCTACTCTAACCATCATAGACATCTATAGACCTCATCAAAACAGTGTTTATAGATAGGAACAAAAAATTAAACACAACTTGAAAGTCATCAATACAAGTAAATGAAAAAAATAGGTAAGTAATATAAACAAGTAATACAAAAAAAATAAATTTAAGTCAATTCCTACTTAGGTCAATAACAGACATTTTTTTCTCCCATTCTTCTCTTCTCTTGAATGGCGCTTAAAATGCCTTGATCAAGAAGAGGGCTCTCTCGATTATTGAAAATTAATTAATTTAATTAATGAATTAATATTTGAAAAAAAACTGGATTAACATCAAGTGTCATCCATTACAAGTTAAAAAAAATTATTTGAGCTTAATTGGATGAATAATAAATATTTTATTAACGATTGAGAATTTGAACAAAATATATATAGCGAGAGTGTGAGCTAATAGTAGGAATTGAAAAAAAAAGATTCACATTGATGAGAAATAATTAATTAGTTCGCTTTTTGCAGTCGCGTTTTTTTTTTATTTTTTAAATTTAATTGTTTATTTACAAAATGTTTTTTTTAGTTTTTAAATATTAAAAATAGAATAAGGTTTCACGTATCGTTTAATTCGTTATACATATACAATCAGTTATGAAAACAAAATTGTAACATAAATTTAATATATAAGAAACTTTTAAAATGATTGATTTTAATCGCGAGAAAATAATGGGTAAAGGATCCCCACATATGGGGGACTTGATCCACTTTATCTTATGTTGAAATATAGCACCGGAGAAAAATTCCATTTTAAACACCCATTCTGCAAAACTAATTCCTGCATAGTTTGGTTTCATCTCATATTGTTCATTTTGGGTAAATTTGTCTGCATACCTTCCTAAAGAGTTTTTATCAATGTTATTTTCTTTTGCAATGGCATGGACACTTACCATTTCTTAAAGCTGTTGCTTTCACCTTTTCTAGTCTTTTCCCTTCTTACTATTTAGCGACTATAGGTACTTAATTAAGGGAGCCTTTAAGCATCTGGTCAGCCCTCCCTCACATTGATTGGGTCAAACCTCCCCGCAAAGCCTCTTATTAAATTATAGCACATAGTTATAATTAGCCTAATTTACTGTACAAAATTTATGCCTGGAATGAAAGCTTAATACACTATATTGCCATTAATGGCCGGCAATTTTCAATTTTAGACATTTTGTCGAATATTTAGAAATATACCTGTCAGATTCTTCTGGAATTTCAGGATTAAAAAGAACAGGTATGACCTCATATTTAGCAATGTCGATTTGATAAGGGGAAGAATTAGGGGGCCAACAAAAAAATAATGCTTGGGATCACCCTGTAAAATAAAATGCACGAAATGATCTATCGCTACCGAATATAAATATGACATTGTGCAATATGTGTATTCTTTTGTGTAAGAATAACACGTATATTAATAGAGATATAGCGATTTATTTTTAAAAAATTAAAAAAAATTCTTGCACGTTTTTTGCTTATAACATACAGGGTTTCCAACCAAATTTAACGCAAATTTCAGAAAAATTGACAGATTATAGTAGAAAGGATATAGTGCAATTGGAATATAAATATACTAAATATTTTAGGAAATATGAGCAGTTGAATGAAATAATTTTTATCTGCGCATGCGCGATAAATAACAAGTATCTTTTTACATAATTTAATTTTCAACTCTATGGAGAAAATTATTAAAGAAAATCTAGTCAAATATAGTAAAAATTCAGAAAGATATCGGCGTTAGAGTGAGAAAATTTTTAGTTGTTCTCTAAAAGCAGCTGAATGATAAGGGATTTTACACAAATTGTCATTTTAATTTTAAATATTTTTAAATTTTCATTTTTTATTGATGCTTTAGTTCTTCTCTGATAACCACCAGAACGAGCCTATACCATGATCAAAAGAAGTATCAAAATCAAAGAATTTTTACAAAATCTACTCGTTGATACTCGCTAAATACTAACTTTTTTCTGAAAGTCAGTTAATAAAAAATGACAATTTGTGTAAAAGACCTTATCATTCAGCTGCTTTTAGTAAGCCCCACCAGTGGCTGAGAGGTTCTGCTCTCGAAGCTGGTAGAGGGGGTGTGCTGGGTTCGATCCCAATCGTGCCCGTCGGCCTAATCGTTCGGAGTTTTCGTGGTTTTCTTCGAGCCATGAATTTCCATGCGTAAATACGGATTAGGTTCCCTTAGAAAGACCCCCACGAAGGGCACTCTCCCTCAGGCCTATATCCCTTGTGTAGATAATCGGCTCTCAAAAAATCAACCAACCAACCAACCAGCTGCTTTTAGAGAACATCTAAAAATTTGCTCGCTCTAACGCCGATATCTTTCTGAATTTTTACCATATTTTACTAGATTTTTTTTAATAAGTTGCTCCATAGAGTTGACTATTAAATTATGTAAAATGATCCTTGTTATCGTTCGCGCATGCACAGATAAAAATTATACATACAACTGCTCATATTTCCTAAAATATTTAATATATTTATATTCCAACTGCACTATATTGTTTTTACTATATTTTGTCAATTTTTCTCAAATCGGCGTTAAATTTGGTTGAAAAACCTGTATGTTATAAGCAAAAAACCTGCAAGAATTTTTTAATTTTTTTAAATAAATCGCTATATCTCAATTAATACACGTGCTATTCTTACACAAAAGAATACACATATTGCGCAATGTCTGTTTATTTATATTCGGTAACGATAGATCATTTCGTGCATTTTATTTTACAGGGTGATCCCAACTATTATTTTTTTTCTTTGATTTTTTTTGTTGGCCCCCTAATTCTCCCCCTTACCAAATCGACATTGCTAAATATGAGGTCATACCTGTTCTTTTTAATCCTGGAATTCAAGAAGAATCTGACAAGTATACTTCTAAATATTCAACAAAAAGTCTAAAATTGAAAATCGCCGGTCATTAATGGCAATATAGTGCATATCCGTATTACTTAAAACGTACTAACTTAAATTTCTATGACATATTTTATCTGAGAATATCTTTCAAAAAGTTTCCAAAAAATACACTTTTTAAGCTGAAATCAGGTCACAATTGATTTTTCTACACCTGTTTCAATTTTCTGTATGAATAATTACTATTTTTTGAGCATTTCAGTACCTTTGATCGCCACTTATTGGTAAACTCCGAAATTCTTTTAAATATGAAAACTGCAGGATGGGTCAAGCCCCCCCTGTGGTCAACCCGTTCCAGTTTCCACTTCCCTTATTTCAGTGAATAATGCCCATTGGATAATAAAAAAATCGACAAAAAACAACAACAACAACAACAACAACAACAAAAACATTTAGCAAAATTAAAGGGATTAGCTCCCCTATTTTCCTCCTTTAAAGTTAACCAATGATCCTCCAAATCTAATCAGGGAAGAGCCTTATTAGCATAAATAAATATTCCAAATTTGTTGCAAATCGAATAATTCTGCATGAAAAACCCGTTTATCTAGATTAGGGGGGGGGGGGGGGTAAGCCCCAGTTCCCTCCCTCTATACTTAACCAATGAACCTCCAAATTGAGTCAGGGAAGAAACTTATCAGAATAATCTGGTTTACCAAATTTAAAGCAAATCGGATAACTCAGCAGAAAAAATCCTTTTATCTAAATTAAAATGGGGATTAACCCCGTTCCACCATTTATACTTAATCAATGAACCCCCAAAACAAATCTGGGAAGTGTTTTATTAGAACGAACCTAGATACAAATATTTAAATAAATCGGATATTTCTATCAAGAGTTATTGCATTGCGTACATACGTACGTACTTACAGAGCCTGCGGGCACATTTGCTCTCAGACTTTGTTAGCCTGTCAGCTAAAAAATATGAGCTTCCATATATTTATGTAGATATTTTTATGATATCAATCTTTTTCCGTAAAGATTTATCAATTTTTTTTTTCTGTTTCTGTTGTTCCTCAAATTTAAATCTTTGGCTACCATTCGCATTCTCAAAAGCTGCTGGTTATATATCAGGACCCAAGACGCCAAATTGTATCAGTAGCAAAATTTAGATTTGGAGTAAACTGAGTTCAAATTTGCAAGCATGAATAGTAATTGACTCAAAATTGATTACTAGTAGCGGTGTTTGAACTCTTGTTTCAATAACTGTGAAAGAAAAAGGGAGTACAATATATATATATATATTTTTTTTTTTTTATAATTTAAGTAGAGATTAAAGAAGTTAAGTATTTCAGTAGATTAAATAGCATGAGCCGTTGACCTCTAAAAGGCAGCACATAATTAGAAAAACACTTATATTTCTTTACCTGCAAGCAAATAGCCTTAGCCTCTGCACTTAGCTCAGTTTTTTTTTTTTTTTTTTTTTTTTTTTTTTTTTTCGATTTTGATTCTTATACTCCTTGGCTTTGGGGGTCCTATAGTTTTGGAATTTAAAATTTGAACAAATCACAGGAATAAAATTAAATCTTAATGTGGTTACGCGTCGGCTATGAATATGCAGTTTGTCGAAGATTAATTCATAATTTTTTTGCATGTACAGTTGCATGTATTGCCTTTCATCTTAATTATATGTTACGGCCAAAATTCGAAATTGGCCAGTTCGCGGAATGGGTATATAGAAACTAATTTTTACTATTTATCCCTTTCTAACAAAGTTGAATGTGTTTTTAAGTTAAATTTGTCTGGCCGTCTGCATTCTCGTGCTCTAACTCGAGTAAGGACTCGGATTGACTTGTAATTGTTATATTATTTAGGTTTATAAATTAATTTCGGTGGTGAAAGTGAAGTGTGAACTATTTTTGGTTAATTTACAAGGACACACAAAAGTATTTAGTTACAATATCATCAATGGGAAAAGTATTTCCGATGCTTTTTAATGTTGTTAGATTATCTCAATTATAATAAAACTGGTGTGCATAATTAAACTGGATAACAAACTATTATCTAAAGGGTATGAAATAAGTAGCAATTATAGTTTGTTTACAGAGATACTCAAAAGTATTTCGTTACATTGCAGTGAATGGTGAAAAATCATTTTCATTGCACTTAAATGATGTTACACAATTTCAAACATAATAAAATCCACATGTCTGATTCATGTGGAAGCAATATGTTTTGTAGATTATAGATTAAGTAGCCATTATAGTTTGTTTATTGGGACGCCCAAAATAATTCCGATTAAGAATTATGATTTAGGTGAAAAAATCGTTTGCACGGTATTTTAATGATGTTACACTACTTCAAATATAATGAAACTGTTATGCCTTTCTAATATGTCCAGAACATGTTTTCTATAGATGGTTTTATAGACTAGGTAGAATTTGTCGTTTATTTACAGAGCCAATGAAATAATTTGGTTATTGGATTAGCTATGAGCCATTATTGCTTGATGTACGCTTTTAGCTGTGATACGCTTTTAAAATTTAATTTATTTGTAGTGTATTACCAGGTTTGTAGATCATATACAGGGCTACATGAAAGCTAAAAGAAATAAATTACCGGCTGTAGATGCTCATTGCAGAAAGGAAATTTTACTACATTTTTATGTTTATTTGGTTATCTCACTTTATTAAAAGAACGCGATTGAATTCACTTAACAACAGTCGTACAGTAATGGAAGATGTTTCATAATCTTTTCAGTGATTCATTTTCGTTCTTGTTTTATAGTTAAAAAATTTTATTTGTCGATGATCCAGATTTATTATTTAAAAAAAAAAAAAAAAAAAAAAAAAAAAAAAAATCCTTTTAATTTTATTTTTATTTTAAAACGTTTTTCCAGCATATCGCAATATAATCATCACAGCACGGAACATTTTTCCCTATCACGTGTGTATGTCAGTGCCACGTACGGACAGCCTTGAATCCGCACTTCGTATAATTGCCAAGGATCCTTGGCCAGTTCGCGAATTGGCCGGCCAAAAAAAAAACCCGAAATACGCAGTTCATTTCATGTATTTCGGGTTTTGGCCAGGAATCTCTGCCAGTTCCCGAACTGGCCAAGCTCAGGATTTTGGCCGTAACATATATATTTATATCAAAAGTTAAACCTTGATTGATTATATGTAGATTCGTATTAATATGCATCACCCTTCAAGTAAGTGTGGCCTTTTTTTATATAATTTTCATTATTTCATGTATTTGTTTGTCTGTTATTTTGGCAACTGGGTATTAATACACTATAATTATCAAAGAATATATTAATAAATTAAGAAGATAATAAATCAAGATAAATTAAAATTTATGTTAAAATTGAATTTGTTGCTGATATGAAAAAAGTGAAATGAATGTTTTACTCTGACAAATCATAAAGCTTGTTGGTAACGAAACGCTTTCCACTGTTCTGAAATTTGGCAAGAATATGTTAAATGTAGAAGATTATACAATGTAGTAGTATACGTATATATGAAATAGATAAGGAGTTTAATTTGGAACTTAGTATAGGTTTTAGGAGTATGTTTAGGCATTCAAGATACTCAACGCTGTATCCAATAGTACGGTAAAAAGTAAAAATAAGCTCTTCTTTCAGTTAAAAAAATTAAATAAACAAAAGTAAATAATATTGATCCGATTAAATATTAAAGCGGATACTGATAGTAAAAAATGGATGTTTCGGAACCAGAATCCTTTTCTTTTAATCTTACAGAAAAAATTCTAAATTTGATTATCCTCAATTCTAATCTGGAATCTAAAGTTCTTATCATAAACTTAAAAGAATGAGAGCAGGAATTTTATCTTATTTTTTTCTACATTTTTTTATGTAACTCAAATAAAATTTATTCTGTCTAAGATATTATCATTTTCTATTTAATATTAAAATTTTTGAAACTTTTTAAAGATAAACGGAGCAATTTAAAGATTTAAAGAAAGACTTTATTTTACAGAATGTATTTCAACTTTACAATTTCTTTAACTATGCATCATAAATTTTTTGACGATCTCATTTTGCAGGAAAAAACGATACCCAAAGGCAGTAAGAATTTACATGATTATTACAGAACATTCTTTTGTTTAAAAAAGAAATGGCTATGAAACGTAAAATTTAAAGACGTGTTTTTGAAAGAATTTGTTCTTTTCGCAAGAAAATTCTTAAAATGTATACAGTTTAAATATATTATTTTATTAAAAAAAGAAATTCTTCTCGTATAAAAATATTTGAATACGAAACTCATTGAAGTATTTTTGTGGAAATTAGTTTAAACATAATTCATAAAAAAAATAAACATTGTTATATTAAGCCCTCTGCCCCATAAGCCCTTCTTGTGCTAATTTCATAAGGCAAATTAATTTTTTAAAGATTTCGCTTACTGAATGCATAAAATCAATACAACTTTTACAGAATAAATAAATATTTTGCCCGTCCTACATGGGTTCGTGAGGGTGGAATTTAAATGTCTGTTCGTTTCCAAGCCTAGAGTGAACTCCGATCCATGTGCATGTGCAATATATATTTCGTAAGACTCTAACCATCCATGGCCTAGATTTCCATATTCCCTGTCTGAATATGGGTTTAAATTTTAATTCTGATGGCCTTACTTACCATAAAACCATAATGATGTTTTTAGTTCCACTTGTTTCAATTCTTCGAAAAAATAAACCCTGTACTTAACAGAAAAGCGCATACTTCTTTACAAATTTATCTGACTATAATCTATATAATATATAAAGGGAAGTTTTGACTATAGCTAATCTACACACAGCCCATACTGCTGAACCTAGAAACATGAAAATTGGAGAAGAAATACTTCTTATAACACAGGCTTGCACAAAGAAAGGATTTTCTAAAATTCCCCACTTAAGGAGGTAAAAGGAGAGAACAAACTTTAAAAAATCCTTAAAAATATGCTATTGTCGTTATGTGTGAAATGATAACATATTTTAATGTCTTTTTGTATGCTGAATCGAATGGTGCCAAGTAAATTCTTTTAGTTTCAATAGTTGGGGAGATATTTCTTATTTTTCTAATTTGGCGAGTCAGCGGGAGAAATTCAAATTAAATCTTTTTGTTTTGATTAAAGAACTATAACAGCTACATCAATAAGAATAAAACTTAAAAACGCCTCGGAAGAAAAAAACTATTACTGATTGTATTTAAAGTACAAAGAATATGGTTTAATTATAAATTAAAATTATAAAACGGAAATATTTAATTTAAATAATTGTGTGCATATTTAATTTAATTGTGTGCATAGCTTAATATTTTTTTATTACAAAGATTGGAATTAAAACAATATTTAGAGAATTATCATATGTTCCTGTATAAGAATAAACAATGATGTGCGAAAATCTCGCCAATAGCATTTTTTAAATCACCAATAACAATATTTACATTTGTTTGTTCTTCTATATACGTAAACTCTAGAACTACTGAACCTATTTCAAAAATAACGGTAGTAAAATGCTGGCGGCCACCTCTGCTCCAAAATAGGCTATATTTTATGTAGCTACAAAAGCCCCAGGTGTGTGTAGAGTAAAAAAAGTTGTAAAATTTCAATTTTTGTGATTTGTTGAGACTGAATACTTGAAATCTGGTGTAGTGGTTATTTTTAATATCTAAGTACTTTCTATGGACAGTTTCAAAAGAGTTCGAGATGTAAGAGATTAATGAGCATTAAACGTTCTAAAAACGTTCCAAATTACTGTTTCGATGGAATTGTCGTAAACAGAAAATTGAAATTTAACATGACTGCTATTTTTGAGACCCAAATGTACGCACAGGGTAGTTTTTAATGAAAAATAGAAATTTAAAAGCATGCAAAAAAAAAAGTCCTAAACCATTTTTTTTTTTTTTTTTGTGGATGCTGAAGAGAGTAGTGACTTAAAATTCGCATGGCAGTTATACTTTTAAGATGCAATTCCTCGCTAAGAATGGTAATATATAAACAAATAAACAAACTATAATAAATATCAGGATTTAAAAGTGTGAAATGAACGGAAAGCATTCTAAATATCTTTGAATTTACAACTGCAATGGAATTATTAGGGACATTTTTTTTAATTTGACATGGCTGTTACTTTTATGACGCACAATATCGCACAGTACAGTTAAAAAATGTCAAAATTTAAAAAGGTGAAATTCGCGAAAAGCGTTTTAAAAACGTTCTAAATTATGATTTTTATGGAATTGTTAAAGGTAAAAACTTGGAATTTAATATGGATGCTACATTTAATACGCAAATGCACGAATAGAACAGTTTTTTTCAAAATTCTAAATTTAAAAGGCTTAGGCAGAAAAAAAAAATCCAAACATACGATTTTTGTGATACTGAAAAGACTGGAAACTTGAAATTTCGCATATCGGTTACTTTTAAGATACTACTGACCTCTAAGGTTGATTTATAAAATAATTCAAAATTTAAAAGTGTGAAATGATTAGAAATTTTCTAAATTACGATTGCTGTGGAATTTTACATAATATTTGCTTGTTTAATTAATTACATGTAAACTTTAGCTAACATATGTGCAATTATGAATACAAATCACTAGTAGCACTATATATGCCTCGTTCGATTATCATTATTCCAACATCATATCCATATCATTATTAAAAACTTAGTTTATTTATTAAATTCTAACTACATTAAATATTTTTAAAATTAATTAGAAAACTTTAAAATGTGATATTATAATTAAAAGACTTGACTGTATAGTAGCAAATTTCTGTAAAAAAAAAAAAAAAAAAAAAAAAAAAGCTTTTGGCCAAAAAAAGATGTTTATAACTAATAAAAGCTATCGGCTATTCTCATACAGCTGATGTACAACAGAATAACGAAAAACTATTCATTTTAATAAATATCATGATCGAGATTAATTCGTTTTTACTCTGATTAATTGAGTGAAGACAAAATTTAAGATTAAGCTCAAAGTTGGTACAGTATTGAACTAAAAATATTATAGTATTGTAACTACGTTTTGGAATATTAAGATGCATGAGATAGAAGAAAGATTTGGGATTGGCACATCCATTTAGTATTTGAGTGATTTTGTAGTAGCTAGAAAAAATTTACCAGTCAATTGCGAATATTACTCGTGTACAGAGGGTTCCGTAGAATGAATATAAGAATTAGCAACTGGGCATTGTATTACACAAATATATCCTTAAAAGTTGTTATCTAAGTTGCAAAAGCCTACGGCGCTGTGTCTTTATGTATGTCCAAACCGTCCGTGAATTTAACTGTTGATATCTCGGCTAGTTACATAGAATGTTTGTTCGGAAATCATTATCAAATCTCCTTTTATATTTCTGGCACGATAGGTACCTCCGGCGTTGCTCAACTCTTTTGCTGACATTTTCGACGAAATCGAAAATCTTTCATTTCCCCTAATATATTTGTGAATGATTAATAATCTATAAGTATGTGACTTAGGGTAATCACTTTATTTTTCTTGCAAGGTATAAATTAACTTCTGCTTCCACTAATTTTTTTCATAATTTTTGTTTCATTAGATTAGTAAATAGAGGGCGGCGTATTTTTTTATATAATATATAAAATTTAAATAAATTCATTTTTGAGTTTGGCGTTACGAAAGCTTTCACATATGGTTCCCCACATGATATACGAAGAAAAGATTTTTTTTTTCGAGTAGCTTCATAGGCCAATCTATATTTTTTCTAAGTACATTTGTAAATAGTTAATAATATATAAATATGTGTGTCAAGATCCTTTATTACTTTGGCCAATTTGAACTTTTTCTGTTCCATAGTTTACGAGTAAAATGGCAGTGAAAGACGGACAGACACACAAAGGAGTGATTTTATACTGGTTCCGTTTTTACTTTTTAAGGCTGCTAGTCACTAAGCTGCCGAATTCCTTTCTGTAATGTTAATCATACAAAAGATCTACTTTAAAATAAAAATAAAAAAGTTAAGGAATGAACATCGATAGGCCATACATCATTTCGGATCCGATATCAGTAATTCAAGTTGCCATATTCTTTATGCGAAAAACTTTTTTTAATCGAAATTTTCTTTAAATAATACAGGTGTTTGTAAAAATGTAAATATGCTATTAAACAGAAAATGTCACAATTAAATGTTGCTTTATGCTTTATTTTCCAAACTAAGTAAGGATGAAATTCTGTAAGACATTATTAATGAAAAACTATTCTCAGTCCGACATGTATGTTCAGATAAATATTTAGAAAAATAGCTTAATACCATTAGAGATATCGCTGAAAAAAACGGTTTTTCAACAAACCTCATTAACCCGGTGGAAGGCGCGCACTCATTAGCACACATTTGGTCGCGTGGGGTTCCTGTATAACCCCACCGAAAAACTTAAGTTTAATGCAATTTACGCATGTAAATTTATTCAAACATATATAAAAAATGTATAAAATATATTTTTAAGATATAAGTTTCAATTTCAGAATATATTTAAATAAATATCTGCACTAATAATTCTTAAAAAAAAAAAAAAAAAACTTACTCATTTTCAAAAAAAATTACATACCTTTATTGGACTTTACATACATTTGTCACAGACGTAATTAGAGTGATCCTTGCAAGTAAATTGTTCACATTTAATACAACTAATTGTGGTTTTTTTGTCCTTAGCTGGAGGACAAACTGCACATCGTCCTTTACCAAGCTTTATTCTCTTTGGCAAGTTATTATCAGGATCATCATTACTTTCTGTTGAGGGCAAATCAGATTTAATTTTTTCTCGTAATTCCTTGGGCAACATTGACATAGTTGATCTTTTCATAATTTGTTGGTTAACTAGAGACAATGCCAATGTTTTCAAGAACATTCGCCTACTTTTGTACTGCAGAGGAGCATTTTTGGTGGACATAAGTGCAACTCGCGCATTTATAGCTGCCACATTCAACACACAATAGAAAACAACCATCGGCCACCTATTTGTTTTCCTCGCAGTAGAATAAAGTGTAGACATTTCATCAACAGTATCCACTCCTCCCTTTGTTTCATTGTAAAATTGTATTATTTCCGGCTTCTTTTTCTCAGAGTTTTCATCTATCGTGTTATCATGATGCATTGTAGACAACAAAACTACACATTTCGATTTCTTCGGAACATAAGACACTAATGTTACGTCCTTTTGGAATCCAAATATAGATGAAAAAACTTCCCTTGTTTTTGCTTCTAAAAATTCAACAGGAATCACAGCTTTATTTTTCTTCAAAGTTCCCACGATAGTTAGTTTCTTTGATAGAAGCTCTTTTGCTAATGGATAGCTTGTGTACCAGTTGTCCATTGTCACGTTCCTTGCGGATCCAAATAACGGGGTGCAGAGTCGTTTTACAATTGCAGATGGTGAATTGTCGACTTTGAACGGACCTTCTGGTTGTTGTCCGGCATAAATTTCCATATTATATGTATAAAATGTCCTCGCATCGACTAAGGCGAATATTTTAATTCCATATCTTGCCGGTTTTTTCGGCATGTACTGCCGAAATCTACAACGACCTCGAAACTTTTCTAACTTCTCGTCTATAGTGACATATTCACTAACTGAATATATCTCTTGACACTTTTTATTGAATGCACTGAAAAAATCTCTCACTGCTGCCAGTTTATCTAATTGACGTCGATCTTCACGGTCTTTTATATTATCAAATCTCAAGCATCTGAGAAGAAATGTGAACCGCTTGTAAGACATTGTTTTTCGAAGCAATTCAATTCCAGTTCACTCGGCGCTCCACAAATCCTTTGCATTAGTATGGGATGATTTGTGTAGCCCGCATAAATATAAGAGACCAAATAGCGCTCTCATCTCCACTTCATCCGTATTTCTAGCATCACGACTTCGTTGGAAATTTGCAGATATTTTATCAATAAAAATATTAGTGCAATCCACGATATTTTTTATAACGTTGGAATCAAAAAAGAGTTCCCAACTTTCAACAGGTTCCGTAATACCTGATGCAACTGATTTTAGTCCAGGTAGATGAATAATGATGTTGCACGAGCTAGTTCTCACTTTTGCATTCGGTTTATCTTTTTTCCAGACTGTTTTATCTTTTCCTACGTAAATGTCATTTTCTTGATCGGATTCACCGCTTATATTGGCAGCTTCAAATTCACTGTCACTGTCGTGACTACTATAAATTTCATAATCAATTTCATCTTCACTAGCAGAGTCTATTTTATCATGGCCGCGGTTCGGTATTCCACGATATTGGTGAAGAAAGAACACATTGAAGAGATTAAATGCTCCAATTAAATACATTTAATATTTACATTAGACGAACACAATTACAGCACACACACACAATATATATATATTTAGATAATACGCTTCCCGATTACATATCTCACGAGCGTCTTTTCGAACACCTCCAAAGAACTTCATCGTCTCTCTCTCCTCTGGCTGTTGCCATTCCGAGTTTCCTAAAGTCTTTCGACCACGGAGTATAGCCGACTTTCACACCTTCCCTCCAGTTTCTACATGTTGGACGGTGTCCCACACTGTGAAACTACTCTTTAAAGTCTTACTTAAAAAGTCCTATCAAAAGTCCTAATTAAAAAGTTCTATTTAAAAAGTCCTTCACCTGTCCCATCGAGAGCATTTACTTAAACTACTTAAGATATATAAATTCTTATACACTATATACTAAAAATACACATATTACAAATACACATTATACAATATATAATAATGAAATAATACAAAATATATATATACAGATTTTTTTTTCCTACTCATAAATGCGAGATAAAGCATCTGCCACTACATTAGAACTTCCTGGTTTATGAGCAATAGAAACCTGATAGCGAGATAGAGCCAACGACCATCTCTGTAATCGAGCGTTCTTAGGAGTTCCCTCTGTTAAGTATTTTAGAGGATTATGATCCGTATGCAATATTATGGTGGTTCCATAAGTCCACATTTCGAATCTCCCAAGCGCCCAAATTACAGCATATGCTTCTCTTTCAATTGTGCTCCACTTTGATTGAGTTGGAGTAAGCTTTTGACTGGCAAAGGTTATGGGCTTTAACATGCCGTCTTTGTCCCTTTGCATTAAACAGGCACCAATACCCGATATGGAAGCATCGGTGTTTATTTCGAACGGTTTGGACATGTCTGGGGTATAAAGGTTGGTAACTTCACATAAGCTTTCCTTTAACTTATTGAACGACTTTTCAGCATCTTCCGACCATGGAATATCATTTGGAACAGTTTTTCTGGTCAGATCTGTCAAAGGCTTTGCAAGGTTAGCATAATGCGGGACATATTCTCTGTAATAGTTAAATAGACCTAATATGGATCTCAGTCCTTTCTTCGTTTTGGGAGCTTTGAGATGTTTTATTACTTCTAGCTTCACGGGAATAGGTCCATGTTTGCCTGAACCCACGATATGTCCTAAATATCTGACTTCAGATGCTGCAAAGGAGCATTTTGTCAAGTTAGCTGAAAAATTCAGAGATTTTAAAGTTTCCAAAATTTTTCTTATATGTTGCAAATGTTCTTCCCAGTTAGAAGAGAAAATTATAATATCATCAAGAAAACTTTCTGCATAATCACTATGCGGTCTCAAGGTCTGATTCATTGTTCTTTGAAAAGTAGCCGGAGCTCCAGACAATCCGAAAGGCATTACTTTCCATTGGTACTGGCCTTTTGGTGACACAAAACTGGTCAATTCTCGACTACTCTCTTCGAGTGGGATTTCCCAATATCCCTTTAAAATATCTAGCGAGGTCAAATATTTCGCCGAACCAGCTTTAAATTTTAGGTTGTCGGAATTCTGCATAGGAAAAGGGGAGATCTTGGTGGCGGCGTTTAACTCTCTATAATCTACACACAGTCTGATTGTTCCGTCCTTTTTAGCTACGCACACCAGTGGATACACTATTTCCGCAGAAGAAGGTTCTATAAGATCTTTCCTTAGTAATTCCTGTATTTGGTTTTCTACATTAGCTTTCAAAGTTTCTGGTACTTTATAAAGATGTGGTTGTTTTCTTACAACACCAGGTTTTAAATTTATGCTATGTGAACCAACTTTGGCTCTCTTCAGTTCTCCATCAAAAACCACTCTATATTCTTGGATAAGTGCTATTAGTTCCTTTTGTTGTTCTGGTGATAAATTGCCTGAATTAATATTTTCCTGCAGTTCTTCGTCAACGACACTGTATTGTTCTATCGGAGCATGTTGTACTTCTCCAAACTCTTCATCCACTTCGTAAATAACACCAATAGCTCTAATCGGTTGAATATATTTTCGTAATTTGTTCTGATGTAGATGTCGAATACTTCCGTCAGGTAGTTTGACTGCATAGGAATGCACCGATTTTTGTTGAACTATCTCTCCTGGTCCCTTCCATTTTGAACACAGTTTATTAGTGGAATCAGGGATTAGTACTACTACTTCATCTCCGACGGAGAATGTTGTATCTTTCGACCTTAAATTGTGATGATGAACGTATCGCTGCTGTTGGGTTTCAGCCACGGTCTTTGAATATTCTGCCGCGTCTTTTAAACGTTCCCGGAGTTTCCCCAGGCAGCACAGAACTATGGGCCCATGTGGGTTCCATATGGGTCCCATATGGGCAGATGGGCTCTAGCTGGGCCCATTTGTCCATGAGAAACCCAGGTACATCTATATAAATTGATTTTGTAGCATATAGTTCGGAGCACATTTATAATGTATTTATATTAATATTAGAAGTATATTAGCTTACTGTTTGACTAAATTAACCGTAAAAAGTAAGAAAATGTTGAAATTTTAATATCTGTACAGCATTCAGTAAATCTGTGTAGATTTATACAGATCGATATGGGCTATCTATATAGATCTTGATAGATTTTCTATCAGAATCTGGGGACAACATTTTAGTGTTACTATAGCGTTTTATTAAGTTAATTTAAATAAGATTTAATCATAATATAAAAAATATGTAATTATTTATAGTATAATTAGCTATTATTGTTATTATTATAGAATAATAATAAAGATATCTATATAAATTGATTTTTTAGTATGCATTTCGAAGCCCACTTATTATGTGTTTATTTTAATAACAGATGTATATTACTTTATTAATCTATTAAATTAATCGTAACGTCTATTAAATTAATCTATTAAATTAAATGAATTAGCATTCAGTAACACAGATTTGTGTGGATCGATATGGGCCACCTATATAGATCTTTGTAGAACGTCTACCTGAATCTGGCTGCGAACAACAGTTTAGAGATCCGAGTGGCAACACAGAGTAAAGGCGGCAGTTTATTTTTATTTTTGTTGTGTACTTCACAATGTTTACTGTGGCGACCGGCAAGATCAGTTCTTCAAGCAACATTTCCGAAAAGCAAGGTAAGCTGTATAATATATATTTGTTTATTCTGTAATGATTTTTCTGTTTATGTACCAAATTTATAAGTCGAAATTGCAACTGAATCGATAATCAGCTCTTGCCTGTAAGTAAGCCTAAAATTGTTAGAGTTCGGATTCTAGAATTATGTTAGAATAAATCCTAAAAGTAACCTTTTTAAAGATGTTAATTACTAAGAATTTATATTTAATAACTTAAATGCCATATTGTTTTAAACAACTTGATATGCATTCTTCTAGGATTCTATAAAAACAAATTTATAGTAGGTAGTACTGTTTTTGTTGACATTTTAAGTTCTTTTGTAAAATATCGTAATGGAACATTAAGTTTTTGTTTGACACCTAAGTTTGATGTTTTTAAAAGATTAAGCGAAGAAACCGAATCATTAAACTACAATTTTGAAAAAGTTTTACGAAGTGCAATTCTTATATAGGATGTTGAATCTTCTGAAAAATCCCAGAACTTTTTTCAAAATTTGTCGTTATGATTAGTTTAAAATATTCCAGAGCGTCTTTTATAATTATTATATAGAGTAAACCTTTTCATGATCAACACTTTTGGTTTAAATGATGTATTACATACATATCTTTCATATGATATTTAAATGTCTTGTTAAATCGCCCCGTAGCAGAAATTTCTCCAAGTGTCTGCGACAGATAATTCAGGGGCAAAAAATAATCTGCAGGTAAAATATTTTTATAAATGGAGCGTTAATTAATCAAACAATCACTTACCTGTAGCGTTTTTAGGCATTTTATAAATTTTTATTAATAATAGTCTTAACTTTTTGTATTAAGTAATAAAGAGCTAAACATAATACGAAGCAAAATAAAAGTTCGATGAAAAAGAATCTGCAAAAGAGAAAAGAAAATCTGCGACGTCCGTCTCCCGTCTCGAACTTTCTGCTACCGGGTTAAATCGGTTCTCTAAAAACGTACCCACTCAGTTAACATTTCGATGAATTTTTAAATTTTAAAGCATAAAATTTGCTGGCATGATTATGATTATTAAAATTGTTTGTAATATAATTTTTTTTTTTGTTAAATTAATTAAATCTTTAGTTATACCTAAATAATTGTTTCATGATCATGACAGCAGTTTTTTTCTCTCCCCACTGTTGCTTTATAGAAATTTTCTTCAAAGTGTCAACTTTGACAGCATTTTGTAAAATATTTTCTGCCTTTACTTAAAAATGGGGAAAACTTTTTGATTGCTTGGCTTTTAAGTATAAGCACCAGCCAATTTTATGCATTTGAAAACCAAACTGAATTTCAAATGTTTCAGAACGAGAAAATTATTTGTTTGGAATAGTTATTACTTAAATTAAATTTAAAAGTAATATAAAATGTATTTAATAGCACTGAAATTTTGAATTGGATTATTATTATATTATTAATGAAATCTTTGCTATGTTCTCAACTTATTTTCGGTTGTTTCAGCATGTTTGAAAATTTTCCAGGTAAGCGGTAAAACTGGGAAATTTCATTAGCGGCCAGTAGTAAAATTAAGTGGCCACTTTATCTAAAAGGGACTACACAGTATTACATTATTATGTACTAATCAGTTATCCTGTTGACCACTTTTCATTCATTAAAAAAAAAAAAAAAAGAAGAAGAAGAAAATTGCCAAACTGTAGGATTTAAAACCAAAAATGCATGACCGTGCCGTCAAATTCATTGATGTCAGGTGCATTGCTTGTGTTTATCTGATCAAGTGTTTTTTAATTCAACATTTATCTGTATTTTTAATGATGTTTACTGACTTATTAGTTATTTTGTTAATAATAATAATTAAAAAAAATAGCTAGTCATTAAACTGTGACATCACAATATTAAAATATAAAAAATCTTGAATAAATGTTGTGATGCATAATTACTTACAATTTACAATAGATCAGTTTCAATTCATGTTACAAGTCACTTCAAGTTTCAATTCACATACATTTATCCACCAGCCAAGATGGATGGATAATTAAGAAAAATAATGTAAATAAATATTGGTAGGTACTACTTGATTATCCCGTCGACCCAAAAACTATCGCCAAACTATAAGTAGTGTCGACTCTAAGCTGCTTTAGTTAGGCGCAGTGCCTGGAGGCCCTTTTTATTTCTTTGTTGCATCCAGCGGCTCTTTTACAAACCCTTCGGATGCACCCAGCTACCCTTTTTAACACTTTCTAAATGCACCCCGCGGCAATTCAATTGATATTGGGAAAATATTGCAAATTTTAGGGGTTCTAGACAAACCAGTTCAAAATATGTTTTGTGAACAAGGTACAAGTGTGCTCTTTTGTAAAAAAAAAAAAATGTGCCCTTATTTTAGAATAGTGTTCCTTTTTGGAAAAATTCCTGCCTGGATTTTTCTAGATTCAACACTATATAAGATTAAATGCCAATAATAGATGATCGTAAATGTCACATTCACTTGACATTAAAACACGATACATGTCATTAAGTGATTTTTAATTCGACTTTTTATTTGTATTTTTATTAATGTTTTACTAATTTATTTGTTCTTTCGCTATTTAAAATAAAAATTGTCAATTTGTATAATTTGGTGAAATTGGCTGATAGGATAATCAAGTAGTAGGGTAGATGTGCCAGTAATGGACACCCTTAAGGAATTTCTGTAAAAATTATTTTTTTATTAATAGTTATAATTATTATATTCCAGTTTTTTCAATATTATATTAATCTACCAACAATATTTAACCATTCTTATAGCCTCATTTCCTCATATGAATAGCAATTTAATTTTAAATAACAGAAATATACCAAAAGCCCAGTAATGGACACCCTCTGTTCCAGTAATGGACACCCCATAAAAAGTAATGAATATAATTGTTTTTATGACTAGATTTAGAACCAGAATTTAATGAATACATACTAATGAAACAAAATAGTTATTTTTAAATAAATTTACAATTAGGATACCAGTAATTAATAAAATATTTGTAATAATCATTTACTGTTTGCATCAATTATTGTAATTATCAGAAGACCGATGTTTTAATTATTTTAGATGGATAGTTTAAAATACTAAATATCAGACAATAACAGCTATCAAATTATTGAAACAGTGGTGGATTTAAAAAGTAATAAAAAAAAAGTTTTGGAATATTAATGTTTAGTTTTGTGTCACTATTTTTAACAATCTTCTAGAGATTACTTGATATATCATTTATAATAATTAATATTACAATTACAAATATGAAAGAAATGATATTGTGAGTTGAATATTTTAAATACTAAATAAAATAATTTCAAAATAAAACTGTAGAACTGATGTTTGAGGCCACTGATCTGCAGATTTACTAGTTTCATGAATATTACCTATAACTTTCATTAATAGTATTACATTTTTATTTATTTTTTTAATAACGAAACATTTAAGACAGAAAATGGATTTTTAATAGCTTCTGCAACTTAATTGTTTTTATTTAAACGGAGAGGGATTAAGCCCTATGAGCCCCTCTTTGACGCTTCTCTTAAACAGTATTTTCTGCTTCCTGGCTGGTTTGATTGCCAGATTATAAAATATGTGAGGTATATATATGTACTACACAAAAAAAAATAATAATAATAATAAATAAAATAAAATATCAAAATTTTATTAACCA
The DNA here is from genome assembly GCA_963932465.1 of Maratus speciosus. Taxonomy (NCBI): domain Eukaryota; kingdom Metazoa; phylum Arthropoda; class Arachnida; order Araneae; family Salticidae; genus Maratus; species Maratus speciosus. Next base: position 559,379,785 of record OZ010789.1, read on the forward strand.
CATAAAATAACTTAAAAGCAGCTATTTATAAAAGTTTTGGTGTTATTACATTTTGGTAAGTATAATTTAAAAATCAAATTTGATTATTTAGGTTTGCAGTTAGGCCAAAGTATTTTATGCACTATAAACATTACTAAAATTGCATTTTTAGCAATGTCTACATGGGGTGTCCATTACTGGAAAATGACAAATTAACCATCCCAGTAATGGACACCCCTCTTAAAACCTTAAAAAGAAATGAAATTTTGTAAATAGCCATTAGTATATAAAATTCAAAGTTTTCTATTGCTACTCAAACAAAAACATTCAAATTTTGTAAGAAAATAAATAATATATAAATTAATTAAACGAAGCCAGCTCTTAACCTCTTCATTAAGATTTTCACAGGAAAACAGCAAAACTTTGAGACATTATTTTCTGCTTCCTGATTGGTTTGATTAAAAGTGTCAACAATAACATAGTTTTATAAAACATACAAGGGGAATTATAAAAAAAATAATTAAAGCTAAATATTTATTAGTTATTTTTTTATGAACCAAAAACATCAAGGGGTGTCCATTACTGGAAGGGTGTCCATTACTGGCACATCTACCCTATATACCTAAATATCCAAGTTTTTTTTCTGTTGTCATTTAATACATTGTAAGTTTTATTGCTTAAAGTTTCTGATATTTGATACTTTAATGAGTGCTGTTCTTCCGAATTTCTTGTGTTTTTTTTTAAAGATTCTAATGGCACAATATTTATTTATTGGAATTACAGTTTGGCTTATGTTTTTTTTTTTAATAAAAAGTGGTTGACTCTGTTAATATAGAAGCATCTATTTTTGTTAAAAATGTCTGTTAGCACTTATATAAAATTAAATTCTATATACGCTATTACAGTAGATTCCTTCAAACCTGCACATTATCACATATGTAAACAATGAAACTATCAGTTCAGATTTAGGGACAAAATTACAAAATTTTTTAGTTTCATATCGTTCCATATGTATAATTTAATATGTAATTCTTGATAATATGACTGTACTTATGGTTTTTCATGAAGAAAGTGTAAATTATTTAAAAAAAAAATAAGATATTGCTGTATCACTAGTAATTACAATCTTTTTACCAAATATACTTACGTATTGATAAAGCTTTTTGGTTATTAAGATTGCAAGGCAAACCTGAAATAAAATTTACTTTGATTTTGATGTGAATTAATAGTTTCATTGAATAGGGATTGAATAATTCAAGTATCTCATCTTTTGCTATGCATAATACTTAATTATACATTAATTATTTGCTTGACCTTTACTTTTTATCATTTTAGTTTTACTTAATTTATTTTATATTTGTAAGAATTCATTATAATTTGATTGCATTATTACATTCAAATTACTGTTTAAAAAATGTAAACAAAGCAACAATTAGAAATCTGCACAACCTCTGTTCCGGGGCTGTGCAGATTTTGAGGAAGTCTACTTACTGTATTAACATAACCTGAAAAGTGTAATCATTTCAATGGAATATAAGAATTTTTTTTTTCTTTCTCCTTGTAAGAGGAAGTGACTGCTGTCAGGCAATTTATAATTTTTTTTTTTTTTTTTTTTTTTTTTTTTTTTTTTTTTTTTTTTTTTTTTTTTAGTGGTCCTGTGACCTGCATTAATTTTGCCATTTAATTCTTTCTGGACATCGTAATTTTTGGTAAAATTGTATGTCAGCATAAAACTGGCTTATTTTATTTTTTGAAATAAATTTGCTTACTCAAAAGTTCTTACGGAGATGATTTGTAGTTGTGCAATAATCTAAAAGTTAAACTTTGTGTTGAATTGCTGATTTTCTATAGCTAATAAGAAAAAAAGAATTCTTTTAATGATAATGATGACATTTTCAAGAAATACATCTTTCATTAGTTTATAAAATGCTTCAAAACTTTTAGTTTATTGCACGAAAGAAATTCAGAACAATATTTAAATATTCAAATTTAGTATAATTGTTATATATATATATATACATACATACATTTTCAATTTTTTTAAAATTTCCATAGGATTTATCACCATAAAGTTTGACATCTAGCCATCTTCTCAGTCTGCTTTTTAAGATGATGTTGAACTACATTTAATTAATGTAAGTACATTTTATTATATTTTAAGAACTAGGAATTAAATGCTATTACTGTAAAATCCGGTTAATCGCTCCCCCCCAAAAAACAAAAACAAAAAACAATGTTTTACATGTATTTAAAATGAAACGTCTCTGTAATGTACATTTTTGCATGTAGATATTTCTGCTTCACAAGGCTGTTTCAGATTAGGGAAAATTTTTTATTTATGTTAGAAAATTTCTTCTATTTTTTTAATTTTTAAATCTAAAGTTATTTATTAAATCGGAATTATAAATTCGTGAAATCAAAGTATTTTTGTTGAGACCATAGAAAAATTTTGCTAAATCGAGAAATTTATTAAATTGAGAAAAACGGCAAAATAATTTAACCTTTTCTTCCTTTTTTAATTTTCCTTAGACAATAAATAAAAATGCTTGAGCCATTTTTTTCATGTTTTTTAGCATTCAAAGTTTTTTAAGACTGTTTGAAGAAACAGACCAGCAGGTGCTGCAAATTATTTTAGATCTTCTAGATAACTTTAACAGTTTAAAAAGTAATTCTGAGCTTAAAAAAATTGCTAAAATACAGGGTTCATTATCATGATATTTTCGAAAGTCAAATTATTGGTTATTATAAATATATTCAGACCTAATTTAAATTAGAAACTAAAACATAACTGCACTTAGCTTGAAAACATTAAAACAATATTCGGTACTTTCCTGTTAGCTGGGTATATATATATATATGTATTTGTATGTGTGTGTCTTGTACATATGTATGTGTGTGAATATATATACATATATTCACACATAGTATGTATATAACACTGGCACCCAGCTAATAGAAAAGTACCCAATATTCTAATAAAACAAAATGGAAAATCAACTAATTGACTACATTTAAACTGAAGAAAACCAAAATCGGAAAAAATTCTAATGAAACTGTAAATAACTTTTCTAAACTAGACAGCTTATCTTTCAACAGCTCTTTTAAGCAAATATTGTTCCACAAATAATTGCTCGTTCTACATTTTAAAAATTCAATTTCAATTGCAAAGCGTGAAAAAGATTTTTTATGGACGGGGGGAAGACAAAAAAGCTAGGGATTGACCGAATACCGAATAGTCGATTCGGTATTCGGCATGTAAACCGAATATTCGGCTTCGGCCGAATACTTTTAAGTATTCGGCCAAATAATTGTGGTTAAGTATTTTCTTAGAAGAGGAAGAATTATCTTTTACATAGAAGTAGAATAGGCTAAACGATGAGTTTCAATATTATGTGCATGAGTTCAGAGTTCCTGCACAAAAAAAACAAGTCAAAGTCCATTTTTAATTTAAAAAAAAAATGTCTTCCTAAAATAGTCTACATAGGGGTAAAATCAAAACAACTGCCTACAATAGAGAAAAAAATAGTAAGGAAGATAGGCATCTTTCCCTTATCATTTAATTTTAATTATTTCTACATGAGTTTTTTTTTATTTAAATTTATTTAATGTGTATTTTCTTTAATATACACATCAAATAAGTATATCAGAGTTCATCTCTGTATATCTAAGGTGTATATTAAATAAAATACACACATCAAATAAGTATACCCCCTATGTCTATCCCATAACTTTTATAATTATTAAATTAAAATCACTCAAATTTGTTATCTTCATCAACACAATGTTAAAATATTAATCAAAATATAAATATCTATCAATAATTTGACAGAAAAGAGTTAAATGTACAAATCGATATACCTATTGTATTTGAGAACATTCCTATTCAATATGTTTATAATTAGACAATCAGTAAGTCAGCTTTATGGCAACATTGTTTCTTTTTATTTGAGTGAACTTTTGTTTTTCTGACAATCCTTATCTTTAATAATAGCCTGTTTAGTTTAATACTTTCATAGGTTAATTTGGGTATTGAGTAGTGATAAAATAATAACAAATAACTGATGGGTCAATGAATTTTTGAGTGGAAAGAAGCCATTAAATTTTCTTGTGTAATTAGATTTAAGAATAAAAATGTAATTGAAATAAATTATTAAGAATTTAATTTTAATTAAAGTTTATTAAAGAAGCTAGTATACGCAAAAATGTGTATTAAAAAATTTTTAAGTATTCGGTCGCCGAATACCGAATATTCGGTATACACTTAGACCAAAGCTTCGGTATTCGGCAAAATTGCTGCTTCGGTCAATCCCTAAAAAAAGCCACAGCCAAAGCAAAAGTTCTTATTTGCAGAATGACACTTAATAACGGTAAAAAAAAAAAAAAAAAAAAAAAAAAAAACATTTACAACTGTTTTGACTTAAAATTTCAAAAATATTATGCACAGTATTTTGAAAATATCAAGCTTCATGATATTTTAAAAATAAATATGGATATATGTCATAATATATATCACCGAACCCTGCTAAAAATATATATTAATTTCTAGATTTACTCATATTTCTGATATGTGTCTTCTTATATGTGTATTTTCACTCAAATTTTTATTGTAAATGTAATTTTGCTTATTTTATGGATTGCTATTATTTCATATAATACTGCATTTTTGGGATGTAGAAAAATTTTTGGATAGCCCCAGAACAGAATACTTTACAATGTTCTGTAACAAACTTCAGCTGATCAAGAACGTTCTGCGGCGATAAAAAAGAAAGACACAGGGAGATTTTCTTATATATGAAGAAGTGTGGCTGCATCTTTTTATAGAAATGCAAAGGACATTTTGTAAAACGTTGACATACACACACGAAAGAAACTAATGGCAAATTTTGCGATTTTACCCTGATTGAATGATGAATTTTGTGTTTTTTTTTCCCTCTATTACCTGACTAATTTCGTATATTTTTTTTCTCAGAACCAATCGTCAAATTTCACAATTTTTTTTCCCGTGACTGATTTAATAATTATTTTCCACAATTCACCGACTAATTTCACGTTGAACTGCGATCAGTAGGCAATCTTTGCGATAATTTTCTTTGACCGATTGCCGAAAATCATAGTTTTTTTCACACTACTGGACTATGAATTTTGTGTTTTTTACCGACAACTGATTGGCAAATGTTAGTTTTTTCTTGCAACAGATGGGGAAAATCAACTGATTTCGTGATTTTTCTGACGATTTAATTTTTTTTTTTTTTTTTTTTTTTTTTTACATGCAACTGATAGGCGAATTTCATTATATTTTCTTTTTACTGATTGGCTATTTTTTTAACTTTTTCTTGTGACTGATTGGATCGAAGAATTTCTGATTTTTTCCAATGATCCACTAAAGAATGTCGCAATTTTTTAGCCTCGACCGATGGGCGAATTTCACGATATTTAATTTCTACTCATTGGCAAACTTTGTTGTTTTTTTCTTTGCAACTGATTGGCAAAAATTGTGGATTTTTTCCGCGACTGATCGATGAATTTCTGATTTTTTTTTTTCCTTCCTTCTGACGTTTTGCTGACAAATTTTGCATTTTTTTTTTCCATGACCGATTGACGAATTTTGTGAAATTTTCCTTGTACCAATAAGCAAGTTTTGCAGCAGCTTCTTGATCGACTAATTTTGCGTTTTACCTGCAACAGATCGGTAAATTTTGCAATATTTTCTTTCTGTTGATTGGAAAACTTTGTTGCTTTTTTGCAACCAATTGGCCAAATCTCAGGGGTTTTTTCCATGACTGATTGACGAATTTCTTATTTTTTCGGCGATCCACTGACGAATTTCACTTTTTTAAAAAAACCTGTGACAGATTTTAAAATTTCGCGATATTTTTCTTACCAATAGGCAAATTTTTGCAGGTTTTTCTTGGGACCAATTGGGGAAAGTCGTGAGGTTTTTTTTTTTTTCTGCTACTGATCGATGAATTTCACAGTTTCTTCCGTCGATCCACTGGCAAATTTCTCAATTTTTTCCTAGTACCATAGGCAAATTTTTAGGCGCTTTTTTTTTTTTTTTTGCAACCGATTAGAGAAAATCGGGGTTTTTTTTTTTCAGTTTCTTCTGGCGATGCACTAACGAATTTCACAGGTTTTTTTACCTGCGACTAATTGGTGAAAATCGTTGATTTTTTCCCGCGACTGTTCATCGAATTTTGTATGTTTTTCCACAACAGGCTGAAGGATTTCACGATTTGTTCTCCATGATTGTCTGACGAATTGTGCAAGTTTTTCTCGCGACCAATTGATGAATTTTGCAATCTTTTTAAATGAACAATTAAAGAATGTTGTAATAATTTTTTTTTTTTTTTTTTCCGGCTATTGAGTGACAAATTGAATGGTGAATTTTCTTTTCTTGAAACTGAGAATTTGAAATGTTCTGCAGGGAAGTCTGTAGTTCTGCGACGTACATCGCACTTTTAAGCATATTCTGCTTTGAGGTTGGTTTGCTACAGATTGACAACAGAAAATTCTGCATAGCTGCAAAGAAATGAATCTTTTAAAAATGTTCACGAATGAAAGTACAACAAAAAAATCTTATATTTACTATCAGAATTCGCAAAATATTCAAAAATTCTCTTAATAACTCCATTTTTCGAATGCTCTGCTTGAATCTGAGAAAATCTGTTTTTTACTGAAAACGCTGCATGTCAGGATTAATATAGTAAAATTACCCTTATTTTTCCTCTGATTTTTATTGTATGTGAAACCTGAAATAATGCCTTATTGTTAAATTTTTTGCTGTTTCATCCAGGGTTTCCGGCTGTTAGCCAGGTCAAAAAAAGCCGGCCAGCTTTTTTTGGTTTTAACCACTTAAAAAAAGCTGGTTTTTGTTTTTAAAAGTTGGTTTACAGCTAATTCATATTAAATTTGGATCAATTCATTTTTAATACACTTATAAATATTTTCTACTAAAAATATTATAAATTTCTATTAAATTTTGTTAAATAAATAAGTCTTTTATAACTGCTAAAAGGCAACTGCTAAGGCAATAAGTCAGAAAAAAAAAAAAAAAAAATATTGAAAAGAATATAAGTTAAGACTCCAATGACTGTATGATTTTAAATGTTTATGAGAAATAAAATAAGAGTTGTATATTAATAGCTCTTAAAATTAGTTAAGTAATAAAACATGTAATTGAGTAACCATTGTCCTCTTTAATTTTATAAAGCAGTAAAAATGAATAAAATTAAGGGGGGGGGGGTAAATGTCCAGTGTAAACCATGTAAAGCAGTTGGTATGGCCCTTTTAAAATTTAGCTGGTATGTTTCACAAGCAGCTCCATCTAAGTTTTATTCCAGTATTAATGTCTTCATTATTGAGAAATTGAATTACTTATTAAATTCTAAATCAATTAAATGTCCTTAAAACTAATTAAGAACACTTTAAAATGTGTAGTTTATAATTACAATGCTTCACTGTATAAAAGCCAATTATGGCAAAAAAAAAAAAAAAAAAAAAGCCGGTTAAAGGCTTTTTTAATTTTAGTTGGCTTTTTTGCAACCCTGGTTTTATCGAACTCTGCAAGACTTGGAATCTCCCCCCCCCCCAAAAAAAAAAAAAAAAAAAACAAACAAAAAAGAAAAAACTGTATGCTGTTTGAAAATCTGTTTAAGTTTTTAAAAATCAAGCAAAAAACTGACAAAATGGGGAGGGGGGGATGTTAAATATTTTTTACTACCAGGCTTGTTTCTATCTAGTACCTTCTAACAAATTTTTCTGTTTGCCGTTTAACATGAATGTTTTATGTTCGCATATGCAGTTTGATTTTTAATTTTTTTAATAAGTAATTTAATTTAATAAGTAATTCAATTTCTCAATAATGAAGACATTAATACTGGAATAAAACTGAGATGGAGCTGCTAGTGAAATATATCAGCCAAATTTTAAAAGGGCCATACCAACTTGCTTTATGTGGTTTACACTGGCCATTTACCCCCCCCCCCCTCCCCCATTTTTATTAATTTTTACTGCTTTATAAAATTAAAGAGGACAATGGTTACTCAATTACATGTTTTATTACTTAACTAATTTTATGAGCTATTAATATGTCTTATTTTATTTCTCATAAACATTCACTTCTGATATAATTGAATATTACTGAATATAAATTGTGGTTCTGTCTGATCCCACATGGTCAGGAGTGGGGAAATACATCATTTTATTCGCCACTGGCGAGCTGATTTTCCGACAGGGCGAGTGAATTTTTAGTTTGTCTTCGGAAACTGAAACTAAAGTGATATACCGAAAACTTTTATTTTTTTATTGGTTAGCTATATTTTCCAAATTACTACGGTGTAAGCATGGTACTATATTCTATATTAAACTTTCCTCTCTTGTATATATTTCTTAATTTTATAGAAAACAAATTATGAAAATGTATTGTAGTAATTGTAATTGACTATTTTTGCAGTTGCGTAAATTTTGTCATAACAATTTTCAACTGTATGTTGCACATTGCAGGCTGGTAAAATTTTCTAGAAATTCCCCACCCCTGCACATGGTGTATGTTAAAAATGTGTATGTCTTCGCAACCTATCCCAACTTTGAGTCGACTCACGTGAAGATTATACCTCTGATTGTTCTGCAATAAAAATGTTAATTTCCATCATATTTTCTGTTTTTACTTTATTCTCATCTTCACTTCTAGAAAAAACGAGGATCCTGAGTATGAGAGGAGGAGGGGCAATATATATATATATATTTTCTTTTTGAAGTTTATCTATTCTTACTGCTGTAATAATATATTTTGTTTTTCAGAATATCTTTACTTATTTATACACCTTCAGCATACACTTTCAAAATCTTTAAAACCCCAGTGTAAAAACTTTCCTATAATATAATTTTGGCACTAAATTCTCTCCCCCCCCCCAACCCCCCAAAAATAAAGAAAAGGAAAAAGGAAGGGCATTGTTTTTTCATACATTTTGGGATAGGTGTGGGTGAAAACAAACATTTTCCACTGTTTTGCAATGCCACAAAAGTTGCAAGTTAATATTATTATATATATATATATATATATATATATGGGAGCATTCTTTTCACATTTCTCATTTACATTTTTTTCTTTTCTTAACGTATAGTATATCAGATTTCTTTAAATTGGTATCTTTTTACTTCTTCTATTTTGGTTGCAATTTTTATGAAGACATTTTTTCGTAACCAGTTTGAAAGTAGAAATTGAAGCTAGAAAAAAATCTGAAATCTTGAAGAATCCTGTACAGTTTTAAAAATGCAAACGAGAAATTTGAAAAGAATGTTGTCATAGGTTTAATATTAGCTTGAGTGTGATTGTGTGGCTTGTTCCAACACAATTTTTCATTTTGAAGGCGGAGAAAAAAAATCCATTCCTGGTGAATTTATCAGTTTATAATATATTGATTTTTCAAATTAAGCTTTTTCTTTGTAAAACTGAAGGATGGATGTAGTTATAATGTTTAATTGACTGTTTTTGCAGTGTGAAATTTGGTTTTTTAAATTATATTTCTTCATATTTAAATAAAATTTTTATGTCTGCACAAACAATTTTATATCTTAAAAATTTAATTCTTATATTTTAAAAATAGGTGGTGACATTAACCAGATGCTTGAAGCAATTCAATTTTTCCTGACATGGAATCTTGATTCAAATTTATATGAAGCTGAAGAATCCTGCATGAATGATCCTGAGTGTAAAGTTATGCATTTGAGAGAAAAAAAAAAAGATGTTTGCTTATACTTCCTTAACTTTCTTCTTCAAAGATACATATTTGTAAATGTTCAGATATATGTATATCTATTGATCTCCTCCTAGAATTAAAGAAGGCAGAGTGCTTGCTTGTAGGATTTTAGATTCTTATGGGAAATTTTCTTCTTTTACAGTGGCTAGAAGCATGCATTTTTCTAAACGAAAGGACAAACAGGGTCCAGCACCCCCTCTGAACTGTGGGAAACGGTATAAAAAATAGGATTATATTAGAAAAACATTAGTCTGATATAGTTGATATGAATATAATAAATTGTATTTTCAATAAATGGAGCGGCATACCGCAAACCAACTGAATTGTGTTGCTATTTTATTTTTCCTGTTTCATTTTCATTTCAACTATTGCAGGTCTGCCATTAGTGATTATTTTTTCTCTGCCACTATTTTAACAAATTAATCTTCATAGTAAACTATTATTATTTAGAAATATTGAATTTTAAAAAAATCCTGCTATTGTTAAATTAAGGTTAGCAGAGTAAGTATAGGAAAAGCAATATTTTTGTATTAGTTGCATGCAAAAGATCACCAAAGATTTTACAATGTGCTGACAGATGGATTAATCTTCTGGAATTAAGTTGCATTAAATATATTTTTTAAATTATGCTTAAGTTATTTTAACCATTAAATAAAAATTAAATTGAAATACTGGTTTTAAACAAATTGAATTTGAAAGTACCATATTTTCCCGCGTATAAGCCGCAGCTTAGTTAAGTCTTTTTCAAACTGGGTATTTTATTTAAAAAATAAAGTCAAATAAATGCTAAGCAACAGTAAATCACATTTTATTTAAAACAAATTCTGTTATCTGAGCTGCGGTTTATACGCAGGAAATTACTGTAATTTTTTTTCTATTATTCGATGATGTAAAAATTAAATTACATACCTACTGTTTAGAAATAATTAAAATTTTGAAAAAATGCAAATGGATTTATTGCAGACTTAGACTGTCTAAAATGTATAAAACCTAAAATATTAAAAATATGAGTAATTCCATATGTAACCATTGCTCTTACATTAACCCTGAAATCACAAGACCTGGGGTCGCCGGTGGTCCCCAGAAGGAAATTTGTGTGTGTGTGTGGGGGGGGGGGGGGGGTTAGTAATCATGTTGCCCCAAGTAGTCTCAGTTTCATTACGGTATTTGTGAAGCTTTCAAGACCACCAGGATGTTTACCTTCCCTTAAGTTTTTTTTTTTTTTTTTGCGCGTGTGTGTGTGAAAAGGTAAAATATTGAATTTGTCTGAAGTGTGTATGGTCCATCAGACAAACTTCTCGCAGAACTTTGTTCGGTACATACATGATTTACATTTATTAAATTTATTTAGCTACATATAGAAAATATATGATTATTTTTCTCATCTGCTTTGTTCAAGTCTTACCTCATATCTTGCTTCGTTGTTTAACCTGCATAAAGTAAATAAAGAAAATTTATCATTATTTTTCAGCTAATTCCAAAATACTTTGATCATCTGCTTTGTTCCTTACCTCATCGTCATCTGCTTTGTTCCTTACCTCATCGTCATCTTGCTTCTTAGTTTAAATTTTACTGATTTAACTAGATATTATTTTCTACATAGTCCAGTACTTAGTTTATAACTTGTTCAGATTTTTGAACAAGAAATATAAATTCAGTGTGAAAATGTAATTTATTAGATGCAGAAAATCAGAATAATGATTTACAAATTAATTTGACCTATAATGTTCCTGAGAAATGCTATTGAAATTTGAATTGTTGAAACTTTTTATTCCAATTTTGAATGATAGAATGCATATAAAACTGCAATTATAATAAATTTTGTAAAATTTTTGGGATGGGCACTTTCTAGTGTAGTTTAAAAAATAAATTTGTCATAAAAAAAGTATATATGCTTTGAATTTAAATATTTTTGAGAAATTTCATGCTTCACATTGTTAAACTTCATGCCGCTCAGGTACTTTAGTGTTAAAAGATACGATGGTATGAAATTACTGAATTTACACTTATCTTAATAGAAATATTTAGTATTGGTCTAATGTTTTCTATATTGTTCGGGTACTTTGACTAAGTGATGTTTACAAAAATATTTTTATAACTAAACAAGCTAATCATATGATCACGGTTAAAATAGTTATAGTAGTTTACAACTTAAAAAAATACACTTTAAATTAGCACTTTGTTAAAGTTCACTAACAGTTTTTTAATTTTAAGGGCTACTCATATTGGTCCTGCATAGAATGTCCACTTTTTTTCCCATATGGGCCCATATACGATCTATAGAGATATCTATAAAACTATTTACATAGATCTATAAGGATTTATAATGTGATCTTTATAGATTTATAGGTCACAGAACTAAGGGACTTCACTCACTTAAAAACACCTGCTCAGTAATGTTAAATTTATAGGCATGTTTGTTTTAAAATTTATTGTTTGATTATTTTAAACCATTTTTTTTTTTTTTTTGCATAGGATAGCTGAGGTCGATCTCTAATATGGCTATTTTTTACTTTTCAATTTCGGTTGGAGATTTAAAAAAAATAAAGATACCTTCACTTTTGGAACTGGTTTCGTAGGTGAAAGTACTTTTATTTTACAAAATCTGTAACCAAAATAAAGAAAGTGCAAAATAGCCCTGAGAACAAGCTCAGCTATCCTATATGTGAGAAATTCGAAAACCTGTCCATAAATTTTACATTACTGGGCGGGTGTTTTCATGTGAGCGAAGTCCCTTAGTTCTGTGACCTATAAATCTCATTATAAATCCTTATAGATCTATGTAAATAGTTTTATAGATATCTCTATAGATCGTATATGGGCCCATATGGGAAAAAAAGTGGACATTCTATGCAGGCCCAATATGGGTAGCCCATATAGATCTACATAGGCATCCCACATAGATCCATATAGATATCTGTATAGATTGACATAGACATCTATATAGATATATATAAATAACCCGTATGGGCCCATATGGAAAAAAAAGTGGACATTCTATGTGGGCCCAATATGGGTAGCCCACATAGATCCATATAGATATCTTTATAGATCGATATAGACATCCATATAGATATATATAAATAACCCGTATGGGCCTATATGGAAAAAAAGTAGATATTCTATGTGGGCCCAATATGGGTAGCCCACATAGATCCATATAGATATCTTTATAGATCGACATAGACATCCATATAGATATATATAAATAACCCATATGGGCCCATATGGAAAAAAAAGTGGGCATTCTATGCGGGCCCAATATGGGTCGCCCACATAGATCCATATGGATATCTTTATAGATCGACATAGACATCCATATAGATATATATAAATAACCCGTATGGGCCCATATGGAAAAAAAAGTGGACATTCTATGCGGGCCCAATATGGGTAGCCCATATAGATCTATATCCCTGACCCACTTTTGCCCATATGGGCCCATATAGATGTGCTGCCTGGGTCTGCATATAATCTGCTACAGACTCTCCAATTCCTTGGGGAAGTATCACTTCATCTTCCCAACTTGATTTCAATATAGCTAATGGTCCTACAGGTGGACGACCGTACACCAACAAGAATGGTGCAACACCAGTAGTGGCATTGGGGACTTCTCGGTATGCCCATAACAGAAATGGTAGTTGTTTGTCCCAACCTCTACCATGAGAGTTTATGGCATGATGTAGCATTGATTTCATTGTTCCCACCCATCGTTCAACCAATCCATTTGATTGTGGGTAACCTGGAGTAGAAAACTTAGGGACACACCCCAATCGTTTCAAAAGTTCTTTTGTCAGTTTTGAAGCAAAATTTCCTCCATTGTCCATGGCAATCATTCTAGGAATTCCAGTTCTAACAAAAACTTCAATAAACGCTTCGCAAGCTGCTTTTGCTGTCAACGATTTAATAGGGACTGCTTCAGGCCAACGACTATGTTGATCCATAATAGCCAGAACATACCGATGACCTCGAGAAGACTTCGGCTCAATTGGTCCTAAAATATCTGCATTTACAACTTGAAATGGGAGTGCTGGTCTTCCGACCGCTTCAATAGGTGTTCTGTCTGTTACTTTTGTTTTTCTGCGCATTTGACAATCATGGCAAGCTGCGCATAGCTGTTTTACTTCTTTTGGCATTCCTTCCCACCAAAACGACATAGCAATTCTATCTCTTGTTTTCTTAGCAGCTAAATGCCCACCAGTTGGTGTTTCATGTGCTAATTTCAAAATTTCTTGTCTTCTACAGGCAGGTACAACAAGTTGAACATAATTTTGTCCTCCAACTTTGCCTCTATGATACAACAAATCGGATTCTACCCAATAATTATTTTTCTGCCGTTTTGCATCTTCAAAGCATTTTTCTAATGTAGAACAAGCCAACTGCTCCTTTTTCAACAATTGCGCTTGTGAAACGGAACAACTTTCCTTTTGGTCCTCGTTACCAACATTTTCGGGCAAAACAGTTGCCTCGACCGGAGTAGGAATCAGTTCCAAATCTGAAGCTTCTTTGTCTTCATCTTCATTATTTAGATTTGTTTCCAGGTTTCCTTCTGGGCACCTTCCCTCCACATTGAATACAGATTTTTCTTTATTTTCTTCAACCGGGGTGATATCTACCTCATCCCCTAAATACAACTTCTGCTGTTCTTTTAACAGAGCGAAAACCTTGGGAGTGATCAAAGCTTCTTCGTGTAATCCTTCTACTACCGCAACCTGTACTCGTACATACGGAATAACCTCATCTTCTGTCCGAAGAGTGAGCGGAACGGAAACAAGCTTTGCTTCTACAGGACTCCCTATTGCGGGTCTCAAGAATACTTTTCCACATGACTGTAAATACTCTTCCGGCACCACCGACTTCCGCAGCACTGTAATCTCCGCACCACTATCGATGATCCCCTGAAACTTCTGGTTACCGATTCCTAGATCTACCTTAAGGAGTCTCCCATCTGTTTCTTCCACCGGAATATTCACATTCAAACAAATTGCATTTAGACCCTTTTTCTCAAGATCGCTTTTGGAAGTTTTTCCTCCATCTTGTTTTGCTGTATTCAATTTGGAACAATACTTCTTTACATGCCCTTCCTTACCACATGCGAAACAGGTATATTTTGCGCGAAATTCTCTCTTTTCTCGTTGCACTCCGAAAGATGCTTCAGTCTTGGGTTCAAATTTCGGTTTACCATCTCTCATATCTTTTTTTGATTCCGAACTGTAATTATTCCAACTTTGATTTCGAGAGTTAGATAAATTTTTCTTTGGAAATTCTTTTCTTCTAAAACTGTCGGTAATGCTCTCGTAATCATCAAGTTTTTCTGCCAATTCTAACGGCGTGGTAAATGTGAGCCAATTTTCTAAGAAATGTTCTCTTATTTCTACAGGCACACGGAATTTTAATTGTTCGGTTACTATTAAGTCTTTTAATTGCTGGAAAGTGTTAATATTTAATTCTGTGATCCATTCGGTAAAATAACTCAAAAGCTCTTGTGTATAATTTCTCCATGATTTTTCATGTGTTTTGTGATGTTTGTAAAAACATTGTTTTAATTTTTCACTGTTTAACTTGTATCGCTTTAAGATAAGAGTTTTTACAAAATCGTAATTAATTGCATCTTGCGGGGGTTCTCTAGCTAGCATATTTGCAATTTCCACCGGTAAAACTGCCAATAGGTAAGCTACCCAGTCTTTCTTCGGTACTTGTGCCATTTCCGCTCTTCTTTCAAAATTTATCAAAAATAATCCCATCTCATCACGTTTTTCATCAAACTTCGGGACAATCTGTGCTAATTGAATTTTTGGCGCTATCTCAATTTTCGACTCATTTCTTTGTTCCGGAAATTTCTGCAATTGTTCCAGTTTTTTCATTTCCAATTCATGTTCTTTTGCTTCCCTGGCAATTCGCTCCTCCTTCTCTTCTTGTCGTATTTTTTCTTCCCTTTCTTCTTGACGTCTCGCTTCTTGACGTATTCTTTCTTCCCTCTCCATTTCTTCTTTCTTTTTCCTTTCTTCAATTACAGAACTCAAAAATCCCTTAACAAATTCTTCTTCGTAGTCTTCGACTTCTAGTATAGCTTTTTTTAGATCTATAATTTTTAAATTTTCGACATCCTGAACTCCAAGTTCAATCGCTACTTTTTGTAAATCTTCTTTTCTACTACCTTTGCTTAAAAACGCCATATTTGAGAAAAAAAATCGAAGCAATCAGCAATATTCAAACAGTGTTTCTACCCTAATTGGAACTTTCCCTAAGAACGCATTAAACCAAATTTAATTTAAACCTGAACATTCTTTTGTAAATAACCCCTCAAATTGAATGAAATTTATTTTATTTAAATACTTATATTAGTATTACTGACTAAATTAAAACACATTTGCGCAATAATAACAAAAATATATATATATAGAAAACAATTTTTGCAATAATTAAAATATACTTTTACCAATATGTCAAGTTAAAAAAAAAAAAAAATATTTGCGTTCTCACAAAATAAGAATTTGTCAATGCCTTGCGTATTAATTTTTAAATACATCCTTCAAAAATACATAATACATTAACAATTTTCTTTTTAACACTTCAATCTCGTACTAAATTATATTTCAAAACGAACCAAATATTTATAAATCTCAATATTAAATTAACACCTTTTAATTAAATTAAATTCCATCCAAGATATGAAAATCTTTTTCTTTATCTTGATTTAAAACTCAAATTAAATCTCTATATTTCCTTTCAATTGGTAAATCGAAAATAAGCAACAACAAAAACAAAACAAACAAATGCTTAATATTCTGCCACAATTAAAAAAATAAATAAACAACCCAATCCGTAATAATCAAATTTATACATCTAAGTTTCACTGAACAAAGATTACACAACTTTTATTTCATATTTCGATCAGAAGTTTCAAAGGATTCCAGAATAATACGCAACAAAAAAATAATAAATAAAAACACTTCCTCTACATACTTTGAAATAGCACCTTTTTATCTTAATCCCAAAGATAAAAGAATAAATAAAAAAAAAAAACATTTGAAATAAATCTGTTTCTTTTTTTTTTTCCTCCAAACGATAATTTACTTACGTAACACTTTTAGTTATTCTAGTGCAAAGTTTATTCTTAGAGGATAAATAGCTTCATAGACAGACGTGTTATGAACTTTTAAAATGACAATTTTAACTCATTTTTATGTTTCTTTTTCTTTTCTTTTTTTTTTTTTAACACAATAACTAGAGAATATTTATTTAAATAACAGAATTTAAACTTTGATGCTAAACATAGTTATTTTTAAACACCATCCTATCTGAACATTCGATCAATTTAACAATCATGATACATAATTCTGCATTCATATTATGAAATATACCATAAAATATAATTCTTAAGTATACTTTTCAAACTTAATTACTGATAAAATACCATGTTTATTCCATTAATTGAATAAATATTAACCCGTTGTTTCGAAACATAATATAAAACATATACACATTAAATAACTATATTTTACTAACATATATTTAAAATATGCTCTCGATAGGAAGAAAAAAAAAATACCTTTATGATAGCTAGGCCTGTCATTGAACTCTCGTTGCTGTCAATCAAATACTATCGACGGAATATTATTCACTTAGATTAGGCACAACTTTCTTTGCTTTCACCACAATATCATGCGATGACATTTTTTCTTGCTGGAGTAACACCGCTTATAATTTTTAAAAGCTGGGGATCACCATCCTAGTCGTCTGCGACATTATCATGGCCGCGGTTCGGTATTCCACGATATTGGTGAAGAAAGAACACATTGAAGAGATTAAATGCTCCAATTAAATACATTTAATATTTACATTAGACGAACACAATTACAGCACACACACACAATATATATATATTTAGATAATACGCTTCCCGATTACATATCTCACGAGCGTCTTTTCGAACACCTCCAAAGAACTACATCGTCTCTCTCTCCTCTGGCTGTTGCCATTCCGAGTTTCCTAAAGTCTTTCGACCACGGAGTATAGCCGACTTTCACATATTTCTTCATCTGAAGTTTCAACAGTATCCAGCAGCCCTCTCAATCTCTCCATTTCTTTCTCATATTCCGTCAATTTTCGTTTAGCTGCCATTTTCGAAAAGAACAAAAAATCAAGCGTCCACTATCTATGCGAGCAGAAAACTAATGAGAGGGAATTGCTGTAAAATGCGGTCGCGCGGGGTTGCTAGGTTACCCCAGTGGCAGGTGGCTTTCCAGGAAATGATTGCTTCTCCCTAACAAAAGAAAAACACCTGCTGATGGCAGGTGCTATTGAAAGAAAACATTTTAAAAGTTAGCTACTGAAGGGATGAATAATGACGGACTAATACGAATTCCAGAATAGAAGTTTTTATGAGACTGGGGTGACTCAGGTACCCCGCGCGCCTTCCACCGGGTTAATAAAGTTATGCATGAATTCAGATTTCATGAAAATATCAAGAAAGTAAACAATAAAAAAATGAAATAAAAAAACTAATTAATAGCCTTTCCACCAATAAAATTAAAAGAGTTATTTTGTATGATAATAGACCCAACACCCAAGAAGGATTGGCTGGTATATGTATGGCTGGATATGCTATCCCTTTTAGAACTATTGGCAATAGCATAGTGGAACGCATAGAAATGACAAAAAGAGAACCAAAGAAAGAATCAAAGAGCTTAAGGAAGATATAAAATTTTGTCGTCAATCCACATCTCTGTTACACTTAAATTTTAACCAGGATATCACAACAGATTTCGATCAAGCAAAAATTATATACGTAGAACATTTAATTACTATGCATCCACTGTCTGAGAATCCGTAGAAATTCTGCGTAAAAGCAATCAAGTGTGTAACGACGCCCTATCATACACTATTCCCAATATATGCTTAAATATCATGAAAATAAATCCTGAAAACTTAAACACCCAGTAAGTTTGCTCTACATTCTTTTGATCCGAAACTCCTTCTACTAATTATCATTTAAAAACAAACTGAAATATATGAACAAAGTGCCGTATTAAAATTAATGTTACAGCAGTTACTATGCTTACCTGTACTCAAGTTTAATCCGAAACACTGCTACTTCTGCTACCGTCCAACTACGCATTTAAAATGAAAGTGAACTAAACTAAATTAAACTAATAATAAAATTAACTAATTACAATTATAATAATAATAAAATTAAATAATTACAATTATAATAATAATAATATTAAACTAAATTATTTTTAAACAAGAGAATCATTAGGTATATCTTATAATTTTTTTTTTTTTTTTTGCAGAATCCAAGGATTAGCGCACTTCAAATAGAACCGTTGTAGTTCAAATAGAGCCCTTTGAAAATACTATTGAAATGTTCAAACAAATTTTTGTACACCCATTAATATGAAATGAAAAATATGCAGAGTGTCCGAAAATTCCTGAACACTTTTTAAAATTCAATATAAAATCCAGTCATTGTCGTACAGTAATTGTCGTCGTTGGACTAAAATGCTTCTCAGTATTAAATGTTTTCTTCAAGCTAATGAAAATAATTAGTTCCAAATTTGTATCATAAATGGCGCCACTTGTCAGTGTGTTTGCTTTCAAATGTGCGTTTCTTTCTGATTTTCATATTAATTTTCACAGTGTGACACAGAAATGACGACTTCCCAAAGCAGGGAGTCATCCTTTCTGTGTCACAACGTCAAAATTAATCTGAAAAAAAAAAAAAAAAAACGCACGTTTGAAGACAAACATACGGACAAGTGGCGCAATCCATGATCGAAATTTAGAACTATTTCTTTTCTTTCGCTTGAAGAAAGCATTTTACTCTGAGAAGCAATTTAGTCCAAATCACATTCCTGTACAACAATTACTTGATTTTATATTGAACATTAAAACTTAGTGGCGTATTAAAATAGATGGAACAGCAATTAAATATTTTTTGACTAGATAAGTTCAATCCACGGAACTATTACCTCTACTTCCAGCTACCCTAATAATTCTAGACTCGCCCATTTCATACGAAGCGACGCATTTGAATGAATGGAACATCAACTAATGAAAATATTTCCTGGCGATGGCCGCGGGATTGCAGGCGGAAAGGACTAGGAAATTTAAATAGAATGTATATTTTTAATTTGTAATCTCTATATTATTATTATGAGTGTCGCCTTTTAAATAAAACGATGAGATTTTTAAAGATCGTATTGTGTATTTTGTGAATGTAATGAAGGTGGAATATTGCATTTCGTCTTATGATTTTATTGTAATAATGACACTTCTTGCATAAAAAAATTGTACAGTTGAGATGTATAATAAATATCTCAAAAATATAGAATTTGTCAACTGTATAGGTAAAATTACTTTAAGATACAAATGAAGTTTGCAAAAAGCTTATTTTCGTAACTTAATTTAACCATAACATTAAAGATAAATGCATTGAATTTTATGCAAAGTAAGAAATGTAGAATATACATTTTCCAAGAAATCGTAAATAAGATTCTTGTTTTTTTATAATTTTTAAAAATAAAATGGCAAAAGAGAAACTACCACAATAATTGTGTACTTACATTTAAAAGGTACTAGGTGCAAAATTGTTCATGTTTCAAGAAAGTGCAAAATTATGCTACAAAATAAAATGTAAAATACTCTATTATTAATTTTTTAAAATATCATCGTGGAATGTTACTTTAGCGTGAAGATTTAAATTGATATCTCCCTGAAAAAGTACACTTGATATTAATTGTCTCCCTGGTTTTTTTTTCTTTTTTTAAGAAACTACAACATTTTCTATAAATTATACATAGGCATTAAAATTTCTACATTCACATAAGTTACAAGATAGACTTTAATTGAAATCCGGTTAAAAGATTTTTTTCCCAAGAAAAAATATATAAAATGTGCAGGTAGAGATTACTACTAAAAAACAACTATTTAGGAATTTTTGTATCATTAAATCATTAAAATGTATGTTATATCCAATATAATAAGTTTCTAATAACACTGGACAACAATATTTCTGCCACAGAAATGAAATTAATTTATTCTAGATCAATTTCTTACGCAGATTCCTAATACGCTTTTCGTTTTCCTCTATGTGGTTCAGTTTTTGAGAAATTTGCATATTTAAGTTTGTGCACATGTAAGCTTTTCTGTGCTTTTTTATGCAAATTGTAGGTACAGTAAATGTCAGATTGGATGAAATTTTGTAGATAAAGACTAATGGAATAATTCCTTCATATAAATGTCGCAATATGCATATTCTTAACATTTATCTGTCTGTTATTAAGCCTAATTTGCGTATTTTTCAATGGCATAACGTTTACATTACTTTCAACATTAAAATAGCTGTAACTAACTGACGTAACATTTTTCTGGACTAGAATTTTATGATGATTTCAAATCTGCAATCCATTTCCTTACATCATGTCTAGTTTTTGAGTAAAAGGGATTTATACTTTTGTACGGTGTTGACACAAATTTGATATAAAATGCACTTTAGGTGAGAGTACCTCATTGCTAAAATGCTAAAAGGGTGAACAAAGTCAGATTCCTATCAGGGGCATAACTAGCACTGCGTATAATCGAAAATCAATAGAAATAATTAGTAGAATCTATCCTTTAATAGCTGAAATACATCACAAAGTAGCATAAAAAGTATGTTCTGTTTTTTTTACCATAGAGTAAAATTTCACGTTTTTTTTTTTTTTTTTTTTTTTTTTTTTTTTTTTTTCAAAAACTAGACTTGGTAGAAGAAATGTGAAAGATTTAGATTTGAAATCAGCGTAAAAATCTGGTTTACAAACATATTGTCGTACGCATGTGGCAGGAACGTTTGGATGTCAGCAAATGTTATTAGAAATATATGAAAAATATGCAAATTAAGCACAGTATTTCGCTGTCACAGGTCAGTATAATCTCTAAAACAACATTTTTGTAAAGTAAACTAGACAGTAATCATAATGCAAAACAAAAAATCAAGTCTAATAATACTTTAGGCATTAAATTTGCATATATCTGTAGAAAGCGTTTAAAAGTTGTGCAAAACAAAATATGCAAATATCTCGAAAACAGGGCTTGCTGGCAAAAATATAAAACAAGATTCAGAATCTGCTCGAAAAATTAAATAAGAATCAACTAACTTCGGTTTTGTGGTAGAGAAAAATTGCAATTGTGTTTATCATTTTAATGGCAACTTTCTCTACTATATTACAAATATTTTCTGGATTCAAAGTACTACATGGGTTATAAGAATAATATATTAGTCAATTTAGTATAATGTCAGATTAAAAACATATATTTACCAAAAATATATAATTACAGATGATTACTGAAGAAAAAAAATATTTAACTAGAAGTAAGCTTGACACATATGGGGCATTCTCACAATCTTTTGAATTTTATGTCCCAGAATAATAATTTTTATTTTAGTACATATTCTTGTGGGATTTTTTTTTTATTTCATATATTAGTCAACATCCCATTTCACGATTTCATAACAATATTAACGAGATAAATAGGTTTTGGACGATGTTGGGGGTCCAAATACCAGGAAAACTCCTATAGCGTCGCGTGTCCCTGATGCTGATTTTTTAGTTTGGCGCTGTCTGTATAAAATTATTTCAATAAAATTAATTCAATGCAATTTTTTTCCGAAACTGGGACAATTGTTTTATATAAATATGTAGCAAAACATTAACCTGCACGCATTTTTAGGGTTGATATTACTTTTTTGAAGTCTGGCACTGGGTTTTAGAGTCCTTACCATCCCTCTTGATAAACTTGGAAAATCACTTCAGATGCACCCACAATATTTTTCAAGTTTTTTCTCATGCAGAAGTGCGCTAGAGAAAGAATATCTAAAATTCTTTGGCAGGAAATTTACTGCAGAATTTAAATCAGCATTTAAATATCAATTTCAAGCATCGTGGCTTTATTGGTAGTCTTATCGTCCCCAACGTTTATTCATGCACTGTTCGAGATAAATTATTTAAAAAAAAATTAATCCAATGTAAATAACTGTTTCTAAAAACCAATGAACATTGTGGCTATCACTTAGTCTTAAAATGATTTGCCTAAAAATTGTGGTGATTTTCCTTACCGTCGTATCCTTACCATCCATTTATTTTCCATTAGCGTCCCTTTTTTCCTATACCATCCCCCTTTTTTCCCCTTCCGTTCCATCTTTAACACCCTTTTAAGGCAATGTTATACCAAAATTTTGTACTAAAAGTGCTACCTTGTTATTATTTCTTATTTGAATGTCCTGTGGGTATTATGCAAATTCATTATAGGTAAAAATTTAGAAGAAAATAGAAAGTTATAGTGGTAAAATGGTAAGGAAAATTAAACTCGCAAGTTTTACCTAAACCTCAGTTAAAGGAAACATTTTTGGCTGCTGACCATTTTTTCTTTATTTTGAATCATTGAGGCATTCGTCTATCAGATTAAAATGTTATTTTAGCATTTATTTGAACTTCACCAGATTTTTATTCCCGAAAGTGAGAAGATTGTAAGAATGCCCCATATGCGATAATTCCCATTATAATTTCTAAATTCTTAATTATTTTTTTTAAATAAAACAGTTGATGAATTTGTTAAAATAAAAGCTGGAAGTAAATGAAGTGTATAAACATGAATTCATTAATTTTGAAATGGAAAATGTAAGTTTTCTAAGCGCTGACAACATTTCGATGCAATAATTAGTAAAAAGACTTCATTTTGTTTTACAGAATTATTTTTTTTAATATCTCTTCGTTGAATTTTACTTTCGCTTAAGGATTCCAATTCATATCTCCCAGAATATTTAGACTTTAAAAATCTGATACTTCTTTTCTTTTACTCTAAAGAACTACAAGAAAATATTTTGCTATAAAAATATAACTTCCTAAGATTTAAAACATTTCAACCATACAAGTTACAAAATATGGTTTAGTTAAATTCCGGTTAAAAGTTTTTAAAAGAAAATAATGCAGAAGATTTACATCTTAAGAGACTGCGCATCATCAAATTTTTCGAATTACTACGCACCAAAAAGCTAATATTAAAACATTGTAACCTTAAACTACATTTTATGTGTTATATATATATACTTCTTTCCTACAATGGGCAAAAGTGTTATAATAACACTAATGTTTGTAGGACTTCTAAAATACATACATAATAAAAGTTTTACATTTTTTTACCTTAAAACATACTTACACAGCAAGTTATTTAGTTATATATGAATATGAAATTAAAAAAAAATATTTAATAATTCTAAATCGTCACAGATAGACACCCATTTCCCATAAAATTTCTCTATTCTTGAAAATTTAAATAGTTAAAACCGAAAAACAAATACTGTGAGTGCATTAAAAAAAGTCAAAGAAACAAAAGAAACAAGAAATACAAGAAATGAAAAATCTCAAGAGTTTTTATCATTGTTTTCGTAACATATGCTTAACTAAAGTAATGTCTTGCTGGAATTCTCCGTTAATGCAAGGTATAAACTAATCTGTTAAAGAAGAATTGCATTCAACGTGTAATGTTTATTTGTTAATTTTTTATGAACTACAGCAACATACTTTGCTATAAAAATGTAACATAATAATCTTCAAAATGTTTACTAGCATATAAGATACACTTCACCTAAAATACACGTAGAAGATATTTGTTAAATATAAGATATTTACAATTTACAAAATAAGATATTATGTACAAAGTTATCCAATGTATCACTTTCTGAAAAAGCAACTAACGATAAATCTTCGCAGTTTTAAAATAATCTTACGTCTCTTAATATAATAATACGTATAATTTACAGTATTTTAAATTATTTCGAAAATCTGTAAATTTTAAAATATTATATAGTGTCAAATAGAATTATATAATACTTAAAAGATTAAACTTAAAACATTTCAGTATCAAACGTTTTTATTTATAGGTATATATATGTGCAAAAAAATGACATAGATAAAGAAAAATAATTAAGCTTCTTGGGTATACACTAAATATAACACATTTAACGTTCTAGAAAAGAAATCCATGAAATTTTATGAATATTTCATAACTTTTGATAATATGCTTCAAAGTAAATGCCTTTAAAAAAGATAAAAAAATAGAGAGAGTGTACATATTTCAAAACAGCATTATATGAAATATTTTAAGAAATTTGTTAACTTTCTGGCAAAATATAGTTGAAAAGTCTTTTTTTATTAACTCATTTATTCTTTAAAAGAATATCTACGTAGGATTTCACTTTTTAGTCAAGAATTAAATTGGTATCTCCCATAAGTACTACAGATAGGAATCAATGTTTCTTTCTTTTTTTTTAATAATGACAACACACTATTTTGATATAAAAAAGTAACTGATTGAAAATAAAAAACAGTAACAACAATAAAAGTCGCAAGATTCACTTTTGTTAGAATCCGAATAGTTTAGTTTTTACTGTTGAATATGTATATACTAAATATAACACATTTAATGTTCTAGAAAAGAAATCCATGAAATTTTATCGATATTTCGTAACTTTTAATAATTTGTTTGAAAGTAAATGTCTTTAAAAAATAAAATAAAATAAAATAAATGCATATATTTTAAAACAGCATTATATGAAAAAATTCGACATTGCTTAATTTTCTGGCAAAATATAGTAGAAAAGTCTTTTTTTATTAACTCATTTATTCTTTAAAAGAATATCTATGTAGGATTTTACTTTTCCTTCAAGATTTAAATTGATATCTCCCTTAAGTATTACAGATAGGAATCAATGTTTCATTTTTATTTTCTTTATAGAAAGACAACATACTATTTTGCTATAAGAAAGTAACTTATGAAGCTTTAAAACTTTAACAACAATATAAGTCACAAGATTCACTATTGTTAAAATCCGATTTTTATTTTTTTTACTATTGAATATATGTATAATATTAATAACATAACAAGTTGTAAACAATTTTGTTCAAGATACCAATTTCTGAAGAAGGGACTATTTAAAATATGGAATATTTATAAACAGGAAAATTGAAACATTGAACGAAATAAAAAAATGTAAAATATATAAATATATAAAACGGTTTTTGTAATTTCGATCCGTTAAATGTTGAAAAACATATGCAGTATTCCAAAACCATTGGAATATTGTGTAAGAAAACAAATTATAAAATGTATTTTAATTTCTTTGTAAAATATTTTTTCCCTTTTAAAAAATATTTTCTTGGAATTTTATTTATGTATCAAGAGTTAAGTGATAGATCTCAGAAGAATAGTATTTGGTGTTCAATGTTTTATTTCCTTTGGAGGATTGTAATTTTAAAGAATTTTTTTTAAGTGGCATTTTCAGACATAACATTACGATAAAAAAAGTATTACAGAAAATACTTTTTTGCGTTTCTAATTAACTTATTTTTCTCTGAAATGTATCTCATGCAGAAAATTTAATTTTGCATCAACTACGACATTGATATCTACCAGAAGATCAACTCTTGGAATCCAATGTTTCATCATAATTTTTAAAGATAACACAACGAAATATTTTGGTGTAAAAACATATTTTCCGAATCTTCAAAATCTTCACGACTAAATAAGCTCCAAGATGAGCTCCAGTGAAAGTTCTGATAACACACATTTCTTTTACAGAAAAGCTGCAAAACATTTACGACATAAGGAGCTGGTAGATAAAGATTTTCAATATACGGATTTCTGAAATGTAACAATTCTCAAATATCTGTAACGACAAGATTTATTTCAATAAATAAGTTTCTTATAAATGATAAACCTTATATAACATTACAAAAGTTTATAGGACTTCTAAAACTAAAATAAAGAAATTTCACAAATTAAAACATTTTTTTTTTCTTTTTTTATTGTCTAAGTAAAAAAAAATAACAATTAGAGTTTGTTATTTTAAACAATTTTTTTAAGTGGTATTTTTAAGCAAAACATTACGATAAAAAATATTACAAAAAAGACTTTTTACGTTTTTAATTAACTTATCTATCCTGAAATGTATCTCATCGTGAAAATTTAATTTGGAATTAATTATTACATTGGTGAACTGTAAAAAAAAATCTGTAAAATTACTAAAGTTTATCTCGGAAACTAGGATTCCTAGAACTTTTTATGTAAGGGCAACAGCAAAAATTCCTGTAACAGATGCTGTTACAGGAATTTTCGTTGTTGTCGTTACATAAAAAGTTTTAGGAATCCCAGTTTCCTAGAAAAACTTTAGTAACTTTACAGAATTATTTTTTACAGTGTATCTCACAGAAGAAAAAATTTGATATTCAATGTTTCATTATCATTTTTTAAAGTAAAAGAACACAATATTTTGCTGTAAACACTAAATTTCCAATGCTTTAAAATATTTGCAACTAAATCCCAAGATGCACTCTAGTGAAAATTCAGAGAGAATACATTTATTTTAGCGAAAAGTTGTAAAACATCATAAAACATAAGAAGCTGTAGATAAAGTTTTTCAATATGCAAATTTCTGAACTGTAGCTATTTAGAAATATCTGTAGCGTCAAGATTTATTTCAATAAATCAGTTGCTTATAGATGGCAAAGTTTATATAATATTACAAAAGTTAATGGGAATTCTAAAACTAAAATAAAGATTAGTATCCTGTCATGCTTAAAGCATATTTATTGCAATATTTATTTAACTATATATTTAACTATATACGGACAGCGAAATAAAGAACATTTAACCTATAACTCTAAAGCTTCTGATATATACAAGGATATCTATTAATGTTTCTAAATTTGCGATTATTTAAAAAAAATTAACATTTGCATTAGCTTAAAAAATGAAATAAGTAAAAATAATATGTAAAATCAAACAATAAACGATAAAACTTAAATATATATTACAATTCATCAGATATACAAGTAAAAATTTCATAAATACATGTACAATTAAAAATTCAAACGTTTCGGGCTACGTTTTAGCCCCTCATCAGTGCAGTAACATCAAATGACCACACTGTAAAAAAAATTCTGTAGCTCTACAGATGTAATGTTACATGCTTACTAAACTGTCATCTGTAACTGTACAAAAAAAGCTGCAAATCTACAAAACTAGTTTTTGTAAAGCTACAGAAATCTGTAACTTTACAAATGAATCTATTAAAATTGCAGTAATCTTGCTAAAATTTTATCTGTAAACCTGGCTGTAGTTACATGAAAAGTTCTAGGCATCCCAGTTTCCTAAAAAATTTTTAGTAACCTTACAGATTTTTTGATTTTCGGAGCAAAAGTGTGTCTGTTACATGAATATTTGTTGTTGTCGTTACATAAAAAGTTCTAGGAATCCCAGTTTCCTAGAAAAACTTTAGTAACTTTACAGATTTTTTTTTTACAGTGCAGAAAACTATATATCATGTTTACAGTTAATAATTACTAAAAGTTAAAATCAAAGAAAATATAAAGAACCATGTCAAAGCAATGCTGTGTATTTAGCTGGAACTGCACGGGATTCTTAATCGGCGAAAATTTCTTACGAGTGAACACACCTTCAAAAAATCTCTATTTTTAACGTTATTGCAACTGGATCTGATAACTGGCATTTTTACAAAGTCTTCGTTGCTTTGATATAGTTATTTATATTTTCTTTGATTTTAACTGTTAGTAATTATTAACTGTAGACATGATATATAGTTTTCCGGTCATTTGAATGTTATTGCCATGATAAGGGGCTAAAACGTACTCAGAAACTTTTGCATTTTCAATTGTATATATATATATGTATTTATGTAATTTTTACTTTTATGTCCGTTGAATCGTAATGCGTTTATATGTATATTAATTTTGTATATCAGACATTAAACAATGTTTAGTTATTTTACTAAAAGTTAAGTTGAATAAATATCGCGTTTAAATTAATTGAATATAAAATTTCAATAACTTTGTATAATTACAACGCAAAATATAGTAGAAAAGCTTTTTTACGTTTCTTACTACTCATTATTTTTTCTTAAAAGGATCTCTTTGTAGAATTTTATTTCACATCAAGAAATAAATTGTGATCTCCCAGAAGAATAGCACTTGAAGTTCAAGGGCTTTTTTTAATTCCTTTAGGAACCACAATAAAATTCTTTGCTATGAAAATAAAACTTTCTAAATCCTTAATATCTTTATAACCGTATAAGTCAAAAGATACCCCTAAGTTAAAACTCATATATAGCAGAGTTTGTTTTCTAAAGAAATAACGCATAAAATTTACAAAAAAAACAGAAAAAAAAAGAAAATTACGCATAAAGATTTCCCAGATATATATTCTTGAAAAGCAACGTTTGTCAAATCATTGAAGTAAAAAAAAAAAAAAACTATTTCAAGTAATATATGAATTAGTCTTCAGTATTAAGAAACACATTTATATTATTACGAATGTGTTTCGGAAATAAACCATTATATAGCTTTTAAGAGTGAAATGTAATAGAGCTGTAATAAAGTTATGGACAAATCATCTCTATAATAATAGCCTAAGTCATGTGACTGCCATCAATAGTTCCGGGCTGACCGCTTCGCTTTTTATATGCCAGGTGACCATTTTTTACATTTTTTTATTTTTCGCGTGGTAAATTAAAACAATGCTTTGATATTGAAATTAAAAGTCATTGTTTTTGGTATTATTTATTATTTTTCTTTTCTTTTTCTTAAAAAGGGAAAGAAAAGGTGAAAGTCATGAATTTCAAATTAAAATTATGTATTTATCAAATTATTATATTTTAGATTAATTTAATGAAATATGAAAAAATGCGATTGAAAAAACAATGTTTGATGATTTATCACTTGCGCCTGGCTAGCATAAAAAGGTACTACTTAGTTATCCCGTCAACCAATTTCGCCAAATTATATAAATCGCCAAACCACTCGCCAAATTATACAAATTGAAATATATATATATTTTTTTTAATAGCAAAAGAACAAATAAATTAGTATAACATTAATACAAATACAAATAAAACGTCGAAATAAAAATAACTTGATGACGTGAACACGTGTAACTTGCTTAAAAACAAGCGAATATGAAATTTACGATCAACCATTATTGATACTTAATCTTATAGTTTGGCGATATATTTTTGGTCGACGGGATAACCAAGTAGTACCCATAAAAATACGGAGTTCTTGATTTCTCTACTAGAAACTTCTAATTTGGCGAAGTATTGAGAAAGTAAATCAAATTTTGGATAAAAGTAACATGGTACAATGCTTAGCACACATCTAACGGAGACCAAACTAGTCGCCAAGGGTGGCTAGTATTTATATAAAAGCATTGTTTAGTTTTATCTGAACAATGAAATATTGCATTCTTTACGAAAATTTGAAAAGCGTCATAGCTATAAACTAAATATAATATATTTCCCGTTTTTAAATTATTTTATCATCAAAAGAATAATTCCAGTAAAATTCAAAACAATAAAAGTGAGATAATAGTTAGATGTAGTCTATAAACTTTCAAGATTTTAACTAAGTGGATTCAAAAGATGTAAATTTTACGAGCACATTTTACAAACTCTTCTCACCAAGAGAAAATGCTTGGAATGTTTTTATTTGCAATCAAATGTATAAAAAATTGTTTCAAAAAATAAATCTTATTTGTCATCTTCCACTTATACAGGATTCGTACGGGTACCGTTATTTTCAAGGCATTATATCAGTATTTTTTATAGAAAAATAAATCTAATTTAAACATGCTAAATTTCGGCTTAATCTTCTCACTGAGGCGAACGGATATATCCGTTCACTAAGCTGTAGGTTTCACTGTAGTAGAAGCATTTTTTAAGTTAATATCATTCTACAAATATAATGCAGTTTTAAAATATTTTGCTATGTGTAATACTCTCAAGGCTTATACCCCAATACGTAATTAAATTATTTATGTCATGTTATAAAAATAATCTTTTTTCAGACTTTTTAAAAAATTACAGAGGATACAACATTACAATTCTGCTCTTTTGCTTGGAGGTCAGGGGGTTAAGGAGAGATTTTCGATAAGAAAATACTGGTTCTGAAGAATTTCTTAGTATGGAAATTCAAGAACTCGTACGAACGCTGTTATAGAGCGTAAGATCAAGAATAGATGAAAAAATATATTAAGATGACTATTAAACTTTATTAAATACATTCCACAGCATCCAACACATCCATAATGTTTTTCAAAAATGTTATAAATTAAACAATCAAAAGCAAAAATAACACAATCTGAATCTGGCTTGATATACATCGCAACCAGAACAAACAGAATGAGGTCACCTTTTGAACATGAATCATTGGAGCCAGGGTTCATTGTTGCTGTGTGTCCCAGAGATAATTCTGTCTTTACTATCATGAACTTCCATGTGACTGCCATCCACAAAACGGGGCTGTTCTGCGTTGCGTGTCATCTTTGTTATCTTTCCCCTACAAAAGAAAATATATATCTTATGAATTTTAACGGTGTGTATTACATTTTTAGATTAATTTAGTGGGGGATTAAAATAACTTACCATTTATACTGGACTCTTTTGCTATGAGGTACAAATATTACAAAAACATTCTTGAAAATTGCACTTCGAATTGTAATGTTATGTATGTCCGGAAAGAATGATGGAAGAAAAATGAATCCGTCATCTTGTCTTCTTTTCTGCTAGTTATGGCTAACTTTAAAAACGTTGTGGTGTGTTTGGTTTATGAGTCCGAAATCTATGATTCAGTTAAATATAACACTGATCGAATTTAACAGCAAATTCATTAAAATTAATTCCTTTAAGACACTTATATAATTACTACTTACTCATATTTTTAGTGCTATTATCTTCCTTCAGTATCATCAAATGGAAATATACAATAAAAAAAACGATTTATTAAATATTGCGAAAACAAAAACACAAAAATTTTAACATACTATGAAAGTGACTACCAAAGCCTTCGAACAGTCGTTAAAATTCCCGACACGTTTCGACACCATTCGTTATCATTTTCAATTTAAAGACGAAGAAATGTTCACAATCTAGGGACTTCATCTTAATGGCATCAATAGGTTTCATTATTGTCCAATTGCATTTCTATTTTTCAACTTTTAAAATTGAAGATATAGTTTGTAGAAAAAATTACCCAGTTAAACCTGATCTAATAATTGCCGTTAGTGGATTTCTCACAAAAAATATCATACTCCCGATAAAATTTATATAGAATAATAAACAAAAAAAATCACTGGAATAACGTTATTTGTTAGGATTTGTTAGGAACGAATAGCAAAAAAACAATTTATTGGCTAAGTTCAGTTTTAAAGAACATATTCATATCTACACTTCATAGCTCTTAATGACCGGACAGTTTCCATTTTAGACATTTTATTGAATATTTAAAGATGTATTTGTCAGATTTTTCTGGAACTTCAGGATTATGACGATTGTATTCTACTTCATATTTATCAATGGCGGTTTAATCAGAAGGACAATTACGGATCCAACAAAAATAAAGTAAAAAGAATAATGTTTTGGATCACACTGTATAATAAAAAGCACAAAATGATCCATCGCTATAACTTACGAATATATGGATAATGTACAATATACGAATATTTGTGGAAGAATAGAACGTATATATATACAAAAATACATCAAAAATATTAAAACAACTAACATAAACATTAATACTTAAAACCAAACTAAGGAAAATATTTATAACAGCAAAACAGAAAAACAGAACAGAAGGCGAGCGGCATGGCTAACGACATGCACTGCAGGGTTAAGTCAGACTTTACGCATGCTACGTCCCCCTTCACTCGCCAAGACCAAAAATGAAAAACCATGAAAAACTAAACTGATCTACCAAATCCAACAAAATATCTTTCTATCTCATTAGATCAATCAACGCATCAAAACCACCATTCTCATCCATCACTGAATTCAGTTCAGTTCCGTAACTGCTACTCTTAATAAATTTAGTTATTCTCTTGATGAAATTGCGAGGATAACCCTGTTTGAATCCTTGACGACACCAATCCAAAATGCCATTAATCATATCTTTAACTCTAGTATTCAGTTTTTGGATTCGTATTAAGCCGTTTCTTAGGACATTTCTTTTAACCGATACATGAACACTTGAATCAAAATATATCAACTTTAAGGTATTAAAATCAAAATAATTACAGATATATATATATATATATATATATATATATATATATATATATATATATATATATATATATATATATATATATATATATATATACATATATATATATATAGATATAGATATAGATATATATACACTGTAAAAAAAAATCTGTGAAGTTACTAAAGTTTTTCTAGGAAACTGGGATTCCTAGAACTTTTCATGTAACGGCAACAACAAAATTTCATGTAACAGACACACTTTTGCGCCGAAAATCAAAAAATCTGTAAGGTTACTAAGAATTTTTTTGGAAACTGGGATTCCGAGAACTTTTCATGTAACTGCAGCCAGGGTTACAAATAAAAGTTTAGTAAGATTACTGAAATTTTAGCAGATTCATTTGTAAAGTTACAGATTTTTGTAGCTTTACAAAAACTAGTTTTGTAGATTTGCAGCTTTTTTCGTACAGTTACAGGTGAAAGTTTAGTAAGCATGTAACTTTACATCTGTAGAACTACAGATTTTTTTTTACAGTGTAGATATATACACACACACATACATATATATATATACATATACATGTATTATATATATTTTTTAAGTTCACAAAATTCTTGCATGTTTTTTATTTATATCATGCAGAGGTTTTATTTTTTACCAAATTTAACGCCAGTTTCAGAAAATTGAAAATTGGATAAAATGTAACAGAAATAATATTGTACAATTGGAATTTAACTATATTAAATATTTGATGAAATATGAGCAGTTGAATGAAATATTTTTTATCTGCGCATGTGCGCACGACAACAATTATTTTTTGTCATAATTTGATAGTCAACTCTATGGAGCCCCTCAGAATAAAAACTAGTCTAATATCGGGAAAAATCAGAAAGGTATCGGGAATACACTGAGCGGATTTTCAGTTGTTCTGTAAAAGCACCTAAATGAATAAGGGATTTTCCATAAATTGTCGTTTTGAATTTTTACTTTTTTTAATTTTAATTTTTTATGGATGCTTATTTCATCTAGGAAAACGAACGACCCTATTCCAAGAAAAAAAAGAAGTATCAAAATTTAAACATTTCTTCTAAATCTACTCGTTAACATTCATTTAGTACAAACCCCTTTGGTGAAAGCCAGGTAATAAAAACTGACAATTTATGGAAAACCCATTATCATTCAGAAGCTTTTAAAGAGCAACAAAAATTTTGCTTATTCTATTGCCGATATCTTTCTGGATTTTCACGATATTTGGCTGGCTTTGTTTTATGAGCTGTTCCATAGAGTTGACCATCAAATCATAAAAAAAATACTTTCCTTTTTAAAAAAAATATGGCATTATTAATCGCTTTAGGATTTATTTTCAGGCAAAAAAGCAATTTGTCTGGCTTTTTCTACATTAATTCCTTATACTGCTTTATAGTATTTTTTATTCTAAATTTTGCATTCTCTCATATTATTTACATTTTCGCCAATAAAAAAACAAAAAAAAACTGTGAGTTAAATAAATTCAAAACACGAGAAAAATCCTCATAAAAATCTCAGACACAATCACATATTCGAAAACTATTATAATTACAGATAACTGATACATTTTTTAGTCGGATAATTCAACACTTGTAAGCATTATAAAATCAATATTGGAGAGGATTTTACTGCATATAACAATAGCCTAAGTATACTAACTGGGCGAAATGGTCATATTGACAAGAAATAATACACTAATAGAAGTGACTTAGTCAATCTGTAGCTTTTGAATAACCCTCAAATGCCGAACTTCAATTTGTATACAAACCCCTAAAATAATGCTATTTTACAATAATTAATTCCTCGTAAACTAATCGAATTTCATGCAAATTTATATTTATGCTAATTGAAGGGTGTAGAATTTATTTATGGTGCCAAAATTGTGCCTTGCTATTAAAAAAAACAAAGTTATGCTTTGTTTTGATATGTAGATAGCCCTCTAAGCAAATTTTATATACATCATTTAAAAGTAGACTTTATTTCCAATCCTTTGGTACCGGGAAATTTATTCTAGGATAATTTGTTGCAGAGTTAGTAGGGAGTGTTTACTTTTTTTCTTCTCACAACTGTATTTTGTAATAAGTACGGTAACAAGTCCAGTGGCGTAGTAATCAACATGTCTGACTACCGCAATAAAGAGGGAGAATTCGACTCCGGGATGGACAAGGTTAGTTCAAACTTTCATCCCTTTGGGGTCCACAAAATGATACCAAGCGTGCTTGGGAACTAAACAATGAGGGTCCCGCGTTACGCTAGCCACTGCACCAGGGCCCATTGTTTAAAAAAAAAAATGGATGGGCACTGTAGATCAGGATCTTTAAAACCTCTTGAGACCCAAGCTCATATTTTTGGAGCAAATTTTACGTTATTTGAGATTTCTGTTTCTTTTTAGTCTGGAAAAATAATACACATTTTCATTTATTTAAAAAGAGTAAAAATATGTCGTTTTTTAGCGTGTCTAATAAAATGGACTTGAAATAAAATGAGTCTTAGAACTGTAAAAAACATGTTATTGAATTACATGATTCTGAATCTAAAATTCTTAATATTTGACAAAAAATAATGACAAATTATTGAATTCGACATAAAATAATGATACAAAATTTAATAAATAATACACTAAATAATAATAATAAGAGTTTTAAAAATTCATTACACGTAAAAATATATAGATGAACCTGAAATTTAGTAGCTTATGAATGCGCTTCTGTAAGTCAAATACTTTTTTTTATAGTTAAACGAATATACAAATACAAGTTACATTTCATGTACACAACCTTATTTTATTTTAAACTTATCAAGTAAGATAAGATCACTACATAGACTTCAAAAACAGATTTTTATCATCAATTTCCTACTTTTTTCATTACAAACTTCGCTGTCATCAAAAGTGTATTTTTATCGTTTATACATCAATTCCAGGAGGTTAATGATACGCAACGCCACTTGTTTAATTTTAATAACAAGTCGCGTAAACTTAAAACATTGTATAGAAAAAACAGTTTATCATATTAAAAAAAAAAAAAAAAAAAAAACAACGTTTTACTATTGAAAATGTTGATACAGAGGAAATAATCATAAGTATAGTTTTAAATTTGCGTTTAATAGTTGTGAGGGCGATTTGATAAGCATCGGCCAGTTTTGGCCTTATTGCCATTTCAGGCATTACTTGAAACGTGATTTTTCAAGGATTATTGACAGAATCACTATTATATTACAATTAAAACACTGAAA
The DNA here is from genome assembly GCA_963932465.1 of Maratus speciosus. Taxonomy (NCBI): domain Eukaryota; kingdom Metazoa; phylum Arthropoda; class Arachnida; order Araneae; family Salticidae; genus Maratus; species Maratus speciosus. The sequence goes on from OZ010789.1 coordinate 559,415,873, forward strand.
ACTTTTCACTGCGAACTTTTCACCGCTGAACCTGTGAACATAGGTATAAACTTTTAATTTTCTTGGCAGCATGCAAATGACTGGTCTCAGTGGCTTTATTTAATTGAGTTCAAAGAGTGTTTCTCGAATATATTTTTGAGAAAATCTATACAGTTCAAAATCTCGCAACATCCAACTTTGATGAAACAAAGGGCTTCAGTCATGATTTTACAATATTTTTTAAAATTTTGATAATAAATTCCATTTTCCTAAACATTCTATGAGCATATTATTTTACTAAACTAGTTAAATGCAGTATTTAAAAAAAAAAAAAAAAAAAAACATATAACATTGACGCTACATAAAGTTAGGTTTATTTTATTTATTTATTTATTCTTTTTTTAGAAACTAGATTACGTTTTAATTTAATATGAAAATTGAAATTATTATAATTTCAATGAAGAAAATATGCTGTGCAATCTGAATTATGAAGCTTTATTTTATATTTACAATTCCCACATTTCTTTAAATATATAAAAATAATTAAATAATACATTAAGTATTCTAGTTATCTCTGTAAAAAAGTGCAATATATTATTTCAGAAACTTCGCAGTTCAACAATCATTTCTGCGTTGCACCACAAGCGGTTGTATATCTTAGCGTTTCCCGAAAGGGTTTCTTAAAAGTCTGAAATAGAATCTTTTATACGTATAATTTGAGTTTTTACAAACGCACTTTCGTAACTAGTACACTGTTAAAACACAATTCTTAAAAATAAGTAAATTGTACTAATAACTGAGCACTTCCCGATCTTAAAATAGCTCCGAGTACTTAACTCCTAAGTTTGAAAAACGCATGCACTCATTGTTTTGAGTACAAACAGGAACTCGGAAATAAGTATGCATAGAAACACACATTCACTATAAGAAAAAAAAAGCGAAACAACTGACAAATCACCATTTTTAATTGCGAAGAACTACAATATTTGAAGTAAAGAACAACGAATTACCTATTTTAATTCTTGAAATTTTGAATATGAGCCGCCCCGTGATTTGAACTCGAGTCCTCTATGTAAGAGATCAGTATTGTACTGACAGTGCTATAAGAGCAGTTACCAACAGTTTCCAAATGAGACATTTATCAAGCAGCGACGGAAGATCGCTAACATCAGAGATGAATTTTCCCTTTCTTAAATATTCTAATTTTTAATAAAACAATTTTTAAACTAAACGTTATTCTTTAACATTTCTAATGAAACTGTAAATAAATTTGAAAAGTGTGTATTATAAATTAAAAATTATAACAAAGATAGACATATCTTTAAATAAAAGCTTGGAAATCCCTACTGTTAATTCGGTATAAGAAAAGGGTTTATCAAAAAACTCATATATTTGAGCACATAGCATTTAAACATGAATATTAAGACTTTAAAACACAAAATATATGTATTCATTTCTGCATACATTTATAAATCATGTATAAGTATACACAATTTCAAAATATCATGTACTCGTTTCTGAATTAATTGTACTTAAAAAAATCGAGTACAAAGAAATTTTCATTTTTAAGTAGATTAATGCTCCTTTTTGAAGCAATTGTACTTAAAAAATATAAGTACATAGAAATGCTCATTTTTAAGTAGATTATTTTTAACAATGTACTTCTTTTTGAAACAATTGTACTTAAAAAAAATACGAGTACACAGAAGTTCTCATTTTTAAGTAAATTATTTTTGAGAGTGTAGTATTTTCTAGAGTTCGAGATTTTATTGCAGTGCTCCATAATGCTCTTTATGTGTCATATAGTACTCAGCATTAAAAAAAAAATAACGATCTACTAATTATCAGAAGGCAGCGCATTAAAATAATGTGCATACCAAATTATAATTAATGATGTTCGATTTCATTATAATTTATGCTATTAATTTATTTTACTACAAAATAAAGCTCAAATAATGCATCATCTTTAAAAGTGTTAGAGAAAATGTATAGTCCTATTTCTTATCTCATACGTTTATCTTATAATATACAATCTTCAACAAAATGAATTATAGCGAAACATTTCGTAATCTATATTTGTGAAGGTTTGTATTGATATCAATACTTTGAATTTCTCGACTTCACTTCAAAGGTAGAAATCTGATGAATGCGCCCACGTTCATTTCTGCATTAATTTAGGCATGCCGTGTTTTCGGTTTGTTTGTGAGCAGCAATCTTTATATGATTGATCCGTTTACAGTGAAGACGTTGTTGATTCTAAGCCTGTTATTTATCTTTCTTTTGAGAATTAAATTCTAGGAAAATTTGGAGATTTCTAAGTATTTTGCAGAAAACTGTAGTCTAATGCCGTTCCCAAAACGCTTTACTCCAGAAAATGTAACAAAATTTAGTTTAATTTATTCAAAAATTTATATATACACTATATTGCCATTAATGACCGGCAACTTTCAATTTTAGACATTTTGTCGAATATTTAGAAATATACTTGACAGATTCAATTCTGGAATTTAAGGATTGAAAAGAACAGGTATCGCCTCATATTTAGCAATGTCGATTTGATAAGTGGGACAATTAGGGGGGCAACAAAAAATCAATGAAAAAAAATAATACTTGGGATCACCCTGTAAAATAAAATGCACGAAATGATCTATCGCTACTAAATATAAATAAACAGGCATTGTGCAATATGTGTATTCTTTTGTTTAAGAATAGCATGTATATTAATAGAGATATAGCGATTTATTTAAAAAAATAAAAAAAATTCTTGCATCTTTTTTGCTTATTACATGCAGGATTTTCAACCAAATTTAACTCCGTTTTCAGAAAAATTGAAAAAACATAGTAGCAACAATATAGTGCAATTGGAATATAAATATATTAAATATTTTAGGAAATATGAGCACTTGTATGAAATCCTTTTTATCTGCGCGAACGATAACAAGGATCATTTTACATAATTTAATAGACAACTCTATGGAGCAGCTTATTTAAAGAAAACTAGTCAAATATCGCAAAAATTCAGAAAGATATCGGCATTAGATTGAGCAAAATTTTAGTTGTTCTCGCAAAGCATCTGAATGATAAGGGATTTTCCACAAATTGTCATTTTTAATTTTTTTTTTTTCATTTTTTATTGATTCTTTAGTTCTTCTTGGATAAGCACCATAACGAGCCTATACCATGATCAAAAGAAGTATCAAAATCGAAGCATTTTTTCCAAATCTACTCTTTGATACTCACTAAATACTAACATTTTTCTGAAAGTCAGTTAATAAAAAATGACAATTTGTGTAAAATCCCTTATCATTCAGCTGCTTTTAGAGAACAACTAAAAATTTGCTCACTTTAACGCCGATATCTTTCTGAATTTTTACGATATTTGACTAGATTTTTTGTAATAAGTTGCTCCATAGAGTTGACTATTAAATTATGTAAAATGATCCTTGTTATCGTTATTTATATTTAAATTATTTCATACAACTGTTCATATATCCTAAAAGGTTATTTATATTCAAATTGCACTATATTGTTTCTACTATATTTTGTCAAATTTTCTGAAACCGGTGTTAAATTTGGTTGAAAACCCTGTATGTTATAAGCAAAAAACATGCAAGAATTTTTTAATTTTTGTAAATAAATCGCTATATCTCTATTAATATAAGTGCTATTCTTAGACAAAAGAATACACATATTGCACAATGTCTGTTTATTTATATTCGATAGCGGTAGATCATTTCGTGCATTTCATTTTACAGGGTGATCCCAAGTATTATTTTTTCTTTGATTTTTTGTTGACCCACTAATTGCCCCCCTTAACAAATCGACGTTTCTAAATATGAGGTCATACGTGTTCTTTTTAATCCTGAAATTCCAGAAGAATCTGTCAAGTATATTTCTAAATATTCGACAAAATGTCTAAAACTGAAAGTTGCCTGTCATTAATGGCTATATAGTGTATATACCGGGTGTCCTAAAAAGGACTGACTGATTTTAAAATTCAATAACTTGCAAACGGTGACAGATATTTAAAAAATTCTTGCAGGAGGGTTATGCACGAGGTCAAAAGATTTTTTACAGTGATTTTCGATTTTAGTTCGAATTACAAACAATAGATGGCGCTGTAAGCAATAGGCGCTATAAACAGGCTCGATTTTTTGGTCTATCTCTTCTTCCATACAGAAAAAGGAGATGGAAATTTATTAATTGGGTCCCGAAGGACCAAAAATCGAGCCTGAATTTAGCGTCTAATGATCGCAGCGCCATCTATTGTTTGTAATTCGAACTAAAATCGAAAATTACTGTAAAAAAAACTGTTGACCTCATGCATAACCCTCCTGCAAGATTTTTTTAAATATCTCTCACCGTTTGCAAGTTATTGAATTTTAAAATCAGTCAGTCCGTTTTAGGACACCCGGCATATATATATATATATATATATAGCTCGCGATGTGGTACATTACATATTTACACTTGTATGATGGTACTGTAGAGGACGACTGAGTTTCCAGAAAATGCGTGTGATCTTAGTGCGCTGAATATTAGCACTTGAGCGGGAGTGAGAATGCAGTTTTTTATTTAAGTTTTGCAATGTACGCCTGTTTCTCCGAGAATCTGGTAATCACGGTTATTTTTTGAAATGATGTATTAATAGGGTAAGTGTTGTTACGTAATAGACATATAGGGTGACCCAGCCAGTAGTTGATCAAATAAGGTCCGGGCTAAGGGGGTTTTATAACATTTCCTTCCTTTTAACTTTTAGAAGTAAACATAATTGCTACAACCGTTAATGAATGTTCTATAATGGTCAAAAAACAAATCTGCTGAAATTAATTAGCAACAAAGTTGTAAATAAATAGTTTCTTTAATTGTCATTTTCCCAGTAGTTGATCAAGCGAAGGAATCAGTCAAAAATTCAAAAAATAATCATTAAAATATCAAGCTGGGGTTGTGATTAACAATAATTCATATAAAACTATTATTTGAAATGAGCAAAATGCAAGTGGAATATTTTATCTCACCGGAATTGTCTCCAATTAATCAAAAACTAAATTTTTACATTTTCTAATTAAAAAAATTCATAAAATGGCTTCTCTTACAACAGGCAGCTGACAACAATGTGGCGACATTAAAACGAAAATATTATGTCTAGTGCCACGTGTAAAACTCATTTCTGCCGGAAATGGCGCGCTATTTCAAACATTTGATCAACAGCTGGAAGGATATCAAATACTGGCGGGCTACTCTATATAGTGGGGTAGGTTTCGAATACTTAATAGATTTTAAACAATGATCTACCTCTGGATTAGAGAATTCTCTCGTGAAATTCTAGCTACATGTTGACATCAGGTGGGGTTTCGTATTTGCAGTCCACATAGCTTCTTCAGCTATGAATTTTCATCATTATGCTAATACATTTAATATTTTTCTTGAATAAATAACCATCGGAATCCACAGATTTCGAAATAAAATGGTATTATTTGTTGTGAATTTTTTAGGTTTCTGTAGAACGACCGGTGAGCTCATATGGTGCCCAGTTTATTCTTTTAAGGGGAAAGGAGTTTTCAGGTTTCACGCTTTCATAAAAGTGAGCTGAAGTTTGATTGTATGCATTAAAATCTACCCACTGCACTAGTATTTCCCTGTTTTGGTTAAATCTTTATCATGACAACCTTTCAAACCCAACCTTTCACTACCTTTTTACCCGACTGTCAAGAAGGGTTATGTGTTTCACGCGTAACTGGGTATGTGGATTTTTTTATACCCTTGAAACATCCCAACGGCTGGATGGATTTTAATGAATGAGGTCTCTATCGATTTGTCTTAACCGTCCGATGGTTAAGGGAGAGGTTTTGTTTTCATAAATTCAAAATGGTGGCCGTAAAATACAAAACGGAGGTAGAGACGAAAAAATTTACGCACTATAATGAGTGGCATATCATTGGATAGGTCTTTCAAAATGAAGGCCATGTTTCATTGATTATTTTACAGTCAGAAGCTCCATTTAAATATTACACAACCTGGAAGTTGTGTTGGTAGGATCTCTAGCTTTACTGCAATGCAATCCTTCATAGACATCTATAGGCCTCATCAAAACAGTGTTTATAGATAGAAACTAACAATTAAACACAACTTAAAAGTCATCAATACAAGTAAATGAAAAACATAGGTAAGTAATATAAAAAATAGTTTCACATTGATGAGAAATAATTAATTAGTTCGCTTTTTACGCAGTCGGGTTTTTTGATTTTTGAAATTTAATTTTTACTTGTTGACATTTGCAGTCCACCGAAGTGGAGGTTGCTTTGGGGCCTCTAGCTACAATGGCTCCGCCTCGAATGATCCTTTATTTTATACACAGAGATAATTACACAAACCAGACATAACAATTTCGTCAATATACAAAGACGAGATAGTACAGGGAAATTTACAACACCGAAAAATTACAGCCGGGAGATCAACAAAGAGTATGCAATGGAGCCAGAGCAGTCGAAACCACAGACCTCCTACAATCTCAAGCGATGATTCAGTGGCTTTAGAGCCAAAAAGATCATTAGGCTTGGCAGGTGGCAGATAGACGACACGCCTCTTCTTCAGAATTTGGAAAAAGCAAAAGCAACGCCATTTTGTTGCTTTATATACTTTCTCTACGACTAAGGTTTTGTCAACGGAAATAGCTCATTTACAGAATGATCGATTACTCCTTTGAAAAGCACGCGATTTCTCTAGGTCGTTTACTTTTTTCATTAAAGGGACGGTCCCTCAAGACAACTTGTCAACATCTGGAAACCATATGTTGACAAAGGTTTTACGTTCAGTTTAAGGCGATTCTGAAAAAAATACTTTTCCCCGTTCAACAACTCGAAACTTTTTGGAACTTTTTTTGTTTCATTTTTAAGTGTAAAAGCGATTTAAACGCAATTTGAATTATTGAAGTTATTTGTCATTGAATAGTTTTTTTCACAATTTTCAGAAGCATGATTTTAGTTATGAATAATAAGCATATTTTTAAAGCGGTTCCCAAAAAAGTATATTTTTTCCCCGCTCAATGATGTAATTTTTTTTTTTTTAGTTAAAAAAAGGTAACAACTTTATGTAATTTTTGTAATATTTGAAAAACTTTGATGCTAATTAATAAAACAGGTCTTCTACCAAATTAAAATTACTAATAGAATAATTTATCTGTATCGATATGTAATAATATAATTCATATACATTTTAGCTAAAATAGGAGCCCATTATACGTACTTTATAAATTTAGTTTTTTTTTTTTCCTTTCACATCAAGATGGTATGTTATTTCCATTAAAATGTAAAGAATATTCTTCATTTCTACTATCCATTCATATTTTAATCCTTTCTTACAATAAAATTTTCTTTCCCACATGATCAATGAGATGTCTCCTAAAATACGCATCGTCAAATAACATTTGTTGCAGGGAGTTATAGTGTGTTAAAAAATCACTCTCACTTTAAAACAAGAAATGCGGTATGTATACTCGTATTACGCGTTTTATCAATTAAAGTTACAATGCCTCTTTAAATACGTAATGCAAAACTGAAGCAAAAAAGAAAAAAAAACTTTTACTTATGTAACATCATTATTTGCACTTATTTCATACTTAATCAAACTAACAATGCGACTTATATACGATTTAAAATTGAAGTAATATTAAGAAATTACTTAATATACTAAATTATTATTCTGCAACATTTTGAATTAAATATATATTTAAAGCTGTTCTTTTTTTTTTTTTTTTTTTTTTTTTTTTTTTTAACTAATAATAATACAGCTGAACAGTGTGAATCTTCTTGGCACATTAACAAAGTATTTTTTATAAGTTCATGAAATTTGCACACACTGTTCGTAATCGTATTAATTTTTTTTAGAATTGCACAGTATTTTTTATTTTATTGTAAATGTATTTCATCTGTAATCAGTTGTTTACCAATACTTTTGTTTTTAACATCATTCAGAATCTACAACTTTGGCACCATTTTCTAAAACTTTCTTAGCCTTTAACGGAAACAGATAAAGGCTATTCGACTTCTTATTACATAAACAAATATACCTGCAAATGCTTTGCATTTAATCATCATTTGAATGCATCAAAAAATATCAAGTTTTAATATGAGATTTAAAAAAAAAAAAAAAAAAAAAAAAAAAAAAAAAAAAAAAAAACGAAAGAAAAAGCTCCAAGATCCAAAAATCTTTAATCACAAATCCATTCGGTTAAACATCCAAAGTATCCAGCAAACCAAATCTTAGTCAAAAGGGCCAAATATCGAATCGTGGTAAAATATTCGTAGAATCACCCTGTCAAAAATGTCAGTTTTGGAGGTTTATGGCTGTATTTTTCATTATTTTTTTATTTTAGGGGTAGCGATGTTACTTGTAATGATCAAATTAAATGGATCAAATTTTTTTTTCCAGTTTTTCAAACTATTACATAAAAACATATGCTCCCTTCATTATATATAATTGTGTTGGTCTTTTATACTTCATTTATATCTGGGCCTTTTTTTTTTAATTTGCAGTTTTCTTAGCCCATTCTTTCGCTTTCGAGAAAAATGACTAGTATATAAAGGAAAACTTTGTGTGGAGCATGTATAAAAAAACACTCTTTTTTATCAATTGTTATGAACTTTTTTTAACCCTATTTATATTTATTGATATATAGTAAAACTTCCGAAAACCGAACATGTTTATAGCTAATTCTGAAGTATCACATTTTACTAAACGGGCATTCGGACACCATATATATATAGTTTTCTCTCGAACAGTTTCAGCAGTGTGCTACACGCTGCCTGCCTTTTGGTTTACAAAATAGCACTCTTCTTGCCCTTCAATAATAATAAAAAAATCCCTTTCTTTTTATATATTAGACAATTTGCTTGCGTAGTAAAAACTGATTATATGTTGTCTTGAAAAGAGAGCCCTGAGTTTTGAATATTAAAAGGGGCTTTAAAAGAAATGCCAGAATCTGAAAAGTGCATTTGTGAATCTGAAAAGTATCCTTAAGAATCCGAAACGCGTCCTTAAGCATAAAAAATTCCGTTTCTCACAAGCAACACCCTCCCCCACCTTTTTTTAAATATGTGAGATATCCTGTCTCTCTCGGTGCGTGTTGAAATATATAATATACATATATATACATTTGCAATATACCATCGAAACTCGTTTAGATGAACATAGAATATATTCATATAAGTATTAAGCTTAACGCAAAATACTTTTAACATAAACTGTGTCCATATCCCCTGTCAAAATTACACGGATTTAATTACTGATAATGTGAACTACTTACATCATAAACAAAATTTTAATCTGCCCGTCAGATTCATGTTAACAAGATTCAGCTATATTTGTATATAAAAAAGAAAACTTGCTAAAATTAAATCGGGAATGAATGAAAAGGATTCCTTTTAGAAGGACTTCCGTCTTAGCAGATAAACGTATTCCATCTTTTATGGAATAAAAATTGTTATGGCGGAATCACTATAGGTATTCAAATAATTTTCCATTTTATCAGATATAATTGTTACATATTATGTTCAAGGTTGGAAATAGCACAATTGAGGTTTACTCTAACAGAGCGAAAAATGTCCGGACCAGTACACAAACCTGGATACCTTAGCTTATTGTGCTATTGCTCAACCTATTGAGCTATCCGGACGATACCTGGTTGATATTTTTCACTCTTATTTGTTGGACATGAAAAATTCCTTCATTATATTAGGTATTATTTCGCCTTTATCATGAAATATTTCTATTTAAGGCCGTTTTCACTGTATAATTCACTATATTACGAACGGTGTCCCTGCTAAGACGTAAAAGACTTTGAAAAGCATCTTTTCTTATCCCTTGTGATTTTGTGTTAGCGAGTTACACTCCACTCGGATGAAAATGCTATACTTTTAGCATACACGTATGTGAAACTTATATATATATGTATATATATTAATTTTATAAATTATTGGTATTTAAATTCAAAAAATTACAAATCACAGTATTTGTGTTTGATTTCTTTGTAATAATCCGTGGAAAGATTTATAACGAAACTATGTAAAGGGTATTTATTATAAAGAACTGAAAAAATTTGAAATATTTATAACTCTAAAACCACTCGGCAAAGGAAATCGGAATTTCTGTCTAAAACAACTTTTACCTTAGAATGCATTACATTTTATTGAGATTCCCAAATGCAAACTACCTACTTTCTGACACATTTTTTATTTCGTTTTTGCTTTGAAATGCATGATTATTATGCAGGTGTTAATGTAATCAAACCGTTTTTTTTTTCCTTTTTCATAAAGGTAGACGACTTTCAGTAAATTTTGTCAAAGTTGGCTTTTTTATTCGGACGCGACAGTAGAAGAAAGTAAAAAAATCTACCGCTGCAGGTGATTTACCGATTCTAGCTGGCCAAAATTATTTTTGGCGTCATGCATCTCCATGAAATTGGAAAATGGTATAGATATTCCTAACGGTATGTTTGGTATTGCAAAATGAACGAGTAAGCAGTCATGTTCGTTACAGGAACATTCATAAGAATTTCATTAACATTACGGCCTATAAAGGAAAATCGCTTGCGGTGGTTTTTAATGATGTTTCATAATTTCAAACACACGAAAATTTATATACATATTTATGAAGTGCACTACAAAATGCTTGCTATAGAATATGGTATGGATAGCATTTATCGATCATTTACAATTTACAGGGACACTAAAAAGAATTACGGTTACATTATGGTCTATGGAGAAAAATCGTTTGTAGTGTATTTTGTTTATGTTACACTATTTCATGCATATTTAAATTGATATATATCTCCAAGGTGTTCCGTAAAATGCTTACTATTGAATTTGACATGCATTGAATTCATCTTTCATATACAGAGGTCACAAATAAATCAGTTAGATTTCTCTCTAAGAACAATAATTGCTGGAAGTGCGTTTTCAGTTGTGGAACGTGTTTTTAAATTTTTTTAAAAATTGCATACTATTGTGTATATATTCAATACATATACAGGGATCCACAAAAAATTTTAAGTACATTTCCGTTTATTGACGGAAATTGCTGAAAAAGAATTTTCAACTGTGCTATGCGTTCCCTAACTGTTCTAAGTTTTAGCATATTATGCATTATATGATACATCTATACAGGGATAAATTCATATACGGGGATGTACAAAATTTTCAGTTATTTTTCGCCTTAAGCGGAAATTTTGTTTTCAAACGTGTTATGCGTTTTAATAATTATTAATATGCATCGTTTTTCACGTTATTAAACTATAAAGTTTTATTATAGTAGTCTGAATGCGCTGAAAAATGTTTCATAATCTGCTTAACGCATGATTTTACGTTCTTGTTGATAATTTTAATGATACTTTCTTAACGATATAGAAGCTAAAGGCTAATTCCATGAAAACTTGTCATGTCTGTCACACAGCTGAAAATCGCTATGCTTGTTGTCCACCGTTATTTTCGAAAAGTTTGCGTCGCGTTATTCAATTGATAAGATATATCCGATAAAATAAGTCACATTTCTTCGTTCTAAAATACTGGCAGCCAAAAATCGTAATATGTGACAGACATGACAAGTTTTCATGGAATTAGCCTGAAGTGATAAAACTATTTTTGTATTAATTATAATAGCAAATCATAAAAATTATTTTTTTTTTCTAAAATTCTATTAAAATTTGAGATACGAAACAAACATTTGATGCGTAGGCGTAACTTGGGCTCTATGGCTAGGGGGGGGGGGGGGTGAGTTTTGAGTCCCTTTTCTACAAATCTATAACCCCCCTCCCACCACCACCACCACCTTACCAGGGATCTGTCCAGACTTTTCTCTCAGGGTCCTGTTTTTGTGAAATTGTGAAGAGCTTTTTTACATTTGTGAAAATTCTAGTCCTAATTCTGAGAATTTGAAACGAACGTTATACTCAAGGTTCTTTTTTATATATTTTTAAGAAGATATATGTATGTCAAATACATATTTTTTCTTTATATATGTAAAAGTGACAGGTCAGATTTTACTTTTAAATGATTAAATTTGTGAAAGATTCAGCTTAGAACGGGAAATTTTTTTGTAAAAAGACTATTTTTAAGACCAAAGAATTTTGTGAAAGGTCTTTTTTTAAGATGAAAAGTTTTGTGAAGGGTCCTGTTTTGAGATGAAAAAATTTATGAAGGGTCCTGTTTTGAAATGAAAAATTTTGTGAAGGATCCTTTAAAGTAGGGGTGCAAAACCTTTTTAAGAAAAGGGTCACTTACAAAAATGTTTGGGTTGCCGAGGGCCACATCAGTAACACAGCGATCATTCTATTTCGGGGAGGTGGGGAGATCTGTGGCCTATAAAAAACAAGATTTTAGAGAAGTGGTAGTTTTACCCCTTTAGGTTTGCCTACCCACTACATACCATACCCAATTCAGCTGACAAGGATATATCAACAGCTTATGTTTGTATATATAACAGAGATATAGCAAAAATTATTTTCAAAGAGTGAAAATATTCCTTGTCTTTATTCGGGGGGATTAAATTTTGCTTTATTAAAAGTGGTAAAAAATAAACATATGCATGACAGTGGCTAGTGCCAAAAAAAAAAGTGAACTTTACGATCAAAGTTAAATTGACGAAACTCTCAATTTTTCTGCAGCCGATCAACAAAATTTTACATTTTCCCGCGCCTGATCGACAAAATTCGCGATTTTTCCGCACCTTATCAACGGAATTTGCGATTTTTCCGCGCCCAGTCAACGAAATTCGCAATTGTTAACTGACTGACGAAATTAAAAAAAATTTCCCGTACGAATTGTTGAAATTCACAACTTTTTCTCGCGATTTTACCTTGGCTAATCAAAGAAATTTGCAATTTTTTCGCACTTAATCGAAAAAATTCACGATTTTTTCTCTGCTCGATCAACGATATTTGCGATTTTTCCGCACCCGATCGACAAATTTCGCAATTTTTCCGCGCTTTTTATAGACAAAATTCGCAATTTTTCCGCGCTTTTTATAGACAAAATTCGCAATTTTTCCGCGCCCTATCGTCAAAATTCGAAAATTTTCTGCGCCCGATCGACAGAACTCGCGATTTTTTCGTGCCCGATCGACGAAATTCCCGATTCTTAACTGATTGATGAAAATTGAAAATTTTCCTTCGACAAATTGCCGAAATTCACAACTTTTTCTCGCAATAAACTGACGAAACTCGCGATTTTTCCGCAGTCGATCAATAACATTTGCATTTATTCCATGCCCTATCAACAGAACTCGCGATTTTTCCGCGCCCGATCGACGAAACTCGGGATTTTTTCGCACCCGGTAAACTAAATTTGTAATTTTTCCATGTCCAATCCACAAAACTCACGATTTTCCCGCACCCGACCAACGAAAAGTGCAATTTTTCCGAGCCCAATCGGTGAAATTATCATATCTTAAATGACTGACGAAAATTGCAATTGGCGAAATTCGCTGTTTTTTCCAACGATAAACTGACGAAACTAGTGACATTTCCGCGCCCGGTCGACGAAACGCTCGACTTTTCTGCGCGCGAACAACAAAACGGGAGATTTTTCAGCGGCCGATCGAAGATACTCATGATTTTTTCATGCCTAATCAACGAAACTCTTGATTTTACCGCACCCGATCGAAGAAACTCGCGATTTTTTCGCGCCCAATCGACCAAACCCGACTTTTCACGCTCAGTCAACGAAATTCGTAATTCCTAATTGACTGATGAAATTCGCAATTTTCCCGCGTTAAATTGGCGGAATTCACGACTTTTTCTCCAGATAAACTGACGAAACTCGCGATTTTCCCGTGCACGATCAAAAAAATTCGCGACTTTTACGCGCGCGATCGATGAAATTCGAGGTATTTTTCAACTAGCGACTGACGAAATTAGAAACTTGGGAATTTTCTATATTGATACAAATGTTATCGACCGAGCGATTAATGAAATTCACGATTTTTAACTGACTGACGAAATTTGCAATTGTTTTCCGGGGCAAATTGACGAAAGTCACGATTTTTTCCTGCAATCTGTGGTAAAAAATCTCAATTTTTGCCAATTATAAATTGACGAAATTCGCGGGCCACTTGTTAACCCGTCGCGGGCCACTTTTGGCCCACGGGCCACAGGTTGTGCATCCCTACTTTAAAGGACCCAATTTCTTCTTAAACAGATCCATGCTTACCCATTACACACACCTAAATTCAATACATAAAAACTTTAATATTTAAACAATAAAATTCAAATGTTCAACGAAAACGTAGAGTAAGATCATAAATTAAACATTTTATTTATTTAAAGCATAAAATGTTTTTAATTTTACACCTTTTTAAAATGAACTTCCCTTAAAGACCTAAATAATAATATTCAGTTTTATTTTATCCTAACTAACCCGGGGAGTCTTGCTGGGTCCGTAAAAAATAGCATGAACGCGAGAAAACTCTAAAAATCGCAAAAAATAGCGGCACGAATTTCATACCATTTCATATAACATTTATTGAAAAGATAACAAAATGCACTATATTGCATTAGAAGATTGAAACCTGATTAATCTCACTGATGTGATAAAACGCAGCAAATTATGAAAAAATGCTAACATTTAAAAAAATCGCAAAGGAAAAAAAAATACCATTGGGCTAAAATATTAAAACAGAATTTCTTTTATGAATGGGGAAAAAAATTGCAGTAGAACGCGAAATATCTGTGAAATAGCATAAAAATTTTCAAAAATGTCTGTACGAATTACGAACAAATGTTATTCAAAACAAGAAAGAATTTATTATATTGGGCTGAAAGATTAAATTCGAATTGCTTTTACTAATGTGAAAAAATAGCCGCAAATTGTCAGTAAAACCAGAAAATAATCGCATTAAAAATCGGTAAGAATTCAAAAATCGCAAACAGCAAAATTTTCTGCAGTAAGCTAAAACATTGTTAATCGAAATTCGTACACGAATGTCAAAATATCGTCGAGAAATGCAAAAAAGCTATAAAAAACGTATTAAAAATCGTGGAGGACAAAATTTACTATATAAGGCTAAAAGTTTGAAACCAAATTCGTTTTCAAATGTCAAAAGAAAAAAAAATACACAAGAAAAGAAAAAAAAAGATGCAATAAATTTTATTAAAAATCGCTAAATATTCAAAAAGCGCGAAGAATAATTAGTATATTAGGCTAAAAGCTTGAAATCAAATTCTTCTTAAGAATGTCAAATATCATTACGGAACGCAAAAAAAAAAAAAAAAAAAAAAAAAAAAAAATCAAAAATCACACAGGGCAAAATTTACTTAAGGCTAAATTTAATTAGGCTAAAACTTTAAAACAAAAATTCCATTAAGAATTTTTTTTAAAAATCACTGTGGGGCGCGATAAACTTCTAAATACCGCATTGAAAATAGCACTGAAATTTAGTAAAAATTCAAAAATCGTGGAGGACAAAACAGACTTTATAAGGCTAAAAGTTCGAAACCGAATTCTTTTTCAGAATGTCAAAAAATCGCGTGAAATGCGAACAAATGCTAAAAGTAGCTAAAAAATGCATTGAAAGCAGCATTAAAAATCACAGAGAATAATATTTTATATTAGGCTGAAAGTTTAAAACATAATTCCTTTCCCTTATGTCAAAAAATTATCAAGGAGCGCGAACAAAACAAATGCTAAAAACTGCATTAAACACACACACACACACACACACAAAAAAAAAAAGCAATTTAACAAATTACAACGACCATTTGGAAAATTATTTTTTCAAAGACTAAAATTTAAGACATAAAAAATCGCACGGAGTTGATCATACATTACATACGCCATGAATTAAACATTAATAGTGTTATTACACGTAAAAATTGTAAGCGACAAAAATCGCCGGCGACTTGTCAGAATTCCAGAAACGTACGTATTATCCACCTGAAACTTATGTATTATCCAAGCATTTCATTGGCTGTTGGGGAAAAGGCTTTTCCATCGTCAGATTTTTTGGAAATCTGACGACCAATTTTAAATGAAACTTCATTTTTAAACTTCTAAACATCCCATAATATTACTTTTTACATCGTCCTATAGAGAAAAAAATGTACTTTTAAATGCAATTTGTTTGAAAGCTGTATCTCAATTTGTTTCTGAGTTATTAATTTTCATTTTTTTTTGTAGTTTCTATTACTTTTTTGTCATAGTGGCAACAGAAGAATCCATCTCTGTTGAAAGTAAAGGAAATACTGATTACTGTATAGACCCATCAGAAAACGAGTAAATTGCGGATTCCATTCAACCAATAAAAAGCTTCAGATATGTTTTTGATTTCCTACCCTGACGAGGACAATAACCATTTTTCCAAATGGTTAAAAAAGAAAAAGGAGGACTAAACATTTATTCAAATGAAGTGGCAGAAATTAAATCAAGTGGCAGAAAATTTCGGCCAAGTTCGTTAATGCGCAAAATCGGACCATGGGGATGGAAATAGGGAGGGGTTTTGTGAAAACCGAAAAAAAAAAAAAAAAAAACCCATAACGTCTTAATTATAATATATATCAAATCAGTTTAAAGTTATTATTATTTCTAAGAAAAGGGCCAAAAATTTATGTATCACTGATTTTTGATAAAATTTAAAACGTGTGTAAGGGGCGCAAAAAATAGGGCTTTAGGGAGAAAAATATTCATAACTTCGTCAATTCTCAAGATATCAAATTCACTTAAATATATTCTAGATCGTAATACTAATTATAACTTTTATACTGACAAGTTTTGATAGGACCAACTCTTACCAGAAAAAAAGGGGGGTGGGGGTTAAGAAGAAAAAAATTCATTACTTCATTTTATTCACAAGATATCCAATCCGCTTAAATTTATTTACACCTTCTTAATATTATCTACCACTTTTATATTGACATGTTTTTGATAGGACCAACTCTTACAGCAAAAAGAAATTAAACAAAAATAGGGTTTGACGAAAAAATTATCGTATTATGGTTGTACTCAAATCCAAACTCCTTATTTTCTGACTCATTTTTAAATTCATTTTTCTCTCAAACGCATCCAATGGGCAGGTTCTCTTATTCAGAAATTATAAATGGGCCGTATTGATCGATTTTAGGATAAAAGGTAGAATATATTTCAAAAAATGCTGCCAAAATGGGCATTTTAAACCGAATATCCCTAAGCGATAGTGCTGAAAACGGAAAAAAAAATGGTCGTACTGAGAAAATAATTGTTTGTAAACCAAGTTCTGATAATTTGAATGAAAAATAAAATACAGGTCGCTTATAAATCTCTTCAAAAAAATCACGTCCGCAAGTTTCATGTTTTTACTTTTAAAAATGAGCCTAAAAATGTGTCAGAAAATTTCGAATTGTGGAGCGTGGAAAAATATTTCTTTTATACCACGTTAACATGATTCTGATAAAATCAGCTCTTACATAAAAATGAAACTAAAAACTTTCAAAAGTGGCCAGATAAAATTATTAAACTGGGTTTATTTTTCATCTTGATTTTACTTTTGTTGGTGAAATTAGTACTTAACTTCGAAATCTACCCCGCCTGTAGGCCGAGCCGGCAGGGATTTTTTTTTTAGTATAATCAGTTTCTCAGTCAAAGTTCAGCTCAAGGGGATAGGTGGGAGGTAAGTTGTTGACAGTTAGTCCAGTGGTCACCGTATATTAAAGTCATTGTTTAATTGAATCAGTATTTTTAATGAATGCAATCATGACCTCATCTCGTCTCAACAAATTAAGTTTCCCCCTTATCTACCCTTTGCACTGTTATTTAAAAGAAAATCATTGTCGCTAAAACCTATCAGGAACTTTCCCACCCCCACTCCTCCTCAAAAATATATCCTGTCTATGAAGTAGAATTTTTAACAGTCATTTGAAACAATCTGATTCTTTATGTAGCTTAAGGTTATTCGCGACAATGCGACCGCTATCCTTTTTTGAAACTGTTGAACAATTTTCACTTAACCCATATATCTACTATGTGTTTCTTCATTTTTAAATATAACAATAGCCGTTTAAATGAAATATTTTCGTTAAATGAAATATGATTCAAGAAAGTGGTAAATTTCGATTAATCTAAAAACACTAACACTTGATTTTGATTAATAAAAGTGGCTAATACGATTAATTAGTGATTCAAAAAACCAGCCACTACTACATTTTTTAGGTCTGGGATGGGTTTTATACCCTCCCCCCCTCCCCGCCCCCCTTCACACACACACCATTCGCCTCACTACTGATAAATACGAAATTTAATGAGTAATTTTTACGAGTTGTTCTCAAATCCATTTTCTGGCACAATTTTTAAAATCATTTTTGTTCGGAAATGTAAGAAATTAGCAAGCTTGTAATAATTGCTAAGAAACTATATGATACAACGGTTTTTTTCGTTTTACGGTAAAAAAAAAAAAAAAAAAAAAAAAAAAAAAAAAATTCAAGAAGTGCTACTAAAAGTGGCATTTTATATGAATTTCCTAACACGACAGGGCAGGAAAGGGAAATATCCGCCGTTCTGAAAAAATAGTCGCTTATAACTCAAGAACGCAATTAATTTATTGAAGAATGAAAATATTGAATTACAAATCACTTCAGTAATCATGCCTGCAAGTATCACTTTATGTTTAAAAAACGTATCAATGTTTCGCGTTCTTCAACAGAGAAAAATATATTTTTAAAACCTCCTTCTAGTAAATTTTTCTAACACTTCCTAACACTAAAAATTTGACTTTCTAGAAGTAAAAACTAGTACTTTAATTTAAAACATTTTATTCATTCGGCCTTAAATTACTTAAAATTGCATAATTGGAAATTAAAGTACATAGTAAATCAGATATTTAATCAAATATAATACATTTATTTACGAAGGAAAAAAAAAGAGAGCCGATTAATCATAAGATCAGAGCACTCATTAGATATAGCACTTTGGCATTAAAGTGAAATTTGTCACAAAAACCCAGATTTTCATTCTATGTTGAACATAAAATTATTATGAAGCTAATTTGAATTAGTTCAAATATGTTGCATCAGAATATGCTCGGAATTATACATACATATATGTACATATACACTATAGTATAGCCATTAATGACCGGCGACGGCAACTTTCAATTTTAGACATTTTGTCGAATATTTATAAATATACTTGACAGATTCTTCTGGGATTTCAGGATAAAAAAGAATAGGTATGACCTCATATTTAGCAATGTCGATTTGTTAAGGGGGGGGGGTCAATTAGGGGGCCAACAAAAAATCAAAGAAAAAAATAATACTTGGGATCACCCTGTAAAATAAAATGCACGAAATGATCTACCACTATGGAATATAAATAAACAGAAATTCTGTAATATGTATATTATTTTGTGCAAGAATAGCACGTATATTAACAGAGATACAGCGATTTATTTAAAATAATTTAAAAATTCTTGCATGTTTTTTGCTTATTACATGCAGGGTTTTCAACCAAATTTAACACCGATTTCAGAAAAATTGACAAAATACAGTAGAAACAATATAGTGCAATTGGAATATAAATATATTAAATATTTTAGGAAATATGAGCAGTTGTATGAAATAATTTTTATCTGCGCATGCGCGAACGATAACAAGGATCATTTTACATAATTTAATAGTCAACTCTATCGAGCAACACTAAAAAAATCTAGTCAAATATCGTAAAAATTCAGAAAGATGATCAATTCTGAAATTCCAGAAGAATCTGTCAAGTATATTTCTAAATATTCGACAAAATGTCTAAAATTGAAAATTGCCGGTCATTAATGGCAATATAGTGTATATGTGTGCATGTGTGTTTGTATTTTTAAGTTCGACAATGTATACCAATTTATAAGAGGGAAGCGATTCCAGACCATAAGAAAAGAACAACCAATCAGAATTATGGAAAGGAAATGAAGAACTATACAAAGAATGAAAACATTAAAAAACTGGCTCATCTACAGATTTTCAATTATCATTGTTAAAAATGTATACATTTTTATATAAACATTGATTAGCTTAAAATAATGGTTACGCTCCGGAGAATATGAATTTCAGACGTGGGATTATTAGATAGGACATTTTAAAAATCTTTTATGTCGTCGAATTTTGACAGGGACCACCTAGTGGTTAATAATGTTTCAAAATGTTTAGTAAAATATAAATGCTTTCTAAACTTTGACGTAAAAAGCAAAACATCAGTAAACATGACAATTGAAGTGATCTAGATTCAAATAGATTTTTCTTTTTTCGATAACTGAATTATATTTTAAGTGATATGCGATTTTTGTGACGCTGAATTTCGTTTCAAAACACTAGCTTTGACAGCATTTTCTAAAAAATCGCAAGCCTTTATTGAAAAAGGAAAAAAAAAAATATATTCGATTTCATAGCTTCTGAATAGAAATACACCTGTCAGTCTCATGATTTTACAATCAGAAAACGATTAGCTTCTGAATAGCGTACCTATCGTGTGTACCTGTATTAACACGTACGACATTTACATTAATGTAAAAAAAATGCTGTTAGATTCTTTAGCAACCTTATGGAAACATCTGAACAATTCAAGAATGTAGCTGAAGCTGAGTACCTATCAGTCCAGCTTTAACAACCCAAAATGGATTTAGGAATTATGCCAGAAATTAGGCAGTTTAGCTTTGAAAACAAGCTTAAATGTTATCTCAGATAGCTACTTTCTAACGCATTTGTGATTTCTAAACTATACTGAATACTGTCACACATTATTTCTAATGTCAACATCCACTTTTATAAGCACATACAAAACACAGACGATGGATAAGATATTATTAAAAAAATTGTCAACAGAGACTTTAAAGAGCACATTCACATATCGCTAAAATACGTTGTTTTCTTGAAAATTGCTGTTAACCCATTCGCTGCCAAAACTATAAAGTAAAAAATTTCAAATTTCTTGTTGAAAGTCGTGTGCCACCACAAATTCAGAAATGTAAATTTCGCTTTACTAATACAGTAAAATTTCTGCCAATAAATAAAGCAATTTTTTAATTCTAAAATAGTGGTGACAAAGTAATAAATAAATTAAAGCCACGAGTATACTCGTGGTTGGCAGCGAATAGGTTAATTAAAAATGAATGAAAAGACGTATCCGCAAAAAATCTCAATGATTACAGTGAAAAAAAAATTCGCAAGTTTTCATACATTTTTATTAAAATTCTAAATTTTAGTTATTTTTTTTTCCATTTTTCTATAAAAACACAACGCCTTTTAGAAAATAAATTTGATTTTTTAAAAGATTTTTGAGGCAGGAAAATAACTTAAAACTATTCATCAGGTAACAATCGAATGCAAACAACATTTACATTAATGTAAAAAAATGCTTTTAGATTCTTTAGCCACCTCATGGAAATATCTGAAGAATTGAAGAATGTAGGTAAGAAATTAATTGCCTAATTATATTTGAAATATTTATGTAGGGGAAAACGAAAATATCTTTATCGAAATAAGAAAGTAAAAAGTACGGAATCTTTGCAATTAAAATTTTAAAATGAAACAAAACCCACTTCAGACATAATTGACTAAAATAAGAAAAATAATGTTTTAAATGAATAAAAAAAAAGAAATTACCACCGAAATATAATTACACTTATTCACTCTTAAATACATTTAAAAATTAATTTTCTTGCACAAAATATATATAGTTTACTCATAATTTCTCATATATTTATTTCCCAAGTTGCCAATTATTTTTTCTGAAAATTGATCTAAGCTTTAACTTTCGATTTCAAAGATATACTCATGCAGCGGCTAATAACACAAGTGATTTTTTTTTCTTGTTTTTTCATATAGAATTTTCACTTCAAAATTTTATTAATAATTCAAATAAATTGTAATGTTGATAAAACCTGGCGATGAATAAAATGATTTTTTAAAAACACGATTCTTGAAGTCAGTAGATAGGTTGTATAAACAAACATTAATATATAAAGTAAGTTATGTAGACAAGCGATTTTCAGTTCTCAATTTTTCTTCTAATAGATCATTATTACATCCCTAATTTTGTTCTATGGAAATCTAATACTTATTAGAAGATTGCTCCAATTATCATGAAATTCAAATATATTATTTGTGAGATACAGATAGATGCCTCTTGGTCTTGTTGACAAACAAAAATTTTCAAGAAATATAACTTTTTGCTTTCTTTTGTGTAATGTTATTGAGTTAGCTCAGCTCCTCAAATAGTAAATAATAATAATTATTATTATTATTTAAAATTTAAAAAATGATTTTAGTAGGGTTTTGATTATTCATGTGAACTGGAAAACATTCTAAATTTTAAGTTTACTATCTGAATGCAATCACATTACATTACGCAACACATGTGCTTATACTACGTAAAAAAAATAAATATTTTTTCACATTTTAAAAATATCCTAGCCGGCGTAGTCATCCGATTTGTTGCATTTTCCATAGCATGCTATCTTTCTCTCACTCTCTTTTTTTTCCTTTTGAATGAGGAGGGGGGGGGGAGGAATTTAATTCAATTCTACATTTAAAAAAGGTTCAAAATGATAATTTTGATAAATATTTCAATATAATCAAGTAATCATGCTTAGAATTTACAATATAGATTATATGAAAATTACGGAAATTATATCTTGCAAGTTACCTAATTTTGATGCAATAATAGTACAATGCCTTTATAGTAAAAGGGTATACGGGTAGTAAAATACGATCGATCTAGATAATTTTGGATAAAAATTTAGAGAGCTTGCCACTATTGTCAAGTTAATGTTTGTTTATTTGTCTAATTCATTTAAGACTTTTCTGAAATGCAAACTTGATAGTTTCTGATACATTTTCTAATTCATTTTTGTTTGCAAACGTGTCAAATTGGCAGGTGTACTTATTTAGAAACAACGCAATCGAACAGTTTTCCTTTTTCAGAAAGAAAGAGGAATTTTTAAGATATGCAGTTAAATTTGGTGTTTTGATTCGAATTTCTAGACGTGACAGCGCAGGAAAGGGAAAAAATTGTCGTTCTGAGATGATAATAGCTTCGGCCATCTGACTGTGGTCAAGTTCTATATGTGACTAATCTTCTGCTTATGTTTTAGACAAATCTTTTATTATATACCCTGTACGTATGTTCAATCCATGCTCAAAATTTCATGTTATTTATATAGTCATGATATTTACTGTTTTACATGTTATTTACATTTTAAAGAAATTCAGAAAATATTATTTCATACAGATCAATAATATGAAAAAATTTCAGCTTTTTGATAAAATCTTTAATAAATGTAGAAGTCATATTATCATGCTTTAAATAACTTTTTTAAGAAAACGTAAACTAAAAGCCATTAAATCGATTTATTTAAACAAAACAAAAATAATATTTTTTTTATCATTTCGGATAGCATTATTTTTCCCTTTCCCTCCACAAAAATGAAGTATTTTACTTGTGTTTCTGAGAAACTCAGTTAAAAGTTATAATGGCAAAATGTAGTTAATATTTTGAACACTATTTAAAAATTTAAAGTCCTGAGAGTCATTAAGACATTCCCGGATTGATGCGAATAATTGGTGTTAATTTCATTGCGCTGCTTTTCATATTCTCTAGGAATTGTGAAACAAACAAACAGGCAAATTTTTATATAAAAGGGTATAAAAAATAGTTTTTGAAATATTTCTATAAATGCTGAAATACTAAATGAAATTCATAAGTCATACTTATCATTAACGAAAACGTGAAATTTGTTACAATTTTTATACTTTTTAAATATTATTTTATTTCAGCTCTCCAATAATAAGATAAATAACTCTTTTAGAAATTATCTTGGGTCAATCTTAAGATGACTAATATACTGTTTAATAGTTTAATAAATATTAATTTTAAAGAAAAATAACCATATTATAACCGTATTATGGCATACAAGTATGCACCAAATGTTACACGATGGTATGCTAAAAATATTCACTTTTTTTTTTCTAGCATCTTGTTCTGAACAATCTTTAAAAATAGGATAAGGAAGGTATGTGGCCATGGTCAGGGGGTATATATCAAGTTATTTTTCGTTGCGCCGAAAATCTCAATTAGCAGAAGTCCTAATGGTTTTTTCACGGTGGGGAGTGACTCATATTTGGAGGGAGAAATTTTGCTCCGTATGTGAATGTCCATCCGATAACGACGTATTTTTTGGTCTGGTTTTTCGCGTTTATTTTGCCGTACGATCATTCATCAACAGTGTGAGTAATTAGGAATGATATATGTCTTTTGGCTCTAAAGGGACTGCTCAAGCGATTACCTTACAACCCCTACGCAAACAACAGCTGCAAGACAACTAGCGCCATCTGTCTCACCTCTGTGGAAAAATTATTCCCTCCACAATAATTGCTTTTCAAATGCTGTTGCTTGTAGACTTTTCTTTGCATCCACCCTCGTATATTTCAAAAGCATTAATTCAAAGTCAATTTTTAACAATATATACATATTAAAAATGCTACATATGTATTATAATATTCAAGATTTTCAATATGACTAAGGAAGAATCTTAATAAATACTAAATAAATTCTGTGTATCCGTTTTGGAATATAGTTTTATTAAGGTCTTGAAATATTAAGTTAACAGGCGAATTTATAATGAAATGTTAGATTATTATCAATTTTTGAATTATTTGTATGTAAATAATTATTTGTAAAATTAAAAGCTGGATGAAATTTTTTAATACAAGTTTATTTAAGGAATAAAATTAAAAATGAGAAAATATTTTGAAAAAATTGAATGCCTAGAGTCATAAATTGTTTTTTAAAGAAGCTAAACTTTTATCTTAAAAAATATTTAATTCTTGTGAAATTTATCTATTTTTAAATAATTATTGATGCCGTGATATACAACATCCTGTTGGATATATATATTTTTTAAATAACATAAATATAAAAAAAATAATTTATCAGAAAGTTTTCTTTTTTAATTAAAAAGATAAAAATTTAACACAGAATGTTTTTGCAGAATATTTTATTAATAATAAAAAGATTATAGCTTGTATTCTTAGAGTATACATTTACAATGAGTTCAAATGCATATTTCAGTATTCATTCATAAATGTTTAAAGTTATTTACAGATTTTCAAACTCACCTCCCCATAGCACATGTGTGCGAGCATAATAAGTGTATAAAATAAATTACGCCTGTTGGTAGCGAGAATGAAAATTTACATTTAAATTCAGAAATTTAAATAATCCATTTTAGTATATTTCTGTTCCCTTTCAAGTCACAAAGAATTGAAATGTATTTATTCCATTCCTGCGAACAATACCTGAATACAGGACTTTTATAAATATACACTGCAAAAAATACTTATCCATGCAGGAATAGCAAGGCACCTTGTCGTAGTAAAGCGTCGTTTTTGTCATGTTTATTACGATAAAACGGCTCAGCGGAAGGATTTGATGACAGTTTCTTTCCTTTTGTAAAAAAAAAAAAAAAAAGTAAGATTTATCCGTCTGATGCCACTCTCTGAATAGGATATACTATAAAAGGAAAATACACAGAATTCTTGATAAACGTAGAAATTATACGCCAGTTTCTTCTGAATATAAATTAGCTTACTATTATATTAACATTGATTCTTTTTTATAAATAACAGAAATAATTTCAAGAGAGGGCATATCCGTAATTTTTGTTTACGAATATTTTTTTAGCAAATTTATTATTTTATATGAGGGTGAATAAATTATTTTTAGTTCGGAATATATTAATTATTTATACTTTTTTAAGCCCTTAATTCTCGATCCCGTGATATTCACGGACTGTGTCTTTTATTCAGATTGTTTGATTCCCCCCAGTTTTATAAAATAGTGTAATTAACTTTATTATGGTATCATTTTACCTGTCATTAAATAAGGTGAATATTTCTTTTTCAAAAAAGTGGTGCCAATGAGCAATTTGAATTTTTAAACCGTCATTAAATGCGACAGTTAAAAGGTTAACGAATAGGTTATACTATAAAAGGAAAATACACGGAATTCGTGATGAACGTAAAAACTATACACCCACCGGTTTCTTCTGAATATAAATTAGTTTGCTATTATACTAATATTGATTCTTTTTATAAATAACAGAAATGATTTCAGAGTGAAAGGCCGTAATTTTTGTTTACGATTTTAATTAGTAAATTTATTATTTTTTTATGATGGTGAATAAATTATTTTTAGTTCGAAATTTATTATTGATTTATACTTTTTTAACCCCTTAAATCTCGCTCCCGTGATATTCACGGGTTGTGTATTCTATTCAGATTGTTTGATTCCACCAGTTTTATAAACTAGTTAATTGGCTTTATTATGGTGTCCTTTTACCTATCATTAAATAAGGTGAATATTTCTTTAAAAAAAAAAAAAGCGGTGCCAATAAGCAATTTGAATTTTTAAACGATAATTTAAAGCGACCGCTAAGAAGACAAGGGACCTTTAAAAACAATTTTTATTTTTTTAAATTTTACTTTGAACATTATTCAAGGGTACATTATATGCATTATGACATACATTTATGATAAAAAAAATAATAATAAATGCTGAGGAAAAAAAAGGGATTTTCCGAAATATTTTAGATGTTACGGAGAATTTTTCAAAATGCCACATGCGCATTCCATATCAATTAAAATGCAGATTATTTTTAAACTAGTTTAGTTTACATATACAAATAAAACTCTGCATAGATATTTAAGTAAATATAAATAGAAAATTAAAGGTAGTTATGTGCAGAAATATGATGCAAAAATAATGAAAATTTTATAAAATTTGGATTTTTTTTTCTTACCTCTATATTTAAATATAGAAAATTCGATGCACAGTTTTATTTATTTATATAAACAAAACTTGTATAAAAAATATTGGGGATTTTCACTCAGATAGAATGCGCATGAGGCATTTTGAAAAGGTCTCCGTAACACCTAAAATAGTACAGAAAATTCCTTTCTCTCTCTCTATTTTTTATTTATTTTATTTTATTTTTTTTTGTGTGATAAATGAATGCTATAATGCATATAAATGTACCCTTGAATAATATTTAAAGTGAAAAAAAAAAATTACAATTTTACAAATTACAACGACCATTTGGAAAATGGTTTTTTCAAAGACTAAAATTTAAGACATAAATATCGCACGGAGTTGATCCTACATTACGTACGCCATGAATTAAACATTAATAGTGTTATTACACGTAAAAATTGCAAGCGACAAAAATCGCCTCGACTCGTTAGATTTCCTGAAACTTACGTATTATCCACCTGAAATTTACGTATTATCCAAGCATTTCACTGGCTGTTGGGGAAAAGGCTTTTCCATCGTCAGATTTTTTGGAAATCTGACGACCAATTTTAAATGAAACTTCATTTTTAAACTTCTAAACATCCCATAATATTACTTTTTACATCGTCCTATAGAGAAAAAAATGTACTTTTAAATGCAATTTGTTTGAAAGCTGTATCTCAATTTGTTTCTGAGTTATTAATTTTCATTTTTTTTGTAGTTTCTATTACTTTTTTGTCATAGTGGCAACAGAAGTATCCATCTCTGTTGAAAGCAAAGGTTAGTGTATAGACCAATCAGAAAACGAATAAAATGCGGATTAAACCAATAAAACGCATCAGATATGCTTTTGATTCCTTAGCCTGACAATAACCATTTTTCCAAATGGTTAAAAAAATTATTTTAAATGTCCCTTGTCTCCTTAAAGAGTTTAATGAGGTTCTTCATTCCAATTTATATTAAATTAAAGTCATCAAGTTTATGTTTAAACAATTTCCTATGTTAAAATTGTAAAATTAAATTCATATATTTTTATGTTTTATAATAACTCAAACAAACGCCGTATTTGGCGACCAAATGTAAGTCACTTTAAATACAACTAGTTTGGATACAGCTGACTAATTTCACGAAATTCTCATTCACATGCAGTATTGACAAAAATTAGTACTGAATCTTCTATATTCTGGTTCGACTAAGTTGAGCATCATGTGTTTGAATAGCATAAGCTGTCTCTTTAAAAATAAGGAATATGAAAGCTACCTCTTCTTCCCGACACTGGACGGAAGGACTTTTATAAATCCAACAAACCATAATAAAATCAATAAATTAACTCATTCTGTTGTATATAAGAAACTTGAGAATCACTGAGTCAGCTGGATGGAAAGTACCCTTCGTTGCACAAGCAACCGCTGTACAACAGAAATGTGGAATCTCTGTTTTTTTATTAATTTAATATAAATTCAATTAATTAGCGTATTGAAGTTTTATTGTTTAAAATTTTACATCATTTTGTTGATTACCAGTGTTTCTAATTTAGACATTACAATATTCTAAAATCCGTCAATTTATACTAATACAAATATGCGCTTTAAAAAAAATATATTATTCTAGTCAAAAATAAGGATAATATTACTATTTGAAAATAGTGGTAGCTTTTTGGTAAAAAATTCGCTAATTTCTATGATTGTTTACAGTGTATCAGTATTAGTAAAAGTTAGATTCCATAAATTGATTTCTTTTTGTTTTCGCTTTCTACAAAGTTCAATAATAAATAAGTGAGAGTTGTTGAAAATATAATTTCGTTATTTGCCATGTCTTAATATTTCAAACAAAAGCAGCATACGTTATTTAAATAAAGTATAGCAAACACGGTGTTATATCGAAGCTAAATTAAATACGTATGCACGGAATAGAATAATATGCAATTAGTAGAAGATTTAAAGAGTAATTATTTATTTTTGTAATGCAATAAACATTGCAGTTTTCGAACTATTAATTTCCCATATCTTGTTCATTCGAACAGTGCTATAGGAGATATAAAAAGGCTGGTTAATGTTGTTCAAATTTTGGATTTGAACAAAAAATTTTCTTTTATGCTTTTACCTTTCCATGTTTCAGTTGTAATTGTTACAAGTAGTCGAAATTTGAAACACTCTTAACTCATCCCTAATTATTTTCCTTTTTTCAAGACCTCACTATATTTCTTTGTATTTTCATGGAGCTGTATCACAGGAACTCTATTTCGCGCTGCCTGCAATCACTGAGTTAGTTTTTCTACATTAGTCGAGCCATTGATAGTGATTACTGTCGGCGTTCACCTAACCTATCCTAACTGACGGCACCAGGTTTTGAGGTTGGCACCATCTTGTTGCGGCTCTGTGTTCAAGGGTTTCATTCAGAGCTAGGAAAATTTGCAATTGCAATTATCTGCAGTGTAAGTACAATTTCGATGTATTTAATTAATTATAGTTAGAATTACATGCTGTAAAAAATTCTTGTAGCACTGTATCCGGAACCGACCTCATCCAATTATTTGACGAAATTTCTGAGTTTGAATGTGTGTAGCTATGAACAACTGCATGAAATTAACTTCTAATTACATTGCCGATAATTGAGATTACAAATTTGCTCAATTCTGGTTTCATTGACGTTTGAAGGTCTCTCTGAAAAATCTGATATATTTTTGCATTTTGGTTTTAATAAAGAAATAATATCACTGAAAAAGACCATTGTCCGATAAAAGAGGTATTTTTCCTTCATTCTTCCCTAATTTTCACTCAAAATCGCATTAAAATCAATAGATCATTCGCTCATATTTGCCGAGGTCGTGGTTTTGTAGCTCATAAAAAACTCTGAAGTTCTTAATATAGTTTAAATGATGGACCATTCTAAACTTGTAACTTGCTAGTTTTAATCATGCTCTTGTTGTTTATTTGATCGTGATAGGTGAATTCAACTTTACACTTTATTTGCAGAACGATGCAAAAGTTAAAATTTTGACACTTGAATAGCGTCCGAAATACCGAGCAGATTCGGATCAAATTGTGACAGCATATTAAACTTGATAATATCGTGGTATATTTTAGGAATGGGCGATGTTGATACGTTTTACCAATTTTGTCAATATAGTAGGCAACTGTATTTTGTCGACACTAATAATTTTTTTAACGATTTCCCATTGGTTAGTATCGTTTATTTTTATTTTTGTTCAAATAATCATTACGGTGCACATTTTTACTTTAAAATGAAAATTTTTATATTTTAAATTTGGAAGCCTAGTTATTTGGGTTATGAGTTTGTTAATCTGTACTCTTCAGGTTTGTACCCGCTTCAATCCTCCTTTCTCCCAAATCATAATTTTCTTAATTATGCTCAGATTTCAATTGGACTTTCTTGACGTTCTTTCCAAGTCATTTGGTTACCTACTAAACTTTGATATTATATCTGCAACTCTTGGTGACTATTATTTATCAACAATAATCAAAAATTTCGGCCTTTTTTAGTTTCCGGCGTTGGTTTAGAGACACGTTACGCTGTGTTATATTAGTGATGTTATATTACACAAAAAAAGGTCCCGGATCAGTTTCTCTAGTCTTAAAAGTGGTATGTTACAACCTCTTAAATACACAAGAAAAAACATTCAATGTTTTAATAGACAATTTTTATCAAAAAGGTGATTCCACTTTATCGTTCCCTAAAATACGCGACACATATTTTTATAGATATCTCTTTAAATCTCTTTATTTGGGAAGACAAGACATTCATACAATCATAAATTCGCATGGTTAATGTAACAAAAAATTATTATTATTTTTTTTTAAATAATGTTTATCTCTTGTCTAATAGTTCTAAAAACTCAAAAAAATTACGTTTTCTATATGTGTTTCTTTTGTTTTTCCTTTTGATCGGTTTGTATAAAAAAGAATGTTATAATATTGTTTTTAAATTATGTGAAAACATCTTCTATCGTGAATGATTTTGAAAATTTCGCCGCTTGTGCGACGAAACGATCGTCAATTTTAATAAAGATATTTTATCACTTTTAATAGCATTATTTAACTTAATCTGTTTATAAGTGATTATTATACATGTTTTTTATAAGTATACTCCATTTAAGGTATTGAATCGCATACTCGATTGAATTACATATGATTTATTATATGTTTATTATATGTATTTATGATATGTTTTATCGCCGTTTGTGCGACGAAACAATCGTCAATCTTAATAAAGATATTTTATCACTTTTTATAGCATTATTTAACTTAATCTGTTTATAAGTGATTATTATACATGTTTTTATAAGTATACTCCATTTAAGGTATTGAATTGCATACTTGATTAAATTATGTATGTTTTATTACATAGTGCATTCATAACATTATTAATAATTTTTAGCATGATTTGGTTTTTCCCATTTCTATAACTAAGCCAATCATAAATAGTTTATAAATGCGATTGCCACCTTAGTTGTGTTAACATGTGCATTTGAGGTATTGTTTGTTTTGGTTTGAATGCGAATTTTTTATGAAATGTACCGGCAATCAGCGCCGCATCCATAGCGAACGTGAAAGTTGGTGGTTTCCTTTTTCGGAAGCAATAAAATTAGATAAATTCTATACCTTAGAATCAACATCTGAAATATTAATTTTAATATGCTTTGGTGTATAACGGCCTGTAAGGATATAAATGAAACTCACAACCTTTTAAATATCGAATTTTAATACTGTAGTAATTTCTTTACTAAAAATTATTAATCTAATCATGCATAATGGATATTAGTATTTTTGTATGTCTTTCAGTTCTATTTGCATTACAGTTAACACGTACATATATGCATGTTTTAATACTATATTCGTTGACATTTATAACTAAACGAGCGAATAATATTTGTTTCTTACAAAGTGTGCTTGAAAAATAACTCATTAATTAGGTTATAGTTTAAAACTAAAATTTCTAATCCGTGAATTATAGGAATGTTTGAAAAAATAATAAATACCAGTAGATTCGTGCGAGGTTGCCACACTGCAATCTTTTAAATTATTTACTGCTACGTTTAGGACTGATTTTATATTAAACACTAAGGTACTTTAAAAAATGAAGCAATGCTCTTAATAAGGGCAACAATTTATATTTTATAGGGAAAGATCTAGGGAAAAGAATGGGGGAGAATTGAAAGGGAAAGAATATGCGCCAAATATGTGCGGATAGTTTCGACCTCAACGTATACCAGTCATGTCGACTTTGACGACCATTGAACCTTTCAACGTGTCTCGTTAAAAATGGTACGTGAATTTTCTCATAAAATATGACCAATGAACCTTTCAACGTGTCTCGTTAAAAATGGTACGTAAATTTTCACATAAAATCATCGTAACATAAATTTGTATTTTACAAACTTTACATAATGCTCGAGACAATATAACGGTATTTTAGAAAGTTATTTTTTGTAAATATTAAACTGAGAATCAAATCTTTGGTGAAAATTACATCATATTTAAACTGATGTATATAATATGTTTAATTTAAATAAATTCCTTATAGCATCTTTATAAAATTGTTTAATTAGCCATTCTATACATGTTAATTTTAAATTCTTTTGTTTATTTAATTTAATTAATCACGAAAATAGACGTTAGCTGTCTCAACAGCAATTGATTCGGTCTTAAAATCCCTCAGACAAAGGAAAATGAATGGAAACCTGATTATAGGAGATCGCCACTAGTCGTTTAATTACGATTTTATCTTCCGCAATCTTTTCAAAGCAGATCAAATTAGGGTGTTTTCAGTGTCTGCGGCGCCTAGATTGAGGTTGGCGAGCTCGTAGGGTGGATAAACTCCTAGATATCTAAAACTATATTATATACTACCGATATTTACATTAAAATTATTTATAACTGCACTTAACATAAAATTTTATATTAAAGAAACAAAGATTTATACAAAGATTAAAATTAATAATTATTAAACAATTATTTATAAGGCCAATAAAATTTATTTATACGGCAAATCACATATAGAAACCTTTCAAATTATGTTCATCTTAGATTTTAATATTTCTTTATGTCATTTAAAACGTTTAGAAAATTTATGATTTTAATTCATGAATTTTTTTAATCAGTTGATTAAAATTGCAATTTAATTACTGATTTAAATTATCTGATTAAAAACGTCGACACGTTAGTTAATAGCCAAGAGTAATTTAAACAATGAAGAAACAACCAGGCATTTGACCGCAACAGAAAATAACCGACGTCTTCCCCCCCCCCCCCCCCCCAAAAAAAAAAAAAAAAAAAAAAAAAAAAAAAAAAAAAAAAAACCGGCATCTTACGCCTTAAAATTTTCGTCGACTCATCCAAAGTATTGGGCAAGACGCCGCACCCCCACTAACGTGAAGAAGTGGGAACCGGCTTCCATTTTTGCTTTACACAAAGACCAAGTACCAACAATCTCTAAAAACATCAGATTTATTTCTCTGATGTTTAAAATAAGACTTATATAGGCAAATAAAGAAGTCACGTAAAAGATTTTGGACACTTACCGAACTGTTTAGGTGAAATAGCAATAAAAAAGCCCCACTATTTTTTTTTAAATAACACAAACGAAAATTAAGGTATCAGTAGGGTACCCCCTTCCTTACATCTGAGCGGCCTTTCCCTACAGCGCCTGCGCATATGAAAACTACGTGATACGGAATCTTGTACAACACGGCATCTCACCTTAAGTTACCCTATCATCATTTATCGTATATTATGTTATATTTTATCGTATATTATAAATTTCAAAGATAATTGAACTTTTTCTGTGTCAATATTTGTAAAAAAAAACTATGGCGGTAAAACGATCTAAATAGACTGGGGGGCGTAAATTAAATCATCAGTTTTGGTTGTTCGAAACGCTCTCCAGATAAATAGTAGTTGAAGAGTATTGTATTACAAGGAGAATTCTTTATTTTTCTGTTTTAATCTAACATCTGGGAAATATCTTTTACCTAAAGTTAAATCATGCATTTAGAAAATTACGGCATTATTGCAAACACATACTTCTATTAAAGTCACTTTAAACTGCTTTTTGTTTTTCACTCTTCTGGACACAATTAAACAGCGGCATGTATATCTAATTAATTACTCTGATTAATTATTTTAAAAATATGTATATATGTTTCATCCAACAACATTTAAAATATTAATCCTTATTTAGCACAATGTTTTTGTGCACTTTGCATGCTCCCAGAAAAAAGAAAAGTTGACATAAGCAATTGTATATAAATAACATGATACCCACATTCGGTAGGTTTTTTTTTAAAAATTAATTGTAAAGGAATTAAACATTTAAAAGATTTATTTTCTCTAGAACTCTTTTTCGTTTTCAACAAGAATTAAATTGATTTCAGTCAGACGAATGACAATAAAATTGTAATACTTTATTTTTATTCTCCTTAAAGAACCAGAACAAAATACGTCGCTGTAAAATTATTGCTTTCTGGCTTTTAAAATCCCTTCAAAGGTCTTTCTTTATGTCCAAAAGTATAGAAAGGTTTTATAGCGAAATTAATGCATAAGATTTAGAACGAAAGAAACTGTGCTCTGCAAATTCTTTTGAAGATAATATTATCTTAAATATAGATTATCTTAAAAACTAGAAATAGTTAAAATACGAAGTGCATATCATGAAAAGGAAATTTTAAATTTATTAAATGTTTTGTAACAGGTATTATATTTTAAATCCGGAAATATTATTTTATTTAGCGTAGTATAAGAAACTTTGGAACACATTTTCAACGTATAATTTCCGACTGAATTTTTACACAATTAAAACTATAAATTAGTTAATAAGGTGCCTTAGAAGAGTTATATTTAATTAATGAGTATATTGTTTCAACTATCTACATTTGCTCTACATAAGGGGGGAGACAGAATGAGATGCACTGTTTTATTCAGATACATTACTGATTAAATAAAGATTTTATCTTTCGATACATGAAAAAAAAAACTGAGCAGTCATGAAATAATAAATCAGAATTTTTAGAAGAGAAAATAAAAATTATTTAAAATATTTGCGAAACCATTAATAATTCTAGTAATTATGGTATTTTCCTATAGTTTGTTAATTATTGTTAGCTTAGATATTCATAAATGTATTGTTATCATATAATTACTAATTAAGTAGTATATAAGTTTTAGTAACATAATTACTAAAAATGAAATATTTTTAATATTAAATAAGTTCGTCTGTTATAACTTCTAACATCGCTATCTGTCCGAAAGAATTTTTGTATTATATTTCCTGCTTGTTAAGCTTGGAATTTTATAGTATATAGTATTTTAACTGTATAGTTTTATGCGTGTGTGTGTTTCAAAGTTCCACTTTTCTTTATTTGGCTATTTTCTTTGTACTAAAAAATATTTATAAACCAATAGAAAAACTGTACTGTAAAGTATTAAAGAAAAGCCTTTAAAAAATTATACTTTATTTATTGCATGAATTGAAATTATAGTTGGCGCTATATTACTCTATCATCACAGCTCCTATGACTGCTATTGTTTATTAACTACAACTCCTGTATCGAAAATCTTCTAAGATGCGTCTCTAAGATCTCCTGTAATAAAAAAATATATTTATTAATGCACAGAAGATAAAAGCATAAATTAAACATTGTTAAAAAGTAGCATGTACGAAAATATTTATATGTTATCTATATTCTGCCAAAAATTCATATCCATGCATTCTAGCCAAATAATTGTCTGAGAAGACAAAGTAAAAATAACCATTTGATTGGAAATTATGTCTTTTTAAGTTTAAATTTTTAAGAATATAAGCTGGAGAGGTCCAGTCCTTTCATACTAAAATTACACCAAACTCACGAATTCTCTATTTTATCAGCATAATTTCTTTGAATCTTTCGTTAATTTTTTTAAAAGAGGAAGTATTCTGTGAAATAATTTATGAATTATGACGTTTTGGAATTTACAACTCCAAATATTTAATTGCTTTTCAATCGTTAAAAAAAATATTGCAATGTAAGTAGTCAACTCAAAAGGTACTCGGCACTGAATGAGTGGAATTTTGGAATCGTATATTTAATGCTTCTAGAAATCGATTTCTGTTTTTAGAATTCATATTTTATTCGCAAAATACACAAAAAACAAACATAAATTAACTTTCGAAAAGATTAGTAATTGTAACCAATGAAATTCTTAACAAAACGTGATTTCCATTGTCTGCAGATATGCAAATGCAAAATTGCAGCTCATTCTTATAAGTATGTTCTGAGTTACGCACTACAAACTACACGCATCGGAAACTGCTTTGCAACATTAAAATAAATCTCCATTAATTGTTTCTAGTTGTATGCCTTCACAATGCCTAAACCATTTGACCGAATGAATATCCACATGGTATCTTTTGGCTATATTTTCCAAAAAGTCCGAATATGCTGTCAAAAGAGAGTGTTCATGATGAAAGATTTTTGAGTTTGGTACCATTTCTTTACGAAGACGACCTCAATCCCAATTTGCAACATATATAATACAACATTGAAAAGAAGAAATCAAAATCAAAATCAAATCGAGTGCTATTTATGTTTTTTTAAGAAAATATCTTGGTTATAATACGCGGAATGTATCGTACATATATACATATATATACAAGTGATATACGTTATAAGACTATTCAGAATATTTAGAATATTCAGAAATATTCTTGAAATACATACTTTTATTGATCGCCACTTTCTTGAAATTAAATACACCAATTTCAACAAAAAGCAAATAATAATTAAAAATAAAACATAAGAAAAAAATTAATAGATGAATATAGTACTTATTTTTTATCTATAATGTAAAGATTAATGGGTACTTCTTAGTTATCCCGTCGACCAATTTCGCCAAATTATGTAAATCGCCAAACCATTCGCCAAATTATAGACATTGACATAATTTTTATTTTAAAAAACGAAAAAAAAACCAAATAAATTAGTAAAATATTAATAAAATTACAAATAAAACGTAATTATATGGTTTTATTGGCTATTATTGACATTTAATATTACAATTAATTAATTAATGGCAACCATTATTGGCATTTAATCCTACAATTTGGCGACAGTAATTTGGTCGACGGGATAACTAAGAAGTACCGATTAATGTTATCTGTAATATCCGAAGCAGAAAGAAAAGTTTAGGGTAAAATACTGCTGTCTTTAAGTATTATGATCAAATAATTAACAGTTTTAGCTAATCATAAAGTCGATTTCAACTAAATAAAATATCCTTGTGTATTATGTACATAATTTTTAAATGAAAGGAGGCTCAAAATAAATCACAAATGAAATTTGAATTATGTCTTTTTAATAATATTTAATATTTTCTTTAATATAATTTTTGCTTGTCCTATATCACATTACTCCAGAAAGTATTTAAAAGCTATTTTTATGACATTTTGAAAAGATAAATATTTTGCTTATTTTTTTAGTGAGGGATACTTGTTTGATGAAACTATTTGTAGAAATAATGCTAGACAGAAAGAAAGTCTGTCAATTTAAAATTAAACTTAAATCTTTTAAAGAAGATAGTAAAGAATTATGTGCATCAAGCTGGTATAAGAAAAAGCGTATCTTTTACGTACAGTGAGTCCAAAATGTTTATATTCAAAGGCTTTTTTCAATTGAAAATGTGGAGTAATAATTTCGAAACAACTTATAATAAAAATATAATACCAAGACAGTTATAATACCATACAAAAATAATATTAAAGAATCCCATACTATGTGAGAAAAATTAAAATTAAATTTTACTGCACCAAAATGTATAGACAACTCGTTTTTTCCCTTTAACGTTTGAAGTTTTGAGTCGTTTTTTCTGAAAAATTCAAAAACTGGATCAGGCATAATCAAGACAAGGGTTTTAGGAAATTATGTCTTTAAAGTAAACCAATTTCGTTCATTTTGCAGCTTTAGATTTTGAACCTTTTCAAATCAACCCCCATTAGCATATATGTGTCTAGCTATTCTTCCCGAAAGGTTCTCTATTGGGTTCGGATCAGGACTTAAGGTTGGCCAGTTCATAACAGTTACTTGTTTTTTTTACAATGCACTGCAATCTAGAGTTGGGCACGTGAATGGAGCAATTGTCTTGCTGGAATACCCATTTGTCATCGCCTAGCAAATTTCCAAATGGAAGTAACTGTACTTAAAGCAATTCCCGATAATCTTCGTAACATAGATTGACTGTAAAAAAGTCAATATCGGTTATACCATTATATGAATATGTTCCACACACTATGAGTGAACACACTCCTTATTATCTCACGAAAAAGTTCGCGATTCCGTGCGACTATCCATCCAGCAATTTGCACAAACAACGGGGCATCTAAATTAGATATCTTTTCATCTCTGAAAAGAACACTTAACCATTCATCTGTCCAATTTATGTAATTTCGGGCCCACTGAATAAGACCATTGTTATGTCATTTTGTAAACTTTGGCGAGCGACGTATTTTGCTATAATCAAGAGATGTACTTAGCCTGCAGCTGTCGATGGAGAATGGATTTTGAAACTGAAACGCTTACTTCTTTAGAAACTGACTGTACAGGCCGATTCTGGGTTCAAACTAATCTCAAAATCACTCTGTTTTGCCGTTTAGTTGTTTTCTTCTGTCGTACAGATCAGGACTGTGCTTCGTCACTTTTTGATATAATTCTGTAAATATAAACCATGCTGCGTCCAGTTTTTTATTATTATTTATTTTTTTTTTCAATGTCTACACCTTTTTATCCAAGAGACTTTGAGCGATAGATTTGCGAAATTTCCTTTTTGAAAAACTGCATAGAACAAGGTATCTTGCAATCAGTCGGAAAGACAAATTCGCTTTTATCTAAGGAAGCTATTGCGTCATATGTACATGACCTTGGAATATGAAACTTTTCGATATCAGTACTTAACTCAGTTTTTAACCCTTCATTGCACGATTTAGTTTTCTTTATGAAAAAAATAATTTGATTATTTTAGGTAGTCACAAATACAGGAAAAATAATAAAAAAAATCAGACTTCATATATAGTTTGCAAATATGGATTTTTGTGGTATGTGCCATGTGTGTCCCAAAGTACACAATTAGGTATATACTTTTCTGTACTAAATGTGGCACAAAACCCACAATACTTGTGCATTAGATGTACAAAAAGAGTATAATATATATTAAAATTTTATAGTAGATATTTAACCCTTTGAAGTGCAATCAATTGTGTCTCTGTAATGGTGAATTCACACTGGAATATTTGAAAAAAAAATATTTTAAAATAAAGAAAAACAATTATGCAATTTTTTCCCTCGAAAGTTAGAAATATAAAATTTAATTAAAAGTTTCTGCTGCGAATCTTGATTAAAATTAGGTGGATATAATATATCCCACCGCTCCTCAAAGGATTAAAATGTGCAAACAGAAAATTTAATGTTACAAATTTCAAAACAGAGATTGCAAAAAGATATGAAAGAAAAAATGTATAAAGTATTATTTTACAGTAGAAAAAAAGCATCATCAAAAAGCAAATCAAAAGAAAAGGGAGTGTAAAAAAGAGCTTTAAGAACAAAAAAGTTCCAAATGTTTATTTCTGAGGAAATTTAGAATAACAGTTGCTATCTCAATTTATATATATGGCTACTCCACATTTTGAACACTTTTTGAAATTTTTGTGAGTGCAGTTTCGAAGATTGCACCGCTGTCTGCATTCCATATAATCCAACCAATGGCATACTCCATCTAATCTTATACCTTTGACCGGCATTGCAGATATAAGAACTTTATGTTTTTTGAATATACTTCCCCTTTCTACGTCAGACGTTCTTAGGCGTACTCTTTTAGCATTTGGTGTTTCGCTTCCAATCTTACAAAGGCAGATTACAACCTCCTCCCTGAGTTTATCCAAAGGCATTTTTGTTAAGGAATTATTTTCGTTCACTTTTTTTATAAAAGATCCATGACTTTATCATAACAACATCCAGTAGATGGTGGAAAATCGAAAGTAATAATTTTTAGATCTTATTTTATTTCTAAATCTTCCTAAATGGTTGTCTAGTAAGTCTACCCCACCCATGTGTTTATTGTATTGTTTTACCACAAAAGGACAAGCTATATCAGTCGTTTGATTAACATTTTTATCAAATCAAGAAATGTTTTTCTATAGAGATTATGAATTTTTTTTTCCTGTTTTCTTAAATTTCCTATAAGGAGACACCCAGAAAATGTTGACAAGAAAGTAACTGGTTTATTATCAAACCATGTAACACATGATATTCGTGTACTGTGAATGCTTGCTACTTGTCCTAGACTATATTCTTTTTTCTCTTTTTATCTCAGATTCCAAAGGAAGCAAACAATTAGGAATCCTATTGCGTCACACTGCACCCAATGAAAGCATTCCGTTCTGTGATAAAAAATTAAAGTACTGCTAATGAAGTAATTATCAAAAAGTACCTTATGGTTCTGATTTTGCTGAATTAACCTACTGAGACGCACAATTACATTTGATGCAGACCCTAAATCTGGCTCATTTGGCGGTCGTATGTCACCATTTTCCTGGTATTATATAATTCAAAATCATAGGCAAAACCACTTATACAACACACAACGAAGAATTTAGAATTTAAAACCCCATTTATGTGGTTTATCGGTCAAATACTTTTTAAAACTGCTTCGAGACATTGTTGCGTATATTTGTTCATCTATTGACAAACAATCTTCCACAGCAACTTGCATAAAGCGTTTTCTGATGCACTGTATTAGAGGCCTTACTTTGAATAGTCTACAATGGCCCTTCATGCCTCTAGGAATTTCATTAGTATTGTTATTAAAGTGTTAAAATTGTCCGATTTTTTTTTTCAAATTCTTTGACAGGCAATGTATCTTTAATTGTTTGGTTACCTAAGTTGTCACTCCAGTAATCTCTAGCAAATGGTAAATGTATAAGTCACATCAGATAACAAATTCCAATATAACGTTGAATATCCGTAATGGGAACTTGTAAATGTTGGGAAGGATCGTTTTGTATGTTGTATCTATGTGTCTCTTTTGAAGTAAGATTTAAAAATTCATGGTTCAAAAAAGGAGAAAAATTGATAGGGCAAAATTGATAGTCATAATTTTAGCGCTTAAGAAGTTACATCTTCTATATTTTATTTGTGCTTCAGGAATTTTCAGATTTTTGTTCTTCCAAATATGTTTTTTATTTTCGTCTTTCCTTTTTGACATTTTTCCATCAACATTGGGTCCAGCAGGAATATCTGCAGCACGTGAAAGAATAAAACAATCTTTCTCTAAATAGATGCTTCTCAATCTATACATTCAGTGTTGAAATCAGAGGTAGCCCAGAGGGGGGACATTCGACAAGAACATTCAGATGTACTCCCCACATAATTTGAAAATTTGTATCGTTTAGGATATAAACTTACATCATGTTACAGTTTAATCAATTTCATGAGTAATTTTTGTTGTTATCGTGTAGTCAACGTCTGATTCAGATGAAGAAATAACTTTTACAGTTCAATTTTTAGCTGGGTTATATGTTGAATGTTCCCAACTATCATCAGTAAGTCCAAAAGATTCATCATCAATATCAAATGCAAATAATATTGCATTTATTTCATCTTGCGTTAGCCCTTTGCGCGCCATTTTTCATTCGAATGTACTATGAGCTTTATGCTCTATGTTCCATATTTGGCACAAACACAAAAACAAGACTTCAAGCTGATGTACTGAAATGTTTTAGCTTTAAGCAGCGTAAATAACAAATATGCGATGTAGTTTAATTTCGAAAATTTTATCTTGCGATACTTTCAAGATTTTTTGGTAAAAAAGTTGAATCAAATTCTACTATTGTTTACGATGCAGACTGATATATATATTTTTTTTTTAATGAAAATCTAATAGGTAGTGAGGTACTGCTATGTGGTATGAAAAACAGGTACAAAACTCTTTTTTTAAATCTTCTGTAAACGGCACAAAGCTCAGATAACTTGTATTTAAGATTAAGGGGTATTAAGGGGTTTTATTGGTATGTTCCACATATGGCACACTGTGCAGTGAAGAGTTAACAAATGTTGTCTATAAATTTATGGACAGCATTTTTTGTTTTTTTATTTTTTTATAGGAAATCTATGACTGTTAAAAGTTGTTTGAGTATTTTATTATTTCTATTTCATGATCATATATTTGCATAATTTATTCCGTTTTTCTTACTCGTTTAGTTAGTCTTAAAAAAATGTTTTCTGTAAATGCTTGAGACGCACTTTATTAGTATGAACTGAATAAAACATAGCACATTTACTCTTA
Organism: Maratus speciosus; assembly: GCA_963932465.1. Lineage (NCBI taxonomy): Eukaryota > Metazoa > Arthropoda > Arachnida > Araneae > Salticidae > Maratus > Maratus speciosus. Next base: position 559,457,964 of record OZ010789.1, read on the forward strand.
TTACTTTATACTCGTTTTTTCAGTACATCTTACGTTGTAAAGCTATTGATAAATAAGGAAAAAATTTTTATGCATTTAAGTAATTCTTTTGCTATTTTTTTTTAACTCATTGGCGTGTTTCTTTATGTACAGAAAATATGAAGAATAAATATACTGGCTAGTTCAAAGAATTCTAAAAGAGCATTGAAGATAAAAATTTTGTTTTCGTAACACGAATAATACATGGATATTTTTCTTATTTATTTTCAGATTTTAAATGAAAGAAATATTTGTAGACACAATATAATGCGAATGGTAGAAGAGGAAGATCATATCTTTCATACTGTTTTGTTTTTATCGTAACGATAACGTAAGCATAAAACAATCATGTTCAGGCTATATCTTTTATCCATTCATTTCTTATATTTAAAACAATAATTTTCAAAAAAAATATATTTTTTACGCATTATTAGATTTTTTTTGTAAGTTCGATTTTATGTTTTCTTAGTTAAACGTCTTTTTCAATTCAAAATAGTAAAAAGTGCGAATATTTAAAAACAGTTAATTGCTAGAGTTTGATAACACTTTTAAAGTGAATGAAAGATTCATAATATATTGAATTTCTAAACAACAGCAGCAACAACAAAAAAAGATTTAAAAAAATCCTGTTGTAATATTTAAAGATTTTCTGTACGATAATATTTTATTATATCAATATGAGTATATATCTTTTAACAATGATTATAGAAATCCTAAATTATGATTTTTTTCTGTTATTTAAAACAAAGTTTATCTGTGAACAAACTACAATTTAAAATAATTTAAAAAAACACTGTCTATGGTAAACGTTTAATATATTTTGTGAAATTAAATTTTTCATTACATAAAAATTTTCTTTGAGTTTAATGCGAAACTTTTTTTATAATTCATGTTAAATGAATTAATTAATTAATTTTCCTAAAAAATTTCATAAATTCACATTTTTTCTGATAAATAAGAAATATTTTTCTCTCTCTATATTAAAAAAAATTCAAATAACACGAAACAGATTTAAAATATTTCATAATTTTAATACTTGTGACACTGAAGTAGAGTGTTAAGACTATACCGAAGTTAGGATTTAGGAATGCACATAAAATATAAATTAAATGTTACCAAAAAATCATAAAGTAATAATAAAGTAATAAACATAATTTTTAAGAATCTTCTGAATTTATCTTTATTTGAATTTTGAATTTATCTTTCTAAGAATCTCTTCAGTTCAAAATTTACAGCTTATTATATTATCCTGGAATTCTTGCAGAATACAAACTTCGCATTCCAGCTAATCCTCTTTACTAACTAAATCCTTCAACTTTACTGTTATATATTAAAAAAAAAAAAAAAAAAAAATATTTAACTGTTCCAACAGTACTTAATATTACACTGTAAAAAAAAAAATCTGTAATACTACAAAACTAGTTTTTGTAAAACCACAGAAATCTGTATGTTTACTAGAATCTTATCTGTAACCGGGTAAAATATTTACCACTCGCATAGTACAAATACATGAAATATCTTAGTCTCCCATGTCAGCCAATGAGAAAGGACTTCAATGATGACGTAATGACTATTCACGCAGCCACAGAGGTGTTCAAAGTGTCCATCTTGATTATGATTTCAAATTAGCATGTAAGTAAATATTTCTTCTATATGAGTTACATATTGTTATATTTCCATTTTCCTTGATTCCTAGTAAGTAAAAATGAACTACACAGTAAGACCGTTTGATTTCGAATTATAATGTAACATGATTTTAGCAGGTATTAATGCGTAATCATCCTATTATTTTATTGTTAAATATTTATCATTCAGTCAAATGACTATTCTTTACATCAGTGTTTATTACATGAGGGCTATTTCTAATGTTTTATGTAATAAATAAAATTTTATTGCAATATGGTTAGCAGATTAAATATTTTATTTTTAATAAGTTGATACAATGAATTGTACTCACCCTCTTTGACTGATAATGAAGGCCAAATATTCCACTATTCTTCTGCAGAATAGTTAAAATGTATACCAAAATTATCTTTCTTAATATTAGAGTCGTGCTGTGTAATCGGTATTTATTGTACTAGATTCCGACATCGGGTCGGGTTTACTTTACTTTTTTGGTTCGGATCGGGACGGTTTGGGTTTTGAATCTTGTATGTCGGGTTCGGGTTGACTGATTTTTCAAAAGAATGTCCAAAATATTTTTTTTCAGGTTAAAAATCTAGGTATAGGGCAGATGTGCCAGTAATGGATAAAATTCAAAGTTTTTTGTTTATATAAAAAAAAATAAACAATAAAAATTTTACTTTAAAAATTTTCTTCATCAGCCTCCCCCCCTCCCCCGCCGCTTACATATTTTATAATCTGTGTTATTGTTGATACTCTCAATCAAACCAATTAGGAAGCAAAAAGTGATCCTACGAAGTTCCACTGTTTTTCATTTATGTTGGTGAACATGCAAAGAGCTGGTTTAACTTAATAAATTTTATATATTCTTTTACTTTCCTGCAAAATTTCCTGCAAAATTTGTTTTTGTTTTGGTAGTAATAAAAATTTTTGAATATGATCATTCTAGACATTTCATCAATCGCACACTAGATGAAGCAATGGTAGCCCAATCTCCAGTTGAAAAAAGTTGCATAAGATTTCAATTGTATAAAGTAAAAGATTATTTCAAGAATCAAAAGTAATTTTGCTTCATATACTTTTTATGCTTTCTGAATATTAATGACTTGGTTATGCATAGATGTAATAGTTTCCCTATTTATGGAAAATTATACTGTATATTATCCATAATATAAACTAAGCCTTCAAGCATGGGTCTAAGCATGGATTAAACTAAGCATGGGACAAATTTTGAAACTTGCAATTTCTTTCAATTATAAAATTGTTTCTGAAATTATGTTTCTATATTGTTAAAGGACATTAGAAAGTGTTTCATTTTGTATTCTATAAACTGAAATATTGTTTTTGTGTCAAACAAAGTTCATTTTCTTATTTTTGTAAAAGGTGTCCCATTCCTCCATACTCTCTCCTATGCTTCTAACTCTGAATATTGGGCACTTCTCTATCTATACACACGTATCATGGGTATGTGTTTTAAAACTATCAGAAATATTATACATGGGTTTGCGTGTATATGAAAAATGAAATGTTGGTAATATTTTTCCAATTCCTAGAGAAGAATAAATGGTTAACTGTGCCTTAAATAAAAAGAATTTATCACATTTCTTATATACTTTTTATTTCTTAACCTTTAACTGATGTTACTGGTCTCTCAGACCGCAGCTTTTTTAATTTTTATAGTTTTGCCATTTTTTATATACTTGCAATTTTCAGTTTAACTACAAACACTACCGAGATTTTGTTCCGTTGTGAACTTCAGTATTATCACCAGACACTTTTGAATAGGTGAATTTTAATTATAACAATCCTGTACAAAAAGTTTAGTACAAAAAGTCCATCCTATGAGTTAATCGTGCCTTTTATTCATCTTTCGATAAAACGGTCTCACAGACAACTTCACACTAGTTGACTTCACACTAGTTGTGACAATTTCTGTGACATCAGTTAAAGGTTAAGGATTAAATTTAATAATAACTCATTCATATTGAAATATGTATTTATTTTATCTGAAAAATTGTTCTGCTCAAACTTTTTGTGAAAATCTTAGACTTGGAAAAAACCTAAATATAAATATTTGCATTTTAATTTTACGCGAGTTTCTGAGCGATAAAATGCCGAGTTTTTACTTTCTCATGCAAAGAGAGATATATGGGGTAGGTAGGGGTAAAGATACGAGCGGGGAAAAATATGCACCGGCTGATTTCATATGAAGCAACATTTCGGCTCTCATGACCAATAGGTGGCAGTTTTGTTTCAAGTGTACTAGTTATTTGTTTAAACCTTTGATAAAAGTAGCAATTTTTGCTAAGAAAATGAGGTAAGTTTAAATTTTCGAATTTTGATCTAATATTTTTAAAATTTCACTTTATTCTTTAGCTGACAGTACCTGGAATTTTTACAAATCCAAAATTTTAGTGGAGATCGAAAGATTTTTAGCTTCTAAATGCGGTAGTTTGCCTCGATCACATTTGTTTATACTTATGGGTAGCCGGTTAAGCAAAATACTGCAGAATAGGGTAAAAGTACGCATCCTTCTTGGGACAAAGATACGCACATGTTTAAGATACGGGACATCGCCCTATCGTTTCAGCTAGATGCAAAGCTTTCCACAATTTCTAAATTTGTATTATATGAAATATAATAGCTACTTAACTAATATAAATTAGTAAACTACATTTTCCTTTTTCTAGTTAAGTTTTTTTTTTAAATATAGAACGTAGGTATCTACCTACCTACTTTTAAAAATCAATATTGTTTCATGAATCGCTTTTGTTTTAAACCATAATCCTTAACTCCTGTTAACGGTCTCACCGACCGCTGCAATATTCAGTTTTCACAGTTTAACTTGTAATTTTCAATTTAAGTAGTTATGTTAGTTTAATTTTGATTCGTTTGGTAAATTAGAAGTATAGCTAAAGACTTCTGAATGCGGGAAATTTTACTATAATAGTCCTTTGCATAAAGTTTAGCGCAGAAACCGCCTCTTATGAGTCAGTCAACCATTTTATTCAATCAACGAATAAGCGGTCTCGGAGACCGCTTACAGTATTTATGAAACAATTTTTGTCACAACAGTTAGAGGTTAACTGCTATTTGCGATCTCGCAGACCGCTGTTTTTTTTCATGGTCTAGTTTAGAATTTTCAGTTTAAATACTATCGAAATTTACTAATTCTTTTACATTACTCATTCATTTTAGTGAAAATGGGGCAAAATCCGGCCGTAGTGGGACAAAAATGCGCACTGCGCATCTTTACCTCATCACTGCGTACTTTTAGCCCAACCAATGGGGCAAAGATACGCAGAGCAATGTTTTTTAAAAATTACAATTTCTCACGGAATTATAATTTGACAGAATGTCGTTTGATAGTGGATACGTGCCTAAGGTTTTAATACAACATTTTAATCAGTCGTCACATAAGTTTAGATCAATGTGTTCGTTAAAAATCAAAATTAATGATAAGTGCGTAACTTTAGCCCCCACCTATCCTACATCACTTAGGTGTGTCATGTGATTGTGAGCCATGTTGAGGACAACTTGTCACGAAGCGCCATTGAGATCAACCATGATGGTTAATATCGATGGCGCTTTTTAACAAGCTGTCCTCACTTCAAGTACTTGTGGGCATGATACCCACATATGTTTGAATATTAAAGTATATACATTTGTCCATTTTCCTACATAAAACATAAATTTTTATTAGAGATGTAATTGTAGATTACATTTCATAATATCAATAAAAAACACTATTTCCTTTCCTTTTATTTCGGGTTCGGGTTGAAATAAGTCTGGGTTGAGTTGCAGGTTGCCGAAAATTATTTTGGCTGATTCTGGCCAGTTTGCGGATCGAGGAAATATTTTTGGAGGGTTCGGGTCGAGTTGTGGGTTGACTAAAGTATAATATTCGGTTTTGTGTCTGGTGCAACTTGACCCATGCAGGACTACTCTGTAGTCGGGAAATTTTCAATATATCAGGATTCGTACGGTCCTTAAAAGTACTTGCATTTTTCAAAAGAATTTTTTTTTGTGCTTGAAAGTGCTTATTTTCATACAAAAATTTTTAAAAGTCCTTAAAAGTGCTTTACTGTCATATTATTTCTTAATCGGGGGTGGAACTCTTCTGCATTTCTTTTCATTTCTGATTTAAAAAATAAAGATAAAACCGCCATTGTGCTAACCTTTCTTCTGAAATTTCACCTCCCCTTTTTACTCCCTTCTCCACAATACCAAAGTTTAAACTGTTTAAAACTTTTTTTATCCTTTAACTGATTTTACCGGTCTCACAGACCAGTGCTTTTTTCAATTTTCATAGTTTAACTTGCAAATTTCAGATTATCTACAAACACTACTGAAATTTTGTTTCGTTTGAAACTTTAGTACTAATACCAGAGACTTTTTAATAGATGAATTTTAATTATAACACACCTGTGCAAAAAGTTTAGTACAAAGACAACATCCTATAAGTTTATCGCGGCTTTTATTCATCTTTCGTTGGATCGGTCTCACAGACCGCTTCACACTAGTTATGTGACAATTTCTTTGACATCAGTTAAAGGTTAAAAAAATTACTCTACTGTATTTGTTACTTTAAGTGAATAAATAATCAGTCCTAAATTTCATTAACTATTCATTACATCATATCCGTTTGATTAAAATTTTATCTGAATTTCACCTTCAAAATTCCGTTTCCCCGTTTTCTTCACCTCTCACAGTAATAATACTTAAAGTTTCAAAACTCTTTAAAACTGCTTAAATAAATTAAAAAAAAATCTGTTCTGTGTCATTTTATTGTCATAATAAATAATCAAGATTTTTCTTCCTACTCAAAATTGGCACCCCCCCCCCCCCCAAAAAAAATAGAGCACATAGAATTTTAAAGTCTTTAAAACTCTTCATAGACCAGTGGTAGGGGAGGAAAAAGGGCCGCATTTGGAATTAATTAGGGGAAAGCTGGAAATTGTTTTAATCCCTTTATTTCAAGTCTAGAATGAATGTACTAAGTTTTCTCCCTCTTACTAGGTGAGTGGTTGAAGATATGTACAGATTTATAGTCAAAAAACACATTTTTATTAATTACCATAGCAATATCTAAAAAAACTAACTCTATCAAAAACATTGTCAATACAGATGTTGTAGAGGTTAAAATTCTGATTGAAATGTGTACTTAATATTTTTGTTGAATTTTTACAATTATAATGCAAAGTTTTACCTAATTCGTAAATCAAGTGATTGAAGCCAGAACAGACGAGGTTCAGTTCACCCTGTTTCTAATTTATATATATTTTTTAATTTATTGAGGTATTATTTGAGGATTTTGTAATTATTTTAGGCTTTATTTTGGATATTTTCATAGTTATGGTTTAAACTCTTGATTACGGATTATAGCCCAGTGGTAGGAAATGAAAAAAAGGCCGAAATCGGAATTAAATACGGGAAAGCTGGAAATTGTTTTAATCCCTTCGACGTAGTTCAGAAATAAACGTACTAAGTTTTCCCGCCCTACTAGGTGCGGCTTTGCCGCTACGAACAAATAGATAACTTAAAAAGTGCATTATTTCATTATTTTTAGCATATTTCAAAAAGGATTTGTAAATGATGGGAAATATTGTTTATGATCTCTGATATTGTACTTGAATTATGCGTCGCATTTAATTTGACATATATAGTGAATAACAGTGCGTATGTATCACATTTAACCCCTTAACGCTCGAATTAAATTACGGTTGAATAATTCAAATTGCTCATTGGCACCACTTTTATGAAAAAGAAATATTCACCTTATTTAATGACAGTAAAAACGATACTAAAATATATAGCCAATTTCACTATTTTATAAAACTGGTGGGAATCAAACAATTTGAGTAAAATACACTGCCCGAGAATATCTCGGGAGCGAGAATTAAGGGGTTAAGAAGGTCGAAAATAGTGGGGAGGAGCGAGGGAACAAATGAGTGTGCAGGATTCTTGTCGCTAGAGGAATTATAGGTCAACCAATAGCACGATTTTAAACTTCGGTATTTTACGAAAAGGACTAAGATGGTTTTAATAAAAATTATTTTCGACTAGTATACTTGCATCTTAAGTTCATAAAATTTTAAAACCTTCGTAATATTGAAAAAAAGTATTATAAGCTGTACTTTTTTTTTTTTAAATCTAAGGTTTAAGGTTGACGATATCAGTTGAGAAATGGCATGTAAAACGGCTGTCAATTATGTACCTCTTTCTCGATAACTACTAAATTATAATCCTCAAAATATACAAAATAAAGCATTAACATAATTGCAGAAACATTGCGAGGGCCTCAACAACTTAAAGAAAATACATGTATGTAATAAACGGAGGGAGGGCGGATTGATAACTCTGTCACTCTCTTGATTAGCGGTTAAGGCAAAATTTAGAAATAGAATTGCGACCTTAATGTTCAGTAAAAATATTAATATAGGTACTCATTTTATTCAGAATTTCAAATTCTACGACATTTGTATTGACAATGTTTTTGAAAGAATTAATTGTTCTGAGATATTGTTAAGATAATTTTAAAAAAGTGTTTTTCGACTATAAATATGTACATATTTTCTAATGTTCACCTGGTACGTGGGATAAAACTTAGTACTTTCATTTTAGACCTAAACGGAAGGGATTAAAACAATTTCCAGTTTCCCACCCACATAATTGTGAGTTACATCCCCCCGATCACGGGTCATTGAAATAGAATTGTGACAATGTTCAACAAAAATATTAAATGCAGTTCTCATTTTACTCGGAATTTTAAGCTGAGGACGAGTTGAACACGAAAATAGCAAAACCTAAATTTCATTCCCGATTTCAAAGGGCTGCCATTTGCAAAATGACGTCAGCGTTACGCACAGATATATATTTGTTTTTTATAATATAGATATATATAGATTTTATTTTCATATCAAAATCTTGGTGTTTTTTCCAAGCTAATTTTTTTCACTCTTAAATCCATTTATATCTGAACCAAATCAATACTCGATCATTTCAAAGCTACTGTATAACATTAAGTGTGTATTTTTCAATAGTATATACGTAATGCGAGTCGTACAGTAAAATGCGCAGAAAAACAGAAAAGTGACTTCGGACAGTGAATTTTTTAAAAAGATTAATTTTGTATTTTTTAAAATGTATTGCAGTATTTCAAAGAGAATTGAAAGTATATCCTTTTTGGTATTGTTATTATTATTTGGCATCATTATTATTCTGCATAATTTGATTTTCGGAGTCTTATGTGTAATTTTGAAATATGCCTGGAAAGGGAGGTGGGGGAGGGACAAGGTTCTTCCAGTATTTTAAATTCTTAAAGTTTGTCGTTATCATCCAGACTCTTTGAAATTTTTAGAGGTTAAAAACATAATGTTTTCATAGCCCGAGTGAACAAATATTAATATTTTGTGGGGAAAAGGCTGGTAAGATTTTTACCACGATGTAACTCTGGTTATTGCTAATTTTGTCGAAGTTTTTGCACATTTTATTTAGAAAAAAATATTTATTTGTCCGAATGTTTCGAAGTTTTCGTAGGTAAATCTAAATCTGGCCTGTTGAGTTGTTCGAAAAAGATTGTGTTAAAATACGGACGTTTAGTTAGTTTTATGGTAGAAAAAATGTAGTCTTTGTGAGGCGCGAAGTGACCTACGCTCATCAATGTATTTGAAAGAGTTAAAACTCATGTTTTTAAAAATCAATTGTATCATCAGTTAGAAAATTTTAACTTTTAGAGCATATATATATATATATATATAATGAAACGTCTGTGAAATGGGAAAACAAACTTTGAACACTTTTATTATAGCCAAGGATTCGTTTTACATTAAAAACATTTTTTTTCAAACAATATATATATATAATTGTTTATATAAAAAAATAGCTTTTTTCAAACGTATGCAAAAATCTGGTTTTACCTCGCTGGTTGGGTAAAACTGGGTATACATTTAAAACTACTGGAAAACTCATTTTGGTCAAAAAGGTCTTGCTTAATATATTAAAAAATACATTTTTATTATTTTTAACAAAACGAAATTGCACATGTGTTCTTCCATGTGTAAAAAAAAATAATAATTCGTTAGCAAATTTTCTACGTTGTATAGGCCTGCTTACTTTACACTGTACGTTTTAGAGTTCTTTTAGCTTCAAAAATCACAGATGAATTTGTCATCACATTCTTCTGCATTACTACATGCTTCGTGTACCTATCCGTGGCATTTCAAACATCGTATTTGGATTTAGAATTTGAGTAATGTTCATAGCAAAACATACAGGTTTCATTATCCTCTTCTTCTGAAGATGTGTCCGCAATCTTTTTTGGTTTCTTTTTTTTTTCTTTTAAAGAAACTTCTTTTTTCGTCGTGCAGTTTGTTTGGCTTATTTCTCCTTAATATCTGTTTTGATCTGTAATTTATAGAGAGAAGAAATCAAAATAAGTTTTTCCCTTTCTTTTCTGAATTCTAAAGCCTTCCTTAGAAGGGGGATAATAACATTTTAGGCGAAATATGAAATACAGATTGCTGGGCTACATAGTCTGAAGATGTCGAATGGATAATTTTACTAATGTAGATGTAGACATTACATTGTAGACTGTAGATGCAACATTTTGAATGAGTGATGACGTCTGTGATTGTGATGTTAACTGCTGCATCTGGAAGCAGCTCGACGTGAAAGACGCTGGATGTTGTCAACCTGTTTATGTTCGGAAGGTTGAGCTCCATTATCCTGTAATGTTTCAGAAATATTTATTTCTGCAGCTATGCAAACCTGTGGCTGCATAGACCTAGGTGTGTTATCATGACTTTCATGGGTTTCTCTCTCACTTCCGAAAGGAGCAAAAAGATGGTCTGGAAAAACGTTGTTGTAGGGGAAAATCCCTGTTTATTCGAACCTTCTGATTGCAGTATTTACAATTGCTGCTCTCGAAAATGCAGTTTTAAATAATTTTCCAATTTGGAAAATTGTTACAGATCGCGCAGAGTGGGAAAATAACTTCTTCACCTCTTGTTCTTGTATGAGCTTAGAGATGCATGAATGATACATCAAGGGTTTGAAATCGATGCGTTGCGTAAGGAAAGAAGCATATATAAATACATTGCTTTCTCTTACTAGATTAACTGGATTCATTTATATGAATTGAACACCTATTGAGGATTTAAAGAACGGGCTTTTCAGGGCAAGGATTGGAAAAATCTATGCATTTTTTAACCAAATAAAATAAAGACCTCTTTCGTAATCCATCCACTCCTATTATATACAGCATATGAGTCTGGGAAAGTTTCATTCATCAAGAGGTTTTTTTCTTGCCTGTTTAATATTTGATTAAAAAAAATCCTGTTACAGATTATATAGCCTAGTTATATAGGATTGTGATTTTATGGATTATTTGTCATTTTGGGCAGATTACTTTATTTAGAGAAACAAGTCACGAAATATATTTGCATTTTAAGTGGACCCATAACGCAAGTTATTACACCTCAGATTAGAAAGTTATTTATTAAAATGTAATAAGCATAATATAAAATTATGCCTTAATTAGTACAATTATTAATTTCATTAATAATTGCAAATTATTTAATTTCATAAATGTAAGTTAAAAATTAGACCCACTTTTCAATATAAAACAAAATCAAAATTAAAGTTTTTTCATTATAACTAGATTTAGAATATTAGATAGATTTAGAATTATATTATAACTTAACAGCATTAAGAATGCAATTTAAATTCCATGCTAATTTATTAACTATACTAAAAAAACATTCTATGAGTGTCGGACAAAATCGGGTATACCCAGTTTTGACCCACTCTTAAGTACCCGGTTTTACCCCAACATGACAGAGTTTAAAACCTGGCGTCACTACTCTTAATCCTATAAGCAAAAGATCAGTAAAAATTTTAAAATATTATCAGGAAAGGAAAGAATTAAATATAGTACTCAGGAATATTTAATATGCTGAAAAAAAATTGGTTATACGCGTAAAATCTAGAATCAAATAAAACAATTTTTTAAGAGTAATTGAAACTAATTCCTTCACACTAAAAAAAAAAACCGCACACAGTAACGTTTCAATCAGCTATAAATGCCATAATGTTTACCGACAAGTAATTTCTCGTGTTGGCTGATAGACAGGAGTACAACTGAAGGAGGGATTTGCGCTACCCGGTTTCACCCACCTACCCTATTTTTTACAACTCGCCCATATATATATATACACACACACATACAAATAAAAATATATTTTTAAACAATAACGTAAAATAATCAACCTTCAACGACAGATTATAATTTTCCAACACATTCAGAATTATGTAAAAAAAAAAAAAAAAAAAAAAAAAAAAAAAAAATCAACTTTTAAATAAAGTTAAATATGATGGCTAAGTAAGCAAATTACAAAACACGTAACACATTTGAAAATTAAAGTTCATCAATTATCAGCCATCGGAAAAATATCCGAATTCCTTTGTGCGACGCTATATATGATCTATAGATTTGAATATATACCAAATAGTATGCTAAACATTAGTTCATTTAAGAAACGCATTTTCACAGTTGAAAATTCCCCTTCAACATATTCGTCAATAAACAGAAATGTATACATCTTTTTTGCAGCCCTGTATATGATTTACAGATTTCATACATACGAAGTATCTAAATTAGTTAAATTAAAAAAAAAAAAAAAAAAAAAAAAAAAAAAAAAAAAAACCTCGTACCACAACAGATAACGAACTTCCAGCAATTATTGTTTATTTATACAGTACTATAAGCGAATCCTTTTGTTTCCCCCCATAAATAAACGATTAATGCTATGCTCATCATGTTCTATAGTAAGGATCTTTTTGTACATTTCAGTGATGTGTATCAATTTCTATATGTTTGAAATAGTGTAATATCATTCCAATATACTACAAATGATTTTTCCCGACAGACCATTGAAACAGACCATAAAAAATCATTGATTAAAATCACAAATTTTCTAAAAAAAAATCAGTTGATTAATATCATGATATAATCGTTGAATAAAATCGTTAACACCCTATTGCAGCTAAATGGCAAGCATTAGTTTTTGTTAATCACGATTGATTGACGAATTTTTTCCTTCAACCAATTGACGCTTTTTGCAATATTTTTCCACATTTGATTTAAGAATTTCACAATATTTTCCTTCTACCTAATAAATGGAGAATTTTGCAGCTTTTTCTTACAAACTTTCTTTGCATTTATCCAAAATTTTCAGCCTAGTAAAATATAAAATTATAAATAAAAATTAAATAAACAGCACATAAAGAAAAACTATAAAATTATTAATTTAGATATTTTAGTTCCAATATTTCAATTGACCAAGGTTTAATGAAGTTTTATTTATTTTTTAAAATAAATAAAATTGTGCGATTTGTGTTTGGATGCCGTTTTCTCTGAGACGAGAAAATTCAAGTTTACCTGTGACCCTGTGAGAGAGAGGAGGGTGGGGGGAGTTAATGTTCCTGCTGACCACTAAAATTTTCAAATTAGTGGTCCAAATGAATTTTTGGTGTTCTCGGACCAGCGGACCACCAATTATTTCGAACACTGATTGATTTTTTAAATGCTGAAGATTTCCTTGTAAAAGAGATTTGAATTGATATACTGTTTAATTTTTTGATTAATTCCGCTGTGTGAAATTTGATTATTGTTATGTCTGCACAAGAAATATTTTATGTCTTAAAATATTTACTCTTTCCTTTAAAACAGGTGGAGAAATTAACCTGATGCTTGGATCTATTCCATTTTACCTGACTTGAAATCCTGATTCAGAACATACTAAGCTTCAAGAATTCTTTATATTTGATGACCTGAATGGTCAGAGAGGGTGTAGCACCCTCCTAAAACTGTCTGAGAGAAACTCTATGTAAAATGATATTATATTACAGTAAATATTAGTCTGACATATTATACATATAATTTAATGGTTATATAATTTGTATTTTCAATAAATGGAGCGGCATACCGCAAACCAACTTAAATGTGTTGCTATTTAATAGTGTCTGTAACCATTTCTTTTTCAGCTATTGCAAGGCTGCTGGTGGTGAATATTTTTCTTTTTTACGAGTATTGTTAAAAAAGAAATAAATCGTCGTCATAGATTATCATTTAGGAATACTGAAAAAATACTTATATATGTAAGAATAATTAGTCGCTTGGTGGCGACACTGCTGTTATTAAATTAACCCTTCAAAGTAAGTATATAATATACTATAGAAATACATTGTGTATTTAAAAAAAGCTTTAAAGTTTAAAGTAATACTTTTGTATTAGCTGATATTAGAGGTTAAATAGATTCTGCTACTCATAGCTGCCTTTTTAATGCTGATTATTTCAGTGTTTACGCATATACTTTGATTATGTATTCATTATGTTTGTGCTTTATTTATTTAAAAGTGTTATATTCATTATTGAATGTTAAACAGAAACAAATACTAAACTTTTTTTGTTGTTTTATATTCAAATCAATTAATTTTGCATAATTGAGCTGTGTTGCAATATAAAATTTAAAAATATTTCTATTTTATTTTTTGTTTTGTGAAAGGAAGGTAAAAATTTTAAAACTGTATAATATGAAAATTTCAGCATCTATAGATTCAAAAAAATTAAAGGAAAAAAAATACATCATGAAAGTAGCAGCTAAGTACATTATGCAAAAAACCTTTTCAAACTCGTGCAAAAAATAATATTGGTTGAAGAAATTTATTCAGACATTGTTTAAATTAAAACAATAATAAAAACAGGGTATGTATTTAAATCTAAAGAAAATTATTTTTTTTATATTGTCTTTGTGAATAAGCAAACACTAAATGGACTATAAGTGTAACTGAGTGCGAAGAAATATTCCAAAATGTAAAAGGACAGAATGGTAATATTTGTGGGGAAAAAAATGCAATTACTTTGTGAAATTAGATCAAATTGGTTTACATTTGTTTTTTTAAATATATTTCAAATACAATATAACAAATAATTAAAACTTAAATAATTTCGGTGTAATGAAAACAAAAACACAAAAAAATAAGCTTTCCTACTGCAAGATAATCTCCATAATCTGAAATTTTATTTATTATTACACCATAAAATGATAAATTGAAAACCAAAGTGAGGGGGAAAAGAAAGCTACAATCCGGTGTAATCATTCCCCATAAAGATGAGAGAAAATCCTGAATCGTGATTAAAACTTTTAGCAAAAAATTAGAATAGAGATAACCTTGAATTATGATTTAACCTTTTACCAAAAAATTGGATTTAAAAACAATCCTGATTCGTGGTCCAACCTTTTACCTGAAAATTTGATTAAAAAAAAAAAAACTAAATTATGGTTCAAACTGTTACCAGAAAATTGGATTTAAAAAAAAAACAAACCCTGATTTATAGTTAAACCTTTTATCAGAAAATTGGATTTAAAAAAATCCTGATTTATGTTTCAACCTGTCACCAGAAAATTGGATTTATAAAAAACCTGAATCATTGTTTAACATTTCACTGATATAATGGTATCTGAGAAAGCACCAATAAACTGGTAAAACTTATCGCCAATATCTTGCTTGCAGCTAAATTTCAGCGACTTTTCACCATTTTCTTGGTGAAACATCACACTTTATTTTTAACAGTGTATCGAAAACATTTTTTTTTTAAAAATTAGACATACTTTATAAACTCAGTAATGATACTTTACATTCATTATTGTTTCTATTCGCTTTTTTAATTTAACTAATAACCGTAAGATCTGATTCTGCTTATCTGCTTATTTACTGCTGTTATTATAATGCTCATTTAATATGGAAATGATTTTGTACCTATTTGAATATCTACAGTGAAGCTTCAGTCAGTTTTATAAAGCATAACATACAAATATTTCAATTGCTGGCAATTGCTGTGGTATTACTGAAAAACACGTCAGGCCATATTACTTATTTTGATCGAAGTATTTTGATCGAAGGATTTTGACTTTACTGCAATATCTCTTGCACGGTTACAAAAAACTTTCTGGTGAGAATACTAAAACTATTTTAGATACAATACTAAAAAATCATTGGTAATTTTTCTGACGGTACTTTAATAAAGTTACCAAAAATTTTTTGCTAAAGTATATGTAAAGTTTTGGGTGCAATACTAAAAAAATTCATAGTAAATGTACTATGAAATCCTTCGCAAATTTACGAAAAAAATTCTTAGTCAATGTACTAAAAATTCCTTTGTATGTGTACTAAACAATCATTAGAAAATTCACAAAGTATTCTTTAAGAAACTACCTAAAAAAATCGTTAGTACCTTGACTAAATAATCCTAAGTAAATTTACGAAAAATTCTTTAGTAAACTCCCTAAAAAATCGTTAGTAAATTTACTGAACAATATTTAGTAAACTTACAAGGAATTCTTTGGGAAACTCTCTAAAAAATCCTTAGTACGTTTACTACACTATCTTTGGAAAAATTACCACAAATTCTTTAGTAAACTCCCTAAAAAATTGCTAGTAAGTTTACTAAGAAATATTTAGTAAATTTACAAAAACTAATTAGAGAAACTCCCTTGAAAACCGTTAGTAAATTTACAGAACAATATTTAGTAAATTTACGAAAAAATTTTAGAAAACACCCTAAAAATGGATAGTACGTTTACAACATATTCACTGATAAATTTACTAAAACTTATATAGTAAACTCCCTAAACAAGCATTAGTAACATCACTAAACAATATTTAGTAAATTTACAAGAGTTTTTTTGGGAAACGCCCTAAAAAATCACATCTACGTTTACTAAACAATATTTAGTAACAGTTACTGAAGAAACTTTTGTAATTTTACATGATTATCTTTCGTTGTGGTTACATAAAAAGTGCTAGGCATCCCAGTTTCCGACAAAATTCTTAGTAACCTTACAATTTTTTTTTTTACAGTGTAGATGTATTACTTTCAACCGCTTCGTTTAACCCTTTATCTACTGACGGTATTTATCAGTACCATTAAAATACCTTTTTATAATACACTTTTCATTTAATACATCGATTACTAGTAACACAGTTTAGAAGGAGTTATGGATGTATTACTTTATCTTGTTCCAAATGCATTCTTGGTTAAACAAAACAAAAATATTTTTTAAAGGATGTTTGCTTTTGCTTTTCCCGCTTTCTTGACGTTGGGGGGAGGGGGAAGATTTTTCAATTCAGAAATATTTCTATATTTCTACTGTAAGAACATTGTACATTTCCCAATTCTACAAAGTATTAAGAAAAACATTTAAATTAAAATATTTGAGTCGGGTCATAAATATTGCACAAAATCCCTATAAATTCAAATTTAATGAATCCTTCTAAATTCTTCAATCCTTCTAAAATCCTTCTAAAATTTATTGAATTATTATGTAAATATTCTAATGTAGTTTCAAAAATTAACGAAAAATGCTTTAGAAGATGGAATTTTAAGATAAAGTTTAACGACTTAAAAAATAGTGTCTTTTTAAAAATATATTACTTTTACTTTTATTAACATTAAAAAATTATATATTTCCATACTGTTAGTCTATCTTTTTAAATAGATCATCGCAAGAGCTTATTTAAAAAAAAATAAAAATAAAAGCTATTTAAAACAAAATAATAGTACTACTTAAAATCTGTATAAGATATAAAAATTTAAAATGATGTATACAAATTGATTTACTTTATCGTTTATTCCTTATTAAATATATATATATATTAAAGTGCATATGCACATAAAACATTTTAATGGTAGTTAGAAGCTTTTTCAACGCCTCAACCCTTCATTTTATGCTAAATGTTTAAATTTTAAAATCAGACAAGTATATGTTTTATTCATACATTCGATTAAAAAAACGATTTATAGATTTTAAAGTAATCATTTGATAGACCGTTTCCTCGTTTACTTTCACATAAAGGAAAAACTAAACAAGTCAATATATATATATATATATATATTTCGTAAATTGAAAAATCAATATTCCATTTAACTAGCTGTGTGTATAGGTTATTCTTATAATTTAAATAATAAAAATAGGCTTTTATTTTCCAGTATAACGGCACAGTATACCTTGCTAATAAACATTTAATTTACACAATTTTTTGTGCCATATTAAAATACAGGCTGTCTACAAATTATTTGGGCAATTTCATAAGTTAAAAACTTAATTAGTTCTAGAAATAGTCTAGTTAGTTATTAGAAATTAATTAGTTGAAAGTCAGACTAGTATTAATATTGCAGAAGTTTATTTATAGATGGCGTTAGGTGTCATAACTGACGCTATCGCTTAGACAGCGGAGGTCTTATTCAATGGCTAGCAGAATCAGAAGATATTTCACCGCTTGATTTCGGTGTATGTGGTTATTTAAAGGACCAAGTGTGCAAGCCGCCACTTCCTGCATCTATTTCTGAACTAAAATCTAGAATCTGCACTGCAATTAATTGGATCGACGGAAACATGCTAACAAATCTGTTGCAAGAAATTATTTACCAATGGTACATTTGCAGAGTCAAGAAAGGAAATCACTTCGAACATTTGTGATAATGGTAAACTTGAATGGAGCATTATGTACTTTAATATATTTTCTGCCAATTCCATTCAATAAATCATTCTTTTTGCCCAACTAATTTGTAAGCACCCTGTATAAGGTTTTCTTTTAAATAATTTTATTTTAATTTTACAAACAACAACAAAAAAAGGTACAAATAATCATGAAATACAAATACAATGCTAAGAAAGATATAAATTTCATACACAGGACTTCTGTAATTGGGAAATTTTGAGATCGAAAGTATAACCTGTGACTGCCTACAAGGCAAATTCTAAACTTTATAGGACCCAGGATATTTAGAATTCGAAATCCTTTGGATATTTTTATTATGTCTGTATATTCTCTACGTATTTAATATATATACTAGCTGGCTTCGCCCGCTAGCGGGCCCCTCCTTTTCATGAACCCCTCCTTTTTTATAAAATCTCGAAAGAACGAACCCCTCCTTTTTATGAACCTCTAATAATATGAAATCTCGAAGTAAAAGAACCTCGAACCGGGTCCCCGCTGCCTACGGCGTGCTGCGCCCGCACTGCAAACTCTTTTAAAAAAGACTTTCGCTATGACGAAAGACGACCCTGGTCCTCGCTGCCTACGGCACCGTATAGCAGCCGTGCTGCGCACGCACTGCAAAGTCTCTTTAAAAAGCCTATCGCGCTCGACCCAAAGTTGAACCGCTGCTCACGCCTGCAAAATCTCGTAAAAAAGGCAGTCTTGCTCGAACGAACCTCCAACCGGGTCCCCACTGCCTACGGCATCGTATAGCAGGCGTGCTACGCACGCACTGCAAACCACCAGGGAGCGCACTCTATTCATAACAAAACTGCATTGGAATGAAAGTCCGCAAAACAACGTATCAGTAGATATGTTAAACAGATCGCCTTGTTAGATTGCCTAATTTTAACAAAATAGCATTATGTTAGTTCCGTATTCCACCACTAGGGAGCGCACTGTATTCTTAACAAAAACATATCTGAACGGAACGCCTTCAAGCAACCTTTCCGTTGATACATGGGTCGGGATGGTGGCGGTCTTAACCAAGAATTCTGTTAGTTCCACATTCTACCACCTGGGAGCGCACTCTATTCCTAACAAAACTGGAGCGGAAAGAAAGTCCGTTAAACTACCTATCATTAGATATGTTACTCGAGGTAGTGGCCGTCTTAAGCAAGTATTTAAGATATTTGCACAAATTACTATTCGGAAATAGTGGTAACTAAACTTTTGACATTTTTTTATTTAATAAGTAGCATATATCTCAACGTGTTATGAACTATCTTAAAGTTTAAAGCAGATCGCCTTGTTAAATTTCCTAATTTTAACAAAATCGCGTTATGTTAGTTCCGTATTCCACCACCAGGGAGCGTACTGTATTCTTAACAAAAACATATCTGAACGAAACTCCTTCACGCAACCTTTCCGTAGATAGATGGTTCGGGATTGTGGCGGTGTTAACCAAGAATTCTGTTAGTTCCAAATTCCACCACCAGGGAGCGCACTCTATTCGTAACAAATCTGTATCGGTAGGAAAGTCCGTTAAACAACCTATGAGTAGATATGTTACTCGAGGTGGTGGCGGTCTTAAGCAAGTATTTAAGATATTTGCACAAATTACTATTCGGAAATAGTGGTAACTAAACTTTTGACATTTTGATATTTAATAAGTAGCATATATATCAATGTGTTATGAACTTTCTTAAAGTCTCAAGCAGATCGCCTTGTCATATTTCCTAATTTTAACAAAATCGCATTACGTTAGCTCCACATTCTACCACCAGGGAGCGCATTCTATTCATAACAAAACTGTGCCGGAAGGAAAGTCCGTTAACCCACCTATCAGTAGATATGTTACTCGAGGTGGTGGCGGTCTTAAGCATGAATTTATGATATTTGCAGAAATTACTATTCGGAAATGGTGGTAACTAAGCTTGTGACATTTTTATATTTAAGAAGTAGCATATATATCAATGTGTCATGAACTATCTTAAAGTTTCAAGACACATCCACTTGTTATTTTTCCTAATTTAAACAAAATATCGTTACGTTAGTTCCGCATTCCACCGCTTGGGAGCGCACACTATTCGTACCAAAAGCGTATCTGAAGGAAACTCCTTCACGCAACTTTTCCGTAGATACATGAGTCGTAATGGTGGCGTTATTAACCAAGAATTCTGTTAGTTCCACATTCCACCACCAGGGAGTGCACTCTATTCATAACAAAACTGTGTCGAAAGAAAAGTCCGTTAAACAACCTACCAGTAGATATGTTACTCGAGGTGGTGGCCGTCTTAAGCAAGAATTTAAGATATTTTCACAAATTACTATTCGGAAATAGTGGTAACTAAACTTGTGACATTTTTATATTTAATAAGTAGCATATATATCAATGTGTTATGAACTGTCTTAAAGTTTCAAGCAGATCGCCTTGTTATAATTCCTAAATTTAACAAAATCGCGTTATGTTAGTTCAACATTCTACCACCAGGGAGCGCACACTATTCATAACAAAACTGTATCGGAAGGAAAGTCCGTTAAACAGCCTATCAGTAGATATGTTACTCGAGGTGGTGGCGGTCTGAAGCAAGAATTTAAGATATTTGCACAAATTACTATTCGGAAATAGTGGTAACTAAACTTTTGACGTTTTTTTATTTAATAAGTAGCATATATCTCAACGTATTATGAACTATCATAAAGTTTAAAGCAGATCGCCTTGTTAGATTTCCTAATTTTAACAATATCGCGTTATGTTAGTTCCGTATTCCACCACCAGGGAGAGCACTGTATTCTTAACAAAAACATATCTGAACGAAACGTCTTTACGCAACCTTCCCGTAGATACATGTGTCGGGATTGTGGAGGTCTTAAGAAAGAATTCTGTTAGTTCCACATTCCACCACCAGGCAGCGCACTCTATTCATAACAAAAGCGTATCTGAACGAAACTGTGTTAAAAAACCTATCAGTGGATATGTTACTCGAGTTGGTGGCGGTCTTAAGCTAGAATTTAGAAACTTGCTAAAATTACTATTCGGAAATAGTGGTAACTAAAAATTTGACATTTTTATATTTAATAAGTAGCATATATCTGAGGACTCCCTCAAGAAAGGGTATCTAAAAAGGTAATTAAAGCTAATTTTGAAAAAAGAAATCCAGCACCCCTCCCCGTGTGACAAAAAAGGATCCAAAACGCACCTCATTGTCCATTTCACATACAGATTAAGTAAATAATAATGTATTACCCCCTGAGACAATATTTTCTTCAACTCTTAAGGAAATACGTTGTTGTCATTGCTGCAATTGAATACCACTGCCTAAATTTTTTTTCCAAAACGCACCTCATTGTCCACTACAAATCAGATTAATAAACTAATAATTAATATCTCAACTGCTAATTAAGCTATCACGCACTGAAATTATCCTATAGCGGGCGAAGCGACTGTAATGCGAGCTAACTGGGATATTTAATCAAATGTATTTCCCGCCCAACAGATTAATTAAAGAATAATTATTATCTCAGCTTCTAATTAACCAATCTCTTTGAACTGGGTATGTATGGAATCTGCGACAGATTTCCCGTCCGGTTGTCAAAAAATTTTATCCAAATATTTAAAATTTTAAAATTTTAAATTTCGTATTATATTATCCTAGTATCCAAAACCGCAAAGCGTCATGATGTCTACAGCTGCTTCTCGGAAAAATGAAATCTCTTTTCATTGTCTTTTCAAATAAAGAAATTAAATTTTTATCGATCGATTTGTAGTGGATTTTTTGCGTTATACCCAACGCAGAAACATGAAATTTATACCAAATTGAAGTAGATTTTTTTTCGCGTGTTTCTACACCTTTTACGAATATCTCGGACTATTAGATCGGGAGATTCGATTTCGCTTTTTAAATTTCGACTTCATTTTCATCATCTGGGTAACCGCTAGCCTCGACAGATAAAATCGGGGTGCAAGTTTTGTGAATCCTCCAATGAGACTGCTCCGAAGCGAGCCTCGACAAAGGGTCCCATTGTACTCAGACTGCTGCTTTCGGATAAAAAAGATTCTTTTTTCCTTCGACAATGAGTCGTTAATTAGCTAATTGCGTCCGTAATTACGGCGGGATTTTCTCGAAACCGCAAACACCGGGTGTCCGAGAAAACGGCGGTGCGAATCGACATATCATAAGACGCTCTGCGTGGCCCGGGAGCGAAGGAGTTCCGGTCACAAGGGCGAATGTTACACACATACATACAGACAGACAGATGTTTACGGGCATTAATAGTTACATACAGACAGACAGACGTTTACGGACATTAATAGTATTGACTAGCTGGCTTCGCCCGCTAGCGGGCCCCTCCTTTTCATGAACCCCTCCTTTTTTATAAAATCTCTAAAGAACGAACCCCTCCTTTTTAAGAACCTCTAATAATATGAAATCTGGAAGTGATAGAACCTCGAACCGGGTCGCCGCTGCCAACGGCACCGTATAGAAGGCGTGCTGCGCACGCACTGCAAACTCTTTTAAAAAAGACTTTCGCTATGACGAAAGTCGACACTGGTCCTCGCTGCCTACGGCACCGCATAGCAGCCGTGCTGCGCACGCACTGCAAAGTCTCTTTAAAAAGCCTATCGCGCTCAGTCGTGCTGCGCACGCACTGCAAACTCTTTTTAAAAAGCCTTTCGATATAACAAAAGTTGAACCTGTTCCTCGCTGCCTACGGCACCTTATAGAAGTGCGTGCTGCGCACGCACTGCAAACTCTTTTTAAAAAGCCTATCGCGCTCGAACGAAAGTCGAACCTTGTCCCCGCTGCCTATGGCACCGTATAGCAGGTGTGTGCAAAATCTTTAAAAGAGCCTATCGCACTCGAACGAAAGTCGAACCGGGTTCCCGCTGCCTTCGGCACCGTATATCAGGCATGCTGCGCACGGACTGCAAACTCTTTTAAAAAACCTTTCGCTATAACGAAAGTCGAACCTGGTACTTGCTGCTTACGGCACCGTATAGCAGGCGTGCTGCGCATGCACTGCAAACTCTTTTTTAAAAGACTTTCGCGCTCGATCGAAAGTCGAACCGGTTACCCGCAGCCTACGGCACCTTATAGCAAAATCTTGTAAAAAAGGCAATCTCGCTCGAAAGAACCTCGAACCGGATCCTCGCTGAATTTCGTTAAATTTAGATTTGACAAAATCGCCTTATGTTAGTTCCACATTCTACCACCAGGGAGCGCACTCTATTCATAACAAAACTGCATCGGGATGAAAGTCCGTTAAACAAGGTATCAGTAGATATGTTAAACAGATCGCCTTGTTAGATTGCCGAATTTTAAAAAAATCGCGTTATGTTAGTTTCGTATTCCACCACCAGGGAGCGCACTGTATTCTTAACAGAAACATATCTGAACGAAACGCCTTCACGCAACATTTCCGTAGATGTATGGGTCGGGATGGTGGCGGTCTTAACCAAGAATCCTGTTAGTTCCACATTCCACCACCAGGGAGCGCATTCTATTCATAACAAAACTGTGTCGGAAGGAAAGTCCGTTAAACAACCTATCAGTAGATATGTTACTCGAGGTGTTGGCGGTATTAAGCAAGAATTTAAGATATTTGCACAAATTACTATTCGGAAATAGTGGTAAGTAAACTTTTGACATTTTTGTATTTAATAAGAAGCATATATCTCAATGTGTTATGAAATATCTTAATTTTTCAAGCAGATCGCCATGTTATATTTCCTAAAATTAATTAAATCGCGTTATGTTAGTTCCACATTCTACCACCAGGGAGCGCACTCTATTCATAACAAAACTGTATTGGAAGGAAAGTTCGTTAAACAACCTATCAGTAGATTTTTTAAACAGATCGCCTTGTTAGATTGCCTAATATTACCAAAATCGCGTTATGTTAGTTCCGGATTCCACCACCAGGGAGCGCACTGTATTCTTAACAAATACCTATCTGAACGAAACGCCTTCACGCAACCTTTCCATAGATAAATGGGTCGGGAAGGTGGCTGTCTTAACAAAGAATTCTGTTAGTTCCACATTCCACCACCAGGGAGCGAACTCTATTCATAACAAAACTGTGTCGGATGAAAAGTCCGTTAAACAACTTATCAGTAGATATGTTACTCGAGGTGGTGGCGGTCTTAAGCAAGAATTTAAGATGGTTGCAGAAATTACTATTCGGAATTAGTGGTAACTAAACTTTTGACATTTTTATATTCAATAAGTAGTATGTATATCAATGTGTTATGAACTGTCTTAAAGTTTCAAGCAGATCGCCTTGTTATATTTCCTAAATTTAACAAAATCGCGTGGCACCGTATAGCAGGCCTGCTGCGCACGACTGCACAGTCTTGTAAAAAAGGCAATCTCGCTCGAACGAATCTCGAACCGGGTCCTCGCTGCTAATTTTAACAAAATCGAGCTAGGTTAGTTCCACATTCTACCACCAGGGAGCGCACTCTATTCATAACAAAACTGTATCGGAAGGAAAGTCCGTTAAACAACCTATCAGTAGATATGTTAAACAGATTGCCTTGTTAGATTGCTTAATTTTAACAAAATCGCGTTATGTTAGTTCCGGATTCCACCACCAGGGAGCGCACTGTATTCTTAACAAATACATATCTGAACGAAACGCCTTCACGCAACATTTCAATAGATAAATGTGTCGGGAAGGTGGCGGTCTTAACAAAAAATTCTGTTAGTTCAACATTCCACCACCAGGGAGCGCACTCTATTCATAACAAAACTGTCTCGGAAGGAAAGTCCGTTAAACAACCTATCAGTAGATATGTTAAACAGATCGCCTTGTTAGATTGCTTAATTTTAACAAAATCGCGTTATGTTAGTTCCGGATTCCACCACCAGGGAGCGCACTGTATTCTTAACAAATACATATCTGAACGAAACGCCTTCACGCAACATTTCCATAGATAAATGTGTCGGGAAGGTGGCGGTCTTAACAAAAAATTCTGTTAGTTCAACATTCCACCACCAGGGAGCGCACTCTATTTATAACAAAACTGTCTCGGAAGGAAAGTCTGGTAAACAACCTGTCAGTAGATATGTTACTCAAGGTGGTGGTGGTCTGAAGCAAGAATTTAAGATGTTTGTAGAAATTACTATTCAGAAATAGTGGTGACTAAACTTTTGACATTTTTATATTTAATAAGTAGTATGTATATCAACGTGTTATGAACTATCTTAAAGTTTCAAGCAGATCGCCTTGTTATATTTCCTGAATTTAACAAAATCGCGTTATGTTAGTTCCACATTCTACCACGAGGGAGCGCACACTAGTCATAACAAAACTGGAGCGGAAGGAAAGTCCGTTAAACAACCTATCAGTAGATATGTTACTCGAGGTGGTTGCGGTTTTAAGCAAGAATTTAAGATATTTGCACAAATTACTATTCGGAAATAGTGGTAACTAAACTTTTGACATTTTGTTTAATAAGTAGCATATATCTCAATGTGTTAAGGACTATCTTAAAGTCGCAAGCAGATCGCCTTGTTATATTTCCTAAATTTAACAAAATCGCGTTATGTTAGTTCCACATTCTACCACCAGGGAGCGCACTCTATTCTTAACAAAAACATGTCTGAACGAAACCCCTTCACGCAAACTTTCCGTAGATACATGGGTCGGGAAGGTGGCGGTCTTAACCAAGAATTCTGTTAGTTCCACATTCCACCACCAGGGAGCGCACACTATTCATAACAAAACTGTATCGGAAGGAAAGTCCGTTAAACAACCTATCAGTAGATATGTTAAACAGATCGCCTTGTTAGATTGCCTAATTTTAACAAAATAGCGTTATGTTAGTTCCGTATTCCACCACCAGGGAGCGCACTGTATTCTTAACAAAAACATATCTCAACGAAACTCCTTCACGCAACATTTCCGTAGATACACGAGTCTTAATGGTGGCGTTATTAACCAAGAATTTTGTTAGTTCCGCATTCCACCACCAAGGAGCGCACACTATTCATAACAAAAGTGTATCTGAACGAAACTGTGTTAAAAAAACTATCAGAGGATATGTTACTCGAGTTGGTGGCGGTCTTAAGCTAAAAATTAAGAAACTTGCTAAAATTACTATTCGGAAATAGTGGTAACTAAAAATTTGACATTTGTATATTTAATAAGTAGCATATATCAGAGGACTCCCTCAAGAAACGGTATCTAAAAAGGTCATAAAAGCTAATTTTTAAAAAAGAAAACCAGCGCCCCTCCCCGTTTGCCTGAAAAGGATCCAAAACGCACCCCATTGTCCACTACACATACAGATTCATTAAATAAAAATTAATATCGCAACTTACAAATAAGCTATCAGGCACAGAAATTATCCGATAACGGGCGAAGCACGCTGGTCTTTGTCATAATAATATCTGTAATTCGATTTAATTGGGATATTTAATCAAAAGTATTACCCCCCCCCCTCTTCCGATCGACACAAACCTAACAAAAATTATGCGATAGCGGGCGAAGCACGCGACTCTCTCAAAAAACGGTATCTAAAAAGGTCATAAACGCTAATTTTTAAAAAAGGAATTCAACGCCCCCCCCCCCCCCATGTGCCTAAAAAGGATTCAAAACGCACCTCATTGTCCAATACACATACAGATTAATTGAATAACAATTAATATCGCAACTTAAGATTAAGCTATCACGCACTGAAATTATCCCATAGCGGGCTGCGAACAAACTGGGATATTTAATCAAAAGTATTTCCCTCTCCCCCCCCCCCCCCCCTTTCCATTGACACAAACCAAACAAATAAAAATTATGCGATAGCGGGCGAAGCACGCTTTTTCTCCCCTCGAATATTCCTATATGATAGCACTGAACCTCACATCAAATTGTTATATTTCGTAATTAAAATTACTTCGTGGTTAAAAAAGCACGTGCCCCCCGCATTTGATGTAAATGAAACCTAATTAATTAAATAATAATTAATATCTCCACTTGTAATCAAGGTAGGAGTTTGAACTGGGTACGTATGAAATCAGCGAAGAATTTCAAACCAGGATGGCAAAAAATTTAATCCAAAAAATTAATATTTAAAAAGTTTAAATTTCGTATTAAAATAAAAACCGCGAGCGCGATGTCATGTCTGAGATAAAAAACACGTGGAAAGGAAAGTTTCAAAGCAATGATCCAATTAATGAAATAATAATTAATATCTCGGCTCGTAATTAAGCTACGAAGTTGAACTGGATAGGTATGAAATCGGCGAAATTTTTTACGTCGGGATGTAAAAAAATTTAATCTAAAAATTCAATATTTAAAAAGTTTAAATTTCGTACTCTGAAAGACGGGAGGACAGGTGCCGATTTGTCTGGCCAGAAAGAATAATCCCTGCAGTCGATAATGAAATTCATGAACACCTGGCTTTGATAAAAATATTAAATTTTGAAAGGATTTATCGATTTTTAGCGGATTTTTAAAGTTCTGCGCATCGTACAAACGTGAAATTTATACCAAAATAAAGTAGATTTTTTTCCGCGTGTTTCTACACCTTTTACGAATTTCTAGGATCCTTAGTTCCGGAGATTCGATTGGGAATTCCCTTTATCTCCCAGTAGCTAGCCTCGACAGATATATCAGGGTTCAGGTTTTGCGAATCCTCCAATGGTAGTGCTCCGATAGCTAGCCTCGGAAGAGGGTTCCATTGTAGTCAGAGAGTTGCTTTTGGATAAAAAAAGATTCATTTTTCCTTCGACAATGAGTCCTTAATTAGCTAATTGCGTCCGTAATTACGGCGGGGTTTCCTCGAAACCACAAACACCGGGTGTCCGAGAAAACGGCGGTGCGAATCGACATATCATAAGACGCTCTGCGTGGCCCGGGAGCGAAGGAGTTCCGGTCACAAGGGCGAATGTTACACACATACATACAGACAGACGTTTACGGACATTAATAGTATTGACTAGCTGGCTTCGCCCGCTAGCGGGCCCCTCCTTTTTGTATAAAATCTCGAAAGAACGTAACTCGCCTGCGAACGAACCTCTAATAATATGAAATCTCGAAGTGAATGAACCTCGAACCGGGTCCCCGCTGCCTTCGGCATCGTATAGCAGGCGTGCTGCGCACGCACTGCAAACTCTTTTAAAGAAGCCTTTCGCTATAACGAAAGTCGAACCCAGTCCTCGCTGCCTACGGCACCGTATAGCACCCGCGCTGCAAACTCAATTTAAAAAGCCTATTACTCACGAACGAAAGTTGAACCGGGTCCCCGCTGCCTTCGGCACCGTATAGCAGTCGTGAAGCGCACGCACTGCAAACTCTTTTTAAAAAGGCTTTCGCTATAACAAAAGTTTAACCTGATCCTCGCTGCCTACGGCACCTTATAGCAGGAGTACTGCGCACGCACTGCAAACTCTTTTTAAAAAGCCTATCGCGCTGGAACGAAAGTCGAACCTTGTCCCCGCTGCCTACGGCACCGTATAGCAGGCGTGTGTAAAATCTTTAAAAAAGCATATCGTGCTCGAAAGAAAGCCGAACCGGGTTCCCGCTGCCTTCGACACCGTATAGCAGGCGTGCTGCGAACGCACTGCAAACTCTTTTAAAAAAAACCTTTCGCTATAACGAAAGTCGAACCTGGTCCTTGCTGCTTACGGCACCGTATAGCAGGCGTGCTGCGCACGCACTGCAAACTCTTATTTAAAAGCCTTTCGCGCTCGAACGAAAGTCGAACCGGGTACCCGCTGCCTATAGCGCAAATTCAAGCGAATGTAATATCTTTCAAAACCACTTCTATAATAGACATCGTATAATTAACTACCGACAGCAACGTTCTCGACCCTAAATAACCTTTCAAATATCGTTACCCAAAATAACAATGTTCTTACTATGGCTTCCAACCCTGCTAATGTAGCAGTTCCAACTAAAGTAATTCATAACAAAGCAACTCTTTCCAAAATTAGATGTGTCCAAATTAATCTGAATAACTGTCGCGCAGCGAATCTAGAACTAATCAAATATATAAATAATCAACAAATTGACATAGCTATAATCCAAGATTACCATAGAACAAATAATTCATTTACAATCCT
Organism: Maratus speciosus; assembly: GCA_963932465.1. Taxonomy (NCBI): domain Eukaryota; kingdom Metazoa; phylum Arthropoda; class Arachnida; order Araneae; family Salticidae; genus Maratus; species Maratus speciosus. The sequence continues at coordinate 559,487,213 of OZ010789.1, forward strand.
CCCAATTGGATGGTCTCTTTATGCCTCAAAAAATGAAACAGCTGGAATTATCATAGCAAACTCCCAACTATATCACCTAAAAACCTTATCTTTTGACAACAGCATTTTTATTAACATTAGCACTAAATACCATGAATTAACACTTGGCTCGCAGTATTCCCGTCCTCGTTCCGCAAGAGACCTTGAAGAAGACCTACAAGCCTGGACCAACACTATCAGAGACTGTAAAAATATCATTTTAGCAGGCGATTTTAATGCTCACTTAAAGGACTGGGGATATAAATGCAATAATGCAAGAGGAGACATTCTTCTATATTACCTCGCTTTAAATAACGTATCCATAGTTAATGATCCCAATGCACCATATACATTCAAACAGAACAAAAGGAAAGGTACTCCAGATCTAACTTTAAGTGGAAACCAAGCACGCAACTATCTCAATTCTTGGTACGTAGACGACATCAATGATTCCCTCAGCGACCATCTGTACATAAGATACGATTTATCTATAGATCCAGTTCTAAGAAATGAATACAGATTTAAAACTAAATTTGAGAATTTCAAAAAATTTAACAACCAACTCTCTCCTAATGTTGACAATCTACAGACAACTCTCAGCGAGGTCAAAAGTCCCAATGACTTGAATGAATGGACCCACAAATTTGAAGAGCTTCTACAAGAAATCATGGAATCTTCTCTCAAAAAGAAAAAACAGTCATATGAAGTAAATACAAAGTGGTACACATATAATCTCAAAATACAAAGAAATCGATTAAACGCTTTACGGAAAAGATCAAATAAAAATCCTGAAAACGTACAATACCAAGTTAGCTACAAGAAAGAGAGAGCTAAATACAAATTAAACATCAAAAACGCAAAATTAAATTCGTAGAAATCCTTCTGTGAGACAACATCCACAACATACGGAACCGCTTTCAAAATTGTAAAGGGCAAATACCTCAAAAATACCGACTTAATACATTCAATACTTGACACATCAAATTCAACTGACATGTTTAGAGACATTCAACACCAACTCTTAAGCCATCATTTTGGAAAAGAAATCCCTGAAAATCTACATTCATTTGAAAATTTGGAGCCACTATCAGAAAGTGATATAAATGAATATCTAATCAGCTATAGAGAACTAAAATATTGCGCATCAAGACAGTCGAACAACAAAGCCCCTGGCTTCGATAAGATCGATGCAAGGGTTACTAAAAACTTGATCAAAACTTTCCCACAATTAATGCTTCAACTATACAACAAATGCTTTTCCCTTGCCCATTTCCCAGACATATGGAAGAAGGGCATTGTCATTTATTTTCGAAAGAAGAATAAAGATCCTCGGCAATTAAAATCTTACCGACCGATAGTCCTTCTCCCTATGCTGGGAAAAGTCCTTGAACGATTAATCAAGATGCGTGCAATGACATTTTTAGAAGATATTTCCTTTCTCCATGAAATGCAATTTGGATTTCGCGAATCAAGAAGCACAATAGATGCCTTAAATGAACTGAAATCCTCTATCACAAATACATTAGAAAATAAGAAATACTGTGGTATTCTTTCCTTCGATATAGAGGGAGCGTTTGATTCGATAGATTGGAATACTATCTCCCAAATAATCGATAATTCTCCTCTCCCTCTATATCTAAAACATTTACTAAAAAATTACATCTCCAATCGATATATTGGTTTAAAAGAAGGAAGCGTTGTAGAATGGTTCATTTCATTTAAAGGGTGCCCTCAGGGCTCATGCTTAGGTCCCCTTCTTTGGTTGCTAATTGCAGATTTTATTATAAAGGAGTTCTACAAAATAGAATCAGACATGATAGTTTATGCTGACGATTTCGTAATTAAGGTTGCGGGAGACTCCAGACCTGAGTTGGAGCAAGTTGCTAATAGACGCATCGAAATTTTTTCAACTTTATGCAGGAATTTCAACCTTACAATATCGGAAACTAAAACAAAGGCCATGCTTTTTGGCCGCTTTCTTCTTAACAGACGTCGACCAATTTTCAAATTGAATAACAAAACTATCAAGTTTGAAAATACTATTCCCTATCTTGGCGTTATACTAGATCCAAAATTTAATTTTCAAGAGCATCTAACTCATACAAAAACAAAGGTAACTCAATTTTTAAACGGATTCAAAAGCCTAAAATCTCATAAAGGAGGAATATCTTCAAGTATACTGAAATTTTGGTACAACACCGTCATATTAAAACAAATTAGCTACGCTTATGAAATTTGGTTTCCAAGCCTCAATTCGCATGGTATAAGAAAATTAAAGTCAGTACAACGTACAGCTCTCTTAAGCATTATCAAGACCTATCGAAGTACTTCCTCTGACGCTCTCTGTGTCCTTACTGGTTCTCCCCCAATCGATACTTTGCTCAAGAACGATTATCATTATTACGAACTAATTAAAGGAAGAAGATCATATAACCATAATGGCAAAATCATTAACAGCAACCACATTATGTCAAAACTAAACACCTTCGACTTCTCTCAATATTACAAGATAAACAACCTCTTCTTTTTGGAGGAAAAATACGAAAAATTACTCCAAATCTATGACCCATCCATATATACCGATGGTTCTGTCATGAACGACGGAGCAGCATGTGCATTTACAGTCTGTCTTAAAAACTCATTCGTATATGATTATGCAGTTAAACTTCATGTAGATAACTCGATCTACCAAGCTGAATTATTCGCAATTTACAAAGCAATGGAATGGTCCATTAACTCTTCTCATCATGAAATTCTTATCCTTACAGGCAGCCACTCATCCTATGACGCCCTTCAAATTGCATTTCCACGCAATTATATAATTTATAATATCTACAATCTTTTACTACATTTCCCTAACAAAAAGTTCTATATCTCATGGATTAAATCTCACATAGGTATCCCGGGAAACGAAAGAGCCGATTCTCTGGCGAAGGCGGTTATAGATAACAACCAATACAACGATTGCCAGGAATTGCTTCTTCCACAATCCAAATTCAAGTATATATTTAGGCAAAAAACTCTGGATGAATGGCAACTCTCATGGACGCAATCGACAAAGGGTCGCGATACGTACAGTATAATTAATAAAGTTGACATACAGTTCATCTGTGATCGCCCTACGTTACCTAACTATATCACTGGTCATGGAAGTTTCCCATCATTTCTACATAAAATTAAAAAAAGAGACTCACCACTTTGTTTATGCAGAAAGAGTATTGGAAACGCTACACACTATATCTTTGGAAACTGCCCCATAATGAAACATCATTTCCATTTTGACAGAAACAAAACATTGAGAGAAAATTTGAATAACACTCTTTTCAACGCAGGCAACTTCCAGACACTTCTAGAAAATTACGACATTTTAAACAAACATTTTTCTTTTATTTCTAAGACTATAGCTAAACCTTAATCTTTTTTTACATTCTATTTAACCTGTAAATATTTTTCAATATTTATTTATACATATGTGTCCGCACTGCCTTCAATAATAAGGCAGTATTTGTAACATGCTTTTTATGTTGTAATAAATGTGCGCCTCCCTGCTTGCGCTGCCTGGCAGCCCCTTTTTCCCCTCGTGGACTTATTGTCCCTATACCTCACGGTAGGCTGTCCACGAGTGGGCGATTTCGGTACCCGCTGCCTACGGCACCTTATAGCAAAATCTTGTAAAAAAGGCAAACTCGCTCGAACGAACCTCGAACCGGGTCCTCGCTGAATTTCGTTAAATTTAGATTTAACAAAATCACGTTATGTTAGTTCCGTATTCCACCACCAGGAAGCGCACTGTATTCTTAACAGAAACATATCTGAACGAAACGCCTTCACGCAACCTTTCCGTAGATACATGGGTAGGGATGGTGGCGGTCTTAACCAAGAATTCTGTTAGTTCCACATTCCAGTACCAGGAGCGCATTCTATTTATAACAAAAGTGTGTCGGAATTAAAGTCCGTTAAACAACCTATCCGTAGATAAGTTACTTCGAGGTGTTGGCGGTCTTAAGCAAGAATTTAAGATATTTGCACAAATTACTATTCGGAAATAGTGGTAACTAAACTTGACATTTTTGTATTTAATAAGAAGAATATATCTCAATGTGTTATGAACTATCTTAATGTTTCAAGCAGAACGCCTTGTTATATTTCCTAAATTTAACAAAATCGCGTTATATTAGTCCCACATTCTACTACCAGGGAGCGCACTCTATTCCTAACAAAACTGGAGCGGAAGGAAAGTCCGTTAAACTACCTATCATTAGATATGTTACTCGAGGTGGTGGCGGTCTTAAGCAAGAATTTAAGATATTTGCACAGATTACTATTCGGAAATAGTGGTAACTAAACTTTTGACATTTTTTTATTTAATAAGTAGCATATATCTCAACGTGTTATGAACTATCTTAAAGTTTAAAACAGATCGCCTTGTTAGATTTCCTAATTTTAACAAAATCGCGTTATGTTAGTTCCGCATTCTACCACCAGGGAGCGCACTGTATTCTTAACAAGAACATATCTGAACGAAACGCCTTCACCCAACATTTCCGTAGATACATGGGTCGGGATGGTTGCGGTCTTAACCAAGAATTCTGTTAGTTCCACATTCCACCACCAGGGAGCGCACACTATTCATAACAAAACTGTGTCGAAAGAAAAGTCCGTTAAAGAACCTACCAGTAGATATGTTACTCGAGGTGGTGGCCGTCTTAAGCAAGAATTTAAGATATTTGCACAAATTACTATTCGGAAATAGTGGTAACTAAACTTTTGACATTTTTACATTTAATAAGTAGCATATATATCAATGTGTTATGAACTATCTTAAAGTTTCAAGCAGATCGTCTTGTGATATTTCCTGAAATTAACAAAATCGCGTTAAGTTAGTTCCACATTCTACCACCAGAGAGCGCACACTATTCATAACAAAACTGTATCTGAAGGAAAGTCCGTTAAACAACCTATCAGTAGATATGTTACTCGAGGTGGTGGCGGTCTGAAGCAAGAATTTAAGATATTTGTAGAAATTACTATTCGGAAATAGTGGTAATTAAACTTTTGACATTTTTTCATTTAATAAGTAGCATATATCTCAACGTGTTATGACCTATCTTAAAGTTTCAAGCAGATCGCCTTGTTATATTTCCTAAATTTAACAAAATCGCGTTATGTTAGTTCCACATTCTACCACCAGGGAGCGCACTCTATTCCTAATAAAATTGGAGCGGAAGGAAGGTCCGTTAAACAACCTATCATTAGATATGTTACTCGAGGTGGTGGCGGTCTTAAGCAAGAATTTAAGTTATTTGCACAAATTACTATTCGGAAATGGTGGTAACTAAACTTTTGACATTTTTTTATTTAATAAGTAGCATATATCTCATCGTGTTATGAACTATCTTAAAGTTTAGAGCAGATCGCCTTGTTATATTTCCTAAATTTAACAAAATCGCTTTATGTTAGTTCCACATTCCACCACCAGGGAGCGCACCCTCCCTTCCGAATAGACAGCGGGCGAAGCACGCTTTTTCTCACCTCGAATATACTTATCTGATAGCGCTGAACCTCATGCAAATTGTTATATTTCCTAATTTAAATTATTTCGTGGTTAAAAAAGCACGTGCCACCCGCATTTGATGAAAATGAAACCTAATAAATTAAATAATAATTAATGTTAATAAAACACTCATACTACAATATATATTAAAACACACATACACACATAAATAACGCCTGCATTCAACATATATATACATTTAATAATTAATGTCTCCGCTTGTAATTAAGCTAGTAGTTTGAACTGGGTATGTTTGAAATCAGCGAAGAATTTCTAATCAGGATGCCAAAAAATTATATCGAAAAATTTAATATTTAAAAAGTTTAAATTTGGTATTAAAATAAAAACCGCGAGCGCGACGTCATGTCTGGGATAAAAAACACGTGGAAAGGAAAGTTTCAAAGCAGTGATCCAATTAATGAAATAATAATTAATATCTCGGCTCGTAATTAAGCTACGAGTTTGAACTGCGTATGTATGAAATCGGCGAAATTTTTTACGTCGGAATGTAAAAAAATTTAATCTAAAAATTCAATATTTAAAAAGTTTAAATTTCGTACTCTGAAAGACTGGAGGACAGGTGCCGATGTGTCTGGCGAGAAAGAATAATCCCTGCAGTCGATAATGAAATTCATGAACACCTGGCTTTGATAAAAAGATTAAATTTTGAAAGGATTTAACGATTTTTAGTGGATTTTTTAAGTTCTACACATCGTACAAACATGAAATTTATACCAAAATAAAGTAGATTTTTTTCCGCGTGTTTCTACACCTTTTACGAATTTCTAGGATCCTTAGTTCCGGAGATTCGATTGGGAATTCCCTTTATCTCCCAGTAGCTAGCCTCGTAAAATAAAATCAGGGTCCCGGTTTCTTGAATCCTCCAATGATACTGCTCCGAAGCGAGCCTCGACGAAGGGTCCCAATGTACTCAGACTGCTGCTTTTGGATAAAAAAGATTCATTTTACCTTCGACAATGAGTCGTTAATTAGCTAATTGCGTCCGTAATTACGGCGGGATTTTCTCGAAACCGCAAACACCGGGTGTCCGAGAAAACGGCGGTGCGAATCGACATATCATAAGACGCTCTGCGTGGCCCGGGAGCGAAGGAGTTCCGGCCACAAGGGCGAATGTTACACACATACATACAGACAGACAGACGTTTACGGACATTAATAGTATTGACTAGCTGGCTTCGCCCGCTAGCGGGCCCCTCCTTTTCATGAACCCCTCCTTTTTTATAAAATCTCGAAAGAACGAACCCCTCCTTTTTATGAACCTCTAATAATATGAAATCTCGAAGTAAAAGAACCTCGAACCGGGTCCCCGCTGCCTACGGCGTGCTGCGCCCGCACTGCAAACTCTTTTAAAAAAGACTTTCGCTATGACGAAAGACGACCCTGGTCCTCGCTGCCTACGGCACCGTATAGCAGCCGTGCTGCGCACGCACTGCAAAGTCTCTTTAAAAAGCCTATCGCGCTCGACCCAAAGTTGAACCGCTGCTCACGCCGGCAAAATCTTGTAAAAAAGGCAGTCTTGCTCGAACGAACCTCCAACCGGGTCCCCACTGCCTACGGCATCGTATAGCAGGCGTGCTACGCACGCACTGCAAACCACCAGGGAGCGCACTCTATTCATAACAAAACTGCATTGGAATGAAAGTCCGCAAAACAACGTATCAGTAGATATGTTAAACAGATCGCCTTGTTAGATTGCCTAATTTTAACAAAATAGCATTATGTTAGTTCCGTATTCCACCACCAGGGAGCGCACTGTATTCTTAACAAAAACATATCTGAACGGAACGCCTTCAAGCAACCTTTCCGTTGATACATGGGTCGGGATGGTGGCGGTCTTAACCAAGAATTCTGTTAGTTCCACATTCTACCACCTGGGAGCGCACTCTATTCCTAACTGAACTGGAGCGTAAAGAAAGTCCGTTAAACTACCTATCATTAGATATGTTACTCGAGGTGGTGGCCGTCTTAAGCAAGAATTTAAGATATTTGCACAAATTACTATTCGGAAATAGTGGTAACTAAACTTTTGACCATTTTTTAATTTAATAAGTAGCATATATCTCAACGTGTTATGAACTATCTTAAAGTTAAAAGCAGATCGCCTTGTTAGATTTCCTAATTTTAACAAAATCGCGTTATGTTAGTTCCGTATTCCACCACCAGGGAGCGCACTGTATTCTTAACAAAAACATATCTGAACGAAACTCCTTCACGCAACCTTTCCGTAGATAGATTGGTCGGGATGGTGGCGGTCTTAACCAAGAATTCTGTTAGTTCCACTTTCCACCACCAGGGAGCGCATTCTATTCATAACAAAACTGTGTCGGAAGGAAAGTCCGTTAAACAACCTACCAGTAGATATGTTACTCGAGGTAGTGGCCGTCTTAAGCAAGTATTTAAGATATTTGCACAAATTACTATTCGGAAATAGTGGTAACTAAACTTTTGACATTTTTTTATTTAATAAGTAGCATATATCTCAACGTGTTATGAACTATCTTAAAGTTTAAAGCAGATCGCCTTGTTAAATTTCCTAATTTTAACAAAATCGCGTTATGTTAGTTCCGTATTCCACCACCAGGGAGCGTACTGTATTCTTAACAAAAACATATCTGAACGAAACTCCTTCACGCAACCTTTCCGTAGATAGATGGTTCGGGATTGTGGCGGTGTTAACCAAGAATTCTGTTAGTTCCACATTCCACCACCAGGGAGCGCACTCTATTCGTAACAAATCTGTATCGGTAGGAAAGTCCGTTAAACAACCTATGAGTAGATATGTTACTCGAGGTGGTGGCGGTCTTAAGCAAGAATTTAAGATATTTGCACAAATTACTATTCGGAAATAGTGGTAACTAAACTTTTGACATTTTGATATTTAATAAGTAGCATATATATCAATGTGTTATGAATTTTCTTAAAGTCTCAAGCAGATCGCCTTGTCATATTTCCTAATTTTAACAAAATCGCATTACGTTAGCTCCACATTCTACCACCAGGGAGCGCATTCTATTCATAACAAAACTGTGCCGGAAGGAAAGTCCGTTAAACCACCTATCAGTAGATATGTTACTCGAGGTGGTGGCGGTCTTAAGCATGAATTTATGATATTTGCAGAAATTACTATTCGGAAATGGTGGTAACTAAGCTTGTGACATTTTTATATTTAAGAAGTAGCATATATATCAATGTGTCATGAACTATCTTAAAGTTTCAAGACACATCCACTTGTTATTTTTCCTAATTTAAACAAAATATCGTTACGTTAGTTCCGCATTCCACCGCTTGGGAGCGCACACTATTCGTACCAAAAGCGTATCTGAAGGAAACTCCTTCACGCAACTTTTCCGTAGATACATGAGTCGTAATGGTGGCGTTATTAACCAAGAATTCTGTTAGTTCCACATTCCACCACCAGGGAGTGCACTCTATTCATAACAAAACTGTGTCGAAAGAAAAGTCCGTTAAACAACCTACCAGTAGATATGTTACTCGAGGTGGTGGCCGTCTTAAGCAAGAATTTAAGATATTTTCACAAATTACTATTCGGAAATAGTGGTAACTAAACTTGTGACATTTTTATATTTAATAAGTAGCATATATATCAATGTGTTATGAACTGTCTTAAAGTTTCAAGCAGATCGCCTTGTTATAATTCCTAAATTTAACAAAATCGCGTTATGTTAGTTCAACATTCTACCACCAGGGAGCGCACACTATTCATAACAAAACTGTATCGGAAGGAAAGTCCGTTAAACTACCTATCATTAGATATGTTACTCGAGGTGGTGGCGGTCTTAAGCAAGAATTTAAGATATTTGCACAGATTACTATTCGGAAATAGTGGTAACTAAACTTTTGACATTTTTTTATTTAATAAGTAGCATATATCTCAACGTGTTATGAACTATCTTAAAGTTTAAAACAGATCGCCTTGTTAGATTTCCTAATTTTAACAAAATCGCGTTATGTTAGTTCCGCATTCTACCACCAGGGAGCGCACTGTATTCTTAACAAAAACATATCTGAACGAAACGCCTTCACCCAACATTTCCGTAGATACATGGGTCGGGATGGTTGCGGTCTTAACCAAGAATTCTGTTAGTTCCACATTCCACCACCAGGGAGCGCACACTATTCATAACAAAACTGTGTCGAAAGAAAAGTCCGTTAAAGAACCTACCAGTAGATATGTTACTCGAGGTGGTGGCCGTCTTAAGCAAGAATTTAAGATATTTGCACAAATTACTATTCGGAAATAGTGGTAACTAAACTTTTGACATTTTTACATTTAATAAGTAGCATATATATCAATGTGTTATGAACTATCTTAAAGTTTCAAGCAGATCGTCTTGTGATATTTCCTGAAATTAACAAAATCGCGTTAAGTTAGTTCCACATTCTACCACCAGAGAGCGCACACTATTCATAACAAAACTGTATCTGAAGGAAAGTCCGTTAAACAACCTATCAGTAGATATGTTACTCGAGGTGGTGGCGGTCTGAAGCAAGAATTTAAGATATTTGTAGAAATTACTATTCGGAAATAGTGGTAATTAAACTTTTGACATTTTTTCATTTAATAAGTAGCATATATCTCAACGTGTTATGACCTATCTTAAAGTTTCAAGCAGATCGCCTTGTTATATTTCCTAAATTTAACAAAATCGCGTTATGTTAGTTCCACATTCTACCACCAGGGAGCGCACTCTATTCCTAATAAAATTGGAGCGGAAGGAAGGTCCGTTAAACAACCTATCATTAGATATGTTACTCGAGGTGGTGGCGGTCTTAAGCAAGAATTTAAGTTATTTGCACAAATTACTATTCGGAAATGGTGGTAACTAAACTTTTGACATTTTTTTATTTAATAAGTAGCATATATCTCATCGTGTTATGAACTATCTTAAAGTTTAGAGCAGATCGCCTTGTTATATTTCCTAAATTTAACAAAATCGCTTTATGTTAGTTCCACATTCCACCACCAGGGAGCGCACCCTCCCTTCCGAATAGACAGCGGGCGAAGCACGCTTTTTCTCACCTCGAATATACTTATCTGATAGCGCTGAACCTCATGCAAATTGTTATATTTCCTAATTTAAATTATTTCGTGGTTAAAAAAGCACGTGCCACCCGCATTTGATGAAAATGAAACCTAATAAATTAAATAATAATTAATGTTAATAAAACACTCATACTACAATATATATTAAAACACACATACACACATAAATAACGCCTGCATTCAACATATATATACATTTAATAATTAATGTCTCCGCTTGTAATTAAGCTAGTAGTTTGAACTGGGTATGTTTGAAATCAGCGAAGAATTTCTAATCAGGATGCCAAAAAATTATATCGAAAAATTTAATATTTAAAAAGTTTAAATTTGGTATTAAAATAAAAACCGCGAGCGCGACGTCATGTCTGGGATAAAAAACACGTGGAAAGGAAAGTTTCAAAGCAGTGATCCAATTAATGAAATAATAATTAATATCTCGGCTCGTAATTAAGCTACGAGTTTGAACTGCGTATGTATGAAATCGGCGAAATTTTTTACGTCGGAATGTAAAAAAATTTAATCTAAAAATTCAATATTTAAAAAGTTTAAATTTCGTACTCTGAAAGACTGGAGGACAGGTGCCGATGTGTCTGGCGAGAAAGAATAATCCCTGCAGTCGATAATGAAATTCATGAACACCTGGCTTTGATAAAAAGATTAAATTTTGAAAGGATTTAACGATTTTTAGTGGATTTTTTAAGTTCTACACATCGTACAAACATGAAATTTATACCAAAATAAAGTAGATTTTTTTCCGCGTGTTTCTACACCTTTTACGAATTTCTAGGATCCTTAGTTCCGGAGATTCGATTGGGAATTCCCTTTATCTCCCAGTAGCTAGCCTCGTAAAATAAAATCAGGGTCCCGGTTTCTTGAATCCTCCAATGATACTGCTCCGAAGCGAGCCTCGACGAAGGGTCCCAATGTACTCAGACTGCTGCTTTTGGATAAAAAAGATTCATTTTACCTTCGACAATGAGTCGTTAATTAGCTAATTGCGTCCGTAATTACGGCGGGATTTTCTCGAAACCGCAAACACCGGGTGTCCGAGAAAACGGCGGTGCGAATCGACATATCATAAGACGCTCTGCGTGGCCCGGGAGCGAAGGAGTTCCGGCCACAAGGGCGAATGTTACACACATACATACAGACAGACAGACGTTTACGGACATTAATAGTATTGACTAGCTGGCTTCGCCCGCTAGCGGGCCCCTCCTTTTCATGAACCCCTCCTTTTTTATAAAATCTCGAAAGAACGAACCCCTCCTTTTTATGAACCTCTAATAATATGAAATCTCGAAGTAAAAGAACCTCGAACCGGGTCCCCGCTGCCTACGGCGTGCTGCGCCCGCACTGCAAACTCTTTTAAAAAAGACTTTCGCTATGACGAAAGACGACCCTGGTCCTCGCTGCCTACGGCACCGTATAGCAGCCGTGCTGCGCACGCACTGCAAAGTCTCTTTAAAAAGCCTATCGCGCTCGACCCAAAGTTGAACCGCTGCTCACGCCTGCAAAATCTTGTAAAAAAGGCAGTCTTGCTCGAACGAACCTCCAACCGGGTCCCCACTGCCTACGGCATCGTATAGCAGGCGTGCTACGCACGCACTGCAAACCACCAGGGAGCGCACTCTATTCATAACAAAACTGCATTGGAATGAAAGTCCGCAAAACAACGTATCAGTAGATATGTTAAACAGATCGCCTTGTTAGATTGCCTAATTTTAACAAAATAGCATTATGTTAGTTCCGTATTCCACCACCAGGGAGCGCACTGTATTCTTAACAAAAACATATCTGAACGGAACGCCTTCAAGCAACCTTTCCGTTGATACATGGGTCGGGATGGTGGCGGTCTTAACCAAGAATTCTGTTAGTTCCACATTCTACCACCTGGGAGCGCACTCTATTCCTAACTGAACTGGAGCGTAAAGAAAGTCCGTTAAACTACCTATCATTAGATATGTTACTCGAGGTGGTGGCCGTCTTAAGCAAGAATTTAAGATATTTGCACAAATTACTATTCGGAAATAGTGGTAACTAAACTTTTGACCATTTTTTAATTTAATAAGTAGCATATATCTCAACGTGTTATGAACTATCTTAAAGTTAAAAGCAGATCGCCTTGTTAGATTTCCTAATTTTAACAAAATCGCGTTATGTTAGTTCCGTATTCCACCACCAGGGAGCGCACTGTATTCTTAACAAAAACATATCTGAACGAAACTCCTTCACGCAACCTTTCCGTAGATAGATTGGTCGGGATGGTGGCGGTCTTAACCAAGAATTCTGTTAGTTCCACTTTCCACCACCAGGGAGCGCATTCTATTCATAACAAAACTGTGTCGGAAGGAAAGTCCGTTAAACAACCTACCAGTAGATATGTTACTCGAGGTAGTGGCCGTCTTAAGCAAGTATTTAAGATATTTGCACAAATTACTATTCGGAAATAGTGGTAACTAAACTTTTGACATTTTTTTATTTAATAAGTAGCATATATCTCAACGTGTTATGAACTATCTTAAAGTTTAAAGCAGATCGCCTTGTTAAATTTCCTAATTTTAACAAAATCGCGTTATGTTAGTTCCGTATTCCACCACCAGGGAGCGTACTGTATTCTTAACAAAAACATATCTGAACGAAACTCCTTCACGCAACCTTTCCGTAGATAGATGGTTCGGGATTGTGGCGGTGTTAACCAAGAATTCTGTTAGTTCCACATTCCACCACCATGGAGCGCACTCTATTCGTAACAAATCTGTATCGGTAGGAAAGTCCGTTAAACAACCTATGAGTAGATATGTTACTCGAGGTGGTGGCGGTCTTAAGCAAGAATTTAAGATATTTGCACAAATTACTATTCGGAAATAGTGGTAACTAAACTTTTGACATTTTGATATTTAATAAGTAGCATATATATCAATGTGTTATGAACTTTCTTAAAGTCTCAAGCAGATCGCCTTGTCATATTTCCTAATTTTAACAAAATCGCATTACGTTAGCTCCACATTCTACCACCAGGGAGCGCATTCTATTCATAACAAAACTGTGCCGGAAGGAAAGTCCGTTAAACCACCTATCAGTAGATATGTTACTCGAGGTGGTGGCGGTCTTAAGCATGAATTTATGATATTTGCAGAAATTACTATTCGGAAATGGTGGTAACTAAGCTTGTGACATTTTTATATTTAAGAAGTAGCATATATATCAATGTGTCATGAACTATCTTAAAGTTTCAAGACACATCCACTTGTTATTTTTCCTAATTTAAACAAAATATCGTTACGTTAGTTCCGCATTCCACCGCTTGGGAGCGCACACTATTCGTACCAAAAGCGTATCTGAAGGAAACTCCTTCACGCAACTTTTCCGTAGATACATGAGTCGTAATGGTGGCGTTATTAACCAAGAATTCTGTTAGTTCCACATTCCACCACCAGGGAGTGCACTCTATTCATAACAAAACTGTGTCGAAAGAAAAGTCCGTTAAACAACCTACCAGTAGATATGTTACTCGAGGTGGTGGCCGTCTTAAGCAAGAATTTAAGATATTTTCACAAATTACTATTCGGAAATAGTGGTAACTAAACTTGTGACATTTTTATATTTAATAAGTAGCATATATATCAATGTGTTATGAACTGTCTTAAAGTTTCAAGCAGATCGCCTTGTTATAATTCCTAAATTTAACAAAATCGCGTTATGTTAGTTCAACATTCTACCACCAGGGAGCGCACACTATTCATAACAAAACTGTATCGGAAGGAAAGTCCGTTAAACAACCTATCAGTAGATATGTTACTCGAGGTGGTGGCGGTCTGAAGCAAGAATTTAAGATATTTGCACAAATTACTATTCGGAAATAGTGGTAACTAAACTTTTGACGTTTTTTTATTTAATAAGTAGCATATATCTCAACGTATTATGAACTATCATAAAGTTTAAAGCAGATCGCCTTGTTAGATTTCCTAATTTTAACAATATCGCGTTATGTTAGTTCCGTATTCCACCACCAGGGAGAGCACTGTATTCTTAACAAAAACATATCTGAACGAAACGTCTTTACGCAACCTTCCCGTAGATACATGTGTCGGGATTGTGGAGGTCTTAAGAAAGAATTCTGTTAGTTCCACATTCCACCACCAGGCAGCGCACTCTATTCATAACAAAAGCGTATCTGAACGAAACTGTGTTAAAAAACCTATCAGTGGATATGTTACTCGAGTTGGTGGCGGTCTTAAGCTAGAATTTAGAAACTTGCTAAAATTACTATTCGGAAATAGTGGTAACTAAAAATTTGACATTTTTATATTTAATAAGTAGCATATATCTGAGGACTCCCTCAAGAAAGGGTATCTAAAAAGGTAATTAAAGCTAATTTTGAAAAATGAAATCCAGCACCCCTCCCCGTGTGACAAAAAAGGATCCAAAACGCACCTCATTGTCCATTACACATACAGATTAAGTAAATAATAATGTATTACCCCCTGAGACAATATTTTCTTCAACTCTTAAGGAAATACGTTGTTGTCATTGCTGCAATTGAATACCACTGCCTAAAATTTTTTTCCAAAACGCACCTCATTGTCCACTACAAATCAGATTAATAAACTAATAATTAATATCTCAGCTGCTAATTAAGCTATCACGCACTGAAATTATCCTATAGCGGGCGAAGCAACTGTAATGCGAGCTAACTGGGATATTTAATCAAATGTATTTCCCGCCCAACAGATTAATTAAAGAATAATTATTATCTCAGCTTCTAATTAACCAATCTCTTTGAACTGGGTATGTATGGAATCTGCGACAGATTTCCCGTCCGGTTGTCAAAAAATTTTATCCAAATATTTAAAATTTTAAAATTTTAAATTTCGTATTATATTATCCTAGTATCCAAAACCGCAAAGCGTCATGATGTCTACAGCTGCTTCTCGGAAAAATGAAATCTCTTTTCATTGTCTTTTCAAATAAAGAAATTAAATTTTTATCGATCGATTTTTAGTGGATTTTTTGCGTTATACCCAACGCAGAAACATGAAATTTATACCAAATTGAAGTAGATTTTTTTTCGCGTGTTTCTACACCTTTTACGAATATCTCGGACTATTAGATCGGGAGATTCGATTTCGCTTTTTAAATTTCGACTTCATTTTCATCATCTGGGTAACCGCTAGCCTCGACAGATAAAATCGGGGTGCAAGTTTTGTGAATCCTCCAATGAGACTGCTCCGAAGCGAGCCTCGACAAAGGGTCCCATTGTACTCAGACTGCTGCTTTCCGATAAAAAAGATTCTTTTTTCCTTCGACAATGAGTCGTTAATTAGCTAATTGCGTCCGTAATTACGGCGGGATTTTCTCGAAACCGCAAACACCGGGTGTCCGAGAAAACGGCGGTGCGAATCGACATATCATAAGACGCTCTGCGTGGCCCGGGAGCGAAGGAGTTCCGGTCACAAGGGCGAATGTTACACACATACATACAGACAGACAGACGTTTACGGACATTAATAGTATTGACTAGCTGGCTTCGCCCGCTAGCGGGCCCCTCCTTTTCATGAACCCCTCCTTTTTTATAAAATCTCTAAAGAACGAACCCCTCCTTTTTAAGAACCTCTAATAATATGAAATCTGGAAGTGATAGAACCTCGAACCGGGTCGCCGCTGCCAACGGCACCGTATAGAAGGCGTGCTGCGCACGCACTGCAAACTCTTTTAAAAAAGACTTTCGCTATGACGAAAGTCGACCCTGGTCCTCGCTGCCTACGGCACCGGATAGCAGCCGTGCTGCGCACGCACTGCAAAGTCTCTTTAAAAAGCCTATCGCGCTCAGTCGTGCTGCGCACGCACTGCAAAGTCTTTTTAAAAAGCCTTTCGATATAACAAAAGTTGAACCTGTTCCTCGCTGCCTACGGCACCTTATAGCAGTGCGTGCTGCGCACGCACTGCAAACTCTTTTTAAAAAGCCTATCGCGCTCGAACGAAAGTCGAACCTTGTCCCCGCTGCCTATGGCACCGTATAGCACTTTTAACTTTATAGCACTATAAACTTTTGACATTTTTGTATTTAATAAGAAGCATATATCTCAATGTGTTATGAAATATCTTAATTTTTCAAGCAGATCGCCATGTTATATTTCCTAAAATTAATTAAATCGCGTTATGTTAGTTCCACATTCTACCACCAGGGAGCGCACTCTATTCATAACAAAACTGTATTGGAAGGAAAGTTCGTTAAACAACCTATCAGTAGATTTTTTAAACAGATCGCCTTGTTAGATTGCCTAATATTACCAAAATCGCGTTATGTTAGTTCCGGATTCCACCACCAGGGAGCGCACTGTATTCTTAACAAATACCTATCTGAACGAAACGCCTTCACGCAACCTTTCCATAGATAAATGGGTCGGGAAGGTGGCTGTCTTAACAAAGAATTCTGTTAGTTCCACATTCCACCACCAGGGAGCGAACTCTATTCATAACAAAACTGTGTCGGATGAAAAGTCCGTTAAACAACTTATCAGTAGATATGTTACTCGAGTTGGTGGCGGTCTTAAGCAAGAATTTAAGATGGTTGCAGAAATTACTATTCGGAATCAGTGGTAACTAAACTTTTGACATTTTTATATTCAATAAGTAGTATGTATATCAATGTGTTATGAACTGTCTTAAAGTTTCAAGCAGATCGCCTTGTTATATTTCCTAAATTTAACAAAATCGCGTGGCACCGTATAGCAGGCCTGCTGCGCACGACTGCACAGTCTTGTAAAAAAGGCAATCTCGCTCGAACGAACCTCGAACCGGATCCTCGCTGCTAATTTTAACAAAATCGAGCTAGGTTAGTTCCACATTCTACCACCAGGGAGCGCACTCTATTCATAACAAAACTGTATCGGAAGGAAAGTCCGTTAAACAACCTATCAGTAGATATGTTAAACAGATTGCCTTGTTAGATTGCTTAATTTTAACAAAATCGCGTTATGTTAGTTCCGGATTCCACCACCAGGGAGCGCACTGTATTCTTAACAAATACATATCTGTACGAAACGCCTTCACGCAACATTTCCATAGATAAATGTGTCGGGAAGGTGGCGGTCTTAACAAAAAATTCTGTTAGTTCAACATTCCACCACCAGGGAGCGCACTCTATTCATAACAAAACTGTCTCGGAAGGAAAGTCCGTTAAACAACCTATCAGTAGATATGTTAAACAGATCGCCTTGTTATATTGCTTAATTTTAACAAAATCGCGTTATGTTAGTTCCGGATTCCACCACCAGGGAGCGCACTGTATTCTTAACAAATACATATCTGAACGACACGCCTTCACGCAACATTTCCATAGATAAATGTGTCGGGAAGGTGGCGGTCTTAACAAAAAATTCTGTTAGTTCAACATTCCACCACCAGGGAGCGCACTCTATTTATAACAAAACTGTCTCGGAAGGAAAGTCTGGTAAACAACCTGTCAGTAGATATGTTACTCAAGGTGGTGGTGGTCTGAAGCAAGAATTTAAGATGTTTGTAGAAATTACTATTCAGAAATAGTGGTGACTAAACTTTTGACATTTTTATATTTAATAAGTAGTATGTATATCAACGTGTTATGAACTATCTTAAAGTTTCAAGCAGATCGCCTTGTTATATTTCCTGAATTTAACAAAATCGCGTTATGTTAGTTCCACATTCTACCACGAGGGAGCGCACACTATTCATAACAAAACTGGAGCGGAAGGAAAGTCCGTTAAACAACCTATCAGTAGATATGTTACTCGAGGTGGTTGCGGTTTTAAGCAAGAATTTAAGATATTTGCACAAATTACTATTCGGAAATAGTGGTAACTAAACTTTTGACATTTTGTTTAATAAGTAGCATATATCTCAATGTGTTAAGGACTATCTTAAAGTCGCAAGCAGATCGCCTTGTTATATTTCCTAAATTTAACAAAATCGCGTTATGTTAGTTCCACATTCTACCACCAGGGAGCGCACTCTATTCTTAACAAAAACATGTCTGAACGAAACCCCTTCACGCAAACTTTCCGTAGATACATGGGTCGGGAAGGTGGCGGTCTTAACCAAGAATTCTGTTAGTTCCACATTCCACCACCAGGGAGCGCACACTATTCATAACAAAACTGTATCGGAAGGAAAGTCCGTTAAACAACCTATCAGTAGATATGTTAAACAGATCGCCTTGTTAGATTGCCTAATTTTAACAAAATAGCGTTATGTTAGTTCCGTATTCCACCACCAGGGAGCGCACTGTATTCTTAACAAAAACATATCTCAACGAAACTCCTTCACGCAACATTTCCGTAGATACACGAGTCTTAATGGTGGCGTTATTAACCAAGAATTTTGTTAGTTCCGCATTCCACCACCAAGGAGCGCACACTATTCATAACAAAAGTGTATCTGAACGAAACTGTGTTAAAAAAAACTATCAGAGGATATGTTACTCGAGTTGGTGGCGGTCTTAAGCTAAAAATTAAGAAACTTGCTAAAATTACTATTCGGAAATAGTGGTAACTAAAAATTTGACATTTGTATATTTAATAAGTAGCATATATCAGAGGACTCCCTCAAGAAACGGTATCTAAAAAGGTCATAAAAGCTAATTTTTAAAAAAGAAAACCAGCGCCCCTCCCCGTTTGCCTGAAAAGGATCCAAAACGCACCCCATTGTCCACTACACATACAGATTCATTAAATAAAAATTAATATCGCAACTTACAAATAAGCTATCACGCACAGAAATTATCCGATAACGGGCGAAGCACGCTGGTCTTTGTCATAATAATATCTGTAATTCGATTTAATTGGGATATTTAATCAAAAGTATTACCCCCCCCCCCCTCTTCCGATCGACACAAACCTAACAAAAATTATGCGATAGCGGGCGAAGCACGCGACTCTCTCAAAAAACGGTATCTAAAAAGGTCATAAACGCTAATTTTTAAAAAAGGAATTCAACGCCCCCCCCCCCCCATGTGCCTAAAAAGGATTCAAAAAGCACCTCATTGTCCAATACACATACAGATTAATTGAATAACAATTAATATCGCAACTTATGATTAAGCTATCACGCACTGAAATTATCCCATAGCGGGCTGCGAACAAACTGGGATATTTAATCAAAAGTATTTCCCTCTCCCCCCCCCCCCTTTCCATTGACACAAACCAAACAAATAAAAATTATGCGATAGCGGGCGAAGCACGCTTTTTCTCCCCTCGAATATTCCTATATGATAGCACTGAACCTCACATCAAATTGTTATATTTCGTAATTAAAATTACTTCGTGGTTAAAAAAGCACGTGCCACCCGCATTTGATATAAATGAAACCTAATTAATTAAATAATAATTAATATCTCCGCTTGTAATCAAGGTAGGAGTTTGAACTGGGTACGTATGAAATCAGCGAAGAATTTCAAACCAGGATGGCAAAAAATTTAATCCAAAAAATTAATATTTAAAAAGTTTAAATTTCGTATTAAAATAAAAACCGCGAGCGCGATGTCATGTCTGGATAAAAAACACGTGGAAAGGAAAGTTTCAAAGCAATGATCCAATTAATGAAATAATAATTAATATCTCGGCTCGTAATTAAGCTACGAGTTTGAACTGGGTAGGTATGCAATCGGCGAAATTTTTTACGTCGGGATGTAAAAAAATTTAATCTAAAAATTCAATATTTAAAAAGTTTAAATTTCGTACTCTGAAAGACGGGAGGACAGGTGCCGATTTGTCTGGCCAGAAAGAATAATCCCTGCAGTCGATAATGAAATTCATGAACACCTGGCTTTGATAAAAATATTAAATTTTGAAAGGATTTATCGATTTTTAGTGGATTTTTTAAGTTCTGCGCATCGTACAAACGTGAAATTTATACCAAAATAAAGTAGATTTTTTTCCGCGTGTTTCTACACCTTTTACGAATTTCTAGGATCCTTAGTTCCGGAGATTCGATTGGGAATTCCCTTTATCTCCCAGTAGCTAGCCTCGACAGATATATCAGGGTTCAGGTTTTGCGAATCCTCCAATGGTAGTGCTCCGATAGCTAGCCTCGGAAGAGGGTTCCATTGTAGTCAGAGAGTTGCTTTTGGATAAAAAAAGATTCATTTTTCTTCGACAATGAGTCCTTAATTAGCTAATTGCGTCCGTAATTACGGCGGGATTTCCTCGAAACCACAAACACCGGGTGTCCGAGAAAACGGCGGTGCGAATCGACATATCATAAGACGCTCTGCGTGGCCCGGGAGCGAAGGAGTTCCGGTCACAAGGGCGAATGTTACACACATACATACAGACAGACGTTTACGGACATTAATAGTATTGATGATTAATAGTAGTAGAGACTAGCTGGCTTCGCCCGCTAGCGGGCCCCTCCTTTTCATGAACCCCTCCTTTTTTATAAAATCTCGAAAGAACGAACCCCTATTTTTATCGGAGCCCCTCCTTTTTATGAACGTCTAATAATAAGAAATCTCGAAGTGAACGAACCTCGAACCGGGTCCCCGCTGCCTACGGCACCATATAGCAGGCGTGCTGCGCACGCACTGCAAACTCTTTTAAAAAACCTTTCGCTATAACGAAAGTCGAACCTGGGCCTCGCTGCCTACGGCACCTTGCTGCGCACGCACTGCAAACTCTTTTTAAAAAGCCTTTCGCGCTCGAACGAAAGTCGAACCGGGTCTCCGCTGCCTAAGGCACAGTATAGCAGGCGTGCTGCGCACGCACTGCAAAATCTTGTAAAAAAGGCAATCTCGCTCGAAAGAACCTCAAAGCGGGTAACCGCTGCTTTTTATTGTGTGTTATGAACTATCTTAAAGTTTCAAACAGATCGCTTTGTTATATTTCCTAAATTTAACAAAATCGCGTTATGTTAGTTCCACATTCTACCACCACGGAGCGCACTCTATTCATAACAAAACTGTATCGGAAGGAAAATCCGTTAAAAACCTATCAGTAGATATGTTAAACAGATCGCCTTGTTAGATTGCCTAATTTTAACAAAATCGCGTTATGTTAGTTCCGTATTCAACCACCAGGGAGCGCACTGTATTCTTAACAAAAACATGTCTGAACGAAACGCCTTCACGCACCCTTTCCATAGATAAATGGGTCGTTAAGGTGGCGGTCTTAACAAAGAATTCTGTTAGTTCCACATTCCACCACCAGGGAGTGCACTCTATTCATAACAAAACTGTGTCGGAAGGAAAGTCCGTTAAACAACTTATCAGTAGATATGTTACTCGAGGTGGTGGCGGTCTTAAGCAATAATTTAAGATATTTGCAGAAATTACTATTCGGAAATGGTGGTAACTAAACTTGTGAAATTTTTGTATTTAATAAGTAGCATATGTATCAATGTGTTATGAACTATCTTAAAGTTTCAAGCAGATCGCCTTGTTATATTTCCTGAATTTAACAAAATCGCGTATGTTAGTTCCACATTCTACCACCAGGGTGCGCACTCTATTCATAACAAAACTGTGTCGGAAGGAAAGTCCGTTAAACAACCTACCAGTAGATATGTTAAACAGATCGCCTTGTTAGATTGCCTAATTTTAACAAAATCGCGTTATGTTAGTTCCGTATTCAACCACCAGGGAGCGCACTGTATTCTTAACAAAGACATGTCTGAACGAAACGCCTTCACGCACCCTTTCCATAGATACATGCGTCGGGGTTTTGTGGGTCCTAACCAAGAACTCTGTTAATTCCACATTCCACCACCAGGGAGCGCACTCAATTCATAACAAAACTGTATAGGAAGGAAAGTCCCTTTAACAACCTATCAGTAGATATGTTACTCGAGGTTGTGGCGGTCTTAAACAAGAATTTATGATTTTTGCACAAATTACTATTCGGAAATAGTGGTAACTAAACTTTTGACATTTTTATATTTAATAAGTAGCATATATCTCCATGTGTTATGAAATATCTTAAAGTCTCAAGCAGATTGCCTTGTTATATTTCCTAAATTTAATAGAAACGCGTTATGTTAGTTCCACATTCTACCACCAGGGAGCGCACTCTATTCATAACAAAACTGTATCGGAAGGGAAGTCTGTTAAACAACCTATCAGTAGATATGTTACACAGATCGCCTTGTTAGATTGCCTAATTTTAACAAAATCGCGTTATGTTAGTTCCGTATTCCACCACCAGGGAGCGCACTGTTTTCTTAACAAAAACATATCTGAACGAAACGCTTTCACGCAACCTTTCCGTAGATACATGGGTCGGGGAGGTGGCGGTCTTAACAAAGAATTCTGTTAGTTCCACATTCCAAGACCAGTGATCGCACTCTAATCATAACAAAACTGTGTCGAAAGAAAAGTCCGTTAAACAACCTACCAGTAGATATGTTACTCGAGGTGGTGGCCGTCTTAAGCAAGAATTTAAGATATTTGCACAAATTACTATTCGGAAATAGTGGTAACTAAACTTGTGACATTTTTATATTTAATAAGTAGCATATATATCAATGTGTAATGAACTGTCTTAAAGTTTCAAGCAGATCGCCTTGTTATAATTCCTAAATTTAACAAAATCGCGTTATGTTAGTTCCGCATTCTACCACCAGGGAGCGTACTGTATTCTTAACCAAAACATATCTGAACGAAACGCCTTTACGCAACCTTTCCGTAGATACATGGGTCGGGATGGTGGCGGTCTTAACAAAGAATTCTGTTAGTTCCACATTCCTCCACCAGGGAGCGCACTCTATTCATAACAAAAGCGTATCTGAACGAAACTGTGTTAAAAAACCTATCAGTGGATATGCTACTCGAGTTGGTGGCGGTCTTAAGCTAGAAATTAAGAAACTTGCTAAAATTACTATTCGGAAATAGTGGTAACTAAAAATTTGACATTTTTATATTTAATAAGTAGCATATATCTGAGGACTCCCTCAAGAAAGGGCATTTAAAAAGGTCATAAAAGCTAATTTTTTAAAAAAGAAATCCAGCACCCCTCCCCGTCTGCCTAAAAAGGATCCAAAACGCACCTCATTGTCCATTACACATACAGATTAAGTAAATAATAATGTATTACCCCCTGAGACAATATTTTCTTCAACTCTTAAGGAAATATGTTATTGGCATTGCTGCAATTGAATACCACAGCCTAAATTTTTTTCCAAAACGCACCTCATTGTCCACTACAAATCAGATTAATAAACTAATAATTAATATCTCAGCAGCTAATTAAGCTATCACGCACCGAAATTATCCTATAGCGGGCGAAGCAACTATAATGCGAGCTAACTGGGATATTTAATCAAATGTATTTCCCGCCAAACAGATTAATTAAATAATAATTAATATCTCAGCTTCTAATTAACCAATCTCTTTGAACTGGGAATGTATGGAATCTGCGACAGATTTCCCGTCCGGTTGTCAAAAAATTTTATCCAAAAATTTAATATTTAAAAAGTTTAAATTTCGTATTTTATTATCCTGTATCCAAAACCGCAAAACGCCATGATATCTACAGCTGCTTCTCGGAAAAATGAAATCTCTTTTCATTGTCTTTTCAAATGAAGAAATTAAATTTTTATCGATCGATTTGTAGTGGATTTTTAGCGTTATACCCAACGCAGAATCATAAAATTTATACCAAATTGAAGTAGACTTTTTTTCGCGTGTTTCTACACCTTTTACGAATATCTCGGACCATTAGATCGGGAGATTCGATTTCGCTTTTTAAATTTCGACTTCATTTTCATCATCTCTGTATCCGCTAGCCTCGACAGATAAAATGGGGTTCAGGTTTTGTCAATCCTCCAATGGTAGTGCTCCGAAGCTAGCCTCGCGAAGAGGGTCCAATTGTAGTCAGACTGCTGCTTTCGGATAAAAAAGATTCATTTTTCCTTCGACAATGAGTCGTTAATTAGCTAATTGCGTCCGTAATTACGGCGGGATTTTCTCGAAACCGCAAACACCGGGTGTCCGAGAAAACGGCGGTGCGAATCGACATATCATAAGACGCTGTGCGTGGCCCGGGAGCGAAGGAGTTCCTGTCACAAGGGCGAATGTTACACACATACATACAGACAGACAGACGTTTACGGACATTAATAGTTACATACAGACAGACAGACGTTTACGGACATTAATAGTATTGAAGAGATGATGATAATGCAAAGAAATCCTATATTTTTTCATATTTCCTTAAATATCTCGGCTCCTATTGGTCGGAGAGCTTAGATCTCGCGCCAAAAGTAGCTCCGGAGCAACCAAGCAAACTCTTCCCCGCGATTATTTTGCCGTCTTCCAATTTCCTCTAACTGTATTAGGGGCCCGGGTAGGGCCCCTTTAAAATATATTTCGTAGTAATTTCAGCAATTATGTTAAATTATTGGTTAAGACCGCCACCCTCCTGATCCATGTATCTATGGAAAGGTTGTGTGAAGGAGTTTCGTTCTGATACACTTTCGTTAAGATTAGAGTGCGCTCCCTGGTGGTGGAATATGGAACTAACATAACACGATATAGCTAAAATTAGGAAATCTAACAATGCGATCTGTTTGAAACTTTGAGATAGTTCATAACACTTAATAAAAAGAACTTTCCGTAGATACATGGGTCGGGAGGGTGGCGGTCCTAACCAATATTTTCAGAAATTTAGAAAAATGCTCCCCTAGGGGGGTGAAAAGGGGGAGGATGAGAACCGAAGATGCATAACTTGAATCAGCCTTCACAGACCTTTCCTATGATATATCACATGGCGGGTAACAGATAAATACAGAAAAGTGGGGGGGAATTGGGGGGATGGACACCGGAGATGCATAAACATAGTAGCAAGAGGGGGGACAAACTGGGCTCGTGATGTCCAACAGTTTGATATGAAACACCGCTGAGTTAAGTCAAAACCAGAAGAAGTTGCAAAAGTTAACCCGTTATGGGCACGCTGAGAGGGGGAGGGGGGAAGAGAAAGATGGGGAAAAACTGGGCTCGTGATGCCCAACAGTTTGATGAGAACTCTCTCTGAGGCGAAACTTCCTACTTATAGGAGCAAAAATCACCGAGTTATTGTCTTTTGAAAAAAAAATGTTTGCAAAAATTTGCTTTTTTTGGCCATAACTTTCTGGAAAGACCTCGTAAAGCTTATTTAACATGATTTTCAGCTCGGAAATTTTAATACCTTTAATTTAAGGTGTATTATGTGGGGGGTATTAGCTTAAATTAAAAAGTTCAATAAAAACGGTCGTAACTTTATGGTCGTGCCTCGTATGTATATGCTTGTATGTTATTCAGTCCGGAATTTAATTTACCTTTATTTTAAGGTGTATGTTGAGGGCGTGCGTGGGAAATTTAATGATATCGAGTCTCAGATTCAATTTTGAAAGGATTTTCCATCGATTATGAGTTGTTAATTAGCTAATGACGTCCGTAATTACGGCCGGATTTTCTCGAAACCGCAAACACCGTGTGTCCGAGTAAACGGCGGTGCGAATCGACATATCATAAGACGCTCTGCGTGGCCCGGGAGCGAAGGAGTTCCGGTCACAAGGGCGAATGTTACACACATACATACAGACAGACAGACGTTTACGGACATTAATAGTAGTAGAGATGATATATATATATATATATTAATAATAAAATGTGAAATATTTGGATATTCATAAATAAATGTAATACATTCCTGAGAGATGTAGTACTGCCATTTTTTTTTAAATTTACTCTTATTATATACGTATTTCCGTTTTAAACTATATATACAGTAGAGCGCCGATTATCCGAACAAGTCGGGACCGATCCTAGTTCGGATAAACAAAAGTTCGGATAAATGGACAAACAATTTAAGGGATGTTCCTGACTATACTAAAACCTTCACACTTTATCAAGGCTGAGGACTGGTAGCACCAGTTAGTGCTAGCGTGTTTAAAAACTGTTTTTATTTTGTTTACTTTTTTATCATTTAAAATTTTCTTTTTATCTTCCTATCATTTTCTGAACTCAAGAGATTATAATTTAAGCAAAAAAGCTTTCGATTGTTGCTTGCTTCAAAGAAGACGTACTTTCCAATGCTGCCCTAACCCGAATTATTCTTAAATACGTTAGCTGAATAGGACCAGAATTCTTCTGCAGTTCGAGCCATTTCATAGTTTTTCCCAAACATTCAAAGACTTCGTTATGGAAATGGACCTGGTTCACTTTCACAGCATTCGTTTTCATTTCTTCAATTTCTTTTTCATCTTAAATCTCAACCACAATTTCATCATCATTAAAAAAATTTTTTTTGAGAGAAATAGACTATTCGGATAAATGGAAGTACGGTTAAAATAATTTTTGAGAGAAAAATGCTGTTCGGATAATTGAAAGTCCGGTTAGTTGGAGTTCGGATAATCGGCGTTCTACTGTACTTATAGGAATTATTTTCTCTGGTTGTGCAATGAAGTCTAGGATAATGTAATTTATTAATATCAAAATTAACTCTTAAATTGTTACTTTATTACAGACGCTAATTGCTTCACATCTTTTTATTACAGAATACTTGGTTCTATAAATTTGCAGGTGATGAAAAGTGTAAATTAAAAAATAAATTAAAACAAAACATGGATAATTTCATTAGACAATTATTTAACTTCAAAATATATTCAGAATTTGGATAATCATTCATGTTTACTTTTGAAGATTTTCAGATTAAATTCTGAAAGTTTACAGAACAAATATTTTTCCGAGTGATTAATGTTGAAACTAATACTATATTTTTCAGATTGGAAGTATATATGTCCAAAATATTTTATGATACTAAGCCCAAAATTTGAAAACTACAAAATTAAATGGTATTAGGAGAGAGAAAGTATCTGATAATTTTAAAAATTACATATCAATTTTAATATATTAATTTTTTATAATAATTAATATGTTTTCCGGTTATTTTTATTAGCAGTACAACTAATAACGACCCTTTAAACTTATGTTATTCTTAAATATCATGTATATATATTTTTTAATACACTACTTTTTTCTTTAATTCACTAAATTCCATTAACTGTGTATAAAAATCGTATTCTTTTAGAAATCTGTACTTTTCTATTTTAAATTCAAACAATATAACAAATGTTTTACTAAAAAGCATCTTTTTAATATGAAATCATATTAAATGAACAATTTTTCCAAATTGCTTTCCTTTAAACAACAGTATTTTTACGTCTTAAAATAAAGATTTTTAAAAAAATATATATTTTCAGAGCGTATTTAAATGCCTCCAGTTATTCAAGAGGGCATTTTTTCTTATAAAATGACAATAAGGCCTTTCATTTTTTGAATATTACACTTTGTTCAATGAATGTCCGAACTCTATAACTTGTATATCAGTAAATTTAAATCTGTTCTTAAAGTAAAACTCATTCCATTATTTACTAAAGACAAAAGCTCTTTCAGATAACGCTGTCATAGTTGACAGTCTGAACTGAATTTCTGTACGCGTTTTATTATTTAGATAATATTTCAGTTTGGAGTTTTCAGAAATGACCGATGAAGTCGCCATGAGATAGCAAAGGTGTAATTCGTGTAACAAAGTACGAGTATGTGCCAAAAATTACTTAAGCTACATTTCTTAAGTACTACTAATCAAAATTACTTAAGTTTTACATTCTTATTATCAAAGGTATTTGTTCAATATTGACGTTATCTTACGACATAGTCACCTCCTTTAGCAATGAAACTTTGTGCAGAAAGCCAGACGTTTTAGGATGCCTTCCAAAAAGAAGGTATTCGGCTGATCATGAAGCCATTTTTCCATCGCATCGAAAATGTCTGCGTTTGAGGCAAATCTTTGATATCTCAAAGCTACCTTGATCGCTCAAACGAAATGAAAGTTTCATGGAGCGAGATCTGGGATATAAGGATGGGTCATAAAAACAAACTTGTAGATAGTACCCAACGTACAGAGCCTTTACGTTGCCCGAGATCCTCGAGAATAATTTGTTGGATGGTTGATGTTTACAGAAGAAACAACATCATCTAAGGTGACTCGCCTATCCGCCATAACAATCTCTCCAGCTTGTGGAATACTTTCTTGTATAGTCGAAGCTGAAGGGCGTTTAGATCACGCTATTTACGCTACGCTTGTCTGGCCACTTTTAAATTTCTCGATCCAGAAAAAAGAAAAAAACCCTTAAATCTGTATTCAATCTTAAACATGTTCCATTATTTAATAAAGACAGAAGCTCTTTCAGACAACGAGATCGAAATTGCCATTTTGAACTGAATTTCTGTACTCATACCATTACTCAGATAATTTTTCAGTTTGCAGTTTTCAGAATTGTCGGTTGAAGTCATTATGAGATAACAAAGGTGTAGTTGACATATCAAATTACGAGTATTGGTCAAAAAGTACTTAAGCTATTCGTCCTACAACTTTATTAAACAAAGGTATGTGTACAACATTGACGTTATTTTTCGTCATTGTCACCTCCTTTAATAATGAACTTTGTCCAGAGAGCCAGAAACTTTAGTATGATTTCTAGGAAAAACATATTCGGCTGGTCATGAAGACACTTTCAAATCGTATTTCAAACGTCTATGTTTGAAGCAAGTCTTCGACATCTTAAAGCTTCCTGAAACGCTCCAACAAAATAAAAGTTTCAGAGAGCAAGATCTGGGCTGTAAGGATAGTTTCCCAAAGTCTTTAAAACCTAACTTGCTGATAGTACCCAACATACACAGCCTTTACGGAATTTGAAATCCTCGTGAATGATTTGATGGATAATTGATGTTTACAGAAGACGCAACATGATCTATGCTAAATCGTCTATCCGCCATAACCATATCTCCAGCTTGTGGAATGTTTTCTTGCGTGGGCGAGATAAAAGGGCGTCCAGCTCGCTCTTTTTGCGATACGCTTTCTTGGCCACTTTTGAATTTCTCGATCGCAAAACCCCACTCCCCTCCAAAATAAAAACTTTTACAACATGGTACTTACTTTAGAAAACTTATCAAATAACCAGAACGCATTACATGTATTATTAAATATTTAGGAAAAATTGTACGTTCTTAAAAGTCTTTCTGATTGTCGTAAAGGAACAATAATTTTTAAATATAGTTAAACTATAAGGTTTTTAAAATTTTATAAATATTAATTGGTCTCTATTTGCAATGATTGATCTTCACGTTCATTTCTAAAATAATTTGATTTGATTAAAATGTCACGCTATACAAGGAAAAAATAATATTTATTATTTCTAGTACATTTTTATCAACAGGTAATGGTGCAATACACAGAAAGTCCTAAAATCCGCTAAACATATTTAAAAGACAGTAACAAGTGCACGGTGCACACTATTAATTTTGCAGAAATAAATGTTTGTATTTCTTTACTACTCTTCTTTATTTTAACTTCAAATATCACTATTTAATTGCCCTACGCTATCTCGAACTCAAAGGTGCCCACATTGACTTATGAAACTGTATTGTCTATATTGTCTGATGTATATTGTAATTCTATATTGTAAACTATACTGTCTGATGACCTGAACTTTCATTCAGGTTTATCAGATTTATCTTTAATTCAGCTTATCTATTAAATGAGCCAAAATAAAATCTGTCTGATAAAGAAAAGTTATTTTGAACTGAATTATAGTTTGAGACTGTGCGTTACAAACTATGTGTGATATTTATAAGTAATAAAATGAAGTATAGTAAATCAGATCTGGATTTGTACACATCCATCATCTTGAAAAATAACTTCAATAAATATCCCTAACTTCCTATTGTATTTTGAAAAAATCCAGTCCACGTTAAGTGAATCTGTATTTCTCTAAACTAGGGATGCACAACCTGTGGCCAGCGATGGGCTATCGTGTGGCCCGCGAATTCGTCAATTTATAACTGGAAAAAAACCGAAAATTTCGTCAATTTACCGCTTGAAAATAGAAAATTTCGTCAGTCAGTTAAGAATCGCGAATTTCTTTGATCGGGTACGAAAAAATCGCGAATTTTGTCGATGAGACGCAGAAAAAATGCAAATTTCGTTGATCGGGCACGGATAAATCGCAAATTTCGTTGATCGGGCACGGAAAAATCACAAATTTTGTCGATGAGGCTCGGAAAAAATCGCGAATTTCGATGATCGGACACGGAAAAAAAGCGAAATTTGTCGGTTAGGCGCGAAAAAATCGCAAATTTCTTTGATCGGGAGCGAAAAAAACGCGAATTTTGCCAATAAGGGGCGGAAAAATCGTGAATTTTGCCGATGGGAAATTGAAAAATCGCAAGTTTTGTCCATTGGGCTCGGAAAAATCGCGAATTTTGCCGATCGGGAACTGAAAAATCGCGAATTTTGTCGATCGGGCCCGGAAAAATCGCAAATTTCGTAGGTCGGGCACGAAAAATCGCGAATTTTGTGGATCGGGAACGAAGAAATTGCGAATTTTGTCGATCAGGCTCCGAAAAATCACAAAATTCGTCGATTGGGCACGTAAAGTTACGAATTTTGTTATTCGGACTCCAAAAACTCGCAAATTTCGTTGTCGGGCACGAAAATATCCCGAATTTTGTCGATCACGCGCGAAAAAATACCAAATTTTTTCGATTGGGCACGGAAAAATATCGAATTTCTTTTATCGGGAGCGGAAAATCACGAATTTTGTCGATCGGCTCCCGAAAAATTGCTAATTTTTTCGATCCGAGAAACTCCATTGATCGGCTCCTCCTTCCTTCTTCGTTCATAAAGTTCACATTTTTTTCGGAACCAGTCACTTTCATGCCTATGTTTGTTTGTTACCACTTTTAATAAAACAAATTTACTCTTATCATTAAAGTCAAGGAATATTTTGAAAATAATTCTTGCTATATCTCTTATACACATAAACGTTAACACTATTGATATGTCCTTACCAACGGAATTGAATATGTTGACTGTTTAGGGGAACGTTGCGGGATAAAACTCCCCTTCCCCTCTGAAACCATATTTTTTATCTGATTATAGACCAAAGATCCCCTCCTCGAAATAGCGTTATTTCTATGTCACTGATGTGGCCCTCGACAACCCTGACATTTTTGTAAGTGGCCCTTCTCTTAAAAAGGTTGTGCATCCCTACTCTAAAGTAATGTTTATTTTGCTTAATTATATGTATAATAACGTTAACATATGTATGTACATATAAATGTATAATAACTATAACATTTTATTTTAAAATAATCTAAATATTTATTAAATAGGATGTGAAATTTGTTTTTAAATATTCAAAAACGTCTATTTTTTTAATTATCCTATAAGACGTTTTTATTTGCAAAGTACAAATAACAAGAATGTTGTATTATTATTTGTAAAGTACAAACGATATCTTGTCTTTTGTTCAAAAAATTATTTTAACAAGTATCGATTTATTTCGTTTTTGCAATTTACATTAAAAATCACAAATTAGTAGTAATCCTAGGAATGTCATCGCGAAAGTTTTTCAGTTGTTCTACTGAATATATGTTTTAAAAGGTGCTCTATGTATATGTGACTATCATGAAACATCCGTGTATTAGCTGGATAGTTCAAATACTTCAGAGATTATTCACATGAAATTCATGAATGTGTACCATGAGATTGCCTAGTCACACATTAGTAAGAGAGTAATTGAATGAGTTTCGCATGCCATCGTATTGTTTACATTGATAATACCCGTGCGCGAATGAGAAACATATTCGGTACTTGTTTGAGCTTCACAAATTTGGAAAGGATCTCTGAGAATGTGTATGAGAAGTTTATTTTGTGAATTTGTGATAAATGGAGATGTGATGTGGATGTTGTATTTAACTTTAAAAGTTTTCAATCACATCATGGAATACACTAAACTTTTAAGATGTATAGGTAATTGAGTGCAATCATTAATAATCACATCCTCATGCGTCTTCAGCTAATTTATTTTATGTACGATACCGTAAAAAACACTGAAGTATCTATCTGTAAGTTTGAAAAATCATCAAAATACTTTAGGTAAAGTTTTTTGTTCCAGTCGACGTGAATTCAAGTAGATTTAAAAGTTGATTGAAATTCCTTTCCAATGATAGCCACAACTCAATAAATCTCACTTTCATTAGTACTTAAACATTTTTTAATTATTATTATAAAAAATTGCTTTTAGTGAACTATAGTTTTAACGTGATTTATAAATCGTCCTATTTTTTCCTTGCTAGTATATATACACTGCTCAAAACAATTAAAGAATATTTGAAGTTTTATATAAAATAAAGATATAAACGAAATTTTTTTTGCCGAAAATAGAAGAAGAGAATCACAAATGCAAATTTTTCTGGTTTTCAAACTGTGGAGTATGCAAATTTTGAGTTCGACGTCAAAAACGTCGCTTCAGCGGCAGCGAATGAAATTTGACTTTCAACTGGATAAAAGAGAATGAAGACAAGGATGATCGGCATTCAGTGATTGCTTTGTTTCGATGAGTACGATGTCTCAGCGAAGTCATTTGACAGATTCAGAAGCTTTGAGAATTGTTGGTAGGTTAGAAGGGGGCCAAACTCAAGCCGAAGTAGCGAAAGCCATTGGAGTGTCACAAAGTGTCATTTCCAGGATCTGGAACCGTTTTTTGGAGAGTGGATGTGCAAGCCGAAGACCAGGGCAAGGTCGTAGACGGGCAACAACGCCCAATGAAGATCGGTATTTAGCGTTAACAGCTCGGAGACACCGAACCATGAACGCTACTCTTCTCCAACAACACCTTCGCTCGGCTACAGGCACCACGATTTCAACTAGACTGTCCGAAACCGGCTCCATGCTGTAGGTCTGTATGCTCGCCGACAGATGGTATGTGTTAGATTAACATCAAGGCATCGTCGCGACCGCAGGGAGAGGGCAACCGAGCATGTCAACTGGAGGAGAAATGAATGGAGCAATATTCTGTTTTCTGACGAGTCCCGTTTTTCTGTGCATCCGGATAATGGGCGTATTTTCATCTGGAGGGACCGTGGCAGTAGGAATAATCCTGCGTTCGTGCACGAAAGTGTCAGATTTGGCGGTGGAGGAGTGTTGGTGTATGGTGGCATCTCCATTGACGGGCACACTGACCTCTACATCATTCGAGATGGAGCTCTGACTGGTCGCCGATATAGGGATGAGATCTTCAGACCTATTGTAGTCCCTTACGCTGCAGCAATCGGAGATAACTTCATTTTAATGGACGATAACTGCAGGCCACGTCGTGCAAACCTGGTGGAGGATTTCCTTTTCCAGGAAGGAATCGTTCGAATGGAATGGCCAGCGTGTTCTCCAGACATGAATCCAATCGAGCACGTTTGGGACGCTCTAGGAAGACGAGTTTCTGGCAACCAACAACCCCCACAAACTCTCCAAGAACAGGAAAGAGCTCTTCTGGCAGAGTGGGGCAGAATACCCCAACTCGTCATTAATAGCATCATTGAGTCCATGCCTCAAAGCTGTTCAACGTTGCTGGCCGCCCGTGGAAACCATACCCCCTACTGAAAATGATTTTCTTTGAAGAAAACACCTTTTCTTATTCTTTTTTTCTCATATGCACAAATTGTGTTTTTATCCTTTAGTACACAAATGCGCAATAAAATGCATTTTTTTCTGCCAAACATGTGTAATTTATTCTCATATAACCTACTATGTCTGTCGACCATGTATCAATCAGCTAAACAGTTTACCAGATACAAAATCCACCTAAAACTGCAATATCCTTTAATTGTTTTGAGCAGTGTATATATATATATATATGTATATATAGGGCAATTCCACAGAAAATCATAATTTGTTTTTTGGGCGGGGGGATCAAATTTATAATGAGTATATTTTAAGTGTATGATTGGAAAACTTGATATTTTTATATTCTATAGAAAAATCCTAATAAAAAGGCATTGTAAATTATTCTCTACAAACTAAGTTAAGTACCATTATTGTCGTTGTAAAGTCATAATGTTACGTAAGTTACACAATAAAAGTTACGGCAGTTACACGTGTAAATGACATTTTCTTCTTTTTTATTATTCAGAAATTAATTAAACAAGTTACTGTTATAATTTGGCATTACTTAGTGTTGTGGAGAATATTAAATCCCTTTTTTTAACGGGGCAGTTTTGATAATTTTTACACTTCAGTGAAGGAAAAAAAAATGTTTGTCTATTTTATGTTACGTCAGTTACAGAATTTTGAATTGCAATTTTTGGAACTCAAAGAGAGATTGAAATATTCTGCAGGTGTTTGGGTATTAATACCTTAGTAAGAAATATTTTAAATAATAAAAATTTGTTCTAGCTTTATTAGTAAATTTTCTACATAGATTTGCAAACAAAATTCGATTATAAAATGTTACGTCAGTTACGATAGAATTGCCCTACATTGGTATTTTGTACTATAAAACTAACATACCTCTGAAGTTCATTAATAGATATACTAATTTTACAAACAGTCTTCATTTTTGAATAGTTGCCATATGATTGACAGTTAAAAACTTGTATCACTTAAAGTCTTTTTGGACCGTTTTACAAGGATATCTGTGACTGTGCGGCAACAGGCATGGAACGATCATAGACGGATTACGGAACTTCGGAAGTTGGATTTTTTGCGGCTGTGTGGTTCATGTTTGGAAAAAAAAAATATATTGCTGTTTTAGTGTACATTATACATTTGTTTTAAATCAGCTGTATCTTCAGATTGGAAGATGTGCTTTTTATTGTGGCGTCGGGTCCGGTGGAGAGTGTTCGTGATATGCTTTTAATTGTTTTTGTGCATTTGATTTATGCATTAGGACATTCTGGCCGAAATCCACCACCACTGCTTCAATAGTTTGTTCTGTATGGTTATTAGTCTAATACATGTCTGTGCTTTTATACAATACCCACTGCAGACGAGACCACAGTATTTTTGGGTGTTTTTTTTATTGTTCAGGTTGTATCTGTTGACATTTCTTTGAAGTTTTGCTGTTTATTCTCAGTTTAATTTTGGTGCGAAATTGTGGGTTTGCCGAATACATTTTATCCATAATGTGCTATATATATATATATATATATATATATATATATAACTTTCAGTATAGCTTTACATGATATCACTGTTGTCACAAATGTCCGTTAAATAAAAAATAAAAATAGTATTTATTTTAAAGTGAAAGCGGTATGTAGCCATTAAGGAAAAAATTGTTATAATATTTAAATGAAAACATTTTCGAAAATGTTAGCTTGAAAGTGCATGGCAAGGCTTTCTAAATGCAACTAATGCAAATGTAGTTAAAAAAACAATACGCTCTTTGTCATCCACTTATCGTTACTCTAGTTTCTTTAGTAATGATTTTTATTTATTTATTTAATTTTTTTTTTCACGATTTAGAAAGCACTAAAACCGGAACGTGACGAAATGTTATTTCGCAAACTTTTTGCTACATAATTATTTCTCACAATTATTAATGTGTGAATATATGCACTAGCAAAATTTAAACATGTTTATATGCGAAACTTTCCATATTACCCTTGTTTGCAGAAAATATATATATATTTGTTATATTTGTTATTCAATCATACTAGGGAAAACGTACATATAATCTTACTTGATTTTCTTTTAAGATTCTGGTTGAAATATAAATAAAAGAAATCTCTAGAGAAATTTTTATGTAAGACATATTATTTTTATTTAAACAAAATGTATATTATGTAACACTTTAGAATCAACTATATCATTTCTCTTATGCAAATGCTGTCACTAAAATGTTTATTTAATCTTTTGGCGATTTTGTATTAATGAATACTTCAGTATTTCTTTTTGAAACGGGATACGCGTAATATATTTTATAAGCAATTCTCCTTCTTGATTGAATATAAGAGCTACAAACACTAATAATACTTAAATACAGCTATTTCTGAAAAGATATCTTTGTATTATTTAGTCTCAGAATTTGTTATTAATTTAAATGTCAGAAAAAGTTTTATACCTTGTAGTATACTCAAAACAATGTAGATATCGAATTAAATAACTAAAAAGAACACTCGGATATGTTCTTAGTAAAAAGAAAAGTACGATTTTAAACTGATGGCATTCGGCTCACAGGCTATTCACACTAATTGTACTTTATACTCAAATTTCAAAGAATAATGCCCCTCTAAAAATAAATGAAGGGGATTACCCCCTGTTACACCCCTTTATACTTAACCAATGAACCTCCACATCCAATCAGATAAGCTCCTTAACATAATAAACTGGTACACCAAATTTGAAGCAAATCAGATAATCAGCATGAAAAAAACATTTCGCTAAATTAAGGTGGCATTAGCTCAATAATTTCCCTTTTTATGCTTAACCAATGAACCTTCAAATCTAATCAGGAAAGCTCCTTATTAGAATGAACCTACAAAAAAAAAATAAAGTAAATTGGATGAAAACCAATTTATCTAAATTAAGGAGGATAGTGTATTGCCCCCCTTTCCACATTTTATACTTAACCAATGAACCTACAAATCTAATGAAGAAAGTGCCATATCGGAATAAAACGGTATACCAAATTTGAAGCAAATCTAATAAATCTGCATGAAAAATCCATTTCTCTAAAAAGGGGATGGGGACTAGTCCCCATCCCCCTTTATACTTAACCAATAAACTTCCAAATCTAATCAAGGCGGCAGCTTCGTAACATAATAAAATGGTATACCAAATTTCGAGCAAATCGAATAACTCTGCATGAAAAATCCATTTATTAAAACTAAGGTTGGGAGTCTATCCCACTTTCCCCCTTTATACTTCACTAATGAACCCCCAAAACTAATCAGGGAAGCTCCTTAACATAATAAAAGGTATACCAAGTTTGGAGCAAATTGAATAACTCTGCATGAAAAATCCATTTATCTAATTTAAGCGGAGATGTCCAGCCCCCTTTCCCCCTTTATACTTAACTAATCAACCTCTAAATCTAATCAAGTCAGCTTCTTAACATAGTAACCGGTATACCAAATTTGGAGCAAATCGAATAATTCCTCATGTAAAACCGATTTATCTAAATTAAGGGTGGGGTTCTAGACCCCCTTTATCCCTTTATACTTAACAAATGAACCCCCAAAACCAATCAGGGAAGCGCCTTAACATAATAAACCTGTATACCAAGTTTGGAGCAAATAGAATAACTCTGAATGAAAAACCCATTTATCTAAATTAAGGGGGGGGGGTTGCAGCCCCGCTTTCCCCCTTTTATACTTAACTAATGAACCTCCAAATCTAATCAAGGCAGCGCCTTAACATAATAATTACCAAATTTGACGCAAATCGAATAATTCTGCATGAAAAACTAAGTCATCTAATTTAGGGGGCATTAGCTTTCCCCCTTTTATCCTTAACCAATGAACCCCAAACATTAATCAGGGAAGCACCTTATCAGAATAAACCTAGACAAAAAATTTGAAGCATATCGGGTGTTTCTATCAAGAGTTATCGTGTTAGGTACACACAGAACCTGCGGGCACATTAGCTCTCAGGCTTTGATAGCATGTGCGCTAAAAATGCTTAACAGCCATATTTTTCTAAAACTAACTGTACATGTTATATAAAAGAAGATATTTATTAAAAATACTTAAAAAAAATTACAAAATCAATTTCACCAATGTATTTCCTTACATATTTTATAATGAAACTTAAGTTACGTATTTTAAATATTTTTTCAAAAATATTGTAAATATTTTATTAAATTTTTACTGAAACATATTCTGTTTAAGAGAGTAGATAAGATAAGGTATAATTCCTGTCTTATTTTAATTTATAGCTGGAGACATTTCCAAAACTGTTATACACAGGAATCTGTATCCATCATAGTTTGTCTGAAAAATCAATAATTCACTCTGAAAAGGTCTGCCACCTGTTGCTCCTAACAAAGCAATAGCTTGATACGCATAATGGGACAAAGAATTACTAGTATCCGTTTTTAATATGAGTTATTATAGCCATTTTTATTAAACAGAGAGAAACTTTAATTATACAAAATCATTTATGATGTAAATTGATTTTCTTTTAAATAATAAGCTCTATAATTCGCAGAAAAGAAACGCATGTGTGGAAGTTTGACATTGTCTATATTTTTCGTATGCTTGGAGAAGCATAAGAATAGATAATAGATAAATAATAAAAATGGATATATCCATTAAAATTTGTTTAGTTAAAGGATAATTTAGTGTAAAATTTAGAATGGTTTGGGAAATTAACATTTAACAAAACTTAATATACCATTTCTGATTGATTGCAAGTACTTGGTTAGTATTATACTTTAATTTTTATTGCTTTTTCATTGAGGACAGACTTTTTTTTTATTAAAGACAGACAATTATCATAAGTATGGAAATATTTTTAATAATTGGATTTCGCACCCTCTTTTGCATAAAAAAGATGAATGGAAATTAAATCTCATTGTGTGACAGAAATATTTTAATTTTTTATTTACAACTGAAAAAAATGATTGCAAATGTTGTATTAAGCTAGATTTCATAGTCCATTCTGGGTGAAATCAATCTTTCAAAATAATATTGCTAGTGATGAAGAGTAAGCATAAGCAATCTTTAGTATATAATGAAATTTACAAACTGAAAATCAATATTTTCTGATTTTTGACTATAGCCCACCAAATATCAAAATATTAGTTACACTTAAAAAAAAAATATATATATATGAAATATTACATAAGACACAAAAGAAACCCATCTATGTTTAATCAAGTTTAATATTAATTATTTTAAAACACATGTATGTAATAATAAAAATTTCCTCCTTTTATCTTGATTAAACAATTCCAAATTATTATAATATCTACCTTTTTTACTTAGCTTTAATACTATCTTAAATATCTTTTATCTCTTTTACATGTTTTAAATGCGCATTCTTTTATTGTTCTAAAAACCTTAAATCCATTCGTCTAATATTATAAAAACCTATTAAAGTACTTTTTTCATTTTATTCTGAAAATAAATTCTTTTTGTTTCGACTGTTTTTAATAGCATTTGTCTCCATTGAACTTGACGAGGGCAACAGTTTAAACGGACCCCTTTAGAAGCTAGAGTGAGAGCGATACAAACTATTGATTTTATCGCATACAGTCTATCCTTGTTAAGCCATCGTGCAGCAGTAGAACAGTTAATTCGAGTTCCTGTGGCAGCCTGAATGTCTCAAACCAAATCTCCTGCAGTCGCTTCGCGGTTTCTTCGAGCCACAATGAAAGAAAACGGTCTTCGGATGCAGTTGTTGCTCTTGATCTTCCTTGACCAGGCTGTCTATCAACGGATCCAGTGCTAAAAAGTGGCTAGAAGCTCTGGATATGACACTTTGAGGGATATTCAAATCTTGGGTAACGTCCATTTGTTTTTGATCTTCCTCGATTCTACCAATTATTCGCCACTTTTAACCTTAACTTAAATGATGCCTTTGAGCTATAACTAATGAATGCTGGTCACATTCAGACACCACATTCACTTTAAACAACAATACAGACCAGCATTCCAACATACGTCCATAGCGCACCACATTGTTAATCATCTAATTTGCATATTTTCGACGCTAATGTATGCGCAGAAGTGCAATTTTGAGTTCAATAGTATTTAATTAACATAAATGCATTGGTTGAAACACTAACTTAGTGAGCATATTTTTTCTCATTATCCTTTAATTTTGATGACCAGTGTATTTGGAAACATAAAATACAATGATAAACATACCTATCAACCACTCAAATCAGGTCTGTAGGTGGTTTCCACTAAGATATGACTTGGCAGACCTGTTGGCATTTTAATATGCTAATCGCGTTCTGTCTGATCCAGAAATTTCAGCCGTCAACACTACGAGGTGATTGTATGTGCAGCCGCCGCCGGATCTATAATATTTTGTTATTATTAAACTTGTGAATAAAAGACACCTGAAACAGCTTATAAAATATTTAAACGATACTCATAGTATTTATATAAAATTGTCAAGGAAAATGTCTTCTACATTATACCAAATAATATTTTTTTTCCTCTAATCGCCAGTTCTAATTTTATGAGCAGAGTATACAGAATGGCTTTTATAAATGCAGCAGTTTATAAACAAAATATTTATTCTCCATCAAGCAGAATACAAAAATTTAATTCTGCGCATTAGTAAAAATATACTAAACTCAATCTAAGGATGGAATGTGTAAATAAAGATAAAGGAGTACACATATATATATATATATATATATATATATTATCCCCTAAAATCTTTGTCCATAAGTGTTTTAAGTATTTTTTATAAAAATTAAAGCTTATTTTTTATTTTTTTTGTAAAGTTGAGTCTTAATTCATGAACATAAAAATAAAGTAATTACTTTCAATGGCAAGATAAATTAAAGAAAACCCATATTTTTTTATATATATAAAGTAAATTTATTATTAGTTTTCACAAATGTAAAAAATATATTTATGTATCTTAATAATATATATAATTTATATATTATTGTATTACTTAATAATGCAGACAAATGCTGAAAAGATACGAAATAAGATTTACAAAAAAAGTGTTTTTCTGTATCAAAAATCTACTAAAAAACAACTTTTCAAGGGAAAAAAAAGAAAAAAAAAGGTGAAAGTTGTGGCTAAAAAATAGCGTGATATCAAATTTCCAAGCTTATATTATGGTACTTTTTTCACATTTTCCATTAAAAATTTACTACATGTAAGTCGAGTCCATAAGTATGCGTAGATAGAAAGCCTTTTCACCTTTACTAAATACATCATAACGTGTTTCTGAAAATAAATTGTTTTTTAATTATGCATGATGGGCTTGGCGGCCATCTTTCCATATTTTACACAAATTTCAAAGCACACAAGTTCGTTGTTAAGATCGGATGTTCGAAATTGTTGCTAAAGCAAACATTTTATGCTTTTAATTTATGGAAATGAGTGCCTAGAAATTTGTGTCCTAAAGTAAAGCTTAAGTAACTTCAGGTTTCATCTTATGAATCTTTTTTATCGGAAAGTTAAAGCAGTAGTTAAAGCAGTAAAAATCAATTTGTTTTTTCAAAATAAAAGACTTTTTAATTTATCTGTCTGTAGGTATAACTAGAATATCGAAATTCTTAATAATGCAAAAATTTTACGAGCTTGTGTGCTTAGAAATTTGTGTAAAATATGGAAAAATGGCCGTGAAGCCCATCATGCATAATTTAAAAAAAAAGTTAATTTTCAGAAACATGTTATGATGTATTTAGTAAAGAAGAAAAAACTTTCTATCAACGCATACTTAGGTACTCGACTTACATATGGTAAATTTTTAATTGAAAATGTCAAATAAGTACCATAATATGAGCTTGGAAATTTGATATCACACTATTTTTTAACCACAACTTTCATCTTTTTTCGTTTTTTTTTTTTTTTTTTTAAATTTTACTTTTGAAAAGTTGTTTTTTAGTAGATACCAGTTCAATTTTTTAAACAGATTATATATAATTGAATAATTCTACTTGCTAAAATTAGTCCTTGTATAGCCTTTATAAGCAGGGAGCAAACACAATAGTATACATTTTGTTTACATATCATTCATTTTTTAGAGTAATTAATAATTTAAAAGTAAGGAATGTCAATTTCTTCTTTCAAAGTATCAGTCTTTCTCAATTTATATCTCCTTAAAATTTTCTATGAAGTTTGAAAATTTAGTAAAAAACAGATAGCCGAAATAAAATATATATTTGCAGTTAGTTTGTCAGTTAATTGTTTGTTCTAACTTTTTTTTTGCTGACGGTTTTGCAAAATAAAATTACCTTTACAAATATCTACGGCTAATCCGAGAATGAAGCCCGCAGGAATCTAAAGAATCGAAGATCAGCTTAAAGATCCCCCACCAGTGGCCGAGAGGTTATGCTCTCGAAGCTGGTAGACGGGAGGTGCTGGGTTCGAACCCAATAGCGCCCGTCGGCCTAATCTTTCGGAGTTTTCGTGGTTTTCTTCGAACCACGGATTTCCATGCGTAAATACGGGTTAGGTACCCTTAGAAAGACCCCCACGGAGGGCACTCCCCCCTAGAGCCAATATCCCATTCGTAGATAACCGGCCGTCAAAAAAAACCAACCAACCTGTTTAAAGATCTATAAATCTAGCAATTCCAGACATAATAAAGGTATATTTTTGATAAAAAAAATCTAAAAATTTAAAAATATAAACTGTACATATAACTTCATCTTCATTTAGATCGTGTTATAGAGAAGAAAGAATAAATATTTAATTTTACTCAAGTCTGTTTATCCATACCTGTTTGCATAAATGTGAGAATATTAATTTCATATAAAAATTCCCCAAAATTGATTATCTTTAATAGTCTATTATTAAAGCCTCATATACATTAGAATTAATTTTTTTCCGGTTAAAAATTGCCTGAAATGTATAGTCTTATAGTTCGTCAAATTTGTTTTATGTTTTTATTAATACCCAGACACCTTTTCTAAACTCTGACAAAATATCACAGATATACTGAAGTTATCCAAATACTTATATCTTTCTATCGTATTTCCTTCCTTGGGGGAGGGGGGGAAGAGCACTTAAGAACTTCTTTTTGTTCTTAGAATTCTGAATTAATCATTCAAAAGATTTACCTACATAAGTCGTGTTGCAGAATTTTCATTAGCTAAGAGTTACATCAACTTATACACCATGTGAATCTATTTAATTACTTTTATAAAATACGAGATGGGAGCCATTGATATTTCCAGAGCATTTGCCTACATTTTAAACTTGAGTCATTTACAACTATTCATTAATTTTCTATACGAATTAAAGAAATAGTTGTTTCCATGACAACTGTATCTTTCACTATTGCTTGTTTGTTTGTTTTATTGAACACATACAACAGATCACGTGGGGATCATGGCGGGATTCGAACCCGCCCCCACCTACGCTCTCAAGCGATTAGCGGCGTGGTGTCTTATCCACTCAGCCACGGTGGGCCACTATTGCTTTCTCTAATACCCAGATACTCAAATTTAACCAACTGCGCTTAGAATCACGCTCATAACAGAGAACATTTGTATGTAAGAGTGGTGACATATGCACAAGTCGTGTACTCATATTCAAATTTTTGTTCAAAGTACGGTAACTCAGTTTTCAGTAATAGACGCGGAAGATTTCGATTAAATTAACCAGAAAAGTTAACAAACATTGGCTTCCCTATTTGATTATATTCAAAATCGTCTTAACCAACCAAAATTAATGTCCGGGATCCAGATAAATTTTTCCCAGTTAGTAAAATTAGATTGACCAATCAGTAGCCTCCGTTCTTGCAGGCTTTTCGGTATTTACAGCAAACATAAAAAAGTTCGCAAAAAAGCAGACTTCTGATTGATAAATCTCATCTCGCTAATAGCGAAAAATCTATCTTGATCCTGGCCTATTCAGCGCCCTTTAAATATTCGAGAATGCCTTGACACGCGTCAGGAAAACGTCACACAAAGCAGGCAAAACAAAGAAGAAAAATCATTCATTGGCTCGTTCATATCCACAAGCCAATGAATGATTTTGTTTCTTTGCTTTGCCTGCTTTGCTTGATGTTTTCGTGACGCGTGTCAAGACTTTCTCAAATATCTACGTTTCGCTCCGAGAAGATCTAGAAAATGTTGCTGCTATCGACATTTGTTATTCAGTATTTTTCAATATTTATGGGATTCAATTTTTAGCATTTTTTAAAGCATTACTGGAATAGCCGGTTTCCACACAATAACCGTGATCTAGGTAGATTTTTCTCTGTTATCGCTACGAGATTGTCCAATCAGAAGCCCAAATTTTTCTAACTTTTCACTGTTTTCAAAAAATGTACCTGCATCCCGACATATCTTTCTAAACGCTATAATTGAGCTCAAGAATAGTACAGAAAGCAAACTCCGTATTTTGATATATTAAGGCCGCGATCCAATTAGGAACAAGTGTGTCTCTATAACGAAGTAGCGACATACGGCCAATAAATGTTTATTGGTAAAAGTGATAAAAACAAATCGTTAAAGGTCTTTGCGAGCGTGTCATTATCATCAGGCTAATGCATATTGAATTATTTCCCTAGTCTAACAGAGCTCGTCCATGCGCGTATCGTCTAATGGAGGATATTCCAAATATGGGTTCGAGGCTGAAAAAGTCACGTGGAACTGGTAATTTACCCAAAGAACTTCTAACTGGTAAGAAGGGAAACAGGAAGCTACTACTGCTTTCTCCCATGAACTGTTTCATTGGCTAGCGGGGATTTACATTACGTCAACGGAGCCTTCCCTTCTTTACGCCAGACGTTTTTGCCTTGACCACGTAATCATAACGTAGATAGAATTTCCTCTATTCAAGAA
This sequence comes from Maratus speciosus, assembly GCA_963932465.1. Taxonomy (NCBI): domain Eukaryota; kingdom Metazoa; phylum Arthropoda; class Arachnida; order Araneae; family Salticidae; genus Maratus; species Maratus speciosus. Next base: position 559,532,149 of record OZ010789.1, read on the forward strand.
AGCGGATTGCCGTACTTTCGACAAAATCTTGAATTGAGCATGCCTCCTGTGCATATATCACCACTCTTATGTATAAAGGCTCCCTGCTATAATGTTCTTTCTGAGCGATGTTTGTTAAATTTCGATATTTGTGTTTTAAAGAAAGCAATAGAGAAAAGTAATGTTACTATAGAAACAACAACTTCTTTTATATCGAAATGTATAACAAAGGAGTTCAGAATCAATGCCTTAAATAGTTTCGAATATGTACTGTTGTTATGACAATCAATAGTCTTCCCTGATGTGGAAATGCAAAATTGTGTTCAACATAATTGGCCGCAATCTAGATAGATTTTTTGCTGTTAGCGAAACGAGATTCATAAATCAGAACCCTGCATTTTTGCGAACTTTTCGCTGTTTGCAGAAATGCGGGCTATTGATTGGTAAATCTCGTTTCGCTAACAGCTAAAAATCTATCTGGATCCCAGCGTAGACATCTACAAACAGTGCACTTCATCCATGGCACTAAGAAAATGACTCAAAACTTTCATGACATAGGCCGGGATCCAGAAAAAGCAAAAAATTCTGAAACATGCAAGCTTCTGATTAGTCAAACTCATTTCTCTAACAGTGAAAAATCTATCTGGATCTCAGCCATTGTTTTCTTCGATGAAATCAATGCAAAAGGATAATATAAAAGAATAGTATAAGATTTCTAAAATGTTTTGGCGGGTTTATCGCTGTTTGGCATAATTTGTAAACTTTAGATTTAATTAACCCTTTCCGGCAACTGTGCCCGGGTTGGGATACTTAATTTTAATTCCGAATTCGCGAACAACACCAAGAAAAGTTTAGTAAAATTTTGCTTTTATAATTAATAGTTAAAGTAACACGGTTTTAATTTCTAAAAAAGTCGTTTTAAAATCCCGGTGTCAGTCAATCATTTCATCATTTTACAACAAAAATTGCCCGTGCCGGAAAGGGTTAACAGTTTTTCGCTAATTAAGAATAGAAAATTTATGTTTTTAAAGCTGAATTTTATAAAAGCACGTAGATTGAGTAAATATCTGTCCAAAAATGCAATTCTTACTTTTTACTGTCCATTATTTAAGTCTCTACCTTTATTTAAACATAAAGTGTGACTAAGAAAAAAAAATTATCATTTTCAGTATCTCGACGTTATTTTAAAAAATCTATATCTCTGTTTATAATTAATTTATGAAGATCATTTGGTGTCAAATTGAAGATTTTCTTCATTAGGTCCTTCTGGTTTTCGTTTTATTTTTCTGCGATGATTGTTTTTTTTGATATGGGAAATTTTACGCTGGCATGTTTGGTCGTTTTAACATGGAGAAGTTGTCTTCAGTATATTAAGCAGTTACGGTCTCTTGCCATTTTATTCTTAGCGTTTGTTTGTTTGGAGGGTTTTGCATTTATTTTATAGCTTGGCTTGGCAGAACGACCGTCCTGTTTGATGCAACTAATTAATTGTTTTTTTACTCAGATGCTCAACACTAATATATATAGGACATGGTTATTCTTCATTTTGAATATTAAGATGGTATCTTGGATAACGAATGAAATACAGTCGCTAAAATAGTTTCTTTCGCGAAAATCTGCATACAACATAACATTGCATCTCGTCCAATTTAATTAGACGGGTCTGCGTGATATTATGTGGAAGATACTTTAAAGTATTCGTCCGTCATGTCCGAGAAACAGCAGAAAAAATATCTTTATTGGTTAAAATATCCGTTAACTTGGGAATTCGTTAGCCGGCTAATCAATGCATCCAAACTTTAAACTTGCACAGTTTTTAAACATATTTTTTATACAATAAACCCTATTTCTGTTACAAAAATTGCATTTTAATTTTTTTAATTACAAAAATTTATATATATCAGAGGCTTAAACTATTTTTAAAGAATAAGCCAATCAATTTTCAAATGAAGCTAATAAAATGCTACAAATATGTAATCAAAAAATGAAGAAGAAATAAAACTACAGTACTTCTATTTTCGAATTATTTCATATAAAGTAAATGTTCAATTGTCTTAATATAATATGTTTAATTTACTTGTGTGTTAATGGAAAAGTAATTTTTAGGATTTATCTATTTATATACACAAACTTTTATAATAATGTTAAATTTATTATTATTGTACCTAAACACAAAATGCAAAATGAACTTTGTTATCAAACATTAAATAAATTATTATTCTTCATTACAATACAATAACTATACATTATATTTCATTTATACAATATGTATAGATACAATAAAGTAGAAAGACAATATCATTCAACGAAATAAAAAATGCGGAAAAATAATTTCAGTTTTTATATAATTTATTTTGTTAGAAAAACAATTAGAATTTTCTTTTTCTTACACAAGTTCAGTTAAAAAAGCTTTTTTTTTTTTTTTTTTTTTTTTTGTATCATTTACATATTAAGAACATTGAGCTATCTTAAATCACAAGCGCTATTAAAAAATTACAATATGATACAATATTTTATCAGACTATCTTTAGAAGATTTAATAATAAGTAATAAATGAAAATTCTTTATGTAAAAAATTTTTATGCTTAACATTTTTTTTCATAAAAAGGCGGAGTAAAAATGAAGAAAATTTGCAATAGAGAATTTAATTAATGTCATATCCTATATTATGACACTTAAAAGGAAAGTAATCTTTTTCTATTAAAAGACTATTTTTCACATTATTTGTACATATTCGTTTTTAATAAAATCTGACAAGGAAGTTAAATTTTTATATTTATTTTTAGTTGTTAATTTATTTTTGCATTTTTAAAGGAACTGTTTTTAAATTCGGAATTATTTGTTTTAAGATAATTTCAAACCACATAAAAAATTTAGCGATGTACATTTTCCAGTTACTTACGAAATTTAATTTTTTTTTTATTTTGTGAAAAAACATTAAAATCTAATTTCAATGACTAAACAAAATATATTTTTTTAAATTCATATTCAGTTATATAGAAGTTATCCTTTATTTCTGTATACATATAAACAAAATGTATTTAAAATAATAGGAAAAAATAATTACTTTATACTCTGACAAGGTCGATAAGCATATAAAAACAACCCTTAGGAAAATAGTTCATAGAGCTGTTACAGAACTCTATAGAATTCTTTATAAGGTCTGCAGAATAGCCTTTCTGTAGAATGCTGTTTCTATAGTGTTTTGAAGAGTTCTATACAATACTTTTTCTAAAGAAAATGTTTCTATTGAATTCATTAGAATTTTTTTTTTTTTTTTTAAATATAAAACAGTTTTTCTAAAGAGCACTGTAAAACTTATAGAAGTTCTGTAGACTAATGAATCTATACATTTTTTTTTTTTTTTTTTTTATTAAAAACATATTTTTTTTTGGTTTTTTAAAAATTGGCCGTGTACTAATTTATCTATACATATATATTAAATTTTTAATAATAATAATAATTGATTTCCTAATACACAAGTTTAATATGTATTCCATAGATTTATTATGATTATAATTTAATTCATAATTCTAATACATTGTGTTTCATTGTCAAAATGATGTGTAATAGATTGTGTTAAGGAAATAATACATCAGTTGAACTACACTGATTTAAATTATGGTTAGTCAATATGTTTTTTTAGGATTCATTGTTTTTTTGTTTGATTTTATATTCATTTATTAATTTTATGTTAATTTCATAAAAACATTCATCTAATTTTAAATTAAGAAACTTTATTCACTAAAGATAATTTATCTAATTAATTAAACTTTATGCACTAATGATAATTCATCTAATTTAATAATGTTTATTCACTAATTTGAATTTATATTCAAATACTTTAATCCGAAGTATAAAAATATTTAAATAATTATGTTTCAAGTTATATATAAATATTATACAGACATACATACAATAAATACAATAAACCCAACTGGAGTGAAAAATTAGCCATAGCCAGGAATCAAATCCGGGACCACAGTATACAAGACTGCTGCTCTAACAACTTGGCTACTCCGGCCGATACCCATGTCTTCAATTTCTCACTAATAAACCATGTTGCGGAAGTCATCAGTCATCTATACGACAGCATAGGATGACAGGACAACGATGAATACATTTTACTATTACATCGATCTACGATAATTATAATAAAACACACATACTACATGTGGTCCCGGGTTCGATTCCTGGCTCTGGCTAATTTTTTACTCCAGTTGGTTTTATTGTAATTATTATATGTATGTCTGTATAATATTTATATATATCTTTAACTATTGAATGCAGGCGTTTTTAATGGTTGTATGTGTGTTTTAATGTATATTGTAGTATCTGTGTTTTATTATAATTACGTTTCAAGTTTAACATATAATAATTTATTAGACTTCTAAATATTTTTTCAAGTCTATATTAAAATAAGAGTTTTTTTTTTTTTATCACCCCAAGTTCGAAGCCGTCAGATTAATGAATTTTAACAGAAATCTGAAATGAATATCTTAACACGATTTAAGGTGTGAAGCTCATTTGAAACTGTAAATAATATAGAACCATTACCACCAGCAAAATAAATAAGCAAGTGAATAAATAAATGATTTATTTTAACGGCCTTTTTCCCCCCCTTAAATCTGGTTTTTGAAGTTACAAATGATTTCGATTTTCCTAATTTACACATTTGAGGATTAATGAGTATAATGGATGTAGAGCGTATAAAGCATACATTATTTCTATACAATACGATAATTTCTATACATGTTTAATGTTAAAAAACAGAAATGGCAAAAGAAACAATATTTAAATAGTGTAATAAAAGATTGAAAATTACTTTCAGTCGTAGAATGCGCTTAGTACTGGTTTACCACCGGTCACAGAACCTAAGTAGCGGTTAGTACTTGGGAGGGTGACTACGTGTGAGCAGCTGCATGTTGGTGCTATTAGAATAATTTTATAGAACATATTCGGGAAATTTTGTAGAATAAATTCAAATATTTTATAGAAATTCCATATTCATTTCTATTGAACTTCTACAGATATTTCTATAGCTTCTGGTGAAACTAGTTTATAGAAAAACCCGTAAATCTATAGGATTCCATAATACTTTTACTATAATTTTTTATAGCATTCTAAAAGAAATTTTTGTAAGAGAAAAGCTGCCCAATAAAAAATTATCATATATTTTTTTTACAACACAGCATCACTCATCTTTCTTTGATAGCCTTTTTGAGATTAGCCTTCATCCGATCCATTGCACTTGTACTACATTTTTTAACATTTTGCCACATAATTGAAAGCGTTTAAGGATTTGGTTTGTTTTTCTGTCTGCTGACTGTATGACCGTACTCTAATTACCGTAAATATACACGAATTGCAAAGGAATCTTTGTATAATTTGAGGTTTGCTATAGAATGATCGATATTGAAAATGAAGTGTTCAGCCTTTATAGTTAGTTTACAGGGAAACACAAAACAACTCCGTTACTTTATGGTATTTTGGAGTAAAAATCGTTTTCGATCCATTTTATTGATGTTTCGATATTTTAAACAAATTGAGATTTATATATATAATTGAGATGGACTACAGTAGGATTTCCCTGGACTATAAAATATGTAGGTTTTGTAGTTCATTTACAGGGACATAAAAAAGATCGTTTGCATTATTATATGTGGGAAAATTGCGGCAGTTGCTATTTAATTATGTTATAGTGAATCTAATATAACTGAATCACTGAAGTTCACATCAGGTTTTCTATAGATTATAAAGTACTTAACGTTTATTGTTTATTTACAAAGACTTTCCCCCTGTCGTATGCATTTTTAAATTGGTCTAATTTTGGGTGTATTAGGTGGCGTGCGTCAATTTTATAGATCGCATACCGGGATTCACGAAAGACTTCTCACATATTACCAGATATGGACAACAATTGTTGAAATCGGATTTATTTTCTTTAAGTTGCCTATTTATATATTTCATTTTATTATAGAAAAAAACTCTTTCTTAATTATATGCTAATAATGTTGAAAAGCGTTTCATGATTCATGGATGATACATGATTTTTTATTCTTTTTTTCCACTATTCGAAAATTTGCGATACGATAGATTTTTTTATACAGGCTTCAAAATGGCCTCCTTCGTCTTCACTATTGCTTCTGATGATGAAAATGTTTCCCAAGAAGGAATTACTTTACATAAATCGTCACAGTACTGAACTCCCCAGAATCCTGTAACAGCGACTGCAACTATCAAACATTCAGCACGTGAATGTCAAGTTGATTGGATATGTGAATCTCGGAACCTACCGGGCGCGTCTCAGGTTCTTTTTTTACTGTAATTAGATCGCATATTGTACCCAATCTGCAATATTTCTACATGCAGTCTTTGACAACCGTATTGATATCCTATATATTATTATAGTGGCGGTCGTGGGAGGGCGGGTGGGCCAACCGCCGCAGAATTCGCGGAGCGCGGCGTCCCGCGTGTCCGTCCTGCGCCCTTTAGCCGAGACTCTTGTGGAAGCCAGGTTGAAAAAAAAAATCAAAAATTAAAACCGGAAAAATTTAAAAAGGAAATTACACAAATTAATGCGGCGAAGATAATCACTTCTCTCGTTTACCGCATCAAATTTCTCTCAAAAAAAATCCATAGTCAAATTTATAAAGTCCCAAACGAATCATGTATGAACTACCCGATTTTGATGCTCTCAGTTATACTAAACGTAAGAGACCCCGATATGATATTGTATTAGAAGAGTAGTCGCGCTCTTCGGCTAATGTTTTTTGTATTTTCTTTCTTTTCATAAAATTTAATAAAAGGAAAATTATTTTTTTATATTCTCATTATCGTTTCACCTCGGTAAAGCTGCTAAACTAACTGTAATTTTTATATATTAAATGTATGGCGCTGAAAGCAGACATTTTTGTTGGAGGAATTTGGTATTTTTTCTAGCTTTGCTTTTTACGGTTTGCTATGACCAGTGTTAACATCTTCTATTTTTAAACTATCTTCTAATTTTGTTATTTTATCCTTAAATCTATTTTTTAACTTAATTCCTTTTTATTGTAATCCTTGGATTACCCTTTCACAAATTTTCAGCCTCTCTTTTTTTTACTCTTTTTTTATTTTCTTTCTTATATAGTAGTACTTATAGTGCTACGATTAGACTTTATTTTTATGGCTCCTCTAGGATGTGTTATATGCTTACTCATACTGGGTATGCCCTTGAACTCCTCTGCTGTTCACTGTTCAGGAAGAAAAGGCTCGGGGACCTGAAGCTATGTCATCTATTTCATAAAATTTGATGAATAAAAGGAACAGCATCTTTGTTAAGGGGACAAGGGACCTTAAAACTCATTTTTTTATTATTTTTTTATTTCACTTTAAATGGTATTTTTATTTTTATTTATTAATGTTGCCAAAAACAAATTTTGCAAAAAAATATTATGTCGAGTCAGACTCAACATATGAGTGCAAAGGGTTAAAAAAATAATAAAACATGTATTGTAAAAACTCGAAGGAAATATAATTATAATTACCTATTTATTTATTACAGCAACATTTTCATATTGTGCATGTTTAGAGAAAACAAAATTGAAGGTTATTGGCTTTTTTGTCGAAAAAGATTTCCGAATTCTTTTTGTAAGTTAAGAGTAGAATCTTAATGCATTTTGTGTATTATTTTTCGTGACAAACGTACAACCCTATTGATAGTTTATATTTGATTCACGGCATCATAACATGCCACAAATAAATAATAAATTACACGTAAAATCTAATCATGGATGAAAACTAATTTGACTTAAAAAAAATTATTTTGATTAAAAACATATTTTGAAAATGTCGAAGAAGAGATCGTGATTGACAATTGAAAAGGAAAGATCAATCATGCTAGACCGGGAGCCGGGAGCACAGACAACCACCTCATCGAGTTGGAGGCTGAAATTCCAGAATTAGCTAAAACTCGATTCCCATATTAAAACGCAATCGGTCTGCCAAGTCACATCTTTGTGGAAAACACCTAAAAACCCGATTTTAGCGGTCGACTCTTAGGTTTACCATTGCGTTTTCCTGCACACAAAAATATATGAAAATATGGCGGACTAGGAGCAGGAAAACAAAATGCTAAACCAACGAGTCAACCGATAAAATCGGGTTTTTAGGTGCCGCGATTGAATATATCGTGAACTTTTGACATTCTCAGATCATGAAAAAAAACTATTGGATATAAAACTCGAAAACTGGTAGTTTTATTATAAAAATGTATCATTTATGATAACATACCTCAATCAGACAGACATATTTATTTTTTAAAATAGGTTAAATAGTTCAGTTTAAAAAGTTTTATGTGACCAAAAACTGTCAATTTTAACATCTTCATTCATGGATATATTATTGGCAAATAATTTGTTAAATCATTTAAAATTTGAAGAAGATTTTAACTTTTTGTTAAAAATTTATTCAAAATTTCACTATTGAATAAAACGTTTAATTCATAATTCGAAATAGCCAGCTTTTACCTAGTATTGATATGTTTTTAAAGTCCAAATAATTTTGTTTAAGAACAAGTTTCATTTGAAAAATATGTTTACACTTGAATTTTTTTTAAAAAGGAAAATTTTTTAAACAATTAAGTTGTTACGTTCGAAATGAAGTAAATGGTGAAATTTAGCTTATATTTAAAACGTCATATTTTAAAAATATTTTCTTATAGCGTTTTAATCGAAACGTCATACGTTAATGTTGAAAGGGTGGCGAAACTTAAAAATATATATATTATGTGTTAAAAGTATCGAATTTTGAAAATTACGGTATATTAAAAATCTATTTAAAATTTCATTTGTAAAACAATTTTCTTTTAGCATCTAAAAGAAAAGTTTTATTCTACACATTTTAAAAGTCTGTAAGGCAGCGCCTTTATTTGTAAATATATAATTTATATTTTTTAATCAGTAATGTAAATAGACCTAACTTGTTGCGACAGCGATGAATATGGCGTAGTGGCTAAAAGAAATCGCCCATTCAAAAAGAAATCAATAACGATCCGATTACAAAATATCTTTACGGGTGATAATATAAATGTATCCTTTAATTGGGTAATCTTTTTAAAACAGACACAATTAGCGTATAAGGTTCTGAACAGGCGGAACCGCAAGAGCGTACATCGTAGATGGCAGACCTTCCAAGTAATAATAAAAAACTCAAGCGTCCTTAAGTTTTCTAAAAAGATTTTCATATAACATTATTACTACACCTATAAATTTTGGTAAAGCATTTAAAACTGTTATCATTAACTACCTATAAATTTTGGTATAGCATTTAAAACTAACTTTTCAATATGCACTGAATTCAAAGTTTCAGGTGATAATTATAATTTCTCAGATGCAAATTCGTATGTAAAGTTTTAATCATTAAAATTTAACTGCGAAAAATGATTAATTTCCAGATGTATATATGTTTATATAAACTTCCCCCAAAACAAAAAAAGTGTATGCTTTAATTTTGGCATTACTATTTGATAATATTACTTTCCCTTGATTAAATATTTCTTTAAAAGTAATAAATCAAACTCCTTTTACTAGAAGCAATAATAATATCCTTATGTAACTAAAATGGATCACGATTTCAGGAATTATTAATGACTTATGTTTAATAACTTACAAACCATTAATCTTACTCAAAGTTTATGAAAATATATAGCTGAAAATCTTATGAGATTTGTTTTAATATGACATTTTCCGAAAATCTTTATATTCAATTTTTGATTTTGAAAAATTATTGAACATGATTTTTTTTTATTTTAATTTCTTTTAGAATTAAATAATCAGTAAACTAATAACTTATAAAAAACATTGTGAAGTATAGTATATGTGCAGTTCAGAATTGTTTGTTTTAGATAAATTATGCATGTCAGTTTAAAATATATTTAAATTCTCCTTTCATTGTTAAGTATGTTTTAAGTGTGTCGAGAAATTAAAAAAATTACTTGTAGTTTGTGCCTTTAAAAAAGTTTTATTGTCATTAAGTTTTATTAGTATTAGTTTTTTCTTTTAATGATGTTATTTATTTTTAAAAATACACAGATCTTAATAAAATAAATGAAATATAAAAATAACATTTATTTTCTCTATAAAAATTATTTAAGTAGTAGCAAGACAATAAGAAACAGCTAGATATCTTTCAATGGAAAAAAAAAGTCGAAAGAAGCAGTTCTTGTCAGGCTACGTTTAAGAATAATGATGAGTATGCAAAAGATGGCGTAAAATCATGAATAACCTTACAGGCTTTCTTTGATAAAGTAAAAAATAAATAAATATGCAAAATGAAAACACTTGTATATCGTAAGGTTAAAATCGTCAATGTGCTTTGTAATTATGCAGAAATCTAGTGTAATGTGTTTTTGTAGCTAATAAATGTTTTCTTCTGCCTACAACTGAATCCTGTGCTTTTCACATAGTCGCACGATGTGTCTTTCCGAATAACCTTTTATACAGAGCCTTTTTTTTCTAAAATTGGTTCACTCGTGGTATCTATAGGGGAGATGGGGGATGAATGGGACAAGGGATGGTTGGGACATTCTCAATATTTCAGGCAATAAACTTATTTTTTTTTATTGTCTTCTATTCTCATATATACTATAGTGTGCTTTAGAACCAAAATCAAAACCACATGGCGTTTTTCATATTTTTGCAAAGTTGTATTTCCTGAAGCTCTGCTTAAAAAGTAACATTTTTACATTTGAAGTTGTCAAATATCTTACTGCAGTATAAATAAATAAGGTATGTTGTAATTATTATTTGAAGGTTCAATATTGATAAATAAAATGAATGAATTTTAATCATTGTGACAATATAATTTCTGAGTCAAAATGGCGGACAATTGAATTTATGCATCATGAGGATGATTGGGATAGTTCAAATGGGAATGAATGGGACAGTTTCATTCATCCCTAGATATGTTGAAACATTTAATTATAAACTAAAAAAATATTATGTAGGTTTATAAATGAATAATTTATGTTAATTATTAGTATTAAACAGTACTCGTATTATATAGGTTTTTATTGTTAAAAATTGCATTGAATCTTAAATATTGTATTGTAATAAAGGTTAAACAATTCATCAAAAAATTGCTATTGAAACCTTATCAAAATAGTTAAAATTGTTAAAAATAGTATATGTTTATTGGCCAAATGGGGGAAAATATATTAAATTTTGAACTAGTGCTTAAATAAATCCCAACTCGCACTCTCCCGAACATAATTTCACTTGTGCATGATATCTAGATACATTTAATTAATATTAATTAATAAGTTTTGAATGGAAAATATTAGTTATACCGTATTTCAAAGACATTTATTACTTTCATTTCATATCTAAAATGTCTCATAAGTAGGAAAAAGAAACAGATAGACAGCCGAAGTTTGCATTACAAGTTAAAACTGTTGTAAAGGAGGTGATTAGCAACGCTGATATATAATAGCCATATTATAAGATCATATATTAGAAATAAAATTACATATAAGTGTATAATTGTAAATTTTAATTAGGTAACATTGAATACAAAAATAAAAATATTTATGTCCATCCAACCCTATCAGTGTCCCATTCATCCCTGCTATGGGGATGATTGGGACAGAGGGGAACTTTTTTACATTTTATAATATTTTACTGTATAATAATGATCTAGACTAAATATTGTGTATAAATGTAGACAAATACCTAGTGTATGAAGTATGATATATAATATTGATAATAACTTACAAAAGTATTTAAAATAAATATTTTTGTGAAAATGTACCATTCTCCCCCATCTCTCCTATATATAAAGCTAGTGAAAAACGGAACAATAAAAGTCATATTTAAGAAAAACTGCATTTCCAAATCACAAGGTTTTTTTAACATAGGACAACGTTGTCTGTATCATTATACTATGAACTGTACATTATTATAAACACATACATAGTGTCCCAAATACGTTGATCTCGTCTTTTATTCTTAAAATATTGATCATAGTGTATAATTGTAAATTTTAATTAGGTAACATTGAATTCAAAAAGAAAAATATTTATGTCCATCCATCTCTATCAGTGTCCCATTCACCCCTTCTACAAAATATTATAAATTACATATTCATATTAATCATATTATAAATTAGTAAGTTACATAAAAAATGCATAATAACATAATATTATAAAATCTATTTATATTTTCAGAGGTATAAATTTGAAAAAAATACAAAATTTAAATTTTTTTACGGCCCCGTACAAAAAAACTCCTAGTGAGTAAAATGTACCCCATACACTAATAAGGTGATGTACACAATTAAAGGATTTTACCGTAAAAAATCAAAGAGATATGTTTAAACAAAGGTTGTGATGGGTTAATCATAAATAAAAATTTAAACGTTTTCAATTGAATGTCAATAACGTTATACTTTCGTATTTTGTGTACGACATCTCACGAACGCATACCCATCGAAAAGCGGTTTATGTCAGCATTTATGTATATCTCTGTGTATCTGAAATGTTGTGAATAACCTTATTAGTGTGTTGGGCACATTTTTCTCATTGGAAAATTTTTTGCACACGAGTTTTATAAAAATATAATTTTTGTATTTCTTCAATTAATCCCTTGAAAATTGTAAACAATTTCGTAAGATTCTGTATCTTTTTTTACGTAACTTTGTAATTTATAATGTATGTTTCTGATCACTATCCAGGGTCAATGTTTGTGGGACACCCTATTTATATGTATGTTTGTATGTACTAAATTCTCTCTTTTTTTGACATTTTTTCCTTTAGAAGTTAATGTGCTTTGTAGTTACAAAGTCAGCACATTAATTTTCATCAAATCAAATGATTCTCTAGTTTCTTAATTGTGAAATCAAATCTTAGTAGAAAAATGTATTGACAAACATTTCTACAAAATCACATACTAAACTTTACTGCCACATTTCAATTTACTTCCTCCTAAACATTACCTATTAGATTTACCTAGACTCATTAATAAGTAAAATCCGCTATCAAAATTGAAAGAGTTTTAAATTATTAAGAAGACTCATACCTTTTAAAATCTCCGGTCGCCAGTGCAAAAGGGATGTAATTTCAAATTCTCGTAACTTTCTAAATACATACTGAAATTACCTAAATCACTGTAATATATTTAGGCTATATTTAAGGCTTTATAAAATGGAAAAGTAAACATAATAGAATAGAATAACAAGTAAAAATTAAATTTAAAAAATCAAAAAACTCGACTGTGTAAAAAGCGAACTAATTAATCATTTCTCATCAATGTGAAACTATTTTTTAAATTACATACCTATTTTTTTTATTTACTTGTATTGATGACTTATAAGTTGTGTTTAATTGTTAGTTCCTATCTATAAACACTGTTTTGATGAGGCCTATAGATGTCTATGAAGTTAAGAGTTACAGTAAAGCTAGATATCCTACCTACACAACTTCCAGCTTGTGTAATATTTAAACGGAGCTTCTGGCTGTAAAATAGTCAATGAAACATCGTCTTCATTTTGAAAAAACGTATCCAATGACATGCCACTCAATAGGGTGCGTAAAAAAAAAATTCCGTCTCTACAGCCATTTTGTATTTTACGGCCGCCATTTTGAATTTATAAAAGCGAAATCAAGCCTATAACCGTCGTATGGTTAAGACAAATCGATAGAGACCTCATTCATTAAAATCCATCCAGCCGTTGGGATGTTTCGAGGGTATAAAGAAATCCACTACCCAGATAGGCGTAAAACATATAACCCTTCTTGGCAGTCGGGTAAAAAATAGGATAAAAACAGTTAACATTGCAAAAAATTTTCATATGGTATGTCACGATCCGTACAATAATTGAACTTAGAATAGATATAGAACTTAGAATAGAATGAGGTCTAACCTATGTTTTAGTAATGAATTAATATTATTGAAATAATTAAATATTTTAAAAATTTTTAATCATTAGTTATTTATTTTTCCTTTTTTTGCCATTTTTCAAATTTAATTGGTTTTAAAAATAGTTTATGTCAAAGAATTTAATTATCATTAATGTATTCTATTAATTATTGTTTAAAGTTCATTTTAACATATGTTTTAAGTCGATACATCATTTCTAATTTACGTTATCACGCGGACTGTGGCATACAATGAGAAATAATTTTGGAATATGAATTGAACTGTATTTTTTTATTATACTATATTATAATTCTTTATTTTTATATTTTATAAAGCCTTATATATGTCTTAAATATATTACAAAGTTTTTTATAATTTCCATAAGTATTTAAAAATGTATGAGTTCTTGAAATTTCACATTACTTTTGTATTCGCAAAGGAAATTTTGACCCTTTTTAACACCATGTTGCAGATCTGCAACATACCCAAAACGTCATTATTAGTCCATCAGTAAATTTCAAAAGACGATTTTTTTATTGTTGTTATTCTATTACACTACTATGAACCCCTTAATTCTCGCTCCCGTCATATTCACGGGCTGTGTCTTTTATTCAGATTATTCAGATTTGTTTGATTCCCACCAGTTTTATAAAATAGTGTAATTGGCTTTATTATACTATCATTTTAGGTGTCATTTAACAAGGTCAATATTTCATTTTCAGAAAAATGGTGCCAATAAGCAATTTGAATTTTTAAACCTTAATTTAATGCGACCGGTAAGGGGTTAACATAATTATTTCCTTAAATCCGCAATAGATGGCAATACTATTTTTTTTTTCGTACCGAAGTTTGATTTATCGCTTGATCAGTTACACGTGGTTTTTGCTGAATTAAGCTTTGAAATAGTGGAGCTAAAAATGTCTGCAGACGTCTACAAGTGTATTGTTTACAAAGGTAAGTTTAAATTCTTTATTTAAAGACCATTTTCAAACTAGGAAGTTTATAATATGTATAAGATAAACTTAAACGTTTGTTTGTTGCAGATCTGCAACATGTCTTTCCTTGTAATGAATTTTTCAAAAATATTGAAAGAGCATCGAAAATGTTCTAATGGTTATTTAAGTTGCATTTCTTTCAGAAAATCAAAATTACTGAAAAGGGTAAACTGTTTTCATATTATTTATTTGCTATAGGGTAAGTTAGGAATCTCCCTCCCCCTTCTGTAAAATTAATACCAAGTTCAAAGCTAGCAAAAAAGGGAAAGGGCTCGTAGAAAAAAGAATTCAACAGAAAATGCATAGAGGGCCTACTCAACATATTTATTACACCAAAACAAGTGCGCCTAAACGAAATTGGGCACCGTCCATGTTGGGCAGAAAAAAGTTGTAAATACCCCGATTGTAAAGGCTTTACTCAAATTGTTTGTGAGAAATGTGGTGTGGGACTTTACTACAACAAAACCAACAATTGTTTCAAAAATTTCCAGGAAAATTAAAATTTCAAATATGTTCAGTTTTTATGCCACTTGGCAAGATGTTGAATATATGCAACAAAACCATTTTTCCAATTAAAATTTTATTTTTCTGTTCTGAATTTTTTTTTTTCCATGCTTAAAATGAGGCATTTTAACATGTGTGTAAGAATTTTTGAAATCGAAGTTGTTGAGTTACAAAGGGTTAAAAGGTATGAGAACCCTTAAACGAGACTAAGTTGCAAGTAAATATTTATATTATATAAGAGCTTTTTTAATACACATACGCTGGTATCAATCTTAATTCTGAGATTATGTAACTATTATTATTATTATTTTAATACGCTTTAATTAATTCTATAAAAACTATTCTAAAAAGATTACATTTTGTTTATTCAAAATTTTATGACATGAATCTTTAATGTTTGTTACATTTCTAACGCATCAAAGTAGTGGTAAATTAAAACAAGTAAAAAAAATCATGCGTACAGCATAGATTAGGAAACACTTTCCAATACTCCCTGAAAGCTTTAACGAAACATCGTTACTTAGGGAAATACGTAAATAAGATAACTAAGTAAACATTTAAAAATCTGATTTCAGCAGTTACCGCCCATAGCCAAATATGTATTCCAATTCTTTTGAACAACCCTATATTCGATCTGTATGTTGATATATATATACTATATAATGGGAAAATTTAGTTTAGAAAGGAAATGCATAACAGGTTGAAATTCATTTTTCAGCAATTTATACTAATAGACAGAAACATACTTGAATACTTTTGTACAGCCCTGTAGTATACCTACTACCTTTATTACGCGCCACTATTTAGCTAAAACTTAATTCAAACTAAAACACGCTTAAAACTACTGAAATTACATTTCCAGAAATTATCACCCATAGACGGCCATGTATCCAACTCATTGTGTGGCCCTGTATATCATTTTATCTATATTCTACAAATATTTTTTAGTACACTAAATTCAGTTCAGCGCAAAAATGCATAACTCCTTTAAAACCCACCTTTAAGCAATTTATGCTCATACTCAGTAACCTTTACGAATTCATTTCTGTAGCTCGGTATATAAACTATAGCATTTATACGCACTTTATAGTATGCATAAATATAGTGAACAAGTAGGTAAGTGTGATCACAGATCGCACAGACGATTTCGTTTAATATTCCTTTCAAAACACTTTATCCTTTTAAAAAATCTGTTATTTCCACATTTCACAACCAGGAACGCACTCTATTCTAAACAAATCTCTATCCGAACGAAACACCGTTTTATATACTATCCGTAGATATATTAGTCGAAGGGATTGGGCCGGTAGCACCCGAGATAAGGAGACGCCCCTGGCGGTAAAAAGTAGAACTAAAATATGTAAGGCTATGGTGCATAATATGAAAGAGTGGTCAAAGTGGTGTCGGCAAAAGTTGGAAAAGTGCTCCCCGGGTGAAAAGGGCGGAGGTTAGAAAAATTGCTTAAAATACACAAGTTAGAACTCGGAGAAGTAAATAATATAAGACTTTTTGAAAATTTTATGATTTGCCGTGTGGTCTGGGGTATTCAGTTACACGTATGCAAAAATTCATGTCTCCAACTTAATTAGGGGCTCTCTTAGAAAAAATTGCTTAAAATACATATGTGGCAGCTCAAAGGGTTAAACGTAAGTCTTTTTCAAGATATTATGATTTGTCGCCTGGCTTCAGGTGTTCTGCTATAACTATGCAAAATTTCAAATCTCCAATTTAATAAGGGGCTCAGTTAGAAAGAATTGCTTAAAATACGCATGTGGGAGCCCAAAGAGTTAAATGTACGATTTTTTCAAAATTTTATGATTTGTCGTATGATATGTGATGCCCAAAGTGTTATATGTACTACTTTTCCAAACTTTTATGGTTTGTCATTTGATGTGAGGTGTTCAGCTATAAGTATGCAAAATTTCACGCCTCCAACCCAATTAGGGCTCACTGAGAAAGAATTCTTTAAAATACACATGTGGGAGCCCAAATGGTTAAATGTACGACTTTTTCAAAATTTTATGATTTGTTGTTCGATGTGAGGTGTTCAGCTATAAGTATGTACAATTTCACGCCTCCAACCTAATTAGGGGCTCACTTAGAAAGAATTTTTTTAAATACACATGGGGGAGCCCAAAGGGTTAAATTTACGACTTTTTCAAAATTTTATGATTTTTCGTATGATGTGCGGTGTTTAGCTATAAGTATGCAAAATTCCAAGTCTCCAACTTGTATAGTTTCTGAGAACGGGCTCTGTGACAGACGGACAGACAGACAGAGGAGAGAGACGAATAGGGTTTCGTCAGATGAACGAAACCCTTAAAAAGCTCGTATCATAATTAAAAATGCATTTCGAGGAATCATTACTAATATACAGTAATTCGGATGCAATATAGTATCTGAAATCATTTCAAATACACCGCAAATAATTTCCCCTAACCATTATGAACGGAATTCTTTTGTGTGGCCCTGTAAAGGAACAGTAACTATTCTTTGCACCGCATGTTCAACAGAATTCATATTTTAGTGGGCTTCATAAATGAAAATCAATTTTACTATGTTTGAAAGAGTGTAACACCATTAAAAATCATTTGAAACGATTTTTTCCCATTGGTCGTAATGTAACCGAAAACTTTTGACTGTCGCTGTAAATGAACTAAACATGCTACAAACTTCATTTGCAATAGGGAAAGTGCTAAAGTAGAGGTAACTAACCTCCAAAATTTTCAGAACGATCCGAGTATATTTACGAGAGTTAGAGTGCGGACAGCGGACAGACGGACAGACAAACCAAAGTCATAAACACTTTTCAACTTTGTTGGAAAATCTCTCTATTCTAAAAAAAAGTAACTACCGCTGTCACCGCCGCCGCCGCCGGTTTTGATTTTTTTGTGACCGGAGGACTTTCTTCGTTAATATTAACAAAAATAATGCATACAAAAATATGAAAATCGGTGGTTTTATACAGAAATGTTTGATAAACACGCTGATGGAGACAGTTTTCAAATCGAAGAATTATTTTAAGAGTTATTTAATGCTAAAGTTGGACAAAATCGTTCCACTAAAAAAGTTTTATAGCAGCAAAAACTATACATGGCAGTGTAATCATTTTTAGATCATTTCATGCGTTAGAATTTGCCGGAGTGCAGATTGCACTAATTTTTTTATTTTGACTCATTTTTTCAGGTTTTATTTCTATTTTAAATTCAAATTTTCAGCATTTCTAGAGATATTTTTTACAGATTTCAGAAAATTGTACTAATTTAAACTGTTGCCAACTGTATAAAAATCGCAAGCAATAATGTTTGCTTCAAATTAAAAATTTATTTACACGTGACTATTATAAACAGGAAAAAAACTTTCAAATTAGATTTAAATAATTACGTATAAAAAACAGGAACTTATTAAAAATTACGTCATAAAAAGTATACACGTGAATTTTAAAAGAGAAAGGATATTGTAAAATAATAAATTCATTAACATGCGTTAGAAGTCTTAGGAGAAATTACGTCATATTTACGTCACATTATAGTTATTACATAAAATGAACACAAAATAATATTGCAAAAAAGTTTAAATTTAGAAATCGCGCTAGACATTTATTTGATATTTTGAGAATTAATTTAAAATGTCTCATTTAAAAGAACTTTCTTTTCGCTTTATTAAAAAATACCAGGAGACAAAGACTCTCTTTACTTAATTCCTTTTATATTAGCTTATTTTGAAATGTTGTTACACTTGTATACGTCATCAAGTTATTTTTATTTCGACGTTTTATTCGTGTTTTTATTAATGTTGTACGAATTTATTTGTTCTTTCGTTATTTAAAATAAAAATTATATCAATTTGTATAATTTGGCGAGTGGTTTGGCGATTTATATAATTTGGCGAAATTGGTCGACAGGATAATCAAGTAGTACCGCAGCGGATTTGGCGTTAAAATTCACCAATCAAAGAGAAATGAATAGAAACTCGTTTATAGGGAGATCGCCACTGTTTTTTAAATTATAATTCAATCTTTCGAAATCTTTTTAAAGCCGATCAAATTAGCGTGCATTTAGAGTCTGCGGTGTCTGGACGGGGGTTGGCGAGCGTAGCTCGTAGGGGGCCGAGCCCCCTAGTGTTACAAAGAAAAACAGTTGTCGATTGACTTAATTTTTATACCCATATTTATTATTTTAAAATCAAAGCTTAAATTTGATTACACTTCTTGTAACTTACGATATTTCTAAAAATTAAAAAAAAAAAAAATGTATCCGTTACTTCTTGAAGACTATTATTACGGCTGCTGTATAGGCGTGTGTTCGTATTTGAGTTATATAGTACGATATTTCATCGTCAAAGCTCGAATAATTATATTTGTATTACGTAGAAATACCTATAAGCCATAATGTAAAATCACATTTGGAATTAAATATACGCATTGTTTTACAAATGGACACCTTTTTAAAATAATTATGCAGGGATTTAATCAGACATAGTACCAAAATATTGATTTCCATAAAAAGAAAAAGTTTTAAATATGTTTCACCCACCTCTATCACGTTAATTTTTTATTAACCAGGCAATAATTCCAAATAATCACCTCGTTTTTCAAGCTAACAACTACAGTGTTGAAAAAACTGCAAAAACTGACGAAAGGAAATCAACAAACATTAACAAATAGTGCGAAATCAATAATATGTGTGACTTACTATATTATAGCTGAAATATTTTTGTTGCAAAAACGTAAAAGTTTCTGAGAGAAGAAGCATTGTTTAGGAAAATACTATGTTCAATGTAATCCATTTTTCTCTCTAAGCAATTTCAAACATTATTATCTTTTACACTGCTGTATAAAATGCAAAAAATAAAAAAAATACCAAAATTATTTCTAGCAAGCAATCTCTCTTTTTCTTCTATGGACTTTTTTTTTTTTTTTTATCCTTGTCTAGCAATAGCGCAAAAGTTCTGACATCCTTATTATATCCAATATTTTCACATTATTATCGAATTGTATGATATTTTCTTAAATTTTTAAAACATGTATCAAAGTTTTCTATCAAAAAGGGTTAAACCTGATTAAAATATTAAAATTTTTAAGGCTTAAAATATACTCGTTATTAAAAAAAAAAAATCTGTTAATTACATTATATTATTTAAAGAAATATCCCAAGGAAATTAAAGTTTACTACATATACAAAAAGATAATAACTATTTAGATTAATTTTAAGAGAATCAGATAAATGTTCCGCATAAGGTTGAACAATTATCGTTAAGATTTTATTTAGCGTTTTCGTAAATTTTCAGAATTTATTTCATTTTTACCACTTTTCAATGTTTACTTAAAACATGCGCGATTATTTTATTCATATAATATTTATAATATATTCTTTATTTAATAAAAATGTACATTTTCAAGTTTGTTATTTTTCTTTAATTTTTCTATTATATTTAAGTGCTCAGAAGATATTTATGAATAAGAATTATCAGTTAATTTAATTTTTTCAGTTTTAAATAATCAAATTTGATATTTTCCAAACATATGAAAATGAACTAAGCTATATAATAATATTATGCACTTTGTTTCTTTTTTATATGATATTTAAAGGCTAAATGACACATTCCTAACATTCTACATTACAAGTTCTACACATAACATTCCAAATAAACACCTGTTTTTCCGTATATTTATTGGTCCATATATGTAAAATATTCTATGAAGTATGTGTATTCTTGTTAATGTATCTTATTTTACTTTTTAACATTACTTTTGGACATAAGTGATACCGAAATAACTTTTTTGAGAGAATTATCTTTAAGTTTTTGTATTTTTTTGACACTGAGCTAAATATGAATACTTCTTCTATGTAATGATTCTAATGTATGATGTAATATCATTTGAGTATGTTCATTTTGACAGTCCATAAAAAAGAACAAAATGATGATTTACAAGATTAAGGATCGTAAGTGGGTTCCAAGCATTTTAATTACTTGCGTTTAAAGTTGTGATAACTGGTGTCTGAACACACACAGACGGATTTTAGAAAAAGAACACGAGGATTAATGTTTGTTCTGTTAAAAAGACAAAAAATATTCTTAAAAAAGGTTTCTTTAGCAAATATAATATTTCAGAATGACTTTATTCAAAGAATTTTCATTGATTTATTCATTTATTTATTTATTTAATGATAATAAATATATGTATAGTAACATGTCTGTCGAAAATATGGGATTTAGAAAAGGAAAATTCTAGGGCAGAAGACTTTTACATTTAACTAAGTAAAATTACATATATTTTTATATTAGACACTTGCTACATCTAAATGTTCATTTTATCACAATAAGGTTAGAGATACAAAAACTGAAAGATTACCCAATAAATTCAGAATAATAATACATCTTTGCTCAGCTACATGTCTTTGGACATAATTTATCAGGAAATTCCATGATAATCCATGGAAAGCATTTCTTTTTACTCACTGAAGTAGCAATCATAGATCAATTTATATAATTTTTTCAGGAGCAATCTGTAAAATGTTAGATCTTTTAATTTTGAATACAAATGAGTTTTGATTATCCTAATACACTTTTGACGCTTACAGAAATCAATATTTTTGTAGTTTAAAAGACTTTTTTGTATATATCCTAAAGCACTTTTCAGCAAATCAACAAGTTAATTTTAAAAATAGAAGATTTTGTCAGGAAATCATAATTTATTCGAACGCAAATTGGATTTGTTCACGAATAAAATAATTAGATTTCTTTTTTAAATATTTAACTAAAAAATTATTAAATAGCTGAACTTTATTTCTAGAATATCATGACCCTGATAATTCAGTTTATAAAGAAAAATTAAATTTAAGTAAGAGATAACACACAAATGTTCAACTACAATGTGTGCAGAAATTGCTAATTACAACATAGTTTTCAAATGTGACTTCGTATATAATTATATAAATTTTTAAATAATCAATTTAAATGAATTTTTAATCAATTTAAATGAATTTTTAATGAAAAGAAAACAATCAGACAGACATTTTAAGAATTTTCTGGATTGGGGTATACCCCGATTGAGGACATACATTTTTTTACCCGCATTTTTAGACTTACCGATGGATCAGACGGCATAACCACCATCATCGAATACGAGTGCTAAGGACACAGATGACATCTCGACAGGGATAGTGAAGTAGATTTAGCTTGATGTTATAATTATGTAATTTCCTTACAAAGAGGCACTCAGAAAACATATTTTCTCTTTAAAATAAATGTATTTTATTTTATGTACTGAAGGTTGTTCTCATTATATGAAAACGATTGTCACAGTTAATGACTGCTCATAAATTGGGTATTTGATGAGATAAATGAACCTTATTTGATAGCATTCACCCTTGACTAAATCGCAAATTCAACCTCTCGCTTGAAATTTCCAGGATAATATAAATTACCTTAATACATATCTGGGAGCACGGCAGTGCGTCCGCCAAGTTCGCACAAGCCGTAAGCTACCTTTTCCTGAACCATCTTGGCATACTTTTCACCCCTTCGTAACGTCGTTTTAGGGAGAGACATAGAAATTTTTCTTTTATACACATGTTCGTATGATCAAACTGAACTAAGGTTCCACGATTTCATGTTACTATATTTAGTAGTTTTCGAAATATTAAATTCCAAAAAAGCGCTTTTTTGTCACTGACTCACTTCGCATCATCAAATAACTAATGTACTTCTAAAAGTCGTAGAATCTTGAAATTTCACAATCAAGTCGGATTTGTAGCACAATTAACCAGAAAAATCTGAAAACACAGAATTTCCGCCTCTAAACCCTTCAAACAGGGGGTGTTGATTTGGCCGTAAATAGTTCCTTAACACATTCAATTGTGCAAATGTTGGTCGCCAAAACTCGATTACAGAGTTTTGAAGGAGTCACGTAATTTCAAGCAGAATAAAATTTTATGTATATGCTTTTCCAAAGATGTTTGTTAAATAGAAAAAATGAATATACTTAAAAATTTTAATCAGTATAGGTTATGATATATTTACGATATTAAAACAATAAAACATTTAAAAAAATATAACCGCAATTCGGTACGTTTGCGATATAGTAGCCTTGGCGAAATAGAGAAAATAGCCTTGACGAGAAAATAAATTTGATAATAACGTATTTTGTGGCAACCTATTTACTGTGTCATATACGCAAGCAATTTTTTCCATATGTATACAATTCATTTAATCTAAGGAACCCGTTTATTTATTTTTATATACCAACATAAATAATTTGTATATAAAAAACAATATTTTATACATGTATAAATAAAATGTTTACATGTATATAAATACATATGTAAATAGCAGAAAAGTTCATCAGATTTGTTTTCGTAGTTGTTTATATCATTTGGCAACATATCTCAGTTTCTGAAGTCCGAATTGAGCCAAGATTTTTTTTAAATGCCAAGTTCCCTATAGTGTAAAAATATCCTAATTCCATATGAAAGTTTAAAATCTCCTTTTAATCAAATGAAATGTGTAACTAATAAACTGTCTTTAACGATGTGTGACAGATGCGGCGTCCGAAGTCCGCTGCTAATGTTATTATATTGTATTATTAGCCTACTTACTGTTAATTTATTGTTAATTTTAAACCTGTAAAAGAAAGATTATAGTTATAGATAAGATATGTTGGTTGCCAAAACCCGAGTACAGAAAATTAGCCTGAGTTATAAAGGTGTTACATGATTTCAAGCTGAATGAATTTTTATATGCTTTTACAAAAATTTTAATAAGGCAAATCTTTCAGTTTATCTGTCCATCTTACTATCTTTTACATCCTTAAAACAAATTTTATTAAAGACCGGGAGGTGTCTGCACAGATCATCACCCCATCGAGTTGACGGCTGAAATTTTAGGATTAGTTAGAAATCGATTAGAGTATTAAAATGTAACTCGCCTGCCAAGCCATATCTTTGTGGAAACCGTCTACAGACCCGATTTTACCAGTTAATTGGTGGATTTTCCATTGAGTTTTCCTGCACCCATTCCTCCATGTTTCCATACTTTTGGATGCAGGAAAATACAATAGTAAACCTATCAGTCAACCACTAAAATTAGGTCTTCAGGTGGTTTCTACCAAGATATGACTTAACACACCAGTTGCATTTTAATATGCTAACCTAGTTTTAACTAATCCTAAAATTTCAGGTGTAAACTTGATGAGGTGATGGTGTGTGCAGACGCCTCCCGGTCGGTTATAAATGTCGGAATCAATTTCAATAGCACTCTGGTCAACCTGGCAAATATCCATACTATTTGTGGAACACTATTCCGTTAAGTGCGCTTTAGTGATGTTATCAATTTTATGCATATGCATCATACATATTATACATATGCATATAATACATAATACATTTGCATCATACATATTATAAGTATGTGTATAACACATAATACATATGCATCATTATGATGTCAGAATAAAGAAAACATTTTTGTCGCCAAATTTGAGAATTGACATGATATATTACCAAGTTTGGCGACACTTCGCTAAATGTCGCCAAGCTTTGCGAGTATTTGACCCTAGTGGCTATTTTTCAATGAGTTAATTATTAATGCGAGCCATCTATTTATATTTTTCCGCATATCATCTGAATAGTTATATTGTATAACGTACGAATATTTTAAAAGTGCCAATAGTTTCGTCACTGCCCAAAACTACTGCTATTGTTATTATATTGTACTGTTATTATACCTACTGTGACTATGTTGTTAATCTTTACTCTTCTAAAACTTCTGTATTATATAAAGAGAATTTACGGCAACAATTAAAGCACCGAAACTGCCAGTCCTCCTTATGATTATTATAATTCTATAATATGTAACCTGTTAATCGATATGTACGTTAGAATGAATCCTCCATAATCCGGTTCCTCGCATTTTAGTTTTCAGGTTTCGAATAAAATTAGCTAAAATCTTGAAACCATGGCACATTATTGGCTAATTCTTCAACACGATCAGATGAGAAGAGTGATAGATTTTCAAATGGATCATGGCAGTGAGTCCGTAGACCTTCTATTCTTCCGTAATCGAGTCTATTGAAAAGATTAATGTGAAATAAAAAGATATTAGCATCGATATGGTTTAATGTAAATGCAGATATTGTGAAAGGATTTCATAAGAACCATTTCACTTGTACCCAATCGTATCAGTTAAAATACAACAATTGGCAGTGATCCCAACTAGAAAAGATTTTTTAATAGGATTAAAAATTTCCGCATTAGAGAACGAATCGTAACTGATAAGGAAACATGCATAAGTGAGTTAAGAGATATTTGTCACGAAAGATGAAATGCATAGCAACACAAAATATATGATGTGCTTCCATAATCGTAAAGAGTTCTTGATTTCTCTATCAAAAGCTCCCGACTTGACTAAAGAATGGGCAATAAAATAAAATTATGAATAACAGTAACATGATGCAACCTTTAACATGCAATTAATAGAGTAAATACTGCTTGCTAGAGGCGGCTAGTACTTTAATTTAAAAAGAAATAAAGTATAAATTTGTAAAGCTCAATAAAATAAATTTAGGTATTTTTACGTTAGCCGGGCGCAAGTGGCAAATCGCCAAATACTGCTCCCAACTCCATTGTTCATATTGCATTCATTTCATTTAAAAATATAAACTTTTCAATCATCTCATTCAAAATAGATGCATTTCCCTCATTTTATTTAATAGAATATTTAACATAGAAATAAATAAATGAATAAATGAATAAATTAGAAATAATAACATAAACCAAAATATTTTATTGGAATATCAAAGCATTATTTCTAATTTTTCACATGTGAAAAATGAAAACTGCTATTGCCAAAAAACAAAATGCTAATGAGGAGATTTGCTCCCGGCGAACATAAAAGTACCGAAATTTATGTTTTTTTTTTTTATATATTAATATAGTTTAGAAAAACAAACTTGAAAAAACATACAAAAAGTTGTGATATCCCAACAAAAAGTTTTCGGTAAAAAAAAAAAAAAAAAAAAAAGCGCCAAGTTCTCCTTAAAGTTTCGGCCAGAAAAAGTAGTGATATCTGAAGTTCGCAGAAGTTAAAAGCCAAACATCCCAAATCTTTGATTGAAAATGGCTTCCTGCGACTTGGCCGTTAATGCCTTCGAGAGGGTATTTTCAAATTTTAAAGTTATGTACAGTTGAGCTACATGCCAACAACATTTTTTGATTATTTTAGGCATTTTGTGGCACAAAGTACAGAAATAAAAGACACATTTCAAAAATGCATTTAAACCACTTCAGTCTATTTAAATGCTTAGAAGTTAAAAATAACAAAACACTTGTATTCAGAAGATAATATCCCTAATTGCTAGAACACAATTAGTATCAGCTTTTAACAGTTTATAAATCGAATACCTCTTAATGTCTGCAAACAAACTATAATAAATGTTCAAACGAATAAAATCTCTTTCGTCAATGCACAAGATTTCAATATTATAGAATAAAATATAATATAACATATTGTGAGATTTGAAGTAAGTAAATTTTGTTTTATTTCTTGGGTTTTGCGTTAATGAGTTTAACTTTAGATCGTACAAAGTGGCAATTAAACCACAAGTGGACTAAATGACCTGTAATTAAAAATAATGTTTGTTGTAACTGAATGGTATTTATCAGAAATCTTTTACTTATAATGTCTTTATGTGAATTTGCCTCTTTGCATTTTAATATTACTTTTAATATTTAAATAATTCATAAATGCGTAATTTCTAATCATTCATTTTGAAATGCTGTAGAAGGCATTAACGGCCAAGTCGCAGGAAGCCATTTTCAATGAAAGATTTGGGATGTTTGGCTTTTAACTTCTGCGAACTTCAGATATCACTACTTTTTCTGGCCGAAACATTAAGGAGAACTTGGCGCTTTTTTTTTCTTTTTTTTTTTTTTTTTTTTTTTTTTTTACCGAAAACTTTTTGTTTGGATATAACATTTTTCTGTGACACAGTGCGGTGTAATTTCGGTATTTTTATGTTAGCCTAGCGCTAGTGTTAATTCACCAAATACTACTGGATGAAGCATGGATTAAGTCGCTGTATATATATATATATATACATATATATATATATATATATAGCTAAAGTAAATTCATTTTATTATCAGCAAAATATTTTAAAACGCATATTTAAATATACAAGTAGAGCATTAAAAGTGAAAACCATGCCGGAATCTTGTTTCATGTGGACAAAGCCTTACAATCACACTTTCAAGTAAGTAATACAATTGGGAACAAAATGTGTCCATGTGAAAAAATAAATATCTGTGAAAATCACCTGATGCTGTCCAGTGGGGTTTTGTGCAGTTGGCTTGTTAAAACGAACAGTAGGAAGATGTTTTCCTCGGATATTGAAGGGATTTTGGAAAGCCGCAAAATACTTGGCGAGGGAGAATGTACAGTCGTGAAAAAAAAAAAAAAAAGGAAACACCCCCTACTAACTCCTCAACAAATTATCGTAGACAAAAGTTACTGGTACTGAACGATTGGAAATAAAGTCTACTTTTAAATGATGTATATAAAATTTGCTTAGGGGGCGATCTACATATTAAAACGAATCCAAACTACATTTTTTTAAAATGGCAATACCTAATTTTAACGTGATATTTCAAATCTTCGGTTCCAACTATGCCTATATACCACATTTCAAGTCATTTGAATAATAAGTTTTTGAATTATAAACATTCAAAATTTAGCGCTTCTAATGTTAAAGTATATTTTCGTATTTTTATTTATATCTCCTGAAATTATGCTCCTAATGTGCTAATTTTTTGTGTAGCAATAATATTAATATACCCAAACATAAATACGTTGAATTTGCAATTTTTATAATTTTATGATATGAATTATAAATTATGTAATTAATATTCGAAAAAAAATATGAATTGCAACCTACAATTTTTTCAATGGATTTAGATTTATTAAGTCCTGCTTTATGGAAATCCAAAATTTCCCTTTTTTCTTCCAAGTAGTTTTCAAATTATGCTTAAAAAATGGTAAAATGATGGTCTATGACAGAAGTGACTAGATATTTTGAAATTCCTTGTGCTGTTCTGTAAACTAGCAGATTTCATTGACTGCATGAGTGAAGCTTAACGTGCCTTGATCAATAAGGGGGCTCTCTCGGTTAACAATCGAGTACCGAACTTCAATTTGGACACAGCCCTTGAAATACGCTTGTCTTAAAATAATTAATTTCTCGGAAACTTATGGTACGAATTGCATACAAATTTGTTTTTAGGCTAATTGAATGGTGTATAATTCATTTATGCTGTCAGAATTGTCTACTGCTATTGAAAAAAAACAACGTTATGGTTCGTTTTAATATGTAGATGGCCCCCTAAGCAAATTTTATATACATCATTTAAAAGTAGACTTTATTTCCAATCGTTCGGCACCAGTAACTTTTTTCTGCGGTAATTTGTTGAGGAGTTAATAGGGGATGTTTACTTTTTTTTTTCCCACGACTGTACATGACTGTACTAAGAAAAAGTTTTCTTATATGTAAATTTCTAGCCATAATTACCGTTATAAAATAAAATAATATTTAAATACCAAAATGTTTTACAATCTGTAAGCTTATACAATAGACCGTTACCATCAAAAATATTCTTTACGCGATTTTTATTATTTTTATTACAATTTAAATCATTTTTATTACAATTATTTTTTTCTGCTCTTTAATCTATTTGTATATTCAGAATATCAGTTTCATTGATAATACTTTTCTCTACAGAGAATTTGATATTTTCTTTGAAATACTTTCCGTTTAGTATTTCTGATTGCATCATCTGTCATAGAACGCGGAATGTTTTGAAGCATTATACATTACTTGTAAACAAGGGAAAATTTCATTTTCTTATAAGTTATATTTTTATATAGAATTTATTTCTTCGAAGAAAATGATAAATATAACAATAGTCCTTTAGAAAAATGGTGTTGTTTAACTATAAATTTAGTATAATATATTTTAGATACTAGTATAATATTTTTGTAAAAGTCTGTAACTTTTGTATAGTTAATTATAAAATTGCAAGAAAGAAATGTGGATGTGATTTCAACAAAGGTACTTGAAGAAATATTCGAAACATTTTTTTTACGAACATATACAATGTATTCGAAATTTATTCCAATTATTTTCAATAATAATTTATTCTAATCAAATGTAAATATAATAAATTGCAGAGTGACGATTGCGGTCCTAACCCATCCACCTTATTAATCTCCAATAATATGGAACCATGTTTGTCTCAATTTCTATTTCCGATGTGCATGAGAAAACTTATCTCATATATCTAAACCTCTTATAACTCAAGTCACATTTATTCAGCATATTTTTCTCTACAGCATTCAACATAACAAATTTCAATGATTTGCACAATTGAAAAATCGTTTCAATAATCGTGTTTAATTTTGATAATGTAAAGAAACAATGAGCTGTGTAGTGATCATTCATTGGTGAGATTCAAAAACAGTTCGCACATTGAATATTCAAACCTCCTGTAGAATTAATATTGAAATTTTGTGTATTTTAATGAGTTAAATGAAATCATTATGCTCAATTTCGCAAATATAAACAATCCAAAATCATAAAAAAGAGCTTTTAACGTTATTCTACTTTTAATTGATGGAATTAGTTTTTGTTTTAGAAGTAAAATTTTTGGACATTTGAATCGATTATTTTTGTAATAATTTCATTAATTTCTGAATTATGAAAGGCAGCAAACGTCGTCTTTTGTTTGTTTCTATCAATTAATCTTGGTAAAATTAATTAATTTGATGAATAATCAATCCATTACTCTTTTTTAAACTTAATCTGAATTACAGGGAATAAAAGAAAAAAAGGAAATAAGATGCATAATTTTTTGGAATTACAAGATATTTATTGAATAATCAATCCAATTCTCTTTTTTGCAAATTGAATTTGCTTTACAGGGAAATAAAAGGGAAAAAAAAGGAAAACTAACATGTATTTCTTTTATTACAAGATATTTGTTTTAATGTAATAAAACAGTTTATATTGCGTTTAAAAAATACACATTCTTATAATATATATTCCAATTAATAAAATATTAGATATGAATATAAGATCAAGTATCATTTATATTTTATGTAAAGTTAGTATACATTGAACCTTATAGAAGATACATGCAAGAAATTCTGCCTTCAATGCAGATAGATAGCTAAAAATATATGACAGATGATGACTCTTTCAGGGAATTCACAGAGAAGAAGTTGTGATTACGTTCAAATTTCAGCATTCTTTAGGGAAATCAGAGTTTCTGAAAAGTAATACAGAAGAAGATAATTCAGAAAACAATGCTATACAAGAACACAGATTTCTGTCTTTTTAATAAATGACTCTGGGAAAAGGAGATTATTTCTCTAATTATCACCCTGCATTGACTGTCAAATAAAAACTGTTTTATATATTTTTAAATAAAAAAAAATTCACAATATTCAAAACAAAGTATGAAATATTTAAATTTGATTATACTGTTTATAAAAATCCTGTTTGAAAAAAAATATTTGTTAACAACAAGTTTTGAATTGTTTTCGACGTCCCTGAAATTTGAAATATTTTAATAATTTTAAAAAATACGCTTGTCTACAAACTCAAAAATAAATTTCGTATAAGAAACAACGGTAACTGAATTTTATGCTTTTTACTCAAAATTAAGTCAGCTTTTTTTTTTTTCATTACATTACAAATGTTTGTTAAATAACCTTAAAAAATTACTCGATTTAAAAAAAAAAAATCTATACTTAGTTAAATGATTAACACTAAAAAATTTATGTAAATAAAAGATGTATAGAGAATGACATAATTGAATACAAAATACCATAAACAACAACACCCGCCAATGGCTTTAAATGTATTGACAGCGTTCTTGATTTCAAATAAGTTCTTTTAGGATCTCTCATTTGTGAAAACGTTGTTTATTGATTTCGGGTGAATAGTATTTTGTTTTTTAAGACGGTAGAAGTTTCATTACGTACCAAACTGACATAACTGGGATCTTTAAAGTTAAATCAATTTAAATCTGATAAAGTGACGTCATAAAGCATATTTATTTACAGGTTCTGCATCAGCATTAAAAGTACTGTATAAAACACTCATTGAATGATCTGTCCACAAAGTCGTATACACCAGTGTTATTCCAGTGTTATTTGAAACATTTAAGATATTATTCATGAATAAAAATATGAAATAAGCTGAAAGACGTAATGTAGTCATTTATCTTTTAATAAAGACATATAATGTAGCTGGATTTTGTTCCCTATTTTAGTAAAATTAAGGCATTAATTAAATAAGAATGGCTATCAAATTCGGAATGTTTGAGAAGTGTTTCAAGTAATATTTACTTTCATTATTGTTTTAAATGTAATTTTTCTCAATGTTATTAGAATTGATTCGTTTCTTTATTTTTATATTATTGCTTGCAAACGTTTTAAAGTATATTTTAAATATAATATAACAGTGATATAAATAACCTACCCAATTTTTCTGGTTCCGTACTTAAAAAAGTAAAACGGAACCATTTTAAGATGACTCCTGTGTCTGTCTGTCTCAGCCATTTTACTCGAAAACTACGGAATGTGGAAAGCTCAAATTAGGGGAAGAAATAAGGACTATTGAGCCACATATTTACAGATTATTAAACATTTACAAATGTTTTTAGTCAAAATGTAGAGGGGCTAATTAAATTACTTCAAAAAAATATTTTTTTTTATATATCGTGTGGTTTCATGTGATTCATGTGAAAGATTTCGTAAAGCTGAACTAAAAAATATACTTCTTTTAATTTTAGGTATTACATTTTCACAGATATCGTTGAAGATATAGTGCAAAAATATGTTCTCCCCCCCCCCACCCCCATCTATTTCCGAATCTGCTGAAACTAAAATTATGAGAAAATTAGAGATAGTAGACGTTAATTTAAAACTTGCGGGAAAATTATAGCGATTACCCTAGGTCACATAGTTTTTGAGAAAAGTGCGTTTTTCCGTTACACAAAAATTTCGATTTGCGGGCATTCAGCAAATGTGTTAAGGAAGGCTGGAGGTGCCTATTTTAGCAGAAGTAAAAAGTCATTGTTGATAATGATTTTTGGAAAAAAATCGTCGGCAATTAGCCGAGAAATTAACCCTTAAAGGCACGGAAAGTTTGGACATGCATAATGAGAGTGGTTTCGTACTCTATGTGCCATCAGCTTTTAAACCCTAAATAACAACTTTTAATGATACATTTGTATAATTCAATTCACAGTAGCAGTGTAAAAGCTATAAACGTCAAACTGTTAAAAACAGACTAATTTAATTAGAATTAATCACATAAATATAATGGGATTCCCGACTAGTTAGCATTGTGTGAGTCTTTCAATACGCCTCCCGTGTCTTTAAAAGTTAATTCTAAACGTATCTGGAAAAACGCCGCATGCCAACGCGGCGTTGCTACTTTTTGCAACCTCCTTTCGAAGCGCGCTTAGCAAAATGCCAAGTTTAAACATTGAACAAGGGTTTTGTTTTAGCTACATTGTAAAAATAAAAGATTATTACTACGCTGAATTTAGTTTTATGAAATGCCAATTGAAGTTTAAATATGCACTACTTTTATTGTTAGCGCCGAATTACGTTCATCATAAACACATTAGGATAAGATTTATATAAGAGTTATGTAGAATAGCAATATTTGATATTATTTAGTCTTCATATCTCTTTGAACTTTTACGGTATATCCATTCATACTTTTCTAGCATATATACAGCTATACCAAACCCTACTTATTATAGTTTTTTACAAAGTCTTATTTTTCTCTTAGTAACGATTGTTTTAATAATACAGTTAATAATTCCTATATTTATTGTACGGACAACCTCTGAGCGCGAGTAATACTCGCACTTGACCGTTTATTTATAATCAAAATCGGTTCTATATCAGAGTCCTGAAAAGTGACAGTTGTCCTTGATTATAACAAACTGTTTGAGAAAAAATGAAGAAAAATATTAAAAAAACGAAAGAAGTATATATACCCTTTGCACAATATTAATTAATGAATAAATAACAAATAATGAACAATCTTAACGACTTAATTTATATGAAAATCGTAAATAAATGGTTTTTGGATAGCAGGAAATTTCTTTTTAATGTAAAGGAGAAAAAAGTGTAACAAAAATCGTAATAAATTTTTCAATCCTTAACAATTGTTACAAAATATATTTTATCATGGTTGTAAAGAAAAAATGCTGTCACCATTAAATAACAAAAACAATCAATTGTACAAAGGCATATAATTTAATTGCGCTTCAGTAACTTTCATCTAAAATCCTAAAAGTCGAAATATAATTATTCTTAAAATATATAAATCATTTCATTTTTATTTGACATAGAGTGAATGAACCATATTTTATTTTATTAATATACTCCATTTTCCTTCGTATCTTTTTACATCAACATCGGTATTAAAACCAGTAAAATTCAGCTGTCTCTACATGAATTTCAAATAAATATTTCTATCGATTCTACTTCGAAACTGAAATGGGAAAATATGCGATTCAAATTTATATGGATTACGTTGTTGTTGTTGCTTATTTGAGAGAAACCATATTTCAATTATTTATTTATATAATCTTTAGTGTGCTTTAATATTTTCAGTTAATAATATGCTAATGGTGTGCTTCTTTTCCTTAAAATAATATCTATTTTTTTAAGGAAGAAAAAATGTCTATTTTTATAAATACAATTTATTATTTTTATGTAAAATGTAATGAATTACAATTCATGCATAACGTGTTCATTCATTAGAAACAAGATATATAGAGTTTCATCAGTTTCAAGTTTCCTTCTGATTTGTTTATATTAAAGGTAAATTCCATTATCTTATTAATGGAGAAACACAAAGCAAGTATATTTATTATTTTTGTTATTTGCACATTTCTCTAATTGTAGAACCATTTTTGTCCATTATCTGAGTATAAAGCATGATGTATTTACTCGCATAGTTTGTGGTTTAGAAAATCGTTCGATTGAAAAAAAAATTGGAAAAGGAAAAGTAATTAGACAAGATTTCAAATGAAGATTATAAAATTATTTTGGTTTAATTTCATACAAATCTAACAAAATGTGGCATTGAATTTGATTTTTTAACTTGTATCATATTCAAATATAATTTTGTTTTCTATTATTCTAAAGGAGCTAATTCTCTTTTCCGTTTGTGTATTTTGTTTCTCTAGAATTGCTCCATACTTACAAGGGAACCATTTTTGGTGCTGCTCGCACCTATCATCGGGACCTGGTACAATTTGTAGCCCTATACATAAAAGTTAGAGAAACGATAAAATTTCTCTGTTCAAATCATATTTTTTATACTTTTAATTTTTTTTATTATCGGGTTTTTATTTTTTTATTTCACACCAAAATTGAGTTAAGTCGCCAAATATGGCGCTAAAATTGTTTATCCTGCTTTATCACTCTAATGTCTAGTATACGTATTAGAATTAAATCAGATTGCGATATGTTTGACAAAAGTATAAGAAAAAAGAATTAGTTTTTTTTAGCTCACAGGCTATCAAAGCCTGAGAGCTTATGTGCCCGCCGGTTCTGTATGTACGTAACGCGATAAATCTTGATAGAAATATCCGATTTGTTTTAAATTTTTTTCTTGTTTTATTCTGATAAGACGCCTCCCTGAATGGTTTTGTGTGTTCATTGGTTAAGAATAAAAGGGGAAAAGGAGGTCTACCCCCCCCCCCCCTTAATTTCGATAAATGGTTTTTGCATGCTGACATATTCGATTTGCCCCAAAATTGGTGTACCGGTATATTATGTTAAGGAGCTTCTCTGATTAGATTTCAAAGTCCATTACTTACGTATAAAGAAGGGAAAGGGCGCTTTCGCACCTTAATTTAGATAAATGTGTTTTTCATGTAGAATTATTCGATTTGCTGCAAATTTGGTATACCGGTTTATTATGTTAACGAGCTTCAGTGATTAGATTTGGAAGTTCATTACTTTAGTATAATGTGAGAAAGAGGGCCTATCCTCCCTTTATTTAGATAAATGTGTTTTTCATGGGGAATTATTCGATTTTCTCCAAATTTGGTATATCGGTTTATTATGTTAAGGAGCTGCCTTGATTAGATTTGGAGGTTCATAAGTTAAGTATAAAGGGGGGGGGAGATGGAGGCTAATCCCCCCTGAATTTAGAGAAATGGGTTTTTCTATCCGATTATTACCAGTCATTACCAATAACTAACTTAAATGTTATATCTTTTGATGCTTGCACTCCATATTCTTATAAATTATCTACCTTTAGATTCCTTATTAACAGAGCTTTTAGAATTTGTTCCCCTGAAAATTTAAATGATGAATTAGATAAAATTAAATCAATAGCTATTAACAAAGGAAATCAAGTTAAAATAGTTAATAAATTAATTAAAAAGTTTATTAACAAAATGAACGATACAGTTTTTGAGAATAAAACCGACAGAGAAAATAACATGAAAAGGGTGGTTATAAATTATTATCGAAATTTCTTCGAATCCGCTAAAACTTAACTAAAAAAGTTTGATTTAAATTTAATTGCTAGACCCCCTCCAAAATTAAAATCAATTTTAACCACTAGAATTGACCCTATTGATAAATTTGACCTTTCCGGTGTTTATATCATTCCTTTTCTTAAAGAAGGTGGTTATGGAAATTATTATATTGGCATGACTCAGAGAAAATTCAAAGTGAGATGTAAAGAACACATTGCAGACATAAAATTTAATAGAGGTAAAACCGCATTATCTAGGCTAAATAAAATAGAAAACATAAATATTTTGTTTAATGATAGTAGATTAATTTATAGGTCAGATTTTTATTTGCAACTTTTTATTAGAGAATCTATTGAAATTTACGCCAGAAACTCAATGGTCTGCAATGATTCCTTGTCATTTCAAATCCCAAATATTTGGATTGAATTGGTAGATAATTTGAAAATAAAATAGGGCAACGTGAAACAGGTTAAAATATTACCCGCGTGATTTTTATTTATTTATTTTTAAATTTCATTTGTAATAGTTTATTGTCATTTTCCATCTTAGTGTTTATTTGTTTTTCTGATGATGATTGAATAAATTCAATCAAAACATGTCAAATTATTAAGATCTTTTAATGTATTTTATTAACATTTGACGTCATATTTAGCAATTAAATGTTTAATATATATTTTGAGTGTGTTTTTAGAATATATATATATTTTTGAAATATTTTTAATGGGCGTATAAGAGAACTTCTGTTTATAATTTAATATCGTTTCATAATGTTTGTGTTTTGAAACCCAACTCTGTCCCACCTAATGATAAAAACACTTTTTATGAAATCTTCTTCAATGAAAAATATTTGTTTTAATAGTATTGGCGTAAACAACAACAAATAGTTTGTTATAAACATATTAAATAAAACTTCAGAGCATTTTTAGAATCAAGCACTATAATTAAAAAAATTAGAAAACATGATAAAATATTTTGTTTCAACAGGATATGTAATTAAACTAAATTAAAATCAAAATTTCACACTAAAATCAAAATTTTACCGGTACTGTCTCATTTAAATATTTGTATCATTTAAACTGTTTTTGAAGTAACTTCTTACACCTCGAATCAGCCTCTGAAGGAAAAATATATTTAACTGAATATTTAAATGCAAGCGTAGTTTCGTCCGACATTGAACTGAAAGACGAAATTGGTTTTCACATAAAAAAATTACATTTCAAATATCGAACATGAGATATAAAAAAAAAAAAAAAAAAAAAAAAAAAAAAGTAATATCTGAACAATATTTTTTTAAAAAGTGTACTAAATCTTGTTTAACGTACAATTATTGTTATTCAGATACTTTTTTTTTGACGGGGGGGGGGGGTAAATTAAGAAATTTAGTTATCAGCTGATTTCGTGAAGGATGAACCAGAATATAATAATGGGAAGAATTCAAAGTAATATTATAGCAACAGTCCAGCAGGCTGAAAAAATTAATAGTTAACTATTTTACAAAACCTGATCTGGAAATATACAATTGATCTTATTTAATCCGTTACGAAAACCGCCATCAGCTGTTACGATACCCGTAGATGCTGCTTCGAAGGCCGTAACATCGCACAGTCAAAGAAAAATGAAAGGCAACCCAATTACGGAGATTGATTTTGAAAAATATAATGTATTATAGTATTTCGTAACCGTGTTACCATTCACTTCACTTTTTCTAGAGTTTGTTGCAAACTGCTTCATAATATATGCGGGCTGTGTGATATTGCTTTCTAGTTTTTAAAAGCCTCCATATCACACGTATTTAAAATCTTAAAAAGTACAATGCTACGCTTTAGTCAATAGTATAAAAATGAATTGCATTAAGTTTTTTTATGTATGCGTGTCTGTGTTACAGAAATTCTTCGCGATAGCGGCTAACTGGAACCCATTTACATGGATGTCAAAGACGAAGTAGAACCTTTTTTTTTTTTAAATAAAAAAGAATACGAAAGACTGTACGGACAAAACTTAATGTATTTTTTAAAAACCCAACATCTTAAGACCACAATACTCGTAAAGTATGACCCTTTTTTACGTTCAAACAAATTCCACATTTTAAGAAATTTGAAAGTTTGCAATAAATATAGAAAGTCAGATTTCGATGTCACATGAATAAAATAATTCAAGATTTACTATGAAAACAGCATATATTTCAGCGGATGGCGAGCACAAATTGAAAATAAATGAAATCATTCGAGATTTAATATTAATTTAGCACGTATTTTTTCAGTGAAAAGTGATCATTATTTATCAATCCGCCGCCTACCTGACTTAATCAAAGGACGCGACAAGTACATTCAAAATGATTTTTCTCAAAAAAAAAAAAAAAAAAAAAAAAAAAAAAAAAAAAAAAAAAAACTGATGTGAATTACTCGCATATTTAGAGAAAAATTCACATATTTATAAAAGTCGCATTTTTTAAAAAAATCACCTATATACAGAATTTTCACTATTTCTTTTTAATAAGAAAAATCATTTTGACTGTACCTTTAAGGTACATTGGAACCCCTCCCCCTTGTAGTCGGAGGGTTAATATATTCTAAAGGCATTCAAATCAAAATTGTGTAAGGAACTATTTAGTGAAACAATTTTTATTCATGTTGTTCCATAAATTCAAAAAGACATCGCTGAGGTATAAATTTTAAAGTTTCTTTAAACGTAATAATAATTATTATATTATACTATAATACGAGCAAAAATTGTGTGTGTGTGAGTATGTAAATTTTATCTTAAAAACGGCGCTAATGATTTTGACTAAAGTTTGTATTTTACCATTTTCGGACACGAGAAGACCATTGAACTAGGTCATGTGTTCGATAATATTCGATTAGAGGGTCGTTTTGGGTCATAACGGGTCAGTGTCAAGCTAATTACATATAAAATATGGTTCAATCGATTTTGACTATATTTTATATACAACCGTTTTTGGACACGAGAAAACTATTGCGCTACGTCACATGTTCGAAAATTTTCGATTAGTGTGTCATTTTTGGGTCACTTCGGGATAAGCTAATTTTATCTAAAAAACGGCACAAACAATTTTGACTAAATTTTGTAATCTACTGTTTTGGAATATGACAAGAGCAATGGGCTAAGTCACAAATTCGATTAGCCAAATAATTCGATTAGTGGGTCATTTTGAGGTCACTGTGGGTCAAGCTAAGTTTATCCCGAAAATACCTCTAACGATTTTGACGAAATTTTGCTTTCTATCGTATTCGGGCGCGAGGCTACCATTGGGCTAGGTCACATGTTCAAGAAAATTCAATTAGTGGATCATTTTGTGTCACAATGGGTCAGGTGTCGAGCTAATTGAATCTAAAAAAAGGCTCAAAGCATTTGGCAAAATTTTGTAATATACCGCTTCTCGGAATGAGATGACGATTGGGCTAAGTCAGATGTTCGAGAAAAATCGATTAGTGGGTCATTTTGGGTTACTGTGGGTCAAGCTAATTGTATCTAAAAAACGAATCAAACGATTTTGACAAAATTGTGTATTATACCGTTTCTGGGCATGAGAATACCATTGGACTAGGTCGAGAAAAGTTCGAGAAAATTCGATTTGTGGGTCATTTTTGGGTCACCGAGGGTCAAACTAATTGTATCTAAAAAACTACTCAAACAATTTTGAAAAAAATTTATTTTATACTATTCTGGGCATGAGAACATGTGAAGTTAACTCACATGTTTGAGAAAATTCGATTAGTGGGACATTTTTGTGTCACTGTGGGTCAAGCTATGTTTATCTAGAAAACGGCTCTAACAATTTTGACGAAATTTTGCTTTCTAACGGTTTCGGGCACGAGAATACCATTGGACTAGATCGCATGTTCATGAAATGTCGATTAGAGTGTCATTTTGGGTCACAATAGGTCAGGTGTCAAGCTTCTGTTGGACATGAGAAGACATTGGACATTGTTTCTGGACATGAGAAGACATGTGGGCTAAGTCGCATGTTAGGGAAAATTCGATTAGTGGGTCATTTTTGGGTGAAAACAGCTCTAACAATTTTGACGAAATTTTTCTTTCTATCGTTTTCAGGCACGAGAATACGATTGGGCTAGATGGCATGTTCATTAAAATTCGATTAGTGGGTTGTTTTGGGTCACAATGGGTCAGGTCTCAAGCTAATTGAATCTTAAAAAAAGGCTCAAAACATTTTGACAAACTTTTGTAATATACCGTTTCTGGGCATGAGAAGACGTGTGGGCTAAGTCACATGTTCGAGAAAATACGATTAGTGGGTCATTTTCGGGCCACTGTGAGTCAAGCTAATTTTATCTAAAAAACGGATCAAAACAATTTAACAAAATTTTGTATTATATCGTTTCTGAGCATCAAAGACCATTGGGCTAAGTCACATGTTCGAGAAAATTCGATTAGAGGGTCATTTTTGGGTCACTGTGGGTCAAGCTAATTGTATCTTAAAAACTGCTCAAACGATTTTGAGAAAAGTTTTTATTACATCGTTTCCTAGCACGAAAAGACCATTGGGATAGGTCACATGTTCGATAAATTTAGATTAGTGGGTCTCTTTTGGGTTACAATGGGTCAAGCTAATTTTATCTATAAAACGACTTTAGCGATTTTGAATAAACTTTGTATTCTTTCGTTTTCGGGTTCGAGAAGAGCAATGGTTAGATTGCGTGTTCGAAAAAATTCGGTTAGTGGGTCATTTTGGGTCACTATGTCTTAGGATCATGCCAACTGTATCTAAACAGCAAGAAAGATACAGTGAGCATAAAATATCTAATTGACTACAAGGCTAATTTTGACCGAGCTTACCTCGGTCATCCCTGCTAGTTCATTTAAATAGCACAATGTTTGTGTTCCGATCGTAATTAAATGTAGGCGTGTTTACTATTTTGTACACCTGCGTCACTGCACTAAAAATAGCAATTAGATCAACATTCCCCCTCATATATTATTATCGATTACTATGCATATCAGGCTTTTTTCTGTTCCAATGTGCGATAGTAAAATATAACTAAAAGAATATTAACCAATCTTAATTGTTGCTAAGTAAATATTTTAATAAACCATTCAAAGTTCATGTGCATACGTTTTAATATTACATATATTTTTCGACCTGAAAGTTATCGTATAAGGAAAAATGAATAAAATTTTGCAATAATAATGCACACATACATGTGATCGAGATAAGAAAAACCCTGAGTAGGTTTCCTGCTTTCGAAGGTTCCAAAACCTGTAAGGAGGGGATTTCATCCATAGGACAAAGAAAGACCTCTAATTCTCGGAATGATCGGTTGAATGGGAGAAAAGGAAATGGGGTAATTCCCTAAAATAAAGTCGACTGACTAGTTACC
Organism: Maratus speciosus; assembly: GCA_963932465.1. Classification (NCBI taxonomy): domain Eukaryota; kingdom Metazoa; phylum Arthropoda; class Arachnida; order Araneae; family Salticidae; genus Maratus; species Maratus speciosus. The sequence goes on from OZ010789.1 coordinate 559,573,455, forward strand.
TTGCCAACAGGACGGAGCCTAGACCGGTTCTAGAGTCTTTCTTATCGGAACCAGACAGTACATTAATTTATTTCATGTGAAACGAAACTGAGAATTCAGGCATACATTTGTTTTAATATATGTTCTAGAAGAATAAGTTTAGTTAAAATCTGAGTATGTTTCAATGATTGACAGTTTCATAACTTAACGAACATTTCTCATTGAATTAGCCATCCAAAGTTGTAGCATCTAGCCAATATTTCTAAACATTCACCTTTAGTGTTTTGAAAGGAAAATATGCATATGCATATATATTACAAAATATTTGCTTCTACAATAAATCATAAGAAAGAAAACCCGAAATCTTTCAGATGTTCACTATTAGAGGTTAGCCTTTAGATTGAACTTTTGACGGTAAGAATATATACGCATTTGCTATGTCATTGGCACCGATCCATGCATATACGTATATTGGAACTAGGATTATATTGCAATATCGCTCACCTACAAAAATGTGACACATCTCGGCAGAAGTAAATTTCACAGGAGAGGCAAAAGGGGGGGGGGGATTTGCATGCTTTTACTTTAATTTGAAGTTATATCAGTTAGCTCTTACATGCAGGAATAAAAACGTGCATAAAAGCGTAAAACTGTTAAAAATGAATACGCAAGATGATCTTTGGAGGATTAGGCAATTTTTCCTCCCCACACAATCCATCCCTCTTCTGTGGTCATAAATGGACGTATGTAATAAAGTACTTTTCCATATAACTACACTTATGAAACTTTTTGTGCTGTAAGTTACACCTATGCAGGGTTCGTTCGTATCAGGGGTTTTAGGTGTTTTAGCAGCAGAAATTTCGTAAAGTACAGGCCGCTATATCTGAAGATATATTTTTTTATATTAAATAAGCCAAATATTTCTTTAATAAAATTCTGGTAAAAGTTGCTTAAAGCGTACGAACCTTGCTATGACAGATCTATTAGTAGAGTAAACGCAAAATGAATTTTTGCAAGATGTGTCACTTTTCTTGCGGATGAGCGATATATCTGAACAGTGTGTTATAATAAATTATTTTTAAACTAACATCTAGTTTTAATTTATGTTTTTTTACATATTTAGTAGCATATTATTTATGTAATATATTTCTAAGAAAATCGTATTTTTTTATCATTCAAAAAAATAATATAATATACTTCTAGTAGAGAATTTATGTCATATTTGGCCTTTCCTATAAGCATTACATTAAAGTTTATGAATAAAATGAATACTAGATAGGTCGTTAAAAAATCTTTCAGTAAAATTTTAAAAACTTCGTAAAACAAAGTAAACAAAAATTTAACTTTTTTTTTTTGTTTGTATTTAAAAGAAGTGCCACAAAATTAGACATAATTTTTAATATTTTAAAGAGTTAAGTATTTAAAAAAAGACAAATTATAACATAGTCCAGGTTTCGTTTTTTGGTCAAACATAAAGTAAAATTATTCCATAAGTTTTAAATGAATGAAAGTAGGTTAGTAAAAATTAAGAAAATGTGCGAATATTTTAATTTTGCACTTTAACCTCTTGTACGTTGAATGCTTCTTACAGAGTGGCTAGAGTGTTACTCGATTTCCGAATGATAATTATGATAATCACCCCGTTATTTAATATGAAGTATCTTAAATTAAATAAAGCGGAGATTGGTATTTAAAGTCTGTGGTAGTCTAATGCGCGCAAAACTATGCACCCTGTATTAAGAGTTAAACATATGGCTAAAATAAATGCATTAATATTTTTGAAAAAGTGTTCACCGCGCTTAAAAATGTTCCAAAATTAGAGAATTGTTTAAATAAGCGTGCACTCAATATCGTTGTATGTAAATATCATGAATTTTTAGTGTACCAGATTTAAACGCATATTTACGCATATCTAAATTTTAAAAAACGTCTTCTACAGACTTGCTACACAGATTTCTCATGTGACACATGATAAATACCTCAGAGAATGAAGTACAGGGAAATAGTTGTGAATATGTTGAAATGCTGGCATTCTTTAGGGAAATCAGGATTCTTCAAGATGCAATACTGAAGAAACTAATACAAAAAAGGATACTACACAAGAACAGAAAAGTCTTATTTTATATATATTCCAGATAAATAACTCTAATACTTTTTTCTAAATCGGAGAGGTAACAAGACATTGTTTTAAAATAAAATCTGGTTGATAATGTTTTACAGAAGATTTATATCATTATTTACATATTTTGATTCCTTCTTTGAAGCAAAATTTTGTGTTTATTAATATGCTTTACTTTCATCTGTAATTTTAGCACTTAGAAATACACAATTATACATAAAGATTTTGTAAAAACTAACTATTTTATAAATACACAGTGAATACATTAATACACAATTAATGTATATTTAATACACAGAATCCCAACGCTGTATTACATCTACTTTATTTTTGCAGCAGCAGAATGTTTTGCAGTTTTCTAATGTTTTTATATTTTACTATGTTGAAGATTTTTTTAAGTTGAAGTTCTCCCGATACTGTTTAATTTTTATTACGTTTTCGGGATTTGTTTTCTGTAAATAATCCATATAAAAAATGGTTTTTGGCATTGAATTTTTTTTTATGTTAATATTAGCCTATAAAAATGTTGCGATATAAATCGATATAAACTTCTCATAAGTTTACAATGCACTTCATGAGAGTAAATTGGTTAACGCTCTGTATAATCACTGAAACAAATATTCTCAGGGATTAATAAAATACATTAAATTAGAAAGACTTCTGATAATTGTGCTGTCTGATTTATTTTATATTTTAATTATTTATTTTTAAAACACAAATACCCGACCCTGTCTGTGTTATGTATATTTCAAGTTTACAAAAAAAAAAAAAATATGTTGCATTTGAGCAATTTGATTTGAAACAAGAAAGAAAATTCGTGCATTAAGAATGGAATATGAAAATTTTCCAACACTTATAGGATTCTTTATAAAAATATCACTGTTTAATAATTTAAATAAGATACCTAAGAGAATATTTATGAAAACGCATAACAAATTCGAAAAGCAGATTTCAGTACTTACCGTCTATAAGAACTAAACGTATTCCAGTTCTATTGTGCAACCTTGTATTTCATCTATAAATTTGTATATATTCTACACAGTACGCTAAATTTTACTTCAGAAACTTAGTTTAATTATTATGAAATAATTGATAGTTATTTTAATATCTTATAACATTAGTGTAATATCTGTTCTTGCTTCGTAGAAATGAGTTCCTCCATTTTTGGCTGCAATGATGTTACTGCAAGACGGACAGCTGTTTTCATTTCAAACCGAGACTGGTATAGAATTTTTTAAATTGTGATAGATGATAATGTGTTTTTGGCATAAATATTATGTCCAGAATAGAATCCAGTTTCCACTGTTTTTTTACCTCAACAGTTTGATTTCTCTTTTATTGAGACCCTTTAATGAGGTTTTGGTATTGAGGACTTTAATTTAGATTTAAAATTCTTTCTGAAATATAGATAACTTTTTATTTTTATTTCATGGTTAATTTGTTATCTTCGATGTTTTCTGCGTACATTTAGTCCGGTTGTTAACATAATGGCGACAAAATTAGGTGCTTGATGTGATGTTAATCAAGTTCGACGCCAGCGTGGTTTGGAAGAGAAGACTGTGCAAAGTTATCTATGTCCGAGAAAATTAATTCGCAATGCTTCCCCTTCAATTATATTACTCACATAATACTACACTGTAAAAAAAATTCCATTAAAATACGGCAATTGTACTGGCAATTGAGACGCCAGTACTGTTTCCGTATTTTAACGGAAATTTTTCCTCGTAAATTCTAAAAAAATGGAAAATTTTCTAGAATTTGGGGGAAAACATTTCCGCTAAAACACGGAAATAGTACTGGCGTCTCGATTTCTAGTACAATTTCCGTATTTTACCGGAATTTGTTTTTACAGTGTACGTCTGGGATCTTATATCTTTTGTTATTAATGACCAAACCACTAGACACGTTAGAGGCTTTCGCGCTGAAATCTTTGAGTTTATTTTCTGATATATGTTTCATTAATTTATAATTAACTGCAATTTTTATAATCAAACAACTGGTTTTAACAACACGTGAGTGTACTATGCCAAAAGACTGTTAAAAAATCTTTCATATAATATTCCATTCATCATTATGTGTTTGCTATGTGAATACAGATAGGAATTTTGACATTAAAAATAATATTATGATGATACTTTCACTAAAAGTATAACGCAAATTCTGTATTCTATGTCAGATGTGCACAAAAACACTTATCGGATGATATCTCATCCCTCGTTGTACACGTCTGATAAGTTAAATTCATTATGCGGTGAAATATGTCGGTAAAAATTCCTATCCAGTGATACGTCATTCATCGTTTTATGCTACATATTAATTGCGAAAAAGGATCGTCGTATATATTTTTTTTTGTAAAAAGTCGCTGTTACTTCGTAGTTGGAATGCCATATTTGATTCATTTATCAATGAAAGAAATCTACCTTGAATGCAAGAAGATTAGTCAGTCACTCATTTCCGGACGAGCGCTCTGGAAGTTTCAGGATAATTTCAAGCTTGAAATTTTTTTTTATTTTTTTCATGTAGGACGAACAGTTAGTCTAGTATTCTATCCATCGACAGCCAACTCACTTCACTGTGTGAAGAAATACAGTGAGATTGCATCAATTTCAACGCAAAGTATCTTAAATGTTTGAGAAATTAAAAATTATTCACTGAAATATTTAAGAATTTTTCATTTGTCGTTTAAGCCTTTGAAAATTAAAACTATTTTCTTTCCAGATGTATAACAACAAACATTTGTTATAAAAATGATTAGTGCTAAATTTTAGACTACAACAACACACAGACTACACGATTAACTATAACTTAAATTTTCATGTCTAAAACTCTAAAACTTCGTAAATCTAAGAATTTCATACAATATTTAAGAATTTCATTTTTTTATTATTAATAAAATGTATAAACTACAAATAATGTTAAGATTTTTTACGCAACACCTAACTTTGGGTGCGGACTATGCTAGTCCACTGAATACTACTAGTTGTTGACACCTGATTTAGTAGGACTTTCATCGATGTTTAACATTCGAATAGTGTTTTGATTAACAAAATTATATTGCCGACAGTATAGCAATATCTAAGTCAAAAATGTGCAACTTTTTCAAAAAATTTTACTGTGAACGTTAGGAGTATCAGAAGCGAATTACCTGAAGTTCAAAGAATAACTGCTGACATTCCAAAATACAGAGATGCTGTGCAACGAATGATAACATACGATAAAATTAAAGCAACTTTGAACATTTTAAGGATCCGAGAGCTTTCAATTTTGCAGAACATTTGAAATTGAAAAAAGTGCATGTCCGTTGGTATAAAATAATTGCTATCCATAAAATTTAATTCAACCCCATAAATTGTTTACTTTTAGTGATGGAAGTAAATCTCAAAACTTTCTACTCGGAACATCAAATTTTGTCTATAGCATTGAAGCAAATTGCGAAATTTGGATGAATAACTCTAAGCTCAAAACAAAACAATATTCGACAGGGAGATTTTTCAATGAAGAAAATACGACAGTGTTACTTCATTCATGAAATAATTCAAACATTGATTCATTTCATATTTCATCGATTCATTTTTGCGTAACTTCAGCCACGATGTATCTGTTGATTTACAAGTTCGTAAAATACGAAATTTCTAATTCGTTCAAGATTTGATCGATTTCAAAGATTCGTTCCCGTGTTTTTTTTTTTTTTTTTTTTTTTTTTTTTTTTTTTTTTTTCTACAAATAATTGCTGAAATTAGAAAAGAACAATATGGCATCGCAAACTCGGACAATACATTTTAAAATCTCAGTTATTTAAATTAATATTCATTTTATGAAAGCATATGATAACGTTCCAATCGCAAAATTAAGGAATGTATTAAATAAAATGAACATAAATCCAAATAGTACTAGACCAATTCAAGAACTTTACAGAAAATCAAAAACAAACATTAAAATAGGCTAAAGATTGTCTAAAGGCTTTATAACATATAAATAATACAGACAGGTATGTTGTATTTCCCCAACACATTTTAAAATTTATGTTGAAAATCTATTAAAGAGGTGGAAGAAGAACTGCAGAGGAATGTAACTTAATGTGAATGAAACGTCAATTTTTACCCTACAATTTACAGATGACCATGACCAAGTTATAATTTCAAAAAGTAAAAATGATTTAGGGAAAATGAAGATAAAAATTAAGTAATAATATGAGAGGTGGGGAGTTAGCAAGACCAAATACCTATGTGTGGGTCGAAAAAGGCGAAAATTTTCATATAAATTTCTAATAGCGCGAAAAGTTGTCTTTTGTAATTAGAAAATTAACGCAAAAACGATTTTTGAAATCGTTTAATATCTTTAGGTCACGCATAGCACTTGAATTTCGGAAAATATGAGGAAAGTGGACGATTTTTGAAATTTATTATGAAAATTTAAAAAAAAGTCTACATCTACTTCTAATAGTACATAATATTTATCTTTAAAAAATTGAAAAATAATGCAAAAAGAAAAATTGAAATTTATTAAATCTTTAGGTAGCGCATCACCATTGAATTTAGGAAAGCATCAAATTTGATGAAGTTTCATATAAATGATGAAAATTAATTTTTTTTCACATTAACGTCTCATAATGTACAAGTGTTGCTTTATGTGCATAAAACATAACTTAAAATTAATTTTAAATTACGTTAATATATTTTATCGTTAAAATTATAGTAAATGGGTACGTAACAATAAATTAACTGTATTCTGACCATAATATAAACAATAATATCGTCAGAATACAGTTAAATTACGCTTATATAACCGTTTTCTATAAAAACGGTCGAAAGAGCTGTGACTTTGCTGTGAATTGTTTACAGTGTATATATATTTAAATCAAGAAAAAAATCAATTTGCTATCATTGTTCTTTTTTAGACTAATTTAGCTAACACAGATTGTTTTTTTTACCTTTTTAAGAAAAATAAATGTTCTGATTTAGTCAAGCAGAAACGGTTGAAAGCTATAAATCACATGTTCTTGTTTTGAAAATAGATTTGACAGAATGAAACCTGTATTGATGCAAAAGCATTTACTATTCTGTAAAGAAATGAAATTTTATGATTAATTCGAAAGAAAAATCTTTTTATAGATATAGCTTTTTGAAAACTAATGTAATACCCTAGCATATCGAGGAATAACTTTGTTTAGCAAAACAGTATTATCATCTAAGAATGTTTATAAAATCTTTTAATCAACAAATAATTCATATTATATAATGTTTATGAATTTCCAGCTGTATTCCGTGTGTTGTTCAAGAAAATGTAGAAAAACACTTGATTAGTTTTCACAATCATTCGAAAATAAAAATAATGCATCATTATTTAACAAATACCTATGTAATTTAAAGAAACTATTAGGAAAATATTCTAAATAACGAAATGTTCTTATTTTAAAGCTTTAAATCATTTTTAAACTTTCTAAAAAAAGTTACTTCTTTAATTTGTAATGGTGCAATTTTCTTACGATCGTGAAGACATGCGACGTATTAAACATCGAGTTTGACTTTAAAAGTTTTCCGGTGGAATTTTTCATCACATACTGATAATATTGTTGTCAGTAACTAAAAGTTGGGACTTCTGATTCCGCCGAGGGCCAATATTTCCCCGATGTAGCGGCGGCCAATTTACATTCTAAAAATAAATAAGATTAAACAAAAACCTAATTGGCAGAACAAATTTTTAAAAACTAAATTTATTTCCTAAATTGTTTAAGCCCGAGAAGGGGCAGATATTAAGATATTTCATTCAATTCGTTCTACATATAATATTAAATTTTTGTAACAAAAAAAATTAAACCAATTGAACATTAAACAAGTAATATAAAAATTTTGTTTTTAAAGTCAATTCCTACTTTGGTCATCAAAGAAAAATTTAATGTAATCCCTTAAGATAATGTTAGTTTTTGTTGCATTAAAATATCTCAACTGTTGATTTTCTATAAGCAAGCAGGTTTACAATGGAAGTCTATGGCAATTTGGCGAAATATTAGACATATCGCCAAGTTGGCGACAAATTTGGCGGTATTTGGCGACAGAACAGGGTCCCCTATGGTACCCCCCTATAGATATGAAGATGCATGAAATACTTCAGTAACCAATTGCCCCCATTTTGTATCCCATGTAAAACTAAAATTTAATAATTAAAATTTAATTAACGAATTAATATTTGAAAAAACTGTATTAACATCAATTGTCATCCAATACAATTAAAAAAAAAGTTATTTCAATTTTATAGGATGAATAATAAGTATTTTATTAACGATGGAAAATTTGAACAAGATATATAAATAAATAAATACATAAATAAATAAATATAGGGAGAGTGTGAACTAATAGTAGGAATTGAAAAATAAAAATTCCTTTCGGCCAGTGCCGGGAGGAAGAGGTAGCTTTCATATTCCTTATTTTTTAAAAGCTAGCTTATATTATTCACACACACGAAGCTCAAATTAGTGGAACCCGATTATAGAAGATTAAATACTAATTTTTGTCAAAATGGAATATGAGTGAGAATATCGCGTCATTAGTCAGCGTTATCAAAGCTGGTTTTATTAAAGTGATTTATATTTTCTCGCCCAATTCGGTGATATCCCGAATTATATTAATAATTATATTAACCCCAATTATCGGTGATAGCCCGCCATTTTAAAACAACATAATGTGTGCAACAATGTCACCAATGAACTTGGTCGAGACCTTACTAATTCTTGTGCACATGCTCACTCATATCTAAATCGGTTGATATATACGAGTGCTGTTGCAGGCAAAAAATCAGATTTTTCAAAATGTCACACGCATTCAAAATTCAAACTGCTATATCTCGGCTTTTTTTTTAGATAAAGGCAGAACAAAAAAATTGTTCCGGAATCTTTGTAACAAGCTGAACACATAAGAAGAAAATCTTTTTCAATTTCTAATTTTTCTGTACCTCATTTTAAATGAATTTCTTTTTTAATTTTTTAACGGCCGCCATTATGAAACAAGATGGCAGATGAAGTTAGCAAACGAACTCGGCCGAGAGATTGAGTACTATGCACATGCCTTGTCATATCCTAATCGGTTCATAAATACGCGTGTTATTGCGTGTCAAAAATCAGATCGTTTCAAATTGTCAGCCATGCTAGAAATTCAAATTGCTATAACTCAGCCATTTTTTAAGATATAGACGAAACGAAAAATGCTCCTAAATCTTTGTATCAAGGTCAAACACATAAGAAAAAAATCTTTTTCAATTTCTATTTTTTTTTGTACCTCATTTTAAATTAAAATAAAAAAAAATAATGGCCGCCATTTTGACACAAGATGGCGGATGATGCTGGCCAACGTACTCGTTCGAGACATTGGTGTGTACTATGTACACACCAAGTTATATCCAAATCCGTTCATAAATACGCGTGTTATCGCGTTACAAATATCAGATCGTTTCAAAATAACAGCCACTAAATAACACTAGAATTTCAAAGTGCTATAACTCAACCGTTTTTTAAGATATAGATGAAAAAAAAAATGCTCCGGAATCTTCGTATCAAGCTCAAACACATAAGAAAAAATATTTTTCAATATCTAATTTTTTTGTACTTCATTTTAAATTTACTTTTATTAAAATTTTATGTGGCCGACATTCTGAAACAAGATGGCGTATGAAGCTTTCCAACGAACTCGGTCCAGACGTTGCTATGTACTACGCACATGCCTTGTCACATCCAAATCGGTTCATAAAAACGCATATTATTGCGTGACAAAAATCAGATCGTTTCAAAATGTCAGCCATGCTAGAAATTCAATGTGCTATAACTCAGCCATTTTTTAAGACATAGACGAAACTAAAAATGCTCCATAATCTTTGTATTAAGCCAAAAACACATAAGAAAAATATCCTTTTCAATGTCTAAATTTTTGTGCCTCAATTTAAATTTTAAAGTTTTTAAAATTTTTTTAATGGCCGTCATTTTGAAACAAGATGGCGGATGAAGCTGGCCAACGAACACGGTCGAGATATTGGTATGTACTATGTACTCACGAAATTTTATTCAAATCGGTTATTAAATACGAGAGTTACAGTATGACAAAGATCATATATATATATATATATATATGGATATATATAAATATATATATATATATATATATATATCAATTTTGAACGGAGTGTGGTTTCGGGGTCTAGGGGTCATGATCGGGGAAAATATACCAAAATTTTTCGGAATCGTTTTCCTGCGAACGGCTGCAATAGGTAGGTTTTAGGTAGCTTTCATTACACAAAGCTACCTATTGCAGCCATTCGGAGAAAAGCGATTTTAAAAATTTTGGTATATTTTCATTGGTCATGACCCCCAGACCCCGAAACTACCCTCCGTTCAAAAGTGACACACACATATATATATATGACTTTTGTCATACTGTAACTCTCGTATTTATGAACCGATATGGATGTAATTCGGTGTGTACATAGTACATACCAATGTCTCGACCGAGTTCATTGGCCAGCTTCATCCGCCATTTTGTTTCAAAATGGCTGCCATTTAATTTTTTTTTAAATTTAAAATTTGAAATGTGGTACCAAAAAATTAAAAATAGAAAAAATATTTTTTTCTTATGTATTTGACCGTTATACAAAGATACCGGAGCAGTTTTTGTTTCTTCTATATCTTAAAAAATGGCTGAGTTATAGCATTTTGAATTTCTAGCGTGGCTGACATTTTGAAACGTCCTGAATTTTGTCACGAGATAAAAGGGGTATTTATGAACCGATTTGGATGTAACATCGTTTATACATAGTACATACCAATGTCTCGACCGAGTTCGTTGGCCAGCTCCTCCGCCATCTTGTTTAAAACTGGCGGACATTTAAATTTTTAAGAAAAATTTAATTTGAAATGTGGTACCCAAAAATTGAAAATTGAAAAATATTTTTTCCTTATGTGTTTGACCTTGATAAAAAGATTCGAGAGCAGTTTTTGTTTCGTCTATATCTTAAAAAATGGCTGAGTTATAGCATTTTGAATTTCTAGCGAGGCTGACATTTTGAAACGTCCTGATATTTGTCACGTGATAACGGGCGTATTTATGAACCGATTTGGATGTACCTTGGTGTTTACATAGTACATACAAATATCTCGGCCGAGTTCGTTGTCCAGCTTCATCCGCCATCTTGTTTCAAAATGGCGGACATTTAAAAAATTTAAAATTTAAAATGAATTAATTGGAAAATTTTCATTTTCCAAAAAATTGGAAAATGAAAAAATTTTTTCGTATGCGTTTGACATTAATACAAAGATTCCGGAACAGTTTTTGTTTCGTCTATATCTAAAAAAATGGCTGAGTTATAGCATTTTGAATTTCTATTGTGACTGCCATTTTAAAACGACCTGATTTTTGTCACGCGATAACAGGCGTATTTATGAACCCATTTGGATGTAACTTGGTCTGTACATAGTACATACCAATTTCTCGACCGAGTTCGTTGGCCAGCTTCAATCGCCATCTTGTTTCAAAAGGGTTTCTATTTAACAAAAAAATAAATGTAAAATTTAAAATAAGATATTGAAAAATTAGAAAATGAAAAATATTTTTTTATATGTTTGGCCTTGATACAAAGATTCCGGAGCAGTTTTTGTATCTGAGTATTTGTTCTTTTGTTTATATCTTAAAAAAATGTTTGAATTACAGCACTTTCACTTTCTAGCATGGCTAACATTTTGAAACGATCTTGTATTTGTCACGCGATAACACACGTATTCGCCTATTTCGATGTAAGAAAGCATGTGGATAGTATACATCAATATCTCGACCAAGTTCGCTGGCCAGCTTCATCAGCCATCTTGTTTCAAAACGGCGGCCATTAAATGAAAAAAAATATATATTTAAAGTGAGGTGCAAAAAAATTAGAAATTGAAAAAGATATCTTTGATAAGTATTTGACCTTTGATATAAGGATTCAGGAGCATTTTTTATCTTAAAAAATGGCTCAGATTTAGCAATTTCAATATCTCATGTGGGTGACATTTTGAAGAATCTGATTTTTTGCCTGCGACAGCTCTCGTATATATCAATCGATTCCGAAGTGAGTGAGCAAGTACTCAGCAATTACTAAGGTCTCGACCAAGTTCACCGGTTAGCGTCATCCACACCATGTTGTCTTAATGGCAGGCACTTTAAGAAATCGTCGAATTTGTCAGCCAAATATAAGTTACTTTAAATAAAAGCAGCTTGGATAAAGATGACTAATTTCGGGAAATTCTCATTCATAATGATTTAGTATTGATAAAAATTAGTATTGAATCTCCTATATTCGGTTTCCACTTAATTGAGATTCGTGTGTTTGAATAATATAAGTTGGCTTTTTAAAAATAAGGAATATGAAAGCGACCTCTTCCTCCCGGCACTGGCCGGAAGGAATTTTTGTTATGAAAGCTACCTAAAATGAAATTCATATAATATAATACTTTAAACACCCTAAATACTTAGATTCATTCAAAAGAAATCGAAATATCTTACACTTTTTTTAAAGTTTTGTATTTTGCATGTATCTTATCATATTATGTACAATCATCATAAACATGATGCAAAATCTGCAGTACAAATCTTTACAACTTAAAAATGGAAAAATTCTAAGATTTATTTCGATTTCATTTGAAAGGAATCTAAGCATATATATGTTTAAAGTATTATATTGTATGAATTATATTTTTATTTTTTATTGTTCAATTGGTTTAACTTAATTGTTACAAAAATTGAACATTAAATGTAGAACGAATTGAATGAAATATCTTAATATCTGTACCTTCTCGGGCTTAAACAATTTAGGAAATAAATTTAGTTTTTTTTTTTTTAAATTTGTTCTTCAAATTAGGTTTTTGTTTAATATGTCAAGTTTTTTAATAACTACTGCTTTCACAAGAAGATATTTCAAAATTAATGGAGGATATCATCATCAGGCTTTGATTTATGCGATATCGCATCACAATGTGTGATGCAATTTACCTATGTATAATTCAAAATATTTCACCAGTGCAGTAATACAGATTGCTGTAGTTTTTTCAAAAAATTACAATGTGAACTTAAAAATTCTGCTTGAAAATGTCATTTTTATTTCCACTATGACGCCATATTCATCTTTTTAATTCTTAAAAAAAAAAAAAAAAAAAAACTATTTCAGTTTCTTCAGTTTCATGTTTCACGTGAAAATCATTCAATTAAAAATATATAAATTATTATTACGGCTTTTGAATTATTTTCAACAATGAAGGAAAAATATTAAATTTTATAGGAAAATGTCCGTTAATTCTCAATGAAAAACGCGAAATTTGGAATTATTAAGAAAAATATTTGAATAATGTAAATAAAAATTAGCCCATGTTACTCTCTAGATTATAATCCACCTATATGCAAAGAAATTTTTTGATCCGTTTTGACCCTGACGTCAGGCAAATGATTTTACACTTTGAATTTATTATATTATTAGAATTAGCAAAGAATTAAAAATTTGTGGCATCAGGGACAAAAAGGTGGGAAGAAAAAATTAAAAAGTTATGAGTTCCATAGACTTTTCTATGTTAAATTAACATTGAGAAGTGACACTGGAAATAAATAAGTATTGCGCTGCCGCGCAATACTTAAATTACCGTTTGAAATTTAATCGGAGATTATCTTTACCAGTTACTGAATAATAAACAAAGTATCATAAAAGATACACAGCCAGTAAATGTTGGAAACTAGAATTGTAACAAGCTATGGAAAATCCCTTTAATTCTTAAAAAGAAAAGAAAAGAGAATAAAAAAAGTAACTGAGATCTTTAGCTATTACGTTAGACCACCCAGCTGGAACTATTGTCTATACCGAAAATTTAAAACTTTGTATAAAAACTTAGAAAAGTGTATGTGAGTTTTAACAAATAAAAAAAAGGGATTTCTTAAAAATGTCTTAAACATATATGGTGTATAGATATATGGTGTATAGGTGGCCAGGCTATATGTAAAAGAGGATCTACTGATTTATTTTAAAAATAGTAGAATAATTTATCCATCAAGATTTTATTTGCCGACTGATATCCGATAATCAATATATATCTTTTTACGTAGTGAGAATATATGCACTGATTCAGCCTCCATGGAGTTGACTACAATTTACAAAGAGATGTTTTGCAGAATAAGAAACAACAGTACAAAAAAAAAATCTCTCTGACAAATATCCATTGTTATGGTTCAGTACTTAAAAAGTAAAAACGGAACCATTATAAGATAACTCCTGTGTCTATCTGTCTGTCACAGCCATTTTATTCGTAAACTATGAGACGTGGAAAGTTCAAATTCCGGGAAGTAATGAAGACTATTAACCCACATATTTACAGATTATTAAACATTCATAAATATATTTAGAAAAAATGTAGAGGGGCTAATTAAGTTACTTGAAAGAAATATTTTCTAGGTATATCGTGTGGGTATCGTGTGAAAGCTTTCGTAACGCTGAACTCAAAAATATATATTTTTAAAATTTTAGGTATTATATTTTGAAAGATATCGTCGAAAGTGTAGAGCAAAAATATATCCCTCCCCCTCCCCCTTCTAATTCCGAATCTACTGAAAATAAAATTATGAAAAAAATTAGAGGTTGTTGACGTTAATTTAAACCTTGCAGGAAAATATAGAGATTACCTTGGTCAAATAGTTTTTGAAAAAATCGCATTTATCCGTTACACACAGATTTCGATTTGCAGGCATTCAGCAAAGTTGTTGAGGAGCACTGGCGGTGCCTATCGTAGCAGAAATATAAAATTATTGTTGATAATGATTTTCGAATTAAATCGTTGATAATTATCCGAGATATTAACCCTTAAAGACACAGACAGTTTCAACATACATAATGACAGAGCAATAAATCCAACAAATACTGTGGTATTCGCGACTAGCTTGCATTGTGTGGCTCTCTCAATTCACCTTTCGTGTCTTTAAAGGTTAAAGATCTTGAGAATGTCGCGGTTTGAACGAAGAAACATGTCGATCTGAATAATGGTATTTATTTGCATTGTAAGTATTTTTTATCACTTTTAACAAGTGTTAACTTTGTTTGATAAATACAATTATTTAAGATGTGTATGAATGTTGCTAACACAAAAGTATATTTTCCCAACTTTAAAGTAAAGCACAAAATGTCTAACATACACATATTAAAATCTTCTGTTTTATTGTTAATAAATTTGAAGTTTTTTTTATGTCATGGTTTGAAGAAAAACAGCCCGAAGAGATTTTTTTTTCTACAATCTTTTATACTAGAATGTGTCTAAAGGTGCCAAAATGTCGAAATTGAAAAGAAAACATAGAAAAACTATTTTTTTTTATTTCAACGCAGAAAAAGAGTTTCGCAAACTGTATTAGAAAGGAAAACTTCAAATGCTTGTTCTCCATTAGTTAATGGATAAGAGTTTTTACAACTCATTTTATAATAGCCTTAGTGAAAATATTTGTGGTGAAAGTTTAAAGTTATGATATTTTAAACAGTACTAGAAATATAATTTCCGGTAACATTTTAAGTGTATGTTTGAATATTTGAAACTTACCATATATTTAATAAAAAAGATAAATTATGTATTTTCTTCGCAAAATAAGTTTTTTTATGAAAAACTTTAATGCGTCTTCACAGTGTTAAAGGAAAGTGACATTTGGAACCTTTTTTTTTTTTTTTTTTTTTTTTTTTTTTTTTTTTTTTTTTTAACTTGATCTGTCATGAGATGGCAAATAACTATTATATATTATGAGTAAAAGACACATATAATAATTATAATAAATTTACAGAATAAAACTTGACAGATATAATATGTAACCTAAAGATGAATAACATATCACTTTCTCATATGTATGTTAAAACATCTTTAGATAATTTATAGCATATTTTGTCATAACAGGTCCTCGAATTATTTTATCTAAGAAATTTATCGTTTATTTTTTCAAATATAATTCTTTAGTGAGGTATGATTTTGCATTTTCGAAAAGATTTAGGTATCACATTTTTGTATATATTGTAAATAAATAATATAAAATAGGAAATTTTCATTGAATTAAAAATAAAATTTTATATTTACCTAATTTCTTTGGGATTATTAATGGGCGAATCCAGATGATTCAACAATAGAAAACACCATCATCGCAGAAAATAATAATATGTACTGTCATAAACAAGTAAGAATTAAATTTAAAAAATAAAAAAAACCGACTGCGCAAAAAAGCGAACTAATTAATTATTTCTCATCAATGTGAAACTGTTTTTTTTATATTACTTACATATTTTTTGTATTTACTTGTATTGATGACTTTTAAGTTGTGTTTAATTGTCAGTTCCTATCTATAAACACTATTTTGATGAGGCCTATAGATGTCTATGATGGTTAGAGTTGCAGTAAAGCTAGAGATCCTACCTACACAACTTCCAGGTTTTCTAATATTTAAACAGAACTCCTGACTAAAATAGTCAATGAAACATCGTCTTCATTTTGAAAGACCTATCCAATGATAGTCCACTCAATATGGTGCGTAAAAATTTTTTTTAGTTTCTAACGCCATTTTGTATTTTACGGCTGCCAATTTTAATTTATAAAAACAAAACCTAGCCTATGGCCATCAGATATTTTGAAATCCTCTATTTCTCCCTTTTTGAATGGTATATTACTTTTGTTTCTACGACAACGAGAAGTTAAAAATTATCAAGTTATTCAGTTTGTTTACATCCTATATAAACATTACATCCATAAACTTTAAACTCAATTTTCTTAAAATGTTGATTTTTGAAATTGGATGTACCATTTTATAGAGACTACTACATATTATTATTTGTAATCATGTCTGAAGATTTTAAAATATCATTTATCATTTTTAAATGAACTTTTGTTACATACATGTGTACATTTTTTTTTTCCTTTGGAAAATGATTTTGTTCCATATAGTTTTTTTAGGTAACTAAATAATATCTATTTTTAAATATGACATCAGTTTATTAGTAATTATTAGTATTATGTATATAAAAACTTTGAAGTGAATATCTTTGTTTTTTTCTGAGAAAAGGTATACTAATTTAACATGGTAGATATACGGCTTTCGAAATGCCCTTAAAACAGTAATTGCAAAACTTACCAATTATTCTGGCTGGAAATTCTATCAAAGAGGTGATGATTGCTTGATAATTCTGCTGACTGATGGGCGATTTTTGATAATCCATCAATCAAGAAAAAATATTCAGCCTCAATAAAATCCCACATGCATCATCCATATTGTTGTGTTTGCATAAATCAATTCTAAATTAGTTTTTTTCTATTCTTCTGTTAATAACGTGCATTGTAAATTATGTTCATGCGACTTATTTCCACTCTTGTTTAATTATTACAAAAAGAGGACATATTGCTATATTACATTCCGGTATCGAATACCATTTTCTTAGTATGAATTAAATGTAGTTGAATGGGCTGTGATAGAACAGGGAGTTATTTTACATTGTTTGGTTTTCAGTACCGAAACTATGGCCTCCAAAAGAAATACACCTACATTCACCATGGCTTACTCTTTTTGAAAAATACTACTGTGATAGTACCTCGACTACGGTAGAACCCAGCGAAAAATATTTGTTGAGTGAGAAAAATAATCAGCCCGCACGAAGGAACTTGGCTTTAAATATAATATATGACATTAAAGCGGGTTCGAGCCCACTTCAAGAGTCAATGAACTTGGCGCTGTTCCTCTATTTGATACTAAAAGGTTACTGATGATACAAAGAAATGAAGGCATGAAAAATAATTAAATGACAAATTGTTGTGCCGACTTTGTTTAATGAAGCTTGCTGCTTGATTTGTACACAAAATTTGTTATCGTGTGCATACGAGTTATACACTATATGGCCATAGGCGACCGGTCACTTTTGATTTTAGACGTTTTGTTAAATATCTAGAAATGTACTTACGGAATTAACCTGAAACTGCAGGTGTGTAAACAGTATAGTATAGGTCCTATATTTCCGCGAAGATATTTTTCCCTAAACCTCATAGGGAATCGTCAACAAATTGAAAAAAAAACGAATTTTGGTTAACCTGTAAAAACTTATGTAGCAAAAGCTTTCAAACTCGAGATCATTAATAAGTGGCTTATTGTAATATACAGTGTTTATTTGTATGAGGATAGCATGTATACTTGTAGAGAAATTAAGGTTTTTATAAAAACAGCCCCAAATTTCGCCAAGTATTTTGCTTATAATTTGAAGAGTTCTTAATTAAAAAAAATAAGCTCTTTTCAGAAAATATGACAAACAATATTACACACAATACTCTGCAATCAGAATTAAATAATAATGAAAATTATATGAAAAATGAGCAGGTTTACTAAAAAATGTTTCACTGCGAATGCAATCAAAATATAATGTGCATAATGTATTAGCTAAGTATATAGAGCAACTTTTTTGAAAGCCTCAAAATCATAGCTTGAATATTCTGAAAATTATCGTCGATGAAATGAGCTCAAAATCCGTTGTTCCCAAAAGGAAGCAAAATTATGAGGGGTTATATCCAAATATAGTAGTATGTGCAATATTGTCTATGCTATCTTGTCACTAATTAACAGATATTTTATACAAACCTTCATATTTTTGCTTCTTTTTGGGAACAACGGATTTCGAGCTCAATCTATCGACGATAATTTTCAGAATTTTCAAGCTACGATTTTAAGACTTTCACAAAAGTTGCTGTATATATTTAGCTAAGACATTATTCAATATTCATATTATATTTCTATTGCATTCGCGCATGCGCAGTGAAGCATGTTTTAGTATACCTGCTTATTTTTCATCCAATTTTTATTATTTTTTTATTCTGATTGCAGGGTATTATGTACAATGTTGTTTGTTATATTTTCTGAAAAGAACTTTTTTTATATTAAGAACTCTGCAAATTATAAGCAAAAAACTTGGCGAAATTTGGGACTGTTTTTATAAAAACCTTAATTTCTCTAGGAATATACATTCTATCCTCATAAAAATGAACACAATATATTACAATAAGCCACTTATTAATAATATCGAGTTTGAACGCTTTCGCCACATTAGTTTTTACAGGGTTATCCAAAAGATATTCGTTCTTTTTGTTGAGGGTCCCCTATAAGGTTTCGGGAAAAAAAATCTTCTCGGAAATATATAACCTATACTATACTATTTAAACACCTGCAGTTTCAGGTTGATTCCTCATGTATGTTTCTAGACATTTAACAAAACGTCTAAAATCGCAAGTGACCGGTCACATTTGGCCATATAGTGTTGATGTCTTTTAAATTTTTCTCCAAGATGCTAAACGTGGAATTTCTTTTTGGTTTAAAATGGCGTAGTATTTAATAAAAATTGTGTTCTGTTTATTCATCAGTTTAAATTGATTTCGTATTCGCAAAGAGATTGTCATTTTTTTAAAAATAGAACTAGTTATAAAGTTTTTCAAAGAATGAAAAGTTTTCACATTTTTAAACTTGGAAAGAAAAGGTTGAAATAGCACACTTAGCGATATTTTACTATAAATTAGTATGTCATTATGATAGAGAATGTGCACATGAGGCACATATAACGAAAGTGAGGAACATATAATGAGGAAGATATAAAGACAAGCTCCCTTATCCAAAAACCTCCCCACGAATTACCTTTTTATTTTTTGTTTATCAGTATAACACCATTCTTTTAAAAACACACTCTACTATAAGTGAATCAAAATTACATAATTGGCAACATGTAAATTTCGTAGTTATCAGTTAAGCTACATTTTGGAAGTAACTTCTTATAATAAGTAATTTACAAAAATTAATATAAATGTTTATAAAGATCATGAAAATTTTAAGTGAAGAAAAAACTGAGATTTATTTTTTCCCGAAAACAGTGGAAGCAATGCAAATTCAAATGGAACAACGCGGGGCAAATTGCTTTAAATAAGTGAAAAAACATATTCTTTACATTACAGGTATTTCCCCTACAGATACAGCTAAGTAATATCCTGGATTGTTTTTACATTTTGTGTGCTGTGCGTGATTTTGTTTCAAAAAGGATATTCTTAAATTGAATAAAATCAAACTTTTAAAATGCATAAAGATTTCATGGTTTGTCTCTTTAACATATTTAAGGTGTAGCATAGAAACGGAAGTTTTTATTTTAATTAATTTAATCATAAAGTTAAGCGTTAAAATTTTTATTCGGTTGAGTAAACTTCATGGAAGAATATGGTATTAGATTAAATTGAATAGGTTATGATTATTTCGTTTTTAGCATTTTGTATCTTTTTGTACTCTAAAACGTTATTTTAAAAAAGTAATCTTATTTCATGCGATATTTCAATTGCGACACTTGAGATATTAGGAATCCATTCTGTATTACGGATGGGATGATTCATATCATTTAGTAGTGAAAAGTTCTTCGACCGTGTTAACAAAATGTGAAAAGAATAATATAAATGAAATATTATTCCTATATATATATATATTATTATATTATTAGAAATATTATTCCTTCTGAAATATTATTCCTAAATTACAGAAGAAATATTAAATTCTTTTAAAAATATATGGAATATGAATGCTAATTATAAAGATTGTCATTTCAATACTTCGTATT
Organism: Maratus speciosus; assembly: GCA_963932465.1. Classification (NCBI taxonomy): domain Eukaryota; kingdom Metazoa; phylum Arthropoda; class Arachnida; order Araneae; family Salticidae; genus Maratus; species Maratus speciosus. The sequence continues at coordinate 559,594,189 of OZ010789.1, forward strand.
AGAGGAATCATTTATTTTAACCCCCTAATTATCGCTTCTGTCAATAGCACGGGCTGAGGTGTCGGCCACGAGGAAATTTCCTCGTGCCCATCATATTTCCGGGCTGGAGATTTCATTGCTGTAAAAATTTCTGAAACCAGAAAAACTATAATTGACGTTTCCGCGTGAAGTCTTTGCAGTTAGGGTTTGGTTTTTGGCCCTGATTGTGATATTGGACTTTGTGTTGCATGTTTCGAAATATATCCCACGAAAAAGATTATTAATTATCAAAATTTAATGCATATTATATATATATATATACATATATTATTTCAAATATTATTTGTAAAAATTTGTTGGTGATGATAAATAAAGATCTAAGATGTGAAAAAGAAAGGTCTTGTCCATATTAATTTCTATGGTGTAAAACAAACATTAAGACACAGAATTCTCGCATGATGGCTTTTCTACAAATATTAATTTTTTCTACATCTTTTTTTTTTTTTTTTCGCCTTAAAAAAAATAAAAATAAATAAAAATAAATATAAAAATAAAAATAAAAATAAAAACTAATTGCATACTTTATTTAGAAACCTTATAAGTATTCAATTTCTGTAAGAAAAAAAATAGGTATTTTTTTATGGTTTTTCCAAATATTAAGCGATTTTTACGGGGTTAAAGAAAGGAGTTTTACCTACATTGTGTTTCACAAACACATCAATACTATGCATTCCACAGTTCTTTTATTCCATATATCATCGGAATATTCGTGAAAAAATGATTTTCCTATTTTCCTTAGCTGCATACACTGCAAAACCACTATGTAAATTTCTGCTAATATAACCCACATGTGATGTAATGTAATGTTTACCACATAGTTGAAAAACCTTTATAACTTCTCTGTCTGACATTTAAAGACGCAATCGTCTTTTCATGCTCTAACTCTCGTAAATTACACCGATTGCCATCTAATATTTAAATGTTACTGAAGTTTACAGTAGAATTTTAAGTATTGAAAAGTCAGGCAGGAGCAAGGCGGTCAAAGCAAAACTGTTACATTATAGTTTACTATGGGATCATACCCGGGACTCCCGGGATAAAGATTATAGGTGAAAACATTTTTTTTAATTGAAAACTAATAATTTTTTATATGCAATACATTTTTTAGATCGTCCACTAACAATAAAAAAGCATTTTTCATATGAAAAATATGAATTATCCAATCAAATAAAGTTTTGAAATTTGTCAAAAGCGATATTTTCTTATTAGCCGCATGCAACGATTAATTATTGCACAAAGATTTTGCTACTTACGGAATTGTTTTAAATTCTGATAATTTCAGAGCTTTAAGCGCGTAGTTTAATTACATGTCTGTCAAATTTGCATTTTATTTATATTATTTTATTTATTTATACATAGAGAAAGTTTTTTAAGAGCCGCAAGAAAGTTATGAACTCTTTATGTTGTTTTAAGGGCAAACAGTAAACTTTCGTAATAGAGCTCCGCGCGATATAGATAAATTTAAAAAAAATTCATGCTTTAAAATTGTTTTTTAAAACCGTAGACAGTCAGTAAACTGAGATGCACTTTGCAAACAAATTCCATTTCAAAGTTTTTTTCTTTCATATTTGGTGATCTAAATATTTAACTTGTACAGGAGAAGGTCTAAATACCAGATAGGGTCCAAATACCGACTACTAGGTGTTCTGAGATCTTAGCAGAGCGCAGCCTAGCGATGATAGGCAAAGTTTGTAACTTTAATTGAGCGAAGAAAGTTACGAAAAGTACGTCGCTGAAGTCTGCGTTATTTACAAATTGTAAATGCAAAAGTGTCTACGAAATCTGGTACATCAAAAGTTTTTCAGATATGTATTTCTGATATTTTTTAAAATATACTCATCGTATATTGGCTTGAATTGTTGATTAAGTTATTTTCTAGACATATCTAGCTCTCTATTGCCACGCGCACATTATTGATATTTTATTATATGAATGAGTATTAGCGGTTTTAACTTAAACATAGCAGTGGTCCGAATACCGGCTACCTAGAGTGGTCTAAATACCGTTTAGCCGGTATTTGGACCTTTCTTGGTTGCTCTGCTTGAAGGAGAGGAAAATAAATTAATTTAAATAGTTCCATAATTAATAAATTAATTTAAATGGTTCAGAAATAGTTCCAGTCCCATTTCGCAATATGAAAAACGCAACCATGGCCGTACTTCTTCAGGACCGACACTGGTTATCTGATCACTTTCCAAAAAAGCGCTGTTGGACACTACAAAACAGCCTGTAATAAATGTGAAGAGAAAGAAAAAGAAATGATGGCGTAAACTAGGCAAAAGAGGCAGAAATTTGATTTTAACCCTCTCTCTGTGCAACCCGAGATTTCCTCGGGCAACGTAAAAGTAGCAAAACTTGCGCAACCCGAGATTTCCTCGGGGATGTATTTTTTCCGTCTAATTAGCCCTCCTTGATTATTCTCACCAGTTATTTTTTATTGTAAATTTTTCCTTATTTAATCGGAGCATTTTCCCGGTTAAATTAGACATAAATATTGTTTTGAAAAACCGGTGACAAAAGAATAAAAATTCTTAAAAGGCGCTCGTTGGGAAGGGGTTAAATACGCAATTTTTGAAGCTATTTCGATAAAACAATTACGGAGTGAGAGGGTTAAAAAAGTGAAAAAGGAAATATTCAACAGAGGAAGATGATAAATTTGTGTCTTCTGCATGGGTGCTTTCTCTGTGGACAAGAATGGGGGAGGAGATTCTGGGTTCAATGTTAAGAATGCGATATGTAGAGTGATAGGGACTATACCGACGCAGAGAGTGATATTATGTTTTTGATTTTTTCAGATTAAATAATTCTCATTTCAATCAGCAAGCATTTTTTTATTTTTGTTTTACACGTTAAAAAACAAAATTAGAAACATAATAGGAAGAAGACTGTGAGAGATAGTCGTAAAGAATTTTAGAAATTTGACAAAAATACTTATTTATTAAAAATTGCGTATTTTTTCTGCGCATAAGAAATGTTATTAATCAATACAATTTATTAAAATAATATTTTTATTGCTTAATAATTGTCATTTACTCTATTTGTGTGATCTTTTGGAAAAAAACTTAGCTGGTATTCAGACCCCATTTTAAAAATTCAAAATTTGAAGACTTTCGGAATTTTGCTTTTTATAAACAGAAAAAGCTTTTTAAATTGATTTTTTTTTTCTAAACAGGTATAAAACATGTCAAAGTACACTACTGTCACTTTTTATTTTATTAATTTTGAAAATTGTATGATCTAGGTTGAAAACGAAAGTGGTAGCAGGTATTTGGACCTTTTCCTCTATGATTACAAATATATTAAATTTGTTTTTTTTAAATGTTATTCTTTTATTTATTTATAAAGGAAGTATTAATTTCGTTATGCAAAATTAGTCAGAAATAAATGGTGAACATTTTTTTTTTCTTTTTTGATCGTGAAGTGTTGCCATTTACCAAATGACTTCAGCGTTATGTTCAGGTTTACACAGATAAGTTCAGGGTCGAAATTAAGGGGAGTGGAGTGGCAGAGGGGGCATGTGCCCGGTTGTCACAACAAAGGGGCGCCAAATGAAGATATTCTTTGTCGATTTTTCTCACATCCTTGTTTAGCACGGTATTGTTAAAATCATACTGTGCGGGGGTATGCCAAAGCATAGAAGAATCTAAAGACGATAGGGCATAAGTATACTGTATAAAGTAGATTTTTTTTCTATCCTGTTTTCAAGAATTTAATGAATCAATATGTGACAAAGCAGATTACATAGTGCAATACTACATATTTTATGATTACATATTTTAAATTTTAAAATAAGTCGGCTTTTAGAAAGTTAGTAAAATTCTCTTTGTAAATATACTTTGCGGATGAGAGAAGAGGGGGTGCCAAAATCCACGTTTGCCCCGAGTGCAAAAAATGCAAGTTTCAGATTTTTTGGATACATTTGTCCTTTATAATATAGATACGTAATCAATAAAATAAAATAAAGATCAGTTATTATGATGACGTTATCCATAGAGGCTCTCATGCTTGGTATTCCGAAATGAAAATCAGCAAAATTTATTCCACTTTGACACGATCATAGAATTTTTTCCACATGAAATCTAAACCGGACAATATTTTCACCTTCTCAAAATTTGCATATGCACTTCTCATATCCGTACTCACCATTTTTTAAAATAAATGTATTTTACTTTGATCATTTTAAAACTATTTTAACTTAAAACTTGAAGTCACGATTGTCAGCAACATCTTTTATGTGAACAGACGCACTCTTCACTTGAGATGCTAATCTCAGTACCGGAGAGTAAACATTTCTGTAATTTATGTGTTTTAGAGGCATTTGTGTTAAAATGTTTAGTTTTATCGAAGAAAGTGCTCGTTTCTTTTAAATATGACGTCATTTTCACTTAAATAGCATTGTAGAGAAAAAGCTTATCTACATAGATTGCATCTTCATATTAAAAATAAACAGTGAACTGAAAGCATATTTTCTAAAAAAAAGAACAGCAATAATTCACATTCCGAACGCACGCCAGAATATAACGAATCATCTGCGTTTTCACAGGAATAGCAAGTCTTCGCAGAGGAAGACGTGACAGGTGAATCTCCCTTTCCCTCTTCCGAAGTCAGACCAGGGATGCAGTAGAGGAGGAATGATTTTTTTCTCCCTAGTCTTTCGACGACTGTTTGGCAACGTCTTCTTCTCGAGAGGAAAAAACTAGTTGTTGGTCAGCCGCACACAGCGAGGAGGTCGAAATATCTCTTTGCTGTGGCGTTGTCGTCTGTTTCTTTTTGAGGTAGTAAGTATTTTTTTGAATGTGTTGAAAAATATTAAAGTTGTAAGGTGGTGTGCTAAGAAAAAAGTTTTGTGCTGAGAAATATGAAATGCAAATGTGCCAAAATACTTTCAAGTTGTGATGGTGTACGAAGAAGATACAGTGTTGTGCTAAAATGTTAGTTTTTGATCGTGTTAAAGAAGGTTCAAGTAGTGCTGTATTTTGCTATAAAATCCAAGTATCGTGTTTTTAAAAGTCCTACTCCAGTGCTAAGTAGTAAATATAAAAAGATAAAGCTAGATAGATTAGTCATCTAACTGAGACTGCAAATATCTCGGGTAACAAGTAATTGCGTACCATGTGCTAAAAAATACAAAGGGGTCTTGCGAAAGTCCCTGATAGTGAAATAAATCAAACACGAAAAATATGGCTGCAATCTGAATTTTACGTGATGATATGAGATAGAATTCTCATAATGGTCAGTGATAATCACATGGGCAGAAAGGCCTAGATAAGTTTTTTTAACTATCATGATAGTTATTTAATTACTCATTCATTCATTGTGCTTAATTTATTGATATATTAATGCATAAAGTCAAGAAATATTTTTATGTGTTTAAATCTTTTTATTTATTTATTTCATGTTTGCCATAATAAATAATCTAGTGAAATGTACATTTATGTTTTATTATTCATGTGTAATCTCTTTTAATATTCAGTGATTGGTTAATAATTCTAATTCTTTATCTATTCCAGATTCATAACGCTATGATCTTTTTCTTAAATATTTTCTACTATACTTGATTTGGTTAATGTCTATCTATCAAGATTAACTTATGTTATACATAATGGTGACCTGAAAAAAAAAATAATCTTTTATTTTAAGGTCTAGAATCTCGGTTTTCTATGAAATAACTCTAAGATATATCTTTTTTCTCCAGTGTTATTATTATTACTATTTCGAAATTGCTTTTCTATTTTAAAATTTTGCTTATTTTAAGTGAATGTTGATGTGTTTTAAGATAGTATTTTGAAATGAGTTAATTTTTGCAGGAGACATAAAGGTATTATTATTATTATTTTCACTTTCGTGATTATTTTTGCAAGTATTATTTTTTCTATTGTATATATTGTCAGCATTTCGAAATTTATTATTAATTTTAAAATTTGAAAACATGAGGAGAAATCAGGTCAAATAGGTACAAAAAGTCAGTTTAGTGAACTCACTTCCACATTTCTCTGGCAATAAAAATAACTTTAATTTTTTCATAGAACAGCTTGAGAATTTAGGAAATTTAGAGCAATGGGATAACAACAGAAAACTAGATTAATATTAACACAATTATTCTAATTGGTAAACAAATCATATTAGATGTAAATTTCCAACTGGGCGAACAATGTCCGCACCAGGATTCGAACCCGGGACCTCCTGGCTGAAGCCGCCAGTGCTCTGCCATCTGAGCTATCCCGGACGATTCTGGTCGAACTTTATCACCCAGCTAACCTTGATGATTACAGCATCTGGTCTGAAACCTGGTTCAGCTCAACAGAATAAATCTCAGGTAATGGAACTCCAGAAATTGCTGGATACGAAATTACACTAGATTAATATTAACAAAATTATTCTAATTGGTAAACAAATCATATTAGATGTAAATTTCCAACTGGGCGAAAACCCGGGATAGCTCAGATGGCAGAGCACTGGCGGCTTCAGCCAGGAGGTCCCGGGTTCGAATCCTGGTGTGGACATTTTTCGCCCAGTTGGAAATTTACATCTAATATGATTTGTTTACCAATTAGAATAATTGTGTTAATATTAATCTAGTGTAATTTCGTATCCAGCAATTTCTGGAGTTCCATTACCTGAGATTAATTCTGTTGAGCTGAACCAGGTTTCAGACCAGATGCTGTAATCATTAAGGTTAGCTGGGTGAGAAAGTTCGACCAGAATCGTCCGGGATAGCTCAGATGGCAGAGCACTGGCGGCTTCAGCCAGGAGGTCCCGTGTTCGAATCCTGGTGCGGACATTTTTCGCCCAGTTGGAAATTTACATCTAATATGATTTGTTTACCAATTAGAATAATTGTGTTAATATTAATCTAGTGTAATTTCGTATCCAGCGATTTCTGGAGTTCCATTACCTGAGATTTATTCTGTTGAGCTGAACCAGGTTTCAGACCAGATGCTGTAATCATCAAGGTTAGCTGGGTGAGAAAGTTCGACCAGAATCGTCCGGGATAGCTCAGATGGCAGAGCACTGGCGGCTTCAGCCAGGAGGTCCCGGGTTAAATCCTGGTGCGGACATTTTTCGTCCAGTTGGAAATTTACATCTAATATGATTTGTTTACCAATTAGAATAATTGTGTTAATATTAATCTAGTGTAATTTCGTATCCAGCGATTTCTGGAGTTCCATTACCTGAAATTTATTCTGTTGAGCTGAACCAGGTTTCAGACCAGATGCTGTAATCATCAAGGTTAGCTGGGTGAGAAAGTTCGACCAGAATCGTCCGGGATAGCTCAGATGGCAGTGCACTAGCGGCTTCCGCCAGGAGGTCCCGGGTTCGAATCCTGGTGCGGACATTTTTCGCCCAGTTGGAAATTTACATCTAATATGATTTGTTTACCAATTAGAATAATTGTGTTAATATTAATCTAGTGTAATTTCGTATCCAGCGATTTCTGGAGTTCCATTACCTGAGATTTATTCTGTTGAGCTGAACCAGGTTTCAGACCAGATGCTGTAATCATCAAGGTTAGCTGGGTGAGAAAGTTCGACCAGAATCGTCCGGGATAGCTCAGATGGCAGTGCACTAGCGGCTTCCGCCAGGAGGTCCCGGGTTCGAATCCTGGTGCGGACATTTTTCGCCCAGTTGGACATTTACATCTAATAACAGAAGACTAGTTGTGTTAAAATTAAACTGGAAGGATCAGCCGCTAAATTTTATAACAAGTGATCCCATTGCCTCTAAGATCAATGATTTCGACCAACTAAAACAACATCATTTGCTGAGAAACAGCAAAGATTTTCAGGCATAAGCCAGAAACAGTCCCAAACAGTTAGGGAATTACCTGAACAGTTGTAAAATTCTACAAATGAATATTTAAACATTGACCAGAATGCTGATGAACAAATTGCTGATTTAGCTAGAAAATTAAAATTGAGCAAATTTCTTGAGTCTTTGAGATCGGACATCAGGATTGAGGTTAAGAAATTAAGCCCACAGGATTTCGAATCTGCCATAGAAACAGCTGTAAACATAGTGAATGGATTCAAAGATCCGAATTAAGTGTAAACAACAATATATCATTTGAGATCTCAATTTTAATTAATTCTCAGGTACAAACAAACTCAAAGATTCAGGAATTAACAGATAAAATCAACGAATTAACAACTTCAAAATCTGCAAATAATATAACAGGTACAGGTATCTATTCGCATACAAAAATAAATGAAGGTGGTGAGAATTCAAATTCTAACGACACAATTTTTTGTTTGATATGTGGTAAACCACATTTGACAATAATCTGCTGGTATTTTCCAGATGCCAAAAACAAGATTCAAAACACTTCACATATTTCAAACAACAGAGTAAATAAAAGATACAGAAACTCTAGAGGTAATTAATTATTCTCGAGGTAATTCTGATAGGGGCATTCATTATCGTGGTAATTCTTCTAGGGGTAATTATTACAGAGATAATTCTTTTAGGGGTAATAACTCTCGAGGAAGGTCTAATCACAGAAATGACACAGAGGATTCTGCACAAGAACTCCAACCTTTAATCTGTTAGAGGGTTCTTGTAGTGTAAAAAAGAATATCAAAACAAGGACCCCAAAAAAGAATAAGCATCTTATGTACAAAAAAGTTAATGACAGATTTAAGACAAAACTTAAGAAATCAGAATGTAAATATAAAAAAAAATGAGGAAATAACTTAGACAATAGAGAATTAATTTCGAAAGAAACTTCCAATCTCCAAGACATTATTGGATAGTAATACAAAAGAATACGTTTCAACTCAGACTCACACAGATGAACAGGAGATTTTGCACGTCATGTCTTGTAATCAAAAGCAGGCTAACTTACCAATTATTGCATTAAAATTTGGTCAGGAAGAAGTTCCTGCTCTCTTCGACACAGGAACGAATCTGAGTTTGATACAAAACAATGTACTACAAATTATAAAAGAAAATTGTAAGGTTGAATACATATCCAGGTGTGTCAGGATCAACACTCTAAACAATTCATAAATTCCTTATTTATCTGCAGTAAATATAAAATTCAAAATTGACAAGTCTTGGTTTGAAAATAATTTTTTTGTTACTCCAAATGATTGGCGGTGCAAATACAAAATTATCCTAGGATATGACTTCTTGCAAAAAAATAAAATTCTAATGGACATCCAGGATAAACAGCTAGTCATGGGTAACAATAAATTTAAATTTTCTGAATCTTCTCCAAAATTAATCTCCAACAATATAGTAAAATCAGAAGATAAAATCCATTATGCTAAGTCTGTTGACAATGTGAAAATTCCACCAAATTCCTTTTCAGTTATAAAACTGCACATTCCAAAATATTTTGCTAACACTAAACAATTAAATCTGATACCCATTGGAACCAAACTAAATTATCCTACTTCTGAATCGATAAACAAAGTTGTAAACAAAAAATTCATATTCACTATAGTAGAAAATAACTCAAATAAAGTAATTCATTTAAGAAAACAACTCAAAATTGGCACAATAAAAGATTTTGATGACATTTATATTGTTCATCCTATTAAATCTGAAGTTTTACAAGTAAATTCCTTAAACTTATCGGAAATTGATAAACTTAGAAAGGAAGATCTCAATGTCAATGATTTTGATTTATGCCATTTAAATGAGCAGGATAAAACTAAAGTAATCTCAATGCTGATGAACAACTCTAAAGTCTTCTCAAAGAGGTACAAAACATTGGGTTCAACAGATGCTGTTCATCCTGAATTTAAACTTCTTCATAATTTCCCTATTCAAACACGTCCATATCCAATTTCTAAAATTGCAAAGAATTTGCAAAAAAAGAAATAAATGAACTTTTAGAGGCAGGGATTATAGAACCGTCAGTTTCCAACTACAATTTTCCTGTAATTTTTGTGAAAAAAAAACTGCAGATAACTCCAAAGAACAAAAATTCCGCATGTGTGTAGACTATCGTTTATTAAATTCTATAACGGAATCATTTCAAATTTGTTTACCAAAGATATCGGAGATTCTACATCAGATTGCTGAAAAAAAATATTATTGTGTTCTTGACTTAAAATCAGCCTTTTTACAAAGTAAACATCAAGATTGTGATAAACCTAAACTTACTTTTTGCTGCGAGTTAGGGAATTATATGCCAACAAGATTATTTTTTGGAAGTATAAATTCAACCTCATATTTCCATACACTTTTATTAAAATGTATAAGTGATCTTGTAGGTAGTAATATACAATTTTATCTTGACGACATTATTGTTGCTGAAATGATCTTGATAAACTTTTAAATCTGCTTCAAACTGTTTTCGACAGATTATCAAAATTTAATTTAACACTGGATCCCCCAAAAGTTCAAATTTGTAAATCAGAGATTGTTTACTTAGGTTTCAATATTAATCAACAATGTTTTTCACTCTCTGATAGCAATATTAATAAAGGGACACAATTTCCTGTCCCAAAAAACTTAAAACAAGTACAATCATTTTTGGGTATGAATAATTTTTTCAGGCACATGATCTTTAACTATGCAGAAATCATTCAGCCAATTGTAGCCTTGACACGTAAAGATAAACCTTTCGTTTGGACTGAGGTCTGTAAAAATGATTTTAATAAAATACAAGATGCGATTATGAGCAAACTTTCTCTTAAACAATTAGATGACAATAAACAACGGTATTTAGTTACTGATGCATCAAAAATTTCTATTTGTGTTATTCTTATGCAAAAATATGATGACAAATTTTTTCCTGTTGAATTTTTCTCTAGACAGCTTTCAGAAGCTGAGTCAACATATCCATCTATTCATAGAGAACTTTTGGCCATTTTTGCATCTTGCAGGCATTTCTACGAATATGTGTATGGTAAAAAATTCAAAATTCTTACAGATGCTAAAGCGCTAACATATCACACGCAGCTAGACAAACAACCTGATATTGTGGCTAGGTGGTTATTGTATCTTGGACAATTTCAGTATGATTTAAATCACATACCTGGCAAGAGCAACCCCGCAGACTTTCTTTCCAGAATGTAAGTTGAAAATAAGCAAAATAATATAAAGTTTTCACAATCACAGGACAGTGAAATTCAAGGCATAATTGATAAAATTAACAATAACGATAAGAAAACTAAAATGAATTTTTTTGTTGATTCGTATACTAAACTGCTTATGTACAAATACAGACATAAAAATAAATCTAATTCAACTGTTAACAAAATTGTTATTCCAAAATCTCTAATCAAGAGTTGCATAGAACTTGCTCGTTCGCCACACTTTGGCACTAAGAAAACTTATGATTTTGTAAATAAAATATTTTACTGGAGAGGTATGTTTTCTGATACAAAAGGTTTTTGTGAGATTGTGATCAGTGTATTGCAAACAAATCAAAACCAAAACATATTACTTCTCAGCACATAGAAAAAAGAAATTTAGCTCCAGGTGAAAAATTAGCAATCGATATTGTAGGCAAGTTGCCAAGATCTATTGATGGAAAGTTCTTTATACTAACCATTCTAGATCATTATTCAAGATATTTAGAAGCTATTCCTTTAGCCAATGTAAAATCTGAAACTATTACAAGATGCCTCAATGCTAGATGCTCTTTGCTAGATTTGGAATAGCAAAAATAATTCAAACAGATAATGGCCCAAACCTAATTTCAGAAGAAATTGAAAATTTCTTAGAAAGCTTAGTCATAGATCACAGGAAATCTTCCATTTACTTTCCATCATCGAATGGATTGATTGAACGTGTCCACAAGATAATGAAAGAGAGCTTATCTTCAATGTCTAACAATGTTTTGAACTGGTCTAGCAATTTACTAAATTTAAAACTCCACTACAATAATTCAATACTTGCTGCAACTCAATTCACTCCGGCTGAAATTTTTTTTTGGAAGATACCTTCACCACTTGGTTCTGTAGAGGAACCAAAATTTGGAGAGAGCTTTCAAACATATCAAGACAATATAAAAAGAATTGTTAAATGAAATGAAACAACAAATTTCAGTAAATGAAGAATAGTATTTTGCTGTTTACCACAAAAACACAAAAGGGAGAATCAAACCAAAATTAAAACTGGGCGATAATGTTTTTATGGAAAATTTTAAGCGGTCTGGTTCACACACTGAGGGGTACATTGGTCCTTGGGAGAGAGTTAAGATTGCTCGTAATGACAATTATGTAGTATCTAGAATTATTGACAATGAACCTATGGAAAAAAACAGTGCATGTCTATAAACTCTTCATAGAAACCTTTAAGACCTAATATTGAAAATTGTATTTAAATCTTAATCTCTTAACTTATTTTAAATATTGTAAATTTAGTATGCCTATTTTTCATTTAAAGAAAAAGAAAAAAAGTAACATTTTTATTATTTAAAATTTATATATATCTATGCTTTATGGTAGTTATGCTTCTGTAGATAGAAAAGTGATGATACGTCATTATTTTTTTTCTTTTGTCTGACTTAGGGTGGCTGGTCCGTTAGGTCAGATCAGTGGTATTAATCTCCACATTGCTATTATGATGTATACAAAATTTAAACATGCTTTCCTTTCTCTAAATGATGTGTAACTTTTAGTTTTACAATCTGGTAAAATTAATTATTGAATTTTTTTTAAAGAAATTGTATGAAGTCTAATAAAAAAAATGCTAGCTCTAAGATGAAAATGTTTTTCTACACTAGAAAAAAAAATCTTCATTTTAATTCTTATGATTTCTTAATTGAATGAATAACTTGGTATACATTTAGATCTCTATAGAATTTATGAAATTAAATTAGATACATAGTAATTTTTCCCCGGGTATCTGACTTGTAATTTGTTTTGGTTTTGTTCATTTCCATTAATTTTAAAACTTAAATCTTTCGAATTAATATAAATGTATAAAATTTCAGTAATGTATTGCAAAATAATGATGACGGTAATGCCATTTCTTTCTACATAATCTGTACATATAATTTTCTTTTTGTGTGTAAATACAAGATTTCTTTTTGCATTGTGTAATGTATATAATATGCGTATCATTTTGTGTGCATGGTAACAGATAGCAAAGGAATTTTTCATGGACATTTTAGTACTGGCTTCAACAACAGTTAGAGATTATGTTTGATATTTGATTGACACTTTGGAACAGTTTCTTTTTCCTTTGTTTTAAATCTTGGTGCTACTTCTTTCCTGTTGGGGGGACGAGATGTAGAGAAAAAGCTTATCTACATAGACTGCATCTTCATATTAAAATAAACAATGAACTGAAAGCATATTTTCTAAAAAAAAGAACAGCAATAATTCACATTCCGAACGCACGCCAGAATATAACGAATCATCTGCGTTTTCACAGGAATAGCAAGTCTTCGCAGAGGAAGACGTGACAGGTGAATCTCCCTTTCCCTCTTCCGAAGTGAGACCAGGGATGCAGTAGAGGAGGAATGATTTTTTTCTCCCTAGTCTTTCGACGACTGTTTGGCAACGTCTTCTTCTCGAGCGGAAAAAACTAGTTGTTGGTCAGCGAGGAGGTCGAAATATCTCTTTGCTGTGGCGTTGGCGTCTGTTTCTTTTTGAGGTAACAAGTAATTTTTTGAATGTGTTGAAAAATATTAAAGTTGTAAGGTGGTGTGCTAAGAAGAAAGTTTTTTGCTGAGAAATATGAAATGAAAATGTGCCAAAATACTTTCAAGTTGTGATGGTGTGCGAAGAAGATACAGTGTTGTGCTAAAATGTTAGTTCTCGATCGTGTTAAAGAAGGTTCAAGTTGTGCTCTATTTTGCTAAAAAGTCGAACTATCGTGTTTTGAAAAGTCCTACTCCTGTGCTAAATAGTAAATATAAAAAGATAAAGCTACATAGATTAGTCATCTAACTGAGACTGTAAATATCTCGGGTAACAAGTAAATGCGTACCATGTGCTAAAAAATACAAAGGGATCTTGCAAAAGTCCCTGAAAGTGAAATAAATCAAACACGAAAAATATGGCTGCAATCTGAATTTTACGTGATGATATGAGATAGAATTCTCATAATGGTCAGTGATAATCACATGGGCAGAAAGGCCTAGATCAGTTTTTTTTAACTATCATGATAGCTATTTAATTATTCATTCATTCATTGTGCTTAATTTATTGATATATTAATGCATATAGTCAAGAAATATTTTTATGTGTTTAAATCTATTTATTTATTTATTTCATGTTTGCCATAATAAATAATCCAGTAAAATGTATATTTATATTTTATTATTCATGTGTAATCTCTTTTAATATTAAGTGATTGGTTAATAATTCTAATTCTTTATCTATTCCAGATTCATAACGCTATGATCTTTTTCTTAAACATTTTCTACTATACTTGATCTGGATAATAACTATCTATCAGGATTAACTTATCTTATACATATTATTTCGCCTATTGTCAGAAACAGTATCAGTACACATGCAGAAGGGAAAAAATAAGGTAAATGTAAGAGGAAAAATGGGTGTTTTCAAAAGCAGTACGTCATTTTCCGTTCAAAATATTATTTCCCTAATGGTATTTTTCGCCACTAAATCCTATATAAGAATTTTCATCAACAATTTTGAATTTTTATCAGAAAATGGCATGAATAAAGATAAATAAGCCTGATTATTTCTCTCTTCTCTGCAATACTGAAAGACAGCTAATTTTCACCATTTTGAAGAAATTTCATAAATACTTTTAAAATTAAAATATTAAAGTGAAGATATTTAAAAAAAAAACAGCTATTGTGATCACATCTAAAAATGAACAGCTTCCAGTGAAAAAAAAATTTAAAATTGGTTCAGTAGAAAGATCTGTGCAGATGAATAAATAACAGCCTTGTGTTTTAAATATAATAGATTATATAAAATTATCAAAATTAAATTATGCAAATTATGTTATTTTGATAAAAATATAGTAGAATGTCTTATAGAATAGCATTATAATTTTATTAGTCGGGAGAATTTTGGGCAAAAACCCGACGAACCTGATGTTATTTTAAACCTCCTCCGGTGAAGCGTATCCATCCTGGAGAGAATTATCAAGTTCTGTAATATCAATCGCTATTTTTTGGACAATGGCTTCTGATTTGAGCTTGAACGCTGTATGTCACTGCTCTGTTATAAAGCTCTAAATTTTTGTAAAACATTACGTTCTATCAATGTGTGACTTCGGTTACATTATTTTCAAAAGCAAAGCATTTTCACCTGTAGAATTTCAAAGCACCTGGGGTGAAAATGACGCACTTCTACAAAACATATTTTAGTTTTAAGAATTAAAATACGCAACTTTTCATACAATGACATCATTTGCATTCGCTAAAGCAATCCACTTTTACAATCCAGTCTTAAACAACATTTATAGAAAAATATGCATATGACATCATTATAGCGGAATAACAGTCGATATTGTTGACATAGCACTTACTTTAATTTCAATTTATTTCAGGTTTTATTAAAAAATGGCAACAAAAAGATAGAGTTATCTATTCTTTTCGACTGTTTCTCGCTTACTTTCAATCGAAATGAAGTACATTAGTTGCCAAGATTGGAAAAATGGTATTAAAAACTACAAAAAAATTAATATCTCAAAAATAAATTGAGATACAGCTTTCAAATAAATTGCACTTAAAAGTACATTTTTTTCCTTATACGAAGGTATAAAAACTGAAAATGTGCGATGTGTAGAAGTTTAAAAATTTTCAGTAGCGAAAATTGCAAAACGAAAATTCATTGGAAACTAGAAAGTGTTGCCATTCGCAGAATGACGTATGCGTTACGCACAGATATGTTTGTCCTTCATAATATAGATAGATAAAGAAGATTTTTTGCGGTGCCATTTAATGACATAACGATGTTTCAAATATAATGGAATGAATATGAGTCAATGTGGTAGATATCAATATTCTCTCTGTAGAATATATAATATATAGTACTTATAGATAGTTTATTGTGATACACAAAAGGTTTTCATTGCATTGTGATCTATGAGGAAAGTACCGGGTATCCTGAAAAGGACTGGCTGATTTTAAAATTCATTAACTTACAAATGGTGGCAGATATTTAAAAAATTCTTGCAGGAGGGTTATGCAAAAGGTCAAAAGTTTTTTACTGTGATTTTCGATTTTAGTTCGAATTCAAAACAATAGATGGTGCTCTAAGCAATAGTCGCTAAATACAGGCTCGATTGTTTGGCCTTTATCTTATTCCATGTAGAAAAAGGAGGTTAAAATGTATTGAGTGAGTCCCGAAGTACCAAAAATCGAGCCTGAATTTAACGTCTATTGATCGCAGCGCCATCTATTGTTTATAATTCGACCTAAAATCGAAAGTCACAGTAAAAAAAAACTTTTGACCTTATGCATAACCCTCCTGCTAGAATTTTTTAAATATCTGTCACCGTTTGCAAGTTATTGAATTTTAAAATCAGTCAGTGCTTTTTTAAGACACCCGGTAGTTTCCGGTGAATGCGATAATTCAAATATAATGGAATTTATCACTGAAGTGAACCTTTACACTCTTTCTGTAGATTATGGAGTGAATGGCATTTATAGTTTATTTACCGAGACAGAAATCATTAGCAGGATTAACTATTCATATTATTTATTTATTTATTTATTTATTTATTTATTCATTTATTGAAATCAACACTGCAGACGAATCCATTTACAGTGTTGCAAGAACATCATAAAACATAACGAAAAACACAGATATATAAACACATAGATATAAATCACATACAACACGCATACAAACATAAATTAAGATGTTAAAAGTTCATTTTATCTTTAAAAGCAGTAAAGGACATATCAAAAATATCAAGATACACAGAGAATTCATTATATATTTTGTAAAATTTGTATAGGGAGAAATTACTAACATGATTATACTTAAGAAAAAGTAATATAAAAAACAGAGTACACCTGAGGGATCTGTTCGGGGCATTAAAATTAATAGAATTAAATATATCACTACAATCAATGATGTTATTAATAACCTTGTAAAAAAATAAAACATAAAAAAGATTCCGTCTAGATTTCAAAGTACTAGTAGAATTACTTATTTGGGCTAAGATGTGTTATTATCCCACCCTCCGCGATGTTGAGTATTTGGCGATTTTTATCGCTCTGGCAACTCCGGCGTTTGGTGTCTAGTAACTTATTATGGCAACCCCCTTTTTTACGACGTGAGAGCGTGAACATTCATTTCACTGCGGGGTGTCGTTGCTGACGGTTGGTTGACTCTTGTACCAGATACTCTTTGATATCGTGTTCTATGGCTGTCTTTTTATTTTTATGTTAAATTTATTGGATGTATTTCATTGACTATAGTTTCTGTAGTCCGTTTAAACGCTCTTGCTGAAGTAATTAAGAAATATGTGGAAATTTTGACATGAAAGGGGGATTTGTTTATAGCGTCTCAATGCGTATTAAGCCTATTTTGGAAAATGACGGCGGTGTTATATTTTGTGCTGTAGGTTTCAAGAAAGCAGATGTCTGTTAAGGTATGTTGATAATTTTATGTATATTTTATTGCTCGAAGAGTTTTTTACATTTTGAGATTGCTACAAAACGAGAACTAATGAATTTTGAGAATTCTATATCGCGAAAAATGCTGAATTCGGCGATGTTTTTTTTTTCGGAAAATGAGCGCGAAGCGCTCATCAACTATTGCTGATTGCCACTTTAGCGAGTCTCGTTTTTTAGGTATATTTTGCTGTTTTAAGAGTTTTTTACATTTTGAGATTGCTACAAGACGAGAACTGCTGAATTTTGAGAATGCTATATTAGCGAGAAATGCTGAATTCGGCGATGTTTTTTTTTCGTTAAATGTGCGCGAAGCGCTCATACAAGGATTACTGATTTGCCAGTTTAGCGAATTTTGTTTATTATTTACATTTTATTTTCGTTGGGCCAAACATGCGTAGAAACGGGTGCTTGGCGACATTTACTACTTGGCGGAAAAGGCGTTTTCTCGCCAAAAAAATCCAAGATGGCGGAGGGTGGGATAATAACACATCTGTTCCCTTATTTGTTATTCTAAGGAAAAACGTACCGAATAATACAATTACGTTGTCAAAATTTTGTTTTAGTATTGAAAATTTTTGTTTTTTCGCAAGTATTATGAATTATA
This sequence comes from Maratus speciosus, assembly GCA_963932465.1. Classification (NCBI taxonomy): domain Eukaryota; kingdom Metazoa; phylum Arthropoda; class Arachnida; order Araneae; family Salticidae; genus Maratus; species Maratus speciosus. Next base: position 559,612,344 of record OZ010789.1, read on the forward strand.
ATCTGTGAAATTTTTAACTGAAATCGATTTGTAGTAGCTTCAAATATGCTCATCCAAAATTGCTACTCATAAAAACAATTAGTTTAATAAAGTATGCTCTAAAACTGCAAGCATTTTTTTTCAACTATTGAATTTAACATAATGAGTTCCAAACTTTAATCCTTCATTTTCTTAAGCCATTTGACCGGATATGTTCTTATTTCGATTTGGTATTCTACGGGGGAAAAGGTACCGAAGAATTCAGATAATTTGTCAAAAACAAGTATTAGTATTCTATAAATTAATGTTTCAAACGATTTTTATGTGTAGACGACATTATAAGCAAAAGTATGTGTAGCTTTATTTAATGGCTGTTTTAAAGAAACGATTGGTACCAATTACATTTTAATACCACGATTTGCAACATAATTCAATAAAAGGATTCCTGTCTTTTTGGCGGTCATAGTGTCTTACTGATGCAGAGTTTAAAGAAAGAAAAATCTTATATTATTTGTAAAATAATTTAGTGGAATTTCTTTTGATATATCTGGTATAAATTATATATTAACATTTTTATGTTTTTGCAAAAAAACGAAAAAAAAAAAAAAACATGTATGTTGTAACTTTTCATATTTGGAATAATTTCCCGTTTGCACAGCAGTTATGTTAAATCATTTTGTAACATTTCATGTTTTTTGTTAAAGAAATATGCATGTCGAAATATTTAATTATTACACAACAGTTGAAAATCCATAAAAGTCTGCAACACACGGTCGGATTCTGATTCTGAAACTGTCATACTTTTGTCATAATTTAAAAAATAAAAAACAGTCACAAGTTTCCCTCTAAATGTTACTTTCCAAATTAGTGCGATATTTAGTAAAGGAAAAATTATTGGTGTTCATATATGGGCTGCAACATTATATGACAAATTTTAGAGTTTAATTTAGGAAAAGAATATAATTAATACGTTAGAAGATGCTTGAGATGTATTTGTAACTAGCAGGCTATGCCCGCTGCGCTGGTCAATATTTCCAAATGAACCTTGGATTGAACTAAATGGTGAATTTGAACTTGTATTTTAAACAATATGGATCTTCAGCTGGACCTTGCTCATTACTGAAAACGATGCGAACGCCATTGCGATATAATGTTATCTTAAGCGTTGGACAAAATTTAGCAATTAAGAAGTAATTCTTTTAGTTGATTATAAACAGCGAATTTATGGTCGGGTAATGAGACCGTTATGACAACAGGAATTAATACCTCTGTAACTAATCAACATATAATGAAATCGTATATACTAACACCATTCCTGAAAAGTCATGTAACAGGGCCACTTGTAACAAAATATGTTCTGTAGATTTTTATAAAAAGGCTAAACTTTCATAATCAGGTTCACTTAATTTTTGAACTTTTACTGTTGCTCTATAACTAAGTACCCTTGAACAATATGTATACACTAAAACCTTTTCAAAATTATTACCTAACTAATTGCGGTATATCCTACGAAAGTATTATAAACAATCGGAATGAAATGCAAATTTCCGTTGTAAATATATAGTAGATGATGCTGATGCAATTTTGTGTAATATAATTCATTGTAAAGTTTTCGCTTAAAACATAAACGATGCTTTCAACATTAAAGCTAATACACCAATATGTGAAGTATCCGATTACGGAAGATTAACTTGAATTCTCACGAGCAACTACTCAAAGAAAAGTGAATATGTGGCTTTTGTGATACTTTTATGTCAGCCGGGCGCAGGTAATAAATCAATAAAGATTGTTTTCATAGCATATTCTTATTTTATTATTTTCATTTAAAACACTAAACTTTCACTCATTTCATTTAAAATGCATGACTTATACTAATTTCATTTAAAAAACTGAAAAGATAAACAATAACAGGAAATAATGCCATAATTAAAAACAAAAAAATATTTTCAATTTACATACGCAAAATGTAACTACTGCTACTGGAAATTTTAAAAATGCTATCAGCGATATGTACGCACGGTTGTTATTAATGTATCCATTTTTTCTTCTTATCGAGGAGCAATTTATAAATCGCACAATATTATTCCAATTCCAATTTCTTTCATTGACGAATGAGCCTATGACCAGAAAAAATGGAAAAAGACTCTTGTAGATTCTTCGGATGACGGCACCTGACGCCATAAACCAAGTTTATATATATGAAAATAATTTTTAAGTCGTTACAAAAATTGCTTTCATACTTAAATATTTTCGTTGGTACTACTTGTTATCCCGTCGACCAATTTCGCCAAATTATATAAATTGACATAATCTTTATTTTAAATAACGAAACAACAAATAAATTAGTATAACATTGATAAAAATACAAATAAAACGTCGAAATTAAAATCACTTGATGACGTAAACACGTGTAGCTTGTTTAAATTCAAGTGAATTTGATATTTACGATCAACCGTTATTGGCATTTAATCTTATAGCCTGAAGATAGATTTTTGGTCGACGGAATATCTAAGTAGTACCTTTTCCATTTTTGTTTTATAATGCTAAATTCTGAGTAATTTTTTTCCTTTTATTTTACATAAAATCACTATTTTTTAAAAAATTAAGATGCTTGCATTTTTATTTCAAACTCATAGAGCCGTTTTTATTTTTTAGCCAAAAGGGTTGATTTGAATTTTCTCCGTTGCTAGAGTAACGGATGTAATGATATATATTTTGAGGTTTAGACGCCAAAGACACCGCCAAATTAGAAAAATATGAAATGTGTCATGAACTGTTGGACTTACAAAAAATTTATTTGGTACCATTCGATTCAGCATACAAAACTACATTAAAATACGCTATCATTTGACGCATAATTTTGATATTCGATTTTTAAGGAATTTTTTTCCCCTCCCCGTGCAAAAACTATTAGGGATGACACTTTAGAAAATCCTTTCTTAGCAGAAGTCTACGTCATAAGAAGTATTTTTACCACGATTTTCATGATTTTAGGTTCCGTAGTTTGCGCTGTGCGTTAATTAGTCCCCTAATCCAGACTTTATATTATATACTATATTAGATATGCCATTTTGCGGTGAATCGATGATCGAAAATTAGTCCAATATCATTTGAAATATTACATAACAGAGGAGAAAGTACGAAGAAAGACGAAGAAGAAATGACGAACTACAAAAGACTTGTAATTTTTTTTTTCAAAATGTTGAATTTTTCGATAGTAATAACGTATTAAAGCATAAATTTCCTTAAAAATTATCTTTATTTCCTAGATTTCGAAGCTGTGAATTTTCCTATAAATGAAATTGGCGATATGACTTGAGAAAAAATGAAATAAACAATAGATAACATTTTCTTAAATAAAATGGGTAATATTCGTTGATCTGAGTTCGAGCTTATAAATATCACATGCTTTCGGAATTACGGTGAAAACATTTTAAAAAGTATGAAATTATTTTACAATATGTATGTGTGGCAGAAATTCACACTGAAATTTAAGTATTCGATTCTATTTTTAAAATATTAACTGATATCTATATAACTTACAATTGAATATGAAAATGTACTCAAAAAATGATCTCTTTCACCTAAAAAATCACCATTTGTGAGAACATCCTCAAGCTAATGTCACGCTTATGCATTTTTGGCTTAAAATCACATTGTTTGGCGACAAAAGAAAAATAAAAAATTGTAAAGAAACAAATAGTAATTACACATGTGACTCACAATTACATCTGCTTGTTTCTTCTATAAGTCACGTGATGGGACAAAAAAAAAGAAAAAAAAAAGAACAAAAAGCAAAAAAATGTCGTTAAAATTTCATCTAATCAAATTTTCAGATTCGTTTCCATATCTAACGCAAGCGATAAAGAGCCAAATATTGCGTATCAAGTGTAATATTTCTTATTAAATTAATTTTTAAGCATTACAAATATTTCTTTCAGGTTTTAATTAAATCTTTCCGTTTTTTAATATTATCACTCATTAAAACGGATTTTCTTCTTTTTTTTTCATTTAAAGAAAATTAGTAACAGTTTTTCTTTTATTTTTCGAGGTTTAATAGCCGTTTCAATTTTTTTTTTTTTTTTTAAATCACCGATGAATTTCGCCAAGAAATAAAATGGTAACCTTATCGCCCAAAATAACAGATTTTTCCGTCATAATTCTAAAACTAATATAGGTAGAATAATGTGTTATAGATTAAAACCTTCCCTGAAACAGTACCTATCTAACGGTATAGGTTCCGTAAAAATCCATGCAGTAGAACTCGAAATCTAGGCGTTCGGAACGAAATTTCCGTTTGGATTTTATATATATAATAGATAATAGAATAGATAATAGATTTTATATATATATAATAGAATAGATGTGTTATGAACTATCTCAAAGTTTAAAACAGATCGCATTGTTAGATTTCCTAATTTTAACAATATCGCGTTATGTTAGTTCCACATTCCACCACCAGGGAGCGCACTCTATTCTTAACGAAAGCGTATCTGAACGAAAATCCTTCATGCAACCTTTCCGTAGATACATGAATCGGGAGGGTGGCGGTCTTAACCAATAATTTAAGATAATTGCTGAAATTTCTACGAAAAATATTTTAAAGGGGCTTCTACGCGGGCATCTAATAGAGTTAGAGGAAATCGGAAGACGTCAAAATAATTGCGGGGAAAAGTTTGCTTGGGTACTTTGGAGCTACTTTTGGCGCGAGATCTAAGCTCTACGACCAATAGGAGCCCAGATATTTAAGGAAATATGAAGTAACAAAGTCCAAAATAATAGAATTTTCCGTAATAATTCTTAACTAATCTAGGAAGAATGATGTGTTATAGCTTAAAACCTTCCCTGGAACGATACCTATCTAACGGTATAAGTTCCGTAAAAATCCATGCGGTAGAACTCGAAATCTCGGCGTTCGGAACGAAATTTCCGTTTGGATTATATATATATAATAGATTCCATTTGTTTGTCTGACAATCCGTCTGCCCGTCTGCCCGTCCTGAAACTCACTTAAATACACTCAGATTAACAAGCAATTTTTATGTGTTAATGAGAATCACTATAGAATGTAAGCTGTTGAAAATGAATTTTATTGCCTTTATATAGAGTTTACAAGTACACATAGATGAATTTCAGTGTATTATGGTCTATAAGGAAAAATCATTTGCGAATCGATTTGAATTGCATATTTAGATCTAATTTCCTTGTACCAACAAAAGAATTTGTTAAATAATATTATGTAGTATTACACGCTGTTTCATAATCTATGGTGGTGTGTAATTTTTCGTTCTTGTTCTTGTTATCAGTCTTGAAAAAAATACGGGTGACATTAGATATTTTCAAGAAATTAATGTCTATATTACAGTCAATAAGTTAAAACCGCAATAAATCTTCCGCCTTTTATTGAAAATGTAGCAAAATATGAAATTTTTATAAGAAAAATAAAAATAGTGAAATAATTTTTATTTAGATATCGCATTTCATTGTAGGAAAAACTGAAATTTATTAATACATTCCATTTTGTGTTGGAAAGTATTTCATAATCTATGCTTGATGCTCGATTTTTCGTTCTTGTTTCATATATTACTTAATATAAAGTATGGATGGCATTCAGTATAATCTTACTGTTACTGTCAATAATTCAGATACTTTACAAGCCTTCCTCTTTTTGTTTAACATGTAGCCAAATCAAAAACGTTTATAAAATTGGTAAAAAATATGAAAAAAATTTTAAATGAAAAATTTCTGATTTTGTTGTCTAATGCTTGAGATAATGTTTAAAGTTTGAGATAAAAAGATTAATTTTCATACATTAATGAATTATAATTAATTAAAAATAGTTAAAATATTTACTTCTGAAAACAAATGCACGCATTTTCTTCTCAAAAGGAATTGAAAACCACAGGTGATAAAGTTGTAAACGACACAATCATCATTTTGAGAAAATAAGCTGTAAATATCTAAATATCTATTTGCGTTTATTGTCAAATGCCTCATTTTTCAATTAAAATCTCTGTAGGTATTCGGTTTTATAAATAGTAATTGAACAGATGGCAGAGGATTATTGATTATCTTTAATTATTTGATTAACCATTTTTTTCCCATACCATCGTTATCATCTGAGGTCTTTAATCAAAATGAAAACTTGCGTCACCAGAATTCTCTTAGATATGATGATGCAACCTACTATGAGCTTTAAATAAAAATCATTTGGTAAAATAAGTAATATTTCGATTTATGTAACGGTATAAAATCCATTGTGAAAAAACCGAAAAAATAATTAAATATCTGAAATTTTTGCCAATTAAAAAAGTTTTATTATTTAAATAAGTATGAGTAGCTTATAGGGTGACTGCGCCAGTAGTTGATACCCCTCAAGTAGTTCATCAAATTTTCGAAATATGGCCCATTTTAAGCAGAAATCAGTTTACACATGGCACTTGACATTATATTTTTGTTTGAATGTTGGAGCACCTGTTGTCATATTGTGTTAGCTACAAGCTCTAAGAAAAGTAATTTTAAGATTTTTTTTTAAATTAGAAAATGAAAAAAAATAGTTTTTGATTACTTGGAGACAATTATGGTAAGTTAAAACAATCCACTTCCATCTTTCAAATAATAGTTTTATATGAATTATTGTTAATCACAACTCAAGCATGATATTTAAAGATTAATTTATGAATTTTCGAATGATATATCGATTGCTCAACTAATGCGAAAATGGCTATTAAACAAACTATTTACTTATAATTTTGTTGTTATTTAATTTCAGTAGATTTCAATTTTGCCCATTATAGGCCATTTAGTAGGGTTTGAAATGTCGTAAAATGTGGCTCCAGCTCGATTGACGTCCCAAGTTTGATATTTTTGTTGTATTCTGAAGGTTTTGACATGTAGATTCCAAATACCTTAGGTGCCATTTTTTATACGCATTTTTGGGGGTGATTTTCAAGATGACGTCCAAGATGGCTGCCATTTACTGACTTCTTTAATATTTGAGACATATTATTGACCAGTATGTCAAATTATATGTTTTCAGGGTCAAGAAATACAAATACATAATAAAATTAGGAGTAAATTGAGTTTTTCAAGTGTTTTAAGCGATAAGATGCAAATAAAGCACAAAAATATGAAAGGCATTAAATAAACTAGTGTTTTATTAACCAGTTAATACACAACCAAAATATTTAAATGAAATAACATAAATTATGGAAGATATTGAACAAAATTATTAAAAAAAGCACTTATATGTATATACAGTACTGGTGTTATCGATAAATATAATTAAGATATAATAAATTAATCAAAAAGGAAGTAAAGTGGTTTAAAGTAAGTAAAGTCAATTCAATAAGTGTGATTTATTGTTATCATAATCATTTTGTAAATTGCTAAGTAATATTTATTGATGTTCTAATAATTTTGTAAATCATTAAGTGTTGTTTATTGCTTTATATGTTTATCTTATGTTGCGCAGCTGTGCCCAATGACGTCAGATACTCTTTCTGACGAAAATGTAAACGAGAAATAATGTTCAGTATATATTAAAGTTTTGATTATGTAACTGCTGTTCGTAATCTTTGAATCCGAGTTATTTTGTCGCTTTGAACTGCAGTTAATTGCTATGATAACTACAGTTGAACTTTTTATGAATTTGAAATTAAGTTATTAGAGATAACATTTGGCGCGAAAACGTGCGGCTTCACATAGCAATTATGTATTTAAAAGCACTAAAACTCGAAAGAAAAAGTCTCAGAATTAGTTTTACGTCGTGCACGAATAAAATTACAGAAGAATTAGCGAAACTGGATATTGATCTTACAAGTCTGTCTGTTTTACAGAAACAATTAGAAGATAAATTTTGAAGATTAGAGGAATGTCAGAAAAATATAAGTAGCATACTGCTGAAAGAGGAAGGCTCCGAGAAGGAGTGTGAGGAAGATTTTCAAGCAGCCGAAGAATATCGGGATAGATACCTTGAGTTGAAGACTGGACTAGAAGAAAAAATGATATCTTTGCAGACGCCCGTTTTTGAAAATAGGAATGAATCTCTTGAGAAAAGAAGTTTTAAATTGCCGAAGATAGAATTGAAGAAAGTTAACTTTGATGTTAAAGACTATTTGTCTTTTTGGTCTCAATTTCAGAAGATACATGAAGATAAAAGTATTTCGGACTCCCAATAAATTCCAATACTTAATACAGGCGGTCGTTCCGAATTCAAAAGCAGCAAGAGTGGTGGAGAGTTTTCCAGCTACAGCTACTAATTATCATCAAGCAATAAAATAAATCAAAGAAAGATTTGGTAGAGAAGATCTGCTCGTACAAGTCTATATACGGGACTTATTAACAAAGTTCATGAAGAATGCCATCGCTGGCCGAGTTAAAACAGATTTGCCAAAATTGTATGATGAATTAGAGGGAAAGTTGCGGTCTCTCGAAAGTTTAGGACGTACTCAAGGAAAATACGGGGATTTCCTGATCCCGTTAATAGAATCGATTCTCCCTGAAGAAGTCTTGTTGTCATGGGAAAGAAAACGAAATGCTGAAGATGCGATGCATGAAGACCGTTCACTCAAAAATTTAATGTATTTTCTAAAACACGAAGTGCAAAGCGAGGAGATGGTTGCTTTAGCGCGTACTGGTTTTGGTGCTAATACTACTAATAAAAGATATGACCGGGATAATAAAACTTCCCCTCCTGCAACGGCTTCATCGCTAGTAAACATTTCTTTTGGAAATACAGGTAAGCGAGAATTTACTTGTATTTTTTGTAATAAAAAACATTCAACGCGAGATTGTTTTGCCGCTAGAAATATGGCTTTAGAAAATAAGAAAAATATTTTACTAAAGAAAAATGCTTGATTTAATTGTTATAAGCCTAACCGTATATCTAAAAACAGTAGACTTAAAAGTACCTGTATTAAGTGTAAAAAATATCATCATTTTCTTATGTGCCCAGATTATAATAGTGAAAATGATAAGAAAGAAAATGAAACTCATGAAACTACTATGACAAATCATTCCAATAGTGAAAATGTTTATTTCATGACATTAATGGTTAAAGTGAAAAACAAGATAGTGGAACTAAAGGTTCGCACTATTATTGATTCTGGTTCTCAAAACAGTTATGTTAGTAAAAAGGTCATTGAGAATCTACATCTGGTTCCTAAGAGGAAAATTAAAATGACACATTGCCTTTTTGGGGGGAGAGAAACCTCAGTTCAAATACATGATGTTTATCATTTGCTTGTTTCTGATTTGAATGATTCCTTTAGCTGTAAAGCTGAGGTATTCTCTGAAAATAAAATTACTGGTTTTGTACCCAAACTTTCTAGTGTGGAGGCACTTATTGAGCTTAGAGAAAAACAAATTATTTTACCTGATCTTGAATCCGAGGATTCGGAAATTAACTTACTTTTAGGGGCCGATTTAATTGGCACATTATTCACTAATAAATGTATGAAATTAAATTCATGTTTATTTATGTTAGAAACACGATTGGGTTGTGTATTAACTGGAAAACCCAATCAAAATTTGAATAGTAATTATGATAGTAATACTGTTTTGTCTGTTGTGTCTTTGTATGTAAAAAATGCTTCCATTAATGAGTTATGGGATCTTGAAACGATCGGTATTAGGAATCCTGTAGAAAGTTTAAAAAATCAATATGAGCATTCTAAAGTAATAGAGGAATTTAAAACCAGTATTAAAATTCATTCAGGTGGTAGATATGAAGTTTGTTTACCTTTTAAATCTGATACGATTGAATTACCCAGTAATAAAGAAATGACGTGGAAGAGGCATAAAAAGATGTGCGAACGCGTACAAAAGGGGGGATCTACTTGTTGGTTATGAAAACGTTTTCAGAGAATGGGAAGATTTAGAAATAATTGAGAATGTAATGGGGGACGTCCAAAAAGGGCATTTTTTGCCGCATCGGCCTGTGGTGAAAGTGGACAGTGCTACTACTAAAATTAGGCCCGTTTTTGATGCGCCCCGCTAGAGAATATAGAAAGTGTTCCTTAAATGATATTTTGTATAAAGGCCCGAATTTAATTGAGCAAATACCGGATATTATCGATAGGTTTCGAATTTATAAAATTGGTCTTTCTGCGGATATCGAAAAAGCCTTTTTGCAGATTAGCATAAACCCGGATCATAGAGATTTTTTATGATAAGAAATTACTTATAGACATTGCAGGGTGGTTTTCGGAGTGAGTTCGAGCCCATTTTTGTTGGCAGCTTCGATATCTAATTTATTAGATGATGTATCTCTTAATTATAGGAATATGGCAGAAAAGTTGAAATATTCGTTTTATGTTGATAATTGTGTTACAGGTGTTTCTAATGCTGCGGAACAAGACGAATTTATCGAGCAGGCTAAATGCATTATGTCTCGAGGGTGTTTTAATTTGAGAAATTGGGAAAGTAATGTTAAATCTCAAAATGTTTCAGAGTTCGGGTGTAACAAAATTCCTTGTGATATTGTGGAATCTTGATTGGGATATGCTTAAGTGTAATTTAACTTTTGATAAATTGAATAACAATGAAAATATCACTAAAAGATTAATTTTGAGCTCTATGCAGAAAATTTTTGATCCTACTGGAATACTGTGCCCGACAACTTTGCCACCCAAAATTATATTCCAACAAACCTGGAAATTGGGTCTAGGTTGGGATTCTCTATTACCAGAGGAAATTCAAAGACCTTTTAAGAAATGGTTCAGTTAAATAATTGTATTAGAGGAGGTTCAAATTCCGCGATATGTTGAAATAAATGAGTCTACCGAGATGCATGTTTTCGTGGATGCATGCAAAGAGTCATATGCAGCTTGCGTATTTGTTCGAACTATAACCCCGGAAGCTGTAAAAATTCAATTAATTAGAGCAAAAGCTAGAGTTGCTCCTATAAAGCAAGCGTCAATTCCGAGATTGGAATTAATCGCGTGTAACATCGGAGCTAGGTTGGCACATTCAGTACAGCAAGCACTTTGTGTCCAGAACATGAAAACCATTTTTTGGAGTGACTCCATGGTTGCGTTGTACTGGATAAGTGAATGCGATGAATGGTCCGTTTTTGTTTCGAACAGTGTGAAAGAAATAAAAGGTCTTTTCCCCCAATAGCGAATGGCGCCATGTTCCAGGAAAAATAAATCCTGCGGATTTGATTTCGCGTGGTGTTTTCCCCAGCAATTGCTAGAATCTCGGTGGTGGGAAGGACCGAAATGGCTCATTGAAGAAAGGGAAAAATGGCCCAGGACTGAGACTCTTGATAGTGAATCTCCAGAGATTACTAGTGAAAGGAGAAAAGTGAAATTGTGTAATGTAAACTCAACAGTCAAAAATATTCCTTGGTACGCTAGGAAATTTTCAAAATTTGAATCTATTATTAGACTAGTTGCTTGGATATTAAGATTCATAAATAATGTGAAATCGCGTAACAGTGCTGAAAAAAATGGAAAATTATCAGTTGAGGAATTAGAATATGCTGAAAAAACTTTAATTTCAATTGTATAAAGTGATTTTTTCCAGATGTAGATTCGATACCTAACCTAATATGTTTTATAGATGAAGACGGTATAATTAGAGTAAAGACAAGAATTACAGAACGCATTGATACACCATATTTCTTATCGCCAATTCTTTTACTTGATGACTGTATTTTCACGGTTAGGTTGATAGAGCATTTCCATATCGCGAATTGTCATGCTGGAACTCACATTCTTCTAAGTATTTTGAGAGAAAAATATTGGATTCAAAGACGTAGAAAAACTGCCCGAAATATAGTAAATAAATGCATTCCTTGCCAGCTCTACAAAGTCAAATAACGTGAATCCGATCCAGTGCCACTGCCTTTAGATCGCATTAAAGATTCTAAAGTTTTTGAAATTGTAGGCGTTGATTTAGCTGGACCTTTATTTATTAAAAATGCGGATAAAGCCTGGATAGTGCTCTATACTTGTGCAGTCTATCGTGCTGTTCATTTAGAGCTTGTCTCCTCTCTGTCAACTGATGCATTTTTGCTGTCTTTGCGACGTTTCATCGCAAGAAGAGGAAGACCTAGAATAATCTATTCTGATAATGGTACCAATTTTAAAGGTGCCAATAACGACCTGTCAAAGATTGATTGGCAAAAATTGACTCGTTTCTCCGACCTGAAACGAATCATTTGGAAATCCAATCCTCCCTCAGCCGCCTGGTGGGGTGGCTGGTGGAAAAGGCTGATCCGTGTGATCAAAGAGCTCCTCCGACGAACACTCGGCAAAGCTGTCGTGACTTTTGAGGACTTGCAAACAATTTTGTGTGATTGTGAAAATATTATAAATTATCGACCTCTCACATATAAATCCAAAAATCCACAGGATTTAGTTCCATTAACACCGAACATGTTTTTAGAGCAGAACTCTAGTTCTAGTGTCACGGACATTGATGAAGTTGACGCAACACAGTTTCGCAAAAGGCTGCGATACAGAATTAAGCTCATGGAACAATTAAGAATGCGCTTTCGAAATGAATATCTTGGTCAACTTATTCAAAGGCGTCGTGAAATCGCCCATTTACCCGACTTGAAGCTGTGCTCATTGGGGACGATGTACAAAAACGTCTCAATTGGCCGCTAGCAAAGATTGTTGACCTAATTCCTGGAAAGGATGGCAAAATTATAACAGTCAAATTAAAAACAGAACACGGTGTTGTTATCAGACCCATACAACGAGTTTTTCCATTAGAATTATCTCCTACTAATTTTTATCCTTCTCCTTTTCAGCTAGAAAGCAGTAATCAAGGTGCTCTGATGGGGACAGATTCTTCAGACTTGTTGACAGAGTCTGAGCGAACGACTTACACAACCAGATTTGGTCGTGTGAACAAAATGCCCCAGAGATTTGGGAAGTAGAATGTAGTTTTGAGTAGCTAGTCAGCAACTCGAAAGGGGGAGAGTGTTATCGATAAATATAATTTAGATATAATAAATTAATCAAAAAGGAAGTAAAGTGGTTTAAAGTAAGTAAAGTCAATTCAATAAGTGTGATTTATTGTTATCATAATCATTTTGTAAATTGCTAAGTAATATTTATTGATGTTCTAATAATTTTGTAAATCATTAAGTGTTGTTTACTGCTTTATATGTTTATCTTATTTTGCGAAGCTGTGCCCAGTGACGTCAGATACTCTTTCTGACGAAAATGTAAACGAGAAATAATGTTCAGCATATATTAAAGTTTTGATTATGTAACTGCTGTTCTTAATCTTTGAATCCGAGTTATTTTGTCGCTTCGAACTACAGTTAATTGCTACGATAACTACAGTTGTAGTTTTTATGAATTTGAAATTAAGTTATTAGAGATAACAACTGGGATGTTATGTATCCTCTTCTGAATCACTGCCATCGCTGTGATGATATTGATAATCCTTTGTATTGTTGCAGTCATTGCATTTCCAAAGGGCAGTACAAACCAGAGAATTCTTTAAGCAAGAACACTTCTCAATTGTACATGTTCTCTTACACTCACATATCACATGTTCAATAACTCCTTCTGGCGCAGGTAACTCCTGGCATTTGACGGGATAAATTACTCCTTCGCCCTTTTTTTCCCAACCATTGCCAATAAGTGGGAGTATTGTAGGTCAAGGATTTCTGTAGCGCTTTCCAATGGTGCAAATTAAGTTGGATCTTAGGATATGGGGCTTCAGTACTCTAAGGGTTGGCGGTAATTTCTCCTCCTCGAAAATTTTAGTTTTCAAAAGGTGCCATTAAAGTCTGAAATCCTTTAAAAATTACTATTTTTCAAATAAGCCAAGTTGGTGAATTTTTCAAACAACGACAGATTGGATAATGGATCAACATTAGGTTCCCCAAGATCTTGAAAAGCTGTTACAATATCATCATCACATTGAAGATTGATATACACTTTTATCAATTTCTGTTTTGAAATGCCTACAAATTTTCCTCCCCAGTCTCCACCAGTATATGAATGGAAACCTAGTAAACCTTTGCTTTTATGAGCACCTATTGCTCGACATCATTCATTAATATTAATTTTTCTGTGTTTGTTGCCTCGACCAGTAACAAAATTGGTTTCACTGTTCACTAGATGACTTGAAACCAAGTCAATCAGCAATATGAAAATGTCAGTATCTTGCGAAAATACATCGATCTCATAATTATCATGATGGTTCACTATATCAAGTATATGAAGAGGTATAATGGTGTCTGCTTCTTCGTGTGTATGATGACAAAATTCTGAATCGAAAACATTCGCGTGTTTACCGTATGCCTTACTGCCAAAAACGACAATAATTTTCTTCTCACCAGCAGCAAAAACCAGTAGTAATTTATTCCCGAGATATTCAGTTAGCTGTTTTTTTTGTTTCATTATGTGAAAGAAACGTCTTTAATAAAACCAACGTTATATTGGTACTATTTGTAATAGTAAATGTAATAGGTTCTGTCGCCTCCAATCTTTTTTTACGAGTTTGTTCCTTCAATGAATGCTCAAGGTATTGGTTAAATATTATTCTCCCTTCAACGTATCCGCTTGTAATTTTCATAATGATCTAGGTAAAAGCATTTGCGAAGTCTTCACAAGTTTTCATGGCAGGTGCCTTTTTTACTGATTGTACGATTGCCATTCCATCTAGAATACAAACTTTTTCTATCGGAGAAATAATCGAGGATTCTAATGATTCAAGTGTGGGTGATCGATTATATTGCTCTATTTCTGCAATAAATAAACTTTTGTCAGATGGAATATGAAGATATCCATCAGAAGAAAATAATGATCTTGGTACTACAGAACACTCCTAGTTTCCTATTGCATCTTTTAGATTTGTAGACATTTGAGGTGTTGATTCCATAACAAGAAGAAAACGAGCAAGAAGTTACCTATCTTCTCGAATTAGTCTACGTCTTGCAAATTCTTCGAATTCCAATTGGCCGTTTTGGTCACGATTCAGAATATCATCCTTCGCAGATTCTGGAACTTTCATAGAGGATGCAATATTCATTAGTGTGGTATTAACTTGGAAAGGGTTTCCTCCACAATGATTCCGAATACTCTCCTTGCCGATGGCTGCATTGTGAAAAATTCTTAGCGACATGGAATACTGAAGTTGATAGTGTTTTCTGGGCTGCTTAGAGACTTCATTTTGACAGTACTTTTCAAAGAAACTTGAAACAATACGTAATACTTCTGGTGCACACTAGAAATACCTTACGAGGGCATTTTCATTCTGAGTTAAACCAATAACTCCACCAATGTTCTTCAGTTCTTTGATTTTCTGTTCCAAGTTCTGGTCTAAAAATACTTTCGTAAACGGCACATTGGATTTGGATACAGCAAAACAACCAGATTCAAGAGTATTCCATACTTCTTGATATGTTGTTTTAAGGTCCTTCATCTGTGCTATGTATACTGGAATGGGTCTGGCATAATTAAATAAGTCATGAGCAAAATAATACTTGATTTGTTCCTCTAATGACAGGAGTGCAATTCCCAATCTCTTTGACGAGTGGCACGGATTAAACGTAGCAAAGATCCAAATTGGTTCATATACTGTAGTAAGAACTTTGCCATATCACCACTGCATTGTGTAATATATGGAAGACAATATTTTTCAACTACTACTTTGATCTCTTCAAACAAGGTTGTAGCTTCAACTTCATAATTGTGCAATTTTTCAAGTAGTGAGTTGCATTTTTCTTGCAGGTAAACAATCTCTGTAGAATGTGGCAGTGTTTCAAAGAGAAGGTCGTAGCATGCCAAAACGATAGTCATGTGAAACTCTATGCCTCTAATACATTAGTAATTTTGTAGTAAATTTATAAATAAATAATAAATAACGCAATTTATGCCTATTTTTATTGTAGATTTGCATTTTGTGACCCCAAAAACATATAATTTGATATATTGACGAATAAAATCCCACAAATATTTAAAAAGTCAGTAAATGGCAGCCATCTTGGACGCAATCTTGAAAATCACCTCAAAAATGTGTAAGAAAAAATGGCACCTAAGATATTTGGAATCTACATTTCAAAACCTACAAAATAAAAAAAATAGTATCAAAATTGGCGCAAAAATCGAGCTGGAAAACATTTCAGACCCTATTAATTCATTAAGGGTGGTAGTAATTATATTAGTTTATTTCTAAAACTTAAAATTAAGAAAATATAATAAAAATCCCGTAGCACCGACCGTATTTGACCAAATAATGACTCAATCAGCCTACATTCATGATTTCGTTTTAATAAATGTATAACTTTACGGTTAAATTTATTTTAATTTAACGTATGATAAGACATTTGATGTTGATTACATTTACATTTTAAGAATCATTAATTCGCAAAAATTTTTAAATTTTAATTTTTAAGCAACTTGTAATTATTAAAAACTGATTCAAACATTATACACTGCCCAAAACAATTAAAGGATATTTGAAGTTTTATATAAAATAAAGATATAAACGAAATTTTTTTTGCCGAAAATTGAAGAAGAGAATCACAAATGCAAATTTTTCTGGTTTTCAAACTGTGGAGTATGCAAATTTTGAGTTCGACGTCGAAAACGTCGCTTCAGCGGCAGCGAATGAAATTTGACTTTCAACTGTATAAAAGAGAATGAAGACAAGGATAATCGGCATTCAGTGATTGCTTTGTTTCGATGAGTACGATGTCTCAGCGAAGTCATTTGAGAGATTCAGAAGCTTTGAGAATTGTTGGTAGGTTAGAAGGGGGCCAAACTCAAGCCGAAGTAGCGCAAGCCATTGGAGTGTCACAAAGTGTCATTTCCAGGATCTGGAACCGTTTTTTGGAGAGTGGATGTGCAGGCCGAAGACCAGGGCAAGGTCGTAGACGGGCAACAACGCCCAATGAAGATCGGTATTTAGCGTTAACAGCTCGGAGACACCGAACCATGAACGCTACTCTTCTCCAACAACACCTTCGCTCGGCTACAGGCACCACGATTTCAACTCAGACTGTCCGAAACTGGCACCATGCTGTAGGTCTGTATGCTCGCCGACGGATGGTATGTGTTAGATTAACATCAAGGCATCGTCGCGACCGCAGGGAGTGGGCAACCGAGCAAGTCAACTGGAGGAGAAATGAATGGAGCAATATTCTGTTTTCTGACGAGTCTCGTTTTTCTGTGCATCCGGATAATAGGCGTATTTTCATCTGGAGGGACCGTGGCAGTAGGAATAATCCTGCGTTCGTGCACGAAAGTGTCAGATTTGGCGGTGGAGAAGTGTTGGTGTGTGGTGGCATCTCCATTGACGGGCGCACTGACCTCTATATCATTCGAGATGGAGCTCTGACTAGTCGCCGATATAGGGATGAGATCCTCAGACCTATTGTAGTCCCTTAGACTGCAGCAATCGGAGATAACTTCATTTTAATGGACGATAACTGCAGGCCACATCGTGCAAACCTGGTGGAGGATTTCCTTTTCGAGGAAGGAATCGTTCGAATGGAATGGCCAGCGTGTTCTCCAGACATGAATCCAATCGAGCACGTTTGGGACGCTCTAGGAAGACGAGTTTCTGGCCGCCAACAACCCCCACAAACTCTCCAAGAACTGGAAAGAGCTCTTCTGGAAGAGTGGGGCAGAATACCCCAACTCGTCATTAATAGCCTCATTGAGTCCATGCCTCAAAGGTGTTCAACGTTGCTGGCCGCCCGTGGAAACCATACCCCCTACTGAAAATGATTTTCTTTGAAGAAAACACCTTTTCTTATTCTTTTTTTCTCATATGCACAAATTGTGTTTTTTTTCCTTTAGTACACAAATGCGCAATAAAATGCATTTTTTTCTGCCAAACATGTGTAATTTATTCTCATATAATCTACTATGTCTGTCGACCATGTATCAATCAGCTAAACAGTTTACCAGATACAAAATCCACCTAAAACTGCAATATCCTTTAATTGTTTTGAGCAGTGTATTAGCTCAAAAACTAATTTTCCACGACTATGAATATTTCTTTAATATCTTTATAAAGACAATTATCATTGTTCTGTAAAGCTTATTATTCGCTCAATTATTCACTTAATATAATGTAACTTTGGATACAATCAGATGAAGTACAGCTTTCAGGTATTCATAATTATAATTGGGGATTTGGATTAAATGCTGTATCTGTAAAAGCAATTCATAGTCACAACTTCATAAATATAATTAGCCGTACTAATATAGTTGATAACTTACAAAGTAACACTAATGGGGAAAAAAATCAGCTTTTCCATGTTTATCATTTTTTTTTCATATACATAATGAAATTTTCCTATAAAAATTTTGCATTTTACTAGTTTTCGAAAGTATGTATTATACGTAATTTATTTAGGAGAAGAACGATTTTGAGGGAACAGAAGAAAAATAATAATACTCGGAGAAACTCCGCAAAAGTTCTATGTCGATTAAGTATTATTTCCAGCAATAAAAGTAACTAACAAAAAGGCAGTAAACATACTGAAGTAACTAAATTATTCTTGACAGTATTTTGGTACAGTATCAATATTATGATGAAAATAAATAAATACAAAATTATCTTTTTATCCTAACTGAATAAGTATATTTAACTCCTCTGGTTAATATTAACTGCTTTATAATTTGACTTCTACTTCGTTCGCAGGGAAGATTAAAATTTAAGTATTTTATTATTTCCTTTCATCGAAATTCGCCGGGTTCCACCTCGATCTAATAATAAGTAGGGGATGTTGTCTGTTGATCACAATTAGTAACAATTAAATAAAATGCCCACGTGAAATATTACAGCTGATAAAACAGTATTCAGGATTTTTATAAGATATAAAAATAGATTTAAATATAATTCACATTTTATTATATTACTGAGCTTGATTTTTTTTTTTTTTTTTAACTGTAGGATTCAAACCGGGCTTTCCGTGTTAAAGAATGAAGGGGAACAATTTAAAACTCTGATACACACACACACACACACACACACACACACACACACACACACACACACACACACATATATATATATATATATATGTTGTAAATCTGTGTTTTACATTTTATTGCCAAAATGATGATTTTTTGCATGGGATGGTAACCCGGTTTAATGTCCTCTGGTATTAATAGCTGAGTATTTGTGTTATATTAAAATGAGCACGTGTGTGTTTTGTAATAAATTAAACAGTCTGTTTTTTTGTAATAAAATAATTTGTGTGTGCCTATAATAAAAATTGTATATGCATTTTTTATATAAATCTCCGCGCTTTATATAAAAAAAGGATGTGTGTACTTTATTCTACTGCGCATTTGTCGCCGTTTATATTAACTATTCGAGTAATTTCACTTTGATAAATTTAATCTCTATAAAACATAACAATTTGCGAGAGTTAATCTTAAATTGAATTAGTTCTTACATGCAACGATATAATTATAACAGTAAACATTAATTTAAACATTCTTTTAAAAAATATTGCGAAATATATAATTAAAGGCAAATGTAACAAAAATTTGAAGCAATTTAATCTAATTAAATGCTTTCGGGTTTATGGTTATGCATCATTCCATTTACATGAATTGAGCTTCCCTGCCGTAATAACCGAGGAGTTAAATTTATTGAAATGGCAATATATATACTTTAAAGTATGCATATTGTTTCATAAAATGTGCCATGACATAAACTAATCTTTACACGCGATATGTTTCTAAAATGTTTTCTAAATGACTGCGTTTATCGAAATATCTAAGCTAATTGTTAATGCGAATCTTAATAGATATTTCCAGTCAGAGGAATATTAAACTATAAATCGCCAATAAACATTTAAAATAATAAACAGTGCGATGAATTTGTATTTCTTACAAATAGGATATATTGTAAATGGAATAAATAATTTTATTAAAGATATTTACTGAAATACGTTTATTCAATTGAGGATAAGATCTTATAGTACTCACTTAGCTTTTGTCTGAGCATTTTAACATTTGGATGATATAAATATGTGTTTTCATTAATAAAATAAAATAAAAATACGTACACAAAGTCGTTAATAAAACTTAATGAATTATAAATCTTTAGTTTAGAAAACAAACTATGAATAAACAAGTAATATAAAAATTTTGTTTTTAAAGTCAATTCCTACTTAGGTCATCAAAGAAAAATTTAATATAATCCATTAAGCTAATATTAGTTTTTGTTGCATTAAAATATCTCAATTTGTTGATTTTCTATAAGCAAGTAGGTTTACAATGGAAGGCTACGGGAATTTAGCGAAATATTATAGATATCGCCAAGTTGGCGTCACTTTTGATGACTCATTTTGGTCGCTAAATTTGGCGATATATTGCCAAGTTGGCGACAAAAAAGTGTCTCCCCTATGGTAACCCCCCTTATAGATATGAAGATGCATTAAATGCTTCAATAACCAATGGCCGCCATTTTGTCTCCCATGTAAAACTAAAATTAATTAATTAAAATTTAATTAATGAATTAAAATTTGAAAAACTGTATTAACATCAATTGTCATCCAATACAAGTTTAAAAAAATTTATTTCAACTTGATAGGATGAATAATAAGTATTTTATTAACGATTGAAAATTTGAACAAGATATATATATATATATAGATAGATAGATAGATAGATAGATAGATAAATATAGGGTGAACATAGGGTGAAATATAGTCCTACATTAGAGTTTGAACTAATGTAGGAACTTAAAAAATATAAGGCACAGGAGATACATTTTGATAGTTCATTTCGATTACCAGATTTTGTCTGGAAATTCAGAAAATGTTATAAATATAAAGTTGCTTTTATGGACACAGTAAGGGCATACTTGGATTTAACTGTTAATAATTTTTAAAATAAATTGTGCCAGTGATTTAAACAAAAATATTTAAACTTATAATATAATTAGTTAAATAAAACAACTACAACGTGTAAATATCTTAAATAATTTAAAAATTACGGAGCACAGTTGAGCTCTCATTCAGTCAGAATGGAAAGCTTAAAAGAATTTTCTATTACCAGTCAGAAATTTCATGCAGTTAAAAGAATACATCATATTCAACTTTACTTAATATTTTTATTTGAAACAAATTTTGAATATTTTATTAGCATATTCATTAGTTGCTTTTCTACATAGGAGCCTATTTTTAACCGAGCAAATAAGAATTTAATTAATTTTCTAGTACGAATTCCATTTCTTGAAATATGAAAATGCGTCAGCTTTTCGTTACTAATGTCATTAGAAAATGACAATGACTATGTGAGAAAGCAGAAGTAATTAATCAATTAATGTCCAGTTAATAAGATAAGTAGATTGCGTCTAATTTAAAAGTTAATGGATTCAATTCATCTTTAATCAAATGCAGTGCCTAGGGAAATACTTGTAAAAGATGATGGGCGATAAATCTTTAATGATATTTAAATAACGAAATAAAAAACTCAGGTGTTTACTTAACTCCATAAAATGGTTATGTCAGAAAACGTATGTAATTATTCATCGAATGTAAAATTAGTGAAGTAAGTAGATTTTGAAGTTTCTGGTTTCAGCTAAATTTATGATGTATCGTATGTAGTTATCGTATTATGCTTTAAATCTCATCAGAGTAGCTTTAGTTAGAATCTCATTAACTAAATGAAATTGGTCACTACACTAGCATTCTGTTCGTTGATAGGAAGTACATTATCAGTTAATTTTGTATTCAATGCAATAGTGTTTTGTATAGTGCATATTTTACTGCTTGATTCTTAGTATGTATCTTGTTATAATAATACTTGATGCTTACGATCAATTACTATAGCACAGTTAGATATCTTTCCAGTATAAGTCTCATGTCAAAATAGTGAAACTGAACTTGGTGAGAGAAGAAAATCTGCAAGCATATTTTCTAGCAATCTATTCACTGAATCATATATAGAAGCAATGTTTTCAATATTTATACAACTTAATTAATATGAAGGAATGATTGATCTATTTTTATTTGAAATAAATTGTATATAAAAACAATAATATTATATATCTATAAATAAATGTGTATATATATATATATATATATGTTACATTATTAGATCTAGTTCCACGATTTCCTTAGGTCTGCCACAATTATAACATATTATATGTGCCTCGTTTCATCCATGATTCACATCGTGCCTATTGGCGCCTTTTCGAATTGGAGTAGTCAGCCACTCTCGATCGTTTATCCTCAAAACTCCCACTTGTATTCCTTATAGCTTGTTTATTGCAAACCCTTCGTGCCGTTTCGTAAATATCTAATTTGTTTACTAAGTCGTCTATCTTTTTTATTACTAACAATTCTTCTGCAAAATGTGTCTTTGTTTCCGCAGGTAAATTATGCCTAATTTGATTAACTACAATTAATTCCGATAATTCCTCAAAGCCATCTATTTCAAGGCCGTCGGTCCATTGTTTGAAATATACCTTGTTCTCAAAGCGAAATCGCGCCAATTTGTCGATGGCTCTTTTTTGAGTGAGAAAAATTTCAGCCTAAACTCTTCTGGCGATACTTTGTACCGATTTAAAAGAATACTTTTTATGTAATCATAATCATGTATTTCAGGTTCACTCTCCCTGGTTATTATATTAATCACATCTAACGGCATTAGGTTAATTAAATAGTTGATCCACTCTTTTTTATCAATGCCCGTTTGCGCCATTTGCCTTTCATACATAGCCAAGTATAAACTAATATCATTCGTACTATCATATTTTGTTAATAATCTAAGCAATTCATATTGCTTACCTGGATTTGTCCTTGTGTTCACATCGGTGTGTTGTCTTGAATTTTCTTGCAGTTGCATTTTCTTAGTTTCAAATTCTCTTTCGCAATCTTTTTCTTCCAATTCTATTTTCCATTTTCTTTCTTCCATCTCCATTTTCAGTTTCTTTTCTTCGATCTCTGCTCGTAATTTCTTTTCGTCTATCTCTGCTCGTAATTTCTTTTCTTCAAGTTCCGATTCCGCTTGTGCTTTTCTAGCTGCCACAATTACTTCTAGGCGGTCCTTTATAAAATCTTCATCGTAATCTTCCCAGTTTTTAATTAGCTTTATTAGGACATGGATTGTCGGTTTTTCTGGTGATTGAATTCCGCATTCCTCGCAGAGATCTATTAGATCAATTTTTTTAGCTTTATTTAAGGATACCATGTTTTTCAAAGTTGTACTTGGATAAATATGAGTACAGTTTTTACACACTTTCCTTGTTCATTCACAATCCATTTTTTGACACTGGCGATTGACAACAATTTCTCTTCGATTAATATTTTACTATCTATTCCACTAATAGTTGCTTAACATCCCGGCATCGAGCCCCCAAATTTGTAGAAGTTATTGTTTGTAAAATGTTAATATATAGATGATTTGAATAAGTAGACGTTTGAATCACAACACATACACTTTAATACAATTCTATAAGGGTAACTTTACATCACTTCGTTGATACTTTTCTAAATACAGCACCTTTCTCACTTAAAACTTACAACATATTTCTTACGAATAATTTGATTAGGCTTAACAATACCTTCCTTGGCATCTCATAAACCGATGCTTCATGTACAACATTATTTTATAGACTGACTCTTTTCTAATTTTTGAATATGTCCAAACCTTGATCTCGTGATCGTGAATTTTCATTACTTGTGCTTTCAAATTATGAATAATAACAATACCAGAGCATCAGTTAATTTGTTGATCATGCACGTCATAAAGAAAATAAAGTATGTTTAAATTCAAATCCTACAAATATATATATATATGTAAACATACATCTAAACATACATCTAAATAAACATAAAAGCTTTTTCATATTTGTTTTCAATATTTTTTGTGTGATTTAGCAATAAATCTTACTTTCTGAAGTCCAAATTAGGTCGACTTTTAAAAAAAAAGCCCCTAATGTCCTAATCTGGAAAAGTGTCCGCAGTTATTTAAGTAGTAGCAGCCAATCTTTAACTAGTGGTGACACTTGATTTTTCACTTTTAAGGAAAATTATGAGACAACGGCACGGTGTAGCAATAGTTTTATTTATCGTTACAAAAAAAAATGGTTTAAAATAATATTTTAGCGAGCAAGTTAATACAGAAATAGTCTGGAAATTGAAAATACTGATACAGTGTTTGTTGCATAAACCCTTTATCTGCAGTGACTCTAGTTGTAGATATACAAGAACAGTCATTTTCAGATGCAATCAAATTTCTTTGCATCGATCATAAACAAACTACATATAGTCTTTGCTTGTTCTAACCAATTTCACAAAATAAACTAATTTAAGTTCCATTTATTTATTCATTATGGGAGTAAGATAATATATGAATGTTTAATTATATCTAGAAAAACTGATAAATTTGCCGACTTGTAATTTTACATGTCTTAATAAAAAATATAAAAATAAATTATTAATTATAATGCAGTGATTTACTTTATCGCCATAATATTTTTCATGCTTAAGTAAATGAATAAGCAAAATCCAATGAAATATAAAAACACACTCAACATTTAATTATTTTTTTATCATGCAAACAAAAAAAAATATATTTAACTTTAAATCTTTCTTCACTCATTGCAAATATATTTTCATCTAATTATACAGCTCCAAGTAAAAAAAAAATTAATAATTCATTTCTTATCGAAGATAATGAATATTATGTCAGACAGGTATCGTCCGGAAAGCTTTGTGACAGAAACTACGGTTGTTGTTTTAATAAAAGTGCATATAATTAAAGAGATTAAAACATTAAAAGATTAAATTTTGAGTGAATATTGCATTTTTGTAAAATTATTTTCATAATTCAAAATATTAGAATACTAAAATAGGTGGTTCAATTAATTAGAATGAATTTTCCTGATTGGACCAGACGTTTGCACAAATTAAGCATAAAATTAGCTTTTGTGGGACTTTCCCTTAAGTTATAAAAACGCTTTGCATCATCATTGTTTTCATTTTGTGTGAAACATGGGTCGTGCGTCCGATATAAAGGAGTTTACAAAACATCAAATTATTGACTTGCCTAAAAAAGGTCGCAATCAGCAATATATCGGGAGTTACTTAAAATGTAGTCAACCAAGTGTTAGTAGGACAATAAAGCAGTGTTTTTACGACGGATATTTTGTAAACAAGTATCTGAATAGCGGCTATGCTGCATTTTTTAGGAAGTATTAACATGTATGAGATAGAAGAAAGTTTTCGGATTGCCACATCCGAATAGTTTGACTTGGATCTGTATTTATTGCATTGAAAAAGTTATTATCTTTCAGTTTTGCTTCTTTTAAGCGTCTTTTTAATTTTGCTCAACAATCAAAAGCACTGCATATATCAGAGGGATTAGGGTTCTTTTAAGTTTTGACCAGTTTTTGTCTATTGGTGTTGGAGGGATGGCGATGATGTTAAAGGGAAAGTGGTTCGGGGTATCGTTTTCGTACAAGGAAAACGCTGAAAACCTTGAGCAGTCCAACCTGCCCACACCACGCTTATATAGAAGTTTTGAACATCGGTGCAATACTCTCATTCTATGACCAGTTAAATAGCTAGTACGCCGTTTCGGAGAGGAGGGCAGCACCTTTTATCACAGTGATACTACTCATCCCAATCTTTTTACCATTTCCAGCAATAAAGTGAATTGCTATAGAATGATATATTTTTTCGACGAGAATAAAGGTAAAACTCGATTTGTTTTTGAACTACAATTTTGTGTTCGTTGTATCCGTAATTTTCTCGCAATAACTAAGTTTTTAAAAATGTATTTCGATATTAAAAACTTCTCTGCGCCGTAAACTGATATATCTGCCCACTAAGGTGTAGGGTTTACTGCAATAGAAACACTGCTTAAATTAATATAATTCTACACATATATTGCAGTTTTAAAAAACTTATTTATGATGGATACTTTCAAGGGTTATGTTCATTTACGTAATTGAATTTTTTATATCATGCTAGAAAAAACTATCCTTCTTTAATAGTTTAAAAAAATTACAGAGAGAACGACATGACAATATTACCCTTTGTCTCGGTGATCAGGAGGTTAAACCAACCATTTAATAACCACTTCCTCGTTAAATTAGAGTACACAGAAAGCCACACAAAAATACTTTTTAACAGTTTAAAAAATAGTTTAAAACTCTTTACGATTTTGTTTCTACATTTGATATCTTGTGAATTCAATTTGAAGTAATGGATTTTTCACTTCTTCAACGCCCCTCCCCTCCTTTTGTTTTCGTTTTATTATTTTTTTTCAGTAAGAGTTGGTCCTATCAAAACTTGACAATATAAAAGTTGTAGATAATATTAAGAAGTTTTATAATAAATTTAATTGGATTTTATATCTTGGGAATTGACGAAGTTATGAATTTTTTTCTCCCTAAAACCCTATTTTTT
Organism: Maratus speciosus; assembly: GCA_963932465.1. Taxonomy (NCBI): domain Eukaryota; kingdom Metazoa; phylum Arthropoda; class Arachnida; order Araneae; family Salticidae; genus Maratus; species Maratus speciosus. The sequence goes on from OZ010789.1 coordinate 559,638,685, forward strand.
TCGCCCATTGAGCCCGTTTTTAATTTTATCAAAAATCTCTCGTACAAAAATTTTTGGCATTTTCCTTGAAGTATTAATAATTTTAAACTGATTCGATATTTATTATAACTAAGAAGTTATAGGGTTTTTTCTGTTTTCACAAACCCCTCCCTATTTCCACCCCTTGGTAAGATTTTGCCCATTAACGAACTCAATCGTGATTTTTGGCTTCTTGATTTTTTGGATTTGTGCAGAAATATGGAAGTTACCGTGTCCATAAAAAAGTGCTATAGATAGATAGATGGATAAAGTTTTTAACTGGGGCTGGTTTTGGATTCTACGGGTCATGATCGGTGTAGATCTACAAAAAGTTTTCAGAAATTTCAACATAGGGCAGAATGTAATAGGTAGTATTTCTTACGAAATCTACCGAAAAAGAGCCACATTGATATTTCCCAGAAGGGACAAACTTGAAATTTATTGCTATTTTTATTTTAATCTCATTTTAAAACTAAGCAAAAACTTTTCTTGGAAAAGATTAAATCCTCTCTTTCTGCTATAAAAAAATAAAACGTGTCAGGTACACGTCATACTTTCGTTTTGATCTACAAAGAAAAAACAAAACAGGCTATATATCTTAAAAAATTGTTTTCACTTTACAGCATGAATTATGTGCGTTCTAATATTTGTTTTACTGTCTTAAAGAAATATTACTCAAATTTTACACAAATATCTTCAACAGAGCAATGTAATTGTTGAAATTTATATGAAAAGTCTCGTACAAAAGAATATTTTCCAACTTTGTACGGAACTTAAAAGTATTAAAAATCTTATGTAAATTCATTATAGTATTATATAATATTGAAGTTGAAAATGTACCGTAACAGTCTAAATTAAAAGAAATATATTATAATTAGTTTTAAAAATCCAATAAATATTTTCAATCGACTTTCTACGTAAAATGTCATATAATTATTTTTTTATGTTTGTCCGCGCATAACTCTAGAATTGATAATCAGAAAAATAAAATCATAAGACGAAATGAAATATTCCACCTTGATTTAATCACAAAATAAACAATATTAAATTTAAAAAGCTCACGCTTTACTTAAAAGGCGATAAAGATAATAATAATATAGATTTTTCATGTTAAAAAAAAATACATTTTTTAAAATTTTCCCAATACTTTCGGTCTGCAAATCCGCGGCCATAATCAGTGAATATTTTTATTAGTTGCTGTTAAACTTCTTTCAAATATGTTAGTTCATTTCAAGTTGCAGTGCCTATAATTATCAGGCTAGCTGGAAGTAGAAGTAGCAGCGCCTTGGTTTCAACTAATGTGGAGAAAATTATTTAACTACCGCTTCATTTATTGTGTTGGGTATTGTATGGCGAATATACAAATTGGCGTATTAAAATAAAAGGAACAACAGTGAAAAAATTATCTGTACGTGAGTTCCATCCAAAGCTACCTCTACTTCCATCTATCCTAATAATTTTACACTCTCTCATATCAAAAGAAGTGACGTATTTGAATGAATGGAACAGCGACTAATAGAAATATTTCCTGGCGATGGCCGCGGGATTGCAGGATGAAAGTATTAGGAAATTTAAATGAAATGTATATTTTTACCTTGTAATATTCATATTATCATTATCTTTGTCACCTTTTACGTAACATGGTGTGCATTTTAAACTGTATTTTTGGAAAATCAGATTTTCATTTTTAGTGTATTGTCTTTCGAGAAATCTAAATCTGCAGGTATTTCTGTTTCAATATCATCAAGAATTAACGATAACATAATAGACCGTCTGTTTTCTTGCTTTATGTTTTTTTTATATAAATTTCAACTATATTAAATTTCACATATTGATATTCTGATTAATATACACAATACTACTTTACGTTTTAAAAATAATATTGATATGGTCTGTAGCTTTTTCATCCATTGACGTGCCAAAAAGTTCAATATTATATCTTCCATATTATATCTTCTTGTTTCGTCTCAATAATTATTTTCTTTAATATCTGAAGATATACTGGGATTTTTGAATAATAATAATGTGAAATTTAGGTATATTTTTTCATTAACACTGGTTAAATATATCCGTAGTTATAACTTTTTTTTTGTAAATATTTACAAAAATAATCAGATTAATTAACCAAAAATACTTTCATGGTTATATCGCAATTCTTATAAAAGCAATGTATTTAAATGTATTATGATCCTGTCTGTAAATCGAAAAGCTTTTGCAGTTGAAAATGTTTTATATAACTTTTTTTTAAAGAAAAAATATAACTATGAAAATGATTAAGAAAATTACCACTTTTTGAACATATTTAGCTTCGACTATTTCTCTTCTCTCTCTAAATTTGATTGAAAGACATAGAAATCCCTACAGGGAATTAGATACAAGATAAGGAAAATGTCTGTAAAACGATGACCGAGAAACTCAATCGAATGCATTTAACCGAGAACTAGTGTAAAATTACAGAGAGTCTTGACCGAGAAACTCAATCGAATGCATTTAACCGAGAACTGGTGTAAATTTACAAAGAGTCTTGACCGATAAACTCAATCGAATGCATTTAACCGAGAACTAGTATAAATTTACAGAGAGTCTCGTTTTTTGTTTCTGTGTTTTTTCAGAAATGTTTAACAGTGTAGGCTGAAATTCCTGGTTATTGACACATAACCAGTAACAGAATCTTCAGCAAAAACCTAACTCAAATATGTATTTTCTTGTAAATTTCTACAAAAATAATGTCATATAGCCGTAACCTTATTTGTTTTAACTGTTATAACTGTATGTGCCAGTTATGGTTTAAAAAAAAATGAATTTTTAGCAAGAATTTTTAAGGTGTCAGTTACTGGAAGTTTTACCCTATATATATATATATATATATATATATATATATATTTATTCAGTAATAATAATTATAACAACGTATATTGCTCCATGAAATGAAATTTTAAAGTTTATTAAAAAAACGATGTATTAATTAAATTATTAGGGAGAAAAAGCAGCGATGTGTTACACTAAACGTGTTCTTCTTACTGGTAAATATATCGCGTCGTTTTTCTTTTGAAAATAGCTTAAATAAAGCTTCTCAAGCTCAAATAATACTTCATACTAAAAATCAAATGAAAGTGAACGTAGCTTTTTAAAAAACCACTTTTATAAGCATTTGATGTTTATTTAAAAAATCACCCCCAATTTCATGACTGTAATTCACGTAGATCCATATATATATATATATATATATATATGGGGAGAGAGAGAGTATATGTTACCATGCGTTGATTTGGCGTGGACATCGATTATGGAAAATTCACCGCTTTCATTTATGCTTGTTACATAGAGCTAAATAATATATTTATTTAAATAATAAAAAATTTAAATAATAAAAATTTAAATGTTAATAAAATAAAAATTTAAATAATAATAAGCGAAATAATATATTTATTTAAATAATAATAATAATATATAATTTCTGCTAGCCGGGCGTCACTGATCGCCAAAATCTCGCAAACAAAAATTCCTTGCGAAATGTCATTTCTCTAAATTTTCTACTTAAACAAAATCACAAGATACATGTAATATTTTCTGCATAAATCATTAAGTATACCAAATTCGTTAGAATCACGATCTTTAACACATGTATGAGCGCTTCGTGTCCTTTAAACAAAAGAATCTTGACTGTAAACATGAAATTCGTTAAGCAGCATTTTCTTAAATGCATGGAATTCGCTATGTAACACTCTCTATAACGTATGAAATTCGTTAAAACCGAGATCACGATAATACATCTAAATGCACTCCAATATCCACTTCAGTGATCTAAAAAATATCCTAAAATTATGTACCCAATATTTCAACATTTTCTTTTGATAATAGCTTTAAAAAACTTGATTAAAAACACCTAATATATATTAACAGAAATATTTATATAAAACACAACATAAAGTAAAAAAAAAATATATTAATGAAAGTATGAAAGATTAACTCACCTTATTAAATATCCGAAAATATTTTTTTAACGACAAGTAGGAACATTACTTCTATAATGAATACTGTAACTATAATACAACTGCATTTCGCTTCAAATCTTACAAAACACATTATTATGCAAAATACTTTTCTCTTGAAATAAAAGTGACAGCTTCTTCCTTTGTTTTAGATAATTCCTAAACTTTCATAATTTTAAAATGAAGCACAATATTACAAACGTATTCTAATGACACAACAACATTTCAATCATACCGCAGAAAATTAATTCAGGGAAACCCGGGCAAAATGCATGACGGAAAATGGCTGTAATTCACATAAAGCCAAACGAAATAGACCATGGGACGAGTGGCGAAATTGTTCAAATCCGTTTACCAACTCCAGGAACTAAGAAATTTTGCATGCAATACAATTATACAATACTTATTAACTAAAAAACGCAAAGTTCACCAAAAAACATTTGCACATTAATTTTTTATACCAATTTAAAGTGGTACCCTAAAGTCGGCATTATAAAGGTAATGTTCAGTGTTTTGGTTAGTATTTTCACTTTTAAATAAGAATGAAGATAAAATTTATTGAATTGTCATCATTTACTAATAAATATTAAATACTGACAATAAAATATTATCTTTAATATTAGTATTGTATTTAATATTTGCTGTTTAAGAAGTTGAATATTTTTTAATATATTTTACACGAATGTAGCTTAAATAATAGATTAAATGAAACTTGAAAGTTAAAATAATAGAATTAAAATACTCTATACATTCAGAATGTATATTTTAACTCTAATAAAGTAATAAATATAAAATTTAAGGATTTGTCCTCATATGTCGACACCTATATCAATTGTTGAAAAGAGCAATTTTGACTCTTAAACTTGACATTCCCTTTAACTATTGAATTTTTGATGTAAAAACATTTCGAATACAACTGACAATTTTTTTTAGTACTTCTAATAAAACGATAAAAGGTTTAAGTAACACAAGGCTCTTTTTAACATAAAATTAAATATTCAAAAGTTGCTCAACTAAAGCTGCTACCTTTTTTGATACTAACAGGCAGCTTAATCCAAAAACTAAATTGGAAACTGGGATCTTGAAAGATACAAGCAACATTCTTGCTCATATAATTGTAATGGGGCAAACATCATAACCTGATATAAAAAATGTCATGTCATATAATTTAACTGCCTATCCCCCACCTATAGCAAACCCTGATTGTTCTATCATAAAAACAAATAACGCAGCATTGACTCATTCTGTGCTGAAATCAGTGGATCAGTATCAAATTCCAAGTGAGATCCCTGAAAGTAATGCCTTGATTTTGGACGGTATGGGAGTTTTGCAACAAATGCAGAATATTCCAAATACTTTTGGAGATCTTGCTTTACAAGTACTGGAATATATTATTGGTATGGGTGTTAGCTACAAATCTAAAGTAATTCACTTTGTAACTGACACATATCCTATTTTCAACATTTAGTGCAGCGAGTGACAAAGGAGGGCTACAGGAGGTGAAACTGTTATTAAAATAGGAAGTTCAGCGAAAAGAAAAAAAAAAACCCTCATCAGTTAAAATTTCTAGCAAATGGGTCAAATAAGGCAGCTTTGGTTGAATTTCTTTTTAAAAAATGGTCCTCAGTAGATCCCCCCAATTCTGAAAAGTGTATTGTTTATTGTTGCACAATGGGTAAAGTGTCATATCATAAGCGGTGAAAATAGTCATCTGATAGTAAGGGATATACCCGAACCGCATTCTGATAACGAGGAAGCAGATACAAGAATGCTGTTGCATGTTGAAAATGCTTCGATATGTTTCATACATGTTATTATTAAAAGTTCGGACACATGTTTTCATCATCTCACTTTGTATGAGTAGATTTTTAACAACAGAATTATATTTGCTTCTGGGTAGTGCGAGTAATTTAGAATTCCATAATGTTTTATCTATCGCTACTATTTTAAGTCCGGACATTTGTGATAATTTAATAGGCCTTCGCAGTTTTACAGGTTGCCACAGTTGTAGTGCCTTTAAAGACAAGGGCAAAATTAAAGCATTGGCTATAATGAAAAGTAAAATTGACTATAATGAAAAGCAAAATTGTTTATATTGATGCATTTAAAGGGTTTGGAACTTCTTGGACTTTATCAAGTGCTCTTATTCAAACTCTTGAACTATTTTTTTGCGAACTTTATGGCCAACCTACTAAAACCTCAGTAAATGATTCAAGATACACATTGTTCAAACTGAAGTTTAAAATTGATGTTGCTTTACCACCAGATTATGATGCTTTAGTATACCATATTAAAAAGGCAAACTATCAAGCATATATTCATCGTCGGTGTTTCCAGAACATAATGAGTGTCCCTAATCCTGCTGAACATGGATGGATCATTAATGGGATAAATATAAGGATTTGTTGGAACACAATTCTTTGTATTCCATATAGTTTACTAAAAAACATTTTGTGCAAGTGCCAGAAGACCGTTTGTTTATCAAGTAAATGCTCATGCAAATCAAATGGAATTACTTGCTACGAATTATGTTCATGTACTAATTGGAAAATTTCAATGAACAAAATGAATTTTTCAGTGATACTTTTGAAGTTGATTCAGACATATGAAGATATTGATAGTTTGCATAATGTAGAGGATATTTTCTAAAAAATGTACCAAAATAAATAATATTATACATAAAACATGCCAAAGTAAAGCTTTTATTTAAGACAAGTATTTAAGCATGAAACAATGTGATCTTGTTGATGGACTTCCTAGTTGCGTGGCAACTTAACATCCAGTTGGGAGGTGATCGTGTTGCAAGGGCATTAGGGAGACTTAAAAAAATTAATGCTTAAGCGTGGCTGGTAGCCACAATGAGAGAAATCACTAGAAAAGTTAAGAAAAGAATAACTTAAAGTAAGAACTTGAAGTACTAAAAGTTTAACAATGTAAGAGAAAAAAGAAAATTTAGATAAAAAAAAGAAAGAAATTCCATTAGTTCCAAAAAGGACAGGCGAAAAAGCTACCGGGGATATCCCATCTAAAAAAAGGGACTCTTTTCAGTGACCATACATTAAGTTTAAGTTGGTTAAAAATGCTATTTATATAGCAGATAAGCAGTATTATATTTAAGCATTACCAATTTTCTAAAATCATTTAGATATTGTTTGTCTAATTTTTCCTGTAACTTCTTAAGCATTTTATTAAGAGGTAAGTGCATGATATCAAAGTCTCTTTACTGTTATTATGTTGCTTAATGTTATGTTAAACCTTTTATTACTTAAACCTTTTATTTATTAATTAGAAGTATTCAAAAAAAATTGTTAGTTGTATTAGAAATGTTTTTACCTCAAAAGTTTAATAGTTAAAGGGAATGTCAAGTTTAAGATTCAAAATCTCTCTTTTCAACAGATGATATAGGTGTCGAAATATGAGGGCAAATCCTTAAATTTTATATTTATTACTTCATTAGGTGTTAAAACATACGTTCTGAAAGTATAGAGTATTTTTATTTTATTATTTTAACTTTCAAGTTCTTTTAATCTATTATTTAAGCTACATTCGTGTAAAATATATTAAAAAATATTCAACTTCTTAAACAGCAAATATTAAATACAATACTAATATTAAAGATAATATTTTATTGTCAGTATTTAATATTTATTAGTAAATGATGACAATTCAATAAATTTTATCTTCATTCTTATTTAAAAGTGAAAATACTAACCAAAACACTGAACATTACCTTTATAATGTCAGCTTTAGGGTACCACTTTAAATTGGTATAAAAAATTAATGTGCACATATTTTTTGGTGAACTTTGCGTTTTTTAGTTAATAAGTATTGTATAATTGTATTGCATGCAAAATTTCTTAGTTCCCGGAGTTGGTAAACGAAAACTGGTTTTTAGCCACTTTTGATGCTTCGTCCCATGGCCTAAAACTACACTTGGTGACTTGTCACTAGAGCCCAGCTAATAGAACAGAGTCAAATAATATTTTTTGCTTTGTTTCTTTTCCAAGATATGGTAACAATATAATATGTTTTAAGTACTAACCTGTCTTAAATTCATTCTAAAATGTGTCTTCAATTACTAAAATCTCTATTTTGTTCTTAAAATAATTTTTTCCTCTTTTATTTCACTTTTACAAAATTGCTTTAACTTTTCTCCAATAATATTTTTCTCGAGTCTGAAAACTTTCTAATTCAGAATATTGTTTATATATATATATATATATATATATAATACCTAAAGTCTTGTTAAAAGAACGGGTGTGTATTGATGAATTGAAACGAAAGAAAGTTGCAGACCTGGAACTCTGGTATTTGACAATGGCTTTGCAGGAAAAATTATTTGTTTATTATTGACGGGTGGGAAAAATTATACAGGTATTACTGTTTTTCATGTTTTGAGAAATTTTATTTTGCGGGTTTGGAAGGGCGCACGTTTATTCTGCATTCATGCTTGTTAAGTTAATTTCTTTTGTTTTTAATTTAATGGCAATTTTTTAAGTATTTCTCTAAAAGACCTTTTATTAAAGCTTATTTGTTTTTGTATGATAATTTTTGTATTGTTAACATTATGTTTGTTAGTTTTAATTTGAGTTATTTTAGTTTTTTATGGAATTTGGTTAATAAAATGACAATAGTTTTTCAATATTGACTGCGGGGTGAGCGTGTGTACAGAAACCTGCAAATTTTAAAAGTGGGGGTGGAGTTAGTTTTTTGTCTGTCCTCCCACTGATGAAGAACAGACTGTTTTTGTTTTTTACCTGTCTTTCTTGTTCATTTAAGTTATTTTAAGTATTTTATAGTTAACAAATTTCTGCAGATATACACCTTCCTTTTGCAGTTATTGTATTTTGGCATTTTGAAATGATGTAATATATATATATATATATATATATATATATACACACATACAGTAAACCTTTTTTTTTAGTTTATCGTGACTGTATTTCACCTAATTGATGCATCTGCTGGAGATTTTTGAGCTTACTTCCCTACTGACTACGGGATGTTTCAGCAATGCAAAATTGTCTTCCTATGCTCAAACTATTAGACTCCCTGTACCTGGTAGCTCACGTTTTATCTTTTATAATGTTTAGGAAATTTAAGCTATTTAATTTACCCATATAATATTTTCTTGTGATGTTCTGAAAGTTTTATATGGTGTTATTATTATGCGTTGAGTAATTAAAGCGCTGCCAACGAATCTGGACTGAATAGTTACGGGAAAGCTAAAATTATATCATGCTTTCTTCTGTTCAAATAAGAATGTGAAATGATTGCATTTTACAGTTTTCGATTTGTAAAACGACTATTAAAATTAGTTATTAAAATAAGATAGAAATTTTGCATTAACCTAATGTAACAATACTTTAATTTGGAGCGGGCCACGTTTATTAAAGATTTGTCGTTTTGATTTACCCTTGATACATGTATAATTTAGTGAATGTATTTAAAAATAATATTTTTTTGTGAGATTCTTTTTCACGATTATATTAATAAGCAATTGTTTTAGAGAACAAACGTATAGTTTTACTCTTTATGTGCTAAATTTACAGGAATTTAAAAGAAATTAGCTGAATTCACAAATTAGCTGAAAAATCTTATTGAAACAATACAAACATTGAAAGAAATAAACTTATCCAATTGTATTTTTATCGTTATAAAATTAAATTACGACAAAAAATCAGATACGTTTATAAATTAACATTATCTAAAGAAACTTTTTTATATAAAAATTTTGAAAAAAGCATTTTCCGCTTCTTTTCAGTGAATCATCAATCGTTTTATCCACTGCATGTAGATATATATATAAAATATAATTGTGTTTCATCATTTTTATGATGTGGTAATGAATTAATTGCATAAAATATTGAAAAATACCATAAATTAAAACACTTGGACCCAAAAAGAGATAATTTTTGCACATTTCTTACTAAACAATAATTGGACTAAAAACCGAAATTTAGCATTTTGGTGATTTTTGTTTTTCAAAGTTTTGGTCTATTTCTAATCAGAGTTTACTTTTAACATATATGTAATAATTTATTGAAATATGGGTTCAAGTAATCCCTGTGTTTGTGTCACTTAACTACTTGCTCCAGCTGAATATGTTGGAACCATAGCAAAAATATACAGTTCACAAATTTGCTGTAGCACACGTTAGTTATTAGCATTAGCTGTAGTCACGAATTTGTATTTAGCATCACTAATTTTGTTATATTTTCCTACGATTTGACCTATTTCAAACAGTTATATATATATATATATATAGGTAAGAAATTTTTTAAATTAAATTTCAGAACAATATGAACCAATTTGGGTTACATGGGCACACGCTCTAGAGTCATTTAAAAGAACGTTTATTTAAACTTGAAATTAAATTTTAAAATGTTTTAAAAATACATCATAAATTGCATATTGAAATATTTTAGCACTTTTTATGTCTTACAAACTACTCACTGATAATAAATCTAAAATATATTTCACATTGGAATTTAAAAAATTTTACTTTAACTTAATTTAATTTTAACTAAATAGTGGTGTCTGTATAAATATAGTAGATAAAAGGCAGGGCTGTAAATGTATTCAAGTATATTTCCGTACATAGGTATAAACTGTTAAAAGTGAAATTTCTATCTATTATGCGTTTTTAACAATTTCAAACATAGTCAAAAATTATTCATGAAATCGGTTTGGCTATCCGTCTGCCTGTCTGTTTGTTTGTACTCTGTCTTTCGTCAATACAGTTGGATTGCTCTGTAATTGATATATGTTATTGAGATTTACTCTGCTAAGTTTGGTATTGAAAATAAAGTGCGTAGCGTTCATAGTTTGTTTACAGACACTCTCAAAAGTACTCCATTATGTTATGGTTTATGGGAACATGTCATAAATTTAGTCTGTCAGAGTGTCTGTTTGTCTGTCCGCATATAACAGTGCAAAACTACCCAGCCGAATGGTTTGAAATTCAATATATATATAATATTTGCAGGATTTTGATTCATTTTAAATTTTATGAAAATCGAATCAAACTTAAAAAGATATTGATAAAAGTTTTCTTCATTCTATTAAATCCTATCACACGTAATTAACTCAATGCTATCCCATGGTTGGTAATAATTATATGTTCTCGTGATGATTACGTCATATTTAAAATGGAGTAACATTATTTATACGTTACTGAGTTTAATATATATAATCGAGATTGCAACAACTATTGTACCAAGGTCTGAATATTTATGAATCTAGTTATAGTACGAACGCATGCGCAACTTATTTCCCACGTTTGACGTACAATTTTCCTAATGCTTAAAAGTATTATTATTTTCCCTTCAAAAAATTTTTTGAACTAATGAATTATGCCTAGAAATACAGTAGTTTTTCTTATATCATTATTTTAATTATATACAAAAAAAGATAGTAGCAATACGTAACTATATATTTCATAGTAAGAGGAAATGATAATTATGATGCAAAATAAAAGAACTGAATTAGTTGTACATTCCAAAATAAATCAATTAAAATATATCACACGTTCTAGCAATATTTCTTATTAAAATAGACTATATATATATACTAATGACGGACGTATATATTGTAAAAAATTGCAGTTATTGAAAAAAAAAAAACTTTCTAAATTTATAAAGATCCGACACTTTTCACGTCATTTTTTAAAAGCATATTTGAAATAAAAGAGTAATGATCACAGATGTGACCTGTTTAATCGACTGAATAAACTGAAAAAGAGGAATCAGGTGTTTAAAAACAAATTCACTGTAATAAATTTCTTTTTCGCAACTTTCCTTGAATATCGATTCTTGTATATGATATACCTATCCTTCAAAAAAAAAAAAAAAATTAAGAAAATTCATCTACATAGGAAAATATATACTTTAACGGTTGTTGCTACAGACATTTTTTATGTAAGAGTAAATATTTCTGTACATGTTAAGCTTTATGAACAGAAAATCTTAGTGAAGTCAAAATATTTCTTTGTGTTAGATATTTGCCGTTAATTTTCTCATGAATGTCATTAGTTTTTTTTTTTTTTTTTTTTTTTTTCTTAATCCCCCGGTATGCTATTTCTTTCTCCCAGCTTATTTTGTCTGCCGATGTTTTATTGTGCGATTAAATACACTACGGCATTTTTTAAAACTTCTAAACATCGCACATTTTCAATGTTTATACCGTCGTGTTGGGGAAAAAAAAGTACTTTTTAATGCAATTTGTTTGAAAACTGCATCTCCATTTGTTTTTGAAATATTATTTATTTTGTAGTTTTTAGCGACATTTGTTTCATTCTCCATTTCTGTAGAAAGTAAAGAAATAATTGTTGAAAAATACTAATTATATTTTTGTTGCCAATTTCTCATTAAAAAAAAAATTATTAAAATACGTGCTCTTTTGAGAAAAATATAAATGAATGATTTATGATAAAACATGGAACTATTATAAACTATATTTAATTTTAAGAATCTATATTAATGCAAATGACGTAATTTTACATAAAAAAGCGTGTTCTTTAAGTCTTAAAATTGAAATATGTTTTGCAGTAGAGTCCCGATTATCCGAGTCCCACTTAACCGAGTTATTTTCTTCTGGTGGACTGGTGGCTTCTTTTTTTTTTTTTTTTTTTTTTTTTTTTTGAATAAAAAAGTTATGGCCATTTTTTTTCCATTCTGACCAGAAAATCAGAGTTCTGACTTTTTACGACTGCTCTTTCATCTTCACCTTCATTTATAATGGCTGTTTCATAATAATAGAAGCCACCAGTCCACCAGAAGAATAATGAAGTAATGGAAGTACCGGGGGCGACATTAAATTCTGAAAAAACAGAATTCCTGATCTCTAGTTTTTTTTAAGAGTTAAGTTAATACCAGAACCTTTTGGTGAAACTTTTTTTTGACTCAGAAAATTCTTGTAAGTTATAAACCAACATACCTTTTATTTTTCTGATTTGTCAAAATTGAATGTAAATAATAGAGTGGACATATTATAGGTTGTCTGTAGTAATTGTTTGATTTTTCGGTCTAATGATTTTGTGCTTTTTTTTTTTCAATCAAAACGAAATTGATATTGGTTATTGTCTAACTATAAAACAATGTGTGAATTATAAAAAAACAACAACACACACACATATATATATATATATATATTGCACTTTTTATCGTAGCAAACTTTACGCAAGCAAGTTTTTGCATGCCATGAGATTCGAGTTATTGTTCTTTTTTGTTTTAAATTGTGAAATTAGAGGCAAAACTGCTGACATTGATATAAAATACTGGTCACAAGGATGACCAACACCAAGATGTGGAAAAATTCACGTAGAAATATTCTCTGACTAAGTTTGTTGCCTTTTCCGTAAGCTTGCATTAAATGTTTACTTTTTGCTACAAACGCTTACAAAAAAGTCTTAAAATTTTCAGTTCTACACTTGGTAAATCTTCAGAATTTCCGGCTATTTTCATCACCATTCTCACTGAAGACTTGATGGAAATCTTCAATCGATAGATTTTTCGGGTTTCTCGACGTTCAAAAAATTTATTAAAACTAGTGACAGTTGAAACATTGTTAGTGATTTGATTTTTACTTTTTGAATAGTCTACAGCGTTTTGTATGGAATGAATAAAGTCCTCGTATCTTAAAACAATTTTATTGCCACTTCCGCACCGTTTCTAGCGCGACTTTCAGGATTGACTGATACACATTATAGTTACAGCTTGAGGCGGATGTTTTTTGTGCTAGTGAAGAAGGGCCTTGTAACAATTAGCATTTAGCGGATGGACATCAGGATCGAGACAGGTTTGAAGAATGCGGATGCCATTTGGGTATAAAACATTGAAAATTATCTGTAGAGGTTTGCAAAGTTCTCTTATTTCACGATTAAAATGCGTTTTGTTCTCATGTAAAAATAAAATTACCGCCAGTTCAAAATCGTTCTTTGGTAATAAACAAATATCAAAGACATTTCCTATCATTTATGTTTTTGTAATAATCCAAATTTTGATGCCATTACCATTTCCTGACGATCGCGGAGTGCTCTGAATCACTTGTGAATCAATTATTTCAATCATTTAGATGATAACAGGCTCCGCTGTGTTTCCAGAAACCAAAAATTCAAACTTGACAGTTTTTTTCCTGAATGTTTCAATTCTTGATCCACACATGAGGCAGTTGAATGACAAATATTGTGAAAGACTGTTCGCATATGCAGTACGAAAAGTGAGATGCGTCCAGCTGATGGGTCACCGTCAGCGTTTAATTTGCTATGTCCGAAGAAAAACAATAAATCTTTCAACTTGCCTTTCATCCCCAAGCGTTTTGTTGTTATCATCAAAAGAAATAGGAGTATCAGTAAAAGAAAGTGGCGGAGATAGGCATGTCAACGACGTTCACTGGTAATCTCTGACAAGTTACGAAAGTCATAAAATATGAAAGGAAGCTGATAATCACATAAAAAGTCCCGATATGACGAAAATTAGGTTTTTGTACCTAAGGGTCCCCTGAACAAATTGTTGGAATGCAAACAAAAGGAGCATGCGGTCTCGGCTATTTGGAACTCGACAAACTTGCTACTGACAGTTGGAGCATTTATAATTTAAATAAACGATATTATTTTATGCGTGTCAGCTCAAAATGTAAACAAATACAAAAACCAATCTGCATATATATTTTTTGGTAGTTTACCTATCGAATTTCGATTATATTCAATAGGAAGAAATGTTTTTTAGTTTAAAATGTAGCCAGATATGCCATTTGTTTAGATAAGAACGTCGCAGGTATAGAGGGTACGGCGTAATGTGAATATTAACAACAGGGAAAGGCTATTATAAATTTGTACTGAAATAATTTACAATAAGAAAAACTTGGATTTACGCTGTCAAAATTTAATAATAAAAATTCTTACGATACTGATCAGCGTACATGTAAATAAAAACTATATTAAAAACACATTACAAATTATTCCCAACGTTTCGTGCTCTTTCTAGCGAGCCATCATCAGGGGAGAGAGTCCTTGACCTCCTCGAAGCGAAGTTTATCATGACATCACAACTGAAAGTTGAGTTACCGAAGTCGAGTTACTGCGTTACCGAAATGTTTTCAGCTGTGATTTCGTGAAAAAGACTGTGCTGTTTGAAACTTCGCTTCGAGGAGGTCAAGGACTCTCTCCCCTGATGATGGCTCGTTAGAAACAGCACGAAACGTTGAGAATAATTTGAATGTGCTTTTAATATAGTTTTTATTTACACGTACACTGATGTGTATCGTAAAATTTTTAATTATTGAAATAATTTAGTTCAAATGTCCGAAAAGAATTGCTGTACCCGATAATATTACTTCAAATAATGCCAACACATAGCAATAAAGTATTTAAAATAACTGCGGGCCGTCAGTGATGCGATCACGAAAAAGCGGCACCAGTAATGGCCCATCACACTAGCTGGTTTAATAAGCTTATTGTGATAATAACCAATACGCTTACATGCTCCTTACACTTTTCAGAAGTCATTACAACTCACCTTTCTTCATTTGTCTTTCTAGAAACTTTTGTAAACTGTACGAAACCCAAATCTGCTTATTAAAAGCTTTGCTAGCAAATTACTCCTGAAAGTGGAGAAAAAGACAAGCTTCTATGGAAAAGCTGTCGCTTAATGACGTGCAATGATTTGCCGAAACAAAGCCATAACTTGACAGTCGAAGGGCCATTATATCACTCACTAATTTTCGTTAAATTTGAATGTTTTGCATCTAGCGCCGACAAAATATTAAATGGGCCATGATACATGGTTTTACCCTATATTAAAAGCTTTCAAAATGTATATGGTAGTTTTCAGTAATTAATTGAACCGTTTGCGAAGCTGTGGCCTTCTGCCAAGGCTGAGTTTCTGCAATATTTTGTGCAAAGTTATATTTCTAGAATGGCAACGCTTTTGTTTTTGATGATGCGAATTGTTTTCTTCTTAAGTTTGTAAACCAAGAGAGTTTCATTAAAGTGTGATTCAGTACGTTTTTAACACTTTCCAACGAATTTGAAAAGTGTTTATGACTTCGGTTTGTCTGGCCGTCTGCCCACGCTCTAGCTCTCGTAAATATGCTCGGATCGTTCTGAAATTTTTGGATGTTAGTGACCTCTACCATACAACGTTCCCTATTTCAAATGAAGTTTCTGGAATGTTTAGTTCATTTACAGGGACAGTCAAAAGTTTTCCGTTACATTACGGCCAATGGGAAAAAATCGTTTCAAATGATTTTTAATGGTGTTACACGCTTTCAAGCATAGTAAAATTGATATTCATTTATGAAGTCCACTAAAATATGTATTCTGTTTAATATGCGGTGCAAAGAATAGTTATTGTTCATTTACAGAGCCACACAAAAGAATTCCGTTCATAATGGTATAGGGGAAATTGTTTGCGGTGTATTTGAAAAGATTTCAGATACTATATTGTATCCGAATTACTTTATATTAGTAAAGATTGCTCAAAATGCATTTTTAATTATGATCTGGGCTTTTTTAGGGTTTCGTTCATCTGACGAAACACTATTCGTCTCGCTCCTCTGACTGTCTGTCCGTCTGTCACAGAGCCCGTTCTCAGAAACTGTACATGTGGAGACTTGAAATTTTCCATACATATAGCTGAATACCACACACCATATGAAAAATCATATAATTTTGAAAAAGTCGTACATTTAACCCTTTGGTCTCCACATATGTATTTTAAACAATTCTTTCAAAGTGAGGCCCTAATTAAGTTGGAGGCATGAACTTTTACATACTTATAGCTGAACACCTCACATCAAACGACAAATCGTAAAATTTTGAAAAAGTCGTACATTTAACCCTTTGGGCTCCCACATGTGTATTTTAAACAATTCTTTCTAAGTGAGCTCCTATTTATGTTGGATGCGTGAAATTTTGCACACTTATAGCTGAAAACCTCGCATCAAATGACACACCATAAAATTTTGAAAAAATCGTACATTTAACCCTTTGGGCTCCCACATGCGTATTTTAAGCAATTCTTTCTAACTGAGTCCCTTATTAAATTGGTGATTTGAAATTTTGCATTCTTATAGCAGGACACCTGAGGCCAGGCGATAAATCATAAAATCTTGAAAAAGTCTTACGTTTAACCCTTTGAGCTACCACAAATGTATTTTAAGCAATTCTTTCTAAGAGAGGCCCTAATTAAGTTGGAGACACGAATTTTTGTATACGTATAACTGAATACCTCAGACAACACGGTAAATCATAACATTTTCAAAAAGTCTTATATTATTTACTCCTCCGGGCTCTAACTTGTGTATTTTAAGCAATTTTTCTAACTTCCGCCCTTTTCACCCGGGGAGCCCTTTTCTAACTTTTACTGACACCACTTTAACCATTCTTTCATATTATGCACCATAGCCTTACATATTTTAGTTCCACTTTTTACCTCCAGGGGTTGAATACCTATTTCGGGTGCTATCGGACCAAACCTCTTGACTAATATATCTACGGATAGTATATAAAACGGAGTTTCGTTCGGATAGAGTTTTGATTTGAATAGAATGCGCCTCTGGTTGCGAAATGTGCAACTAACAGATTTTTCAAAAGGATAAAGAGTTTTGAAAGGAATATTAAACGAAACCCTCTGTGCGATCTGTGATCACACTTACCTACTTGTTCACTATATTTATGCATACTATAAAGTGCGTATAAATGCTATAGTTCATATACAGGGCTACAAAAATGAATTCGTAAAGGTTACTGAGTATGAGCATAAATTGCTTAAAGGTGGGTTTTAAAGGAGTTATGCAAATTTACGCTGAAGTGAATTTAGTGTATTAAGAAATATTTGAAGAATATAGATAAAATGATATACAGGGCCATGCAAAGAGTAGGATACGTGGCCGTCTATGGGTGATAATTTCTGGAAATGTAATTTCAGTAGTTTTAAGCGTGTTTTAGTTTGAATTAAATTTTAGCTAAATAGTGGCATGTAATAAAGATACTATGTAAACTACAGGGCTGTACAAAAGTATTCAAGTATGTTTCCATCCATTAGTATAAATTGCTGAAAGATGAATTTCAACTTGTTATGCATTTTATTGCTAAACTAGATTTTCCCATTATATAGTATATATATCATCATACAGATCAAATACAGGGCTGTTCAAAAGAATTGGAATCCATATTTGGCTATGTGCGGTAACTACTAAAATCATATTTTTAAATGTTTACTTAGTTAACTTATTTACCTTATTTCCATAAGTAACGAAGTTCCGTTAAAGCTTTCAGGGAGTGGTGGAAAGTGTTTAATAACCTATGCTGTACGCGTGATTTTTTTTACTTATTTTTACTGTTCCAGTTATTTATGAGTCTAAAGTAATTTAATATGTAACCAAGAGTCGTATTAAATTGAACATCGTATTTGAGTGGGAGTTTTAGATGTAAACACACATATTCACATTTTATAAGAATATAACCGTCTTAGTTATTTTATTACGTCTAATTTTTGCTCTAAAAACATTAGTGTAAATATGCAGTTATACAATGTTATAATTTTCTTTACTGCGCCATGTTTATTTATGATACATATTTCAAGCAAATTATTTTAAATAATGCGCTTAAGATGCATATAACGTAATTAAATACCATTGTTCAAATTCAAAAGCAGTTTTAGTATTTAATGAGACTTTGACGGAAATGTTCCAAACAAAAGATTTTCTAACATGGTAATTATAATAAAAAAATAACACAATGTTGCAACATTTTATTTATTGTTTGGGGCAAAAAATAAGACTGTTTTCATGATTGTATTCATTTCGTTATTAAATTATACAACTTATATAAAATATGTTTATATTATTATATTATATATAATGTTTATATTATTAGACATAAATGAATATAAACGAAGCTAACATTTTAAATAAATAAATGCCATCAAAGTAATACATTTTACAAAGAACCGAAATGTTTTATATTTTAAAGAAAAATATATAGTTTATCTCATTTTCATCATTAGTCCACATATGCGTCAATTCAGGAATTTTATTTTCCTAGTAATTCCGCATTCATACCAGAAATTCTGAATAGTAATTTTTGCCTTATATAAAGACATATGTTTCGTGATTGCATAATGTAAAAATTCTCGTTTTGGATTTTCCGGTAGGAAACCATTATCTGTTTAACGTCCTTTAGAGGACTGACAAGTTTGTTTATCTATTTTGAGTGTCCATTGCTATAAACGTCCTCAAACTATCATATATAGATGTTAGAAGAACATAGTTGTACATTTACGAAAAATCTTTAACTGCAAAGAGGAGACAATAAGCTAATTTGAAACTGCAAAAGGTACAAAAAAGAAAGTTTCACATTCGGGTAATTCAAAAGACAGACGACAAATATATTATTAACATTTTTCATTGCTGCACGGTTTCCGTAATTATTGTAGAAACATTTTTACTATGAAATAATGCAAATGCTATGGATATATCTTTCAAAATAAAAATAAAAACAAATAAAATGTGTTTCCAAACTACAGTTATATTGGTCAAAATGCCAGTTTTCGCAAAAGTATGTTTGACGAACAGAACGATACAACAATATTTTCTTTTATATGTTATTAATGTAACCATAAGAAATTTCCAGAAAAAAATCAGAATGCAATTTCTTTCCACCCTTGAATTATAAAAATGCAAGTTTTATAACTTTTAAAAAATCACCATTGTAACGTAAAAAATACATGAGGTATTTATCATCGCCCTAAATATACCCTAAATAACCATAAATATACTGTCTATAAACTGTAAGTTTCATTTTTGGCTTTGTGAGATATAAAGTTTTAGCAGGCAGCCAAAAAAAAATAAATAAACAAAAAAATAAATAAATAAATAAAAATAAAGAAAGGAGAAATTTTAAGAAATTAATTCCTGGGTTAATTTTAATTAAATAATTCTATACTGAACTTACTTTTCAGCTATTTTTAAAGATTCGATTGAATTTCATAACAAATGATTGATTCCTTTTGATATGAAATTACAGGATGTATTATCATACTGAATACACATGATATAGGCTTAAAACTTAAATAATTAATTTATAATAATTAATTTAGAAACATAAACGGTGGATAATGTTTGTACTTTGCAATGCATTTTAAAATTTACGTACTTTTAAAGCAAATATACAGGAAAATATATTTTTGAAAATCAATAAAATAAAAAACGGAATATTAATTTTTATAATAAAGTCGCATTTTCGAAAGTTATTTTCAGGGCATGAAAGCATAGCATTTATATTTTCTTACCATTTCATAGTTTATTATTGAAATTTGAGCTTAAAACCTTTACATATTTAAAAAACGTGTTTTCCGTATTAAAACCTATATGTCAATTGTATTTTGTTTTTCCATAATAGTGAAAATCGAAACATCAATTAATAAAGCACTTTCAAACGTGATATATTTTATCTCTTACTTCAAAATTGGAATTCGTCACATGTTTTCAGACTTTTCCGTTTGAAGATGCTATGAAAGCGATGTACAGTTCAGTATTGCAAAATACCTTTTATAGGTTTAAAAAAAAAATGATAAATTTAATAAAACCAAAACAAAAATCGATATATTCCAATTAAATAAATATATGCTACATTTATGAAAACTAATCACTTGTTTTTTAAAGAAAAACTTGGACTTAAGCTGTCAAAATTCAGTGTCAAATTTCACTGTCAGTCTACAGATAAATTAAATAATCTGAGTCAAGAAATTAAAACCTCATTAGAAACTGGGTTAAATTTAATTAACCAGAGTAATATATTCTACTTCAACGGTAAATATTATAAGGAAGATAAGGGTGCACCGATGGGGTCACCTGTTTCAAGTATTTTTCTGAATTTAAGCTTAGACCCTTGGGAGATTTTACTTTCAACACTTTCAAACATAAACCCAAATTTTGGTTAAGGTACATGGACGTTGTTTTTGTAGTTTGGGAAGAGGGAAAGCCAGCTTTAGTGGAATTTTTTGAGGAATTGAATCAACTCGACGCTAATATTAAATTTACCATAGAAAATGAAGTCAATAACACCCTTCCATATTTAGATGTCTTAGTTATAAATTCTGGTACTACGCTTAAAAGAAAAGTTTTCAGAAAATAAATGAAAATATATAGCATTATTCCTGTTACTGCTTCAACCCCATTGGGTTATAAAATGTCTGCGTTAATTCTTTTATTAAGAGAGCATATATTGTTTGTTCGGATGAATTTTTAGAAGATGAACTGAACCATATTGTGAAGATTGAAATGGATCATGGATATAACCCACAGGTTATCCATAAATTAATCGAGAAGTTCAATAGATATCCCCAAAGCGCTTAGTTAACTCGACCTATTTATGGACAAAATTCTTATATTCCAGCAATGTTTGAAAGATTAAGGAGAATTTTTATAGATTCAGTATTCTTCTTGTTGCCTCCCCCTCAAAAAATCTGTTTGCAGCTATTACCAGAAAGCAAGATCCTCTACCAATTTTATTTCATTCTGGTGTTTACGAAATATCTATTCAACTCAATACCGGTCTATTAACTTCATATATTGGAATGACAAAACGATGCCTGTTTGAAAGAATTAAAGAACATAAAAGAGATTTAAAATTCAATAGACAATCTACAGCTTTATCTTGATTAGCATTTAAAGGCAGTGTCAAAGCAGTTCATTTTGACGATGTAAAAATTATCTCTAAATATTCCAACCCACTTAAAGCCCTTATACGTGAATCCATAGAAATTAGTCTGAGAAAAAACGGAGTATGCAATGACAATAGTTCATTTCAGATTTCTAATGTTTGATTGAATATTTTAAAAGAAGTACATTCGTAATGTTTATTTAGGCTTTTCCTAGTTTCTGATAATAGTGTTTTAGCCTACCAACAGATGGCGCCATATCCGATGCAGTATTGATTTTGGATGTTTAATGATCAGTTACCGAAATGTTTTCAGTTTGATGTTGTGAAAGTGACTGTGCTGTTTGTAACTTTGCTTCGTGGAGGTCAAGAACCCTTTCCCCTGTTGATGGCTCATTAGAAAGAGCATGAAACGTTGTGATTAATTTCTAATGTATTTTTAATATAGTTTTTATTTATATGTACGCTGATGAGTATCATAAGAGTTTTTTAATCATTTTTTTTAATACCAATTCATAAAAATAAAAATGGACCTCCTTAAACATAAAAATTTGTAGTAAATATATACATAGATAAAACGTCTAGTGTGCAAAAAATTATGTTTTATTCATTTAAGCATTTTTTGAAAAAAATATTTACCATTTAAATGAACACTAATACAGACTTTAATAATTTAATAGAAATAAATTTGTATGTTTTTGTTTGTGCATATGGTTTTTTATGAAAGCTGGAAAAAAGAGATAACTGGGTATATATTTTAATAGAGAAGGACTTGTTGAATTACAGAAATTTTTGCTATTAAATCAGGCCGAAATGATAATAGTTTTAATCAAAATACAGTTTCAGTTTTTTACTTGTAACGCTGATTAGTTTAGGGTGTGATGCAGTTTAGATCCAGATTGAAAGTCAATAACGTAATTAATAAATTTTCTATACTGTCTGCCATTTAAAACCAGTTATCTATAGAGGAAAAATTAACTGACCATTAAAAATTTAATACCAAACTTTTGTTCTCTATCGTTTCTTCTGATTGGTGGGTACAAGTAAGCGCTAAATGTAGTTCTGAAAGAAACAAAATAGGGTTTAAAAATTGTAAGCTGAATGCGTTAAATTGTGGTAAACGATTCATTTTCACAAAAGGAGTATTACAATATTATCATTAATTTATTTGGAAAAAAGGCAATTTTTAAAGTGAAATGCAAATATTTTCTTGGAAGCATATTTTGATAAAATAAATAAATAAATAAATACAGCAAAATTTAATTTAATCGGTCACCGTGTCAAATACACGGTTACCAAATAATACTAAAATTTATTTTTCTATAGTACTATTTTCGTACAGAAAAAGTCGTCTAATTTAATAAAAGAAATGTTGTTTTAAAATTAGGCGAAACAACAAATTGTTATTGTCAAACAAAAACTTAAGTTTGGTCCTTGTAATACTGGTCAAGTTGGTGTCACTTGCAGTTTAAATATAGATTCAACTTACATAGTTTAATTACTAAATTTTATATAATGTCTACCAGTTCAAACAAACCACATTCAGAAACAAGTTATGGAAGTATTATTATATAAGATATGGAATTTCTCTATGTGTGACCAATAGCTCTGTTTTTTTTAAAGAGCTTTAAGCGAGACAACGTTGGAAAGAAAAATAAACGATGAATGCTGTAGATTTACATTACATATATATAATTTTACAAAAACTCCTCCCAACTTAAGTAACCCCTTTCGGTGGTTGTGGGTTACAGGATGAGAGACTCGTTGTGTTGAGTGCCCCGGGATTCACTTTCCTGGAATACGTTTAATGTTAATGAGGTAGCATTAGCGTTAAGTGAGACATATTTTTTGCATCTGACTTCGTACCAAGATACCTTCAGTCACGAGTACTATGTACTCCGCCAATTAGGTAATCATAATCTTATTAAATCACTTAATTTTTATGCAATTTTTTGTAATTATTCTGCAAATATAAGATGAGAATAAAAAGTCTCTTTTGTGTTTTTTTTTTGTTTCTAAAATTAGAAGAGTTTTATTTGTAAAAGAAGAAATTTTTTTCATTAATGAAACTTGAACTTCAAAATGCTTATTTGTTTACATAAATGGTAATAAATAAATCAAACACTGGATTAAAATGTGCGATTTAAAAATAAATATCCTTATATTAAATTTTATCCTTCTCGTATTTTAAAATCACTTTAATTGGTTATCCATTTCATGCTTTTATGGTTATAAGTAATTATCTTGAGAATTTAAGGACGCGTGTATAATTATGAATGGGAAAATTCATTTTCATTTAGAAAGAGAAGTTTCATTATTCATAGAGAGAAAGATAATATTAAAAGATGCTTTAAATTTAATACGGCATGAAAAATATTTAACAAAAAATTGTGAAAAGGAAAAATATCTTTAAATAAAAAAAAAGCTTTATAAAAATATTTGATAAGATATCAATTACGAATAAAAACTAAATTGGTTGAACATATCTATAAATACATCGGTATAATATTTATAACTTTCGATTTTCTCTTTTGGTAATCTATCTAATCAATAATTTGCTTTCTGCATTTGAATTAAGCAGTCGTTAATAAAATAACCGTTAACAAATGAAAGGTCACTACAACGGTAATAACAAACCTGTTGAAAAATCGTAAAGATGTGTATAGTTTTCTTTAGATAATCTACAGTGACATCTTCAAAATATTTGTTAGTATATGGGATACATAAAATTTATATGGGAAGTATAATAGACGTACAAAAAACATACATGTTTGTAATATATGCGTAACTTGTATCACTATTTCTAACATAATATATCATAGTCGAAAAATCCCATTTCAGACAGTCTTTTAAAGTCGTTGTGCATGGTCTGTCCAGTAAGTAATGAGACTGATACCATAAAATCCGGTAATTTTACAAATACTTATTATTCTTCAAAATAGCCCCCTTCTTCATTAATACACTGTTGTCAACAATTGTGCCAACCATATTTGCCTCCTCTAAGTCTTCAACTGGAATGCTGTTCAGAATGCGCGTTACGTTTTTCTGCGTGTTCTCCAGCGTGTCAAAACGATAACATTTTAGGCTAGCTTTCAACCGAGAGAATAGAAAAAGTTCATCGATAACAGATTGGGGCTGTCCGGTGGTTGAAACAGCATTGCAACCCTGTATTTTGGCAGGTACTGGGTCACTTTGAAAAATGTATTGGAACCAGCTTGTCACAAAGTTTCCGCATTTGAAGTTCTTTCGTGGCAATTTGATGCAAAATCGCTTTCGAAAGTCCCAAAAATCCTCAATCATTCGGACATTCATCCAACGATCTGAGACCAAAAGCAGTTACATTTTAGAAACATTGTCTGAAGTTCGTAAACTTGATGGACGCCCAGCACGTTGTTCACCATCGATGTCCTCTCTTCCGACTTTGAAGGCTTTGTGCCACGTAAACACTTGTGCTTTGGACAAAGAATCCTTCCAGTAGGATTTTTGTAACATGGGAAGCCTCTCAATAGCCAATTTGTTTAGTTTACACAAACTTTATGGCGTATCTCTGCTTAAACGTCCGTCCATTCTAAACACCTAACAACACTTTCAAATACGTGTCTGCTTCATGAGTGATTCGTGAGCTGCAAAGGCACAAGGTCAACAGATTTTTGCTGCAATCTGTAGCTGACAGACCCCACCGCGCGTATTCAAGCGAACTCCGCTCCTTCGGCCTTCTGCTTGGCATGAAAAATTCAGTCTCATTACTTAATAGACAGACCATGTATTTTTAAGTAGTTTTATATTTATTACGTCGATAGCTTTTTTTAAAGTATTTAAATATTTGAAAAACTGGATAAAGTTTTTTTTTTAATAATTTATTTCGGAAAAAAGGAAAAAAAATAATACAGCATTAGTCAAGTAAATCTTATTAAACAAATAGTTTTAGAAAATTTTAATTATTAAAGGTATTTTTATTAAATAAAAAAAATCCTGCTTGAAAAGACAAAGTTTGAGATTGCTTCATAAATTTTTCAGATATTCTTCGATCCATAAGTTCATATTTGTTTCAGTGTCCTCAACCAATTTCGCTAAATCATCTCAATCGAATCCTGACAATAGAAATGATGATTTACTTTTCTTTATCTCCGCCTATTTATTACACTAAAGTAAATTTATTACAATGATATACTTTTATCGACGTATAAATGCAATTCAACTTACGTGGTTTAAAATTGTTTAAATGACTATTAAGAATGTAACAAAAAAATGTGTGCTTAAAAAATAGTTATTTAGCAAAATACAGGGTATTTAAAGTTAAAGTATCCCTGCTCGGTACGCTCTGGGGAGAAAAACCATGGATGCAACGTCTACGTATTTTAAAGATATACACGTAGAGTAAAGATTTACACAAAAAATATATTTTTCTGCAAACGAGCGCTGCGAACAAAACTGGGGAATATTATTTAAATAATTCGCTACGGAATAAGCCTCATATCGGAAACAAGATATAATGATCTATAGGATAATTATTTAGTGTACTCGATAGCTGTATGTTTCAAGAAAGTTAAATTATTCTTAAACTTATTTCAGCAAAAGAGTATAAAAATACAGTATGAAATTTTAAGCGAAACTTTCTGGCAATAGGCATTACTTACAGGTTAAATAATACCTTTGGGTTAAAAATCAAAATATTTTATTTCTTTTCATAAAAATATTGCGATAAATACAATAAATTATATCATAATATTTTTCTAAATGCATTAAGAACAGTTATTAAAGTACTATCACTTCAAACATATAACACAAATAATTTTTATTGCTTACTGAATTTAAAATATTTGTGTTTATTAGAAGACCATTATACAGGATGTTTAAGTACAGCGGTTACAATTTTTTAGGAAAGATAGAGTACACTTAGACGATGGGAAATCAAATAGCAATGCGTGGTCGGATACGCTTTCCTGCTGCGGTAGTGATGGCACAAAACATAAGAAAGCAAGTACACGAACAGGGAGAGAAAACATATTTTTTATTCTTAGTAAAGCAAAAAACAAAAAAATAAGTACAAAAAGAGGAAAACGATCGCCATTAAAGAAGGTGTTTGAAATTACGAGCTCTGGCCTTGATACAGGCCTCACATCTCTGGCGCATGGAAGATCTAATGTTCTCGAAAATACCAAGTGTGTCCCGCACTTCCCCAGCAAATGCCAGGACGGGTGTAACAAGTTTATCAGCATTGCCCCAAAATTTTTGAAGTTCTAAGAATAATAAGCATGCCATCTCACACTGTTCGTGCCCTCCCTTTTTTGTGTTTTGTGTCGTCACTACCGCAGCTGGAAAGCGTTTCCGACCATGCATTGCTATATGAGTTTCCACCGTCTAGGTGTATTCTATCTCTCCTGAAACTTTGTACCTTGTAACCGCTGTGCTGAAACATCCTGCATATTACTAAACTGACAATATGGGTTTTTATTAATAATAAAACAATTTTCTAATTTAAACTGTGTAATTAATAACTCACCATCAATTAGTGATTCTCACAAAACAAATGTAATAACTTGTGCTTATAAAATTCGTTATTCAAGACTGAAGAATGGTTAACTTTAAATCTTATAATTTACAGGTTATTAACTGCTATTGACAAATGTTTGTACTTAAATATTCAATATCCAATGGTTAATTTATGATTTAAAACTGAATAATCTTTTAGCTTTGATTCTGAAACGATTAACATTTCCGCTGATATCTGTCATTGACTTAAAACCATTTAGTTTCCGAGTATTAATTTAATATATAAAGCTTTCTACTACTAAATATTTTTTCAATTGATTATTAATTGGACAATAAAATGGATGCACGAGAAAGTGGACGCAATCAATCATTGAATGTCCGGTTGGTGATACAAGTCGATATTGTGTCGTTTAAAAGCAAATGGTATCAAATAAATGAACATTTAATCGAATGAACTCTTAAATGCGCATTAAAATGCTTTGAAGCTTTTAATCGTAAGCTTTAAAACGTCTTACCACGTAAAGATGTATAAGATTTTATGCAAAATATTCATCAAATTATACTCTACTTTAAAATTACACTCTTCATATTACATAGTTAACACTTCTTTTGTAATATATATTATCTCAAATGCAACTGGAAATTAGTATTGTCTTTGCATTTACGTTATAAACAATACTTTAGATAATATATCGAATTTTAAAATACTTTTACACTGTAATGAAACACATTGTTTTCTGTTCATCAAAACTGGAATGATTCTTAACAAATTGACCGGGTCACGAATCCATATGATCTCATGCGTTACTTCCATTTTGCCCACATTAAGGTCATTCGGTCTCATGGCAAATTATTATGGCATAGTCACGTCCATTGGATAACCGATT
Source organism: Maratus speciosus (assembly GCA_963932465.1). NCBI lineage: Eukaryota > Metazoa > Arthropoda > Arachnida > Araneae > Salticidae > Maratus > Maratus speciosus. The sequence goes on from OZ010789.1 coordinate 559,666,737, forward strand.
TAAATAACCGAAAAACTTAGAACTCAAATGAGCTCAGAGTGGAATGACAAGTTCACCTTGCGTTAAAATAACTAAAATTAAAAACTGTTTACTAAAAAGGTGCATAAAAATTTTTATCAAAATATTCCGCTACAAAATGAACTGGTCTTTAAACTTAAAAACCATTGATGTTAAAAAATCATAATAAAACAGAAAAAGATGATTCCTGAGATCTTTCGATCGCAAACGCGATCATTTTCAAAGGATACTTTCACTGGAATGTCGCATTCACTGAGCTATTTATACACCAGTTTGGGGAAAAAAGGATCAGTCTATTATTTGTTGGGGGTGTCTATGAAGTTGTTTCGTTCCAATGCTGAAGTGTTAGATATTTTTAAAATATTAAACCAAATATGAGGTATCTCTCTATTCTAAAAAAAAGTAACTACCGCTGTCACCGCCGCCGCCGCCGCCGGTTTTGAATTTTTTGTGACCGGAGGTCTTTCTTCGTTAATATTAAGAAAAATAATGCATACAAAAATATGAAAATCGGTGGTTTTATACAGAAATGTTTGATAAACATGCTGATGCAGACAGTTTTCAAATCAAAGAATTATTTAAAGAGATATTTAATGCTAAAGTTGGACAAAATCGTTCCACTAAAAAAGTTTTATAGCAGCAAAAACTATACATGGCAGTGCAATCATTTTTAGATAATTTTATGCGTTAGAATTTGCAGGAGTGCAGATTGCATTAATTTTTTTATTTTGACTCATTTTTTCAGGTTTTATTTCTATTTTAAATTCAAATTTTCAGCATTTCTAGAGATATTTTTTACAGATTTCAGAAAATTGTACTAATTTAAACTGTTGCCAACTGTATAAAAAGCGCAAGCAATAATACTTGCTTCAAATTAAAAATTTATTTACACGTGACTATTATAAACAGGAAAAAAACTTTCAAATTAAAATTAAATAATTACGTATAAAAAGCAGGAATTTATTAAAAATTATGTCATAAAAAGTACACACGTGAATTTTAAAAGAGAAAGGATATTGTAAAATAATAAGTTCATTAACATGCGTTAGAAGTCGTAGGAGAAATTACGTCATATTTACGTCACATTATAGTTATTACATAAAATGAACACAAAATAATATTGCAAAAAAGTTTAAATTTAGAAATTGCGCTAGACATTTATTTAATATTTTGAGAGGATCTTTTCAACTATTTTTGTTAGGAAAGCGCAAACAATATTTCATTTCTAACAAAAGTATCTTCACGTGAATATTTAAAAGAGAAAAAAATAGCTTGGTAAAAATTACGTTAGATTAAAAACGATTAATTTAAAATGTCTCATTTAAAAGAACTTTCTTTTCGCTTTGTTAAAAAATACCAGGAGACAAAGACTCTGTTTACTTAATTCCTTTTATATTAGCTTATTTTGAAATGTTGTTACACGTATCTACGTCATCAAGTTATTTTTATTCGACGTTTTATTTGTATTTTTATTAATGTTGTACGAATTTATTTGTTCTATTGTTATTTAAAATAAAAAATTATGTGAATTTGTATAATTTGGCGAGTGGTTTGGCGATTTATATAATTTGGCGAAATTGGTCGACGAGATAATCAAGCAGTACCGCAGCGGATTTGGCGTTAAAATTCCCCAATCATAGACAAATGAATAGAAATTCGTTTATAGGGAGATCGTCACTGCTTTTTACATTATAATTCAATCTTTCGAAATCTTTTTAAAGCCGATCAAATTAGCGTGCATTTAGAGTCTGCGGTGTCTGGGCGGGGGTTGGCGAGCGTAGCTCGTAGGGGGCCGAGCTCCCTAGTATCATAAGATAAAACATCGTTACATATATTATTTTCTTTACTTAAAATTTCCAATGATTCCCTAATTCTCAAAGCATAATAATCAGATGTAGGTAAAATAACTCTTGCGTTCTCGAAATCTATTTATTTATTTTTTTTTATTTTTATTTTTTTTTACTCTTGCGTAGGTAAACTTTAACGCCAAAATTTAAAAATAGATTTCGAGAACGCAAGAGTTATTTTACCTACATCTGATTATTATGCTTTGAGATTTAGGGAATCATTGGAGATTTTAAGTAAAGAAAATAATGTATGTAACGATGTTTTATCTTGTGATATACCTCATATTTGGTTTAATATTTTAAAAATATCTAACACTTCAGCATTGGAACGAAACAACTTCATAGACACCCCCAATAAATAATAGACTGATCCTTTTTTCCCCAGACTGGTGTATAAATAGCTCAGTGAATGCGACATTCCAGTGAAAGCATCCTTTGAAAATGATCGTGTTTGCGATCGAAAGATCTCAGGAATCATATTTTTCTGTTTCATTATGATTTTTTAACATCAATGGTTTTTAAGTTTAAAGACCAGTTCATTTTGTAACGGAATATTTTAATAATTTTTTTTATGCACCTTTTTAGTAAACAGTTTTTAATTTTAGTTATCATATTTAAATATTTAAAATTATAAAGCACTACTGATTTACTTATGATTATTGTCTTGTGGAAAGTATATAAAAAGAAGCTTTAATCTAAAAACGAATATAAATAATATATATGTATATAAACAGCGTGAACTAAAGAAACCTATTCTACATTATTTAGAATACAAATTATAGACTAGAAAACGGACAAAAATACGTGAAATGTACTGGCAATCGAGACGCTAGTACTATTTCCGTATTTTAATGGTAAATCTTTCTCGTAAATTCAAGAAAAACGAAACATTTTCTGTCATTTACGGGGAAATTTTTCCTTTAAAATACGGAAATAATACTGGCGTCTCGATTGCCAGTACAATTTTCATATTTAGTTCGTTTTTTTGGCAGTGTATACTTAAATAATTTATCAAATGATCAATACATTATACAATTATATAAATTCCATTAATATTTTTTGTTTCTCCATAAATGTAAATTAATATTTTGTGTATAAGGGACTTAAATACATCCCTCTTTTTAACACTTTCCAACAAAGTTGAAAAGTGTTTATGGCTTCGGTTTGTCTGGCCGTCTGTCCGACTGTCCATGCTCTAACTCCCGTAAATATACTCGGATTGTCCTGAAATTTTTGGAGGTTATTGACGTTTACCATAGCACGTTCCCTATCTCAAACGAAGTTCGTAGCTTGTTTAGTTCATTTACAGGGACAGTCAAAATTTTCCGTTACATTATGGCCTATGGGAAGAAATCGTTTAAAAGGATTTTTAATGATGTTACACGCCTCCAAACATTACAAAAATGGTATGCATTTATGAAGTGCATTAAAACATACATTCTGTATAATATGCGGTGCAAAGAATAGGTATTATTATTTTACAGGGCCACACAAAATAATTCCGTTGCATAATGATATAGGGAGGAAGGGGGGAATTGTTTGCGGCGTATTTTAATTATGTTACACTATTTTACATACAATGAAATTGATATACGTCACTGTGGTTTATTATAAGTTATTTCATGTATATTACGAAGTGCACAGCATTTACAGGGACACAGAAAAGTTTTCAGATACTATATTGTATCAGAAGTACTGAACATTAGCGGTGATTTCTGGAAATGCATTAATTATGATATGCGCTTTTATGTTTCACTATATTTATGCATACTATATGGTACGTGTAAATGCTATTATTCATATACAGGGCTCACAAATTAATTCGTAAGTGTTACTGGGTATGAGAGCAAATGGGTTAAATGTGATTTTAAATGAGTTATGCATTTTTACGCTGAACCGCATTTCGTTTATTAAAAAAGTTTGTAGAATATAGATAAAATGATATACCTAAAGAATTGAATGCATATCGTCTATGGATGATAATTTCCAGAAATGTGGTTTCAGTAGTTTTAAGTGTGTGTTAGTTTGAACTAAACTTTAGCTAAATAATGGCGTGTAATAAGGGTATTAGGTAAACTACAGGGCTGTACAAAAGTATTCAAGTATTTTTTCAATTAATTGTATAAATTTCTGAAAGAGAAATTTCAACCTTTTATACGTTTTCTTGCCAAACTAAATTTTCCCATTATATAGTATATATATCAGCATACAGATCAAATACAGGGTTGTTCAAAAGAATTGGAATACATATTTGGCTATGGGCGGTAACTTCTGAAATCAGATTTTTAAATGTATACTTAGTTATCTTATTTACCTTATTTCCCTAAGTAATGAAGTTTCGTTAAAACTTTCAGGGAGTGTTGGAAAGTGTTTCATAATCTATGCTGTACGCATGATTTTTCTTACTTGTTTATGTCTCTTTTGGAAAAACTACTAGCTCAAACACACCAGAAAAGAAAAATGCAAAAAAATATTATCATAAACTATTAACATGGTCAAATGATCTAAATACCAAAATTTTGGAATTGATTACAGTCTTAGTTGGATTTTTGTTTTGTTTTAAGCTAAGCAACTTTTGATGTATGGAAAAGAAATTTAAATTTCTTTCAAATTTCGTTCTATAAATGATCCGATTTTGAAAACAAATAAAATATCTTGTCTCTTATTGTACAACTTTTTAAAAAGGTGTTGACTTATTTTGACTTTCAAAATATATTAAGAATCACAAAATCGTTATAATCCCAGAAATGCCATCTCTAAGACATTTCAAATGTGTCCTAGAACTATGCGACTATCAGCAAATATCCGTGTAATGAATTGATATTTCAAAAACTTCTGCGTTTATTTACACGAAATTCTTGAATTTGTTCCAGGAAAATGCCAAGTTACAATTTGATAAGTGATTTCATAATAAAATAAGATTTGCGTGAGATGGTATTATTTGCGTTTCTAAAATGCGTTTCTAATATGAAACGTATTCTGTGTTTCTTTAATTTTCATAGATTGTGAAGGGATCTGAATTTTGCGATTTTGTGTTTAGCGGAGGTAGCATGTGGTTACTGCATATGAAATTACAAGATTTCATTGATATTTCGGGGAGGAGGAGTGCACTGCACTTTTCGGATACATCGGTAATCAAGTGCGGTCACCTTTGGTGAGATCAGCGTGAGTATGTTCTTCATTTTGTTGAAGGACGATACTGTAAAGAATACATATGCATATACGTATCTCTAAAAGTGAAAGAAAATATCAAATTACTAAAAATAAAGTTTAAGTTGAAATCAACAGTTCTTCAAGCAGTATATGAGTTGATTGAGAATCCTTATTAAGCTTGCCACTATTGAATTAATCCAAGTTTTCTTTATAAATAAACAGGTTTGGTTTTTGAAATTAGAGTTACTTTCTCTAAGAATAGGTTTTAGTGAAATTTAGCTTTAATCTAGATCTACAAATCGTCGCAAATATGCCTTGTTAATAAATTTTTACAAGCGCGGCAACCTCCAGTAGCGCATAGGCACGCATGATTTAAGTCGGACTGAGAGTTCCTCTGAGATTCGAAGCACCGCCGCGATAGTCGGCGAGCCTCCGTCCAGTGTCCCTGAGGGGATGGAGCTCAATGGCGGACCTGCCGACCGATCCTCTCTCAGAGGATTCGGCGAAAAATCAGGCAACCAGAGCCATACTGAACTCACTCTTCAACCTCTCCCTGGTCGATGAGGGCACCACCAAAACCCACCCATCCTGGGGTCGGCTCACAACTACCCCAGCTACTGGAGCCTTGGCGGGATGATCCACCGGACGCAAAAAGTACATCAGGTGGTGTCGAAACCCTCACCCTTCGCGGTTGCTCTGGGAGACCCTGCATCAGGGATGCAGTGGAGGGTGTACGGGGGTATACGCCGTATACCCTCTATTTCTCAAGAAAGCTATAGTATATATAAACTAGGGTATACCTTCTGTTTAGAACGTATACCCTCTGTTTTTTACGGCTACACCACTGCCCTGCATGGCGATCTTGCGAGGCCCGTCGTAACCAGTGAGCACGAAGGACCGTTCTGAAAGGTCCGCTCTCTCCTCTCAGGCTCCCATACAGTCAATTGGTGAATGAGGTGATACCACATTAACTATTCTTTACCCAGCGACACCGTCCGGCCCGTAGACCGGCACTGGGATCGACCTATGGACCGTCGCTATCCGCTTTGCCCAGAGAACGCTGTTGCCGGGGGGGTACCTGCCCACGCGCCATGCATCACCCATGCACAACGTCCGTTACCCGTGACCGCCGTACTCGAGGCCTGTCAACCATGAACCACTGGTGGAGGCTGTGGTTCGTCCCCATCCGGCCCCCTCGCATTCGTAAAAAACGAACTCTGCCGGGCTCCGAGTTTCGATATTCCAATCAAGTGTTCGGTTCCAGACCACCTGGAGGGTCGGCCACATTCAGTTCGTTTAAGATAAATATATAAATAATGAAACACGTACTGTAAAAACTTGAAATAAATTGAATTAGGGCAGAGTACCCACATTTGGGCTGCCGCTTTAACTGGACCGTTGCCATTCTGCCGTTAATTACAGGAAGAGACTCCATCTACCGTTGAAATCCTACTCATCAGAATGACGTCACTCGTGATTAGAAGAGGCAGCCGCCTAGCACGTGCTGTTTTCAGACAATTAACCCCCCCCTCCCTAAAGTTACCTGTTTTGATCAACATTTTTCCTAAAAACGTAAGTGAATATTTTAAAACTAAGGTAAGTTGTTATGTTTTCATATACATACATGAATTCATCTGTTTATTGCGCATATTTTTTACGCGGATTTGTTTGATTTCGTTTTCGTTCTTAGTCTTGAAATTAACTGTTTTAAAAAATGGTGCAGTTGCCGTAATTGGGCCAATTTAAGTTGCTTAAATTCGACCAGATATGCGATCATAAATTTGAAAAGCAAGTAATGAATTTCGAGGAGGGTACGCTTTGCACCCAATTTTTTTTTTTATATTTTATAATGGATTACTATCTCCATGAAAGTTTTTTTTAATATCTGGATTAATTTTTTTATACAGTTTAGGCCTACATAAACATAAAAATATTTTTACATGTCTGTGCAATAAATTTTGTTTGCAATGTCCGTTATCTTGTATGTAATTGTATTTATTTTCTTTGAATTCTTTATTCCTACGGCATATTTGATATACAGAGTTGAATTCAAACATTTTCCTCTTGCAGGATATTTGTGATTGAAGACATTTACAAATTTGGAGGGTGGAATTATACTTTTTTGCAATTAAAATGCATAAAATCTCAAAACTTGATGAAAATGTTGAAAAAGACACAGACAAACAGTCTGGAAGAAAAACACCAGTGACAACAAAAGCTGCTAAAGATATAGGAAACAAAAAGTAGATAGTAAGTAGTGAAGAAATTGACCTGCAACAAGACTGCAGCTACAAATCCTCCTCAAAAGCAAAAAAAAAAAATCATTAGAAATGTTATTTACCTTGCTAAATTCAGTTAAATCAGAGTACAGAGAGAGCCAAAAAACAGTCGTGTTAACACCATCGCCATATAAACTAAACCTTAAAATGACAAAAAAAAAAGAAAGAAAGAAAGACCAAAAGGAAGCTTTTACAGCACAAAAAGAATTGTAACATCGAGTTTTAAAAATTAGGCGTAATGTAATTAGCAAGAAAATGATGGAAGAGTAGAACTACAAACATAATGTAAAGAAAACTTCTGTTGCAAAAAAAATAAGTCTGATAATTCAAAATCCAAAAAGAACAATTTAGACAGTGATGATTTGTTTTGCCTAATTTGTAAGAAAAATAAAATAGCAGAAATGATTCAGATTTCAGGTTGCCAAATACGGTTCCATACGGTGACAGCTGGAAATCAACAACAATAAACAAAATTCATGTATAAGCTTTGCATCCCTCGTTACATTATATTGAAGTAACTGACAATTAGTTCCACAATTTCTATTCTTAATTACTGATAATTTTGATTTATATTTTGAATACATTTTGATTTAAAACAATTATTCTTATTTTCAGATATTTCATTTCATTATATTTGCATTCCTGTTATTTTGTTTGATTGTTTCATTAATAACAAACTTTGCTTTTAATAAAATTATTTATATCCCCTAGTCATTAAAACAACCTGATATTATTTTGTCCAATTTAGGAGACTGGGGGTCCAACTTAGGCGACCAGTTGCTGAATTTGGACCACTTTTGACAAATTTTTCAAATTAAAATAAAATTTAAGATTTTCTAAAAGAAATTGATCTAAATATTTATTTAGTTAGTAGATGAATAGATTGACCCTGTATGTACCCCTGTATCTTTTGCAGATATTCCAAAAATTAAGTGGGTTACACCTGAAATTAAGTGAAGTGGTCCAAATTCGGCTACTCTCCCCTATATCACATATTTAAGTATTGCACTACATCGCAATAGTTATTTATTTCCAGTATCACTTCTAAATATTAATTTAACATAGTAACACCTATGGAGCTCATAACTTTTTTGTCTACTTCCCTCTGTTCTGCCCTTGATATCACAAAATTTTTACTCAATGTTAATTCTAATCTACCCTATATATATAAAATCCTAAAGGAACGAATTTATGAAACGAATATATGAAACGGCTGAAATGTAACGATTCTTTGAATCGACTGATTAAACAACTGATTATGTTTCACGGCGATTTCATGGAATACTTTGCGATGAAATGGCCACCAAAAATCAATATTGATCCGCAGATTTCAAAACTGGTATTAGAATTTTAAAATTCGAATTAGCTTTCGAAATATTAATTTTTTTTCTAATTTTATATACATTTTTCTAATGATGGCAACTGAAATTTTAATCAAACAGATATAATTTTTTTTTTTTCAGATTTTAGAAAAGGTTACTATTTTAAACTAATTTGGCGAGAAATTTGGCCTACTTTAGATGTCTGCTAAGAAATGTATCATGTTACTTTTATTCATAATTCAATTTGTATTTCATTATCATTTTATTTAATACAAACAGAAACATTTAAAATAAATGGCTTTCACTTCTTTATTTTTTTTTAAACGAAATGAAAAGAAAAATATTAGGCACAGATGTCATATACGCACCGGGTTACCTAATTGGCGCCAAAATGGCATTATTTTGATTGACATGGTAACCCGGCTATTGTTGTTTATTTAATAATAAGTGTTTATTTACTTTATTTTCTTTTTTTAAATTACGTAAATTTTTTTGTCCTATAGTTAATTATTTTTTTGGTTATGTTCCTTTAAAAATGAAAAATAATAGAAAATAATGAAAAAATACGGTACTACATAGTTATTCCATCGACCCATTTCGCCAAATTATGTAAATCGCGAAACCACTCGCCCAATTATACAAATTGACATAATTTTTATTTCAAATAACGAAAGAAGAAAGAAAATAGTATAACATTAATAAATATACAAATAAAACGTCGAAATAAAAATCACTTGATGACGTAAAGACGTGTAACTTGCTTAAAGTCAAGTGAATGTGACATTTATCAACCATTATTGGCATTTAATCTTATAGTTTGGTGATAGAATTTTGTTCGACGGGATAACTAAGTAGTACCAAAAATACATATGTAACTGGTATTCGAAAACGAGGATTTCGCCAAATTTTCGAAAAAAAAAAATCACCCCAAACCGGGTGCGTATGTGGCATCTAGCCAAATATTAAATGATGTAGCAAACGATGACATTTAATTTCAACTTCAAAGCGATGTTTTAATTTACCACTCGAAAAAAATATGCTAAATGGCGAGTTGAAAAATAGTTATTGGCGAAATTTGCACCCGGCTAGCATAACAGTACCAAGAATTCTTTGCGACAATGCTTTTATGTAGTATTATTCGAAAAAAAATTTGATTTTTTTTAATTGAAATGTGAAACTTTTGGCACAGATGCCACATACGGTCCCATATTGAAGCTATTTTTTTCTGACGCCAATGTCATATACGCAACGGGTACTTAACTGGCGCCATAATATCGTTATTTTGCTTGATTTGATAAGCCGGATGTTGTTGTTTATGCTGTTGATCTTTTCCCCAAATTAGCGTCGGAAAAAAATCGTGCCAATATGGGGCCGTATATGATATCTGGGCCAAACTTTCATATGAAAAGCGAAGGGATCAGAGCGTATTTATTTATGGCAGTTACATGACTTGGACTTTTATAATACAGATGAAATGATGGCGATAGAATAATATTTGGCAACTTATCACCTGTACCTGTCTAATATTAAAGTACCAAAAATGGCACCAAAAATATAAAAAGCGAAGTGGTTCGCCCGGAACTCTTGATGATAGTCACATGATTTAGGATATTGTTATAGAAATTGTTTTAAAATACCGGGAGGCAAAGACTCTGTATACTTAATTCCTTTTATTTTTAGCTTCTTTTCGAACGTTTAACTGATCCTCTTTAATAAAACACGAAAACAACCATTGGATGTCTTAACAGCAACTGATTCGGCCTTAAATTTTTGAAATCAAAGGAAATTGAATGGAAACCCATTTACAGGAAGATCTGCACAGCTTTTTTCAGTATAATTCAATCTTCTATAATATTTTTTAAACCGATCAGATTAGCGTGTTTTTAGATTCTGCGGTGTCTGAACGGGGTTGGCGAGCGTAGCTTGCAGGGGGCAGAGCCCCCTAGTAATAATATAAATTTAAAGTGTGAAAATGTTTGCCTGACATCAGGGTTAAAATGGATGATTAAATGCATCTACGTATAAGTGTATTATAAACCAGAAATCAAGATAGGCTATATTTGATTTAGTACTTTATTCCATTATTTTTGTTAATAATTCAAAATTTCGTTATTTTTATTAAGAAAGAATGGACATATTTCCCATAAAACGTCCACGTGAAAACTGAATTTGATTTTTTTTTTTTTTTTTTTTTTTTTTTTTTTTTTGAAGAATTTAACTGAATATTTTTATGACTTCATACTGAAAGAAAACGGAGATTTTCAAATTTTGGTACAAGTACAAGGAGAATGAATTAGAGAAATCAAATGAAAATGGCGACATATTTGTAATAAAAAGGAAATTTTCAAACATTTGTTAAAGAAACGGAAGCATAAATACAGAAAACATGTGAATATGACGCCATATTTTAAACAATAGATTAAAATATATTTTGCCGTTACTGATTGTTAAACATGAATACATGTTACTTACAGAAAATAATTTTCTATCAGACATGATATCATCATTCATTTGAATAGAAAATGAAAATATTATTAAAAAGCGAATTTGCCGAGGAATAAAGTGAAGTCTTGTTATATTAATAACTTAGATCATTATTACATAATAGGTTGTACTCATTCAATGCCATTTAATTTGTCGCTTATAGCGCCCACTATAAGGAAATAGGGTAATCAAATCAAGTAAAATTGCTTTTTTTTAATATTCACTGAATGATATATAACTATACTGCAGTTAAAGGTAGTTGTCACAGTTGGATCCAATCCAGTTTTGGCAGTTATAGTGCCACATGGCGGGAAATTAGAAAACTTAATATAAATAAAATTTATTTTTATATTTTTTTAAGTAAATTTTCAGAATAATCTTGTTCTATGGTGTAGTTTATGGTTTAATAATTTTTTTTTCACATGTTAGGTCTTTTACGCTGGTAGCGCCCTTGGTGGGAAATTGTGTAGCTAAAACTTTATAATAGATTTTTTTTACTTTTTCTCACATAGGAACCAGATTCCAAATTAAAATTGCCAAATCAAACTTAACATTTCTTTCCTTTGATGTGTTTATATTGTCTCCTGGGGAGAAACAGGATAACTAAATGTAAATAAAATTGATTTTCATTGTCTTTTTAAATCATCATATTAAGCTTCTGCGGCTTCCGATTTATGTTTTGGTAAATAAATAAATATATACATGATACGTTTTGCTGCATTACTAATTGTTGAAGTAAATTATTTCATGTTTTAACCATACTCCAAATTAAAATTAGGCAAGGGAATTTGAACTCAATCGTTGCCGACGTAATATATATAATAGTGTATTCATTTACCAAGAAACCAACTAAAAAGCGTAGCTGAGTTTAGCACAAATCCTGCACAGATAATGACTGAATAAGCTTATTTCTACGCTGTTTTAAGGATCGATATAATCGATATTCGTCCCGATAATGGACGGATATTAAGATTTTCTATTCAGTTAGTTCTACATTTAATGTTAAATTTTTGTAAAAAATAAGTTAAACCAACCGAACATTAAAAACAAAAGTTCAATTCAAAAAATATAACACTAAAAATGTTCAAATGAAATCGAAAAAAATCTTACACTTTTTCCATTTTTAAGTTGCAAATATTTGTTTTTCAGATTTTGTATTATGTTTATAATAGTTGTATATAAAATGATAAAATACATGCAAAAGACAATCGTTCCTACTCGAATTTACTCCCATTTCATTCACGTTTAAAAAATTTAACATTAAATATAGAACTAAATGAATGGAATACTTAATATATGTGCCTTCTCGGGCTTAAACAATATTGGATTATTATTTTTTAAGTGTCTGCAAATTATGTTTTTGTTTAATTAATTAATTTATATAAGAAGCCTTTACATTATGTAAATGGTTACAAAAAGCAAAAGTTTTAAGATTTTCTGCACAGAAAGTTTGAGAAATTTTAAAGTTTAGCATAAATTTTCAATTAATTTTGCCCTATTTGTTTGCGACAAATGTTCAAACCTATTGATAGTTGATCTTTGATTCACGGCTTTATAACTAGCTATCAATAAAATACAAATTATACGTAAAATGCAGGATTGGATGAAAGTAAAACAAAATTTGATTTTTTTCTAAATATATTGTAATTTAAAACATAATTTGAAAATACCTTAGAAGAGATCTTCTCAAACAATTACATAATGAAACATGAACCATGTTTAAAGACACAATATTGAAGCAAGTGTAATCAGACGTTTCATTATAATTTTTAATAAATCTAATAAAATGTCTTAAATAATAAAATTTCTATTCTAAAAAAAGTAAGTAATGCTTCAGCGCCGGAACCGCTGCCGCAATTGAATTTCTCGTGACTTTTAACTTTCTCGGCCGATAGGAAAAATATAAAAACATACAAAAATTGGTAGTCTTTTTTAAGAAATGTATGATGTATGATAGCATGCTCAAACAGTCAGTTTAAAGAAAGTCTGTCGAAGTATTATTTTAAGCGTTTTTTTTTAATTTCAAAGTCGGTCAAAACAGTTCAGTTAAACATCTTTTATCGGACCAAAATCTATGAATAGCAATTTAACCATCTTTTGCTAGTACATTCAGGGCTAGATAATGGTGCGATGCGTGAATTATTTTTAAAATTTTGTGGAAAATGTTTCAGTTTTTTCCAACAAAAAAAATCAAAATTTCATTTTTGAATAGCAATTTAATTCAGTCTGGAATGACAAGTCTTTACCTTGTTTTGCAATATTTTAAAAGTTAAAATAATAATATTTACGATACATTTTCAATAAAAAAATATATTTGCACGTCAATTTAAAAAAAAAATGACGCAACAATTTAAAATAATTAAGTTATTCCTTGAGAAAGGCTGTGAATGGTGAAAAGAACGTTATATTTAAAACTATATATTTGAAACCATTTTCTTATAGCGTTTTCAGACTCTATTTTAGGCTGAAATATATATTTATGTGCTAATATTGAAAAAACAAGAAAATCTTACAATAATTAAGCTTCAAAATTACGTCATAGTTAAAACCGTATATTTAAAACCACATATATAAAAGGATTTCTTGAGCATGTAAAACAAAAAAAATGTTTTCTCCGAGCATTTTAAATGACTTGAAAGGTACGCCTTTATTTATAAATGTGTAATTGATATTTCTTAATCAATAATGAAAGTAACCTTAATTTGTCTCAACAGTACTGAATGCGGCGTTTTGGGACTAAAGAAAACTCCAGTCAAATTAATCGCTACCAATTACAGAATACCTCCACTGGTCATTATAATAACTTTGAATGATTCAATTGTGTAATTGCTTTAAAAACAGACGAAATAAGCGTGTTTATAGACTCTGCAGGTTATGAACGGGCGTAGACGCACAATCGTACGTCATTGGCGGCTGAACCTCTTAGCAATGATAACTATTTTGTCCTCAACTTTAAAAAACAGTATCATGTAAAATTATTACTAACTACCTATAATACGTTGGTATCGCATGTAATATTATTCAGCATATACTGCATTCAAAAATTTTGGGGATAACTAGAATTTCTCAATTGCAAAAAAAAAAAAAAAAAAAAAAAAAAAAAGTAATGTTTTAATTATTAAAATTTTAATTAATAAAATTAATTCCTTTTTACATGCATATATATTTATACAAACGTCCCCAAAAATATAGAAAGTGTATATTTTTATTTTGTCATTAGTGTGTGATAATATTACTTTCGCTTGATGAAATATTTCCTTAAAAATAATAATTCAAACGCATTTTACTAGAAGCAATAATATCCTTATATTACTAAAATGGAGCTCGATTTCAGGGATTATTAATGACTTATGTTTGATAACTACAAATCATAAATCTTAGTCAAAGTTTATGAAAATTTATTACTGAAAATCTTATGAGATTTGTTTTAATATGACGTTTTCCGAATAACTTTATATTCAATTTTGGATTTTGAATAGTTATATACGAGATTAATGTTTTTAATTTTAATTTCGTTTTGAATTAAATATTTAGTAAAATAATAACTTATGAAAACCTTGTGAAATATGTATATGCAGTGCAGAATTTTTTGCTCTTTCTTAAATAATGATTGACACTACCTTCAATATACGTTATTATTTCTCTAAATACAGAATATGCTTTTATTATATTAAACTTAAATATAATTCTTCTTCTTTTTACTAGTTTAAAACATTTTAAAATTTTTCTTCTATTTTTAAGTATGTTTTTAGTGTGCCAAATAAACGTAAACTAACAAAAGTTATGCATTGTATGGATTCGCGAAGCAATAGTTCTATCCTATATCTATAAAATCCTAATGAAACGAATTTATGAAACGATTTTATGAAACGACTGATTAAAAAACTGATTATGTTTCACAGGGGTTTCTCCTAAAATATGGAGTATTATGCGATGAAGTTAGCATAAAAAATCCGTATTGATCCGCAGATCTCAAAACTGTTATTAGAATTTTAAAATTCAAATTAGTTTTCGAGATATTAATTTTTTCTAATTAGTACTTTTATTTAATGATGGCAACTCAAATTTTAATCATAACTATTATTTTAAACTAATTTGCGACTGGATTGGCCTCCTTTAAATGTATGTTAAAAAATGTATCGTGTTACTTTTATTCATAATTCAATTTAATTGAACGATCTTTCGCCAAATCGGAAGATTCTGATAGAGAAATCAAGAACTCGGTATTTTTATGTCAGTGCGACGCAGGTGATAAATCGCCAAACATTTCTCCCGTCGCTTTTTTTTTTTTTTTTTGCATTTTATTATCAGTTTATTTAAAACACAAAAATTTCATTTAAAACTGAAATATATAAAATTAATGGTTTTCACTTCTTTCTTTTTTTTTAACGAAACAAAAAGAATAATATTAGGCACAGATGTCATGTACGCACAGATGCACATAATTGACGACAAAATGACGGTTATTTTGCCTGTCATGGTAACCCGCTTTATTTATTAATAAATGTTTATTTATATTTATTTTCACTAAATTTAAAATAAATACTATACATTGTTTTGTTCTATAGTTATTATTATTTTATTATTTATTGTTATTTCATTTTGAAAATCATAGAAAATAATTTAAAAATACATATGTAACTGGTATCCGAAAACGAGGTTTTTGCCAAATTCTCTCTATTCTAAAAAAAAGTAACTACCGCTGCCACCGCCGCCGCCGCCGCCGCCGGTTTTGAATTTTTTGTGACCGGAGGTCTTTCTTCGTTAATATTAAAAAAACTGTTGCATACAAAAATATGAAAATAGGTAGTATTATAGACAAATGTTTGATAAACACGCTGATGCAGACAGTTTTCAAATCGAAAAATTATTTTAAGAGATATTTAATGCCAAAGTTGGACAAAATCGTTCCATTAAAAAAGTTTTATAGGAGCAAAAACTGTACGTAGGAATTTAATCATTTTTAGATCATTTTATGTGTCAGAATTTCCCGGTGTGCAGATTGCAGTTAGTTTTTTAATTTGAATAATTTTTCGAGGTTTTATTTCTATTTTAAATTCAAATTTTCAGCATTTCGAGAAATGTTTTTTACAAATTTTAGGAAATTGTATTAATTTAAACTGTTGCCAACTGTATAAACAGCGCAAACAGTAATGTTTGCTTCAAATTAAAAATTTATTTTACACGTGACTATTATAAACAAAAAATATAAAAAGCAAGAACTCATTGAAAATTACGTCATAAAAACTATAGTTACACGAGAATTTTAAATGAGAAAGAATATTGTAAAATAATAAATTCAGTAACATGCGTTAGAAGTCCTAAATAGGAGAATTTACGTCATATTACACTTATTACGTAAAATGAACAAAAAATAATATTGCAAAACAGTTTTAATTTAAAAATTGCGCGAGACATTTACTTGACATTTTAATATGATCATAATATTTCATTTCTAACAAAAGTATTTTGACGTGAATATTAAAAAGAGAAAGAAAAGTTTGGTGAAAATTACGTCAGATTATAATTGTCAGATTCAAATTATAATTCAATCTTCCGAAATCTTTTTAAAGGCGATCAGATTAGCGTGCTGTTAGAGTCTGCGGTGTCTGAACGGGGGTTGACGAGCGTAGCTCGTAGGGCGCAGAGCCCCCTAGTACAAATAAAAAGTCGAAATACAAATCACTTGATGACGTAAACACGTGTAACTTGCTTAAAGTCAAGTGAATGTGACATTTTTGCGATCAACCATTATTGGCATTTAATCTTATAGTTTGGCGATAGATTTTTTGTCGACGGGATAACTAAGTAATACCAAAAATGCATGTGTAACTTCCTTAAAGTCAAGTGAATGTGACATTTACGATCAACCATTATTAGCATTTAATCTTATAGTTTGGCGATAGATTTTTGGTCGACGGGATAACTAAGTAATACCAAAATTGCATATGTAACTGGTATTTGAAAACGAGGTTTTCGCCAAATTTTCGTTAAAAGAAAAAAAAAATCACCCCAAACCTGCTGTGCGTATATGACATCTGGCCAAATATTACCACTCGAAAAAAAAAATGCTAACTGGCAAGTTGAAAAAAAGCTATTGGCGAGATTTGCATCCGGCTAGCGTAACAGTACCAAGAATTCTTTGCAACCATGGCAAATTTTATGTAGTTTTATTCGAAAAAAAAAATTGATTTTTTAATCAAAATGGAAAACTTACGGTCCCATATTGGCGCGATTTTTTTCTAACACCAATGTCATATACGGAACGGGCACTTAACTGGCGCCAAAGTATCGTTATTTTGCTTGATATGGTAAGCCAGATGTTGTTGTTTACGCTGTTGATGCGTTCCCCAAATTGGCGTCGTTAAAAAATCGCGCCAATATGGGACGTATATGACATCTGTGCCAAACTTTCATATGAACGGCGAAGGAATCAGACCGTATTTGTTTATGTCAGTTGATAACTTGAACTATTATAATATAGATGAAATGATGGCGATAGAATAATATTTGTCGACTTATCACCTGTGCCTAGCTAACATTAAAGTACTAAAATGGCACCTAGAATATAAAAAGCGAAGTGGTCCGCCTGGAACTGTTGATGATAGTCACATGACTTAGGCTATTGTTATAGAGATTGTTTTAAAATACCGGGAGACAAAGACTCTGCATACTTAATTTATTTTATTTTAGCTTCTTTTCAAATGTTTAACTGATCCTCTTTAATCAAAAACGAAAACAACCATTGGATGTCTTAACAGCAACTGATTCGCCCTTAAATTTTTGCAATCAAAGAGAATTGAATGGAAACCCGTTTACAGGGAGATCTGCACAGCTTTTCTCAGTATAATTCAATCTTCTGTAATATTTTAAAAACCCATCAGATTAGCGTGTTTTTAGATTCTACGGTGTCTGAACGGGGGTTGGCGAGCGTAGCTTGCAGGGGGCAGAGCACCCTAGTATATATATATATATATATATATATATATATTAAAACGTGTTTCATAAAAATACCTTTCATAACAAATGAATTTTTTATACAATAGATCAGTTTCAACCACATGATCACAATTCTTCAGCTTGTCCAAACAGCCAAAGTCGCCAATTTATCAGGCAGTATTATTGGCCAATCAATAAAAATTGAGAAAATCCAATAATATGATATTTGTAGTAATTTGAATAATATTTATAGCATTGGTGAGTTTCCGAGTATATCGAATTTAGGAAACTCTTCTCGAAAGAAAGGGGGCCCGAAATGACACTGTGCCCCATAGCTTCATAGGTTAATCGGCCCCTGGTAGTGGCAACACAAAAAAGGAATAGTTGTCATGTGTATATACACTACACGGCCATTAATGACCGTCAACTTCAATTTTAGACATTTTGTCTAATATTTAAAAATATAATTGTCAGATTCTTCGGAAATTTTAGGATTAAAAAGAACAGGTTTGACTTCATATTTATCAATGTCGATTTGATATGGCGGACAATTAGGGGGTCAACAAACAATTTAAGAAAGAAAATAACACTTGGAATCACCCTGTAAAATATAATGCACAAAATGATCTATCGCTACAGAATATACATAGGCAGACATTGAAAAATACGTGTATTCATTTGTGTAATAATAGCATGTATATTAATTAAAATATAGTGATTTTTGTAAAAAATAATAATAAAAAAAAACTTCCATGTTTTTTGCTTATAACATACAGGGTTTTTAACCAAATTAAACGCCAATTTCAGAAATATTGACAAAACGTAGTAGAAACAATATAGTGCAATTGGAATATAAATATATTAAATATTTAAGGAAATATGGACAGTTGTATAAAATAATTTTTATCTGCGCATGTGCGAACGATAACATGGAGCTTTTTGCATAATTTAATAGTCAACTCTATAGAGCAACTTAATAAAAAAATCAGTCAAATATCATAAAAATTCAGAGAGATATCGGCTTTAGAGTGAGCTGTTTTTTAGTTTCTCACTAAAACTCGCTGAATGATAAGGGATTGTCCACAAATTGTTATTTTTAAGTTATCTGACAGCGTTCGGTGCAAGTTTTTTGAATACGCTATTTAATTATAGTTTATGATTATGTCTAGGAACAGTTTGACTCTAAACTACGATGAAAAGGAAAATATAGTCCATACATTGATTACATTTAGTAAATTGAGGTTGGTTGGTTGTGTTTATGATGGCCAATTATCAACACAAGGGATATAGGCCCTAAAGGGGGGGGGGAGAGTGTCCTCCATGGGGGTCTTTCTAAGGGAACCTAACCCGTATTTACACGTGGAAATCCACGGTTCGAAGAAAACCACGAAAACTCCGAACGATTAGGCTGACAGGCGAGATTGGGTTCGAACCCAGCACCTCCCGTCTACCAGCTTCGAGAGCAGAACCTCTCGGACACTGGTGGGGCTAGTAAATTGAGGAGTTTATGGTAAAATTTTGTGAAATTTAGCCCAATACGCAAAACATTCTACAGTAAATTCTATCGCATATGTACCGGCACATTAAGAAAAAGACCTTGATCGATAAGTACAGTAAATTCACATAATAGTTAAGTAAATGTTAAATAAAGTTTAAAATAGTTAAGTATATGTTTCAGTTAAATAAATGTATTTTATGGAAAATGCATTTTTTTGTGAAAATTCTATACACAAAAAGCTATTGAAATATCACTATAAAAATCAAATTGCAAGTTATTTTCATAACTCATGATAAAAGTATAATATATCTTAGATTTTAGTTTATTCTCTTCACCACTGTCATACAAATTACGCGTATACAGAAAATACATATGTATGCAGTAGAATTTACTGTAGTATGTTTTGCGTATTGGGCTAAATTTCACAAAATTTTACCATAAACTCTTCAATTTACCTAAATGTAATCAATGTATGGAATATATTTTCCTTTTCATCGTAGGTTAGAGTCAAAATCTTCCTAAACATAACCGTAAACTATAATTAAATAGCGTTTTCAAAAAACTTGCTCCGAACGCTGTCAGATAACATAAAAACAACAATGTGTGGACAATCCCTTATCATTCAGTGAGTTTTAGTGAGAAACTAAAAAACAGCTCACTCTAACGCCGATATCTCTCTGAATTTTCACGATATTTGACTGATTTTGTTTAACAAGTTGTTCCATAGAGTTGACTATTAAATTATGCAAAAAGTTCTTTGTTATCGTTCGCACATGCGCAGATAAAAATTATTTTATACAACTGCCCACATTCCCTTAAATATTTAATATATTTATATTCCAATTGCACTATATTATTTCTACTATATTTTGTCAATTTTTCTGAAACCGGCGTTAAATTCGGTTAAAAACCCTGTATCTCTCTATTCTAAAAAAAGTAACTACCGCTGTCACCGCCGCCGCCGCCGCCGGTTTTGAATTTTTTGTGACCGGAGGTCTTTCTTCGTTAATATTAAGAAAAATAATGCATACGAAAATATGAAAATCGGAAGTATTATACAGAAATCTTTGATAGACACGCTGATGCAGACAGTTTTCAAATCGAAGAATTAGTTTAAGAGATATTTAATGCTAAGTTGGACAAAATCGTTCCACTAAAAAAGGTTTATAGGAGCAAAAACTATTCATGGGAATTTAATCATTTTTAGATCATTTTATGCGTTTGAAGTTCCCGGTGTGCAGACTGTATTTCGTTTTTTAATTTGACTCATTTTTTGAGGTTTTATTTCCATTTTAAATTCAAATTTTCAGCATTTCGAGAGATATTTTTTACTTACTAGGGGGCTCGGCCTCCTACGAGCTACGCTCGCCAACCCCCGTCCAGGCACCGTAGACTCTAAATGCACGCTAATTTGATCGACTTTAAAAAGGATTGAATTATAATTTAAAAAACAGTGGCGATCTCTCTATAAACGGATTTCTATTCATTTCTCTTTGATTGGGCAATTTTAACGCCAAATCCGTTGCGGTACTACTTGATTATCCCGTCGACCAATTTCGCCAAATTATATAAATCGCCAAACCACTCGCCAAATTGTACAAATTGACATAATTTTTATTTTAAATAAAGAAAAAACAAATAAATTAGTACAACATTAATAAAAATAAAAATAAAACGTCGAAATAAAAATAACTTGATGACGTAGACACGTGTAACACCATTTCAAAATAAGCTAATATAAAAGGAATTAAGTAAACAGAGTCTTTGTCTCCTGGTATTTTTTAACAAAGTGAAAAGAAAGTTCTTTTAAATGAGACATTTTAAATTAATCGATTTTAATCTGACGTAATTTTGACCAAAGTATTCTTTCTCTTTTTAATATTCACGTGAAAATACTTGTGTTAGAAATTAAATATTATTTGCGCTTTCCTAACAAAAATAGCTGAAAAGTATCCTCTTAAAATATCAAATAAATGTTTAGCGCAATTTCTAAATTTAAACCGTTTTGCAATATTATTTTGTGTTCATTTTATGTAATAACTGTAATGTGATGTAAATATGACGTAATTTCTCCTATTTAAGACTTCTAACGCATGTTAATAAATTTATTGCTTTACAAATTCCTTTCTCTTAAAATTCACGTGTAATTATAGTTTTTATGACGTATTTTTTAATAAGTTCCTGCTTTTTGTACATAATTATTTAATTCTAATTCCAAATGTTTTTTTCTGTTTATAATAGTCACGTGTAAATAAATTTTTAATTTATTTACACGAATAAATATTTTTTTTTTTTTTTCTTTTAAGCAAACATTATTGTTTCCGCTGTTTATACAGTTGGCAACAGTTTAAATTAATACCACTTACTAAAATCTGTTAAAAATATCTCTAGAAAGGCTGAAAATCTGAATTTAAAATAGAAATAAAACCTCAAAAAATGAGTCAAAATAAAAAAAAATTAATGCAATCTGCACTCCGGCAAATTCTAACGCATAAAATGATCTAAAAATGATTAAATTCCTATGAACAGTTTTTGCTCCTATAAAACTTTTTTAGTGGAACGATTTTGTACAACTGTAGCATTAAATATCTCTTAAAATAATTCTTCGATCTGAAAACCGTTTTTATCAAACATTTCTGTATAACACTTTCGATTTTCATATTTTTGTATGCATTATTTTTCTTAATATTAACGAAGAAAGATCTCCGGTCACAAAAAATTCAAAACCGGCGGCGGTGACAGCGGTAATTACTTTTTTTTAGAATAGAGAGATTTTAGAAAATTGTGCTAATTTAACCTGTTACCAACTGTATAAACAGCGAAAATAATAATGTTTGCTTCAAATTAAAAATTTATTTTACACGTGACTATTATTAACAAAAAAAAAACTTTCAAATTAGGATTAAATAATTACGTATGAAAAGCAGGAACTTATTGAAAATACTTCATAAAAACTATACTTACACGTGGATTTTAAAAGAGAAAGGATATTGTAAAATAATAAATTCATTAACATGCGTTAGAAGTCTTAAATAGGAGAAATTACGTCACATTACACTTATTACGTAAAATGAACAAAAAGTAATATTGCAAAACAGTTTAAATTTAAAAATTGCGCGAGACATTATTTTGAAATTTTGAGATTATATTAATAAGATTAATATTAATTTCATTGAACGCGTTTAGACTGCTTTCGAGCGACTATTTAGTAATTTAATAAAAATAAAAAAGATTACAA
This sequence comes from Maratus speciosus, assembly GCA_963932465.1. Classification (NCBI taxonomy): domain Eukaryota; kingdom Metazoa; phylum Arthropoda; class Arachnida; order Araneae; family Salticidae; genus Maratus; species Maratus speciosus. The sequence continues at coordinate 559,689,515 of OZ010789.1, forward strand.
GCTGAAAATGAAGTGTCATCGACAAAAAATATGATTTGAAAGAGAAAAATCTGTGAAGCAGAAAATAAAGAAATTGGGCACAGATGTCATATTCGCCCCATATTGGCGCGATTTCTTTCTGACGCCAATGTTATATACGCAACGGGTACTTAACTGGCGCCAAAGTGTCGTTATTTTGCTTGATGTGGTAACCCGGATTATGTTGTTTATGCTGTTGATGTTTTCGCCAAATTGGCAACCGAAAAAAATCGTGCCAATGTGGGGCGAATATGACATCTGTGCCAGAAAGTGCTTAAATGGTTTAGTTAAGATTCGTTAACCTTCTGTGTCGTTTCCGTCAAAAGAAGGTATTGGTATTTGTGAAATATATTTGCATTTTGATGGAGATTTGCTTATTATATTAGCTTATTTTGAAATGTTTAACTGATTTCATGTAATCAAAGACGAATACAGTCATTGTATCTTTTAACAGCAGCTGATTTTTTCTTAAAATTCGGCAATCGAAGAGAAATGAATAGAAACCCGTTTATAGGGAGATCGCCACTTTTTTTTTTTAAATTATAATTCAATCTTTCAAAATCTGTTTAAAGCCGATCAAATTAGCCTGCTTTTAGAGACTGCGGTGTCTGAATGGGGGGTTGGCGAGCGTAGCTCGTAGGGGGCCGAGCCCCCTAGTGTCGTAAAAAAATCTCGCCAAACACGGTGCGTATATAACATCTGTGTCAAATCACTGTAATAATAGCCTAATTTATGTGACTGTCATCAACACTTCCGGGTTGACCGTGTCGCTTTTTATATACAGGGCGGTCATTTTGATACTGTAATGTTAGCCAGGCGTGGGTGATAAATCGACAAATATTGTCTTATCTCCATCATTTCATCTATATTATAATAGACCAAGTCATGTGACTGTCATAAACAATTAAGGGTCGACTCCGTCGCCTTTCATATGCAAAATGGCCATTTTTAATCAAAATTATTTTTTCGAGTAAAATTACATAAAATTCTGGGTACTTTTATGTTAGCCGAGAGCAAATTTCGTCAATAGCATTTTTATAAGATTCCAGTTAGCCTTTTTTATTTCTCGCGGGGTAAATTAAAGCAATGCTTTGATGTTGAAATTAAATTATGTTAAATTGTTTCTTTTTTCTTTTTCTTTTTTTTTTTTTTATTTTTTAATAAATAAGTAAAAGTCGTGAATTTTAAATGTTTAAATTTAAAATTAAAGTTAAGTGTTTCGAATAAAGTTTGTGAAAGGTTTATATTTTTAATTCAATAAGAAAAAATGCGACGAGAACAATGTTTGATTATTTATCACCTGCGCTCAGTTAACATAAAAATACAGAGTTCTTCATTTCTCTCTCAGAATCTCCTGATTTGATAAAGGAATGAGACAATAAATTAAAGTATGAATAAAAACAACAAAATACAAAGCTTAGCATACATTTAACGGAGACCAAATTGGTCGCCAAAAGCGGTTAGTATTAAATAATGCAACAAATCATGACATTTAATTTCAACTTCAAAGCAATGTTTTACTGGTACCACTTAGTTATCTCGTCGACCAATCCCGCTAAATTATATAAATCGACAATTCACTCGCCACATTTTACAAATTAATATAATTTTTATTTTAAATAACAAAAGAACAAATAAATTAGTATAAACTAATAAAAATACAAATAAAACGTCGAAATAAAAATCACTTGATAACGTAAACACGTTTAACTTCCTTAAAGTCAAGTGAATGTGACATTTACGATGAACCATTATTGGCATTTAATCTTATCGTTTAGTGATAGATTTTTGATCGATGGGATAACCATGTAGTACCGTTTTAATTTAGCACTCGAAAAATAAAAAAAATGCTAACTAGCGAGTTAAAAAAAAAGCTATTGGTGATATTTGCACCCGATTAACATATAGTTACCAAAAATTCTTTGCAATCATGGCAACTTTTATGTAGCTTTATTTGAAAAAATAATTTTGATTATTTAATCAAAATGGAAACCTTTCATATGAAAAGCGAAGGGATCAGGCCGTAATTGTTTACGGCAGTTACATGACTTGAACTATTATAAGTGAAATGATGGCGATAGAATAATATTTGGCGATTTATCTACTGTGGCTGGCTAACATTAAAGTACCAAAATGACCGCCTTGTATATAAAAAGCGACACGGTCAACCCGGAAGTGTTGATGACAGTCACATAAATTAGGCTATTATTACAGTGATTTGGCACACACATTTTGTCCAAACATTAAAGTACCAAAATGTCCGTCTGGAATATAAAAAGCTAAAAGATCAGCCCTTAATTGTTCATAGCAATTACATGACTTGGACTATCATAATATAGGTGAAATGATGGTGATAGAATAATATTTGGTGACTTATCACCTGTGGCTGGCTAACATAAAAGTACCAAAATGGCCGCCTGGAATATAAAAAGCGAAGGGTTCCGCCCGGAACAGTTGATGGTAATCACATGATTTATGCTATTATTATAGTGATTGTTTTCAATTCTAAAAACAGCGCAAAGAATAATATTTCCTTACGATTAAAAAATTATTTACACGTGACTATTAAAAACAAAAAAAAATCCCTTAAAGATTATTATTAAATGAGTACGTGTTAAAAGCAGGAAAATATTGAAAATTATGCCTTGAAAATTCGATTTACACGGGAGTATTAAAAGAGAAAGGAAACTTTAAAATAATAAATATATTAATATGCGTTTAATCCTTTCAGGGGCAAGGTACTTCTATTAGTAAAATTTTGAAATCAGTGAATGGCACCAGAATTTACGAACAAATTTATTTCGAAATACGAAAATGCTTTTGTTCACTTACTTGATCACTCTAACCGGCAGCCAACTAAATAAGGGCAAAGGCCCTGAATCCCTGACAGAAAAACGTCCTCCACCATCAAACTCAGCCCCAGCCGCCGAAACAGACCCGGAAACAGCGACAATTAATAAAACTGAAAAGTCACAAAAATGTGGCACACTCTGCCTAGCAATAAAAATTAAAGTCATGTACAAGTTTTAACATATGACTGTAACCCTAGTTACTACAAAATAAAATAACTAAAACTAAAACTAAAACTGAATGAAACTGAAAAAAAAATAAAGTCATTTACAGTTACAAATGACTGTATAAATATATCTTAAAACTAAGGACGATTTACACTAATATTCAAGACAAGATAAAACATTAAGCCAATGAAACAGACATTTTCGGTCAATTCAAGTTACAAAAGACCATCAGACCCTGAAACTCCTGAAACAACTCAAAAATGCGTGAAGGCAGAAAGATTAACAAAGTGACAGGCATTTTCACTCTTTTTGGCATGAATTTTATAAAAATACACTCCTTAAAGAGTGTAAATGTATATATACACTTATGTTTATATGTGTATGCATATATATACATATGCTTATGCAGGTATTTTTATATATCTGCATTATATTATTATATATACATAGATAGTTAAGTAGAATGTAAATAAAATTTTAAAATAAACACAATTATACAAGATGTCTATGAATGTTGCTGACACATTTGTATATTTTCTCAACTTTAAAATAAAGCACAAAATGTCGAATATACACCGATTAAATTTTCATTTTTCATTGTTAATATATTTGAACTTTTTTTACTTGATGTTTTGAAGAACAACAGACCGAAAAGAAATTTTATGTGCAATCTTTTGTACTAGAATGTATCGAAATGTGCCAAGATGTCAAAATAGAAAAGAAAACATAAAACAACCTTTTTTTTATTTTAACGCAAAAAATCGTTTCGAAAACTGCATTAAAAAGAAAAACTTCAAACGCATGTTCTCCATTAGTTCATGGATTAAAGTTTTGACAATTCATTTTATAATAGCATTATTGAAAACATTCGTGGGGAAAGTTAAATAAAAGTTATGATATAACTTAACCATTACTAGAAATATATTTTCCAGTAAAAATTTACGTGTATTTTTTAAAATTTGAAACATACCAGATATCTTTTTAATCAAGATAAATCATGTATTTGCTTACAATAATTCATTATTTCAGAAATTTTTTTTTATGACAAACTTTAATGCGTTTTAACGGTGTTAAAGGAAAATAAAATTTTTGAACCATTTTTAATTTTTAGCTTGATTTCCCATAAGAAAATAAATAATTATTATATATTATCTCTAACAGACTTTTAGAATAAGGATAATAAAGGTGCATAATGAATTTCATGACTTATATAAATGTATACGAAAGCAGAATGCCAGATCACTTTCTCATATATATGTCAAAACATCTACAGATGATTTATGGCACATTTTGTTATAACAGTCCATCGAACTTTTTTTTATCTGAAGAAATGTATTGTTCATTTTTGAAAGGTAATTCTTTATCGAGGTAAGATTTGGTATTTTCTAAAAGATAAAGATATCATATTTTATCTAGCTTGAAAATAAATATTATAAAATATAATCTTTCTAAAACATTTGAAATTTACAGTGAACGAAAAATAAAACTTTTAATTTACCAAATTTCGTTTAGAGTAGTAATGGGCGATTCTCGATAATTGAACAATCGAAACAATCATCACCGTAGAAAATAATGATCGTCACAGTTAACGAAAAGTCACAAATTATACATTTGAGATGTTTTAAAATCGATTGTCAGAATGAGGCACAGGAGTGCAAAATTTGGAAAATTATCGAACTTTTTTTATCTGAAGAAATTTATTGTTCATTTTTGAAAGGTAAGTCGTTACTGAAGTAAGATTTGGTATATTTGAAAAGATGAAATGTCGCATTTTATGTAGCTTGAATATAAATAATATAAAATATCAACTTTCTAAAACATTTGAAATTTATATTGAATTAAAATTAAAACTTTAAATTTATCAAATTCCGTGTAGATTAGTAATGGGCGATTCACAATAACTGAACAATAGAAACAATCATCATCGTAGAAAATAATAATCGGTACAGTTATCGAAAAAGCCAGAAATTATACAACTGAGCTGTTGTAAAATCGATTATCAGAATGAGGAACAGAAGTGTAAAAATGGTCAAATTTGTGGAAAATATTATTTTTTTCTGTTGTATAATATCTTAAGTCCTTTATTATCATCCTCTCGAATGGTACATTACTTTTCTTTGTACGACAGTGAAAATCTAAAAAAATATATATATATATTTTATGTAGTTTGTTGCATCATACATAAACATTACATACTTAATCTTTAAATTCAATTTTCTCAAAGCGTTGCTTTTTGATCTTCGATGTACTTTTTTATAGAAACTACTACACATTATTGTTTGTAATCTTATCAGAATATTTTACACATATCCCTGATCAATCTGAAAATAATTTTTGTTATAACCTATGTACAAAATGTTTTTCTTTGGATAAAAGCAAGTTTTTTTCTTATTTAAAAGTGGTTTCTATTCTAGATTTTTGTAAAAAAAATAACTGAAGAAGATCAGTTTATTAAATTTACTCTAGTTTATTAGAAATTATTCATATTAAGTGATATCTTTGTTTTTTTTCTGAGAAAATGTAGATTAATTTAACACGGTATGTATAACGCATTCAAACTGTATTTAAAACAGTAATTGCAAAACTCAGGCATTTATTCTGGCAAGAAGTTTGATCAAGGTGATGGGGTTTGCTTCATAATTCTGCTTACTGATGGTGATTCTCGATAAATCATTAATCGACAAAAAATTTCAGCTTGGGCCATGCATCATCCATATTAATTCATTTGCATAAATCAATTTTAAAACTTTTCTTTATCTTCTATTAATAACGTGCATTGTAATTTATGTTCGTGCGCCTTATTTCTACATCTACTTAAATATACCAAAAAGAGGAGACAATGCTATATTATTGATGGGCATAAAATGCTATTTTCTGAATAGAAATTAAATGTAGCTGAATTGACTCTGATAGAGCATGTAGTTATTTTACATTGTTCGGTGTTCAGTAAAGAAACAACAGCATCTAAAATAAATACACCTACATTCACTGAAGCATATTCTGGTTGAAAATGACCGCGGTGAAGGTATCTGAACTACGGCAGACCCTAGCTAAAGGAAGTTGTTGAGTGAAACATAAACAGAGCATAATAATGAGCATGGCGTTTAATATTATACTAGGTTTACCCTGCCATGCGTTGCCGTGACTCATTTGGTTAAATGAAAAAGAAAGAAAAGAAAAAATGCTCTTTTCTAATAAGTTTAATTTTACGTTACATGCCGGTATACAATATTTTTGTTGCTCCATTTTAAGTACAGAGATAAAAGATAAAATCTCTGGTTTTCCATCTTTAGAACACGCAACATATAATTGTCCATGTGAGAAGCAATCCTTGTGTCCTAAAAATCCTAATCCGCACAATTCTTTATATTGCGTGATTGCAAACGCGAATTGAATTGGGAATTGCAATCTTATTAAATTAAAATGGCATATCCGCTGGAATCATAAGAATGCGAGGAATGGGGACATCTTCACTTTTGAAAGGTCCTGTCAAGATTGTTGCTTCTACGACGTTGCTCATTATTTTTTTTTATTGAAAGCGTCTGCCCTTTATAAGTTTTGGCTGGTTGATATTTCACAACATGATAATTGGCACGACGATTTACAATTGCAATACGTGCGGTGGCGTCCCAGGCAGATCGAGTGAAATGAAAAATTCTGTTAGATAATTAACCGCTTCAACTTATTCTACAACAGCGTCGACGAACTTCTATGTGACTGCCTCGCTTTGGATGTTAGATTGAACACTATTGTTACGTTCGTAGACGTCTTTTTTCTTGACCGCAAGAATAGCCGATTCACGCAGACAATCGCGACTCTTATAATTGGTTAGAATAATGGGAAATACTTTTTCAATCAATTCTTCTTTTGTTGCCACTAAATTGCAGAAGTAATGAGGCAATGAAATTTTTTCTAAGGTCAAACCATCTGGCACGTTTCCGATCATAATTTCCAGCAATTGATGTGAGAATATATCAGATGATCGATCGTATTGCAGCTGGACACGCAAATTTGGAATTAATTTTGACGTCTTTACGTGTCACCACAAATTAGAGTATTTCAGGCAAGCATTTATTTCGTCCGCTGGTGTAGATCGAGAAATTACAGGTAATGCTTGCCTGAAATTTCCTCCAAGGAATATTAATGCGTTCTCAAATGGCCTTAATCTTCCACGCAAATCTTGCAGTTATCGCTCAAGAGCCTCAAGTGATTTTTTGTGCGCCATTGTGTATTCATCCCAAGCAGTAAGTCTGCATTTCTGCAATACTTTTCTCATGCCGGATGCTTTGAATATGTTGCAAGTGGGAGTTTCATTGAATTGCATGTTCAATGGCAATCTCAAAGCGGAATGATTAATTGTTCCACATGGAAGCAATTCCGCCGTCAATCCGGACGACGCCAGAGCTAAGGCTATGTCATTTTGGGTTCGAATTTCTGTCAGAATCAATCTGATTGGGAACGTTTTACCAGTTCTTATTGGCGCAGCTACAAAGAAGATTTTTACAATCCCGTTATCGATAGTTTTCATTATTTGATCGTAAATATATTTTTGCTCAAACGTTAGCTTAGGAATATTTGATTCCACATACCACAAAATATCACCTATATTGTAATTTTGTTCCCGATGCAATTCCACATTGAACGAAGTAGCAGCATATGGATTTGGTGATGACATTCCAAATTGATTAAGAACTTTGTTCTCAAATTCTAAGCACAAATCTTGAATCATTATCCAAGCTTCGTTGTAAATTTTTGCTGTGAAAAACATGTTCATATGTAACTTTCGCAGGAAAATATCTTTAGCCATGTGCGATTTACATTTCTTCCATAAATCTGTTATAGATAAAAGAGAGCAAGGGTTCAATATGATTGCAAACAATGTTGAAATTTGATTTGGATGAGAAGTATTGCACGCTTTATAAATGCATACATCCCATCGTCGGTCGTTCTCCAGTAAATTTAGAACTTGACATGTGCTGCGTAAAATGACATGTGTAACGTCGTTGACAATTCTCAATTGCTAGAAAGACGTTGGACTGGACACATTTACCAACAGTATCTGAAGAAAGAAGCATTCATCTTGTTTGGGTTGCACGGTGTATATTCTCCCTATCATAGTTTCTTTGAATATGACATGCCATCCATCGATATGCTCTCTTCGTTTGCGTCGTTCAAACAATTTTCTACTAGCATTCCATGTGTAATCCGTAGGCACTTCCAAATACAGCAGTGTTTTCGAAAATGCGACATTTTGGCATCACTTGAAGAAAGCAGTTAACGTTGCACCGATAGACTCAAGGCGATTTGTTGGTCATTTACAGCTGTGAAATAAACGCGTTGTCTATTTTCTTGATGTACAGCTAAGTAAATAACAGCTAGAATCCGTTCATGTTTGGGAAAATTAAGTATCCGCTTTACATCTTCATTGCTGCTTAAGCATCTTCCAGCCTGATACTATGCGAATTCATTGATATGTATGACGGCATTCCTATCACTTCTTTCTGGTTGCACGCCAAAAATTACCATGTTGCTTGGCCTTTATTCATGTACTTACAAATGCATTTAATTGATTTAACGGAATTACAGTACTCCACGTTTGTGTGGGGTTTGTATGTTTTGATAGCAAAGGCGAATATGGAACAACAGACCGTTTATATAATCGATATCAGTTTCGCAATTATGTTGGTTGCTAATTTACCGCCATGTTGTGCTAATCTTCTTGTGTATAAAATATAACCATCGTTTCCTATAACTGTATGGGATACTAATGTTCGAGGATATCGCTAACAGAATATTTCGTCTCTCATGCATGGTGAAATTTGCATTCAGTGTACCGCAACGCTAATGTATCATATTTTTCATCACAACATTTGTCATCCATGCAAATTCTTATCAACGTCGGCATCACGTGTTTCAGCGCATATTACATAGTCGATTTCGTTTGAAGTAATTTTTTGTTATAGAGTCAGACTGGTATATTGCGTGTGGCAATCCTCTCTTTTCCCGCTCCACTGAGTACACCCAAATGCCCACAGAAACAAACACTTCATGTTTTACCACGAAATCCTTCAGCAATTTCAGTTTATGTCTGAAAACACGTGCTGTGATGTCATATCTATCCACCTGCAATTTTCGAGCAAGTAAGAGTTGTGTATCGTCCCAATCCTGATTGCGTGTGAATGTGATGAATAGTTGTCAACGACCTTATTGACAATTGCATACGCAATTGCATCTTAACGGTATTCATGCATAACGTTGACTGCCTGTATATGAAGATGGCAAAATTGATAATATTCGAACGTTAGTCGTATTACCGTGTTTTATAATTGCATCTCGCAAATGAACTTATTCTTTAGCATGAAGCTTGGTCCAATTCAAACGGATTAATATCAAATGTTTTGTTTCGATTTTTGCACACATCTGCGATGCATTGGTGAAACAATTGACGGCATTTCAAAACGTGATAGTCTTCATTTTCTCGAATCATTAATCGATATGAATAATAGTTCATTCCGCTGCATTTCTTATTTGTTTCATCGGAACCATCCCAAAATATGATTGGATGTTGCAGGGCATCATAGCATCGATATGTTTCACCAACTTTTGTCAATTGATTTTTTCTCCAATGAAGAACTATATATCTAGATTGTAATTGATCTCCGACTATATCAATTGGCACTTTATCTATAGTTGAAACATTGAAACTCCGCACATGTTCTCCATCAGGTAATTTGTCAGCATGAATAACAATATTGTACGTATCAGATGGCAGCATGTCAATTACTGTTTTGAACAAATTGACTAAATTGTTTTTTTTTTCGTTGCGCTTGGAGTTGGGAACCGATGGACTTTTTTATGTCGCTGGTAGAAATTAAACAGCGGGCATTAAGTTCATCATTGCTATCACCGATGAAATACATTTATATGAATTTTTGTTGACCATCTTGGAACGGAAGCTGGGAGTCGGCTTTATGATAAATTTCTGCATTCACTTTGAAAGTTGGCATGAATTGAGCTGTTATGGTTTCTGTGGCAAACGACGTCATTTGGAAGTACGAGTCGAATTTTTGAGAGGATATGCTTTGATTCGGCTGTATATGTAGCAAGCGACGTCATTAATGGCTTTGGCGGTTTTCGGAAGTCGAGGCAGTTTAATTTTTCAGGGAATGCAACAGAGTCTTATCGCATTCCATTAAAATTAAAAGCCTTGTAATAAGGACACAATTCAGCCATAGTGCCGATGACAACATTCCAGCTCAAACTATAATCATCAGCGAGGTTGTACCGTAAAGCAAGGCGATTCTGACAGGGGGATTGCTGAGCACGAAGTCGTGTTTGACGCTGATCTGCTGTTAATTAATTTTTAAATTTTATGGAAGTTAATTTTTAAATCTTGCAAAATTACATTGTACAGTAAAACTTCCATAAAGGACACTCCTGAATAGCAGACTCCTTTTTTTTTCGATGCTTGACATCTATACAATTGTATATTTTCAGCTCTGAATAGCAAACACCTCAGAACAGTTGACATATTTCGCGCTGAAGAGGTTTCCGTTATTCAGTTCTTTAACTGCACAGAATTGTTTGTGTATAAAAATGTACAATTTATGCAAACATAAAATATGCACTTATTTTATGCAGATATGTATGCCCATATTTTGCAAATATCGAATATGCACTTATTTTACGCAAAAAAATGTTCAGTTATTGAAAACAGAGAATATGTACTTATTTGTATGCATAAAAAAATCAGATAGTTATAAAAATATATATATATACGTTGGAATATTCAAAAGTATTCACTTTTATGCACAAATTGTGAACAATCGATCGTTTTTAGCAACAAAAGTACAAACATTTTCTAGTTGGGTTAGGATACCATTATGATAGAGAATGTGTACATGAGGCACACTCAGATTGAAAGATACAAAGCCAAGTTTCCTAGGTGTTTATCTAAAATTTTCTCTACGAATTATATTTGTATTTTTTATGCATCACTATTCTTTTAAAAGGGCATTCTGCTATAAGCACATCAAAATCACGTAATTGGCAAATGTAAATTTTGTAGTTTTCTGTTAAATTACATTTTAAATGTATTTTTTTTTATTTATAAGAAGTAATAAAATAAAATGAATATAAAGATTGTCAAGATTTTTGGGTGAAAAAAAAAATTCCCTAAAACAATCGAAAAGTTAAATACAATTCAGATGCAACAGAACGTGTTGCTATACAAATCGTATTTAAATAAGTGAATTTTTTTTTACATTACAGACATTACTTCTACACATTCAGATAAAGTAATAGCCTGAATTCGTTTTACCTATTGTGTGCTGTACGGGATTTCGTTTCAAGAAGAATATTCTTAAATCGAAGGAAATAAAACTTTTGGATAAGGATTTCATGTTGTTTTTAACATATTCAAGGTGTTAGATAGAAACGAAAGCTTTTATTTTAATTAATTGAATCATAAAGTTAAGAGTCAAAATTTTTGTTCGGTTGACTAAACTTCATGGAAGATTATGATATTAGATTAAATTGAATAGTTTAAAATTATTTCTTTTTTAGCATTTTTTATCTTTCCCGTACACTTAAAAGTTATTTTGAAAAGTAATCCGATTTCATGCTATTATGATTTCATTTGCTACTCTTAAGATATTAATAATCCATTTTGTATTACGGATGGAATAATTCATTTCTTATTGCATTGAAAAATTTTTTAGCCGTATTAAAATAATGTGAAAAGAAATATGCGTTTCAAATTCAATATGGTTAAGAAATAATTATTTTTAAGTTACAAAACAAATATTAAATTATTTTATGAGAGATGAACTAAAATGTTAATTATAACGATTATCATTTCTATACTCCATGTTAGTAGAATCAGTTTTACCTGTATTGTGTTTTACTTACATATCCATACTATGCATTTGATAGATTTTTTTATATTCCACATATCATCGAAATACTGTATGAAAAAATGGTCTTCATATGCGTCACTGCATAGATTCTAAATCAACTATGTAAATATCCTTATAACTTTCCGAAATAGTTCAGTAATTTTTATAACTTGACTGTCTGACATCTTGGTCTGTCCATTCTCTAATTCTCGTAAATATACATGGATTGCCATCTAATTTTTAAATATTATTCAAGTTTACTAAGAATTTTCGCTATTGGAAGTTCAGTGTATTGTATATTCAGCAGGAATATGCTCTCTGTGGAGTATAAAATATGTAGAATTTATCGCTAGTTTATTAAGATATTATAATAAATGCAATAAAATTCTTGTGTATAATACTTAAGTCATTTGACTGTCATCAACAGTTCCAAGTTGACCGCTTTGTTTTTCATATGCCAGACGGCCAATTTGGTAATTTAATGTTCGCAGGGCGCAGGTGATAAATCGCCAAATATTGTACTATCGCCATCAAGTCAACAGTATTATAATAGCCCATTTCATGCGACAGTCATAAGCAATTTTTCGCGTGGTAAATTGAAACAGAGCTTTCATGTTGAAATTAAATATCATGGTTTATGGTATTATTTATTACTTTTATTATTCTTTTTTTTTCTTTTTTTTCTAAGAAATAATTGAGAGATGTAAATTTTAAATGTTTCAGTTTCAAATTAAAGTAATATAAAATGTGTGAAAAATATCATATTTTAAATTAAATAAAGTACGAAAAAACACGAAAGAAACAATGTTTGGTGATTTAATGCCGGCACCGGCTAACATAAAAATACAGAGTTCATGATTTCTGTATCTGTTCTTTTAATTGGGTGAAGGAATGAACAAGTAAATTAAATTATGAGTAAAAGTAACATGATGCAATGCTTAGTATACATTTAAGAGATACAAATTTGGTCGCCAAGGGCAGGTATTTATGATATATTGGGTAAAATAGTTTCGAATGCGATATTTCAAATATATTGGAATTTATCAGAGAGGTGCACTACTACATGCTTTCTATAGATTACGAAGGGAACAGCATTTGACGTTTACTTACTGAGACATACAACAGAATTTTGCAGCAGGATTGGTTATCTGTCTATATTATATAAGTCAATCATGACCATGTGTAACACTGACGTCACTTTGATGGTGGCAATACCGAACGATTAAATTTAAATTGTACTGCAATATTTTTAAACTTCAGAACATAGCACATTTAAAAATTTTACACCGTCGAATAGGGGGAAAATGTATTTTTAAATGCAATTCGCTTGAAAAATGTATCCCATGTCGTTTGAAAACTGTATCGCTATTTACTCAATTTTCATTGTTTTTAAATTAATATTCAGTTATAACATTTAAAAAATCTATATATATCGCATGCAGACGATAAGGCAAGATAAATCCGTTTGTACTTAAATGACTATAAATCGATCAGAATTTGTTCCACCTTATATGACATAATGAAATTAAAACATTCACCAATCAATAAATAAAACATTAAAACATAAACTAAATACAAATTTAAAACAATGCAAGCTATGCACTCAAGCCACTAAAATGATCAGAATAAAAAACGCAGATTTTAAATAGGGATTTTTGACGATTTCTTCTGCAGTTAACTCCTGGCGCGTTGCCAATTAAAAATCGTCGTTTTTAGGTGCGTTCGTAATTATATAAATACGTAGCACCTATAGTCGTCGTTCAGTCGGTCTGTCCGTCTGTCCGTCCGCATATAACAGAGCAAAAACTACCCAACCGAATGATCTGAAATTTTAAATATATGATTGTTGCAGAATTTTGTCGAGCCATTTCAAATTTTATGAAAATCGGATGTATAGTTTAATTACAGGGACAGTCAAAAGTTTTTCTTTACATTACGGGCAATGGGAAAAATTATTGCAAGTGCATTTTAATGATGTTACAGCCTTCCGAATGATCTGAAATTTTAAAATATATGATTGTTGCAGAATTTTGTCGAGCCATTTCAAATTTTATGAAAATCTGATGTATAGTTTAATTACAGGGACAGTCAAAAATTTCTTTACATTACGGCCAATGGGGAAAATTATTGCAAGTTCATTTTAATGATGTTACAGCCTTCCGAATGGTCTGAAATTTTAAATATATCATTGTTGCAGAATTTTGTCGAGCTATTTAAAATTTTATGAAAATCGGATGTATAGTTTAATTACAGGGACAATCAAAAGTTTTTCTTTACATTACGGGCAGTAGGAAAAATGCTTGCAAGTGCGTTTTAATGATGTTACAGCCTTCCGAGAGGTCTGAAATTTTAAATATATGATTGTTGTAAAAGTTTGTCGAGCCATTTCAAATTTTATGAAAATCGGATGTATAGCTTAATTACAGGGATAGTCAAAATTTTTCCGTTTCATTACAGGGAATGGGAAAAAATTATTACAGTGTATTTTAATGATGTTACAGACTATGCACTTACGAAGTGCAAAAAACTATACATTCAGTACAATATGGGGTGCAAAAAATAATTATAAAACTAGCTATAGTACGAACGCACCACATTTGCCACGTTTGACGAGCAATTTCCAACTTGTTAATAATTATCAACATTTTATTTAACTAATTACTACTTTTCATATAAATATGATTTTTAGTACTGGTAGTGCGTATTCTAAAAAAATTATTAATTGTAAAAAATCTAAAATAGCTAATTATAAATTAAATTGTTTTCATGGATATTCTGTTACCCGGGAAGCCTGGGTCTTGCGATCTGAGCGTTTTCAGCTGTGGTATGCATTTTTAAACCTAAGTATTTTTATTGCATTACGGAATGTATACAGGGTGTTTCATTACCAGACCGACAAACGTGCAGTAGGTGTAGGGGGAACAGAAACGACTTGGAATAACATAGCAATGCAGGGTCAAATATGCAAGCGTAACGAGATAGAGGGTTGTTAGGGGCTGAATCATCGAGATCGAAAATTGATGTTTTAAGACCATAAGCTTAAAATAATTCATGATTTTTCTGATAATGACGTTTTTTTGAAGTTCATCGAAAGCTTTTCATTCCTGCATCTTTATGTATCCTCCAGCTTATTAGAGGTAGTAGGGCCGCTTTGAAATGACTTAACTTTGTTGCTAACATGAACGTCTGATGGATGCACGGCGTGTTTTAAAACATCCGAGATTCAATGCGGCACCCACGTTACGAAACTTCGGGCATATTTGCACGAAAGTCATGACTTATTTTAAGTTTATGATCTTTAAATGCCAATTTTCGATCACGATGATTCAGCTCCTAACAACCCCTCTATCTCGTTTGGATTACATTTCCAACACTGCATTGCTTTGTGATTCCAAGTCATCTCTTTGACCCCTACACCTCCAGCAAGTTTGTCGTCTGGTAGTGAAACACCCTGTATAAATTTATAGATCATATCAAGGGCGACACAAAAGGATTCACTCACAATACCAGGTATGGTAAGCAATTGTAGAAAGTAAATTTTTATCGATGTATGTGTTTTTTAAATTGTTTATTTAGATACTCCATTCCACCGTATGATAAAAATGAAATTTCTTAACATTATTCAGATAGTGTTGGAATTTTTTCATAATTTTTGCTTTCTGCAGATATCTTTGAGTTTTTCCCACTTTGAAAAAATAAATTATTTTGCCAACTTAAAATATAGTGATTAAAGACCTTGAAAATCGGATTCTACATTCGGCCAAAAATGCGCAGACAAAGGGGGAAAATAACAAGAAAATAAACAACCATAATTTTTACGTCTTAGAATTTGTTTTCGAAAATATTATGAAATTAACCTATGAAATTTTGATATAGAAATCGATTTCTTGACGATCTAAATATGCAAATTCAAAAAATTGCTGCTCATTCCGCCTAGTAATTTCTTTGCAATCTGCATAAAAAACTGCATGCCTTTCATTCTGATTTGAAAAGATTAAAAATAAATTTAACATAATGAATTCAAACTTTAAGCCATAATAATTCTTATGTAAATACTAGTAGCCCAGTGGTTATGAGGTTGAATTCGGAATTAATTAGGGGAAAGCTGGAAATATTTTTAATCCCTTCAGTTTAGGTCTAGGATGAAATGCTACGTTTTCCCCCTCGTACTAGGTGAGCGTTATGAATATATATAGATTTAGAGTCAAAAACAACGTTTTTTTAAAAGAAAAATACCATAATAATATCTAAAAACAAGTAAATCTATCGAAAAATTATCAATACAAATGTTGTAGAGCTGAAAATTCTGAATAAAATGAGTACCACATTAATACTTTGGTTGAACATTAAGATCGAAATTCTAATTCGATTAGGAATGAGGGGGGGGGGGCGGAGAAAAAATACCAAATATTTTCTACGATATTGGAATAATGCCAAATACCACGTTTTTCTTTTATTGATAAGCATCATTAACATTTTTACACAATACTGCCTTTTGTGGAAGAAGGTATATTAATTGAGATGACAGACATATAATTTTACAACACTTCCAATTCAAACATTTTAAATTAAAAAGTAGAATATTTTATTTCTCTGTTAAAAGTTTGCCGGAAACTATCCAGTCATCTTACTGTTTTACAGAAAACAGTTTCATAAGCGCGTATACCTTATTCGATAAGACATCTTGATTGTAAATCTCCATAAGCAATCCAAACTTGATAACATAAAATGCATTTTCTGATATTATTTTCCTAGTGATTGAATTATAAATTGATCGTTTCTAAAAAAAGAAAAAAAAAAAAACAATAATTACGCGATTTCACTGAAAATATAAATCTTGTTTTTCGTCGAAAATTAAATTAAAATCACTTCAGTAGTTATCAAGAAAAAGGTTTCACATGTCATTTCAATACTGATAGCGCCAACCTCAAACCATCCCAAGAAAGAAAGAAACAGTTGGTCATCAGCTGGAAAAAGATGGCAGCCAGCGCTGCGATCAGCGTAAAGTGCAATGCGCCATTACTTAAACCAGTACAAAAGTGTCCGTGCAGAATGCAGCTGGCCCATCAGTGATGGCCAACAGCAGGCCAGTATTGATATGCAATCACATTACTGCAATCCGGCACTTTTCCTCGTGCACTTCCATGGTGTGGTGGGCGAGCACATGAGATAAAACGGCCGATCACAATTTCATCTGATAATTTCTAACAGCAAAATTGACTGAAGCCGTCCAGCAGTGGTCAAGCAGTGGTAGACCATTAGACAGCACTTCTCCATCATTATCAGCACCTTTCTTGCTGCTTACCAGCAATTTCCTCTTTGCTGGGATAGTATTGAAAGAAATAATTTTTTAACGTAAAGATTAAAATTCGGAATATTGAGAAAAATATTATAAACTTTTATGAATTCAACTTAAGATGCTCGTATACTATTCGAAAATCATTTTATTAAAACCGTCTTAGTCCTCTTCATAAATTATCAAAGTTCAAAATTGTGATGTTGGTTGCTCTTGAATTCCTGTAACGACAGGGCTCCTGCACAATTATTTGTTCATTCGCCCCCGCCCCCTTCTCCAATCCTCGCACTTTATTTTTAGCCTGATTAATTTTAATACATACGCACTGTTATTCACTCTATATACGTCGTTAAATACAACCCACATTTCAAAAACAATATCTGAAATAATAAAGAATATTTCTCGTCATTTTTTAAATATGCTAAAATTCATAAAAAAATGCACTTTTTAAATTTAATTTGTTCGTAGCGGCAAGAGCTTAGCTAGCAGGAAGGGGGGGGGGGGATTAGTACGTTCATTCTTGACCTATGTCGAAGGTATTAAATCAATTTCTAGCTTCCACCTAATTAATTCCGAATTCAGCCTTCTTTTCACATCCCCTACCACTGGGCCTAATATCAAGAGGTTAAACCGTATTTGTTAAATTATCCAAAATAATGAGCTAAAATAATTACAAAAACATCGTAAATGCCTCAATAATAATAAAAATACATGTACATAAAAATTAGAAGCATGGTGTAGTGATAATAGGGATTGTTTTGGCTTCAAATTCTTGATTAGTGATTTAGGCTAAACTTTGAAGTAGAATTGTGAGCTCAATATTCAACAAAAATATAAAGTGTGGGTACTCATTTTATTTAGAATTTTAACTGTACAACATTTGTAATGATATTGTAACCTGTTTTTCGACTATAAATATGTACATATTTTCTAAAGCTCACCTACTAGCAGGAGGGAAAACTTAGTATATTTATTATAGATCCAAACTAACTGAATGAAAACAATTTCCAGCTTTCCCAGAATTAATTCCGAATTCGGCCTTTTTTTCCTCACCTACAACTCGAATCGATTTCTAGAGACTTAATAAATAATTAAAATATGCGAATCCAAAATCGCAGCACATAAAATCAATTAATTTTATAAAATTTGCTTTAAAAAATTCAGCCATTTCAATTTGTTTTGTTACGATTGAAAATGAATTTAACATAATGGGTTACAAATTTTACGCCTTCATTTCTTCAACCAATAACCTAATGTTCTTATTTGGCATTTTATGGAAAAAGGTACCGAAATGTTTAAATATTATATCAAAAATGAGTATTAATATTAATGCATGTAATGAGTATTAATGTTGTGACGGACCCGGCAGTACCGCCACGTGTCGTCATAGTCTTGACACAAGCCTCATAGGATAAAATCCTTTTATTGGAACTAAAATAGGGTGAGTGGTCTGATGAAGCCGATTCAGATTTTTCCTAAACGGTCATGTACACCAGGTAGCCTGAAATGCCGCCCGTGGCAGCCAACATATTTTATTCACAGGTACAGGGCAAACTCACTAAGCTTGACTTAAAAACAGTTCTTACCCAACGGCACTCTCCCTCTGACTTCAAAACTCGCTATGTTGAGCTGTCCCTCCAGTCTAAACCGCCTCCAAGGAACCGACTTCACTCATCCGGACTTCGCCTTTTATACTCTTGCAGACTGAGCCAAATGCCCTAAAAATTTGCATAAGCACTCGCGGACGCAGCTAACTGTAGACACCAGGGACCACAATCATACTTCGGAAAAATAAAATACAGATGTCGCTCTACACGCTACAAATGTTAAAACATTGGCGTCACGTTCTCATTCAAATAAGGTGCTTCTATAACGGAGTAACGATACCTTACAATGTTAATGCTTAAAAATATATATGGTTAGACGACTCTATAAGCAAAAATTAGGAGTAGCATTAATTAGTGGCTGTTACAAAGAAACGATTTGTACCAATTACATTTTTATATCATGATTTGCATCGGAATTTAATAATGGGATTTCTGCCTTTTTAACGTTTATAGCGTCATACTGATACAGCTTTTAAGGAATTATTCAAAATTTAGTTCAAAATTTACTTCCCAAAATATAAGGTTATATGCTATGTATACATAATCTATCGTTTTTATATATTACACAGATATAAAGTCAACCAAAAAAAGTTAGACAACAACTTCTATTGATTTCATTGTTTAAATATTTTTCTCTATGTTGTTCTTTAAAAGTAAAAGTTTATTTAAAATAATAATTTTTATGATGATTTATAAAGTTTTATTTTTCATTAATAAAATTATATCTAAATTATAAATTTACAAAACGTGGTGATGATGTAAAATTAAGCATCAAATAAATACTTGGATACTTACACAATGACCCCCCGCTCACCCCCCCCCCCCAAAAAAAAAAAAACACTTTTAAGTTTAAAACAAAATTATCTAATATTTCGTGTGATGCCCTTTTGCTGCTATTACAGTTTGTAACCTCTTATTCATTGAAAGGACCAGTTTTTCGGTTAAATTTAATGGTACATTTTGTCATATATTGAAAATAGCAATTTTTTGTTCATTTTTATTCTTAATCTCAATTACTAGTAATTGTTTCTCCATATAAGTCAAGAAATGTTCTATAGGATTTAGATTCGGACTTTGGGGAGAATGAGAGTAGCACTTTTTTCACTTTGTATAGTAACCATTCCTCTACAATCCGAAAATTATGATTAGGATCATTCATTGTCTTGGACCAAAGAATAATTTCCATTTAAATTTAATTTTGAAACTGTTTCTGGTAAATTTTCTTTTAGAATGTTCAAATACAGCATTTTGTTCATTGTATCATTAATGAACACTAGATTTCCAAAACCACTAACTCCCATTGAGCCACACACCATAAAGCATCCGCCACTAAGTTTTCCAGTCTCGTTTACATTTGCTGATTTTAGCGCCGTTTCTTGTCTTCGACATACAAAACGCCGATTATCAGATCCAAACAAATTAAATGTCGACACATCTGTAAAAATAACAGACTTCCAGAATTCTTGTGGCTTTCCAAGATATTAAAAAGTAGAAAACCAACGTTTAAAAATTCACAAATAATACGTGAAAACCTGCAAACAGCTGTTTCGAATCTACTAGCGAGATTATTCCTCAGTGCAAGACACAGCGTGATAGAAAAAGCAAAGCTGAACAAATTACAGAGACGCGGCGGCTTATATACCCGATAGGGGTAGCGAATGCGCAAAAAACAATCAATGAGACAAAAGCATTTGGAACGACTGAATAGACAAGTAGCGACACCTACCGGAGAACGAGAGAAAAAGAAACCAAAAAGAGGAAATTAAATTAATGCTTTCCATATACTTGTAAAATCAGAAGTACTAGATACGTCATTGACTAAAGAGTGAGAATTTTTAATGGTGTGGTAAGCTTCCCAAAAATCAAGGTCAAGGTTAGAAGAACATTTCTGGATAATGATGGCTGAGGAAAAATTGAACCTATGCTGAAAAGACCAACAATGTTGAGCAATAGAAGAACGTTTAAGCTCCTGATTTTTAACATAAGATTCATGCTCATATAAACGAAATCTAAGAGCACGTTTAGCCTGCCCAATACATGATAGACCACACTGTCAAGAGATTTGTTAATTATCCCAGTCATCTTGGCGATGAATAGGGTGTTTAAGATTTGAAAAAGAGATTTTATTAACAAGAGAAAAAATAACATTAAAATGAAACCTTCTTAAGATTTTAGCAACTTGCTGACTGATTTTAGGAAAAAAATGGCAACACAACTGAAGTGTTCGAGTTGGAATTACAATGCTTTTCAGAATGGACGGGTTTCGTGAATTTCTTATAAATAGAATCTATAATATTAGAGGAATAACCATGATCAACAAAAATAGCAATGAGGTAATTAAGTTCAGCACTGAGTAACTATGGCGTGGAACAAATATTTATAGTTCGAAAAACAAAAGTATTAGAAGCAGCAAATTTCTGGTTAGGAGGATAAGAAGAATATCTGTGAGGTGGGAGACTGAAAGCAAACGGTTTACGAAAGACGGTAGTCTGAAAACCATTATCACAACGAATAACAAGGACATCCAAGAAAGAAAGACAGTTACTGGTCTCAATTTCAGGGGTAAATTGAATGCAGTGATCAATGGAATTCATAATAGAGAGAATATGATTAATATCCGAATTCATTTCAACCAGGACATAAACATCATCAACATAACGAACATACAATGGAAATTTTTAAATTTCAAAAAGTTTGAACTCAAAATACTGTATATAAAATATCGCATAAAATTGGACTACGTGGATTACCCATGGGCAAACCGTCAATCATACGAAAGAAATTTCCATTAAAAACAAAAGTATTTTGCGACAAGCAAGCCTGGGGCAGAAGGATAATCTTCTCGATTTCAAAATAAGAGAAATGGAATTCACAAAGTATTTTCTTGAGGCAATCTAACCCCCCCCCCCAACCGGAACATTAGTAAACAATGATTTAACATCAAAGGAAACCATCATGTGTCCCTGTGGCTTAAAATTATGAAGTTTTTTAACAAAATCAAAAGAATTACTAACAGTGAAACAGTTACCGCTCAAAAGTGGAGAAAAAACAGAAACTAATTATTTGGCAGCTGTACCAATACTAGAGACAATAGGTCTGAAAGGAACGTCAGGTTAATGGACCTTAGATAAAGCAAAGACCTGGTATAATGCGCTATAAAAGGAATAAGAGACTTCTTAAAGTTAACAGAAATAACGGGAGAAGACTTGGTGGCAGATTCAATAGAGCTAATTTCACTAGTGGAAGGGTCTTTACGGATGTCAACATAAGGACCATCGTTAATTAATTTATGGGATTTTTTCAAATACGAAGATTTGTCGAGAAGAACAATCTGACCACCTTTGTCAGCATTGGCAATGATTAAGTTAGGAACAGAACGCAAATTTTTTAGACATTGTTTAACAGGATTTTTAAGATTGGGCTTATAAACATTAGAATTGAAATCAACATTATTGGCAATGAGATGCCTTATGGACTCTTTTTGAGATGAAAATAGTGTGCTATGCTTAAAGGCCCTTTCAATAGGGGCAATTAGATTAAGTAAAGAAAGAATAGCAGGAACAGAGACATTGTTATTCAATTTGAGAGCATCGAGCTGATTGTGACTTAAAGAAACATTAGAAAGATTGAAAATAACATTTTGATTAACAACAGGGAAATTGATGGAGTTATTAACGACAGAACTTTTACAAAGTATATTAAATTTCTTCTTTAAAACCGAACAACGAACAGAAGAAGCTATGAGAACTCTACTCCATGACCTTCTGTCTATAGACTGAAAATCAGGTGTAGGATTAGCCAGGCTGATATGTAAAGAATATAACTCGCGCTCTGTATGAGCAATTTTATGACGAGTCTCTTGAATCAAAGCTTTTAAAAGAGCTAATTTAGAACGAAATAAGACCTTGACAATTCTATTAGAAGGAAATAAATTACAACGTATATAAATGAAATTAGGAATAACCTTATTACGCCTACAGTCAAGTAGGAAATGTAAGTGTTCCAAAAACCTGTAATTTTTTAATCGTAAATTACAAAACATATTGATTTGAGACATTGCGGGGAAAAAAAGGAAGAAATCATAGAGCAATAAAGGCCCGTTAACGCTGAATGCATTAAAATAGCAATGCTAGTTTAACGTATTCGCCATTAACGGGCCTTTATTCTACATAGCAAAAACTATATTGAGGGTAATATAATAGGTGCCACAGAAAACACCCTGTTGTGCAAAATCACTGTTGCTAAATTATACTCTCTGGCGTTCTATCAGTATAAGTTAAATAACACTCATATAATTTATTTTTAATTTTTCTCAAAAATAATTTTGTCAGATAAAATTTTCTCATTTTAAAAGAAAAAATTATTTTTAACATAAAAAAGAATTTAGCCTTCGTTTTTTTTAAAGCGATTCCCTTTTAGGGTTAACTATCCGAGTAGTTTCACTCTGAGAAATTATTTTTAATCTCGATAAAACATAACAATTTTCGTTAGTAATTTCAATTGACTTGGCTATTTCATGCAATGATATATTTAAAAATATAATAGTAAATATTAATTTAATTATTCTTTGAAAAGAGATTGTGAAGTATATAATTAAACACAAATGAAATACAATTAAAAATCAACGTAATCTAATTAAATGCGTTTGGGTTTATGGTTATACATTATTTCATTTAAGTAAATTTAGCTTCCCTGTCGTAATAACCGAGTAGTTAAATTTATTGAAATGGCAACATATATACTTTAAGTTATGCATATTGTTTCATAAAATATGCCATGACATAAACTAATCTTTACACGCGATATGTTTCCAAAATGTTTTCTAAATGACTGCGTTTATCGAAATATCTAAGCTAATTGTTAATGCAAATCTTAATTGATATTTTGTGTCAGAGGAATATTAAAATACAAATCGCCAATAAACATTTAAAATAATAAACAGTCCGATAAATTTGTACTTCTTACTGATAGGATATATTGTAAATGAAAGAATTAATTTTATTAAAGATATTTACTCAAATGCGTTTATTCAATTTAGGGTGAGATCTTACAGTATTCATTTAGCTTTTGTCTGAGCGATTTAACATAAAAACAGATGAAAAAAGTCATTAATAAAACGAAATAAATTAAACATGTTTAGTTTAGAAAACAAAGTATGAATAAAAACAAGAAGGCGTAGGAGATAAAGTTTGATATTTCATTTTCGATTACGAAATTTTATGTATGGAAAAACAGAAAATGTAATAAATATAGAGTTGCTTTCATGGAAAAGTAAGGACATACTAAGATTTAATTGTTAATAATTATTATAAAAAAATGTGCCAGAGATGTAAACAAAAATATTTATACCGATAATTAGATAGCTAAAACAACTACAGTGTATAAATTATTTAAATAACTTTAAAATTATGGCGCTCAGATGAGCTCTCTAACATTCAGTCAGAATATAAAGCTTAAAGGATTTTCAATTTCCTGTCAGAAATTTCATGTAGTTACAATAATACATCATATCCAACTTTATTAGCCCCAGAAATGCTATTTCTTTCTCCCAGCTTATTTTGTGTCCAATAAATAACGTTACCTTGTGTACGCTAGCCGTAAAACAAAAGCCGATGTTTCATTGTGCAATTAAATACTCTACAGCATTTTTTAAAACTTCTAAACATCGCACATTTTCAATGTTTATACCGTCGTATTGAAAAAAAATGTACTCTGTAATGCAATTTGTTTGAAAATTGCATCGCCATTTGTTTTTGAAATACTAATTTTTTTGTAGTTTTAAGCGACATTTATTTAATGTTGGCAACTCAAGTACACCACTTCTGTAGAAAGTAAAGAAAAAATTGTTGAAATATAGCAATTATATCTTTTTGTTGCCATTTTCTCATAAAAATGGAAAACAAAAATTATTAAAATACGTACTATTTTGAGAAAAATATAAATTAAGGATTTATAATAAAACATGGAGCTATTATAAACTATATTTAATTTTAAGCATCTATATTAATGCAAATGACGTCATTTTACATAAAATAAAAGCGTGTGCTTTAAGTCTTAAAATTGAAATATGTTTTGCAGTAGAGTCCCGATTATCCGAGTCTCGCTTAACCGAGTTATTTTCTTCTGGTGGATTGGTGGCTTCTATTATTATGAAACACCCATTATAAATGAAGCGTTAGATGAAGATGAAAGAGCAGTTGTAAAAAGTTAGAATTTAGATTATCTGGTCAGAATGGAAAAAAGAAGGCCATAATTTTTTTTTTTTCACCTTCACCTAACGCTTCATTTATAATGGCTGTTTCATAATAAAAAGAAGCCACCAGTCTATCAAAAGAAAATGAAGTAATGGAAATGCCGGGGGCGACACTAAATTCTGAAAAAGCAGAGTTCCTGTTCTCTAGTTTAATATTTTTCTTTGAAACAAATTTTGCGTTTATTCTTTAGTTACTTTTCTACATATGAGCTTATTAATAACCGAGGAAATAAGAAATCAATTAATTTTCGAGTACCAATTCAACTTCTTGAAATGTAAATGTATCCGTTTCTCGAAACTAATAGCATTAGAAATTATCTATGTGAGAAAGCAGAAGTAATTAATGAGTTAATGTCCAGTTAATAAGATAAGTAGATTGCGTCTAATTTAAAAGTTAATGTTTTAATTCAATTTATTTTTAATCACATGCAGTTATCACCACATCTTAATCTTTAAATATAAATGACACGGTTTAAGTATAAAAATTGATTCAATCAATGCAATATCTCGGCAAATACATTAAGCCAAGATTTAAATATCAAAGATTCAGTATGACTGTAATGAATGTAAGCCCTTTATTTATCTTTATGCTACTTTCATTTATTGATTAGGGAAAAGCCTGTAAAAGATGATTTATGAAAAATCATTAATAATATTTAAATAACAAAATAAAAACATACGTGTTTATTTAAATCCATAAAATGGTTATGTGAGAAAGCTTATATAATTATTCATCGAATCTCAAATTAGTGAAGCGATTATATTGTGTATAATTTAGAAGATTATGATTTCAACTACATTTATCAGGTATCGAATGTAGTTATCCTACTATGCTTTAAATCTAAGCAACCCAGATTTAGTTTGAATCTCATTACATAAATGGAATTGGGATAATAAACTAGCATTCATTGATCGATACGAAGTAGTTTCGGATAATATTATAAATAATATTTAAATAACAAAATAAAAACATACGTGTTTATTTAAATCCATAAAATGGTTATGTGAGAAAGCTTATATGATTATTCAATCGAATCTAAAATTAGTGAAGAAAGTAGATTGTGTGTAATTTAGAAGATTATGATTTCAACTACATTTATCAGGTATCGAATGTAGTTATCCTGCTATGCTTTAAATCTAAGCAACCCAGATTTAGTTTGAATTCATTAAATAAATGAAATTGGGATAATAAACTAGCATTCATTGATCGATACGAAGTAGTTTCGGATAACATTACAAATAATATTTAAATAACAAAATAAAAATAGACGTGTTTATTTAAATCCATAAAATGGTTATATGAGAAAGCTTATATAATTATTCATCGAATCTCAAATTTGTGAAGAAAGTAGAATGTGTGTAATTTAGAAGATTATGATTTCAAGTACATTTATCAGGTATCGAATGTAGTTATCCTACTATGCTTTAAATCTAAGCAACCCAGATTTTGTTTGTATCTCATTAAATAAATGAAATTGGGATAATAAACTACTATTCATTGATCGATACGAAGTAGTTTCGGATAACATTATAAATAATATTTAAATAAGAAAATAAAAACAGACGTGTTTATTTAAATCCATAAAATGGTTATGTGAGAAAGCTCATATAATTATTCATCGAATCTCAAATTAGTGAAGAAAGATTGTGTGTAATTTAGAAGATTATGATTTCAACTACATTTATCAGGTATCGAATGTAGTTATCCTACTATGCTTTAAATCTAAGCAACCCAGAT
This sequence comes from Maratus speciosus, assembly GCA_963932465.1. Taxonomy (NCBI): domain Eukaryota; kingdom Metazoa; phylum Arthropoda; class Arachnida; order Araneae; family Salticidae; genus Maratus; species Maratus speciosus. The sequence continues at coordinate 559,716,341 of OZ010789.1, forward strand.
TTAGTTTGAATCTCATTAAATAAATGAAATTGGGATAATAAACTAGCATTCATTGATCGATACGAAGTAGTTTCGGATAACATTATAAATAATATTTAAATAAGAAAATAAAAACAGACGTGTTTATTTAAATCCATAAAATGGGTATGTGAGAAAGCTTATATAATTATTCATGGAATCTCAAATTTGTGAAGAAAGTAGATTGTGTGTAATTTAGAAGATTATGATTTCAACTACATTTATCAGGTATCGAATGTAGTTATCCTACTATGCTTTAAATCTAAGCAACCCAGATTTTGTTTGTATCTCATTAAATAAATGAAATTGGGATAATAAACTAGCATTCATTGATCGATACGAAGTAGTTTCGGATAACATTATAAATAATATTTAAATAAGAAAATAAAAACAGACGTGTTTATTTAAATCCATAAAATGGTTATGTGAGAAAGCTCATATAATTATTCATCGAATCTCAAATTAGTGAAGAAAGTAGATTGTGTGTAATTTAGAAGATTATGATTTCAACTACATTTATCAGGTATCGAATGTAGTTACCCTACTATGATTTAAATCTAAGCAACCCAGATTTAGTTTGTATCTCATTAAATAAATGAAATTGGGATAATAAACTAGTATTCATTGATCGATACGAAGTAGTTTCGGATAACATTATAAATAATATTTAAATAAGAAAATAAAAACAGACGTGTTTATTTAAATCCATAAAATGGTTATGTGAGAAAGCTCATATAATTATTCATCGAATCTCAAATTAGTGAAGAAAGTAGATTGTGTGTAATTTAGAAGATTATGATTTCAACTACATTTATCAGGTATCGAATGTAGTTATCCTACTATGCTTTAAATCTAAGCAACCCAGATTTAGTTTGAATCTCATTAAATAAATGAAATTGGGATAATAAACTAGCATTCATTGATCGATACGAAGTAGTTTCGTATAACATTACAAATAATATTTAAATAACAAAATAAAAACATACGTGTTTATTTAAATCCATAAAATGGTTATGTGAGAAAGCTTATATAATTATTCATCGAATCTCAAATTTGTGAAGAAAGTAGAATGTGTGTAATTTAGAAGATTATGATTTCAACTACATTTATCAGGTATCGAATGTAGTTATCCTACTATGCTTTAAATCTAAGCAACCCAGATTTTGTTTGTATCTCATTAAATAAATGAAATTGGGATAATAAACTAGTATTCATTGATCGATACGAAGTAGTTTCGGATAACATTATAAATAATATTTAAATAAGAAAATAAAAACAGACGTGTTTATTTAAATCCATAAAATGGTTATGTGAGAAAGCTCATATAATTATTCATCGAATCTCAAATTAGTGAAGAAAGTAGATTGTGTGTAATTTAGAAGATTATGATTTCAACTACATTTATCAGGTATCGAATGTAGTTATCCTACTATGCTTTAAATCTAAGCAACCCAGATTTAGTTTGAATCTCATTAAATAAATGAAATTGGGATAATAAACTAGCATTCATTGATCGATACGAAGTAGTTTCGTATAACATTACAAATAATATTTAAATAACAAAATAAAAACATACGTGTTTATTTAAATCCATAAAATGGTTATGTGAGAAAGCTTATATAATTATTCATGGAATCTCAAATTTGTGAAGAAAGTAGATTGTGTGTAATTTAGAAGATTATGATTTCAACTACATTTATCAGGTATCGAATGTAGTTATCCTACTATGCTTTAAATCTAAGCAACCCAGATTTTGTTTGTATCTCATTAAATAAATGAAATTGGGATAATAAACTAGCATTCATTGATCGATACGAAGTAGTTTCGGATAACATTATAAATAATATTTAAATAAGAAAATAAAAACAGACGTGTTTATTTAAATCCATAAAATGGTTATGTGAGAAAGCTCATATAATTATTCATCGAATCTCAAATTAGTGAAGAAAGTAGATTGTGTATAATTTAGAAGATTATGATTTCAACTACATTTATCAGGTATCGAATGTAGTTATCCTACTATGATTTAAATCTAAGCAACCCAGATTTAGTTTGAATCTCATTAAATAAATGAAATTGGGACAATAAACTAGTATTCGCTGATCGATACGAAGTAGTTTCGAATAACATTATATTGAACCCAATAGCGTTTTGTCTGTGCATTTTTTACTCTTTGATTCTTAGTATGTATGTAGTTATAATAATACTTCAACATTGTTATCAATTGCTGTAGCAGAGTTCAATACTTTTGCAGTTGCTACCTAATCTTCCTACCTAATATTCTGTGTACGTTTAAAGAGACATTTTTATAATAAACTCTGATTTTCACTTACAATTAAAGGTTCAACATCCAGAAGAGTTTCATAATGATGTGATTGATATATGTTGGTATTTAATTACAGGATGTATTAGCATATTCATTATTCAATACACATGATATACACTTAAAAATTTAATAACAAAGCAATATGAATTAATTTTGATATAAATGTAATTAATTTAGAATAATACCTCGTAAATAATTTAAATAGTGATAAGTTAGACAGTAAAAAATTTAAATAATAAAAAAATAATTAGACACTTTATATTTTTTTATCACTTTATACATTATTATTGAAATTTCATCTTAAAATCTTTACATATTTTAAAAATGAGTTTTCCCTTTAAAAAGATATTTATCAATTGCTATGAATTTGTTTTCCGTAACAGTTTAAATATAAACATGAAATAAAAAGATACTTTCATACATGATATATTTTATATCTTTCTTCCGGAACTGGTATGCGTCAGATGTTTTCAGAATTTACTGTTTCAGTATGCTATGGAAGCGATATAAAATCTTGTATTCAACAAGTAAAAATTAAATTTAAAATTCAAAAACCCCGACTACTAATTAATAATTTCTCATCAATGTTAAGCAATTTTTTATATTAATTACCTATTTTTTTATTTACTTGTATTGATGATTTTAAGTTGTTTTTAATTGTTAGTTCCTATCTATAAAAACGGGTTTGATGAGGCCTATAGATGTCTATGATGGTTAGAGTTGCAGTGAAGCTAGAGATCCTACCTACACAACTTCCAGGTTGTGTAATATTTAAACGGAGCTTCTAACTGTAAAATAGTCAATAAAACATTTTGAAAGACCTATCCAATGATATGCCACTCAATATGGTGCGTAATTTTTTTTTTCGTTTCTACCGCCATTTTGTATTTTACGAGCACCATTTTGAATTTATAAAAATAAAATCTAGCCTATAACCATCGGACGGTTATGTTGAACCGATAGAGACCTCATTCATTAAAATCCATCTAGCCGTTGGGATGTTTCGTGAGTATGAAGAAATCAACGCGTGAAATGCATAACCTTTCCTTGAAGTTGGGTAAAAAGACTTTTTATCAACAATAAAAGGGAGGGAAATTTAATAAAACTGAAAATAAAATTAATATATTTCAATTAAATCAATTTATGCTTTGCTTGTGAAAGATATGCACAATTTTTATTTTTATTTTTTTAAACCAACCCAATAAAGTAATAAAAAAAAACCTCGTTAAACAAACAAATGTGTAGTAAATATATATTTGTAAGAAAAAGAAACGTACACTAGATTATTTTTTCATTCACTTAAATATTTTTAAAAGAATTTTGTACAATTGAAATGAATTCTATGATAGACAGTAAAGGTTTGATAAAGGCAAATTTGTAGCGTTTTGTACGTGCGTATGTTTTTTATTAAATTTAATAGAAGAATGATTGGGTATATATTTTCGTAGGGAAATAACTGTCTTGTTTGATTGCAGAAATTTTGTTATTAAAATTAGACGTAAACTAAAACAGTAGTAGTCAAAATAAAATTTCAATTTCTTCATTGTAACGGTGGTCAAGTTGGTGCATTATGCAGTTTAAATCCAGAATGAAATTCAATAACCTAATTACTAAATTTTCGGTAATATCTACCATTTCAAACAAACCTCCTATAAAGGAAAATAATAACTGATCATTAAGCATGTTATGAATTTTTTTTTTTCTCTAGCGTTCTTTCTGACAGGTGGGTACAAAAACCTGCTGAATGTAGTTCTCTAGCGGAACAAACTAAGGTTCAAAAATTGTATTTGAATAGCGGCAAATAATTTTTTTCAGAAAAAAGGTGGTATGTCATGATCATAAATTTATTTTTAAAAAGAGAATTTTGATAGTAAAATGAAAAAAAAATCAATTTAACAAATTACAACGGCCATTTAGAAAATGATTTTTTCGAAGACTAAAATTTAAGACATAAAAAATCGCACGGAGCTGATCATACATTACGTACGCCTTAAATTAAACATTAATAGTGTTATTACACGTAAATATTGCAAGATTTCCTGAAACTTACGTATTATCCACCTGAAACTTACGTATTATCCACCTGAAACTTACGTATTATCCAAGCATTTCATTGGCTGTTCGGGAAAAGGCTTTTCCATCGTCCAAGAAATCTGACGGCCAATTTTAAATGAAATTTAGTTCTTAAACTTATAATCTTCCCACAATATTACTTTTTACACCGTCGTATAAAGAAACAAAATGTACTTTTAAATGCAATTTGTTTGAAAGCTGTATCTCAATTTGTTTCTGAGTTATTAATTTTTTTTTTGTAGTTTTTATTACTTTTTCGTCATAGTGGCAACAGAAGTATCCATCCCTGTTGAAAGTAAAGGGAAATACGGGTTACTGCATAGACCAATCAAAAAACGAATAAAATGCGGATTAAACCAATAGAAAGCTTCAGATATGCTTTTGATTTCCTACAATGACGAGGACAATAACCATTTTTCCAAATGGTTAAAAAAATTGAAGCCATTTTTTTTCAAAATTAATAAAGAAATAAATCATTAAATCAAAATTTTATCTAATCGTTCACCGAATCACGTTTACGTATTTTCAAATAACACTAAAATTTAATTTTCTGTGGTACTATTTTTGTAGAGAAATAATCGTCTTTTTTAATTACAGAAATGTTGCTTTAAAATCAGGCAAAAACTAAAATTTCAGTTTGTTCCTTATAACAACTTATCAAATTGGTGTCTCGTGCAGTTTAATTATAGACTCAAAGTATGTAGTTTAATTACAAATCTTTCTACAATATCTACCAGGTCAAACAAACCACTTTCAGAAGAAAACACACACACACACACACACACACACACACATATATATATATATATATATAAGCATAAATTTTGCTTACCAGAAATAGCTTTTCTGGAATGGAAACATAACATACTGAAAGAATTGTGTTCAATTTACAACGGTAAAACATAGGGGATTTCGTTAGAGAATTATAAAGTATTAAAAGATTCTATTGAGGATTTGCAGAGTAGCTTTATTGTAACATATATTGATAAGGCAAATACAAACTTTGCAATTATTTGTAAAGAGCTATACCGTAATCAATTAAGACAATGTTATAATAATACACATAATTATAGGTTATTAAATACCAGTGTAAAAGAAACAGAAAGTAGAATTGATGCTTTTTACAAAAAGTTAAAATACACACAACGTAGTAAGGAATTGCCTTATATGGTTTTGGTTCCTAAATTTCCAAAGGACCCCATTGCCTTTCGTACAATTACATGTGGTTTTGGCACTTATTTGGAAGTTGCTAATAAAAAGTTTTTGGATATTTTGCAGAGTTTATCTGAAGTGGCATTAAAACAAAATTACACATGTATTATAAAAAAAAGTTTTGAGTTACTTAATAGATTGAAGGGTTTGAGTAATGTTAAAGGTTTATATGTTTATGATTTTGAAGATTTATATAATAGTATTGATTTAACTGATCTTAAAAATAAAATGTTTGACTTTTTTAAGCGGTACAATATTTTGAGTAAAAATTTGGATCATTTAACAAATTTATTTAATTTTGTAGTTAATGAAAATTATTTACTCGATGGTAAACATGTGTTTCAACAGATAAGGGGTATACCTATGGGGGGTAGTTGTAGTTCGGTACTTTCAGATATTTATTTATTTTTATACGAGGTTAATGAGACATTAAATAAGGATTTTTTAAGTTTTAGATATATTGATGATGTATTGATTGTTAGGATTAACGATTCCAATAGCGATTTAAATTTAGACTACTATCTATAAGGTTTTACATTAACTTCATATGACGAAAAACATGTAAATTATTTGGATCTCACTATCGAAATTGAGAGGGGTGGATTGAAGACCTGCATTTATGATAAGAGAAGGGATTACAACTTTGGAACAATAAATATATTAAATTTTAATTCCAATGTACGTATTTCCATTTTTAGAAATATCATTATCAATAGTTTAATAAGGATTGCTAAGTTAAATTCTAAACATGATAGTATAATAAATGATATCAAAAATCTCTATCAGGATGCAATGGTCCAGAATTATCCTATTAGACTGTTAAATAGTTTGACAAACAATTTCGTCAAGGATAAAGATTAACGCGATGTTTTGCTTTTGGCGATTAAAAACATCGCCAAATATTCGTAGGCTTTATAAGGAGTTCAGTTTGGAAGTGTCGTTCTTTTAGAATTAGGTTATTGCTTTGTATGGCCAGTTGCAAAGTTTTCTTTGGTCAGTATGGTCTCGACAGATATGGGGAAAATTTGCATGTGTAATTACCGGTATAATCCAGCATGCAAGTCTTTACCCTTGCAATCTGTCTCCAATGGATGTTTTCTGTTTATTCCTGGTTTTGTTACTAAGAATTGTCCATGGTTATTTTGTTAATTTTTCTTTCTCAGTAGTTTAGTAGTTTTGGAATTGGATGTATAGTATGTGTTTTTGGTATTATATATATATATATATATATATATATATATATATATATATATATATATATATATATATATATACATATATATATATATATATATATATATATATATACATATATATATATATATATATATATATATATATATATATATATATATATATATATATATATATATATATATACATATATATATATGTATAAGTTATGGAATTTCTCTATTATATTTTTTCCATAGCGATCTTTTTTATTATTACTGAGCTTTGAGCAAGACAACTTTGGAAAGAAAAAAAAAGTTCAATGCTTTAGGTTAAAGATTTTTTAAAATAATTTTACAGCCTTTTAAATAATTTTTACACTTAAGGAAGCCTGTTTTGGTCGGTAAGACTCTATTTAGTTGGGTGCCTCTGGATTCACATTTCTTGAATATATTTAACGTGAATGAGATAACATTAGCATTAAATGAGATATGATTTTTGCGTCTTACTTCAAACCAGGATACCCACGACCACGAGTACCAGGTACTCCGCAAATCAAGTAATCATGATCTCATTGAAGCGCTTAACGCATATGCGAAGTTTTTTTTTTTCAATTATTATGCAAATATTAGATGGGAATAAAAAGTCCCCATTGGGATTCTTTTGTTTCTAAAATAAGAAGATTTTTATTTGCAAAAGAAACGTAATTTTTTTCATTATTGAAACTTAAAATTCAGAATGCTTATTTGGTTTACACAAATCCTGATAAATAAATCAAACACTAGATTAATATATGCTACTTAATAATTAAATGCTATTATACTAATTTTTATTTTTCTCCTAATTCATAATGTTTTTAATTAGTTATCCATTTCATTCTTTTACAGTTATAAGTGATACTCTTGAGAATTTAAGGATACGTATATAATTAAGAATGGAAAATTTCATTTTCATTTAGCACGAGAAGCTTCATTAATCATAGAGGGAAAGATAAAATTAAAGGATGCATTAATTTAATATGGTATGAACATAGTTTATTAAAAAATATATTGAAATGAAAAATGTTTTTGACTAAAAAAAATATTTAATAAAATATTTGATAAGATATCAATTACGAATAAAAATAAAATTGGTTGAACGCAGATATAAATATATGGGTAAAACATTTTATATATTTCGAAAATGTTTTTTATTTAAAATTTATTTTTTAATTACTTCTTTCTAAGGAAGACGATACTGTAATCGAAGTTTTTTTCGACTTCCGGTTTTCAAAGGAATTACATGTTTTAGGGGTCAGAGATCACGAAACATATTTCTATAGAAAATGTCTGTCTGTCCGTCCGTATCTCCGTGTTTCTTTGTGTCCCCTTTGTATCATCAAAAAGTGTATGTGTAATGTTGGCGACGTTATGGGATTTAACCCAAATTAAAATGTAGTGAAAAAGTTTTAGAAAAAAAAGAAAAAGAGAATGAAAAATGGCCGATAAAGAAATAATTTCTCTGGGACGCTTAGACGAATATAATATGAATGTTCCCGGGACAATTTATGTCGAAATTTATTTCTCAGCGAATAACATAAAAACTGATGAGATGAAGTAAAATATATTTCTTAGTTCTGTTGGAACATCAAATTTCGCCATTTTAAGAGATATTATCGTTCCCAATACCCTGAAAGAGATCAGTTATGAAGATCTTTTAAAGAAAGCAAAGGAGCATTTTTCACCACGTCCTAGTGAAATAGTAGAACGATTTCAGTTCCAGAAACGACTAAGGAAGCAAGGAGAGAATGTAGCAGATTCCATAGGAGACTTACGTCAGTTATCCGAATATTGCAACTTCGAAAATACTCTTAATGACCGCCTGCGCGATCGATTGGTGTTTGGGATCCAGGACGAGAAAAATAAAACAGAAATTACTGGATTCTAAAGAACGTACCAGACAGCGGTGGAAATAGCTGAATCGTTTGAATCCGCTGAGGCTGGTGTAAAATTCGTACATATCGGAGAAAGTACGACTGTTAATCAAGTTCGTGTTTCGAAAGTTGAGAAACCAAAACTAGAGAAGTTCGCTTATGCACCTAAGCCTACAGAAGATAGATTCGCGCCTGAGAAACCGTTTTACAGATGTTCTAAAAACCATAATCCCAAGTTTTGCCCTTTTAAATCTGCAGAATGGCATTTCTGCCAGCGATTAGATCACCTAAAAATTTGTTGTCGAAATCGAAAAATTGGAATAAGAACAGAATAATTAAAACTGTTCAGGATGATTATTGTTCGAACTTCTTGGACGACAACTCCAATAATGTGTCGTGGGTAAAATCGGTTAAAATAAATGGAGTAAAAATAAAATTTGAAATAGACACAGGTGCGGCTCATAATATTTAAGTAAAAGTGTTGCTCACAAATTGTTCTCAGGTAAGCTGCCTTTAATTAAATCTAAAATAAAGTTGCAAACTTATGCTAAAGATTCTTTAATTGTTTTGGGGGAATTAAAAGTAAATGCTGTTGTTGATGAATATTGTATTCCTGATTTAAAAATATTAGTAATTAAAGTGGAGGATCCGAGTCTAATTGGAAAAACTTGGTTAAAAGCATCAAAATTATTTTGGCCTAAGGTAAATATGATTAAAATCATTTCAAACGATGATTTAATTAGACATTTTCCTAATGTTTTTGCTGACGGGATCGAGACAATCAAGGGTCCTCCAGTGTCAATAAATTTGAAAAAAGATGCAAAACCAGTTTTTATTAAGTCTCGACCTGCTCCTTTTGCTTTAAGAAAAGCTAATGGTTTAGAATCGGAACGATTAACAAATGAGGAGTATTTTGAAACCTGTTAATCATTCCGAATGGATTAGTCCTATAGTAATTGTTCCAAAGCCTAATGATTCTATTAGAATATGTGGTGATTATAGAGCAACAGTTTATGCTAATACTGAAAATGATAATTATCCTGTTCCTAGAATTGAAGAATTATTTTCTAAATTAGCAGGTGGAAATTTGTTTTACATTTGTTTTTGATTTACAACAGATGTGTATTTACAACAACCTGCAGATAACGAAAATAGTAAAATTTTGACTATAAATACACATAAAGGATTATTTAATTTATTACGATTAGCATTTGGGGTAAAATGAGCTCCTGGAATGTTTCAAAGCAAAATTAGTGTATTAAAAAAATATATATGAATATGTTGGTGTGATTTTAGATGATGTTACCATTAGTGCTAGTAATGAATCAGCACATTCTGAAAGAGTTGAAAATGTTCTGAAATGCTTTTCTGAACATGGAAAAGATAAAATAAAGAAAAATTAAATTTTATGGTTTGGGAAGTTTCTTATTTAGGGCATAAAATATCTCTTTAAGGAATTAGGCCTATTTCAGAAAATGTTAATGCAATTTTGAATGCTCCTATTCCAAACAATGTGTCACAATTTCATTCATTTTCAGGCTTAATTTCTTATTATAGAAACATTCTGCCTAATATTTCAGATGTTTTAGAACCTTTATAAAGATTATTAGATGATAATGTAAAGTAGACATTGTCAGAAAAGCATGACAAAGCTTTCAAAAAGGTAAACAATTATTATGTACATCTCCTGTTTTAGAATTATATCATGTTAACAAAGATAGGTTTAAACTTTGACGCTTCTGAATATGGTATAGGGTCTGTTTTAAGTCACATTGTTGAAGGTTAAGGAAGATTAAGGAAGAAGCCTATTGCTTATGCTTCTAGAACTTTAAATAAAACTGAAAGAAATTATGCAATAATAGATAAAGAAGCTTTATCTGTAATGTTTGGCGTCACAAAATTTCACCAATATTTAGATGGAAAAGAGTTTAAAATTATAACAGATCATAAACCTTTAATTAGATTGTTTGATCCTGTTAAAAATGTACCTGATATATTATCACCTAGAATGCTGAGATGATCGCTAATGTTAGCTGGGTATGATTATGCAATTGAGTATCGCGAAGGTAAAAATAATAAAGATGCTGACGCATTAAGTAGATTACCTCTCCCGGAAACTGTAAATATAATAAGTAATCCTGCGGAAATAATGTTCATTTCAAATAATAATAATTGATCTGTTACTTCTAAAACTATTGAAAAGTGGACAACTGGAAATTCTGTAACTAAACAAATTTTAGAGTGGGTGTTACATGGGTGTCCGCGAAAGGTTAAACCAGAAGAACCAACCATATTTTAGTAGAAGGGAGGAAATTTCCTGTCTAAAAAATTGTCTATTGTGGGGACAAAGAGTGATCGTACCAGAGGAAGGCCGTGAATATATATTAAAATTACTACAGTCCGTTCATCAGGGTATATCGAGCATGAAAGCGAAAGCTAGGTGTGGGGGGCGGTGCAAATATGTCAATAGTTTGGTGGCCAAATATGGATAAAGAAATTGAACAAAGGATAAATTTTTGTAGTAGATGTCAGATATTTGCGAAGAAATGTCCCAAAATGGAACCCTTGAAATGGAAATATGAACTTCCCTGGGAAAGGATCCACATAGATCATGACGGTCCTTTCGAAGGTAAGATATTTTTATTAGTAGTCGATTCTTATACTAAATGGTTGGAGGTAGAAGGACTGAGGGACCCAGGACTGATAATAAAACTACAGTTAAAGTATTAAGAAGAATTTTTGCCACATTTGGATTAGCTGTTGAATTGGTCAGTGATAATGGTCCCGCGTTCACAAGTGATGAATTTGAGGGATTTCTTAAAAATAATGGAATTAAGCATACGCCTGTTCCACCTTATCATGCGTCTTCGAACGGACAAGCGGAAAGGTATGCGCAAACTTTCAAAAATTGTCTTAGGAAGCTAGATAAAAGTGACATAACATTGTCAATTTAACGATTTTTGTTAGAAAATGATTCCACTCCTCATTCGGTGACTGGTAAAACTTCTTCTAAATTAATGTTTGGTAGGCCAGTTCGAACAGCCCTTCACTTGATATTACCATCAAAACCTAAAATACACCCACCCCTGCACAAATATAAGCTTCCTGATTTAGTTCTTGTTAAAAATATTGGAAAAGGGGAGAAGTGGGTAAAACGAAAAATTATGATATTATTGTGGAGTAGATAGGTTTTAGTAAATAGATGTGACGGAATAATGTGTAAGGGTCACGTTGATTAGTTGAGTCACATAATAAAGAGATAAGTTATGAAATACCAAAGAGAGTTGCAGAGATGAATCGAAATGATAAACTAATGTTAGACAAAGTTGAAAATATGGGACATAGTTTTAAAAATTACAGTGATTATGATATGTATAAAAGGGCTAACCAAAACCGCTTTTCTGGAATTAATGGAAAAATGAAAGAACAGCTCAATAATGATAATACTATAGAACCAAGCCAAACTCAGCCTTCGCATGATATTGTAGCAGGTACAGTTGTAAATAATAAAACTGATGATACAACAGATAAATCTCTGAAAGACACTTTGACTAAAACTAATGATGAGGACTCAAACAAAAGTGGCCCAGTTCGAAGAAGTCAAAGACCAAGATTGCCTGTAGTTCGTTTGATCTATGAGGGGAGGGATGTTTGTTATATCCCAATAAGAATCCAACAATAGTTGAGATGTGTGTTAATATATGGCAGCACCATACACAGTGTCTGAGATTGTAAGGTTTTGCATGCAGCCAGTGGAATCGATATAGTTGTAAGAAATGACTTGTTTTGAATTGCTGCACTTTGAAAGCTCTTGTAAATGTGTAAATAAACTATAAGAATTCTTATTATGCCTCCTTGCTAAGTAAATAGTAATAATAAGAGTAGCGCATTGTAATAGTATGAATTTATGCATAGAATTTAACAAAATTTTTTTGTATATTTTGGCTACGGCCAGCAGGTCTTCATTGAATTAGGAGGTATTCCGCCGAAAGGCGACGCTGTAATAGTGATTATTGTGCCATTTTCATTATTGCAGCATCGAAAAATGTATGAAGTTATACATAGAATTGAACCAAATTTTTGTGTATGCTTTAGGCTATGGTCACCAGGTTCTCCTTAAATTTGAGTAAATTCTGCCAGATAGAGATGTTGTAATAGCGATTTTTGTACCATTTTCATTATTGTACCATCGCACAGTGTACGAAAGGTATACATACAATTGAACAAATGTGTATGTTTCATGTTTATATTCCATGTGTATGTTTCGGACTATGGCCAACATGTCCCACGTGAAATAGTAATAATCCGCCGGAAGGGGGTGATGTAATAGCATTTGTTCTTGATTTTTCATAGTTTTATTGCACATCGCACAGTGTGGTATTTCGCTGAAAGAGCTGACCAAAAGTCAAAATTTCAAATGCCATATTTAGTTGATCATTTTCTGGTTGGTATAAGTGCACTATCCTGTCCATATGATAACGGACTCATTTTGTTCCATAGCCTCTCCAATTGCCTAGTATTTCAATTGGAATTCATGTCGTGTGCAAGTCTCTTTTTATGCTTCTGGTCTATGCATCTTTTTATCGTACATCTAAACAACTATTCTTAGTCGAAATTTCAGAAACATTTTACGGTTCCTAAAGACGAAGGTGTATACTTCCTTTTACATAAAAAGTTTTGAGAATATAATACATTTTCATTATGATATTCACGTTCGAATCCATAGTTTTTTTTTAATTAAATATTTTAGATAAAATGGTAATTTTAATAGGGAGTTAAACTAAGTTCAATAAGAACGCCTGTTTTATCCTAATGCACATACCGGCTAATTAAAAGATATGAAATAAAATCTGCCACCATTTGACACCCAACACTTTTTTATATAAAAAACAAAATTTCAAAAAACGCTTTTGAAAAGCATTTTTTTTTAGTTCATTAAACTTTTTAATTTATTAAAATGCTTACTTTTAATATATGCTGTAGTTTCTTACTCCCTACTGGAGATCCTTTGGTGCGCTAACGATAAATCTGCAAACTGGAGTAAAAAAAAAAAATTGTTTATTTTTTAAGTTGTTCTGTGTGTTCTTTTTAAGTAAGAAGTTTTTTGATCGTAAACTTATAACCTGCACTAAATGATTCTTTTTAAATAACGGTATATTTTTGTTTTGTACCAAGTGTTCGTATTATAGGAATTATGTTACGTTTTGTCTAAAATACTGTTGTCATTTTGAATAATATATTTGAGATCAGCTATAAGGAAAGGCGTTCTTTACTCACTAACGAGGTAAGAGAGTTTTATATTATTAAGAAGGGAGCTCTGCCCCCTGCAAGCTACGCTCACCAACACCCGTTCAGACACCACAGAATCTAAAAACACGCTAATCTGATGGGTTTTAAAAATATTAGAGAAGATTGAATTATACTGAAAAAAGCTGTGCAGATCTCCCTGTAAACGGGTTTCCATTCAATTCCCTTTGATTGCAAAAATTTAAGGGCGAATCAGTTGCTGTTAAGACATCCAATGATTGTTTTCGTTTTTGATTAAGGGGGATCAGTTAAACATTTGAAAAGAGACTAAAATAAAATGAATTAAGCATACAGAGTCTTTGTCTTCCGGTATTTTAAAACAATCTCTATAACAATACCCTAAGTCATGTGATTATCATCAACAGTTCCAGGCGGACCACTTCGCTTTTTATACTCTAGATGCCATTTTGGTACTTTAATGTTAGCCAGGAACAGGTGATAAGTCGCCAAATATTATTCTATCGCCATCATTTACTCTATATTATAATAGTTCAAGTCATCAACTGCCATAAACAAACACGGTCTGATCCATTCGCCGTTCATATGAAAGTTTGACACAGATGTCATCTACGTCCCATATTAGCGCGATTTTTTAACGACGCCAATTTGGGGAACGCATCAACAGCATAAACAACAACATCCGGCTTACCATATCAAGCAAAATAACAATACTTTTGCGCCAGTTAAGTGCCCGTTCAGTATATGACATTGGCGTCAAAAAAAAAATCGCGCCAATATGGGACCGTAAGTTTTCCATTTTGATTAAAAAATCAATTTTTTTTCGAATAAAACTACATAAAATTTGCCATGGTTGTAAAGATTTCTTGGTACTGTTACGCTAGCCGGATGCAAATCTCGACAATAGCTTTTTTCAACTCGCTAGTTAGCTTTTTTTTTTTTTTTTTTTTTGAGTGGTAATATTTGGTCAGATGTCATATACACACAGCAGTTTTGCGTGATTTTTTTTTTTTTTTACGAAAATTTGTCGAAAACCACGTTTTCAAACACCAGTTACATATGCATTTTTGGTATTACTTAGTTATCCCGTCGACAAACTATAATATTAAATGCCAATAATGATTGATCGTAAATGTCACAGTCACTTGACTTTAAGCAAGTTACACGTGTTTACGTCATAAAGTGATTTTTATTTCGACATTTTATTTGTATATTTATTAATGTTATACTAATTTATTTGTTCTTTCGTTATTTAAAATAAAAATTATGTTAATTTGTATAATTTGGCCAATGTTTTGGCGATTTATATAATTTGGCAAAATTGGTCAACGGAATAACTTAGTAGTACAGTGTTTTTTAATTATTTTCTATTATTTTCTAAAGGAAATATAAAAAAAAATTAATAATTATAGAACAAAATAATTTATATAAATTATAAAAAGAAATAAAAGTAAATAAACATTTATTATCAAATAAACAACAATAGCCGGGTTACCATATCGACCTTTTCTGAAATATGAAAAAAAATATATCTGTTTGATTAAAATTTGAGTTACCATCATTAGAAAAATGTATATAAAATTAGAAAAAAATTAATATTTTGAAAACTAATTCGAATTTAAAAATTCGAATACCAGTTTTGAGATCTGCGGATCAGTGCTGATTTTTGGCGCCAATTTCACCGTAAAGTATTCCATGTTTTAGGAGAAATCGCTTGAAACATAATCATTTGTTTAATCAGTCGATTCATATATCCGTTTCATAAATTTGTTTCAGATATCCGTTTCATAAATTCATTTCATTTGGATTTTATATATATAGGGTAGATGTAATAAAGCAGCGTGATAACAGAAAAATAAGCCAGAAATTGGAGTTTCTGGAAAAGAAACTTGTCGAAATTACGAAATGTGAAAAAAGTGAAATTAAAATCTTTCAAACATACTTATAAAAATAAATGGATTTCTTCGCGATTCACTGAACAACGTTTTCTAGAAAAAAATGAGGAATGGCTGAATGGAACGCTAGTTTTACCTATCTGGGCAATAGAGAAATCCGGTCGCCCAGCAAAAGACTTTAAAGGTTGTAGTAGCAGAAGTAAAAGGCTTAAAACGGAACAATTATGATCTGAAATAAGCCATGAACAATTGACATATGCAGCTCAAATGAGCAAAAGATCTGCTGGAAATACAGATGTTGCAAAAATTATTAAAGACATCTAGTAATTAGGCCAGTCCAACTAGAACTACAAAATATAGAAAAATTTTTAATTCTTCGGCTGAGACAACAAACCTAAGTACATTGAAGTTATCGCCGACTGAGGCTTTGGCCATGTTTGTTGCTGCAGATCTCACATGCAATCAATATAATATCATCCGAACTTCTAATAAATATATATATACTTGCTATTCACTTCTTCAGAGAGCTAAAGAGCAATGTTATCCAAAATATACTAAAATGACTGAAAACATGGCTGAAGTAAAACTCAAAATCTTTTAGATCACAGTACTCAAAGTCTGTGTAAATACATAGAAGATGTTTTCACATCAGCAAGTGAAGTAGAATTGAAAAAATTAGAGCTATTCTGCAAATGGTGTTGTGACGGCTCCCAACAACAAATGTTCAAACAAAAGTTTGAAAATTTCTTTGATAGTGACTCAAACATTTTCCAAAGCTCTTTAGTTCCTTTGAGATTAATAAGTAACATAAATGGATTTCAAAAAGTATGGTGGCAGAACCCTATACCTTCATCTCGGCGTTTTTGCCTCCCTATTCGAATTAGGTTCATTCATGAAGGTAAAGACATAATCCAAGAGGAAATAAAGTACATTGAAATGCAGGCACGAAATTTAATCAAGACAGAGATACCCACTGATTATGGCGCTTACTGCAAGTTCAGTTCAGATTAATGCTGACTATGGTCGATTCTAAAGTTTGCAATGCTATTACCAGTACCAATTGGACGATGCGATGCTATATTTGCAAACAATCATCCAAAGATTTTAATAAATTGAAAATAGTTAAAGATATTGACCCTGATTCTTTGAAATTCGGTTTTGCAATACTCCATGCTAGAATCAGATTTTTTAAAATCCATTCTACATCTTTCTTATAAGCTTCCAATAAAAAAATGACAAGCAAGAAGTGATAAGAAGAAAGAAGTTGTCCGTCAAAGAATAAAATCAGTACAAGAGAAGTTTAAAATTGAGATGGGATTACTAATAGACATTCCGAAAGCCGGTTTCGGAAACACCAGTGACGGAAACATCTCAAGAAGGTTTCTCTCATATCCAGAAACATCCGCTAAAATTACAGGAATTGACATAAATTAATACAAAACTTAAAAACTATTCTAGAAGTTTTATCTAGTGGTTATAAAATAGATACCAAAAAATTTGAAGAATTTGCGAATGATACCTCTAACCACTATGTAAATCTTTACGGTTCCCCTCCAATGTCACCCACATTGCACAAAATTTTGAGTCATGGAGCTATTATTATAGAACATGCTTTACTCCCAATCGGGCAACTATCAGAGAAAGCGACTAAAACCCGCAACAAACATTTGCGCTCATATAGGCAAAATTTTTCACGAAAAGTCTCGCGCACACAATGAAATGAAGATTTGGACAATTGTCTACTTTTGAATTCCGATCCTTATTTGAGCTGTAGTACTCGAAAAAGCACTACAAAACGTAAAATATTTTCAACAGAGGTATTACAGTTTCTATTGCCAGAATCTATAGTCTCGAGTGATTCTGAAGAGGATGATGTGGAAGAGTCTGATCAATAGAATGATGGCCGATTGGACACTAATTTGTTACACATAATTGTGTAAATTGTACGAAAAGTGATTTCTTTTTTACGTAATAAAATATTTTATGTTTTCTTAAAACTTTTTATCTGCTATAGAACGCACAAAAACTTTTACGTAATTTTGGCCAGGTTTTTTAGCAAAATACCACACTGTGCATCGGTTCATCTTGCAGCGACGGATAATTATAGTTAACTCGGCTATTCCAAGCTGTTAATGTATAACAGAATAATGAAAAATATTGATTTAATTAAATATTAAGATTGATATTAAATCGTTTTTACTCCGATTAGTAAAATGCAGCAGTAACTTAAGATGGAAATGAAACTTGGTGTAATATTGAAGTAATAACACTGAAGTATTAACATGTGCAAGAAGTTTATGAAATATTAATATGTATAAGAAAGAAGAATATTTTGGGATTGGCACTTCCGACTAGTTTTTAATCATTTATTGATAATGAAGCTAAATGATAATTTTCTTTTCTGTATTGTAATTAAGCGGTAGTTTATAAGACAACCGTTAACAAATAAAAGTTCACTACAACGTTAATAATGAAATTGTCGAACACCTTGTATTTTCTGTAGTTTTTTTTTTTTATATATAATCTGCAATAAGATCTTCAAAATATTTTCTAGCATATGGAATACATAAAATTTACCTGTAAAGTAAAATAGACGTACAAAAAATATGCCTCTTTGTAACTTATATATAACTTGTATCACTACTTCTAACAGAAAACATCATATATGAAATAGTCCATTTCAGACAGTCTTTTAAAATCGTTATATATTTAAGTAATTATATATTTATAATGTCGATAGTTTTCTAAAGTCGTTAAATATTTTAAAAATTTGGATAAAGATTTTATGATAATTTATTTCTGAAATAATGGAAGAAAACGAACTAAATTTACCTAACTAAATTTTATTAAACAAATACTTTTAGAAAAACTTAATTAAGACATATTTATATAAAAAAAAAAAAAAAAAAAAAAAAAAAAAAAAAAAAAACCCTGCTTGAAAAAGATAAAGTTGGAGATTGCTTCATTAATTTTTCAGACCTTCTTCGATCAATAAGTTCATATTTGTTGCATATTCCTTAATAGACTTTGCTAAATCATTTCAGCGGAATACTGACAAAAGAAATGATGATTTACTTTCTTTATCGTCTCCTGTATGTTACACTAAAGGAAATTTATTCCAATCACATACTTTTTTGACGAATAAATTTAATGCAACATACGCGGTAGGAAATTGCTTAAATAATTATTAAGAATGTAGCAGGCAGATGTGTACTTGAAAAAATATTTATTTAGCAAAATACAGGGTATTTCAAATTACGGTATCCCTGTTTATTTCGGTCTGTGGTCAATAAGATAATACATTACCTATAATACGTCGACATATATTATGGATAAGCATTTAGGGAAATTATTTATACAATAAAATTTTTCATTAAAAAGGTATCAGGTATAAAGAGCGCTGCGAGCAAAACTGTTGAGTATTATTCAAATAATTTGCTCGAGAATAAGCCTTCTATTGGAAAAAAGGTGTGCGTATCTATAAGATAATTATTTAGCACACACGATGGTTCAGTGTTTCAAGAAAATCATGTTACTCTAAAACTTATTTTAGCAAAATAGTATAAAAGTATAGTATAAAATTTTAAGCGAAACTTTGAGGCAACAAGCATTGATTAGTGGTTATTTAGTACCTTTGGGTTTAAAATAAAAAGAATTCATTTCTTAATATAAAATTGTTGAGATTAATATAATCATTTATATGATAATACTTTTTCGAATCGGTGGACAACTGTTATTAAAGTTATTTGAATCCGATTGTATAATATCAATAATTTTTATTGCTTGCTGAATTTAAAATAATTGCATGCGTTTGAAGATAACTATCTATTATAAAACAGATAATACGGATGTTTTTATTAATAGTCAATTAATTATTTTATTTAAACTGTGTAATTAATAAAAGAAAATAAGTTGAAACTGGTGTGAACAAATAAGTACAAAAGATCTTCTTAAAACACCCTCAAAAACTTTTAAATGCGCTAGGCCTTCCGAAAGATCTGAGTCTTTCTTCGTCGATGTAATAGCATTTCTTCTTGATTTTTCATAGTTCTAATGTACATTGGTGTCTTTCTGCTGCATTCATAGTAGAAGAACGTCTTGTTTGCGTCTGACGAAGAAAGACTCAGATCTTTCGAAAGGCCTAGTGCATTTAAAAGTTTTTGAGGGTGATTTAAGAAGATATTTTGTACTTGTGTAATTAATAACTTAATATCAATTGGGAATTCTCACTTAATAAATTTAATAATTTGTATTTGTAAAAGTCGTTATTCATGACTGAAGAATATTTCTTTTTAAAGTTCACGAATTGAGATTGTTTCATCGCTATTTACAAATGTTTTTAGTTAAAGATTCATTACCCAATAGTGAATTCAGGATTCAAAACTGAATAATCGTTAAGCTTTCACTCTGAAACGATTAACCTTCCTGCTAAATTATGTCAATGACTTAAAACTATTTAGTTTCCGAGTATTAATTTAATGTTTAATTAATTTAAGCTTTCTATCACTAAATTTGTTCGCATTTTATTATTATCTGGCCTATAAAACGGATGCACGAGAAAATGGATATAATCAATCATTGAACGTCCGGTCGGTAATATAAGTCGATATTGTGTCGTTTAAAAGCTAAAAGTATCAAATAAACGACAAGAATGAAATGAACGAAGTCAACACAGTAAGATTTAAATCTATGTACCGCAATTATTAATGTGTAAAAGCCATAAAATAAATTAAGCAGATTTATGTGCGCTGCAGTGGGAAGCGAATTTATTAAATGTATTTCGATAATATAAGATTTTATGCAAAATAATTATAATTTTTTACTCAACTTTAAGTGGACACCCCTCATTTGACAAATGTAACACTGCCATTATAATTTATATTACCTCAAGTGTAACTTGTAATAAGTATTGTTTTTGCATTTATGTTATAAAGAATATTTTACAGAAGGGTTAACTCTGATGAGACACATTGTTTTTAGTTTATCAAAAGTGGAATGATTCTTAACAAGTTGACCTCACCACGAATCCATATGGTCTTATGGGTGACTTCTATTTTCCACATATTGTGAACCTACGGTTTCATGGCAAATTATTATGGCACAAGAGTGTCGAGACCATGTATAGGCCGCAGGAAAAAGTTGATAGTCGTAGGCAATCAAATACAAAAGGCCTAGTTTGGGTGTTTTTGAAAAAGTAAACAACAACCTGGATGGTCAACCTCGTAATTGCTTGACCTCTCGATTAGTGAACAAACTGACTGTACATGAAGTAATAGCCACTTCCATTGGACCCATATTTAAATATTTAAAATTATAAAGCTCTACTGATTTACAATCAATGTAACTCTTATTAATACAACATAAGTTATATAAAGTAGAATGGAAAAAATATCTTCTAAGGGTCATGGCAATATTGTTATTAAAAAAATAAATCATGGTTTCCATACAAGAATGTCCCAGTTTCAATGGTATGTTATAACAATTTAATTTTGATTATTTACAACAAATCATAGATGAAATTGAAAGTAAACTAACTCACTTTTAATTACAAATGTTCAATATGTGCACCTTTAGTTATACGGTACACATCCAAACAAAAGTCCAATTCTTCTCACACTTCAGTTAACAAGTCCGGAGTAGTGGAAGCAATAGCCACTATAATCCTGGGTGTTTTTTCGACATGGGGGATTCTTAACCCCCTCACTGACAAGCCCGTGTTAATACGTTCACTAAGCTCCAGGTTTCACTGCAATACAAGCAATATTTAAAGTAATATAATTCTATTGATTTAATGTATTTTTAATACATTGAACAATGATTAATTCTTCAAAGGATTGCATTCATATTCGTTATTAAGTTTTTTTTATAAAATGTTCAAAGAATAATTTTTTTTAAGCATTTAAAACAAAATGCAGAAAAAACAACATTACAATTTTGCCCTTTTTCAAGACAGTCGGAGGGTTAAAGCAATTAGTCTTTAAACGAAAGGCAGGTTGAACTGAAATTAAAATTTTACTCTTAGAAATTGCAGAACATAAAGCGCTTTACGCTTAGGAGTCGCCATTTCGCGTGTGTGGCACTGCAAGCAAGTAAATAACAAAGCCGTACAATCGCATGTGCTTTTCTAAAACTGTTTGAGTTATTCTTTTTTTGTGACCTTGAAACAGCACTCTACAACGCTTACAGTTGAAACTATTAAAAATTCAAAATGCGACATCATTTTATGGATACTCTTTATCACTTTTATTTATATTAAGTATAAAAGGCAAAGAATGCTTTAGGAACAAATTTATTTGTCTGTTAGTCAGAAGGTTAAGAAAATCTGACACTTTTGAATAAAATGTTCTGCGCTATATAATAAAAGTAAACAAAAAATGACGTTACTTTACCCTCAGCTTTACAAGTAAAAATAAATTTTTAAAAATCAAAAAACCCGACTGCGTAAAAAGCGAAATAATTATTTCTCATCAATGCGAAACTATTTTTTCAATTACTTACCATTTTTTTGTTATTTACTTGTATTAATGACTTTCAAGTTGTTTTTAATTGTTAGTTCTAATCTATAAACACTGTTTTGATGAGACCTATAGATATCTATGAAGGTTAGAGTTGCAGTAAAACTAGAGATCCTACCTACACAACTTCTAGGTTGTGTATGTGTAATATTTAAACGAAGCTTCTCCCTGTAAAATAGTCAATGAAACACGAGCTTCATTTTGAAAGACCTATCCATTGATAAGCCACTCAATATAGTACGTAATTTTTTTTCAACTCTACCGCCATCTTGTATTTCACGGCCGCCATTTTGAATTTATAAAAACAAAACCTAGCCTATAACCATTGGACGGTTAAAACGAATCAATAGAGACCTCATTCATTAAAATCCATTCAGCCGTTGGGATGTTTCGAGGGCATAAAGAAATCCACATACCCAGATACGCGTGAAACACATAACCCTTCTTGACAGTCGGGTAAAAAATAAGCTCTAATTTGTTTTTTAATTATGTTTTGAAATATACATTTTTAATAGAACATTAACAGTTTGTTTAATGAATATTGTTCATTTGTAATAACTTTTAAGAAACGCTCTTCATTATGAATGTTTTACGAACATTATTTTCTCTGAGAAGAAAATTGTGAGATCATTCTGTTCATATTCCTAAAAGGTTACTCATCACTTGTGATATTTCCATGCATGCTAACGCCTAAAATATTTCCTGTTCCTGTTAGCTGTAAACAAATACACCAAATAAAACCAATTAGTTAAAATATGTAAGCTACATAAGTTAATTACATATGAAAAATAATTTCCATTTATTTAGGGCAAAAATTTATATCGCAAATACATATTTCTTATTTATTTAAAAAGTTATAGATGAAATGTGCACAGACGTAACTTCTAGTTAATTCAAAAATAAATTTGAACAAACGGTCACAATTAAAAATAATATATATATATATTTAAACACATTTTAGAAAATAACAATTTTTAAATAACAAATTTTGGTAAAGGCTCAAAGTTCAGAGGCGAAAGCTTCCTGTGCAAGAAATAATTAGTCGAAACTTGACCATTGATTTGAAAACAAAAATGTAGAGTTGCCATCTAGTGAAAATAGATAATTATTAATGAACGGAGATCAAATGAATCAAAAAGTTCGATTTAAGCAATCATAAGTGCCGCCGTCTACACATGAGGGATGAAACCACGTTCAACTGAATTTTCATTCAAGTTTTGCCAACATAATACAAGTTTAAGCTGAAATATTTTAATTAGATGTAGAATTATGACTTTATGATATTATGCAAGATATTTGGGATATTATAGGATAAATTATCGTTACAAGGTTTATCTTCACGTACAATGATTTCAACTGATTCTCTAATTTTACTTTCAAAGGGTTTTAAAATTGAATTTTAATGAAAATTGAGTTGAACGTGGTTTTATCCCTCATGTGTAGATGGCGGCACTCGTGGTTTCTTAAATCGACCTTTTTGATTCATTTGATCTCAGTTCATTAATAATTACTTATTTTCACGAGATGGCAACACTACATTTTTGTAGTCAAATCATTCGTCGAGTTTCGACTAATTATTTCATGCACAGGAAGCTTTCGTCTCTGAACTTTGAGCCTTTTAACCATCATATTTTCCTGAAGACGGCTGTAGAAACCGCTCGAAACGTAGAAGTTAACTTTAAGATTATTAAAGTGTGTGTTATGTGTGTCATTAACCAAGATTGTGTCTTTATTTATTATATTTTATGATGCAATTGTTCAGTATGTGTAATTTGTGATGTAATGCAACTAACAGCAGTTTAAAAATAACTTATTGGGGACTCTAGCTTTATTATTGTTGAAGTTCTTAGCTTGTATCTATGCTGTATATATCGCGCACATGAGTTCTTACACATTAAAGTACTTTAAAGATTTCCCGAGTATTATTTAAATACATTAAATTATTGGAACTTTTTAACTTTTCTGTTTTTCTTTTGTAAACAATTAGCAGGAGAAATTCAAAGACACACTTTTTAAAGATACATTGTCAGTACCAAAACGTAAATTGATATCTATCACCTTCAGAAATTTTTTGCCCTTGGTTTGTAAACCTCGCTGAAAGAGCAATAAAACCCAAGGCTCGCATCTAGATGAAGTAGTTGACTTAAACAGTCAATAACAGAAGCGAATGCTACACAAAACATCTATGATTCATTTACGTTTTTCTATGTACTACTGAACCGATTTTAACCGTTTTCCAGAAACATTTTCGGAGAAGTTAAACCGCAAATTAATCATTCGGATAAAATAAACAAAAAAAAATAAAATAATTAGACGAAAAAATTTACTTCTCCATTATCCCGTCGACCACATTCCATAATAAAAACAAAATCCCTGCCGGCTCGGGCCTACAGGCGGAGGTAGATTTCGAAGTTAAGTACTAAATTCACCAACAAAACTCATATCAACATTAAACATAAATCCTGTTCCTTCTCTAAGAATGAGCTATAGGGAGCTAAACATTTTGTGAAAATTCTTATATATACGAATACACACACGCATGTATATGGAATAGGTTTAAAAATGGCTAAAACAAATTTAGAGACCCTCAAAGTGTTAAAATATGTTAATATTTCCATAGTCGGGTTTTTATAATGTTTTAATACGTTTCTTCAAACTCACATGACGTTACATATTCACCTGCTGAGGTACATTATATATACAATATGACGTAATATATATATATATTTAATTCGTCAAACTATTTATTTCATTTTGAGTTTTCATTCTAAAATCTTGCTCTAGAAAACTTATGACGTAATATTCAATTTGTTTTCAATTCGTCAAACTATTTATTTAATTTATTTTTTCACGTGAAAAATCTTGCAAAAGAAAAGCAATTGTTGTGGTGAGAATTTTGTTGTTTTGTTTTTTTAATTGTTGGCAACTGCTATAATGAAAAATATATATTTTTTCCTGTCATTGTTGTGTAAGAGCTGGTTTTATCAGAATCTTGTTAAGACGGTATTCAAAATTTTGAACCCTCCCTATTTCCATTCCCTTGGGCCGATTTTGCCCATTTTCAATCCCCGCCGAGATATTAGCCATCTCAAAGTTGTTGGCGAGTTTGAAGACGATCCGTGCATAATTGCGACTTTTATCGTGCGGACAAAATTTAGTACATACATACATACATACATATATATATATATATATATATATATTTATATATAAACTTTTTAGGTGGGGGTGGTTTTGGGTTCCTGGGGTCCTATAATGAAAAGTTATGAAGGAATTTTTCAAAAGTCGCACCATGGTAACGACTGCAATAGGTAGTATTTCTTACGAAATCTACCTAAATGTCGTCAAACCTTAACTCCCAATACACAGTAGAAGAGTGTTGCTATTGGAATCTAAAAAAAATCCCTGCCGGCTCGGGCCGACAGGCGGAGGTAGATTTCGATGTTAAGTACTAAATTCTCCAACAAAACTTAAATCAAGATTAGTTATAAAACCCAGTTTCTTCACAAAGAGCGAGCTGTAGGGAGCTAAACTTTTTGTGAAAATTGTAATATACACGAATACACACACACATATATATGGAATAGGTTTTAAAAATGGCTACAAAAAATTCAGAGAATGTTAAAGTTCTAAAATATGTTAATATTTCCATAGTCGGGTTTTTATCATGTTTTAATACGTTTCTTCAAACTTACATGGCGTTACATATTCACCTGCCGAGGTCCATTATATTTCCAATATGACGCAATATACATATTTTTTTAATTCGTCAAACTATTTATTTTGAGTTTTCATGCTGAAATCTTGCTCTAAGAAACTTATGACGTAATATTCAATTTGTTTTCAATTTGTCAAACTATTTAATTTTACACGTGAAAATTTTGCAAATGAAAAGTAATTGTTGTGGTGAGAATTTTATTATTTGTTTTTTTTTAATTGTTGGCAACTGCTATAACGAAAAACTTTTATTTCTTTCCTGCCATTGTTGTGTAAGAGCTGGTTTTATCAGAATCATGTTAAGACAGCATTCAAAATTTTGAACCCTCCCCATTTCCACCCTCTTGGGCCGATTTCGCCCATTTTCAATCCCCGCCGAGATATTAGCCATCTCAAAGTTGTTGGCGAGTTTGAAGATGATTCGTGCATAATTGCGACTTTTATCGTGCGGACAAAATTTAGTACATACATACATACATACATACAAATATATATATATATATATATATATATATATATATATATATATATAAACTTTTTAGGTGGGGGTGGTTTTGGGTTCCTGGGGTCCTATAATGAAAAGTTATGAAGGAATCTTTCAAAAGTCGCACCATGATAACGACTGCAATAGGTAGTATTTCTTACGAAATCTACCTAATACAAGCAATCAGTAACACCCCCCCCCCCCCCCCAAAAAAAAAAAAAAAAAAAAAAAAAAAAAAATCGGAGAAGCCCAACTCACTAAAGTGTGAACCATAAGTGACTTTAAGCAATACAATTTACCAATTGATTAATCAAAATAGAAAAATAAATCTTGGTACTACTAGGTTACCCCATCGACCAAAAATATATCGCCAAACTATAGGATTAAACTGATCATAAGTGATCATTCACTTGGCTTTAAGCAAGTTACACGTGTTTACGTCATCAAGTGATTTTTATTTTAACGTTTAATTTGTAATTTTATTAATGTTATACATAATATTTGTTCTTCCGTTATTTAAAATAAAAATTATGTCAATTTGTATAATTTGGCGAGTGTTTTGGTCATTTGTATAATTTGGCAAAATTGGTCGACAGGATAACTAAGTAGTACCTAAATCTTCGATATTTATTTTTTTTACAATGTTTCTTCTTAATTATTCCTATCGGATAGTGAATGTTGACATCTATTGTAACTACTCTATAGTATACAATTATACATCTCAACAGTTTTTTAATACGTTTTCTCATTTAATATCACGACGACGCCGTTTAAAGATGCAATTCTTATTTCAAGTAATAAAATAACTAATAAATTAGTAAAATATCCTTAAATATATATATAAACAAAAATCGCTTTATGATATAAAAATCAGGTCTAAGGAATCTGATATTAAGTGAAAGTGACGTCATGATCATGCATTCATGGCTTTAAATTCTATAGTATGGCGATATTTTTTTATGGAATGTGATCGGTGGAATAATGGAGAATTACCAAAACAAGAACAAAAAAACTAGTTTTCTGTATTATCTTTACTATTTCTTAATTTTCAACTGATAAATTTAGTATTTTTCAACAATAAAAAATGTAAGTACTAAAAAAAGAATGTAAATTGTTTCACAACTGTTCCTCAACAGTTGCTAGGCTCTTAGTATTGGCATTTCTCGATTAACTGAACAAAATATGAATAGAGATTTTACCTGTAAAATAATACCACTATTAATTTACAGACTATGAAATCATTAAATGCCATCTTTACTGGTAACCATATTAAAAAAAAAGAATTTTCTTTAATTGAATCATTTTCATATAACGTAATGAAATGATTACTGAAAAAAAAAACAATTATTTAATTTTATTATGCTGTTTTAGAAATTATAATTCAAAAGATAAACAAAAAAATCGTACTCAAGTGGAGTTTCTTTAATGGAACAAAAAAGATAAAAATGTTTCAAATCAAACAGATCCATGAAAAAAGCAAAAATCCGATTTAATTAGTAAGATGGAAAATTAAAACTCCAGTACTTATGACTGATAAGTGATTCAAATAATTAATGGCATTGGTTTATAAACGATACATGCAGCAATTGTTAAAAACAGTTATTTATTTTTATTTATTTCCTTTTTTGATTTCATGATTTTCGAATTAATTGTTCATCTTGAGAGTTTAAAAATCTACTTGTAATTATGAATGGAATGATTCAAAATCGTTTAACAATAAATGCTTCTTTTATCCTGCCCAAACATGTGAAAATAAAAGAAACGCATCTAAAAATCAATTTGAAAGAAAGTCATCCTTGCTACGTATTTTTAAAAATATTTAACAATTAACGGGAATACCAATTAAAAATGTGAATTAAAATTATGTACTATTTATTCGCTGAATAATATATAGATATATATAAGAATTCTTAAAAAAAATTCATATTATTCTCACGAAAAATTCATTAAAAAAAGAATTTATCTTATGATATAGTTTTATAGTAATTAATGAACGTTTCTTTTATCCGGCCGAAAAAGGTGCAAATTAACAAAAAATATTTTAAAATCAATTTAACATAAAGAATGTTTTATTTTTTTTTTTCAAATAAGTATTAACTAATGGGAATACAAATTATTCCCGCACTATGTATCCTTTCAATGAAATATACACTATATTGCCATTAATGACCGGCAACTTTCACTTTTAGACATTTTGTCGAATATTTAGAAATATACTTGACAGATTCTTCTGGAATTTCAGGATTGAAAATAACAGGTATGACCTCATATTTAGCAATGTCGTTTTGATAATGGGGGACAATTAGGGGGCCAACAACAACAACAAAAACAACAAAATAATACTTGGGATCACCCTGTAAAATAAAATGTACGAAATGATCTATAACGAATATAAATAAACAGACCGAATATAAATAACCGAATATAAATAAACAGACATTTTGCAATATATGTATTCGTTTGTGTAAGAATAGCATGTATATTAATAGAGATATAGCGATTTATTTAAAAAATTAAAAAAAAAAATTCTTGCATGTTTTTTGCTTATAACATGCAGGGTTTTCAACCAAATTTAACTCCAGTTTCAGAAAAATTGACAAAATATAGTAGAAAATACATAGTGCAATTGAAATATAAATATATTAACTATTTTAAGAAATATAAGCAGTTGTATGAAATAATTTTTATCTGCGCGTGCGCGAACGATAACAAGGATCATTTTACATAATTTAATAGTCAACTCTATAGAGCAAATTATTAAAAAAAATCTAGTCAAATATCGTAAAAATTCAGAAAGATATCGGTGGTAGAATGAGCAAATTTTTAGTTGTTCTCTAAAAGCAGCTGAATGATAAGGGATTTTCCACAAATTATCATTTTTAATTTTATTTTTTTTTTAATTTTCATTTTTTATTGATGCTTTAGTTCTTCTTGGATAACCACCAGAACGAGCCTGTACCATGATCAAAAGAAATATCAAAATCAAAGCATTTTTTTCCAAATCTACTTGTTGGTACTCACTAAATACTAACTTTTTTTTTAAAGTCAGTTAATAAAAAAAATTTCTGCAAAATCCCTTATCATTCAGCTGCTTTTAGAGAACAACTAAATATTTGCTCACTTTAACGCCGATATCTTTAAGACTTTTTACGATATTTGACTAGAATATTTTTAATAAGTTGCTCCATAGAGTTAACTAATAAATTATGTAAAATGATCCTTGTTATCGTTCGTTCATGCGCAGATAAAAATTATTTCATACAACTGCACATATTTCCTAAAATATTTAATATATTTATATTCCAATTGCACTATATTGTTTGTACTATATTTTGTCAATTTGTCTGAAACCTGCGTTAAATTTGGTTAAAAACCCTGCATGTTATAAGCAAAAAAAAAAAAAAAACATGCAAGAATTTTTTAATAATTTTAAATAAATCGCTATATCTCTATTAATATACGTGATATTCTTACACAAAAGGATACACATATTGCACAATGTCCGTTTATTTATATTCGGTAGCGGTAGATGATTTCGTGCATTTTATTTTACAGGGTGATCCCAAGTATTATTTTTTTTCTTTGACTTTTTGTTGGCCCCCTAATTGTCCCACTTAACAAATCGACATTGTTAAATATGAGGTCGTTCCTGTTCTTTTTAATCCTGAAATTCCAGAAGAATCTGTCAAGTATATTTCTAAATATTCGACAAAGTGTCTAAAATTGAATGTTGCCGGTCATTAATGGCAATAGATATATATATATGTATGTGTGCGTGTGCGTGTGTGTGTGTGTGTGTTTGTGTGTAATAATAAAATTTTTTGCCCTTTTATCTTAGAAAAACTTTTCAAAATTCTTAATATTTTTCCTTTTTTACCTATCTTTAATAATATCTTAATATATTTTGTCTTTTATTTCATGCATTTAAGCCTGCGTATTCTTTTATTATTCTAAAAACCTTAATCCATTCGTCTAATCCTATAAAACCCATTAAAGTACTTTTTTCATTTTATTCTAAAACTAAATTATTTTTGTTTCGAATGTTTTTAATAGCAAACTCCCGCTAGAATTTGATTGCGCTTTAATACTGACGCTGAGTATAGAGTTCACTATCGACGTCACGCGTTCGTCACCCTTCCCATCGAAACGTAGCCTGTCTCCTGTCCCGTTACTGCCCCCCTCTCTGCTGTAGTTGGTTCTCCACTAATAATGTATCCGTCCACGCTCTGTTTCTTTGAGTATTTATACTGTTGCATATATATATATATATATAGGTATATATGTGTGTGTGTGTGTGTGTAGAAAGATAATATCTAAAAAGTTAATTTATTCAATTATTTGAATGACTAAGCATTGAAATTATATCACGTGAACTTTAATAGATTTCATAAAGTTAATTTTACACCGTTTTGTCAAATACATTACATTTATTAATTAAAACGTATAATACACTTTCATTCGAATAGTCCAATTATGCCTAACCGTGCCTTTAATGACATTTCATACGTCGTTGCTTCATGAATGATAAAAATTAATCGACTAACACTTTCTAACTTCCAAAGTCTGCAGGCCTTGTGCTCGTGATCGTGAATTTTCATAACTCATGCTTTCAAATTGTGGATAATAAAAAATACCAGAGGGTCAGTTAATTTAATTTAATGGTCAAGAACGCAATAAGGAAAATAAATGATGTTTAAATTCACATCCTACATTTATATATATATATATATATATATGCATTCTTCAAAATATTTCAAAAAGTGGAGATCTTTATTTAATTTTACTTAAAAACTTATTAATCTATTAATTTGTTCGAGGGTAATCGTTAGAAAACTACCGAAAAACAATGTTTCGAAATACTTGAGTTAAAAGTTTTGCTTTCGCAGATTTTACCGGTCTACGAGGCCGAACCTTTACGGCTCCTATGACAGTAAGATTTTTTATATTACTGTTTGAAGCTGTAAGAATGCCATACAGTGAGACTCTGAAAATAATAATAGTAGAATTGCACATTATCGTCATTCCAAACCTTTCTGGTCCCCTTTAGGTAGCAATGATTTACATTTATTTAATGTGTAACGTAATAAAAATCATCATAATACTTAAAATATGGAGTTTTATTGCACTCAAACGGATATTTCTTACATTACTAACTTAATAAAGATAATTTGCACTACCGCCATGCTTGTTAAATTATCATTCTATTTAATATCAAATGACATTCACGACAGTCATAATAAAACTCCTTTCAGAGATAATCATAATATAGGTTACCATTAAATAGTTTATTGTTACATGCAGTACAAATTGCCTGATAACAGTATTTCCATATTTATATCGTCAGCTTGAATATGTTGAAGATAATGATAACTGCTCAATAACTTTCAATGTGCATCTCATTATTTCGACATCAACATATCATTTTGTTTTTTTGCTGCTATTTCCGACGTAATTTTATGATTTTCTTTTATATATTGTCAGCAATTTTGTAAAATCCTACTGAAACTTCTAAACATTTATATTTTGTTTAAATGTTTAGAAGTTTAATGTAAAGAAATATCGAATACTATAAGACGAGCAAAAAATGTGTGTGTATGTGTATGTGTTTGTGTAAATTTTATCT
The DNA here is from genome assembly GCA_963932465.1 of Maratus speciosus. Lineage (NCBI taxonomy): Eukaryota > Metazoa > Arthropoda > Arachnida > Araneae > Salticidae > Maratus > Maratus speciosus. The sequence continues at coordinate 559,748,554 of OZ010789.1, forward strand.
TAAAAATGGCTCAACGATTTTGAATAAATTTTGTATTTTACCATTTATGGGCACGAGAAGGCCATTGAGCTAGGTCATATGTTCGAGAAAATTCGATTAAATGGTCACTTTGGGTCATAATGGATCAAAGTCAAGCCAATTATATCAAAAACGCGGGCAATGGATTTTAACTAAATTTTGTATCCAACCGTTTTGGGGCACGAAAAAACTATTGGGATAGGTCAAATGTTCGAGAAATTTCGATTAGAGGGTCATATTTGGGTCACTATGTGTCTAGCCAACTTTATCTAAAAAACGGCTCTAACGATTTTGACTAAATTTTTTATTCTATTGTTTTGGATTACGAGAAAACTATTGGGCTAAGTCACATGTTAAAGAAAATTCGATTAATGGGTCATATTTGGGCCACTATGGGTCAAGCTAATTTTATCTAGAAAACAAATCTAACGATTTTGGCAACATTTTGTATTCTATCGTTTTCGTGCACATGCATACCATTGGGCTATGTCGTATTTTCAAGAAAATTCGATTAGTGGTTCATTTTGGGTTACAATGGTTTAGGGTAAAGCTAATTGATTCTAAAAAAAAACGGCTCAAACAATTTTAACGAAATTTTGTATGATCCCGTTTCCGGGCACAAGAAGACCATTGTGGTAAGTCACACGGTCGAGAAATTTCAATTAGTGGGTTTTTTTTTTTTTTTTGGTGGGGGGTGGGGTGGGGGGGTCACTACTGGTCAAGATACTTTTTTCTAAAAATCAGCTCGAACGATTTTAATAAAAATATATATTCCATCGTTTTCGGCTTGAGAAGATCATTGGTTTAGTTCGCATGTTCGTGAAAACTCTTTTAATGGGTCATTTTGGGTCATTATGTGTCCGGGTCAACCTAAATATATCTAAAAAAATGTCTCTATAATATTGACAAAATTTTACATTATACCGTTTTCGAGCACAAGAAGATCTTTGGGTCTGATCACATGTTCGCGAAATGTGGATTAATGGGTAATTTCTGAGTCAATGCTAAATAGAGTAAAGCTAATTTTATCTAAAAACTGGCCATAACGATTTTGGCTTAATTTTGTATTAAGTCTTTTTCGGTCTTGAGCAGTCCACTGGGCTGAGTCACATGTTGGAAAAAATTAGGTTAGAGGGTCATATTGATGTCACTGCGGGTCAAGCTTGTTTTATCTAAAAAACAGCTTTAACAATTTTGACAAAATTTTGTTTTTTATCGTTTTCGGGCTCGAGAAGAGCGTTCCACTAGGTCGCATGTTCGAGAAAATTCGATTAGTGTGTCAATTTGGGTCACTATGGGCCGGGGTCAAATTAATGGTCACTAAGATGTCTCAAACGATTTTGACAAAATTTTGTATTATGTCGTTTTCGTCCATGAGGAGATCATTGGTCTAGGAGACATGTACGAAAAATTCAATTAGTGGGTCATTTTTGGGTCACCACGATTCTAGGTAATTTTGTCAGAAAACGGCTCTAACGATTTGGACTGAATTTTGTATTCTACCGTTTTCGGTCTTGAAAATACCGCTCAGCCGGGTTACATGTTTGAGAAAATTAGAGAATCAGAGTAATGGGTCATTTTGGAGTCACTGCGGGTCAAGCTATTTTTTTTTTCATAAAACGACTTAAATGATTTTGACTAAATGTTGTATCCTGCCGTTTTTGATTACCAGACCATTGAAATTAATCACATTTTCGAACAGATTTGATTGGTGGGCCATTTTGGGACACTACGGGCCAGGATCGCGAAACCGCCAAGTTGGCGAAATATGACTGAAGTTTGGCGAAGTTTGACTGAAAATCGACTTCATGATTACGAATTCTAAAACACATATTTGGCGACAAACGCAAGAATGTCGCCAAATTTGGTTATATTTTGCGCAAAAATAGGCTTTCAGGGTGTGAAGAATTTTTTTATAAATTCTTAATAGGACTCGAGATACATGGTAAAACCGATCAGTGCAGAGCTAAATATATACATCGGATTGACGTCCTTTCGTTGTAAATGTGTAAGTAATGTAAAATTTAGAAACATGTAGGAACATAGTTTTCATATTGATTGTCTTTGTAAATAATACTGTTATAAAATAACATGCTTTTTAGAAATAATACTGAGAGAAGGGTTCAGTGAGAATATTATATAGGGTTGAACACAAAGCTAATTTTGACCGATCATAGTTCAGTCATCCCCGCTTGTTTGTCTTAAATCTGTATAAAACCATGGGCATTTTTGTGAAGAATAAAATAAAATTTTATTTCATCTTCCTTTTTCTTAAATTTTATATTATTTTAACTTCTTTAATTATTTTGATTTTTTTTACATGCACAAAAATGAATATACAATTTAATTCATGGCGTACGTAATGTATGATCAACTGGATGTGATTTTTTATGTCTTAAATTTTAGTCTTTGAATAAATCATTTTCCAATTGGTCGTTGTAATTTGTTAAATTGCATTTCTTTTTTATAATTCTGGTTTCTCAAAATTTTAAACCACGACTCAGTAATCTTTACACATTCTGATGTAATATAATTAGAAGAACCAAAATATTTTATTTACTGACTTAAAAAAAATCGTTCACACGACGGAATCTTATAACGGACTCCAACTTTTATTAAAAAAAAAAAAAAAATGGAGCTATTAAGCAGCTAATCAGAGGATAGTTATTTCATTCAATATCATCCCTATACCAGTGCAAATGCGAAATCCAGCTCTTTGCAATGAGTCTAAGCTGTTTGCGAAGAGGCCGACTAATTGGAGAATCATCTGTTTTCTCTCAATCGGTATGATAATTCTTAGGTTTATTGCAAAGATCCTGTGGTATGTTAAGCTAAATGGAAATTGCCCATTTATTTCTCCATCAACTTGATTTTTTTTCTAGGTTCAATGCATTGAGCATATGCAGTTTTAGTTTAATTATAAAATGACATAAAATGACCACCGATGGACAAACAACCTAGTTTCATCCAGGTTTATTCCAATAACTCCAAAGTAGTGAATGGTTATGCCTTTTAGTATAAAAAAAATGGAGAGGAATTTAAAATGATTATAAAAATGTATAAGGAAACTATCGATGATGGATTTCATTAACATGACCGAGTGTCTAATATTACTGAATACCGTACGTTTCGGCGTATAAGCCGCGGCTCAAATAAATTTGTTTCCTACCAGAAATTTTATTTAATAAAATATATTTTATTTTCATTTGGTACTTATTTGACATTGTTTATTAAGTAACGTTTCTAGTTTAGAACAGATTTCTTTTAACAGTGGTTTATACGCAAGTAATTAAGCGACTTTATTATTATTTTAAGGGTAAATGTTTCGCAAACACTCCATACATACAATCAGCAAATCTTGCAGATGGGGCACATTTAATGTTTTATCAGCATTTTTTCGAGCAGGTGGGATGCAAAATGATAATGTTTATAAAACTTATGTAAGAAAAAAATGATTTATCAATGGAATCTGCAGATGGTGCAGATTTTAAGTGTTTTCACAAATTTAAGTAGAGAAAATTGTTGATTATGAAAATAATTATAAAAAATATAAGAAAATTTCTGCAATGAATCAGATTTTTAATGTTTCCGCAGCGTCACGTAGATGAATTATCAAACAAAACTTATTATAAAAATATATGAAAGTTTATTATTGAAATCTGCAGATAAGGCGGATTTTTTGTGTTTCTCCAGCGCTACGTAGAGAAAGTGGATTCCTTAATGAAATAATTATGAAACATATAACAAAAAATGCTGTTTCAATAAAATCTGGAGATTTTTAATTTTTCACAACATTACATAGAGATTACGGGTTGCTAATGAAAATAATTATAAAATAATAAGTTATAGTATATAAAATTTATATTAATGATAATTTATAATGATAATCCCTTATAGTTCCATAATTATAAATTTAATTCTTTATATTATGATGTAAGGAAATTTTTGCAATGATGAAATCTGCAAATGAGACAGATTTTTAATATTTCCCCAGCATTACGTAAAGAAGATGGGTTGAAAATGAAATTAAATACATCAGAAAATTTCTGTAATAATGAAATCTGCAAATGGGGCACATTAATATTTTACTACACTGATAAAAATTTCACCGTTGGATTACGGGAAAAGCCTGGCAGCACAGATTCCAGCATTTTCCCGTAATCGTACAGTATGTACCGTTATCTATTTAGACTGTATTAGGCCGTAAATGACAGTAAATTTTTGAACGTATCTGACCGTAAATCACAGTAACTTTCAAGACCGTATCTGACCGTAAACCACAGTAACTTTCAACAACGTATCTGAACGTAAATCACAGTAAGTTTCAAGAACGTATCTGACCGTAAATCACAGTAATAGGAGTGTATTTGACCGTTAATGACTTATCTTTTTTTTTTCTTTTCTTTAGTATCAGTTATTATTTTGTTTCAATTTCCATTAAAGAGATATAAATTCTCTGTGTTTTCTATCTTTTAGGGAATTGAAACTGCATTTTACGTAAATACTAGCAATGGCGATAGATAATATTCTAATTTTAGTGGATTTCAGCCTTCTCATTCTAAAACATTATAATTGACAGCTTTTTATGTATTTACATGTCATTTATATATTCGCATACGTTTCCGTTTTAATTTAAAAACTATCAAAAGAACATTGTTCTAATGTGTAATAAACGAGGAATAATAATATAATTTTTATTGGATTATTATTATATTACATTATTGTACATTGAATTTTTAATCTGTCTTTTACAAAATTCAATCTCAGAGAAATGGACCCTTCACAACACTTAAAACTTAGATTCCCACTTTGAAATAAATTCATTTAAAATAATTTTCCAGATTTCAGTAACCGCTTTTCGTTTCTTCACCCTACAAAGTTAATATCGCTAAACTCTTATGTTTAAAAAAAAAGAAAAACTTATTAAATAATAATACTCCAAGCACTCCTCCCCCCCCCCCGCCACACAGTTATTACACAGAATTAAAATTTTTATTTTTTCTTAAAATGATACTTTATTAATTGTATTAACAGAAATGTATTGAACGAGAATCTAATCAAAATGTAAACAGTCTATTAAAACCCTTTAGCTATTTTTATAGTTTTTATTTAATACCTTTTCAGCAATTGGTGTGAAATATAAGAAAAAAACCTTTACAATATTAGATTAAATTACATAATAATTGACAAAATTATAAAATATTTCACAACTATTGCCTACCTCTTTTAGGTAGCTTTCATTACAAAAAGCTACCTATTGCAGCCGTTCGGAGGAAAGCGATTTCAAAAAATTTTGGTATATTTTTCATCGATCATGACCCCCTGACCCCGAAACCACCCTCCGTTCAAAAGTTGATATATATATATATATATATATATATATATATATATATATATATATATATATCCATATATATATATATATATATATCTGACATTTGTCATACTGTAACTCTCGAATTTATGAACCGATTTGTATGTAATTCGGTATGTACATAGTACATACCAATGCCTCGACCGAGTTCGTTGGCCAGCTTCATCCGCCATCTTGTTTAAAAATGGCAGCCATTTAAATTTTTAAGAAAAATTTAAATTTGAAATGTGGTACCAAAAAATTTAAAATTGAAAAAATATTATTTCTTATATATTTGACCTTGATACAAAGATTCGGGAGCAGTTCTTGTTTCGTCTATATCTTAAAAAATGGCTGAGTTATAGCATTTTGAATTTCTAGTGTGGCTGACATTTTGAAACGTCCTGATATTTGTCACATGATAACAGGCGTATTTATGAACCGATTTGGATGTACCTTGGTGTGTACATAGTACATACAAATATCTCGACCGAGTTCGTTGGCCAGCTTCATCCGCCATCTTGTTTCAAAATGGCGGCCATTTAAAATTTTTTAAAAATTTAAAATTTAAAATGAGATGCCAAAAATTTAGAAAATGAAAAAGATTTTTCTTGTATGTGTTTGACCTTAATACAAAGATTCCGAAACAGTTTTTGTTTCGTCTATATCTAAAAAAATGGCTGAGTTATAGCATTTTGAATTTCTATTGTGGCTGACATTTTAAAACGACCTGATTTTTGTCACGCGATAACAACCGTATTTATGAGCCGATTTGGATGTTACTTGGTCTGTACATAGTACATACCAATGTCTCGACCGAGTTCGTTGGCCAGCTTCATTCGCCATCTTGTTTCAAAAGTGTTGCCATTTTTAAAAATTTAATTTAAAATTTAAAATGAGGTATTAAAAAATTGGAAAATGAAAAAGATTTTTTATGTGTTTGGCCTTGATACAAAGATTCCGGAGCAGATTTTGTTTCTGAAAATTTGTTCTTTTGTTTATATCTTAAAAAATGGTTGAATTATAGCACTTTGAATTTCTAGTATGGCTAACATTTTGAAACGATCTTGTATTTTCACGCGATAACACACGTATTCGCCTATTTCCATGTAAAAAGGCATGTGGATAGTATACATCAACATCTCAGCCAAATATAAGTTACTTGAAATAAAAGCAGCTTGGATAAAGCTGACTAATTTCGCGAAATTCTCATTCATAATGATTTAGTATTGATAAAAATTAGTATTGAATCTCCTATATTCGGTTTCCACTAAATTGAGCTTCGTGTGTTTGAATAATATAAGTTGTTTTTTTTTAAATAAGGAATGTGAAAGCTACATCTTCCTCCCGGCACTGGCCGGAAGGACTTTTATTAATTTGAATTCTTGTTTCACTGCAATATAAATTTTTTGATAGTCGTAGCAATTTTTCTATTTTTTATTTATCCATTTTGTTATTATTATTATTATTATTATTATTATTATTATTTTAGGATGAGGAAAGGAAAGGTGGTGAGTGTAATTTGGAAGACAATTTTAAATGAATTTATTAAAAGGTTTTACAGTTGTGAAATGTGCATTTTTCTGAGATTGAATAGATTACAGATAATGTATTTAATAATAATGTAATAATAATATAAAAACATAATAATAATATAACAACGTTATAATAATATAAAGGCATAATAATTTAGTAATATAATAATAATTTAAAAACACAATAATAATGTATTAACAATGTATGATAATGTATTATTATATTATTATTCCTATTTTATTACACATTAGTACAATGATTTTCTTTAAATTATAACGGAAACTTATGCGAATATTTAAATGATATGTACACAAACATCTGTCACTTACCTTGTTTTAAAATGGAAAGGCTGACAATCATCTAGAATTAGAATATTATCCATCACTGTTACAGCTAGCATCCACTAACACCTACGTACGGACAATCAAATTTATAGGCAAGATGGCTGCCATCAAGACTGCTATTGAATTTCTCGGTAAAAAACGTGGTCTTGCTCAGAATCTAGAATGCGCGCGCCTCTGTTTCAGTGTAATCCACCGTTAGATCACGGTTAGCGATCGCGAGTAACAGTAATTTACTAGACTAGCCCGTTATTTGCCGTTAAAGGCTGTAAAAGTCTGCGTTACATTATGCCCTTGGCCGTATATGATTGTTAGAGTGAGGTTAATACTGAAAAAATGATCAGTTACGGTCAATAACAGCTTATTATTGTCAGTGACTGATATTTAGCGGGCAAGCGCAATATTTACTACAATACAGTAATTTACAGTAAAATTATGCAGTAAAGTACTGTAAAGCAACAGCTATTTTTAACAGTGTAGCATAATGTGGAAAAAATTGGTTGCAGAATAAATTTTAAAAATTGCTTTATCGACAGATTTCATTTTTGCATGTGGTTGATTATTAATGGTAATAAATAATAATTTAGAAGTAAATTTTATCCTCCACATGTAAATGCGTACAAGAAAATCCGCAGACAAGACTGAATGTTATTTTTCACATTACGTAGAAATAATTTACTGCTGTGTAAATAATCTCAGATATACAGCTGGGTGCATTGCGAGTTTATTTTTATTTTAAGTGCTCTACAGACTTAAAATTACATTAATAAATCATCTCAGGTAACCAGAAGAATAAATCATATCTACCAGTATGGCAGTTTTCGTATATACTTGCTGTGACTAATTTCTTTCTGAAGTCACTTTTCTCTATGTAACATTCAAATAAACAGTCAAGTGTGTGTATTACTCGCGCTCAGATGGTTCCGTACATTACATATATGAATTATTAACTGGTATTATAAAAAAAAAAATCGTTGCTAAAATAATAATAAGACTTTGTAGAAAACTGTTCAACGTAGGGTTGGGTATAGCTGTATACAGGGTGTAATATGTTATCTATCGCCGACCTTTAATTTCTCAATCGTTGGTCGTAGACATATAGTTCCAATTACAAAAACTTTTGAAATGAGGTAAATATTCATTTATGGCATTATTTAAAGTAAAAAATCAAATTTATAAAAACTAGGAAATCTAACTTTTTAGACGGTCCCCCAGTCCCTATAATTATATTTAGTAAAAGTTTACTTATGTCATAACAGGTATAACATAAAAAGTTTGACATCTGTACTACAAAAATTGACACAGTTGTTAGATTTCAAAGTTTGAGATTTTTTCGCATGATTTTGTATTTGAATGAGGGATCAGTTAAAAGATTAATTAAAGTAATTCGAGATCAAAATCAGGGTGCAATGCCTTTTTTACGGTGAAACTGCCTTTAGCCGGTATCGGCAAATTGTGGTATCACCAAAATGGGTTATTTCATTTAAAAATTTTAGCTGACTTTTAGGGGTCGTATACAAAGCGAAGATTGAAAAATTGAAATTAAACAGAGAAATAAATATCAATTTATTATAATATTAGAAAACGGTCTACTATAAAAAATGAATACGTCAAACGTCGGGTTCAGCTTGAGATACTGCTCAAAGTGTTGTTTAACGCTCTTATGGGTCGAACAACATTCAAACGTCAAAGTAGGTAGAATCGACAACCGGAAAATAAAACATACTCACTAAGAACTAGATAAATGGCAGCGGAATGCAAACGACCAGCTGAGCTATAACGAGCACGAAAATTGGGATTATGCAAATTACAATAGTACCGCAGCGCCACACGTTATGGATAAAACACGAGCCATTTAGCAGAGGACGTGCTAGTCAGCGCTGAGATCGTGATGGCAAGCTACACGTACATGCATTATGCCGAAATGATACTTGTTTATGGTGAATGTGAAAGGAATGCCAGAGAGGCTGCGAGTGTTTATTTAGAACGCTACCCTAAGGATCTACATCCAACACATGAAACTATAACTAATGCATTGCACCATATTTGAGAGACCGACTCTGTTTCACCACAACACAGAGCAGTAGACGGGCAAGGTGTAATGTTCGAGTGACACCGAAGTAGGGACTGGGATTCGCCCTTTTAATTCCACATCTGAGCACAGCGGAAATAAGAGAGGCATGTTGTCAGCATGTCTGAAATTTGTTACATACACATGATGCGCATCCGTACCATCCGACACAAGCATTGATGCTGGGGGACCATGCACGACGATTTGATTATTGTAATTTCATGCTCAACATCTTAGAGGAAAATTCCTCGTTCCTTTGTGACATTATGTGGACAGATGAATCAATGTTTATACGGGGTGGCATTGCGAACGTACACAGTGTGCATTACTGGTCTCTGGAAAACCTCCACATCACTCGCACAGTTCGACACGTGTGGTGCGGTATATGGGGAACCCAGATTGTTGGACCCATCTTCTACGACAGGACCTTAACGGGCGATCGTTACCTGCATCTGCTACAAAACACAGTACGTGACTGGTATGAAGATCTGCCTCTCTGACATGCATGATGGGTGTTGTTTAAATATGATGGGGCCCTATCCACATAAAACAGATCAACGGTCAACAGATTCTTGGATATGGTGGTCCGGTAGAGTGCCACCGCGTTCGTTGGACTTGACTCCCATGGACTTCTACCTCTGGGGTTATATCAAGGCATAGGTCTATGTGACTGAGACCAATTATTTGGTTTATCTGAAACAGCGCATCATCCTTGATTGTCGCACAGTTTGCACACCTGCTGTGCACTAACGTATACAGGACTCAGTACTGTCACGCATTCAATTGTGCATTGCCACCAATGGAGAACATTTAGAGCAGTATCTGTAGTAGATTCCGGCGTCTGATGTATTCGTTTTTTATAGTAGACCGTTTTCTAATATTATAATAAATTAATATTTATTTTTCTATTTAATTTCAATATTTCATTCTTCGCTTTGTATACGACCACTAAAAGTCAGCTAAAATTTTTAAATGAAATAACCTTCTATGGTGATACCCTAATATGGCGGTACCGGCTAAAGGTAGTTTCGCCGTAAAAAGGACATTGCACCCTGATTTTGATCTCGAATTACTTTAATTCATCTTTTAACTGATCCCTCATTGAAAGACAAAATCATGCACAAAAATCTCAAACTTTGAAATGTAATAACTGTGTCAATTATTGTAGTACAGACGGCACACTTTTTGTGTTATATCTGTTATGATATAAGTAAACTTTTACTAAATATAACTATAGGGACTGGGGGACCGTATAACAATTTAGATTTAGTAATTTTTACAAAATTGATTTTTTTACTTTAAATAATGCCACAACATGAATATTTACCTCATTTCAAACGTTTTTGTAATTGGAACTATATGTCTACGACCAACGGTTGAGAAATTAAAGGTCGGCAATAGATAACATATTGCACCCTGTGTACTAGAAAAGTATGAATGGGTACACCATAAAAGTTAAAAGAGATATGAAGCCTAAATAATATCAGATATTGCTATTCTGTATAACTCATTTTTTAATCTAATCCTAATCTGCCTATGTGGAACTTAATTCGGTACTGACAATAAAAGTAGTTCATATTTAACCCCTCACGCTCTGTCGCTGTTAGCGGATGTATGTCACTAGCCACCAGTATTGCCGCATCTGGCAGTTTTTTTTTTTTTTTTAGAAATTTTAATCCTTAAATGCCGGATGTTTCAAAAATGATTGTAATAATGTTTTTCGGTTTTCATTTCTTAAACAAATCATGGGAAAAATACTTTAAAAAATCATATTTTGCTTTAAGTATAGTTTACAGCTAAAAAACAGTTTGTTACTAAGCGACAATACTGGTGTTTAATTGAAAAAATAATTTCGTTTGATACAATTTTATAATGTTAAACACATAAGAATTTTAGGAACTATAATAAGAAATAAATTTTACTTGCTCACTGCAGGTCAAAATAGGGTATTTCGCAAGCTCCCAAACAAAAAAAAGAACAAGTAGCAACAATTGAAAAAATAAATTTATCTTTATTCTTAAACAGCACAAGTGTTGTCATCTACATGTTGAAAATTCGATTTAATAATATTTTCATAATTATTTTATAGGCAACATTAGGCATTATATCTTCAATATTATTCTAATAGTATTTTAGAGCCTAAATTGGGTATGTTGCCGAAAAGCAACACCCGGCATTTAAGGGTTAAATTTACACCACAAAAATATAATTGGTAATTTTCTTTTACTTTATGTACGGGAAATCAATCACCTTGTAAAGCAAAAAGTAAGAGTTAAAACTTTCTAATGAGAATTCGGAATGTCTAATTAAAAAATCAGAGCATGACGTACATTGTGTATGTCATAGAGTGCAAGAGGTTAAACTTCATTTGGAATTTCATAAACTAAATTCAGCGTAATAATAATATTTTCTTTTTAATGTGTAGCTAAATTAAAACACTTGTTCAGAGTTTAAGCTTGGCATTGTGCTAAGCGTGCTTCAAAAGGATGTCGCAAAACTTGCAACGCCACCTTGTACCGTGCAGCGTTTTTCAGATAGGTTTTTAATTAACTTTTAAAGACACGGGTGGCGTATTGAGAGATCCACTCAATGCAATATATCCGCGAATCCCATAGTATTTATGGGATTAATTCTAGTCTGTTTTTAACAATCTGACGTTTATTGGTTTTATTTTGATACTGGACATTACATTATACAAATATATCATTAAAAGTTGCTATCTGGGCTTTTAAAGTGTCCATGGTACATAGCGTATGCCGCCCCTATTATCTGTCCAAATCGTCCGTTTCTCTAAGGGTTTTAATATCGCGACTAATTACAGACGATTTTTTTTAAATCATTATCAACAATGCATTTATATTTCTGCTATGATAGGTACCTCAAGTTCTCTTCAACATCTTTGCTGAATGCCTGCAAATCGAAACTTGTGTGTAACGGAAATATGCCTTTTTCTCAAAAACTATGTGATTTAGGATAATCGCTATAATTTCCTGCAAGGTTTAACTTAACGTCTACTACCTCTATTTTTTTCATAATTTCAGTTTCTGTAGATTCGGAAATTGATGAGGGGGAGGGGAGGAGAGAAATTTGTGCACTACATTTTTTACTATATCTCTGAAAATATAATGCTAAATTTTAAAAAAGTGTATTTTTGAGTTCAGCGTTACGAAAGCTTTCACACAATACCCCACACGTCATACAAAGAAAATATTTTTTTTCAAGTAAAAATAATTAACCCCCCTACCTTTTTCCTAAACATATTTGTTAATGCTTAATAATCTGTAAATATGTGGGTCAATAGCCTTTATTGATTCCCCCAATTTGAACTTTCCACGTTCCATTTTTTACGAGTAAAATGCTGTGACAGACAGACAGATACAGGAGTGATTTTATAATGGTGACGTTTTAAGTACGGAACTCTAAATACACTAAAAATTTGCCTCATCTTCAAATTTTACTGATACAGCTCTTTTCAATTATATATTGTTTTATAATAATTTTCATTAAGTAACACCAGGTACAACAGATAAAACTTGAAAAAAATTATCTCAACTACACCCAATCTCTTGTAATACAGAATTTTTCTAATTTATGTTTTATATATGTATGCTTTTTATATTATATATTATATATTTTATAATAGTATTAATTAAGCACCTGTTTACTACACGTAATGCGGGAAAAATATAAAAATATGCCTCATCTGCAGATTTTATTGATAAAAAATTTTCTTACATATATTTCATAATTATTTTCATTCAGCAGTCCATATTCTCTATGTAAAACTAGGAAAACTCATCCGCAATCCTCATCCGCAAATTCCGTTACTGCAGAAATCCTCATATTTTTTTATTATAATTTTCTGTAGCAAACGATCTTCCCAACACAATGTAGAGGGAAGAAATAAAAGATCTGTCTCATTTATAGATTTCATCCATGCAGCAATTTTTCTTACTTAATTTTTAGATTTATTTTCATTCCGGAACCTATCTTGTCTACGTAATTCCAAGAAAACATTAAAAATCAAACTCATCTGCAGATTTCTTTATAATTGCCGAAATGTCAGTGAAGGCTTACTGTGGAGACACGAAAAGTTTTGATTTCTGTTAGTCTGTCTGTCTGTTAGTCTGTCTGTCTGTCTGTTTCGCGATAACTGCCGTAAAAAGCATCCGATTATCTTAAAATTAAGGATGCATGTTAGTGAAATCCCCGGATTTAGCTGTATAGTTTTTGGTTAAATTTGGTTCATTCGTTCGGAATATATAGAACATTTTATTTTGCGCCTTAATGCTTTCCTATAGCAATTCAGACGATTTTTCCATTTTTAGGTGCGTTCGTAATTATAAAAATACGTAGCACCTATAGTCGTCGTTCAGTCCGTCCGTCCGTCCGTCCGTCTGTCTGTCCGCATGTAACAGAGCAAAAACTACCCAACAGAAGGGTCTGAAATTTTTAATGTATGATTGTTGCAAAATTTTGTGGAGCCATTTCAAATTTTATGAAAATCGGATGCATAGTTTAATTACAAGGACAGTCAAAAGTTTTTCTTTACATTACGGCCAATGGGAAAAATTAATGCAAATCCATTTTTATGATGTTACAGCCTTCCGAATGGTCTGAAATTTTAAATATACAATTGTTTCAAAATTTTGTCGAGCTATTTGAAATTTTAGGAAAATCGGATGTATAGTTTAATTACAGGGACAGTCAAAAGTTTTCCGTTACATCTCGGGGAATGGGAAAAAAATTATTGTAAGTGCATTTTAATGATGTTATAGACTATGCACTTATGAAGTTAAAAAATATATACATTCAGTACAATATGGGGTACAAAAAATAATTATAAAACTAGTTATAGTACGAACGCACCTCATTTGCCACGTTTGACGAGCAATTTCCGACTTGTTATTTGTTGAAAAGAAATGGCTGATATGTTTGAAGGATTTAAATGCTAAATTAAGGATGATGAAATTTCCGAATTAGAACCATACATTATTCATGTTAGTTTGAAATTTTGTGTATACATTTGTCAGAGCTTTTAAATTCGGTGTATAACTTTTATGGAGGGATTTTATATATGTGTTTCAATAATATAAAATATATTTTAATATAAATTTTCTTTTTAAGCACATATTTAATTGTTTTTATTATCTTTTAACTGTTACCTAGCAGCGAACTACACCTAAAAATATCGTAAATGTGAAAGTATGTGTAATTGTTTGAAGTTAAACCAAAGTCAAATGGGACGAATTAATGCCTTTGTGTCTTTACATATAGATGGAATTTACCACAGAAATAAAGAAAGACTATGTTCTATTTATTTTATTCAAATATTTTTCTTTTAAATTAAAAGGTTCATTATTTTCATAAGGAATAAATTGACGTTTTGCTATGAAATTTAACAATCTTTTTTTTTTTTTTTTTTTTTTTTTTTGCCGTTGCCACGAAAATTCAATCCCGGAATAAAAATTTATCCTAAACAGTTAATTTTGATTTGAAAGATTTTTATTATTATTAAATTTAATAATTTGAAAGATTTTTCTTATTATTAAAAAAAAAAAAATGTTACTAATATCTCATGGTTTATCGTCTGCACACAGCTAACAGAAATGTTAATTCTTAATCGAAAATTCCAATGAGAAAAAAAAAAAAAAACTTTTGAAAACCAAATATATAGTAAATATCAAAATTATGCACCGCAAAATTATCGCTGTCGAAAACGACGTCATTTTATCGGGAAATAAATATTTTCATCCTTAAAAACCAAGCATTAACTAGATTGCCTGAAAAAATGTTTTTTGGCGGGTGTTACTTCTTAATGCCGCCTCATTTCAGAAAATATGAATGAAAATTACTTTATTTTTAGAGGAAATTACATTTTCATTCATAAAACCTAAACGTTTAATATAATTGCGTCAATGTAAATCATTTTCTGTGTTACCAGTATTGAAAAATAAGGCTCGGAAGTCTAAAAAGAAATCGAATTGCGCTAACCATTAGCGCAATCAATAAAAAGTTACGTATGTAAATTAATAAGACCACGGGGGGTTCAGGGGGGCTCCGCCCCCTGAAGAAATCTACTTTACTATTTAAAAATTATACCAGAATTAACAGCTCATGAAAATTTCGAAATATCCTTCCATAACGTTTTTAATTTAATGCTTCTAATGTCTGAAAACTTCTTATTTTTTATTCTTATAAATAATTACATAATTTGAAAAATTTAAATTGCGGTTTGCAGGAAACTGAATATTACCAAAGTGTGTCTAAAAACAAGGACTTGCAGAGCTGACGTTGAGACTCCTGATCTGCAGATTTACTAGTTATTTTCATTGGCAACCCATATTCTCTATGTAATCTTCGAATAAACCATTAAAAATCTGCCTTATCTGCAGATTTTATGAATACAAAAATAATCACTTATAAGTTTTTAAATTATTTTCGCCCATGAATCTCTATTCTCTGTAATGCTGGGGGAAAAAATAAAAATCTGCCTCGTGCATTGATTTCGCAATAACAGAAATACTTTTTTAATTATTTTCATTAGCAACCCATATCTTCTTTACGTAATTTGGGAAAAAAAAAAAAAAAAAAAAAAAAAAAAAAAAAAAAAAAAAAACTAATGATCGGCCTCGTTTACAGATTTTATTGATACAGCAATTTTTCTTATACATTTTTTATGATTATTTTCACTGAGCAACTATCTTCTATACGTAATTTTAAGAAAAATATAAAAATCTGCTTTATCTGCAGACTGTATATATTCTGCACGGGGGTCGGCGAAAAAAAATTTCATTAAAATAAACATTAGAAAACCACTCGAATTAGTGACATTTGTCAATATGATAGTTTTCTTATACATTTTTATAATCATTTTAAGTTCCTCTCCCTATTTTTATTATTATTTGTTTATTTATTTATCTTTTGTTACAAAATGCATGCTTAAACATTCACTACCTCGGACATATTGGCATAACGTTTGATGAATCTGGGCTATTTGGACAAACATGTAGTCATTTTGGTATTTCATTTAATCTAGATTAATTTTAACACAATTATTCTAATTGGTAAATAAATCATATTAGATGTAAATTTCCAACTGGGCGAAAAATGTCCGGACCAGGATTCAAACCAGGGATCTCCTGGCTGAAGTCGACAGTGCTCTGCCATCTGAGCTATCCTGGACGAATCTGGTGGAACTTTTTCACCCAGCTAACCTTAATGATTATAGCATCTGGTCTGAAACCCGGTTCAGCTCAACAGAATAAATCTCAAGTAATGGAACTCCAGAAATCGCTGGATACGAAATTACGCTAGATTAATTTTAACACAATTATTCTAATTGGTAAATAAATCATATTAGATGTAAATTTCCAACTGGGCGAAAAATGTCCGGACCAGGATTCGAACCAGGCATCTCCTGGCTAAAGCCAACAGTGCTCTGCCATCTGAGCTATCCTGGACGAATCTGGTGGAACTTTTTCACCCAGCTAACCTTAATGATTATAGCATCTGGTCTGAAACCTGGTTCAGCTCAACAGAATAAATCTCAAGTAATGGAACTCCAGAAATCGCTGGATACGAAATTACGCTAGATTAATTTTAACACAATTATTCTAATTGGTAAATAAATCATATTAGATGTAAATTTGCAATTGGGCGAAAAATGTCCGGACCAGGATTCAAACCAGGGATCTCCTGGCTGAAGTCGACAGTGCTCTGCCATCTGAGCTATCCCGGACGAATCTGGTGGAACTTTTTTCACCCAGCTAACCTTAATGATTATAGCATCTCGTCTGAAACCTGGTTCAGCGCAACAGAATAAATCTCATTTAATGGAACTCCAGAAATCGCTGGATACGCATTTACACTAGATTAATTTTAACACAATTATTCTAATTGGTAAATAAATATTATTAGATGTAAATTTCCAACAGGGCGAAAAATGTCCGAACCAGGGATCTCCTGGCTGAAGCCGCCAGTGTTCTGCCATCTGAGCTGGTGGAACTTTTTCATAAATTATTGCTATAATCATTAAAGTTAGCTGGGTGAAAAAGTTCCACCAGATTCGTCCGGGATAGCTCAGATGGCAGAGCACTGGCGACTTCAGCCAGGAGATCCCTGGTTCGAATCCTGGTTAGGACATTTTTCGCCCAGTTGGAAGTTTACATCTAATATGATTTATTTACCAATTAGAATAATTGTGTTAAAATTAATCTAGTGTAATTTCGTATGTAGCGATTTCTGGGGTTCCATTACCTGAGATTTATTCTGTTGAGCTGAACCAGGTTTCAGTCCAGATGCTATAATCATTAGAGTTAGCTGGGAGAAAAAGTTCCACCAGATTCGTCCGGGATAGCTCAAATGGCAGAGCACTGGGGGCTTCAGCCAGGGGAGATCCCTGGTTCGAAGAATCCCGGTACGGACGCTTTTCACCCAGCTGGAAATTTACATGTAATATTTCATTTAGTATTCCATTTTCTAATGAGCCAAAAACTGCATATGCTCAGTATAATGAATCTGATAAACATCAAGCTGATTATGAAATTAAATGGAAAATTTCCAACTACCCCAACTCTCCACAGGCACGTTGCAAAAAGCCTGAAAATAAATGAGGCTTATTGAGAAACAAATGATCATTTTCAATTTAGGCTAAAGCAAGATAGGCTTTTTGCAATAAGCCTGAAAAATATCAGGCCGGTTGAGAAAAAGAAGATGATACTCCAATTAGCCAGTCTCTTTGCATAGAGCCTAGGCTCTTTAAAAAGAGCCGGATTTCGCAATTAGCCTGCGACATATACATCTGTAAGATTATGGCTGAATTGTGCAACCGAATGTTGAAACAACATTTTACCATTTCATGATTTAGGAACTATGAGAACATAATTATAAACCTTTTAATTAAAAAAATCTTCAAGTATTTGATGATATATTAAAACTAAAAAATTACCACGGACTTTTGGCCCACCCTGTATTAGCGTACAAATCCCTCAAGCTTAAAAATATATTTCTTCAAATCGAGCGAGTCTACTGCAAAAATCATGGGTGAATTTAAATGTTTCACAATTTTAACTTTTTTTTTTACTGATTACTTACGTCTTTAAAAGTTTAAAAGCTTTAACGATTAGCGTAACTTTTTGATTGTCTCTACAAAAATCCTGGAAACAAAACCGCAAAAGATACGCAAAAACAACATGAATCTTTGCGTAGTTTCTGAGTAGTTGGTGAACATAGGGGAGACTGGGGCACAGTGGCCCACTTTTGCAGTTAACATTTTCGTTTTCTCTTCAATGGAAAGTCCAATTTGAAGATTTTTTTTCTGATTGTTTACGTCATAAAAATTTTAACGATTAGAGCTTTACTTTTTGGTTTTCTCTACAAAAATCTTATTAACAAAACCGCATAAAGATGGAGAAAAATCACCTGGTAGCGACCTTCTCGCCAAACAGATAGTGCTACGTTCCTTGATGAAAATCTTTGAAAATAAAATATTTAAAAGATGATTGTTTATTTAATTTTTTGTTTTTGTTGAATTTCTAAAGAAGTGCAAAGCCAATTTTTATGAAATTTAAATGTGCTAAATTCGAATGTATCCTCTTTCGATTATAAAACAAGAACAACAACATGAATCTATACATAGTTTCAGAGTAGTCTCTGAACATAGGGGAGACGGCAGAGTGGAATACTTTTGCAGTTCATATTTTTTTTTTCTTAAGGAAAATCCAATTTGCATGAAATTATACTTGAAAATTCCTTAAACATGTTTCCGGCCGATAGGTTCTGCTCTTGAAGCTGGTAGACGGAAGGTGCTGGGTTCGATCCCAATCGCGCCCGTCGGCCTAATCGTTCGGAGTTTTCGTGGTTTTCTTCGAACCTTGGTTCTCAAGCGTTAATACGGTTTAGGTTCCCTTAGAAAGACCTCCACGATAGGCACCCCCCCCCCCTTAGAGCCTATATCCCACGTGCTGATAGTTCGCCGACATAAATACAACCAACCAACCAACCTTAAACATGTTTCCATCCCTCAAAAGTTTTTCAGAATATAGTTTGAAATACATTTTTCAAAAAAAAAATGTTTAACAAGGCACTACACCAAATAATTTGTCAAAACAATTTGAGTTCTCCTGTATCAAGCATTAATATTTAACTTAAACAGTCTTCAATATATCTGGTACATATTTTTCACCGTATAATATACGCGATGTAACAGTTCTGTAAATGGGTATATTTGTTTCTTCTATGGGTAAAATAAACCTAACGACTGTTGTTTCAGTTAAGTATCATTATTTTTCGTAATAAATAAAGTTAGCAGTAAAGGTTTCTACTTATCATTTTAAGTATGTGTCAAGTAAATTTATGCCACCATTCACAGTCTGATAAAAATGTTTTCTATCCTTCATTCTTTCCGTATTCTGTGTGGATTTCTGAAATAAAAAATCTCTAAATAATTATATTAAGCTTTCCCAAGTACATCATTTTATGTGGAAGATTAAAGTAAAAGAAACTAAATAAAATAAATTTTTCAAAACGTTAATAAAGATAAGGTTAAATTTTCATTAGAGAAAATTTTAATTTGTAGATATTTTTTATGTAAAAAAATATCTACATTTTTATTGTAGTTATCTTTTCACTTTTGTATGCTCCTCATTGCTTTCAGTAATTTTCGGTTACATTTATTTAATTTTATTTAATGTTATTTAATTGTTTTTGCTGTAAAAAGTATTTAAAACACTTAGTTATTTTGCAGTAATGTATTTTAATCTTTTACTTCGATGCGGTGACAGGAAGTTTGAATGAAAGTTTGTTGATAAGGATTAGATATATATATCAAAATGATAAATGTTTTAAAAATAACTGTATTTGTTTCAAATGTATTAACGTATGGTTAATTTTTTTTTCATGAAATGTTTATTAATTACATTTTGAGATAGGGGACACTAGGAAGGGTTGACCATACGGGAGACTTGACCCACCCAATCCGTTTTCATATTTAAAAGAATTTCAGTGTTTTATCAATAGGTGTCAAGCAAAGCCACTAGAATGCTCAAACAACAGACTTTGTTTCATACAGATAATAGAAATATGTGTGGAAAAAATCAATTGTGAAAGGTTTTTAACCTAAAAGATGTGTTTTTTAGAAATATTTTGTAAGCTTTTTTGAGATAAAAAATATCACAAAAATTTAAGTAAGTAGGTTTTAAGTAATGCAGAAATATCGAGCTTTCATTCCAGGCATAAAGAGTGTTCAGTAAGTTAGGTTTAACATAACAGTGTGCTATTTTTTAGAAAACGTATATATGGAGAGGCCTGACCCAGTCAGTGTGAGGGAGGATTGACCAAATGCTCAAGTCTCCCTCAAGTAAGTTGTTTTTTTAAATCTTTTTATTATACACTGTGCAAAATGAAAGGTTAATGGTTAAATATAAAAAAAATGTACATTTATTCTGTAAAGCTACAGTAAAATGGAGTTATGGAAAAAAATATTTAAAACTGATTAAAAAAAAGATGTACAAAATTGCTATAGTATACACTGCAATAAAAAATATAATGAAATATAAAGGGGGAAGTTGATAGGAACTTTTTTCCGTTTAAATATTACTTACAATAGGTAAATAGAACCTTTCAGCGACAGTGGTACGGTTATCAAAAGACTTAATGTTAATTCCAAAACGCACAATAACACCAGAATTTTGCTAAAATCTTTTCCATTTAATATGTATGTGAAATATAGCCTTTTTATTATTTCCAAATTAATTTGTTCGTAAATTCCGGGGCCAGTCATTTATTTCAACATTTTAGTACTGAAAGTATTTTGCCAATGAAAGCGTTAAAATATGTTAATGATAAGTTATGTGCTCATGCGGCTTCAAAAGAACATAGCATCGATCGAAAAAGCTTAAGAATGTCTATAGACAAATTTCACCAGGACGAATACAGTGAGATGAAGTCAAACTATGTGAAAACTAGAGATGTCAGATCGAGCATCACAGAAAGTAGGACAAGGAGACAAAAAAGGGGGACAGTGGCTCCTAAATCCAGTCATAATAATACATTAAACAGTATGAAAACGGAACCTGTTTCTAAGAGAATACTGTCTTAAATGTCAAAATTTAAATTTCCCTGCTGTACAATTATACCTGCTCGGACAAAATCATGTTTAAAACAAAATTTTCCTCCTCAAACTTGCAATCACGTCTAAACAGGTTTGTTTAAGCATCATATTTTCAAAAATATATGTTCTATAATGATTAAAGCATGTAGCATAAAGTCATTTTGCTTTTTTTAAACTGATTTTATTCCTCTTCACAAATATTTCAATATAAAACGAAGTGGGTCAAGCCTCCCATATACTTGGTCAACCCTCCCATATGTGGGTAGCCTTGACCCATTATTTTCTCATGATTAAAATCAATGATTTTTCAAATTTCTTATATGTTACACTTATGTAGCAATTTTATGTTGATAACTGATAGCATAACGAATAAAATGATACATAAAACTTTATTTTAGGTTCAATATTTAAAAAATAAAAAATCGTTTTGTAAAAAGTGGGTCAATTCTCCCTAGTCTCCCCTATATGCTGAAATTGCATTCGAAACGTATATCCTACTCGTAATTGAAATAAATTTCAAAATAAAATAGAAAATAAATTCTTTCCGATACCTTAAATTTTTATAAATTATATTATTTTAGGATTTGTGCTCGTAAAACTTCACATTTTAAGAGTGGAGATAAATTCTTATGTACCTGCCATTTTCAATGGTACTTATCATTTAAGGATTACTTTCGTTTAATTATTTTCTTGAAACTACAACACTTTTTTCGGAAGAAATTTCTTTTTTTTTTTTTTTTTTAACCTTTTTAAGGATTAAAATATTAAAAATTTCTAAGAAAAAAGAAGGTACTTTATTGAAGTCTGAGTTAAAGTAAGAGAAAATAATTCTATTTCTGGAAAGGATATTTCCACTTTAAAGCGATTCTAAGAATGCATCATAAAATTTTTAAAGTATCATAAAAGGACCAAATATTAAACTGTACAAGTCTTTTGGGGTGATAAAATCATGTATGTGCTTAATTTCTGAAAAAGACTAAAATTTTAGTACTGAATTCTTTGAAGGAATATTAAATATAAAAATATATTCCTCTAAATTAAATATTTTATACAGGCTTAAAAGGCTAAGAAAAATGCGTTAAAAAATATAGCACTTATGAAATAAATTTGTAATTACCTTTGAATTCGATACTGCATTCTAATCAATTATATCATACAAGTAAAGGAATTTTAAAACAGCAGCAGCAAAATCTGTCTTATTGTCAAATTTTACGAATGCGCTCTCGTTTTAATAAATAAGTTTTTATTTTTTTCATACTTTATACATTGTTATCCGCACTTGTACACTAAAAAATATTTCCGTCCCATGTTGGACGAATTGATAGTTTAAAGAAGAAAACAATATATGAGTATGTATATATCTACTAAAAAACAACTTTTCAAAAGTAAAAAAAAAAAAAAAAAAAAAAAAAAAAAAAAAGGGGGGGGGGGGGAAGTTGTGGCTAAAAAATAGTGTGATATCAAATTTCCAAGCTTACATTATGTTACTTTTTTAACATTTTTTATTAAAAATTTACCATACGTAAGTCGAGTACCTAAGTATGCGTTGATAGAAAGCCTTTTCTCCTTTACTAAATACATCGTAACGTGTTTCTGAAACTTAATTTTTTTTAATTATGCATGATGGGCTTGGCGGTCATCTTTCCATATTTTACACAAATTTCTAAGCACACAAGTATATTGTTAAGATCGGAAATTCGAAATATTTGTTAAAGAAAACATTTTATGCTTTTAATTGTCTGAGCGAAGCGAAGGCTAATACTCGGCGAAATATTACTGTCCGGACACATTACTACTACGATGGATATTAACGCCATGTCCTACTAAAAAAAAGCCTAATAAAAACCTTTCGTCAAGCATAACTCAAAAAATATTTGTCGGATTTCGTTTCTGATTGCAGCAGAAGGTACCTATGAGGGTCGCCTACTGAATGCGCCTACTATGAAAAATAAGTTCCAAACCGTTTAAAAATTATATTGAAAAAACTGATAAAAAAGCACAATTTATCTGCATACGTCACAGAAATTTCGTGTGCGTCACTTTCACCGGTTGATGTTTTCGTAGACAACTGGTTTGAACACATGGAGCAAATAAAAAAAAAATACTCAGGCAGTAATATTGAATAGATCAGTTTCAACCACGTGATCACAAACCTTGCAACAATCCGTGGCAACCAGATTTGGTGGGCAAACAAATAATAATACAGTACTCCGTACCACGGTGACCGTTTTTAGCCTGTTGTATAAAATCTGGCCTGTTGTATGACATACAATTGTGGACGATTAAAACAAAAAGACATAAGTGTTTATTGCTCCGGGAGGTTATCTTTCTCTGGATGTCTGTCTGTCTACCATACAGCATGCAATTTTCTTGTAAAGGATGATATTATTAAGCAGTAAAACCTCCATAACAGACACACCCGATTAGTGGACACCTCTATTTAGCGGGCATTTTTTCGATTACCAACCCTTAAATAACTGTACATTTTTTACTCTCAGTAGCGGACACCTCCAAATAGAGGGCAAATTCTGCCCTCCCGAGGAGTTCGCTATTCAGAGGTTTTACTGGTAAAACCTCCATAGCGGACACACCCGATTAGCGGATACCTCTATTTAGCGGACATTTTTCGATTACCAACTCTTAAATAACTGTGCATGTTTTACTCTCAGTAGCGGTCACCTCTAAATAGAGGACAAATTCTGCATTCTCTGGGTGTCCGCTATTCAGAGGTTTTACTGTATATAATATTGATAGTTATTTTACAGGGCCGCACAAAAGAATATGAATATATGAAAAAAATATAAACTAAATTCGGGATTGGTAGTTCGCTGATGATAATGTAATTTTAGGATGTTGTTACAGTCATCCGCAGCATGTTTTTAGAGTTTCGTTCATCTAATGAAACCCTACCTGTCTCACTGCTTTGTCTGTCTGTCCGTCTGTCATAGAGCCCGTTCTCAGAAACTATATATGTCGGAGACTTGAAAATTTGCATACTTATAGCCGAACACCACACATCAAACGGAAAATAATAAAATTTTGAAAAAGTCTAATATTTAAACCTCTGGGCTCTAACTTGTGTATTTTAAGCAATTTTTCTAACTCAGCCCCTAATTACGTTGGAGACATGAAATTTTGCATATTTATAGCTGAAATCCTCACATCAAACGACAAATAATAAATTTTTGAAAAATGTCTGATATTTAACCCTCTGGGCTTTAACTAATGTATTTTAAGCAATTTTTCTAACTCATCCCCTAACTAAGTTGGAGACTTGAAAGTTTGCATACTTATAGCTGAACACTTGCGATAACACGATAAATCATAAAATTTTGAAAAAGTCATATTTAACCCTCCAGCCTCTAACTTCTGTATTTTAAGCAATTTTTCTAACTCAGCCCCTAATTAAGTTGGAGACATGAAATTTTGTATACTTATAGCTGAACACCTCACATCAGACGGCAAATAATAAAATTTCGAAAAAGGTCTAATATTTAACCCTCTGGGCTCTGATTGTGTATTTTAAGCAATTTTTCTAACTTAGCCCCTAATTAAGTTGGAGACATGAAAGTTTGCATACTTATAGCTGAACACTTGCGATAACACGATAAATCATAAAATTTTGAAAAAGTCTATTATTTAACCCCCTGGGGTCTAACTTGTGTATTTTAAGCAATTTTTCTAACTCAGCTCCTAATTAAGTTGGAGACATGAAATTTTGCATACTTATAGCTGAACACCTCACATCAAACGGCAAATAATAACATTTTGAAAAAGTCTAATATTTAACCCTCTGGGCTCTAACTTGTGTATTTTAAGCAATTTTTCTAACTCAGCCCCTAATTATGTTGGAGACATGAAAATTTGCATACTTATAGCTGAACACCTCACATCAAACGACAAATAATAAAATTTTGAAAAAATCTTATATTTAACCTCTAATATTTTGTCTCGCGCAATTTTTAAATTTAAACTGTTTTGCAATACTATTTTTTGTTCATTTTGCATAATAAGTGTAATGTGACGTAATTTCTTCTATTTCAGACTTCTAACGCATGTTAATGAATTTATTTTACAATATCCTTTCTCTTTTAAAATTCACATGTAAATATAGTTTTTATGGCGTAATTTCCAATAAGAGCCTGCTTTTTATACCTAATTATTTAATTCTAATTTGAAGGTTTTTTTCTGTTTATAATAGTAACGTGTAAATATTTTTTTTATTTGAAGCAAACATTATTGTTTGCGCTGTTTATTATTGCGCTGTTTATTGTAACAGTTGGCAACAGTTTAAATTAATACCATTTTCTAAAATATGTAAAAAATATCTGTCAAAATGCTGAATATTTGAATGTAAAATAGAAATAAACCTCAAAAAATGAGTCAAATTAAAAAAATTAATGAAATCTGCACACCGGGATCTTCTATTGAATAAAATGATCTAAAAATGATTAAATTCCCACGTATAGCTTTTGCTCGTATAAAATTTTTTTTAATGGAACGATTTTGTCCAACTTTAGCATTAAATATCTCTTAAAATAATACTTCGATTTGAAAACTGTATGCATTAGCGTGTTGATGAAACATTTCGCTATAATACCACCGATTTTCTTATTTTTGTATGCAATAGTTTTCTTAATATTAACGAAGAAAGACCTCCGGTCACAAAAAATTCAAAACCGGCGGCGGCGCTGACAGCGTTAGTTACTTTTTTTAGAATAGAGAGATATAAAAATGAAAACTTGTCTATCTGTCTGTTTGTAATTCTATAAAAATCCACAATTTGGAAGCCAAAATTGTGAAAAGATACGTACATGTGTATTAAAACATGGCCGAGACAACTAAAGTAATCCGCAATCGAAATAATTTATAGTTAATTTTTAATTAATAAAAAACCACCAATTTAACAGCAATTTTTTATCAAATTTAAACATTTTTCATTATAGCAGTTGCCAACAATTAAAAAACAAAATAAAACTATTACTACAACAATTAATTTTCTACTGCAAGATTTCCACGTGAAAAATGAAAATGAAATAAATAGTTTGCCGAATTTAAAAAAAGGGTGAATATTACGTCATAACTTTTCTATTGCAAGATATTCACGTGAAATATGAAAATGAAATAAATGGTTTGACGAATTTAAATGAAAGTGAATATAACTTCATAACTTTTCTATTTCAAGTTTTCCACGTGAATGAGGGAAATATTACGTCATATTGGAAATATAAAGGACGTGGTGGATATAGTATAATGTCATATGAGTGTGAAAAATGTATTGAAGCATGATAAAAACCCGATTATTTAAATATTGGCGTATTTTAACATTATTGCTCCAATTATAAATCGAAATAAGTTCATTTATAGCTGTATTCTTTTGCGTCTGTTATATACATTTATACATTTTTATATAGCGTTTTCATATGATTCATTCATACAACATTTCGACTGCTTTTTTTAATGTTTGTTTTGTGTTGTATGTTAAATTTTGAAATTGATTTTTCAGAACTAACATCCTTCAAATTCTGGGCAACGCCGGCACTTCAGTTTGTAACAGATAAATGGCTTTTGTATCTGTACATCTAATGCTAATATTATAAATCGTTATAATATTATAAAGTATATAATATTGTTTATGATTTTACTTTTGTGAGGTGTTATCTCTGAAACTACATAGCCAACTTAAAAAAATGTTGCTGGCCATCTCTGCTCCGAAAAAAGACTATTTTATGTCAGTGCAAGAACCTACATCGCTGCAGGAGCAAAAAAGTTCTAAAATTGTGATTTCTGCGATATTGATTGGGTTAGAAACTTTAAATTTGGTGCGGTAGTTATTTTTAAGATGTAAATACTCGTAATGAACTCTCTCAATTTGACGGATAAACGTAAAAATTTCTAGAAAGGTTCTAAACTATGATTTATTTGGAATACTGAAATTTTTGGGATACTGTTGGGGTTAGAAACTAGAACTTTGGCATGGTAGTAATTAATAAGATGTAAATGCTCGTTGAAGAACGAATTCTAAAAAATAGAAAGACTAAACAAAGCGGAAAAAGATCTAAAGATAATCTAAGTAACGAAGTACATGGAATTGTTAGGAATATAAACATGAAAATTGACATGGCTGTATTTATCATGACGTAAATTCTCGCAATAGAACAAATTCTAAAAATGTCGCTATATAAAACAGTGCAGAAACAAAAAACTTTCAAAAATTTTCTATTTCTGTGTTACTGCTGAGCCCAAAATCTTGAAATTTTGCTTCGGGTTAGTTTTAAAATATACAATTGTCTCTATGAATGGTTTCTAAAAAAAATTAAAATTAAAGAAGATGAAATGAACGGAAAGTGATCTCAATTACCAGTAATTTGGAATTATTAGGTATAGCAACTTTAAATATTTCATAATACTCCATTTCCTCCGCAAAACATGCAACTTAAATGCAACAAAATTGATAGATACCCACCTAGCATTAAATAAATTGTGTAAATATTGAATAAAGACCTGTATGAAACAGTGAGTAGGTTGCCCGAAAGTACTTGTTAAAGTGTTCCTTCTCTAGGCTTTTCTCTCTCTCGCCAAGGCCACTAACAGAGGGAAGTGCCGTTTTAAATGTGATATGAATTTTTTATCTGATTAATTTTTCTAGACATTTTATCATAAGGTCATATTCTCAATTATCATTAGTAGATTTTTTATATATTAACTTATTCTGGAGAAATTTCATAATCGGGTTCATATTGGTGTATGTTAGCTTGCATGATTTGCTGAATAAATAAGTATGGATTTGTAAATTACTTCAAATGGCACTTTGACAGCTCAAAAGTTATGCAGACGATATATTCGGATCTTATGTCATACTTTATGGTGCAATCATTGCCGATTTCTTTTATTTAATACATGCTAAATACAGCTCAACTTGTGCAGAATATGTTTGAAAACAAAACAATACAGCGTATGTAGTGGCCAGCATGCACTCATTTAAATCCGATCGACCATATCTAAAACACACTCTAACAAAGCATTGCATGCCACTGTTGATGTATTCGGTACTTTGATACTATATCAGATTTTGAGGAGAGAATTCCTTAAATTTTATCGACAACCTCATTGCATCCGTGGAAAACAGATATTGTACAATATTAACTATTCCGGGGAGCACACACCATATAAAGTATAGTCCATTCTTTTTAAACATCATATATTTGTCATGTAAAGTTACTCAAATTGGTGCGGAGCGTCTGATTATGCTCTTGATATACAGTTAAAATTCCGATATAAGTAATTTAGTGTTTCATTTTCTATTTTACTTTTAATATATTGCGTACTTTCAATTTTATATCCATGCATGGCTGTCTAGAATGGTTTGATTTCCCATTTTTTTAAACAGTGTATATGAATTTATATATAAGATTTTGTAATTCTACGATTCGTTTATTTTCATCATTTCAATTTATCGCAGTATATGGACAATTAAAGATAACATCTTATTTTCTTTGCTTCCACATGTTATTATTAAATCTATGTTCTCAGTAATATCGCTCAGACTAATCCCTCTGAGGGAAGTCCTAGTTTATGGAAATAAGTGCCTAGAAATTTGTGTCTTAAAATAAAGTTTAAGTAACTTCAGGTTTCATCTTATGATTCTTTTTTTTTTCGGAGGGGGTTAATTAATTAGTTAAAGCAGTAAAAATCATTTTTTTTTCAAAATAAAAGACTTTCTTAATTTATCTGTCTGTAGCCAAAACTAGAAGTTCAAAATTCTTAATAATGCAAACATACGAGCTTGTCTGCTTAAAAATTTGTGTAAAATATGGAAAGATGGCTGCCAAGCCCATCATGCATAATTAAAAAAAATTAATTTTCAGAAACACGTTATGATGTATTTAGTAAAGGAGAAAAGGCTTTCTATCAACTTAGGTACTCGACTTACGTATGGTAAATTTTTAATAAAAAATGTTAAATAAGTACCATAATATAAGCTTGGAAATTTGATATCACACTATTTTTTTAGCCACAACTTCCCCCCCCCCTTTTTTTTTTTTTTTTTTTTTTTTTTTTTTTTTTTACTTTTGAAAAATTGTCTTTTAGTAGATATCAGTTCTTTTTTTTAAACAGATTATATATAATTGAAATAATTCTAATCGCTAAAATTAGTCCTTGTATAACCTTTATAAGCAGGGAACAAACACAATAGTATACATTTTGTTTACCTATCATTCATTTTTTAGAGTAATTAATAATTTAAAAGTAAGGAAAGTCAATTTCTTCTTTCAAAGTATCAGTCTTTCTCAATTTATATCTCCTTAAAATTTTCTATGACGGACGAAAAATTAGTAAAAATCAAATAGAGTCAAAATAAAAAATATATTCACAGTTAGTCTGTCAGTTAATTGTTTGTTCTAACTTTTTTTTGCACAATAAATTTACCATTACAAATACCTACGGATAATCCGAGAATGAAGCACCGCAGGCATCCAAAGAATCGAAGATCTGTCTAAAGAAGTAAATCTAGCAATTCTAGACATGATGATGAAACATTTTTGATAAAAAAATCTAAAAATTTATAGATATAAACTGTACATATAACTTAATCCTCATTTAGATCGTGTTATAGAGAAGAAATAATAAATATGTAATTTTACCCAAGTCTGTTTATCCATACCTATTTGCATAAATGTGAGAATATAATTTCATAGAAAAATTCTCGTAAATTGATTATCTTTAATAGTCTATTATTAAAGCCGCATACACATTAGAATTAAACTTTTCCAGTTAAAAATTGCCTGAAATCTATAGTCTTATCGTTCGTCAAATTTGTTTTATGTTTTTTTTTTTTAATACCTAGACACCTTTTCTAAACTCTGACAAAAGATCACTGAAATACTGAAGTTATCCAAATACTTATATATTTCTATCGTTATTATTTTTTTGAAGGGGGGGGGGGAGGAAGAGAGCTTAAGAACTTCGTTTTATTCTTAGAATTCTGAATTAATCATTGAAAAGATCTACCTACATAAGTCTTGTTGCAGAATTTTCATTAGGTAAGAGCTGCATCAACTTATACATCATGTGAATATATTAAATTACTTTTGTAAAATTATAGATGGGAGCCATTGATATTTTCAGAGCATTTGACTACATTTTAAAATTAAGTCATTTACAACTATTCTATACGAATTAAAGAAATCGTTGTTTCCATGGCAACTGTACCTTTCATTATTGCTTGTTTGTTTGTTTTATTGAACACATATATATCAGATCACGTGGGGATCACGGCGGGATTCAAACCCGCCCCCATCTACGCTCTCAAGCGATTAGCGGCATGGTGTCTTATCCACTCAGCCACGGAGGACCACTATTGCTTTCTCTAATGCCCAGATACTCAAATTTAACCAGCTGCGCTTAGAATTATGCTCATAACAGAGTACATTTACATGTAAGAGTGATGACATATGCACAAGTCGTGTACTCATATTGAAGTTTTTGTCCAAAGTACAGTAACTCAGTTTTCAGTAATAGACGTGGAAGATTTCGATTAAACTAACCAGAAAAGTTAAAAAACATTGGCTTTCTGATTTGATTTTATTCAAAATCGTCTTAACCAACCAAAGTTAATGTCCGGGATCCAGATAAATTTTTCTCTGTTAGTAAAATTAGATTGACCAATCATTAGCCTCCATCCTTGTAGGCTTTCCGGTGTTTACTGCAAACATAAAAAAGTTTTCAAAAATGCAGGCTTCTGATTGATCAATCTCATCTCGCTAATAGCGTAAAATCTATCTTGATCCCGGCCTATTCAACGCCCTTTAAATATTCGAGAAAACCTTGACATGCGTCAGGAAAATATCACACAAAGCAGGCAAAACAAAGCAGAAAAATCATTCATTGCCTCGTTCATATCCACGAGCCAATGAATGATTTTGTTCATTTACTTTGCCTGCTTTGTGCAATGTTTTTGACGCGTGTCAAGACTTTCTCAAATATCTAGGGGGCGTTGGTTTATTTCACCATCATGAAGCTATGAAAGGAGAGGAGCAGACATGTCAATCTTCCCGTGTGAAAAACTACATACCACATAAAACGAGTTCTTTCCCCTTCTTCTGCTCTTTTCTCTCTTGTTTTTGACCGATAGCAGCCCATTTAGCAGTCTCCAGTGCAAGATGCCGCTATATATGGCGGACGCAAGGGGGGGGGGGTGTCAGCGTGACCAATGACATAATAGGCCAGTTCATGACGTTTAAAAATCACACGGAGTTGGATCATCTTTACACGATGATTAGTACAAAGCGGTTCGCCAATTTACTTTTGTGTGCATTGCCGTGTACAGATAATCAACTCCGTGTGACGTGATGAGCTGGCCACACTTTAGGACAAGCTTCAAATGACGTCATCTATATCTACTTCGAGGCAAACGAAAAAGACAGGCTACCGCGGTGCTACAGCGTCTAGTATATACAGTGTGGAAATCCAATCAGTCGATCACAGCGATATCTGCAGGATATTTCCCAAAACTCCAAGACAATTTGGTCTAGACACTGTAACTTTTTTTTTTTTTTTTTTTTTTTTTTTTTTACGTTTTATTAACATACTGTGGTGCGACCTGTGTGCTTGGCGTCAAACCCGCTGTAATAATACGATGTTTACTTTGAAATTTGAAAATATATCGCAGATGTCGCTGCGATCATCTCCCTGGATTTCAGCGTCAGTGCACATTTAAGGGATACACTTGTTAGCGGGTCTTGGATAGCAAATTTCCACATCATGTATTCTAGACGCTGTAGCGGTGCATTACACATGTCTCTTTCTTCTTTAAAAAATATCCTGCAGATGTCGATGCAAATGACTGTTTGGAATTCGACATCGTTGTACATTTAAGGGATTCAATACTTCCGAGCTTTTTTAAGTATTGCTAGGATAGTCGATTTCTACAACATATAATCTAGACGCTATAACGGAGCTATAGTTTCTAGAAGATATAGTTTAAAAATCGACTTATTAAAAAGGTGCTAAAAAATTGTATCCAATAAATGTTGAACGAGGCTGAACGACGAATGTCGATTACAGCGACATATGGTAATTCCAACGTAACTATTTTAAAAGAAAACGTTTCGCTCAGAGAAGATCTAGAAAATGTTGCCTGAAATCTCTCTGATTTTTTTTTTAAATAAAATATTTCCAAACCATGATTGCGTCATTTTGGATATTACTGTAAGAATTCTGAGACTGACGAAAAGATGCTTCACTTTTGCATATTCGTAAGTAAAATTATTCAAATCCATGCATGAAAATGCATGTTATATTTTGAAAATGACTCCGTTTTAATGGTGGGTTTTTACCATTAAATCATGTTTGATGTTGTTACTGTTTGGTTTATCCCTAAAATAATAATAAAAAATGCAATCTGGAGATTTAATCTAAGTATAGAATGAAATAAAAATGAAAAGCACAGTTAACCAGAAAAAAAGCCCGATAAATTTTTAATTTCCATTTTGTCTAAAAAAATCAGGAATAACCATATTAATTGAAATCACGCCCTTATAAAGTTTAGATAAAAATATAATCTGAGGGGTTAGTCTTTCTGATGAAATTTACGTCTAAAACATTCAATGCAAACACTAAATTTTAAAAGAATATTTGCTTTTTTCCGGTAAATTTTACCGTAGGAAAAGTGACGGAAATTAATTCGGTCAAATAGTTTAGGAATTATGATGGTTTGGAGTTCAAAACGCTAAACGCTCCAACACAAGGGCATTCCAATTCCTTTGTCATCATACAGTGAGTTAATTACATATGGGATATTATAACTTTATAGTAGGTATTTTCTAAATTTACATGCGTAATGTTATTTGAATGAAATACACTGCTATTTCTGTTTAAATTAATAAATATTTGACTTTCTTGAGGATTACGTTAGCATAGTGTGATAAAATTACTTAAAACTTACTCTCTTAGTAAATTCCCATTTCCCAAGTGCAAATAAAATAGAAATGTAAGCATTACCACCTGCCCAAAATTTAGCCGATTAAAGTAATTTTAAAGAGCATGATTATGGAACATAACACTCGCTTTTATTGAAACAGTTAAATCGCTTTTATTTTCCTCAAATGTACCTTTACCAGAAATAAATCGTCAATAGCATACAAAATATTTCTTTTAGAACTAAAATAATAATCATTGCCATAAATGTATATTAGAGTTTCAGTCGATATAACTATAATATGTATGCACATTCCAACCTCTTGCTTTAAAAAAATAAAAAAAATAAATAAATAAAAGAACGAAAGAAGCATGCTTTGAACCTGAAATTTTGTTTGAGTAAATTTCTCTTGCTTCTAAGATTTAGACATTTAAAAGATACTTGATTTTATATCATGAACAAAAATTTCTAGTTAAGAGTATATGTTTTTTATTCAGAAAAAATATTTTTATGTTGAGAAGTTTTTATATGGAATAGAATTTTCACGCAGATTATTAATTCACGAATTAGCTTTACTATAAAGATACAAAAGCCTTTATAACTTTCATTTTAAGATTTATTATAGGTAAGAATTTTAAGACAGGGTTTGTTTAATTATTTCTACGAATAAACGTTAGTATATCGTAATTAAAAGTCATATAATCACATTAAACTGTGTAAAATTTTGCATTGGAAAAACATATTTTCGTTAAATGCAAATCTTGCTTTGAATTGTTTTTGCTTTTAAGTATTCTTAGTAAATAAATGCAATGGCCCATTCTTGGTAAATAAATGCATGCACAGCAGTTCCGTGACTATGGCTTACGAAAACACTAGTAAGTCACGGGAGATGTTTTTATGTGACGCGGAACTTTCTTCGGGTCTTCAAAAGTGTCTAATTATTTTTATTTGTGGTAATAATATAAAAAAAATTATGTTACAACTTTAAAGTAATATATCGTGAAAAAGTTTATAAATAAATTTCTGAAAACAAATATCCAACAACTTTAAAGTAATATATCGTGAAAAAGTTTATAAATAAATTTCTGAAAAAAAAAGATCCAAGAACTTTAAAGTAATATATCTTGAAAAAGTTTAAAAATAAATTTCTGAAAAAAAGATCCAATCTGAACACAGAGATTGTCATTGGTGGAAACAATTTTAAAAAATCACTATATCCTTCAAACTGTATTTTTACTAATACATTCATTAAGAAGCTTATTTTGTTTACGTATTAAAATATTTTTATAGCTCTACTTTTTACTTCAGATTACTTATAAATTACAGATTTCTTGTGCGAAAGTTTACACTTGATTATACAAAAATCTCTGTAATACATATTAGGTTGGTAGGCAAATAAATTTCGAATTTTCAGGCGGGTCGCGAAAGAATAACGCTTGGACAATACATTAAAATTTTGTTAATAAAATATTTTTTTCTAACTTCAATCTAAGTAGAATTTGTAATAGTCAAAGTGTAAAAAAATGAAATGATCTAAAAATCCTTAATACTGTATCATATGTCTTTAGTAAATTATCCTAACTTCATAAGTTTTAAAATTCTGTTGTAATTCTTGAGTTAAATGATACTTCAAATTTGATGTTTGTTTTCTTTCAATCTGCTCTGGAAACTACGACAAACAATTTTCTTCAAAGTATTATCTTCTTCCTTTTAGACGAATGTGATGTTTAAAACACTTTAAACACAAGAAGTACGTAACTGGATTCTCTAAAACGAAAAAAATATCATTGTAATAGAATGGATATTTCCACTTGAGAGAGAACATAAGTATGCAAAGTAAATTTTTTGAAAGCATCGTGAAACGGAAAATATCAAAAGCTAAAAATATTTAGAAGAATTAAAATAATCTATGCGTTTATATTTTGATGTAAGCTAAAATTTTATAATTTTGTTGGTAATGAGTATAATTTTTTATATTATTAAGATTATTGCCCTATTGGGTATAGGAGTAATTTCAGTTAAAAAAATATTTCGTTGAAATTAATTTTAAATTACCTTTTTAGCAAAGTAAAGTGCAATGTATTCTTACTTTTAATGCTTTTATCGTATCAAATATTATATAGACATAGCTTTTTATTGTCTTTTAATCTGCAATTATATTTTTCAGCGTATGGATCTCTGAAAAACATCTTTAAAATAAATTTAGCCCGTACTTTATTTTGTGCAACATTGTTTTTTGACGGAGTACTGAAGAAGTTAATTTTGTTCTTTTTTTAAAGATAGAAATATTGTTTAGGAATTATTTACAAGGTGTTTCTAAAAAAAGAAAAGGCATTTCTTAATGCGAGTTGACTATGCTTTATGATCTATTGAATTTATGCACGTCGAGCAATAGGCAAAAAAA
Organism: Maratus speciosus; assembly: GCA_963932465.1. Lineage (NCBI taxonomy): Eukaryota > Metazoa > Arthropoda > Arachnida > Araneae > Salticidae > Maratus > Maratus speciosus. The sequence continues at coordinate 559,784,309 of OZ010789.1, forward strand.
GTAGATAAAAAAAAAAAAATCATGACTAAAATTTATTTTAAAAACCGAAGAAAAAAATAACTGAAGATGAAGTTTTCGATCAAATATCATTTGAAAGAATATTTTTGTACCTATTCAACGGTATAAAAATTTAAATTAGGGGAATTTTAGAATTAAAAAAATAAACAGTGAAAGCGAAATTTATTGGGCAGATGTTATTGTATTGTTTACATAGCGTCAGAGTTACTCACAGACATGTTTTTGCTTTATAAAAGAAATTTTTTGTTGAAAATTTCCAAGTGTTCAATCAGTATAATAAATTAAATAATAATTATTTTATGTTGGTTTTATTTTTTGCAAAAAGTATTTTTCTATAATTTTGTCATATAAAATTTTGTCATTTTTAAGCAAACATGTGTTAATTTTTTTAACACAGATGATAATCCGGGTTTCTTTTTTTTTTTTAAGATACTGATAGGCGTATTCTTCAACGTTTAGTACTGACTGTTCGAGTAACTTTTTATTTAGATTTGTAAAATTATTTTTTTTTATCTCAAAATAACATAACACTTATTCGTTAATAAATTAAATAGACTGATTTGTTTTATGCAATGATATAGTTAAAAAGTTAAACATTAATTTTAAAATTCTTTTAAAGAGATTCTGAAATATATATTTAAAGGTAAATGTAACAAAAAATAAGAACAACGTAATCTAATTAAATTTATTTAGGTTTATGGTGGTATGTTATCTCATTTAAATGAATTTATCTCCCCTGCCGTAATAACCGATCAGTTAAATTTATTGAAATGGCAATATAAATACTTGTATATTACTTGTATACTATGTATATATGCTTCACAGTATATGCTCAATGCCATTCGATAAAGTAATCTTTACACGCGATATATTTCTAAAAGGTTTTCTAAATGAATGCGTTTATCAAAATAGCTAAGGTAATTGTTATTGCAAATCTTAATAGATATTTTGAATCAGATAAATATTAAAATACAAGTCGGTAATAAGCATTTTAAGTTACAAACAGTACAATAAATTTTAATTTCTTACTGGTAAGATATTATAATCATCAAAAGTAATAATTAATTTTATTATATATGTATCTACGCAAATATGTTTATTCAATCGAATATATATTATTGTATTCATTTTGAATATACAATGTGTTTTTCACGGAAGAGTAGGGGATACATAGAATTAACTGTTAATAATAAATGATGCTGCTGATTTAATCAAAATAGACTAAATAATTGCGATCTACAAAATTAGTTAAATATCATTAAAATTATGTAGCACAGTTGGGCCTCCCAGCATTGAGTCTGAATAGAAAGCTGAAAAGTGTTTCTTGTTTCCAGTTAGAAATTTCATACCATTACAAGAACAGAACTAAAGCTCAATTTCAAACATTAGATGATATTTCTATTTCAAATAAATTTTGAATTTTAGGTAGATTTCCTAAGAAATACTACCTATTAGATTTTTCCACTAAGTTGGAATTTCTGAAAAATGTTTGCATATCAACGCGGATCATGTCCCCTTGAATCCGAAACCACTACAGTTCAAAAACTTTATATTTATATATATATGTTATATAAAAATTTTTACTTTTACTATTCATTTAAATTATTCTAAATTGCCAGCATATTCATTATTTCCTTCTTTTTTTAATACGCTTTATTATTTATTTCCAGTTAAATTCCTATAAATTTAAAAAGTGTATCTTAATAATAGATTTATTCCAAAACGTAATCTAAACTTTTAATCCCTTCATTAATTTTTATCGTCTACCAAACAGTAAAGTTCTGAAAGCAGTTACTTATTTTTCGAATGCTTATCATGCCATTTTTACATTTTTATTCTATTTCATCTCATTTTTTCCGCCAGCTGGGTGACCGCTTTTTTCATCGAAATCCTTCCATTAGCGGCGTGGGATTCTTTTCTGTGACGTTTCTCTCTCGCTCTCCATTGACTGAGTGACGGATCGCAGTTTCACTTCCAGTCTCGTTCGTGATTTTTGTTTGGCTACCCTTAAGTTTTCACCTCAATCGGATTTCCTCCGCGCATGCTAATAAATAGCTAGAGCATGAACTCAGGAGTAGATTTTTTGTGCTGTCTGTTTGTTTACATAACCTGTTACCTGGTGTCCTAAGCCATGTAGAATATTCATTTCGTGAATTAACATCTATTTCGCATAAGTAACTAGCTCATGCTCGAGTGGAATGCTCTGATTTCACATCCTGTGGGAATTGTAACCCATTAAACGCCAACGCTCCCGTTGCGGGAACAACAATTTGTTATTTTTCCCCTCAACATATTTTTGAATTATTTAAAAAATATATTTTGTGCCGAAAAGTTAATAGTATGGCGTGTAGTATACATATTTTTTCAGAATGATATATATATATTTACTATTTTTTGCAGATTTTTAAAAAAAGAGAATTTTTGGTTTTTAGACTTCCTCAAGTAAAATTAGTAAAAAGTAAAAACTCAAGAAAAAAGTAAATTCTTTAGTTTTTACAAGTGCAGTGAATATTTAAAGCCAACAGATCATCTAATAATAAATTCCTAATACGAAGTAAATATATTAATTTAAAGCAATATTAGAAATGTTTCTTTCGTATGTTCCCACAACGGGAGCGTTGGCGGCTGGTGGTTACATTCCCATCCCTTTGTCTGCAAGCGCGCTTCCATAAAGAGAGGAACATTTTATATTGATTTTTCATGAAAAGCAGTGCCCCATCAGTGACTGAGAGGTTCTGCTCTCGAAACTGGTAGACGGGAAGTGCTGGGTTCGATCCCAATCGCGCCCGTCGGCCTAATCGTCCGGAGTTTTCGTGGTTTTCTTCGAGCCATGGATTTCCATGCGTTAATACGGGTTAGGTTCCCTTAGAAAGACCCCCACAAAGGGCACTCCCCCTCGGGCCTATATCCCTAGTGAAGATATTCGGCCGTCACAAATCAACCAACCAACCAACCATGAAAAGCAGTGTATGTCAGTTCGCTTGAATGTGGATTCGTAATATTATACGGAAAACAGAACCATTGTGAACAAAAAAACCCTTAAAATTTACCTTTATGATGTTCATCCGCAGAAAAAAAACAATCTTTAAATTACAATTAAAATGCAAGATGCAAAAATAAAAGATTAAGTTTTGCATGGAAGTAAGTTATTACTGAAACATTAAAAAAGAATTTTGGTAATTTCTTGTAACAGTAAATTTGACCATAAATTAAGATATAATACAGTAGTAGTTGGCAGCTACTTTTGAAACTTAAATCCATATCTTCATATACAATATAAAAAAAGAAAAAGAAGGACTACGAAAATTTTAAATTGTTTCATGTTATATTAATTGTACTAACGGTGATACTGTTGTAGATCGATTTTTAAATATATGCAGGCATCTTATTAAAGAGATAATATATATATATTTTTAAATAATTTTAAAATCGATGTTTGGTAATAGTAACGTGAAAAGCATTTATTATATTGAAATAAGAGATGTCTCAATTTTCATTTGTAAAACAACTACTTTATTTGAAACAGGTAATAAAGAAAATTCAAAACATCATTTAGGAATATATAGAGTTATATATATCAGTTACGTGTCGATGAAAACAACTATATTCTAATATAAGTATATGCCAGAAATCTAGGTGTAAAAAAAATGTATACATATGTGCGTGTAGTGTTTATTACAACATAATGTTATATCTGAGTTATTCCTTTCAATTTGCATAGACAATGTGTAGGGAAATAATAAAAAAGAAAGAGTAACGTTATATTTCAAATACTTTGAATATTCGTTAAAAAATTTGAATGAAAGTGATTTATGAATATTAATATTAAATTTTTAATCCATATATTTTTAGTAATTGTTTATATATTTGTTTATTTGTTTGCATCATGCCTAAAAATGAAGTTTTATTAAGTTTTCTAATCGCAATTGCATTATGGCAGGAGAAAATAACGCGCGTTTCTTTGCAGTTCAGAGGAAGGTTCAACCCCCATTAGACACCAACGCTCCCGCTACGGGAACATGTTATACATTCTAAACGGTTACAGTTATTAAAAAAATTTCAACTGCTTTATCATAGGGGCATCTTATATATATAAAATATATAAATAAACTTTATTTATTTAACGTGCTTAATATAGCGGCGCTTAATGGGTTAATGTTGGTATGTTCTAATGGGATAAACAGTTTCCTATGATTACGTGCCCCACCAGTGGCCGAGAGGTTCTGCTCTCGAAACTGGTAGACGGGATGTGCTGGGTTCGAACACAATCTCGCCCGTCGGTCTAATCGTTCGGAGGTTTCGTGGTTTTCTTCGAACCTTGGATTTCCAAGCGTTAATACGGGTTAGGTTCCCTTAGAAAGACCCCCACGAAGGGCACTCCTCCCCTTAGGGCCTATATCCCTCGTGCTGATAATAGGCCGTCATAAACACAACCAACCAACCAACCTATGACTACGTTTCAATGTTTTTAATTGGGAAAACCCCAGATTTCTTCATACGCCTTCTTTCACCACTCACGCGGCCTAATCTGCCTTGTCTTCATCATGAATAAATGTTTGATTGGACTCTACCAATATTATCATCGCTCTACAGCTGCTAAATTTTCACAGAGTTGACACCTCCACTAGCGATGCTTGTGCTAAGTGGTATGATTGCTATACAACATCACCAACGGCTGATTAAAAGGTGGTACGAATCAAGTAATTGTCGTAAAAAGCACGACGTGATTGTTCGACTCAACCCATTAAATTGTTTCGTAATATATATATATATATACATATATATATATGTGTGTATGTATGTATGTATGTATGTATGTATGTATGTATATATATGGACACGATAACTTCCATACTTCTACACAAATCTCTCGGTCTAGTTCGTAATGAGCAAAATTGGACTAAGGGGGTGGAATTAGGGAAGGTTTTTGTGAAAACAGAAAAAACACATAACGTCTTAATTATAACACATATCAAATCAGTTTAAAGTTATAATTACTTCTAGGAACAGGGCCAAAAGCTTATGTATGACAGATTTTTTATATCATTAAAAATGGGTTCAAGGGGCGAAAAAATAGGGTTTTAAGAAGAAAAAAATTCATAACTTCGTCAACTCACAAGATATCGTATTCTCTTAAATTTCTTATAAATCTTCTTAATATTATCTACAAGTTTTTGATAGGACCAACTCTTGTAGCAAAATAAATAAAAAATAAAGGGTTGAAGAAAAAATTATCATAATATTCTGATTCTAATAAAACCAGTTTTAAAGAAAAATGAAAGTAAAAACTCGTCAATAACGGCAAGATAAAATTATTAATCTGGGTTTATCGCTAATCTTTATTTATTTTTTGTTGCTGAAATTAGAACTTAAATTCCAAAATCTACCTGGGCCTATAGGTCGAGCCGAGAGGGATTTTTTTATTCGTATTTTCTTATTCTTCAATTTTCTTTTCTACCTATGTGCCTATTAACAACCGAGAAATCATGAATTCAATTGATTTGCGAGTACTAATTTAACTCTGTGTAATATCAAAATACACCCACTTTTCTTTACTAATATCATTAGAAAGTGACTATGTGAGAAAACAGATGTAATTATTCAGTTAAAGCCCTGTTAGTTAGATAAGTAAATTACGTCTAATTTAAAAGTTTATGGTTCCGATTCGATTTATTTTTATTAAAATGCAATTTCCATGATAATCTTTAAATCTAAATGAGGCCATTTAAATATAAAAATTGATTTAATCAATGGAATATCTTGGTAAAGACATTAGTTCAAGATTTAAATATTAAAGTTGTAGTGTGACTCGAATATATTAAGTAAAGTAAGGCATTAAATTATTTTTATGCTACGTTCGTGTATTAACTAGAGAAAAATCTGTAAAAGATAATGGTTGAAAATATTTAATAATATTTAAATTAGGAAATAAAACACAAATGTTTTTACTAAAATCCATAAAATTGTTAATTGAGAAAGCGTATGTAATTATTCATCAAATGTCAAATTAGTGACGTAAACCGATTGCGTCTAATTTAGAAATTCATGGCTTCCTCGAAATTTATCAGGTATCGAATGTTTTCATTTTATCATGCTTTAAATTTAAGCAACACAGTTTCAATTTGAAATTCATTAAATAAATGAAATAGGGTCGCTACACTAGTAGTGACTTGATAAATACGAAGTAGTTTATCAGCTAATACTGTATTCAACCCAATAACGTTTTGTATGTAGAGTCGTGGAAAAAAAGTAAGCGCCGACTACTAACTTCTGAACTAATTATAATGCAAGAAAATTCCTGCTACCCAGCAGTTGGAAATTGAGTCTACTTTTAAATGATATATATAAAATTTGCTTAGGAAACCAACTTCAAATCAAAATAAGACCAAACTGTGTTTTTTGAAATAGCAACACCAAATTTTGACAATATGTTTTAAATCTTCGTTTCAAACTATGCCTAGAAACAACATTTCAAGTTATTTGATTGAAAAGTTTTTGAGTTTTAACTGTTCAAAATGTAGAGATTCTAATGTTAAATTACATTTTTATATTTTTATTACTATCTCCTGAAATTATAATCCTAATGTGATCATTTTTGTGTTGTTATAATGCTAAAAAAACTTAAACATATATAAATTGAATTTGTAATTAAAAAAAAAAAAATTATAATATTATTTATGAATTATGAAATTAAATGAATAAATATATATATATATGTATTGCAACCTACAATTCTTTGATAGGTTTATATTAGTTGTCCGTATTTAACGTTTATGCGGCTATACGTATAATATATATCATACGGGGTACAGATTTCAGATACGTATAGTATGGCTATGTATTGGCTGTTATACGTATAGTGAAAATATCATATACGGTACATCGTATATACGGATCTTACATAAGCGGTTAAACGTATGAACATCTAAACGTTTTTCGTTCAATTCTTGAAAATAGACGTTTTAATGCTTATCTGCAGATTAGAAACATTGATAAATATACTCTAGAGTCCTGCATTCTCGCTGTTTACCAGGGCCATCGTGATTCTTAGTTTAAAGAACGGGCGATTTACCTACCTTCTGGTTGTTGTGCAGGTTCTTAAAAATCTGAATACTTTTCCTCAGTTTAGATTTTTGGTTGTTTTCCCCATAACCTAAGCTGTTAATTATGAAATGTTTTACTATTGGTAATGGGTAGCTTCAAAGCTACCTTTCGCAGATGTGTAGCACAGCACCTAGATTCCTTTGATTTTGGCATGGGCAATTCGCGCGAAACATTATTTTTACATACGGACACATAACAGATTTAAATTTACTTTATATTTTATAGTGACATTGATCAATTTGACTTCTGAAAAGTTTTGTAATCATACTTTTATTGTATTTAAGAATATTTTTTTCTAAATTTAAAATATTTTGAAAATATGTTTTACTTTAAGAAAGAAAAGATAAGGCAAGTCATTTTAAGCATGTGCAATTGCCTTCTAAAACCTGAAAGTCGATTATTTGCCAGTCGATAACTAATCGAAATTTACAGGTATTTTATACAAAAAATTATATTTGTCAATATTAACAAATCGTAAACGCAATACCCTAACATTTTGTATAAAAAATACCATGACTGTCACGATTAAACAAATGTATTTTCCTTATACATTATCAGAGAGAAAACTTTAGCTCTGTGGAAAGAATAACATCTGCGCCTGAATGCAATCTTAAGTCACACGAATAAAAAACCTTTAAAAGATTAAAAAGAAAACACCATACTGAATAAAGATTCACAATAAATCTGAAGTATTTATACTCTTGTTCTTTGCTCAAAAAGGCATTAATGTTTCTAATTTCTTACAATAAATACAATTTGTATACATTATATTCACAAAATGTAAAAGTAACGGGGTATCTGATCTCAATACCATAAGATGAACAAAAAAGGTAAATAAATTCAAAGTAAACATTTGCGATGTACTTTTTGGAATTAACGATAAATACTTTCGGTTTTGAAATAAAAACTCTAACATATTAACAATCTCGGGATTCAAATAGCAGCCTTATGAAGTTAGTGTATTACCTGTAGCTGAAAAATTTCGTTCAGAACTTGTTGAAGAAGACGGAATGCAGATATACTTTTCTGCTAAATCTGGAAATTCAGGGTACTTATGTTCACGACTCTTCCAACATCCGAAATGATTTAAGTCAAAATGAAGCTGATGTACAGCCAGATAGTATTAAACTGCATATTGACACTAGGAGAAGACACAATCTGCTGAAACAAAAATGCAAGAGCTAATTTTACAGAAAATCCTCCATTTGTTCTGATGTCGATGAGTTGTCACCTTGTTGGTGGTGTTGACTTAACAATGACTTGACGTGGTCTCTGATAGTTTGTCGTGCTGATGGTGGATCATCCTCTAAATCTTTGAATCGTGGGTTCAGAATTGAGCTCACCTGTCGAGTATTCACAACAGAAGTGTTTTGTTCAGCTTAAACCTATCTTTTAACTCTAATCATACAACCATCTTAAAATGTTTGACCATAATAGTATTATTATCAGATTTTCTCTTGTAATTGCTTATTACTTTATCGATAATTGGGCGAACGATTGATACGGGTAAATAGCTTTCACCCCATAAAGCCCCCATGGCCATTTCTAAAGGTTTGAGAAGCTTGAACAGTTCTTCAATTTATAACCAATCGTCTTGAATAATTTGTATTTTTTAGACTAAACAGTGGATGTAAGTGACCGATAAGCTAGAACACTGGCGATAAGGGTTCGGCTTAAAAGAATGCATTCCATTTTTTTTAAGCTCAGGGTTCCACTGAATTTTGACATTTTAAATTAATTTAAGTTGATTCATATTTAGTTGTTTCTGTTTTTCTTGCAATTCTGCTGAAGTTTTGGTATAATGGCGAATGTGTACCACCAACTTTACAGTCTTTTCGCTCAACTCTTGAATTAATGTATCATTGAGGCTTTTATTAATAACAAGCTGAATAATATGTGCCGCACACGTAATATCTTCCTTATAAAACACGTTATTCATTTTTCGAAAAGCATTTACAATATTAATCGCGTTATTGGTCACAATTGCTGATATCTTTTCTTTAACATCCCAACATGTAATAATTTCTCCATTGCATTACGAAAATTTTGATACATGTGTCGCTCTTCCATCAGTTGGGTTGTGAGTGTGTACGATTTCGGTGTCCATTAATAAGTCAGGTACGATTGTTGGGATCATGAGGTCCAACAATTTGATGTGCAGGCAACATAGGCTGAAAAATCTAATTATTTTTTTAACTTGCCTAACTATTTTTTAACTTGTCTAATTATTGTAACATTCTCAATCGCTTCTTTAATGCCTCTTCTCTGCAAACTTTGTATATATGTTTTAACATACCTACAAACTGAATAAAAGCCGGTTTTGACACTAATTACAAAGGTAGAATACAAGAGCTAATCATTTTAGTCAATACTTTATGCATCTCTTTTGATCGTTGCTCTCGTAAACCACGATCTGTAGATGCAAAGTGTTACGAGATATTTACTTATGAGCGGAAAAGGTTGATTGATTCCTCATTTCTCCACTGAAATGAGGCAGTAGATTCGACGCCTGCATCACTATCTGTTTCTTCACTACTGAAGGATGGTTTTGTAGTTGTGCTACCTACGTCTACCGACAACGGGCTGTCGTTTTTCAATATATGTTTTACTTCTTGTGTAAATCTGCAAAATGAGAAGTAGAATTTTTAGAATTACAATTTAAAAAGGTATTTTGCACACAGCTATTCATCAAATAGTTTACAATATAAATATAATTTATCGATTCACATGATTGCTCTCAAACCTGAGGACTAAAACTTCGAATTTTATTATATTTAGATTTCCAAACTTGGAAGTTCATACTTGGAAAGTTCAAACTTGGCAGACTTTTTGAGAAATATATTAATTTCTGTTTTGAATTTTTTTAAAACAGTTTACATGATTTTTATTGTTTATTTATTTGGTAAGAGGTTTTACATGTATAACTTTATAAATTTTTCTGACACTTTGGACACCTCTTACCCTTACGATGTCACTCGTTATCATTCCTTGTCACACCCTTCCCCGGCCATAAATTCAAATGTGGTTATGCAGAAGAGAACTGTTTATTGTATTTTCAAGCGTCGTCTCTACACTGTTAAACATTTTGCAGCATTCTGGCAGGTCATTCGATCGTTTTTTGAAAAATCGGTTTCATAACCATAATTTAACTATATTCTGACCATAAAATGGTCAATAATATGGTCAGAATAGTGTTAAATTCACGGTTGTGTAACCGTTTTCGGAAAAAAATGGTCAAATGACCTGCCAGAATGCTGCAAATTTTTAACAGTGTAGCGTATAACGGTTTTCCATATAACCAAAGAAAAAAAAAACTCAATATCCATTTTATTACACTAATACATAAGCAAATTCTTAATATGAAAATAATATATAATTGATGCATTACATATTATTTTGATTACATAATTGATACATTACACATATTATCTATACGATTAAACTGAATTTCAGAATAATTTAAAAGTAATAGGGATGTTGTTCGAGAGTAAATGTTTTTTAAAGCAAACTTGAATAAATATATTTTTTATTAATCAAATACAATTCAGTCTTTTAACTAGGTATATCTTACAATTCTTAATCAACAATATCTTAATTTTAATTTGAAAACTGAACTTTCAAACATAATAAAATTGACTATTCTGAAGTGAACAAAAAGCTAAAATGAGAAGTTTTGGTATTAAAAGTTTTAATGGTATCAAAACATAAACGTCCACTCCCTAGAGATATCTTGTGATAATAATTGGCAGATCCCCCTCCCCTCCTTAAATGATAACGTTATACGTTATAGCCTCTAATTTATGTAGTATGAATAATGCATCAATTTCAGTTAAAAATTTATATATTACAGTAAAATAATAATAATTATTAAATTATCGTTTAAGTTTTAATAGATTATACTATATTGTAAATACGCAAGCATTCAAAATGAACTTAACCGTTAACTGCTGTGAGAGAAATTGTCGCATATTTACTGTGCGCGGTCTCGGAAACCGCATGAACGAAGTATGAATAACTCATAGGATATTATTTCTGTAATACACTTTATGTACAGAGCTATTATAATCAAAATTGTCTGATACAGAAGTTTATAGTGATAGTATAACAGCTTTAAACGAAACAAAATTTCACTAGTATCTAAAGGTAAAGTGAAAATTAAATGTTAAACTGTGGAAACTGTGGTGGTCTGTGGGACTGTAACAGCAGTTAAAAGTTAGACAATGTCAATCCCCCACACCTAAGAAATATTTTTTTACCCATACCTTGAAATTAAACTTAATTACTGCTTTGTTAAATTTTTGTAAAATCAATTGTTTTATAGCTAAGAGAAAAAGAAAAGACAGGAAACGAGGTTTTGGTTTTCGTTTTCATTGATGCAATATAAAAAAAATAAATCTTTCCGGCCTACACCGGGAGGAAAAGATAAATTGTCAAATAATTTTACTTAAACACATGAAGCGAATGTGCGTAGAATTCGTTCATAGAAGAATTGTTCCCGCTTTTCTGTAAAACTGAATTTGAATAAGAAATTCACTAGATTATTCAGTTGTATCCAAGTTTGCTTCGTTTAAGGGGATTTATTTATGAAGAAATATTATTGAATAATTTTTAATTTGCTGTTTTATTTAATGTCAGACGGCTTAGAATTTCAAATTGCAATATCTCAGCTATTTTTAAGATAGAGGCAAAACAATAAATGCTTCAGAATCATCTTTAAAGATAAAAAAAAAATAACTGAAAACTTTTAGGATTTCTAATTTTTTACAACTTTTTGAATACGAAATCTTTAAGTAGCCGCCATTTTTAAACAAGACCTCGGGTGAAGCTGGCCAATAAACTCGTTTGAGTCCTTCGTAAGTCTTGTACAGGTGCTTAGCTTGATCCAAATCTACTCATAAATACTAATCCTAAAGCATTACAAATAAAATAAAAATCGGATATATATATTTGTAAATCAATATTAAGAGGATGGTAGTTTTGGGGTATAAAGTTAAAATATAGCCCGTGAATATATATTTTACAGGGATCAGAGAAAATATAAGGAAATTATCCGCAACTGCTTTTCTCCGAACGGTCGAAATAGGTAGATTCTTAATTTTCTATAATGGAGGTTTCCGAAAAGTATCGTTTGGTTTCCTGCAAAAATGTATTTGAACTAATGAATGTTGTCTAATAATACAGTATTTTATTCCCATATCATTATTTTAATTTGATATTACAGATGATCTTAGCAATACGTATCTATAAATTTTTTCGTAAGTGGAACTGATAATTACAATATCTATGTAATAAAACACAGCATAACAAATCCGGAGCAAACCCATCAATCTTACCAGTCTCCGATAAGATGAAATCACGTTAGGCTTAATTTTTATTTAAGATGTGTATGAGAAAACTTATCTGCCTAAATACAAATCTTTTCTTCCTGAAATCCGTTCTGTTCAAAATAATTTTCTTTAAAAGATTCAAAATTAACAAAATTTCAATGATTTCCGCAGTTGAAAAACCGTTTCAGAAATCGAGTTGAAAACAAACGTAGCTTAAAGCCGCGTAAACAAGAAGAGCTGTAGCGAGTCATTCACATTTGTGATTCATTAAAAAAATAAATAAATCATGGAGCTATGAAGGTTAAAGGAGACGACATAAATGACGTCACTTAAAGCTGCCCTACCCCGTCTTATTCATGTGGCCGGGTTATTCATTAGCTGAGTAGTGACCTGCTTATTCATTAGCTGTAATACCCCTGCTTATTCCTTAGCCGCGGGTAAAAAGATGAAAGAAAAAACAATAGGCGTGAAGAATATTTTTACAATGCTTCCCCTTTTCGGAGGGTATTCTTTTTACCCGAGGCATTTCCACGTAGACTGGTTTCTGCTGAAATATGAAGCAAAGGTCGTACAGAGAAAAAAGCATGCTGGGTTTTGTACAGTTATTAAAAATGGGCTTTAACTATGTTTGATTCTTTTTTGTATTACAGTAATTTAAAAACTACATAGATATATAAAAACATTAAGAATATGAAACACTAAAAGGCCTTTATAAAACTTACCCTTGAATAAAAATAGTTTTCGTCTTTTGCTTGCAAGTTTTATTGACAACAGATTTAAAACACACTGAGGCTGTTTTATTTCTTTAAAATGTCTCCTATTTTTTTAATCAATGTACTTACATATATATATATATATATATATATATACTGGGGGGGGGGGGGGGGTAAACGATAAAAATACAATTTCAAAATTTTATAAAAAAAAAAGTTAGTATATAATAAATATTAGTATTATTTCAATAGTTTCAGCAGACTTTTTTAATTACGCAGTTTTTTTGCATATTCGTTATTTTTTTATGTTATAAAGAGATCTTAATTTTGTTGTAGTATATTAGACGGAAAGCCTGGTTTACCCAAAAATGTTGTAAATGCTAATAATGTGTTTATTAGAACATTAAATAGCTGAACTTTGCTTGTCTAAGCGCTTCCATATTGTCAATTATTTTTATCTGTTTTCATATTTTAATTGAAAAACTTAATTTATACCTACCGTCCGAGGACGGACATCTACACTAGTACAAAAGAAAACACTACTGACACACGCATTAGTTGTATATTCCAAAGCAAATCAATTAAAAATATATCTATGACACGATCTAAAAATCTTCCCATTAAAATAAACTATATATTTAATAATAAAAATCGTTATGGATTTCGACAAATTTTGTTACTAAAAGAAAAATATTTTAAAGTTTTACAAAAACCCTGTATGTTATAAAGTTCCTTTTCACGTCACTTTTTAAAAGCATAATTGAAGAACCATGAGTGCAATGATCATATCTGTGACATGTTTAATAGGGTGGGTCGAAAAAAACCGAAATATTTATAATCGAAACGTAATAGCGCGGAAAAGTTGCCTTTTGTAAAAAAGATAAAATACGTAAAATATTACACCGATTGGTTAATATCTTTTACCGCCGCAAGGGGTCCAAATTTCGAAAAAATCGCAAAAAACATACTTTTAGCAATTTTTTTTTTAAATTATCCAAACATACTTATTCAATTTCTAATAGAACTTAATAGCCACGCCAAGATATTAGTAATGTAACATTAGCATTTCGTTTTTGTGACAACGTTGGTTTTACCGCCACAACAGGGCCAAAATTTCTAAAAATGTTAAAAATTAAAGTTTTTCATTTTTTCAATTTTCATAACTTTTGTAATGTTTTGAGATTTTTTACATTTCTAATAGGCTGGGAAAGGCATTTTATGTTGTTAATTTCATGCACATTGTTAACCATGATCACTGTAATTCTATAAAAAAAAAAATGCTCAATGATAGAAACACCTGCAGCTGCCTGCACGTAAAATTAATTTCTCGCTGCTAGAGGGCCACGTTTCACTTTGTTCGTTTTTTTTTTGTAATGTACTCCTTTTACTCTATACTTTGATAGCCCTAAAGATAGAAATATCTGCCAGGTTAAAGCGGTGGAAAAGTTTCATCTTTGCGAAGTCAAGGAGGAACATATCTCTTTGTACTAGAACCAGGTCTGAATTATTTTCGTCATTTGACCCCATCGTCTGGCAAGGCGACTTCTATATGCAATGACATTATAGATTTTTTGAAGAAAAATGAAATCCCGACTGGAATAATAATTGCAGTTTAATTTCGCGGAACTGTCTTCAAAACAGGATGCAAAGGTGGTGTTATAGTAGGATTAGTTGAGAACAACATTTAAAAAACCACTTTATTGGCTTCCTTGACCTCACTTCAATGAGCTTCCACTGAGACATCTTTTCAAACATCTTGATGACAAAAAACAGGTTCTCTATCATATTGTGGCCCAATTGGTTGATCTCTTGCGATTTGCGAATTATTACCAACTGCAAAATTTAAGCCAATTTAATCTGATCACCTAGCTGTTGATAAAGATGATTTGTCAACTGACCAGAAGTATATGTCTGAAATATTGCAAGCTCTTTCAACACGCGTGTATACAATTGACCTTTTTTGCTGAGTCCCTGCACAAATATTTCACGCAAGGTGGATCATTACTGCTATTCGAATTTTGAGACTCTATGTTGAAACAAAGAAACCCTCTTCTTAACTTGTCATACTCTTTGAGTACATCCTGAAAATGTACTGCATCAGTTGGTTCACAATTAAAATGAATCACTCATGTTTTCCAGATTCTGTACACTATAGTTAGTAACTTACGTTACTTGACAGATAATCTACGAAAGATTATAGTTTCCGTATTTTCACGAAATGACTATTTGGCAAATCATACAAATAACATCTTTGGAATGATAGCATAGGAAGAGGAGAACATCAGGGCCCCAGCCATGAAGAAAATTGCAAAAGCGCGAAGTTCTGTGGACTAGAATAGTGCCATCCGTCACTTTATCATAGTAGACTTCAACACTGAAGCTTAAAATGGTATGGCTTTAGTCTACTGACAAAACATAAAACTAACGGAACCACCTGTTATTCTTTCTTTATCGACTAAAAACGCTGGTGAGTTTAAAATGTTCGATTAAAGATACCAGCTATTATAACTTTCCTTGTCCCACTCAATCACTAGAAAGATGCGTGAAATTATTCATTGAAGCACTGATAAAGTTTGTTTACTAGAACAGAGGGAGGATCACATCTGATCAGTTTTTGCCTCTCGAGAAATAATGGCTTCATCTGAAAGCAAGTTATATTATAAAATTCATTTACATTAAATTCTTCTTCATTTTAAGTTTATTTAACCCGTTTCGGTTAAACATCTCTATATTTTAATTAATAAAATACTAAAACATTTTGCTCATTTTATATAATTCTTGTGGCATGAATTGGCTGTTATGAAGTAAAACATCAGAAGATGAAGCGATCGTTAAGAAAAATGAATGATTAACAATTAACTTTATTTTCAAGTCTATTACAAATAGTTATAAAAATTATGATATATTAATAGCTATAAAGTAAAATTATTTATTTCTAGACATATAATAGAAATTATAAAAATTTAGAAAAAAAAAATGAAAAATTGAAATTTTTGAAATTTTTACAAAAAATATGGTCTTTTTGCGGCAAATAAAGATAAGATTTCATCATAATGAACATTTACCGGGACATTTCTCATATCTCCATGTAGCTATTGCGTTCTATTAAAAATTGTATTGGTATGTTTGGATAATTTAAAAAAAATGAAAAAAAAAACATATTTTTGCGATTTTTTGAAACTCTGCCCCCCTTGCGGCGGTAAAAGATATTAACCGATCGATGTAATATTTTAGAAATTTATTCTGTATTACAAAATGCAACTTTTCCGCGCTATTACATTTCGATTATAAAAATTTCGGTTTTTTCGACCTACCCTAATGTTTAACCTATCGAATTAGCTAAAAAGGAGGAATCAGGTTGTTCAAAACAAATACAATGCAATAAATTTCTTTTTCTCAACTTTTCTTGAATACCTATGCTTATGTGTGATATACCGATTCTTTAGGTAAAATAATAATAATAATAATAATTATATTCTTATGTGTGATATACCTATTCTTCAAGTAAAAAAAAATCATTTACAGCAGAAAAATATTATTTCAACAGTGGTTGCTACGGGACTTGTTTTCTGTATATCTTAGACGTTATGAACTGAAATCTTAGTAAGTCCAGATTCCATCAGATTCACCAGAGATTTCTTTATATTTTCATTTAATTTCTTAATGAATGGCATGAGATTTTTTTATCTTAAAAGTTGCAGTATAATCAGTTGCGGAATACATTTTTACGCCGTAGATAATTCTTGCATGTTATAAACCAAAATATATTTATTTTTTTCTTATTTTTCAAAATTAAATGCACATAACATAGTGGATATAGTATAGGCTATTCTCTATTATTTTTTTTACTGCTCATTCTAATAATCTTCTTCATTTTTAGCGTTCCGCACTTAAAAAGTAACAGCTTTCACATTATAAGATCACGCGATCACAAGCATTATAAGATCACTCGTGTGCATGTTTGTCTGTCACAGCCATTTTTCTCGTAAACTGTGGTACGTCGAAAGTTCAAATTTGGCAGCCGTAATAAAGGCTATTGACCCACATATTTATAATTTATTAACCATCAAAAATATGTTTAGGAAATAGGTAGGGGAGCTAATTAAGCTACTTGAAAATAAAAATCTGTTTCATATATATCCTGTTGGGTATCGTATGAAAGTTCTCGTAACGCTGAACTCACAAACGCATTTGTTTTAATTGTAGGTAATATATTTTCAGAGATATCGTCGAAAATGGAATGCTAAAATATAATCCCCCCCCCCCCCTCGATTTCCGAATCTATGGAAGCTTAAATTGTGAAAAAATTTTGTGTAGCAAAAGTTTATTTAAGCCGTGCAGGAAAACTATGACGATTGCCCTAGATCTCACAGTTTTTTAGAAAAAAGCATCTCAAAAGACATGCGGTTTAACATGCAATTTTGTTTTGTTTGAAAACTTGCGTATCTGTTGTACTTTTTGCTTTTATTTCTTGCTGAATGGTCAATTTATAGCTTAGCTACACTCTAAATAAAAAGGAGTAACTATTCACTCTGGAGGAGTGATTATTCTTTTGCAGAGTCAAAATATGCCCAACCTCTTTAGAGTGTCTATTCACTCTGTCAAAAAGTGAAATTTGAAAGGGTGAATAATCACTACTGGGAAGTAGATATTCAATCTAAACAGTGGTGGATGATCACTCTTTCGGAGGAGTGACTATCCACACTTGCTAAAGGACTGCTTTTTTCACTCCTTCTAAGAGTGAATAGTCACTCTTTCATAGGACTGGATGTTAATTTTTTATGGAGTCCATTCTTTTTTATTTTGCTTTTATGGACATTTTAAAAGAATCACATATTTTACAGCATGCAATGAAAATAGATCCGAGCGTGATAAAGATTGGAATAAAATACTTTATTAGCAATATTAATTTAATCCATAGTTTATAAAACTAATTGAACTTTTAAGGAAAAATTCAGTTAAAGGTACATAAGAATTAAATTAGATTACTGATATAACTAAAATATATTATTACAATCTTATCCCTTGTATTTCCTTTCATTGCATGCACAATAAATATATGATAATTTTAAAATGTCCATAAGGGCAAGTAATTAACCGAAATCTTAATCAGTTAATGCTATTTTTTTCTTTTGAGATACCCATTTGGTATTTTAATAATCCTCCTGATGTACGTTAATTATGTTCTTTTATTTCATGTGTAACTCAAATTTGAAATATTTATTTCTCAGAATTCATTGCTAATGAATTTAAATTCTTAAATGAACTTCATTTTTTTCACTAAAAACACAATGCTTAACAACTCACGTTTTTTAATAAGTACTAAGCTTTATCTAAATATTAAGAATATGTAAGAGTTCTTTTTATGTGTTGTGATCTGTCATTGTTTTATTAAATATGAACATGGAGTCTAGATTTTTATATTCTGTGGAATATGTTTATATTTTTCTTTTAAACATATTCCTTAACTTAATCATGAATATTATATGGTAAGCCATATTTATTGTAAAATTTTTATTCCCGTATATATTGCATTTGAGAATATGAGCTAAATAGATTTCGTATGTTTTATAGGAAATAAAATGATCTCGTAAATAGAAAAAAGAAAGAAATGTAAAAAGAAAAGAAATGACTGCATATGTACTGTTATTATTGGTTGAAAAACATTTTTAATGTAAAAAGTAGTTGTTTATCTCATTAAAATATATTCAATTTTACATTATATAAGCAATACTATGAACATTAAAGCTGTTTTATTTATAAACTTCATATCAGACATAAAAAACACCTTATTTCAATGCTTAAGTATCATGTTTTATTTTTTAATGCCAATAATTACGAGTATGATAGCTATTTAACTCATAATCGTAACATACAAATTCTACCAGAAATAAGAGATTAAAATAAAATAAGACTTACCTTTAGGTTCCGTAAATAACAACTTTAATAATATGCATATGTTTTAAACCTAAAATGATGGACACCTTTCTCTTATATTAAAAAAAGCGTCGTAGACTTTTGCATTTCAGATTAGCTGATGAGTAATGCGAATACATACAATTAGACATCGACAGAAAATTCAGTTTCCTTGTCACCCAAAATCAGAGTTGCGCCGAAAATGTTTCAATATTGCCCTTCGATTTGAGCTGTATGGGCTCAAATCAGATACTCTTTATTTAATACTTTGAACGTCACTGCGTCGAACTGTTATAACTATCTGTGTACACACTTCAGAGACTGGAGACGGGAGTAAAAATAATATTGCATGCAATGCTTATATGGGTAAACTTTGAAGTTGCATTTCGTGCGCTCTGCAGATAACAATAATGTGAAAACGCAAAATTCTTTGAATGCTCTTAGAAAATGCTCTTCTCTATCCTTTATGAAATAATTAGATTTAATTTTAATCGCAGATAAAAAGTTCACTAAGTAGTCGTTTTACTAATATCCGTATATGTTTATTCTAAAACGGTGGACTCCTTTTTCCTATCTTATAAAAACGTCGTACACAAGACTGTTCTGATTGGCTGATTATTAATACCCATACAATACTCACTCTTGAAAAGCAGTGCATTTTAGTAAGTAATTTCCAAGGTTACATTATGAAATGAAGTTTTTGAAAATTAAGAAGTGACATATTTTCGTTCTTTTTCATTATTTTACTCCATATATTGGGTTCAAAGTTGAACGGAAATTATTTTTAAATTGTATAATGCCAGGCTTTCTCTCTTCAGCGGAGTGAGATAATTGACTCTCCACAACGGAGTTACATGTTTCACTCTAAACAATGTAATGAAATATCTCACTCCTTTCTTGAGAGTGGAAAATTCCACTCTTTAAGAAGTGTATTTTTATAATATTCACTCAAAAGAGAGTGAAAATGCCTGTCACTCTTTCATAGAGTGAACTTTTCACTCCTCCCAATTTTAGAGTGTACAATAAAATCTCTTAAAAGTATAATTTGGAATCCAATCTATATTTTCCGAGAAAAAGGCTTATTAATTTTGTTTGTTTTACTTGTGACTTCAATGCTCAAATGTCTTTTTTCCTTATGTTTTCCTACTTAATCATTCCAATAGATTTCGTAAAATAAATGAAATGACTTTTTTCTGGCTTTCTTATATACTTAACAACTTTACTGACATTCTTTGAGTGGCCATGGACGTATTTATAAACATATTACTCTTCTCTTTTCTAAAATGTATCAAGTTAATATCTTAATGTAGGCAAGTGATTTAAAGTTTATGCTGCATATTTTATTCTGTTCCTTGTTTAAACATATGGTAGTCCTTTCTGGACAATTAAAAAACATAATTAGACATGTTTGGTGTAATATCCTCAGTTCTATAAGTAGATTAACTACATTAAACGCATTACAGTATATAGCAGTTTTTGAAATTAATTGTATGGTCTTCGATGCTGTGGTCTTGTGTCCAGACTGAGCGACAGTGCAAAGTTAATGTTCTGGAATGGAAACTTTTTCTATAATAATGTGTAATGTTTTATTGTCAAGTTTCTAAACCAAGAGAGTTTGATTAAAGTGTGATGCAGTTCATCTTTTTTAATTAAGGTTTCAAATTCTTTATAAGTCTAAAGTAATTTAATCTATAACCAACATACATAGTAATATATTGAACATCGTACTTGAGTGTGAGTTTTAGCTTTAAATAAAAATATTCCAATTTTATCAGAATACAAATGACTTTGTTATTTTATTACGTCTAATTTTTAGTCTAAAATATCAGTGAATAATAAACGCTTGAATAATTTTATAATCTTCTTTATGGCGCTATGTTTATTTATGATACACATTTCAAGCAAATTATTTTAAATAATGCTCGAATAAGTATATATGTTAATTAAATACAATTATTCAAATTCAGAAAAAGTTTTAGTATTATATATTACCTTGACGTAAACATTTCGAAACAAAAGATTTTCTAGCATAGTAATTATAATAACAAAGTAACACAATGTTGCAAGATTTTATTTATTGTTTGTTGCAAAAGTTAGAACAGCTTTCATGAAAACATTTCGTTATTAAATGTAGAAATTATATAAAATAGTGTATTTTTTTCTGTTTATAGAATTAGACATAAATGAAGCCAACATTTTAATTAAAGGTTATCGAAGTAATAAATTTCCAAAATAACGGTTTTTTATTATAACTTAATGAAATAAATGTAGGATATCCTATTTGAATCATCAGTCCATATGATCGGCTCACAACAATAGTAGACCAGTTTTGAAAAAAAATGAGATAATCCTTTTAGAAGGAGTATAAAATCTGTTTTATCTACTCCCACAGTGAACCAATGGCATGTGTTTACAGACTTGGTTTTCTATCGGAGTGAATAAAACAGATTTTATGCATCTTCTAAATAGACTATCTCTCTTTTTTTCAAAATGGACTTTGTCTATTATGGTTTTGAGCCTCTCATATATACGTCAATTCAGGATTTTTTTCCCCCTAGAAATTCCAAATTCATACCATAAATTCTGAATAGTAATTTTTGCCTTATTTAATGATAAATGATTACATAAAATATAAATTCTTCTGAGGAATTTTCGCGATAAAACCACTGTTTCTGTATAGTCCAATAGATCACACACAATTTTATTCATATAGATTTGGTGCGTATTTCCATAAAACACATAAACTATCAGATAGAAATTCTGCACGAACGTAGTTGTTCATTTACGGAAAATATTTACTTGCAAGTGGGAGACAATAGATTAAATTTAAAACTGCTATGGGTACAAAGCATAAAATTACATATTCGGGTAATTCCTAAAAAAGTAGATAAATTTAATATGAACTTTTTTGGTTACGGCGCGTTTTCCCGTAATTTGTGAATAGAAACCTATGTAGAAAAAATATATAATCCACCATTGAAAAATCTATATAAAAAATGTGTTGTATTTTCGGTGGTCGAATGGATCAAATAAAATGTACAAATTTGTTTATAATTTTTAAACAAATAGAAAAAATAATAATATGATATGTGCATACTTTTTTTTTCAGATAATGCAAATCTTGTAGATTTATCTTAAAAAAAAAAAAAAAAAAAAAAAAAAAAAAAAAAAAAAAACTTATTTTAAAAATTATATTGTTCAAAATGCTAGTTTTTGCAAAAGTATATCTCATGAACAGAACGAGATAGCAGTTTTTACTTTTTATATACTAGCTTTTTATATGTATGTACTTTTTATATGTTGCTACTATAATCAGACATATGCAGGAAAAAAAAAACAGGTTGTAATTTCTCTCCCCCCCCCCCTTGAATAATAAAAATGTACAAATTGTAAGTTTCAAGAAATCACCATTCTAACTTAAAAAAGACATGCGATGTTTATAATCGCTTTTGCAGGGATAAATCCCAAAATATACTGCCTATAATATGTAAGTTTCATTTTGACCTTTTAATTGGTTTGTGATTTATTACGTTTTAACAGAAAGCCAACAAATAAAAACAAAAATAAGACACATTTTAAGAAATACATTTTCTTGGTTCGTTTAAAGAAACATTATTATAATGAACTGTATAATGAACTTTTCTGTTACAATTAAATGTTCAATAGATGGATGAATTAAAAAAAAAAATCATGATTCCTGTTGATATAAAATATACACCATAAAGTCTTAAAAGTTAAATAATAAAGCGATATTTAAAATAATTAATTTGGAAACATAAACGGTCGATAAAGTATATACTTTTCAATATATTTTTAAATTTACGTTCTTTTCAATCAGATTTACAGGGAAGCATATTTTTGAAAATCAATAAAGTAAAAATACGGGATATTAATTTTTCATAATAAAGTCTAATTTAAGAGCATGAAAGATTGGGCATTGTATTTTCTTATATATAGTTATCATTTCATACCTTATTATTGATATTTCAGCATAAAATAATTACATATTTTAAAAACGAGTTTCTGTTTTAAAAGCTACTTGTCAATTTTAATTAATTTATTTTTTCGTAATAGCTAGCTTAAGACTAAACATATTATAAAAAGGTACTTTCAAACATGATATATTTTATCTCTTATTTCAGTAATTGGTATGCGTCAGATGTTTTCAGACAATACTGTTTCAATATGCTACGAAAGCGATTTACAGTCCTGTGTTCCAAAAGACTTTTTATCAATAAAAAGTTTGAAAAAATAATAAAACCGAAAACAAAATTAACACATTTAAATTAAATTAATATGTGTTACATTTATGAAAGCTATAAACTTGTTTTTAAAACAATCTCCCATTAAAATAAAAATAGACTTCGTTAAGCAAATAAACTATGAAGTATATATATATATATATATATAAACGTTAATGTACACAAAGTTATTTTTCTATCCTAATCATTTTTTAAAGATTTTTTACCATTCAAAGGAATTCTAAGGCAGACAATAAAGATTTTATAAATGTAAGCTTGCATGATTGTGTGTGTGTGTATGATTTTTTATTAAAACTTGAAAAAGAGTTAATTGGGTTTACATTTTCGTAGAGAAACAATTATCTTGGTTAATTTCAGATATTTTGTTATGAAATGCGACGAAAACAAAAATAGTGTTATTCAAAATAAAATTTCATTTCTTTTTTCTTGTAACTCTTTCCATTTGGTGCGCCATATATTTTAATTCCAGATTGAAAGCCAAAAATCAGTTCAAAGAAAACTATTTCAGAAAAAAAATATGTATATAAGATATGTAATTTCTCTATGTTAAATCCACAGCGCTGTTTTTTTTTAAAGAGCTTTAACCCTTTTATGCCGAGCGTCCCATTTTTAGGGGCTTCGAATTTTAATAAATTTGTATAAATTTATTCTTCTTTATAACATGAAAATTGTATGAAATAATTATCTATAAATTTCTTTATCTGTTACCGAGAGATGACAGCATAAGATGGATATTTATGTGCGGATATTTAATGGAGACATTTTTCATAGTTTATGGATTTTTTTAATTTTTCAAGATGGCGAAATGTAAAAAGTCCTTCCGGCCAGTGCCGGGAGGAAGAGGTAGCTTTCAAATTCCTTATTTTAAAAAAAGCCAACGTATATTATTCAAACACACGAAGCTCAATTTAGTGGAAACCGAATATAGGAGATTCAATACTAATTTTTTATCAATACTAAATCATTATGAATGAGAATTTCGCGAAATTAGTCAGCTTTATCCAAGCTGCTTTTATTTAAAGAAACTTATATTTGGCTGAGATGTTGATGTATACTATCCACATGCCTTCTTATGC
Organism: Maratus speciosus; assembly: GCA_963932465.1. Classification (NCBI taxonomy): domain Eukaryota; kingdom Metazoa; phylum Arthropoda; class Arachnida; order Araneae; family Salticidae; genus Maratus; species Maratus speciosus. Next base: position 559,808,725 of record OZ010789.1, read on the forward strand.
CTTCCTATGCCTTCAAAATGTTAGCCATACCAGAAATTCAAAGTGCTATAATTCAACCATTTTTTAAGATATAAACAAAAGAACAAATTTTCAGAAACAAAATCTGCTCCGGAATCTTTGTATCAAGGACAAACACATAAAAAAATCTTTTTCATTTTCCAATTTTTTAATACCTCATTTTAAATTTTAAATTTAATTTTTTTTTAATGGCAACCGTTTTGAAACAAGATGGCGAATGAAGCTGGCCAACGAACTCGGTCGAGACATTGGTATGTACTATGTACAAACCAAGTAACATCCAAATCGGTTCATAAATACGCTTGTTATCGCGTGACAAAAATCAGGTCGTTTTAAAATGTCAGCCACAATAGAAATTCAAAATGCTATAACTCAGCCATTTTTTTAGATATAGACGAAACAAAAACTGTTCCGGAATCTTTGTATTAAGGTCAAACGCATACAAAAAAAAAATCTTTTTCATTTTCCAATTTTTTGGTATCTCATTTTAAATTTTATGTTTTTTAAAATTTTTTTAAATGGCCGCCCTTTTGAAACAAGATGGCGGATGAAGCTGGTCAACGAACTCGGTCGAGATCTTTGTATGTACTATACACACACGAAAGTACATCCAAATCGGTTCATAAATACGTCTGTTATCAGGCGACAAATATCAGGACGTTTCAAAATGTCAGCGACGCTAGAAATTCAAAATGCTATAACTCAGCCATTTTTTAAGATATAGACAAAACAAAAACTGCTCCCGAATCTTTGTATCAAGGTCAAATACATAAGAGAAAAATATTTTTTCAATTTTCAATTTTTTGGTACCACATTTCAAATTTAAACTTTTCTTAAAAATTTAAATGGCTGCCTTTTTAAAACAAGATGGCGGATGAAGCTGGCCAACGAACTCGGTCGAGACATTGGTATGTACTATGTACAAACGAAGTTACATCCAAATCGGTTCATAAATACGCCTTTTATCGCGTGACAAAATTCAGGACGTTTCAAAATGTCAGCCAGGCTAGAAATTCAAAATGCTATAACTCAGCCATTTTTTAAGATATAGATGAAACAAAAACTGCTCCGGAATCTTTGTATAAAGGTCAAATACATAAGAAAAAAATATTTTTCCATTTTCAATTCTTTGGTACCACATTTCAAATTTAAAATTTTAAAAAAAAATTTAAATGGCCGCCATTTTGAAACAAAATGGCGGATGAAGCTGGCCAACGAACTCGGTCGAGACATTGGTATGTACTATGTACATACCGAATTACATCCAAATCAGTTCATAAATTCGAGAGTTACAGTATGACAAAGGTCAGATGGATATATATATATATATATATCAACTTTTAGGTAGCTTTCATTACAAAAAGCTACCTATTGCAGCCGTTCGGAGGAAAGCGATTTCAAAAAATTTTGGTATATTTTCATCGATCATGACCCCCAGACCCCGAAACCACCCTCCGTTCAAAAGTTGATATATATATATATATATATATATATATATATATCTCCATATATATATATATATATCTGAACTTTGTCATACTGTAACTCTCGAATTTATGAACCGATTTGGATGTAATTCGGTATGTACATAGTACATACCAATGTCTTGACCGAGTTCGTTGGCCAGCTTCATCCGCCATTTTGTTTCAAAATTGGTGGCCATTTAAAATGTTCTTTAAAATTTTAAATTTGAAATTTGGTACCAAAGAATTGAAAATGAAAAAATATTTTTTTCTTATGTATTTGACCTTTATACAAAGATTCCGGAGCAGTTTTTGTTTCGTCAATATCTTAAAAAATGGCTGAGTTATAGCATTTTGAATTTCTAGCGTGGCTGACATTTTGAAACGTCCTGAATTTTGTCACGCGATAAAAGGCGTATTTATGAACCGATTTGGATGTAACTTCGTTTGTACATAGTGCATACTAATGTCTCGACCGAGTTCGTTGGCCAGCTTCATCCGCCATCTTGTTTAAAAATGGCAGCCATTTAAATTTTTAAGAAAAATTTAAATTTGAAATGTGGTACCAAAAAATTGAAAATTGAAAAAATATTATTTTCTTATGTATTTGACCTTGATACAAAGATTCGGGAGCAGTTTTTGTTTCGTCTATATCTTAAAAAATGGCTGAGTTATAGCATTTTGAATTTCTAGCGTGGCTGACATTTTGAAACGTCCTGATATTTGTCACGTGATAACATGCGTATTTATGAACCGATTTGGATGTACCGTGGTGTGTGCATAGTACATACCAATGTCTCGACCGAGTTCGTTGGCCAGCTTCATCCGCCATCTTGTTTCAAAATGGGGGCCATTTAAAAAAATGTAAAAAATTTAAAATTTAAAATGAGATACCAAAAAATTGGAAAATGAAAAAGATTTTTTTGTATGTGTTTGACCTTAATACAAAGATTCCGGAACAGTTTTTGTTTCGTCTATATCTAAAAAAATGGCTGAGTTATAGCATTTTGAATTTCTATTGTGGCTGACATTTTAAAACGACCTGATTTTTGTCACGCGATAACAAGCGTATTTCTGAACCGATTTGGATGTTACTTGGTCTGTACATAGCACATACCAATGTCTCGACCGAGTTCGTTGGCCAGCTTCATTCGCTATCTTGTTTCAAAAGAGTTGCCATTAAAAAAAAATTAAATTTAAAATTTAAAATGAGGTATTAAAAAATTGGAAAATGAAAAAGATTTTTTTATGTGTTTGTCCTTGATACAAAGATTCCGGAGCAGATTTTGTTTCTGAAAATTTGTTCTTTTGTTTATATCTTAAAAAATGGTTGAATTATAGCACTTTGAATTTCTGGTATGGCTAACATTTTGAAACGATCTTGTATTTGTCACGTGATAACACACGTATTCGCCTATTTCCATGTAAGAAGGCATGTAGATAGTATACATCAACATCTCAGCCAAATATAAGTTACTTTAAATAAAAACAGCTTCGATAAAGCTGACTAATTTCGCGAAATTCTCATTCATAATGATTTACTATTGATAAAAATTAGTATTGAATCTCCTATATTCGGTTTCCAATTATTGAGCTTCGTGTGTTTGAATAATATAAGTTGGCTTTTTTAAAATAAGGAATTTGAAAGCTACCTCTTCCTCCCGGCACTGGCCGGAAGGACTTTTGAACGGAGGGTGGTTTCGGGGTCTGGGGGTCATGATCAATGAAAATATACCAAAATTTTTTGAAATCGCTTTCCTCCGAACGGCTGAAATAGGTAGCTTTTTGTAATGAAAGCTACCTAAAAGTAAGTTTATTTGAGTTTTTTCTACAAAGGATCCAAATACATAGGTCATAATCTTAGCTTTTATACTTCTTTAAAATATGTATTTTTTTAATAGATAAATTATGTGTTCAAGCCTATTTTTGCCAAGTGCATTTTTGTAACGCATAAAATACAGGGCGCTTGGCAAGAATGGGTAAATAGTTTTATTAGCCTTTTAGGGGACAGTTATTTGTGTAAAGTACTTTTCAAGATTATTATGAAACAAATTACTAATACTTATAATGTTATTTCTCTCTGTAAAGAAATAAATGTATTTTTCTTTAGTAAATCATAAAAATACTAATTACAGTATATAATATACAACTTAAAAAATTAATTTATGTAAATTTAGACAAAATATATAATTAAGCATATTATATTATTACAAATTATTATGCGTATTCCTGTATCTGGTAGGCTTATATTTTATCAAATAAACACACACACAAAAAAAAAAAACCCACCTAATTTTTCCATTAGTTTTGCAACATTTTAAAGTGATTTTACCAATTAATTTGAGAAAACAAAAACTCAGGCACAAACGAGTTAAGTACCGCATCTTCTTATACTTGACATTAATGAAAGGAAATTTTATTTTAAACATATAAATGACTAATTAAGAGAAAAAAGAGATATTGCATTTTTATTTTATTTTTATGTGAGATTTGACAATGTTGAGAAAACGCAATGTCAGAACAAATCAACTGTATTTTTGCCATATAAAAAGAATTAAAGCATTTACTGTGTATCTGTACATTACATTTAATATACATAGCTAAATAATCCGTATCTTGAATTGCTGGATTTTATTTCATTCTTTAAATGCATCTGTGAACACAATCAGAAATTTATTGATAAAAATTTTCAACGCAATTTTTCATTCCGTAATTTTTCATTCATATTTCTAATTTTTTTCTTGAAGCAACAAAACTTTTTTTCCCTGAAAATAAAAGTAATATATTACGATATGTGATAATAAACTTTATGAAAAAAAATTCACAATAAAATTAAAAAAATCACAAGCATAGTGTTTGGAAAACGCAACGTCAGTCTTTAATGGGTTAACTTAACTTTTTCATTGGGTCTGTGTCACACAATTAGACTCTCATTTTGTTGGGAATCCTGGGGTTCACATTTATCGTATAAATTTAACTTGGGAGAGATATCATTAGCCTTAAGTGAGATATAATGCTTCCATCTGACTTCGAAACAGGATATCTTCGATTACGAATTCCAGGTACTCCGCAGTCAGGTAATCAGAATCTTATCAAACCGCTTAACGTACATGCATAATTTTTCTTTAATTATAATGCAAATATTAAATGATAATAAAACGTCTCTTTTTTGGTTTCTTTTCTTTCTAAAAGAAGATTTTTATCTGTAAAAAGATTTTTTTTTTTTTTTTACCCTCCGAGCGTCTTGAGGGCTTTCCTACATTTTTAAAAGAATGCTCGTAAAAATAATCTTAATTAAAATTATTTTCTTTCCCTGTTTGTTTCTAAATTACACTTCATGCCATTTTATTTGAGATACATCTTGAAATACAATTCTGTATACAATTTTGTTTAAAATAGTTTTGCGTACAGCAGATAGTTGTTTTTGAGAGACTGAAAATTACGGGAAACTGCTCAGAGGGTTAATGAAACTTAAAATTTAGAATGCTTATATTCTTTACGTAAATAGTGATAAAAATATCGAGCACTAGATTCTAATATGCGATTTAAAAGTAAATGTCCTTATTTTAATCTTTATCTTCTCCTAATTCAAAATGATTTTAATTAGTTATCTATTTCATTCTTTTATGGTATAAGTAATACTCTTGAGTATTTAAGGAAGCGAATGTAATTAGGAATGGAAAATTCATTTTCATTCCGAGAGAGAAGCATCATTATTTATAGAGAAAAAATCGAAATTAAAAGGATCCTTTTAATTTAATATGGCATGAAAATTATTTATTAAAAAATACTTGAGAAATAATTTTTGAATAAAAAAATAATTTAAGAAAACTATTTGATAATATATCAATTACGAATAAAAACTAAAATGGTTGAACGCATATATAAATATATCGATGAAAGCTTTTATATATTTCGAATTTTCTCCTCTGGAAAACATTTTTTTTAATTTAAAAATTTGCTACTTTCATGAATTTTATTATAATCAAACTAATCCATTATTTCCTTTATGTATTTAAATGAAGCAATAGTTAATAAAATAAACGTTAACGAATGAAAGGAGCTGCAATGTTAATAATGAACTTGTCGAAAAAACATTATAGTTTCTATAGAGTTGTTTATGTTGTTGGAGTTTATGACAAATTACACCAAAGGGCTCGGTGTTTAGTATAAAAACGCCCTATCTCATATTTAAGTAAATAAATATTAATATATAATAATATCACTGGCCAATCTCTTTTCATTGATAAATAATCATCAGAAATACCAATGATTATACATACAGGGTTATTCAAAACTTATCGTTCAAATTTCGCGGGTGGTAGGGATTACATCAAGGAACCGATTTTACTTAGAAAAGTATGTCCAAAAACGTACGCATGTGAATATAGAGGCCGATGTGTGTACCCAATATTCCATTGCGTCCCAATCATTGTTTTGATTTTCTTTTTTTCTCCTATTTCCACTTCTTATTTGGATTTCCACAAAGCTTTTTACATCTTTAAAAAACCCCAAAAATTTCGTTAATGACGTTAAAGAATTTTGGTGTAAAACCAAAAGTTAAAAGTTCATGAATGAAGAAAGTTAAAAACAAAGAATAAAATAAACTAACAAAAAGTAAATAAAATGAAAACATAAAGTAAAGAAAACAAACCTATTAAAAAAATAAAGTTTAAAAGAACCGGAAAGAAGAAACTTAAACGTGAAGTTTAAGGCGTTGGATAAAGGACATTAATAAGATTTTTGGAGTTTTTAATTATGTAAATAGCTTCGTGGAAGTACAAATGAGAAATGGAAATAGGAGAAGAAATAATACTAACTATAGGAGCAATGATTGGGACACAATGGAAGGTTGGGTACATACAACGACCTCTACATACGGTTGTGTACATTTGCGAACATACTTTTCTGCGTAAAATCGGTTTCCTGATATTCTCTACATCCCCACGAAATTCCAATGATAAGTTTTGAATCACCTATATATACAGGTAAGTAAAAATTTCTTAAATGTTAATATCAGTTTCACGTTCTCGCTGGTGAATTAATCCATTAGAATGTAATCTATTTAGAATTGTTTCTGTAGGGGTTACTAAATCGTAAAAGGAACATTATTCCATCTGGTTTTCTAATAAACTAATATTTAAGTTAAAGTGGGAAAATATCTAATTAAACAAAACCGATCCACTTCATGAATTAACATATATATTAAAAGATATATAAGATTAAAAATAATAACACATTACGCAACGCTATCTACTACGATTATACTTGATTACATGTTATAGACTTCAAAAATACATAAATACATATATTCCGTTTCAGTTCATAAATAATGTGATACATATATATTTCAAGTTCTTTGGAAACAGTTTATAATTAACAGTCTTTCGAAATCATTTATTTATGATAATGAAGAAACGTAGTTGAATCTTGTGTTGCATCATCACTGGAAATACTTGATTGATGTATGAATATGATAACATTTGATTATTGATATTAACGAGTTGGTAATCCCGGATATGATTTTATTTATTTGTTGTATTTTGACACTTAATGCCATCTTAGGTAATTTTGGGATGTTTATGAGTTTTCTGTATGGGGACTCCCCCATACAGAAGGTTATTATTTTTAACCCCTCCCCTCTTTAATCAACTTCGATGGATAAGATAGTAATTTCTTCGATTGTCTGTGGCCCCACAGTTCAGGTTTGGGTATGGTCTTGTGTAAACAATGAGCTATCATTTGTTTCGTTGGACAGTATTTTAATTCATTTATGCCATCTTCTTTTAATTGCCTTATGCCATGATATCGTATATCTATGTGTTTTGTGCGCTTCCAAATTTTTTCGTTCTCTACCATCTTTAAACAGATTTGATTATCTTCAAAAAGTGTTATTGGCGTTTCTTAGATCTTCTAGCAGTTTTATAAGCCAAATTATTTCTTGACTAGCTCTTGTTTCTAATACATATTCAGCTTCTGCTGATGAGTACGCAATACATGATTGTATTTTTGTGTACCATTGAATAGGATTATCACCTAGTATAAAAATATTTTCGACGGTTGATTTTCATGTCTTCCTGTTGCGAGTTCACTTGTCATCTGCATAAATTACAAATGTTGCTTTTTTCTGTCTGCTTATTGTTAAACATAAATCTTTGGTGCAATTTAGATTATTTATAACTCTTTTTGCAGCCTTCCAGTTCTCCTCGAGTGGAGTTTCTTTTCTTCTGCTGAGTATGTTTACTGCTGCCAAGACGTCTAGTCTTATAACTGTGGAAATATACAACAGTGAACCAATTGCTTGTCTAAATATATTGTTGTTTGGAAGTAAATTATTGTTGTCTTTAAATTTGTAAAAACCGGGTTCCATTGGCATGCTAACTTGTCTAGCGTTATTTTTATATTAAATTTCCTTTCTAAATCTTCTATTTTTGATTTTTGATTTAATTTATAACAGCTAAAAGTTTCGATTGTATTTGTTCCGAGGTAGTAGCTTACTCCACCCAAGTTTTTAAATCGTATTCTTTTAGTAATAGTTCTATTACTTCTGAATATTTCATTTTTATTCGTTATTACGATATCGACAAAACAGAAAATGATATAAATAAAGTTTTCTTTTTTCTTTTTTGATAAAAAAGCATGAGCCCACGAAACTTTCACAAAGTTCATGCTTTTCAGTTATTCTGCGATCTTCTTGTGTTTGGCTGCCTGTTTCAGGCCATAGACAGATTTTCTTAACTTACACACTTTATTTTCTGAAATCGCCCTGAATTTTCTGAATTTAGCCCTCTAGATGTTTCATATAAACATCTTCTTCTAATTCCCCATGAAGAAATGCAGTTGTCGATATGTTGAATATTTAAATTATTGTATGCTGCTGAATCTAAAAATCCTCGAATTGTTGTATACAAAAGAACGGGAGGAAAAACTCGTCATAGTTTTCGCCATATTTTCGATTGTAATCCTTGGCTACAAGTAGAACTTTATATTTCTGTAAGTTACCGAAAGAGTCTAATGTTCTTTGATTAAAAATTTCAAACATTTTTATTCTCTTATTTGATGGGGGATCTACTAATTCCCATGTTATTCATTTCGATAATGTCTTTTCAATCGGTTGGTCCGATTGTGTGATTGTTTTTTATATAACAGACGTTTCTGTCGGTTTCTACCCCCTGTTTGATCTGTGTAATCTTCTCGGCTCAGTGGCGGTTTGTTTAAACGTGCTTGGTTCCTTAATTGCGCTGTTGGTTTCAGTTTCAAAGTAGCATTTGTTGTCGCGTAAACATTCAAACTCGTCATTTTTTTTTTTACATTTTTTGTGGTACATTCTATAAATTTAACTGCCCTTGCTATTATTAGGTCGTTTTCTTTAGTATATACCCGAAATCATTTTGAATTATTATCATTTCCTACAAAAATTCCTTCCCTCGCTCGGTCATCTAGGTTTTTCCGATGGTGATTATTTATGTACATGTATGCTTTTCAGCCAAATGTTCGCAGGTAATATAAGGTGGGTTTGCGTTTGAACCATATTTCGAATAGAGTATTATTGGTTGGTTTTGCAGATAGCCGAATTGTAGATAGCCGAAGGTATTGGCCGTGTTTATTGCCTTTCCACAGATTTTTTGTTGTAAACCAACTTTTGTTGTCATGTCTAACAACGATCTATTTTTATTTCCGCAACGACGTTTTTGCTCGGACAATATGACATTGTGAATTGGTGTGAGATGCCTGTTTTCCTTAGATAATCATCTGTTTCTTTACCAATGTATCCCCCTCATTGTTAGATCTAATTGACTCTGGGTCTCTTCCGAAATGGTTATGTACTATGGCTGCATAAACTTTTATTTATTTGTGTACCACATTTTTGTGTGTTAGCAAATATATTACTGTGAATCTTCAATGAACATGAATAAAAATTACGAACAATGTTTTTTCCACTGATAGCGAGGGTTCCTATTGATCCGCATATACCATGTGTATTAGATCAATGATCTTGCCTGCTTGTTTCTATAAATTGTTTTCGGGTATGGGGCATCGCTTGTCTTCGTTTGGATACATTTCTCGAAAACTGTCGTGTGATTGCAGTTATTTAATTTTATTTCATCCGCCAAGTTATTTTTTACAATTTCTTTTATCGAATTGTAATTATGGTGTACAAGGCGTTTGTGCCAAAGTTCTAAGCAGTCTTTAATTTTAAATTCATACACAATGTTTGCTTTATTAAATTCAGTGCTTTCTAATAATTCAGCCTGTTATAAAATATTTATCATTTTTCCTTCTAGGTACCTGTTGTCCTTTCGAGACAGGGTGCATTTTTCTTTATCGAAGTTTATACTCGTTTTGTGTAGCCTTGCTTACCGACATCATGTTTGATTCAAATTCTTGTATGTACAGTGACTCTTTTAAAGTACTTTTAATTATGCCTCCATCAGAAGTTTTTGTTCTAAATATTGCTACACCACAACCGCATGAACTGAGTGTATTACGTTGGCTATGATCACGGTTGTTTTTTGTGTATCATCAAATTTTGTGAAAACAACTTCATTATTTAAAATGTGCATAGACAATCCTGAATTGTTGTCCATTTATGTTTCCCAGGTTCTTCGACTAGAAAGGCAGCGTGGCTGTTTTGATCTATATTGCTTTGTTTGTTCACAATTCGTTCTGAGTTTTCAATTCTGCTATTATATTCATCGGTGAGTTTACTTGTTATAATGTCTGGAGTTAGTTTATTTTCTGGACAAGCGTTTTCTACGCGGTTATCAATGTATTGTAACTAGTTGATAATGATTATAATAAAAGTGCCGGTATGCGCGAATTATTTATGGTTTCTTCTATAGCTAAGAACTTATCTATAATTTCAATCCTTATGAGAATATACAAGAATGTATCTTCAAGAATGTACGTTATATGCTTAATAAGATTATCGTTTTTAGGGGATTTAGCTCCGTACAGCTTTCTAAGTCTATAAATTTTGCTTGAAAGATTCGCTCTTTCGTGTATTGTCGTGTGAAGGTTTTCTCTGGCAGTATTCATTTTTTTTTTTTTTGCGTGGAGAATATGTGAGTCACCTATAGCTAAATTGATAATAGCCTATCTTTGCGATCTTATTTTGACCAATCGGCAGTTATTGGATCTGCTGGGTCATCTGTAATTTTGTCAAATATATCTTCGGTATTGTTATTAAGATGGAGCTTTGTGCAATATGATAGAAATGTAAAAATATCAACGTTAAAAGCACCAACAAATTTAAAGCACCAATTTAAAATATTGGTGCTTTTAACGTTGATATTTTTACATTTCTTGCTCTTCTTTAAGTGGTAGCATTTCAAGTTTCAATTTCCGACTGAAATAATTGCTTGAGTTTAGTATTTCTACTATTTGTATTTCTTTCATATCTCCCATATTTGATAGTTATTTGATAATTTATTTCTGAGGAACTAATGTTTTTTATTTATATATCATGCAAACATAAAAACAAAGTTTATATTATTTTTATTCAATTTTAGCACAGAATGTATGCGTCCTATATTTTTCATTTGTTGTATTAAACCCTCTCGCTGCATATACAGATTTTTTTAAAAATCAAAATATGTTAAAAAGTCCTCATTTATTATATTACACATTTCAAATCTACATATATTTTAGAGTTCAAACATATATATATATATATATATATATATATATATATTTGTAAAAGAGTTCTTTTTTTATTATAGAATTAGATCATAAAAAATTGTGGAAATCGTGGATTGCGAAAATTTTGTTACTTTTACGTTTCTAGTGGAAATCGCGGGATGCGCAGCAAGAGGGTTAAGGCCAGTGTCACTAAATATGAGGCCAATTCAGTCTCATAATCAATTTGTTGGAGATTATCATAAATTACTCAAAAGTTCGGTGACAGTTTAATGACGTGTTCTTTCATATTTAAGTAAATAAATATTAATCTATAGTAATATCACTAGCCGATCTCTTTTACATTGATAAAAAATCATTGTAAATATTAATTATGCATATTCAGGTAAGTAAATCTCTTAAATGTTAATAGTAGTTCATCATTCTGGCTAGTGATTTAATCCAGTGAAATGTAGTGTATTTATATTTGTTACTGTAGCAGTTACTAAATCCTGAAGTGAATATTATTGGATCTGGTTTCCTAATAAAATAAGATTTAAGTGTGAAAATATCTAATTAAATAAAGATGATCAACTTCATTAATTTAACTTATATATTACAAATTATTTAAATTTAAAATGAATTGAATATTACGTAGAGCTATCTGCTGCGACTGTACTTGGTTATATGTTATAGACAAATATATATATATATATATATTCCATTTCAGTTCATTAATCCCATGATATATATTTTTCATGTTTTTTGCAAACAGTTTATAATTAATACTCTTTCGAAATCTTTTATTTATAATGATAACGAATCTTAGTTGAATCCTTGTGTTGCATGATCAATGGGACTATTTGTCTGATGTATTAATATGATAACTCTTGATTATCGATATTTATGAGTTGATAAACCCGAATATGCTTTTATTTGTTTGTTGTATTTTGTCACTTAATTTCACATTAAGTAATTTTGGGATGTTTGTGAGCTTTTTATCTAGGTATGTTATTATTTTCAACATATATAATCTATAATGAGATATTCAAAATATTAGTATATGGACTACCTAAAATTTATATGCGAAATAAAGTAGACGTACAAAAAAATACATCTTTGTAACTTATGTATAACTTGTATCACTATCACACACAAAAAAAAATCATCATTGTCGAAATATTCCATTTCAGACAATCTTTTAAAGTCGTTATATATTTTTTACGTAGTTAGTCTTTTAAAGTCGTTAAATATTTGAAAACTTGGATAAAGTTTTTATGATAATTTATTCCGGAATTTATGAAAAAAAAGAATGCAGCTTTAGTTTAAATTTTATTAAACAAACAGTTTTAGAAAATCAAATCTTAATTATGAAAGACATTACTATTAAATAAAGAAAACCTGCTAGAAAAAGAGAAAATTTGAGATTGCTTCATTAGTTTCTCAGAAATTCTTCGACAAATGAAAGTTCACCGCATCGTTAATAATACACTTTTCGAAAAAAATGTTATAGTTTCCTTTAATATAATCTGCAGTTAAGATCTTCAAAATATTTACCAGCCCATGGATTACAGAAAATTTTTATGTAAAGTAAAGCAGACGTTCAAAAAATTTTCATATTTGTAATTTATGTATAACATGTATCACTATTTCAAAGATAGTCAAAGTACTCCATTTCAGACAGTCTCTTAAACATTTGAAAAAACTCGGTTAAAGTTTTTATAAGGATGTGTATTAGGGTGGGTCGAAAAAAACGAATTTTTTATTTTAGGAATGTTTTAGTGCGGAAAAGTTGCCTATTGTAATAAGAAGAAAAACGACATTTTTTTTTTTTTTTTTTTTTTTTAATCGGCTAACATCTTCCATTCGCGCATCGTACTTAAAGCTAATATAAAATTGCAAAAATCGCGCCTTTTTTGTAATTTTTTTAATTAATTAAAACTTTAAAAATAAACACGCTTTAGTTTTTATGCTTGTTTTATGCTCTAAATCACTTGAATAAATAAATTCTAATCAATAATATATTTTTTCCGTTCGCACAACGTCTTAGAAAAACAGACATTTTCCAATATTTCGAAATTTTCACTATGGAACTCCTTGTTCCCTTTGCTAGAAGAAAACGAGACAGAACTCCCAAAAGAATTACTAAAAAGTTAAATGTGAAGGCAGAGCGGAAAGCTCGTGATCTTCAGAGAGCACTTAGTGGCAAAGAAGTTCCTAAAATAGGAGAGTACTCGGAAATGGATGAACACAAACACAGTTCTATTAAAGTCTTGGAGTATAAGGAAGATGAATACAAACCAAGTACATCAACTGGAAAGCTTAAATGGATGATCAGAATACAACTTATCGTAACAGCGCTAAACAGTGATCGGTTTGGAGTTTCTGAACGGGCAACAGCTGTCATAGCGTCAAGTGTTTTGTGAGATGTTGGGATGATAAGCGATACAGATTCTACGTATGTGGTTGATGAGTGAAAAAAAAAAAAAACAAGAGTCGTGTTAGGAGGGATTTGAAAAGCCAATTCATACCTCCTGAGGAAAGTTGGGGTCTTTTCTTTGACGGACAAAATGATGATACTTTGTTCGTCGAAAAATTCAATGCCAAGCACTTCCGAAGGAATCTGAAAGAAGAACACTATTCACTTATCCAGGAACCTGGATCAATTTATATTGGACATGTATATCCTTCTTCCAGTTTATCAAATGATATAGCTCAAAGCTTTATTTCTTTTTTTTCTGAACTATCAATATCACTAGAAAAACTAGAAGTAGTAGGGTGTGATGGCACTGTAACTAATACTGGATGGAAGAACGGTGTCATCCACCGATTAGAAAATCCTGTAGGACGCCCGCTACAGTGGAGCATATGCCTACTGCATTTTAATGAGCTTCCTTTTCGACTCATTTTCGAGCATATTGACTGTCAAACTGCTGGATCTAAATCTTTTAGTGGACCAATCGTTCAACAGCTCAGTTGCTGTGAAAAACTCCCTGTGGTCGAATTTGAACCAATAGATTGTTCGATTCCTGATATACACAGAAATTTGTTGAGCAAAGACCAACAGTATTTTTTGGACATTTCAAATGCAATCACCTTTGGATATTATCCAGAAGACTTGGCAAATCGGGATCCTGGTCCTTTGTCCAATTCCAGATGGCTGGCTGCGGCCAACCGAGTCCTTAGGTTGTATACAAGGTCATCCGAAAACCTAAAAGAAATTGTTGGCTTCATCTTAACATCATACATGCCTTTTATGGTTTGCCATAAAAAGAGCAAATATTTTACTGACGGACCAAAACATGTCTTTCAAGCAATCCAAACATCATGCTATTTATCCGGCGAATTACTTGAAGTTGTAGATCCAGTAATAGAAAGAAATGCATACTTTGCGCACCCAGAGAATGTTCTGTTGGCATTGATTGTTGTTGAAAGAGACCATATTCGGGAGCTCGGTTACAGAAAGATCTTAAAACAAGACAATCAGTCCCAAAGAAGAAGACTGTTAGAAATTTTGTACCATTCAAGATAAACTTTCAAGCTTCCGATTACATTGAAATTATTAATTGGAATTCTTGTGTGGTGTGTCCTCCTCCAATGACGTGGAACCTAAGTGAAGATGATATTAAATCACTCATTAATTCTGACACTACGCTCATCACAGAAATACAAAAGTTTCCCTATTACACCCAGGCTGTGGAGAGGTGCGTCCAACTTGTGACAGAGGCCTCGAATAAAGTATGTGGACATGATGCTAGATATGGCTATATCCGAGCAACACTGAAGTCTAGATCGGTTATGCCTTATTTCTCCATAAAGTCATACTTTAAATGTGTAGTAGATATAAAAAAGGAAAAGTGAAAAACACAGTAAGCCAAAGAATCCTACTCTGTGGAAAATCTTTGTAAATAGTTGTATATATAATGTAAATACCATACCCAACAATTTGGATGACTGGTTGGGTAGGATGTGGGTGGAACTCAACGTGCAACCACCTGCACGTGGTGGGTTCTGGGTCGTTTTGTTCTAGCAAAATTAGCGAAGAGTTGCACAGTGAAAATTGCGAAAAATTGGAAAAAATATGTTTTTTCTAAGATGTTGCACTAACAAAAAATATTATATTATTGATTAGAATTTAATTTATTTAGGTTTTTTAATCTAGAAAACAAGCATAAAAAACTACAGCGTGATTATTTTTAAAGTTTTAATTAATTAAAAAAATTACAAAAAGGCGCGATTTTTGCAATTTTCCTTTAACTTTAAGTACGATGCGCAAATGGAAGATGTTAACCGATTGTAAAATTTTTTATGCCGTTTCCTTTCTTATTACAATAAACAACTTTTCCGAAATAAAGCGTTCCTAAAATAGAAAATTCGTTTTTTTTCAACCCACCCTAATTTGTATCCAAAATAATGATAAAAAATGAATACAGATTCATTTAAATAATTTTTATTAAACAAATAATTTTAGAAAACCATAATTCTGAAAGATATTTTAATTAAATAATAAAAAAATTCTACTTGAAAAAGATAAAGTTTGATATTGCTTCATTAACTTTTCAGACATTCTTCAATCGAGAATTTCATATTTGTTTCAGTTTCCGTAACACATTTCACTAAATCATCTCAGTCTAATCGTGGTAAAAGAAATGAGGATTTACTTTTCTTTATCCCCTCCTATTTAATATGCTAAAGGAAATTTTATTCCAATCATGTACTTTTTTCGACAAATAAATGGAAAGCAGCATGCGCTGTAGAAAATTGCTCAGGTAATTATTATAAATGTAGCAGAGAAATGTGTACTTGAAAAAACAGTTACTTAGCAATATACAGAGATTTTTAAATAAAGGTATTCCTGTTTGGTACGTCTACATATGTTAAGGATATACATTTAGTGAAATGATTTATACAATAAAATATTTATTTACATACATGGCCGATAGAGAGCGCTGCGAGAAAAACTGTGGATTATTTTTCAAATAATTTACTCAAGGATAAGCCTGATATCGAAAAATAAGGTGTGTGCATCTATAAGATATTTATTTAGTGTATGTACAGGATGGTTCTGCGTTTCAAGAAAGTTACGTTACTGTTAAACGTATTTCAGCAAATAAGCATAAAAGTATAGTATAAAATTTTAAGCGAAAATTTTAGGCAACAGGCATTGCTTACATGTTATTTCATAACATTGGTTTAAAATTAATTCATTTCTTAATTAAAAAATATTTAGATAAATGTAATCATTTATATCATAATACTTTTCTAATTGGATTAACAACTGTTATTAAGGTTATTTGTATTAAATTATATAACATCAATAATTTTTATTGCTTACTGAATTAAAAAATAACTGTATGTGTATGAATACCACAATCTATTAGAAAACTGACAATACGGATTTTTTTTATTAATAATCAATGAATTATCTAATATAAACTGAGTAATTTATAACTAAACATCAATTGGTAATTCTCTCCAAATAAATTTAATAATTTGTATTTGTAAAATTGGTTATACATGACAGAAGTATAGTTATATTTTAAGCTGACTAAGTACGATTGATTCACTGCTATTGACAAAAGTTTTTTATTAAAGATTCATTAACCGATAGTTAATTGATGATTCAAAACTGAATAATCGTTAAGCTTTGATTCTGAAAAGATTAACCTTCCTGCTAAATTCTGCCAATGACTTAGAACCATTTAGTTTCCGTGTATTAATTTTGTAAGCTTTCTATCAACTGAATTTATTCTCTTTTCCTTATTAACTGGCCTATAAAAGGGATGCACTAGAAAGTGGATGTAATCAATCATTGAATGTCCGGTTGGTAATATAAGTCGTTATTGTGTCGATTAAAAGCTATCGTTTAAAATAGTATTAAATAAATGCACATTTAATCGAAGCTAACACGTTAAGCTTTAAATCTATCTGACCACGTTAAGGTGTAAAAGCGATTAAATTAATTCAGAAGATTTATGTGCACAGTAGTGGAAAACAAAATTATTAATCCATTTAGATAATATAAGATTTTATGCAAAATAATCATCAATAATACTCAATATCACAATATATATTCCAAACGGGAAAATAAAAACATATATTAAAATATTTATTCGCTTAAAAGAGGTTACTAAAAATACATAAAAATATTAAAAGACTATAATAAATTACAAAGATATAGATTAATTTTGTAATTTCCTTACTTTCTTGCTTTTATAACGTCTTTTATGCAAATAAATATTTTAATACATGTTTTTACTTTTCCCTTTGGAATATATATTGTGACATGGATTTTAGTAGACGTAATTAAGACTTATTATTCTTATTTATGCTTACATTTGAAATATTCTCAATTTGAAAATTACACTCTTCATTTGACAAATTTAACAACTCTTTCGCAATATTTATCATCTCAAGTGCAACTGGTAATAAGTATTATTTTTGAATTTATGTTATAAAGAATATTTTGGAAAATATATCGGACTTTAAAATATTTTTAACTATAATGTAACATATTGTTTTCTGTTTATCAAAACTGGAATGATTCTTAACAAGTTGACTCCGCCACGAATCCATATGGTATTATGGATGACTTCAATTTTCCACAATTTCAGACTATACGGTCGCATGTCAAATTATTATGGCACAAGGGGGTCGAATTCATCTATAGCTCGCAGGAAAAAGCTAGCGATCGCGAGAAACCAAATGCAAAAGGTATAGTTTGGGTGGCCTCGAAAAAGTAAATAATTTCATACTGGGTTGTCAACCTAATAAACGAATGCTTATCCTCTCGATTAGTGAAAAGACAGATTGTATATGAAATAACAGTCACATCGATTGGATCCGTATTTAAATATTTAAAATTTATTAAATTATAAAGTACAACTGATTTTTAATCAATATATGTATCAAAAATAAAAACATAACTTACATAACGTAAAAAGTAAAATATATTTTTAAGGTTCCTGGTACTATTTTTATTACATTGGTTATTGTGTACCTAATTGTGCTGTGCATGTAAGTACAAGAACGCAAAGAAGGCTTTAGGGAACAACAGTATCAGCATGGTACTCTGGTACACTTTTAAATAAAAAAAACAGCTTTAATTATCTATATAATATTGTAAATGCGTATATGTATCAGAATGTTTGAATGAAATCAACATCGAAACGGGTGAATTAAGGTCTTTGCACCTTTCTCATAGATCGATTATAGCCCGAAAAAGAAAGTAGGCTAATTTTTATTTATTGCATTTAAAATTTTTATTAATATTTCAATATTTCATTATTTTCATAGTGAATTCAATTGACATTTTTTCTATTAACATTTAATCATCATTCTATTTCTTTGCCAAGAAATAGAAATCCTCAATAATAACTTATCCCACATTAATTAATTTTCAACTGAAAGATTTTTACGTGAAAAAGGAAAAGGAAATATAAAACAAAATTATGAATAAATGCTTTCAGTATGGCGTCAGTCATGTCGTTTTGATTGGAAACTGTCTCCAAGTAACCAGTTGCTATATTGTATGTTCTATTTTATCTCTATATTATAGTTATAATCTATAGCTACCAGGGGGATCTGCCCCCTACAAGCTATGCTCGCCAACCCCCGTTCCGATACCCCAGATTCTAAAATCAGGTTCACCGGCTTTAAAAAGATTGAATTATAATTTTTAACAAATGACGATCTCCCTGTAAACGGGTTTCCATTCATATTCCTTTGATTGGAGATTTTTAAGGCGAAATCAGCGTTTGTTAAGGGATACAATGGTTGTTTTCGTCTTTGATTTAACCCATTCGCGGTTAAGCTGTGTCCATTTTTTTTTGGTTCGGAGATGGTTTCACAGGGAGAAGCTTTGTGTGTTTATAAATGGTTAAAGATTTAGTTTTCAAAACGTTTAGCAATGTATCTGCGAAAACTGCTTTCCCCTCCAGTATTTCCTAGCAAACAATAACCTACTGAAAGCCTTTGTGTGTACTTCCAAAGGATAGGCCTTCCCACATTCATGATTGATTACCACCCCTACCCCTGAACTAATCCCTTTTCAAAGAACGAATTCTGCTAAAGAGGTAAGTTTCTGTTAGCAGTGAAATAAGCAAAGGAAATATTTTTCTGAGACGATTTTTAAAAGTTTAACGATTTTTAAAAGTTTTTTTTTCGGGGGGCGGGGGGAGAGGGGCGAATATCCCGCATACTCCTACCCCCTTAGCGAGGATCCTGGATGTATGGAATATACTTCCTCCTGCATTTTACTGGAGTAAAATTATGAAAATTGAATTAATAAATTAAGATTAAAATTCAATTGAATTATAATTGATTTAAAATTCAATTAGAAAATGCCTGTTTTAAAATCTCAATTTTCTCCCTCATATCAAGAAAATATATACATATAATTCCAAACCGATCGGGGTGGGGAGATTAGAACACACTACACGCACACATTTTGTTGCGCTTATGCATATAGTGCTAGGAGCACGACCGCGGGAGGGATACATATTTAAGTTTCTGTGCAATGATGTACAGGTATTTCTGTGGGAAAAAAAGCCGCATGATTATTTGTAGGCTATACTTCAGTTTTTAAATTATAACTCAATATACACTGGTGTCCAAAATTAAGGACCAGTCACAAAATGCTAATTTTTAAGTAAGCGAATACTCAAAAAGAAATAATATAATTTAAATAATTACTATCTCTACAGCACAACTAGTCCATATAGCATCTCATTCATGTCACACATGATCACAAATGTCACAGTCACTACGGTGAAACAAAAAATACGAAATTCCACAAGTCTCATTATGAGTTTCAAATGATCCCTATATGTGACTTCACTGAGACGTCAATGTGACTGCTGCTTTGTGACGAGTCACCAGGTGACTTTACAATGTAGTTACATTGTGTCTCTGATGTGACTGTCATTTTTAGACTCAATATCAAAGTCATCATGAACGTGGCATTATGATAAGTCACCAAATAATATCACATTATAGTCACATGGGGACTTTTCACAAAAGAGCAGAATGGTGACTTCACAGTAGTCTCTCTGTCACCTGAAAGTCATCATGTGACTTTAATGTGACATTATTTGGATACTTATCACAACGTAGCTTTCACGATTACTTTGAAATTGTGTCTGCAGATGACAGTCACATGAGAATCACAATGTAACTACATTGTAAAGTCACATCGTGACTCGTCACAAAGCAGCAGTCACAGTGACGTCTGAGTGGAGTGACATATAGTGATTATTTGAGACTCATAATGAGATGTATGGAATTTCATATTTTTCTGCTTCATCGTAGTGACTGTGACACTTGTGACCATGTGTGACTTGAATGAAATGTTATATGGACTAGCTGTGCTGTAGAGATAGTAATTATTCGAATTATATTATTTCCATTTGGGTATTCGCGTATTTGTAATTGGTCCTTAATTTTGGACACCAGTGTATTCTTACACGTTTGTATAAATATAAATTATGAATCTAGAAAGAAGTCGCCATTAAAAGCTATTTCTATAATTCAGCATTTTCGCCATATATATTATTAAATTTTGATTTGTTAAAAATTGATGAATTTGTTAAATCATGGATCAAATGTTATAATTTGCCATTTTGACGAATATAGATAAAAATGCCGAAGGTCAAAAAGTCAATGGTAAAAAGGCAGCAGAAAAAATAGTAGTAATATTTATAAACGAGTGCAATCGGAATTATTTAAAAGATAAATACGTTAAGATCGAAAGAACTCTTTAAAACACCATTTCGTTAGTCTTGCTGCTGTTTTCAAAGTAGTTCTCTGCGCCTGATGAAGAAAGACTAGTTCGTTCGAAGAACTTTGCGCTTCTATTAAAATATTTATGGTGTTTTAAAAAATTGTTTTTATCTTATCATTAGACACCAACGTATTTAATTATTTAATAAATACATTACTCCACAGTTTTAAGTAAAGCATGTGCTAAGCACATTGAAAGTAACATGTACATATCATTATACTAAAGCATACAAATAAATAGGTATTGTGTATTGAAGATGTATTCGCTCTTTGGACATGTCCGCTCTTTGTTAGGGAGTCCCTAAAAGTTATGAGTGGGGTTGGTTGGTTGGTTGTATTTATGGCGGCCAATTATCTGCACGAGGGATATAGGCCCAGGGGGGAGTGCCCTTCGTGGGGGCCTAAGGGAACCTAACCCGCATTAACGCTTGGAAATCCAAGGTTCGAAGAAAACCACGAAAACTCCGAACGATTAGGCCGACGAGCGCGATTGGGCTCGAACCCAGCACCTCCCGTCTACCAGCTTCGAGAGGAGAACCTCTCAGCCACTGGTGGGGCTATGATTGGGGAAGGTGAGGGGGCTTCAGTTTTCAAAAGAAAATACAAACTGTAGATTCTTCCAACTCGCTACATCTATCGCTAATGTATAAGGACAGCAACTTACATGTATTTATAGAAACTTTGACCAATAGTTGCTTGAGGGGAATGTGAAGATGTGATACATGAAATTAACAAAAGCAAAATTTTACATACAGATCTTTTGAAGAAGCTGAAAAAAAAGAATCAAATTTGAAATGTTCGCATTATTTACAAAGTACGGGTTGAGGGAGGGGGTGGGGGGAGCAGAGTTAAGGCGGTTAACAGAAAATGTGCCTCAGTTTTTTTTAAGATTTGGTACAAGAAAACATAATTTAAGCAACACGCAGTCAGTGCTCGAAATATTCCGGAGCAAACCGGAATGATATTCTGATTCGTGGAATTATGACAAATATTGTTCCGGTTCGTGATTGATATTTCCGCTCCAACGTTCATCCGAAAAAAAAAATGGATAGAATGTTCGGCGATACACTTAACATCACTGTGATAAACACCACACACCACCCATACCACGGCCATGAAGCTATTGTGATAGTTCCTCACCAAATGAACGGCTCACGACACAAATGAGTATTAAATTTTAGTGACCAAATAAATGTGATAGACCACACATCTAAGCTTTTTAAATGTCATCTTTAACGAAGATGGAAGCAGATAAAATTTAGGCCGTACTGGAGACAGTATCGTAGCAATTTAAAAATCATATGGGGGAAGGGGGGGTGCTCAAATAATTTTTAACTCAGTATGCTCAAAATAACTAAGAAACTGAGAAAACCAATTAATGATAAAGCACCTTATTAATAAGTAATTATATAGATTAATTATTTAATTTCATTCATAATTAAAAATGTGTATGCGAAATATTTCAAAGTAAACATTATGGAATAAATTAAATTTTACAGTTTTGTGAAATATGACAGTAGAGTTCGAAAGAAATATTTCTATAAAAAAGAAACAAAATGCACTTGCAAATTTTGCCATCATAACACAAAGTAGTGCGCTTCGCTGACATTGTGTTCAAAATAGATTCGGCATCTACTTGTATTTCTCCGCAATTGTTTTTTCCGCGATTCTTTGTGAAAATTCGTGTTTTTCGCGATCCTTTGACGAAATTTGCGTTTTTTCAATCATGTGACGAAATTCGCGTTTTTTAGAGATCCTTTGACGAAGTATGCGTGCTTTCGCAATTCTTTAACGAAATTAGAGATTTTTTTTCGTTATTCTTTGACGAAATTGGGGATTTTTTTCTGCGAACGATTGACAAAATTCATTTTTTTTCTTCGACCACTTGTCGAAATTTGCGATATATTTTATGTCTAAATTTTCGGACTAATGGTCGATTTTTTTAAATTTTCGGAACCGAAAGCCTTAAATTGTCGGAAAATTCGGAACAGAACTCCTGACTTTATTTCAAATGGGGGAGTAGGGGGGCTTGAGCCCCCTGAGCCCGCCCCTTTCCTACGCCACCGCCGGAGACAATATGTAGCTTATTGCGTTATCTGTAACTTTTTTTCTTTATTATTTAGAATCTTGAATGCATTTTAAAAATTACCTTTGCATGGTTAGACTTGAAATTGTCTATGCTTTCAAAAAAAGAAAAAAAAATTAGAAAACAGGGATTTTGCTTTTTCAGGATATAGTGTTGGACCCGATGAAAAAAATAATATATTTATATAAATAAAGATACAATAGAGTCCCGCTTACCGAGTTAATATGGCCTAAGCTAACCTCGGATAAGCAAAAAACTCGGATTAACCGGATTTACACAAATCGTCAGCCACTAAAGAGATGAAATGTAAAATTTCACTTAATTCATTAATTAGTTCTAGTTTTTTTCAATCGAACTTATACCTTTGGAATAGATAATTTTCGTCTGATGGACAGATTGCTTCCATTGTTATGAAATAACTATTATAAATGAAGTGTTAGGTGAAGATGAAAGAGCAGTCGTAAAAACTCTGATTTTCTGGCCAGAATGGAGAAAAAATGGTAAAAAAAATTATGGACATTTTTTTTTTCCTATTCTGATCAGAAAATCAGAGTTCTAACTTATTATGGCTGCACTTTCATCTTTACCTAACACTTCATTTATAATAGCTGTTTTATAATAAAGGAAACCACCAGTCCATCAGAACAAAATAACTCGGTTAAAGCGAAAACCCGGTTAAGCGGAACTCTACTGTAGTACAAAGTATATTTCAGTTGTAAGACTTAAAACACACGCTTTTATTTTATATAAAAGGACGCCATTCGCATCCTCTGAAGAATTCTTCATTTACCATGTTAACAACTTCTATAGAAAAGTATTCATATGACTTCACTAACGCTAAATAATATCCCCCCACCCCCACCCCCCCAAAAAAAACAGAAACTCGACCAAAAAAAAAAAAATCGGCTATCTAATGATTCACATGGCTTCATTTGTTTGTAATATAGATAATTAAATTAAATTTAGTTTATAATAGCTCCATGTTTTATCAGAAATCATTCATTTTTTTTTTCAAATTACACGTATTTTAATCATTTTTTTCAGTTTTTATGAGAAAATGGCAACAAAAAGATATAATTGCAATTTTTCCACTATTATTCCTTGATTTTCGACAGAAATGGAATACTTGAGTTGCCAAAATTAAACAAATGGTGGAAAAAACCTAAAAAAAAAAATTAATAATTTAAAAATAAATGGGGATGCAGTTTTCAAACAAATTGCAATAAAAAGTACATTTTTTTCGAATACGACGGTATAAAAAGTGAAAATGTGCGATGCTTAGAAAATTAAAAAATGCAGTAGTGTATTTAACAGTACAATGATACATCTGCTTTGTTTTACGGCTAGCTTATACAACGCAACATTATTTTTTGGAGACGACATAAAATAAACTGAGAGGAAGAAATAGCATTTTCCGGTCTTGCATGAAGCAAAAATAAAAATGTTTTTCCAAAGGTGCTTTGATATAAAATTTGCAATCTAAAACTTATTGGTTAGAATTGTTTGGGGTAAGAAAATGTGGATGTTCAGCAAAGCAATGGAAAATTTCCAGATAAAATTAAAGGGTAATTTGTAAATATAAAAGCATGACACTTGCAGGCATGACCATTTAAATAATTTAAAATCAAGTAGGTTTTTGTTTTTTCTATTTTTCAAGATATGAATTACATTTTAAGTTATAAGTGGTCGTTTTCCTATTATGACTTTTGTTGGGCTGTCGAGTACAAAAAATCGATTCTAATCGCCAATTTTGACAGCATTTTCTAAAAATTATTTATCGAAAAATAGAAAAAAATGTTCAACTTAATTCTTTCTGAATAAGAGCACCTGCCAATTTCATGTGTTTACGAAAAGACATGAATTCAGGAATATGTCAAAAAATAGTCACTTTAGATTCCAACATGATTGAAAAGATTGAGAAGTGCGATTTCTGTCTGGGCAAATGGGTCATTTGCCCAAACAACCATAATTTAAGGTCCCAAACTTAGAAGCAGTTACAGTTTTAATAGGTATACTTTTTTCTTTTTTACTTTATTCAAAAGTATACTTAAGAACCATATCTTAAAAAAAAAATCATATCTCCATTATTAAATTTGTTTTAATCATACTGTTGTGTGTTGGAGGGGGGGGGGGTGTAAATTAATAGTTAATTTTTCGTGGTTAAACTATTGATTTTTCCAGCATTTGAACATTAAAAAAAAAAGGGTTTTGATTAATCACTGTTAGAAGTTCTGTGGTTATCCTCCCCCCCCACCCCGCCAAGTCTGCATTGATAATGTAGACTTTTATCCCAGGTTTTCCGGCAAAACAAAATTTTGGTGGAGGTACTACTTCAGCTGTTTTGCCAATCTTACACCAGTTTCTTACATCCTCTATATCAGGGATGGCGAACCTATGGCACGCGTGCCAAACTTGGCATGCGATACAATATTTTCGGCACAGCGGTGAAATCCTAAAACGAAATAGAATTAAGTTAAACAAAATACGCAAACTTTTACGATCTGGGCTTTTCTTTCTTTTTATTATATTAGAAAGCAACTAATTGAATTTATAAATTATTTCAGTGTCGGCTCAATAAGTTATCAAATTTAGAGAAGATTTGTAGCATATCAAAATAAAAATATCAGGCATTAGAAGCAAAATTCCTAGTCATGAAACTAACGCGACTTGGTATAAAATATATAATCTTCACAATTGTTCGCTCTATTTATTCCTGAGGGTCATTATTTTAGGAAATGATACGAAAATCTTAAGTACTAGAAACCCAAACCACTTGTTAGATAACTCGAATTCAGCTAGCATCCTATTAAAAATGAGTAGGTTGAACACCGTATTAATATTTGGCATAACCGACATCGCATTCAGCCTTTTATTACTTTAAGATATATGTTAGTCTAGATATTAGATGTATATTGCTCCATATTTTTAAATCCCAATGAATAAAAATCTAGAAATTTTTATCTACTAAATTACTTTTTGGTGCTTGGCACGTCATGGTCATGTAAAATCTTTTTTGAAAGAAAATGGGCACGGGGATGTAAAAAGGTTCGCCGACCCTGCTCTATATCATCCTCACCCTCAGAATCCGATGAAGGGGATAAAAATGCTTCATCTGAAGAGTCAATCAAACTTTCTTCTTCTGAATCAGAATGCATTTTATAGCGATATCACGATATTATTATTATTATTTCTTTAGTTAAGAGAAAAAAGATTTTTTTCAACGTTATAGCTGGAAACAATTTTGTGCATTCATAAACCGTGTAAAAACTGAACTATTGTGAAAGTAATACTGACTCGCTTTTTTTTTTCAATACAGTGCAATAGCTAATCTGAAAAAAGGCATTCTTAGAAGATCTCTTCCCTGTTTACCTCCCTTATTTATTTTGTCACGGATGGGGCCTCCTGAGAAGTTTATTGCTTTGCGGTATAGTACCTTTCAAAACACGGGAGTTGGGAGGCATGTAAGACACCCGCACTGTCAGTTCTATGGAACAAAGTGTCACTATGTTTTAAACACTACACCCACTTTTGTTTTTTGAGGGTGGTTTTTTAGTCAGATGCAGGTTATTTTATGAAAGAATTACCGCTTTCCTACTAAAAGAGCTACCCTAGATTGGTATTTTAGTATTGTTTGATATATAGTATCATTTGACTATTTGATCGTTGCAATTTCAATCTGTGTTAATACCATGATTTTAAAATTTTCTCCCACAGGTGAATTATAGTAATAACACCATTTTAATCATTTTATATGTGAATTTCTCTAAAAAAACATGTACCGTAAAGTACCGAAAGTAATCCCCCTTTAGCAGACAAGATATTTTAATGATTATAGGAGGGGCTTTTAATTGGAACTGTAGAAATTGAAAGAATGGGGGAAAAGTCAGGCCAGGGGATGGGGGGTGCGGTATATTTGGAATTTATGAAATTTCACTGGATCTTTACAATTTTCAAAATAAAATCAGATCAAATTAATATTGTTTGGTTTTAATATCCCCTCCCGTAGGAGCTAAATAGTTTCCATTAATAAAAATAATAAATTAATAAAACAAACTCGTATAAAATAATTAAATTAGATATCAAAGAAATATGAACAGAAATTATAAAACTTAAACTCTATATAAATATTTTTTATTAAATCTTAGTGCATAAAAATGAATTAAAAGATTAATAGTACACTTCGAAAAAAATATTCTTTTCAAAGGTATTGTAGCGTGCATAGCGAAGTATGCCATTCAATGATATTTCATAAGATATATTCATTAGGGAGATATGGAAACAAAAAACTTAAAGAATTTCCAGTAAAAAACTTGAAGATGAGGTCTTATAAATGGCACTTTTTCAAAAAAGGAATAATTAACATATATGAGGAGGGCCGTTTTCGGACTTTCGGTATTTCGGCCGCTTACTTTCGGTACTTTACGATATATATACACGGTATAGTTTTAAAGTTACACTAAAATGTGAATAAAATTTGAGCAGCAATTATAAATTAGAAAATATTTTTAAAGTGTAATATTAATTTGGGTTTTTGATATTTTAATTATTATTACACAGCAAAAGTGATGCAAGTAAGAAAAAAGAAATTAAAAAAACGCTTTTAAGTATTTAGTATTATAGTTAAATGAAAAAACATTGAAATACTTTTTAAAAAGAAAAGAAAACAAAAAAAAATAAATAAAAAGAAAAGAACGCATGTATTCATTTAAACAATAAATGCAATATTGCAAATTTTTTGAAATACTAATAATTATTATAATCGAATATAATATTATGGCAAAGAATGATAGTGCTCGAGTGACGTTTTCTATGCTGTTTTATCAGATGTGCGAATACATTTTTAGAGTAATTTTTTATATTGATCTGTTTTTATATAGATATCAATTAATATTAAAAAAGGAGTCAAATATTTAACTTTTAGCGTAAATGTATGACGCAGACATATTGTTTTATTACTTTCAGCCACTTAAAAAGTTTAGAACACACTTTAGTAGTGTTTGTTTACTACGTTTTTCACAAACATATCATTTTATAGACTAGAAGCCAAATAAGTGTCCTTTCTTTTAACAAATATTTTTTTTTATTTTTTGCTTAAAACATATTGCCAGTTTCAATTACAGAAATATTCACTGCTTTAAAAGTTAGGAATTGAAGATTATTCTTAAGGTAATTGATGCAATTATGCGTTATTACTATAAAAAAAGCCAACCTTTGACAATAAAAATTGGTTACTGAAATAAATTTTAGATATTCTTTTTAATTTGTCGTTTCTTTTTAGTTTTTTCCGCATATTTTTCGTTTTTTAGGGGGGGGGGGGGTGGAGGGTTTAAAAAGGTACTGGACGACAGTAATCCAATCAACCGACAATAGGCGTATTTACTATATTGCTGGAAATTTCTTTTTTGTTTGAAAGAGACACTGTACGGTGAATCCGATTACAAAAGATTAGACGAAATTGTAAACAGCGACTACTAAATTTATATTTTTTCATTATGAATAAAACGAACAAAAGATTTAATATTATATGTATTTCATCCTCAGTTATTTTACTATTTCCCCAAAAAGCAATGCTTCCAATGTAAGGTTTTAAGTAAATTATGTAAATTAAGTAACTTTCCTTATAAGTCAAAGGATAAAGCACACACTTTATTGTATAAGTAAATTAAAGTTTAAAATTACCCTTTAAAGGTAAAACAAAACATTTTCTATTATCAATTAAATAGTTTAAACCTATTGTCGAAAATAAATTCCAGTTTTACACGAAAAACAGACCTTTTAATTCGTTCCTGATATTGCAAACTCTCCAAGCACACTTTCGAATCAACGACGAGATATTTTTTTCAAGAAATAAAGTGAAACAACTGTAAAATAACCATTCGAAGTTTTAAAGCAGTAGACCATTTGAAGAAATAAGTGTACATTCTTCTGACGATACCCCTGAAAAAAAATATCATCAGAAACTTTAATCTAAAAACGCATATAATAATAATAATAAAAACTTAGCTGTGGAAACTGAAAAAAAAAACTGTGCTAGTTTACTTAGATTACAAATTATATAATTGAATAATTCAGCAAATGAAAGATCATAATTATGTTATCAAATGTAAGTTAATGTTTTGAGTGTAAGGAATCTAATTATATTCCCTCACTTATGTCTCATTCGGGAAATCTAATAGAATTTAACACAGTTTTAGTTGAATATTTTCCCCCTGTAATGATAAAGGACATTTTGTTTACTCTTAGTATTTGCTTACTTAAATAAAATGTCTATACCTTATATTTATTTATAGGTATAATATATATAACTCGTTTAAATTTCGTTTAGTAAAGAAGAATTTTTCAAACGTTTTAACAGCGTAAGCTAAATGAATTCTTTTCATGAGAAAATCTATAGTATATGGTACAAATATTGTAATACTTTGAAATCATTCATTACATTTTGATACATTGGTTTAATTGCTTAAATGGCTAACGAGATCATTGAAATCAATATAATGATAAATATTTTAAACATGGCTTGTCATATGAAATGCACCTATCTCACTGATGATCGAATAATTCAGAAATCTACTAAAATTAAAACAAAATAATAATACATATTGCCTCATTATTTTTCTTCTAACGTAAAACTGTAATATAGTTATATAAATATACAAATGAAATATATTTATTAACCTTTGAGGGGAAATAAATATGTCGAATTCCAAAGAAAAACTAGAGTTCTAAGTAAATAAATTATTTTTTTTTAAATAAAATTAAAAATATGAAATTGTCAAATTATCCATATCAAACATAATACCTCTTTTTAAAAAGTTTACAAGCAATTGCAACAATTCATTATCACTTACATTCATTAGCACATATATTTCGACTCATCAGTTTTTTCTAAATCAATAGATTTATATTGTAGAAGAGGGTAGTACACGGTGAGACGAAAAATATTTCTTAACGTATGGTGATTATTTTTATTTTTTTGAAAATAAAATTGCTACATCTTAAAGCAACACAAATAGGCTACACATTAATGTATAAAAGGTTTAAAAAATTATTTGTAAAAGCATAGAACTATGATAACGGAATATCGGAAAGTGTCTCACTGTGTACAGCAATTAGTACACAGTCACACAATGTATATTTTCCTAAATCATACATTTTTGCTCTCAGTCGATAATTTTTTCAATGTGATAATGTCTTAACTACTGCCTAAAATCCTCGCTATCACTTGGAGTTTAATCTGACATTTTTGGGGTCGAGTAGTTTTGATAGAGTAGACGTAAAAATGCAAAGAAAATTTCCATAGTTACAGGTACACTTATTATTAACAATTCAACCACATTTTGAGCTGAACTGAACCCTTATGGTAGATTGTGGTAATTGAACTATATTTGTACCTCATAAAAAAAGGCTTAAGAGTATGCCTAACAATGACATTGAGTAGCTCAACGTGCATCAAAATTTCCGAAGGAAATCTGACAACCGATGGTATCCTGATAGTTGATTTGTTATCATAAATTGTAGTGCTGGCAATAGCATTGAAATGTCTGATTCAATAACAAACGCCGTATGTGAAACATGAGGCACGAAGTCTGCTGCTTTCACGCTCTTGCAAAAATAAATCACTTCAAAATCTCCATGTTCATACTTACAGACTAATGTTTTTCCTACATAGAGCACACTATTTGGAAACCGCATAAGAACATAATCATGAACGACGGCTCCCGTTCTAGTTCCTGAAATCTAAATGATTCATCGTTGTCAGAAGAATCGTCTAGTACCGTCGGTGTATTTCCATCAAATATGTCATCTGAGGACGAATCCATGGAGGAATGAGATAGATGGAGGTGCAGTAAGGTGGTTGGAGGTGACGCCAAAAAAGTAACCCTAAAATCCGCTACAGAAAGCCCAAACAAAACCACGTGATTTGACACGCCTATCAATTCAAACCGGTTTAAACCTGTATTTCTTTGCTTTCATTTTAGGTAGATTTCGTATGAAATACTACCTATTGGGATCGTTCCTATGTTGGAATTTCTGAAAAATTTTTGCAGATCTACACCGATCATGACCCCTAGAACCCAAAACCACCCTCAGTAAAAAACTTTATATATCTATCTATCTATCTATCTATCTATCTATCTATCTATATATATATATCACTTTCTTCTGGACACGATAACTTTCGTAATTCTGCACCAATCTCTTCCAAACTGATACATAAAATCAATGGGCATAAAATCTCGGTCAAGTTCGTTAACGGGCAAAATCCGACCAATGGGATGGAAATAGGGAGGGGTTTTGTGAAAACAGAAAACCCTCCATAACTTCTTAATTTTTGTACATATCAAATCAGTTTAAAGTTTTTATTACTTCTAAAAATAGGGCCAAAAATGTATGTATCACAGATTTTTGATAAAGTTAAAAATGGGCTCAAGGGGCGCACAAAATAGGGTTTTTGGGAGAAAAAAAATCATAACTTCGTCAATTCTCAAGATATCAAATTCAATTAATTTTATTATAAATCTCCTTAATATTATCTAAAACTTTTATATTCACAAGTTTTTGATAGGAGCAATTCGTACCGCAAAAAAAATTAAAAACGAAAACAAAAAGGCCGTTTGAAGAAGAAAAAAATCCATAACTTCGTCAATTCTCAAGATATCAAATCCGATTAATTTTATCATGAATCTCCTTAACATTATCTACAACTTTTATATTCACAAGTTTTTGATAGGACCAATTCGTACCGCAAAAAAAATTAAAAACGAAAACAAAAAAGGGGTTTGAAGAAGAAAAAAATCCATAACTCCGTCAATTCAAAAGATATAAAATCCCCATGAATTTATCATATATCTTCTTAATATTGTCTACAACATCTATATAGACAAGTTTTGGATAGGACCAATTCTTAGAGCAAAAACAAATTAAAAATACATACCGGTTGAAGTAAAAAATGATCTTAGTAAGGGTGTATTCAAATCCAAACTGCTTATTTTCTTACTCATTTTACAATTCATTTTTGCTCTCAAAGGCTTCCAATTGGTACGTTTTCTTACTCAGAAGCTATATAATGTACCGTAATGGTCGATTTTCTGATAGGGGCAGAATATATTTTTTTAAATGCTGTTAAAAAGGACATTTTGAACCGAATTTACCGAAGCGGATTGTGTTGGAAAAAGCATTGTATTAAGGATGCGCTTAAATCCAAACTACTTATTTTCTGACTGGTTTTTAAATTCATTTTTGCTCTCAAACACATTTAATTGGTAGATTCGCTTATTCAGAAACTATATAATGTACCGTAATAATCGATTTTTAGATAGAAGCAGAATATATTTTAAAAAATGATGTCAAAGTGGGCATTTTGAACGGAATTTCCCGAAGCGATTGTGTTAGAAACGAAAAATATTGTCCTTCTGAGAAAATAATTGTTTATATATCAAGTTTTAATTAATTGAACAAAAAATAAAAACACAGGTCGCTTATAAATCTCTTCAAAAATCACGTCAGCAAGTTTCATATTTTTTTTTAATTAAAAATGAATCTGGAATTATGCCAGAAAATTTCGAGTTGTTGAGCATGGAAAAGTATTTTTTTGAATACCGCCCTAACATGATTCTGATAAAACCAGCTATTATATGAAAATGAAATAAAAACTCGTCAAGAGCGGCCAGATAAAATTGTTAAAGTGGATTTATCTATAATCATGATTTAGTTTTTGTTTGTGAAATTAGTATATTTGACTTCGAAATCTACCTCTGCCTGTAGGCCGGGCCGGCAGGGATTTTTTTTACCGTCGGAAATTGTTATTCAAGATATGATTAAAATTTCGATAAAAAATGACTTATGCGCTGTTACAGAATTATTTGATTATTTGACTATGTGTATTTCAAATATAAATATCAGAAGCGTCTTTTAAGATTTTACTTGAAAGGGTAACATTCTTTCGTTATTGTGCTAAAATCGTTTGCACTCGAAAATCTAGATTTTCGATTAGTATTTGTAATTTAAGTTTTCATATATAATTTTAAAAGAATGCTTTCATCGTTATATTTTATCTATTTACATGCAATCATTAATATGCAGTTAAAAACAAATAAAGTCGGTTAATTAAATTAGTAGCGATTAATACAGACAAAAATGGTGGCCTATTTGAAGAGCAATTATAAAATTTCATTCCATCAAAAAAACTCCGTTAATTAGTTTGAATTACTTGAGTTTTGAAACATTATTATTTGAAAAAAAAAAAAACAAGTTCACCTGATAGGAAAATTTTAGCTGTAAGAATGAAATTATTATCAATAAATGCTTGGCTCACATTTGAGTAATTGGACTTGACCTTTCGATACAAAGTTTTATTTTTCACAAAATTGTTATGCATTTTTCAAGAATAACTTTTTCTTTACACAAACATTAAAAAAAAAAAAAACTTCCATCTATACCAATTTCAAAACTTTCTTCTATCTCATACATGTTAATACTTCAAAATTCGCTAGCACACTGCCAAAATTAAATGGAAGTCTATACCCATCATGGGGATTCTAAAGATAAGAAATTCCGTGCATTAGTTCTTGAGATATGTCTATCACTGAAATCGTGTAAATCCAGCAAACCGCAGCCTAGCAGCACCACCTATTTGGTGCTTTACACCAAAACCTATGATTCACCAAAACTACCAAACAACAACATATGACAACGTTAAACTGAATCTGAAGTTTGGGGAGAATCCGTGCATTAGTTTTTGAGATAGAGCCATTGCAAAAATCATGAAAATTCTAACGTAGCAGCACCACCTATTGGACGATTAACACCAAAATCTAGTCAGCAACAACTTGTGTTAACATCTAACTCTGAAGTTAGAGGAAAATTGGTGCATTAGTTCTTGATAGAGCTATTGCGGAAATCGTGAAAAATGCAGCACAGCAACGCCACCTGATGGGCGATTTATACCAACACGCAATCAGCACAAAGTCATATCAAGGACTAACTGAATCTGAAGTTTGAGGAAAATCCGTACATCAGTTCTTGAAATAGAGATATTGCGAAAATCGTGTAAATCCCAGTAAATGCAGCATAGCAGCGCCACCTGTTGGGCGATTTACACCAAAACGTAATCAGCACCAACTCATATTAAGGACCAACTGAAACTGAAGTTTGATGAAAATCCGTGTATTAGTTCTTGAGATACAACTACTGCTGAAATCGCGAAAAATGCATCACAGCAGCGCCACCTGTTGGGTGATTTACATTAAAAACTAATCAGCATCAATTTATATTAGGGACTACATGAATATAAATTTTTATTAAATTCCGTGCAATATATCTTGTGATAGAGCGCCCACAAAATTTGTGTGACACACTGACAAGTACTTTAGATACAGTAGTGTATCCGAATCTTTTGTGTGTTCTTGTAAATGAACGATAAAGGCTATGCACATCATATTTCACCGCAAGTACATCGTAGTAAATATGAGTAATTTATGTCTATTCCATTATATTTCAGTAAGATAATATCGCTGTAAACAGTCCCCCCCCCCCCATATATCATTATATAACGGAATTCTTTTGTGTGCCCTGTAAATGAATAATACATGCTTTGCAAACCCCATATTCTACGAAATGCATGTTTTACTGCACTTTATAAATGCATATAAATTTCTTTATATTTTAAATTGTCTAGCATCATTAAAATGCACTTGAAACGATATTTCCCATTGAGCGTAATGTAACAAAATGCTTTTAACCACCCATGCAAATGAACTATAAATGCCACACTTTTTTTTTCAATAGCGATCACGCTATAGTAAACGTCAATAACATATAAAAAAATGTATGCTGATCCCAGTATATTTACAAGAGTTAAAGCTCGGCCAGAAGGCCATACAAACCGAAGACAAACATTTTTCATCTATGTTGGAAAGGGTTAAAGAAAGAAAACTTTTAATAATACAATTTTTAGTTTTTATCAGATGGTTTCAATATTTTATTTAATCTTATTTTGACATTTATTTATTGCTAATTTTACAATTCCAAGTATTTTAAAAGCAAGCATTTATTTTAATAAATAACAACACAACAAAGGCCCTTTAAAAAATGCACCATTTTTTCTTAAAATATACTTCAGCTGTGATTCATCTCTTTGAATTCGTCTTATTAATGCAAAATCCCTTCCAGGTGCTTGTTTTGTTTGGGCTTTCTTGGACGTTTAAATTTGAGCGATAAATGGTTTCATATTGCAAACCCTTTTTTAAGGCATACTGCAACTCCATCTATCTCTTTCCTCCATGGGACGAATCATTCTGAAGCGTCTGGTGTATTTTTGAGGGCTTCAAAAGTACAGTTATGGATTCCGACTTTCTTTCTTCTTTTTAAGGGAAGGGTTTCTGTTACCTAGATCAGCATTGCGCCACTTTGAGATGTGGTTTATGATTTCTAATTAATTAATATTTCTAGATTTTTAAAATATTAAAAATATGAGCCTCGGGTGCATATTGGTAGACCTTGGTCTACCTTCATGCAAATTTTCAGCCTCGTACGTGTAGTAGATTTTCCTAGCTATAGCACGCACGCACACACACACACACACACACACACACAGAGAGAGAGAGAGAGAAACTTTATTCTAATAATAATTAACTTTTTTGACATCCTAACCATGTAGTAGGTACACAGTGAGAAACGTCTCACTGTGTACCACAACTGTGTGTCTCACGATGTACTTTCGTTACGTGTAACAAAATGGATGCCAGATCCGTTTCATCAATTTCATCGCTTTAAAAAGTTTGTGTCATTTTGTCGAAACAGTCTATTATTAGATGTATGTAGTTTTGGTTAAGTAAATATATGCAATAATGAAAAAAAATGAACTCTAAAATAGACTAATTAAATATATAACTAAATGTAAGAGAAAACGACACAGTCACCTTAATGCTTTAAGTTGAAACATGAATACATTAAAATGATTCTCAGTTTTTATTACTAAAATAGGTGCTAAAAATACAATTAACAGGTTTTAAAACATTAAAACTAATAATCAGATGGTAAAAAACTTCTCGAGCGCTTTCGAGAAGGCTACAGGAAAGGTTGAAAGAACATATGGCTGATATAGGAAAGGGGAAACCATCTACAGCTTTAGCTCGGTGGAATTTAGAAGCTGATATTGACATCCTTTTTAGTAAAGCAAGGATCATCACGCATACAAATCAATTTAACACATATATTTTGTGAGAGTCTATAGAAATTTTAACCAGAGTTAGAAACACTTGTAATGATACATTGTCCTGTCATATACCGAGCATTTGGTTTGGTCTACTTGGAGTCAATGGAATCTTTGGATTGGAATGATCAATGTAGCTGTATGGACTCATCCATCCTCCTCCCACCCCCTCTCACCCCCCTTTTTACAGTTTTTGGAATCGCCCTGCGTTATTTATACCGGTATGCATTCTGAAGGTCTTCTTCTCATTTTTCACCACATTGATGATGACATGGGCTTGGTCGAAAGTGCTCGGGAAGTTTATTATCATCTGGTTATTGATTTTAATGTTTTAAAACCTGTTTTTTAGCACCTATTTTAGAAATAAAAACTGAGAATCATTTTAATGTATTCATGTTTCAACTCTAAAATAGACGTTTATGTAACTTTCCCCACTATAAAATAAAGAATTATTTGCTACTTTGTCGTACGAGTAACCGACGTGCTGAAACTACATCCATGTATTACATAAGATGAGGTGGTTATGTGTGAATGCCACCTAGGAGAAAAAGTTACAACTATATGCAAAAGTGGCTGCTGCCTCACAGTGTACCAAGCATCCCTGAGTACTTCTCTCCCCTACATATAGATAAAAGGCTAAAAATTTCAAATATGAAATGCCATTGGAATCTTCTACATTTTTTAATTATTTCAGAATTATTCTGCTAATAATTTCAGTGGTATTGATACAATTGACGATACATTATTAGGTAACTTTAGCATGGCAATTCCTGAATAGTCAAAACACAAAAATTGCTAACAAGCCTTTATAACATATCTGATGGATTTCTTAACTTTCCAATGAAAATACGCGAATTTTCTGTAATTCTGGTTTTATAAATGCTCAACATATTTCATCTGAAATAAGACGCAATGCTTTGATCTAGTTGATGATTCTAATTCACAGTGTCGAATTAGGACTTTTCGCTCCGGGAAAAATTTCTGTGGCTCGGAAGGGGACATTTTAGAGCTCCGGTCGTGGGGAATTTGCAGTTATTGCCCATTGAAAACGCAAAATTTCAAATATTCTGGGGAACATCTCTTTGCATCGGGGGGGGGGGGGGGGGTGTTCCTCCATGGCCATCCCCTGAACTCATTAAAACAAACAATAACAACTTCGAAATGACGCTAAGACTGATGTACTCTTTTCTCTGTTCTGTAATTCATCAAATACAAAATTTTGGCAACCATATTGGATGATCTATAAAACGCAAAGCTCACATATAGATCAAGCAGCTGATTTAACCCTTTATCTACTGATGGTACTAATAAGTGCCATTAAAATAGCTCGTTATACAATTCATTTAATACATCTATTAATAGTAATACAGTTTAAAATTAGTTATAGATGCATTACTTTATCTTGTTACAAAAGCATTATTGGTTACACAAACCCAAAATGTTTTAAAAGGATGATTTCTTTTGCCTTTGCATAGTTTCAGTTTTCTTGGCCTTGGGTTTTAAAATTCGGAAATATTTTTATATTTCTATTGTAAGAACATTATATTTGTACATTTCCTAATTCTACAAAATACTAAGAAAAATATTAATAATAAAAGATGTGAGTGGGGTTAAAAATATTGCACAAACTCCCTATACACTCAAATTCAATTAATCCTTCAAAATCCTTCAATCCTTTTTAAAATCCTCCTAAAAATTATTAAGTGATTATATAAATCTAATAATGTAGTTTGAAAAATTCACGAAAAGAACTTTGGATGATAAAATTTTCATGAATTCATAATTCAGTACATAAAGGGTTAAACAATCAACAACAGTAGCGAATGAACCATAAAACAGTTATGATTCATTCAAGTTTTTCTATGTACTATTGAGCCAAATTTAACATACATCATAAAAAAATTCCGCAGAAGTTAAACCAGCATTTCGTATCCAGCGATTTCTGGAGTTCCATTACCTGAGATTTATTCTGTTGAGCTGAACCAGGTTTCAGACCAGATGCTGTAATCTTCAAGGTTAGCTGGGTGAAAAAGTACGACCAGAATCGTCCGGGATAGCTCAGATGGCAGAGCACTGGCGGCTTCAGCTAGGAGGTCCCGGGTTCGAATCCTGGTCCGGACATTTTTCGCCCAGTTGGAAATTTACATCTAATATGATTTGTTTACCAATTAGAATAATTGTGTGAAAATTAATCTAGTGCAGCATTTAATTGTTTGGAATGAAATCTCTATTAAAAAAAAAATATTTTTGTACCATCATAATATTTCCCGATTGATTAATGTATTATTTATCAACAATAGAAAATCTAAGTAGTAAAAAAACAATATAAATCACTTCAGTACTGTTTCGCAAGTGTTGCAATTTAGTAGTGGTAACTTGAAATCTGCTGAAAGAAATATGAATAGAGATATTACCTTTAAAATATTATCAATGTTGATTTACATACTGGTCAAACATTAAATACCATTTTTATTGGTAAGATCTTAAAAAATTAATTTCCTTTAATTGAATCATTGTCATATAACGAAAACTAGTTGGATGTGCCAATCCCAAAACTTTCTTCTATCTTATACATCTTAATATTTCAAAACCTAGATACACATGTTAATACTTCAATATTATTAGTTCAATACTATACCAACTTTGATTTTCATCTTAAATTTCTGCTCAAGTCAATTAAACGGACTAAAAACGAGTTAATCTATATCATGATATTTGTTAAAATTATTAATTTTTCCTTATTCTGTCGTTATCAGCTGTTTGCGAATATCCGGCATAGCAGGAAGCGAGTTCCCGCCGCTGCATGAGCCGCCGATGCACAATAGAAATACGAAAAATCAAGAAAAGTATACAAAAATCGCTAGCACGAAGCCCCTTTACCGCGCAATATTTCCAAATTCAAGGAGAACCTGTTGGCCAAAGCCAAAAATAAGCACAAACATTTTGGTTCAATTGTATGCATAACTTTATACGCTGTTCGATGGTACAATAATGAAAATGGCACAGATATCGGAATTATAGCGCCCCCTTCTTTCGGAATTTTTTCAAGTTCAGGGAGGACTTGTTTGCCATAGCCAGAAACATGCACAAACAATTTGGTTCAATTGTATGGATAACTTCATACACTTTTCGATGGTACAATAATGAAAATGGTACAGACATCGCAATTATAGTGCCCCCTTCCGGCAGAATTTTTCCAAATTCAGGGAGGACCTTCGTGACATGACCAAAAATAAACACATAAAATTTGGTTCAATTCTATGCATAACTTCATACACTTTTCGGCGGTACAATATTCAAAATGGCACAAAAATTGTACAAAAATCGCTATTACAGGACCCTCTACGAGCGATTTTTTACAAATTAAGGGAGGACCTCCTTGCCATAGCCAAGAACTTAAAATTTTTTTTGGTTCAATTCTATGCATAACTTCATACACTTTTCGATGGTGCAATATTCAAAATCGCACAAAAATCGCTATTACAGCGCCCCCTAACGGCGAATTTTTTGCAAATTCATGGAGGACCTGCTTGCCATATCCAAAAACTTAAAATAAAAATTTGGTTTAATTCTATGCATAACTTCATACACTTTTGGACCGTACAATATTCAAAATCGCGCAAAAATCGCTATTACAGCGCCCCCAACCGGCGAATTTTTTCCAAATTCAGGAGGACCTGCTTGCCATAGCCAAAAACTTAAAATAAAAATTTGGTTTAATTCTATGCATAACTTCATACACTTTTGGACGGTACAATATTCAAAATCGCACAAAAATCGCTATTACAGCGCCCCCAACCGGCAATTTTTTTCCAAATTCAGGGAGGACCTGCTTGCCATAGGCAAAAACTTAAAATAAAAATTTGGTTTAATTCTATGCATAACTTCATACACTTTTGGACGGTACAATATTCAAAATCGCACAAAAAACGCATTTACAGCGCCCCCTACAGGCGAATTTTTTCCAAATTCAGGGAGGACCTGCTTGTCATATCCAAAAACTTAAACTAAAAATTTGGTTCAATTCTATGCATAACTCCATACACTTTTGGATGGTACAATATTCACAATCGCACAAAAATTGTTATATCAGCGCCCCCTACCGGCGAATTTTTTCCAAATTCTGTGGGGACCTGCTTGCCATAGCCAAAAACTTATAATAAAATTTTGGTTTAATTCTATACGTAACTTCATACACTTTTTGATGGTACAATGGCGACAGACAGACGGACAGACGGACAGACGGACAGACGGACAGACGGACGGACGGACAGACGGACAGACGGACAGACGGACACACAGACAGACAGACATTTTCTATAAACATGTTTTTTGGAATCTCTAACCCCTAAAACATGCAAATCCGTCAAAAACCGGAAGTCGAAAAAAATTTCGATTACAATACTTTCTTCTATTGAAGATAGAAGAAAGTAAAAAAGGTTACTAAAAACACAGCTATTTAATTTTTTATTATCTAGCTGTTTTGCAAATTGTAATTTAAAACATAAACAAAAAATAAGCTCAAGTGGTGTTTTCTATAATGAGACACACAATATAAAAATGTTTCAAATGAACCACATCCGTGAAAAAAAGCAAAAATTCGACTTAATATGTAAGATGGAAAATTAAAACTTCAGTACTTATTGATGATAAGTGGCGTAGATAATTAAAGGCAATGGTTTGTAAATGATACCAGCAGCAAACGTTTAAAGGAGTTCTTTTTCTATTCAATTTTAATTGTTACTTTTATTTATATCCTTTTTGATTTCATGATTTTCGAATTAATTGTTCATCTTCAGAGTTTAAGAACCTACTTGTTATTATTAATGGAATGATTCACAATCGTTTAACAATAAATTCTTCTTTTATCCCGTCAAAACAGGTGCAAATGAACGAAAAATATTTTAAAATCAATTTGAAATAAAGCATATTTTACTAGGCTTTGTAAATAATCGGTAAATAATCGGAATACCAATTAAGGAAATTGATTAATATTGTTTACTATGTATTCACTAAATAAAATATTATATACGGCTCCAAGTCAAAAAATTAGAATAATAGAAAAAAAAACGAATTGTGAAAAAAGGTTTTTTATGTATCGCGTATACAAAAAGTAATACAGGATAAAAATAAGAATCTACATGATTTGTAGAATCTTTTCGCATAAAAATTAAAGGAAATCATAAAATAAAATAAAATAATTATTCACACTTGGAAAAAATCAAAATATTAGAATAACCATTCACCTGGTTCAAAATATTAGAAAAATACATCGTAAAAAATACTTGTTTTTTAAAGAGAAAAATAATTAATCTTTAATATTTTGTAACATCACCTTTATATTTTTTAACAGCACGAACTCGCTTTTTAAATCCGGCGAATTAGCCGGTCGGGGAAGTATGTTAATTAGGTGGAGTGGTTTCAGTTCTTGGTGGAGTGGATTGCAACTGTGTGAAGGTGCTAAATCATGTTGAAAAATAAAATCGTCCCTTCCTACGATGGTATCATGAAATTCTCTTGAATTTCTGGATATATCTCAGAATGAATTCTTTCCTTAAGGATACACAGACTTGCAGGACTATATGGAGTCATGCAAGCCCATACCATTACACTGTCTGCACATTTCATTGATCGTTTCATTCAGTCTCTATCATATGCTTCTTGCTTCATTCGCCATACACGAACATCTTGACCACAATATGTTACGCAAAACACACTCTCATTTCTAAACAATATCTTTTTCCTATCATCCAGACCCCACAAAATCTATTTTGCACCACTTCACTCTATCCCTTTTCTGTTTAATAGTTATGAGGGACATTATCTTTTGTACACGGGATTGAAATCCAAGTGTATTGCGAGGTTTTAGTGTCATCTTGATTTAAATACATCAACACCATGATCCTTTCCACTTTCGATGCAAATATCGTTTTTTTTTTTTTTTTTGGTAATACACATTAGTTTTCTATCATCTCACTGAGTAGTTTTTGGCTGTAGGCGGG
Organism: Maratus speciosus; assembly: GCA_963932465.1. Classification (NCBI taxonomy): domain Eukaryota; kingdom Metazoa; phylum Arthropoda; class Arachnida; order Araneae; family Salticidae; genus Maratus; species Maratus speciosus. The sequence continues at coordinate 559,850,905 of OZ010789.1, forward strand.
TATTCAGATGCTTGTTTTCAAAATGCCCGTCGTTAAAATACTGCTTTATTGCTCTTCTGGTTCTTGGTTAAGAATATTTTAAGTAAATTGCGATATATTGCTGATTACGACCTTCTTTGTGCAAATTAATAATAAGATGCTTTGTATGCTCCGTTATGTCGGACGAACGACTCATGTTTCACACAAAATGATAACAATCACGCAAAGCACTTTTATAACTCAAATAGAAGCTAATTTTAAGCTTAATTTATGCAACCTTCTGAACCAATCAGAAAATTTCATAAGCATTCTAATTTTTTGAAAAACCTATTTTAGTATTATAATATTTTGAATAATGAAAATAATTTTACAAAAATACAATATTTACACAAAATTTAATTACTTGCAGTTTTAATTTTTTTTAATAACATCCAAATTTATTAAAACATTAACCGTTGTTCTTTTTAAATTGTACTACACTGAAATAAAGCTAAATGCAATTCCCTGTAAAAATGAAATAAATTATTCTAATTTTTTGACTCGAAGCTGTATATGTAAATGCATTCTTAAAAATTCTTCATTTTACCGACACGAAAAACACATCAAATAAGAATTTCATTTTATTATGATATAATTTTAAAATAATTAATAAATACTTCGTTATTCCCATCAAAAATGTTGCAAATGAAGGAAAAATATTTTAAAATCAATTTAATATAAACTATTTTTAATTGCAATTTTTAAAAATTAATTGGTAACTAATGGGAATGCAAACTAATAATATTCTTTACTGTTTATTCTTTGAAGGAACAAAAATATATATTAATGCATTCTTAAAAATACTGCATTTTTACTGTCCTTAAAAACACTTTAAAAATGAAAATCTTTTATTATGACATAATTGTTTAATAGTTTAAATAGTATACTGAATTATTTTATTAGTTGAACAGCTTTGTTCAATTTGTTTCGATTTTTTGTTAGTCTATTTTTACTCTAATAATTATGATATGTAATACTTTTTAAAACAGATTGGAATAAAGAGTAAAATTTAAAAAAATCTTTTATGACAATTACCAATCAATAAGTCAATATGTTATGAGTTCTGCAATGTGTCTATTACTAGATTAATTTTATCACAATCTATATTATAAAGGACAAACATATCTGTGCGTAACGCATACGTCATTTTGCGAATGGCCGAATGGCAACATTTGGAAATTTGAATTGAAATTTCTGTTTTGTAATTTTTGCTACTGCAAATTTTCAAACTTCTAAACATCGCACATTTTCAATTTTTACACCGTCGTATAGGGGGAAAAATTACTTTTAAATGCAATTTGTTTGAAAGCTGTATCTCAATTCATTTTTGAGATATTTATTTTTTGTAGTTTTTAATACCTTTTTCGGTAATTGTGGCAACTGAAATACTCCATTTCTGTTGAAAGTAAAGGGAAAATAATAATATAACAGATTGCTATATCTTTTTGTGGCCATTTTCTCATAAAAACTGAAAAAAAAAATTGAAATTAAAACACGTGCTTTGTCAATAATATCGTCGGTTATAAACCCGATGAAGCTTAGTTTTATTTCTTTTTTATTTATCAATTAAATGATTTTTAATTCATTGCAAACTTACTTTACACACGATACAACACTTTTTTTTTATTTGTGTGACTTATTTTCCCAAGTTTTATTTAATTCGCATGAAATAGCTGAAAGAATGCAATTTTATTAATCCGTGTGCAATAACATTTCCCGAATTTTGAAAAAAAATTATAAATGAATGATTTCCGATAAAAAAATGGAGCTATTATAAACAAACAAATGAAAGCATATGAATAATTAGATACCCGATTTCCTTTTCGAATGACAGCATTATGCTTTATACTGGGTTTGTGTATTATTCACGATAATGGCATCATATGCATTCTTTTCTATAGATGTTGTTTAAGACTGGATCGTAAAACTGGAATGCTTTAGCGGTTGTAAATGACGTCATTTTACATATTAGAAAGCGTGTATTTTAATTCTTAAAACTGAAATTTGTTTTGTAAAAGTGCGTCCTTTTAATTAAAGTCCCCTTCATTCACACATTTTATTCCTTTTGAGTTTATTTATTTTTGTTTTATGGGAAAATAAATATGTATTAAATTATTTTAAGTACAATTTTAATACTGTACAACAAACTTTCTCTTGCAAAATTAGTTTAGAGGGGATGTTAAAGTCCTGGTTCCATATTTTTGGGTAAGTATTTCTTTTTGATATTGCTTGTTATGTTTTCCCACCTTAAAATGAAAATACATCTTTGTAAAAAAGAAAGAAGTAATGAAACGTCATAATAAAAAAAAAATTAAAGGAAAGAAATCTTATAATATGTGTAGGATTTCAATTTAGATAGCATCATTTACTACACTTATGGCGTACGTGATCAAAGGTACTAACTCACTATAATTTATTATTGCCTATCATTTGAAATCGTGAGACATCAAAGCGAAATACACGGATCACGAGCACAATGACTTTAGACTTTAAAATCAGAAAATTGTCAGTGTCTTATATTTTTACATCATTCATGAAGCATTCACACCAGGGGTTGTACTTGTCTTGAATTTTAACGACGAGTAAATTCATTGTCACTAGTATTATTTTATAGAAATCTCTTTTTAAATAAGGCCAAAATTTAAGCGGTTAACTTAAATTTATTTTTCTATAAAAAAAAAAAAAAAAAAAAAATCTGATATTTGTCCTGAAAAATTCCCTGAAGCCGTACATCCCCAGATTTACACGGAAGTTGTCTGTAAAGCATTTACATATATTAGACCTATTTATAATATTCTACAGAATATATCTTTTAAGTGTTAATACTGGTATGCTTGAAAATACTTGTTTTAACTCATTCTAAAATCATAATAATTCATCTTCAAGGAATTAAATTCTAAGTTAGCATGAATTCAGCATTCTTCTATTATTTGAATGTTTCAATAAATTAAAGTTTTTTTCATCACCTTTCGTCCCCATTCCTACATATATTTAACGTGAACTTATACTTATTGACATTTCACTTAAATATAAAATTTCTTGTGCTTAAATAATTGAATATTCTGCTTTGTGCATCGGGTAGTACCTGACGTGAACTTAAAATCGGTTGACAGTTTTTCTGCTGTCATAACCATCTAAAATAAATGAGGTCGCTAAATTATAAGAGGGCAGGAAATTTGCTGGAGCGTATACCAACATTTAATTTACAAAGTTCTTTTTTAACAAAATAGCGGTGATTTTTACAAAACAAAGTATTTTTTTTCACAATTTTCACTTTTTGCTTACTCGAAAATTTAATTAATCAATGAAAATGATATTTTTCTGTGATATAAGCTCCATCAAAATGGGCGGCAAATGCTACACCTGTAATACAGATATAGAAAGCTTTAACTGAGTATACTTATTTTACCCCATACCATTGGGTAAAATAGTAATTTTACTGTTTAACCCTTAAATGCCTGTTTTTTTAAAAATCATTGTAATAATGTTTTTCGGGTTTCATTTTTTAAATAAATAATGGGAAAAATATTTTAAAAAATCATATTTTGTTTTAAGTATTGTTTACGGCTACAAAACAGTTTATTACTAATCGGCAATACTGGTCTTTAATTGAAAAAATAATTTTCCTTGATAAAATTCTATAATATTAAACACACAAGAATTTTAGGAACTATAATAAGAAATCAATTTTACTTACTCACTGCAGAACAAAATAGGGTATTTCACAAGCTTCCAAACAAGCTTCGTGTAGCAGCAATTGAAAAAATAAATCTACCTTTATTTTTAAACAGAACAAGTGGTACCCTCTACATGTTGAAAATCGATTTAATAATATTCTCAGAATGTATTTTTTTGCAGCATTAGGCATTATAGCTTCAATATTATTCAAATAGTATTTTAGAAGCCTAAATTGGGTATGTTGCCAAAAAGCAACACCCGGCATTTAAGGGGTTAAAATAGCATTTTTAGTACTAATTTGCATGCTTTTTGTGAAATAGTTCTTCAAATTTCATGGGAGTCAAGTTCATTTGGATATTCTATGTAATTATTTTACTAAATCTATTAATAATTTTCTTGCAAATTATGATTGAATGAAACATGGGCCGTTTTTATAACTATTTTACCCCACCGGATCCTTTAGATAAGATAAAATTTATTACTTTATAATTCTTTTATAATGTTATATGATTCTTATAAAAATGCAAAGACGTCATTCTGACGGTCTACCTTCTAGTTATAAAAATAATAGTAGTATAATGTACATACTGTGATCATTTCAAACCTTTCTCGTCCCGCTATGGCAACACCGATTTACTTTTATTTCATGTGTAATGTAATAAAAAGCATTACAATACTTAAAATATCTAGTTTTATTGCACTGAAACTTATATTTCTCACATCACTAAGATAATAATGACAATGTGCACTTCCGCCTTGCTTATTAAATTACCATTCTATTTAATATCAAATGACATTCACAACAGTCATAATAGAAACTCCTTTCGGTTAATGATAATACTAATATAGGTTACCATTAAATATTTTATTGTTGCATGCAGTACAAATTGACTTATAACAGTATTTCCATATTTGTATCGTTAGCGTGATATGTTGAAGTTAACGCTAACTGTTCAATTACTTTTAATGCGACTCTCATTATTTCAGCATCAACATCTAATTTTGTTTTTGTAATGCTATTTATGACGTAACTTTATAATTTTCTTCTGTAGATATTCGGAACTTTTATAAAATCCTACTTAAACTTCTAAACGTTTAAATTTCATTTAAATGTTTACAAGTTTAAATACAAAATATTTTTGTTGTAAACAAATTACAATATTCAATATTTAAATTTGTTAACTTTGTTGACAATTTGTTAACTTTTTATGAAAACTGTTTTACAAGAGACAAATATTGAGAAGTGTAAGAATGCATTATTGTTTTAATCCAATCAAATAAATTAATCTCCACTATGCAAAATGTGAACGTGATTTGTAACTAAAATTCTGATTAATGAAAGACAAAAAAGTAATGTTTTAATTTATGAATTTCTTATTGCAAATATATATCACTTTTTTTTTCGTACTGAACTATCTGCATATAAAAAAATAATCTATGTTTTTACAACGAAAAAAAAATCTTTTTATTTAAATTAAGTGTCGAAAAAGCCTGAAAAAGAATTGTTCCTCATTTTGCAATAATTAAAATCAACCAGAAGATATGTGAGAAGCTAATGAATTGCTAAAGAAAAGAGAGGACCGTTTGCACACAACTTTAAGAATATTTTTTTGCATTTCATTACATTTTTTTTACATAATATCTTCAAGAGAAGTAAACATAAAAATGCACCAATATTTTAAATTATTTTTTAGACACGAATCATTAATTAAAACTATAACATTCAAATTATATAACTTATGAAATTAATATTAGAACGTATGTGTACTGCAATTTATAGAAAATATATATATTTATAATTTTTTCGATTTCAAGAAGCTTTAAATTTGCGAATCCATAATTACAGTGTAATATCGCGAAGTAGTTTCGAGTTAGGCTTAAAAAATTCCCCAACACAGTATGAAACTACGGATTTGTAGAAAAGGAATTTATTCTTTTAAAACAATACATGTGTATTAGCATGGGGACCCAGGGGAAAATATCTGCGATAACAAAAATAATTACTGGATTAACATTTGCGCTTCACTTACCTTTTATCCAAACACAGTGTTTAACGGATAGTTACAATAGAAGTACACAATTTTTAATACTCTCTTATTTCTATTGGTAAAACACCACTGAGTGTGTAATACTCCATACTTGTATTTTTGTAACTTATTCTACTTTATTTTTCAATGAAAATACTTTTTCTTCATTTGATGGCTATTATTATTTTACCATTAATAGACATTGTATTTGATGATTATACATTTATGAAAACAACTAAAACAATGCGTAATAAAGTGCATCTTTTATGAATATTTACAACCAAAATTTATTAATTTCTGTTAGTGTAGTAGTTTCTTATTAGACTAACGATATTTATGAAATAAATTTTAGGTGTACAGAAAAGTGTGCAACAGGAATGTTTTAATCGAAAAATCATTTTGTTTACATTAAACTGATTGCAGAAAAAAGTTTTGGTTTTTGACGTCATGAATGATTATTCTTGGCATTCCAAAAAATGATCTTCTTGTTAAAGTTTCAAGAAGAAGATGACCTTACTGTGTTTGAGTTAAAATTATATTATTACTATATACAGATATTATATACAGTTATACTGATATTATTATATTTAAAATGATACTTTATATGGTTACAACAGGCACATATTTAAGTTTACATCACGCGTTGATATTAAAAAATGCATAATTGGTATTTTAAAAAAATCTACCAAAAAGCCCATATGTATTGTTACGCAGGCAAAAAGCTTTCACTTGGAAGTCCGGTTTCTAGTCTAATAGATGTGAAAGCAAATTTTACTTTGTGATGTTTAGAAGTGACGATACGTGAATTGGAGGCAAAAATGACAGCTTATCTCCGTACATCAATTTAATAGCTTTTAACATTTGTTTTCAGCGTTAAAAACAGACCCGATTGTTCTTTGATAGAAATTAGTATCATAAGAAATCTGATCTTTTTCATATTAGGTCTTTGAAATTTATACGTTATTTTAATAAATTTAGATTTTTTTATACAAAATTCCGCATGGAGGAAAGTATTTCTCTATTTTTCTAAGTAGTTTTAAATACCATAAAATATATTATAATATGATGATATATTTTATTACATTACCCTATGCGAGGAAATTGTTTTAATGTCAAATTGTATTGTTGAAAATAATTTTTTTACAATGTCTATTGAAATTTTAATCTAATTCCTATTATAAAAGTGTGTTGTTTTTATTTACGTTTTAAAGAAAGTTTCTATTTTGTTTTACATCACTGTATTAAATATGTGCAGAATTTGTAACATTTAAAGGGACAGAAGCACACATTATACACACATTTAGTTTTTTGATAAATCTTTCTGTTTTAAAAATTTATTTACAGAAATATTTTAGTAAAAATTTCAATTTTATGAGATGAGTGAAAACAAGTCTCCCCCACGGGAATAATGGTTGAAATTTAAAGTTTCTTTCTTTTAGTCTGTGCATAAAACTTGGAGAGCAATCTTTTTTTTCTCGAAAATATTACACTCCTTCTTTAAATCAATTAAATTGTTTAAAACTATTTAAGACACAAGAAATACTTTAATGGAGTCACTGAAAAAGGGTGACTCTTCTACAAAGCACATTTCTACTTTAAAGCAAAACAGAGCATGGGTAATAAATTTTTGAAGATATTATTAAAAGAACGAAAAGCAAATTCTAAAAACCTTTTAGAATACTGCTTTTTGTAATAAATTCACTTATGTGTTTCATAAATAGGATTTATCTGATATGAAGCTAATTTTTTTTTTATTTTATCAAAATATAATATAATATATATATATATATATATGTGATATAATAATAATAATCTATATAATTTATCCTTTTAAATAATATTTTTTGTCATTGGCTTGAATATTCAAGTGTATTAAACAGAATTAGAGCAATTGTATGTTAAATCACGAGTTTATTTTTTTTTACTATCACTGTATGCTTTTATCTATAACCCATTACATCTCAAAATATGAGTTCATGAAAATTTCATCTCCTAAAGCATTTTTCAAGAATTCTTGAAACAACGGTAGAAGATTTACATAGTCATTTAATAAATTTTAGAAGGATTTTACCAATTAAAATTAATTACCTAAATCAGAATTTATAGGGATTTTATGCAACTCTACTCAAGTCTTTTATTTAAAATATTTTTTTTTGTATTTTATAAAATTAGGAAATGTATGAATATATTTGTGCTTTTACAATAGAAAAATAGAAATATTTTTTAAATGAAACTTTTAACCCGTAAACTTTCAACGTCAAGAAAGCTGAATAGTTGCAAATGAGAAAGAAATCATCCTTTTAAAAATAATTTTGAACCAACATGATTTTAATTTTGCACTTATATGTATTTATTTACCTCGTATTCCGACAAAAGTTTTACAAACTTAACATCACATGGAATCCATTGACTTGAAAATTTAATGCACCTGTATATTATTGAATATGCTGTGAAAATGATAAACAAAATCACCTTATGAAATGGCAGCTTAACAAATCGTATAAGATTTGAAACACATTAAATATTTCCATGTTGTTTCATTTCTAAGTTATCGATAAGTGAAGTTGAAACACCATAAATAGAAGTCTTTATCGGTTCTGTTCAACTTTCTTTCATTAGATTTGAACAGGGCCTAAACCTGGATTTAATTATTTCCGAGCATTGTCTGGCTGTATTCCTTTTGAAAAAAAAATAATGATATTGCATATTTATTTAAAGGAATATTTTTAAATATTCTTTAGTTTTATATATACGATACAATTAATTTTTTATTCTATGTTTCTTTTTGGAGTATTAAAATTATGATTTTGTTAAACAATACTTTACTTTCATTCTAAAGTAAATTATTTATTATAAGCCTTTCCTAAATAATCATTAATGCTATTATTCTGTATTATTAGTCTTGAAGAGAAATGATTTGAAAATTGTTTTACTCTATAATGCTTATTAGTCCCCGGTTTGCTATTTCTTTCTCTCAGCAAATAATGTGCCGTCTCCAAAAAATAGCGTCATGTTGTATAAGACAGCCGAAAAAAAAGCAGATGTATCATTGTACTCTTAAATACTCTACTGAATTCTTTTTAACTTCTAAGCATTGCATATTTTCAAATTTTATACCGCCGTATTGGGATAAAAATGTACTTTGAAATGCAATTTGTTTGAAAACTGCATCTCCATTTATTTTTGAGATATTAATTAATTTATTTATTTTTTGTAGTTTTTAGCGTCATTTGTTTGATTTTGGCAACTCGAGTACTCCATTTCTGTAGAAAGTAAAGAAAAAAATAGTTGGAAAATAGCAATTATATCTTTTTGTTGTCATTTTCCCATAAAAACTGTAAAAAATGTACTTAAAATACGTGCTATTTTGAAAAAATATTAATGAACGATTTCTGATAAAACACGGATCTATTAGAAACTAAATTTAATTTTATCTATATTAATATTAGAAAGAAATGAAGGCATGTGAAGCATTAGATAGCCGATTTTTTTGTCGAGTTCATAGAATGACGATATCTCTTTCTTTGGATTTATGTATTATTCAGCGATAGTGACATCCTATGCGTACTTTACTGTAGATGTTGTTTAATACTGGATTGCAATTGAGGACTTCTTCAGCGGATGTGGATGACGTCATTTTATAAAAAATAAAAGTGCGTGTTTTAAGTCTTAAATTTGAAATATATTTTTGTATTATCTATATATATACACATGTTTGTCTGTTTTTTTCATCGGGGACGACACTAAATTTTGAAAGAGCAAAATTCCTAGCCTATGTATATAATTTTATTATTTTCAAAGAATTTTAATTGTATCATAAATTGATTGCTAAAAATAGAAATTTTTAGAAGAAATTGGTTTTTCCAGGCTTGTCAGGCCTAATTTACATTGGATTTCGAAAGGTATGCGTCTGGTTGTAGTCCGAAAATTCCGGTCCGCTAAACTCTGTGCGAAAAACGTTGCGTAGAAATTAAAGCAAACGTAGGTTGCTAGCATAATTTTTAATTTTTTGTTTGGAGGGGTCCAAAATTCCACAGGATGTCGTGATAATAGCTGGTAAGAAATTGTAAAAGAACATGTAAAGTGGACTTTAATGTCTAGGAGTTTTCTTTTAGGCAGAATTATACCTCGAAATTATTTAAATTGTTTATCTGGTTTAAGGGTAATTTACAAATTATGTTTTTACAGAAATATCTAGAAATGTACGCAATTTTAACATGTAGCATAAATAATAATTGGGTAAAAAATACAGGTATTGAAGAAACAAGTTCAAGCATTTAAATGTTTTGAATCATGGAAAACTATGTTCACTGATTTGTAAAACTAAGTATTCTGTAATTAAGCTAAATTATTTTAAATGCATTTGTTTTTTATGCTATCTTAATTTCTACAGTTTTTTATTGCTTTCAAATACCGAAAAGAAACCTTGTCGTGGATAAATCTTTGTAGTAGAAATTATTATGCTGAGATTTAGAATTATAGAAAGCTCATCGTTAGTCATTGTAACATCCATTTGTTGAAAGAAGAGTTATAACTACTGTATTGAAGAATGTCATAGCCACCTATAGCAAACTTGTGAAAAAAAAATAAAATGTTTTTATTTAAAGCTTTGCTAAAAATGTTATAGTGCAATTTGTGAGGTCAAAAATAAAAATAAATAAAAACATTCTTGCAATTCTTTAACAATTGGAAATCCCAAACACATTACCGATAAAAATAATTCGTTAATGAAAATGTACTTACATACACACAAAAAAACTTACACACATATAAAACCATTATATAATTACAAATCATCATCTAAAATTAAATTAATAAATTAATAAATTTAGCAAATTAATATATCATCATCTAAAATTAAATTAATAAATTAATAAATTTAGCAAATTAATAATTCATCATCTAAAAATAAATTAATAAAATAATAAATTTAACTTCAATTCATAACACTGACATTATACAAAATAAAGATGGAACCTTTACTTGTAATAAAAAATAAAGATGGAACCTTTACTTGTAATACAAAATCAAGCACAATACCACTATTTCACTTGCACATTGCGGACGATTAATCCATATGAACCACTCTGTATGCGTGCATAAGTTGAATTTGGAGATTTCAGAAAAGTCAGATACAAATCATACCAACAGTAAAATAACAAAATACAAGAATTAGTATGCCATTCGAATACGATATTACAAATACAAAATAGGAAATTATATCAATTTGAGATATATTATCAATGCATATTTAAATATTACCTACGGATGTGTGTTACATTCACTTTAAAACAGTTTTTTTTTAATAGTTGGCAGTTGGTGAATTATGATTTTGCAATATTAGAAAATTAAATTTTAGATAACTCTGATAGATATATATTTTTTTTTGTACTGTACTAGGGGGCTCTGCCCCCTACGAGCTACGCTTGCCAACCCCCATTCAGACACCGCATACTCTAAGAGCACGCTAATTTGATCGGCTTTAAAAAGATTTCGGAAGATTGAATTATAATTTGAATCTGACGTAATTTTCACCAAACATTTCTTTCTCTTTTTAATATTCACGTAAAAATACTTTTGTTAGAAATGAAATATTATGATCATCTTAAAATATCAAATAAATGACTCGCGCAATTTTTTAATTTAAACTGTTTTGCAATATTATTTTTTGTTCATTTTACGTAATATGTGTAATGTGACGTAAATGTAATGTAAATTCTCCTATTTAAGACTCCTAACGCATGTTAATGAATTTATTATTTTAGAATATTCCTTATCTTTTAAAATTCACGTGTAAATATAGTTTTTATGACGTAATTTTCAACGAGTTCCTGCTATTTATATTTTCTGTTTATAATAGTCACGTGTAAAATAAATTTTTAATTTGAAGCAAGCATTATTGTTCGCGCTCTTTATATAGTTGGCAACAGTTTAAATTAATACAATTTTCTAAATTTTGTAAAAAATATCTCTCGAAATGCTGAAAATTTGAATTTAAAATAGAAATAAAACCTCAAAAATTGAGTCAAATTAAAATACTAAAAGCAGTCTGCGCACCGGGAAATTCTGACGCATAAAATGATGTAAAAATGATTAAATTCCTATGTACAGTTTTCGGTCCTATAAAACTTTTTTAATGGGACAATTTGTCCGAATTTGGCATTAAATATCTTTTAAAATAATTTTTCGATTTGAAAACTGTCTGCATCAGCGTGTTTATCAAACATTTCTATATAATACTACCGATTTTCATATTTTTGTATGCAACAGTTTTTTTCATATTAACGAAGAAAGGTCATGGTTAAGCATTCAAATTGGATGCCGATCTGGCGAGAATATCTACGCAGATTTCCATTGGTCCATTTCCAAATCAAAACTTTTTTTTTATATTCTAGGGGGCTCGGCCCCCTACGAGCTACGCTCGCCAACACCCGTTCAGACACCGCACTTTCTAAATGCACGATAATTTGATCGGCTTTAAAAATATTTTGAAAGAAATGAATTATAATTTAAAAAACAGTGGCGATCTCCCTATAAACGGGTTTCTATTCATTTTTCTTTGATTGAGGAATTTTAAGGAAAAATCAGCTGCTGTTAAAAGTTACAATGTCTATTTTCCTCTTTGATTACATTAAATCAGTTAAACATTTCAAAATAAGCTCATATAAAATGAATTAATTAAACAGAGTCTTTGTTTCGCGGTATTTTTTAACAAAGCGAAAAGAAAGTTCTTTTAAATAAGACATTTTAAGCGGTCTCTCATGTCAAGCAGACAAGTCGTATGTTTGTTGGTCAATAAATAAATAAATAAATAAAATACATTTTAAATGTAATGTTTTTAATCTCACGTAATTTTCACCAAACTTTTCTTTCTCTTTTTAATATTCACGTGAAAATTCTTTTGTCAGAAATGAAATATTATTTGAGCTGTCCCAACAAAAATAGTTGAAAAGATCATCTCGAAATATCAAATAAATGTCTCGCGCAGTTTTTTAATTTAAACAGTTTTGCAATATTATTTTTTGTTCATTTTACGTAATAAGTGTTGTTTATGTAAGTATCGTCTGCTGCCTATTACGTGGTTTCGTGTGCTCCGAATCCATGTAAGTTTCTTGTTCTTTTTTTCCGCATGTGGCAACACTCTGTATTTTTATTCTGTTTTGATTCGTGTTGTTGTAGAATGTGAAAAATGATGGAATGTAGTAAGCGGCTGTTGGCTCGCAAATATTTAGTGTTATAATAAATTCGTGTTAACAGTCCGCTTTGGTGTTTATGTGGACGAACCGGTAATGTATGTGATTGTAGTTAAAAACGCAATATCAAGTGTAATGTGAAGTAAATGTGATGTAATTTCTCCTATTTAAGACTTCTAACGCATGTTAATGAATTTATTATTTTACAATATCCTTTCTCTGTTAAAATTCACGTGTAATTATAGATGAAGTAATTTTCAATAAGTTCCTGCTTTTTATACGTAACTATTTAATTCTAATTTGAAAGTTCTTTTTCTGTTTATAATAGTCACGTGTAAATAATTTTTTTATTTGAAGCAAACATTATTTTTTGCGCAATTTATAAAGTTGGCAACAGATTAAATTAGTACAATTTTCTAAAATAAGTAAAAAATATCTCTCGAAATGCCAAAAATTTGAATTTAAAATAGATATAAATGCTCAAAAGATGAGTAAAATTTATAAACTAAATGCAATCTGCACACCGGGAAATTATAACGTATAATGATCTAAAAATGGTTAAATTCCAATGTATAGTTTTTGCTCCTATAAAACTTTTTTAATGGAACGACTTTGTCCAAATTTAGCCTTAAATATTTCTTAAAATAATTCTTCGATTTGAAAACATTCTTCATCAGCGTGTTTATCAAACATTTCTCTATAATACCGTCGATTTTCATATTTTTGTATGCAATATTTTTCTTATTATTAACGGAGAAAGACCTCCGGTCACAAAAAACTCAAAACCGGCGGCGACGGCGGTGACAGCTGTAGTTACTTTTTTTTTTTTTTTTTTTTTAGAATAGAGAGATAGAAATATAGTTTTAAGTAAGGTTCTATCTTTAGTTGTGACATTTTATAATTTTTTTAAAGCTAAATTAAAGTTCATGATGTTATTCTTGTCACCTAAAAATTTACGTTGTGAAATTTGTTAATTTTAGCAAGTGTTTTTTTAACTGTGAGATATTACATCTTAAGCATTTAGGAGTTAGAATTTTCATGTAAGTTAAAAAATAATATGTTGAGTGACTAGGTAGCTATAGCATTAATATATGATAACAGTAAATAAAAAATTTATGGGGAAATAAATAATCATCCATCGCGTTTTAAATTGTGCGTCTGACATTTAGATTTGAGACAGATTCTGGTTATAAAAAATACCGGAGAGGATTTGCAACATTGTGATAGGGTGATTAGCTATTCTTTGATAATGGTTCTCAAATGGCAAGTGAATTTATATGTGATCACATATATTTGCATTACTAAATTTACGGAGCAATGAAAAATCTATTGTGCCTTTTTTAGCGTTCACAAAGTGCGGAAATATCTCCGGTATTACGTTATGATGGGTATTTTGGGACGATGTATTGTGGTATGGTAAAATAGTTAATTTTTGCAAGTAGTTTTGGAAATGGACCGAACCAACAGAGTCCATTTAGTGCGTCAAACTTAATTTCTTGCTTTACCCTTCGAAACATAGCGATTGGTTTAAGTGAAGTTCCCACTTTTGCAGGTTTTTGGTAAGCTAGAGTTTGCGAGTTTTGCCAGTTTGGTAAAATCAATGTTTGTAAACTAATGAATATAGAAGTCACTGAAATTCACGGGACATAATTTAGATTTTAAAAGATCATGTAAGTGTTTTTAGGAATGGAAATTTTCGCGTGTTGCTTATATTCTAGCCAGGAATATATGGGTTGTTCTCTACAATACTTGCAAATTTGGCCAGCAGTCTGACTTGAATGATGCATATGTAAATTTTCATAAAAAATAGATAAATGGTAAGAAATCAGTCAATTATTGGAGATTTTAATAGCAACAGAAATTGTTTTAAAAATTTGACTTAACAACAACAAAAAAAAAATAAATAAATAAAAATTTGTGGAAAAAATAAAATAAAAAATGTGAGGGAATGACAAGTGAGGGAATGATGAAATAAGACATTTTTACTAGTTGTAGGGGAAAAATGCAAAATTATGAAGAAATCCAAACTGTTTCCTTTAAGAGAAACACTTAATATATAATGTATGATAAAATTAAAATTTTTGATATTTACAAAAAAATTAATATTCTGTGTGAGGGAATGACTGCTAATAAAAACGCTTCCGGATATACTGACAAAAAAAAAATTCTGTAAAATTAACAAAATCTTACACCACCAATTTATGTTGCTGGACTGACAAGTGCTCAAAATAGCTTCTTCTCTGTGAAGGATGCTAGACTGCTACTGCTCATTAGTGGTAGATATTTGAGATAATAGCAATGTGTGAGGGAATGATGGTCTAACATGGGGAAACATATAATTGATTGAGTAGACTATATAATAATAGTAAAAATTAATATTTTTATTATTTTTTGTAATGTACCAAATAAGAACATTATTTTGCTTAGGGTATTTTTAATTATTTTTATTTCTGGATGGAAAGAAATAGGCAATAAAACATGGTAGTACAGGTGGGGAAAGGTGAGGGAATGATGTTTGCATGATATATGTTATATTTTTAAATACTAAATTTATTTATTTTTAAATTTTACTTTCTGCCCCTAATAAACTATGTTTAGATCTTCTAATAAAAATAAAAATAAATAAAAATGTAATAAAATTAAGAGCATTTATATGGCTGGGAAGCACTTTTTGCACTATTGCAGAGAATAACCCATATACATTAAGCTTCAGATTAATCTCCTAAATTACAATATTATGAGCAAGATCAATACTTACAAAATCATTATTTGTATTTTAAATAAAAATTTTGTACTTTGTATTTTTATTTTATTACGAAATCGAAAAAAAATAAAGTAATATACTTTTCAAATGAATAATTCGTTAAAAAATGTATCATTCTTAAAAAAAAAAAAATCAAATAAAAAATGTCCATGCATAAAAATCGCCAAATAATTTCCATCATACAAATATATATATATATATATATATTGAACAATAATTATTATCTGACGTCTGCGAATTCTTAAAATATAATTTAGGAATTTAAGAATAAAATAAACCATAAACGCTAATTGTCTAAAAATTTTCAAATATGTTATTAGAAACACTCAACCTTTCATTCTTTCGGGGTCGATAAAAAGAGTACCAAGCTTGCTTGGGAACTGAACACCCAGGGTCCCGCGTTGGGCTGACCACCTGGCGGGACACATGCTGCATAACACCGAGGGTCACAGGGTCAAGTAAACAGATTTGGGCACTGTAGGCCCTGATCCTTCACGGATCGTACAGCCACATGTTTAGGTTTAATTTATTAGAAACACCACTTTTCTTAAAATGAAGTATACGAATGACAGGCATAATAAATATTTTTTTCTCTTGTGCTGACTCAAATATTATCACTTTATAAGTAAAATGTGTAGCTTTATTAGTCTGACGTTTTAATTAAATTTTCTTGTCAACCAGACAGCAATGTGTTATTAAAAAATCGAGAAAATAATTTTTAGCATATTCAGTTAAAAAATATACTGTGCAGAGTTTCAAGTATGCAAATAAAATCCATTAAATTTAATTGATATATCCTTATCCAAATATCGTGGAATGGTACATCGCATTCGATATAATTATTTTGTACAATAATTTATTTTCATTCATTAAGTCAAAAATACATGGTATCACGCCCATTCTGTAACTGTTGTTCATAACTTTAACAAATGAATTATAGTTTAATAATGAATTACGATTTATTAAACTTTCTTTTTTTACTTAAACACTTCTTGTTTTATCTAAAAGGCAATAAGGTTACGAAAATTGCTGAAAGTACAGTAATTTAATCTGTGAGACCACATATAAAGTCAATGAAATTCGGTAATACGAAGCAGCTAGTTCAGTTTTTTTTATGTAGATGGTAGCCACTACCACCGCTACACCCGATCATTTTAACTTACACATAAAAAAGTAAGCCATGTTAATTTTAATATAATATTATAATTTGCCTTAATAGTATGAACAAAACTGCGAGTTAGTTCTTATTTGAATTTAATACAGTGTACGTATGGCTGAATTGAATCTCCGCAAATAAACAGTTTTTAGCTAAAGTGTTTTTACCACTTTTTTAACTTTTTTCAGAGATTTTAGAATTACAATACATATTTAAAAAAAGGGATTTAACAAATTATCATCAAATATTCATATGATGTTCTCACGACAGCTTGGTTATTTCTCTTTATTAAAATTACAAATAAAGTAGATTGTGGGCAACTGATGTTATTTCGATAAAGTACACGGGGATTCCAAAGAGCAAGTTCCATTGGTTAATTAAAAAATCAAGAAATGTATGGATCAAAACACAGTATTGTACACTGCACATAAAACTTCTGGTTATGTGCATATACTTTTGCACCTGTTCATTATATACCTTAACGCAATATCATACTATGTAAATTTTAACAATTCTAATTGATAAATAATTCATAAAAGTTGTAATTATTAACCAATAAAATAGAAACTACAACATAAATAAAATATAGTTTATTTACGCATATTCACGCGTATTATTCATTCACGCGTATTATTCATTTACGCATTATTTATTCACGCATATCAAAGATGTTATTCACATATCAAAGAAAATTATAAAATGAGTAGCGGAGTATCTGAAATTGTCTCTGCTAAGCAAGAAAATTATCCTAGTTTCAAAAAGGTTATTTTCTTTCATAGCACTCACTGATTGGGATTAGTCCGTACATTATTTCTCACCCATCAAACTGCTGTATCCTTTGTTAGTCATTAAGTCAACCACAATAGCGCGTACCACTGGGTAGTTCATGATTTAGAAGCCTGAAATTTGTATTATTAGGAGTATAAACAATTAAAATTCAGCAAATCCACAGCATCAAATTTCCTTGTATACATATGCGTTAAATATTTGCAGTGGATATATATTAATACATACTCTTACATAAAAATGTAAATCCCTCTGTCTCTCTCTCTCTCTCTCTCTCTCTCTCTATATATATATATATATATACATATACATGTCTTGCTATTTTTGAATTTATAAATCTAAGCAGCTGAAGGTTATTTTTGATTTTAAGCAAATTTATAAAAGCAAAACAAGAAAAAAAAAAAAAGAAAAGTAAAAACATACAGCAAATAAAAAAAACGAGAAATACAAAACAGGAAAAAATACTCGATACTAAGTAGACATCCTTTGAGTAACTACCAGACCTATTTTCTTTCAGGACAGAAAGGAATTTTGTATAAAGAAGTTTTTGGGGATCACTGACCCCTAAAACTTGGCTTCGAGAACCAGAATTGGAAAAAAAATCTCGATTACAATACTTTCTTCGTTAGAAAGAAAGTAAAAAGTGAAAAGTTTAACTTTAAAGTTCTCAAATGAATCATCTGTCATTCAAAATACTTTACGCATTCCAAATGCGATAGAAAACATGCATGTTAATTTTAAAATGTATATTCAGCAAAGAATATTTTACTATAATTATATAATTAAGACATGAACCGTTGGTATTTCTAATTATCAACTGAAACATCTGAGATTTATATTTATGTCAGCATTCAAAATATTTTGCTTTTTGAATTAATGTGAACTTGTGCTGAAGTAATTGTAAAATTAAAGTTTAACTGTAGAAAATTCTCTTTAAACGCATATGTCATTTGAAATTATATTTATGCATGTCGTGAAAAGGGTTTTAAGGTTAAATATATGTTAATAGAATCGTGTTTTCATTCAACTATACAACTTAAAAATGAAGATAGGTGTTTATATTTATCAGTAGAACTATCTATTGTTTAGTTACGGAAAATATTATGGAAGTCTATTTATTGTAAATAACTATTCTATAGCTGATATTTCATGTAGTTTCACCGACAAAAAATTAACAGTAATTTTAAAATTACTGATAAAGTATTTGTGATTTGTATTTACTATATGTTAAAAATTATGTTCATGGAAACAACTTTAGAAGAGTGATTTTCATGCCTATCAATGTAAAATGTTTCAATTATTCTTTTTTTTTCATTGTACTATACAGAGTGTGTCATAATTCGTGAAATTTTCTTCGTTTTTTCAGAATTTCACGTTTTGGGATGTCGTAAAGATGATTCGACTGTCGTTTTGAAATACCCCTCTGTCTGTTAGTTTCTCTGTCTGTTACACTATGTGGTGCACAAATTTTGTGTCCGCTCGATCTCTGGAACTTTTACACTGAATTCACTCGAACTTCAGATTCAATGGGACCTTAACATAAATTGATGCTTATTATATTTGATTGTATATCGCCTAATTTGTGGTCCTATCATGGTCTGTCTTTTTCACAGTTTCCAAAATAGTTATTTATCGACATCTATGTATGAAATTCAGCAAATTTAATATGTAGGATATTTACTAAAATTTATGTCAATTTAAATTTGAAAGGGCCCTTTTATGCTACATTTTTTAAGTACTTATTGTGTAAAAAGGTTTCAAACTTTATAATTGCTGCCATTTATTAAAATACACATGTCTCGATTTTTATTTGAATAAACAAGCGGTGGTACTATTGAACTGTGCAGTTTTTATTCACTGATCACTACAGTTCCAAGTTAAATTAAAAGAAATCCCTTATGCTTTGTAATTGTAGATGTATGCCAGTGAATTTTTTCTATAAGGATTTAGTGTAATTTACAATTTTTTAATTTAAACTATTTTACGTAATGTGTAATGTGACGTAAATGTGACGTAAATTCTCCTATTTAAGACTGCTAACGCATGTCTCATGCATGTTTTGTTTTATAATGTCTAAAACGTAACAGTAATCATTACATTAGAAGTGCTTCGCAAAATTGCAATCCTTTACTGCCATGCCACCCACGCTTAACTGACTTACTATCCATGCCATTATTTCTTATTAGATTATCTCAAATATCATGTGTTTGTGCTTCCTATGTGAGATGATAGAGTAAAATTGCCAGGAAGAATTGAACGTGAGTTGTTTGCAAAGATGATGTCGATAAAATAAATCTTAGAATTGAAGTATTCTACGTAACCATCGCATACATTGATCTTTTAGAAAGCTTGCCAATCCGCAAAGTGGTTTTATAAAGTTGTATAAACTTTTGTTACATTTGTACAAGAATTTCAAAAAACATTTTCAAACCTTCAATATTTTAGCGCAGCTCGAAGTATGTTTTATAAACCTTATCCACACCAAATGTTTCATTCATACACTGTAAAAAAACCACTGTAAATTTGCCAGCACAACTCAATCACAGTTGAATGTACTGTATCTTTCTTTGGTTTCCTGACTATTTAAACATGAAAAATACAGTAGTTGCGTAAAATTAACAGTACAATGTACAGGCAATTTTGGACGCATTTGGACCACAGCACAAACTACTGGCGTCCAAATTGCCAGTACATTGTGGTGTTAATTTTACGCAACTACTGTATTTTCCATGTTTAAATAGTCAGGAAACCAAAGAAAGATACAGTACATTCAACTGTGATCGAGTTTGTGCGCGAGATATACAGTACTACGTACTGTACTGTAAAAATGTCGTTTTTTTTTTTTTTTTTTTTTTTTTTTTTTTTTTTTTTTTTACAGTGTAATCAGTCCAAAATTGCATACTACAGCTGAAAACGCACTTTTAGAAATTATACCTCATAATGAATTATGTAACTGAATTCATTTCCGTTCCTATAAATAAGCTACTCCGTCTTTTTTAAAAAGCATGTTGTTGTCCCTTTAGTAATCATATAAGATCTAGTCCACAGAGTATAATGGAGTTTTTTGAGCATTCAATAAGCAAACTCTAAATGATTCTTACACCATACTCTACAGAAAACATGTTATAGCGCACATAGCTGATGCAAATAAATTTTATGATTCGTGTACAACATTATTAAAATACACCGCAAAAGATGTTTCCCCATAGAAATGTAATGTAACTCAATTCATTAAAACGAAATTTTAGCTATATATCACATCTTCTATAGGGAACATGCTCAAATGAGTCTGATAAAACATATATAAATGTTCTGGAAATCAGGGCGGAGACGTTAAAAGCCCCATTATCATAAGGGCCACAAACAAAACACTGGGAGAGTGAAATTTTATAAGAAATGCTAAGGAATCATTCTTTAGTCTCCTTGGGTTCCCGGAAAAGTCACTGAGTCAGCTGCATTTTCTGCCTGTTTCACCTACATCTCGTAGGACCCAATCTGAAAACAGTTTAATTTATTTTATTTTAAAATACCTTTTATAATTAATTATTTCTCCTATTAATACGTCGCACAGTGGAAGAATTGGCAAATCTGGAAGGATATATATTTTTTTTCTGTGCCGAGTTAGTTTAAATGAATTAGTTAATCACTAAATATACTTTTTAGAAAATAATATTTTTTAAATGAAAAGTGATTTGTGCATTTCAGTTTTATGCTTTTATTTTTTTAATTATTTTATAAAAACAAATATTGCTTGCAAATCACTAGAAATGTGACTAAAAGATTTGGGTTTTGAAAATATGAAATGAAAAAAGGCCTGATATCAAATTATTTTTACATTTAAAATAACTACTTAGGCCTCAATGAGAAAACTACACGCACTTATCTTCCTCTTCAATATTTATAACAATTAGATATCGTATACGTCCCAAAATAAAGATATATATTTTCGAAATATATAACATCACTTTGCAAAAAAATTCATGGCCTATACATTAAACACAACTCGCTCATTTTTGACTAATAGAAAAATATAAATGGGAGTAAAAGATTTTATCACATGGATCCTAAATGATTCATCTTTAACATGTATATACAGGGTGCAATATGTTATCTATCGCCGACCTTTATTTTCTCAACCGTTGGTCGTAGACATATAGTTCCAATTACAAAAACGTTTCAAATGAGGTAAATATTCATGTTGTGGCATTATTTAAAGTAAAAAGTCAATTTTATAAAAATTACGAACGCTAAAATTTTATACGGTCCCCCAGTCCCTATAGTTATATTTAGTAAAAGTTTACGCATATCATAACACATATAACACAAAAAGTTTGACATCTGTACTACAAAAATTGACAGAGTTATTAAATTTCAAAGTTTGAGATTTTTGCACATGATTTTATCTTTCACTGAGGGATCAGTTAAAAGATGAATTAAGTAATTCGAGATCAAAATCAGTGTGCAATGTTCTTTTTACGGCAGAACCACCTTTTAGCTGGTATCGCCAAATCGGGGAATCACCAAATAGGGTTATTTCATCTAAAAATTTGAGCTAACTTTTCTGGGTCGAACAACATTCAAACGAACCGACGATAACGTATTTAAAAGGAAAAAGTTCTATGGCCCTTCTTTAACGAATACCGGAATCTTAGAGTTGCTCAATACTCAATAGGAAACTTCTTAAAACAGAATTATTTTTCGTGCCCTAGCGATACCACTTTAACAGATTTTACTCTTATGTTTATTTAGTTTATATAGTTCAGTAAGACCTACTCATCTGGAACCTTAAATAACTGGAGAAACGTTCCCATGCATATTCTTACATATTCCTTACAATTTCTACCATGCATTTTTTTTTTTTGTATTATTTATATGGTGATGGTGAGGATTTTTACAAAGACATAACACCCGATTACGTGAAAGTATTGTATAAAAGTGGGTACTGGAATTGGCTAGATTCAAACTATATTCAAACTACAAATGTGAATGTTAACTACAAAATCACTACTAAATTAGTTATCCGGATATGGGAGATAGGGTTACCTCTTTGCTTCTGACTGCTGTTTTTTAATTTTTTAATTTTTTCACCTGCAAAAACTGTTGGAAATCCAAATAAATTTCATACAGACGTATAGTCAAACAGGCAGGAAGACAGACGTTCAAACGGTCAATACGATAGCGAAACAGACAGACAGATAGATGGCCAGGCAACCAGAATTTATAAAAGAATTTCCAAGTAATTTAAAAGTTTTAATAAAACATCGAAAATTTTATAACATCGTTGCTTATTAAAAATAATTACTAAATAATCACTACACATGAATTTGCTCTTTTTATAGCCTAATATTAAAAAATGTAAGATTGGTTTATATTTTCTTTCATAATCCGAGATATTTTAAAGCAATATCATATAGCTCTGCTATGTGTTGTATTATAATATTATAACTGATCCCTTTTTAACTTTTTTCAACGTAGTTAAAAAATGTTTGTGACTTTTGTATGTCTCACAGCTCTGTGCACGAGGTATAACTCTTTTATATTTACCCTGATTTGCACGTAACTTTTATTTCTTGTTGCGGTTTACTGTACAAATTTCATTATTGAAAACGTAATGTGTACCATTTATAGTTCCTTTACAGGGACAGGTCATGAATTCATTTACGTTATGATCTAAGGGGGAAAATAATTTGCGATGCATATTTAGTATGTTCGATACGATATTTCAGCTATAATGAAATCCATTCCCCTCATTAAGGTGGATTGTATCATATTTTCTCAGTAGTATGGAATAAGTAGTAGATGAAGTTCGTTCACAGGGACACCCAGAATAATTACACTGTGTTATTATATTTGAAACCGCTTTAGGTATATTTTAGTGATATAAAAAATTGGTGGAACCAGAGAAAAAAGTAAGGCTCGATCTAAAAAATTTGCAGGAAAAAATTGGCAAATAGTTTCAGTCTAAAAAAGTAAGTGGTACATATAAATCTAATGTCACCAGATTATCTGTAAAGCTCTTGGAATAGCCCAAATTTTTGTTGATAGCAGAAAATATGGACTGAGCTTTACTAGAGCCTTAAAATCAATCAGGGGAATAAAGGCATTTTTAGCACATTCTGAATTTCAAACATACGTAACCAGTTTAAAAGCCCAAAGTAAGCCCAGAATACTAAGCATGTGCGATTCAACCATAATACTTGTCCATTGGCGTAAGGTTCTCTCTTCACAGTAATTACATGAAATAAAAATAATTACATTAGATGTGTAATGGCAGAAATGATAAGAACAAGAATTCCTGAATAACCTGCCTATATTAATGTTATAGTACTTAAAATATTACTTCCATTACTTCCCAAATATTACTTCCATTATTTACATTCTTTTAGCTTTGTGGAGCTTGGCTTGACTTGATGCATTCATGTCCACAATTCTGGGCCTGACAGAATTTTTTTAGTACATAACTAAACCTTCTGTTTACTATACCCGGTACTCATTTTGCGTGGATAATATGATTCTGAATACAGGGGCGGATCCAGAGACTCGTTTTGGGGGGAGGGCGATACCGGATGGATGATATATAATCAACACAGTCATAGTTTCTATTGGTTAAATCATTCCTTGCAGTTAACTATTATATGAATATTAAATAATTAATGCTATTTAAAATTACTATAGACTATCGATTATCCGACGTTCAGTTAACCGACACACTCGGTTAACCAATCCTCTTATTAATAGGGTGGGCCGAAAAAAAAAACCTTTTACGATTTTCAATGATGGGTAGTGCGGAAAAGTTGCTACAGGTGGCGCTAAGTTTACATAGAAAATTTGAGAATTTTCGGACAATTCCTTCATTTGCTGCAAATGGCTTGAGGTTTTGCTCAAATGCTGATTTTTGAACTTTTTTAGGAGCAATTTTTAAAATGGTAAATTAAATTTGTTTTCGCTGAATTTACTTGAAAAGTCATGTTTAGTGTACGAAATGATTAAATAAGCTCTGATTATCTATTATTTATTAGTTATGTGTATTTTGAATTAGGCGATTTTTATAGCCTTTTCGCGTATAACTGAGCAAAAATTGTAACTATTGTTTGATTCGTTCGTCGGTTTCTCTCTTTTGTCTTTATTATGTTCCTCGCTCTTCCTTCGGTTTTTCGATGCGTTCAGAGTCACATATTTGAATGCCGGACCACAGCATGTCTTGACAGCAATTCTCGGAGGTGGGGAGATATGGAGTAGAAACCAATGAAAACGCAATCAGTCATCATGAGATGAGGGAGGAAATAGGAGATAGGAGTAACTGCAAGATGGGATTTAATTATTTTTATGCCCTAAAATATACAGCTATTTGTCAGAAGATAAAAAAAGTGGGAACTTTGAAGCAGGCAGTTCGTCTGAATCAGAATTTGAACCAGGACCTTCAAAAGGAGACACTCCAAAACGCATATCCCATACTCACACAGCATTCACCAGATTTAGAACTGATGTATCATCTAGGTAAACTGCGTTAAGAGCTTTATTTGTGCTTCAGGATGCAGGAATTGTGACAACCAGGAATAAGAATCTCGTCATCGATAAAGCCTTGGTCAGGAGACAGAAAAAGAAACTTGAAAAGAAGATACAGGAGGAGGAATATCTTGGAGGATGAAAAATTACAACCACATTTTTTATAGTAGAAATAATAACACAATCTTTATAGAAAAAAGGAAACAAGAGGCACCGTCGAGAGAAATACGAAGCATATAATCCCTAATGGTGTGCGAAAATGTACTTCTTCATTTCTACGAGCCTATTCCTGTTTCATGGACATAGAAAATGCAAAAGGCTGAAGATTTGAGTACTGTATTAATCTAGCTCCGTTTCAGTTGGTAAAGGTCTTAGGCCAAGTGGCTCTACCATCTACATTGTTAAAAATATCGTGAAAAATTACCTCTGTTTTTAAAGGCTATCTATTTTCTGACCAATGACAACGATCCATAGGCGTTTATGTAGCGTTCTCATTGGTCAGAAAATAGATAGCCTTTATAAACAGAGGAGTCTATCACCGCAAATCTTCACGATATTTTTAACAGTGTAGTTTAGACAGTTGATGTGGCTGTCAGAGTGGGAGCTCGTTCCTATGAAGAATACACATAAAATGTTGCAGTTCTCTTCTTGATTTTTTTCAAAGTAGGCTTTATTCTGGCTTAGAAAATTATATAATGATTTTGATATTTCTCCGCAATGGTCATAAAGGGGTGTCAAATGACCCAAATATTCCAAACCACGTTCAGATAACATGGTGATATTTGTTTCGTCTTTTTGTCGACGGTTCTGCTAGTCCCCCTTTTTTATGAAGATCGTTTTATTTTTTCTACGATCAAAAAAGATGCTTGTAATTTTTCTTCCTCTAAGATTTTCCTCCTCCTGTATCTTCTTTCCAAGTTTCTTTTTCTGCCTCCTGAACAAGTCTTTACCGATAATGAGATCCTTATTCCCTGTGTTGTCACAATTCCTGCAATTTTTGCTCACTTATACGCGAAAAAGCTATAAAAGTAATCTAATTCAAAATACATATAACTATTAAATCATACATAATTTGAACTTATTTAAACATTTCGTACACTAATTATGAAATTTCAAGTAAATTCAGCTAAAAAAAAATAAATTTAACATTTTTTAAACTTTTGCTAAAGAAGTTCAAAAATCAGCATTTGAGCCAAACTCCAAGCCATTTGCGGCAAATGAAGGAATTATCCGAAAAATCTCCCGTTTTTTGTGTGAACTTAGTGCCACCAGTGGCAACTTTTCCGCGCTACCCATCACCGAAAATCGAAAAAAAGTTTTTTTTTTTGACCACCCTAATAAATAAGCCTCCTCTCCTCAAAATATGAATTACTGTTACTAATTGTGCCGAAAAATTAAAAATGTTACCATAGAATTTATTTATTAAATGTCTCATATTTATTCTTTTCATTTTTACTCTGGTAACTATTTATCTTATCGGTTTATTAAAAAAAGGGACTGAATAAAAATCTCAAGGGGTCTTAACATGCTTGAAAAGTCAAAATGTGTCATCTAAGCGGTTCGTATACTTTTTCATAATGTACTCATTATTAGTCCATCAAGGTTAATATTTATTACTGAGACCTAGGTCTGTTTCCATAGCTTCTCTACAAGAGGTAGAAAGACAGCGAAAAATGGTAAACCAAACAATGGATGGTGGGTGACAGTAGAGCGGCATTTTCTATTCAAATCACCTAGAAGGTCTTTTATTAACCCCTTAATTCTCGCTCCCGTCAATATCACGGGCTGAGGTATCGTTCGTTATTTCTCGCTCCCGTCATATTTCCGGGCTGGAGATTTATTGCTGAAAAAACTTCTGAAACCAGAAAAATTTAACTGACATTTCGGTCTGAAGTCTTTGAATGTTTCCGTTTGGGTTTGGCTATTGCGCTGACTGTAATGTTGAGATTTGTATTGCATGTTTCGAAATATGTAAAACTCAAAAAAATATTAATAATCAAAATTTAATGTCTACATATTATTTCAAATATTATTTGTAAAAATGTGTGTGATGATGATAAACAAAGATCTAATATGTGAAAAATAAAGGGTTTTTTCGCATTAATGTGTGCGGTTTAAAACAAACATTAAGACACAGAATTCTCGCATGACGACTTTTCTACAAATATGAATTTGTTCTATACATCTTTTTTTTTCGCATTAAAAAAAACTAATTGCATATTTTAATTAGAAACCTTATAATTATTCAATTTCTGTAATAAAATAAATAGGTACTTTTTAATGTTTTTTGCAAATATTAAGCAACCGTGAAGGGGTTAAGTAAATACATAAAGGAAGAACTGGTTTACCAAGTTGGCTTTAAAAAAATAACACACCATATGCCTTTTAGCTTTTAACTGACTAAGATATAATCCTTTTTTGTTCATTCATCAAATACCCATTGAAATTCACCAATGTGGGTGGAAATAGCAGTGCATTTTTTAAAAACACTAGAGCTTTTTTCAGAAAATATTAAGATGCTTGAAGTTTTAAAAGGTCCTTTCTTTTTCTTGTTCTTCTTTCTTTCTTTGAAAATTGCTAAGAATCAACATTCTTTACTCAAACAAAAGAGCTCTCTGCAAAAATATTATACAGAAATTAGAAATGCAGCTTCTTTGAAAAGATGAAAAAGTGTCCACACTTTAAAGGGATCTGCATAACGGTGTCAGTTTTCTGTTGTTGAAAATTCAACAAAAGAGGCGCGAAGTAACATCGACCCCTCACCTCAACCCATAGTGTCAAAAATTATGGCGCCATATGCCTTTTGACAGGACATATTCCTTTTTGTTCATTAATTGGCGAAACGTCAATGAGATTTACCACTGCGACACCCGAAAAGTGCTTGTTTTTCGCTTGCCTATACCTGTTCCACGAAAACTGCCGTTAAAAGCGTTGGATTTATATCTTGGGGGGAGAATCTACTCCTGGCGCTAAATTTGCATTTTTTTGCGGTCCTTTGACAAAAATCGCGTTTTTTTTTAGCGATTCTTTGGCGAAATTCGCGTATTTTTTTCACGATCCTTTCACAAAATTTGCATTTTTTCCGAGATCTCTTGACAAAATTTGTTTTTTTCCGCGATTCTTTGGCGAAATGCGCGTTTTTTCAGCAATTTTTTGACGAAAATTATGTTTTTTCTGCTCTCCTTTGACAAAATTTGCGTTTTTTCGCGGTCTTTTGACGAAATGCGCGATTTTTTGATGAAATTCGCGTTTTCCCGCGATTTTTTGACGAAATTTGGTGCTTTCTGCGCGATGCTTTGACGAATTTGGTGTATTTTTCTGGGAACGAATGACGAAATTGATTTTTTTTTTCGGCGACCATTTGTTGGAATTCGCGATAAGCGGTGGATTTATACTTTTTTGGGGGGGCGATCGCCCCGATCGCCCCCCCCCCCCCGTGGATCCGCGCCTGTCTGAATATAAGGCACCAGTAAAGCTCAGTCCACATTTTCAGCTATCAACAAAAATTTGGGTAGTTTAATGAGCTTTACAGATAATTTGGTTCCATTACTTTTCTGCAATACTTACTTTTTTAGACTGAAACTATTTCCCAATTTTTTCCTGTAACATTTTTAGATCGGGCTTTACTTTTCTCTCTGGTTCCACCAGTTTTTTATATCATTTAACACTTTTTTCAGATCCTCTCAAGAACATAATCAACCAACTTTAACTAACGAAACAACTGCCCCAACTAACCAACCAGTGACCTCAATCAAACGGCCCAACCAATTTCCCCAGTGAAAAACTAACAGAAAGATTGATTTACCAGTGTATTTCAAGAGCTCTGATGACCCCGTACTTATTGCTAAACCCCATATTAGGATAATGATCAATACTTTACTTAGGGCTGTCCGCCAGACTAGACCTTAAACTAAGTTTTATACATAGTGTGATCTCTTGAATTTTTCTTCTACGTACCTAGGCTCCTCTGGTTTAATGGACTTTGCAGTATCCTATGTCAACCCCTGAAACACACAAATAGATAGGGTAAGAAACAGTCATAAGAAATGAATTAAAACTGCGAAAAAACTATAAAAATTGAAAATTTCTGTTTTGGGACTTAATGGGAATTTAAAAAAAAAAAACGTCTGAAATTGACTGAATGCAGAAAAATGATCAAAAGTTAATGAAATTATTATACAATACACCTGTAAATAATATCAGAAATATTCTAATATTGGATATTTATAATAATATTTAATAGGTCAAACTAATATACCGCGATAATGACTAACATATTTACATCTAACTGTAGTCACTGATAAAAAAATAGGAAAATTGGAAAGTAGGTGTCCTTTGTAAAGTATGTATTAATTAAGGAGGTAAATTACGTAATCGAGTCTATAGACAATTGGCGTATTTGGTACGGATAAATTACAGAATTGAGCCTACAGAGAATTGGTGCATGTTACCAGGTGTCGTTTAGCACATAATTAACTTAACCGTAAGCACACGCACCAATTTTTCTAACGTTACCATATGTGCGGGTTATCTCATTATTAGATTTTGTCTCCCATTATATTTTTGGCTAAATGCGTTTTAAAAGCAAGTCTTCTACTGTATATTGTAAAATGCATCAATACTACTTCTTTTTTGAGACAAATGAAGCGTTCCATATTTATTTTCGAATTTTGTAACAGTTTCTTTAAAAATTGCATTTTTTTAGAAATATGCAACGATATATTTTACCTCTTAAAACATGAACTATTTAATAAAATATACATTAATTACATTTAATAAACTTTCATCAACATATACAGGTAACTTTTATGTCACTCTTTCAGTGACATTATTTTAGTACGTGTTATCCCAAAACGAATGAACATATCGAAATGAAAGGTTTGTACACGCGCGGGATTATTTAATCCCGAAAGGCATATTTCTCTCATTCTAGCCAACAAAGAAAAGAAAATCCTTCACATAACCTTTCTCAACTTTGACCTTGAAAGGTACAAGGAAGTTCAGAAGTTCAAGGAAGTTCAGTTCGAAAATTTTATCATTTATTTTTCGAAGAAAGATGTGAATGGGGTGATATTTACTCCTGCGCGTTTGCTTACGCGTTAAAAAAGGAATAAATTGATTTTGTGTTTTTAAAGCGAACTTATTCCACATTCTAATTTACATAGAATTCGCGTAAGTTGGGACAAAGTTTTTTGGAGACCTTTCGCTACTTTTACGTTATACCAACTCTATACTAAAATGTATGATATTGTGCCCTTTATCCTGAATATGTAAAGATTTTTTGGTAATTTTCCAGTATAGGAAATTTAGCGAAATAGAGAAAGTAGCCTTGACAGAGAAGGAAATTTTGCAAAGTATTTTCTGTCAAACTATTCTATGTGTCATTTCATATACACGAGTATTCTTTTCAAGGTACTCTTTATTTCACATAAAGACGCCATTTATCTCATTTTATATAGAAACAGTAGTAATTTGTATATAAAAATCATTAATAATAGCCGTATATTTAAAATATATATATATAACTAAATAAAAAAGTCCATGAAGTTTTATTTTCATAACTGTTTATATCATTTCGCAACAAATCGAATGTTCTGACGCCAGGATTGCGCCAAGCTTTAAAAAAAAACACAAGGCCTCTATACTGGAAAAGTACCAATTTTTTTCTTTTTACAAACCGCGCCAAACGTTGTGACTTGCTATTTATTGAATGCGAATCTCTTTTGGCTTTAATTATTCTTTAATGGTAACCATGCAAACAATTTTAATTTTCTGTTTTTTTTAATTGAAAATAATTTTTATTATTAAGAAAAAGTTTCAACTTTATTTTTCGATGCGTCAAAACTGGTAATATTTAGTGCAGTGCTAAGAGAGCCTTAAAATTTCATGTATGTAGTTTAAAATGCAATTTTGAAAAAAATATTTTGTGGTATACTATTTATTTGCGCTTTTATTTTTAGTATATTTGTGTTGATTTCATAAAATAAATCTCGAAACTCCGTAATTTTGAAAATTTATATTCTTCAAATGACTACTTTCGCTCCGAAAATGTTAATTATTTTAAAACTTTCGATTTATAATTTCATTTGGCGTTATATTGACGTAATTATAGTAAAGTGTTTCCGCTTTTAAATCTAAAATGCATGTTTTCTTTGACGTGTTCAATAGGAGTATACGATTTCCTTGATAATACGCAGGAAAATACAGCCATAACAGCAGGAAAATAAAACCAAATGAATTAGCATTTACCGAAAATTTCTTTCGTATGACTTAAAAATAAAATTTCCATTTTACGGATGATAGTAATAAGGATTAATCAAGAGTTGACACTAAGAATGAAACACCATTTGAAAGGGACAATAAAAGATAACGTCATTCCTAGCGAACTATACTTTTTACTATATTTTTTCCCTAAATTATCCTTCTGTATTTGAAATACCTATATTATGGTAGGCTGTTTTGACTTAAATATCATTCAAATAAAGATCGTTCGGTGATATTATAACACACATTTACCTACAATATGTTCTACCCTATTAAAATCTGAGATATACAAATATATATTATGTACGTCACGCTGCGATACTATGAAGCTGAAGCGTGTATTACGATATTTATTTTACATCACATGCAAATAATTAACGATATACACATTACGTAGGCCATGATGCAATAACTAATTCAGAAGCTCAAGTTGGTATTACGATAATTCTTTTACATCATATGCAAATAATTAGAGATTATTTAATTGCGCTTAGTTATTGCATTAAAAAAAATAAAGTAAAATATTTTATCGCAAACTGAAACAAAACTTTTTATTCTATTTATCCTTTATTCCAAAGATATCGTTTTATGGGCTGCCGCCATACTAACATGATAAGTGAAATTTCTTTAAACAATGCACAGTATTAAATGCACAGCAAAGTGTAATGCACAGCAAATATTTTTCTAAATCGAATAGTTATTTTTGATTTTGGTTTTAGAATTAAATTCATGAACTCCCGTGAGTATAACGGGTTAAACAGCTGTTTATACATATTTATGAGAAATGTGCATTTTCTGTTTAGAATAATGTTGATTTAAAAAATGCAAAAATATACCGAGATAATCTGAATTTTTATTGACTTATAAAAATACGCGTATTATCCATTTTTTATTATTGCGCTATTTTTTAGGATGTGGCAACACAAAAGATAAGATTTAATTAGACAATTTAAAAGGAGAGATTTCTATAATGTTAAATTAAGGAAGGTACAGTGCTATGTAAAACTTAAATAAGTGCTAATCCCTTAATACTGGATATTTTTTGACCGGACCTTCGAACAGCACATTGATAAATTAAGAGCTTTCCAACAAGCCATTACTCATCACTGAATGTTTTCCGGATTGGCCTGTAATTGAATTGTTGCATTTTCATCATGCTTCAGAACGTTAAAGATGCGGCTGAGCTCTACTAAACAGCATTATGGTGCTGTTTCATTATGTCAGGCTACTTCAAACACAATGAAATTAAAAAGAATAAATGAAGTGTACTACAACAAGTTTTCGAAAGATTATGAAGTGCAAAAGATTTATCGTTCATTGACAAAAATGCATATAAGAATTCGTTTACAGAACTGGCTATGATCGCTAATTGTTGGAAATGCGTTTTCATTTGTGGGATGCATTTTTTAATTTACCATATACAAGCATACACGAAACAATTCGCGCACATTACCGGCTATGAATTGCAATTGCTGAAAATGGATTTTTATCGCTTTATGTGGTTTATTTTTAATTGTTATTTAGGTATCACATTTTATTGCACAAAACAAAGAAATGTGTTGATAATAATATGTTAGTAGGGGAAAGTGTTTAATAATTTATCGCTGATGCACGATATTTTGTTCTTCTTTTAAATCAAAGTAGAAAATACGTATTCAAAATTTATTTGACACAACACTGTAGAAAATTTATGTAACGTTACTATATGAAATTGGTGGCAGATTTGCTACCTCCATATTATTGTGTAATTTAACCGATATAATTGGTGTTGCGTTACACTAATATGTGATATTACACCTGTTATATCAGTTTAAATTAAATTATTATGTAAGTTAAATTACTCCAAAAAATTGTTTTATAGTGAAGCTTTGATACGATATAATTATTATAATAATTAACAGCTTAGGATGTTTATCATAAAGAATTAATTAAATGTCAGAATAAACAAGAGAAATGTTTCGGTGTATTAAAAGTGTGATTAAAAGTTCCCCAAAAAAATAAAACTTCAATTATTAGGAAACTACGGAGAATATTGTGATAAAGCTTATAAAATGATATTGCAGTGTCTTCTGTAAATATTGAAATTTAAAATTTCAAATAATCCTATTTTACATAATGTAAGAACACAGACAAGTGCAACGTATTTTCATCGAAGGAGAATGCAAGCTTTCATGCAATATTTAATAATTTAAAATTTGATGCGTAGGTTTATCAACATTCAGGTTCAGTTAAATGTCACGAGAAAACAGCCAACAGTTTATGTGCAATAAATTGAGCGTGGGTGTTAATTTTCCGAAACAGTTTTAAAAGAGGTGTGTTCATATTTCGAAGTTTTTTCAATATTAAATATATGTATATATATGTACATATTTTTTACCTTGATATCACGATGTTTAACGCAATAAAATATAATGTAGCAGTAATTTCGCTATCGAGTTAGTATGTAATATCAGTTACATCCGTTCGTATAAAGAGCCTAATTTAGCACTTTTTGGATCTGGAGAGCGGCACATCTATCACAAAGAGATAATTCCATTGAACATTTCTATAAAACTTTTCACTTTATGGACAAAAATAAGCAGTCGTATTGTTCGTATTGACAATCTGCATGTTTAATTAAATAAATGGTTTGTAATTTCTCAAACAAAATTTTCATTCATTCTACAATGTTTAAACATTCTGGTGTAATGTAATTAGAAGAACTGGAGTTTTATTTTTATTTAGTTTAAAAGAAAATCTTTCGCCTGGCATAACTTTATAAACGATTCCTATTTTTATAAACATTTGGAGCTATTAAACGGCTTATCAGAACATAGGTATTTCTTGCAATCTCACTTCCTTGATATAGTGCATGAACGTATATATCATGAAGTTTATGACTTTAAACATATAACCAAATGTTTTAACAACACTTCACCATTTTATGATTTCTGGAACTATGACAACATATTTATAAGCTTCTTAATCCCACCCCACCTCACCTCCAAAATCCGGACTTTAATTACTTGATTTTATGTTAAAACTAGCAGCCTTCGCTCGCTACACTGGTCGGTTTTTCGAAACAAACAGCGAATCAAGCTATATATCTGTGTATCAAATATATCTGTCAATTTGATCATGCTTTTGAAAGAAATATGGGCATAAACTTGGAATGCCCATCCAAATTGTTACAAACGATATGGACGCCATTATAGTATGATATTTTATATTGAGACTGGCAAAATTTAAGCAGTAAAGATCCAACTTCTTTAGTTGATCCTTTACTGTAGGATTTGGTAAAGTACGATGGAACGATATGTAATATATTTATACCCTTCCTCTAAAACTTTATCAACGCAATTCTCATCAGAATCCATCCAATAGAACATATTAAAAAGGCTGATATTTCATAATTGGACTCAACTGATTCTAGAACTTTCAGTCAAAATCCTATAAGCAAACAACCTAAAATGATATGTGTTTTATACGAAACTATTCTCTAAAAAATTAACTAACTGAGCAAGTTCCACCAAAATCCACTTAGTAGAATCTTTTCAACTGGGAGATGTACCAAAACCGTCCCTAAAAATTATCTAGTTAACAGTTTAAGTCCCATCAAAATCCACCCAGCAGAACCTTTAAAAAAGCCAATCTTTCATAATAATTGTGTTCATCTGATTTTGAATTTTCACCCATAATTATTTAATTAACAACATAGAACGATATGATGTACTATTTTTTTTCTTTTGAAAAATTATCTAAGTATGTAAATTGTATCAAAATCTATTCAGCAGAACTCAAGTTATAAGCGGCCCAAACGAAATTCTTTTTTGCATTTCATATATATTATAGATATTTGAATTTAAATATATCTTTTATAATCGCGTTAACCAGATTATAGAACTCTCAGTGATGTAGGGGTAGATCTACTTTATATACCCACTGGATTTTTTAAGAAACCCTGCACACATTTATGGAATATATATTCTCTAGTATATAAACATTGCATATGGCGTACATTCTCTAGTAATTTACTACACCACAGAGAACTTCCCGGCATAGAATAAAAATCCATTCAGTAGAACGTAAAATTAAAGGTAATCTTTCATAATCGATTTCACCTAATTTTAAAACTCCCGTAGCTATCACTAATGCAAAGTGGAACTACTTTTATTTACATTAAAATAATTCTAAAACAAATTATCTAATTAACAGTGTAAGTTTTACAAAATTCTGTTCAGTAGAACCTGAGGAATTAAATCGGAATGAAATAAGAATTTGCGTTTTGTATATATAGTAGATGATGATGAGTAAAAATGTAAGTGCTGGTATTTGCGATTTATAAAATGCTATTGGCGAGATTTGTGCCCGGCTAACATAAAAGTACCCATTTTTTCATTTTATCCATGAGCAAATGACAATTTGCAATTGACCTTTGAATATGAAAACTTTTTAAAGCAGTACAAACATTGCTTTTATATTTAAATTAAATATTTCCGTTCTATAATATTTATTTCTTGTTAAGCCCTTATTCTTTGTATTTTAATTAAAATCAATAATTGTTTTGGAGTTTTTTCCGTTATACCAACACCGTTGTCGCCAAGCATAATAATTAGCGCAAAATGAAATGAAAGATTTGAAGAAAAAATAATTTTGTTGATATAAAAATGAGCATTTAAAATATATAACATTTGAAAATTACAGACTTTCACCAACTATTTTTTAAATCAATACTTAATATAAAAGAAAAAAATAAATATTTTACAAAAAAATATTAAAATAAAGCCAATTTAATCTGCTGGTCTGAAATTGTTAATGTTTTTCAGGTTATCATTGCAGCGTGGCGTACTTAATAAGCATGTCTGTCATTGCAGTAAACATTCCATTTTTTGAATGAGGACGCTCAACGTTTTTTACAAATCATTTTTATATGTATAATTCCTAAGTTCTGAAATAATTTGATTACAGCTTCCTCGTCATCAAGTAACTGTCAAATGGTAAAATCCATGTCAGTGTCAGTAATAAATGTAATTTATAATTTAATAATAAATATTTTCTGTTAGAAAAATAACAAATTAAGATGTTTTGCGATGCCACGATTAAATAATACTATTAAATAAATTATACACGTTCAATAAATAGCAAATCTTAATGTTTGCACGATTTGCAATAATAATCCTTTGCACGGTTAGGGTTGAAATAAATAGCGCAATAGCATACATTTTGGCATGGTGTTGGTATAGCAAAAAAACAATTAACCATTATTAACCAATTTTTTTTTCGAGGCGTTTGTAATTCCTTTTCTAATTCATATAGCTGTTTTAATTATTAAACCGAAAGAATTGATTAACAAAATCACTCAATTTAAATTCTTCCGTTGTTATAGTAACGGATGTATTTTTAGAAATTATCATTCGAAAATTTGAGGTTTTGGCGCCAAATTAGAAAAATATGAAATATCTCATTAACTATTAGACATAAAAAATTTGGTTAGTACCATTCGATTAAGCATACAAAAATATATTAAAATATGTTATCAGTTGAAAAGTAATTATAAAATCAGATTTTTAAGGAATTTTTAAAAATTCGTTCTATTTTTTACCCCCCCCCCCCCTTTAAGGGTGGAATTTTAGAAAATACTTTCTTAGTGGCACTCTATGTCATAAGAAGTATTTTTACCCCAAATTTCAAGATTTTAGATTCAGTAGTTTTGGCTGCGCGTTGATTAATACGAAATTCAGACTTTCTTTTATATACCGGGTGTCCCAAAAAGGACTGACTGATTTTAAAATTCAATAACTTGCAAACGGTGACAGATATTTAAAAAATTCTTGAAGGAGGGTTATGCATAAGGTCAAAAGTTTTATTACAGTGATTTTCGATTTTAGTTCGAATTACAAACAATAGATGGCGCTGTAAGCAATAGTCGCTAAATACAGGCTCGATTTCTGCTCCTTTCTGTTGTTCCATGTTGAAAAAGGAGATGGAAATGTATTATCCGGGCCACGAAGTACCAAAAAACGAGCCTGAATTCAGCGTCTATTGATCGCAGCGCCATCTATTGTTTGTAATTTGAACTAAAATTGAAAATCACAGTAAAAAAACTTTTGACCTTATGCATAACCCTCCTGCAAGAATTTTTTAAATATCTGTCACCGTTTGCAAGTTATTGAATTTTAAAATCAGTCAGTCCTTTTTGGGACACCCGGTATATAGATAAAAATGGAATTTCCAGGTTCTTTTCTGTCATCTGTATCGGCGTACAAATTCCCCCAACGTAAAAAATATAGTTTATCAAATAAAACAGGTGTACGTCAGAAATTTTGGGTGAATTTAACTTCTTCAATTTTTTTTTTTTTTTTTTTTTTTTTACTGATTGTTAAGCTTACAAATATTTTTAAAATTTCAAACATTTATTTTTGTCGTTCCCCACAACAATCTAATGAACATAACCGTATAAAGAGGGAAACAAATCTCCGGGTATCGAATTATAGATGGCCAAAGAGATATGTCTACGTCACTCTACTACGATGCTCGAATGCACCAATGAAGCTGTGCGAAAAGAGCATCACGTAACTATAGCGGTCTGTAAAAAAAAGACACGTGGAATGCACCGCGGTAACCTGTCTTTTTCGTTAACCTCGAATAAAACCGTTGAAATCGAAATATTTCAACACGTTGAGTCCCAGGGTGACTCACACTGAAGCTGAAAAATTTACAATGTTTTAAGTAATTTTTTAGAAAGTATAATCCTGTAATAAATAAATGGTAAGTAAATTTTAAATAAATTTTCAGTAATTATTTATAACAATATACAGTCGAACCTCTATTTAACGAAGTCGCTAAATCCCGGAAAAAATTTCGTTATATGGAAAATTCGTTAAATAGAGATTTACCTTTTAAAATACTTTAAACTACATAAAACAGATTTTAAATTCATAAACAATAAATATTTTTACTAAAATTAATTAATCACATTTTTTAAATAAATTAAAGCGATTTGTTTTATTTATTTTACCCACCAATATCCATCCTCAATTCATTTTTTCCATGTGTTTAAATCTTTGAAATCTGCAAGGAAAACAAAACATTGTCCGGGAATACATTGTTTTTTCTGTTTAAAGTAAATAGTCATACATTAAAATTAACGAATTTTAATGACATTATCATATTTATTATTATTATTATAACAAATAATTTTTACCATACATTACCACATGCGTCCTTAAATTTAATTTCTGAAAATTTTGCTGAGTTTTTTATTTTAAAAAGTGCTTTCTCTCATAATACGTCTCGCATCTTTGCAATGCACCAAAAACCCCTTCATGCATATTTTCTTCTAACTATTATCCGCGTCGGATTGTTATGATTTTAGCATTTCATCATACGAAGTTTTGTAAATCCCTGCATAATGATCATTTCTATCATCATCATCATATTCGTCTTCATCGCAATTCATTGCTGTATTGTTTTTATTTTTCACACTGTCGAAAATATCCGATTCGGATAGTGTTTCCGAGGTCTCAATTTCAGAATTAAGTGAAATACAATCATCAATCAGCACATCATGGTTAATTTCTTCTTTTTTTTTTCTCATCTATATCCACATTTTTAAAGTTACTCTAAGGGATTATCGTCTTCGTCCTCCGTACTTACCGAATTCTCACTGCTGACAAAGAAAATGCCTTGTAAAACCAGTTCAAGGCCATTGAACATCATAAAATGTGTTTAAAGAAAGAATAAGTTTGAAATGTCCAGAAATATTTTGAGAAATGGACAGAAAAAAAATTAGATCACAAGAAAAAATTCGTTAAATAGAGAATGCACTTCGCTATTTGGAGGTTATTTTACGAAGAAATTCGCAAAATGTTCTTGGTTCCAAAGAAAAGTTCGCAAAATAGAGAAATTCGCAAAATAGAAGTTCGTTAAATAGAAGTCCGACTGTATATATATTTATTTTTATATCATATTTTAGACCATCAGTCATCGGTGAATGACGCGTTTTAAACGGAAAGTTCAGTGTCAGTCACCGGTGACTGACGCGGCGCTTAACGTGTTAAAATGTTTGTTTATTTTTTGTTGAATGGCGCGTTTTAAACGGAAAGTTCAGTGTCAGTCACCGGTGACTGACGCGGCGCTTAACGTGTTAAAAATGTTTGTTTATTTTTTGTTGAATGTCGCGTTTTAAACGGAAAGTTCAGTGTCAGTCACCGGTGACTGACGCGGCGCTTAACGTGTTAAATATGTTTATTTATTTTTTTGTTGAATTTCTAAAAAAAGACCGAATCAACTTTGATTTAATATAAATGCAACTAGTTCGAGAATATCCTCTTTCAATTAAAAAAGAAAAATACTACATGAAATGGTCGCGTAGTCTCGGACTAATCGGTGAACATACATACATAACAATTAAATTTAAAAAATCAAAAAACCCGACTGCGTAAAAAGCGAACTAACTAATTATTTCTCATCAATGTGAAACTATTTTTTAATACTACTTACCTATTTTTTTATTTACTTGTTTTGATTACTTTTAAGTTGTGTTTAATTGTTAGTTCCTATCTATAAACACTGTTTTGATGAGGCCTATATATGTCTAGGATGGTTAGAGTTGCAGTAAAGCTAGAGATCCTGCCTGCACAACTTCCAGGTTGTATAATATTTTAACGGAGCTTCTGACTGTAAAATACTCAATGAAACATCGTCTTCATTTTGAAAGATCTATCCAATGATATGCCACACAATAGGATGCGTGATTTTTTTTTCGTCTATGCCGCCATTTTGTATTTTACAAGCGCCATTTTGAATTTATAAAACAAAACCTAGCATGTAGGCATCGGGCCGTTAAGACAAATCGATAGAGACTTCATTCATTAAAATCCATCCAGCCGTTAGGATGTTTCGAGGGTATAAAGAAATCCACATACACAGGTACGCGTGAAACACATAACCCTTCTTTTCAGTCGGGTAAAAAAGGCAGTTTTCGTAGTTGGGTCAATCCATTTCAAGTGGTCCAGCACTGGTTGCTCGACCATTTTTAAAAAATCTGAAATTTTTTGTACAACAACCCTAACATGATGGAAGTTCAAAATGACTATTATTTTAATTTTATTAATTTTTGTTTGTGCATGGCGGCCATCTTTGTTTCATAGTCTGCAGCAATTTTCTCACAAGAAGGGTTTACGGAATGGTAAATAATTCATCGTTTATTTATCCAATTCAAGTGCGGATTAAAGCAATTTGTACAGAATACATTGAGCTAAAAATCTGGTAATGGAGTAGTTTCCGAAACTAACTGCTTATTGGTAAAATTGAAGCATAAAGTTTCCATTTCTTTCCAAAATTTGTCCGTTTACAAGAGGAAATTTTTCTAGCAAGGTATACTGTCAACATGACATAATTTGTTTTACAAATAGGCTGAAAGTACTTGTACTCACACGCCGAGTTCCAGATCTGGGACTTTCTTTCTCTTCGCTAAAAAAAATCCCAATTTTTTTAAAAATGGCAAAAATCGCACTTTTCAGGCTTTGATATATCTGGTGGGGCACGAGATAAATATCTGAAATTTTTTTAATAAGAGTATTGTATGGTAGTGTTATGCACAAGAAATTTCAAGATGGAGATTTGACTACAAGCTGAGATATGGCAAGGGCAACATGTGAAAACAATACTGCCAAACTATTGTTTTGTTGTAGTCACAGCTAATTATTTATCTCAGAGTGTCATTTAAATTTATGTTTTTGATTATCTTTAAATAATAGTAACAGAAAATAAAGCTCTTTGCAAAGCTTAGCAATTAATAAAAAAAAATAATTATGCCTAAGGCCATACATTTTGTATGGTTTCAGTAATTTTTGTTGTAAGTAATTTTAGTAACTAAAAGAAACCTCAGCACTTTTACATTAAGAAAAAAAATATTTTTATACAAGACCTGAGACGAAAACAACATAGGGAAAAAGAAAAGCTGTTAATGTTGTCATACTTGTTGAGACATGATCAAACGTGTCAAAACACATTCTTGCTTGTTGGTTCAAAAACCACAATTTTGATCGTTCTCAAAATTTTATTAGTAGGAACCAAGTCTTCTCATCTCTTGATAATTTGATTGAAGATTTTGGCCCTGCTGGCTCATAGAAATATACTTTGAAATCACTATGTGTAAGTCTCAATTCATTAATAATTCCTTTACTTCTTATGAAAAAATGTGATTTTTCTGCAGTATAAATTTTGAAAAGGCTTTGGATATCTTTACTTTCTGAAAATTACTTGAGGCTGATGCATCGTAACATCGCATAATGTTTCATTTACAGGAACACACTTATGGTAGAAACAAGTTTCAGGGACTGGCAAGCAGCATTAAAATTGTGGTTTTTAAACCAACAAGCAGGAATGTGTTTTGACACGTTTGATCATGTCTCAACAAGTATGCCAACATTAACAGCTTTTCACTTTCCCTATTCTGTTTTTGTCTCAGGTCTTGTATGTATATATATATATGTGTGTGTGTGTAAAAGAGCTGAGGTTTCTTTTAGTTACTAAAATTACAACAAAAATTACTGATACCATACAAAATGTAAGCCTTAGGCATAATTATTTTTTAAATTAATTGCAAAAGATTTATTTTCTGTTACTATTATTTAAAGATAATCTAAAAAATAAATTTAAATGATACTCTGAGGTAAATACTTAACTGTGACTACAACAAAACAATAGTTTGGCAGTATTGTTTTGACATTTTTCCCTTGCCATATATCAGCTTGTAGTCAAATATCCATCTTGAAATTTCTTGTGCATAACACTACCATACAATACTCTTACAAAAAAAAAATCAGATTTTTATCTCATGCCCCACCAGAGATATCAAAACCTGAAAAGTGCGATGTTTGTCATTTTTGAAAAATTTGGGATTTTTTTTAGCGAAGAGAAAGCAAGTCCCAGATCTGGAACTCGACGTGTGAGTACAAGTACTTTCGGCCTATTTGTAACAGAAATTATGTAATGTTGACAGTTTTCCTTGCTAGAAAAATTTCCTCTTGTAAATGGACAAATTTTGGAAAAAAACTCAAACTTTATGCTTAAATTTTACCAATAAGCAGTTAGTTTCGGAAACTACTCCATTACCAAATTTTTAGCCCAATGTATTCTGTACAAATTGCTTTCACCCGCACTTGAATTGGATAAATAAACGATGAATTATTTACAATTCCGTAAACCCTTCTTGTGAGAAAATTGCTGCAGACGGTGAAACAAAGATGGCCGCCATGCACAAACAAAAATTAATAAAATTAAAATAATAGTCATTTTGAACTTCCATCATGTTAAGGTTGTTGTACAAAAAATTTCAGATTTTTTAAAAATGGTCGAGCAACGAATATGACATATTCTGGACCACTTGAAATGGATTGACCCAGTTGTAATTTGGCTGCTCGTGCTGCGACGGTCATTTCTCATCTAGCAAACGCAGTGATTCGCAGCAGCTAAAGTACAAGAGAATGGGGGGAAATAG
Source organism: Maratus speciosus (assembly GCA_963932465.1). Classification (NCBI taxonomy): domain Eukaryota; kingdom Metazoa; phylum Arthropoda; class Arachnida; order Araneae; family Salticidae; genus Maratus; species Maratus speciosus. The sequence continues at coordinate 559,893,782 of OZ010789.1, forward strand.
CGATTTTGTTGTTTTTTGTTGATTTTTCAAACAATACTCAATGCCTTTTGATACAAATTTAATGGTCCTACACTGTTAAAAATTTCTGTAAAAACGCAGAAAAAAAGCGAGACTCTCTGTAAATTTACACTAGTTCTCGGTTAAATTCATTCGATTGAGTTTCTCTATCACCATTTTACAGACATTTTCCTTATCTTATATCTAATTCCCTGTAGGGATTTCCATGTCTTTATTTAAAGACATTTTTATCTTTGCTAAAACTTATAATTCAAAAGACCTACTTTTAAACCTCTTTTCCATTTTTATTAGCAATTTTAAAGAAGAAAATTTAGTTTAAAAATTGTTTTTTTTTTAAATTAGAATAATTTAGAAAGGGAAAAATCATCTCTTCGGATTTAGTAGGGATTTTTATTGACAATCACTTATCCAGTTGTTCCCTTCACCATATATCAGAAGCTTGGCAATATTAAAAGTAAATTGCGTAGTATTATTTCAAAGCTGTTATTATTATTATTATTACTTTATTGGTAAATGCGTCATAAAAAATATATTAATCTTCTAGAAACATATTACACAAAATGAATAAAATAATGAAAACGTAAAAAATCACTTTTAAATAATAAATTACATTTATTCTGTTTATTTTTCTCTTATTTCTAACAAAAAAATTCTTTTCAAAAATATTAGCGCAATAAAAAATAAATACTAGTGTGCGACAATTTCGAAAACTTCTCTAAAACATTATTGTTGTAAAAAATGAATTAGATTAATATTTTTTTTTTCATTTACTACTTAAACTAGTTAAAAAATAAAATTGATTAAAAAAATAATAGGTACTATGTATTGGTGTAAAATAAATTAAAATAAACCGTTTACGAATTTTCTAAGGAATATATTTGAAGCGAAATCTTTGAAAAGCACAAGAACAATAGATTTTTCCCCACTGAATCATAAAAGACACACTTTGTACTCAGTAAGAACAGCTCCTCTAGCCAAGTCAGTAAGGTGTTCTTCTACTATCTGGAATGCCCGTGTTCAAACCCCAGGACGGCTAGAAGCTGATTGTGTAAATATTAAATGCCACAGCTGTTCAAGTTTATTCGAAAACTTCAACTTCTATGAGGTTCGCTAATTTTTAAAGTTAAATTATTATCATTAAATATATATTTACAGAGTCTTGTGTATTTTTAACGATGTTAATTTACAGAGTCTACTATAAATTTACCGTTTAACTGCTCTGTTATTTAACAGAGTCTCTGTAATTTTACATAAGACTTAAGATAATGGATTACCCGTAGATTCCCTGTAATGTCACAGAATAGTTATTAACAGTGTACTTCAGTGTATTCTCTTTAAATAAAAACAAAATCACATGAACTGTTCGAGTAGTTTCAGAGTCATAAAAAATACATACATAGAATTGATATCTTCCTTTTTTACTGAGTTTTTTTAAATATAGGATACAGAAAACACTTAATTTTTATTCCATTTAATAACAGTTCGTACCACCCTATAATTTGTCAAAAATATTTTCAGTTATTCGCTATCAATTATTAATACGTAATTTAAAACATTCTATATATATATTTTACTAAATAATACACATTATGTAACAGTTCTGCTAATGGAAGAGTTTGTTTTTTCTATGGGTAAAATAAATATAAAGACTGTTGTTTCAGTAAAAAAATATATATTTTTCGTAATAAATAAAGTTTGCAGTAAATGTTTCTACTTATCATTATCTGTCAAGTAAATTTATGCGCTCATTCACAGTCTGAAAAAAATATTTTTCTAACTTTCATTCTTTTAGCATTCTGTGTGGATTACTGAAATAATAAATCTGTAAATATATTGAGTTTTTTTTTCTCTGTACATTATTTAATATGGAAGATTAATCCAAATAAAACTAAATAACGCTGATTTTTTTTCTAAAAGTTCATAATGTTACTAATATTAAATTAAGAAACTTCAAATTTGTAATTACTTTTTATGTAAAAAATTCTGAAATTGTTTTTTACAGTTATCTTTTCACTTTTGCATGTCACTCATTATTCTGAGCAATATTTAATTCACAATATTTAACTGTTTTTTATAGTAAAACAAATATTAATAAAATTAACTATATTCCGTTGATATATTTTGTTGTTTTAACTCCATGCACTACACTAGATTTTAATTAAGTTCTGTTGATAAGAATTAGATATTTATATGAATATAATAAAAGTTTAAAAAAAAAATTGTTCGAAATACATTACGGTTAATGTTTTTTCGAGAAATGTTTATTGTTACATTTTGCAATATATAATTTAAATCATATGGAAATCATATTTCAAATAAAGTAGGGACTAAATTTTCCCGATATATTAAATCTCCATGAATTATATGCTGTCGGGAATTGTACTCGTAAAATTTTACATCTTAAAAGTGGAGATAAATTCTTATATACCTCCCGTTTTCAATAGTACTTATCATTTAAAGATTACTTTCTTGAAACTACAGTACTTGTTTCGAAAGAAAATATTTTTTTTTTTACTTTTTTTCTTTTACCTTTTTACGGATTAAAATATTAAAACTTTTTAAGACAAAAGAATGTACTTAAGTAAAGTCTGTGTTAAAGCATGAGAAAATAATTCTATTTCTGGAAAGCATATTTCCACTTTAAAGCGTTTCTAAAAATGCATCATAAAATTTTTGAAAGTATCATAAAAGTAATAAATATTAAACTGTACAAGTCTTTGGGGATCATAAAATCATGCATGTGCTTAAGTTCTGAAAAAGACTAAAATTTTAGTACTGAATTCTTTGAAGGAATATTAAATATCGAAAAAGTATCCCTCTAAATTAAATATTTGATACCGGCCTAAAATGCTAATAAAAAGGTGTTAAAAATATAGCACATATGAAATAAATTTGTAATTTTCATTGATTTCAATAATGTATTCCAATCAATTATCTCATATATTTGAAGAGATTTAAAAACAGAAACAACAACAAAATATGTCTTATTGTCAAATTTTATGAATGCCTTTCCATATTAATAAACAGGATTTTGTTTTTTCCTTATTTTATACATTTTTGTCCGGAATTGTACGCAGTAAAATATTGCAGGTCAATTTTGAACGAGTTGATGGTTCAAAGACGAAAAAAGATATTTTAATTTGCCCTTCAAAATTCTTCATTACTATGAAATCTAAACAGTGGTTCAACATTTCACCATTCCAAGGCTGTTCGTAACAGCAGATCAGAGCAAATACTTCTGTGGAATGAGGTATTTTAGTGTACGATGTCGACCACCTGAAGTAGTTAGAATACTGGGTAAATGTCAAGAGGTGTCAGGTTCAAATCCTTTTCATCTTTCAAAGACACTGTGTGCCTTATTCTTTCTTAAATATCTATCCCTGAATAATTAATAATCATTATTTGCAAAATAAATCTAAACCAACTTTATGCTTTAACATCTTCCAAGATTTTCAACATTTTATCTCAATATAGTTCAAAATTTTCCAAGGACACGATTAAATATTTTACAAGTTCATTGTTCAAAATATACAAGTTTATGTTTTAACTCAAACTCCGAGATATTTTAATAAGCTTTCAACTTTTTATGTCGACAATGTTTTTGGATGTATGTTTCAGGGAAATTTTCATCCAGACTTTTAACTACGTATCCTGTTTTTTCTTTGTATATATCCGCTATCTATTATTCGAAAATGTTTTGAAATTTAATTTTTTATACGTTCCCCGGTCTTATATGTGATATTTAGTAAACATTCCCTGTTACTCTAACAGGTAAATGTCACATTCATCTAACAGTAAAATTGATCGAAATTCTGAATTGCACGACTTACACCAATTTTCTGCATTTGAAAACAAATAAGTTGGGCCATGACTCGGATGATTGTACACAAAGTGCTTAAAGTATTAGAAAAAATTATTTCTCGTGTATCTGCACTTTAACTGAACGTAATCACATAGTACATATATTACTGTGTTGGGAAAAGTTTAAAACCACATGCTAATTTAGTTGTTTAGAATAAAATTCCTAAAAGAGTTATATATCTTAAATTTAGACACAAATATCTGATATAATATATGAATTTAATTGAATTGTAAAAATAAAAAAATATTTATTTCTGCAAGTGTTAAAATATTGTAATATTAACAAATGGAAATAAGTTTAGGACCAGTAACTTCTCCTAAATCTAGTATAATGAGATGACGTCCTGAGTGTAGTATTTTCTGTTCTACTACAACGATTCATCTATGTAGTAGAACAATGTGGAAAGTAGAACAGTGTCTGTAGAACAGTGAAGTCTGTAGTAGAACAGTGTGTTGAAACTATGTAGTTCAACGATTCATCTATGATGATGTTTATATGTTGGTAGCCACTAGATTTGAAGTTTTGGTATATGCATCTGCTGCTTTGAGAGTGGTTCACGGGATATCGTCGACTGAAGAAGAAAATAATAAACTAAGTGTTTTTTTAGGTTTGTGGACAGTCTATTAGGAAAATTGTGGCCAAAAAAGAAATTTGAAATTGTTATAAACAATTTTCTACATAATTCAATGAATTATGTTTGAAATAAAGGATGCAGTTGTCTATCAAAACTCTGCGTCCGGTGTAAACAGAATTGTTATTTGATGGCGATTCAATATTTTGCTTATTCTTCTACTATAAAATTTGCTCTGGAACTTTCAGTAACGTCCAACTGTTAGAAATGTGTTAAAAATTCCAGAATGATTTAATTATGCTAACTTAAGGGGTCTCAGGACTCTTAAAGCTTTAAAATTTCGAAATTTTAAATTTTTACGTATTAAACTACTATCTTTTCTGAACATTTTGGTATAAATGTTTCCTTGAAATTCCTATTAGAACAGAAGTTGCGGCTTTTAGAATTATACACGCTCAATAGCTGAAGTGGCGTTTCAGAAACTTTGAAGTCAATTTTCTCCAAATGACATTTGTGGGCATAATGCGCACGATATCTCAAAAACTTCTGAATTTTTTTTTCATGAAATTTTCAAAACATATGTTTCATGTTATTCTGTATAAACTGAACCTAAAATTTCCTTCTTATTGTTCAGAAATATATTCTTTATAGGTGATTATACTATTGAAAATTTCTAAATTTTGCATTAACTAAATACAACTTTGTATTAAATATAGAAAAATGCCTTCAATAAAAAATTATTTAGGTTCAAAGTAATTATCACAATGTGAAGCATAAGTAGGACACAAAATTCTCTGTCTACTTGCAAAATTTATTTTGTAATCGTGCTCATAATCTGATATGCATATTTTCCGCTCGTCAAATGTCTGACATTTTGGAGCCCACTGTAAATTCTGATTCTGCATCTTGTAATTTTTCAAATACATGAAATGAAAGAACATACTTATATCTTTCATCCCAATATAAAATTTTGTCTTAAAATAAATTACATTTTAAGGTATTATATGTTAAAAATAGTCTTTTTTTTCGATTTTTCCAATTTTAAGAGTCCTGAGACCCCTTAAAAGCCAAGTCAAAACTACAACAGCAACACGTTGACGCAAGTATAAAACCCGTATTTTCCGATGTCTTAAAATTCAATCTATGGAGCAAATTGGTATTTGCTAATGATAAACAAGTTGGAAATTGCACGTCAAACGTGCCAAATGTGATGCGCTCATACTATAACTAGTTATATAAATATTTTTTGAACCGCATCTTGTACGGAATATTTTAGTGCACTGCATAACTGCATATCAATTCCATTCTCTTCGAAAGGCTGTAACATCATTAAAATTCACTTGAAATAATTTTTGCCATTGCCGTATTGTAACGGAAAAAAATTGACTGTCTCTGTAATTAAACTATACATCCTTTTTTCATAAAATTTAAAATGACTCGACAAAATTTTGTAACAATAATATATTTAAAATTTCAGACCATTCGGTTGGGTAGTTTTTGTTCTGTTACATTCGGACGGACGGACAGATTGACAGACAGACCGAACGACGACTATAGGAGCTACGTATTTATATAATTAAGAACGCACCTAAAAACATTTACTCTTGATGGTTCAGATGATATAAAATATTACTGGAATGATTTACCAAATGAGACATATCTGATTTCAAATCGTGTATAAGGTAATGCATCAGTTGTGATTTGAGCAGGCCTTAATGCAAAAGAGAAAACAAGTTTGGTTTTCACCTAAACATAGATGTATTCCTTTGACCGTTAAGATATTTTTGATAATATTTTTGTTCGGCATAAAAATGAACTTATGGATCAGAATTTAGCTTTTCTTCAAGGTAATGTTTCTATTCGCATGACTGTGTCAACTTAAGATTAGTAATTATGAAACAACATCAAAATTTCAGACATTCCACTTAAAAATCTAGACATAAATCCTTTAGAAAGCATCTGGTAAAACTTTTTTCGTCAAGTTTATGCAAATGCAAAGCAGTTTGATTCGATTGTTGAAATGAAAACCGCCATTTTTGGAAATATGGAAACTAATATCCATTTCCACATGTAAAAACATGGCCAAATCGTTCCACAAAGCGTCTTTTGGAAGTCATCGGTGTTAAGGGGAAAAAAAAACAAAGTACAAAAAAGTAATGAACAGATCATTTACATGTGTAATTTAGATTTTAAATATACTGATCTTAAACTTCATGTCACCAAATTGTATTATCTTGAAACTAATTATATATTATTGTAATACAAAACAAATAACAAAAACTGTATAACTTTATGAGCATAATTTTGCAATGATATTGTTTTTTAATTAAATTAAGAGCTTTAGTGTTTTCTTAAACTTTTTTCCAGCACTGAGAGATAGTGTTATTTTTTATTATGTCACAAATATATAAAAATAATTGTATTTTAACATTAGATTTATTTTTAATGTATTGAAACTGTTTCTTTTCATAATTTCATTTTTTTTAAATCTGATATTTTTTAACTTGTATTTATTAGAAGTTGTATATCGTGTTTTAGTATGTCAGATTAACAATATATTTCAAATTTATACTGTTATGTTAATTTTATTACAACTATTTTTTTTATATCTTAAGGTTATTCATTTATATTTCTGACAAATTTGTAAATAACACCTATTTCTGCTAAATTTATGATAACGCCTGTTTCGCAACAAAAAATATGCGTCAAATTTAAAAAACTATTAATCAGTCAGTTTTAAATGTAGAAGACTGAGATTTTTTTGCCTTAATTTATAGAACAATATGATAATTTTACTAAATATAACTTCTAGTACCGGGGGACCGTATAAAAATTTTAATTACGGTATTTTTTAAGAAATGTTTTAATTCACCAAAAATGCTTCAAAAATACTTCATTACCTCATTTGAAACATTTTTTGTAATTGAAATTATGTCTATGATTAACGGTTTAGGAATTAGCCATCGAACACCGTTATGAGAGGGCACTCTGTAGGTTGACCTATCTTTAAAGTAATTACTTCAATTTTAAATATTCATATCTATTTTTTTATAATATTTCTAATCATTTTCAATATGCTAAGTACTTATATGAATCATATTAGGTTGAGTAAAAAGAATTCCTCCACGGATAGTTACCTTCGCGCCAACAGCTGTCATTCGTGTGGTTGCCAGCCTTTCCACAAACCAATTTTTGCATTCGAAAGCTGGACATTGGAACTATATGACTGTGGAAATTTTTTGTTAAAAATTTATTATCCTGTGCTTCAAAAAATGTTTAAGATGAAGCTATCACGTCAGCAGAACAGAATGATTATGTACTATGAGTTCTGTAACAAACTCAGTGCAACTGAATACCACGAAAAATGTGTCAAAGTTTAGGCATCAACGCTGTTTCTTATGATACAGTCAAAGTTTGGTTTAGAAAGATGGAAATTTCGACAATGAAGATGAACCTCGTTAAGGCCTCCCTGTTGAATTTGATTGTGAACAGTTAAAGCAAATCACTGATCAAGACATAAATGATTCAACGCGAACTATTGAGTTAGAACTTAATGTTTGCTGAAAGTACAATAGTTAACGCTCTGAAACGCATACATCTAATGTTTAAGTTCAACCGCTGGGTGTTTCCCGAATCGACAGCTGAAGACAAGCGCAAAAGAAAAAACTGTTGCTTGACTTTGCTCAGTGATCAAAGGAAAGAGAACATTCTAGACTGAATTGTTACCTGTGATGAAAAATGGGTGTACTACAACAATACAAGTCGTAAATGAGGCATGGTCAGCACCAGGGGAATCAGCAGGCTCGGTTACAAAACGTGTCCTAACTAACAAGAAGGTGCTTCTCTGCATCTGGTGGGATTATCGCGGAATTCTGTAGAAAGAATACCTGAAAAGCGTACAGGCTATCAATAGTGCAATATACAGCAACATGCTAATCAAAGTTCGTGATGAAATTCGCGAGAAACGATGAAACGAGTTCAGAAGAAAGATGTTTATCTATCATGGAGGTAACGCGCGGCCACAGATACGATAACCGGCTGGACGCTCTACTAGCAAGAGTGAGAATTGATACAACATCCACCATGCAACCCCAACATGGTTCTTCGTATTTCTATTTATTTTCATATCTGCAGCTGTTTCTTAATGGAGCAATCTTCAATTGAAATGAGGAGGTCATAAATGAGGTCGATCTCTTTCTGGACTTGCGTACGCCACAATTTTTCGCAGCAGGAATTGAAAAAAGTCCTTCCGGCCAGTGCCGGGAGGAAGAGGTAGCTTTCATATTCCTTAATTTTTAAAAGCCAGCTTATATTATTCAAACACACGAAGCTCAAATTAGTGGAACCCGACTCTAGGAGATTCAATACTAATTTTTGTCAAAATGAGAATTTCGGAAAATCACTCGCGTTTTCAAAGCTGGTATTATTTAAAGTGATTTATATTTGGTCGCCAAATTCGGCGATATCTTGAAGTGCCCGCCATTTTAAAGAAACATAATGGGTGCAACAAAGCTAACCAATGAACTTGATCGAGACCCTATTAATTCCTGTGCACATGCTCACTCACATCTAAATCGGTTGATAAATACGACTGCTATTGCAGGCAAAAAATCAGATTTTTCAAAATGTCACCCACATTAGAAATTCAAACTGTTATATCTATTGAAAAAGAAATTTCAATTTCTAATTTTTTTTGTACCTCATTTTAAATATTTTTTTTTAAATTTTTAAATGGCCACCATTTTGAAACAAAATGGCGGATGAAGTTGGCAAACGAACTCGGCCGAGAGATTGCTATGTACTACGCACATGCTTTGTCACAACCTAATCGGTTAATAAATACGCGTGTTATCACGTGGCAAAAATCAGATTGTTTCAAAATGTCAGCCGTGCTAGAAATTCAAAGTGCTATAACTCAGTCATTTTTTAAGATATAGACGAAACAAAAAATGCTCCGAAATCTTTGTATCAATGTCAAACACATAAGAAAAAAATCTTTTTCAATTTCTAATTTTTTGTACCTCATTTTAAATTAAAAAAAAAATTAAATGGCCGCCATTTTGAAACAAGAAGGCGGATGAAGTTGGCCAACGTACTCTGTCGAGACATTGGTATGTACTATGTACACAACAAGTTATATCCAAATCCGTTCATAAATACGCGTGTAATCACGTGACAAAATTCAGATCGTTTCAAAATGTCAGCCACACAAGAATTTCAAAGTGCTATAACTCAATCGTTTTTTAAAATATAAACGAAACAAAAAATCTTCCGGATATCTTTGTATCAAGCTCAAATACATAAGGAAAAAATATTTTTCAATTTCAATTTTTTATACCTCATTTTAAAATTTAAATTTTTTAAAATTTTTAAATGGCCGCCATTTTGAAACAAGATAGCTCATGAAGCTGGCCACGAACACGGTCGAGACATTGCTATGTACTATGCACATGCCTTGACACATCGATATTGGTTCATAAATACGCGTATTATCGCGTGACAAAAATCAGATCATTTCAAAATGTCAGCCATGCTAGAAATTCAAAGTGCTATAACTCAGCCATTTTGTAAGACAAAGATGAAACAAAAAATGCTCCGGAATCTTTGTATCAAGCTCAAACACATAAGAAAATAACATTTTTCAATTAATAATTTTTTTGTGGCTCATTTTAAATTTATTTTTTTTAAATATTTTAAATGGCCGCCATTTTGAAACAAAATGTTAATGTTACATTACTAATATCTTGACGTGGGTATTGCGTTCTATTAGAAATTGAATAAGTATGTTTGGATAATTTAAAAAAAAATTGCTAAAAGTATGTTTTTTGCGATTTTTTCGAAATTTGGACCCCTTGCGGCGGTAAAAGATATTAACCAATCTGTGTAATATTTTACGTATTTTATCTTTTTTACAAAAGGCAACTTTTCCGCGCTATTACGTTTCGATTATAAATATTTCGGTTTTTTCGACCCACCCTAATATATATATCAACTTTTGAACGGAGGGTGGTTTCGGGGTCTGGCGATCATGATCGATGAAAATATACCAACATTTTTTGAAATCGCTTTCCTCCGAACGGCTGCAATAGGTACCTTTTTGTAAAGAAAGCTACCTAAATGTCCAACACGTTAGCAGACGGTCTTAGGTTTGAATGGCGATTATTATCCTCATTAGCTTTGATGTTTTCGTATGTATTTATCATTTTACAATTAATCATTTTTTGGCGGACAACTTTTACTCAGCGTAATATTTCCTTTCATACAGTAGATGTCGAAGCTTTTTATTGAACATATGAAAATACCTCTTGTTAGTTATGAATCGAAAAAAATTAATAATTTAATTTCTCTATACATACACAAAAATAAACATACACACATTGAAACACATACACAAATGAGATGTATATATATTGTACTTTCTAATTATATTGTTATTATACACTGATTTAATTTTATACTGGAGTTTATTGATATATTGTTTGTATTGTGTAAATTTACATACACTAATTGAAAGTGCAACGGTCTGGGATTCGCAAAGCTTAATTACTATGCACAAAGATAAAAATATCCGTATTTCCTAGTTTCAAAAAAAAAATATCGAGATTCATCATGGAGTCTTGTATTTATTTACATTTACTTTTAAAGTGAAATCCATATTATTATGAAAGTAGCAGCATTTTTATCATGAAAAACTTTTGAAGGAGTGGCATTTTTGGCATTAAAGGAATATCGAAAAAGCGGTATTTACAGCACAACAAATTATCAGAGCAAAAAATGTAATATTTTTTGGAAAATGAATACGTCAGTTGGGTAACTTTGGTTCTGTAGTAGTTATAGGGAAAACTGTCCTAAAATGTAAAAAAATGCTGCGATTCAAACAAATAACATTCATTTCTCCTGACCTTTATATTTTACAAAATAACGTTGCTAAGTATAGAAAGTTCAATGGTGCTTTAAAAACAATAATAAAGTCACAACGTCATAATAACTATTTATATAAATTGCACTGTGCCTCTTTATCTACAACGGAGTATAAAAACGACACACCCAAATGTTGCTATTAATTGTAATTCCATACATCACAAATGAATTTTTTTGCTCCCTACGAAATACCGGCACATTCACTATGTGCCCTCTTTGAATACTTAACACATTTTATCCACTTTTTATTCGTTTCCAATGACTGGATAAATTATTGAAATAAAGACAGCTTTATGATTGTCATCGCCTGAAGGAGGATGTCTTTGTCGTCATCATTGGAAGTAACAAAGCGATTTTTCTTCTTAGCCTGTAGAGCTGCACTTCTTGAAAGTAAATTATGTTTCTGAGCAGCTTTTGCTTTTGCTTCGTCAATATTAAGACTGCTAGTCAGAACTTTTGTACCTCAGTTTTCCTCTTCTTAGAGGATGATCTAACATACATGCACAAGGAGGTGTAAATATAGCAAGCGGTCTCATAAAGGAAGCTGATGACCTTGAAAATGCTGCATGTTGAAAAGATACATACGTCATCGGAGTGTTGGAAACAGATGCTGTCTCCGCTAGAATTGAGGAGGTGACTTTATAACTGTGAAAATTAACGGTATAGATAGGCGGTTATCTGTAGAAATTGTTTGTAGTCGTTGATTTCCTTATTTTCCAGTTGACATTCTGTCACAACTGAAGTACATAAAACCGTGTCGATAAAGGTGCCTGAGTTCATGGGATAGATTCAATCTTTCAAAACAAGTATGCCATTTTATCTACAATCACTATATTGTATATATAGAGGTAGTATTCAAGAATACATGCATTTATACATTTTTGCATATGCAGAACATAATCTAAAAAGTAATAAGTATTCGCCTTATACTTCAGATATGGAATGACGGAAATGAAACAGACGTGTATTAGCACCAAAAATAGTCTTAAAAAATTTCTGACGAAGGTGTAAACAGTTTCTTTGTAAACAATGAAAAATACATACTTGAAATCTTCGCCGTGAAAATCGCGTTCCAATTGACTGAGTTGTGTACCGACAGAAAGAATTCGATTTTCAATCCAATTGTTGCTTGGATTCGCTTTCAGAGCATTGATACATGAGTTTGATTTGTCAGCATCGGTGCTTAAAAAGTGACAAAATAAAGCGCAGTAAAAATCACTGTATTTAAAACAAAAGATGCTGGCACCCAAACTGCCAACACCCTTGCTGCAAAATTTACAGGCTGCTGTCTTTAAGGGGACAGTGGAGTTTAAAATCCTTAAAAATAATTAATTTTTATTTTTGTAAATTTCACCTTAATAATTAATCAAGGGTACATTATATGCATTATGAAATGAAATTTATCACAAAAAAAAATATTTTTTTTTTTTTTTTTGAGAAAAAAATGGAATTTTACGCGTCGTCTCAGAAATCTTCGAAATGCCCCCTGCGTCTCCCATATCAATGAAAATCTTCATTTTTTTTTTTTTTAAGTTTGGTTTATATATATAAACTAGCCGCCTTCGCCCGCTACGCTGGTCAGTTTTTCTAAAGGAATCTTGAATGAAACAAAATATATCTGTGAATTTGATCATGCGTTTTAACGCAATATGGACATTTACCTGGTGTATCCAACCGAATTGCTGAAAGCAGTATGAATGTCATTACGCTATTATATCTTTTATTGAGTCATACAAAATTTAGACTGTTAAGGACCAATTTCTTCAGTTGATCTGTTAGTATAGGATTCGGTAAAGAACAATAGAACAATATGTAATATACTAAAAACGTTCATGAAAAATTATCAAAGCAAGTCTCATCAGAATCTGTTAATTGGACTTATTGAAAAGGCTGAACGTTCATAATAATTGGGTTCGCCTGATTGTAGAACTTTCATCTATAATTCTAGAATCAAGCAACAACAAATGATATGTGCTTTATACTAAAACATTCACTGAAAAATTAACTAACCGATCAAGTTGCATCGAAATCCACTTAGCAGAATCTTTTAAACTGGAAAATATATCGAAACATTCCCTAAAAATGATCTAATTAACAGTTTAAATCCCATAAAAATTCATTCTGTGGAACCTTTAAAAAAAGCAAATCTTTCAAAAATGGGTTCATCTGATTTAGAACTTTCCCCATAATTATTTAACTAAGCAACGTAGAACGTTATGTTTTATACTAACATCTTTTTCTGAAAAATTTTCTAACTAACAATGTAAGTCCCGTCAAAATCTATTCAGCAGAACTCTAGATATAAGCGGCCGGAATGAAATTTCTCTTTGCATTATGTATATTGAGATAGTTAAATATAACTTTCATAATCGAGTTAATATGATTATAGAATTCTCTGGTAGGTAGGGGTAGGTATATAGTGCATCACATCTGAATTTTTTAAGGAACTCAGCTCAACTTCCATAACTATAGCATATATGCTCTCTAGTATACCCTATCTCTGTAGCGTATATCTTCCAATTTTCTTTACTGTATCACTGAGAACTTTTTTCCGCATAGCTCCGTAACTGAAAAACACAGAATGATATGATAAATATTGAAAAAATCCGTGAAATATTATCTGACTTACTGTGCATTTAATTAGTTGACTTGAAATCTTTCATAATCGAGTTCACCTAATTTTAGAACTCCCGTAGCAACTTAGAATGATGGTTTTTACATTAAACCATTTATAAACCAAATTTACTATTTAACAGTGTAAGTTCTACAAAATTCTGTTCAGTACAATCTGAGTTATAGTCATATTTACAATATTTATTGCTCATTAAACCTTTTTCCTTTACATTTGAAATAAAATCAGTAACTATTTTGGTATATCCTTGTTATGCCAACACCATTGTCACCACGCGTAATAGTTGGCACAAAAATAAAATGATACATTTCGGGAAAAAAATAATTTTGTTGATAAAAAAAATGAGTATTTAAAAAAATAACTTTTGAAAATTACAGACTTTGACCTACCATTTTTTTTTAAATCAATTAAAATAATGGTACTACTTGGTTATCCCGTCAACCAAAAATCTATTGCCAAATTGTAAGATTAAATGCCAGTAATGGTTGATCGTAAATGTCGCATTCGTAACTTTAAGCAAGTTACACCTATTTACGTCATCAGGTGATTGTTATTTCGATGTTTTAAATGTATTTTTATTAATGTTATACTATAATTTATTTGTTCTTTCGTTATTTAAAATAAAAATTATGCCAATTTGTATAATTTGGCGAGTCGTTTGGCGATTTACATAATTTGGAGAAATTGGTTGACGGGTACCAAAATAAACACTTAAAAGATAAGAATAAATAAATATTTTGCAAGTAATAAAATACAGTCAATTTAAACTGCAGTCTTGAAATTGTAAATGTCTTTTACTACTGAAACATGGCTTACGTAATACGTATGTCTCACATTGCAGTAAACATTTCATTCTTTCAATGAAGACATCCACGGTTTTTTGAACAAAACATTTTTATATGTATAATTCCTAACTTCTGAAATAATTTTATTGTAGCTTCCTCATCCTCAGATAACTGCGAAATGGTAAAATCTATATCAGTATCAGTAATAAATATTTTCTATTCAAAAAATAACAAATTAAAAAGTTTTGCGAGATTATGATGGAATAAAACAAATTCCTGCATAAAAATATTCTCGTTCAATAATTAGCAAATGTTAATGTGTGGCACAGTTTGCAATAAAAATCGTTTGCACGATTAGGGTTGAAATAAATGGCGCGATACCATACATTTTGGCGTGGTATCGCGACGAAAATTAGAACGAAAAAGTACCACAGTTTTTTCTTTTATTTATTTAGTTTTAGTTTTTGAGGCGTTTGAATTTTTTTTTTCTAATTGACAAAGTTGTTTTTATTTAGCCAAAACGATTGGTTAAAAAATTATTCAATTTGAATTTTTTTCCCTTGCTATAGTAACAGAATGAAAAGAATGAGTTTTTAGAAATTATCACTTGGAAAATTCAGGTTTTGGAGCCAAAGATAGTGCCGAATTAGAAAAATATGAAATATCTCTCGAACTATTGGGCTTAAAAGAATTTAGTTAGTACCATTCGATTCAGCATACAAAAATACACCAAATTATGTTAACAGTTAAAAAATAACTATAAAATCAGATTTTTAAGGAATTTTTTTAAAGTTCGTTCTCTTTTTTACCCCCCTTAGGGGTGGAATTTTGGAAAATCCTTTCTTAGCGGCACTCTATATCATAAGAAATATTTTTACCCCGATTTTCAAGATTTTAGGTACAGCAGTTTTGGCTGCGCGTTGATTAATACAAAATCCAGACTTTCTTTTATATATATAGATAAAATAGAGCATCTAATTTTATATATTTGAATTTAAAGGTAAAAAAAAAAAGAAAAAATCAAAATTTCAAAAATTTTTTCAAAAAAACATTTTTTAACCTTTAAATTCAAATATATAAAATTCGATGCTCTGTTTTATTTCTATATATAAACCACACTTTTATAAAAAATATTGGGGATTTTTATTGATTTGGAACGCGCAGGGGGCCCTTCGAACATTTCTAAGACGAAATGTAAAATTCCATTTTTTTCTCAAAAATAAATTTTTTTAAATTTTTTTTTTTGTAATAAATGCATGCCATAATGAATATAATGTGTATTAATATTCCCTTGAATAATATTTCAGATTAAATTTACAAAATATAAAAAAAAAATTGAAAAATTTTGAAAATTTGAAAATTTTTCAAAAAAATTTCAAAATTTTTCAATTTTTTTTGTTTATATATGTGTATAATTTTATATATGTGAATTTAAAATTCACATATATAAAATTCGATGCTCTATTTTATTTCTATATATAAACCAAAAGTTTTATAAAAAATATTGGTGATTTTCATTGATATGGAATGCGCATGGGGCATTTCGAAGATTTCTAAGACGACGCGTAAAATTCCATTTTTTTCTCAAAAATATTTTTTTTTATTTTTTTGTGATAAATCCATGCCATAATGCATATAATATACCATTGAATAATATTTAATGTGAAATTTACAAATATAAAAAAAAAAATATTTTTTTAAGGATTTTAAACTGCACTGTCCCCTTAAAAGGGCTGTAAAATTTCTCATGTCTAGGGAAAGTCGTGTTGCTATTCGCTACGCGTTGCACGTGACAGAAAAATTTCGATTTTAACTTCACTTGTTTGATGAATTTGATTTCACAGCATCGGTGCTTGAAAAATTACATCATAAAGTGTAACAGAAATCACAGCTTTTTTTTTACAGTGAAGGAGAACATTCGCTCTCATTGAATAATGTGCAGAATGGACCTAAGCGCATTAACTAGGGAATCTGGTGGTTGTAATGCAGAGAGTTTGAAATTTCACTATATAGCCCGGATTTTTCCCAATATGATGTTCCTTTATTACTGATTCTTATTGATGTACTTTGGTCTGCTAATAAAGGCATTGAAGCTTCGGCGATTTCTTCTGACAGAAAAGTCTTGCATAATATTCGAAACTGATTACGATTTCAGCCAAAGAACTTCTATAAGCAAAGTATTCACCACTTGGTGAGTTATGGGAAAAGAGCTAGTGTAGGTTTGCAGATTATGTTTGAAATAAGCTATGCCACTTCCTTATGTAGATCCTATTCCGTTTTCATTTGTTCCACCATAATAGATTCACCTATTCTTTTAAAATCTTATTTACAGAACAAGAATTTTTCTATTCGAAAATGATTATATTCCTATCTCTTAAGAACGATGATGTTTAAAACTTTATAAGATACAATAAATGCTTTACTGAAATTTATAAAATGAAAGAAAGGAAATTATTCTCCTTAAAAGTGCGTTTCCATTTTAAAGTGGAAATAAGGATGCATCGTAAATTCTACAAAGGTATAATAGAAAGGAAAAAAGTAAACTCTTACAGTCTATTGAAAAAGCTATTCTTTGGATTTTAGAATTAAGCTTTTTCATCCATCTAGATGAGAATATTCAGTTTTAATATTTGCCAAAATATTAAATGTAAAAAATATTTTATATACATAATTCCTCTTTTTTATTGGTAATGACCAAAAATTTTAAATAGAATGGTTTTTAACAGACATTTATCCTTTGTATAGTGGATCACTGATGTTTAATATTTTGTATGTATGAATAATATTTAATATTTTGGATGCGTCAATAATGTTTAATATTTTGGATTCATCAAAAATGTTATTATTTAATCTAATTAGAAGAAAATTAAAATAAAACCAGTAAAAAACTTCATTATTGCCAGATTTATGCGCTTCTATGATTTATATATATTATTTACATGTTGTGCAATTTATGAATACATTACCACCATTCTGTTTATCACATTTATTCTTTTGTACAGGAGGCTCAAAAAAAGCTCTGTTATATAAACTCCTAGCGGCCTAACCACTCAACCAATCAAAAATAAATTTTAGATATACTTATTTGAAGGTATGCTCTCGAGATCATGATAGTTTTAAACAATAGATCTCGGTTACGGTTACAGCGGAAACATTTCGAAATTTTCGAACGACAACAACCATCTTTTTCGTGCGCAAATTCATCAGCGCATTGATAAACCACAAATGGCGTCTGAATCATAAACGTACGATTAAAATTGCCGGCGTAAAACACTTTCAAATGACCATTGTAAAGGACTAATGACAACACAAGATAGAAAAGAGAAAGAAACATTTATTTTAATTAGCAGTTTTCAACATTCCCTCTTTCTCTGACAATAACGCATTGCATAATTGAGACTGTTGACAACAATGCCGAACATAACATCGCAGAAGAAATCAGTACAACGTCACATTTTATGTCATCTTTCAATGCTGACAAATGTTTTTGATTTGTTGTGTACACCTATGATTTCAGATAACCCCAGAACCAGAAATCCATTGGACTGAGATCGGGGGGGGGGGGGTGCGTGAATACGAAACTTCAAAGTTACGAGAGACGAATCTACCCCCAAAGTGCTGTTGTAGAATTTGTGAAACAAATGCGGTGACGTAAGGGAGCACCATCTTGCATCCATAGAATATGATTAACGACATTTCACTGCAGCAATTCTGGAATTACGTAATTCGGCAACATCGTTGTACACCGAACACTTGTGATGGGGTACGTTTTAATGACTGTGGAAGCAATCTCCTCAAAAAATAAATACACAATAAAAGATAAGGAAACAAATTACGAAAAACACAAAATGCAGACGCTTTCTGTTTGCCAGAAGAATTTCGTTTTCTTTTCACCCCCACACACACAAAAAAAAGGCGACGGCTTAACAAACTAGTTGGATGTGCCAATCCCAAAACTTTCTTCTATCTTATACATCTTAATATTTCAAAAACTGGTTACAGAGGTTAACACATCAATATTATTAGTTCAATACTATACCAACATTGATTTTCATCATAAATTTATGCTTCAGTCAATTAAATGGACTAAAAACGAGTTAATCTATATCATTACATTTGTTAAAATTATTAGTTTTTCCTTATTCTGCTTTTATCAGCTGTTTGCGAATAGCCGGCTTAGCAGGAAGCGAGGTCCCGCCGCTGCACGAGCCGCCGATGGACAATAGAACTACAAAAAATCAAGAAAATAATACAAAAATCGCTATCACACACTCCTTTACCGTGCAAGATTTCCAAATTCAAAGAGGACGTGTTGGTCAAAGCCAAAAACATGCACAAAAAAAAATTGTTCACTTGTACGCATAATTTTATACACTTTTCGATGGTACAATAAAGAAAATGGCACAAACATCGCTATTACAGCGCCCCCCTTCCGCCAGATTTTTTTCAAATTCATGGAGGATTTGTCATAGCCAGAAACATGAACAAAAAATTTGGTTCAATTCTATGCATAAATTCATACACTTTTTGATGGTGCAATAATGCAAATGGCACATAAATCGCTATTACAGCGCCCCCTTCTGGTGGAATTTTTCCAAATTAAGGGAGGAACTTCGTGCCATGACCAAAAACAAACACAAAAAAAATTTGGTTCAATTCTATGCATAACTTCATACACTTTCCGATGGTACAATATTAAAAATGGCACAAAAATCGCTATTATAGCGCTCCCTACCGGAGATTATTTTTCAAATTAAGGAAGGACCTGCTTGCTATAGCCACGAATTTAAAACCTTTTTTTTGGTTCAATTCTATTCATAACTTCATACACTTTTCGATGATACAATATTCAAAATCGCACAAAAATCGCTGTTACACCGCCCCCTACCGGCAAATATTTTCCAAATCCAGTGAGGTCCTGCTTTCCATAGCCAAAAACTTTAAATAAAAATTTGGTTCAATTCTATGCATAACTTCATACACTTTTTGATGGTACAATATTAAAAATCGCACAAAAATCGCTATTACAGCGCCCCCTACCGGCGATTTTTTTCCAAATTCAGGGAGGACCTGCTTGCCATAGCCAAAAACTTAAAATAATTTTTTTTTTCAATTCCGTGCATAACTTCATACACTTTTCGATGGTACAATATTCAAAATCGCACAAAAATCGCTATTACAGCGCCCCTACCAGCGAATGTTTTCCAAATTCAGGGAGGATCTGCTTGCCATAGCCAAAAACTTAAAATAAAAATTTGGTTCAATTCTATGCATAACTTTATACACTTTTTGACGTAATGGCGACAGACACACGGACAGAGGGACACACGGACAGACGGACGGACGGACAGACAGACATTTTCTATAAACATGTTTTGGGGGATCTCCCACCCCTAAAACGTGTAAATCCGCCGAAAACCGGAAGTCGAAAAAAGTTTTGATTACAATACTTTCTTCTATTGAAGATAGAAGAAAGTAATAATACCGACCGAGAACGAATGTTTTTGCGATGCTGCACAACACAGTCACTTTAGCTTAGTGTAAAAGCGTTTGTGTCACAACGTGAGGGTTTTCATGAGCCCAGTGAACGCAGTTCTTGTAGTTTACGTACCCAGTTAAATAGAAATGTGCCCCATCCGTCCATAATATTTGCAGTTGCCAGCTGTTATCTCCATCATATCTGTTGAGAAATTAATTTGTAAAATCCAAACGCTCGTCTCCAGGTTACAGCATCTGGACGCGCTGGAATCGATAGGTAAACAGCCGCAGAACAGTGCGCAGAGTCTTGAAGACTGTTTTTTTTTGTACACCCAAAGTTCGTGCAACACTTCTTGCGGTATGCAATGGATCTGCAGTAATCCTGTTATGAATTTCCGCAAAGACATCAACAGGAACAGATGGTCGTCCGAATTTTGTCGATCACATGTGCATCTAGTTTCTTCAAATTTTTCAACAGATCACGGAACACGGGACTCGTCGTAACTTAAGATTTCGGCGATAAACTACCATTGATTTAGCTGCATTTTTCCCGTTCAGATAAAACTGTTTTATGAATTTCCTTCGTTGTTTTATTATAAGCATCATCTTGTTCGCACGTGCGGACAACTGATTCAACTATTTTCCCACATTGTTTATAAAAAAATTTCTACACGCAATGATTTGCATATGGTGTTCTGTGATTGGTGCTATACTATCTATTCCTGTGAATTATGCAAAGTGCGCCAGGTCACATCGTCTTTTAATTATCTTTAGTCCTTTACAATGGTGTTTTTTTTAAATGTTTTATTCCAGTTTAACGACACTAATTATCATTTTAAATGCGTAAATTTTCGTAAGATGCGAAACCCCAAATAAACTCTGGATACACTATGACTTACGAAAGCAGGGATTGCTCCTGATTTGGATTCCTTTTAACTTGTATCTTGCTGTCTTCACTATCGTACCGAAGGAGCACGTTTTCAATATGCGAGGAACGAAGGAATGGCTACAAGACATGTTTTTCAGTAGCCGATTTGGTTTTCACTTGTGAACTGAGGAATGTTATAAGATTTGTTTTAAAATGTGTTTTTGATTGTGTTTGTGTACACATAGAGAAAATAAAAATGTAATAATTTGTTTAGAGCGCTGAATCCGTTACATAGAAACGGATTAGGATTGAGTGCCACGATATTACACCGGCAATTGTAGTCACACGTATGTCGTCCCAAGAACATTTATGGTTTTTCAGTGTGCTGATGAATTTACGCAGGGAAAAAAGGTTGTTGCATTCGAAAATTTCGATATTTGTTCACTATAACTGTAACTGTGAGAGCTCTATAATTTTAAATCATCACGATCACGAGCGCATGGACTTAAAATAACAAAATCTGAAATTTCCTTTTGATTTGTTCAGCGGTTAACTCGGTAGGGGTGCATATATCGGGGAGGTTTTTTTCTGACCACCCTGTACATACATACTATGTACTTATATCATCCTACATACTTACACCAATTTTGTATAGTTGCATATATATTGTAACTTGCTAAAGTAATCCGGCGCTGCCCGGAATTTTAAAATTTTCGTTTTGAGAAACGAATTTAAAAATGTAACATACAACATAAAAGAAAAAAACAGTGCAAAAGAAAAAAGTGTTGCATACATGAATCAAATGAAAATCCAATATAAAAATGTATGAATCTATAAACAGAAGCAAAATAATACAGCAATAAATGAACTTATTTCCATTCATTATTGGAGAAATAATGTTAAAATAGGCCATTATTTGACATTTCAAGTTTAATCATGCTTCAATACATTTTGTCACACTTATATGACGTTATATATTCACCATGTTATTTATTTTTCCAATATGACGTGATATTTCATTTTTTTAATTCGTCAAATTAATTAAATAATTATAATTTTTCATTTGGAAATCATGAAACAGAAAAATTGTGACGCAATATTCACTTTTGTTTTTAATTCGTCCAACTATTTATGTTGTTTTCACTATTCACGTGGAAATCTTGCAGTAGGAATGTTATGATGTAATATTCCCCTTTTTTAATTCGTCAAACGATTTATTTCTTTTTTTTTTTAACGTGGACATCGTACAATAGAAAAGTAATTGTTCTGGTAAGAATTTTATTGTGGATTTTTAATTGTTGCTAACAGCTATAACGAGAAATGTTTAAATTTGATTGGGAATTACTGTTAAATTTGTGATTTTTTATTAATTAAAAATTAATTATAAGTTATTGCGATTCCGGATTACTTGAGTTGCCTCGGCCGTATTATAATACACATGTACGTAACATTTCACAATTCTGGCTTCCAAATTGTGGAGTTGTATGGCGTTATAGACAGACAGAAAAATTTTCATTTTTATATATTAGATTTACTTGCAGACATGTATAGAAAAACTCTAAATTTATACTGTGAGTATAAAAAAAATCCATTTGAAAAGCAAAAGTAGAAATAATTAATCAGAAAAATTCTATTATGGCCTTTTAACTAAAACATAATGAATGGATAATATTCATACAAAAATGGAAAGCAATTTGTTTACAAAAATAGCTTACAGTAATGAGTCAGTAAAAAAACTTTGTGCACAGTATAAAAGTGGTTTCTTTTCATAATCATGATACTTTGTATCATAAATGAAATAAGCTTTTGCCTGTAATTGAAAGCAATAACAAAGTCTATGACTCAATCAATTAAGTATCTGCTCTAAAGGTTGCGGTGCTTTTGAAGATAAATTCCTTCATCGTTATGAAATTAGTATACAAGTATAATGCGGATATAGAAATTTTTGTATCCAAAAGAAGTTATTTACAGATTACGTAATCAAATAAGGAATCAAAACTTATGAAATTCTATAGCATATTGCAAAATAAATAAATAAATAAATAATGTAAAGATAAGAACGATTTATATATTTATGTTTATATAACAAAATTATTCTGAGTCTGTATGTGTCTGCACGCTAGCACCCTGTGATGGATTATGCCACTGTCACGATATTGGTACTCCAAGCTGTATCCGGGAACATCATATTTCTTATTCTTCAATTAAAATTATTTATTATGTTTTATGGGATATTTTACTTGATTTTTTAGTAGCTATTTTCATTCACTGTTCTCATCTTTGTTTCTAAATACCAGATAATTTCCGTCCTTACTGCACAAAAAAGAACAATAAAAGTGCCGTTAAACAAAATGTAACTGAAAACTGCTATGTATTTTACTAATTTTTACTCATTAATAAAAATGATTATTCGAACAAAATTAAACATTAAAACACATATTTGAAATATATAATGTAGTACACGCAAATAACCCCTGCATTCAATAGTTAACAGTATAAATAAATATTATACAGACATGCATACAATAAATACTCGTACAATAAACCCAACTAAAGTGAAAAATTAGCCAGAGCCAGGAATCCAACATGGGACCACAGCATTCCAAAATAT
The DNA here is from genome assembly GCA_963932465.1 of Maratus speciosus. Taxonomy (NCBI): domain Eukaryota; kingdom Metazoa; phylum Arthropoda; class Arachnida; order Araneae; family Salticidae; genus Maratus; species Maratus speciosus. The sequence goes on from OZ010789.1 coordinate 559,917,528, forward strand.
GTCTTATTGTATGTATGTCTGTATAATATTTATATATACTGTTAAAATTAAACATTTTTTTACTTTGCTTTTAATTTCAATAATTATCAAGCTTTAAACGATCATTTAGTTACATTGAACATAACGAGATATTAATGATGATGCAGTTATCCCTGTTCTTTTTTTTTTATTATAAAAGCGAAGTATTTCTAAACCATATATGCCTATGTTTACCTTTTGCTGTAACAGTTCTGAGAGCGACAAAAAAATGCTTCCTTTTTGCATTTTCGTACGTAAAATTATTCAAATTCATGTATAAAAATGCTCGTCTTATTTTGAAAATGATTCAGTTTTAATGACGTGTTTTTAGGGTTCCGTACTTAAAAGTAAAAACGGAAATATTATAACATCACTCCTATGTCTGTTTATCTGTCTGTCACAGCACTTTTACTCGCTAACTATGCAACGTGGAAAGTTCTAATTGGGGGAAGTAATAAAGACTATTGACCCACATATTTACAGATTAATAAATATTCATAAATATATTTAGGAAAAATGTAGAGGGGCTAATTAAGTTACTTGAAAAAAAAAAAAATTGTATATCGTGTGGGTTATCGTATGAAAGCTTTCGCAACGCTGAAATCAAAATTATATTTCATTTCATTTTCAGTATTATATTTTCAAAGTTATGGTGGAAAATGTAGTGCAAAAATATGTTTCCCCCATCAAATTCCGAATATATTGAAACTAAAATAATGAAAAAAATAGAGGTAGTAGATAATAATTTAATCCTTGCAAGAAAATTATAGCGATTACCCTAGGTCACATAGTTTTTGAGAAAATCGCATTTTTCCGTTACACTCAAATTTTTATTTACGGGCTTCAGCAAAAGTGTTGAGCAGAGCTGGAGGTACCTATCCTAGCAAAAGTATAAAAGCATTGTGGATCATGAATTTCGGAAAAAATCGTCGGTATTTAGCCGAGATATTAACCCTTAAGGATACGGATGGTTTGGACATACATAATGACAGGGACCACTTACTCTATGCTTTATCGACTTTTAAAGCCTAGATAACAAATTTTAAGGATATATTTATGTAATGAAATGCCCAGTAGACGAATAAAATTAATAAACGTCAAATTGTTAAAAACAGACTAATTTAATGAGAATTAATCACATAAATACTATGGGATTCGCGAATAGTTTCCATTGAGTGGCTCTCTCAATACACCTACTTTGTCTTTAAAAGTTAACTAAAAACCTATATGGAATAACAAATATACAGAATAGCTATATTTTCTATTATTTAGGCTCCATATATCTTTGAGCTTTCATACTATATCCATTTATACTTTTCTGGTATACAGGGTGCAAAGGAAAGTCCCTTAACCTGAAAATACTTGTGAACGGAGAGAGCTATGCAGTGAGGTAACGATATAGTAAAGTGACTACGCCCGATTTCATGAAAACGACAGCAGCGCCCCCTAGTGGTGAAATTTGGAAGATAGCCAATGCAAATCGTAAACGAAAAGAGATAGCGCAAAATTTCCAGTTAGAAAGTTTTAGAGCATCAATTAATTAATAGAATACGACATTTGGTTTACATCGATAAGATAAATCTTCGCCTGTTTACCCAAAAATGTCCGAAATCGATGCACTCCATTTTGTGTAAACGTTTGAATGGAATAGTCAGAAGTGTGAAGAAATACGCACAATTTATGATATAAATACATACTTATCTCAATACATTTTGATAACATCACTCACAAAAAAAGACAAACTTGTGGGAGTAATTATGCATGCACATTTCTCAGCATGGAACATCTATTGCAAGACTTTTTCAATACGACGACCTAGATTTAACACATTCAAGGGCGGTGGCTAGACGGTCTAGCCGCCTAATTTTAATTTCAAAACTGGCACCAAGAATATTTTAATAAAATTTTGCTTTTGTAATGAAAGTGCAAATTACAGGGTTTTTGTTTTCTGAGAAATTCGTTTGAATATTCTGGTGTCAGTCAATTATTTCATCAGTTTACGAAGAGAATTCTTCTGGCCCTGAAAGGGGTATTCTAAAATTTTAAATGCATTGGAAATTAAATCTTTACAGACATTACAGCACAGTACAACGTCACAATCTGCAATTTTGCACTGCTACACTTCCGGAATGTGAATAGGCAAAGTAGAATCGTCGCTCATCGATTTCGGACATTTTTGGGTATACAGGCGACTATTTATCTTATCCTTGTGAACCAAATGTCGTTTCGTACTAATTAATTGATGCTCTAAAACTTTCTAATTAGAACATTTGCTCTACCTCTTTTCGTTTTCGATTTGCAATGGCGATCTTCCAAATTTCGCCACTAGGTGTGCTGCTGTCGTTTGCATTAGGTCGGGCGTAGTCGCTTTACTCTACCGTTACCTCAGTTGTATGGCTGTAGCTCTCTCCGTTCTCAAGTATTTTCAGGTTAAAGGGACTTTCCTTTGCACCCTGTATAGTATATAGTTATACCCAACCCTACGATGTATGGTTTTTATAAAGTCTTAGTATTCTTTTACCAACGGTACTTTTTTAATAATACACTTACTAATTCATATATTATTGTACGGAACCCTCTGTGCGCGAGTAATACTCGCACTTGACCGTTTATTTTTCATTTAGCCAAATTTAATGATGTTACCGCTTGTTTTTTTTTTTTTTTTTTTTTTTACTTTTGTGATGTGGGACTTTAATCTGCGTCTAGGCTGAAATAACAGTTAAAGGAAAGTCAAAGAACTCAACACATTTTAATTGCCAATTTGTCTAAAAAGAATCTGAAGTAAACATTTTAATGGAAATCATGTGTTTTTAAAATTTAGTTTAAAAAAATAATACGAGCGTGTCGCCTCCATAATGAAATTTGAGAAACTTTAAAACTCTCAATACAAACTTCAAAATTTTGACATCATATTTGTTTTGTTCGGTAAATATTACCTTAGGATATGTAACGGAAAGTAATTCGGTAAAATACGTTTAAGAATTGTGATGTTTTAGAGTTTAAAACGCTTAACATTTAAAACCACGGGCATTCCTCTGTCCTTTTAAACTCATTTAAATATTGATAATTATAAATTTAATCTATATAGTTTCAAATTTTAAATGTGTAATGTATTTGAATGAAATACACTGGTATTTGTGTTTGTAGTAAAAAGTATATATATTATGCTTTCTTGATGATTAGAAGATCATAACATATTTTACATTTATTCTGTAAAGCGTGTCGTTAGAATAGTGTGATAAAATTACTTAAACCCTACTCTCTTATTCAATTTCAATTTCCCGGAGTACAAATAAAATATATCTGTCACGTAAACATTATCACCTTCACACAAATTAGCTAATTAAAGTAATTTCTGGAGCATGATTAGAACTGCATTTCATTGAATCTGTTAAACCGCTTTTATTTTCCACAAATATTACCGTACCAGAAATGAATCGTGAAAAGCATAAGTATATATATATATATATATATATATATATATATATATATATATATATATATATATATGGCCATATATATACAGCCATATGGCCATATATATACATACAGCCATATATATATATATATATATATATATATATATATATATATTATTAACCCTTTTGGATTTATTTTGTTTCATTGTTTCATTAATCGCAAACTTTTTTTAATAAAATTAGTTATATTCCCTAGTCATTAAAACAACCTAATATTATTTGGTCCAATTTAGGAGACTGGGGGGTCCAATTTAGGCGACCAGTTGCTGAATTTGGACCACTTTTGGCAATTTTATCAAATTAAAATAAAATTTTAGATTTTCAAAAAGAAATTGATATAAATATTTATTTAGTTAGTGGATGAATAGATTGACCCCGTGTAATGATCTTTTACAGATATCCAAAAATTAAGTGAGTTACACCTGAAAATATGTGAAGCGGTCCAAATTCGGCTACTCTCCCCTATATACTTCATGTATTTTCGAGTTATAATAAGCAGTATTAGGAAATCATCGCGACTGAAAAATATGGAGTGTTCTTGTCATTAATCGTACTCAAACTGCCTTTGCCTGATTAATTTCATTGCAAACTATTACATTTTTTTGTGTTTTTTTTTATTTTTTTATAACCTATAAATAAATAAATGACAAATGTATTTGTCTAAATTAACTAATAGCTCCTCAATCCATAAACTGTCAACCTTCGTCACTCCGTTTAAAACATTTCTGGTCAGTTTAAGAACAATCGGGGGAAATAGATGTGCAAGCTATATTTATGTAGATTTACTCAGTTTTAATCATTTAATATTCAGAGTTGTTTTAGATTAGAATCAGTCTGAATTAGAAATATCAATTTTATTTGTTTTATTTAAGTAATTATACAATATAACCTATTTAAAAACCACATCTGTATATCTTTAACCTCTTCAGACCCAAGATATGCACATGTGGGCCTCTATTATTTCCATATTAATATTTGGAAATTTTTCCAAAGAGAGACATTTCGCCTTGCATACAATGTTTCCTCCGTGTATCATAATTGATAGTGAGAGTCCCCTGCAAGCGCTCTGGACTGAAAGAGGCGCGGGCGAGAATTCCCCACCAGATGATGATGCGTTCTTAAAGCGCAGTGCATCAATCACTCCCAGTCCCTTTTGAATCCTTTTGTAAATAAATATTTTTGTTAAGTTTGAAAAGCTGAATAATTTATTGAGTACGAAGTACAATTTAGTTTAGTAATTTTAAGTATTCATACAGGTCACACTGAAGCTATCGCGGACAAAGTTTTTGATCCGTCGAGCCGGAGCGCTCATTTAGAACACTGTTTGAAGAATCAACGCCCTTGTATTACTCGAATTACCTAGTTATAGAATTTATAGATATATTAATGTATGTTGCTATTCCAGTGATTTCAGGAACTGTGGTCCAGGTTACAAGAATATCAAATACAATGAAATCGAAACTCTTCCCTAAAGAATTGGATTTGAAATTAAATTATCTTCAAGTGTTAAAAAAGAAGACTGATGAATTACGTAACGAAGACTACTCCATAATATCTGATGAGGATTTAGGGGATTTTGAAAATTCCTTGACCGAAATCGAAGAGCAACTAGAAGCTATCGAAGTAAGTTTTCTTGATTTAATAAATCCTAGTATTTCTAATGTTGAAAGCCAAAATAATAGTAATGATAGAGGCAGTTCTAATGAGGCAAAAATCAAATTGCCGTCAATTAATATACCACAATTTTCCGGTCGTTACACAGAGTGGATGAATTTTAAATTACAATTCACCACTTTAATTGATCATAACGATGAGCTAAATGATGTGAAAAAGCTGTATTATTTACAATCAGCCTTAACTGGCCCTGTGAAACAATTACAAAATATTGATGATTCTTAGGCTTCCTTATTCGAAGCTTTAAAAAACTATTTGAAAACAAAAGGTTATTGGTGAATAGTCATATTTCAGAGTTATTGACTAATAACAAAATAAACATTGAAAACGCGAAAGAAATACGCAATCTGGTAGATAATTTATTGAGCCATTTGAGAGCTTTTAAACAATTAGGACTGGAACATAACAATTTATCGGAATCCATTTTAATATATTTTGTTTTACAAAGAATTGATGATGAATCAAGAAAGTTTTTTGAAATGTCTCTTAATTGTAATAAATTCCCTGAATGAAATATTTTTATTCATTTTTTACTGAAAAGAGCTCAAGCTTTACAAAATGTACAAAAAAAAAAAAAAAAAAATCACATCGTTACGAAACCTAGGTTTGAAATGACCCATAAGCAAAAAAGTTTCGTTTTACAAAATTTAAAAATTTAACTGCGCATTCTGTAAACAACGTCATTTTATTCTTCGATGTCAAAGGTATTTAGATTTACCGCTACAAGAGAGATTGAATCAAATACGAATATTACAGTTATGTTATAATTGTTTATCTTACCATAACGTTAACCGATGTAATAAATTAAATAATAAATGCAAAAGTTGTTTATCTAATCATCACAGCTCACATCATGGAGGTAATCTTTTCAAATCTTGTTATGAAAATAAACAAGGAAATTATATTATGAATCAATCTCAGTTGAAGAATGAAGATAACGTAAATACTAATTCAGTAGAAATTATTTCAAATGCGAAGACCTTGAGCTGTTAAAATAATTGCGATCAGAACCTATCTGTGTGTGTCCTTAAGGCTCTAATTTCGACTGCTGTGGTTTATTTGAGGAGAAGCAATGATTCATTTTTTTTCCTTTTATTGCGATATTAGATACAGTCAGTAATATATCCTTAATTACTTTTACTGCAGCAGAAATGTTGGGATTAGAGAAATATTATTATTAGACAAATTCTACAAGGTCAAGATGAATTTCTTTGAAAATGATTGCTCTGCATTCTATGATTCGAAAATCTAGAACCATGTGCATTGGAATTAGAAATAAAGTTAGCATTAGAGGGGTTGAAATTTGGTGTGCGAACCCAATTTCTGGAAGCATCATAACGTGGTTCACAAGGTCGAGCATGTTGCTGAAAAGTTCTCCCATTGGGTTGAAAAGATCTACCATTCTGCTGAAAAGATCTATCATTTGAAAGGGTATTTCTTGTAGCGTTTGGATTAGAGGTAGGAGTGACTACAAGTTGTCTGACTAATTTATACCAGTCTGTGGCATTATTTGGGGAACTTACAATGAAAAAATTCTGATACCGTGGTGCTAAGCCATCAGTAGAACCCTGTACTATGATTGTCTCACATAATTTTAGTTTTCTTCCTATCTCTACTTTTTATGGAATTAATCTTCCAAATCCTGTTTAATTGAAGCGAAGAAATTCAGAAAATCTAAAGAACTTCAATTTTGATAAATTTTTCTACTAAAATGTCTGAAATTCGAGCATAACTGTCACAATTTTTGCACTCATTGATATAAATTTTCAATGCTTCTCCCTTTAAATATTTTGAAATATTTACAAATTTCCAAGTATCATTTTGTTTACTGCAAGAATTATCAAAATATGTTAACCACTGTTGAATGTCCATTCCCAAATCGCGATCAAAAGATACAATATTAATTTCAGTCATTTTACTTTTTTTGTTTCCACATAATAAAACTAGAATATCGAACTTTTACTCCAGATCGTAAAAGCATTACAAAATATCCTTTAAAATATCTATCATATTGCTTAACAGAAGTATAAAAATAATAATAATAAAAATTTCATAATAAATAATAATTTAACACAACATAAATAAAATCTCAGCATGTTAAAATATTCTATCACTTAAATACTCGTAATCTTTTGTAAATATGCATAAATGAACATGGATGGTTCCGATTACGTAAGTTAAATTAAATACCTGTCGCTTAAATGCTCATATACTTTGGCAGTAAAAATAAACACAACTTATTTCGAATTAATAATCAAATAAAATAAAATCAAAAGTTTGATGCAATAACAAAGAATAAACATAATTTTTTTCAACACAAAACAGAGATAATTTTTACTTTCTTCTATCTTTACAAGAAGAAAGCATTGGATTCATGAAAATTTTCGAATTCCGGTTTTCGACGGATTTACACGTTTTAGGTGTCAGAGATTCCAAAAAACACGTTTTTACAAAATGTCTGTCTGTGACTCTCTGTCTGTCTGTCTGTGTGTATGTGACACAAATTTTGTGGGCGCTCTATCTCAAGAACTATTGCACGGAATTTAATAAAAATTGATATTCACTGAGTCCCTAATACAGATTGATGCTAATTAGTTTTTGGTGTAAATCGCTCAACAGGTGGCGCTGCTATGCTGCATTTTTCACGATTTTCGCAATAGCTCTATCTCAAGTACTAATGTACGGATTTCGATCAATCTTCAGATTTAGTTAGTCCTTGATATGAATTGGTGATGATTACGTTTTGGTGTAAATCGCCCAACAGGTGGCGCTGTTATGATGAATTTTGCAGGATTTACACGATTTCCCCAATAGCTCTATCTTAAGAACTGACGCACGGATTTTCATCAAACTTCAGATTCAGTTAGTCCTTGATATGACTTGCTACTGATTATGTGTTGGTGTAAATCGTCCAACAGGTGGCGTTTCTCTGCTGCCTTTTTCACGATTGCCTCAATAGCTCTATCAATAGAACTAATGGACGATTTTTCATCTAACTTCAGATTTAGTTGTATGTTGACACAAGTTGTTGTTAATTAGGTTTTGGTGTTAATCACCCAATAGGTGGCGCTGCTATGCAGGAATTTTCACGATTTTCGTTATTGCTCTATCTCAAAAACTAATGTACGGATTTTCTCCGAACTTCAGATTCAGTCAGACGTTGACATAAATTGTTGCTGATTGGGATTTGGTATAATCCACCCTATAGGTGGCGCTGCTAGGCAGCATTTTGCTGAATTTAGACGATTTCAGTGATAGTCATATCTCAAGAACTAACGCAGGGAATTTCATATCGTTAGAATCCTCATGAGATGCATAGATTGCCATTTAATTTTGGCAGTGTGATAGCGGATTTTGAAGTATTAACATGTATGAGATAGAAGAAAGTTTTGGGATTGGTACATCCGACTAGTTTTAAATGACTTTACGTAATGGTGTCTTTATTTGGGCAGTAACAACATTTTTTTTTTTTTTTGGTTGTTGATGTTCTTTTTTTTATGATGTTAGAAGATTATCTAAACTTTGCTTCATTTTGGTGACCGTCTTTGAGTGAAGTGAGACGTTTTGGACATTTTATTGACATTCCAAGTTGTTTCGAATTCTTGCTGGCTAGATATTAAGTATGGCGTTCATGCTTCAAAATCCCCAAATCAGGCTAAATGTTTGGAGTTGCGTACAAGTCGTAAATCCTGCCGGCTAAAAATGTTATATTAGCACTCATTCTTTATCCCGTCGACTAAATGTTGCATTAACAGAAACATTGGATTATTTCTATAGTTGAAAATGAAGTTACTGTCTGTCTCGATAGCAGTAGTGAATCACATCCAGCAGTAATAGCGTAATATAAGTTGTCAGAACAGGTAAATCGATCCTGTTGCATTAGTATAACGAAGATTGGATGATGATTGGAAGCTGTAGCAGGTGACGAGTGACGGCTATGGAATACATTTTTCCGTGAATGTTTCCTCAGAAATAATTGAGACAAAACGTAATATCAGTTCATCAGTTTATTAAAACATCTTTCGGCGGCGTAGTTTCCACAAAGCATATTAGCCATCTCACCATAGTAGTAATTAGGGCTAAACAAAGTTCTAGATAATCGAATAAATGGACGGTGACCAGAGGGTTGTATGAAAAATGGAAATACGACTCAAATCTGCTGAAACACAGCGAGAATCGGCTTTTTGATCGTCAAGTGTAGGAATACAAATATGACGTAGATCTCGCTCTCAACCAATGAATAATTAAGAAAACCACGCCATGGAAAGAGTGCGGACATAGCGATCGGATGAATTTGAAGGGAAAAAGGATAACCTCGGAAATGCGCGGGAAAGTAAAATTCAGAAGAGAAAATAAAATGGTTGTTAAAAGAACATTCTAGAAAGAAAAAAGCGCGGAAATGGAACATTTAATTTAAGAATACTAAAAGCATAATATTTAAGCAATTTAGATGAGTGAAACATTAAATTAAAGAGAATTTAACAGCGTTAACGATAGAGATTATTTAAGAATAAGGATTTAGTGACTATAGAGTAGTAATTTAGAATAAGATAAGGAAATCGCGGAATTAGATCTAATAAAGTAACATATATACAGGGTGACAATTATTTAACTATATGAAATAAAACGTAAATTAATCAAAAACTACTGAGTGCAGAAACTTTATTCAACATGTAAACGTCACTACAGATATTCGGATTTAGGTTTTGACATGTTTGATACTGCTGCCATCATTGGCTATGATGTGTCGCTAACGAATAGCAAAATTCTGCATGACCCGCTGAAGTGTTGGAACATCGATGCTGTCGATGACCTCCCGAATGGCAGTTTTCAGCTCAGCAATGTCTTTGGGGTAATTTCTGTACACATTATCTTTAATGTAGCCCCACAAAAATGAGTCACCTGAGTCAAGATCCGGAAAATATGGCGGCCAAGCGAGTCCCATTCCAGTGGCCTCTAGGTAGCGCAGAGCCAGAATACGGTCCCTAAAGTTCTGCTCCAGGACATCAAAAACTTTCTTTGTCCGATGGGGTAGAGCTCCGTCTTGCATGAACCCCATCTTGTCGAAATCAGGGTCACTATGGAGAAGGGGGATGGAACCATTTTCCAAAACATTCACGTATCATTTAGTAGTCACCATGCCGTCAACGAATATCGGATCAATTATTCCGTGACTGGACATTGCACACCACACTGTCACACGTTGAGGGTGGAGAGACTTCTAGATTGTGAAATGCGGATTCTCAGTCTCCCAAATGCGCCAAAATGGCCGACAACAATAAGTTGCGTGCGCATAGGCATATTAATTCCCATCATGCCCTGCGGCCAACCACGAAGTTTGAACTTCATCGGGCAAACCGTTGAGAAGTTATGACGGTTTAATTTCATATAGTTAAATAATTGTCACCCTGTATATGTATTTATAATTATATCATTAATTAAAATGTTTATTATTGTATGCATTGTTTTAAAAGAAAACTTTTATGCCAGAAATTTTTAAGAAAAAAGGAAACATTTTTAAAATTTTAATTGTAATCTAAAAGTTTACTAAATTATATTTAACAATTCTTTAAAGAAACATTGAGCTCTAATGTGATTAAAAGCACATTTTAAATATAAAATAGGATATGAACAGATAAAATGTATTTCGTCGAACATTAATGTAAAGCTAATTATAAAGCTTTTAAAAATTCAGCGTGTAGGTGTGTTAGAATGAAGGTTTATTTTTCTGTCGCTATAAACCTACGAGCAGTTTCTCTAAAATAAAATAGGCGTGGGATAAATTTTCATACACAGCCTGTAAAAAAATTACACAGCGGTAATCCCTCATCGTAATATTCAGATTAAATGTATAATTTAAAGAAAGCTTTAATGCGTTTACTAAATCAATTTTCTTAAATTAATAATAACTTTAGACATTACATATTTATATTATATGTATTAAAATTCTAGTTTAGGAATTATTTTTTTGAAAATTTTTAAGTTAAAAAGTCGAAAATGTATATATGTAAAAATCAAAATCATATGTCTAAAACAAGCGGACTCTATAGGCACAAAAATAATATTTTGAAAAATTAGCACATATGTATAGAATGAAAATTTATATATTTATATTAAAATTATATTAAAAATAACAAGCTGGGACATAAAAAGGGCATAACGCACAGTCAACTAACTAGCAGTTATACAAATATATTAAAGCTAATGTTAATACATTTTTACATTCGCATTATATTATATAAATTTTATTATGTGCGTTAATATGATCTGCAGAAGGTAACTGACGCCCACCCAAACAAACTCACAGGGAAGAAAAATCACTAAATTCTTAAGTTTTTTCAACGCTGAATCCGAAAATGACCTTTATTTTAAACCATCACGTCAGGAGTTTTCCCAAAAAGTAAATTTCAAAGTTAAAAAGACAAAAGTTAAAATTGATCCCCCCCCCCTCTCAACCTCAGCGGACCCCCGAGCGATAAGAAACCCGGTATAAGCCAAAAAATTGAAAAAAATATTGAAAAAATTAAAATTAAACTGAATAAAAAAGTCTTAGATCTATTTTATTAGTATCAGATTTTTCGCTATTTTTTAACCTTGAAATTTACGATTTGCGAAAAATGCTGACATGATGGTTAAAAGTGAAGGTACTATTTTTATTCAGCGTTAAAAATATATAAAACGTAATTATAAAAGTTAAAAACACAACCATCGCAGGTTTAAGTTATCTAATCTAAAAGTCTTTCTTAAACTTGTTGACGGTAATCTATCTGATATTTTTTGCGTTATCCTCTAACATAAGTATGTATATGGTAATATGGTAAGCGTCGAAAATCGTAATAATATTACATTGTCATCGGATTTAAGTCGGTATGTAAAATTTAACTTCGATCGGACATTAGAAAGTGAGTTAAAGTTCAAGTACAAATTTTAAACTGGAAACAAGGAAAATTCCAATAATTTGAAACATTTTTAAAATAATTTTCACGAAATTAGGACATTGAAATTTATAATCAACACCCTTCATTTTTAAGGAAACAAATTTCAAAACAAGCCTTTTTTATTCCTATTCTAAAACTAGATGCATTAACGAATGCTTCTTACTCATGGTGGTACTGACAATTACCACTTCAAAAATCTTAAAAAATAAATAAAAAGTAGTAATATTTTCCAATTTAACAAATGATGTTAGTTCTCAAACTATTAAAAATAACAGAACAGATATAAAACGTATTTAAATATAAATGCTGAGATATTTCAGAGCTAAAACGTCTTATCGCATATCCTGCAACAAGATGGAAGAAAAAAAAGAAAGATGAATTATGCGCCAAATACTTTCCAACACTTCCAGCATATTTGAACAATATTCCGCTCACTGTTAAAAATTTGCAGCATTCTGTCCAGTCATTTGACCGTTTTTTTTCGAAAATTGTTACATAACTATAATTTAGCATTAATCTGACCATATTATTGGCCCTTTTATGGTCAGAATATTGTTAAATTACGGTTACGAAACAAAAAACGGTCGAGTGACTGGACAGGATGCTGCAAACTTTTAACAGTACTGTTTAAATAGGTAAATAACATAGCTATGCAACAGTTTTAGATAATGCATAGCACTTTGAAAAACAGGATTCAGCAATTTCTGTTCATAGCCGGAAAAGTATTTCAATTGTTTTGTGGAAAAACTGTTGAATCTGCTGTGTTTGAAAAACTTTAGAATTCATTACTGCAGTCTAATTTTTAATTAGTGCAGTCTAATTTTTAATTACAAATCATTAAAATCTCCTGTCTGTTAATCTAAAAGTTTATCCAGGGAAAAAACACGCTTAAAACTTCTGAATTCATACTTTTAGAAATAATCTTCCATAAGCAGCCGTTTATCTAGTTCTTTTTTGTGGTCCTGTATAGGATTATATTCATATTCTACAAACATCTTGTAGTATTCTACTAATAGATCTGCCTGAAAATAAATAACTCAGTCAAAAACCACCTTTAAGCAATTCACGCTCATATTCAATAATTTTTATGAATTCCTTTGTGTAGTCCTCTATATGATCTATGCCACTTATGCATACCTTGTAATATGCAAAATTTAGTTAAATTTAAAAAAGCATATTATAACTGAAAAAGCATTTCCAGCAATTATAGCTAATAGACCGTACTTTGGTTGCATACTGTATCCGAAATCTTTTGTGTGTCTTTGTAAATCAACGATAAATAGTATACAATACATACTCTACTGCAAATATCTTGATGTATCAAACCTCAATAATGTATATCAGTCTGAGTACATTTGAAATAAAGTAGCATAATTAAAATACTCTGCAAACAATTTAATTCCATAGGTCATTATGTAGCAATTAATTTGAATGGCTCTTTAAATTAATAACAAACGCTTTGCATCCCATATTAAACAGAATGCCTGTGCCAGTGCACTTCATAAATGCATCTCAATTTCATTCTGCTTGAAATGGTGTTACATCATCAAAATGCAGTTTAAATGATTTTTCCCCATTGACCTATATGTAACGGAATACTTTTGCCTGTCCCTGTAAATGAACTATAAATGCTACAGTCTTCATTTTCAATAGGGATCATGCCATAATTACATATCAATTACATATTGAAATTTCAGAGCAAATCGCATATATTTACGAGAGTTAGTGCAAGGACGGCCGATTAGGCGATCATACAAACCGAAGTCAAAAACACTCTTCAACTAATGTTTTCAAGTGTTAAAAATGAAAAAAAAATATGCAGGAAAAAATCTCACTCCAATGTTTTTTTACTTCACAGATTTACCAACCTTTGTTGATAGAGTGCCGTACTTAAATTTGATCATGAACATGCCATTGGTAATGGATAAATGAAGTATTTTGTAAAACAATATTGATAAATTAATTTTTAAAAAAATGCAATTTAACAAATTACAACGACCATTTGGAAAATGATTTTTTTAAAGGATAAAATTTAAGCCATAAAAAATCGCACGGAGTTGATCATACATTACGTACGCCATGAATAAAACATTAATAGTGTGATTACAAGTAAAAATTGCAAGAGACAAAAATCGCCTGCGACTCGTCAGATTTCCTCAAACTTACGTATTATCTACCTGAAACTTACGTATTATCCAAGCATTTCATTGGCTGTTCGGGAAAAGGCTTTTCTATTGTAGAAATCTGACGAACAATTTTAAATGAAATTTCATTCTTAAACTTCTAAACATCCCACAATATTACTTTTTACACCGTCGTATAGAGAAAAAAAAGTACTTTTAAATGCTATTTGTTTGAAAGCTCTATCTCAATTTGTTTCTGAGTTATTATTTTTGTTGTTGTTTTTATTACTTTTTTCTCATAATCTCAACAGAAGTATTCATCTCTGTTGAAAGTAAAGGGGAAATACATATTACTGTATAGACCAATCAGAAAACGAATAAAATGCGGATGAAACCCATAAAACGCTTCATATATGCTTTTGAATTCCTACACTGGCGAGGACAATAACCATTTTTCCAAATGGTTAATAAAGCACTACTTTCAACTACTGTCGATGGATAAAGGCTTAACGTGTTTGTCAAAAAAGGAATTTCTTACTGAAAAACCTGAATATTTCTGACATCTTCAAGAATTCACTATTAAACGTAAAGTTGTAGAACTTAGTATTCAAGACCTTTAAGTTGAGTTCCAATCGGAAAGTGACTATCATTTTGCAATATATCTTGGATTTCAAGATATTTCCTATTTATGATGATATTTCCAGAATGAGCATTTTAAAAGCTTACTTAAAACCTTAATTTGACAGTATTGTCGAAAGGTATCTTTGCTTTAAACGAAATATGAGAAACGTTATTTTCATTGCATTGTTTTATAATGATAACATCTTGTAATTTTATGTGTTCGCGAATAAAAATTATTTCCTGAATGTGAAAGTAGCTAATTTTAATTTGAGAAAAAATATAATATCAGTCAATCTAAAAAAATTGTCCAGCATTAAAAAAAAAAAAAAATATATATATATATATATATCTGCTGCTAGAAATCACAAAATGCGTAAACATTTAAATAAACATTTGAAACATAACTTGCATAAACACATTATTAGGTGTATAATACACTCAGTAAAAATAGCAATATTTTATTTAGTCGTCGTCAAATTTACCCAATTAAATATTCCACATGGACATAGTCAAATCAGTATATTTTTAATAAAAACAAGATGCTTTCAAGCAATGTACTTGGAGCGTAAATGCCTTTAGAAAATATGCATAGTATATATATATATGCATTGTTCATTTTATTAATATATGTTAAGGAGCTAAATATAGATATTTAAATCTGCAAACCACATTTCGTATATTTCTGAATTGTTTTCTAGATATAATTGCATATCTTGAACCAGTAATATACACTGTTAAAAATTTTGCAGCATTCTGGCTTGTCTTTCGACCGTTTTTTGAAAAAAAACGGTTTCGTAACTATAATTTAACTATATTCTGACCATAAAATGGCCAATAATATGGTCAGAATAGTGTTAAAATTACGGTTGTGTAACCATTTTCGGAAAAAACGGTCAAATGACCTGCCAGAATGCTGCAAATTTTTAACAGTGTAGCATACATGTAAAACTATCAATTAGCAGGTTTTTTTTAATTCCAGTAAAATAAATTATTTATATTATAAAACACAAACTTATCTATGAGTAACGTTGACAGTATTTTGCGAATGCCAACACTAGACGACTAAATTTTGGTTTTGCAATTTTCACTAATGCAATTTATTAAACTTCTAAACATTCCGCATTTTCGTTTTTACACCGCCATACAGGAGGAAAAATCTACTTTCAAATGTTTTCTTTTAAACTGTATATTAATTGACTTATATATTATGGTTTAAAAAATAATTTTCAAGCATATTGTTTTCAATCTATCTATACCGCGTAACGGCTTCATTACGGAATAATCCATTTTATTAAAAAGTGACTGTCCATTCGTATTTCTAAGTTCCTAATCATAAAATACGAGACCTTTGGGTAATCGAATTAACACCAATTATCCGAATGTATCTGAGGATGGCAAAAATGATCTCAGAAATTTTTAATTTGCACTAGTTTTTGAGATTTTTTATTTTTTATTTTTATTTTTTAATGATATGGCTGTAATGGTGGTAACTAAATTACTACATTTGTGAATAAAGTTAAAGAAAAATAGTCGATTACTATATCGTTTCGTTACCCTTTTCTCATAACAAATGAAAAGAAAAGGAAATAATTTTTTAAAATAAAATACGCGCTATACGAAGAATATCCTCTGCTATAGAATAATTATCTCTGGTTTTATTTATTTTTTTTTTTTTTGTATTAATCGATTCAATGATTTTTAGATTAATTTCTATTTAAAAAAATGTATTTTAAAGAATATTTGTGCGACTTATTTTCTCCACATTCATTAATCAGTGTCAAAAAACTCAAAGAGCGCAATTTTACTAATATATGTGTGTAATAACATTTTCAGAATTTTGAAAAAAGTATAAATGAAGATTTCTGAATAGATTAGAGCTATTATAATCTATATTTAATTTTAGGTATACATATTAATGTTACAAGCAAATTGAAGCACATGAAGTATTAGATACCACATTTGTATTACCGACTTTCTTGAATATAGACATCGCTTTTTGCTGGGTTTGTGTATTACTACGCGATTATGACGTCATATGCATACTATACATTTATATAGATATTATTGAAGACTGTTCTCAAGTATTCTACAAGTGGAATGCTTTAGCGGATGGAAATGATGTAGTTTTATAAACAAAACGTCCATTTGAATTATTAAAAATATTATTTGTAGAAATGCGTCATTTATACTTCGGCAACATTGAAATTCTTCACAGGAGGACATTTGAAAATAACGTAATTGAAATAACACTCTAATAATATGCAACATTTTACAAAAAAATAGAGTGTCTTTATAGAGGAGAGGGGAGATGAAGCATAAACGCTCCGATCGGAAGTCTTTCTCCAAAACATATGAATCCACATTACAGATCTTTGTGATTTTTGTCCATATAAATTCGCTTCGATGAGTTAAGCAAAAAAGATGATTTTGGTGATTATTACAGGCTTACCAGGTTCAAAATAATGGTAGGGTTCGGAAATTTTTGTCCAAAATTCTCTCGCTCAATCAGTTCTCATTGCTATTCAGCTACAAAGGCATTCTAGCATAATTTTATCGAAATAACATATTTTACTTAATGTAATTTTTATAATTTTCATTTAACCTGAATTGTAAATACGACTCCTTACTTATAATAAATTTATATACTGGGTGTCCCAAAAAGGACTGACTGATTTTAAAATTCAATAACTTCCAAACGGTGACAGATATTAAAAAAATTCTTGCAGGAGGGTTATGCATAAAGTCAAAAGTTTTTTACAGTGATTTTCGATTTTAGTTCGAATTACAAACAATAGAGGGCGCTGCGATCAATAGAGGCTAAATTCAGGCTCGATGTTTGGTACTTCGTGGCCCGGATAATACATTTCCATCTCCTTTTTCTGCATGGAACAACAGAAAGGACCAAAAATCGAGCCTGTATTTAGCGACTATTGCTTACAGCGCCATCTATTGTTTGTAATTCGAACTAAAATCGAAAATCATTGTAATAAGACTTTTTACTTTATGCATAACCCTCCTGCAAGAATTTTTTAATATCTGTCACCGTTTGGAAGTTATTGAATTTTAAAATCAGTCAGTCCTTTTTGGGACACCCGGTATATAATTAATATTATAAATGTTTTAAGATGTTGAATATAATTAGATTCATTTACCCCCTCAAAAAAAAAAAAAAAAAAAAAATCGAAATGTCCAATACAAATGCAACAACACGTGTTGTTACGCAACTTGTTAAAATAAAAGATTAAAAAACTTTATTTCAAAGAGTCTCACCAAATTATCATTATTTCAAACCACGTTTATGTTTTGTAACTACAATACTATTTATTAATTATATTCATCATTTTACGCGTTTAACTATTAATACCTGACCAAATAAAATGTAATTTATTTTGAAGGTATCCATTTAACTATTTAATAGTTTTAAATGATAAAATGCACCCACAATGCATTATTAACAGCCGTAGAATACAACTGTGTGAGAAAACGGATGTAATTAATCATTTAATGTCCGGTGAGTAAGATAAGTTGATTTCCTCTTTTATAAAAGCTAACTTCTTCGTACCAATTTATATTAGTTGAATGCAGCTATTATGCTAGGTTTAAAGTATAAGTGAGAAAGTATGGGTTTAAAACTAATTAAACCAATAAGTCCAAATATATTATTTATTAATTAGTTATGCCATGAATATTTAAATAATTTTATGTAGTTAATGACTTTATATAAAATGATAATTGAATAATAAATATAATTACATTTTACTACATAATCCATCAATCTTTTAAACTAAAATTTTCTATTAATTATTCTTTAATTATATTATTAAATTCTGTAATTAGGAATCAGTTTATATATTATATCTTTTCCTTTTTTCAGTTTTATTTTACGATAATGGGCATACATTTAGGGAATTTGTTTTCATTTCAATTAATCTCAAATTCTAATCACGGCATGAAGGTTATAGACGTTCTCTTTTTTTTTCTAAAATTAAAAAAATTATAGTCATTAAAGGATTTTTTTTCCTACACTGTTAAAAATTTGCAGCATTCTGGCAGGTCATTTGACCGTTTTTTTCCGAAAACGGTTACACAGCCTTGAATTTAACACTATTCTGACCATATTATTGGCCATTTTATTGTCAGAATATAGTTAAATTATGGTTATGAAACCGTTTTTTCAAAAAAATGGTCGAATGACCTACCAGAATGCTGTAAAATTTTTAACAGTGTAGGGACAGTTAACTAAACAAATGTTATCGTTGTACTATACAATCCAATAAAATCGCAAAAGTAATGTAGAAAGTGATTTTTTATTTCATTTTCTTTAAAAATTCTTTTACATTTTTTGATCACATAAGCTAGATAATTATCAGTAGTCAACTAAATACCGCAGACATTGGTTGTGAATTTTTTATCGACTGTTAGTTTTGTATTCTCAGCATATCATATTCTTTTTTTAACCTCCTCCTAGGACCTTTCTTCATGTCTTATGCCTTTCTGAACTTGTGAAATGATATATATCAACGCTTAAAATTCAATGAACGCATTCTCTGAGTAGTATCTTGTACACGCATCACCTTGCAGCGATATTGTTATTAAATGGATTGCAGAATAAATAAATTTAAAAATCTACATAAAAATTTGAATACTTTGAGAATGCTTTAAAAATCTTCGATTTTTTAAATGTTCGACAGAATTATAATATCACATATCTTTCTTAATTCGTCAGGCTCAATTATATCAACTTGATCAGTCATACTCAACCTTTTTTTCTCGCGGGCCGCAAAGAAGCGTTTCAGACGTTCTGCGGTTCGAAATACACTTAAAAAGGCGTAATTAAAATAGTAAGATAACAAAGTAGTATAACAAAGCAATATAATAAATTTAATATTATCAGTATTGTTCAACGTTTGTCTCGGTGGATATGTTACCAAATATTTTTTACGCCACTATTTCCGAACAATAAAGTTTGTGGTAGATTTTTATTACAAATGTTGTAAAAATAGGTCGCGAAGTTTATTGTTTGGAAATAGCAGTGTAAAAAAGTGTGTGCATTTTTTTCCCTTGCGAAACAATCAGCCCTAAAAAAGCAGTATTAGTTATATAATAAGTATAAAACGTTGTAATATAAAAATTCATAATTTCCAAATTCTAAGAAAAAAGAACCAGGATATTTTTGCTAATTATACCACAGTCTTTTGCTCAATGCAAAAACTTTATTTTCTTTTAATTGTGGAAATATATTGTGCAAACTTAATTTGGAATAAAGTGTGATTCGTGTTGAAGCTAACGAAATGTATAGAATATGTAGCACAGATAAGGAGTACATATAGAAAGAACTTTTCACTAAAGAAACAGAAACGGCATTTAAGATGATTTGAAATAATTTAAATTGACTATAAATAACAGGGCAGGTATTATCTTTCCATGAAAATAATAATAAAAAAAAAAAAACAGCGAAGGTCTTAAATACTTTTTATATACATCTCAAGTAATTTTTAAAATGTGGATTAATGATCATGTGCCACAGAATGCACATAAAAGGTCGCCGAGCCACAGGTTGACTATGGCTATCTACACGCACATGCACTGGCATACACCTAACACAAGAAATGCAATGATTGCATTCTTTGAACAATACATAGATCTTCTTTCTGAAACAGTTTCAATTAATTTCAAAATGCACTTTAAAATCTCAATGTTTTAAGATTTTTTTTTTAATTCTCAACAATTTAAGAATTCCTTGACAATCGGCATTCATTATAGCAGTTGTCCACATACGACCTGAAGGCATCGGGTTGGCCATCCATAAACTAACATTTTGGAGGGGAAATCGTGTTTCTTTGTAAAATTGGAAAATATTATTAGATAAGTTTTTCTATCAAATAATAATTTGAGATATTTAGAAAATATGAAAAATTGTAAAACTTTGTCATATTGTACATTTATTGATTCTCATACGAAAAAATTAAGAATTGGAAACTACTTAAATTTTAGTCTAAAAAATATTTTTAGTTATTGCAGAATCTTTTAATTTGACGCAAAAAATGTGTTTAATATCATTTCATTTCAAAATGTATAATTTTATTTTATTTCAAAAGAGTTCTATAAATTATTTATTATAATAGAACTTTCCATGTCCAAAAAAAAAAGATCGAATGTGTTTTTAAACATTTTTAAGATGCTTTATTATTTTCAAGAAAAAACAGGTTCAAAATTTGTTTCAATATTTTATCTATGATATATCTAATTTTTAATGAATATGGACAGAACTGAATGTGCAAGCAAAATTATATTATTAAAAACTGAAATTGCTTCTAAAATATCTTAAAGAGTTTGATTAGCATAAACAACTAAGCAAAAATAAAATGAGAAAATAAACATATTTTTTTATTAATAATTTTTTTTTTTTTGAGAAAGATGAAGTAAGTGCTCAAGTTTTTTTACTTTCTCCTTCCGATTTTCTAACATTAAGAAATTCCATCATAAAATTTCATTTTCTAGAAAACGGTTATCTTAAAATTCCTCAGAGGATGATACTTAAAATTTAATGTTTATGTTTCTTTAACTTGTTATAAGTACAGCAATGTGTTTTTATCAAAATATTTTTTTACTGCTTTTATAATCTTAAAACACATTATAATATAGGAACATAAAGCTTTAGTTTGAAGGATTTTCTTCTTTACTTAGCAAGTAGTGCAGTGCATAAATAAATTTTCAATATAGATTTTCGAAGCAATCATAAAAAAATTTAAACAACTTAAAAATTAATATTATAATTTCTCTCTCAGTTAAGTAAGCTTTTACATAATTGACTTACGTTTTACAATTTAATGAATACTCACAAATTTAAAAATAATGACTAGACATATAAAAGGCACTTATCAAACTACCTAAAATTTTGAATAACTATGTTTTAAAAAGTAAAATAAGCACTTATATAATAAATTAATAAAATGCTCTCTTAATTTCTTAATGCAGAAATGAAAAAAGTTGTATAATTATTGTAATTTCGATAATCCTGTTTACATTTTCTCTGAAAAGAATATACCAGGTGAGCCAAAAGTTCGTTACAAGTTTAAAAACTCATAAAAAGGGTGAAAAAAGGAGACTCATAAAAAGGAGTGCGGTTTGCAAAAATAAACTCACAAGATAGTCGATTTTTTTTTTTTTTTTTTTTTTTTTTTTTACAGGAAAAAATATAGTTTAAAAATCACATGTAGAGGGCACTGACGACCCGAAACACAATGAGTAGGACAGCAATATGCTCCATTAATTACTTCCAATAACAAATGTTCAACATGACCTCAAGAACATTGTACGACACAACTGTTATCCTGTTCATTGTGTTTCGGGTTGTCAGCGCCCAATAAATATGATTTTTTACCCTTTTTTTCAGCTAAAAAAATACGTCTACCTTGTTAGCTCTTTCTTGGAAACCTTCTTTATAATAATTTTTAAGTTTTTTTATGAGTTTTTAAAATTGTAACGAACTTTTGGCTCTGACAAATGGGTGGCCACGCCCATTCGCATTAAATTTACTCAAAGATTTTATATTCATTTATTATATGTAACTATATTTTATCCAATTGTTTATATACAGGGTGATTCATAAAAGATGGGCAGAACTTTAAGGGGTTATAGTACACTTAAAGACAAATAATATTAAATAGGAGACTAAGGGTCCCAGACGTATTCCCAAGGAGATAGGGGGCATTAAAGTTTAGGGTCCGAAATTTCAAATGATTATAAAACATGGAAAAATTGGTCGATTCGTTTGCGGTTTTTGCAAAAAATTTTCTTTATGCCAGTATTTTCTTGAAATAAAATTTTAAAGTTCAATTTCAAAAAATGCCGATAGGGGGCGCTTTAGACTTTGGAGTAACAAACAACTATTTTTAACGTTATTTTTTGTATTTCTTTAAATGATTTCGAAAGCTTAGACTTAAACTTAAATTTTGATCTAAAAATCTGAGTCCTAACGAGTAGTTAAGTAGCGTAAACTGAAATTTGAAATTTGAAACCCTTCTCCCCCCAGAACAAAAATCAGTTATTCCCGATCTTTGTGTCGTAGATTAGGCTCTAACTACTGCCGCGTTTTGCTAAAATTATTCTTTATGTCAGTATTTTCTTGAAAATAAATTTTAAAGAAAATTTTCAAAAAATTCCGATAGAGGGCGCTTTAGACTTTGGAGTAACGAACAACTATTTTATACCGTTATTTTTTGTGTCTCATTAAATGCTTTCTAAAGCTTAGACTTAAATTTTCAGCCCAAAATCTGAATCGTTAGACGTGGTTAAGTTTCTGGGGAGAGGGGTTTGAAATTTCTACTCCTGAGCACAGTTCAGTTTACCATGTCCACACATTGTGTGCTGTGATACGAGGTAAAAAGACACAAAATAGGATTATGTTACCAAAGCATATTTATTAACATGTAATTACAATAAATGTTCAAAATTGTGACCACCAGAGGTTATGCACGCAGAACAACGGCGAAGAATGGAACGGCGAACATTCGCGAAAACATCAGGCTTTTCGAGCACTTCCCCTACAGCGACGGAAAGTCTGGCGACCAGTTCCTCGGGGGATTCAATGGGTGTCTCATACATAAGAGCCTTCAATCGTCCCCAAAAAAAGAAATCGAGGGGTGAAAGATCTGGCGAGCGAGCAGGTCAAGCAACAGGACCACCTCGACCAATCCATCTGTTCGGAAATGTGATGTCCAGATAGTTGCGGACGTCTCGTACGTAATGGGCTGGCGCTCCATCGTGCTGGAACCACATGACCCGCCGGAAGCGTGGAGGAACAACGTTTAACAGGTCTGGCAGCACATGTTGCAGAAATGTGAGGTATGTTTTACCGTTGAGGCGTTCAGGAAGAAGGTACGGTCCGATTAGGTGGTCTCCGAGGATTCCTGCCCAAACATTGATGGAAAAGCGTCTCTGATGAGCATGTGGATACGTAGCATGTGGATTGACATCCGCCCATACATGTGCATTGTGTGTGTTAAATGTACCTTCACGTGTGAAGGTACATTCATCAGTGAAAAGCACATTTCGTCCAAAATGTGGATTTAGCGCGTTCTGCTGCAGAAACCAGCGGGCGAATTCAATACGATTTGGATAATCCCCTGGAGACTGATTCTGGACTCGTTGCACATGAAACGGGAGCAAATGTTCATCCTTCAGTACCCTCCAAGTCATGGACTGTGAGGTATCCACCTGCCTAGCCACTGTTCGTGTACTTGTACTTGGCTGCGCCGCTACTACATCCAGATTGGCTTCTGCAACAACTACTGATTCGTCCTTTTTTGCACGACCTGCATTCGACCGGGAAGCGAGAAATGATCCCGTCTCACACAACTGTCTGTGCAAGCGCTCGAAAGTTTTGCGGTTAGGCAACCGCCTGTTGGGAAATCGCTCACCGTACATTCGTTGTGCCTCTGCACCATTTCCATCTGCCGCTCCGTAAATTAAATGCATCTCAGCCTTTTCCTTATTCGTGAAGGGCACCATCTTCCGATTCATTACTACAGCGACTTACACTTGACTCACCGTTCAGTGGTTTTTATGCCTCAATCGTGTCGAAATCTTGCATACGTGTTCTTCTTCTTCCCCATTTGACATTTGCATACTTTCTGTTTCCTTCTTCACCCGGTGACTAGCGTCAGGAATGGAGCTTTAACGTTTGCATGAGCGACGTTTCCAACTGTGCCAGTGCCTTTATGAGTGAATTCCGACTATGCAGTCCTTGACGAAAGTTGTATTTTTGCCTCGTATCACAGCACAGAATCGTTGGGCATGGTTAAGTAGTGCAAACTGAACTATGTTCAGAAGTTGAAATTTGAACCCCCTCCCCTCGCTACTGAACCACGCTCAGCGATTCAGATTTTGAGCTGAAAATTTAAGTTTAAGTCTAAGCTTTAGAAAGCATTTAATGAGACACAAAAAATAACGGTATAAAATAGTTGTTCGTTACTCCAAAGTCTAAAGCGCCCTCTATCGGAATTTTTTGAAAATTTTCTTTAAAATTTATTTTCAAGAAAATACTGACATAAAGAATAATTTTAGCAAAACGCGGCAGTAGTTAGAGCCTAATCTACGACACAAAGATCGGGAATAACTGATTTTTGTTCCGGGGGGAGAAGGGTTTCAAATTTCAAATTTCAGTTTATGCTACTTAACTACTCGTTAGGACTCAGATTTTTAGATCAAAATTTAAGTTTAAGTCTACGCTTTCGAAATCATTTAAAGAAATACAAAAAATAACGTTAAAAAATAGTTGTTTGTTACTCCAAAGTCTAAAGCGCCCCCTATCGGCATTTTTTGAAATTGAACTTTAAAATTTTATTTCAAGAAAATACTGGCATAAAGAAAATTTTTTGCAAAAACCGCAAACGAATCGACCAATTTTTCCATGTTTTATAATCATTTGAAATTTCGGACCCTAAACTTTAATGCCCCCTATCTCCTTGGGAATACGTCTGGGACCCTTAGTCTCCTATTTAATATTATTTGTCTTTAAGTGTACTATAACCCCTTAAAGTTCTGCCCATCTTTTATGAATCACCCTGTATATAGGGTGGTTATAATTAAACTTCCCCTATAAACAGCATCCTACAGCGCAAACGGGTGAGCGGAATGCAACGAAATTTTGTATATAGACTATACACGAGATGCGCTCACAGAATTTCGAAAAAAAAAATTAGTTCCAAAATGTCCACCACATGGCGCTTTTTGCGGAAAAAAACATTAAATTTAACACAATAAACGACCAAAACGGAATACAAAAACAATATTAACAATCCAGAACAACAATTATGAGTAATAAAATTTAAAACCGGCTGTTTTGGCCTTTTATTGTGTTAAATTTAATGTTTTTTTTTCCGGAAAAAGCACCATCTGGTGGACATTTTGGAACTAATTTTTTTTTTTTCTCGAAGTTCCGTGAGCGCATCTCGCGTATAGTCTATATACCAAATTTCATTGCATTCCGTTCACCCGTTTGCGCTGTAAGGTGCTGTTTATAGGGGAAGTTTAATTATAACCACCCTGTACTTTAATTCATGTGTTTGATAAAACTGTGCAAGAACTGCATACAAGTTAGAAGTGTCTATTAGGGTGGGTCGAAAAAAATAATTTTTTTTTTTCATTTTCGGAACGGTTTAGTGCGGAAAAGTTTGGTATTGTAATAAGAAGAAAAGCGGCATAAAATTTTTTAAATCGGTTAACATCTTCCATTCGCACATCGTACTTAAATTTGATGAAAAACTGCAAAAATCGCGTATTATCTCTAATTTTTTTTTAATTAATTAAAACTTTAAAAATAAACACTCTTTAGCTTTTTATGCTTATTTCATGGTTTACATAACCTAAGTAAATTAAATTCTAACCAATAACCCAATTATTCCGTTCCCGCAACATCTTAGAAAAAAAACTTAAATTTAGCAATTTTTTGCAATCTTCACCGTGCAACTCTTCGCTCGTTTTGCTAGAAAAAAACGACCCAGAACATAATATTTGCAACTGTTTACAAAAGTTTTCCATAGAGTAGCATACATTGGCTTACTGTGTGTTTTACGTTTTCTTTTTTTATATCTACTACATACTTAAAGTCTGATTTTTTGGAGAAATGAGGCATAACCGATTTAGACTTCAGTGTTATTCCGATATAGCCATCTCTACCTTCATATCTGTATAATTTTGTCGAGGTCTCTGTCACAAGTTTGACGCATATCTTAACAGTCTCGGTTTGGAAGAGAAACATTCGTATTTATCTGATGAGAATAGTGTCAGAAGTGATGAACGATTTAACATCATCTTCACTTAGATCCCGCGACATTGGGTAAGGATACGCCGCATAAGAATTCAAATTAATAATTTTTATGTAATCGAAAGCTTGAAAGTTTCCATTCGGTGGCATTACATTTCTAACAGTCTTCGTCTTTGGTACGGTTTGTCTTGCTTTTACGATCCTACTGTAACCAATATCCCGAATATGTTTTCTTTAATCGACAATCATTGCCAACAGAACATTCTCTGGGTGCGCAAAAAACACATTTCTTTCTATTTCTGTATCGACAGCTTGTAGTAATTCGTCGGATGAATAACGTGATACTTGGATTGCTTTAAATATATGTTTTGGTCTGTCAGTAAAATATTTGCTTATTTTATGGCAAATTATACAGTCATGTATGATTTTATGATGAAGCCTACTATTACTTTTAAGTTTTCGGATGAATCTGATACGATCTAAGGACTAGGTTGCCGCAGTTAGTCATCAGGAATCGGACAAATTAATAGGGTCCCAATTCGCCAAGTTTTTTCGACAATGTCCGAAGGTGATTGCATTCAAAATGTCCCAAAAATATTGTTGTTCTTCGCTCAAAAAGTCCTCTCTATATCAGAAAGCGAACAATCTGCGGGTTCGCAATCGACCACAGGAGTTTTTTCAAAGCATGTGAGCTGCTACACGATTGACACAATAAAACATTTAGGCCCTTCAGTTTGACCGTGAATGTGTTGGAAAATTTAGCTATAAGAAAGGTCATTAAAATGCCGGATGTATATGCTCCACATTTTATGATTTTCTAGTCTGTGGAAAGTGCCGTTATTCCATACAGTTTTTGTTACAGTACCATGACACCCTACTACTTCCAGTTTTACTAGCGATATCGTTAGTTCAGATAAACAAGAAATGATAATTTGACTTATATCATTTGAGGAGCTCGAGGAAGGAGATACATGTCCAATATAAGTTGATCCAGATTTCTGGATAACAGAATAGTGTTCTTATTTCACATTCCTGTGAAATTGCTTGGTATTAAATTTTTCGACGTTCAAAGTACCTCCTTTTTGTCCGTAAAAAAAAAAAAAAAAAAAAAAAAAAAAAAAAAAAAAAAAAAAAAAAAAAACTTTCCTCAGGGGGTGTGAATTTGTTTTTCAAATCCGTCCTAAAACGACTCTTGTCTCTTTTTATTTGCACTTATCAACCACATCAGAAGAATCTGTCTCGGTTATCCAGAACACTTGACGGTATGATAGTTTTTGGCGGATCAGAAACTCCGAAACGATCGCTGTTTAGCGATTTTGCGCTAATTTTAATTCTCATCTGCCATTTGGGCTTTTAGTCAATGCACTCTGTTTGTATTTATCTTCCTCATACTCCGAGTCTTCAAAAGAAGTGTGGTTCAATTCATCAATTTCATTGCACGCTGCCACGTTAGCAACTTTGTAACTATTTGCTTGCTGAAGATCACCAACTTTCCGCTCGGCCTTCACATTTAACTTTTTTGTAACTGTTTTTCAAATTACATCCGATATTCCCCCAAATTGTAATTCCTTTGAAAAATCATGAAACTCATCTCAAAAACCCGAATTTCCTTTTTTTTTTTTTTTTTTTTTTTTTTTTTTTTACATAAGCATTTAATCAGAATTACACAATGACATGCATGTGTTCTTTTTAATATAATATAAATACCACACCCAAGAATTGAACGGTTGGTTGAGTAGGATTTGGGCCGTACTCAATGTGCAACCACCACCACGTGGTGAGTTCGGTGTCGTTTTGTTTTAGCAAAACGAACTAAGAGTTGCACGGTGAAAATTGGGAAAAATGGGTGAATTTATGTTTTTTCAGCAAAACGAACTAAGAGTTGCACGGTGAAAATTGGGAAAAATGGGTGAATTTATGTTTTTTCTAAGTTATTGTGCGATTGGATCAAATTAGATAATTGATCGGAATTTAATTTATTTAGGTAATGTAAGCCATGAAACAAGTATAAAAGCTAAAGCAGGGTTATTTTCAAAGCTATTTTATTTTATTCAAAGCTATATTTAACTTAAAAAAAAAAGAAAAAAGGCACGATTTTTGCAATTTTTCATTAACTTTAATTACGATGCGCGAATGGAAGATGTTAACCGATTTTTAAAAAAAATTATGCCGTTTTTCTTTTTATTACAATAGGCAACTTTTTCGCACCAAAGCGTTCCGAAAATAAGAAATTCCTTTTTTTCGACCCACCCCAGTGTCTATGTTTTTAGCTCCCCAAACAATTGTACTTTTCAGCTAATAACCCCATTAACTCCTAAAAATCGAGCAATTTTGATAAAAAAAGTTGGTGGTAGAGTATAAATATAAGATCATTTGTGTATATTATAAGGTTATTAGATTTAAAAATTTTTAATTAGTTTCTGAAAAAAAGTTCTGAAAATGGATAAATTCTGAAAAACTGCTATTACTCTAAAATAGAAACTTTTAGTCGCAGAACAAATCTGTCTGAAATAAGGATTGAGCATAATCAAGTGAATATGAATTTGAAATTTCATCAAAATCGGTCAATTAGTTTCCGAGTAAACGAGTCTCAAATCTCGGATATTTCAAATAGGATTGCATCCAGTCTTGTCTTCCCTTAATGCATAATAACGCACTGTAATTTATTATTCAAAACTATACTTGAAAACATTTGCATTAATTTTTTAATGCGTAATGTATATGCGTAATTCTTTCAATAAAAAAAATTTTTTTTAAGCGACTCACGACTTTTTTCTAATTATACCTTACTTAAATGGAATAAAACGATTTTCTTTATATTTTTTTTACATCTGCAAGAACATATTTTTGTCGAAATATTCGCGCTTTGTATGTATAATTGTCATATATTTTGACGTTACCCTTTTTATAATTTATATTTATGACACCTTCGTTTTTTTGTTTTGTTTTTTTAAACATATAAATAATACAATTAAAATGTTTTGTAAGAAATTAATATATTTATTTTTTAAATTATATTTTAATCAAAAAATTTATATCCATATTAATTAAATGAATATTAAAAGCATATAATGAGTT